>CM057000.1:37462925-40126675 GCA_029891345.1 Dryococelus australis | reverse complement strand
AGAGGGCGGGGCGTGGAGAAAGGGTTGAACAAGAGAAAAAGAGAGAGGAAACAGCCAATCATACAAAATGTCGGTGGGAATTGGGGGTGGAGAGGTGGGGTTAGGGGGATGGTTTACAGATGCGAAGACTGAGGGGGGTAAAGGGGAGGAGGGGTAGATGTATTTGAACAACCCCTGGGTCCACGCTGTCAAGTGACGCAAATTGCTATCGGAGATATGTTTATTGGTTTACGCAGAAGGGGGGGGGGGGGGGGGGGTAGGAGGGAGGTATACCCAAAGTCTTCCCCCCGCGCGAGCCTCATTCGCGAGGGAAATTAATCTTGCGGTAAAGGTGTCACGTCTGCCGGATAATGGGGCCGAGTCTGTAAACCCAGTCGATATGAAGCGGATGGCGAAGTCCGTTGGCGCCTGCCTGCGGGGAGACGAGGAACGTGACCGGGAATTTTATTTATGAAAAATTTGAATTGGCCGTAAATCTAAATATCCGACCTGAGCTTCCGCATTCGGCTGGCGAAAATTCTCCCATCTAGCGACGAGCGTAAGGTATTTCTACACACTATGTAATTCTAGTAATTTTGGGTGATATTAAAAAAAAATTATTATATTATAAAGTAAATTCAAAAGAGAGATTATTTTCCGACGTTAAAGTCTGACAATTAAACTCTTAAGAGGATATAGAAATAATTTAAGAGGTTCATACGAAATATTTTCTCTCAGGCATCCATGTATCAGATATTCAGAAACGTACATATATTACTACTTTAACAATTCTCACTCTAATGAGTACAACAATTTAAAAACCAAAGTAACGTTGCAGCAATAAAAATATTGCGCGTCAACAGACATTAATACAATAATACGAAAGAGAAGCACTTTTCCAATTATTCGCAACCAAAATTGTAATATTGAAATTCCGAGTCGCAATAATTAATATTGAAGCAGCCAAATGATGAAATAAACATAACCATTACATTGGCACTACGCCATAGCCTCTACGCGTAAAGAAGTTAACACTCGAGAAGCTACGTCCGCCCGCAACTCGCGTCTATGAGAAGTTCAGCGATGGGATTGCAATTCTTGCAGTATTTTGTAGCGAAGTTTTCATACACGAGAACTACTGTTAAATAATTACGTCTCAGCAAATATCGCAGTAGTAGGAAATAGGGCCTTGACGGCCAAGGGGATAGGGGATCGGAGCCGGAGCTGCCATCTTGTTACGTCACCCGACCGCCATCTTGGATGTCATTGACCTTGTTCCCCTGACCCGTGTGACATTTGAACTTGACCTTGATCCCGAGGAATTTCGGTATAACAACCCCTAAAAAAAACTTTAAAAACTTCCAAGCATTCTCAAAAAAAAAAAAAAAAAAAATTAAAAAATCCGAAAATATTTATTATTAAAAATTATTTTTAAATTATTTTAAAAATTATTACGAATATCCTCAGAAATTACCCATATTTCCCAGAAATACTGACAAGGATCAGCGATTCCGGTCACTGGGATCACTGACTCCGAGCCAGGGACAGGTATCAGGTATCCTTGATCTTTGCCCTTGAAAATGCAAAAAAAATTTTAAAATCTAAAAATATCTATAACGAAAAATGTAATTTTAAAAATTCACAAAAAGTTAAAAAAAAAAATGTACATAAAATCTATTATTAAAAAATCCAATTAAAATCGTGTAAATTTTTTTTAAAAATTGTTTTAAAAAAATTTTCGAAATTTAATCTAAAATATATCTCATAATTAAAATGGCTTCAACCTCAGCGGCCATTTCCCCTTTTTGCCTCGAAATTCCATTTCTTCCCTAAAATATATCCCTTAAAAATTTTATAAAAATTTTCATTTCCCAGCACCGCCATTAGTCACTTTTGTTCCATCCCCAGCAGACGACTGACTCCCTCGCACCTAATCCCCTCATCTATACTCATTCCTTCATCTTGATTTTTTCGTCCGTCATTTGTTTATGCGTCACTGGAGACCGACATCTTTATATGTTACTAGAGGCTAATATATTTGTTTTTTTTTTTTCGTTCATTTGATCATAGATTATTGGAGACCACCATATTGGTAGGCATCACCCATCCGCCATATTGGAAACCAATGACCTAGACCTTGACCCCATGATCTTAGAAATAAACTCGAGAAAAATGCATAAAGATAAACAAGAAAAATACATTAAAGACTACCACCATCATATTAAATGCAGACTACTTAGACCTTGACCCCACGACCTTGAATGACCTTAAATAGGAAAACTCGAGAAAAAATACATAACAGTAAGCAAGCATAATACATTACAGACTACCGCCAGATGCAAACTACCACGTCCTTGAAACCATGACCTTCAATGACATTGAAAATCAAAACTCGAGAAAATGCATAAAAGTAAGCAAGCATAATGCATTAAAGACTACAACACACTATATTAAATGCACACTACATCGATCTTGACACCATGAACTTGAAAATAAAAACTTAGAAAAACCCCATGACCTAGAATTACCTATAAAAAAAACTCAAGAAAATCTATGTGAAGAGGCAGAAGCTAGTCGAAACGATCCACCTTCCACTCAGCTGCTGTCAAATTAAACCTCTCAGCTTACCTCCTTGCTGCTTACAATACTGCGCCAATTGAACTGCACCATTTATACATTGTACAGACACCGACCAGCCAATCACCATGTTACCTCATGATTGCAGCTGACCAATCACATGCAGGCGTTGAGACATCACACACACACACACACACACACACAGGCAGGCAGGTAGGCAGGCTTTAGATGCTAGTTCCTCGATTACATTGCCATGCAGATATATCTAAAACAAGAAAAAATGGAGCGCTGCCGCGTAGTTTCGCCATTCGCATGTTAAATGCCGAGCGAGTAGGTTTAAGTAGTAGGTGCGGGCTGATCCTGGACTCTGATGTTTTCAGTTTTTTTGTGTTCTTACCTTGTTTTGAGGTATGTATCTATGTTGTATTAATATTTTAATTTTTTATATTATATTAATTTTTACGATTGTTAACAATATTGTATACGTGTTTTTACAGAGTTCATCCTGACATGAATCGGAGGCGAATACGTTATTCTGCATCTGGCAACATGCTGTGTACTACCATATTTTGATTAAAAATCAAAGTAATATATCTTTATGAAGGCGTTTACAATAACTGAAATACAAGACAGGAAATTGTATTATGCTAAAAACGACTATACATGCATGCAAAAGGGAACCAACCAAAAACTGTTATTTTTTAAAAATTATACAATTCCGAACATTACTTTGCCGCAAAAGTTATAGATTCAACACACACGTGAGAAAATAGCACAACAAAAACTTTTAATACTGAAGTTAAATACGCAAGTAAACCTTTGGACTTAAATATATATGTTCCAACCAAGTGGTGGTTGGTTACTTTCTGCATAACTATAAAAGCTCTACAAAATAAACCCGGACATGACTTCCACAAGTGTTCAATTAACCGCATGTATTTGTTGTCTGTTGCCATTCTGTTTTCTTTGTGAATATCAATCCATAATATATTGTTCTTCGTATAGGCTTTCCACGGAAAACTGAGCATTTTTGGAAAACTTGCTTAAGGCATACTTGTATGCGCGTTGGGTATTATTCCAACATATATAAAATTAACATTGTCACAAGGAAACGCAGAAAAAAAAAACAGAAAGCAAACGAAATTTTTTCAGTATTCACGAATGATTACCTAACGCTTTTAATACAACATTAACACATATAACTAATTACCCTCCGTCGTTACCAGTTGGGCGCATTGCAGTTAAGTGTGCCGTTAAAGAACACGCAAGTAAACGCTGTTCACTATAAAGTGAGCACTTTTGAAATCAACTTTAGAAAATATTCAGCGCTCCTACATGCACATATTTTAACGGGCGTACTGAGTTACACGCATCCAGTAAAGTTGGTAACGATGGAGGAAAAATAGTTCCATATCTTAACGTAAAATAAAAAGTGTTAGATAACCACTTATGATAACTTAAATAATTTATTTTACTTTCTGTTACTTTTCAATGCATCGAAATGTAAAAATTAGCAACTTTGTAAAATATTTACTTTCGTAATAATTTCACAGTATCACTACACCGACGCATGAATAAAATAATGAAGCCCATGGCAATGTTAATTTTACATAAGGCGTAAGAATACGCAACGTGCATAAAAGTAGATTTTAATCAGGGCTTTCTAAAGTGCTCGTATAGCTTTGAACAGCTTATAGGAACAGTGACGTTGTTTCAAAGGTTGATTTCAAAAGCGTTCAAATAATCGGAACGAATAACACATAGAGGTGAGCACCGACGTGCGGACTCCCTGCCCGCAAGCAGAACTTCTCTCCTCGCCAGTGATGTTGGACGTGTCCATTTTCATGGTACTTGTACCATAATTAGACCTTGTGTAACATGTACATACCATGACGAGTTCGTCATGGTACGCAAATGTACCATAATCTGACTCATCTTTTGTGTTCTGCCCAGAGGCAGGTTTTCACGTGGTATCTCCCCATGCTCTCCTGTCTTCTGCCAACATCTTCAGGTCCATATACTTTCCGATTCCCTTGATGTCATCTATCAACTTTTATCTTCTCCTTCATTTTAATATTTTCCCGCAAACTATTCAGTAAAAATATGCAGCTAATGACTTTAAAGTATAATAAAATATTATCAACATGTAGTGCTTGGTTTAAGTCAAAAGCCGAAGCCCTACAACTCATCTGTGAGTTAGAGGTTGTATATAATTAGTATTTGATATCAGTAGTGCAATGTTCAAACAACGGTTGTGTGATGGAAGCAAAGCAAACATACAATTGTGATTTTACGCATTTGCTAAGAAACGTACCATAATGTTGAACCCGTGTACCATAATTTTGAATGGCCTGTACCATGATACAGCACTGACGACGTAACACCACTGCTCCTCGCTGCGGGGATCATCGGTCCGGCCCGGAACACGAATGAAATAAGCAGCCGCCGCGACTTTGACGTGCGTCTGTTTGTACGCGTGCGCACGCGGCGTGTTATTTCGCTCGCAGCGACGATCTCCCAGTTTATACAGTTCCATCCCAGGCGCTGGTTCCCTCCAGCTCATTGCATTCCAACGCCGAGAACCTCCAGCTCCTTATTCGGACTGCCACGAGCTCTTCGCGGTAAAATGAGCACTTTTTAAAGCCCTGCTTCAGCTCTACTTGTAAAGGCTGTTCACGGTAAAATGAGCACTTTTGAAATCAACCTTAGAAAAAACTCACTGCCCTATCTGCATACAGTACTTTAACCGGCGTACTGAGTGGCATGTGCCCAGTAAAGTTGGTAACGATGTAGGAAAATTAGTTCCATATCTTAACGCCAAACGTACAGTGGTAGGCAACTATTTATAATGACTTAAATATATATTTTATTTTCTGTTCTAAGTATAATGCATCGAACTGTATAAAAAAGAGAAAATTTGTGAAAATTTTCCTTTCTTTAATCATTTCACGTTTTCATTTGACCGACGAGCCAATAAAGTGATGAGGCACATGACAACGTTAATTTTACATCAGGCGGAATAATACACAAGTACATCTTAATCAGGGGCGTTCAAAAGTGCTCATTTTACCGTGAACAGCCTATAAGCAAATTGTTTATTCTTCCACCGTACGAGTGAAGAGATTTGGGCAGCTCTTAGCATTGAGGTCTTGAGAGCTGAATAGGATGATTGCGGTGAGTATGGAGCAGCGCCGGAATGGAAGGGCGGGGATACGGGAGATCCCCGAGAAAACCCACCGACCAACGGCATCGTCCGAGACGACCCCTCCACCGTATGTAAAATTAACATTGACCCGGGCCTTTTTAATATTACCTTTTATTATCGTAACACAAAAATTTGCTCGTGAGTGAAGTAGTATTTTCCCAAATTAAAAATAGGTCTTATTCACGATGAAGTAAATATAGTCCGTTCAGGGTTACTTCCAATTTTTCTGAAGACCTATTAAAGTTCTACTTTCTTGCTATTCCTCCGCCTCCTGCAAAAAAGCCTTGACTGAGTCTAGAAAATTATACCAAAGGTACAACCCACCACAGTCGTCGGCATACTGTTTAAATGTATTTTATATAAGAACTATTGCACACTAAGCATTACCAACACACCTATTTTATCAGCGGTTTTTATTCATATTACGTTGAATTACAATACTTTAATTTGGGGATAAAATATACGTAAAAGTTCATTTATAAAAAAAAAAAAAAAAGTACTCTTATACTAACACAAGTATATAGGCTGTTCACGGTAAAATTAGCACTTATGAAAGCCCTGCTTAAGTTCTACTTGTATGCACGTTGCGTATTATTCTGCCTTATGTAAAATTAACACTGGCAATGGCCTCTTCACTTTATCCATGCGTCAGTCCAGTGAAACTGTAGAATTATAAGAATAATTAATGTTTTACAAACATGCTCAGTTTTACACTTCGATAAATAAAATAAAAACAGATATCGAAAGAAATAATCTAAGTTATGACAAACGGTCACCTTACTCTTTTTATTCTACGTTAAGATATGGAACTACTTTCCATCCATCGTTACCAACTTTACTGTCCACATGTTACAGTCAGTGCGCCCGTTATAATACATGCAGGCAGGAGCAGTAACTTTTTTTATAAGGTTGATTTCAAAAGTGCTCACTTTATCGTGAACAACCTTTACAACATTTGTGACACGTTCCATATGTAGGAAACGACCAAACACTTCATAGGGTGATTTTTCAAAGGTTTGATTCAAAAGGTGTGAAGAAACAGTGAGTAGACTATAACCTTAACAGGGCGTCGCATTTAACGTTAAGCATATGTAAAACATATTTTTTTCTTAGCGGTGTGTGACAGGAGGGGGGGGGGGTGTCTGGCGTACAGGACTCGGCCAGCCGTCGGTGACAGGTCAGGACGCCGATGTTGACTCACGACGCCGATGTTGACGGGTCGCTGACGGACCCAGAGGTGCGCGTGGAAGGGCGCGGACGGGGCAAAGAGAGAGGCACGGGGGACAGGACGGACTCGTCGAACGCGGAAAGCTAAATATAAGTGTTACGTTCGCGTTCCGAGGAAATGCGACGGAAATAGCTAAGCAAGAGCCTTGAAAGCGCTCTTGTCGCACCCCTTCGCCGCATGGTAACGCCCACGTCGCCGGAGTGTTCTAGCGGGCAGATCGCGTGCCTAGGACACAGAAAACTAACAAATACAGGAGTGAAACCGCCCCTTACACAGTGAACTCCATCCGCACAAAGGGTTGCCAGACGTGAAGATTTACCCAGGACCATGGGCGGCGGATCTAGTGAGTCATGGGGTAGGGACCAGCAAAACTCGCGTTATTTATTGGCATCAAGCCAAAACTCGCAGTACAATGTGTACTTGAGCAGGCGCCGTTTCTCCACTGGCTGTAGCCTGTCCGTGGAGTCACTCCCTTTCTGAGTAACCTGTACGTGATTGGGGCACACGATTGTCAAGTGTTCATTTATTGGCGTGTCAAATAAAGAATGGTCCAGTGACAAAGGAAACGTGTTTTCAAGTTTAAAATGTCCTCAAATAATAACGCGAATTTTGCAGATCTCGAGTCATACGGGTCGTATACCCCCCCCCCCCCTAATAATATGCTGTAATGCTCAGTTTCTCAGAAGGAATAATAAACCCGCACTAAAATCACGACTTTTGTTGATAAATATATAACGTACGTAAACACAAATTTGAGCAATATATTTTTAAGGCCCTATCACACTCTCGAGTTTTTCCGTCAGATTACTTCCAATAAGTTTTATCAAATTAAGTTGGACAGTTATGACTTCATCGAAACGTCATAAATGCCGCCATACTAATCTGAGAATGTTGGATAGCCTAGCAGTTTCCATCAAACATTTGAAGAGTGGACGGGTCCTAAAATTCCTTTGATGTTTGACGGTCTCAACCAATAAGAATCGTGCACGACAAAAATGGACGCCAAGAAACTTTAAAATAACGAACAATTGCTGGAAACGATGTGTTTTACAAAGATAAAATTAATTTATGTAGAAGCTGTCTGGGTATGAATGCTATTTTTTAAGTGAATTTGCACATAATTTTTTGAACTCAGAGGCGTTAAATTTCCTTGTGCAGAAAAATCTCTGATAAATAAAATTTGAATTTAATGAAGAAGCTAAAATAAATTACAACATTCCTTACATTCCTTACTGTAATGGACTGCATGGAAAAACGAAAGCAATATCTTTCTACGAAAATTGTTGTTTTAATAATATTTCAAATTAGATTCTCCCAGTAAAAAATCTGACAGTGTGACACATTTTCAAACACATTCAAGATTATTTGATAAAAATTGTTGAAAGGAAAACTTTGATGGCCGTATTTTGTCTTCAAATTTTATTGTAAAATTTAGTTAAAGGCGAAAATTTGACAGTGTGACAGGGGATTAGTGGGCTTTTAGTAGAATGGTGCAGTATTTTTAAAATTTGTATGATCCAATATTTATTTTAAACGATATCAGTTATGGCGTTAAAATAAATAAAAATTCTACATGTGTTTTGTAAGTGTTGGGTAACTCTCAGTAAGTTAATGCGAATTTCTCTGCGATATTCTGATACTTGCTAGTGTTAATTTTAATTTGAAATACATGTAATTTTTTTGTCTTGACCCTTGTCCTCTTAAGGCCATATTACACGGTACCAGATTTCGTAAAAGCTTGTGCAAGGTCAACCATAGCTGCCGTTATACCGGCCTGTACGGCACCCGTCATGACATTTTTCGCCTGGCGCTGCCAGATTTCATCACAGGTTTGGTAATTGGACCTGTCCTAATTTCCGTGGCAGGTTCCGTACCGGATCTCGTACCTGACCAATCACATTGCAGTTTCAGAACGTAGGGCGCTCCGCGTGGCTACTACTTGAAACGAGTGGATGAAGAAACTGAAAAGGAAGCCTCCATCTCGATTATACATCTGTGAGGTTGAAACCCTTTCAAATAGATTTAAAATACGACGACGAATAATATTGGTAATGACAAATTTCAATTACTGCTTATAACCGTTCTGAATACTTAAAACATTACCTACTTTATGAAAAAATTTAATTAAATATCTAACCATGTCTACTGTATATAAACACATTTTGTGTGAGTGAACTGGTAGTACACTGGTAAAATACAGGGGTTCGCAATAAACATGTCATTTTGGGCATCTGTTCGAAACACCGCCGGACCCAAACTTTTTTATCATTAAATTTTACATTCGGATAATATGCAGGTATGTAAAGAAAACACTATATTTAGCAATCACCATTATTAAAAATTTCCCACTCTTACTCTTTGTAAATTCACAACATTTTCAAGAGAATGAATGAAACTATACTAGTAAACAATCAATTTATGTAAAAGGGGAACAGTAATATAGCAATATTAAGATGTGCTAACTGGTATTTTTATACGCCTACACAGGTAACTAACTGGTAGCAGTTCTACGAAAGAGGTTCATTTACTACAAACCACACACGGCGCACCCACCGAGGGTGACAGCCGAATGCTAATACGCGAACTGCTGTCATGTAATATGAATCTTCCATGGCGGCTCATGTAGCGGTTTGTATACCGGCTCGTACACCAGGGCTTGTAGAAGCTTGTTCAAGAACCAAGTACGGAAGCAGGTATCGTGTAATATCGGCTTTCGTGGCGAACACTTCCCACCGAACCTGCCCAGAACCATCCCGATTTCGCTCATTTCGTTGCGCCTACTGTTCTTGTCTGTAACAGAACGCTCAAATGTTCCGATATTTAAGAATCAACCGCACAATCCAGCTAAAATTGCTGCGATTGCAAATTAGTGATTTCAGTATCCTTTGAAGAAATGCATGTTCTTATCTAACTCTTGGTATTCAAATGATACGATTTTTCACAGTCCCAAAAGATAGAACAGAAAACGTATTTTCACAAAAGAAAAATAAATTTAATATTATCTGCAACGAAGCATTTTAAAATTAAAAAATATGTACAATTTTACCCTCTTTAGTACGTGTATTAGCATGGCAGTTTTGTTTATAGAATGAGCATCTGTGGGATACGTACTCTATAAGTAGGGATAGGAAAATTTCGCGAGTTGAATGACGAGTAAGCTAGACTCCGCAGTCATGTGTATACCGGAGCCACAGCTGTGTGTTCATTGGCTTCTGCCACAGTGTTACCTCACACCTGGCAGTATGGGATTCGCTACTTGTTTCCTTGCAAGTTTTATACCGGCTCATAAGCGTCTTAGGCTGTGTCTAATGAACTGTAATCCAATAGCAAAGGTGACTTCACTGTATGTGTGTTTAACGTCTATCTTGTCCCGAAATGAATTCGCGAAATTTTCCTATCCCTATAAGGCCTTTGTTAATTCAGGATGAGTCAAAAAAGCAATGTTGCCAACACACGTACCGATTTTTCCTTTCCGAATATCCGGCAACCCTGAGCGCACAACCTAGTAAAATGGCGTCATTGGTACATCCTCGCTAATCGGCGCCGGGTAACTTACTTGCCGGCCGGGAGCTCAGCCAATAGGGTATCTCCCGCAGCACGAAGTCACCAGTCTGCTGGACAACAGTCCCGGTCAAGAATGGTCCCACGACAAACTAACTGCAAAGGTACACGTGATTTAAGTTTAAGGTGTCCCGAAATAATAACGCGAAATTTGTAGGTCTCTACATATGGGTCATGTAGAAGATGCTACCGTGACACGGGGGTTACCATCGCAAGCCCTCGATCGTCATCCCACCTTTGCTACGTCTATTGTCTCCCACCTCACAGCCAATCCTCAGACTGATAAAAGACAAAATATCTCTGTTCGTCAGCTCCTCTCAACGCAGCCTCAGCTAGTCTTTGTGTTCGGCGATCGTGATATGAATAGAGCTAGTGATTTTTTGCGAAACAATACGAGTACACCGTTGACTTCAATACAATAAGCACCCAACAGCAGTTGTATATCGCCACTGGCTGTTCTCTGCTTGATGAGGAGTTTTCATAATTGACCGGGACACTTAGAAATTTGGCAACATCGGCACGGCTCCTACGTGATTCGTATGCAAACAATTAACACGTTTAATAAAAGTAATTCAGCCAATCAAGACAGGTAAACAACTCTACCGTATTTTGAAATGCAACTTGTCTTCAAATCTTTTTACGAAATTTCACTACCCCTAGATCTGAACCAGCCACAACCTATAGCAGCAGCAGCACGGTTTACAAATCAGCTATAGGCTGTTCATGGTAAAATGAGCACTTTTGAAAGCCCTGCTTAAAATCTACTTGTATACACGTTGCGTATTCCTCCGTCTTATGTAAAATTAACATTTCTATGGGCCTCATCACTTTATTCACACGTCAGTCAATTGAAACTGTGAAAATTATTAAGCAAGTAATATTTTACAAATCTGCTACTTTTTACACATCGATGCATTTAAAAATAGAAAATGAAATAATTAATTTCAAATTGTCAAAAATGGTTACCTAACACTTTTTGTGTGACGTTAAAAAATATGGAACTACTTTCCATCTATCGTTACCAACTTTACTGGGCGACTGTCACTCAGTGCACCTTATGAATGCAGAGACAGTGACTTATTTCTGAGGTTTATGTCTAAAGTGCTCAATTTACCGCGAACAGCCTCCAGCGAGCAGTGCATTGGGAGGACTGTGAATTCACACTCCTCGCGCAACCTTGGTGCTCTTCCCGTCAGAGGGCAGTTCTGCCAAAAGTCGTGGCTGCCACAGCGGGCGGAGGGCCAACAGGCCCGCATTTCGGGCCAGGAGCAGTTTCACTCCCACCTATATAACCAGGGACGTGGCCTAACATGTCCCGTCACACGTTAATTTATGGGTTCGGGTGATGCTGCAACCACGTAATTTTTTTGTTACAACCCGTACTTGTGTTTACAACCAGTGAAGAACGTGATACGTGCTCGATGACATTGACACTAACCGTTCACACCAAAGAGGAGAATAAAATTCCACAAACCAGATTAACCACAAGTAAGACTCTCGAATCATTGAGCACTATTGGTTTTCTGTGTACAATGTCAATCATAAGTATTGCACTAATGGTTTTCTGTGTACAATGCCAATCATAAGTATTGCACTAATGGTTTTCTGTGTACAATGCCAATCATAAGTATTGCACTATTGGTTTTGTGTACAATACCAATCATAAGTATTGCACTAATGGTTTTCTGTGTAAAATGCCAATCATAAGTATTGCACTAATGGTTTTCTGTGTACAATGCCTACCCCAATCCTGCACAACTGTCAAAGTCACATGGTCAACAGTGGCGAACGTGTTTGTTTACAACTTAATTTTTAAATGACAAGCACAATTATATTAATCAAGTACTTTTACCAGTTTGAATATAATGAAAAACTATTACTAATTGATTAGAGGAAGTATCAAAACATCTCAAAAGCACTTGTTTACTAAACAGTGTTCTAACCTAAAGCCCAATCCACGCCATTTTTACTAGAAATGTAGGCAGAAAAGTAGTTCAATGTTGGAACACGGAGAATGGTTGTGCGCAGCCAGCGAGATCGGTCTACCTCATATTTAGTTTATGGTTGTAGGTACCATCTAAATATTGTTAATATATGCAGTAATACCAACAGAACTGTTTGTAGTATTCCTGTCTGTGATTGCATTCGCTACTATACATATGGTTGCTACAGCAGAGCACTGCGTTCCTACTGCAAAACAGATAGTGCGTCTAACAAAACAGCTTCCACGATACATGGATTGTTCCCAAAAGAACAATGTTTTTAATATCCTAACAGAATATATTCTGTTGCTGCTAATGCGACTACAGAACTGTTTAGTACTAGCAACAGAACATTCTATAAAGTTATTGTGAATTCTGATTGTTGTGGGAACAATTCAAATATTGCTGAAGTTGTTATGTTGGAGGTATTATCTGTTTTGTGGTAAGAACTCAGTGCTTTGCTGTAGCAACCATTTGTATAAAGACTGTTCACAATAAAGTGAGCACTTTTGAAATTAACTTTTAAAAAACGTCACTGCTACTACCTGCATGTATTTTAACGGGCGTGATGAGTGACATGCACCCAGTAAATTTGGTAACGATGGAGGGAAAGTAGTTCCATATGCTAACGTCGAATAAAAATTACTAAGTAACCAATTGTAATAACTTATCATTATTTATTTCGCTTTCCTGTTTCTTTATGCATCCAAGTATAAATTGAGCAGATTTGTAAGATATTTACTTTTCAAATAATTTCACAGTTTCGCTTGACGTACCCATGAATAAAGTGACGGGGATAATGGTTAATGTTAATTTTAGATATGGGGCAAGAATACACAATACGCGTATAAGTAGATCTTAAGCAGGGCTTTCAAAAGTGCTTATTTTACCGTGAATAGCCTATAGTATCAAATACAATCACATATAGGAATACAACTAACCGTTACTTTGGTAATACTTAGAGATTGTGGAAAATCGCGAAAAATTTTTGAGCCAACTCATCTTTTATAACACTCTTAACTAGTTTATTCGTTCATGATTGGATGAACAAGGTTTTGACCCGGCTAAGTTGTTTGCAGACCAATCACGAACGTTTGGCCTTATAGTACTAGAATCCTCATTCGTCCAGTGAAAAGTGGTAGTATCTTCATACATGCACGACAGCCAATGAGTAGGGATCTGCAAAATTAAGAGTTATTATTTCGGAACACCGTAAACTTAAATCACGTGTACCTTTGCAGTTGGTTTGTCATTGGACCATACTTGACACACTATGGATAATTCTGCGCCAATAACGCCAATAATTGAACACGTGCCAATTGTGTGACCGAATCACATACAGTTCTGTCAGGAGGGGAGTGGCGTCATGTTTAGTGAGCGGCCAATGAAGAAACGACGGCGGCCCGAGTAAAACAGTACTGTGGAGTTTAGCCTGATGCCAAATAATAACGCGAATTTTGCATATCCCTACCAATAAGGAAAGAAAACTGTAGGGCATGTGTACAATACGCTGAATCCTACCAAACAGTCAACTTTTCCCGCGATAAACCACCATCTCTAGTAATACTATGTGTGTTAGTAATCTTTAGGTCGTACCTACAATCCATCCAATGGCTGTCCGTATTTTAACAGTCTGGATGGTTCTTAAAACCATATTCTTTTTCTCAACGCGGACTAAGCAACCATAGGTAGGAATCACCCACAGAGTCCAGTAACATGGGGTTAACAATGATTTTTTTTTTACCATAATAACACTCTTAGGTCTGCACACAACTATATACGTTCAAGGAAATATATAAAAGAACAATAAAGACACCAGTTATGTTGAGCTCTGTATTCTAGTTTACTACCGCCATACTGGTACACACGGCAAATCATAACTGGCTAGTCATCAGCCAATGGAGTGGCGAGTTAATTTTGCACACAGTCAAATAACTTTGGGGGTGTGGAGATATTCACAATTAATCGTGTCCTTTTGAGTGCTAATAAAAATTTTTCTGCAAGGATAAATGTTACTGTCGCTGGTCTGAAGTGCTCTTGTAATATCTTGTAAATGAGTGGTATGTAGGTGCGCGTTCAAGGCCGAGAAACGAGGGAGTGAAACGGGAGACACTAACACGCACCTCCAGCACCTCACTGCTCCTACCTGCAAGACGTGCGGTCTTTCCGTCGCGATGCTGTACCGTTCAAATTATATACGTGTGTAACACAGGGACCTTAATACACCCCACGAAAGCCCACAATTAAAATACGCCTTGTATCTTGAGCTATCGTGCAACAACTGCATAATGGGGAGGCAAGATTCGGAGCATCAACTTCGGTTGTAATCAGAGTAAAGTTTTGGTAGACTGGGTTTACCAATCTCAAATATCCATGGGGAAATCATTTTGAAAACAAGTTCGTGAGTCACTTAAATCATGTAAGATTAAATGACCTACAGTAGCACATATGTGTGCAGAGTTTGGTGTAAATATGTTCACTTGTAACCGAGATAAGGCAAAAAGCTTTGTGTTCTCATTTGGCGCTGTCATAAAAAAAAAAAGGGCCTATAAACTGGCCCTGTATTGGCATATTCGATGCTTCTGATAAATACTGTTTGGTTGAATTTTGTAAGGCTATTTAATATACACAGTCTGTCCCATTTTTTTCGACCACCCACAATAACTCCGTACCGGGGCTCCAAAGGAAAAAAGTGTTTCTTGCAAAAATTGTACAACTGGAAGGTGGAAATAATACTGCTGAGGAGTCAGCCTTATAGAATTATTTACTAGTGAGATGCGAGTAGTCTACTAAAATCATATTTTTATATGGCACCATTTATATTTTTGTCAAACGTTCAATGAAGCTCGCCAAGACATATTTAAACATGTAGGGCAATGTACACGTTCATAACATGAACATTAAATAAGACACAGAAAGTAGGATCTCTGCTTCCCGTTTGTAGTACTATCCATATGGGTACAGCGAGGGTTATAACATTCACATTAGATGTTCAAAGTGGTGGCCACTGGCAGCGATACACAAGTTCAGTCGTTGGATGAATGACAACACTGATTCCTCCAGTGTTGCCAGCTGAAGTGAATTACACGCACGCACAATACATTCCTGCAGGTTATATGGAGTTGTTGGAATATCTCGATAGACAGAGCTTGAGGTAACCCCAAAGAAAAAAGTCCAGGAAGATAAGGTCAGGAGACCAAGCAGGCCACAGAACTGATCATATTCACTTTGCCCGAGTTCAAGAACGACGATTCATCGGTTAAAAAGACATCCGAAAAATTTTTCGGGTTGGCGGTAATTTGATGCTGTGACCAAAATATATTTTTTCATGTTGAACTATCTTCCAAAACGGCGGACAAATAACATTTTCGCCTTCTAAATGTAATGCTTTCATCATGCACTGTCAACTTACCAAGTGAGGTTTAACCCAGTTTTATGGTTCCCGAGATGTAACATAGTACCCTAAATTTTAAAACTGCCGCCGTTTTTTAAATAAGTACTGTATACGGCTTGATCCAAAAATATAACAGTCGGATGTACTTACAAAATGCTAGGTACATGTGGATCAAGTTTGGTGAAATTCGGTTTGCTTGTTTAAAAGTTATAAGGGCATACATTCAAGTCCTCGTCGGCGCCACGAAATGAACAACTGCATCCAAAAAGTTCAAACTTATCGGGATCGTAGAGGACACCCATCTTCGGCGTCGATCTCTCCGACGACCGACTCGAAAGTGTTGAGGCGGGTACACGAACCGGAAACGGGCAGGCAGACATCCGCCCCTGCGATAAGCTGCGAGACGGCGAATTCGCTAAGTGTACGCTGAGAGAGGCAGACACACCCCGTTATCTGCATAACCGCATTGCACCATGTGTGTCGTCCCCAAACTCGAAGGTTATCGAGTTCCACCCGCCTTCTTGGGAACAGTTCCCTCTTCTACGTAACTCCCCTCTCCACCACCACCCTCGCCCACCTAACAGGCACATACACACAGCAGCTCCTTTGCGAACGTCCGTACTTCCTCTTGGCTGAAAATCGTCAAATACACTTTCTCCCTTTTCCGAGTCCCGACACCGAAAGATCGAGGAGAGGAAGAGAAAGGCCGAGAACCCCCACCCCCCCTGTACATTGATCCGTCACGCGTATCGGAAACGGTAGTCGCGACCCGTCGACTCCACCCCTTAAGAGAGGTCTGCTCCTCCCACCCCATCCCAGGTCAGGACGTGCCGTCGCGAGATCGGAAGGCACAATGCTGCACGCTAAGGGGACATCAAATGGAGGTTGTTTTCTCCCCTGGCCCTATCGCGATGCCGCAGCACGGCGACAGAATAGCCAAGCATACAGAAGCGAAACTATATGGCTCCCATTCTTGATGTCCGCCGCTCTACCATTATTATCGCAGTTACCAATTTTTTTTTTTTTTAACTGTCACCAATATAAGAAATTTCAACATTTCGAGGGAATGGAGGGGAGAGGTTAGTGAAGTATTAAGAGCCGATTAGGGTGAAGCGAGGTATGGAACGGCGCCGTAATGCAAGGGCGGGGGAAACCGGAAATCCCCGAGAAAACTTGCCGACCAGCGGCATCGTCCTGTCAAAATGTACCGACGATACAACATGATTTACAATTCATCATGTTCAGTTATGCAATTATAAAAAAAAGTTATATACTCACGAATAAAACTGTTGATGGGCTGTAGTATTTTAGCTATGCCATTATACAATCTACAAAAAGAATGAAACTACAGAAGTGACAATTTTGTCCTCAAGAGCAAAGCAACTTCTACACGACTACAATCGGGCTTATCCCTCGAAATGTAAAGAATATTTTAGCAACAGGCAGCCTTGGAGACTACTATTATAGTCTGTTCGCAGTTATGTTCAAATATTTTTAATCAAACCTTTGAAAAACCCCCATGTGACGTGTTTGGTAGTTTATTAAATACTCCATGGAGCCTATCGCGAGCGTTTTATGCTTCTGTTAACATGAAAATATTTTATTATTGGTTAAATTGAAACTTATCTTATATTTATAAATTACAGTATTTAATTTAATATCAATAAAATGCATAAAATATATTAGTTGGTTACGCCTAGAAAGAAATAGTTCCAATGAAAAATACAAAATTGATTGCGCACATTATTAGGCGGTGTGATGTTCCTTTAGTGGAATTTTCTTGACTTCGTTAGGCTTGTTTGCTGGAGATAAAGGAAAAGCATGAAAGCAGAATTTTAGCAGGGCTCCAGAACGTTGGAAGTGAATATGAATTATATATATATATATATATATATATATATATAATTTTGTCCGAACAGGAATTGCCTACAAGATAGTCCTTTACCAGGATGGTTTTCATCCACAAAGAAATACAGAAATTTCCGGCGTCGACATCATAAAATCTGTATGTAGGTTTCTAACAAGGAGTTTAGAGTGAATTCGTGCAAACAATGATATGATATAACATTCGTTTTCTTATATTTCTTAAAGCTGATAAGATTTGCAATTTAACGTGCAAGGTGTTCCCTTACAGCTTTTGCTGCTGATGGACCAAAGACTAGGAGAAAAGCACCCCAGTTAGAGCCAGCTGAGATGGAAACCCGTCAACAAACTAACGCGAGTTCAGACACGATGACCACGTACGTAATCAACAAGCCCGGTTTGAAACATGAGCTGAAAATGAGAACTTCTACACATGGACCTGAACACTGATTCACAAACTGTCAGCGGAAACAAAATAATAATAATATAAAAACAGTTCAAACAGTGATGCGTGTGTGTCTTTACGTTCAATTTCCAAACAAACTTAAGCTTTCATATTAAAAAAAAAAAAAAAAAGTAGTTTTGGCGTAACTTGGATATATCCCAACTAGCGATACGGTCCGACTTCACCCGTGTACAACTTAGTTTTTTTTTCTGCCCAGCGCGCTCGCCTTGTACACCTTCCCCCCACCCCCTTGCATATATTTTACCAAACTATGCCCCCCTCCCCTCGGGCAAAGTATAACTCCGTGCGCGCGTGTCTCGATTTTAGGAACTACTTTTTTTTTTTACAAAACTTTTCATAACTTTAAATTATTGGCGATAATTGTATGATGTAACTGACATTTCTTATCTACGTTAAACAGTTTTAACTATGAATTAATTTGTTTTGATAAAGATTAAGTTCTTTATAGTTAGAAAAGACAGCGAATTTAAGGTTTGTTTTTACTGCGTAGTTTAAATTGTAAATACGCTTAAGTATTACTACTTTGATATTAAAGATATATATATATATATATATATATATGCTACCGCAGACTTTTTTGTACATCATCTATTTTTAGACAATTCTTTCGTATATGATTTTGTTATATCTCTAAATGATTAGATAGCATATTTCATAAGTTCGCACTGGCGGCAAACTGCTTTCTCGGCTTGATTCACTAATACAGTTAATGCTCAGCTCCTATAAGTGCTAGGGAAATTTTTAATACAGATAAACCTTCCTCGATAAATGCATATCATAACAGTAAACACTGCATCCAAAATCCGTCCCGTGGTTCTCGAGATTAGCGCAGTCATACAGACAGAGGGACGCGCTCCAGGGACTTCTTTTTACACTATGTAGTGATGATCCGATATTTGTTTACAACGATATTAGTCATCGCGTCAAAATAAATAGTAGTAGTAATCTATGTACTGTGTAAGTCTTAATATTAAAAACGTGGGAATATTTCCGTGACTTTGTGATATATTTGCGAGTGTTAATTCAAATTTAAAACACGTCTAAAATACGTATAAAGGCATTTTATAGAAATCTTGTCCCTTGCTGACCATCTTATTTATGAACACCCTCCGCCGCCTCTGACACTACAGTCATACACGTACTGGTGAGCAGAAGCTGAAAACTGACCATGGGACCTATGCTTGAACAACTATTCCAACTTTCGTACACGACGAATTTCCGTTGGACAGTTTCGTGGACGAACGATTGTGCAGTGAAAATAGTCTATGTCCCACTGCCTGTCGTTAGTAGACAAATAAACTATTCGAACACAATTCAGCTGCCAGTTGTTTCTCTCGCGTGACTTAATTTTCGCTCAGACTAGCCACTCAGAAAACTGAGTTGTGTTGTTGGTTTGCGTGAAGTGCGAAAAGGAGGTCGACGATTTGTGTGTGTGTGTGTGTGTGTTTTAATTTGGACTGCGGGGAGACGTAAATTTCAGTTATCCGTTTTGATGGAAACTAAATTTAAAAATAAATATCTTCCCTGGTGTTGCACATTTGTACAAATACGTATTTAAACTGAAAAGTCACGATAAAGCTCCTACAAATAACACTGTGTATGTATTTAGTGCTTGAATTCCTATGGGCCTATAAAATAACATAAATTGTTGATTGCAAAGTAAACACTTATATTATACATATTTAGTCTGACAACTTCACTAGCCTGTCTACGGATTTCAAAGTTTGTTCGCTCTCGACCACGCGTATAAGAATATTGTATACGAAGGCGTAATTTGTGTTGAAGTGTGCAGGGTTACCATCTTTTTACAGTTGAACACTCCCTGACATTTTCCTGACTTCCAGATAGAAAGATAATTTCCCCGCATGACCTTTCGTTTAACACATTTTTCTATTACCAATACAGCAGTTTTCTGTCATACCAAAGTAACCATGAAAGTTTTAACTAACGTGCGCCAGAAACCCCCATCCCCCCCACCTCACAATACGCCACCTCACCCACGCAAACACACACACACACACACACACACACACACACACACACATATATATATATATATATGCATCGGAACAGCCATATAAATTTGGTTAGCTTTGGTTTAACTTGTGTGCAAAAGTCCTTGACAGATTTCCAATTCCCTGAAATTTCCTGTTTCCAGGTTTTCCAGGCAAGTAGCACCAACAGGCATATTAAGAATGCAGTTCACACGGTGCGGCGTGTAGAGTGGACCTGGAGTAGAGAAATCCCGCTAGCTGCGCAGAACCAGTCTCCATGTCGCAACACTAAACTGCTTTCCTGCCAACACGATTATCATAAACGACATGGCTGGGATTTGACGTTATAACATTGTTCAGTAAACTAGTGCTTTGAGATGTTTTTTATACTTCCTCTACCCGATTTGTAATGACGGTTGATTAAATTTAAAATTGTAGAATTATTTTAATACACATAAAGAAACAAGTTTAATACTGTTGACCACGTGACTTTGACGGTTGTAATGACGTGGGTTGGGTCAATGTTGAATACATGCGCAGAAGACGAGGAATTGGCCAATCTCATATTTTAGCCGGAATCACATAGCCCCGACAAGCACAGCATAACACGACAGAAACCGCAACCACGACCATTTTCAATGTGACTGCTCGAAATTACAGCCCGACAGTTTACTAACGCGAAACAAGTAGAATTTTTCGGATCCATTTATAAGGCGATGATCAACTACGCTAGTTTCAAAGGCGGTGGGCAGGCGGTAAATTTGGAATACACGATGGTGACAAAGCTCTATACCTAATGCATACAAAGGTAAAATTACCATTTATAAGAGTTAAATACAATAATATTCATAATTCGTTTTCTTTTAAGCTACGTATTTCCCATTGTAGGGGAAGCTTATACAATTTCATTTTGCAAGGTTGTACACTCTGTGCGTCGTGCCGCACTACACGACGAAGGATATCAATAATTTCTAAAATCTAAAAGTGCTGGTCGGACGACAGAACTGTCGGGCTTGCGTCAGATCTATCTTGTATTCCACTGGCTGTTAATTTCTTAAGAGTCGTGTCGGGGCAGTCGTGCCGTGCTTGTCGAAGCTATGTGATTCCGGCATGACAGTCCTATGGCAGGACGGACTTTTCGTACACGAATGAAAACTCCAGCATAGGCCCCAGTACGAGACCGTACACAGGCGGAGTAGTGAAGACGGGGGAATGATGCGAAAGGAAGGTTGGTGAGGTTGTAGGCGCGCGCAGCATATCGATTGTCACGTAATGGAGGGGGAGGGGGCCACGACCACGACACAGTAGTTTTTCAAGAACCTTTTCGCCGCATGCCCCTCCGTGCACAAGCAGCCAGGCCCCGGGGCAAAGCAACGAGGAGGGGTCGGTGCGAGCTAGAAGAGGGTGTACGAAGCCAGGAGAGAGAGGAAGGGGGCAAACCCCTTTACTCTCTACGGGCAGCAGAACTGAAATTACTTTTCAAGTACCTCCGCTGCACCAGCTCGGCTCAGCCTCCCAGCACAAGCCCATTTCTTCCCCGACAACGGCTACGCTGCAAAATCAGCTTTGCAGTCGTTTCTCGGATACCTTAAGGCCCCCGCCTATGGTCCATTCACGACTAGTTCCAACTTCTCTGACGCCCAAGGGACAGCGCACTCAGTGTAATATTAATTTGCATACGAACTATTTCATACTAGGCATTACGAACACCCATTTTCTCACTTTTTTTATTCATATAAATTATAAATTGAATATTACAGTTCACAGGTTAAAATATACATAGAATTTAAATTTAACTAAAATCACCGTAGTTTTACGTCAACAAATTTTAAAACGCTTGTGATACGTGGCATATTTAGGAAATAACCGAACACGTCATAGATGGGGTGATTTTTCAAAGGTTTGATTCGAAAAGTGTGAAGAAACTGCGAACAGACTACACCCGGCGCTTGAACAGCGTTCGAGAGTGTTTTCGCACGAAACTATTAAACTTGCATTCAACGTGATGTTCTGCGAAAAGAACAAATCTCTTCAGGCGACAGCCGTTCAGTCCTTTAAAAAAGGCACACGCGTAATAAATACAATTTCGCTGTATTCCAAAGCGGCTAAAAACGGCTTTTTTCAAAGCGCTGTATGTCAAAATATACGCATCAGATACATACAACTCTACTCAAAGGCCCTGCATTGAACCTTTCTAGACTTTCAACCAATAATGTAATAGGGTCGCCGCTGAAAGTCCCATTGGTATAGGCTATTCACGGTGAAGTGAATATTTTAGAATTCATTTTTAGAAAAAGAAATATTGCTCCTACCGGCATATAATTTAATGGCCGCACTGAGTGGCACACGCCCAATAAAGTTGGTACATATGGAGGGAAAGTAGTTTCATTCATTTAAGCCCCTGTCACACTGTCAAATTGTTCCGTCGAACTGCTTCCAATAAGTTTTATCAATTTTAGTTGGACAGTTATGACGTCATCGAAACGTCATAAATGCCGCCATATTTATCTGAGGAAGTTTGATGGCTTCAGTTTCCATCAAACATTTGAATATTGGACCGGTTTTAAAATGCCTTTGAGCCAATCAGAATCGTACACGAGAAAAATGGACGTCAAGAAACTTAAAAATAACGAATAATTGCTGGAAACGAAGTAGGTTATGAAGATTACTAAATTACGTAAAAGCTGTCTGGGCATGAATGCTAGTTTAAGTGAACATTGCACATAATTACGAACTCAAAGGCATAAAATTTCATTTTGCAGGAAACATCTCTGATAAATAAATTTTGAATTTAGTAAAGAAGCGAAAATAAATTACAACATTCTTTACATGTCTTCGTTAAATTGACTGCATTGAAAAACAAAAGCAATATCTCACTATAAAAATAATTTTAAAATAGTTATTCAGAACGGATCTCCCTAGTAAAAAAAATTTCGACAGTGTGACATTTTCACTCACATTCAAGATTATTTGATAAAATTTGTTGGAAGGAAAAATTTGATGGCCGTATTTTGTCTTCAAATTTTATTGTCAAATATAGTTGAATGCGAAAATTTGACACTGTGATAGGGGCTTAACGTCGAATAAAAAATGTTGGGTAGTATGTTGGTCTGTATTTCACGAAAAAAATTCCATGACTTGTACTCCACAACACGTTATAGTTCAGAACTAATATCGTAATTGGTTGGTTTTAACATGTACTAGTCTTGAGTGTTTCTGTTAGGTAGAAGTGTTTCCACCTATATGTAGGTAATAAAACATTTAAATATCTTAACTGTTGTTTTTACACAGAACTTATTCATTATAATATTCTTAAGCAATTGTTTGGTGGTAGTAACAGGCTCTCAGTGTAACATACTAGGTTTGTTTTCGTCTACACTTTAATGACTGCCAGTGACAAACTTTTTTTTTTAAGTGGCGTACGAAACAGTGTTCTATCTTACGTAATAGTGCCCCATTGTTAGTGCGTAACTTACGTGGAATATTTTGAATATTTGTACTACTGTTTTATTTTCAATGTTCTGATACATCCGTGATCGACAATTCCATGACAGTTCCTCTCACAGTTATAGACATTAGCCCTCTCCTAGCTGCTGCAAAAAAAAAAGGAACGAGAAAATCTTCAGGAGCAACAACACTAACAGGATCATCATACAAAACTAAACTACGAGAAACCATCAACATCTGGTAAATTCGCGAGAACAGCAAAACGGAAAATAAAAAGTAATTTGTAATATTTCAGGACGAGTTGTATTCCAAAACACTTCAGTTCAGAACCACTTTCATGATTGGATCGTTTGAATTGTTTCGCGTCTTATCTGACTGCCCGCAGATCATAGACGGTTAGTATCAGAGAAACTCTATTCTGATTGGCTCACTGAAGTAACAGACTCTCTTCGCACAAAGACAAGCGGCTAATAGCCAAAGGAAGTCTGCAAGTGTGCACATAGGGTATTAAAGTCAAGCCTCTACGTAATTTTTTTTCACGAAAAACAGTGGCCCTAGAAATGTGCTTCCAAGCACCACTGCTGGAAATCGCCCTGATGATGCCACACACTCCAGAAAATCAAGAAATGTGGTGACTTAGAAACTGGAGGAACAGCACTGTATTGTATGTTACCTTCCATATTCAACATCTAATGAAGATACGCATGTGTGATGAGTGTAACGACTGGGCTCATGAATCACGTGCAAACGTCAGTAATAATGGACGTTTTGTCTGTGAACAGTGTGGAAATTATTGAGATGCTAATGTTCAGTTAAAACAAACATTGAGAGCACTGTCCTAACCCAGACGTCGAAATGTCTGATTTATGATACCTAAAGCTTAAGCTGGGACAAGTGTAAATTTATATTACAACATTACTTCCGCCTGAGAATATGATGTATATTGTGATAGTTATTTTGTGTATGACAGTAATATTGTCAAAGATTTTGTACAAATTGTTTCAAAGAATTTCTACATCCTAAACATTTAAAATGAATAAATTCTTCTTAAAAACTGCCCCCCCCCCTTTTTTTTCCCCATCTTATGGAACCTTCTCCTACCTTGTAATCCTCCTTCCTCGTTCTCTCCTCTTTATGTAGGAAGACTAATCGAGGGACGACTAACAAACTACATATACAAACTAAAAACAGATACCCAGAATAAAAACATGGCAGCAAATAAGCGCAATAAAGGAACTAAGTTAATATATTTTCTTCATACAGAATTCGCGAAATGTGTAATAATAAGATTTTTTTGTTGCCTGCATAACTGTTTCTATAGTTCAAGAATATATAGCCAACACAAATTTGTATTACTTACTACCACCATAATATAGTTTATGAAACATATATCGACAAAATATTTACTGCCATATTTGACCACTTAAAAGTAAAAAGATAGCGATAGAGACAATAGTTTTTTTTTTTTTTTTATCCTTTCTGGCAAACGGCATGGAGAAAGCATTTATGTAATCCCCTGCTGGCGAGAAGTTCCGGGCAAGCGTCTGATGTACGTGGGTCATCAACCGGCTGGGGTCGAGCGAGAGTAATCCCGACGGCACAGCCTCCAATTGGACCCTTCTGCTCCGGCTCGGAGAGGATCAGGCGCCGGCTCCAGCCGTAATCCATTTTGGCGACCCCCTTACACAATGGCGGCACTGAACTCGCCCCTCCTTCAACAGTCCCACAATACAGTCTGTTCCCCGCCGCCAGTCTACCTCGTACGCTGAAGATGAGCCACAGCAATTTTTCCTCTTCTGGGTGCCTGCGCGTGTATTGTCTATACGCGATTTCTCCGCTCTTTTTTTAAAAGAACATTTGAAAAATCACCCCATATATGACGTGTTTGGTTGTTTCCTGAGTATGCCATATGCAAAATTCGCGTTATTATTTGAGGACACGTTAAACTTGAACCACGTGTACCTTTGCCGTACGTTTGTCACTGGACAATACTTTATATGTAGAGCTCCTAGTAGTTCGCAGATTGAGTTGGCAGCAAGCTAAGCTGGACAGTCCTACATAGGCCTACACTCGAGACATTATCCTTTACTTATTGGTAGAGACCTGAAGAATTTGCGGATTCATTTTGGGACAAGCTAGGATTCAAAACGCGTTGTGTTTATATAACTTTAACCATTGGTCCACCGGTGTTTGACAGCTCCTAGAGAACGCTGGCTCAATCGTCGCCTTCCTCTGTGATGGCAGCCAACCAATGTGCAGTTAATATCGACATATTTGTACATGAGACTGTAAAGTCTATCCTGCAGGTCACTGAAATCGCGAATATTTCAGGTCTCTACTTATTGGCTGCTAGGATTTAGTGAGGCCACTGTACACGACTGTCAAAACACTCACTCATGCTTCGTGCTTATGACTGGCTCACGGTTAAACGGGGCGTGTCTAAAGAAGTGTCGTCCAATCACAGGTGTAGGAGAAAATAACAAGTGTTTGGAGTCTACCTCGCCTACGAATGAATTTGCCAAAAACTCGTGGCTCTATTATGTGACAAGCCTTGGGTAAGTCTGCGCCAATAAACGAACACTTCACAATTGCGAGCCCCAACCGTGTGCTGTCCAGTCAGAAAGGAAGTGAATTCACATTTATGCAGCAGTCAATGGAGAAGCGACGTCAGCTCTAGTGCATACAGGACTGTGGAGTTCAGCCTGATGGAAAATAATAACGCGACTTTTGTATGTATCTAGTCATGTATCACAAGCGTTTTTATACTGGTGTTAACATAAAAGTGCCTTATACTTTTGGTTAAACTGAACTTTTATTTTCAGATTATTTATGCATTGTGCAGCCAATGCAGCAACTACTACCGCTTCCTTCTGTTCGGGCCTCATACAGTTGCGGTCAACGCGGAAAGATTAGTAAGCAGTCTAAAATGCAACTTCCTTTGGTTGGTTAATTGTAGCCAAACATACAGCTTACAGCTCATTGGCTGTGATAACGAAACAAGTGTAGTGTAGACTTGAGTACAGAACGCATCATAAAATGATTCGATTGCAACACCTGAAACCGTAAATTACAATGGGTCTGAAAGGGTTAAAATAAACAGGGTTATTTAACCCTTTCAGTCAAAATATAAATATATAATTTTAGGCGTTGCAACAAACAAATCTTCTGTTTGGAACTATACTATGTCCAAACGACACTTTGTCTTATATATATAAGAATATATATACAAATATAAATTTATCTGTGCTCTATGTTACTGACAACAGTGGCTTATAAGGCTACGGAACATAGTCTCAGCAGTGAATGAGGTCTCCCACACGTAGGGAACCTTCCTTATTGGACGGTGTGTTCTCCTGTCTACAGTGCAGACCAATATAGCTGGTTCACATGTAACGTCCCAGATAGAGGACACTGCGACTGAAAGGTTTAAAGTGGATGAACTACGCAGGATTACTTCCCGAAACAAAACCCGCAGGGTCAGCGAAGCAGGCCGAGGGCAAGGGCAATAATCATTGTTGCGGGAGGGGTTAAGGTCGCACGCACCCCTCGCAGGTTGTCGGCTGCGCGCTGACCCCTGGCGAGTTGATGGGTCCGCTCCAGGGGTGCTCAAAGTGGCCTGCACGCGAGCTTGTCTGTGGGGGGGCGCCTCCATTCTCAACACAACACCGCCACCAGCTCGACACGCAGGGTCTGAGGGAGAGGGCAACGTGCCCGCAGTGAGGCGAAGGGATTGGTTGGAAGGTTCAGTCCCTTCCCTTCTGCGCGCCCCTTCGCCATTTTACGGCAACCACTCGCTTGGCAGTATCAACACATCAACCCTTCCACTGTCGACGGACACCCCCAACCCTTCGCCCAGTCACTCGATACCTACGTAATCGACCTTTGCTGAAAGTTCCTGGTCGGAAAGGCTGTTCGGTTGCTGTTGTCTGGCTGAGAATTTGGTATAATTAAATGCGTGTTAGTGAAATTCTGTTTTTGACGTTCCCGTTAAAGATATATGTATATATATATATATATATGTGTGTGTGTGTGTGTGTGTGTGTGTATATATATATATCACCAAGGACATTTTTGAGAAGAATCTTACGTGATTCTTTGCTGTCGAAGCCTTTTGTAACATTAATTCGTAGCCTGTTTCCTGGAAAGATCAAAAAACTTAATGGTAAGTAAACAAATTACTGAAAAAAGTTTTGATAGAGAGATTAGAGTTATCATTTCTCACGTTTAGGTTTTTGTTTCAAGTTTATTTCTTCAGAATTGCCTTCAAAGACCAGCATTTCCCTAACATGTATTCCCCATTACCAAATACTAAAGGCAACAGAATTAAGAATTTCTGAAATTTACGTTTGAAAAATTTCACTGTCCCTAGCTGCATGTGCATATATTTTAAAGGGAAAAATGACCGGAATGCGCCCAGTTAAGTTGGTAACGACGAGGAAAAGTAGTACCATTTATTAATGTACAATTTACAATATTAGGTAAAAATTTGAGAGCAATGAAATTATTTCTTTAACTTCGTGTGATTATTTTTCAATGCGTATTAGTGTAAAAACTACGAACTGTGTAAAGTATTTACTTTTCTAATAATTTCACAGTTTTACTTAACCGCCGCATGATTAGGCCCATGGCAATGTTAATTTTACAGACAGTGGAAGAACGTATTACACAATGTGTAAACAAGTAGATCTGAAGCAATGCTTCCAAAAGTGCTCCATTTACCGTGAAAACATTATCAGTAATATTGGCAGCGAGATAGGAAAAGCTGGTTCACATCTCTCAAGGTCATATTAAAAACGGAGTGGAGATGTTTGGGCGTCTCGTAACATCGGGGACTTGGGAGCCGATTTAGACGACGAGGGTGAAGCCAGGTGAGTATGGAGCAACGCCGGAATGGAGGGGCAGGGGGAAACAGGATAACGCCGAGAAAACCAGCCGGCCAGCAGCATCGTTCGGCATGATTCTCACATGTGAAAAAACGGGAGTCGAACCCGGTTCACTAGGTGTGAGACGAGCAGTCTGGCCGCTACACCACCGTGGCCCCGCGGGTGATACGGGGGATCACCGAGAAAACCCGCTGACCAATTTTTAAAGTGGCACGTTTAAATGTATTTAGGGTCTGGTAAATTCTTTATGGACAGGGGTACGAGAGGTATGGGTTAGAGACACCCTAATTTCGCAAAAATATTTCCGCGCATGCTAGATTTTAATACTCCATGGGTGTACCAGCAGTTTGCTTTTGATTACGTGGCATCCTGTGTCTGTGAGGATACATTTTCATACACGACTGACCAATCAGAATTAGGTTACTCCGATACTGTAGGTCTGTGATCCGCGGGCAGACACCTAAAACGCGAATCACCTAGAGCATCCAATCACGCATGTTGTGTCACGAATTAAGTGAACCCGGAATTAACATAACCCCGGAATTTTCGCATTGCTATGAATCTAAAGACCAACCGGAATTATGGCAACCGAGATTATTTCAACTTTAGTTGATGATATTCCGGATTCATTTCAGCACTGCCCCGACTGGACGGGCTCGCCGCATTCCCGCTAAGGAATTCAAAAGGTCATCGTTAACACTTCAAATTAATACGTACCAAATAGTACAAAAAATATCAGTCCTGAATTTACTTTCAATATCACATGTTGCAATCGTTTAACTTCTTGGTGTTGGTTCTACTCGTATTCAGCGTGCTTCTTGCAGTAATGTGCTGCGTGTTCGTTGATGTCGGTATAGACTTTTCACGGTAAAATGAGCACTTTTGAAAGCCCTGCTTAAGATCTATATGTATGCACGTTGTGTAGTCTTCCCCGCTTTATGTAACATTAACATTGCCATGGACCTCATCACTTTATTCACGCGTCGGTCAAGAGAAACTGTAAAATTATTAAGAGAGCAAATAAGTTATAAATGTGTTAATTTGTACACTTCTATGCATTAAAAAAACGGAAAGCGAAAGAAATAATTTAAGTTGTTACAAATGGTTACCTAACACTTTTTATTCTATTTTAAGATATGGTACTATTTTCCCTCAATCGTTACCTACTTTACTGGACGCACGTCACTCAGTGCGCCCGTTAAAATACATGCAGGTATGAGCGGTGACTTTTTTCAAAGGCTGATTCAAAAGTGCTCAGTTTATAGCCAACAACGTTTATCAACCATTCAAAACGCTCAAGACATCAGACAATGATTCCCTGTGTTCAGCGACAACAAATTTCCTTCGAGCGTAACACGTTCTAGACCAAGTAGAGAGGGACTGACTGAGTGGATTTACGTAACACCAACCAGAAGGTGTATTAAGAAAAGAGAGCTCGATGCTCCAGGATATTTTTCCGCGTCGAACACCTAACAAACTCGAACGAACCACAACAGCTGCGGGAAATAAACAAGGGGGGGGGGGAGGCTGGGAGCAGTACGAGAGGGAGAGAGAGAGACATGTAAATTGGCCCTAGTAGAGCATTCTCGCCACCAGACTCCATTTCCTGTGAGAGCGGAGCTGAACCAGATGAAGAAATTTAAGGGTTTTGAAAAAAAAAAAAAAAAAAAGGAGGGGGGGGCGGCAAAACATAGGATCAATAGAATTTGGATGGAGGGGGAGGGGGGCAGCGAGATCCCAGGGCGCAGTCAATTGGCCCGATGTCGCCTGCCTAGAGAACACGAGTCACAAGAGGAGGCAGTTGACGAGTGGGGTAGTTTGATCAGAAGAGGGGGAGGGGGGATGGCGCGACAGCGAAATGATGAGAACGTGGAAAAGACGAAGTAGTGCGGGGAGGGTAGCAGAAGTGGGATGTGATAAAATACGAACTGGCTTCATCCGCCCCTCCTTTCCCTGTACCCACTCCCACTGGACGAAACATTCGCCACGGATATTTGGTCCCCCCCCCCTAACCAATCCACCTTCAAAGAACCAACATCACATGCCACGCGCCATCCCATTGCATATAACAGAGAAACGAAGCACTTGGTCGTTTGTACAGGACACATGTAAACGACAACTCGGAAAGAAGTGCGGAGAATGCATCGTGTAGGCTACCGTCGACACGCATGTGTGCATATGTGAAGTTCACTTTGACCCATTTCGACCCAGTGTACACGAATTTGTACGAGACGAACAAAAACGTTTGTTTTTGGCCTGTAGTGTACGATGCGAAGCTCCGTTTCCAAAATATATTTCCTGTTGAATCCTAATTCGTAAACCGTGCTTCGTTCAAGGTCACAGATGGTGCATATTACTATAGCTGAAAACGAAACCTACAGCTAGAGACGCGAGTATTTCGTGGATAGAGTTGGCAGCAAGCTAGGTTGGACAGTCCTATGTACACTCAAGACACTATCGTCTGCTTATTGGTTGCTGCGATCTAGTGCCGGCCTCTGTACAGGAATGTCTCAACACTCACTCACACTACTGCTTCCTGCTTATTATTGGCTCACGGTTGAACACGGCGTGTCTAAACAACTGTCGTCAACGCTGTCAATGTCGATAAGGGCGATACAGCGAAATTTCCTGCACAGGGCGAGACCTCTCCCATATTATTCACATATACGCGATGTCCATAAGGGCGATAATGCGCCGTACAGCTGCGTTAACACTACTAATTATATTTTACATAACTATTTCTTGCAAGGCATTATAGGCTGTTCACGATAAAGTGAGCACTTTTTAAGGCCTTCGCATAAGGCATTAACCCTTAATAAATGTATTCTATTGCAGCCTCGGGCATCAATTTTTGAGACAGGTGAAATTTATACACTCTGTTTATTAGTCACGTGGCAATGCTTGTGTTAAAAAGTGGCGGAAAGATAGAAATTGACTAAAAGGAAAAATTTTGCAAGGCCTTAAAAAGTGCTCACTTTACCGTGAACAGCCTATGCCAACACACCTAGCTCCCCCTGTTTTTATTAATATATCTATACTATTAATCACGAACGAAAGTTGGCGGCGTCTAACACTTTACGCCCAAACGGCGTGAAAGTTGGTAACCGGGGAGGGGGGGGGGATCTATAGTGCTCCATGGGGAAGAGGGCGAGTTATGAGGTTTGTTCGCGTGGTATGCTTTTTCTACTATCTGAGAGCAGGTGATATTTATCACTAGCCGAAAAGAAGCAAAGACAGCAGCTCTCGGCAGGACAACACGAACGACTAACAGCAGTAAATTAACGTCAAAAATATATAAACGAAATTTTATTTTAAAAGATTTAGAATCATTATTGCCTCTGTGTAATTTATGTATATTAAGAATTTTGATCACTCAAGATAACTTACTTTCGAGGATAAATGTGTCTTAGTTATTTTTATTTCCCTCTGCACTTCTTAAAGGATACCCAAACATATTCTCTTCATCAATCTGCGTAAAAGCAAATTACTATTTGCAATCGTCATTCTCAAGACACTTCAACGTTTGCAATTTTATTTAGGCGGCTATTTCTTACCACCTTGCTCGTTTTGATATTTCTGCTGTACCTCGGCGAGCAACAGCAGAAATAGCTGCTTTTTTATAGCACAAGTAGCACTTGCTACCGCCAACCGAACAGCATACAAAAAAAAGTGCTTCCGATAACACGAATGGCAACTAGCAGAAATAGCAATAAACTAGCAGAATAGCAGACCACACAAACACACATATGGTTGCTGACCTACCCTCTACAACACTTCCGGGGAGGAGGGGTTTTTATGTCCCAGGATTAAGGTTCATGTATACCATAAAAGTTGGGTTCGGATGCACCATAATTATCGTACACAAGTTCATACATCCATTTGTCACGAACCCTTATGCCTTAAGTCTTAAGATTTAATTCTTAAGTCTTATATCTTTAAGCCTTAATTTTGAATTATTAATATTTCCATTGCAACTGAGGGACGGGATGTGCGAAAGAGCAAATGCCGAAGTTCCCAGACGACAATGTTCCATAAATACTAATTCGTATAGTTACCTGCTCCACTGACTGTGGCTTCAACCGCGGAATCCTCGGGCCCGTGCCCTGGTTAATCATAAATTAAATATTACAATTGTTGTATAAAATAAAAGTGAAAGTTAAATTTACCAAAAAATAAGTTAATTTAATGTCAACAAAAGTATAAAACAGTAGCGACACATAAAATATCAAGGAAACATTCAAACACGTCATAATGGGCTGATTTTTCAAAGGTTCTAATAAAAATAAGTGTGAATAAATGGCGAATAGACTATACAAACTATTCTGTGTTGGCGACAAAGGCAGGTACAGGCACTTAAATTAACTAGCACTAAAACCACCTATAAGTCAACAATAATAATCGATATTTTGACGCATGTTTCAAACGCTCCCGAAAGGCTTTAAAATGTACACTCCTTGGCTTTTACGACCAAAGAGAATGATACAACCCAAAAAAAAAAAAAAAAACATTTCTGGCTCAGTTGTCTGGCCGCACTCCAGGCTACACGGACTACTTCTGTCCGTCATTGCGCAGTTCCCGTGTTGAATCAGCCCGCACCGTGCCAAGAAGCGAGGGAGCGATACGGGCGACACTGACACGCACGCCTAGCGCCTCATCGCCCCTACGCGCAAGACGTGCGGTGTTTCCGTCGTGACGCTGTACTCTTCGAATTAGATCTGTAACGTAGGGTATTTATTACACGCGACGAAACACCACAGATTAAACTACGTCCGCATCTTTGTACTTTCCTCTTGCCGCTTAAGTAACTGCATAGGCAAGATTTAAAAATGCGATATTTGACCATTTTCAAGAATTATTTTCTCCAAAAAATACACTTGATATGACAAAGGTAAAATAAACAGAGGTATAGATAATTCATTTTTTTTATCTTTTCTGGCAAAAATTTATATATTTGCAGAACACTTATTTACACAGATACGCGTATTCGCGCAAACAACTATTTCATAAAAACGCGGGGGTCCATCCCACTCTTCGGTCTCCGGGATCTGTCGTTAAGGCTCCTATGTACCTAAAGTAAGTTTTCTATTGCAAGTCGACTATTATTGCTGCTGTAGGTGCTTCTTGTTCGTGTTGACTGTCGCAAGTGCACACGGACTTGGTGTCAAGCAGCAGCAAGCCCGTGACCTTGCCAAGTGGACTTGCATTTGACTGTCTCTTGGGAAGTACTTGCAGCTAAAGGCTGTACGCGGTAAAGTGAGCACTATAGAAATGAACTTCAGAAAAAGTCACTGCCCCTGCATGCATATATTTTAATGGCCGCACTGAGTGATATTCGCCCAGTTAAGTTGGTAACGATGGACGGGGAAGTAGTTCCACCTCTTAACGTCGAATAAAAAGTGCTAGGTACCAATCTATGATAACTTAAAATTATTTCTTCGCTTTTTTTTAATTCATCGAAGAGTAAAAAAAAAAAAAACATTTTAAAAGTATTTACTTTCTTAATAATTTCACCGTTTCATTTGACCGATGCATGAATAAAGTGATGATGCATGTGGCAATGTTAGTTGTACATAAGGTGGAGGAATGCGCAACGTGTATAAGCGTAGAACTTAAGCAGGGCTTTCAAAAATGCTCATTTTACCGTGAACAGCCTATATACGAGATTAGTTCGTATTGCACTCTGGGAGCTCTTGCCGTCACTCGCCAGCATGAAAACTTGGGCTATATGCACTTTACGGTAAAATGATCACTTTTGGAAACCCTGCATAAAACCTACTTGTACGCACGTTGTGTATTCCTCCGCCTTATGTAAAATTTACATCGCCATGGGCCTCATCACTTTATTCATGCAACGGTCAAGTGAAACTGTGGAATTGTTATAAACGTAAATATGTTACAAATCGAAGTCATTCTTATCCTTAGACGCATTTAAAAAAAAGAGATAGGAATATAAATAATTAATTTTTTTCACAAATAATAACCTAAAACTATTTATTTTACGTTATGATATGGAACTATTTCCCATCCATCATTACCAACTTTACCGGGTTCATGTCACTCAGTGCGCCCGTTAAAATATACGCAGGCAGGGACAGTGATTTTTTTCTAAGATTGATTTCAAAAGTGCCCAGTTTATCGTGAACAGCCTTTACCAAACTGTCCACATGGACATACCACAGCAAGTCACTTGAACAACTCGTTGGCCAAGAATACTTGCCCGTGTACACGCGCCTTAAAAGTTGTTTTGCGCATTCAAGTAATAAAAGCGAGGGAGCGATACGCGTGACACTGACGAACACGCTATCGCATTATCGCTCCTATGTGCAAGGCGTGTGTGCTGCAATATGCAAATTAGATCCGTGCAGGCTGTTCACGATAAATTGCGCACTTTTGAAAGCCCTGCTTAAGGTCTACTATAATGCCGATTGTGTATTATTCCATTACATTTAAAATTAGCATCGCCATCGGCCTCGTCACTTTATTCATGCGTCGGCGAAGCGAAGCTGTGAAATTATTAGAAAAATAAATATGTTACAAATATACTCATTTTTTACAAATCGATACGTTAAAAACATAAAGCGAAATAAATATTTTAAGTTATCACAAATGAGTACCTAACACTTTTTATTCGACGTTAAAATATGAAGCTACTTTCCATCCATCGTTACCAACTTTCCTGGGCGCATGCCACTCGGTGCGCTGGTTAAAAATTCGTGCGCAAATAAATATTCCAAGTTTTACAGCTTTAAGCTGTAGTCATGATACCCCGACAAACCCGACACGACATCCCCGACGCAACGAAATTTGAGTAGCAGCCAATGAAAAGCAAGGTCACTGTGACGTCAGCCCAACAAAATTGCGGACCCGACAGTCCGAAAAAAGTAGGTTCCATTTCTCCTTTCCGTCGTGTCGGGATCGTCGAAGTACGCAAAACATGTAAATACAACATTTTCAAACTAAATTTCGTGAATATTTCCTTACTGTAGTAAATAATAAATTAACTTGCCGCGAAAATAATGTACCTGTTTTTTTTTAAATACATTCTTTCTTGTATAAATTCAAATATTGTCATAAGCAAATTAATTATTCGCTTTATCGCGAGTTTTAAAAAGTAAATATTGGATATTAATGGGGCGACTTGCCGTTTTATGATTTTCGAACTGACACGCTTGTCGGGCAGATTTCGTCGTGGCATTGTGAACACTGAATAAATTATAATGTGAAATTCCGTCGCGCTCTGAAGTCAGGTCGGTGTGTCGTATCGTGTTCGTCGGGTTATTGTGACTCCAGCTTTAGTACTAGTTGTTCGAAAATTTTGGTAGTTCGCAAGGCGGTACGATAAACTGTAGTGGCCGTTTATTTTGTCACAGCGTCACAGTTTCCTCCGACACCCCCAGCGGGACTCTCTGATCTAGTAATATAAACTCCTAGCAGCAGAATAAATAAATTACAGTAGTTTTCATACGGCAATAACATTAAAAACCCGCACACTAATGCTATACGATAATACTGCAAAATGTTATGCCAAGCATATCAGTAAACTACAGCTCGGATATATTTTAAATTGTAATATTTTTTTCATTCAAAAATGGGGTATTCAATATGCATTTGCAAAAATGTATAAATGCATCCGACAATTCTAATACAAAAAAAAAGTGATTTTAATAACAGTAACCACGGATTAAACAGTTGAGAGAATTCCCAAAAGCGCCTACTAACGGGAGGAACCAAAAACATATTGCGAGGATCTACAAAGGCTCAAGACGCCGATCAAAGAAGCCTTGTTGTATGGGAAATTTAGCAAAATTCGTTGCAACATGCTAAGACACGTTTATGAGTTGTTGCAACTACATTTTGAAAGTTTCAACAGAATAATTACTCTGAAGTCGGATTTTGTTACCGCTTAACAAAGGGCATGCTTAGTCAACTGAAACACGTAACTAGTTCTTAGCTCAAACAAACCGTCCACTAGGGATCGGGATACAAGTAAGAAAGGCTGTTGGGTTTACATACACATCATCGCCCTAACAGCTAGCGACTGGCGTCCAAAAAGCGTGAGTTAACGTCTCAAAACTGTTACCACAGTGCTGGCAGTAGAGGCGCGGTTTTGTGCCAACCACGACGATCCTTTCAGCTCACTTCCCTTGGAGATATTCGTCAGCGTGTAAAAAAATGGCACGCTTAAATCAAGCCAACAAAAAGATGAGAACAGTGGAGTGGAGAAATTTGGGCGGCTCTTAACATCGAGGTATTCAGAGCCGATGAGGGTGACTGAGGTGAGTATGGAGCGACCCCGGAATGAAGGGGTGGGAGAAACGGGAGATCCCCAAGAAAACCCGCCTACCAACGGCATCGTCCGGCACGATTTCCACATTCGAAAATCCGGAGCGACCCAGCCGGGGATTGAACGCGGATCGCGAAGGTGGGAGGCGAGCAGGCTAACCGCTCAGTCACCGTGGCCCCTAAAAATGAGAACAGGTTAAACAGAGAGGAGTAAGAGGAGGACGAGAAGGAGAAGGAGGAAGGAAATATTATTTTCATTTCGCTAGATCACACCTGAAATAATACTGTCTCACATGCCTATTTTTTTTTTTTTTTTTTGCAAAATATGGATGTAAACATTGTGCTGAGTCAGTTTATTTCGTTGAATAGTGTGTACAAACTAAAATGGTAGTATTTTTAAGGCTGGGATCCAATTATATAATTACAAGAGTTTGTTTCTTGTTTCGTTTAACATTCTATTGAAATATTCCGCGGTCAAGGAAAAAGGTAAAAAAAATTAAACCACAACAGTAAAATTATTAATTATAAAATTATTGATTATAAATTAAATTCAGTATTACAAAAAAAAATATTTAAGAGCGTATTTGTGATTCAATAGTGTGTATCCCCACCTACCCACCCTCATACATGAATACAACAGGGCGCAAGGAGCAGCAGCATATTCAATAATGGCTTTCCTCTTTCGATGTGATATCACAACCGGTATTTCGGGTTGTCAAAAACGGAAATATTACTATGGACTAACGGACTAATTAATGATTCTGGTTAGTGTCGCATGTGAAACGGAATATATATATATATATATATATATATATATATATATATATATATATATATATATATATATATATATATATATACACACACACACACACACACACACACGTGAAAGATGTAATCAATGATCGAAAACAAAATAAATGTCTGTATTGCAAGGCAAACGGGAGGTGATTGGCCGTGGGGGCGTGGCTATGGGACGGTAGGAACCAGCTGATTTACTGGCAGTTTTCTGGGAGGTTTGTAAAGGAATAGTAGCGGAGAAGGAGAGTGGGTACTTTGGGCCATATGCACAGACTCGTCTAGAAATGAAGCACCACTACCACTTCCTGTAGTGGAGATTTCAGGCGTCATTAAAGTTCGTATGCTCAGTCTGTTTTTGTTCAAGCCTAGTGCGGCTTTATGAAGTTTACTATGGATGGTTACTAAATACGAAGATACACGAGCTTGCCCGAAATTAATGACGTCAGTAGATCTCAGCCAATAGGAAGTCGCGGAAACTATGACGCCTGCTTCTTCTCGTAAGAAATATAATGGAGAGGTTTCCTCCTCGAAATACGCATATTATTCTTATACTATTTAAAAAAGTAATTTATATGCTGGATCAACATAAAACACATGTAGAATTGTAAATACGAAAATGCGGAATTGCCATTTCTAAGATTTAGTTAAAGAAAGTTTATGAAATACTGAAATTAAGTGATTTTTTTAAAGGGATTTGTGAAGTAAGGCATTAATTAATTGTTAGCAAATACGTCACACACACCTCCAGCACGAAACATAAGTTATTTTATTATTATTTGAACTAATCAACAACGTTTAAAAAAACCAGATACATGTACGATTTTCTAAATTTTCTTTGCGAAATCGTTAATATGCTTGTGTAAAATGCTTAATGTTATAGAAACTTACTTTATTTTTTAAATAAAGACATTCTGGAAGTCTTCCTATTTTTAATGAATAAATGTACATACATTTAAATAATTTTACTTACATATGAGAACTAAAAATCTAAAGTAATAAATAACATTTATTAGGTTTAGCACTATCTAGCTACTGCGACGCATTTATTATTGTCGCATACGGAATAGACGATATTTTTGTGAAACTAATATGTATGAAAAATTACAATATGTTCGTATATGTAGTGTTCCAGTTCCATAAATGCATTCTCTTAACAGGAGAATGTATGAATATGCAGCCCTGTACACATTGAATACTTTAAATAGTAGTCAAATACGGGTCTTGTTACCGCCATTTTGCAGAAAATCTCCACTAGATGATAATTTAGGGAGGTCGTTCGGTGACTAGATTTCTCCACTTAAAAATTATGGGCCACTACAACTTGAAGTAAGTGAGCATACACAAAACGAGTAATCTAGTGCCGGTTTCGATTCGGCTCTAGTACTGGTTTCGACTAGAGACTTCTCTGCATACAGCCCTTTTCGACACTTTACATACAAGGATGACTAATACTTAATGTGACCGAGCATACAGAACCAGCCATCTAGTGACGATTCCCCTGTGTTTCTAGTGGTCCTTTGTATTGGTAGTTCGAGAGAGGACGTGTGCTTCGCGTCGCCTAAAATCACGACCTCCGCGGAAGGCCTGATCGCGATCCGGACCTTCTGGGAAGGCTGCTTTGCAAACTTCTGCGAACTATCCCGTGATCAATAACCCGGTCGGAGGCCGGATATTCCGCGAGAATAGTAAGGAGCAGACGTCGGGGCCGCGGTAGCTAAGCGGTTAGCAGGCTCACCTCCCACCAAGGAGAATCGGGTTCAATCCCCGGCCGGGTCACCGGATTTTGGCAAGTGGGAATCGTGCCGGACGATGCCGTTGGTTGGCGGGTTTTCTCGGGGATCTCTCATTTCCGCCGTCCCTTCATTCCGGCGCTGCTCCATATTCACTCCAATCACCCTCATCGGCTCTCAATACCTCAATCAAATCTCTTCACTTACTCGACCAGGCGTCGACCACACAGTTGGTCGTAAAACTCCACCATCTTTCATTGCGCAGTGTGTTTAGGCTGTTCGCGGTAAAATAAGCACTTTTGAAAGCCCTGTTTAAGATCTAATTGTATACACGTGTGTTCTTCCAATATGTGTAAAATTAACACATTGGCGTCACTTTATACATCAAGTGTGTGTATCAAGTGTAATTTAAAAGTAAACATTTGACATCCAATAATTCGCTTATTCCTACTGTCGTATGAATTTAAAAAAAGTATAGGCTATTCAAGGTAAAATGAGCACTTTTGATAGCCCTGCTGAAGACATACTTGTATACACTTGTGCGTTCTTTCGCCTTATGTATAATAAAAATTAACATTTAACAAATTAACAAATTCATCACTTTATTCTGTGGGATTATTAGCAAATTAAATATTGTGCAACTATTCTCATTTTTACACTGTGATGCATTAAAAAAATACAGAAAGCGAGAGAAATAATTTAAGTTATCACAAATGGTTACCCAGCACTTTTTGTTCGACGTTATTATGGAACTACTTTCCCCTCCATCGTTACCAACCTTACTAAACACATGTCACTCATTGCGACACTTAAAATATATGCATGTAGGGGCAGTGACTGTTTTTTAAAGTTGATTTCATAAGTGCTCGCTTTATCGTGAACAGCCTTCAGCAAACCTACTCAAGCTATCCAGCGCAAGTTTATTAAAAATTATTGACCTGGGCCCATACATGTTCCGGCAAATAGTTTCCTAGCTTCTGCCTGTAAAAATAAAAGAAAAAAATCTTACCGTATCTTAGGGCATTCGACGCAAATGTCGATGTCACCTTTGGAATTCTTCTACGAGCCACCTATGTGCGACATAGTGCTAAATCTAACCAACAACTAAGGGATGGACACGTTATTTCTCGTAAGGACAAATGGCAAACATTATAAGGAAACGTTGGCAAAAACTGCATCACTGAATAGGCGTGTAGAGAAATTACGAATGGCAAAGTTTCCGCCCCCGAATTAGCAGTTACGGTATAGAACTGCAGCATGACATATGGTAAATTCGCAACACTATGGTTGGGTTAAAATTTTTCAGTAAATTTCAGGAAGTTTACTGGGAACAGTTTTATAGTGTAGCCTCGGCCAGGTGCACTGTGAAATCACAGAACGACGCCTGAAGATATTTAGAAATTCCTGCGCTCTACAAAACCTTGCTGCGGACAATCAGCGGGGGTGAGTTCCTCTGTCCCACGCGGGCAAAATACTGCCGGAAATTAAAAGCAGAATTCAACGCCCAGGGAACCGACGCAACTCATCGCCCACCCCTTTTTTTTTCCTCCCCCCAACTCCTGCACCGGTTGCCGGATATGGGGGCGAAGCCCCAGGAAACGTATTTATCAGGCCGTGGGCGGTTGTACAAGTGATCGGACGAGCATCAACACTGCATTCTCGCAGCCACAGGATAGGCACGTACACTGATAACAATTTCCGTATACTTATAAAAAATTACGGAGATATATATTTAATTTACGAACGAGCGTTGTGTAATGATAGGAGTACTGAAAAATTCGCGAGTTCAACGACCCGGAGGCTAGACTCTACAGTCTCATGTACAAATTTGCCTATGCCAACTGTGCATTGGTTGCCTGCTGTCACAGGGGAAGGCGACGATTGGGCCAGCCTTTTCCAGGAAGTATAGGCTGTTCACGCTAAAGTGAGCACTTTTGAGGCCCTAGTTATTTTTTCCTTTCAGCCATATTCAATCCTTTAACCGCCTATTTAAATAGATTTTCATGCAAGAAATAATCACAGTGTGTATATTCCGCCGTACTCGGAAGTAAACGTCTAAAGTTAAAGTAAAATATATTTATTGACTATTATTCCAACTGAGAGGACTTTCAAAAGTGCTCACTTTATCGTGAATAGACTATGTCAAACACCGTGTGGGCCAATGGCTAATGTTATATAAACACACATGTTTTGAATCCTAGCTTGTCCCCAAATGAATCCGCGAATTATTGAGGTCTCTAGTAATGATGGAAAACGAAGCTAAGCTCCATATTTCCAACAACTTCAAGTTTCGGTAACGTACAATGCCGAGTATATCCTACACGAAGCTTCTTTCGCTACTGTAACTAGAAAATTATCGTTTTTGCGGCACTTTGGATGTCCACTCCTTCGAGACATATTCACTCAAATATCAAAAAGTAGAAGCAGGCACCTGCAATAATTAGCAACACTTCAAACATTCAAACATTTCTTGAAATTGGAAAGCTGCGTTTGTTACATTTATATAAATAACGTATTGTACCTAACAAAGTAGCAAGACTGCCATAGGTAGGGACCTGCAATTTCGCGTTATTCTTTGGCATCAAGGTAAAATTCACAGCACTGTGTATACTTGAGCAGGTGTCGTTTCTCCATTGGCTGCTGCCTATATGTGAAGTCACTCTCTTTCTGAGTAATCTGCGCGTGATTGGGGCACACGACTGTGACGTGCTCGTTTATTGGCGCAGAGTTACCCACCTCGTGTCAAATAAAGAATGGTCTATTGAAAAAGATATTGAAAAGTAAACGTGCTTTCGCGGTTAAAATGTCCTCAAATAATAACGCGAATTTTGCAGGTCTCTAGGTGAGTAGAAACTAACTACCTATATGGCGCAGTTGGTTGCGTGCCACGGCATGCAGCGGGGCCGCGGTGGTTCAGTGATCAGACCACTCGCCTCTCACCCCGAGACAAACCAAAGTTTCATTCCCAGCAAGGCCACTCCCGGATTTTCGCACGTAGGCATTGTTCCGAATGAAGCCGCTTGTCAGCCAGTTTTTTTTCGGGGTTCTCCCGTTTCCCCCTGCTCCTGCAGTCCGCGCAGTTGAATTGTTTTGCTGGCAGTGTAGGATGGTACAAGGGCTTACTTAACCCTTTTAGACCCAGTGTAAATAATAGTGTACGTACAGCTCAGGATAGTTACTTTTGGTTTGTATTATAGGCCTACACTGCGAGACCCAGTGTCCAATAGTGTTCGCTTTGAGTGTTTGACTGGAAAAACGTGTTCCTTCACTATCTTGCGACTGGTTAATATCACTATAGACTGTTCACGGTAAAGTGAACACGGGTTAGACCCTAATTACTTTTTCCTGTCAGACAAATTTTATCATTTAACTACCAATTTAAATAAATACTGCCATGTAAGTAGTAATAAACACATTGTGTAGATTCCACCGCACTAGGAAGTTAACGTCTAAGGCTACACTAAAATATATTTATTGACTATTATTAGATCTAGTGATTTTTCGCGAAACACTACGAGTAGACGGTAGACTTCAATACTATAAGCACCCAACAGCAGTTTGTATATTGCCATTGGTTGTTGTGTGCTTGAGAAGGAGTTTTCATAATTGACCGGGCCACTTAGAACTTGGCAACATCGGCACGGCTCCTACGTGATTCGTGAAAAACAGTTAACATGTTTCAAAAAATTAATTCAGCCAATCAAGATAGGTAAACAATGCTACAGTGTTATGAACTGTAACTTATTTTCGCAACACCCAGAACCGTAAATTGAAGCGAGTCTGAAAACGTTATAAGATGGTAATTTTTTCTAAAATAAAAAATTCACACCCCTTATTTGTTTACGTTGGTGCATCGTGTTATGCGTGGTTATGAACCACACGATTATGGATGGAAACCCTAGTTGACTAGGGACGCGTCGAAATCTCTCTGTTCGAATCACACGGTTGTTTTCACTGCAATGCGAAATCAAAGGTTAAATGTCACAGAAAATTCAGCTTTTTATGACTCCGGGCTGCGGCATTCGTGAAATTGGCTGGAAATAACTCCCTCATAATTCAATGAACTTGATGAACGGAAGAAATTGTGAAACAATATCAGATGCCTATGGGGTGGATTAAACCTAAAGAGTGTATGATGATGCAGAAACTAAATCCGGCCCTGTTACGTAAAGTAGAACTAATATTTACAAGTCGTAATGACAAAATTTCGAGAACTTTGAGCAGTGGCGAAGTGAAACATTTCCACGCAAACGGATCGTGTCGTTGGGGACGACTTTTTACAGATAACTAGGCCGGAGAATTTATGTTTCTCCTACCTAGGCCAAACTTAACTGTCTGTAGACTGTACTTACTCGAGTCGCCAGAGATTTTTATTCATGGGCTGTTGCCGCTGTGAAAGTCAATTTACTCTCGATTGACTGCATTTAACCCGTTCTCCCTGTTTCTACACCTTTATTACTAGAGACCTGAAAAATTCGCGAGTTCAATGACACGCAGGCTAGAATCTAGTCTCATGTTCAAATTTTGTCCACTGTGCATTGGTTGTCTGCTGTCACAGTGGAAAGCGACGATTGGGCCAGCCTTCTCCAGGGGGTGTCAAACACCGTGTGGGCCTATAGCTAATGTTATATTAGCACACATGTATTAAACCCTAGCTTGTCCCAAAATGAATCCGCGAATTCTTCAGGTCTCTATTTATTACTCGTTCGGATTCCTTCACGGAGTGTCAATCTGTAGTCCAATTTAAAAACTTAATCAAACTCCCATTTGCTTTACACTGTAACCTGCCAAAAAATAACTTAGCACCGTTATCATTAGACAACCGCAAAATTGGCGTTATTATTTAATACCTTTCTAGACTTCACTGCCCTATTCATACATCACTTCAATTCGTGATTTCATTGGCTACAAACAACTGTGCGACGTCATTTACCCGTGTGCCCGTATTACTGGCGATAGGTCGCTAATGAACCCCCGTACTAGGCCTATTGATATGTGCCACACAGGTCGATGTCCAGTGGCAGGAATCAAACGCGCATACAGCATCATAGAGTTTAGCCTGCAGCTTAAAAAGAACGCGAATTTTGGAGGTCCCTCCCCATTAATTAAAAATCACTGGCGACTCGAGTAAGTACAGTCTACAGGCAGTTGTTAAGTGTGGCCTTAGGTCGAATAAATAATTCGCCGATTCATTTTGGGACAAGCTAGAATACGAAACATTTGTGTTTATATGACATTAGTCATTGGCCCAAACGGTGTTTGACATCTCCTGGAGAAGGCTGGCCAAATCGTCACCTTGCCTGTGACAGCAGAAAACCAACGCAAATTTTTACATCAGCCTGTTGAGTCTAGCCTGCGGGTCATTGAACTCACGAATTTTTCAGGACTCTAGTAATGAATTATGATGGCTGACAGGTTTCTCTGGTGATTTCACACGAGATTAAAAAGCACTCTGCAGTGTACTGAACCCTGGCGGGAACCTCCTGTTTGCATCTAGTCATGTCCTGAGCGAACTAGGCTATACACAAAATGTACTCTAATTACATAGCTGTGCTGAAACTGCAGTACATAACCACAAAATGGGTAAATACATACATGATGTATAGCAACCTGTTTTTCGCGAAAATATACACCCTAAGGTTAGACCCCAATGTTCTATGGCATACGTGTAATTTTCATCTGCTTACTGGCCATGTGCCTTCGTCGGGAGACAGTTCCTTACCTGACTGAACCAATCGGAATTAGGTAACACCGACAATGAGCGTCCGTGATTTGTGGGCAGACACCTGCAATGCGTGACAGTTGAAATCATCCAATCACGATAGTGGATCACAGCTTTAGTGTTTTGGAGTACAAATAGTCCAGGAATCTTTTCGCGAAAAACAGGTGGTTATAATGATATGCCATGGAGGTTCCTTTGATGTTTGTTGCACGACAATAGGGCCCGGACATCGCGACTGACTGGCTACTGCGAGATTGGCTGGGAATGCAAGCATGGCATGTACGTTACCGAGTGCTGACTGGCGAACATCGTTCCGACATGTTACTAGCCAGTGACGCCATTTCGATTTTGCGTCGTGCGCGGCTCGAGTTCGCAGTGTAAGGATATTTTTCATTACTTTGTTCCTTACTATTGCGTGACGGAACTGTAGTATGCATACGGTTTCCACTGGGAACACTACCCGTCGAAACCATAGACTAAAGATGAGGTAGACCGCTTATTCGTCTTCTGCGTATGTACCTAACATTGATCTTCCCCAAAGAAACACAACTGTCGAAAGTCACACATGGTCAACAATGATGAGCTTGTTCGTTTATATCTTCATTTTGAAATGACCAGACCTATTATATTAATAAAATACTTTTACCAGTTTGAACTTAATCGAAAAGCATTACAAACTGGTTAGAGGAAGAACAAAAACTTCTCAAATGCACTTGTTTACTAAGCAGTGTTCTAACCTCAAACCCAACCCACGCCATGTTGGGACACTGAGATTAGTTGTGCGCAGCCAGCAAGATTGGTCTACCTTATCTTTAGTTTGTGGTCGAAACAGAGGCACGGAACAGCATTCAAAGGGCTGAGGCAATGTTCAAGTACGCATTACAGTGATCGAGTTACGACTACCAATATTAGAGGAACCGAAGAAATTAATATCTCTGAAGGCTTTTCACGGTAAACTGAACACTTTTGAAAGCCCTGCTTAGTATATGCTTGTTTCAACATTGTGTATTCTTCTACCATATGTACAATTAACATCGTCACAAGTCTGATCACTTTATTCATGCGTCGGTTAAATGAAATTACGAAATTATCATAACAGTAAATATGTTTTACAGGTTTGATGATTTTTAAACTCATTTGAATTTTAAAAAAACCCAGAAAGCTAAATAGTTAGTTTCAGTAGTCATAAATGTTTACCTAATACTTTTAACTCAGCGTTGAGAAATGGAACTACTTTCTCTCTATAGATACCCACTTTACTGGGTGCATGCCAGTAATTGGTTCCGTCAAAATATATACAGGAAGGAGCAGTGACATTTTCCAAACGATGAGATATAGAAAATGCACGGTTAATCGCGAATAGCCTATAACGATTTTGCCGCCAAGACTACTGATAATGCCTGAACAAACAATCGTTAATTTTTTTTGGTGGAACCATAATTCTTAGACACACCAATTGAAAATGTAACCGAATCGTAGTTGGGAATAAGATAACTAAAAATTAAATGTCCCTCTATTATTCTAATAATTAATAGCAATAATACCGATAACAGCGAATGATAATTACAGAAAACCTTAAAAACACAGAGAAAAATATATCGTAAGCAATGTTCATCGCCTCCGCGGGTAAGATCTCGACCCATCAATCAACGTAAAGGGGTCAATAATAGCTGCCTTTTGCAAATTCTTACAGTCAGCCGATCTGCATTTAACGCTTTCACTCTTGATCTGAACCAACTAAATAATTGACAGTGGTTGCAAACATATATCAGCCGTAACCGAACTTCTTGTCGACTAAACCAAATCTTAAGAATAAAACATCGGGGTTTATAGAAAGTTATGTAAGGTCAACAACAATTCCTTCCAAACAATTCCTTTCGTTGATATAACTGTCATTATTTAGTTACAACTGTTCAAAAAGATGTATCGTCAGTCAAACAAATCTTCCAGCGTGGACTTGAAATCCCCTCGTGGACACGAAAGAAGGTCGTTTACTCGTTGGCAAACTGCCTTTGTGTGGAAAAACTTGCTTGGCGGAGCTACAAAGAGCCGCAGTTCTCCAGAAGGCCGGCTAATGTTTATCGATTCCCTCAGAGACTGCCACGGCGTTGTTCGCGCGCGAACCGACCAGCTCGCAGAAATAAAGCCCAGTTATAACTCTTCCGCGACCTTACTGGCAGGGCCTATAGACTGTTCACGATTAGGTGTATGCTAAACAATGTTTCTTCACACTTTTTGAAACAATGATTTGAAAAATCACCCCATGTATGGCGTGTTTGGATGTTTCCTCAATATGCCATGCATCACAAGCGTTTTACACTCGTGTTAACATAAAAGTGCCTTATTTCTGGATAAACGTAACATTCGCTTCTATTTTATATATAGCTTATAATATTTATTTGATAATTAATTTGAATAAAAACAGGAATAAAACAGTTGTGTTGGTAATGCCTAGTAAGAAATAGTTCTTATGCAAAATAATATTAACAATGAGTGCGCACGAATACGGTGGATTGTCCATTTCGTGTAATTTTTTAGACTCGGTTAAGCTTTTTCTTTTTGCACGAGGAATACCTTTGAAGTAGAATATTAGAAAAGTGTTCAGTTTTAGTCCATTCGCGGTAACTTCCATCTTTTATGAAGCCATGCTTAATAATAAACTCTTCTTCTCATTTTGTATTCATTCCACCATATGTAAAATTAACAATGTTATGTGACCGTCTCGACCTATACATGCTTCAACTTAATTAAATAACGGAATTTTTTAAAAACTTAAATGTTTCAATAATGTATAAATTCGAACTTTCATGTGTATTAACCAAGAAATAACTTCAGTAGTCATAGACTCTCAACACAGCATCAAGTCTTAAAGATGTATATTCGCTTCCAATCTAACTGTGAACATTCACACCAGTGTGTAGCATATATGTACTTGTTGGCAATAATTTTTTCGAAGGTAGATTTCAAAAGTGTCCACTTTACTGTGAACAGCATTCAACACACAATAAAGGGATAAAATAAACGTATATAAATAGAGATGACATGCAAAATTCGCGTCATTATTTGTGGACACGCTAAACTTGAACCACATGTACCTTTGCCGTACGTTTGTCATTGGACAATACTTTACGTGACACACCTTGGGTAAGTTAGTGCCAATAAACGAACACTTCACAATTGTGGGGCCCAAAACCACGTGCTGTCCAGTCAGAAAGGAAGTGAAAATCACATTTATGCTGTTTTTCACGAAAATATTTACGCTAAGGCTAGACTCCAATGTCTAATGGCATACGTGCAGTTTTCCTTTGGTTATTGGCTACATCTCTTTGTCTGGAGACACTTCGTTAACTAACTGGGCCAATAGAATTAGGTAACTCCGACTGTGAGTGTGCGTGATTCGCGAACAGATACCTGCAAATGGGAAATCATCAAATCACGAAAGTGTATCTGAGCTTTAGTGTTTTGGAGTATAAGTTATCCTGAATTCTTTTGGCGAAAAGCAGGTGGGCGTACGTATATCCGATCGAAAGAGGCTACACTTATTTCATAGGAGGCCACATTTATTTCATTCGTGCCATTATTCACGTAGTTATATGCAATGTCTGAACGGATCACGCTGCTAACTTTACACCGCCGTATCTGTTCTGGTAACTCCTGTGTGTCCGTTTGATTTTAACGGACAAACTCACTCGCACTCTTCGCATGTGTGAATCGTGCCGGACGATGTCGCTGGTCGGCGCGTTTTCTCGGGGATCTCCCGTTTCTCCCCGCCCTTTCATTCCGGTACTTATCCATGCTCACCTCGCGCCACCCTCATCGGCTCTCAAGACCCCGCTGTTGAGAGCAGCCCAAATCTCTTCACTCACTTACTCGCACTCTCTTCGCAGAGTTCGCAGTGACAAAGGAAATGTACACTCTAAAATCTGAATCAGTGATTTCAACCAGTATAATTTCAATTAGCTGTTATATACTGGTGAATACGTTTAATGCACTAAGGTTTTACTGGCAGACTAGCATAATTCAGTAATGATGAGTATGTAATTAGTTACACTTGTCGCAGAATATATTTTAATTAGTCCACAATTGTTTGATACAATTAAAAGAGTTCTGATTGACATGTAAATAACACATATACGTTGCTAACAATTTCCCAGTTTAATTTTATTGACGCTTGAATAAAGTCTGAAGAAGCAAGGTAGTGTTTATATTACATATGGTGGACCGATACAAAATCAAAAGTAATTAGTTAACCGCGAACAGCCTACACCTGATTATCACGCAGATTCTAACTCTGTTATGTACAAAAAAAAACGAAACATGTTTATTTGACTTGCGTCTAATTATAAACTTCACACTTTCCACGGGACGTTAATATATAGCACTAATTTTACAAATTCGCTACAAAATCACATTAAATATGCCAGTCAGTGTTGACAAGCTACATTAAGTTACAAGCGGGATTTTTCCTTTCAGACATTGCTATTATAAGTAGGCCTATTAGATAGACAGCGAATCATAAGTATAGACAGTTCACGGTAAAATGAGCACTCTTGAAAGCCCTGGTTGAAATCTACTTGTATGCACGTTGTGTACTCTTCCGCCTTGTGTAAAATTAACACCGCCGTGTCCTTATTACTTTATTCGTGCGTCGGTCGAGTGAAACTGTGTAATTATTAGAAAAGTAAATATTTTACAAAAGCTCTTCTTTTTTACACTTCGATGCATAAAAAACAAAAAGCGAAATAAATTATTTAAGTTATTACAAATGGTTGCCCAACACATTTTATTCGATGTAAAGATATGGAACTACTTTTCCTCCAACATTACCAACTTTACTAGGCGTATGTCGGCAGTGCGCCCGTTAAAATATATGCAGGTGGGAGCAGTGACTTTTTTTTAAGGTTGATTTTAAAAGTGCTCACTTTATCGTGTACAGCCATCATAATTAAGGTTGATTCTACTCAGGTTAGTAAGATCAATGTTAATAGTCTGGCACGTAAAAATCTTCGCCGTCAAATAGCAATGGCGTTACCATGTGTATCGGGTTTAGTACGATTCTCATGTTAACAAATGGGATAATTGAAATTTTCATACACAGCTTATAAATTGGTTACATTTCCCAGTCTGTACGTAAACAAGCTTTGTTCTTCGCACATGACTGGAAATTTAACGAAATATTTCCACATGTTGTTTAATATTCAGAAGTACAACTGGAATTAGCAAACCGTTGATTACACAATAACTTTACTGAAATTTAACAACAGGGTCGTAAAACTGTTTATGATGACAGCAGTTCTTATTTCGCGCTTAAATTCGTAACTTTGTTTACTATCAAAGTGTGCTTCCAATAGCTGAATGCCGAACACGATTGTATTGATACTGTTTACGTAATGCACAAAAGTAACAAAATAAAGTTGTTATTTAATGTTTTTTTCAGGGACAAGTATATATCACAATTGGGACAAAACACAAACTTCTACACAAATAAACATATTTTACCTGATTAGCGATAGCTTAAACGCGAACTCATTGCAACGCCAGAGCCGCTTGAGAAGTATACTTTCGTTATGCCAAAATCTTCCACACGAAATCTCGTTTTCTTCCCAACCCGAGGGGAATAAACCTAGGTAGGTATAATTATTAAATTCACAGTTTATACGAGACTGCTCAATAATATGCTCTGCGATTTTTAAAGGGGATCATTAACGGACCCGCCTGGTAGATCGATGCAGACTGCCAGAAAAACTCGAGAGTTGTTTTTACTTTCCGATGGTCGTTATCTCTTTTTTTTGAGTTTTCCAATTAAATTTCATTCTGGTTTCGTGTATAAAATATGTTGAGCGTAAATACGAATAATTTCACGAACACTTGAGTACTGATAACAAATTTCTGTCGCCACAGCAAAGCCAAAATCGATACAGTTTCAATGGAATTCCCACAATGGTTAATTTAGATACATAAACCTTCTTGGGAAAAATACTAATAATCGTGCCCAAAACTGCTGATATCTTAACTCAGAAACTGGGGGAATCGTCTACATCACTTTGACAAGGAACTGCGATAAGTAAATTATTCCCAAGTCTTGCAGTCTTCCTTTATAAACGAACAGTTGATTGTATACACATTAGAACAAAAACTGGCGTAACAACGAAATAATTGTTTTTCCAACAGTTCCAGGATGTCACCTGATAAAAGTAATAACAGCACACGAGGCTGTGCAAAATATCTTCCTCGAATAAGCCTGCTAAATATTTCGTAGCGATAAGATTATTTGATAGTTACCATAGAATTGTTGCTCACTGATTATTACAAAATGGTTCATTTTATTATAATAAACAGCTATCTGTAGATGCACACCAATTTTAACATCTGAATTCTTTTGCAGTGCATGTTTACACGAAATATTTTCTTTGTAAAAATTGTTACACATTCGATTATGATACAACAAGGTCCGCGCTTTAAAACTCGAGGAGAAAAATTAACGCATTTGATGTACCCCATGCAACCAGTGGAGATATAAACGGAGGCATGTGCGCATTTAGATTTGCGTGCTAACGATTATCCTGAATCACACAAACAAACCACCCACCTACGCTCCACCCCCTCAAATAAATTTTTTTTAGAGCCCACGCGACCCCTCTCTACGATATTTACCAGAGCAATTAAACATTTCGTGGGATGTGGAGGGGGGAGGGGGAGCGTGGCGGGATAACGTCATTCGTCGACTGTAATTACAGGGGCAGAGACAGGCAGCAAGAGAAATAGAGAGAGTGGAGGGGGGTGAAGGTATACATGCGTATAACGAACAAGCCTTGGACAAGACTCAGCGCCCAGGGAGTTATTTAATCGATTTCCAACCCCCCCCCCCCCTCCACCCTTCTGTTAGGCGCAAACTCCCTCGCACAGAGCGCGGAGAGAGACTAGCAGAGAATACGCGATAGAAAACGCACGCGCTGTCGCTGCAAAGCCAGCTCAGCCTCCGTAATGAGCTGCGAGCAGGGTTGATTTCTTAATTCGAATGCTCGGCGTCGACGAGACTCGAAGAGCTGTGCGTTAGCAATCGTTCCGTTCTCCGCTTCAGCGCCCAGACGCTTGTTCCTCCGGACAAATAAACATAGAGGTGCGACGAGAAAATAATACGGCACGGGGAGCCAAATACATGCACGGATAATACTCCAAGACCCTTAATATACCGAAGAATTGCTGGTCCAGTCTACTCCAAAATTAAATCAAACCTTTGATGTGCTTCGTTGTGTCCTAAATGTGTCACGCCACGATTATTTCGCGAATTCATTCGGAGACGAGGTAGACTACAAACACCTGTTCTTTTCTCCTACTGTTCTGATTGGACAACAGTTCTTTAGACACGCCCCGTTTAACTGTGAGCCAGTAATACGCTCTAGGCAGTAGTGCAAGTGAGTGTTTTAACAGTTTTGTACAGAGGTCTCAGTTGATCATAGCAGCCAATAAGCAAACTATCAAGTCTCGAGTGTATAGGCGACTGTCCAGCTTAGCTTGCTGCCAACTCAACCCGCAAAATACTAGGGGCTGTAGTCGTGTATCACAAATAATTTCTACTTCTGTTAATGTAAAAGTACCTTAATTTTGTTCAAGCTGAAATTTCGTTTATTTTTCCTATAGTTATAATATTTCATTTATGATTACAATGAATAAAAACAGAGAGGAAATAGGTCAGTTGATAATGCCAAGTAAGATATAGTTCTCATACAAAACATTATTAAAGTTAATTCGTACAAATGAGGTGCGTTATCTCTTTAGTGCAATTCTCTACACTAAGTTACGCTTTGTATTCACTAGGCGGAGTAACATGCAGACAGTAGAACTTAAGTGGGGCTTTAGAAAAGCTGGAAGTAACAGTGGATGTTGTGGACCAACAGTATGCTGGTGACAGTGGCGTGGGGTGAAGTTTTGCAAGGTAAGCTGGTGCTTGCTCACTGCTGTACATTCTCGGTGCACGCAGCAGGAGCCAGTTTTTTTTATCAAAACTTAATGCTTTCATGTTACGTAGTACCACACATTCTCAATGATATCGTCTTCCACTACCGTTACTGGTTCAACACAGCTGTCCCTGCCATCACTATCGTTTGTTGCCACAGACAATGTATGCGTTTAGTGATTACTTCGAAATACGCTGCAAGTGATGCAGTCTAAGTGAAATAAATAACATTTCCCCACACAATAAGTTACAACCGTAAATTTTACTTTTTCCTCAACATTTTAAGGTCTGCATGCATTTACAGACATCCAATATAAGGTAGGAGTGAGCGGCCTATATCCACCCCTACATTAACAAAAATCCTGATTGGTTCTGTATTCCCACCTACACCATCTTATTATTGGTCTACGCCACATAGGACGAGATAACGGTGCTATAACTGGCTCATTATTGGCTATCTTGTGAACAAGCTGGGTACTGAGTTGGCCTTGCCCATATAAACATATGAAATGATGTTTCGCGTGTATGGACCTGATTTTTTGAGGATAAAGTTTCACAGGACAAACTTCAATACTATAGGCTGTTCACGTTAAAATGAGCACTTTTGGTAGCCCTGCTTAAGATCTACTTGTATACTCGTGTATTCTTCCGCCTTATGTAAAATTAACACTATCGTGGGCCTTAGCACTTTCTTCAAGCGTCGGTACAGTGAAACTGTGAAATTATTAGAAATGTAAATATTTTACAAATCTGCTCATTTATACACTTCACTGCATTAAAAAAAAACAGAAAGCGAAAGAAATCATTTAAGTTATTACAAATGGTTACCTAACACTTCTTATTCGACGCTAAGACACAAAACTACTTCCCAGTCATTATTGCCAACTTTACTGGGCGCATGTCACAAAGTGCGCTAATTAAAATATACGCAAGCAGGGGCAGTGGCATTTTTCTAAGGTTATTTCAAAATTGCTCACTTTATCCTGAACAGCCTTTATACATGTACACTTGCAGTTCCCCTTTCGTTACTTGTAGCGAGTCTTTGTGAGGTGACGTATTGGTATTTGACTGGACGTAACCTAATATAAGCTACTCCAGTAGCAGGTAAAAATGCATAGCAGTTACAACCATCCAATAGCCGCAGTGAATAGAAGCTTAAGCAATTTTAACCGCAACTACACGGCAATTTTTTCCGATATATTTATTATTTATTTGCTGTTGTGTTTTTGTAAGTTGCTGGTAAACACTAACGAAACATTGAGACTACACCTGTGTAAGGTTTGTTTATTCTCAAGGGCAGAGAAAATTCCATAATTTGAGTGACCCGAACAACACTCTAACGTAATCTCCAAAGTGTAGAGCCCCGGGTATATCGCGAGTTCATTTCGCAAAAGGTTATCATTACAGCCACGAGTATTTAGCGAAATGATTCGGAAGCGATGTAGACTCTAAACACTTGTTCTTTTCCCTTACTGTTTTGATTGGACGACAGTTCTTTAGATACTCCCCGTTTAACTGTGAGCTAGCAATAAGCAGCTAACAGTACTGTGAGTGAGTATTTAAACAGTCGTGTACAGAAGCCTCACTTGATGAGAGCAACCAATAAGCAAACGATAACGTCTCGAGTATATAGAGGACTGTTCAGCCTAGCTTGCTGCCAACTCAATCCGCGAAATACTCGGGGCTATAGATATCATTCAAAACTACACTCAAACGGATAGTGCTAGTTTATTGATTGCTTCGTTTCACCACTGATTCCTGTTCTTTATGAACTCACAGTCAAACATGGCATCTCCAAAGCACTGTGGACCAATCAAAAGAAAGAGTGCTTGACAGTAGCGTGTGGTAAACTGTTGCAAGGTAAGCTGGGATTAGTTATCTACTGTATCCTGTTGCTCGCTAGTTTAAACCTCCATCACTAAAACGTAGCTCGGCAACTGACGCCACAGGAAGCGTGTAATGAGTTCCCTTGCTACTCGCTTGTGAGTGGTCGGAATGCATACAGTTTCCCTAAGTCTGCACGGTGGTTACTGGCTCCTGCTGTGTGCACCGAGAATGTACAGCAGTGAGCAAGTTCCAGCTTACCTTGCAACACCTCACCACTCGCCACTGGTACTTTGATGTCTATCCCGCCACCGGAATAATTACACTCGGGGAACTACCAATGTGGTAAGAACGTTCTGTTCCGTCAGAGCATATCCGTCAGTAGTTTTAAAAACTGCGCGCAAACCCCCTGTGAAAATTATACGAGTGCAATTAAAGGTCTGGCGAAGGTCTTAATCTGCAAGGGTTCCTTCGTGGGGGAGAGATTGAAGCGCTTTGCTGCGAGAGCGCCAACCCTTCACGCCCTTGCTCTTAAAGGCTGTTCACGATAAAGTGAGCACTTTTGAAATCAACCTTAGGAAAAAGTCACTGCCCATGCCTGCATTTTAACGGACGCAACGAGTGGCGTGTGCCCAGTAATGTTGGTAACGATGGAGGGGAAAATAGTTCCATACATTAAAGTCGAATAAATAGTGATAGGTAACCATTTGTGATAGCTAAAATTATTTCTATCGCTTTTTGTTTTTCTAATGCATCGAAGTGAAAAAATTGGCAGATTTGTACAATATTTACTTTTCTAAAAATTTTACATTTTCACTTGACTGACGCATTAATAAAGTGTTGAGGCCCATGGAAATGTTAATTTTACATAAGGCGGAAGAATAAATAACGTGCATACATGTAGATCTTAAGCAGGGCTTTCAAAAGTGCTCATTTTAACCGTGAACAGTGTATACGAGCATTTCCTACGTCACACATGCACACCATGTGTGCGCGCAAGATGGAAGAGACTTTTATTTTGTCTCCACATCCCTAACCACCCTCCACATAGAACCCTGCCTGCCGCTCTGTGAAGCACATCTGAAGCCACCCGGTGAGAGAATTTCCAGAGCAAATAGTGCATTAACCTGCTGTGTTGGCTGGTCAGAAATAAAATAAAAATTATCAAAAGCAACGTTATTTCATGCAGATAAAATTATGCTGCATTTATTTAGCACCGTTCACATGTATACGTACGGAAAGGAAAATTTTGCGAATTCAATTCCAAACACAGATACAGTGAAGTCACCTCTGCAATTGGATTACAGTTTATTAGACACGTCCTAGACACCTCTGAACCAATAGCAAACTTGCAAAGAAACAAGTATAGCGATTACCATACTGCCAGGTGTGAGATAACACTGTGGCAGCAGCCAATTAACAAACAGCTGGGGCTCTAGTGTACACAGGACTATGGAGTCTAGCCTACAGGTAATTGAACTCGCGAAATTTTCCTATCCCTACGTATACCACAGTTGTAGTATTTTTGGAACGAAAATTGCACATATACATTATTCATAAACATGACAAAGGGGGTGCTGAAAGAAACTACCATAATTCATTTTAATTTGTGCTTAGAAAGAATTCGTGGACAGATATAAATCAAAACTACAAAGAAAATGTTCTCATATTCGCCATTTTTTAAAAGGAAAATACTTTTTTTGCGGTATTTGAAAATTTTTTTGCAGTAGTATATAGCGTAAATACTTTTGACGCTGTAAATGAGATGATTTTTTAAACGTAATATATTAAATTATTCCCGTGTTTAGTAAGAAAACAGAACTGTTATTTCAACATGCGAGTATAACTATAAAATAATACTTTGCGAGCTCAAAATGACACCACGCATAGCGTCTACAAGTTGCACGTTTTCATACGAAACTAGAACATGCTCAACTCATTAAGTAAGAAAACATGCACTCCAAACAACTCAACTCACGTGTGAACTGTATAGTCTATTCGCTGTTTCTTCACATTTTCTGAATCATACCCTTGAACAATCATCCCATGTGTGACGCGATTGTTTTTTTCCCGAGATGTGCCGTGTATTGAGAGACAGGTGCTATTTTCGCGAAAATATTTATGGCCATTATATAGATTTCAATATACTACGTCTACAACCGCAAGTTCATTTGGTTATTGGTCGCACGTCAACGTGAAAATACATGTTCTTTATTTGACTGGGACAGTCAGAATAAAGTACTCAGATATTGAACGTCCATAAATAGAGGACAAAAACTTGTGGCACGCGACATTTAAAACCGTCCAACCACGGAAGTGCACCTGAACAAAAATATTTTGGAATACAATTGGTCTTGAAATCTTTTCAAGGGGGAAAAAAAAAAAAAAAAAAAAAAAAAAACCGTAGCCTTGTACCACAAACATTTTATATTTCTGTTAACATAAAACTATATTATTTTTTGTTAAATTGAACTCTTGCATGTATTTATATATTAATCATAATTTTTTTTTTATTCCTAACATTGATAAAACAGGGAGAAAACTGGTGTGTTGGTAATACCTAGTGTAATACATAGTTCTTAATGCAAAATGTTATTACACTGAGTGTGCACGGATGCGGTGCGTTGTCCCTATGGTGTAGTAATCCAGACTTACTTAAGCTTTGTTGGCATGAGGCGGAGGAATATCCTGAAAGTAGAACTTTAGCAGCGCTTCAGAAAAGTCGGAAGTAACAGTGAATGCACTTTACTTAAAAAACCTAGCGTGCTAGGAAAAGCATTGGAACTCATCAACAAGCCTTATAATACGGGATAGGAAAACTTGGCGAATTAATTTCAGAACAAGCTAAACTTCAAACACGTGTACACTGAAGTCAGCATTGCAGTTGGATCAGAGTTCATTAGACACGCCCTGAACGACTCTGAACCAATAGTAGACTGGAAAGGAAACAAGTAGGGAGTGCATTACTGCCAGGAGTGGAGCAACACTGGCTACTCTCTGGGGCAGCAGCCAATGAAGAAACATCTGAGACTAAAGTGAACACAAGATCTGTGGAGTCTAGCCTACAGGTTATTGAACTCGCGAAATTTTCCTATCCCTACTTATAATTAGGGACACTCGAATTTCGCGAAAAGATTTCCGCACATGCTAGATTTCAATACCCTACGGCCATACCAAATGCTTCCTTTCGCTTACTGGCGGCGTGTCTTTGTGAGAAGATCTTCTCCTACTTAACTGGCCAATCAGTGGATCTGAGCTAAAGTGTTATGAAATACAACTGGTCGTGAAATCTTTCTGCGAAATTCGGGTGTCCCTACTTATAATGAACGGCCTTTCCTGACTGCAGCTTCTGAGAACAAACGTACGAGTGAGAAGAAGACAGGCGACGGACTGCATTAAACCCTTTGAGGAGTATGCATGTATATGTATGTATATTCGTAGATACCTTTGAGGAGTATGCATGTATATGTATGTATATTCGTGGATACCTTTGTACAGAAATTTCTTGCCACTCTAACTAGTTTATTCTTTCATGATTGGATGAACAAGGTTTTGACTCGGCTAAATTGTTTGTAGACCAATCACGAACGTTCTGCCTTATAGTTGGGGACATACAAAATTCGCGTTGTTATTTGGCATCAGGCTGAACTTCACAGTACTGTATGCACTACAGCCGGAGTCGTTTCTCCATTGGCTGCTGCATAGATGTGAGGACACTCCCTCTCTGACTGAACTACACGTGACTGGGACACAAAAATGTGAAGTGTCCCTTTACTGGTGCAGAGTCACCCCGGGTGTGTCACATAAAGTATGGTCCAATGACAGACGTATTGCAGAGGTACATGTGTTTCAAGTTTAACATGTCCCCAAATAATAACGCGAATTTTGCAGGTATCTACTAATAGTATCAGTATCCTCATTGCCCCACTGAATTGGGGTAGTAACTTAATACTTGCATGACATCCAATATGGAAAGAAAACTGTCGGACATAATATGTACAGTATGTTGAATCCTACCAAACAATCAAATTTTCTCACAGTAAACCATCAGCTCTAGTAATGATATTTTTGCATGAGAACAATTTTTTTGATATTACCAACACACGTATTTTCTCTCTGATATATTCATATTAGTTATAAATGAGATATAATAATTTATAGATAAAATATAAGTAAGTCAAAGTTTTAATTAACCAAAAATAAGGTACTTTTAAGCTAACACAAGTATAAAACGACTGTGATGTACGACATACTTACGAAACAACCGAACACGTCATAAGTGAGGTGTTTTTACAAAGTTTTGATTCAAAAAGTGTGAATAAACCATGAATAAACTACATATAAATGTTAAAATAAGGAAAGACAACATTTCATATTAGCTTGTCCAGCTCATTTTGTTCTTAGCGGTTCAGTAATGCATTCTCACACAAAAAGTTTACTAGTAAGAAAGCTTTAATCGGCTTCGCAAAAAAAAAAAAAACCTTAATTGAAAATGTAACGATGTATTTCACAAGACCATGCGAAATTAAAAGTTCGCCACTTCTCTTCTTTGAGGAAACTAGCGAAACGAATTTCACATGTTATCTCAAAAATTTTAAGTGGTATCGAAAAGTAACCAGATACTTTTTTTAACAGCGTTCGGGAACAACTGACTAACTTCCCTAATAGCTACAAGGTCAAAATGCGTACATATCGCCTACGTGAAGTTCCAGTTTAATCCGATATTAAATATATTTAGTATGCCATGTTAACGTGGTATAGGCTATTCACTGTAAAGTGAGCACTTTTGAAAGCCCTCTCATTTGAAGGAACAAACAGTACGTATATTTTATTTTAGCCTTAGACGTTAACTTCCGAGTGAGGGGTAATATACACACTGTGTTCATTACTTATATTACAATATTTATTTAAAAAGATGGTTAAAGGATAAGTAATGGCTGAAAGAAAAAAGTAACTACTGCCTCAAAGGTGCTCACTTTACCGTGGACAGCGTTTAAATATGTATCAATTGTATGTGGCAGAAAAACACGTTATTTTTTAAATCGACGCAGAGTTACGTTCGCCAATTTTTATGTTATCTTTAAAATATTTTTGTACCATAGAAATAACGGTAAATTGATTGTAAATTAACTGTTTTACTGTACCAGCAGGACTCGCCAACGTGCCATAAGTATACCAATGAGACTGTTTGGGAATAGTTTACCCACAGGTAAGATCATTGGTCATTGAGCTTCGCAGTATGCAGTATAGACCAAAAATTACTTACTCATTCGTAATGTACACAATTGTGTACATTAGGTCTGAACGGGATATAAGCAAAGACGGTCGTTAGAGTGGAAACAAAGCAGTAAACCCATGTTATTTGTTATGGGGCAAAACCGGCTGCTAATCGAAATAGCAGACAATCAAACAGCTTAGTGTTTAGCACACAGAAAACTATCAAGTCTATACCAAAATATCATTGAATTAGCAAAAGTTTTCTTATTTGTACACATATATCAACGTGGAGCTAAATAAAATAAAATACGCTCAGATTTTTATTTCTTTTCTAACCAAGAAACACCACTCGTACACTGTAAAAATTTTTATGTGGGTGTTGAATTTTTTGAAAACTAGTAGCCAAAAATAATTGTGTAACACTACAAATAAATTAAGGTATATTTCACGAAACCTCGGTACGTAATGTGCAAATCCAACATTGAATTTTACCAAGCAAGTGTTGTAGACTTCAAATTTATTATACACAAAAAAAAAATGTATATTTTCAAAAATAATGTGTTCTAAGAGTTACAGGAAATTCTTTGACGACTACATTCCGAAGAAAACAACTTTTCGGACAAGATAGAATTCGGACACGATTATGTTCACGTCACAGTTGCTACTGGATCATAGTTTATAAGTAGGGATAGGAAAATTTCGCGAATTCATTTCGGGACAAAACAGACGTCAAACAATATAATGAAGTAACCTTCGCAATTGGATCACAATTTATTATACCCGCCCTGCACGCCTCTGAGCCAATAGCAGACTTGCAAGGAAACACCTTGCGAATTACATAACTGCACGGTGTGGGGCAACAGCCAATGAACACCCAGCTGGGGCTCCAGAATGCGGAGGACTGAGGAGTCTAGCCTACAGGTCATTGAACTCGCGAAAACTTCAGTTCTCTACTAATTTATAAAAGAAGTCTGCGTCAGAAACAAAACATCAAACTTCGAGGTAGGGGGGAGGGGAGCACCGAATGCCGTGGGGTACTTGTTCTGGGCTAGAAGTGGTCACTCACTGGAGGCAGCAGCCAATGAACAAAGAGCTGATGCTCAAGTGTACATAGGAGTACGGCTTACAGCCCGCAGATCACTAAACGCACGAAGTTCTCGTGCTCCTAACAATATGGCGTCAGGATGTACTGCTCCAATCAGTCGTTCCCATCGCGACCAAGTCCGCTGTTCCAGCGTCGGGCCCGGGCGCCGTCATCTGGAAAACAGGCGGAGAAACCAGGCGGCGAATGATGAGTTGCTTCCTATGGGAGGGGTTCCAATGACAACACCCCCCCCCCCCCCCTCAAAACATATTCCCACAGCATCCAACATCACGAGGCGCCAGCATCACATAATGGTCCGGGCTACACTCCAACGGCACCGTAAACGGAAGATGGTGTAAAGTGTCCGTGCAAGTGCGTATAGGCTGTTCACGGTAAACTCAACGCTTTTGAAAGTCCACCCCCTTCCCCCCGCAAACTCTTAATGCACACATTAATTTTTCCTCTCAGGTGTAGCAAAAGAACACTTTTTGATGTGATATGTACTTACAAATTCCTTAAAGGCTGTTCAATATAAAATAATGAGTACTTTTTAAATCAACCTTAGGAAAAAGACACTCCTTCTAACTGCATATATTTCAACGGCCGCCCCGAGTGACATGCGCCCAGTAAAGTTGGTAACGATGGATGGGAAGTAGTTCCGTATCTTAACGACGAATAAAAAGTGTTATATAACAATTTCTGATAGTTTAAATTATTTTTCCCCCTTTTTTTTTAATGCATCGAAGTGAGCAGATTTGTAAAATATTTACTTTTATAATAATTCCACAGTTTCACTTGACTGACGCATGACTAAATTGATGAAGCCCATGGCAATATTAATCTTACATAAGGCGGAATAATACACAACATGCATACAAGAAGATCTTAAGCAGGGCTTTCAAAAGAGCTCACTTTACTGTGAACAACCTATACAATATCTGACACTTTGGAACCCATGGAAAGGGTTTCAGTAGATCACTTACACAAGAAAAACCCTATTATTAGCTGGTGTGTCATCAGTAGAGCACCGAGTATTTCGCAGATTGAGTAGGCAGCAAGTTAGGCTGGACAGTCCTCTATACACGCGTTTGCTTATTGGTTGCTGTGCTCAAGTGAGGCCTCTGCACAGGAGTGTTACAGACTGACTCACTCTACAGATTCATGCTTATCATTGGCTCACAGTTAACGGGGCGTGTCTGAAGAACTGTCATCGAATCACAAGAGTAGGGGAAAAGAACAAGTGCTTGAAGTCTACCTCGTCTCCCAATGAATTCGCGAAATACTCGCGAGTCTAGTCAGCAGTAACCAATAGCATTACCAACCATGATGTAAAATTAACATTGACAAGGGCCTGGTCACTTTATGATTGCATCGGTCAAGTAAAACTGTGAAATTATTACAAAATTAATATTGTACAGATTTCCTTATTTTTACGCTCATTGACATTAGAAAAACCGAAAGCGAATTTTAAGTCATTTTAGTATTCACAAATATTTACGTAACACTTAACTTAACGATAAGTCACGGAAGTACGAGTATTTTTCTTCCGTCGTTACCAACTTCACTGGGCGCATCTAGTCAGCGTAACAGTTAAAATATATGTAGTTTAAGGGTAGTGACATTTTTCAAAGGTTGATTTCAAAAGTGCTTATTTAAACGTGAACAGCCTATAGCAGCCATTTTCCGTGTTTCAACACTGGACTCTCATTCTGTAAAGAGCACTGCCACAGACAACGTGGATATGATTTGAGGTTAGAACATTGTTGACACACGTAAGTGTTACATACACACTTTGTTATGTCGTACACTTCCTCAAACCAAGTTCCAATGCACCTCCAAACTATCAAAATGTTATGTACTTGTTACAAACAATCATTTGGAAACCAGCTGTCAAAGATTTTCTTATAAATCTACAGCTGAAATATTGTATATTTACAACACATTATTTTTGAAAACATACAAAAGTGTGTAGCTCTATGTTTATAATACACTCCAGTTTACAACACTTGCTTGTTAAAATTCACCGTTAATTCAAATCATTCCAAACTGGGGTTTCGTGAATTAATTTGGTCGAAGTATTTTATTCATATAAAAAGCTGTTTTTTGAAAATTAAAATGTAAACCGCCATGTTTTATCACAGTTGACCACGTGACAACAAACGTACTGGCGATAAGCGAGCCTGTATGTTGGTAACAAGCGCTGCAAGACAAACCCTCATTATTAGTCGATGGGTGGCACCAGGCGCCCGCGGTCACGAATTTGATCTGTAGGCGACTTGTGAATGAGATGCTGTGACCAATTAGGCGGTGTGAGGTGGTCTGAGTCATAATTGCACGCAGGCTTCCAAATTACGGTAAGCTGCCTCTTAGAATCACACAAACCAAAGGTAACTTTTGGGATAAACGAGGTTCGGCACTTGTTTTTCGCGAAAATATATTTCAGTACAAGTTGTGTTCCAACGCACTTTGATTCAGAACCACTTTCGTGATTGGGTCACTTGAAATGTCGCGCGTCGTATACGTATGCGCGCGAATCACTGATAGTCAGTATCGGAGAAACTTAATTCTGATTGACTCACTTATGTAAAATCTGTCTTCGCTCAAAGACAAGTGGCCAATAGTCGAACGAAGACTGCAAGTGTGCACATAGGATATTGAAGTCTAGCCTCCGCGTAAATCTTTTCGCGAAAAACAGGTGGTCCTAGTTATAAACCCCTAGCGTTTTAAGTTTTTCAACGAAAAATATTTACATCGAGTAAATGACAGAATGATCTATTCTTTGTTTACATCTCACACCCCTACCTTGTACAGGTTATAACCAATTCTACAAACTTTGGCTGCAGATTCTATTCACGACAAATTTAATTGAAACATACGCGTTTGTCCTTCAAGTCAAGAACTCTTTACATGGGGACCACTATTTTATTTAAAACCTAGCAGAAGGTACGCAATATGCAAAACTTGAGTATCACGATATTATCTGAGCCATGATCTTTCCACCACTGCAAAACCTCTCGCTTTCATGAAACGGTTCCGAGGAAATAACTGGCTTGGCATTTTTTGTTCCATTGAAATGAAAATTTAGACCCAGATTCAACTGACAAAATCACCTTGTATTAATTGACACCCAACCCATAATTTTTAATAAATTCGCTTGCATTTTTTCCGAACGAGTTTGCGAAGTTGTAATGCAAACAAACATTCGGGATGATCCGGGTTCAATTACCGGTTATGCCATCCCGAATTTTCTTTTCTAGGTTTTCTTTACTATCACTCCAGAAGAATGCTGGGACGGGTCCTTAGTGCATAACCATAGCCCGATTCCCACTTCTTTCATCAATCATTTTCCTATAGCTTGATTAAATACAACTTGTTCACCCCATTTTACTTTTTTAGATGGTAACAAAAATTTGCCGCCGATTCACGGTTAATAGAGTACTTTTGAAAATTACTATTTAAAAAAAAAAATCCCTACCTCTAATGTTAAAACTGACCCCGCAAATTTAGCAGCGATGTAGGAAAATTTGTTTCACATGACATACATATGTTACAAGTGTAACATTTAGATGCGAGGGCACCGATTTTTTTTAAATTTAAATTCTGTTTGTTTTATGCATTCAAAGACAGTTAAAATTAGCATATATATACACACACACACACACGTGTAACTGACCAGCGCATGAATGAAGTCACTGGGTCACAAGCTAAGTGTTAAATCTACAATTTTTAACGCGGTAGGACGATCCAAAACGAACAGAAAACCTTATCCCAGTGTTCAGTTAAACAATCTTTCTGTACAATCGACATACTTAACAATGCCACTTAACAATAAGTTACTGTACGCGTCCGAGCTCTACATTCTGTCCACTTTTGAAAGCCCTCCTTATGATCTAATTTCATCTCATTCTGTATCCTTCTACCGTATGTGAAATTAACATCGCGATGGGTCGGATTGCTTATATGTATACATCAACCACGTGAAACCAAAATTAGTACTCTAATGCACGAAAAACGGGAAACACTGCACTGCGACGTCAATTCCTACTAATTATTGTTACTAATTCCCTGCTAAACTAATTAGAAGCATGCATGCTAGTGTGTACTGTGGCACATGGGGAGTAATTATTATTCAAAGGTTTGTTTCGGAATTGCTTACTTTGCCGTGGACACCCTTTAGAAGTTCGGTAATTTATTACATCAGAAGAATTGCAGATAGGTCTCGTTTGCACATACTCACTCTCATCGGGTCTGCACATGAATTTTTTTTTGTTTGGGAAGTCAGACGAATCGTCGCGGCAGATTACAAAAAAAAAAAAAAAAAAACATTCCCCTGCACTGATACAATCTCGCCAGAGAAAGAGAGCGATGGACGAAGCGATTACAGGAGGATGTCAGAAACGTGCATCGCTAACGCTGGCTGCGTTCAGCGAGTCGTAAAGGGGCGCCCCTGCCCCGAGGTCACGGATGAGAAGTCTCGTAATTCAAGGCAATAATGCTCTCATTTCATCACGCCTCACAGCAGACAAACGCGAACCTTTCCCTTTACATTTCTGCAAGTGGTTCCATTCATATCGTCATAAAAATACTTCCGCTTGAGCCAAACACGATGTCCTGTAGAACACTGGTAAGCCTAGAATTAGGCACGAAACTTTGTCTCACATATAATTATTTTTTAAAAGGAAAAACTTTCATGGCAAGTAAGATTTTGTATTCTTATTCGAAAAAAGACTAAAATTTTGTGCACTTAATTTCGGAGACATGTATCTATTTTGTAGATAATGTTAAGGAACTACCATGTGTACGGCATATAGATTTCGCTGTGCATATAAATTTACTGATCATTTGATATTCAAGCGTTACTTATTTAAACCGTCATTCCAACCAAAAAAATAATTCGAAAACTGCCCGTGAAACATTATTTTGGAGGTGCCCTATTATTTTGACGCTTATTTGCAATTACCCCTGTAATTAAGAAGGAACTAGTTAAAGAAAATACTTTATCTTATAAATATCAGCAGTTAATATACATAACTAAAATTAAATCATATAAAATTACAGAAGTTATCGGGTATAATATACTTAGCTTAAAGGCAAACTCCACGCTCTCATTTAACCTTCTATAAGCTGTTCACGGTAAATTGAGCACTTTTGAGGCCCTAATTACTTTTTCCTTTCAGCCGTACTTAATCCTTTAACCACATTTTAAAATAATTATTGTCATGTAAGTAATAAACACAATGTGGTTATTCCACAGCACTCGGAAGTTGACGTCTAAAGCTAAAATAAAATATATTTTCTGACTTTTAATCCAAATGAGAGGGCTTTCAGCTAGTATGTAGAGTAGCATTTGTACTGCTTCCAGCATTTATATCCTGGCATCAGATGAACCATTTCCCAGTGAATTGCTAAACAAATTTTACGGTGTACGAAGATGAACTTCAATCTCAAAAATAGATACGTTATAGAAGCCAACGTAGGAAAGCAAGCATAAAAAAAAACTACCAGGAAAATTAAAATGTGGAATTATAAAAGGAAATACTTTTTTTTACGCGAAACTTTGAAAAGTACATGCATGCAGGTTAAGAAACACACATGTATTATGCAGTAAGGCTTTAAACATTACTCTAACAGTACTTTTTCTACTGTGATCAGTCTTTTTGTAATATACATTTTAGGAGTCCCTTATTTTTGGCTAAATTAAACTTTTATTTACATTTCATATGTAAATTATAATACTTCGTAACATCTCGTTTATAAATAATATGAAAAAAATAGTAATGAATTAGGTGTGTTCGTAATGCTTAGTAAGAAATAGTTCTTATGCAAAATATGTAAAACTCAGTGCTCACAATGCAGTGCGCAGTCTTTTGGTGTAATTTTCTAGACTAAGTTAAGCTTTATTTCCATGAGGCATATTATTGTATTGTAAAGGGCTTATTAACGTCTTACAAAATAACTCAGGCCCTAACTTAAATTATCAACCATAACTTATCTAGGATCCCAACCCGGAACCTCCCGCACCTCAGACAGGCGACGCAGCAACCGACTGCCTCACAGGAGGCGGAGGAATAACGTGGAAGTAGAACTTTACGGTTCCTATGTACTGAAACTTTTTCTGTGAAATCGTTCTTTGTGCCTAAACGCGTGTGGAAATACGAAGTTTTTGCCAGAAAGGATTTTAAAAAAAATTGCCTATATCGCTATCTTTTTAATTTTATTATATTAAGTGTATTAATGAAGAAAAATTGTGAAAATGGTCAAGTATCGCGTTTTTAAAGCTTGCCTACGAAGTTTATTTAAGCGGTAAGAGAAGCGTACGATTATACGCAAGTAGTTTGATCTGTGTACTTTCATCGCGTGTAATAAAACCCCACAGTTACAGATCTAGCTTACACAGTAAAGCATTATGACGGAAACACTACACGCCATACCTGTCGGAGTAATGAGATGTTAGGCGTGCGTGTTAGTGTCGCCCGTATCGCTCCCTCGCTTCTTGACCTTGAACGAGCAGGTACATAGAACGCTTAAAGCTTCTTACACAATAGAAAACTTTAGCATTTGACTTTGTTTCCTTTCCTCTGGCGAAACCGCCAATACCCAATACATTGTAGAGTCAGAGTTCAGACAATTGAACACAGGATCTTCCAACTTCGTAGAAATGTGTATCTTGTTATGTAAATAATTATGATACTATCCAGAATACATTTTATGTACTTTTTCTAATTACAGGCTTGAAATTTATATTAAAACTTTATTTTAAAACAAAAAATTCATTTATTTACTTTATTAAAATATGTTAGTTAATATATTTCCTCTTCACATTATATTTGTTGCCATTTATTTCATTTAAGGCTACCTTTGTTTAATATACAGAGCTTAACATCGCCCTGCAATAAAATAACGCACATTCCGTGTAACTTCTGTTAGATTCTCGGCAAAATGGCTGCTTGACTTTGACTTTAAATTTCAACTTTTCGAAATCGGTAAGTCACGAGTGCCTGACTTTACCTTTGACAGTTCCATTGTGTCAAGCTCCACAAGAAACATCATGTCGGAAAGCAAGCGTAAAGTCAAATGGTAAAGTTTTCAATTGCGCAAGGGCCTTAAAAGGGCTTCAGAAAAGTTGGAAGTAACCGCGAGAAGACGTCCTTGATCCTAACAGCGCGCGGCGGGTCGAAGGGAGACGCAGGACAGCAGGTCGCGGCGCGCGGACCGGCTGTAAGCGGATCCGTGTCCGAGGACCCGCGACCGACCGCAACTTTACCAGTCGCTATCGGGTTACGAGCCCGCGCGGTCGCGACCCGGTCCACCGCGGGCGACGGACGCCTCCGATCAATAAGCCCCCGGCGCCGTCCCCGACGACCATCTGCCCCCGGCGCCACGTGCTCCACTCACCCCGGTCCGCGCCGAAACGGCATTCTTCTCCACGCGCCACTCGCGAGAGCACACCGCTACCAACTATAGTTAAGAGACCTCAAAAATTCGCGTTATTATTTCAAGACGGAGTAGACTTCAAACACTTGTGCTTAAGTTTGTCCGGACACACCCTGGACGACTTCGCACCAATAGGAAACCACTAACGCGAGGCTTGCCCAATCACGTCCAACCAAGTCAAAAGGGAAAACCGTCCCTCACTGGTGCGGGAGTCAATAAACAAACAACAACGACCCGAATGTGTATAGGAAGATGCGCATCCTGTTTATAGGCCGTTCATGATAAAGTGAGCACTTTTGAAGCCCCAGTTACATTTTCTTTCAACCAATTTATGTCCTTCCACCACTCGTTAATGTAAACCCTGCCATGTGAGTAATAAACACGGGGTAAACATTTACTATACACAAAACCAAAAGTCCGAGGCTACAATTAAATGTATTTATTGGTTATTACGTACGATGAAACAGCTTCAAAAAGTGCTCACTTTACTGTGAACGGCCTATACTAATATTTTGCATGAGAAGTATTTATTACTAGCCGTTACCAACTCACCTATTTTATCCCTGCTTTAAATATTGTGAAGTATAAATAAAATATAGGGTATACTTATTAAACAAAATATAAGTAAAAATCCGATTCTACCATAATAATATAGTTTTATGTTAACAGAAGTACAAAACGATCGTGACACAATATATTTAGAAAACAACAAGTACGTTATACATAGGGTAATTTTTCAAAAGTTCTAACCAAAAAATATGTGAAGTAATCTGTGAATGCACTATACATTGAACCGCCTTTAACATGAGCTAGAGCCCCCGGGTTTTTTTTTTTCTCGCGAAAAGATTCCAGCCCTACTAGTACTCAAAAACACTAAAGCTGAGAACCACTTTTGTGATTGGATCATTTCAACCGTCACGTAGTGCAGGTGTCTGCCCACAAATCACGGACACTCATTGTCGGTGTTACCTAATTCTGATTGGCCCAGTCAGGTAAGGAACTATACCCCGACAAAGGCACATGGCCAACAACCAAATGAAAATCACACATATGCAACAGATCATTGGAGTCTAGCCTTAGCGTGGATATTTTCGCGAAAAACTGGTGGCTCTAAACACGGCGTAAGGCATAAATTAATTTCTACTCTATTTCGTTTTTATCCATTGTTTTCCGAAATCACTCTAAGCGAATGCTGGGGTGGTTCCTTACTGCACGTAAGGTTAGTTCTACTCAGGTGAGCAACAAATCGAGTTTTCTTATGGGAGAGTTTGGCATAAGTAGAGACCTGAAAAATTCGCGAGTTCAACGAACTGCAGGCTAGACTCTACAGTATTATGTGCAAATATGCAGAAATCAACTGCACATTGGTTGTCTGCTGTCACAGTTAAAGGAGACGATTGGGCCTGCGTTCTCCACGAGGTGTCAATCACCGTGTGGACCAATGACTAAAGTTATATAAACACGCGTGTTTTGAATTATAGCTTGTCCCAAAATGAATCCACGAATTCTTCAGGTCTCTGGGCATAAGTAATATTTCCGCCACTAGGTGCACAGTGTTTCAAAAGGCAACTTTTAATAAAAATCTTAAGTTACCTGAATAACAAATGAGTATTATTTTACTTAGTTACGACGTTATTTTATATTTTATTTATGATTATTTCAATTACTGTTTTTTAACGTAGAAAATAGAGATAATCCTGGTACATTGACAATACTAGCGATTACCCTGTGGCGAAAAAAATTAAGGCGCCAAATTTTAACGCTGATCTTCCCAAGTTGTATAGGCTGTTCACGATAAATTAGCACTTCTGATAGTCCTGCTTAAGATCTACTTGTGTGTATGCTGTGTAGTCTTCCGCCTTGTGTAAAATTAACATTGATATGGGCTTCATCACTTTATTCATGCATTGGTCAAGTGAAATTATTATAAAAGTAATTATTTGACATATCTGGCCATTTTTACATTTCGAAGGAGCAAAAAAAAAAAAAAAAACAGCAAGCGAAGGAAATAATTTAAATAATCAAAAATGGGTACCTAACACTTTTTATTCGACGGTAAGATACGGAACTAATTTCCATCCATCGTTACCAACTTTACTGGGCTCATGTCACTCAGTGCGCCCATTCAAATATATGCAGCCATAGGGCAGTGGTATATTTGTAAGGTTGATTTCATAAGTGCTCGCTCTGTAGTGAACAGCCTTCAGTAGAATTAACCTTAACACAGGTGGTAGCCGATTCCCCCGTCCACCTCTCCATTCCGGCATTTACTGCAGCATCTCTGAGAAACCAAATCCATCTCTAATGACTTCGCTGTCGACATGTGAAGGGCGCTCGCTAGAATTAAAAAAAAAAAACTCATCACATTATATTTGCAAAGGCTGGGCACGATAAAGTAAGTACTTTTGAAATCAACCATAGAAAAATGTCACTGCCCCTCCCTGCCCGCGTATTCTGTAACGGACGCAGTTGGTAACACGCCCAGTAAAGTTGGTAACGATGGATGGAAAATAGTTCCATATCTTAACGTGGCATTAATAGTGTAATTGTAACAACTTAAATTATTTATTTCGCTTTGTACTTTTTTTTAACGTATCGAAGCGTTAAAGAGAGCAGATTTGTGGGATAGTTACTTTTTTTTTTTTTATATATAAATTCAAAGTTTCACTTAATCGACGCTTGAATAAAGTGACGAGGCCCATGATAGTGTTAAATTTACATAAGGCGGAATAAAACACAACTTTCATACGAGTAGATTGTAAGCAGGGCTCTCAAAAGTGCTCATTTTACCGCGAACGGCCGTTACAAAATGCTGTTCAGTTTGTAAACATTACTTACAAGTAGCCTAGTATTGCCTCGCAAAATAAAAATATTTTGACAGCTTATTTTCTTGCGCAATGGCATGTCAGAATCACAATTTTAGTATTTCTGGGACGTACAAATACTAAAAACGAACTCAGTACCGAAATTAGATAATTCACACTGTAATAAAGATACCATGAGTTACTTAAATAGCTCTTTATTATCGCGCTGTGAAATTTTTTCGCAATTTTTGAAAACTGCTTAAAATGAGGAAAATTTTTGCATATTGCAGACCTCAGTGTGTTAAGGACACCGAAGCGAGACAGTAGCTTGTACGACAAGCTCCAACTGCACAAGCCAATACGAAAATCACCTCACTGGCCGGCAAAGAGGCAAAACGTTGCTAGCAAATTGACGGCTGGAGCCCAGCTAATAAGGAATCTTTTGTTCGAGGGAACAAGCACATCAGAAGCAAGGCCCGTTATCACAGCTTTCCGAACCCTGTTAGCGGCCGAGTAAGACCCACATCTTCATTCAAGAAACCACCATGCCAGTTTCTTTTAGTATCAAAGGATGATGGTTTGTAAGTAATAAAAATCAAAAAGTTAAAGTTACGTGGCCCGGGAGAGCCAAAGCAAGGAAGGTTATAAGATAGGAAACACGATGATGTGCTAAAGGAAATACTTACACCCCTGCATTACCCATAAAGGGCATAGGCGCGGGGGTTAAAAGAAAGAGATTACGCGTATGGCTTGTAGCTGGAAGCGAAAAAAAAGTATGATATGCTTATTCCGTACCAGTGTACTATCAATTAGATTATGATTAAAGTCTAGGTGCATAAAAGTAAAAAAAAAAGTAAAGACTGAATACTTTTCTCGCACAATTATTTTACGGTGTTTTTAACCACTGATTCTTCTCCAAGTATCAATCAATTTTTAAGATATACCAATTTTTAAAGTTCAATTAAAACCAAAAGAAAATAAATTTGAGACATCTGGCAAATATAAAGTACAGAACGTAATAAATGACAGGCCCCGTACAACCTGACGACGCAATCTAACATGGCAACGTGGAATAAATATTTACTTGACGAGGCAGTTGAAAAGTCTTTCCGGCCGTAAAAAAAATTAATCCCTTCTGCTTGGCTAGCTAAATGCAGAGAAGGGGTAAAAAAAAAAAAATTACATTAGGCTTCAAAGAAACCCTGCCACCTCCCGGTCCTATGCAATGGTGGACGCACGGAATTCCGTCTGGCATGGTCCTCGTACACGTTATCAAAGGGCGTGTCACGCGCACTTCCCTGCCGCTGGAGGGGTTGGTGGGGTGAGGGGGATGATCGCGCAGCCAAGGGGATCAATACCGGAGGGGTGGGCACCCCCTCTGGAGAGCACCAAGGGGGGAGGGGAAGTCTTCAGAGCCGGCCGCAGCATCCGAGAGGAGCTGCTGTGCACGCGTCTCACGGAACAGGAAAAGGAGGACGAGGACGCCTCGCTCGCGGGTGGCGACTGTGAGAGTGCTGAGTGGCCATTTTCTGTGGATGCTCGCAGCTGTCATCCGCCACCAGAAGGCGAAAAGAAAAGTCACAATTCCAATAAGTTTCAATAAATAATTTCAGCTTCAGAATGCACCTATGAACATATGTGAGAATGCACGCACCTATGCATGTATGTACGTACATACGTACGTATGTATTGTTAAAAAGACGCCAGAGGGTCGTACCCATGTTCGTGAGGGATGGAGGTCCTAATAAAACTAAAAGCACTAATACGTGATCTTAATTTATTCACTATTAATATACTCTTTTATTTTATAAGTGAGATAAATATTTAATGTATCTCAATGCTTATTAAATTCCTTTTTAATGTATCTGTTTGGTTATAGGCAATTAACTCACACTCGTCATTAAGACAAGCTGAGTATACTAGTAGTCATCATTTAAAATATGTTTAACTCACGCATCCAGTTCAATCGTCCAGCTTGTCAGTCACGCCCTTAACTGTACCTATGCTCGCAGTCACAGATTGATCTCCCGCTGGACACTTCCATCGTCACTCGTTGCTCTTCTTGCTCGTCGTCTATCACTCGATGTCGCGTAATCGCCCAAATTCCCGACTCTCATAAAAACTCCCCGGCTCGGAGGCCCATCGCGCTTAAATACTATCGTGGCCTTGATCTGGAAGGTTCGCCGCACCCCGAGTTACGCTGAGAGAAACTCCGTCACTAAACCAGAACGTTCTTCAGATAAATGCAGAAATTCAATCTGCTGAAGGTCACGGGCAAGGGAGCCTCAAAAAGCTTATCGCAGCAGAACGCCGCAGCTGGTCTTTGTGACGACGGGCTTTGTAAACGCCGCCGGAGTATCACATTACAACTCTCTCCTCCACACACTATGCGCTCGCTCGCGCGATGCAAAGCAGCGACAGCAAGTAAAGGCTATTCGCGATAAAGTGAGCATTTTAGAAAAGAACCTTAGAAATAAATCACTGCTTCAACCTGTATGTATTTTACCGGGCGCACTGAGTGACATGCGCCCAGTCAAGTTGCTAACGATGGGAGGAAAGTAGTTCCCTATCTTAACATCGAATAAGAAGTGTTGGGTAACCATTTGTGATAACCTAATATAATTCATTGAGCTGTGTGTTTAATTTAAGGCATCTAAATGAAAAAAGAAATGATCAGAATCGTGAAATATTTCCTTTGCTAATAATTTTACAGTTTCACTTGACCGACGCATGAATAAAGTGATGAGGTACATGGCAATGTTAATTTTAGATGAGGCGGACGAATACACGACGTGCACACAAGTAGATCTTAAGCAGGTCTTTCAAAAGTGCTCATTTTATCGTGAATAGCCTATAGCAGTATGTAGGCACGTTTGTATGTATGTACGTACGTATTTCGTGTAGGTACGTACGGTAGAATGTAGGTAAGTACAGCCGTACGTATGTATGTTTCTATGTATTTTTAGTTTAACAGGAACGATTTTGGGTACTTACATCCACTAGGGTGGACTTCTGTACTTCAATTCACTGTTACATTTCTTTATCTTTGAAAACTTGCAAAAGTTATATTACACGTTCATACAAACGCAGGCTTTGCAGGACCACGATTACTCTCGACAGTGGAGTCACTTCATTCATTCGCTTACACCGCAGTATGAAGGCAATTTGATATCTGTAGGGGTTGCACACGATTCTGTTACCCTCTTTTATCGGACCAATTCACAGGCTACAATTCCTGTAGAGACTGCCGGGTAAACTGCAGTCATATAAATGCAATGTATTTGAAATCCAAAGTGTGGCAAAAAAAAAAACCCCAAGACATTTTTGGAAGCACCCACGCATGTGACGTCACGTATCGGTAATATTAAAAGGGAGTTGTATAAGAAAAACGAGTTCGAATATTAGCATTTAATTCAACAGCTAGGAAACAAAACTAAATAAGTTAACTCAAACAAATGTTTAAAATTAACTTATAGGAAAAAAAATTTTAATGGTATCCTCAAAAACGAAAACGGAGATTTTTACTGGATATTTTTAGCCAAGCGTGTTGGAGGGAAGGAGCGGAGAAGTGAGTTCTCAAAGCGCAGGAAGTTAAATAACTTGTTCGTGGATTCACCAAACACTTCTGAAAGCACTGCTTAGTATCTTATTTCTGTCAAATGTAACAATTCAAACAACCATTTTACCTATAGCCCAACAGCCACAGCTTGGTCGAGTGGGAGTGGAACTGTTAGAAGCAAAACGTTATACCCATTAAAGTAATTATTACTCTTGATTTGTGTGAAACCAGAAAAAATAAATTTTAGCAGTGACTAATTTATATGTATAAGACACTGTAAACTTGAAATAGTGAGGATTGTGCCAAATCAGTGAAAACAGTGAAGATTGCCCAACTAATAATCCGTGCCAGATAACTAATTAATATGCTGGCAATATTTCACTGATTAATTCTTGGATTCCCACAGAATGCCGAGAATTCCACGGCCACTTCCCGATTAATTTGCTTGATTCCCGAGTAGGCAATAACTAGAGACCAGCAAAATTCCCATTATTATTTTAGGACATTTTAAACTTGAAAACACGTTTCCTTTGCGATACGTTTGTCACTGGATCATTCTTAATTTGACACGCCCCGGGGAACTCTGCGCCAATAAATGAACACTTCACAATCGTGTGCCCCAATCACGCGCAGGTTACTCAGAAAGGGAGTGGCTTCACATATAGGCAGCAGCCAATGGAGAAACGACGCCTGATCGAGTATACACAGTGCTGTGAATTTTAGCTTGATGCCAAAAAAATTACGCGAATTTTGCAGGTCCCTACTCATTGCGCGTGAAAAATTTATAACACAACTTCTAGGGAACGGTAAAGCGGTAATCTGCCTTGTAAAATTCAATCTCCCTTAGATAATATACAGGAACAATAGGCCTGGAATAACCAATTTATTTGTGTACAGAAACACGTTGCGGGTGATTTCACAGCAGCTTACAATTCGCCGCGAACGTATCATAATATTTTATCGTCTCTGGCACGTTATCGAAGACATGACTTTAAATTTTGGTAGTAAAGGTCCACTGTACGTCGCCGTCGTTAAGAATGGGATGGACCCGCGCGGCCAAAGTCAAGAAGCGAGGGAACGATACGGACGACACTAACACTCACGCCTAGTGCTTCATCGCCCCTACGCGCAAGGCGTGTGGTGTTTCCGTCGTGGCGCTGTACTCTGCAAATTAGATCTGTAACGGTGGGGTTTCATAACTCGCAATGAAAGACCACAAATTAAGCTACGCCCGTATCTTTATAGTTTTCTCTTGCCGCTTAGTGAAATTTCACAGCCAAGCTTTAAAAATGTGATATTTGACCATTTAAACGAAATTTTCCTCCAAAAATACACTTAATATGACAAACGTAAAAAAAAATAGGGGCGGCATAGATAATTGTTTTTTTTTTTTTTTTTTTTTTTGTATTTTCTGACAAAAAGTTGTATTTGTAGAACATTTATTTACCGAGATACGCGTATTAGCACAAACAACTATTTCACAAAAAAACGCACAGGTACATCCCACTCTTAAGTTCCACTCGCAGTGAAGCAGGAAACAGACCTTAGAAAAAAAACTTATTATTTCACTAACTCTGAAAAACACACAGGAAGTCGCTGACTCTCTGAATACTTACGTTACATCACTAATCGAGACCGGGCGTACTTAAAGATGAAATACTACAAACACACATAAAGTACTAGTTTCTGTAATCACCAGAGCTTCAACGCCATGTAATTGATGAAATGTGCTTACAATCCTGTAGTGTTGGAGTTTCACACTTCCACAAGTATGTAATTCCACATTCGTGATAAAGGTTGTTCACGATAAAGTGAGCACTTTTGAAATCAACACTGAAAAAAATCACGGCACCTGCGTGCATATATATGTTATAACGGACGCACTTAGTGACAAACGCCCAGTAAAGTTGGTAACGATGGATGGAAAATAGTTCCATATCTTAACGTTAAATTAAAAGTGTTAGGTATCCATTTATAACACCTTTAAATAATTTCTTTGACTTTGTACTTATTTTAATGTATCGAAGTGTAAAAAAGAGCAGATTTGTGAAATATTTACTTTTTTAATCAATTCAAAGTTTTACTTGTTCGATGTATGTTAGTCGTGCGTCATGCGTGATAAGGTTCATGGCAGTCTTAGTTTTACATAATGCGGAAGAATACCCAACGTTCAAACAAGTAGATCTCAAGCAGGGCTATCAAAAATGCTCATTTTAATGTGAACAGCCTTTAGACGTGCAGTGAAAGAGTTTGCACATGCTAGAGGTTTTTTGAGCGAGAATTACTACGCGGGAAATATTTTTAGCAAACGGTCAACTCCTAAGTTTTTCATACGAGTGTGTATGTGTTCCGACGTTGTGTTAAGACAGTATGATACTATTAGGGCGTGTCAACGTCTCGTCCAGACATAATCAACTGTGTTCATGATATTTATCATGAGAATAAAAAAAAAGATCCAGTGGTTTCATGTCACGCAAAAGCACTGAACATTTTCCTTAAACGCCCCAACACATCAAAATCTCCCAATGTAGAAAAAGTACCGAATATTTCAGACTCATGAGTTTGGTGCCCACGGCAGCTCAACACACAGATAACGCTATACTGGCAAGGACGTGTTAAAAGCATAATTATATATATTCACTGTAGTGTCATAGTCCACCATAAAAGGAACAAATCCTTCTCTCGAGGTAGAGTGGTATCGTATTGTATTGTATTGATTTGTTAAGGGCTTTTTAACGTCCCCCGGTTTTATGCTTGAAAGCTTAGCAGGGAGCGGCTTGCAGACTAACTTATAACCTGGCTTAAATTAACACATATGCTTTACCCGGGATTCGAATCCAGAGCCTCCCGCAACCCCACGCCCTTCGGTGGCGCACCAACCGACTGCGCCACGGGTGATCGGCGGCAGAGTGGTGAAATCACCGAGGAGGAAGTCATTAAAGAACAAATGACATAACAATTCGCCTTACCAAGCACTCCAAGCTGCAATTCTCTCTCGATGTTGTTAACGATCTGTGTTGGATTCTCCGAAGTCCAGAGCGGGAAGTAATGTTATTTTCTCGGAAGCGTGTTTTGGTTAACCACAAAACATTATCTTCTTTGTTGCCCAAAGACCCCATCCTAGCACACTTCCAGCACACTTCCAATGTGTAGTTTGTCGAAAAGGCCTTCGTAATGTCTCCAAGCACCCTTTTTTTTTACTAACGAAATAGATCTGGCTTCTATGATCGTCTCTATGCAATGCACACGCTCTAAACAATCTCGCAGCGCCGAGCATTTACTATTTCCGCAGAGCAAAACTGTTTTCATAATCTAGAACCTAGTGGCTGACTACCTTTACAAAAATATTATATTCTCGCCATTCACTGTAAAATTATATGGATAATTAGCTACGTCATACGAAGAGACTACAGTAGATGAATCCATAGATTTCTCAACTAATTTTAAGCAATATAAATTTAGTAAAAATGTCAAAATGCTACTTCAAGATAGGCTGGTTGTGTTAACACTAGGGATAGAAAAATTTCGCGAGTTCAGTGAACTGTAGGCTAGTCTCCATAATCCTGTGTTTACTCGAGCCTCAGTTTTTCGTTCACTGGCTACTTCTCCAGTGAGTAGCCAGTGTTACTACAAACCTGGTAGTATGAGATTCGCTACTTGTTTCCTTTCGCGTCTGCTATTGGCTCAGAGTCGTCCAGGGCGTGTCTAACAAAATGCGATCCAATTGCAAAGTCAACTTCAGTGTGCACATGTTTGACGTCTATCTTGTCTTGAAATGAACTCGCGAAATGTTCATATCCCTAGTTAACACACAGAAGAAAGTATTTTTGACATGTCTACTTTTAAGGATGACGTGGAAATTTTTCACAATGAAACGCTCCCTGATATAAAAAAAACTTAGCAAAGTGTTTAATGAACTGTGACTTCTCATTACAGGTTACTTTTTTTCACTTGTCTGCAAATTATTTTGGAAATTCCAAAAACGACATGAATTGCAAAATTTGATCGACGTTTCTCAAAAAAAATCATTTTTTCAACGCAGGATCCTGAAGAAATCTCTGAACATATTTTATAGATATTAGAGCATCTTTGATAACCATCACAAATAGAATGGCTTCAGAATATTTTAGCAGAAGACGAGAAGTATATATTTCTTTTATTCCGCATTACTCGGCTCATTCAAACCGTTTTACCACGATATATTCAGCCAGAATGTAATGTACAAATATACAGTATATGCAAACATGTACATAGCAAAATATTTGGCCACAAAAGCGTTGGAAGGCCGTAATCTAGCATTGTCCTTTCTATAGGTGTTTCTGAACTGACTTCCGAAAACCTGTGGATTTCAACTAACGTTAATTAATGTCCTAAGCACTCAAGCCTGTGACACTTCACTTCGGGATTTTCGCTTTTCCCTGCGCGATAGAAGTTATCGTTCGCGAGCCAAACAAGCTCATTGAGCAATGTCGCTTCGAGACTTTATCGTGTGCATTGCTCGTTTCTTCGAATCACTTAGAAACCCTGAAAAAGTGTACCCGGAACACGAGAAATTACACCAAAGGCCAGCCATTTGAATAAAAAGTATTTTTTTCTTCCAGGGATGAAATAGACATAAAACTGGAATACACTTTCTTTATGGACAACTGTTCCCACGACATTTTATAGTTCTGGAGATGGCGAGGATATTTTATCCAAGAACTTTTTTTTTTTTTAGACGTTCCAGGAACATTCTGCACACATAACACAGAAAGCTCGACGTTCTTCCCTTCACAGATACGCCCCTACGGGTCGGTGTGCGATATGCCGAAATAAATATCACAAGTTAAACATATCGTAAACACAACAGACAATTTCTCAGTTGAACGCTCTGTTCTTTTACAAATCGCAACTCCTGGAAGAAAAAATTGAAATGAGGTCATTCCAAATTATTTTTGTAAACTACCGAAGTCTGTTCTTTTTGAAATCAACCACAAACAGTTTTGTAGTAACTGTAATATGTACTCTGTTTGTAATATAAACCCAAAAGATTCCAACTTATTATTTACAAAATTTCACTCATTTTGAAATGAGTGTAAAACAGTTTTGTGCTGCACAGATTTATTAATCACTACCCGGAAATTTTCACTAGTAAGGGAATGATAATACAGTTCTTATAGTCGATAGCTAACTGCTCTGTGATAAATTAAGTACAGTATATAGTTATTACTACAAAACGCGCAGCAGGTTAACTAAAAAAAAGTATGTACTACAAAGATGTTTTCTCCCCGCAGTAGATCGAGCCAGAGGCCCGGAAGACAAGTGGAACGACCCCATTTGCCTCCCTTTAAATAAGTTATATATAATGCGTTAGAGTTTTCCCCGACCTAATGTGAAGCTCTTGGCGTCTTGACGGGTCGTTGAACCCCGCTCAACCCCCCCCCCCCCTTCCGAACTTGTTCAGTCAAGCAACGAACCAATAAACAGGCTGGAGAGCCCGACCTATTTCCGGACGGCCGATACTAAAAGCCCCTCACTCCCTCGGGCCTGGGCGTAAGCGCTCCGCCAGTGTAAACTCTGCATATTTCTCGGCGATAAAAGCCTTCGGGGTCGTGTGGTAGCTGGGGGTGGATCTGATGTCTAAGGTAGAGGGGGAAGGGGGGTGGAGTAGTAATAAAACATTTCTGAGCGTGGAGCTCGACTCAAATATCTCCTCTTCTCCTCACCCCCTCTTCAAAACTCGCAACTACACCAACCAACCATTTACCACCCACCACGTGCCAGCGGTGCTTGGACATGCAAACCTCCCTCTTAGCTAACAAACCGGCCGGAGATCATAAAACAAGTGACTCGCGCGCGGCGTTGCCAACCAACCAACTTCGCTGCGCCAAGGTTAATTCTTCTCAGATTGGTAACATTACGTGATTTCTTAAGGGAGGGTTCGGAATAGAGGAAATTTCCGCCGCTAGATGCGAAGTGTTCCAAAAGTTAACTTTCAATTAAAATTTTAAGCTACGTGAATGATAAAACAGAAAGATTTTACTTAGTTATTTTATATTTTATTTATGATCTTTGCAATTACCCTGTTTCTTAAAGTAGAAAATAGAGCGAAATCTGGTACCTTGCCGACACTATCGCTTACCTAGTGGCGAAAATGTTCCAGACATACCAACTTTTGGAAAGACCTATCAGTAAAATCCCCCCAAATATATAAAGTGCGCGAAATTCTCGCGGCAAATTTTTGTGCATATTTGACCTGAAATAAGTACACTGTTAAAGCATACATAGCTTACCTGTATTGCTATTTTTTTAAATATAAAAATACAAAACAATATCAATTACTACAGTCAAGAACAGAATATTATATTGGAACTCACCTAGTTTCCTTTTTGGAGAAAAATGGAATGCATTTGACTGGTGAACTTTGGTTTGACAAGTAATTCACAGTGAGTTATGCAGGCTACAGAAAATCACACAAATTTGGCAAAATCCGTACGTAAAATACATCACTAACAAACAACGCAAAAAATATTTACACTTTATATGAAAAATTGCACGTGAGATGCTTTTTTTTTTATATATAAATGAACTGCTGCTCTTTCTTTAAAGAAACCAAATTAGCTTCGTTAGCTTTAAGTAAGAAAGTTTCAAAGAAGTTTTGTTCATAGCATGCTCCTGATTGGTTGCGCTTCATAATGCACAAATTTGTTCTTGTTTGACATTTGTGATCTGAACTTTGTTTTATTCTCACATTCCGCATTGCTGTGGGGAATAGTCAATACGGATAACATCACTTTCGACAATCTGTCAAACTTTTTATGACCATCTATGCCTCCAATATTGCCTACCATGCCCCACTTTACATCAATTCTATCTTCTTTCTTGAATGAAAATGGAATATTTTCTAGCTGAAGTAAAATGAACTGTTTCTGAAGTTCGCCAATAGCTAGGTCTCTACTTTCATTTTCCTTCATACGCAAAATGAAGGGAAATCTATCTATGAAAAAAGTTACATTAGAAAACTTTGCATTTTCTTTGTTCTCAATAGCTGTCACTGCTGCTTTCTCGAGTACTTCATTTCTCAGTGGAAATTTATTAATAATGTAATCACACACAGTTGTAAAGTAGTTTACTACTACTGTAAAAAGACTTGCTTCTCCTCTTCTCCAAGTTTGTCAACAATCTGAGATGTTTGACTACCAATAACTATTTCAGAGTCCTGCCGTTGGTATTAAATGGAGTGATAGTTCACTTAATGCAATGGTACATTTTTAACAGCTATGGGTTTCACAAATTTTGCCAACAGTTCTTGAAGAAGATCACATAGTAATGTTCTTAAAATGTGAATTTGAGCAGATGGAGATTGTAATATTGTGTTGGTTTTCTCAAATGATGGTGTAATGTACAGCAAAAATAGGCAAAAAGCTATGTTCAAAGAAGAATAAAGGAACATGAATATTTTTCTTCGCGTGACAGATTCAAATTCTGGTTCTTCAGACTGGTTTCTGCTTCAACTGAATTTGAAATGGATGAAAGCTCAATCTTCTTTTCCTAATTTTTGTAGTTGTATTGTCTTTAACTGAGTGACTGAGTTCACTACTTGCATTCAAGCCCTGGGTGCTGCTTATGGCCTTGAGTTTCCCAAATGTGTTTGAGGTAGTCATAGGTCTACACGGGGAATGATTTTGCTTGTTGCTATTTGTAGGCCTGCTTACAGAAGTGCTTATGTCTGATTGATTTACTGGTCGTTTCTTCAGAACACAAAGATGATGACTTTTGTGTTGTTTCAAGTTTCTTACTTTGTGAGCTTACAGAACAAGTACTCTCTTTAACTTTGGGAATCCTGAACGGCATCGCAGATTCCTGCTGCTTCTGGGTGATCACTTCATCCTTAAAAAAGCTTTGCAAGGGCTCCCAGTTTTCTATGAGCCTCGGTAAACAACGTCCAAGAGATAGCCACCTAGTACACATGTGTTTCAGAATCTTCCTGGCATAATTGTTGTACAGGTCTTGAAATTTCTGGATCTTTTCTTTACGCTTCGCACTTTTTACCAGATAGTAATATATGTCAATAAGAATATCCCTAGCATTGCAAGGTAGAACCGCTGCTGCTTTTCCAGCTGACGAGTTAATTAAATGACACGGCCAACCTACTACAACAAGCTCTTTTTGTTTCTACTTCAGAACAGCTGCCACACCATTTTTATTACCCAGCATCACTGGTGCACTATCGGCAGAAAAAGCCACTAGATGCTTTACAGGTACAATAAACGATCCAATTCAGTATAATAACCAAGCTACCAATATTATTCCCTGTGGCATCACCTTGTAAAGCTGGCAAAGAAAGTAGCCTTCAAACTATTTTCTTTACTGACTTATAGTAAAATGTTACTACAATAGGATAAAGTTTGCTATCAGAGTCATTGCTGCCATCAGCAGCTACAGAAAAAGGCAATGTATGTAAAGAACTTACTATGTACTGAGTTGCATCTGCAGCCATCTCGTGCACAATCGCTGTGGTTTTTGGTCCTTCCACATCCATACTTGCTAGCCACATCGGACTTGGGGAACATTTTCCGGAACAATGCACCAGCATGATCACCCACATTCCGTGGAAGGTTATATATATATATATATATATATATATATATATATATATATATATATATATACACACACACACACACACACACACACACACACACACACACACACACACATATATAAACCCCGGCAAACAAATATTCTGCGCGTATTACATCAGAGCCAGATCTTTCACTGACAAAAAAAATTACTAATTGTTTATATTTTCTTCGCCTCTTTTCACATTTCCCAAGTGTTTTGCGCACTTTAGGTGATTAGTGACATTATTTCTACCGCCGTGGGCCGTGGCCGATGTTCACACCTGCATATTGAGCAAAACGAAAACTTCCGCTTTTATATTACACGGAAAGTTCTTCGTATATTCTCCCCGGAACACTTGAAAATACGGCTTTTTTTTTACCACTAACAGACATTTCACCTGCAACGGCGAACCACCATTTATCAAAGTACATTGCCGTGCGCAAACAACCTACGAGAACAAGCATAAAGAAAATGACATAGCTTCACGGAACACACACCACTCGATCGTAATGTGTACAGACACACAAAAAAAAAAAACATAACTGACTTCACGCCGACACATGCAGATATGTTTATGTTGCACGATTGGCAAGACATCAAAATATGTGTTGTAAAACGTCCAAAATATTCACAAAACTTTTTGAAACACTCTAATGTTCCGATACGTCCACTTACATGTGGTTAAACGAAACTGCTACCGACTTTCAATGCATAAAGTTTACGCGCATCAGAAACGGCAATACAGCGGATCACGCGACACCATTTTCATAAACAAAATCGCCACGAAAAAAAAAATTGTATGATTGGCTAACTTTGCCGTGTTTAGAAACAACTAACTTATTTGTTTATTAACGTTTACTGTCTACAGAGATGTCACTACTTTGCCTCCACCAACGCCAATAAAAAAAACTGCATACAAATAAACTCATAACTATTATTGGGCGCCATCAACAAACAAGTAAGTTTATAATTGGAGCAAAAAATAAACACCAAGGCCCATCCCAGCGAATACTGATAAGTACAATTAAGACAATTTATCGTAAAAACGTAAAATTGGTATGGTTCCCGTACATTTTACGGGTAAATCGTAAAAGTTGGCATGTCTGGTTCCATTTGCCAACCTTTTAACATTGATCTTCCCAACCTGTAGTAGAAGTGGTCAAAACTAGGGCTAGTAATGACAATGCGAAAACTTAAAAACAGTTTATTTCTAATGATCGACCACCAAACCGTGACTGGTTTATTAATGGGGTGCAAGTAGTACATGCTGGGAATCGGTGTTAGGAATTTCGGAGAAGGCCAAACAAAATATGAGCATTATGATGAACCAGAAGTAATTGAAGTTTCGTCCGATAGTGGCGGTGAAGGCAGGCCTCTATCTGTTAGTTTGTGTAGTGTGGGCAACCGAGACTGAATAACTTGATAATATTGTAACACTTCAAGAATGACTTGAAATGTGAATTCATATGCAATATGTTTAACGGTATTACATGGAATTTTGGACTGCCACAATACGTATATAGAACTTATGTATAATGTTGTTGGACTAGATGGCGTACAGGTGTAGTTCAATTTTAAACCTCGCATTTCCCCACAAAAATGTACGAAGTTCTAACAAAACAAATGTTTCGAATTTTTTATTTGGTTGAAATTTTTTAACAACATAACTGTATATAGATATAAATAAACCAGTTATTAACTGGTTATTTCAGTCAGAACATAATGAACTTCGGCGCCATGTCTCAAAACATTATTTATAGTTAGCAACAACTACCAACTTCAATGGGAAACTAATTACAGCAGCAATGCAATGCTTATAACGACACGTATAACCTAACAATTCAACTGTATAGACAAATTTAAAGTATATATGTACCGTGGTTAAATGTGCATTTATGAACGTCCGGCTTAAAATCTCTATCGTTAACAATTTTTATTTATTTTACCGTCTCATGTATATACTCCATTCACGGTTACTTCCAACTTTTCTGATGTCCAGCTAAAATTCTACTTCCAGAATATTCCTCCGCATGATACAAACAAAGCATAGAAAATTACACCAGAGAGCCATCGCAAAGCATTCGTGTGCTCTCAGTGTAATAATATTTTACACTAGGCATCAACGGCACACCTGTCTTCTCTCTGCCTTTATTCATATTACTCATAAAGAAAATATTGTAAATTATAGATAAATTGAAAGTAAATTTTAATTCATCCGAAAATAAGGTACTTTTAGGACTACAAAATTATAAAACACTTGTGATATATGACATATTTAGGAAAACATGTCATACATAAAGTGTTTTTACAAAGGTTTTATTAAAAAATGTGAACACACAGCAAATAGACTATAATTAACATTGATGTAGGCCGTATCACTTTATTTGTGCGTCTATCAAGAGAAGATACAAACTTAATAGGAACATAAACGTATCAGTAATACGGTAATTATTATTCTTATGCGCGCATTCAATGAAATAAATGCCAATGTTCACAATTTAAACATCAAACGCTGTTAATAGAACTTTCAGGTTTGAAACTACGGTACTTTTTTCTTTCAATCCGTTGCCAACTTTTGTAACCTATCCTCAAATTTTATTCACGTCAATTTTGATAATACTATTGGCAAAAAATATACAATTTGGTGCACGGAGATGGAGTGCGCACTCAACCATCTTCGCTCTACAAGTCTGGACAGACTATAGTCACAAGGTCCGTGAAAATGTTTACATGTGGCAGAAGAATGCATTGTGTACAGAAAGGAGGAATCAAGCAGGTTTTCCAAAAATAGTTTCATTTTAGGGCTAAGGAAATGTATTGCTGTAGGGCCTACGTAAAATTACAAAATAAAAATTTTAAAAATGATATTTATATAATTTGATCATGCACGACTTTACATTAGCATTAAGAAAAAAACCTTACGATTTTAACCGAATTACAGGTTTCTAAAAGCTTCTGGTAAGAATTTTGGTTAAAAACCACAATTTTTTCTTTCAAATATACGAATTTCATTATTACCGAGTTTTGGATAGTATCATTTTGTTAGTTTTAAGACAAGGCACAGAATAGGGGTTTTTTTTTTTATTATATCCCTAATTTTTTGCAAACAATTAGACATTTTAAATAGAAAACTATAGACTACGAATTATTGCTGTATGACTGTTATCACCATTCAACTAACTTGTCAATAAATTTAATCCTATGAAAACATACAAAGTAGCTTATATTCTGTTCTTAATTTTATGTTTAGGGAATTAGAACATTGCGAGACCTTACCATAGCCCTTAAACGTTGGCCACAAAAACGCTGAACATGAAAAAATGCAAACAAAAAACGTATAAGATAACGTCCAAAATCGAAGGGAAAGAGCAATACAAACAGAGCTGTCACCAGGCGTTGGAGATATTAATGTGACGAAATCCATAAGCCTGGGAAAGAAGAACGAGAGAAGTAATAACTTCTAGAAGATACAATAAGCTAAGAAGAACATAAGAAGATATCACCTGATGACCAGAAAGATTTCTCACTCCAAGGTACGAGAGCCCCGACACAATGGAGTAAACATGGGCCTTCCCAACCAGAGGGTAGGAGACTTATGCCCAGTTGCACCAACATCTTCCCCGATCCGAGATCAAATGATCCTAGTTCCGTACCAGGACCCAGTTTGATCTTGGTTCCAATGTAAAAGTGTTGCACCAACGAAATTTCATTGTTCTGGATCTCCGATTTGTCGATCTTGGTTCCAACGTGAGAGATCAATATTAATTATGAGACAAATTTTGCTGTTGGTTTGTAATATATGTCATGGAAGTAGGCGTATTTTTCACTATAGATAGAACTAAATGTGCGATGTTTTACCAGTTTAAGTGAATTATTGTTGTACGAATTTTAATGAATAAGATTCAAGTGCGTATAATGTTGTTTTAATTTCCCAAGAAAAAAATCGAACGTAGTTATATTTGTTGGCGTATTTTCAAACTAAATTTGTCGACGATGGCTGCTGAGCTCGGATCGAGATTTTCGAACCACCACTTTTGGCGGTTCGAAAAAAACTTCATCTCGATCTCCAGTCCAGCTCTGAACTAGAATGGTACAACAGTTTTCTGTGTCGATCTTATATCCGATCTTGGATCGAGTTTCGAACCACGATGGTGCAACCGGGCATTAGTGCTACCAACGGACTATCAAGGTAAACTGACCCCAAATACTGACAAACGGCATCCTCGGGCGAGTACACTTCATGATAAGCAGAACAAATATGGTTCGTCACGGGACGAGCAAAGAAACTGCTGTGCTGCCACAAACGAGAATGAAATATCCCGTTGCTCGAAAAGAAAAAAAAAAAGTAAAAAAAATCAACTTTTATAAAATGAGAAAGATTTTGTGAAACTGATCAAAAATATATATAGTTATAGGCTGTTCACGATAAAGTGAGCACTTTTGAAAGCCCTTTATTTGGAAGAATAGTAAATAAATATTTTTTCTTTTAGCCTAAGACATTAACTTCCGAATGCGGTGGAATATACCCATTGTGTTTATTACTTACATGGCAATATTTATTTAAGAAGGCGGTTATAGGCTAAAAAATGGCTGAAAGGAAAAATTAAATAAGACTTCAGAAGAGCTCACTTTACCGTGAACGGCCTATAAGATAATCAAAAACAAAGTGTAAATTTGTAATTTAAATGTTACTACTATTGCTGGTATACGGCGAATTCAGCATCTCAAATACCAACCCTCGGGGAAAAAAATCCCTGTTCATAACCGCATATGTTTAACGAGTGTTATATTGAGTGTTACTTTAATAACAAAAGTAGTAATATTTTTTAACGTCTTAATTTAACGTATGATGCATAACTATTATAGTCACTGAAAACTGCTTCTTTTTAAAAAGAATGACGTAAGAAAAACATGTAGGCATGATTACCAACTATTGCAAAATATATATATATATATATATATATATCTATACTCTTTATTTTAATGCAATCGTCACTTCTCGGTGACCGTTACATTTTTGTACTGTGTGTCAAGAATATCTCTTTATACTGTATTACACCTAAATTATTACATTTTATTATACCGCGCAATACGCGTATAGTCTTCTGCATTTTTTTCGGTTGAGTTATTCTATTGTCATTGAATGCGCCAGATGAACAATTTTTAGAGGCAAAAATATGCTTCCTTTTTTTTTTTGAACATGCAATTGTTTTGCAAAGTTGACAAATATTTGTTTTAAATGTAAAAAAATAATTATGTTTGTCAGTTTTAAAAATACTTTAGTTAGAACTAAACAAAACTCGTTAAATTTTGTAACGTAATTTCAATTCTTGCTTCTTTAAATCAGTATGTTCTGGCCAAAAAAGTACGATACAGAAGTTGGAAAGTGACTGAAGAAATTGTAAGTAATTATAATCTACTTAAAATTTCAACTATTTACTTCAATAACTCGGTAATTAGCAACTATAACCAACTGCATTTCCTTAAATGTATTTGTAGGTGAGCCCAATTACAAAATGACCAGGAATTCACTCATCACTGCAAGTATCCACTATCCAACTGGCCTCACGACACACTGTCAATAGGCCTTGTGCTGATTGGCTCCTGCGTGCTGCACAATATTTTCCGTTGGTTAAACTGCCGCCTTGCAAGTGTCTCCGGGCCGCTTATTGGCGAACGTCTCTGCTGCTATCTTGCCTGAATGTGCCGTCTGCGTTCGCGGTTCACACCGCTATTTCGCTTGTGTGTGTGTTCCCGAGGTTCCTGTGTATACGCTATTCCAGGTAAAGTGAACACTTTTGAAAGCTCTCTCGTTTAGAATGATAGTAAATAAATATTTTTTATTTTTGCCGTACACATTAACTTCCCGAGTGCGGTGGAACATACGCATTGTGTTTATGACTTGCATGTCAATACTTACTTTTAAATGTGGTTAAAGGATAAGAAACGGTTGAAAGGGGAATGTAACTACGGCCTGAATAGTGCTCACTTTACCGTGGACAGCCTATACCTGAAGCTGTTTTGCACGTTTAAGGCCCAGAAGTGATGGTAGCGATTGGGCGACACTAACACGCGCGCCAAACGCCCCATCGCCCCTACGCTAAAGACGATGAACAGGATTGGAACATTTCTGTTGCAGCGCTGTACTGCGCAAATTAGATCTGCAACAGTGGGACTTCTTGCGTGCTATGGAAGCCCATAAACGTAACTAGACGTATAGTTGCATTTTGCTCTCAGCTCTGAACGAAACTGCGCAGGCAGAATTTACAAATTCGATTTTTTCTTATTGACTGCATTTCATATGGTAATAGAAAAACCACACGGCATTAGATTATTGGTTTTACCTTTTCTGGCAAAAAATCGTATTCCCAGAACAGTTATTTGCTGAGATACGCGTAAACGCGTGAACAACTATTCCAGTTATGAGCCGTAACATTCTATATACATCAACATTTTGTAGATTATGCTCGAGCGAGTGTAGCTCGAACAAAGCTATTTTGAAAATTTCTTTGTTGTTCATAACAAAATGCGCATGGCTGTGACGTCTTTGTTCTGCTAATGTTTAATATCTCCACACAATAACACGATAGCACAGTAACAATGATATTGCTAACGATAGAATTTCTTTCTCTTATAGGCACCCAAAGGGACGTAATTGATTGTAAATTCTTCTATACGATATAGGACATTTGATTGGGTCAATATCAGCTATGCTCTCCATTAGCTGATTACCGGCCAATAGTGAACGCTATAAAGTACAAGGTAGTGTCCGGTGTGGTGCGGACCAATAGGACGATGGTGAGTTCTAACACAGACACCAACAGAACTGGTGTTGTTCTTGCAGTAGTGGATATAGGTGACTCACTTCTAATTTTTCTTAAGCGCCAGTAAATGTGTGCAGACCTCAATGTGTTAACATTTACGTTTTACGAATACCATAAAATGCAGCCGCTAAGTTATATCCACGCGTTATCTGGTAATTGTCAAACAGAAATAAACTAATGACAATTTACAAATGATGTGCCAATTACGTAATTATTACTTGATAAGATTTCGGAATCTATGTTTATTCTATAGCGTAATGTATATTTCCAGAGAGGTATAACTGTAGTTACAAAATAAGTGTACCTAAGGGCCGGTTTTACCACCTCCTGTTACTCCTCCGATCAAAAATTCACCTACTGGCTGGCATTGAATTTCGTTTTACATCAAGTCAACGTTTAATGGAGACTTTGGCTTCCAGATGTTTGTTACTGAGGATAAACCGACCGTTAGCTGTTCCAACAAGGAATTGAGGAGAAAGAAACTATCATATTTGGAAGGTACTTGAGAAATACGATGATAACAGGTATTTTGCAATAATAAGTATAGTACGGCGATTCAAAGTACTCCACAGTGATGCGATTATTTTTTTAAGTGTTTGCATCATAAATACTGAAATTGAGTAACGTTTTAAGATGTCATCTTCAACAATGGCGTTTTCGTTTGGAAAATCATGCCCGTTTTGGATGTAGCAAACTGCAAACCACAGAAGATGTGGGGCGGCATCTGTACCAGGAATGCTCATTTGTGAATCAAAAGTATAATGTTATGACATATACGACTATTTAAAAAATATAACGAATCGTTAATTTACATTAAGTATAGCCAAAGTGTAATTTTAAAATTCTTACATTACTCATAAATAATATTCCACTGGCGACTGGTATTTTTGTGCATTGTGCATGGATGTTCTGTTATCTGTTTCGAAAATACATTGTATCGGCGACGAAAAAAATTGAAAATAGCTATTAACAATAGTTAATTGCAATTATGGTCAACTGAGAGTATCGGATATGAACCAAAATACTATTATCACAAATATATTAGCATGCAAAGTTCGCATTCCGGAACTGGAAGCTGCAAATTCTAATTACCCACGTTTGGTATTATTAATTAAATAGAAATTGGTACAAATAAATAATTAACTACACAATAATATGCTTACTTTATCAAAAACATATTTTTATGTTATTGATTTTGTTAAAACGTAATTCTTAAACCTGTACAAACTCGAAAAGTCAGTACCTTCTAGTGACTTTTGTTATCGTCATTTACAAAAACAGACCCGAACATTCAGACTGCAAACAATATGCTACACAAGTGTAGTAAAACAATCGCGGTTATCTAGCCAACAGTCAAGCCCAACTCCCGGCTCTCTATACTCCTGTTTTAGCGGTAGGTGACAAAACCCACCTTAAACTAATTAAATAAGCTATAAACCTGTAATTCAACATGGCACGAGTTTGAACTCTAAGACGGCGTGATACATAAATAACGCCAAACACATCGATAAAACTGTACAGATTTTTTGGGAAGCTAATATAGAAAAACTAAGAAACTGCAATCCATGAAAATATTTTTCGCAAAATTTATGAGCAAATATTTTGCCTGCTTGATTCATTACTGACGCCGTAAATGTGTACGTTTCTGTGCGGCATAACACATTGTGCTAAAAGAATGTGACATTGCGTCAAAATATTTTAATGTTATTAAAGATTGTCCTTCCTTGGTTTTTTAAAAGCTTTATTTAACTTGACTTGTTTGTATGTACGATAGGTATATGTCCCGACCTCTATGCACTGAACAGCCGTGCAGTCTGCCTGCAGTGCACCACTGTTCGACAGGTCACAGCCCAAAGTGTGGAAGGGGCTACCAGTGTTTAACTCATATTTTTTAGTCTTTTTAGTCTCACTAATCGTTCATTTTATAAATATATAGGTAGACTATTTGTACATCCACAGATACCAATGATGGACGAGTATGTGAATGTATAAAACATCTACCTATATAATAATAACAAAAATTACTGTTGAGATGAAAAAAAGAAAAATAAATTAACTGTAAAAAAAACCTTTTATAACCAGCGTTTTATTTATAAATTATAGTAGTTACATAATTTGTAGAACTTGTAACACGTGGTCGAACAGCCATAATAAAATTTAGTACAAATTAATATGTTTGTATCAATATATATTTCCCATATATAAAAGTTCGGCAAGAATAGTTAAGAGCCTTATGCAATATATGTTCTAATTACGCTTGCGCAAACAATCTATACATTCTATATTGCGAATAGTTAAGAGCTTTACACACGATATGAGCTTACTATGCTAACGCAAATGAGTTATACATTCTATATTGTGAATAGTTAATAGCCTTACTCAAGATATGCACTTACGACACTTGCGCAAATGAGGTATACGTTCTATATTGCGCCAAGCTTTTATATAATAAATATAAATTGATACAAATATATTAATAGAAATAAAAGGTTGGTTATAAATTTTTTTTACAGTTAATTTATCTAAGTTTGCTTCGAGAAACCTGTTAACTTACATTAACGTGTTCAGCATTAATTTAAGAACCACGCAAGTCTTAAAAATTCAGTGGCGATGGTTTCCATGAAGTAAAGGTGGCAACACAGCACTCAGCAGATCGTACAACGAGCCTTCCACGCGTGCGCCTTCGTCAGCGACACAACGAACGTGTGATACGGTTATTTTTTCCATCCCCCTAAGTGGCCGCCCCTCTGGAAAAGCCATTCCATGCGCTGTAAAAGGGGGATGAGGAGCGCACGCCCGCGATGGCTATCGCTGAAGGGGAGAATAGAATACATACCCTCCCCTCCTGCAAGCTATTTATCTCGCCAAATGGAAGGAATGAACCAACGAACCGGCTTTCCCTCCGTGGCGCCACGACGCTGGGACGGAGCGATAACGCTCCGCCAACCACGCGCACAACGCTTACTGGATGTGAAGAACACTACAGTATAGGGTAGACGATGCTTCGCGATAACAAACATTCTCGGGGTTTTTTGTTACTATAGTTTCTCCACGCTCGACAATAATGTGACTGTGTGATCGCTTCCATTGGCCAGTGGCGTCGTTGAGCAGGAATATAAGCAATTAATTATACGCTGTTCACGGTAAAGTCAACACTTTTGAGGACCTATTTACTTTTTCCTTTCGACCATTTTTTATCTTTTAATCGCCATTTTTTAAAATAAATACTGGTATGTAAGTAATAAACACAGTATGTATATCCCACCGCACTCGGACGTTAACGTCTAAGGCTAAAATGAAATACATTGATCGACTATTGTCCAAATTTAAAGGGCTTCATTTCAAAGGTGCTCACTTTACCGTCAATAACCTATACATGCTGGTATGCAGAGGCCCCCAGTTGACTTGGCAGCAAAGAAATAACATCGCCCTAGGACCTAGCATCGTATTAGGAGCGTAATTATTAAATTATACATCCAGTGAGATTAGCGTTTCTAGTTTTATTCACATTATTATAAGGACTGCAATGTAAGTATCATGTTTATATAACCAAAAATTTAGCAATCTTATTCCAAAGGTGCATGAATAACGTGATAGTAGTAGGGGGGCACTATCCGAGATACAAAGGGATGCCGCCTTTTTGATTGACCTAATTAATTTGATATCAAATTTATTGGAAGGGTTAATTAAATTGATCGAAAGGGTTAATCAAATAGAAATGGTTAAATTTATTGAGCGGGTTAAATTTAATGAAAGGGTTAAATGTATTGACAGGGTTAGTTTTGTTGTGTTTGGTGCAAGAGTGTACTAAGGTCCTTTTCTCTTTCTTTTTGTGGGGAGCAGCAGCTGTGGTACGTCCTCACCCTTGGAGCTCTGGCACTCAAATAAGGTGAGGCGTGTTGGGGACGGTGTATGTGTGTGTGTATATATGGTGAGTTTTGTGCAAGAGTAGTAAGTGTAAATTTTGTGTCTCAGACGGTGTTGGTAGATAGGCGACTTTGAAAGATGAGATTTACGTGTTAGTAATGACAAACGATTAAATAGACGACGACTGTTTCCGAATGCAATTAAACGTTAGAGAATTTCAGTGTGTTTAAACGAGTTCTACGCATGAGTAAATAACACGAGAGAGAAGTACAACTACCTGGTCTCATAAAGAAACAAGTGCAATTACATGAGTTTCCAGTATGTAATTAAGTGTTAATGAAAATCAATTAAACGTAAAGGGATGAATACATCTACAACATGATTTACTACCCTCACTTGTATGCTAGTAATAAAACTTACACAAGAGAAGTATAACAAACAAACACAACTACGTGACTATCACAATTACATGAGTCTCCGGTATAAAATAAATTAATTAACGAATAAAAATGTCCCTATAAATTAAACAGCTAACAAACACAATAACAATATATATGAACAAATTACACTACTTGACGTCTCTCGCACATACTTGGAATGATTTTAAAACACGCCCGTTTGGTCAGATGGCTGAAGCAATGACTGGAGGGTGTGACGTGTGCCTGCTTATAAGATGTTATATACGTGGAGCCCACTCGGCATCTGACAGGCGAATGAGGTCATAGCTAGTTGGAAAGAGATGTGTATAGACAACTATGTGAATGAAACAAGAGTTGAACACACAACTAAGTGAATGTATATAAATTTCACTATTCGAATTAAAAAACACGTAATGAAATCGCACCTCTCCCAATACACGTTTGTCCGGCTGCGAGCTCAGTGAAGCAATGACTTGGATATAGGACTTACGTCAACTTATAACCTATGTTTGATTATAGACTGAGGTGAAAAACTCGGAAATTTCAATTAAAATACAAAACGGCTAACGAACACAAGTGCATGAAAATGACTTAACACATAATGAAATCGCACAAGGAGCTCCCCAAAAACACATCTGTCCACTTCGGAGGCTTGTGAATCAATGAAGCGAGCTTACGTCTAGAGCCTAACCATATATACGTGGACCGCGGTCGGATGCTGACAAGCGACTAAGGTTATAGCTACTCGGAATTAGATGTGAATACGATTTACGTGACAAATGGTTTAAAAATTGTGTTTACGACGCACATACTAATATGTAAATTAGACTAGTTGAATTAACAACGAATTAAAAAAACACATAATGAAATCGCACCTCTCCCAAAACACATCCGTCCGCCTCGGAGGTCAGTCAATGAGTGAGTGGATTGTATGACGTGCGCCAGCTTATAAGCTGTTATATACGTGGAGCGCGGCCGATCGACAACTGAGTTGAAATTGACGAGAAAAACACTGTATTCGTCCTACAACAGACAACGAATGTTTCACTATTGTAAGAATAATTCACTTTTCAACACAAGTGTAAGAACAATAATTCATGTTTGTGGCAGAGTTGAGTTTTTTTTTTTTTAAGTCTTAAATTTTTGTTTTCTGCTTTGTGTAAAGTATGACTGTGTTTTTACCAGTAAGCATATACATGTTGAATCTTCAGCTGCAGCAGTTGTAATCTTGGTGCTGTGAGACAAATATTTTTATTTTAAAAGTTGGCTTAACTCTCCCAGCTGTATAGTTGTAGGGCAGCGGGAAACATTGTGATGTGCCGCTAAGAACTCTTTCTTAATGGATCTGAAAAGGTATTTGTGTGACTCTCAGTTTCATTAAATTCCCTAAGGTTCTTGAACTTGACCAGCGGGTCGGCAAAGTTTTCTGGAGATACAAGTCTGTTCCTTTCGTTTCAAAATTCATTTACACATGTTCGATTCTCTCCATCATATATCTAAGTTCTCCTCAGCTCTTCAGAGTGTGTTTTAATTTAAATTAGGTTTTTCTCCCTCATCAAATTGTAAGCAAACAACTTATAAATTTTTCCTTTGAAAAAGTGACAACAAATAACATAGCTTTAAATTCAAACAAACAACTTACCATCACCTAGTCGTCTCAAGAACATGTTTCATTTAATATGCAGCCATATTTCAGACACATCCAATCATTCCCAGACATTATATAACGACACAGGGGAAATTTTCAAACTAATAAATAACAAATAACAACACTCAATTTTCAAATATAAAATTTTTATTCAAAATTCTTTTTTGTTTTCAAAAATCATCCTTAAGAGTTAAAATATTTACAATGGTCAAACATTGTAAGACATTTTCAATCACATTTTTTTTTTACAAATCCTTACTACTATATAAATGGGAAAGTGTGTGTGTATATGTATGTCATTCTTTCACGTCAAAAGTGAGCAACGGATCGACGTGATTTTTTTGCACAGATACAGTTGGAGGGTCGGAGAGTGACATAGCCTACTTTTATCCCGGAAAAATATGTTTTAATTTTATCAAGTGGGGCCACAGTAGCTCAGTGGGTAGAGAACCCAATAGTGGGGCTGCAAAAACTCAGTGGACAGAGAACCCAATAGTGGGGCCGCAGTAGCTCAGTGGGTAGAGCTTCCAATAGGGCGGCCGCAGTAGTAGTATTCACCTCTTTACGTTTAATTGATTTTGATTACGTAATTATTTCATACTGGTGATTCACATAATTGCACTTGTTTCTTTATGAGTACAGGTAGTTATACTTCTCTCTCATGTTATTTATTCATATGTAAAATTCGTTTAAACACTGAAATTCTCTAATGTTTAATTGCATTCGGAAACAGTCGTCGTTTATTTGATCGTTTGTTATTACTAACACCTAAATCCCATCTTTCAAAGTCGCCTATCTACCTACACCGTCTGTAAGACACAAAATTTACACTTATACAACTCTTGCACAAAACCCACCATATATATATACACACACACATTCCCCGCCCTCAACACGCCGCACCTCACCAAAGTGCCAGAGCTCCAATGGCGAGGACGTACCACAGCCACTGCTCCCCACAAAAAGAAAGAAAGAGAGAAAATTCTTAGTACACTCTTGCACCAAACACAACAAAAAATTAACCCTTTCAATACATTTTAACCCTTTCCATTATATTTGACCCATCCCATTAAATTTAACCCTTTCAATAAATTTAACAATTTCAATTTGATTAACCCTTTCAATCAATTTCACTAACCCTTTCAATTAATTTGATATCAAATTAATTAGGTCAATCGAAAAAGGCGGCATCCCTTTGTATATGGGACCCGTACGCCCCTCCTACTTAAGGCAATGTTAAATTTACATATTGTGGAAGTGTACAACGTAATCGGAAGAAGTAGATACTAAGGCAAGTGTTTTAGAAGTGCTCAGTTTACTGTGTTACGAATTAGCTTTTATGTCAGTATACCTGAAAGGGGATATGGGCGTAGCTAAATAATAAGTCATGATTAGTTAGAGTAATAACAGTATAAGATGGGGTTTATTGGACATAAAGATTATACAATATCTATTTAAGTGACTACTTGTGGAAGCTTAAATGGAATACCAAAATGCTAATTAATTATAATAAGTTTTATCACCACACGCCACTACTATTACTATCTAACTGGAAAGTCCCCACCTTGTTCATGTTGCCGGACGCTGATTCTAGGGGGCGGTTAACGACGGCCGGACATACCCATCTCCATGTATTCTTGGTCCGCCGCCCGGTGACAAAATACCACGCTCCCAGTGTAACGGCCTATATCGGGCGCGTTGTTTAACATTTTCGGCCCCGTTTACTGACCGGTGGAGGGGGTTTCTGCAACTGTATTTCGCAAGATGTTATTGCAACTGCGTTCGAGTCCTGGTTCAATGTTTGAAGGTGTGAACAGGCAGGCTGTTCAGCTACGACCTGATGACTTCACAATAACTGTGAACAGTATATAGCACAAGCCATGGCTCCTTTTTTTATATACGAGCGTCTGTGAACCGCCAAAACCATGCTGACTGCTTCTGTTTTTGTGGGCGGCATTCATTATTTCAGCTAAGTTTTTCACCCAATTATTATTTGAAATCATAGTTCGTCTTAAAAGCTTTCGGCGTACTAGCTTCCTAGCAGCTGGGTTCATAATGTTGTTTGTCTTCTATCAGTATAACGGAAAACGTAAATCTACTGTCCAATGATGCAAAAGGCATACGCCAAATAAAATGACAGAACTGGTGTCTACAATTTAAACGAAATATTCCTACACACGTGAAAGAAAAAAAACTTTAACCCACTTGGCGGCCATTCTGATGACGCATGAGGATCTTGGCAAGGGTGTGTTTGTGTGAGTTTTTTTTTTTTAAAGAAGAGGGAATTAATGAAATGCAAGTCGAGCGGTTTTGCAATGGAAACGAGCCAGATTTTGCTGGATCCAGTGCAAAGGGATAGCAGTGCCTACTTTCGACGCAGTCTAAGAAAAGTGTTATCAAGAATGCGCCCGCCTCTGCGATACAACAGCAAGGGGGTGATAAGACTGAAACTGGCATGCGCGTCAATTGCCACATCGCCTCTAGAGGAGTGTCAGTATTCCCTCCTGATGCCTATAACTACGAGATTTCAATTGGTGAACCTACACTTTTAGTATTGGGAAATTTGCAGCCAACAAAACCAGTTTCGCAGCTATTGCTGTAAAACTTTGCCAGCTACAGCCGTATGAAAATTCCGTTTTTGGCTATGCCTACGTGCTTGTTTGCAATACGCCATGTCTGAAATCTGGATTCCAGACTATAATCAAATAAGAATTTTTTATATAGGCCTACAACAGATCGCACACATGTTTTTACATGTATATAATATATAACGTATTTTTTTTAGATTCTGCATCGCATTTCACATACCCAGTAAGGAGGCACCATAAGGGTTGGAAATATATGGTGTTGCAAATATGCGTAGTATTTATATCGCAAACATCGATCATTAGCGAGATACATGTATTGTACAGATATTAACGAAGGGATTTGAGTAGTAAAATACTTATATACGTAACAAAACTGTTGAACTTGTAGACAGCACAGTCATGTATGTCACAGTGGCGTCATTTCAAACGTATTAATATAAATCCCAGAGTATCCGAATAATTACACGTCAGAACACTGTTTTTGGAACTCTAAATTAAAGCAAACCAAAAGTAGTCATAAAAATAAAATAAAGGTAAGATGTAAGACATTGCTTACTTAATTTAAAAATGCACGTAGGCGACATTTATAAGAATTCTAAAGCCTGTACCTACAGTTGCACATAAACATAACGAATTACATATAAACATATAAAACACGTGAGAGTAGGCGTAATTTCAGTTTGTAGGTGCTATAAGTAAATTCGCCGAAAGAAGTTGTCTGAAATAAACTGCAGCCTTATTTTAGTATTCAGAGTAGTTAACCCAGCTTAAATAATTTCAAATACATCACCTAGATTATTTGATAACCCACAGGTATTCAGTTAAATTTAGAACTTGGCAACTCTCCATCCACTACCTTTAATGATTAAAATACAGAATCAAACGAAAGAACTACATCATAATCAATGTAACGATTCAAAACGAACAACAGCAACGACAAAAGGAATAAACAATCCCGAGTCAATAAAAATCAACCACAAAAAATAATAAAACCATAGGCAACAACGATAAAGAAAGAAAATAAAATATATACCGCATAAAACCAATTTCAGACTATCTTGCTGTTCCACACAGAACCCGTATCATTTATAAGTTATCTGGCAACCCTGTGTGTTCGTGTGGTCCCGCCAAACCGCTCACATACCAGAAATCCCGTTCACAAGGAAACTCAAAACTGAAATTTCACAAAAACCTACCAAGTATTCAACATGGTTCTCTCGTACCTTATCTAGCTATCACTCTGTGATGTCCAACGTGTGCTCTCCGCGACACAGTCCTGACGATGGCGAGATCACGAGATCCCGGAGAAAAATGAGGCACGGCCACCGCTTCGATATTTAAACGATACATTATCGCGATCGATACATCGAAATGTCCGCACAGCCCTACCCAGTAGTAAAGAGAAAGGGTTTGGGGGGGGGGGGGGGTGGCGGTCGCGACGCGGGCCGGAGATGAAAACTGAAATGGCGAATGGCGTTTCTGTCGTAATAGCTAATTATACGAGAGCTCTCTCCCCCCTCCGAACGCTAAGGACTAGGGGAGGAATGTAGGTGTATTTCTGGCTCCCACCGCAGTTCCCTCTGGTTATTACACATCCACGCCGACGGACAAAAGTCCGTCCCTGCGCCAGCCGACGCGAAGCCTACTTTATCGGGTCGTTCCACATCCATTAACTACAATTACTCGGCCTCGAGCTAACTGTTAACCTATTACAACTGCTGATTAAGGGCCTCCCCCTCCAGGCTAATCCGAGACATTTCCGATTATTGATGAGGGCGGGAAACTAGGGCGAGATTCCCGCGGAGCGGCACACAGCGTCGCCCTTATTCACAAATTTATGCCACGCGGGTTCGCGCGATATTGCATTTGTGCAGCATGCAACCCAGGGATTCGAGCAAAAAGCGCTGCAGTTTTATGCACTATCATAGACCAATGTGAAGATTTACTGGCTGGAAATTTAGTAGACCGGAAGATCGGCACAGGTGGAATATATGCTCTATACATACAGAAATCTAGCAAATGAGTTGGGCATTCTACGTTTATTAAATTCATTTCCAGCGGACACAGTAAAAAAATGGCGTGTTGTTTTAAAATGCACGTAATGGATAAAAACGATCACGGTATTACAGCTGTGTATGATATAGGCTGTTCACGGTAAAGTGAGCACTTTTGAGGCCCTGGTTACTTTTTTCTTTCAGCCATTTTTTATCCTTTAAACACATTTAAATAAATTTTGCCATGTAAGTAATAAACACAGTGTGCAGATTCCACCGCACTCAGAAGTTAACGTGGGCTAAAATAAAATATATTTATTGACTATTATTCCAAATGAGAGGGCATTCAAAATTGCTCAATTTACCGTGAATAGTTTGTAAGGATGTACACTAGTAGTTTAACTACTTATTTCCGTGTTATGTTCATACTGGTACTGGTTAACGTATACAGAAAAATAAGTAATTATACTACGCCTTATTTTTAATTTCTTTATTATATTATTATTATTGACGTTATTATATCATAACTTAACTTAATGCAATTCATTCTCAAACTCTTTCAACTTCGACTTCCATCTACTGTAAATTTTGTTACCGTATAGTACTTTCATAGAATACGTGGTCCCTGTTCAATATCATATTGAGGGTTCCAGTTTTGATAACTTTCATAGTCCCCTTATCCTATAGAAATTATGATGATTGTGTTTCAAATTTCTGTAGTATCGACTTTCCGTATAAATCGGTGATATCTTAATTAATTCGTACAGCAAGAGTAGAGAAAATTGATATGCTCTAATGTTAATACGTGGTTCTAGCTCACATGTCTCTGACGAACAAAGTAAGACAGACAAGATACAAGAGCCATTTGCATATACTCATTGCATATAAACTCAAGCGATAACTGTAAAGCCGGGAAGGAAGATAATACTCCATACAAAGCTCCCACAATACACCATGCATATGGAGCAACTGATGCAATATGTTAAAAAGAGGCGGCAACATATCATCAACTTGGATCATCAACTTGGATCACCAAACGCAACTGTTAACCTACGTCTTTCACATGTTGTTAACTACGGCGTGAGATCACATACTTTAAGTCCACTTGAACAAAAATTTATACTTTGAAATATTGTAATATTTCATTACTGGGAAAGCCACGAATTTCTCCTCTTAAGCAATTATGTATTCCGGTTAATCCAAAAGAGTTACGTGCGCGATATGTGAGGAGAAGGGCATCTTAAATTTTCCAGTTTACAAAAAATCCAACTTTATCATATTGTATTCTTGTCTTTACGTGACACTAGAAAAATCATTAACGTAAACACAATTCAGCTTTAAAACCCATTTTTTTTTTCGTTTCGGAAACAACACAATCATGCAAAACTGAAGGGCCCATTTATTGCCCTGATAAAAGCGATATATCGATTTATGGCACCAAATTGTTTACGATGACGCCACAAAGTCTACGGTCGCGGTCGATCCCAACAACCATGTAAAGACTTTTACGATTATTAAAGAAATCCAACAAACACCCGCAGCATAATATCTATAATATACTCAATGTCATAAATGAAACTGTTCACATGTTCACTTGACTGACAGAAACGTTACACAAACCGATATTCCCAAAAGAAATTTCAGCCACAAGCTTCCTCCTCCCCCCCCCCCCCCCCAAAAAAACAACTTTTTTTTGCTACCGGTTCTACCCTATGGACATTCCCGGAAAATAAGTAGGTTAGTATTGTGTCGCCTGAAAAAAAAAGTAATATAGGCCTACGTTGAAAAACAAAGCTATTATTTATCTCAAGTGTACACATATATGTACACGGCCATGGGCAGAAAAACTTAAAATTATTACGCATGTATAAAATTTTACATGTCTTCAAATCACAGCCATGTTGCACCTTTATAAAAATTAAAATATACGAATAAAACAATACACCCGAGAATGTATACTGCATCTTTGGTAGATAGCGACTGTTGAGTGAAAGGAACATTCCAATGGCACAAACAAATATTACGCCCATAAATTGAAACATCACTCCCAAATACAGCAGTCATACTAATTGGCGATATTATTATTACTATAAGCTATTTACTGTAAAGTGAGTACTTTTTGAAGCCGACTCTTTCTGGATAATAGTCAACAAATATATTTTATTGTAGCCTTAGACGTTAACTTTAGAGTCTGGTGAAATATATACACCGTGTTTATGATTAGATTACAATATTTATTTTAAAAAGTGGTGGGTGGATAAAAAAACGGCTGATACAGTATATTCCCGGTAAAGTGAGCACTTTTGAAAGCCCTACTTAAGATCTACTTGTATGCACGTTATTTATTATTCCGTCTTATGCAAAATTAACATTGTCATGTGCCTCGTCACTTTATTCATGCGTCGGTCAAGTGAAACTGTGAAATTATAATAAAACTACATATTTAACTAATGTGTTCATTATTACACTTCGATGCATTAGAAAAACCGTAAGCGAAAGAAATAATTTAAGTTATCACAAATGGTTACCTAGCCCTTTTTATTTGAAGTTAAGATATGGAACTACTTTCCCTCCATCGTTACCAACTTTAATGGGCGTATGTCACTCAGGGCACCCATTATAATAATTGCAGGTAGGGGTAGTGACTTTTTTCAAAGATGGATTTAAGAAGTGCTCACTTCATCATAAACAGCCTTTAGGAATAAAGTAATAACTGGGGCCTTAAAAGTATAAAGTTATTAAAACAGAATAGAAGAGTAACTTATTTATTTATTAAGTTATCTGCCGATACTTACATGAACTACAAACGGAACCGTACAGCATGCAGAAGAAAAAAAAAAGAATTCCCAGGTCTCCAGTGCCTTTTTATGTGTCCGTATTCAGCGAAATTATTTCTCCAGTCATTTCGCGTATAAAAAAAGTGACAGCACGTGAGGTATGCTGTAACGTGAATAAACTGACGTCTTGCTCCCCCTTCATGGCGCGGCGCTGACAAATAGGGATGTTCCTACGTGACGTTGCTAGCGCTGTCATCTTTGGTCGACTTGACAAATTCACGAGATGAATCAGGCGGGGTGGCAAAAAAATATTCCGACAGGGGCCCGAAGAACCCCGACAAATGCCCAGTCGCCTAACAACCAGCCGCAAGAACAGATGGATACACTGTTTTATACTACACGTATTTCATCCTGTACGTACACCAAAAAATAAATTAGCCGAAAAGATATTTAACAAGAAATTTACTTTGTAAACCCAATTTTGTTGTATAAGTATGACATTGAAATTTGATTTAGTCAAATAACATTTTGCAAAAAGCTGGCTTAATCTGACAGCCAACTATTAAAATATAACGTACCCTCAAAAATTTCTGGAATTATGTTTTTCTAATTATAATAAACATTTTAAAAGACAGTTAATGGAATTTTTAATATACAATGTTTTTTAGTCTGCTGAAGAATATTTACTAACAAAGTTCCCAGCAGATAAATACACAAGTAAGGCAATACCTCTGTGTACCCGTGACCAATTGTTTCCTTTCTTTTGCATGTGGTGTTTGTTGACCTGGCATATTCAGATCTCCGGTGCAGAAGAAACACCCGAAGAAGAATTCAATATTTAGGCATTCTATTCGGTATCACGTACAACTTGACATGTCCGATATCTCTGTACATACACTTAAAGTTAAAAGAGTTTATGAACGCAATACACAAAATTAAATTTAACTAATGTAACAAAACTATAGCTCGTTCGCATTCACCAGAACGCTTCTGGAAGACCTGCCTAGTTAATTTTTCCATATCATTATTGGTTATTCTTCCACCATGAATGTAAATCAAAACTGCCATAAGCTTAATGCCTAGGTCAAAAGACGATGACAACGTAAGAATCAGAATTACGTAGGCCCTCAGTGTTACACCAAGTCTTGTTTTGTGCATTAAAAAAATATATATATCGATTTAAACACTGCACTTAAAATAAGACGTTAAAGTATGAAAATATGTTTTTTAATCGCACGTTTTTTATCAGTATTCGCGTGAGATTATACATAGCCATTACAACCCTTAAGAAAACCACTAATAAGAAGGAGATAAATATATGTTACGGCATACAAATGGAATAGTTAAAACAGCCCCGAGTTATTTCGCAATTCTGTAGTAGTCTAAAGTTCACAATCATACCTACACTTGAACCACTGTCGTTTGTTTATCGATTGCTGCCACAGTAAATAAAACCATTATACTGCCTCCTGTCGATTATTGGTTTACATTTTAGGTACGGAATGTCTAAAGAACTGCGTCAAAGTCATAAAAGTACAATAAAGGAATGAGTGATTGGCGTCTACTCAATAAATACGCGAAATTCTCGGGATATGACAATAGAAGCTGCGCCCAAATGCAATATTCTGTTAAAATAGCTACACTAAATGAGGGACAGTAAAACTTGTTATGAACCGTCGACAATGTAAACAGTCAAAGGATAACGCCCTTGATGACATTTCCTTCGATGGGACGACAGTAACGACTGACAAGTTCTAACATACGTCAGCTAAAAACTGTCTTTTTTGCTTCCGTGATTCTGTTTTACTATTATGGGCTGTTCACGGTAAAATGAGCACTTTTGAAAGCTCGGCTGAAGATCTACTTGTATACACGTTATGCATTCCCCCGCCTTATGTAAAATTAACATTGCCATGGGCCTCGTCACTTTATCCATGCGTCAGTGAAATGAAACTCTGAAATTATTAAGAAAGTGAATACTTTACAAATATTATAATTTTTAAACTTCGATGCATTAAAAAAAAAAAAACAGAAAGCGAAAGAAATAAGTTCAAGTTATCATTAATGGTTACCTAACACTTTTTATTCGACGTTAGGATATGTAACTACTTTTCATCTATCGTTACCAACTTAACTGGCCGAATGTCACTCAGTGTGGCCATTAAAATATATGCATACCGGGGCAGTGACTTTTTTCCAAGGTTAATTTCTATAGTGCTCACTTTATAGTGAACAGCATTTATTTGTATTAATTTACTTTTAATGGTGAAGAATTCTTTCAAGTAACATAACTCCAAACACGAATAACGCATTATTAGAGACCTGAAAAATTCGCGAGTTCAATGACCGGCACGCTAGACTCTACAGTCGCATGTACAGATATGCCGATGTCAACTACGCATTGGTTGCCTGCTGTCACAGTGGAAGGCGAATATTGGGCCACCGTTCTCCAGGAGGAGTCAAACGCAGTTTGGTCCAATGGCTAAAGCTATATAAACATATGTATATTGAAGTCTAGCTTGTCCCAAAATGAATCCGTGAATTCTTCAGGTCTCTATGCATTATAGATAGGGATAGGAAAATCTCGCGAGTTCAATGATCTGTAGGCCAGACTCCGCACTCCTTTGTACAGCCGATCCTCAAATGTTTGTTCAGTGGCTGCTGCCCCAATGTTACCCCACGCCTGGCAGTACGGGATTGGCTTCTTGTTTCTTTTCAAGTCTGCTATTGGCTCAGGGTCGTCCAGGGCGTGTATAATAACCTGCGATCCAATTGCAAAGGTGACTCCAGTGTACATACTTTTAAATCTATCTTGTACTGGAATGAATTCGCGGATTTTTCCTATCTCTAATTATTGAGCGCATGAATACTTAAATAAATACACGAGCGAGAACCGTTTATTTCATACGGCCTCACTGTTCTTCCTGAACTTCGTTTAATCCAGAAAACTAAATCTTTACAGGACAAAAACTACAATATATATATATATATATATATATATATATATATATATATATATATATATATAAGGCGTCATGCGAATACAACCAATACATTGTATCCATGTTAACGAGGTTTTGTAGTAACAAGAAATACTGCCACTTCAATAAAGTGATTATGTACTTTGCCATTGTTAGGAAAAGTATTTTACGTCCTTCCCTTAGGTTCCAAAACTACTGAAGATAGAAATTTTGCATCGAAGAGAGCCATAACCTCAATTTCTAATGACGGTGGATTACGAGTCGTTACAGTCAGCGACGAATTTTTAATACAGAAAGCCTAGGCAAGTTTTATAATACAAAATTCAAACCACATTTGCCAAATATAATTTATTTATGTAGTCAATTACTGTGTACCGTTATTTTGAAAAAAAACTCATAATCGTGGTTAGTTGAGCCGTCGTCAGATATATGCTGCGAACTGCAACCAAAAATGATTAAGCATCGGGCAAAAAATCTTCCGGAAAAAGTAGAACAGAAAAGGCATGACTGGTCACCGATCCTGTTGGTGTACACACGCAACACGCGTGTGAAGAGTTCAAGAATAAGCTCTTACTATCGTAATGTATGGCAACCGCGGCTATTCATATTCATGATTTCTCTATCCGAGATTTATCTGCGTAATTTTACCTATAGATTTCGCACGGGAACTCGCGTTGTGGCGCGGAATTAAAAGCAAGTTTTCCGAATACGTAAAAAGGTAACCAATAATTCTAACCATTTAATAGACAACCACCAGTAGAGTAGTCCGACAGTCTTTCAGAAGTTAAAGATTGCCAAGGTTCTGACGGACGGACAGACGGATGTAATTATTAGAGGCAGATGACCAACTGCCGGCCACGGATTAACGGGCGGATGACGTAATGACGAACGTAACGGCTTGTTAATTCGCCTCGCGGCGCGAGGTCACATTCGGACACAGAAATTATTGGTTCGAATCCCGGTTATGTCAAGTATATGTGAACCGCGTTTAAATGCAAGTTTAAGTTTAGAAGTCCGCTATTATCACTCCTGTTTAACGGAAATCGGTAGCAAAAAATTACAAACGCACCATGTTCACATCAGGTCATACGGAAACATTGCGATGGGTCGGTCATCCCCTGACTGAGATACGCATTTCCGGGTAGCTGGATCCATCGCAGATTAGTAGAGACGTGCAGAATTCGCGTTATCCTTCAGCGGCGTGATAAGACTCCACTGCCTTATAAACGTTTGACGGCAGTTCGTGGTTTCACTGGCCGCTGCAATGTAATCGACGTCACGTGTCTGCTTAATCTCCTCAAAAGAGATAGGCCAATCCACCGCTGAACTTACATTATTGGCGCAAGAGTTCTCCGAGGCGTGCCAAACATATTTTTGGCCAATGGCTATAGTTGGTCAAACGCACAGTAACTCTGAGTGCAGTCTGTCCTTAAATAATAACGCGAATTTTGCAGGTCACTGCACATCAGATATACCTACAACTAGGGCCAGTGACTATTCGTGAAAATATCGGAGCACCCACTACACTTCAATAATATTTATACACCTCGGCTGCTGTACCTCCATTGGCCACTGGTGCCGTTTCCGCATTTGACCGAGCCACTCAGGATTCCGGAACTCCGACACTGCATTTTCGTGATTCGTGCGCACGAACCAGAAAAGGTTTCAGTCAATCAAAAAAGCTGGAAGATTCCACAGTGTTTTGAACTGTGTCTTGTCTTGAAATATTTTCACGAAATATCGTAGGATATTGTTACACGTGACGTAAACCGATGGACGAAACTACAGATGCCACTTTGTAATTTCCTCCGTTCTCTTTAGCCGTCCAATGAGCTGATCCACGAAAATAACACACATTTCAGACGAAGACTTGTTGAGTACTTTCAAGACGTCACTCACATTAGAAATACGACTTCATAGCGCTCAAAACAGACTAAAAACGGCCTTTTATCAAAAGGCTGTATATCTGATTATACGCGTCAGATACATACAAAACTACTCCAAGGGCCCTGGACTGAACCTTCCTGAAGACTTTCCGTTAATAAAATGATAGGATCACCTTTCAAAGTCCCGTAGGTATAGGCTATTCACGGTAAAATGAGCACTTTTGAAAGCCCTGCTTAAAATCTACTTGTAAGCACGTTGTGTATTTTTTCGTCTTATGTAAAATTAACATTGCCATGGGCTTCATCACTTTAGTCGTGCGTTGGTCAAGTGAAACTGTGAAATTATTGGAAAAGAAAATATTTTACAAATCTGTTAATTTTTACACTTAGATACATTAAAAAATAAACAAAAAGCGAAAGAAATGATTTAAATGATCAGAAATGGTTACCCAGCATTTTTTATTCGACTTTAATATAAGGAACTACTTCCCATCCATCGTTATCAACTTTACTGGGCGCATGTCACTCAGTGCGCCCGTTAAAATATATGCAGGTAGGGGCAGTGACATTTTTAAAGGTTGATTTCAAAAGTGCTCACTTTATCGTGAATAGCCTCTACACACAGTGCGACGAGAACACTGCACGCCAGTTCTGAGGCTTGCGTTTAGCGACGTTGGGGCATTTGTTGAGCGTGGCCGCGTCGCCTTTATCGCTACCGCGCTTCTCCGCCTGAAACGCGGAAAAACCGCTCTACACTCAGAAATGATTCGTAAATTTACCACGTCAGTGTTTACGTACAGCGAGAAAGCGCGAAATGGTAAATTATTTTCCCCATACATCCATCTCAGCGCTCCTGAATTTGATCAGGAAAGAGTCAAACCATAAGTTGTAAACTTTGTATTGTAACAACACTTAACAATCCCCTTATTCGCAATCTTATATGTGGTATTATCCCCGTACTATGCATGGGTTTAGAAAGATTACAAGAATATTTTTTTACAGTGTAGGTAGGCGGGGGCCGTACGGAAACTTTGCAGAAAACCATAAAAATGCTATTTTACTATCATACATTGAATAGGATAAAAGTAACAATATTGGTGACTGTAAAAAATTGTTCTGTAACTTTCGGGCAAAATGCATATTTCCATAACATTTGTTTACTTAGATACGCATATAAGAGCAAATACTGAATTCATAGACAATATTTCACTACGCAAATCCCTAAATTATGGGAACTTTAACACACGCCATCGACTAAAAAAAATATAGTATAAACACGTGAAAATTGTAGTGAAGAGTGAAGACATTTGGGGGGTTGCTTAACACCGACGTCTTCAGATCCGATAAGGGCGATTGAGGTGAGTATGGAGTAGCACCGGAATTGTGGGGCGGGGGAAACGGGAGATCCCCGAGAGGACCCGCCGACCAACGGCATCGTCCGGCACGATTCCCACATGCGAAAGTCTGGTTACCCGGCTGGGGATTGAGCCCGGATCGCCTTGGTGGGAGGCGAGCGAGCTAGCCGCTCGGTCACCGCAGCCCCAGCAAATTGTGGTGTATATACCAATAAGCTGATGAAGCACTCGTCATAACATTGAATTAGGCTGCTCACGGTGAGATGGGCACTTGTGCAACCTTTATAAAAAGTCCCTGTTTACAACTGCGCACATTTCAACGTAGACACTGGCTGAAATACGGTGAAGTTGGTGGGGAAATATCAAAATAGTTCCATGTCTTAACGTCGTGTGATCGGTGTGATGTTTAAATATTCCGGAACAGAATTAATTTCAGTTTATTTCTCCGTGTTAATGCATACAAAATTGAAAATGATCCCGGTATACTTGTTATATATTTGCGTACGTTGACAATTTCACATTCAACACAAGAATTAAGTGACAGGGTACATGACCACATTTTTAGCGAAGATATACAAGTTGAACAAGGAAGAAGGTCCTGAACAGAAGTTTAAAAGAACTCAATTAACCACGAATTTCCTATAGATATAACATTTAGACATACGGAGATTTTCAAGCGTTCATTTAGCAACAAGCCAGAATCAACAATCACTTGTGCAAACGATCATCAACTACCAATTAGTAGTTCATTGGCTTTTGCTTCACTTTAATACCAGACCAGGTAGAACAGAATTCGCTCTTTTTTTTTCCTTTCAGTTTCTTTATTCATTCTAATTCGTCCGGGATGTGTCTAACTGTGATACAGTAGATAGAGATGACGGGATTCCGGGAAGATTTTTTGACCCAGCATATCTTCTATAACACTATAATTAGTTCACTCTTTCGTGACTGGATGAACAAGGTCTTGACTCGCTAAATTGTTTTGCAGACAAATCACCAACGTTCTGCCTTAAAGTATCAGAATCCTCATTGGTCCAGTAAAAATGGGTAGTATCTTCATACATGCATTCCAGCCGATAAGGAAAGAAAAATGTCGGACGTGTGTACAGTATGTTGAATCCTAGCAAACAGTTAACTTTTGCCGCGCGCTATAAACTGCCATTTCTGACGACGGAAGAAGAAACTCAACTGTGCTTGTTGTTGAAGTGTAACTTGTCCTGAAAAATAGAGGAATTTCCGGCTCTATGGTAATATTCGAATGGCATACGTTCCCCAAGTACGCCAGCTATAAGCGTGAATGCATCAGCCAAGGCTTGCATGGAATGCGAAAATAAGCGCCAAAGGCCTTCGGAGCTAGCAGACGTCCTGTCTCTATTTATACCTAGCCGCGTGTTGGAAATGATGAAGGGGCACAGGGGGGATAAACAAAGAGTACTCACTCGGCACCGCGGGTGCACTCTGTGTTATAATAACCTACAGCGGGTTCGGGAGGGCGATAAACTGTAGTTATTGCATCGACGACACGACCTGCTCACTCGCGGCGATCAATTCACGCGCACGTCACGGATACAACGGGACGTCTACGAAGCACGCGCGTGGTTGCAGAGATAATAGGAACACGAACCCCCGCATCCCACTAACACCCGACCCGTTTTCAACACACAGACCGCGAAAATAGACGAAGCTACAAACGATCGTGGGGGGGGGGGGGGGTGGTTTCAATGAACACGGACGCGTCGCACATCGGCCGAGCTATTTGATTTTCGCTCTGCGTGCACGAGTTGCGATTGTCCCACCTCCCCCTTCCCCTTACAGCAACCAACCCATTTACCCCCTGCCCGTCCTGGTGTAATATCGGACCGACGCAGCCCACATCGGGGAGTCTATTGTTTCTCACAGGTACCTTTTTTTTTTTTTTTTTTTTTTTTTTTTTTTTTTTTTTTTTTTTTTTTTTTGCACAACAGAAAACTTGTTCATTGGTACACATGCGTCAATGAATATTAATGCCGTAATTAATACAATAACTGCTACCTGAAATCTTAACGAATCTACTCTAGTAGTCACAAGTCACATTAACACTAATTAAGGAGGAAGAGTGCATCATAGAGACCTGCAAAATTGGCGTTATTATTTGGGGACACATTAAACTTGAAACACATGTACCTTTGCAATAAGTTTGTCATTGGAACATACTTCGTGTGAGGCGCCCTGGGTAACTCTGCGCCAATAGATGAGCGCATCACACTTGTGTGCCCCCATCACTAGCAGTCCTGTCAGAACGGGCGTGGCTTCACAACTGTGCAGCAGCCAATGGAGAAACGCTCCGACTCTTGTGGATACAGTACTGTGAATATCGACCTGATGCCTAATAATAAAGCGAATTGAGCATTCCTATGCATCACTTAATAAACATTCACGTACACGTAAATTTCAGCGAAGCAAAGAAAAAAATGGTATCTGACATAATTTATTTTTGTGCTGAGGTTATGGATGTAGAAAATCTATTGGAATTGGAAGGGACTTATTCACGTTCCCCGGTGTTATGCCAGAAGCATTATCAGGGAACGGCTTACAAACTAACTTATGACCTAACTTAAATTAACGCCCATGCCTTACCTAGGATCCGAACCCAGAACCTCCCACACCGCAGACAGGTGGCGCATAATCCGACTGCCCCACGGAAGGTCGAAATGCAGAAAATCTGTTCGAGGAGTATTGAATCAAGAGGATAAAGTTTCATTCTTTAAAAATATAATTATTGTTTTTAGCGATTATTCCGACCTGTACTGTGACCGGTGTCAGTAATAATAGCTACGGATACACCAAATCGCGTTATTATTTGGCATCAGACTGAACTTCACAGTACTATATGCAATAGAGTCGGCGTCGTTTCTCCATTGGCTGCTGCATGGATGTGAAGACACTCCCTCTCTGACTGAACTACACGTGATTGGGGCACAAAAATGTGAAGTGTTGCTTTATTGGTGCAGTCACCCAGGGTGTGTCACATAAAGTATGGTCCAATGACAAACGTATCGCAGAGGTACAAGTGTTTCAAGTTTAACAGGTCCCCAAATAATAAAGCGAATTTTTGCAGGTCTCCAATAATAGCGTATTTTGGTCTTCACGGGTATGTTTGCTACACCACTTAGATTCCGGTGCAGCAGTTCGTCGTAAAGCTACATTTCAAAATACATTAGCAGTTAGCATTCGCTAAAGAGTCGTCAAAGGAGTATGAAAACGACAGTGGCCAAATTACAAAAGCAACATCGTCGTATACGTGCTTCTATGTCTACTTTTCCACAGAGTTAGTTTGCGAAACTTGGGGCCTTTAATGATCGCAGACGACCTATTCACATCTGGCGCGGCAAATATGATTTTTCTTGGTGGAAAACTAAAAATAGTCATGACAATTACTCCGAGAAGAAAGCATGAACATTCGAAAAAAAATTACAATTGCAAATGGATACTGATTTCTCATAGACGCAGTTAGATTTTACAATACCGGCGCAAAGTACAGCCCAAAAGCTATATAACCGAGCCTCCCATTTTACGAAATGGTCCCATTAAATTTGAAAGTGCCCGCCCCTATTTCAATGGCACATTTTCTGTGATGGTATTTGCACGCAGCCTCACGAAATGTTGAAAGACCGCGCAGGGTAACGAAATAAAGGGAATTCCTTTTGAAATAATCATGAAGCGACTGCAATATTGACGACGCAGTCTTCCCCTTCTGGCTCGCAACGACGCGGCACGCTAGTTGCCAACTGATTCAGGTTGGCATTACCTGAATAACTTCCGGTCAGGAACACGCAGGCTGTCCGCGGTTAACTGATAACTAGAGATGGTGGTTTATCCCGGGGAAAGTTTACTGTTTGCTAGGATTCAAGATACTGTACACATGTCCGACAGTCTTCTTTTCATGCATGTATGAAGATACCACTCCTTTTTACTGGACCAACGAGGATTCTGATACTATGAGGTAGAGCAATCGTGATTGGTCTGCAAACAAATTAGCCGAGGCTACACCTTGACCATCCAATCATGAAAGAATAAATTAGTTAAATTGTTAGAAGACATGCTGGCTGAAAAATTCTTCGCGATTTTCCACCATCTTTAATAATAACTTTTCGAAGACTTTCTTACAATCTACTTTCCTGCGTTTTGTATCCCTGCGCCATATTCTATTGGATAGACACAGAGATTCCATGGAAGTAGTTACTTCGTATGCAGGTATTCGGTCATCATTATTGAACACAGTATCTCAATCTCCAACACGACAAGGATTACTTCCAAGGACGGCACACATTCATTGGCGGTGAAAACGAGCTTGAAGTGAGTTGTGTGGGTGGCAGCTGATTACGAGAAATAGCTCTGCACTTTGACGTCGTATTGGAGTGTGACATTTAAATTTATGGCTAATAAAGTCAGTCTTTCTTGTTTTATACTCACAAGAGCGCGGATATGCACATTATTGACACATCCACTTACTTCCCTACAAATATCCACGCTTTCCCTTGAATGGCAGATGATCAAAAAGAGATGGTTCATCGCGATGTACATTCTAAATTCGAATCATTGGGGAAACCACTGATTCCCAGTGAAATTAGACTACTCGAATAAGCGAAAATGGCTCCACTTAGAATCAGTGGAAAACCACTGATTGAATAAGTGACGGCCGACTGCAGTGGTGAATTAAATATTTTTTATTAAATTTTTCCACATTATTACTTCAAATAAAAATGTTTACAATTGTTTACATTGCGCAATTTGGATTAATTAAAAAATGTAAAAAAAAAAGAAATTTAGAAGTCGCCGAGATTGAACTCACATATCCTTTCTACTTCGCTTTCATACCGTTACCTTATCAACTGCGCTACCAAGTTAAGATGAAAAGTAAGAGGAGAATATATTTCTTATAATTCTTATCGAAACAGTGAATATTTATATTGTATGCTCTTACTTGTCATTTTTTGGTTTAATTGGTACCGTTAGGATCATTAAAACGAATAGGTATATATGAGTGCACTCTCTTCGCCACATTATATTCAGTTTAAACCTTCAAACAGATGGCTGTGATGATTACATGAAAACGAAATGACAGACGCGAAAACGGAATGAATGGCTGAATGTTTATATTACCTCTTTAAATGGTGTTTTGAAAGAGGGAACATATTGTAGAAAATATTTTGTATTGGTTTTATTACTTTACTCGCTGTTATTTCACTAGATACACGTTGTTTAATGACCATTTATAAAAGTTGTTTGGCGGCCATTTTTACACGCTGTTTAACTGATCGATCAGTCAAAATACAACCCACTGAAAAACAGTGAAACAAATAACTGACGAATCATTGGAAAATGTCACTGAATTTAATAAGTCAAAAATTTGGCATTTTTCACTGATTATCAGTTAAATTCACTGAAGTGACTGTTGAATCAGTCAGATACTGTTGACTGATTGAAACAGTGAAATTCTAACTGATTCAGATTTAGAGTGTATGTTAAACTGACATACATCGGAATCAAACAAAATGATGGGAAAAGTATATCTTGAGCACGGCTTTCAAAAGTACTCCATTATTAACTTTGAGCAAACTATAACAAAGCGATACGGAATGGCAGTCGCTTCCATACAACAAACTTACCATGTTTCTAAATTGACTTCGAAAAGCTTTAGAAATAGTTGTATTGCAATGTCTGACTGGGACACACCGAACTACGTTTCCTATATAAGTCGGGTAGTCGTAGAGCTGGCTTGTCTGTAGGCGATGGTTGGCGAATGACGTTGCCAAGTCACTGGCGAGTTGGGCGATCCTCTTGGCCTCTGCGGATGGAGTACGGAAATCAAGAGCACAGAGCCTGTGAACTAGCCGGCCGCACAGTCGATTATAACTATTTCGCAGAACGCAGTATTCAATCAGACGCAGATCCCATTTCAGAGCTCCGCGCAGCTAGTCAGAGGATGGGTGCGCCCACAAGACAGGAAGAACCCTACCATAAAACTTCTTAAGAGCTTCACGGTAAATATTGGATTTTAAAGGCTGTTCACGATAAAGTGAGCACTTTTGAAATCAACCTTATCAAAAGGCCCCTGCCTGCATATATTTTAACGGGCGCACTGAGTGATATGCGTTCAGGAATGTTGCTAACGATGAAGTGAAAGTAGTTCCATATCTTAAAGTCGAATAAAAAGTGTTAGGCAACTATTTGTGATTACTGAAATTATTTATTTAGCTTTCTGTTTTTTATGCATCGAAGTGTAAAAATGAGCAGATTTGTAAAATATTTACATTTCTAATAATTTCACAATTTTACTTGACCGACGCGAATAAAGTGATGAGGCCCACGCCAATGGTAATTTTACATAAGGCGAAAGAATACGCAACGCGCATACAAGTACATCTTAAACACGGCTTTTAAAAGTACTTATTTTACTGTGAACAGCCTATACCAGCACTGATAAACAAAGGTATAATGAGATCTTCAGAGCCTTCTGAAACCTTCAAAATTTAAGACGCCAAATATTAATTGTAATTTATTCCGAAATATTCAAGATATTAATTTTTGCCCAATTTAACAAGAACTATATGGTTTGTATTGGATCCGGTTGTTTCCTTGCATAGGCTAAAAACACGTGTATTTTAAAACATAAAACGGATAAGCTAACTTGCGCTGTTTTTGGAAAAGATTAAGAAGACAAGGAAAAACAAATAGCAGGTTTAACAAGCAGCACGAACATCCATGCCGGTGTGGAACGAAGACAGAATTACAGAAAAAAGTTTCCGTATTACACGTTAAATCAATTATTGTTTTAGAAAAAAGTTTTGAAACTTTTTCATTTCCTTCTGATCCAAGCCGTCTTCGTTCTTCTAGCTCTGGACTCTCCGCACAGACTGGAAGGACTGAATTACGGGCTGTTCTCTACGGAGAGGGAGAAAAAGGAAGGGAGCAACTTTGCGGTGAATTTTCAAATTTTTTTTTTTCCCTAGTGCCATCCGGAAATGACTAGTTATTAGACACGGGAACATAGGCTAATTCATTTGGCGACAGACTTAAATCACATTAAGTTTCTTTCATTTTTTTGCAACTGGAAGTGAATTTATTTGACACGACATGAGATGATATGGAAGACTCAAGAACTAATGATAAGTTTTTTCAACACCAGAACGGCCCTAAACGTTGCAATACAATCAACCGCTTTGTCGTCCCGTCTGTGACTGCGCCGACAGTCAACGAACACACAATAGTCTCCGGTACACACATAGCCTATCCTTGGAACCTTACGATAAGTCATCTACTCCGATACATTTTTGGATCAATATTAGTTACAACAAGTCGTTCATCAAACCTCCGATTTAACCCCAAATAATACAGCTTAATTAGAATATTGAAATTACTTCGTTTAAGTTAATAAATACATTTTGCTGCAGTTAAATTTTTTTTTTTTTTTTGTGAAGTATTTCGTAGCAAAACTTACATCTTTACGACGCCTTACAAGAACAAGTAAGTAATTTGTATCCGCCATTGTAAAGACTGTTCAAGTAACGTGAGCACTTCAGAAATGATCCTTAGAAAAAAGTCACTGCCCCTGAAGGCATATATTTTAATAAGCGCTCTAAGAGACATTTGCCCAGTAAAGTTGGCAACGATCGATGGAAAATAGTTCCATACCTTAATATCGAATAAAAATTGTTAGGTAAAAATTTAGGATAACTTAATTATTTATTTCGCTTTCTGTTTTCTTAATGCATCGAGTTGTGACAATGAGCAGATTTGTATAAAATGTACTTTCCTAAAAATTTCACAGATGTACCTGATCGACGCACGAGTAAAGTGATCAGGCCCCTGGCAACGTTAACTTTACATACGGCGGAAGAATACATAACATGCATTCAAGTAACACAAACACGTATAATTTTTAAAGAAATCCACGTCTTTTCCTCTTGCCAAAAAAGGCGTTCCTTTCTTTAAAAAAAAAAATATCGTTGAGTGACCGAGCTGCGAAAAGTTATGACCCTTGGGGGGGGGGGGGAGGGAAGGAAGTTCCCGTGGATTCCCCGGGAATTAGTCCAAACTTTCCCCATGAATCAGCTGAACTCCAACCTGTTCCATCATCTATGTGACATATTATTTTTTTTCGTGCGGGTGAATTCTTCGAATGTGAAACTCACCTCGCGCACCCAACGCACACAAATAGGCCTACGCACGCACTCACACACACTTGAATACAGGAAACTTTTTCGAATGTTTTCGACATTTCCATACTAAATCTCTGCGATTTATAAACAAACTAATTCCTTGTTTGAAATTTAGTTCTTTTCTTTCTTTCTAAACTATGAAACGTGCTTCAAATGTTCTGTTCTAAGAAAAGAACACATCCTCAAGACGAGGCTTGTGAAGCGGTTTCAAGACACCGTACACTTAAAAGCACCATTTCGAAGCGTCGTATCTTAAAATATACTATTCGGATACCTGCATAAGTACTCTACGGACCTGACCTGAATATTGCTACATACTTTCCTTAAAAAATATGATAGGGTCACCGTTTAAAGTGCCATACGTACATGCAACACGACGAGAACACTACACTCCAGTTCAGAACCTTGCACGTAGAGGCGATGGAGCACTAGATGCGCGTGGCAATGTAGCCCTTACAGCTCCCGCGCTTCTGGCCTTTAAAAGTAAAAAATAGCTACCGGTAATCCCTTAAAATAAAATTTTTTGGGTTGATGGAGGGGAGGGGGGAATTACTGCAGTAATTCGAAACGGAAAATTTACTGCAATAAGGCTCGGCATGCTTGTACGTCTGATTTAATATTGCTTTAAGCCTAAGGGCCTACTTAAGAAGCAGGTTTCAACAGGTTGTATAAAGTTTTTAAAGGAAGATACAGGCACCTCTAATAATGCAAAATAGAACAACCCGGTATTTGACATCACTGAACTAGACTTTTTCTAACAACGAATGAAATTGTAACTAACGCATTTTTAATGTGCCACACCCTGCGTTATAAAGCTGAACGAACGAAAAAATTAAACGGAGTCAGTGGTAATGAGTACAGGCCTGCGAGTTCCGCGTTATTGTTCAGTGACGCGACAGACTTTACTGCTGCATTCATAATTGTACACTGTTTCGCTAACTGCTGCTCTCTAAACGAAGTCGTCTTCATAAAGGTTTACGACAGCGTTACACTGAAGATTGGTCAGCCGGCCGCTAGAATTGTATTGCCACGTGGAGTCCTTGAAAGAAGAGCGTTGGTGGCGAATGGGAGGAATAACAAACAAACTATCGAACAATATCAGAAGTAAAAAAAAAAAAAAAATCTAAAGAAACTTGGTATCCTTCATTCTTTGGTCAATGTAGGCGTGCCTTTGGTATGCTTTCCCTAAAGAGAGGCTTCGATGATTGCCTCCACCAGCCCATCATATCTTAATGATGTGTGCGACACGCTCATCTTTCCTTATTACAAACAGAAGTCACATATTATCTTCCGCACGATGCCACTGGTAGGCGAGTTTTCTCGACGGTCTCCCCCCCCCCCCGGCCCTACATTCCGGTGCTGATCCACATACACCTCTTTCACCCTCATCGGCTCTCAAGACCTTGTTATCTTGGACGCTTAGCAGCATTTCATCGCTAAACATATCCACCTAAGTTATATAAGTATTCAGCGACGATAACGCCACATTTCAAATGCTACTTATCGTGGTTTTTTTCTTCCATTTATATCTGTGCTTCGCCGAAAGCCCAAGTTTCACTTAGTTTCCTAAATTGCAGAATAATATTTTTGAAAATAAAAAGATTTGTTATTTATTTATTTGATGAAAAATGACCTTGTTTAATGCTTTACGTTTAACTGCTGCGAGTCTAGACTGTCATCAATTATTAAACGTCAATTTTACAGTTCTCTAATAAATAATCCAAATTACTGAACACTTAGCACCTGAAGACACTTGAAACCTGCGGATTACTTTCTTGACAAAGTGCCTCTATTTAAAATTGATTCGCACCGGTTAACAGCGAATCCTAAAGCGCAAATTAACTTATTATTAGAGCCCCGAGTACTTCCCCGGTTAATGTGGCAACAGGCTGGGCTTTGCAGACTCGAGACACTATCGTCTGCTTATTGGTTGCCTCGACCAAGTGAGGCCTTCATACAGTATTGTCAACAGCTCACTCACACAATCCTCCCTGCGTATTATTGGCTAGCAGTTACACGGGGCGTGTACAACAACTGCTGTAGAATCACAGTAGCAGGAGAAAATAACAAGTGCTTGAAGTCCACCTCGTCACAGAAGGAATTCGCTAATTCCTCTGCGCTCTACGTATTATTTAACGTAATTTTTATATCTCAACCAGCTAACAGGTAAAAAAAAAAAAATTAGCCAATTTTGCAGCGACTTTATCACACATCCTCATCCCATATACATATTCTTCAGGCTGGCAGCTAGCGACAAGTCTGGCTATCTCACTCATGCCGAACCCGGCCTTGGAGACAGTAAACAACGAGCAAAAACAACTTTTTTTTGTCCGCCGTTGTGTTTTTAGCACAAAGGGACGACGACACGAGCCGCCCGAAGGACATCGCGGCGAAAATGTTAAATAGGAAGCGACATGCGATGTTGTGTCGCCCCGCTCGTTGTCAAACCGGAAGTGCTTCGTGGTCATGCGTGTTTATACTTTTGAAAGCCCTGCTTAGGATCTACTTGTATCCACATTGTGAATTATTCCACCATACGTGAAATTAACATTGACATGGGCCTAATCATTTTATGCATGCGTCTGTTAAGTGAAACTCTATAATTATACCAAAAAAGTATATATTTTACAATTTTGCTCATTATTACAAACATAAAGCAAATGTATTCATTTCAGTATTCACACAAGTTATTCTAACACTTTTAATTAAACGTTAAAACGCGGAACTACTTTCCCTCTGTAGTTGTCAACTTTACAGGGCGTAGGCTACTCAGTGTGCCCTGTTAAAGGTCCTATGTACTGAAACGTTTTCAGTGAAACCGTTGTTTGCGCTTAAAAGCGTATCTCGATAAATGAAAGTTCTGGAAATATGACTTTTCGTCAGAAAAAAATCAATTATCTATGGTGTATTCTTAGAGAAAAATATGAGTGAAAATGGTCACAAATAGCATTTTTAAAGCTTGCCTATGCAGTTTCCTTAAGCGGCAAGAGAAAATAAACATACGGGCGTAGTTTAATCTGTGGGCTTTCATCGCGTGTAATAAAACCCTTATGCTAAAGATCTAATTTGCACAGTACAGCGTCACGACGGAAACACTGCACGCCTTACTCTTAGGAGCAATGAGGCGCTAGGCATGCGTGTAACTGTCGCCCGTATCTCTCCCTCGCTTCTTGACCTTGGACGCGCAGCTACATAGTCCTCTTAAGATGCATGCTGGTAGGGGCAGTGACATTTTTCATAGGTTGATTTCAAAAGTGCTCATTGAATCGTGAACAGCCTTTATCACCGATTCAAACTAATTTTCGCCTCGGTGCACCAAGCCACGTATATCAAATCATGTCATTCAATTGAGATTTGTGCCATCCTGCGTTCTCACAGCAGTTTCAAGTTGTCCTGTAAAGATTCTGAAATAAAATTCTGAGAAACAAAGACTGCACGTAACTGCAAACATTTTAACGGGAAACAATGTAACAAATATACAGTAACAGCTGCAGCAAACAATGCGAAAATAGTTCTACAGTCCGTCTTAAAACCCTAGTATACGATCAATTTTTTTTCTTATTTTGTATCCTTCCGCTTTATATTAAATTCAACATTGCCACCGACCGTCTGACTTTATTCATGTGAGATCCAAGTGGAAACCATGGAATACTTCTATGAAATAACGATCTTAAAATATGCGAATTCATGCTCTATGTATAAAGTAAACACGGACTTCTGTTGCCATAAATTTATACCGGGTGAGTCACCAGCGCCTATTTTTCCGTATCTGTGCAACCCGCAAACAACACTACCCATCCAACACATCTCCATCACTCTAAAATAATGTTATCTCATGTCGTGTACGTACTAGTTACGGCACCTCGTCCGTTAACTGAACATTCGAAGCCGTTGTGTGCCAGCACCAATCAGCGACGCGAAAATTGAAACTCGCTACAACACACGAGTGCGTGTTGTTTCCTTTTCGTCGATGCAATACGCGGTGACTGTAATTTTATGCCACACGAAGAAACACACACTTCGAAACGAGGCATATGTGCGTTACTACGGACACAATCGTCACGTACCAACGTATTCGGTAAACACACTGAGAGAAAATCCAACAAAATAATTGTTCGTATAGGGCCAAATATATAATTAGTGAACCTAACAAAATATATTGTTGAGCAAACAAAATTTGAAAAGCAATAAAAATTACTTTTGTTCGTCTAACAAAATACATGTTTGAATAAACAAAATCTCTGTGTTGGGCCACTCATTTGACTACCTTAGTTCGAAAATACAGCTCGAGAGTTTGTTTGTATTTTTTGTGACGATTGGGCCAGTAATTGTGTTTGTTAGTGCATCTATCGATGCTTAACAATCGTATAAACACATTAATAAGCAACACAACAAGAAACTGGCAAGTAAAGGTGTAAAACTTAAAATATTTGTTTGCACACGTTGCCCAATATTTGCACTACATCATTTAAAAGCTTTCCAGCGTTGTTAGTTGTCACGTTAGCTGAGGTTATTAAGGCGTAGCGCTCGCCCGTAGGTGATCCAGGTTCGAAACTCGGTCGAACTTGTGAAATATTTTTGTATCGGCCCAAATAGTTTAACGTACGTGTAGCCAAACAGATCTTTAATTGCACAGACCAAATCTTACAGTTTGGGGCAACCAAATGACAACAACAACAAAAATAATTTGGTTTCAGCAAAAAAATATTCCATTGCCCCTGCGCAAACAAATAATTTGGTTGCACCATACAAGATTTTGTTTGACTCAACAAAACCTGTTTCTCAGTGTAGTGTCAACAAAATATAGGGACGTGCATTCTTTGAAAAGTGACTACTTCTCAGCGCACTGATGGCACAACACCATCCGTTCGCCGCTAACTGCACTGACGACAACGAATCAACGCGCACATAGTGTTCTGCTACGATCGATGTTCTGTTACATGGATTATATTGTGTGCGGGTTGCATTTATACGGAAAAATAGGCGAGTGCAACTCACATCGGATACACTCCCAATACGCCAAATCTTAGAACAGTCTTTATTAATCGCGCTAATTTAACTGGGAGACTGCGCATGTTAGCGTGAACTATAGCAAATGTGTAGTTACGAGCAATTTTTTTTTTCTCTGTAGTTGACTTCAGAAGTGTTTAACAGTGCAGTGTCAAAATTTTTTGGCAACTGAATTTGTCACAAAAATAGGCGTTGTTCACTTAGTAAAATATTGCGAATAATTATCGGACTACGTGATTGGATATTTCCAGTACACTCTCAAATGAGCAAAACCCAGTAAGACTCAGTTATTAAACGGCATATTGCTAATTCCCCAGTTTTCTTCCACGTTTCTCTATTATTTTACGTCATTCCCTTAAAATTTCTACAATTTCTCTTTACGGTCAGATATAAGGGAGTGCCACTAAGGGTGACATCTGAGGACACATCAAATTCGGATTTTTCTTAACGCCGAGACTGAATACGACTTCTGGTGGCAAAATGGCGGCTCAACTTTGCCCTGAACCAATCTGCACTTGGAGACTTAACTTGCCCGGCGGCGGCACGAACAACAGGGCATCTTCCGAAACACGCAACAGCCTATCACACCCAAGGACCGTTTGCATAGCATGGCGTGGCCAATCAAGGAATATGTGCACGCCTACATCCAAGGGAACCGCCGCGCAGTTTCACTTCTGTATACTAAACTAATTCTGTAACTAGGGCGCGCGGTTCTCAAACATTTTCACCGCTTATCGGAAGCTCAATTACGTAAATATCGCTAGCCGGGTGTAGTGGAATTAAGGGCGTTGGATAACAAAAAAATAAAGTACTTAAAATTGTACCAAACATTATTTAACTTGTACGCATTGTATGTAATGATTGGAGCCACGAGTATTTCGTGAATTCATTCGGAGGCGAGGTAGACTCTAAACACTTGTTCTTTTCTCCTACTGTTGTGATTGGACGAAAGTTCTGTTGACACGCCCATTTTAACTGCGAGCCAGTATTGAGGCAGGAAGCAGTAGTATGAGTGATTAGAGGCCTCACTTGATCGCATAGCATCCAATAAGCAAACGATAACGTCTCACGTGTATAGAGGGCTATCCAGCCTAGCTTGCTGCCAATTCGATACGCGAAATACTTGAGGCTGTAGTAATGATACATTCCTCGAATTAAAAAAAAACGCTTAATTTTTGTAAATTATGTGGTATCATATCCACATTTTTTTCTGTTTTGCTCCAGCCATAATAACAAATCCGAACCATGTTGTACAAATGAAAAAAAAAATACAATGTAAACTAATGTCGTGGACTACAACTTGACAAATAGCAGTTCGTTCATTAAATATTTTTTATATGCTAAACACCTAACATTTTAAAAAATATATATGGCTTATTTGGTGATTACATGTGACACGCGGTAGCCCACCGCGTTACTTCACGGCGTTATAGTCTTATGTAAAAATTAATATTCTCATAGGCCTCATCACTTTATTCATACGTCGGTCAAGTCAAACTGCGAAATTATTAGAAAAATTTATAATTTGCAGAATGACTCATTTATACACTTTGATGCATTAAAAAAAAAACAGAAAGAAAAAGATTTAATTTAAGTTAGTACAAATTGTCCTGTAGCAGGATTTGAACTCAGAAAAATAATTTGCAGGACCACACTTTATCCAGCTACAATGCTTTTTACAAAAAGTAGTGTTGTAAATACGGCATTCATATAAAAAAAATGTATGTACCAATCTTAGTTTCTCGTAATGTGTTTGCGAGGTTTTTTATTTCAGGTTTGCAAACAGGATTAGAAAATATTTTCGTAATTTATTTCACTGTGTATAACAGAGAAATTACAAAAAAAAATAATAATATTTTGTACTGTTGTGGGATTTTAATACGAATCGAAAAATTCCGAACCACTCCCCTACCAAACCTTTACACGAAGTACTGTATTTTGTAAATATGGATTTTACACGAAAGTGACGAATGTGTCTCTCTTAGTATCAAGCCTTGTTAGAACGCCGGCTTCTTTGTTTTATTTGCTGTTTGTAAAACGAGGTTACGAAAAATTAGGTTTATTTTTGTTGTGTGGGTATTTCACTGTGTAGACGGGAGGTTTTGTTCTGTAGCGGAATTTGAAAAAAAAAAAAAATAATAAAATCATTGGCTCTCCACGTGTGGTTCGCCACTCACCTACTACTATTTTACACGAAGTAGTATTTATTCATACGTCGGTCAAATGAAACTGTGAAGTCATTAAGAAAGTAAATACTAAACAAATTTGCTCCTTTTCACACTTCGATGAATTAAAAAAACAGAAAACGAAGGAAATAATTTTAAGTTATCACAAATGGTTACCTAACACTTTTTATTCGACGTTAAGATATGGAACTACTTTCCATCCATCGTTACCAACATTAATGGGCGAATGTCAATCAGTGCGCCCACTGAAACATAGGCACGCAGGAGCAGTGATTTTTTTCTAAGGTTCACTTCTAAAGTGCTCACTTTATCGTGAACAGCCTTTATCAAGAATACGAAGAGCATCCGATAAATTAGCTGTGTAAAAGAGAATGAGAATCTCGCCCATGGTAGCAAGGGATTAAGACCATTTTTAAGTACACGTTTTTTACTGTCCCACGATTCATCTCTGGCGAGTCCAATAATATAATGTATATTGCAAGAGCAACTTAAAGGTACGCATGTTTGAAAGTTAGCTTTTCCTCAAAACGAATTCGTGAAATGCAGAGAACTCTAACCATACTGAAAGATACTTAAGACACGTCGGTTAAAACACACATGATGATAAAAATACATAGGGAAACACACACACTCTAGACTTGAGTAAGATAATTTTAAGTCACTCCGATTAATTTACTTTCAATCCAATGAATGGCGAAAGTAGTGAAGCGCATTAATAATATTTAATTAGGTTCGGTCTAATAGAATGTAAATCTGTATAAAACCACACTTAAACATGAGAAAATTAGTGGACAGCATTTGACTGTATTCAGTGGTTCGGTTTATTTTACTGTTTATATTTTACAGATTCAGTTTCGGGTATAGTTTCTGTGTTGTTAGCACTATTGAAGTATTCTCGATCCGGTAATATCTGTGTTTATTGCAGTATGTTCAGCTTCAGATTTCTATGACCAGTGAAATTTCTATATAAAATAAAAAAATCGTATTCAACAGGATTCCAGAATCCATGACTGTTTATAGTATTGTTTGCAAATATTTCGATATGTACTACGCATTTTTGATATCTCTAGGAATATTCCGCTGCACTGAAGTTTGCTTTTTCAAAAATGCCCATATGTTTTGTACCCTAAAATTTTCCAAATGCTGTAATCTACTATAAATGCATTACTAGAGTGATGATACAGTCCATCTGCTTGTTATCATCGCGACTGTGGTATTAAAAGTTTTTTTTTTTTATGTAGAGACAGCCCCAAAACGAAAAGTAAGCCCCGCTCAACTTTGCACATTTGTTGTCACTCAATTTTCAGTAAACAAAGTCCTTACGAAGATTTTAATACGAATCTTTCTCAGAAGACGTGTGTTACACGTGATTCGTAAGAACTGCCCCTGATTTTTCGCAAAATAAATTATAGAATAGTTATAACCCCATGTAAAAAAGTTCCGTTTGTTATTGACTTCTACGCTGCGTTTGACAGGGCCAATAGCGGACGTTCATGATTCCATCACCATGTGGGATTGAAATATCTAGATAATTATGTACTATTTTATTACTGTTACACATGTGAAATTAATCAAGTAAAAAATAAATAAATCGGATTTCGAAAGAGGTTTTAATATGTTTCCTATGTCTTCACTTGCTTGATTTTTAAATATTAACTCCGAAAATTAAGTTATGGAGAAAAAATACGTAAATTCAAGATGGAAAGGATTCTTCTCTCCTTAAAGACTTCGGAACTACAGTAGCACGATCCGGTGTTGTTCTATTCTGGCAGGTATACCAACCAATACCGAACGTAAAACGAAATGAGAGCGCTTTTGAGTATGTCTATACAAAAAACATTTTCGCAAAAAAAATATATATATATATATATATATACTGTCCTTAGCCAAAGGAATTCGCAAAATTGTCGAATCTCCGAACTGCAATAAAGCGCGTAAGGGAACGATGTTGTTTGCGCCTGGGAGGTACCCATTAGCCACAGCTGTCAAACGGGCGGCTTCTCAACTGATCCAAGGGGTCAACGCACCAGCAAGCCGAGGAGCTACGAGAATTCCCGGCTCCAATAGATGAATGACAACAATGGCGGGGGCGTGAAACGTTAGAATAAGGGTGGGGGAGCGGGTAGTGAAGTAGCGAGGGGGAGAGAATTCACGCGCGCCACGAGACCTCGAAGCGGACATCGTGTACGAAGTAGCCACGAAGAGAGAAAAAAAAAATTGGGGGTGATGGGCTAGGACCTTTGAACTGTCTGCCCAAGAACCTAGCCACTCCCTTGAGCTTTGCACGCACCCAAGTCATTCGTACTTGACCCGTAAAATGTCACGAAATGTATAACTCGCGTTTAGTTTTCAGACGGCAATACGAAACTGAATTTACAACAGATAAGCTCTCTGATAGAAATAACCAATCAACTAAGTGCGTAATTCTTTCAATAGTGTGACATTTGTTCTGCGGCACGTTATAAAGCGACAACACTCACAAGATTACGAACACAGTACCTCCCAATAAATAATGAAATTCTAAAATGGCAATTTAAAAAAAATTATATGCACATAAAAAATGACTCACCCTGCTCTTTCGTGGCCGGCACTTTTAAAGTGGAGCTTCCCTTTCGTTTTCTTGACAAATCTCCGCGGCGTGACAGTTCATCTCACGACGCGTCTCCAAAAAAATAAATAAAAATATTTAAACGTTAAAAAAAAATCCCGCACTCGGAGTAGTCCGAAAAAAACTCGGGCGGGCGCTAGGTGAGAAATCGGCGCGCTAAAGATAGGGGACCACGAGCGACGATGATGTCAGCCACCATCTCTTCACACCATGCCCGCAACTACGGAGTGGATGTCGAGTAAAAACGCTTCGCATCACGGAATGAGAAGCGGAGAGGGGAGAAATAATCAATATGGAAGTAGTTGAACGGGCAGCCGCAGTGGCGCGCCACTGTGCAGCCGCGCGCCAACACGAGGCCGTACCGGCGGGGTAAACGTCATTTCAGAGCAACGGGCTTCCAACCTTATCTCTCTCTAAACAGGAAGAGTAATTTTTATGTTATATTTCTGTGGCTTTCCTTGCATGTTCAGCATTCACAAGCAGAGAAATAAACACCGTCTACGATAAGCGCGAGACTCTGCAACGAAGTGGAGGGGCGTGGCAGTACAACGAGAGCATTCCCACGTGGTTCGACAGAATCCCGCCAGAGTGCAGCGCGACGCAAGCCAACATCCGCGCCATCTGTGTTTCCATGCGATTGCCAAGTTATCTTTCGCTGCCCTTTTCGCTGCCGTAGCCAAGGATGACGAATCCTGATTAAATCGATAAACTGCAATAAAATCTGAAGCACCTAAGAGTACCAAAAATATACACTTGGGAATAATAAATACTCAAAAAAATATCAAAATTTGGTGTCTAACTTAACTTTTGCATTTTGCCGAGAAACATTTTGACGTATCTAAAAACATAACAACAAAGTTAATCTAATAAACACATTGTGCGATGAAAGCACGTTAATTAACATCCTAACTTTTATATTTTGCTAATTTGACTGTACGAGTAACACATGCTGCTGCAGTCGGTTGCGTGTTTTTATTATAAATGTAACGTTTTTCCAAACAAGAATGCTTTCAAATTTAACAGCGTCACTTCCAAACATTCAAAGCCCCTAAATGAAGGCGAAACCATTAGAAAAACCCGAGATGATCTTTTAAATTTCACGCAAAACATTCTCACGTGACAACACAGCTGTCAGAACGACTTGTGAAGAAAGATGGGTTAACGATTTAAAGATTACATTCAGAGGGTGTGGTACATAAATCAACGCTGAACACGTTAATAGAAGTGAACATGTTTATTGAAAGCAACATAGAAAATGTAGAAAGGGTTAATTCTAAATAACAGTTTCTGCAAACTTTGTACGCAAATATTTTAAAGGAATTATACCATTTTTAGAGTGATGTCTTACGCCGCGGTCGCACTAAATGATACATATTTATCAATGTGGTTAGTGTTTATTTATATATAGGCCGTTCACGGTAGAGTGAGCACTTTTGAAGCTCTGATTACTTTTTTTTTTCAGCCAATTTATATACATCCGCCACTTATTAATGTAAACACTGCTACGACAGAAATTAATACAGTGTATACTTTCCACCCTACTCAAAACCAAAAGTCCAAGCTCACAATGAAATGTATTTATTTGTTATTATATCTGATGAGACTGTCTCAAAAAGTATTCACTTTACCGTGAACAGCCTGTATCAATGATCTTAGGTCCAACACCGATTACGCACGCGGAAACAGATGATATAGTCCATTCACGGTTTCCTCGAATGTTTTGAAACGAACCTTCGAAAAATCACCCTAGGAGTAACATGTCAACCTGTGTTTTAAATAACTTGGATAACACAAATATACAACACTGTGATTGAATACATAAACTTTAACTCAGTATCTTCTATAACTTGCAATATTTATTTCGTATTAAATACGAATTAAAAACATCAAGAGCAGCGATGTGCTGGCAACGGATTATAAGAAATAGTTCACAGATAAAATATTGTTTTAGCCTAATTTTTTTGGTATTTTATTTGTAAATGAAACGTTGCATATTAGTATATTTAAATTTTTAGGTAGCACTGAAGGAAACATATTTCATTGTTACAGTTAAAAATACCAGCGCAAATTACGGTGCATAAGCTGTAGTGACATGGTAGTTTTATTTTTCGTCCGAGGAAGAAACGAATAGGCGGAGCGGAGCTTGTCTGTAAAATGATTTCAAGGCTTCCTTTAGACCTATAATAATTGTCGTATTTCCTGCTTCCGCCAAACCGAATATATCGTGCCATTACTAGACACATCCTCATACTTTAGGCACAAAATATAATAAAGAGACACACTACCAGTGATGTAGTGCTAAATTAAGCACTGCCGGGGCTCTACCTAACTCCTCACCCACCACCTTCAGAAAACACTTACACTTATAACACATCTACTTATTTTTTGCTTTTACTCAACTTAAAGAACAGTGTAAAAATTTTGCTTGAATATTCTAATTGTTTGCGATTGTTTCCTTGTACATTTTAATTATTTACATCATCACGTAAACAAATATAACAGATAAACAATTGAAATATTTCAGACTAAATTATTATCACATTGTACTGAGATGAATAAATGAGTTCTTTGCTTTAGGTTTAAGGTATGCTTGAAAATGGATTTTCATTTTCCGCTTTCTTGCTTCTTTTTTGGCCTAGCCGTGTTCTTGTAGCTTCTGCTTAACGATGTGCCCTTAAATAATATGTTCATATGGCGTTAGATACCACTCTCGCAAGGTAGACCCAGGCTAATTGCGTACGTTTATTTATATTTTGAACTGAATCCTAACAGTATTATAAATGCGAAAGTTTGTATGTGTGTTTGGTACTCAATCACGTCGTAACGGCTTGGAGAATTTTGATTAAATTTGGGACAGGTTTAAATTATATTCTGGATTAGCACATCGGGTAATTATCATCCTGTAAAAACAAACAGTTTCTTATAGGGAATATATAGAAATCAATTTGAGTAGGCGCTGGTTGGTGGTCTGTTTTTCGTATTCCTTAGGGAAATGTTCGTTTTTCCGGGATGAAAAATACCATCTGTGCTAATCCAGAAGTAATAAAGAAGAACAATTAAGATAGAGCACTTGGTCATTATAATTAAGATTTGAATTTTGCACGCGGGCGGAGCCGCTAGTACAGCCAGTAAAAAATAACTGGTTTTTTTTTTAACTCTCACAATCACACAACCCAGTGTCGGAACTGAGCTCCGGCTGCCTGGGGTTGTACCAAAGCGACACTCCGGCACGATCCAGTACCGCTTCATCACTGCACACTACTAGTTTTTAAACTCAAGCAAATTGTAAATACCAGAACACTTTTATTAAACGTAGAAATGATGAATTGTGCATTTGTAAACACTCCGCAATGCAAAACGAGTGATTATCGCAAAGCGTGCATAACCGAATTACGTTGTTCAGACCTCAGATATAAATAACACCGTGCTAGTGACATTCTTATAGTTCACTCCCTACGCCTTATAAGGTTCACGCACGAGGTAATAAAAAAGACACAGGGATGACTTAATTTGCACCCATCTACTTTAATGCTATAGTTTCAACATCATAAATTAAATAAAACGCACGCTCCCCTCAATTTTTGTACAATGACCTGGTTTCCACATGTGTATAACGTAACTATGTGGACGTTGTTTATTGTATTGTGTATTTTTCGACAATTGTTTGGTAACCTTCCAATAAACATAAGCGGGGACAAATTATTACCATCGAAAACTTTTTCTACGAAACATGTTTGAATGTTTTGCAAAATTATATAACATTTTTTTATAGCATATAGATCTATTTTTTGTTATTGTATTTTCTTTTTCCACCCTTTCCCGCTACATGACGTCCGAAGGGACAGTGCGCTCGTTGTACTATATTCTTCCATCTTCTTTTCTTTTGTACTATTGGAGAATGCGTTCTTTTCAAGTATAATTATTCTTTATTTCATCAATGACATCCATATTCCGTTCCGGGGTAGACATGCGCATCTCGTTGGTTACCAAGGTAAGGCGTGGAAAACGGAATAACCACAAGAAAAACCAACAGTAGATCGTTATTCTCTACGTGACATCTTCAACTGTGAATTAGAGCTATAGCTCCAGTCACTTTTGGACAGAATTCTCAACACACATGTTGTGATCTTTGAATGACTAGTGTAATGGGGAAGAATGTATAGATGGAGAGTTTTGGACATTCGCCATTGCGATGCAGATGTCTGTCATGGGAAAACAGGGCTAAACACGAGAAAACACGTAAGACAAGTAACCTTAGACGAGAAAATAACTATATGTATTAAACACTGAAAAATTCCAAGAGGGAATAGATTTAAAAAAAAAAACAGAACCGTAACTGATTACAAAAAATACAGTACGTGTATATAAACACAACCAACAGAACACATAGAAAACATCACCGGGGCAGACACCTGTTAGAACATATTAGTACGACACTGATAAAATCAGTAGGAACAAAATAGGACAACATAACAACAAAAACGCACCCAAACACAGCAGTTTTACCAGACGACAGAATGTAATCCAGGTATGTTGTAGAAAATAATATATATTTTTTTTTGTCCACCACGCTACCACTTGCGTGCCCTACTGACGTCATATACGGATGACGCATTCCGTGCCGCCTTAACCTATAAAGCTAAAGTTCAGTTAGTACATGCGATCGACATGGGAATATGCATGTGACGTCAAAACTCACACGAACCAAACACATGCTGGAATGAATATGAAAGTTCGCATTCCCCACATGGGAGAATCAGAGTTCGGCGGGAATCACACGAAAAAAAAAAAAAATCAACCTCAGAAACGACGACGTAGAGAACTCGTATCCTTTTATATAATCCATTCACGGTTACTTCAGACTTTTCTGAAGCCCTGCTAAAGTTCTACTTGCAGGATAATATTCCTCCGCCTCGAGAGAACTAAGCTTAACTAAGACTGGAAAATTACACCAGAGGACAACGCACCGAAATCGTGTGCTCTTAGTTGTAGAAATATTTTGCATAAGAACTATTTCTTACTAGGTATTACCAACACATATGTTTTCTCTCTGTTTTTATTCATATATATATTATGAATTAAATATTAAAATTTATGATTAAAAGCAGTTAGAACTTAAATTTAACAGAAAAATAAGATACCTTCATGTTAACAGAGGTGTAAAATGTTTGTGGTATATGGCATATGTTGGAAATAACTAAACGCGTTCGTTATACATGAGACTTTTCAAAAGTTTGATTCAAAAAAGTTGAAGAAACCGCGAATAGACTGTAGCCTGTTCACGGTAAAATGAGCACGTTTGAAAACACTACTTTAGATTTACTTTCATTGACACTATGCATTTCTCCGCCATTGGCCTGATAACTTTTTATATGCGTCGAGCAAGTAAAAATGTCAAATAACATGTTATGAAAACAAATATTTTATAAACTGTTAAGTCTCACACTGATACGCATTTAAAAAATAAAAAGAGTAAAAGAAAACATTTATATATTCACAAATGTTTACCGAACGCCTTTGCTTTCAACGTTAGAGCATGGAACCGCTTTCTCTCCACTGTTACCAACTTTACTTGATGCATGTCAATCACTGTAGCCGTTAAAGTGTATGAAGGTAGAGGGAGTCACATTTCTCAAAGGTTGATTTCGAAAGTGCTCGATCAACCGTGAACAGGCTATACCTAGTTGATACCTTCCGACAATACGTGTACGTGGAACCCAGTTTCCCGAACCGTAAAGAAAAAAAAAATACTTCAGGCGGCTTTCTTCGACGAAACCCACTGCGTGACGATCATATGAAATAAGTATAAACGGAAGTCGTAAGTCATCCGGTCACAACTCTTTCCTTTTCACTTCGCGGCCCCTTAAACCTGGTACACGCTGGAGTCCAAAATTCTCCAGGTAAGCTAGATTCTTACTTAAACCTATGGAAAAATACAGTGGAACGCTGTGAATCGCGATTCATCATAGCAGCAGTAATTCCATGCTCAAGCCTTTATTGAAAAACCGAACCAAATCTAATTTTCAAGCCTGTCCTGCACTGAAAGAAAATCGAACAAGATATTTGTTTGTATAGGGCAAATATATATTTAGTTGCCCTGACAAAATATATTGCGGAGCAATCAAGATTTTAAAAGTAACAAAATTACTTTTGTTCGTCTAAAAAAATATATATATGTTTGAATAAACAAAATACCTGTGTTGGGCCAAAAAGAAAATTAAGACTGTCAACTAAATATTTTGTTGAATCCACTGTATATGATTGTTTGGCCACTCATTTGACTGTCTTCGTTCGAAAATACAGCTCGAGAGTTTGTTTGTATATTTTGTGACAATTAGAATAGTGACCATGTTTGTTAGTGCATCTATTGGTGCTTAAAAATCGTATAAACACGTTAATAAAACAATACAACAAGAAACTGACAAGTAAAGCTATAAAACTTGAAATATTTGATGGCACACGTTGCCCAATATATACGTAAAAGCTTTGTGGCGATATAAATGATCACATTAGCTGAGATTACTAAGGTGTAGCGCTCGGACGCAGGTAATCGAGATTTGAAACTCGGTCGAACTTGCAAAAATTTTTTTTGTATCAGCCCAAACTGTTTAATGTACGTGTAGCCAAACAAGTATAGCTGCAGCAACCAAATCTTGCAGTTTGGTGCAACCAAATAGAGGACGACAAAATAATTTGGTTTCAGCGACAGAAAATATTTCATTGCTCCTATACAAACAAATAATTTGGTTGCAACCAAACAAATCTTGTTTGATTCAACGAAACCTTTTTCTCGGCGTGGGAGAATAAAGTTCGCACGCTTTCGCGGCAATTATCTGTATGTTTTTGACTTCTGGTTTGTAGTGGCAGTCGTTGTTTTCCAGCCTCCGCCTCTTCGGGGGTAGGTAGCTGCAGTAACTGATTACTAGGGACATGAAAAATTCGCGTTATTATTTAGCATCAGGACGATATTCACAGTATTGTATCCACTAGAGGTCGGCGGCGTTTCTCCATTGGCTGCTGCACAGTTGTGAAGCCACGCCCGTTCTGACAGAACTGCTAGTGATTGGGGCACACAATTGTGATGCGCTCATCTATTGGCGCAGAGTTACCCAGGGCGACTCGCATGAAGTATGTTCCAATGACAAACTTATTTCAAAGGTACATGTGTTTCAAGTTTAACGTGTCCCGGCATAATAACGCGAATTTCGCAGGTCTCTACTGATTACCTAGGCCGCATTGCCCTTGGTACTGACAGCGCTGATCAGTGGCATACCAATGGGGACGCCATCAAAGACAATCCACACTGAGTAGCGCTCAGTAGTGGAACCAGTTAGAACACTCTTCAGCAGAGATTTCAGCCGGAACAATGGCGTCTGCTATGCGTGGTGAAGCAATGGTAGGCCTATCCATGTTGTCAACAGGGATGGGTATTTTTCGCTTTTCATTTCAGTCTGATTCAGACGCATCAATTGATGATGGGATCGAAGAATGTGAAAATATACTTTCCACCTGCATCTTCTGCACATAACAACGACGTTACTTGCTCGTTATCCATCGTCGCCATGTTGCGTCGTCTGCTTTTACTGAGACTACCTAACCCATGGACTATAGATGAGGTAGAACGATCTCGCTGGCAGCGCACAACCAATCTCCGTGTCCCAACATTAAACTGCTTTTTCTACCAACACGTCTAGCGAAAATGGTGTGGTTTGGATTTTAGGTTAGAAAACTGATTTTTAAACAAATGATTTGAGATGAATGTATACTTCCTCTAACCAATTTGACAGTTGTAGAGGATTGGGGTAGGTCAATGTTGGGTACATGCGCAGAAGACGAATAAGCGGTCTACCTCATCTTTAGTCTATGGCCTGACCTCCTGCGCGCCAGTAGCTTCAGCCGGAAGTATAGCCTCCAACCCAGACTTCACAACACCATTCGTCAGTAACTCATCAGTAGAATCAGTATGGAAATGAACGCTCGTCAGTAATTTCAGTTGCTGTCAGTTCCAAATGGAACGCGGCCTCAGTAGGAATTTCCATTGCCACCTCAGAAAGAAAGAACATAACTATTTATTTCCTCGTTTCTGGTAAACAAAAAAATTGCAGACAGCCGGCAATAGCGTATTTTTTTACTGTAATAAGGGTTTGACTCCACACTGGAAGTTGCTAGTAATTTCTGCAACATGAAGTTGTAATATCGCTATATTTTACTCGTTCCTTCACCAAAATGTGTATGTATTTCATTAAGTACTGAAATAAGTACAAGAATATAAAGTGTACCACGCGTTCGAGATATGCGATACGGCGATATATCGATCACAGCACAATAAAAAAATAATTATTTAATATCGCAACACATATATGGTCCAGAAATGTTGAGCTATATAATGCACATCGCGATAATTGCAACGTATAATCCACTCACTGTTTCTTAAAACATCTCTTAGTATCAATATTTCTGATACAGACATAATCGATGAGTTAAATGCTGTAATCTGTTCGCGGGTGAGTACTTCTGAAAGCCCCTTGCAGAATCTACTACGGTGTTTGTCCTGTATCCTTCCACCAAATTTATAGTTGACACTGCCAAGGACAGAAGGATCACTTTTTTATGCGTCGGAAAAGTTTGCCTGCACTGTAAAATATTTTTTGTGCGCGTGCACGACATTCTTTTTTGGAAAATGGCACCGAAAGATATTTTCGTAACACTACATATATATTAAAGTAAATTTCACAAAACCACATAATGTGGAATACGTAAAAAAAGATACAAAATTTTTAACAAGAAAGTATTGTAGACATCCGGTTTATTACAGACATTGTGCTTCATGAACAATTTTGTACGTTTTCTAAAACAACGTGTCGTAAATACACAGTCGTAGGGTTACAAAGAAGTCGCTTTGGAAGTATTGTTTGTAACATCTACAAAAACAACGTGTCGTAAATACACAGTCGTAGGGTTACAAAGAAGTCGCTTTGGAAGTATTGTTTGTAACATCTACAAAAACAACGTGTCGTAAATACACAGTCGTAGGGTTACAAAGAAGTCGCTTTGGAAGTATTGTTTGTAACATCTACAAAAACAACGTGTCGTAAATACACAGTCGTAGGGTTACAAAGAAGTCGCTTTGGAAGTATTGTTTGTAACATCTACAAAAACAACGTGTCGTAAATACACAGTCGTAGGGTTACAAAGAAGTCGCTTTGGAAGTATTGTTTGTAACATCTACAAAAATGTTTTTAAAAAAGTAAGTATTCTTATTCATAAGTGCATAAACCAACCAGAAACTGCATGACGTAGAATCAGCGCCCACAAATTTAAGCGCAAAACTTCTAATGCAATGGTAAGCTATGAAACTAAACATTCTCTCATTTACTACCAACTTTACTTGTAACATGGCAGACACAGCGTGTCCTTTAAAATCTATGCAGTCATAGTCAGTCATTTCTTTTTCAAAAATTTATTTTTTAGAACTGCAATTATGCACGAAGCAACTATATGGGGCGGAGGAACATCCTGAAAGTAGAACTTTAGCAGGACTTCACGAAAGTTACGAAGTAACCGTGAATGAATGGAATATCATCCGGAGCCAGTTTACATCATAGCATAGGCTGTTCACGGTAAAGTGAGCACTTTTGAGGCCCTAGTTACTTTTTCCTTTCAGCCGCATGTTAACGAATAACCACCTTTTAAATAAATATTGCCATGTAAGAAATAAACACGGTGTGTATTTTCCACCGTACTACGGATTTAACGTCTAGATAAAATAAAATAAATTTATTGACTATGATTCCAAATGAGAGGGCTATCCAAAGTGCTCACTTTACCGTGAACAACCTGTAACAATGTTAGGGACTGAAGTAGCCATGGCACCAAATGCGGTGATCACCTGCCTATCAGAATAGCACAAACTCCGCTACGCCTGACGAGCGATGCTCACGTAATTGGTCTCTGATTAGCGGGAAATGAATGGGAATCATCGCGCCCGAAACCGAACTGCTATGAATGGACAGGCGTGAGTGCAGTCACGCACCCCAAACGCGCCTAAAGATGTTGCACGATAAAGCCAGCACTTTTGAAATCAACCTCGGGAAAAATGTCACTGACCCTGCCTGCATATATTATAACGGACGCACTTGGTGACATACGCCCAGTAAAGTTGGTAACGATGAATGGAAAATAGGTCCATATCTTAAAGTCAAATTTAATGTGTTAGGTAACCGTTTGTAACGATTTAAATTATAAGTTTCGCTTTGTACATTTTTTTATGTCTCGAAGTGAAAAAAAGAGCAGATTCGTGAAATATTTACTTTTTTAATAAATTCAAAGTTACATTTGATCAACGCATGAATAAAGTGATGAGGCCCATGGTAGTGTTCATTTTACAAAAGGCGAAAGAATACACAACGTAAATAAAAGTAGGTCTTAGGCAGGGCTTTCAAAAGTGTTAATTTTACCGTGAATAGTCTTTACCAAGCAGTAAAAAACTTCTGTGCTTGTTACAAACAATTCTTTGAAAAGTAGTTTCCCAATATATTCTTGTAACTGTACACATATATTAGTGTATATTTACAATACATTATTTTAGAAAATACACTGTTTATGTAGCTCAATATTTATAATAAACTCGAAGTCTACATCACTTGCTAGTTATAATTCAACATTAGTTTCACGCGTGCCCCGTTAAGATTTTGAAAAATTTAGTCCACAATAATTGCAGTGTTACAAAAATATTTTTGGAAACCAGTTGCCACGGAATTCCTTGTATATACACAGAAGACTTTTATTGTGGAGGCGATTTAGAAGGCATGCGGCTGCGCGAACAGTTAAGAGACTTACGCAAGAATGTTCTTACTACGGTTGCGCAAATGAGTTGCACATTCTATATTGCGAATATATAACATCTTACGTACTATATGTGCTTACTATGATTACGCTAATGAGTTATACGATCTATATTGCACCACTCTTTTATATACTAAATATAAATTGATATAAACATAATAATTTGTAGTAAAGTTGATTACGGCTGTTCGACCACGTCTTACAAGTTCTACAAATTCTATAACTATTGTAACTATTTTTCTCTTTTCAGGGAATTTATAAATAAAAGTTTGGTTTTAAAAGTTTTCTATACAGTTAATTTATTGTATTTATTAAATTTTCAAAATCTGTTATAGCAAGATTTATAGTATAAATCATTATAATTGGGTTAATGTGGCTGCAAATACATATTTCTCTTCCATTGTTTTGACATTGTTATCGAATTACTGTTGATACCACTTTTAAAACAAGTACAATTTCCTTACAAACATTTTAACTACGTAAAAAAATTGTGTTGTTTTATTATTAACGTTTCGAAATTTGTCTGAAGCGAGATTTATAGTCAAAATCTTTATAAAATGCCTCAAAAAATTTGTTTTCAGGCCAACGGAAAGGTATTGCTGTGCGTTAATTAAAAAAAAAAAAAGTCAACAACTAAATTTGAACTATTTGATATTGTTCTATGGTGTTTATTTTATCGACAATATATATTCGAATAAACAAAAAATACCACCTGCAGCGAAAATTGATACGTGTAGTTTTCGATTTTAAAATTGTTGACTGTTTCTTGAATAGTAACGCACCAAAAACGAAAATCAGTACATTTTAATGAAATAATATTGTTTTAAAAATTATAACACTTTACTATGTAGAATTATATAATATAAAATCAAAAAATGTTCTTTTAAATTTTAACCGAATTTCATTTTTTTAAAGTCCCTATTAAAAACTTAAACTTTTTTTTCAGATAAAGTTCTATAAAGTTCAATATTATTATTGGTAAACACTTGAGACCAGTGCGCGATATTGGGTCTGAGCTAACGTGTTGTGGAGTACAACCACTGGTGGCATCTTTTCGAGAAATACAAATGGCCCTATGCATAGGACACAATGAGATAAATGGTTAACACATTGTAGACTATGCTCGAGCTACACTCGAGCAAAACTAATTTGAAAATTTATTTTTTGTTCAGAACAAAACTCGCATGGATGTGCAATCTTTGTTCTGCTAATGTTTGACATGACTACACAAGAACACGACAGCGCAATAACAATGATATTTCTAAAGATAGAATTTATTTTTGTAGACACACAAAGGGACGTGATTGATTGTAAATCCTTTTATACGATAAAATACATTTCATTGGGTCAATATCAGCTCGGCTCTAAATTGGTTGATGACCGAACAATAATGAACGCTGTAAAGTACAGGGTAGTGCCCGGTGTGGTATGGTCCAATAGGACGATAGTGCGTTCTAACACAGACACCAACAGAACTGGTGGTGTTCTTGCAGTAGTGGATATAGGTGACTCACTTCTAATTTGTCTTGAGTGCCAGTAAATGTGTACAGACCGCAATGTGTTAATCGAATCACTGATGGTAAACATGTTTCAAAAAATTACAATATCTCCTTAAAATTGTATTCGACATGCTGCTGTATGACGGGATGGTGAACGAAATTGAAAATCTCGCCGCGGACGAGCGAAACCCCAGCACGTCCCGCTGTCGCCATGGCAACGCACACCTACGTTAGTGGCGAACAGATACGCCCCGGCGCGTTGTCGTCGACTCAGCTGTTCCCGCCGCATAACCACGACAGTATGTAAGCACACAGAAGTATATCCGCTGATGTGGGCTTCCCCGGTCGCCTATTGGCTTCACGAGTCTCGAAAGACGGGCCTTGTGTCTGATTGGTAGACACCTTGCCATTGCGTACGCAGTCCTCTACACAATCTACAGGCTATTCAAGGTAACGTGAGCACTTTTTAGAGTCCTCTCATTTGGAATAATAGTCAATAAATATATCCTATTGTAGCCTTAGACGTTAACTTCAGAGTGTGGTGGAAACTATTTACTGTGTTTATTACTTACATGGCAATATTTATCTTAAAAGGTGGTTAAAGGATCAAATATGACTGAAATGAAAAAGTAACTATGGCCTCAGAAGTGTTCACTTCGCCGGGAACAGCGTATAGCAGAAGTCACGTATTCTATCTGCTAACACTTGACCCGGATACATGGAATGAAGTTACCAGAGTGCTGAGTGTTTGCTATTGGTTCCGAGTCTTGCAGGGCGTGTCGGGTTAGCAAAGGTAAAATGGCACATGAAAAACTAACATACACTTGTATACCGTCCACCTTGGTACGGGCTATTCACGTAAAATGAGCACTTGTGAAAACCATGTTTAAGCTCTACTTGTACTGCACGTTGAGTACTCTTCCGCCATGTGTAAAATTAACAATAACATATGCCTGGCCAGTGAAACTGAGAAATTATTATAAAAGAAAATACTTTACAAATTTGCTGATTTTTACACTTAGCTGCAAAATAACATCAAGAAAACCCATACATAACACATATAATTACACGGTAAAATATGAAACTATTTTTCCGTCGTCGTTACAAAACTTTACCGGGCGCATGCTCCTCAGTGTGACCATGAAAAAGTAGGCAGGTAGGTGCAGTGACATTTTTAAAGATTTATAGAGTGGTTTATTGGCTGCGAATATCCTATAGGAAATTATGATGCAAAATGTAGGGTATCTAATGGTTGACTACTGTGTGCTCTGAAATATTCCCGACAGGCTACGGGGTTGGTTACCACGCTCTTATTGGCGAACCGCGTCTCGCCAAACTGCTGTCACAGAGAGATGAAGAACAAAGAAGTGAAACAATCGGTCAAGCCGCGAACTTCAGTCGCACACGCCAGAAAAATGTCGCAACGGATATTCGTTAGTGAAAGCATTTTAACTTAACTCGTCATCCAGCAGCCTAGCAAACAGGTAGAGCCACCTGTATTTCGCGAAGAGATTTACGCGGGGGCTAGACTTCAATATCCTACGTGAACACTTCCAGTCTTCCTTTGGCTATTGGTAGAGACCTGAAGAATCCGCGGATTCATTTTGGGACAAGTTATAATTCCAAACACGTGTGTTTATATAACTTAAGCCATTGGTCCACCCGGTGTTTGCCACCTCCTGGAGAACGCCAATCCAATCGTCGCCTTCCACTGTGATAGCAGACAACCGATCTGCAGTTGATACCGGCATATTTGTACATAAGACTGTATAGTCTAGCCTGCAGGTCATTAAACACGCGAATTTTTCAGGTGTCTACATAGCTTGCTTGTCTTTGTGTGAAGACAGTATGTTACGCGAGTGAGCCATTTAGGATTAAGTCTATCCGATACTGACCGCCCGTGATTCCCAAGCAGACAGATAGTACGCGTTAACAATTATTCAAACGATCCAATAACGAAAGTGGTAGTGAACTAAAGTGTGTCGGAACCCAACTTATCCTGAAATCGTTTCGCGAAAAACGGCTGCCCCTACAAATAGGGAATCTTTCGCATAGTGGCGTGAGGTTGAGTGTTGCAAGGTAATCTGGTGCTTGCTCACTTCTGTATATTCTCGATGCACCGTGCAGCCTGGGAAAACTAACTGTATTCAGACCACTCGCAAGCGAGCAGCAAGGAATCCATTACACGCGTCCTGTGGCGTCAGTTGCAGAGCTATACGTTTTATTGGTGGAAGCGTAAACTAGCAAGCGAAAGGATACAGCACACAGCTAACTCCAGCTTACCTTGAAACAGTTCACCACACGTCACTGCTTTCGCGGAACACGGTCTCCAATCAGACACAAGGCCCGTTCTCAGATACGCTCAAGCAATAAGGGAAAAGGTACGCCGACATCAAGCAAGCGCCAAGCCATTTCGTCTCTATGCCTTTATCTTTAGGCTGTTCACGGTAAAATGAGAACTTTTGAAAGCCCTGCTTAAGATCTACTACGTTGCGCATTCCTCCGCCTTATGTAAAACTAACATTTCCATGGGTATCATTAATTTATTCATGCGTCGGTCAAAAGAAACTGTAAAATTATTACGATAGTAAATGCTTTATAAATGTGCTCCTTTTCACACTTCCATGCATTAAGAAAAAAATAACGGAAAGCGAAAAGGAATAGTTTTAAGTTATCACAAACGGTTACGAAAACTATTCATTCGACGTTAAGATATTGAACCTACTTCCCATTCATCGTTACCAACTTTACAGGGTTGAATGTCACATTGTGCGCCCATTAAAATATATGCATGCAGGGGCAATGACTTTTTCCTACGATTCATTTCCAAAGTGCTCACTTTGTCGTAAACTGCCTTTACTATGAGCTGCTGGTGAGGACATACTGCGGACACGGGCTTCTGAAGTGGAGTACAGAGATTTCGGCGACTCTTAAGGCGGATTCCCAACCACCATCTCGGATTTATCGATTTTTCACCAAAGTTTCTATTTCAGAAGGTGTATTGAAATTTACCCTCCGACATATCCTAAATAACAGTTTCCTAAACGTTATCTAACTGCTACAGTTTCGCCACATTGATTGATTTTTAGCTGGTAAATGTCTAAGCGAAACGCGAAATTATTTCTTGCGAACAATTACAAAGGCGACGTAACAACAATAGTCAAGAAATACTGATCTCAAACAATGTACTAGACAATGCTCCGTGCTCTGTCGTACCATAAAACATAACACAAATCTTTACTTCCAGAGTACGGCAAAAATCGATAAATCTACGATGGCGGGTTAGAATCTGCCTTAAAGAGAAGATCCTTACGAGCGTATATTTTCAATATAGATACGCGGCATGTACTTTTTGGTACAACAAAAATTTTAAAAATTTCTTACAAATAGGCTATACATGATACGGAAACATCTTTAATGTAGGGAATTTTTTCTGAAAATTTCGCGAAGGATACATTTTGTTTGAAACGCCTATCTTTAAAATTATCGCACTAGGGCGAAATTTCCTGAACATGGAATTTCCTATTTAAATTTCGCAGCTACCAGCCGGTACGCAGTGCCCTTAACATCAAGATTTTGAGAGCCGATGACGGTGATGTGAAGTGAGTATGGAGCAGCGCCCGAATGCAAGAGTGGGGTTAACGGAAGACCCCGAGAAAGCCTGCCGAGCAGCGGCATCATCCGGCACGATACCCACATGCGAAGATTCAGGAGTAATCCCCCCCCCCCCCGGGAATTGAATCCGGTATGCCTTAATTGGTGAAAGGCGAGAAGGCTAACCGTTCAGCCACCGCGGCCCCCACAGTTTTACGTGACCGACGCATGAATAAAGTGGCACGGCCCATGGCAATGTTAAATATACATATGGTGGTAGTTTAGAACGTAATCCGAGAAGTGGATCGTAGGCAGGTGTTTCAAAAGTGATCAGTTTACCGTGAACAGCCTATAATTACCGCCATCCTACTTGTCCACAATACGCCGGATACGGGCGTAAAGGATATTCGAAATAAAGTGGGCACTTTTACAATCAACCTTGGAAAAATGTCACGGCCCCTGCCTGCATATATTTTAACTGGCACACTGACTGACATGCGCCCTATAAAGTAAGTAACGATAGATGGGAAGTAGTTCCTTATATTAACGTCGAATAGAAAGGATTCGGTAACCATTTCTGATAACTCAAATTATTCCTTTCGCTTACTGTTTATTTTTTAAAGAATCAAAGTGTAAAAATGAGCAAATTTCTTAGATATTTACTTTTCAAATAATTTCCCAGTTTCACTTGATAGGCGCATGAATAAAGTGATGAGACACACGAGAACGTTAATCTTACATGAGGCGGAAGAATACACAACGTGCATACAAGTAGATTTTAAGCAGGGCTTTCAAAAGTGCTCATTTTACAGTGAATAGCCTATACCATTTCGTTTATTGGCTGAGCGGGGTTCTGATATGGTCCTTGTGACTGACTGGCTGTTCCGTGCCTCGAAAGATTTCCTATTGGTTAGCCATAAACATATGTGTCCCAGTTAACTCTCACTACAGAGTATAATACAAAATGTCGATTACAGTTGCAACTGACTTTCAGTAAACTCTTATGACAAGAAGTTAATGTTTCTCATACCCCGGCAACATTACAGTCTGTGCTTCAAATCAGTATTTACAATTAAAATTAATGCATTTGTGAGAGAACAATGTTTTCTACAAAGTTGATTACCATAGTGCTTAATAAGGCGTGAACCAGATACACGTCAAATAGGTGAATGACAAAAAAGTGAAAAACACTCAGAAATTGGGAAGAGAAAAAAAAAGATATATATATATATAATGCAGAGTTTTTGCATTTATATAACATTTTCTGAACAAATCTAAAATTCATTTATTTGCGCAGGGAATATTTGACGTTTCTAAAATTCTACTTTTGGGTTTATCGCCGCAGGAATATCCTACGCCGCAGGAATATCCCTACAGAGGACAGAGACGAAGGAACATTCTTAGTTGGGCGGGTTCCAAACCATCAGTGAAAAACCAACAGGTGCTGAAATAATTTGTTATAGTTCCCGCGGGTTTGCATCGAACCAGTCAGCAATATAGCCTCCTCGCCAAAAGAACGTTAGCACCGCAACGATTACGGACACAGAGAACTCCAGACTTCTGAAGTTCTGCCTGCCATTAAAGTATTCTGTTATGTACTACGGCCAAACACTTTGTAAAGAAATTATTTGCTCCTGTCATATTTTTAATACATTTCAATTTAATATTCTTGAAAATTAAATTATGCACTTATACACTTCGAGTTTAATTCGAAAAACTAGTATAAAAAACCGATGGGCATTAAAAGAAATACATCGCATTCGTCTGGATAGCTTCCTTGCCATTGTGAGATGTCCCTACTTTTTCGTTATTTTAGCTTGTCACAGTCTTTGATGGATGTTCCACAGTAAGATGTGATTTATTGCAAATCGCAGCTGGAACTAAACTTGAAGATAACGTAACGTTTCCCTTATCAAGCTGCGAGTAATAAGACAGTTCGTAGATCCCATTAAGGACAAGGTGTAACAACTGGAGATGATAAGTCACATGAGAAATGTTCAACTTTGGAAAAGCTTATCATGGCAAGTATAGTGAACGGGTGGTAAACGAAAGAGCGCTATTATGAATCGTTGCTAGCACCTGTACAGAAACAAGAAATACTGAAGATCTTCCAAAGAAATGAAGCTATTTTTAAGAATCTAAGTAATTTGGTTCTTACTCCAATGCGCGAAAGTATAAATCTCGACTATTATAAGAAGTCCCACACTTAACTAGTTCATAGGCTATTCACGGTAAAATGAGCACTTTTGAAAACCCTGCTTGAGATCTACTTGTATGCACGTTGTGTATTCATCCGCCTTATGTAAACTTAACACAGCCATGGGCTTCGTCATTGTATTCAGACTGTGCAATTAGGACTATTAGAAAAGTAAATATTCTACAAATATGCTCGTTTTTGCTAGTCGGTGCATTAGAAAACGACAGAAACCAAAAGAAATAATTTAAGTTATCACACATGGTTACCTAACACTTTTTATTCGAAGCTAAATTATCGAACTACTTTACATCCTGTGTTACCAACTTTACTGGGCACACGTTACTCAGTACGCCCGTTAAAATATATGCAGAGAGGGACAGTGAATTTTTCCAACGGTTCATTTCAAAAGTGCTCACTTTATCGTGAACAGCCTTTACCAGCGAGAACAACTGCTTTAGCAAATATGCTACAATTATCTGATGCTCGCTGAATTAGGTATGCATTTTCTACTTTGCGAAAAAAGAATGTCTGATTTACACTCACAATCCAGGCGAAATTCCTTACTGTCATGCTGAGGTACCAGTACACTCTAAACTTGAAACAGTGAAAATTGAGCAACTGATTATCAGTGCCAAATAACTAATTAATATCGTGGCTGAATTTCACTGATTTATTTGTGATTCCCACTGAATTGCAAGAATTCCACTGCTATAGATCCCTAGTTCCCACATAATATGCTTGATTCGCCGGTCAGCAGTATAGTATCAACTGACTTTCAGTAAATTTCATTTCGCTGATTGGTATCACTGATTCGGAATTAGAGTGTACTTTCGATTTCACGTCATTCAAAAATGTAACCCTTAGAAACAGTACAGAAAATAAGCAAGATTCTGGTTTACAGATATTTATGTGCGAACATTTCATCCCAACTTGTTACGACAGAACAAAGGAAAACTAACTCTAGGCGCAGTTGCTAACGACCCATTAACAGAAAATAAATTATTTAAAGACAAGAGGTTTGTCTGTATGCAAAGATCTTTCTTTCGGAACTGAAATAAAAGTTATTCAGATATATTCATCACTCGTTTTACAGTTAATATTGCAATATTTATTAAAATTTTCTTAATAAACATTGTTGTAAACTTGATAGGAAGGCGTACTCGCTATATATTCTACTGTCACCACTAAAATTTGTGTGAACAACTATTATTACGAAAGCGGTGATTATGTTGATAATAGTTAAAATGAAACTTAATCGAGGAAAACCTGACAGGAGCCAAAGAATAAGGTAAGACAGATATACTAACAGTAAGGTTTATTCTACCGAGGGTGGAGGGCAAGCTCCAAGATAATAGTTTGTAAAATAAATATTATCGCCGCCAGATAGCACTAATGTCGCATTATCGCTTTTTTCTGTTTTGTAAACAAATAGGATAATCACACACACATACATACAAATATACATATATTTATAAATATAAGATAACTATTTACATTTTGTGCCACCTTATATGCGTCACCTCTATTTCGTTGTGTTTGAGCACTTAAAATGTGTTACTAAGAATATTAAAGGATACTAAGATTAAATTTTGCTTTTGTAGCCATTGAGTTGAGCGAATTTACTATTTGGGTTTTTTAAATGTTTTAGTCTTTGTCTTTTGAATTTTTAATATTACTATTACTATCCTTTATAGTTAACTTGTTTTAATAGTTTTGCTAAACTTAGTTTAAAATTTCATCATCTGCTAGTGTTGCGAGTCAGTTTACTCAATATTTTTTGCCTTTGGCGCCATTTATGGAGAGGTAGGTGAACCTTAGATTTTAGCGTGTGTGTGTGATGCGTGTGTCAGTTTTTCGGCGGGGCCCCTGAATCCCATGGCATCTTGTTTCTGCACAGTTGTTTGATTGTGTATCCCTTCTGGAATAATATTAGTTTTCCCCATTTGACAAAACTCCTGTATTCAGTTTCAGCAACTAGTTTTTTATTTGAAATTTTGTCATTTACGTGTACTTAACCACATTGTGTACTTGTTTCGTTAATTTTTTGTACTTGTATCCAGCTAGAGATGCTGAAATTTTTCTCTATATATTTGTGTAATTCTGTAGAATTCTAAAGTTCTAAAGAATTTGTTTGAGAAACTTTTAAGTTTGTAACTGTTCGAAAAACGAGCCCAACAAAGTTGTCATTTTTGTCATCTAGGACTACGTTTAGTAATATAATTAAATCAGTTATAATTAATTTGTACGTAAGTTGGCGCTCTGTTAAATTCTTCTCGTTTTGATAAACAAACTGTTAAGCAGTGAACATTTTCTTATTCAGTGAAATAATTTTGCCGCCAACCATCTTGTCACTAACTTTGAAAGATAATTTTGTGTAAGTATAAATTTTAGAACTGCTGTGTGACGAGATAGAAATAATCATCTATTGTGTGTAATAAACCGTTTTAACTAAGTTTTCCATTTTACAAATTTTAAGTGAGATGCAATGTCACATGTTAGTAAATAATGTTATATATCGATTGTGCTACATCCTGAATCGATTCTTGGCCATGATGATTTCCGAATGCCCCACTTCCTTTCTTCACGACTTGATAATCATGTAGGAGATCTTTATTTTTATTCTCTTCACTTTGGATTCCCACTATTATGGGGTAGATATTACTTTTTGACCGCGAAAGCGGTCACCGACTACCGCCCTAGACATGGAGCTGTAAGTGCTTCGATTTAGCATTTTCACAATGAGGTGTGGCATCCTCCTTCTGATGTAATTTTCGGCCATCCCAGCTTCGTCCCGGCTGCGGGCGAAGCCTGAATTCTTCAAACAGACTATTCATATTATTCTTCTTAGCATGGAAAATTTGTACTAACACCTAGACCTCGACCTTGAAACATCGTTTTTGGACTCTGCTTCCCCTTCCAGCCCTTTTCAACATGGACTTTGTTAAATATATGTATTTTTTCAATTATTTGGTCGTGCCAAGAAAGTTCAGAATGTAATGTGAAAATATATTGTTTTTTGCATAACGACTTGTATCCTTGACACAACCTTTGCTCGGCAAGATGGCCGTATGTAATTTTGGTCTTGTTAAATAGGAATATATATATATATATATATATATATATATATATATATATATATATATATATATTGCAATTTTTGCTCGGGATCCCGATATTACAGAGAATTCCATATAAAATTTAACAACTATATTATATGTGTTAAATTATACGTATTTGAGATCTAGTTAAGAAATTGTACATGCAAGATATTACGAATGTCAGATGTGTGGAAATCTTATTAACAACTAAAAAAAGAGAATTTTAAAAAATCTTATTGTCCTTCCGAAGAAAAGCTTTCAATTCTTTTGTTTACCGATAATTCATAACCTGGGTCCATAAACCATAGTGAAAAATCATTTCACTAAATACAAATTTTGTTACGTTGTGCTGAATATTAGTTAGGCCCCTTTTTTATACTTGGACTAACCCTAGTACATGCACCATCACAGCAACTAGATCCACGTGTTTTAGAAATGTGTGCCCCCTAACAATAAATAATAAATTTAAGATATTTAGGTGGCGCAATCTTGTTAGAACTACATAAATAATAACTTTTTTAGTTCTTCGCAGTAAAGTGGCAATCTCAAGAAATATGATAACACATTGATTAATATTCTGATGTAAAACTAGATTTAGCAAAACAATCTTACTTCATATGAATGCGACAGTAGAATCGAAACATTTCTTCTGAAGAGAGCTTATCTTTATTTCGCCCTTGGATTGATAACTTCTTTTATGCCAACTTTACTTGGAACGATAGACTTATACACACATGCAAATGTCTTTTCGCGACGTATGTCCGCCTCCCCCTTTTTACATAACTTCTGAACCCGTGAACAGAATTTCACCAAATTCAGTATATGCGTAGTATTTAGTATGGAAATCGACTTCTGTAAATTTTCACAACGCAGTGTACTTATATTCAAAATGGAGGCATTTTAATATTTAGGGCACTATTTCATATTTCCGAACTCTGCTGCGGTATTTTTCCCTTTAAAGGCTGTTCACAGTAAAGTTATCACTTGAGAAATGAACTTTATAAAACTGTAACTGCCAATGCATGCATGTATTTTAATGGATGCACTGAGTGGCATTCACCCAGTAAAAATGGTAACGATGGACGGAAAGTAGTTACATATCTTAATGTCGAATAAAAGTGTTAGGTACCCATTTGTGATAAATTGAAATTAATTCTTTGGCTTTCTGTTATTTAATGCATCGAAGTGTAAAAATGAGCAGATTTGTAAAGTATTTACTTTCTCAATAATTTCACAATTTCATTTGACCGACGCATGAATAAAGTGATGAGGCTCATAGTAATGTTAATTTTGCATAAGGCGGAGGAATACACAACGTGCATACATGTATATCGTAACCAGGGCGTTCAAAAGTGCTCATTTTACAGTGAACAGCCTATACCAAATTTTCCCATAAGAATTTTCTTTTTCTTTTTTTTCCTAGAGTAGAATAAAACTTTACCGATAGCTACAGTTAGGGGGTAGTCACTTCTGCAGCAGCGAAGAACCTTATGTGGACTTAAAAAGATCTAGGAGGATACCACACAACACCAAATATAACACTCATTTCATTTCGTTTGGCTGGAATCCAGGTTTTTACTCATCTGCTCTACAGAATGTACAGACGAACACAACTGGGCACGTAAAAAAAAAAAAAAAAAAAAACCTCCGTGCAAACTCAGAGTATCGCTTTACTCCCACACCAATTTATGTCCGGGACGCGTTTTTAAAAACCCACAAAAAAAAAAGAATAAAACACGGTGAAAAAAAGCAGTGTCGTGACGAACTCATATGTTTGGCGAGATTTGCTGAAGTACCTCGCTGGCCATCGGCTTCAGCTGCGAAGCGACAGAAAAAAAAAAACAAGGAAGTGTCGAGGGAGGGCTGTGTGAACAATGGTCGTGTTTTTTCTGACGTGGGGTGGGTCGTCGAGGGGGAGGACTGGTCGATCGTCAAGGGGGCCGGTTATGATGTAGGTATGGGGGGGTTGGGAGGGGACAAAAGGACCAAGTGACACGCCACGGGTCTCCCCTTATCCACATCATTACCAGCCCAGACACTTCTGTCAGCTTTAGCGAGAAGGAACACACGCAACCATTCCTGCCACCCGACTGCTGCTCAAGGGCGCGCGGAGGAGCAACAAAAACCAACTAAAACTGGCAACACAGCCTCGCTCGAAGGCAACAACGTAGTCAGCGCACAGACGCCGCTGCTATAGGCTGTTCACGGTCACGTCCAACTTTTCTGAAGCCCTGCTAAAGTTCTGCTTACAGGTTATTCCTCCGCCTCATGCAAACAAAGCTTAACTGAGTACAGACAATTACACCAAAGGGACACCGCATCAGATTCCTGTGCACTCTATTTTACATAATAACTATTTCTTATTGGCATTACCAACACACTTATTTTTCCCTCCTGTACATATTCGCGAGGATTAACAAAAAAATATCATATTTTATACACAGAATATAAGTAACACTTAAATTTAACTCACAATAAGACACTTTTATATTAAAACAGTCATAGAAAGTTTTTAATAGGCCTACGTAATATTTTTAGGAAACAACCACACACGTGATTTTTCAAAGGTTTGATTCGAAAAATTGTGAAGAAACCGCGAGTAGACTATAGGACCACGTCAAAGGTACAGCCACGCCATTTTACTTCTAAGTACTTCCCAAATATTTGACTGGAGTACACAGAGTATAGTTGATTCACGGTATCTTCGGCCTTTTTCAGAAGTTTAACTAATCCTGGAAACTTACACCAGAGGGACAACGCACCACATCCGTGCGCACTAACTGTAACAGTATTTTGTATTAGGACTATTTCTTACTAGGCGCTACCAACATACCTATTTTCTCCCTGATTTTTATTCACATTATTTATAAATGAAGCACTATAATTTATACATAAAATATGAATAACATTTCAATTTAACAGAAGAAAAGATTTTTATGTACACGAGTATAAAAAGCTTATGATACAGGGCGTATTTAGGAAATAACAAACCCGTCATACGTGGGGAGATTTTTCAAAGGTTTGATTAAAAAAGTCTGAAGAAACCGTTAATGGACTATACCGTGAAATCCAGTCCGTTTTCATCGCGTATTTCCTTCTTGTTTGAACACGTTTCTGCAGCCTCTCAGAGCGATGTGCCAGTGAAGTCGAGCTCAGAACTCCCGGGGCAGAGTGTCCAGGCAGGCAATCGCGCAGCTGCGAGACGTCGCCACAGGTGGGACGTGCGTACGTGCGAGGAGACGAAGCCACTGAGCCAGACGACTCTCCCGCAGTTGGTAAGTTGGTAATGGTCCGTGGAGGGTCGCTCGGGGTCTCGACGTTCAAGGCCACCTTCAACCGTGCGAGAGCTGCCGACGACGCCTGTACGGGCCGTGTGCGTCCAACTGCGCCCGACAGAGTTTTGGAAAAGTGGCGTCGCACAAGAAACGACCAGACTGTTGTGCACGAGCCCCTACCCCTCCCTCCTTCGTTACCACCAGTCACACCACAACTCCCTACACACACTTCTTAACACACACGCATGAGAAAAAAACACACGCGCACGTACTCTTCACTTATAGGCTGTTCGCGGCAAAGTCAGCACTTTTGATGCTCTAGTTACCTTTTTTCCTATTTGCCATTTTTTAAATCCTTCCACCACTTTTGACGTGAATACGTCTTTAAATTTGCGACCACAGTGGTAGTCAATCCAGAAAATCCGATGATAACAAAATCGGGGGATACAGTCTGGCATTGCAGCTCCGAACCTATCGTCTACATCCAAAATTCAAATACACCACTCGATTGCCAAAGGACCTAATAATATGTTACGTAAAGTGAGGGCTGCGAAGCATCTGGAGGGGGGGGGGGGAGGGGGGTGATAATTTTAAGTTCGTTTCGCCTCGTCACATAACTTCCGTGTAGTATAAAACTTTTCACTAGGAGAAGCTATATCTACGACGCTCGTTTAAGTTTCAATCGACATCTCTCGTCAAGATCAATCGATTGCGTGTATAAAAATATTTGTGTGTAGTGGTTATGGTAAAACTGTATGAGTTTGATGTAAAAATTAAGAAAACTTAACACAATTTCGTCCTATACTCGTCAAAAAGCCAAGTCGAAATATATGGGAAATCGTATACGACTGGAAAGAGCATTTCAAAAGCAATTCAGTGATGGCCATGAAACCCCATATGATCGAGTGAAGCGGTGCCAGGAACGTAAAAACAACATCAAGTCGTCCGAGTACGTCAACTTAGACGTATTCACGCGAAACAAACGGCTGTGTCCCCAACACAGCCAAGCCCAATTTTCTTTTAAATAAATATTGCCATGTAAGTAATAAACACGGTGTATACATTTCACCGGACCCGAAAGTTAATGTCAAAGGCTAAAATAAAATATATGTATTAACTATCATTCCAAATCACACGGCTTCAGAAAGTGCTCACATAACAGTGAATATCCTATATACCTGTTCGAAACAAGTCACTAGCAATTGCATTATACATGAACATACGTATGTCCCTTTTGTATACAGTACACATTCTCACATTGGGGCGCCGCGGTGGCGTAGTAGTCAAGACTACTCGTCTCCCACCTACGCTAACCGGGTTCGATTCCGGATTTTCGCACGTGGGAATCGTGCCGGACGGTGCCGCTGTTCGGTGCTTTTTTATCGGGGATCTCCAGTTTCCCCCTCCTTGCATGCCGGCACTGCTACATACTCATTTCACTTCTCCCTCATAGGCTCTCAAGACATCGACGGTGGGACGTATTTAATACGAATTTCAATGCATAATGCCAGGCAGGTGTCGCGGAAATAACAAGGCATAGGCGTCAGTGCGCACGCGCGTAATGCGGAAATGTGAACGCACGCGCAAGAGATAGCAGTTAGCAAGACTACCGACGATGTGTCCCATAGTAATCATAAACACATCGCCGCAGTCGGTGCATTTGAAATAGAAGCTTATTCGAAACAGAGTTTTCCATGACAGTCTAGGAGATGTATCGTTGGCACTTCGGCCTGCAGCGTCAAGACAAAGCGCCAGATCGTAACATCGGTGAAAAAGTTCCGCAACACCGCATCATACGTCAACCACTCCCCCCATCATCCCCTAATAGACAAAGAGAGACACAAACCATTCCCATCGACACACGTTAACATCGTGTGTAGCAGAGTTTCTCCTGCCGCTTGGAGGAATTTATTGACCGTGATGACGGGACACGAGACTGGCATGACTTACCACTTTTTTTTTTAATTACTAGTGGGTGCCGGTACAATCTTTCAGTACAAACTTCTTTCACAGAGGTACTCGTCAGGCCACAAGAAAAAAATGCCCTCGGTAGCAAAACCTCACAAACTAAATGCAAATAAATATTCTTCTGGTGGGTACCGATTAATATTAATCAAACATACAAGATTACTGTTTCGCACATTCTGCCACACACACACACACACACGCACAAGAAAACATAGAGCCCATCTGCTATGTCAAGTAATTTAAGGCCAATGATTCGCAGTAAATATGACCACAGTTCTAAATCCTGTTATAGTCAAATTACATCACAACTTTCGGTTTGCAAATACCTCTTAGAGCCTAGGCAGTGTGTGGGCAGGTCGGAATTTCAGTTCCAGGTACATTCGTAAGTCAGTTGTGGAGACTGGAGAAGTTCACACAAGCTATAGTGATGTACACTACTGAATAATTGACTTAGTCACACCGTAATCAAACAAAAGCCAATAGAGTGAAAACATCACTTAATAGGATGATATAATTTTCTGTACTTTTCTGTAAAACAATTATTTGTAGCCACTAGCCAACAATAAGCCAATTTTGGGATAAGGAACTACAAAATTTATTTTGTAGTCAAATAAAAAAATAATTATCAGAGTTAGGTTTCATATAGTTCAAGTCATTATAGGCTGTTCGCGGTAAAGTGAGCACTTTCTAAGGCCCTCCCAACGGGGATTAACCACCAATAAATATATATTATTGCAGCCTCAGGCATTAAATTTAAAGGGTGATGAAATGTATACACTGTGTTTGTTGGTCACATTGCAATATTTATATTTAAAAAAATTGCAGGAAGATAGAAATTGGATGAAAGCAAACTAAAATTTATAAGGGCTTTAAAAAGTACTCACATTGCCGTGAACAGCCTATACCAGTAATTACTTACTGTAAATAAATATAATTTTAAACTTTACATTTTTTAATCGGTAGTGCACCCAAATACTTAATATTCCCTACAACATAATTTTAATCAATAAATTTTAATATTTGTAAAGTACATATCTTCCAACTTAAAGGTATTAATAAATGTAATGTGCCACATTACTTTTAAATGAAGAAATATATCATGCACCAATGGCTAGAAATCTGCGACCACAAAGCAAACTTCCAACTCAAGGAACATAACGCAACACCTCACCGCTGATGTGTAGAGCGGGTTGCAGCTGAAAGAATCGCAGGCGCTTCCACATTACACAGGCACGCTGCACTGATAGAATGTTACCGGTTTTGCTGATTAAACGTGTTACCAACAACAGTATCTATAGAGTAGGCGTTTGTTTATTTTCTGCTGCATGGTCCCAGGTTATTGTAACTGAATATTTTCATGTTAGAGTTGCATAAAACTTAGAATCTGTAGAAAAAATAAAACTTGGACATTAATTTATAAAATAGGGATAGAAAAAGCCGATTAGCTGTTGTCGGCAAACTGTAACATACATATATTTCTAAGAAGGAAACCAGTAACATATTTAAAAAAAAAACACAATAAATATGTAACATACAAACAAATACAATCACGAATCTAGTCAGATGTATCTCACATATTTGTTGTGTTGTGCCGTTTTTCGTGTAAAATGTGACTAAATTATTTCTTGGAATCAAATGAATGTTACATATTTGTCGACAACAGCTAACTTGGGTCGTTTATATTCCTGTTTTATTAATGTGTGTTTGTGTCTTACTTTTCCTTTAGACTGTTGGTTAACTACAACAAAGTGTTGCAAACACTTGTGGCCATATTAGTAGTCCGAAGTACATTTTAATATCTGAAAAATGTTAAAAATAATAATAATTAACTGATCACTTCTATTAGCGTAGTTCGTAATCCCATCTACAGTATAATATTTGGTCATTTCAGAAAACATATTGGCACGGCGCTTAGTGCCTGTTGTCTGCTTGCACCGGATATGTAGCACGTGTTCCTGCTCTACGATCGCTGTACTTTGAATGGCAACTGAATGACTGAATGACTGCCGCTGAAGTAGCGCTCTGTACGGGGAACTCGCGCGTTAAGCCCCTGTCACAATGTCAAATTCTCGCCTTCAACTATATTTGACAGTGAACTCTGATGACAAAATACGGTCGTCAAATTTTTCCCTCCAACAAATTTTATCAAATAATCTTGAATGTGTTTGAAAATGTTTCACGCTGTCAAATATTTTTACTGGGAGAATATAATTTCAATTATTATTCAAAAATTATTTTCATAATGATTCATTGATTTCGTTTTTCTATGCAGTCCATTACAGGAAGAAATAAATGTAAGGAATGTTGTAATTTATTTTCGCTTATTTACTAAAATAACATTTTATTTATCAAAGATGTTTACTGCACAATTTAATTTGATGACTCCTGAATTCGTAATATTATGTATAATATTCACTTAAAACAGTGTTATGACCAGACAGTTTCTACATAAATTAATTATATTCATAACATACTTCGTTTCCAGCAATTGTTCGTTATTTTAATATTTATTGACGTCCATTTTTTTTTTCGTGCACGAATCTGATTGGGAGAGGCACGAATCTGATTGGGAGAGGCCGTCAAACTTCAGAGAAATTTTTCGAACCAGTCCAATCTTCAAATGTTTGGTGAAAACTGAAGCCACCCAACTTCCTCAGACAAATATGGCGGCGCTTAGGACGTTTCGATGACGTCATAACTGTCCAACTTTATCTAACAAAACATATTGGAAGCAGTTTGACGAAGATTTTTGACAGTGTGAGAGGGGCTTTAGCACTACGCATAATGCTGCACGAAGTTACATACTCTACATGACAAACAGGCCCCAGTTCCTGTACCATCGCATGCGCTCTTCACAGGAAGAGAGAGCTCTCACTCTAAAATCTGTTCACGATAAATTGAGCACTTTTGAAATCAACCTTAGGAAAATGTTACTGCTCCTACCTGCATATATTTTAACGGGTGAACTGAGTGACATGCGTCCAGTAAAGTTGGTTACGATGAATGGGAAGTAGTCCCATATCTTAACGTCGAATAAAAATTGCCACGTAACCATTTGTGATAACTTAAATCATTACTTTAACATTTTTTTATATTAATGTATCAAAGTGTAAAAATGAAAAGATTTGCAAAATATTTACTTTTGTAATAATTTCGAATTTTCACTTGACCGACGCATTAATAAAGTGATGAGGCCCATGGTAACGCTAATTCTAAATAAGGAGAAATAAGACACAATGTGCATACAATTAGATCTAAAGAAGGGCTTTCAAAAGTGCTCATTTTACCGTGCATAGCCTATAGAAGGTAGGTAGGTCTTAACGTCTTGTCGACAGCGAGGTCATTAGAGACTGGAGCAAGTCGCTCACGGAAGCAGCAACGGATAAGGAATCGGCCATGGCCAAGGTTTATTCTACTCAGATTGGGAAACTCGATGCTTTTAGTTGCGCAACTAAAATTTTTCGCCACTAGGTAAGCGCTAGTGTCGCACTGTACCAGCTTTTTCTCTATTTCCTGCGTTAAAAAACAGTATAATTGAAATAAACATAAATCAAATAATAACTTCGTAACTATGTAAAATTTTTCTCTTTTATTATTCACGTAGAAAATATTTTTTATTTAAAAGTGACCTCTTTGGAACACTGCGCACCTAGTGGCGGAAATTTTCTCTATGCCAAGTTCTCCCATAAGAAAACTAGGTTTGTTCCTAACCAGAGTAGAATTAACCTTAGCCATGGTCTGCGGTAAGGAGTGGGTGAAGTGAGTGAAGAGATTTGGATGGCTCTTAACATCGTGGTCTTGAGAGCCGATGAGGGTGATTGATATGAGTATGGAGCAGCACCGGAATGAAAGGGCGGGGAAAAGGGAGATCCTCGAGGAAACGCGCCGACCAACGGCATCATCAGGCACGATTCCCACATGCGAAAATCCGGAGTGACCCGGCCGTGGATTGAACACGGATCGCCTTGGTGGGACTGTGGTAAGGAACCGTCCGAGAATTCGCCTGGAGTGATTTCGGGAAATCACGAATAATCGAAGTCAGGATGGTCGGGGATCTAAGCCAGGTTCACCAGAAAGCGAGAGAAGTGTTTTAAGAGTTTTTATGAGTGCGGAATATTAAGCCGCAAAAATTTCTAACTACGTAATTTCCATTTCCGATCGTCTGCCAAATTTTGGTTGTGAATAGCGTCAAGCGTTTCGCAGGGTTTTTTTTCTCTGCTGTATAATAGAAAACATGACAAATATATTTATCTGGCTTCTGCACCTGAAAGTGTATCACAAACAGGAATAGTGTTTCGCAGGACTGTAGTTCTGCAACATAATTCTGTGATTTAACATTTCATCGTGGTCTGAGTACCTATACACCTCACATAAAGTTTTAAATATTGTATGATAAGGGAGTTGGGGTGGTAGGAGAATATATAGTTAATTTGTGATCAACAGAGAGCTTCCTAGCGCATTGAACGTGTCTGGAACAAGTCGAAAACAGCAGTTTATAATCGTCCACAACCTCAAGAAATGGCCAAATGGAGAAGAGCATCTTGCAGAAGATGACATCAACACACTGAGCATGCCACGACGTGTTAGGAAACTGTGCATTGCACATGGAGGCCGTACACGGTACTAAACTGCAGTGGGAAGAAAGATACCCTCCCTAGCCAGAGACAACATTACGTTGATTTTACTGTACTTTACTGTTTATCTATCTGTGATAGTGGAAAATTGTTCTTTGTTAGAAACACTTTGAATTTCACATTTTGTATCGGTACAGTTAGGGGTGTATACTTGCTATGCTTTCTTTATGTATATTCCGAAATTCTTGTGAGGTGCTTAGTTGCATAAAGAAGCGTGCACAGAACTAAGGGTATAAGGGCGTACACTATGAAACTATGAAAAGCGTCTTCTGCCTAGGCTTCAAACAGAGCGCAGTGGTTCAGTTGTATAGCTGTCATTTCAAAACCGTCCAATTTTTTTGACCGGTATTTGCTTACGGATATCAGTGACGAAATATTTCATGTCCGAATATTAATTCCAGTTTTCTGTTTATGGAACTAACAGTTGTGTGTGTGTCTATATATATATATATATATATATATATATATATATATATATATATATATATTTATTTATTTAAATAAATAGCACGAGTATTTCGTAATCATTTGTAGGAATTGACCTTCCGTTAAAGGCTACCTAACTTAGTATATGGAAGGGAATTATACCTTTGCCTTAATTATTACACCATACAATTATAGAGTTACCACTGAACGTCCTATGAGGCGCGTTGAAGAGTGAAAGACAGCATGTCAGCTCAGCGCCTTGCACTTAAAGGCGAACAGACATTCGACGAGTATATATAGATCGCTCCCACGCTTCTGGATTTCGGAAACGCAAAATACCTCAAGCCAGGCAGCGCCCTTAAGCAACTTGCCCATTTCATAAGCGTTAGGTAGTTGCCATTAGCATGTATAAGTTTCCGTGCCACAATCAACACTGGGTAGTTCCGATACAGAACACGTAACTGAACCGTATTTTATTTCGGCTCTACTGTTAAACAATACAGGCTAGATAAGACACTGGGCACTGCTTAATCCAAATTTTATAGTTTCTGTTACCCTTGCCGCTTATCTAATCATGAAAAATAAAATAATATACTTTCCTCCAACAAATGAGAAATGTGAAAACTAGAAAAATTTTTTCACAAATACAGAAAATCTACTACGATCTGGCCTTTGCATTTGCTCACGAAATGTTACAATGTCAAACTTCTTAAAACATGAGATAATGGATAAACCATTAGAATAAAATGTATCCGTACCAGTGGAAATATTTCTCTATTATAAGAGCAGTATCAGTCTAAGAATTTTCCACAATGTTTCGACAACCGCAAGTGGTACCGAAATACCATCATTGGATTGAATAATATTTACGTCTTACTAAAGGAATTAAAGGGGCATTTTATATATCAAACTGTGAGACAAACGGCATTATTTAATTATAAATGTCCACCAGTCTGAACCAAACTGACCTATTTTGCTGTTTGTCCAATTTAACAGGACATTCATAGGACAGATTTCTCATTGCACACGAGCGGAAAATTCCCTGGGGGGCTAAGGAGGAAACAATAAATGGTCGCTCGGCCACGAATATTTGAACGAAAGCATACACTCTTATACATGACCACTGAAGATGAATGTGGTCGCCCCAGATTCCACTACGGGAAAAGAAAATTCGTTAATAAACGCAATATGGCGGGAGATATATCCACATTAAAACTGACGCATAAATTTGGTTGACAACCCAGAGGAGGATGGTCCGGGGAGGGGAGAGCAAGGACGAGGATATTGGGGGCAGAAGAGCGGAATGTGTTATATGGCGTTAATTAAAAAAAATACATGGGTTGAAGAAGCAGTGTGCGTCATCGTTAATCGTCGTGGTTCTTTGTCCTTTCCCCACGATTCTCCGCGTCCACTTCTCCACGCTTCTTCGTCCTCGTGTGTCCTCACAGATTAAATACCAGAGGTATTCACCGCAAGGGTGGCCGTATTTGGTGATGAGAGGCGGGGGAAGGCACGGATGTTGAGACATAGAGCCACACGCATGTCAAAAACGTTGCGGAAGGGGACGAATGATGAGGCATTGGGATCGTCGTGCGTCAGCTTTTTATGGCCACATTAAAAAAAAAACTAAGTAAATAATTTTTCACAAAAAATATTTGGAATGTTTTATACAGCTAGAGACCCGAGAATTTCGCGGGTTCATTTCTTGACAAGTTGGGATTCACACAATTGTACGTTCATGTTACATTTGTAATAAAATTGGTCGATGTTTGTTTAACACCTCCTGGAGACAAATGAGCTAATAACAAAAATTCAATAAATTGTGCGCCCAACCACAGCCTTTTACTACTACAACAATCAACCAATGAACAGTTGATATATGTATGAGAGTATATAAGCCTTGTGAAGTCTAGTCTACAGGTCACTGAACTCGCGAATTTCTCTGGTATCTATATAACCATGCCCACCTCACCGGTGTACAGGGCACACTAAAACCATGATAAAAATTCATATAAACATGTGGCCTACTTGACTTCGTCCCCGAGTTTAAAGATTCCTATTTTAACTACACTAATGTGGAACTGCAGACTGAATGCACACCTTCACAGTCATGTCGCATACTGTCTTGTTATTTTAGAAAATTCCAGGTGTTTGTCGAATTAGTTAGCAGTCTTCTTTGATGAGCTGACCAAGTGTTTTTTGAGAATTGGTATGGCATAAAAATTTTTTCCAAGTAGCCCCGCCCTAAAAATACATTTCTACAGGATTTGAGTCGATATTTCATCCCCGGTCACTGCCAACTAACTTTTCTGAAGCCCTGCTAAAGTGCTACTTCGTGGATATTCCTCCGCCTCCCGCACACAAAGCTTAACCGAGTCTAGAAAATTTCATCAAAAGGGGACCACGGTGGCTGAGCGGTTAGCCTGCTCGCCTCCCACCATGGCTATCCCGGCTCAACTCCCGGCCGGGACACTCCGGATTTCCGCAAGTGGGAATCGTGCCGGATGATGCCGTTGGTAGACGGGTTTTCTCAGGGATCTCCTGTTTCCCCTGCCCTTTCAATCCGGTACTGTTCCACACTCACCTCAATCACCCTCATCGGCTCTGAAGACCTCGATGTTAAGAACCGCCCCACTCCACTACACCAAAGAGACAGCGCGCCACATTCATGCTCGCTCAGTTAAACAATATTTTGCATAATAACGATTTCCAACTAGGCATTACGAACACACTTATTTTCTGTCTGATTTTGTTCATATAAATTATAGAAAAGTGTTATATTTTGTAGATAAAACACGATTAAAGGTTAATTTAACCAAATATAAGGTATTTTTATAACACAATTATGAAACGCTTGTGATGACATCTGAACACACCAGACACCAGGGTTGATGCAAGGAACAAGCAGGAATACAGAACAGAAATTTCGCGGTCCCTTCAATGCGAGCGTATTCGGCCTCAAATAGGCTGGGTGAATGTCTGCAAACAGGCAAAAGGAGAATGGTTTTTACTGGAGCACAGCATCCTGAATGTAACTACACAAGACGCAGGCAGATCACGCACTCCTAACATTGTCAGAAAAGTGCGATTTGAGTTTCATATGGAAGAACAATGCATATGTTTTGCAACACTGTAAAATATAATTTAAAATCAACTAACGATTCAATATATATTTAATCAAAATGTAAGCGTATTTCGATTTCGGATGATTCATAACACACACATTACGAAAGTAAACTTTACATTTATAACTTCACATTTATAACTGAAATAAATGTACATTAAATCTAATTTCCCGCACACAACCATTGTTATTATTATCATTGCCGTACTTGACAAAGGTTTTCTTGTAAATCTGTTTTCTGAAGCATCCAGAATTGAAATTCGCTTAAACTTTTACTACAACTAGACATTGCATTATACAAATTATGGAAGTTAAGAACCCCCACCCGTAACCTAGAAGCATTTTTTTTTTTTGCCGCGTTCGAGGCCGAGAAGAACGGACGTGATAAGGTCGACACTGCCACGCATATCAACTGCGCCATCGCCGCTAAGCGCAAGGTTCTGAACTGACGTGCAGTGTTCTCGTCTCACTGCGTCTACCTACGGGACTTTCAGCGGTGGCCCTACTATTTTAATGGTGGAAAGTCTGCAGGAAGGTTCACTGCAGGAGCCCTTGAGTAGTTTTGTATGTATATGATGCGTATGTTTTGCAGCATTCTGAAAAAGCCAGTTTTTAGCCACTCTGCAGTACTCTGAAATGAACTGGTGTTTCTAACGTGAGCAAAGTCTTGAACTCACTCAGCAGCCCTTGTCTGATGTGTGTGTTCTCGTAGACCAGCAGACTCGACGCAAGTTTAACGCTGAGGACTATACTCGAGTGTACTTCGGGCAAAACTTGTTTGATTTTTTCATTACACATATAAAAATCTGGCCCGGGTATACTTACATCAATTCCCTATTTCATAAGGATTTTAACTAAGAACTAATAAAAATTAACAACGAACTTAGTAAATTAACGGCAATCTTTTTGTATAGTTACGGAAATCAATAAGATGGGATGTATATCCTGTTACATACGAAAGAACATCTGGATGGAAAATGGAAACTTGCCACTACATTGGTTGGCAGCCAGCCAATACGGAAAGACTGGTGTCGTTTTAACCAGTAGAATGGCATTAAGTGACAACAGGGACCAATAAAACACGGTGTCCCTTTAGCGGTATGGATATGGGTGACTAACGTTTAGCTTAACTTTAAAGCTGGTAAAAGTGTGCCGACCTCACAATGTTAATAGTTATATAGAAAAACGAGTATTTCAAGCACTTCATGACGTAGTTCAAGCACCGGGCAGGCGGGAACCTTAATACGTGAAAACGAAAGGGCAATCTTAAGTATACCTTGTTCACGGTAAACTGAACACTTTTGAAATGCCTGCTTAAGAAGTACTAGTAAGCACATTGTGTATCATTCTACAATTTGTAAGATTTACAAGTATGCACGTCGTGTATCTTCCTACTGTACACTCTAAATCTGAATCAGTGAGAATTTCACTGTTCCAATCAATCAACAGTACCTGACTGATTCAACAGTCACTTCAGTGAATATAACTGATGGATCAAGAAAAAATGTCAGATTCTCTTCACTTACTGATTCAAAGACATTTTCCGCTGATTCGTCAGTCATTTTTTCACTGTTTTCCAGTGGTTTGTTTTTTGACTGATGGTGCAATTAAACAGCGTGTAAAATTGGCCGTCGAAAAACGTTTGAAAATTGTTGTTAAACAACATGTATCAAGTGAACTAATAACGAGTAAACTAATAAGAGCGATACAAAATACTTTTAAAATGTGTTTCGTCTTTTAAAACACCATTTTACGAGGTAATATGAGCATTCAGCCTTCATTCCGTTTTTTTACGTCTTTAATTTCGTTTTTATGTAATCATCACAGCGCTGTGTTTGGAGGTTTAAACTGCAATATAATGTGGTGAAGAGTGCAGTCATGTATATTATTGGTTTTAACAATCGTATTGGTGCCAATTAGCCCTAAACAAAAACAAAAAGTAAGGGAATGCAATTTAATTCACGATTTCGATAAGACATATATTTTCATCGTATATTTCAACTTGGCTTGGTAGCACAGATGGTATAGTAACGGCCTAAAACCAAAATTGAAAGAAGACGTGAGTTCTATTCCGGCCACTACGGGTTATTTTCTTACTATTTTAAATTTTGGCAAATGGCACAATATAAATAGTAAATTATCGTAAATTGTTTATTTCGCCTAATTATTAGGCTCAATTCAATAAAAATTATATTTAATTCGCCACTGCAGCCAGCCGTCACTTATTCAATCAGTGCAATACTTTCACGTCACTAATTCAATCGGTGAAAATTTGTCACCGAAACAATCATTGATTTTTCCACTGATTCTAAGTGGAGCCATTTTCAATTATTCAAGTTATTGAATTTCACTTGTGAATCAGTGGTTTTCACTGATTCGAATTTTTTTAGAGTGTATGTAAAACTAACACTGGCATGGAAAACTGTGATAATATTAGAAAAATTAATATTTTAGAAATTTGCTCATTCATACACTTCTATGCATTAAAAAAAAAAAAAGCAGAACGAAAAATAAAGCATTGAAATGTTGGCAAGTGGTTGCGGAGCACTTAATTCAACGTTAAGACACGTATCTACTTTCCCTCCTACGCTGAGGGCTGTTCACGATTAAATGAGCACTTTTGAAATCAACCTTAGATAAACGTCACTGGTTCTGCCTGCATATATTTTAGCGGGCCCACTGAATGACACTCGCCCGGTAAAGTTCGTAACGATAGATGGAAAGTAGTTCCATATCTTAACGTCAAATTGAATGTGTTACGTACAATTTGTAATAACTTAAATTATTTCTTTCCCTTTCTGCTTTTCTAATCCGTAGAAGTGTAAAAATGAGCAGATTTTTCAAAAAATTTCCTTTCCTAATAATTTTACTGTTTCACTTGACTGACGCATAAAAAAAGTGCTGAATCCCGCGGCAACATTAATTTTACATAAGGCGGAAGAAGATACAACGTCCATACAAGTAGATCTTAAGCTTTCAAAAGTGCTCGTTGCACCTTGAACAGCCTATACCAACTTTATTGGGCACATGTCACTTGTCTGTTAAAATACACGCAAGATAGGGGCAGGGCCATTTTTCAAAGGTCTATTTCAAAAGTGCTCACTTTACTGTGAACAGTCGTTACATGGTTTTACAAAATTTGTGAGCAAATATTTTACTTGAGTGATGTATTAATGTGGAATCGTTTTTTCGCCTCTAATTTTACACACAATCATCAATGCGACGCAGAATATTATGAAAAACAAATGCATCATTACTGCAAAATAATTTCTCTCAAAGCAGGTTTAAAAAAAAAAAAAAACATCAAATATTGCACTTTCATCGTTTCTTTATGATGGCTTCCGAAAATCTATGGACTATAATTGACATATTTTAACAAATTAAATAATGACCCAGGACCTTTAACGGGTCTGACGCACGAATGCACAAACGAAATTAATAATTATTACCCGAACACATTTTTTTTTATCAATCGGTGTTAAATAATGTACAAGAAAAGTTCTTTTATAAATGAAAATTCTGCGTTTTTTTACAGCTCGTAATCTTATAGTCTAAAAATTCAACACGTAAATTCTGCTCCAAATCAAATAAATTCTACTGCAGTCCACTGGAGTTCTCTATTAATACAATATTTTTATTAGTAAAAAAATTAATTGTTTTAAAAAGCGGTTTCAGTATTTCATTCCACGGTGTTGGGTTTATTTTTGGAGTGGTGAAGGAAGAGAGGTAAATATTTAACAACACATATTTTTTTTTACTTTCTGTTTTTTATCAGTTATAATGGGCCTGAGTGTCGGAAGTAATTAGAAAGTTTATAAAATATTTATTTCTTTAATAATTTCACAGTTTCACTTGACCGACGCACGAATAAAGTTATCAGGCCCACGTCAGTGTCAATTTAACATACGGCGGAAGAATACGCAATGTGTTTACAAGTAGATCTTTAAAAAATTCTCAGTTTACCGTGAACTGCCTATACGAACCAGAATCGAAGATGTATAAAAGTATCATTAGTACATTTATGAGAGCTCGTACACAATATAGTCCATTCACGGTTACTTCAGCCTTTTCTGAAGCCCTGCAAAAGTTCTACTTTCAGGATATCCATCCGCCTCGTGCAGACTAAGCTTAACTAATACTGGAGAATTACACCAAGGGGACAACACAGCACATTTGTGCGCACCCAGTTGTAATGAAATTTTGTATAAGCGCTATATCTGACTAGGCGGTACTAACATACCTATTTTGTCCCTGATTTTTATTCAGATTATTTATAAATGAAGCATTAAAATTTATAGAAAATATATGAATAACATTTCAATTTAACAGAAAGAGAAAAAGTAAATTTTACTAACACAAGTATAAAATGCCTGTGATACAGGGAATATTTATGAAATAACTAAACACGTCATACATGGGGAGATTTTTCAAAGGTTTGATTCAAAAAAGCCGAAGAAACCGTGAATAGACTATACATAACGTATAGCTGTGAACAAATACACCCTGGGTATCCATGTACTCTCATTCTGCCTACCTTTACTATGTTTAGGTAGGGATAATGTACACCTTACCACTGGAGCTGTTGATTGTGACGACTTGCAAGGTGCAAAGTGAAGTGGGACGATGAATACGCGCACACACCCGCCAGTGCTGTAAGGAAGCGAGGCCGTTAAAACAGCAACATAATCTCTTCCTTCCCGACAAGAACAGGTGCGGCGGCGGCGACTAGTTCAACACGAGACTCCGAGTGGTGAAGGGGCAGCGCTGGACCAGAGGTGACCAAGAGGCTGGGATCACGGGCCATTAAGCAACTGAGGCAACACGCCCTGGCCCTTCGCAGTTAAGTAGCAAGCCTTGTTGCGCTCGCGTCGCGTAATGATGGTGGTCTGAGGGGGGACAAGGCGGGAGTAGCTGTGGTAATTGGCACAGAGAGAACTCACCCTACTAGCTCAAATACAGTCCGCTCGCGATAAAATCAATACATAATATACTATCTTAAAAACAGTAATGCCACAGTAAAATTAACAACATTTATAGTATCACAAAAACGATGAGATGGTAAAATAATATATGTGCTATGGGCTGTTCACGGTAAAATGAGCACTTTTGAAAGCCCTGCTTAAGATCTACTCGTATGCCCGTTGTGTACTTTTCCGCCTCTTGTAAAATTAACATTGCCATGGCCCTCATCACTTTATTCATGCGTCGGCCAGGTGAAACTGTGAAATTATAGAAAATTAAATATTTTACAAATCTGCTTATTTTTATTCTGTAATGCATTTTAAAAAAAAGAAAGCGAAAGAAGTAATTTAAATTATCACAAATGAGTTACCAAACACTTTTTATTCGACGTTAAGATATGGAACTACTTTCCACCAATCATTACCAACTTTACTGCGCGCATGTCACTCAGTGCACCCATTAAAATATATTATGCTAGTAGCAGAGACTTTTTCTTACGGTTATTTCAAAAGTGCTCACTTTATCATCAACACACCTTCCCTCAAATGCAGTCCTTTTACAATGCAGATCCTATAATGATAAACTATTCTGGCAAAAATACAATCACGCTACGATAAAAGTGTATAACGTGACAGCACAGAAAATATCGTGTCACGATAAAGATAATAAACACATCGGCTAGCAAAAATACAGCCTACTTGCGATAAAATCAACAACTACGCAAAAGCATAAAGGTAGTCTCGTCACGACAAAATGAACATATCAGGTAAAGCAGTTATTGTTCCGCCACAGTAATGTGTGTGTGGCAATTCTTCGCAAACTAGTCGCGAAATATTTTTTTTTGCAGCACAAGTGAATTGTTACATGTTTATAACAAACTTTATTAGACTGCAGCATTTGCTTCTTAAAATTCAACATTAAATTTTACACTGCCGTTTTTTAAATTTACTTTTCGTATGACAATAATAGTCTTGGCAACTAGTCTTCGAATAATTCTACATAAAAAACAGAAATGTTTTTACAGTGTACAGACACGTATAAGACGCAATACCAGATTGTAATTTCTTGTGTGTAAACACCATTGAATGTTCTAGTACTATATCTCCTATTCTATATTATAAAAATTCACAGAAAAAATTTCTAGTACAAAATTACTCGTAACTAGATCGTCTTAAATTTACCAAAATATCGCAAGAACTGTATCGTTTTCTATTTCTGTTGCAACGTTAAGACACTACTGCGCACGTCATTTTGCAAACACTTTCATCCCAACCTTATAGTTGAGATCTTCAACGTTCGGTAGCAGCAGTATCATATCTCCTCATTTACTGGTAAAAGCGCAAAATACGCAAATGAACCGATTCAGCCATTGATCCGATTCAGTTATTGACTCGATTCAGACTGTTTTACCCTACTAAATCAATAGGACATTCTTGTGCTAACAGAGAAGTTAGGTTGCTGCTACCCGGAAGCTCGTTTACAGAATCGTTCTGTTGTCACACTGCGATGATTATTTTTCAGTGCACGTTCACATTAAGCCAGCTGTACCTAGACTTATGCAATTCGCCGAGACCTATAACGATCGACTCACGAGTATATACACGTAAAGAAAAAACTGCCAGAGTCAAGCTTTTGCGCGATACGTGACTCCTGTACAATGTGATCTTACTGGTCAATCACAATAGGTATGAATTTTCGTTCTCTTTAGATAGTTTTTTTTTTATTTAGCCATTTTGTCTGCATATTTTGTCAGCATATATTATTTTCTTCTGGAAAACTACGAAGAAAGTGTCAGGGCAGCAAGGCTAGGATTGTTTTGATAGTTAATTCATGTATAGGGAGTTGTTACAATGCTGCGTTTCTTAGTTAGCTAAGCATCTCAATAGTGTGGAGATTCTAGCATGAAATGCAGAATGTTTACATTTATGTTTACTATTTCACTGCTTCACAAAACATTTCAGTTTTCTCAAACAGATAAATATTTAGCACATACACGAAAAACATGTCCGCATCACCCAGGTACTTTTCGCTTTTGCGATTATGGCCATCTCTTAATTGTTTTCATACACTCTAAAAAAAAATTTCTGGCAAACTTCCATAACTAAATTGGAAGAGTTTTGGGGTTTGGAAATAACACCACACATCTTCCTACAAATATGGAATATTTAGCGTCGTCACTACATAAAGTTGATCTGTTTCCTACGCATTTGACTGTTTCCTGAGCAAATGTAGGAACGCTAGCATGAATGCATGGGAAACAACTTTATCAATCGCGTTTTCTCACCCAATTTGCGAATAGTTTCTTAGAGTGAAGGTTGTATAAACCACGAACTCCAAACTTCCGCAATTTTTTCTTTGTCACTACTACGTTACAACACAAATACGTATATATAACTTGATTTTGAAAGGTTTTCAACCTGGGAAGAGCAACTCCCCCCCCCCCCCCCCCCCCCCCGTCCTTTTCTTGCAGTGCACGAAGTTTATGTATTCGCGTGAATCATCATTACGTTGTACATTTTGAAACACCCCAAGGACACATACAGTCATAACTAGAGACTTGGAAAAGTCGCGCTATTATTTGGCCTCACGCTGGACTTCACAGTCCTGTATGCACTAGAGTCGGCGTAGCTTCTCCATTGACTGCTGCATAAATGTGATTTCACTTCCTTTCTGACTGGACAGCAAAGAGGTTGGGGCCCACAATTGTGAAGTGTTCGTTTATTGGCGCAGACTTACCCAAGGCGTGTTATAAGGAGTACTGTCCAATGACAAACGTAAGGCAAAGGTACACGTGGTTCAAGTTTATTGTATCCCCAAATAATAACGCGAATTTTGCAGGTCTCTCAAGACTGCGATGTGCATTACCAGGAAGCCTAATTCCTCGGAAATTATATATAACAGTGTGGTATTAATATAAGCGAGGAAAGTCAATGGATTAAATTACAGATGCCACTTTGTACATTTCTACTTCTGCTTAGGAAACTATTCACAAACGCCCTAAATATGACATTTTTAATTTTCTTTTCCATTTTAAAAACATTTCACTGAATGAAAGTTAAAAGTGGTGGCTTTAGATAATAGCTTAACGTTAATAGCTAAACGTGTCTTCGAAAATAAAATTAGTCGGGGAACATTTATTTTCTAACATACGCGACTACGAGCAAATACTAATTTTACAGACAAACGTGATGCGTGTTAACGTGAAGTCATCGTAATCACAGCCTAACGAGCTGAAAACACCGCTGTGGGCGTGTTATTTAGAGATTGAAGGGGGTGAAAAGGGGGGGGGGGTGTGAAGCACCCGACAGCGAAATTATTTGTAACTCTCGAGTGGACACGACGCAAAACGGATTATCCGGGCCGTGTGGTACGCGACGCAAACTTGTTACAGCCTCGAAAACTTTACGACTCCTGGAAGCAGACAGAAGTAGAGGGGGAGGGTGGAACACAAGGGTCTTAAGAGGGGGGGGGGAGGTTGAATACGCCGCGAAAACAGTCGACCCTGCACGGGCGGGACCACAAAAAGCTCAGGCTGGGTGTGAGGCACAGTACTTATCCCCTCCGCCCCCTTTTACAAACATCCACTCTTCAACCCCTAACTCCGCTACTCAAGTTTGGCTCCAGCGGCCGGCTTCTGACACGACTATCTCTCACGGCAGCGAGACCAGAGGGTGGCTAAATGAAGCGGGGGCAAGTGGTAAAGGCGCTAGGAATACAGGGGGAGGGGGGCGAAAGGGCGTGACTTGAACAACTTCATAACTTCGTTCCATTTCGCCTTTTCCCCTCTCCCCGGCGAATTAAATCCGTCGGCGCAGACCCGACGTGCCGCTTATTCAAATGCGCGGAACGGGTCGGTTGGAAAACAAACTTCCAGAGGAAATAGAGAGAGAGGGAGAGAGAAATAACGTGGCTAAACAGCTGCCGCTAACGACACGTCATGTATAACAACGCGATTAAGTGAAACGCGGTTTTAAAGTTAAAAGCTGGGGCTACGTCATCCGGAAACAGTTGGCTCCGTCAGCGGTTCTGATCGACTACTGAATTAAAATCAGGATTGAATTAGATTTTATACACTACTAATAGCAAAACCGGGCACAGAGATTAAAAGTGCGCTGCAAAAGATGAAAAATTCTTTAACAAATTATAACCTTGCAAAACAGACATTCCTCTACCTCAGGGAATAAAACATGTGGTATGAGTAACCGAGACATGTAAACTCAACGGAACATATATAAAAAAATAAAACCTGAACACACCGCAAAATGAGAAATAAAATGAATCGAGATTATACACGACAGCAATCCAAATGCCAAAGATCCTGGTGTTCGGCAGAGAACCCAAGTGAAAGAGGAACGGATAGAGAATTGTACAAAAAAAAATATATATATATATCCAACGTAACATCGAACAAAAACAAAGTAACAATAAACATAAGCACAAGGAACGTGATCAAGTTAGACAAGGAATGACACAAAACATACAAAACAGACCAAACAAATTTCAAAGTATGTGAGATACCATAAACAAGAAACTTAATTCTGTCCCTGTCCTCAAGTAATCACACACTCTGGCTACGGTTAAAGACGTGCATTATAATGTTTTTTTTTTTTGACGACAGGGATTCCTCAAGACCAGTCCGTCTCTATGGCGGACTTGGCGTTATTTTAAGCAACTGGCTGGTATATAATAATTCATAACAACATATTTATTTACGTCACCAGTTCAACACGCGTGCATTTGTACTGCCATAATGAGGGTACACTCTAAAAAATGCTTTGTACTTTTACAAGAAACATTTTTGGAAATACAGTAGCCAAGAAAATCCTTTATAAATCTACGAAGAGTTTTCTTGTAAAATCTGCAAGACATTTATTTGTAATATTACAAATGATAGGCTGTATCACAACTGACATTATTGAGAAGTGTACATAAAATTACTGTTTTTTTCTTCTAGAAAACAATGTGCTGAATTAATAACATATAATAACTAAAAAAAATTTCAAAATATAATTTATGTAAAAAAAAAATTTCTACTTCGCCAGCACGAAGACTAAAACCCACGCCCTTATATCATTATCCGGCACCCTGACCACAAGACCAATTTGTATTTACGAGCTAGAAAATTATTTTTAAAGTAAATATAGCTCCAAGTACCTACAAAATATTAATTAATTTATTTGGTTAGTAAAAATAGGAAATTTAAGTTCATTTTAAGAGTTCTGGTGTTGAGTTAAAATATTTGAACAGCTCTTAACAACGAGGTATTGAGAGCCGATCTAAGAGTTCTGTGTACGTAGGAAATAATAACAGTTAATAAATAATACGGTCACGTCTTATTGAAATTGCCATTTCATTATGATTACTCGAGTTGTTTAAAGTGTTTTACGTTATTCAAACTTCCAATACATATCTTCTTGCACGCAGCTACGCTTTGCATCACGCATAGTTTTTGCACACAGTAAAATACGATTTTACGTTGTTGAGCGTCCGCCATTTTACTGAAGCTCGTGCAAAAGGGTCAGTATAGTACAAACGTTCCTTGAGTTATATTACAAACACGGCTCTTGTAGTTTTACAAACGAGTAATTTTACAAGAGAAATATTTGTATTGTTACAAGCATTTGTAAAATTAAAAAGACTTTCGCAGTAGAAATTAGACATTTTTTTTACAGTGTATAATTCACTGTATGAAGGGGAACCACGGGATTGTTAGGAAACCGACCGTTAAATCAAAATAATCTTTAACACGACACAATCAACAATAATTACAAGTTGTGATGTGGCACGAGGAGTTTTGGGGCCACAGTTAGGTGTGGAGGATAGTCTGAATGATTAAGGGAGGACAAGGGTTAAGAAATGTTGGCAGAGTTAAATTGAGAAGTATTTTTCTTGTGTTGCCTGTACTGCATTGTAGGGTCAAAGGGTAGTTAATTATAGGGGTACTTTCGAAATTTTCTTTTTTTAAAACATAAACAAGATTTAAAAAAACCGAGAATCCAATAAGGCGGGAGAAGAGTCGTCATAGGCCAATGGAATGCGGCGAAAACGATCGCAGCACGGAAACATGTTATATTCAAATGCCATGATGGGGCCAGTGCGTAGTAAGGCCAGAAGCGTAGTTCCATGTACATTCATACGACAGTCGTGGAGACTTTTGAGATGTAGCCCGCATGCACATTGTCGTAACGTAAGAGAAAAATGCAGGTTTTTCTGTGAAATACATAGTAGCAGATGGCTCTTCAATAGATAAAAGAATGTTTTAGCATAATTGCCAGTTTTATATTTGCCTAATTTTGATGAGAGATTTTTCTTGGATTGTGATGCAAGTTCCAAAGTCATAGGTACCGTTTTGAGTCAGAAGAAAAACGATAGTTTTGTTCAGGTAGCGTATTCTTATATTTTATCTCCTACTGTATAAATAACACAGAAGGGATGCAAGCATTAAGATAGAAATTACCAGAGGAGAAGTTCATACAGAAAGGTTAAACAAAGTATTTATTTAACAATACTAACATAAGTAATAAGCAATACAGAATTTGAAGCTATAAGGACAAAGGGAGAAGGGAAGAAAGGAAAGATTTTTTTTTAATTAGAGTGAACATGACTTAGTGAGGAGCTCATTAACATTCATTCCAGAACACGTGTTTTATGTCCCATCATAATCGAACAAAAACTAGTGAAATTAAAAACACCACTTAGGGCCTGTTTCACTACGCGAGATAATGATAGTTTATCGAGATTAACTGACAAGTAATCTCGATTATCTGTATTACGTATATTAACATCGATTTTCTCTGAATATCTAGATAAAATATTAACCCGCAGATTTTGGTGGTTGAAATCACATTATCGGGATTTAACTGTAAACATAAACAAATACTTTGAGAAGGTGGCGAGAGGGCAAAGTTATTTAATCGATAATAAAGAGAAAATGGCTCAGGCGATGTACAAATTAATTTTTAAAAGGGAAAGTGGTGAAGAGGATTTTATTGTTTGTTGTCCGTGATGTTTACGCGAAAGAATAAATTATTTGTAACTTTATAATGAAGAAGATTTTAACGTACACTTTAGTCTTACGTCAAACATTTGATTGTCTGTTTAAGTCAAACAGACTTTTAATATATTACCTGTTCCAGTAACTATTTGAACACGTTCGTCTGCATATGTTTTTCGCGAAGTTATTTTAGCTCATTCCAGCCTTCAAGTTGTCTGCTGGCCTGTAGTGATCGCGAGATGTACAATTGAAACTATTCGCAATAGATTATCACTGTTTCGCTTTATTTTGTTGTGTCACAGAATCAGTTTGTTTATTTTCAATGATACTGAAATGTTCTGTTTCTAAGTCTAACAAATTGTGTTTTTCATGGATGAGAAAGTTCTGCTTCGCTGTTTCCTTACGACCAAAATACCTTCACGACTTGCCATAATTTTCTCAAAATTATTTCTCCGTACAAGCTCAAAGCCAAATATAATGTTTACCAAGAGAAAATCGCGATTAAGTCAGAATAGCGAGATAATTTTAACAAGATATTCTTTACGGCGATTAAACCTGGCGAAACACGCCCAACATGGTCGAGATTAAAATCGAAGTTAAACCTCTCACCTGGATAAAATTATCTCGATATTCCGAAAAGTTAATCTTCGTTGGTGAAACGGGCCCTTAATTGAACAAGTAATATTTTAATTTATAAACTTTCGAAATCTGTATTGGAAAAAATCGGTTCTGAAGACCTCGATCTCGAGAACCACCCAAATCTCCTCACTTCTCTTCGCCATCTGCAACCGGGCAACGCCGGGTAGTTCTGCTATAAGCCGTTCACGGTAAAGTGAGCACTTTTTGAAGCTGTTTCATCAGAAGTAAAAACCAATAAATGCATTTCGTTGTGGCCTCGGACTTTTGGTTTTGGGTATGGGGAATATGTACACTGTGTTTATTACTTACGTGGCAGGGTTTACATTAACAAGTACTAGAAGGATATAAATCGGATGTAAGAAGAAAGTAACTAGGGCTTCCAAAGTGCTCACTTTACCGTGAACTGTCTATAGTAAGAAGATGTGTAGAGATGCCCTTGCGATCGTCAGGAAGATGTGAAACCGATCTGGATGGGCCGCTGTACACACTGAATTAAACGTATGGATTATTAGCGACAATAACCGACATCCCACTATCCCATGAATAAATACTGTATCAAGAGCTTCGCTTACACTGGAAGAAAAAATAGGATGGTCATAGGCCATATCCCAATTTCACTAAAAACTTTATAATTACAGCTCTGTATCGCATGAATAAACAGGGCAATTAAATTTCTCTCGCATTCATTGCCAAACGAAATGAAATGTTATCGATGCAATCCTCATGAATAAATGCATATGTGTTTACCTTTTGGATGTCATTCTCACGCACTGAAATGCCATTAAAAAAGGTGTAATTATTATAACAGTTTTTTTCAGTAAACGAGGACTGCTGTTTTGCGGTATAAGTTGTGGAGTCGCGCGAGTGTTCGAAATCATCGACCAGTGCGGTCAACTCCACACTCTCGAACATTTTTTATATATACTCTTCTTTGCACAATTTGCAATTTGTCTTTTGCAGAGAAGTGACCACAAACGCGATCGTTCAGCGAGAACTCTCCCATGACTGGAGTATTTTAAAGATACACATTGTACACGTTACAAGATCTCTTTTCCCACATAGCAAATAAATCTAGTTTTGTGAATTAACCATACCACTGTCGCCAAACACGTTAGAAACAACATAAAAACTATGATTGGCTGCCTCAATAACATATCCGGCGTGTCTTGTAGCTTCTGGAGGCCAACGAGTGACAATCGTGAATGATCGACTGTGATTAGTTGGAAAAGAGCCAATTAGGAGCGGCCTACAATAATTTGCCACTTTGAAAGCCAACTTACTGTAACTACGCAAACAGCACTCGCCAACTCGCTTGCCTAAGTGTAGTACGAAACGTCCGTTACAGCGACAAGGGCCCAATCTAAAGCCACGCTATTCGTAAACCACGACTAACAATTTACAAATGTATACATTCTAGTTTTCAGCTTACATATTTTGTTCTGATGTTGAACAGACGCATGAGAATCTTCAATGCAAACCCCAACATGCCCGCGCCTTGTAAGCCTTGGAAACGTAGTCGAAGAGCCTTTTGCTCTCTATCAGTTACATGCCAAATTTCTAAAACTGCAATGTCAAGAAATTCTCTCAATATAACTGTCGTGTTTGATCAGGCGGTATAGAACACGTAACTTGCATTCGCGAGGTCCTGAATTCGATCCCAACCAACTGCAATGGGATGGCTTTTCCTGCGTCATTTATTTATGCCCATACATTGTTTTCGCGTTATCATTTTGGGTTCTTAGTCATAACTGACGATGTACGATCATAGAAAATGTACATTTCGAGAGTTGTTTGATATTTTTGTGCTGAATTTTAACTGTTTGTTGGTTGTAAAAAGTCGAGAACATATTATCAATAAGTTCCTGCCCTTTTGCAAGCAGGAAATGACACACAGTGCAAATTAGACACATAAAGTATTAAACAACTAGTAAATTGTAAAATTTCTAAAGCAAACGTTTCCAATAATGCCCCTGAAACTGAAATTATAACTCGAAAACGACGAATTTCTCCAAAAGGGATTAAACCGAGCTGGGGCTGTTTGGCACGTATGAAGCTGGGAAGCATGTGAGGGCAATAAGGGCGACACGGACACGCTCGCCGAGTGTCCCATCACCCCTATGCGCAAGGTACTGGACTGGCATGCAGTGGCTACGTCGTCTTTCTGTAACTGCGGGGCTTTAACTCTTTGAGGGCTATACTCGAGTGTAGTTCGGGTAAAACTTCTCTGGATATTTTATTACACATATAAAATAACTGGCCCGGGTATGCAAACATCAATTCCCTATTCCACAGGATTTTAAATAGGAACTAATACAAAATTAACAACGAACTTCGTAAATGAACGTCAAAATGTTTCACGGTTACGGCAATCAACATGACGGGATGTACATACATCCTGTTACGTACTACAGTTACATTTGGTTGGAAAACGGGAAACTCGGCTCTCCATTGGTTGGTAGCCGACCAAAACGGAAATACTGGTGTCATTTTGACCAATAGAATGGCGTTAAGTAACAATAGGGAGCAATAGAACACGGCGTCCCTGTAGCGGTATGGATAACGTTTAGATTGACTTTAAATCCGGTAAAAGTATGCCGACCCCAAAGTGTTAAAGCGCTGGCGCTACCCATTCCATTGCTGGGAGGTGTAAAGCAAAGTTCAGTGGAAGCCACTGAAACAGTTTCGCATGTTTCCGACCAATATACAGCATGTTCCGCGACGAAACCGACAAACTTGCTGCGACATGTCGCGCCTTGGCATTCTGCCACTTCATGTCTACAATTTATAGGCGGTTCACGGTAAAGCCCTAGTTACTTTTTCTATCCGACATTTTTTATCCTTCCACCACTTTTTAACCCTTTGAGTATGGCACAAATGTGCCGGCACTAAGGACAGGATGGAAGTGAGCTGCCTATATTCTCCACTACAGTAATTTCGCTTGTATTGGTCTCTATATTTCCACTTACCTTCCTCCTATTGGTAATGTCTACACTGGACACGCTTATTCTACTTTGCAACGTTTATAATAATGTCGGTCAATGAAGACGCGTGTGTGCTTTGTGCCAATTACCATGTCGCGACACACGTAAATAGTTTTACTATCCATCGTGAGCATTTGAGAAATTACTAAAAAAATGTTTTATCTTACAAATCGCAATGTTTGCTAATTGTAATTTTATTTACTTAGATTCCGCTCCAGCGAAACAGTAAAACTATAAAGGTGTGAGTTTTTCTTGAAGAGCAAAGCAATTTCCATAAAAAGTATCCACAAATATATATACGCGTGCATACTCCTCAATGCGTTAAAACATTGCCATGTAACTAATAAAAACAATGTATATATTTCACCGGACTATAAAGTTAACGTCTAAGGCTCCAATAAAATATATTTATTGACTATTAATCCAAATGAGAGAGCTTCAAAAAGTGCTCGCTTTACCGTGAATGGCCTATAAATTCGGAGTTGAGTGGTGACGTCAATGATCGGCCGTTTCATGTAGTCTCGTGTGCCTGGTTTCCCTACGCTGTACAACCTGGTGTACACCCTACTCTTCTCGCAGTACCAGATGAAAAAGATCCAAAGGGAAAAGGTCAGGAGACCACGCCGGCCATGTGACTGAGTCACCTCTCCATATCCACCTGAGCGGATACTCTGTATTCAGGAATGCAGTCACAACCCTGTCGAAGTATGGCGGTGCTCGCCCCCCCCCCCCCCCCCATGATGAAACCAAATCACACTGTACTCCTAACAGCACATCTTCCAATGACAGTGGTACGGTGGTTTCTAGGAAGCATCTGTAGTAAAAAATTGGGTTTGGCTGTGTTGGGGACACGGCCGTTTTTTTTGCGTGAATACGTCTACGTTGACGCGCTCGGACGCCTTGGTGTTTATTTTACGTTCTCCGCACCGCTTCACTCGATCATATGGGGTTTTATGGGTATCAGTGGATTGCTTTTGAGATGCCATTTCCAACCGTGTCTGTACTTCGACTTAGCTTTTTGACGAGTATAAGTCGGAATTTTGTTAAGTTTTCTTAATTGTATTGCATTAAACGCATACAGTTTCATCATAACCACGCAACACAAGTGTTTTTATACGCGCAATTAATTGATCTTGACGAGAGATGTCGATTGAAACACGAACGTCGTAGCTTCTCGTAGTGAAAGTTATATTACGCGTAAGTTATGAGACGCAGCGAAACGAACTCAAAAATTCAAAAATTGCACCCCCCCCCCCTCGCGAAGCTTCGCAGTCCTCACTCAGCCTAACATATTCTTTGATCCTTTGGCGATCGAGTGGTGTAATTGAATTTTGAATGTACAGACGACAGATTCGGAGCTGTGCCAAACTGTATTCGCCGATTTTGTTATAATCGGATTTTCTGGATTGCCTCCCTCTATGTTTGCAAATTTAAAGACTTATTCACGTCAAAAAGCATAGAGATTGCCCTGTATGAAATTTTGTTCAATGATAGCACTGCAAAGTAATCCGCACCACACGTTCAATACAGAACATAATTCCGAGTGTTGTGTTTATTACATTTCCGCCACTGTCACTCTGAAACGGGACTGCGTAGTCGACGTGTGTGCATGGCCTTTTTTACGTTCTAATGATTTCTTAGAGCACGCCGACGAAGTTTGTCTGTTCCTTCGCAGAACACCGTCTATTATGTTGGGTGGATAAAACCTGTTTTGGTTATACTGAAGAGCCGGGAGATAGTATTGCTAATGTTTATGATGTATTGAGAGAATGATTTTTCCTTCATCTGAAATGTGTTTTCTTTACGTACATCGATCGGTATAATGGGAACACGTTTAGTGGTTTCATAAACAACGCGGATTTCGAACACCCTAAATCGCAATTCTAGTGCCAGGCAGGAGGCAAACTTGAGAGTTTTAATTTTCAGTAATATTTTCCCTTGGTTTTGAGAAAACCTCGCACCATTTAAACACGTAAAATAGGCCTCTTAAAGGAGTTATGAAGAAATCTACTAATTCAAGCAGTAGAAGACTACTTATTTATAGTTGGTTAATAAACAAGCACAGCATTCCTATGTGATGTAAGTTAGGTACGATTTATTTTGTCGCAGAACACAAATATTTTCTACGCAAAAACGTTTTTGGACGTGGTTGGACTCGAACCTCCGCCCATAAAACAAAGCATGCTGAAGCTTTCATGATCAGCCATATCCACTGCCCTACTTTACCACTGCCAAATGTGTGCTCGTATTATGGGTATTGAACCACAAAATGTAATGTCAAATATTGCTGTAAGTTTCGTGATGTGAAAGTATTTTTTAGGTGATCACAAGAATCTTTGTAGTCACTAAATGTGTGATTTTTCACTCTTTTTCAGTATACGTAATAAATTTAGACGTATATTATTAAAAAAACGGTATTAAATGCAAAAACAACCTATAGTGAGTTACACTGCCTATATTGTAGGCTAATTGCGTGACTTAACAAACTGTTTTTATGTACGAAATACAATTGACCGCTATCTCCCTCATTATATAGTTTACGTAGGTCGGTTGCCATTTCGCGTGGTTCACAAATGCATTAACACCTAAACCTCTAACTAAATACAGGCTACACGAGCAAAGTTCCCACGAAAGCAATAACGGGTGTAGTACAACACCAGAGAGACTGCTTGAAGCGAACTTCCTGTGTGATTGGGATAACAGAGATACGAGAGTTCGTTGGACAGGAGCCGGGGGGGGGGGGGGGGCTATCGCCCGAAAAAAAACTGCAGGTCCGGCGAGCACCAGCTGACGTCACGGTCGGTGGGGCGTAAACGACCGGGCCAGAAGAGAGGGGGAAGAAGGGTTGGTTATGACGTCATGGCGCGCAGGATCGAACAAAGGAGTTCCGAATCCCCGCGCCAACCCCCTTCAACACCCGCTAAAACCTCTACGCCGACCGCGGGGCTACGCCCCCTTGTTACATCCGCGGGTCACGTATCTGCGGCCACCATGGAGGAGGGATTGTGAACGACGAAAACTTTCCTCTCAGTTTCCCTGAAAACTTGTTGGGCACCTTGGAGCGGGTGGGGGGGGGGGGGAGAGGTAGAAAGGACGAGTGTGGATCCAATAATAAACTTCACCCTCTCCCCCCTCCTAGCACCCCTTTCTATTCCAAACCACCCGACTCCGCCATTTTCCCAAGCCGCTCACTCCTACCGCCGAAATATCCGTTGGAAATACTTCCTCTCTGGCAGTCACATCCTATCTGGTCGTGCGAAGAAGAGGTAGCGGTAGTGCTTCTAGGAACAGGGGCCAGTCACTATATAGGGCTTTCGCTGCTCTTATCGAGCACTAACAATTCCGTTTGCACCAACATCGAAAAGTCATTCCATTGTAAAATAATTTATTCATCGGATTGGCGATCAAGCAGTTATCCTTGTTCACGTTTAAGATCAAATCAGCTTTAATCGAACACACGTTAAGCCTTAAGCAAACAATTTAATAAATGTTTTCAATTGTCAATGTTATTATTCCATAAAGTTGGCGTTCTTGTCCAAGTTGTTGACAAGTTTTGTACGTGAATTGAATTGAATTCCAATTCTGAAATGGGGAAAATTAAAAAGAAATGTGTGACAAGATGTCGGATTCCTCGCTTCGAAAATTCGCCGCCGAACACACTTGCGAAATACTTCACCTTTCCCAGCAATCCAGAAAGACAAGTTTCTAAACCAATTGTGTTTGTTTTGACTGGTACTAGGCTTGGGCTGTTTATCTGGTTACAAACTTCCAATTATTTCCTATAATAATCCATACTTTGCCTAAATATTTATCTCGTATTCAAATACTACAGTTAACTGTCAAGACAAACAAAACTGGTTGTGAAACCTAACTTTTTGGATTGCTGGGAATCTCGGATAAAGGTACCGCCCTGCAAAGCAAAAAAAAAAAATACAAAAATACAAACCAATTTAATTTCATAAGTTTCGTGTTAACGCTAAAAAAAAAATCTTTACCATGTTCTCCAAAATTATATTTTATCAATCTTGATGTTATAAAATAGCCACGACAAAATAATGTTTTGTTTTTATGTTGGTCACAAGAGAGGAGTTAGTGGCCCGATCGTAGACAGGTAATAAGCAAAGTAGTTCAACCTGGCAGTGAAATGTCTTTTTCCCTTCCATACTCTTTGTCATGGAAGACATCTCTGAGAGAAAGGCGATGCTACCTCTTGTCCGGGTCACAAGAGAAGCGGGGCGCTATCATGGCTACTTGCTGTAGAAATATGTGTAGATTATGGTTCCAACATACACTCGGAAGCAAGGGAGTACGCAATGTGATAGCTGATGGGGCTGCAGCACCTCCCAAAAAATAAAATTAATATAAACAGATTTTGGACAATCAACTAAAAACAATGCACCGAAATCTGAAATAAACAATTGCCATAAGTTTCCCTCGTGTGTGCACTAGTTGTTAAAATTCATTTTACATTAGCCCATTCAGACCTAGTGTACACAATTGTGTACATTACGCACGTGTAAATAGTTTTTGGTCTGTACTGCACACTACGAAGCTCAATGACCAATGATCTCACCTGTGGGTAAATGATTCGCAAGCCGTTTTACTGGTCTAGGACCTAATTGGTCCATATAACTGTAGCCGAACATACAGCCCACAGCTTATTGGCCGTGACGACGAAACAAGTGTTGTGGCGACTCAAGTACAGCACGCACCACAAAGTATTTTGTTCGCAACACCTGAAAACGTAAATTAAAGTGGTTCTGAAAGGGTTAAGGAAAGGTGTTTTTCTTATTGTGCACAATGCTCACATCAGAATTCTCGGTTCGGTCCCATCCAAAATGAAATCCTGTGTATGCAACTGTTCTCAATATAAGTACTGCTAGTGCCACAAGAAGTGGCGGGTGAATATTATGGGATCAGGGTGCAACCGACAAGAGGAGAGTAACTAATGTTATCAAAATAATTTGCATATAAGTACTGGATTTTATATCGTCAAAAAAGCCTAATATATTCGATTACCATAAAAAATCCGGCCGTATGAAAAAAAAATTGCTTAGAAAGGTAGACGTGTTCTTTCACTGGACGTCTGGTTACCCTAAGAGAGGTACAATCCACAGAGAGACTGACCAAACACTGTGAAGAGTTAGCAAAGAAAAAATTAACATGGCACTTTTGTGAGCTTATTACTATATTAGATATTGATAAAAACAATGCAAATATTGTCGAAGTAAAAAAACTGTACTTTTTGTGTTAGAAACTTTGTGATCGTATAGCCAAAGGTAAACCGCGATGGCCCTGCTCTTCGTAAATTCACCCTCCCAGGTTGTGGCGCTAGCAGTACTTTATTCGGTGTGGTCGCGTACACAGGAATTCATTGTGGGAGGGGACGAACCTCGAATTATAAAGTGAGCATTGTGCACAATAAGAAAAAATCACCTCCAGCTAAAATAAATTTCATTGCGCAGCTTTTTTCCCCGGTACTTAGCTTTCACATTTTATTTTAACTGAGAATGGGAACACTGTTTTATGTGCATATTAAATTCTGAAATTTTATTCCTTGAAATACTAATTACCGGATTAAACTATTCTTCCAACATTATTAAGAATAAGCTTCATGCGAATAATAATAACGTACAGTTCCACAGTATAAATAATTAATGGCTCTAATTGAATTACATTGCTCCCCCGCTCCCCTTTGCCTAGTAAAATGCCCTCCTTTCCAGAGTAATAAGAGTTGTAAAATTCACTTTGTTAATCATATAAAAACGTTAGTATGTTCTCTACTAAACCATATAAATTAAGTTTACGAAATTTCTAAAATTTGTTATTTAGTTTCACTTTATTAACTGCGGTAAATTGTATCTGAAAGTCTCTCCGTCCCCACTTGTCTTGGGCAGCTGGACCAACATCAGAATACAGCAACAGCGTGTCAGCTACCACTGCACAGAGGCGCGAGTATACAGATGGCAACAGTGCTGTCAACTATCTGGACAGTAACGAAGGCACTACAGTAGACTGAATACGAGGTAAAGGCTATTCACGGTAAAATTAGCACTCTTAAAGCCCTGCTTAAGATATACTTGTGTAAACATTATTTGTTCTTCCGCCTTATGTAAAATTAACATTTCCATAGGCCTGATCACTACAGACATGAAAAATTCGCGAGTTCGATGACCTGCAGGCTAGACTCTACAGTATTATGTGCAAATATTCCAAAATAAACTGCACACTGGTTGTCTGCTGTCACAGTGAAAAGGCGACGATTGGGCCAGCGTGTCAAACACCGTGTAGACCAATGGCTAAAGTTATATAAACGCACGTATTTTGAATTATTATTTGTCCCAAAATGAATCCGCGAATTCTTCCGGTCTCTACTAATCACTTATTCATGCGTCAGTAAAGATAAACTGTGTAATTATTAGAAAAATAAACATATTACAAATCTGGTCATTTTTACGATTCGTTACATTAAAAAACTCCATGCGAAAGAAATAATTTAAGATATCACAAATGGTTACCTTAGCACTTTTTACTCGACGTTACGATGTGAAACTATATTCCGCCCATCGTTATCAACTTAACAGGGCGCATGTCACTCGGTTCGCCTGTTAAAATACATGCAAGTAGGAGCAGTGACTTTTTTCGAAGGTTGATTTCAAAAGTGTTCACTTTATCGTGAACAGACTTTAGACCGACTTTCGTCTTCTGCCCACGCCTCCTGTTATGACTCTTTCATCGCCAATATAACTGACAAGGTTGCATGATCAATTGTGATTTTTACATTTGAATACTTAACGCACCCGCTCTTTTAGACGAGTAAAATATTTTGACCAGTTGAATATATTCCAGTTGCATCAAAACTAGCTTAGAGGAAATGTACAAACATCCCAAAACACTTTCTCAAAAGAACAGCGTTCTGAAAGCAAATCCTATCCACGTTGGGGCCGCGGCGGTGTAGTGATTAAACCACTCGCCTAACACACGGGATGAAATGGGTTCGATTCCCGGCGGGGCTGCTCTCTGATTTCCGCATGTGGGAATCGTGCCGGACGCCCTACGCCGCCGGCCGGTGGGTTTTTTTTTCGGGGATCTCCGGTTTACCTCGCCCTTCATTCCGGCGCCGCTCCATTCTCTCTTCGCTTCACCTTCATCAGCTCTGGAAGACCTCGATGTTAGGTGCCGTCCAAATCCCTCCACTCCACTCCTATCCACGTTGCTTATGATAGTGACAGAAAAAAAAATAGTTCAATGCTGGAACACGGAGAGTAACTAATGAATACATCGCGTGCCCACTCTCAACCCCATCTTCCCTCTGCGGGCACTTCTCACACAGACTGGCCATAACGATTGTGATGAAATTACCCATTCTTTACTTCTAATTAAAGGTCCGGACTTTCATTTAGGCGTTGTTGAAATAACTCAGAAACCCACATCCAGTAATTAAATTTAATAATTTAAAAAATTCCAGTCAATTAAGGAATCTGATGGATTCACCTGAAGTGCATCCATCCACCGCCTGTGTACCACTCGACAGCTGCGGCGCCAGGTAGTTTTTATTGGATACGACCATTAACCCTTGATACGGTCGGGTGCCAACACCTCATAATGATGATCGCTATCGCGACTGATATGAGCTGCGCAGGCAGGAAATTGGGAAGCATGAGAGGCTGCCAGGACCCGTGATGAAAGAGGGAAGGAGGGAGGGGGAGAAAAAAAATTGGAAGATCCAGGCCATTAAATTGCAGGCAAGATTTAGGCAGTTCCCCAAGCGCGGGCTCGCGTCATTAGGAAAAAGGGGGGAGGAGGAGCTGGGTTGGGGAGGTGACCTGGAAAGATAAGGGTCCGCAAGATCGTCGTGAAGCAGTCTTGCGAGCAACACGCCTCACCAACTCGAATAGAGAGAACGAATCCTTGCCGGAGATACCCGAAGTCGAACTTCTCCGGCCATACAACTTTGGCATTAAAAAAATTCATACTTCCATATTTAAGAGGGCTCCGTAGTTGTCGTATGGGTATCGTTGTAATCAAGTGTATCTTTTCAAATAAAAGGAAAATATGGAATATTTTAATGCATTATTTTTTAGGTCATAAATAAGAGTCGATATGTTGTTGCTATATGTTATTCACGGTAAAGTGAGCACTTTTGAAGCCCTCTCATTTGGAATAATATTAAAAAGGTATATTTTATCCTAGCTTTAGACGTTAACTTTCGAACCCCCCTGAAAATAGATATACACTCTGCTTAGTACTTACATGGTAATATTTATTTTAAAACGTCGTGGAAGGATAAAAAAAGGGATGCTAGAAAAAGTAATTAGGGCCTCAACAGTGCTCAATTTACCGTGACCAGCCTATAGTAGATTAATGTGATACTGTAACATAAATGTGGTTTTTAGAAAGTGCCAAACTCAGAAAAAAAAACCTTTAAGTGGCCTTCCGTTTGCGACGTTTATCCTTCCATACAAAGTGTTTTAAAGTATAGCGATACTGGACGCCGTGGTACGAGCTCCTGTATTGCTGACTCCAGCCCCAGTGCTCGGGCCAGGGCGCCCTATTTGTTGTGGGGTGCAGCCAGACGAGCCGTTTGTCGTACAATTGCGTCGGCGATGGCGTCGATGAAAAAGCTGACTGCGATAATGTCACGCGCCTCCACGGGGCACCCTTCCAGAGATAGGAAGGAGAGCCGCACAATGCCTTGACGTAGTTCCTGCAGTGTCCTCCCTGGGCGCTGGGTGCGGCCTCGCAGTTGTGCATGGCGGGCCTGTCGCAGGTACCAGTAGCCGAAATGAAGCTCCAAGGCCGAAACCAGTGTAGTGTACTCCAGTCAATGTCACCCTGGCAGAGATTGTGGTATGCTCAGTGCAGGGCCTCTCAGTACAGCAGCAAGGTAGAAAGGCTGGCCAGCCATTAAGTTTTGCGATTATTTCAAACTGGAGTTGGTACTCCCGCCAAGATGTGTGGCCGTCGTAAGGGTTGGGCTTAATTGAGGCCCCCTTCCCCACTCCTGGATGCGCGACACCAATGCCGCAGAGCTGCTTGCTCTCCTCCAAGGTCGTTTTGTTGGTGAAGACTTGTACTGCTTCCTCACGTTACTCCGCTGGCGATGTTGTGATAGTAGAATTTCGCTGCTGCCGAAATCACTGTCATTCCTTCCTCATCGCACTTATTTTCTGTTTCGCGTCATTCTCGACACTGTCCATCCTGTAATTTACACTGTTCATTCTTTCATTTACACTGTCAACTTTCTTATCCACACAGTCAATTATTATGTTTACCAACTCGCTAATGCCTTATATTCTTCTCTACGCATTTTCATTTACAGAGTCAATTTCTCTATGTTCATTAGTTACCTAGCTATTTACATTCTTGTTTACACTTACAATCACTGAACTAATTTGGTCATTTACAGTTTCGTTCACACTACTAATTTGGGTATTTACAATGCCATGTACACTATATTTCACACTACTAACTTGGTTATTTACATCTTCTTTCAAGCCATTTACACTTGCGCTCAAGTTAACCATCTCGTTACCTAGCCCCTCAATTAATGATCGGAATGCTTCCAGTTCTTCGGACATTTTTCTTGTTAACATTTACTGCATCAGTAGTACAAAACTGTTATTTTAATTGGTTAATTAGTTTGAAAATCACTAACTAGTTGCCTATGCTCAAATTTGATCTACAATTGATTAAATAATTGCCTCTATCCCACTTCTGGCACCAATGTTACATGCAGACGCCTGAGGGGCATATGTGAGTTCGTGAGGGATGGATGTCTCAACAAAAATAAAAATAAAATAAATAAATTTAATATTTACTTGATTCACACAGCTATTATTTACAGCATTAAATTATATCTCCACTTTTACTCTTTCTATTTAAAAGTGAGCGCAATATTTCATGTCTTTTTCAACTCTAATTAACATACTTCTTAATTGTCTCTGTTGGTTAGAGTCAATTCATACTCATTATCAACACGTGATCAGTCTATCTGTTGCCATCATTATTATGCCTTTCACTAATGTATCTAGTCCAATATTCAGCCTACCAGCGGCACACTTCACTGCTTGATACCTGCAGTCGCATATTTCCCTTCTGCTGGTCACTTCTCCCACTGCTCGTCTTCTATCGCTCGGAACGCAGCCACTCATTCACTCATCAACTCCAACTCCACTCTCAGTCCGGAGACCACCCGTAATATTTATAATGCTCCCTTGACCATCTTGAATGTTCTTCGCACCCCGAGTCACGCTGAGATAACAAGGTCAGTAATCCAGAGCATTCTTAAGAGAAACGCAGTAATCAATACTGCCAGAGTAAACAGCGTGCATGAAAAAGATATTAAAGTGTAGGCTCTTTCTTTGTGTAACTGATACGTGGCCGCCGCTGTCACACAACGACTCTCTTTCCTCCATTTCACTCGCTCGCGCCGGGTGGGCCAAGGTGAGCAGCGCAGACCAGCAACACGTAATAATATTGTATAGTATGTACGACGCCGGTATAATTTTATTAATCTATGCGATGCTACTTCTGTAGCAGTGCTTAACCCCTTAACTTACACATTACTGTTTAGTTCCAGGTGTTGCAAAAGAGGAGAATTATTGTCTGAAATGTATTTACGAATTCCTTGTAACAATTTATACGATGGAACCTATGGCAGGAGCAGCAACCAATGATAACATTTTGATGCGCTATCAGCCGTCAATTACATTAACGAGTGAAAATACTCTGTCTGTATTTATGCTATCCTCTTAACTTGTGCAGCACGTCATACGTGAACGAGTATACTCAGGATAATATGTTAATGGTAACATATTCGAAGATAATGAAATTTAAAATTACACAACTTGAACATGTAAGGAAATTTTAAATTATATTGTGCAAACCACAACACCGGGGAACTATACAGCGGCCTTTGGCCATTTATAAATGGTAAAATGCCAATTAATTATAAACTTCGTTAGGTCTCAGTTCGGCTGTTGTCGAAGATCACAATTTTTACCTATCGTGCCTGCAAACCGGTGCGGTTAAAGTTAAGTACTTAAAAATAAATTTAATAATCGACAATACTTCCAATTAAATTTGGTTATCACCGTTTTAACCATCTCTTAAATGTCCCAAATGTTATAACATTAAAATCTACAAAAGAAAAAATATATAAATTTATTTAGAAATACGTATATTATTTACTAACGTGAAGAAATTACAAATTACGAAACATAATTATTTTCGTGTGTAAAGTATGGTCACGAGACTATATTATCAACAAAATCTGCCATTTCGAAAATAGCTTTAGATGAAACGTGCCGTTACGTAATTTCCCCTCATCATCTTATTCCTTAGTGTTATTCTGTATTTTTCACGTTTTTTTTTTACTGGAAAAACTAATAATACAATGCCATTATGTTTGCGAGGGGAGAGCGGGAAGCATTATGCACTAAGAAGCCCTAAATTACATCGAACCCAGAATCTCGGGATCTGAAATTAATGCTTTACATAGCTCATGTTTGTAGGTCACCCTTTACTCCACCCCACCCAAGACCATTTCTTTGCGAGTGAACGAACAGGGCGCAGATTCCGCACACATGCCTATTATCGGCCAGAGGGTGTTTTTGGCGTACCGAAGCTGGCGGGGATGATGGGGGGGGGGGGGAGAAGGTCACTAGCATTCTCTCGCGTGATTAGCTCGACCCCTCGACCCTTTAGCGATTATAACCTGCACTTTGCCAGCAGCTTTCGTATGATCTGCATCGCAAAATAAAGGTCAGCTGGGGTTGAGCATCCAGTTTAGGTCTAACATTGCACACAGCTTCACACCACATCCGGATGAAAAAAAAAAAACCCTCCTCACATGCGAAAGCAAACAGATCTGTGTACTTGTAACGATCTCCGCATTTGTTGTTGACGGTTCTAGACATTAGCTTAGGTTTCAAAAAATTTAAATCTGAAATTGTTAATAAACAACTTTATGTCATGACTGAATATTTTCCGAAACTTTATACAGTAGTTTACATCTTAGTTGACATTTCCGCTGAAATTCTTTAAGAACGATTCGGTTACGTTGTCAAACAGCGAGAGCTCAGTGATTGAAATAAATAATAACCAATTCACAATAACTTGAAGAAATCTCTGGTGACACTGGCTGGCGTCACAGGCCCTCCCCCCCCCCTTCCACCGCTAAAGAAGCCGACGCCTTTAGGAGGCGCAATAATATTCTGGGAATTGGGACGCAGCGTGTGTTTTAAAGAAAATTCTCGGTAATGGCCTACGACACTATATATACTGCCACGGTCCAGCGGATAGCAGTCTTAGACGAAGGCTATTTAGCTGAGTGCGGGAGCAAAGTCAACTTCGAGGTGTTCATTTGAATGACCGATAGGGTGATAAACCCTACGAGTGAAACATGCTGGATTGAGGGCGTTCGGAGAACTCTAGAACACTTAATAGGGATTTTATTGTAAATATTGAAACTGTCAAATAAATATGGACATGTACTCTATAAAATAATTGAATAGATTTTGACACACTGTCTATTGGGACTGACATTTAATTGTTTAATTTCATTGACTTAGTTGGAGTAATTATAAATTGTATTAATTGAATTCATTAATTGTGTGATGCCTAATACAGAAAATTTTGGTATTTTTGAGGACGGAGTTGCTTGAAAAGTTACTGCTTATCATCACTAAAAACAATTGTACTTTACCTGCCCGAAAATTGTGAGGAAGCCGTGGTCTCTGCCACAAACCTGCTGTTTGTACCTGATTACTATGCAGCTCGGAGTGGGCTGCTACATTCAACATCGCTGTCACCTGGGTAGATTTCAGCAGCAGTTCTGAGTATCAACATTCCAGCAGGTAGCTCCCAGCATGTCTGAAGAGCGCGAGGCAGCTAGCTGCTGCTGAGCCCATGCCAGCGGCGCTCCAACGAACTATGCATGTGTCGTCAGCCACCAGCTATCCAATGGGCAGGTCTCGGTGCGCTAGTGACATCACTTCCTGCAATCTGCTTGAACTTCAGGAGGTTTGTGACGCGTGATAGATAAAGTGTGCACCCCATACATGGACATGATTCAGCTTCAAACCAAATGATTGGACAGCAAATAAGTCACCCCTAAAAGGGGCACTGCTTACCTTGAACAGGCATTTCCTTAAAAGGCCAACGATTTTCCATTAGCCAGTGGTATCTGAACACCCCTTCAAGGGGAAATTAATTGTGTTTTGTATTTAAGGTGGGTGCAAACTCTGGTTCGGGGCCGGATTGCCACTGCCCCAGAAGGAGATCACCCAGCCAGTTAAGTAATGTACTACAAGTAAAACCTTCTTCATAGCCCTTATGGCAAAAAGGAAGCAGGCACATTTGGTGTCCTGAGTTAGGAGTCAGGCGCCATGTTGGCATGAAAAGTTTAAAAATGCCTTAATGTAGAGAATATTTTTCAGATCACATAAGTAACACTTCACATACTTTTCAAAGGATCATTTAACATTGCTAGTCATGCGCCAAGGCAAGTGCTACCTTAAAAGTGAGTTTTGTGTTTCCCCGAAATTTTTACATGACAGTTGGAAGTTTTATCCAGCCATTAAAATTTTAAAGATATTCTTACTGGAATTTTGACAGGAATAAATTTGGAGGCATCATGTTGGCATCGGCGAGAGTTCATTAGGCCATTAATTTTCTTACAAAATATTACACGCATTTAAATTAAAACTTGGAAATATCAAAGCAAAACAAAAGCAAAATAATTTTTTGGTTTGCAGTTATCAAACCTAATGTATGCATATTCAGTTAAGGGAGTGAAATTTTGCTGTCAGTTTGAATCAAACATAATACCATCATGTAATTTTGACCATTATTAAATATTATTCGGCTGGTGAGATATATATATATTTTTTGTGTTGTAATATCTGTTCATGTGGCCAGACAAAGAAAACGTTTTGATAGTGACAGTAAATAATTACTTTATTGCTCTTCGATTTTCGATTGGCAGAACTTTATGTTAGATCAGCAGTATAAACTAAAAGTTTCTAAAATAAAAATATCATGTGCATTGCGCAATATTGTAGACACGGAGAATTGCCATATTGGGCGGGCTGCTTTCAATATTTTACTGTTAGTTTTCTCCAATTAATCATCATGGAGGTTTATAGGCCCATATATAAATATATATTTTGGGCAAAGTAAAAATTTAATGTAATCCAAATTTTCTTGAAAATCATTCACTGTTGTACATGTGGGAAATTTATGTATTTTATTTAATAATCGTTAGGTTGGTACTAAGAGATCGATGTGTTTTAAGTGAATCACTCCAATTGAAGTTATTGCAAACAAAAATTGAAATAAAATGAGAAAAAAAAGGAACTATTAATAAATACTCTTGAAACAACTCATGAATTTTACTTGTTACAAGTTAGCACTGATTTTAAGTACTCTTTTGAAGTAAGGTTTCAAATATTTTCTGCTTCAAGGAGGTTCTTTTCCTATTTCCTTTTGGGAGTTTTGACCTACGGATTTTTGTTTGTCCATTTTGCCACGTCCTTGGGGGCAAGGGCGTAGAAATTGTTAACTGTAAGTGATAGCAATTTATTGTGAGATCTTTAGTCGGGAGAATTTGGTTAGTAGTTAAAGTAAATATAATTAGAAAATTTTAATTAATTCTTTTATTTAAGTAAGACCTCCATCCTTTAACGAACTTGGTTTAGCCCACTTAATATTTAGAGACAGAAATTGTAACATTGTTAAGGCCCCAGACCTTAACTTATGTTAAATAATATGTCATTATGTTGTTAAAATGTAACTAATTCATTTCTTCAATATAGCTTATTTTAATATCAATAATTCGTTATCCCAGAATTAATTATAGTGTTGAGGGACGTGAATACCTACTATCCTAAAATATTCATTGTTTCAAATTTTGTATATCTACGTTTGTTTATATCTCAGGTATATTACAACACAGTGCGTGGTTTGAATGTTACAGTTTGTGTGTAGCCTAATTGGTATAAAATTCCCCGATTGGAGCGAGTTTGAAGTTGGAAGCTAATGCTGCCCAGGGCTGAAGACAAGTCGAGTGTCTGAAACGCGGGCTCGGTCACGAAAACTAAATGGGAAAGGGGGTAGCTTCGGGGAGCAGCAAGGGCTGTATCTCACCCGCGACGCCTCCTCCGTCCAATTGTTTCCTTTCCTGGGGGAAACTGAAACTGGCCTGACACTGGCGAAGCCCGGAAGTCCTCAGCTACAACGGCGCCGCTATTACTCCACGGTTGGCTGGAAGTTTGTCCACCCCTGAGAGGCGCTGCCATCCCCGATCTCATCGCAGCGATGGGGCTTCAAGCGCCTGGACAGAAAAGGGTGTTTGTTGGAGGGAAGAAGATATGGTATGGGGGACACCAGGAAGGGCCTACGCCCTTCCCCTACGGCACTGACCCCCGGGGGAACAGAGGGGAGGTGGAGTACCAGCGTCACGAGGCGCCCAATTTGCAAAGTGGTCCGAGCGTGGGTGAGGGAGACAGGCTAGTTCCGTCGGGAAACTCGTCAGCGATCATTAGCAGCGAGATGGCCTCGAGGCGCCTTCAGTTGTAGAAGGGAGGTATGGGGTACGGTGCTGGAGTGTGATAACAAATACCAAGTGCCAACTTGGCACTTGGTACATCACGGCATAACTTGTTTCGCTTTCGCCCGGGCTGCTTCCTCCACACATTAATCAACTAACCCCCATCCCCCTTCCTCAACCCCTCTCTTACCCATAACCCCCGCACTGATATGCTTCTATTGAGATGGGTGCAACACCCTCACCCCCCCTGGGGCAGCCAAGGGGTGAAGCCAGTAGAAACCTGTAGGGGGGTGAGAATGAAAGGCAGAATTGGAGGGACGGGAACTTAACTTCTTAATGACTTTGCTGTAAAATTTAAGTGTACACTATAAATCTCAATAAGTACGGGTGGGTGTTTGTTATTACAGACGATGTGGAAGAGCAGACGCCCAGCTACGAATTAAGTGTAGCATACTTTAATTAGGCCTGAGAAATCAATAAACAGGGGCTAGGCAGTTCTCTCTATATTCCTCATGAACACGCAAACTATGGTGTAGAAGTTACATTTTCTGTGCGCTCAGAAAGCTATATAATAAATACAATAAATTTTTAGAAATGTTTAATGAACTTTAATACAATATTAAAAGCCTTTGAATGATCTTACTATTCGCTGATAAAGTTAACAGTTCTATGATCCGGGCTTATAGGTATCACTAGGAAGTTCCAACCACTGGCAATCAAATATTTTTGAAAATTTCTAAACAAGGAAATAATATTAAGCCCACAAAGAAATTACCAGGCGGTAAGATGATGCGAAAACGCGCGTCTTATCATGACCCGTCCGCGCTAAGCCACAGAATACACCGGTGATAAATAAATTTTCAACACCAAGAAGATCTCTTCTGAAGGACCCCACATTGGGGAAACGTGTAAGAACAAGATGCGAGGGACCACGATGGCTGAGTGGTTAACCTGCTTGCATCCCACCAGGGCGAACCGGGTTCAATCCCCAGCCGGATCACCGGATTATCACAAGTGGGAATCGTGCCGGACGATACCGTTGGTCGGCGGGTTACCTCAATCACCCTTATCAACTCTGTTTTTCGTGTATTTAGCTCAATATATAGTGATGATTAATGTGTTTATTACAGTTAGGTTTGCGTTTAATATTAGAATTAGAAAGCTGATCCAGAGCTTGTTTTAAAGCTATTTTGAAGGGGGTTGATTTGACGTAGTATACAAACAATAGGTAAAGGAATAAATTGTTGACAGTTTTTTTTAAACTGAATTAAATATTTTGCAAGACATCTTGCAAAATTTCAGAATGGGATTAGAATTGATCATACTTCATTAAATGTTACTTTGGGTCATTGCAATCAAATAGCTAGGGTATCGTAACACGAAGTTCATTATTTTTTATTCCCCTATAAAAAAAATCAAAGGAATCTGAATCATTAAGGCAGAAAATGAGTTACTTGTTGGTTGATTTGATATGGACGAATGACCCTTATAGTACAGTAGGGTGCTTCATTTGAAGACAATCTAGTTTCACCTTGTGTTGCAATTCATGTCGGCCGGGCCGAAAGCGACAACCATATCTGTCAGCACGAGGGGGGGGGGGGGATTAGACGAGAGATAAAGTGGCAGTTAGGTATTTGTCAGGAGGGTATTACTCCTAGGCGACCACGATAATCCATAGCCCGACCACCACGACCATTTAACTAATTGTGTGCACACGACGCTTATGGAGATGCCACGAGAGCAGTATGTCATATGTGACAAATGTTGTAAGTATAATTTCAGTTCTGAATTAAAACCTTCAGTACGAGGAACTATTTTCTTCCATGATGATCATCGATATCGCCAACATAACAACATACATCTCACAACAAATTATCAGCTGATAGAATACTTTCAAACTATCACATTTACTGTTTACATAGTGACTAGTTCACACTGTCTGTCAAACTTTAGTGTACTTATATGAAATGCAGTATACCATAAATGCACATGTGTTTGAATTCTAGCGTGTTCTAAAATGAATTAGTTAAATTTTACAGTCCCTAATTAATTAGAATAAAATTAACGGGCACGTCCTCAGAATGCTGGAGTCACATAGCTCCGACGAGCACAACACAACAGGATGAAAACATTTTCAATGTGACTGGCAGCACGATAGTTTATACGAAGGTTAACAGCCGACCTCCCGTGGCGCAGTCGGTTGGCGCGCTACCGATCTGTGATGCGGGGGGCTCTGGGTTCGAATGCCGGGCAAGGAAGGGGCGTTAAATTAAGTTAAATTATAAGCTAGCCTGTAAGCCGTCCCCTGCTAAGCTTTCAAGCATAAAACCGGGGGACGTTAATAAGCCCTTTCCAATACAATAATACGAATGTTAAACGTATAAAGACATTATGGGCGACTCTTTACACCGAGCTCTCGAGAGCCAATGTGGGTAACGTCAAATGAGAATGGAGCAGAGCCGGAATGCAAGGACGGGGGAAACAAGATGTCCCCGAGAAAATTCGTCAACCAGCGGCATCAACTGGCACGATTCTCACATGTAAAATTCCAGGAGTGAACCCGATAGGAATCGGACCCGGTTAGACTAGGTGCGGGGGAGGGGGGCGATTTATCTAACCACTACACCAACGTGGCCCCAACGAAGGACGAATTTTCGGCATTATTTTCAAGGCGCTTACAAAATAAACTAGTTTGTAAGACAGCGGACGACGGAAATTTGGACCACGTGGTACTATCCACGACACACTGAGCACTTATTGGAAGCCCTGCTTGAGCTCTGCTTGTATGTACGATATTATGTATGACCACCTGTTTTGACGTGAATACGTGTTTAAATTTGCAACCATAGAGGGAGGCAATCCAGAAAATCCGATTATAACAAAATTGGGGAATACAGTTTGGCAGTGCAGCTCCGAACATATCGTCTACATTCAAAACTTAATTACACCACTCAATTGCCAAAAGATCAAAGTATATGTTACGTTGAGTGGGGACTGTGAAGCATCGCTTGAGGAGGTGGGGGGAGGGCTGCAACTTTGAGTTCATTTCGCCGCTTCTCATAACTTCCACGTAGTATAACTTTTCACTACGAGAAGCTACGACGCTCCTTTAGGTTTCAATGGACAGCTCTCATCAAGATCGATCGATTGTGTGTATAAAAACATTTGTGTGGCGTGATTATGGTGAAATTGTGTGCGTTTAATGTAAAAAATTTATGAAAACTTACACAATTTCGACCTATACTCGTCAAAAAGCCAAGTCGAAAAACAAAAATCGTATACGGCTGGAAAGAGCATCTCAAAAGCAATCCAGTGATGCCCATAAAACCTCATATGATCGAGTGAAGCAGTGCCGGGAACGTAATAAAAAAACCAAGGCGTCCGTGTGCGTCAACGTAGACGTATTCATGCAAAACAAACGTCCGTGTCCCCAACACAGCCAAACCCAAATTTTTCGCGAGAAGTTTTATGTACAGAAAAGATCTCAACTTCCTACGTGCAGGTTTGCAAATTTCCTTTGAATATTGGCTGCGTATCCGTGTGAGAAGACATTTTCTACTCGACTTGGCCAATCAGTGATAAGTTACCCTGACATTGGAAGCCCGTGATTGGGTGGCAGAGACCGATGACGTGTGCGAGTTAAAATCATCCAACCGAGATATTGGTTCTGAACTAACGTGTATTGGAGTACAACTAGTCGTGGAATCATTTCGCGATAAACACGTGGCCCCAACTATATGTATTCATTCGCTGTATGCAATATTAATAATACTGCTAAGGGCCTCATCGCTGTGTTGCTGCGTCAGTCAAATGAAACTGTGAAATATTAGAAAAGTAAATATTTTACAAATTTGCTCATTTTTATACTTAGATGCATTAAAAAATCAGAAAGCAAAGGAAATCCTTTTAGTTTTCGAAATGTTTCACCTAACACTTTTATTTCAACATTTAGACAAAGGAACTACTTTCCTTTTTGTCGTTACCAACTTTTTTAGGACATATGTAACACGAGTGTTAAAATAGATACAAATGGTGCAGTGACTGTCTCAAAGGTTGATTTAAAAAATACTCACTTTATCGTCTGCAGCCTGGAACAAAAAGTGCAGCGTGGCAAGGTTGAGACGGGCGTCTCATTTACGTCAAATTTTCCGCCTGCCGGCTATGTACAGCCCGCCTAGCAACACGTCTAAAATGTCTGCTATCAACACCCGTCTTTCCGCTGACTTTCGCGAACTGATGTGTAACTACGTGAAGCAGCTGTCCTACCTTTCGATGCGGTAACACCACGTCATTTTCCTCCGCTGTCCTGGGCAAAGGCTGACATGGCGGCCGGTTCACGGTACAGTGAGCACATTTGAAAGCCATCTCATTTAGAATAATAGTCAATAAGTGTATTTTATTTTAGCCTTAGACGTTAACTTCCGAGTGCGGTGGAATATACACACTCTGTTTGTTACTTGTATGGCAATATTTATTTAAAAAGGTGGTTGAAAGATTTTTAAAAAAGTGGCTGAAAGGAAAAAGTAAATAGAGCCCTAAAATGTGCTCACTTTACCATGAACGGCCTATAATTTCATGTCACGCACTGAGCTATACTGCCGGTGCGGCGAAGAGTCTCCAAGCTCGCCGCAAGCAGCGCTAGTGTCGCCGTGGTGTGTTTGAGCGTTGTCATGCGGAAGCGCCGCACGGCGGAATGTGGCGATATTTACAAGAAAAAAGAGACCAATTTCTTATTTTTCAGTCCTCTGATTTGCTAAATAAAAAATGTAACATTTTAATACCCTGACTGAGGAGAGGAGTTATGTTTTTGGTGCTACGTAAGCCAGGGTAAACTGCACGCTCGTTATGAGAAGCAGCAGCTCCTGGACTTCAAGTTGAGATGAGTATAATCAAACACTTCCGGTCATGGAATTAAAAGGGAACATTTGGGAGTCCCTCAATAGTTTGAAAATAATGTTTGTAAAATTTTCTCTGGATAGAGTTCGCTCTTTGTATGGATACCTTCTATTGTAAATGCCTGGACGTGTGTTTCGAAATAATCAGTACAAGCCAAAGTATTTTGCTATAAATTTGGTATTCAAGTAGAAAAGATATTATCACTCGGGATGGCCTTCGCTATTTTCATATACTAATGTTATATAAACCTTATTGGTTTCTCTTACATGGCACCCAGATGTTTCTTGTATGAAAAATATATTTTCTTGATAAAAACAATTCGTGTTTATTTTAAGACATTCAACAAAAAAGTATTTATCTGCTGAAAATCAAATGCTGTCATCAAGAGGTGTAGCAAGGTGTTGAGTTTATGATTTTAATCAGGTAAGTGACAAATTATTTTTTCTTAGAAATATATAAGATATAAGATGAATATTAATCTATATATACTTTATTATTAGATTTCTAACATTTATTATAAAATTTACTACACAAAAAGATTAATTATTAAACAAAAAGCAAGCGTAACAAATTCATATAATAAAAATACTTGAAAATGATAAATCTATTCTCTATTTTTGAACCATCGACAAGATTATTTAGTACTCAATTTAACGGAAGAGCGGCAATAATAGGATTAATAATGTAAAAGGCTGTTCACGATAAAGTGAGCACTTTTGAAACCAACCTTAGAAAAGTCACTGAACCTACCTGCATATATTTTAACGGGCGCACTGAGTGACATGAGCCCAGTAAAGTTGGTAACGATGGAAGGGAAAGTAGTTCCATATCTTAACGCCGAACAAAAAATGTTAGGTAACAATTTGTGGTAATCTAATACATTCCTTTCATTTTCTGTTTTTTTTTTTTTAATGCGTCGAAGTGTAAAAGTGAACATATTTGAGAAATATTAACTTATATAATAATTTCAGTTTCATTTAACCAACGCATGAATAAAGTGACGAGGCGCATGACAATGAAAATATTTCATAAGGCGGGGTAATACACAACGTGCATACAAGTAGATCTTAAGCAGGACTCATTTTACCGTGAATAGCCTATACCAACGTTGTTCGCCCTGTTTATCAGTGCTGCACGACAATACAAAATTTAAATCATTCCAATTCCAGAATTGCTGGTCTTGCGAAAGTTTTCGTCGTGTCAACGTCAGAAAAGTGTTTCATCTGATGGGCTGTTCGGTTTAAATTTCTGTGAAAGATTTGTGGTGTTTTTTCAGAGCTACGTTGATTCCGGCAACAGCAGTACTCTCACGGGAAAATATTGACGTCTCGCAGAGGTATATAGGGAAGAGTGTGTGTGTAGGTATAGTGTTTCACGGAGAATTCATGAGTGTGTAGTCTCTTCACTCGCCACCTAAAAGCGTCAAGTTCGTGTAGGTTAAAAGCATTAACGTATCATTCCACATTAGACCTTCATTTTCGCCGGACGACTCTCAGGCATCTCCTAAAATTACGCGAAGATGTAATCATTTGTGGTTAAAAAATTTTAACACAAAAATGTCTGTGAGGTAGCATATTAGGACACTAAATATTCTGGCTGTCGATTTCTTGTGCCGTGATACATGTACTGTGGCAGTATGGAGATTATGAAATGAGATAGAAGCTCAGAACAATTCCAAACACCCCGTGACCAAAAGACACGACACTCAAGAATATTTAATACGCATTTCAAATCCCTACTCAACATGTAAATATTATACAAAATGTAATATCCAAACTATTTAAGAAAATCGTTTTACCGTTCTAGAATAACTTAACTGCTTGGCAAAATCATAATTTTAGTGTTATCTTCCACAAAAAAAAAATTATAAGCCAAAAATGTTGCAAAAAATAAACAAGGAAAGTTGAAAGGCAATATCTTATGCATTTTAAAATGCTTTAGGCAAAAAATTGTATGAAGCAGAATACAGGTACAGTCAAATATAAATAGATATGCCTGCTTACGTTCTACAATTTTAGAAAAAAAAAGTACATGGAATAATTCTTAGAATCGTGTTTCAATGTAAATTACTTAATTTATGCAAGTAACGCTTGTTGTTTGTATGGCAGTATTGTGATGTCGGCACATGCGTATTTATGCAAAAAAATATGAAACCGAGAAATCATATTTTCTACTGGTAACGACATTACATTTTAATGTCTCAAAGCTGAACAATGTTGGACAGAAATACATAATGTATATTATATCAAAATAGAATAAATGAACTTATTTCTGTCCAACGCACAACAAGATTACTAATTACCATTAATTTCACACTTTTTTTTCCGCAGCACGATACTGTGTCACTGATTAGTCACTGACGCCCAGTAAGCACACTAGTTCAAACCACAAATACAAAAAAAAAAAAAAGGCCTAACATCTTCACATTAATTTAAAGCAATAGGAATAGTAAGTTATGACTCACCTGACTGCTCGTTACCCTGTTGTCCACGAGTCTTTCCATCTCCGCCCCACTCCTCTTCTGAAACAAGAACGATAACAATTCACATCATTTATATTGTTTAAAGCCACTAATACATGACATCATAGGCGATTCACGGTAAAGTGAACAATTTTTAAGGCCCTTCCAAATTCTTCCTTTTAGCCAAGTTTTTATCTTTCTGCCTCTTTTTAATATAAACATTGCCATGTAAGTAATTAACACTGTGTATGCTTTCAGCGCTCTCAAAAGTTAATGTCTGGGACTGCAATAAAACATATTTGTCAGTGGTTGATGCCTGATGGGAAGGCCTTAAAAAGTTATCACTATCGTGAACAGCCTATATAAAGTAGCCTCTATTTCGCGGAAAGTTTTCAGAACAAGTTGTGTTCAAACGCACTATAGATAGGAATCACAGCGTCCTATGTGTCTGGCCGCGAATCACGGACGGCATCTGAGAAACTTAATCCTGATTAGCTCACTCACATAACAGAGTGTCTTCGCACAAAGGCAAGCAGCCAACAGCCGAATGAAGACCGCAAGTTTGCACATAGGATATTGAAATCTAGCCTCCGCGTGAATATTTTCGCGAAAAACAGGCAGTACTGTATTTTAACACCATATCTAGTATTCAATGCCACCAAAAAGTATAATTTTCCTATCAACACATTATCACAGAGTAAATAAGTACGCAAGAGGTGAAATGCAGGGGGCTGGTTCTTTTGAAGTTGCAGTACCCATTCGCTGATTGGCCTGCGCGAAGCTTTGGGAGAGTCTTGCGTCTCATTGGCTACTGAGTGCCGCGAAAGGTTCCGTATTCGATGGGCTGCTGGCTGGCAAGAAGGTTACCAGGAGCTAACTGGCGTACGACGTTGGAGTGAGTGAGTGAAGAGATTTGGGCGGCTCAACAGCGAGGTCTTGAGAACCGATGAGGGTGATTGAATCGAGTGTGGGGCGGCGCCGGGATGAAAGGGCGAAGGAAACAGTAGATTACACGAGAAAAAACCCGCAGGCCAGCGGAATCGTCTAGTACGATTCCCACGTGTGAGAATCCGAAGGCGTCTCCACTGGGAATCGAACCCGGGTTGCCTTGGTGTGAAGCGAGTAGTATAGCCACCACATCATCGTGGCCCATATGCGGTTGTAGTTCGCGGTAGAAGAGGTTGTTTCAACCATGTATTCTCAAGTACTCTGTGACAACATCTATAGTCCATTCACGACTGGGACATACTTATGAAAATCAACCTTTGAAAAAACACCCTAGCCATTAGCTGCATGCATAGCTAGTAAAAAAAAAGTGGCGGGTGTGCGTACAGTACCCGCACCAGCCACTTTTTTTATTAGCTATGCATGCAGCTGATTTCTAGGGCGTTTTTTCAAAGGTTGATTTTCATAAGTCTGTCCCAGTCGCTAATGGACTATAATCTTCAGCGCCACCAGTGCATAACACGTATATTTTAACACAACATCTAATGTTCAATACCACTACCACCACATAAAACAACCTTCCCACTGCTTAACTTTCCAAGTCGCCAGCCAGCCTCTAGCGATCAACGACCTTGGCCAATGCGGCGATCGTGCCCCCTAGCCAAGCCTTCGAAGCCTTAACCGCCCGGTGATTGAAAACAGTGAGTGGGGGGGGGGGGGGAGTGGAGTCCTTGCCTGTCAGCGCGGGTCCGGGGTTTACGGACAAGAGGGCGGATACATTTCGCTGGGAACGCCACAGCGATAAGCCCGGACGCTAATAGCCGGTAATGGACTTTATTAACGGCGCCGTAACCAGTTGATTCCCCCGTGGCTGCAGAGAGTGTAAATAAATGGAAAAGGAGGACGAGAGGGGGGGAGGGGCTTCATTTCCAGTCGCGCGCGGCGAGGCATACCCGCAGTCGTCCGACAAAGCCACTTGATTTGCGCGCGCGGGCGTGTGCGGATGCATTTCGGATGAAGCAGATCGCGCGCCTCCCGGGCGATTACGACGCGTGAAAGAGGGCGGCAGGGGGTCCCGGGACGGAGTGACGTCATCTGCAAACGCGACGAACCGCACGCGGGGTCCAAGAACTACAGTCGCTGCACGGTCACCCGGGCACTTGTGGCAGTCCCTGCTTAAAACTAGGGATAGGAACATTTCGCGAATTCATTGGCCTGTAGGCTAGACTCCACACTCCTTTGTATAGTCGATCCTTAGATGATTGTTCATTGGCTGCTGCCCCAATGTTACCCTACGCCTGGCAGTACGGGATTAGCTTCTTGTTTCCTTGCAAGTACGTTATTGGCTCAGAGTCGTCCAGGGCGTGTCTAATAGTTTGTGATCCAATTGCAAAGGTGACTCCAGTGTACACGCGTTTTAAATCTATCATGTCCTGAAATGAATTCGCGAATTTTTCCTAACTCTACTTATAACTTCTGTTCACGGTCCATAGGCGCCGAGTTAATCAACCTCCTCTGAGTTGATAAACAGTGATTAGCTACTACGTCACTCTGTAATAAGTATACATTTATAACTTATTGTTGAATGCGTGCCTACTTCTTTTCAAAATATGTGACGCGTTTTCAGAAAAGGTACTTTAGGGTGAAAACGTAAGTTTTTCAGGACGCCCAAAAAAAAATGTTGGATGTGCGAAAATTATCGTTTTCGAGATATTCACGGATCATCCTGAGAGCATAAACGCTATAAAGAAGGGTGCGATTTGTTTCACCGAATTCCTCGTAGAATTGTCTACATAAACAGCCCAACGCCAGAAAATCGTTTTCGCCCTAAGGTACCTTTTCTGAGAACGCTTCACATATGTATATAGTTTGTAGATCTTTCCATTACCAAAAAACAGCAATATTTCTATTGAAATTATTTTAATTTAATACTTATAATATTTAAAATTTTGGCTTACATCAATGGTTACATACGTGCATAACCACATGCACAAACATTAAAGGGACAGTATGACAGGAGTAAAAAGAAGTGGGGTGAAGAGATTTTCGCGGCTCTTAACAGCGAGGTCTTGAGAGCCAATGAGGTTGATTGAGGTGAGTATAGAGCGGCGTCGGAATGAAAGGGCGGGTGGAAACGGGAGATCCACGAGAAAGCCCGCCGACCAACGCCATTGTCCGGCACGATTCCCACTTGCGAAGATCCGGTGACTTCGCCGGGGAATGAACCCGGTTCACCTTGATGCGAGGCGAGCAGGCTAACCGCTCAGCCACCGTAGCCCCGGGTAAAAGGAGAAACGGTTTAAATGAACATGGCTACTGTTACAGAAAGTTTTGTCTTAATATAAGCGAACATCAGGTGTCGAGACCGAGTGAAATATACTGTATATCGTAGAGGAAAATAAGGTAGAGCACGACTGCGAGATGCGCATTGTCCACTCTTCGTGTGCCAACACTGAACTGATTTTCTTCTATCGTCTATTTACGGTGAAGTGAGCAATTCTTAAGGCTCTGCAAAATTTTTCCTTTTAGCCACTTTCTACCTTTCCGCCACTTTTAAATATAAATATTGCCTTGTGACCAATAAACACGATATATATATATATATATATATATTTGAGGTTAGAACTGCATATGTGTGCGCTTTGAGGTGTCAGTACACTTCATCTAACCTAGTTTTGATGCAGTCAGAATACATTTTCAATCTACAATTGGACAAAGGACAAGAGCACGCACAGACGCCAGTGTCAGCAGGCAGTCACGTGGCGAGCACTTAAGGTAGTGGAGGGGGTTAGTAACACAGCAGCTCGCGGAACTGCGGGATCGGTCCAGCAACGGTGGTTGGGCGGCACGTGTTACACGGTACGACTTACCTCCATGGCATCTACATACAAGTCCGGTACACCACTGCGGGGCGTGGGTATAGAGACCGTAGTGAACGTGCGGTTCCGAACTCTCACTAGGGTTATAAAGACCCCCGTAGGAATTAGATGAGCCCCATGGACCCCCGATTATACTTGTACCGAAATTCCTTCCTTACTCCAACATTCAGACCATTTCCTTACAATAACATTTTGGTTCAGTTCATTCTTTTACTCTATAATCGAACATATTTTGAGATGTACATTTGGGATGATGCCAGCATTACAATACATTGTCGGCCATGAGTATGCTATTATGGAGAGTTAGAAACATTAACAGTATGAAGAACTATGTGGTTTATAAAGCCTCAGCATGGCTCCAACTATAATACATACTCATTCCCAACATTTAATTCCTTTGCTTTTCCGCAATATAAAACTGGAGATTCTGTTTTAAATACAAACTTATGTGGTGCATAAATTAGAAACATTTATTTGAAGAAAACACTAGTAATGATTGAAGTTATCAGAGTTGCTTCATTTCTTAGTTTATACTACGTATGTAAGCTATTTCCTTACACAATACATGCGACTTTAATTGGTACACAATTAACTCGACAATCTCGAGGCTTACAGAATGTCGGTGTGGTAAACCTGTCCGGGGTATCGTGGACTAATCACAGATGAAAGATGAGGTAGACCGATTATTCGTCTCAAGGCACTTGTTTACTAAACAGTATTCTAACCTCGAATCTAATCCGTGCCGTTTTTGCTAGCCGTGTTGGCAGAACAGCAGTTCAGCGCTGGGACACCGTAGACTGGTTGTGCGCAGCCAGCGACATCGGCCTACATCATCTTTAGTCTATGCTACATCATCTTCAGCCTATGAACCCTAGGCTGTAATCAGAGAAAAACGAAAGAAATATAAGAACCGCAGAAAGAGAACATCAGTGCGGTAGGAACATCTTCGTAGCTTCTTAAATCGAAAATTTACTGCTTCTTATAAGTGTAAAACTTGCTAATAAAAAAGTATAATTAAATTTTTTGCACCATTTAAGACCTTGGAACAAACCGAATGAAATGGCAAGCTGGCACCATTACATCTTTCAGAGTGTAAACGATGTAAAAGGGACGGGGTGATAGACAGGCAAGAGAGAGAGAGACAGAGACAGAACGAGAAAGGCAGGGGATGGAGCTCTGCTGGACGTAGCTCATTAACTTGATTTAAGGCGACGCGGTTTCGGGTTCATTAATTCGCAGTTAATGTCCCGTCCCGTTCGCGCACGCGCAAAAGGAATAAATCCCTCTTCGTCAACCACTTTTTCTCCTATGGAATATTCGAGATAATCCAGACTTTTCTGCATCCCCTATTTCGATACTGCATGGTTACCAGAATCAGCTTTACGTCTAGACTTATCGTCCCGTCAATTTCAGTTCCATACCTTCAATTGTAAACTGGAATGTAGTTTTAATTCCTGCCGCTAGATGCGCTGCGCTAGGGGTAGTGAATTTCCTCAAAAAGATTTCAAGACAAGTTATATTTCAAAACACTGTATGGTCATTTGCCTATCTTGATTGGCCGAATTACTTTTTGGCACGTGTTAACTGTCTGCACACGAATCACGTAGAGGCCGTGCTGATGTCGAATTCTGAGTGGCCCGGTCAAATATGAAAACACCTCAAGTAGACAGCAACCAATTGCAATAGACAAACTGCTGTTGGGTGTTCATTAGTATTGAAGTCTACCGTGTACTGCCATATTTTTTCGCGAAAAATCACTAGCTCTATAGATTCCACTGCTGCCTGCAGCGACTGTGAACAAGAAGCATGGTCTGAAAGACTGCGTAAATGTGGGTCTGCGGTTCATATGTGTAGCTCTGAATGCATTTATCCAAAATGACGCCATACGTAGCTTTTATCTTGGCACATTCGTTTTCCGAAAAGCGTACGTTGGGTTGCGCAACTTATGATGACTAATATTATAACACATTTTGATTCTCGTCACTGTATCGCATGCTTTGCGACTCATCAACATACCTACCAAAATGAAAGAAGTTTGATACAAAACTGTTGCAGATGAAATTTTTTTTCTTTAATTTTAATAACCTATTTTATTTTCCTCGAATAAATAATATAATCCAGCAACTTTGCAAATCCAGCAATTGACGTAGGGAAACCTAAACTTATGTAAAAGTTACATAAATGAATCAGCTGCAAAAAAAAAATAGTCTTCGCAAAACTTCTCTGCTGGGCATTTTTTAGAACGGATTTAATGCTTGGCATTCAAGTAATTAAATACCCAATTTAAAAACAAATTATTACGTATCAATGCTACGTAGATAATCCGAAAAATTGTTTCTGTTCTTTTGGTTTGTTTGCGGTTAAGAAAAAACGCACAACACTGAAATCAGCTTTTAAAGTAAATAAATGGTCGCAGAATAGTTGCCCGAACCAAGCACAAAGATGACAGCCTACGAGGTTGCCAAACGGAGTAAGTACAACGCTTCGGCGAGAAAAGTTTGATTCAACAATCGTGCCTGCTTAAGAATAACATTGAGAAAAAAGAACATTACAAATGTTTATAGTAGTTTCTGTTTCTCGATTCACTTCTGAAATATATTGTTTCCTGTTCTAAAAACTGCTGAAACGGGCATCTTCACTATGCATTAACAGTGGGATGGAGCTGCGCGTCCAAGGTCAAGAAGCGAGGGAGCGTTACGGGCGACACTAGCACGCATGTCTAGTGCCTCATCGCTCCTCCGTGCAAGCGTGCAGTGTTTCCGTCGTGACGCGTGACGCTTTACTGTGCTAGATTAGATCTGCAACAGTGGGACTTTATCACGACGATGAAAGTTCACAGAGTAAGCGTATCTTTGTAATTTTCTCTTGCCGCTTAAGGAAACTGCATAGGGAAGCTTTAAAAATGCGATATTTGACCATTTTCACGGATTTTTTTCTCCAATGAAACACTTAATATGACAAAAGTAAAATAATAATAATAATAAAAATTAAAAAAATGGGGGGATAAATAATTGTTTTTAATGTTTTCTGACGAAAACATGTATTTTCAGAACATTTGTTTACCGAGATACGCGTATTCGCGCAAACAATTATTTTACAGAAAATGTTTCAGTCCATCCTAGTCTTTTAAGTACTGACAGAATAAGGAAACAAATAAAATGAAATGTTATTTACTAAAAAAATCACTACCTCATTAGACTCAGGCTAATTTCTAGCTGTGTGTACCTAGTTGAACATAATACGAGTACAGTCGCTATGACTATTTGGCTACTAGTTAACAAATAATTGTTTGCAACACGTACAGAAATGTTTTACTACGTAGACGTTCCTCCACACCAAGTCAACTACGTATTTTCAGTCGCTCCGGGGGAGAACACAAGGCGCGCAAGGCGAGAGTTCTTGCCCAGGCAAAAACACAATTAGCCGCCGCGACATTTGCATGTAAATTGATCCTGCAGCTCAGAAGTGATCGCCGAACACCGCACTGAGGGCTCCGCTAGCGGCAGAGTTGCCGAGCGATACGAAACTGAAGTGACTGTAATTACAAACACTATAACCAAATAGATTACTGATGCTCATCAACGCCCGGTGCATAACGCCACGACATGGCAACTAGTAAACGATAATACTTCATCAAAAGGAATTATCGTACCTGGGTGATTACAGAAACTGTTTTCTCCCCATCCACAGCCCAGTGTTTTCAACCCCACCCCCCCCCCCCAAAAAAAACATTATGACCTCGAGTGTGTGTGTGATGGTAGCGATAAAAACCTTCAGATTACGCAATATAACATTTTAATTTCAATATTTTACACGAGGGTCGAGAGACGATGACCCAAGAAGGGCACCAGGATACCAGGTCCGGTGGTAAGACACTCATGTATGAGTGAACGATAGGTCCGGATTAGGACGTTAGGCGCGAATATAGTATTTGAGTCGATATTATTATATTGTGAGTTATCACTTAAAGCAATTTCCTTAATATCGTAAAAGTACTCAGTATCAGATTCAGTTCTTGTGAGAACATGTTTAATGTAATGTCTCATGTAAAGTTTGAAGTATATTACTTTTAAAAGACGAGTATTCAGGAGTAATTGAAGTATATTACTTTTTAAAGACGAGTATTCAGGAGTAATTGAAGAGTGTCTTTTACATCTGGTTACGTTTTCCCCCAACTAGCTTGTTTTTTAGACCATCACTTATAACAGAACACAATGCTGTAAATGAAAATCATGCCGGCAGCCCACAAGAGTGACGTACATCGCGTTTCGGCCAGGCCTAAAAATAAACGAGAGGTGTGAGGAGCAGTGACAGAATGACGGCGTGGACAGAAAAGAAATACCCCGGAGAAAACCCAGGAGTTCGCGATTATCCCGACCTGTATTCCCGTAAGAAAGATTTTCCTCATGTTGGGGTTGGTTTGGAACTTGAAACCTTGGAGATGAGACCCTGGTGACCAAATCATTGAACCAAACGCGTAGGTCCTCTCGAACATTCCGATACGTATTTTTAATTTTTAATTATTAAAGTATCCGCTCACTTCTAGTGATCTAATTCAGGTGAAACGCTTACGTACCTAATAAAAGAAACATCGCTTGGATACTACAACAGCACGAATCTCATACCATAACCGGCATTCCAGTCTGGAACACTATGAGCAAAAATTGAATAATAACGAGCACGCCGAATTTGAATACAGACATACTACAATTAGCCTGCTTAAGATATACATTTCTGTCTAATTTATATCCTCCCGCCATATTTACCCAATCACTACCATGCGCCAATCAACTGAAAATGTGAAATGTTTAGTATGTTACTAACATATCAATTATTACCATCTGTACAAATCAAACACGCAAAATTAAACAAATTCAGAGGAATTAGGGTACCACGCGGGTGTTGACAAAAACGGGGGGGGGGGGAGGAGAAGGGGACTACGGATACATACGATTACTACGGACCCATGCTAAGTTCTAATGCCGATACACATAACCCACAAAACTTTAATTAATACCGCACTAATGGAAGTGATACTACGACCGTGTAACACGGTATATACGAAAAAATTAAAACGTAACATAACTAGTTATACTTATAAGGAACTGCGTTGCAGCTCGTGTGTATTAAACGGTTCCATAAATCTGCAACCTTAGTGTAAAAGTATTAAAACTCAAAATATGCTGTCTCTCAGGGGAAACAGTGATATAATAACAAGATACCTTACGTCATTACATTGTCATAGGCCCCTACGACATTATTCCACGTGAAAGTATGACCATCAGTATTGAAGATGTAAAATTTTACACGTGACAGAGATTTTTTAAATTCATATTGTAATGTAATTAATTTTAAAAATCAAATTCTTCGAGTTGTGACTCTGTTGTACTGAGGTATCGCAAAGCTATTTTTCTTCCCACAGTCGGCTAAGGGTTGCTGGGGGAGACAACACAAACTGGCTGCTGGTGATGTATAGCTGTTTCATGGTCGAGTCAACACTCATTAAGGGGACTTCCTAGTGAAATATTGTCTGCAAAATAAATGTATATACGGTATGTCTCAGTAAATAAATGCTCTGGAAATGAGTTCCCCCCCCCCCCCCAGGAAAGGTAGAAAATAATTATGTACAAACGCCATAGTAACTTTCCTCCTATTAAAAAAAATTCAAAGGGAAAAAGTGAAGTTAAAAGATTTGGGCGGCTCGTACTGCGAGGTCTTGAGAGCCAATGAAGGTTAGTGAACTGGGTATGGAGCGGCGCCGGAATGAAAGAGCGCGGGAAACGACACATCCCGGAGAAGACCCGCCAACCAACGGCATCGTACGGCACGATTCCCACTTGCGAAAATCCGGTGAAACGGCCGAGGATTGAGCCCAGTTCTCCCTGGTTGGAGGAGAGCAGGCTAACCGCTCAGCCACCGGGGCCCCAAAATAGAAAAATAGTGAAAACTGTTAAAAATAACATTTTTACGATTTACCCACACAGTTTTCTTAAGGCCGCAGCCTACTCGCAGCTATTTTAAAGGCTGGTCACGATAAAGTGAGCACTTTCGAAATAATCCTTAGAAAAAAGTCACAGCTCCTACCCTCAAATTATTTTAACGGGCGCGCAAACTATTTAAACGGGCGCACTGAGTGACATGCGCCTAGTAAAGTTGGTAACGATGGAGAGGAAGTAATTCCATATTTTAACGTCGAATAAAAAGTGTTCGGTAATCATTTGTGACTACTTAAAATGATTTATTTAGCTTTCTATTTCTCTAATCTCCCCCTTTATCTATCTCTCTCCCGTCCCGTCATACTTTGCGTTGTACGTGTGTTTATGCTATTATTTAAGTATGTAACACTTGTTTCATGCCAATGTTTTTAATATTAAAATGAAACGATTTTTATTGAAGTACTACTGTTTTTGGTTGAGTGAAGACATATCTTATATAAAGGCTGTTCACGGTAAAGTGAACACTTTTGAGGCCCTAGTTAGTTACTGTTTCCTCCCAGCAATTTATTATTTTTAAACCACATTTTCAAATAAGTATTGCCATATAAGTAATCAACCCAGTGTATATATTCCACCGCTCTCGAAAGTTAATGTCTAAGGCTAAGATAAAATATATTTATTGACTGTTATTCCAAATGAGAGGGCTTTCCAAAGTACTCACTTTACCGTGAACTAAATATATGCATACATACATATACACATTATGCATATTTATATATACATATATACGGAAAACTGACTGGCAGATATTAACATAACTCGTCAAAGAAACACGGAAGTTGGAGGAATTATTCACGATGTAATGTAGGCAGCCACTAAGAAGAAATTTTTCAAAACTGTAGCCCTAAAGGGGTGAAATTGGGTTTCGAAGTTTCTAAGGAGAAAAAATTATAGATGGTCATTTGAAGTCACCGAACTCTGTAAAGGCACTAGGGTGGAAGTAAAAGCTATTTCAAGTGAATAACTATCTTACATGTTTGTGACACGTATTCCATTGATTCCCAGTGACCTCCTATTTGAATTCAAGAGACTGCAGTTTCCCTCAAAGTATGGTTCCCCACGACGATAAATAAGTCGCAGGGGCAAACACTCAAATTCGCCCCCCCCCCCCCCAACCTTCAAACCATAGATTTTTGTTGTTTTACGTGGCGTGCTCGCGTGTAAGCTCACCCTCGGCCTAGTTGTTTTGGTGCCACCCTCTGAAATGACAAAGAACATTGTTTACAAAGAAGTATTGTAAAAATACTAACTTACATTTTTGACTCGGCCAATCACTAATAACAGCTCCAAACTTAAAAGCCTCCGTTCTCTTATTTTTTGACTTGCATTTCATTGCACTTTCTATTTTAAAATATGTACTCTATTTTAAAGACATATTTACAACTCAAAGAGTATTGTAACGAAAGCACGAATCACCCCGCGGACAAAGTAGCGGGCAAAAGCTTGTAAAATATAAATTTTGAAAAGAATGAGGCAAGGAGTCTACAATAAGTTATGAACACTTATTAAACGCCGTTCACGATGACGTGAGAAGTTTTGAAATCTACCTTACAAAAAGTCACTGCCCCTGCCTGCATATATTTTAACGGACACACTGGGTGACATGCACTTGTATAGTTGGTAATGATGGATGGAGAGTAGTTCCATATCTTAACGTCAAATAGAAAATGTGTTAGTTAACCATTTGTGTTAATTTAGATTATTTCTTTCGTTTTCGGTTTTTTTTTATTACATCAACGTGTAGAAAAAATCAAATTTGTAAAGTGATGAAACTCGTGGTAATGTTCATTTTACATATGGCGGAATATTACACATCGTGCATTCGAGTAGATACAAAGCAGGGCTTAAAAAAGTTCTCATTGTACCGTGAACAGCCTATACAAACAGAAGTGGTGACCAAGTACTGTTCATCAACCCAGTGGGTCGACCTTCCTCCTGGTTGAAAAGTTGAAAGGCTACCCACCGGCTTGCCAACACTTACTCGGGCGTATATGCACACACATACAAACGTACAAATTACGTTAGACTCGATCCACTGGTACGCTAACAAGGTAACATGGTCGCCGGAAGCGAGAGGAAACACGAAGCGTGCAGGCGCAGCCGATTTCCGTCAGGGCAGAGTCAGCAGCCCGGGATCCCGACGGCAGCAGGAGGGGGAAAAAAATACACACAGGATATCCGCGCGCGGTTGCTGGGTCAATCCATCGTCGAGGGGGTGTAGGAGGGAAGGAATCTGGACGCCCGTTCATCCCGGGAAGACCTGGGGTCGCTCCGACGCCAGGCACGATGACGTGGGGAGGCAGGTTAAAGGTCACTACCGTGCGCTCAAGATGAGATTAAATCCCCGCAGAACTGCCAAATATCACGTGATTGAAATACGCGACATAGCGGTGCAGTGGTTAGACTGCTCGACTCCCACATAGGTGAACCGGGTTCCATTCCCAGGTGGGGTCGCTTTCACGTGCCGGACGATGCCGCTGCACTCTAAATTCGAATCAGTGGGAAACCACTGATTCGCAGTGAAATTCAACTACTCTAATAAGTGAAAATGGCTCCACTTAGAATCAGTGGAAAACAACTGATTGTTTCACTGAAAAAATCTCACTGATTGAATTAGTGACGCCCGACTGCAGTGGCGAATTAAATATTCCTTTTATTGAATGTAGGCAAATAATTACGTGAAATATGCATATTTACGGTACTTAACTATTTGTATTGTGCAAATAACCGTAATCTAAAAAAGTAAAAAAAGTTTCGCAGGTGGCAGGGACTGAACTTGCGCACCCATCGACTCTAGCCAGCTGCCCTGCCATCTTTTTTTTTTAATATATAAATAGATTTATTGTCACAAACGATATACAGAGGCGTTTAACCTTAACCTATTATATACAGTACACATTCAACCCACAATATAAACAATAACAAAATACTCAATAATATATGTAATAAAATATGTACACAATTCTTACATAGAGGCACAAAACGATATGAACATTTGGTGAACTGGTTTTACTGACAAAGTCGATGAACACATAAGAAATTATTTAACGTGAGGGGCAGCGCACGACGTACACCCCGACACGTGACACTGACCTATAACACTACCACCTATCGACGATTATTACTGGAACATTAAATTGTACACTTGTAAGGACCGAGGGGTGGACAGCGCACGACGTACACCCAACCTCGGTAATATACACGCACTTCCTGTAGACGTGAACGCCAGAACGAAAATAAAAAATTGCCGTACCACTGACGCAATGTGCCACGCCGCGCCATGTTCCACCTATCTTGACGAAGAAGCTGGACAAAGTCTTGAACTGTCACCGGTTTCGAATGGTCCACCAAAAAACCGATCGCATAAAGTATACACCAGGCCGCAGCTCTTCGTCGAACTGAGGGGAAGGTGAAGAAATCGCAATGAAGCATGTGCGTGTCGCTGACATCTCCACGTTCATCGCGAATTATTTTTCGTACTCGTACGCGACACCACTGCGAGATGGGAGCTGCATAAACACAGAAAATTACCCTATGAAGGGCCGTGTCGGTGTTGCCACACAGCAGGCATGTAGGGTCAGCTGTCAAGTGAATGCTGTATTTACGCTGCTGAATTATTGTAGAAGCCGAATGCTGCAGCTCGAAGATCCGAGGAAAGGTTAGGATCGGCAAGTATTTTCCATGGGCGCCTCCAACGGATGGTTGGGGTGCAATTTACAACAGATGGTATGACAGCCGACGTTTTGGAAGCCCGAATGTACAAATATCTCGCTAATGCGACTGTACCTTCCGGTAAGTGTTCTACTAGAGTTGCGAGTGCTTCCTTTGCCTGACGGTATTGAAGTGGCATGCGTCTAACTTCAGACCACATCATTTTCTGTAATGCTGCGTAAATGTCCTCTGGGCGCAAAATTGTTGCAATTGCTGAAGACTGATATAAGGCCTCACACTTCAAAACGTCATTAATTAGACTCAGGCCTCCGTCTTGCAAGGAAAGATAAAGTTGCGGCCTAGATAATTTAAATATATAAGATTTCCACAACATGCGGCCAACAATCTGTAGTATTTGTGCACTTTGTTGACGAGGTAGTGGGAATATATGTGACACATACCACAGCTTCGCAAGTAAGAATACATTTATTAAAGCAACCCTCTGTATAATATTTGTACGACGATAATTCATTTCTATTTGACGAGCACGGAGTTTATTTATTGTCATGTTCCAATTAAACTACCACGCCAAGTTAAAGATGCAAGAGGAAAATATTGGTCTTATAGTACCGAGGAGAAATCGTGTTTGGTTTGATTGGCGCCGTTAGGATTGTTAAAACGAATAGTATATATGAGTGCACTCTCTTCGCCACATTGAATGCAGTTTAAACATTCAAACAGAGAGCTTTGACGAATAAATGGAATCGAAATGAAAGACGTTAAAACGGAATGAAATGCTGTGTGTGCAATTGTTAGTTGTCAAAGCAATATAGTTTTTAAAAATATAACACTCAGATTCCGACACAAGGATGTTATAGGCAGGTTCAAAGAGTTGAATTAGAGTCTAAGCGCGGCATACTGCATTTATGATACAAGTTACGAAAGGAACAAACACAACTTTTTCTCAATGAATGTTAACAGCTTCGCTTGAATGAACGAAAATATATTTAGACAAGTCTGGCCCCTATTTTTAACCAAATTCACAGAGCCAATACCCGCTCACCTGTTTATAAATCGCACTCAAACTGAATCAGTATGTTCTGCACACCATACAGATTGCATTAAATCCAATTTAACTGGAAAAAAATATCTAGGAGCAAAGCCTAGTATGCTGCAGAATTCGGGAAATTAAGACTTTTGAGTGTTATATTTTGAAAACTATAATGATTTGACAACTAATAACTGCATAAAGGGGGTATTTTCGAAAACTCTCACAAAAAAAAGAAATATAAACGAATGTGAAATTTCGCCTTAACATTTCATTTCACTATTCTTTCCTTCTCTCAATCTCTCTTGTCCCATGACTTGATTTCACCCATGCGGGCTCTATACATTTCCTCTTAATTATCTCCTTTCTTTTTTCGCCATGTAGGTCTAAGGGCATGTGGCTGCGAGGGCCTCTGTCGGATTCCCAACCTACCAGTCCTGGCATGTCCACCCCTAGTGGAGCCAACACACATTCCGCCAGGACACATTTCCCAGCTAATAACTGTGGCGACAGGCGTCACGATCGACAAGACCGAAAACCAATAATTAATTAACTGAATTCCACGCGCTGCTACAGTGTGGCTACTTGTCACGCGAGGCACGTCTTTTACAAAACTTAAAATTTCAGCCACACTGCGTAAACCAAGCTTTTTATGCTATACTTCTACGCCATAAGTTCTTCACATTCATGCTCGTAGCAACCGTATTGAGTTCTGGTGCACACAGTTAGGCTGGACTCACAACCCATCCGTCAGTCGCCCGTCCATCCGGTGGTCACGTGATCGTCAACCAATCGCAGGGCAGCTTTCTTCTCAATTCGTTCATCCGACTAATATTTCCCAAACTTTAACTTTCAATGAAAGGACGAGCCACTACCATCTGACAACATTACGTAGACGTGAATATGCACTTTGAAATAAAAAATCAAGATGGCTGATGTGTGTTTAATTAAAAATGTGGACAATAATTCAGTAAAAAAAAGTATCAAGTAATAAAATTATTTCCCCAAAATATTTTTCTTTTCAAGACGTATTTCCAACCAAAATATACCTCCAATTAAAGAAAGACAAATTATTGACTGACGGACCGGACGACTAACAGTAAAATGATTATGGTGACTTTGGGCCATCAGTGTTCGGCGGCGGAACTTGGAGCCGTTCATGCTCTGTCATTCCGACTCCTCGATGGCCATATTGCCCGCCATTTTGGATGTATGTGATCTTGACCTTGACTCCATGCCCATAACCTTGAATGACCTTGAACCAAAACAAATTCTAATAAATTGCAGAAAAATTATAAAATAAAAAAAAAAGTATACAAATTAAAAAAATATTTAAGAAGGTATTTAGATATGTACATGTAGGAGGTCCAGGGTTCGATGACAGTGAGTTGAATAAGCTCCCGACACGACCGGACCTCGCCAAGTCCAGCTGTGTCCATCTCATCAACCATTTTAGAAGTTAATGACCTTGACATTCAACCTTGACCTTAGATGACCTGGAAGCAAAAAAATAAAAAAATTTATAAAAAATTTAAAAAAATCGAACTAAGTTTAAAAATCGAGGAAATAATTTAATCGATAACCTCGACCACCATATAGGATGCTAGTGACAATGATCCCAAGTTGTAAATAATATAATAAATTCATAAAAGTCGGCTAGTATATTTTGTTACTGACTTAGAACCCCATGTTGGATATCGATGACCTTGAAATTTGACCTTCAACTTTACCTCGTACCTATGGCCTTGGGTCACATCGAATCCAAAAAATTGCAAAAGAGTTTTAAAAATTCGTAAAAAATTATAAAACAGCTAAAAAATTATATTTAAAATATAAATCTTTTACTGAAAATTTTATAAAATCATAAAATTTCGAATGTTATAGCCTAGAGGAGATGGGAGACTGGAGCCGACCAGCCACCATGTTATATCACCCAACCACCATATTAAATCCAAGTGACCTCAACCCCTACCCATGTCCATAACCTTGAATAATCTTAAACAAAAAAAAATATAAATTATAAAACAAATTATACAAATATTTAAAAATAAAAATTTACATTTATGGAGGTTTTCTCAGCAACATGTCCAGCAGACGACTGACCTTCGCCAATGTTTCTCATTGGTTGATTACTTGTATTCGCTTCTCCACACTGATGTGTGGTTGTGTGTGGTAATTGGTTGAATACTCACACTCTTTCGATTCGCCACCAATGTTCCTCATTGTATTAAACTCCCTCTCCTTCCCTTCACCATTGCTCATTCTGTAGAATGCACTCCACCCAACATATTCATTTTATGGATTCTCATTTGTTTACATTTTTCATCGTGTAGGTGATGCTAGTTAATTTATGATCGATTTCACCGCCAGAAGAGCTGTCGATTTAGCCACCATATTGGTTGTTGTCGACCTTGACTCCAATTACATGGAACTGGAAAATCTAGAAAAATCACAGTCCATAAATTGACCATTACTAGCTAGTCACAAGAAGGATTCATAGCGACTAAACATACTAGCCAACTACTGACTCCACTTAAGACAAACTCCACCCAAGACAGGTTCCTGGCGAGATTGACTGACCGTAAAACTAGCTCCTGTCGATACCAGTTCATGCAAAACAGACCAGAACAAACGACAAGACCAACCTTCCATACCACCCGCCTATACAAACGATGATGGACAATCTCGAGATCAAGTCTGTAATAAGAATCTCAAAGCTAGCCTCTTCGCACAAAATCTTCGCAAAATTTGCGCAAAACGTTTCTACCACAGCTGATCATACCAAAGGATCATTTTAACTTACCAAGCCAACTGACCAGCCAACCAACTAGTAGCGAAACATTCCTCAAAAATATTCCTCTCATTTCATTCGTTCGTCATACAGAACTCAATCCATTTCAAACGACCCGAGTAGGACATAATACGTCAGATCAAATCACTGTCCTCCTGCAAACGCTCACATAAATGTTATCAAAAACAAGCTCTCGCAATCGATTCTTTACACCACTGATTTAATAAGTCTTTCAGAGAAGCAGAAATAAATGTATAAGAAATTAAACCCAAAAATCAAAAAAGAAATCCAAAAAGACATTTAAAATAAAAAAAATTATTAAAGACTTGTTTTTTCATCAATCGTTAGATCAATCTTGCAATATTTCCACCAATGAACACCGCAATCAGCAACCCATGCCAATTCTTCGATCAATCCCAATCCTTAGATTTGTACCCCATCCATATGTATACAAATTACATTCGTTCGCCCACTGTCTCCAAATTTGTACATGTCGACAGAATTAATGTTTTGTATGCGGTCAACTACCCTTATATCCCAAAAAAATGACGAAATCTCTTCTCAAAATGTTACATGTTATTTATTATTTATTTCGTTCAGCTAGATGAATTCTGCAGGTTCTCGGCAGTATTTCAGAAATGCCATTAGTATGCAATTTAGGTGACGGGAACTACGTGACTTTAGGGTGAATACAACCAGCAATAAACGTCTTTCCGGCTGAAAAATTATCTCGTCTTTGCGCAGCGGAAGTCCTTGGCGGGACAATAGCTGCCAAGGGGACGAAGTCGCTCCTTTGAGGCCTTTGTGAATCCTTGTCTGAGAGTCCTTTGGAGACGCATGTGCGAGGCAATTTCAAACACCTGAATGCAATAAAAGTGAAAACGAGGCCTTCTATATCTCCCTTGCAGAGCTGAGATAGGTGCGGCGGAGAAAGAGCTCTTGTGTCCTGCCGATGAAAGACGCAGTGGAAGGATCGCCGTCCACTGCCACCGTAGTGAAGATTGTTCCGATTCACCCACGTGTTTCAATGAATTTGATCAAAACAGAAAAAACATTATGAAAATTGGTGACCCAGAAAGAGGAATTTATGTTAAGTTACATTTTTTTTTTCGTGTTGCTATAAGGCATTCCTCCTAAATAAAGCTGGTGTTTTTTTTTTTCCCTTGGCCACAATTCTCCCAAACCCAGCTATTATTTTCTTCGGAATACTGACGTCGGAAAAGCCTCTGTGATATGAAGGTAACATCCTATTATATAATAGGACGATCTCTGTCTGTCTGTACGTCTTTAATACTTCTAATTCCCTTGAAACTCAAAAGAAGTTATTCAAATTTTGCAGGGCGAATCCTCAGGATCAAATACAGATCAAGTTCGAATTTCAGCAAGATCAGATTATGCAATAATTACCTTTTATTACCTTTTTCCTATATGAAAATTTTGTATTAATGCATACAGATTATTGCACAGAGATATGAAGGTAACGGAATATAATTTTTGTTTACTTTAAATGTCTCGCTTCTATGTTGAGTTCATTTCCAAGTGGGGCCACAGTGGAACAGTGGATAGAAAAATATCAAATGGGGCCGCAGTGTCCCAGCAGATAAATATATATATCAAATGGGGCCTTAGTAGCTCAGTGGATAGAGAGATTCCAAGTGGGGTCGCAGTGGCTCAGTGGATAGACAAATATTAAATAGGGCTGCAGTCGCTTCAATGTTGAGTTAATTTCACATAATCTCATTACTACCTACAAATATCTATGCACTATGTTTTTTTTTTTCAATCTTTGTATGATAACCAACATTTTTAACATGGTAACTATCCTAGACACGTGACAATACTAAAAAATAGTCACGGGCTGGACCCCTAGTTTCTAATAGTGTTGTAATTGAGATTGCACACACTCCTATAATGTATTCACGTAAAAGGACGACATTTCCACTTGGTAATGAACTGCGACTCAATATGCCTACATTGAAAACCTCAATTAGTTAAAATGGCTTTAAATAACTGAAACCATGGAGAAACGCAAATGACTATCAGAGGCGTTATTCGTCGGGATGACTCTACTGATGTACAAACAGCTTTATCTTCGAGTATAATGCAAACAAGCCTTCAAATATTTCCAAAAATAATGACGTGGGGATTCGTACACTTGAGGAAAATGATGCAATGAAGTGGAAATTCTAATGTAAAGGTTTCGACAGCTTTGACGCAGTTAAGGAAGTTACACGTGTAAAATAATAACTTCATACATTTAAAAAATTGTTTGTAAAACCGCCAGTGCGCAACAGCACGACTAACATAATCCAAATTTCTTCGAACGCACCAAGTTCCGACAGAAATAGTTTGTGTCCTGACAAGTACTCAAATGAACATATAATTTGTGAAATTGTAGGGACAAAGAGGAGATATAGGTAATGTTGATGAACTTCACCCACACGCCAGCCAATTATAAAATATCGATGTACAAGCAGCAGTCAACAGCATACGTCGTTTCACTTCGAGATGGGCTTGCACTCTGAATTTGAATCAGTGAGAAATTCACTGTTTCAATCAGTCAACAGTAACTACAGTAAATTTAACTGATGAATCAGTGGAAAAAATGCCAGATTTCCTTCACGTATTGATTCAGTGACATTTTCCACTGATACATCAGTAGGTGTTTGAAGGTGCAAACTGCATATAACGTGGTGAAGGGAATACACTCATATATATTATTCGTATATACCAAAAACGAAAAGTAAGGACATACAATTTAAATCTTCACGATTTCTATCAAAAGTGTAAGACATATATTTTCTCTTGGTTTTTCAACTTGGCTTAGTAGCGCATGTGGGAAGGGTGTGTTGAGTTCAATCCCGGCCACTTATTATTATTATTTTTTACTTTTTTTAAATTATCGTAATTTGCGCAATATGGTAAATATTTTTATTTCAAGTAAATATTTGGCTACATTCAATAAAAAGAATATTTAATTGGCCACTGCAGTCGGCCGTCACTTGTTCAATCAAAGAAATTGTTTCACGTCACTAATTCAATCAGTGCAATTTTTTCAACGGAACAATCAGAGGTTTTCCACTAATTATAAGTGGAGCGATTTTCACTGATTCGAGTAGTTGAATTTCACTGCGAATCAGTGATTTTCCGCTGATTCGAATTTATTAAAGTGTAACGATATTAGGTCTGTTACCGCCGACCTCCCTGGATCTAAGTGGCACAAAATCAGAATTACGAAGTACGAAGGTGCAGAGTACACTCCATTCGTGGTTGTACTGCTTCCTGAAGCCCTGCTAAGTTCTAATTTGTGGCTATTCTTCCACCTCAAACAGACAAAGCTTAACTAATTCTAGAAGATTACACCAAAAGGACAAGACACCGCGTTTGCTCGCACTCATCTGAATAACATTTTCAACGAGAACTATTCCTTACACCGAGAGAAACGTTCGTTTCAGCCAACAACATGCTTGTCTCTATAGGGCTAAATATATAATTACTTGCCCCAACTAAATGTTTGATTGAGTGAACAAAAATTAAAAGGAAAAAAAATTAATTTTGTTCAACTAAAAAAAAAAAAATACACGCTTGAAGTAACAAAACCTCTGTGTTGGACCAAATCAAATCAAACTGCTAACACACTATTTAGTTGAATCAACTGTATTTATTTGTTTGGCTACTAATTTGATTGCCTTCGTTCTAAAATACAGCTCGAGATTTGTTTGTATTTTTTTGTGACAGTGTTTGCTAGTGCATTTATTGAAGCTTAATAATGGTACAAATATCCTAATCAAATTAGTTCAATATGAAACTAAATGAAAAGCTGTAAAAGCTGAAGTTGAAATATTTATTTGCACACATTGCCCAGAATTTGAATATATGTTATATATATATATATAGGTCACACACACACACACACACATATATATATAAATGTGTGTGTGTATATATATATATATATATATATATATATATATATATATATATATATATATATATATATATATAAAACCATTCCTATGTTACCAGTATTCACTATAGCTGAGGTTGGTGCGTAGCGCTTCAGCACAAACGATCTGGTTTCGAAACCCGGTCGGGCTCGAAATCTTTCATATAAACAGAAACTGTTCAATGTCTTAGTTTTGCCCCAAACAAAATCTTTGTTTGGGGCAATCAAATAATAACAACGAAATAATTTGGTTTCAATAAGCCCTTTCTCTCGCTGTACTATATGTTACAAACACGCCTATATTCTCTCGGATTTTAATTCACATTAATTATAAAGGGAATATTATAATTTATTGATAAAGTAAAAGTAAAAATTTAAGTTAACCAAAAAAAACTAAACTTTTACGTTAACAGAAGTATAAAACGCTTGTGATACATGATATATTAATGAACCAACCAAACACACCATGTATAGGGTTATTATTCAAAGGTAGTATTCTAAAAGCTTCATGATACTGTATTTCAAAGGTATCAACTGTAAGGAAAACTCACCCCATGAGTACAGGTTTAAAAAAAAAAAAAAAGAAAGAAAGAAAAAAGGCAAGAGGGAAGATGAAGGCTCACGTGTCGGCAGAATCCGGTTCCGGATTAAAAAGGAACTGAACAAGAGAAGTGGCCCGAATCAGCGAACAGCCCTTGCGGAAATTTTCCAGGCGCGTCATTGAGGCCCGCGGCGCGAAATTACATTTCAATACTTGATGCGCCCCGGGACCCATTCACGTGTAATGAATGGGCGGCGGAAGAAATAAACGAAGATAGCTACCACCCTTCCTACTCGCCCCTGAAGAAACTGCTCCGTGCGGAGAGGAAACTTTAAGGGAGAAAGGTTCCGCCGAGTGACTGTCTCTTTCCGAGCGCAAGTTCTCTAGAAACCTTATGGAATTCGGCGAAGACCGCGTGAAAACAAACTGGAGAGAGCATTCATTAGCAGAGGTAGAAATTGATCGCGATAAAGACCATGATAAGGGGGGGGGGGAGGAGTAGCTCCAGTTGTATCATAAGAAATGTTAAGAACATTATGTTTACAGGGGAGCCGGTATATGGCGCGAAGAGTGGAGTGGAGAGATTTAGGCGGCTCGTAACGGCGAGGTCTTGAGAGCCAATTAGGGTGAAGTGAGTGAGCACAGAGCAGCGCCGGAATGTAAGGGCGGGGAAAACCAGCCGACCAGCGTCATCGTCCGCCACGATTCCCGCATGCCTAAACACCGGAGTGAACCGGCCCTACACACCGGAGTTAACCCGGTTCGCCTAGGTGGGAGGCGAGTAGAGGCTGTTCACGATAAAGTGAACACTTTTGAAATCAGCCTTAGAAAAAAGTCACTGCCCTTTCCTGCGTGTATTTTAACGGGCGCAATGAGTGACATGTGCCCAGTAAAGTTGGCAACGATAGAGGGGAAATTAGTTCCACATATTAACGTCGAACGAATGTTAGGTAACCATTTGTTATAACTTAAATTATTTATCTCGCTTTCTGTTTTTTTTTTTTTTTAATACATCGAAGTGTAAAAATGAGCAGATAAGTAAAATTTTTACTTTTCTAATAATTTCAGAGTTTCAATTGACCGACGCATGAATAAATTGATGAGGCCCATGGCAATGTTAATTTTACATAAAGCGGAAGAACACACAACCTGTACACAAGTAGATTTTAAGCAGGGCTTTCAAAAGTGCTCATTTTATCGTGAACAAGCTATAGTCTAACAACTACATAACCGCGGTCCCGAATATACGAATGATGTATCCCACAAATGACGGACTTGTTTTAGTGCATGTGATGTTCTGTTCTATGCAATTCAACTCGTTCAAGTCGCTTCCGGTGCAACGTCCCCATATACTGAACACAGTGATTGATAGGGTTAAGCAGGGAGAGTGAAATTGGACAGTACTTGAGAGCTGAGACCTCGAGTGACGTGGAGATGGAGCAGCGAGTTTTGTTCTCCGTTGAAACTCGGAATACGTTTATTTTCCAGCCATGAAACTACGTTATAAGCTGTTCACGGTAAACTGAGCACTTTTGAAAGCCCTCCTTAAAATATACGTTTATGCGCGTTATGTATTCTTACGCCATACGTAAAATTAACATTTTTACGAGCATAGACACTATATTCGTGCGTCGGTCAAGTGAAACTGTGATATTATTAGAAAAGGAAATATTTGACAAATATAATAATTGTCAGTATAGATTAAAAGACCGAAAGGTAATAATTTCATAATTCACAAATGTTTGCCTAACACTTTCAATTCTCCGTTAAAGAAGTGGAACTCCCATTCCCCCGTCGTTTCCAACTTACCTGGGCGTATGCAAGTCAGTGCGCACGTTTAAATATGTCGAGGTAGAGGGAGCGACATTTTTTAATTCAAAGGCTGATTACAAAAGTTCTCACATAACCGAGAACGGGCTATAGTAGTTCGTGTTTCTCGTGCCAAAGTTGCATGCAAATGGAATTTCTTTCGGTTTCAAAGATATGTATGTCTATGAATCCGTTCTCAAGATTTACGCAGACTTACTTGTGTGCCCTATATGCACATACAGGTTGATTCACGGTTAGTTACAACCACTTACAGGGCTTATTCCCAAAGTTATTTGAAGCAAATTATGCCATATAAATACGGGTCCTGTTCGTAACAGTACGGAGTAATTTAAAAAATTGGAAACTAAATACAGGGAACACCTCGTATCATTGTGATTGTAGCCTTTGGTTATGAAATGTAACTGTGTTACAATGCCACATACATTTTCCACAGAATACGCCGATATTGTGTGTGTGTGTGTAGGTGTGTATATATATATATATATATATATATATATATATATATATATATATATATATATATATATATATATATACACACCTACACCTATGTATATATATATATATATATATATATATATATATACACACACACACATAACTTCTCAAAGGGTTATTCGATTTTCCTCACCTTTCAAATTTTTACGAATTACTCTGTAAATATTGGGAAGAGGACCGACGTCCATATGATATATGTTTGCTCCAAATTACTTTAAGGAATAAGCCTTGTGAGTGATGGCAACTCCTTGTGAATCATCCATTATATTAAACATACATATGGGGCTGAATTAGACCGACAAATTTTGTACGGTGATTCCTTATGCAAGATCAAGCGGGTGGTAAATTTAATATTAAGAGGGATATAAACCATTGAAAATCGAGTTTTTAACTGTATTTTTGTGAAATATCTTAAAGGGAAGAGAAACTCAATTACAACTTTTCGAGCATTCTTTTATGTTATCTGGATCCCCAACGTAAGAGAAAACACTCATTTATACTTGGTACGGAAATTAAAATAACATGGGTCGTTACCCTCTTGTTGCAAACAACATTTTTATCGTCCGGATTTATGAAAGTTAAATACTTATTTATTAAACAGTATTGCTTAGTTAACAAACATTGTCCTCTTTTGCAATTGCACAGCACCAATAGTTAACATGTAAAACGCACACAAAGCTTCGACTGCAGCGATACAGTGTTTGGCACTTAGGCAACGTGACCTACCATAGGATGTTCATGGTGAAATGAGCACTTTAGAAGGCCCTGATTGAGATCTACTTGTATACACGTTGTGAATTCCTCCGCCTTAAGTAAAATTAATATTTCCATGAGTCTCATCACTTTATTCATGCGTCGGTCAAATGAAACTGTGAAATTATTAAGAAAGTAATACTTTACAAATTTGCTAATTTTTACACTTCGATGCAGAAAGCGGAAGATATAATTTTAAGTTATCACAAATGGTTACCTATCACTATTTATTCGACGTTAAGATATGGTACTACTTTCCATCCTTCGTTACCAACTTTACTGGCCGACTGTCACTCAGTGTGCCCCTTAAAATATATGCATGCAAAGGCAGTTACTTTTTTTATCCAAAGTTCATTTCCAAAGTGCTCACTTTTTCGTGAACAGCCTATAGCAGTTTACGTTACGCTGCTGTGCCCACTGTATAAACGATCATGGAGGACGTTTTCAACACTTACTGTAAACATGTACCACAGATAAGTAAGCCTGCATGCTGTTCACGGTTACCTAAGCACTTTTGAAATCAACCTTTGAAAAATGTCACTGCCCCTACTTGCACATATTTTGATGGGAAAACTGACTGACGTGCGCCCAGTAAAGTTGGTGACGTCGACGGGACAGTAGTTCCACGTCCCAACGATTATTTAAAAAGTGATTGGGAAACATTTGTGAATATAGTCTAATCGCAACTTTCTTCAAACTTTTGAAAAAAAAATCTCCCCATGTAAGGCGTGTTTAGTTATTACCTAGATACGCCATGTATTACAGCCGTTTTGGACAACCGTTAAGACGAAAGTATCTTATTTTTCGTTAAACTGAAGTCTTGCCTATATTTTATTTATAAATCATAGGATTTAATTTATAATGAATATGAATAGAAATAGTGAGAAAACATGTGGGTTGGTATCGCCTAGTAACAAATAGTTCTCATGCAGAATATTAGTAAAATTGAGTGCGCACGAATTCGGTGCGATATCCTTTGGTGTAATTTTCTAAACTATGTTAAGCTCTGCTTGCACGAAGCAAAGGAATATCCTGGAAGTAGAATTTCAGCAGGGCTTCAGAAAACTGCGAAGTAACCGCGAATGGATTATACTAAAAAATTTATTTCGTTTTATGTTCACTGACGCATTTGAGTTTAAGATCGGCAAATTTTGTAACATATTTTTTTTTTTTTTTTTTTTTTTTTTTTTTCCACAATTTACTTGACCAATTAATGAAATAAGTGATCAGGCGTATGACAATGTTAATGTTACCTTGAACAGCCCATATATACACACACAACGAAAAAATAACCTATCTGTGTTTCAACACAAGAGCAAAATTCTTGAAAAAAAATCAATACCACTCAGAAGAGCCAGAATTTTCCAAAATAAAACTAGATAGTTAATATTAAATCATGTGAAATGCCTGAAATACTAATTAGACAAAATAACTCTAAATATTTATATTACCCGAGCCAAAAAAAAATCGCAAGTTGGTTACACTTAGGTTACAAACAACATTATTTTACAACAATTTAAAATTACTTTTGACCATATTTTGTATGCGTATTCAAAGCAAACAAATACACGTACTGTCTGAAAATAATTGTGTATAGTGTCATGGCTCACAACTCAGCTTACTGGGATTTTTTTTTTTATGTTTTAAGCACCGGCTACATTAGTCTTCATATTTTCGTTTCTGTACAAAAATTTCGACAAAAAAACTTTGTAGGTCTATATTCACTACCCTTTGCATTATCCATTGCTTAGATTAACTTATCTAATATTATATTGCCATGTTTAGGTTTACATCGAGAACTAGCCGGTCTTACCACAAATGATGCAACAAGAAATGAGCAGATGATATTTGTATATGCTGAAGATTGTCGGAGAGTTTATGGTATTAATTCGACATGCAAAGTGTGAATTTTGGTATGAAATTTTCTTGGGAAGAAAAATATAGCGAAAAAAAAAAAAAATCCTAATTATATTGAGGAGATGAATACGAAAAAAAAAAGTGTACGCCAAACCTAGCTTACAGCACCGTATCCATAATTATACGCATATTCTTTTTACAATGACCTATATTAAAACATTGTTACAATTATTTTTTATTCGGCACATTCTGCATTCTGGACTGCGTGAATCCTTTCACAGTTTACATTCCTTCCGTCAAACACAGGGAAGGTACCCGTGCGTATTATTTACTGTTCGTAAGCAACCTCCTTATGCATTATTTATAATCCCCGCTACCGAAATCTCTGCAGAAAAAAAAATTGGCTTCACATGTTTCCGAGGTTCTGTCGTATGCGGTAGCGTTCGAAAATTTGTTATTCCGGGCATCAGCCTCCCCGGAGTCTAGCACGGTCGCTTTATATTCCGGGTCGCGTGTGGCCCCGGAGTGTAAACTACAGTTCCGTTATGGATCGCCGGAGGCGCTGTACTGGATGTGCGTATTCGCGTGGGAGCGAAGGAGAGGTTCGTCCACCAGATGTTCTCATCAGTAGTCCGAAAGCGTCTGGAATCCATCGATCTTCACCCCCGAGCAAACGCTTTCGCAAGAATCGATATGAAAGGCGTGGCATTAACTACAGTTTACACAGCAGGGGGGAAGAAAACAAGAAAGGGGAGGGAAAAAAAGGAAGACGAAGAATGAAAGGCGCCCAACCGAAACTTGTCAAGAAAAACGTACGTCGAAGGTAAAATTCTCGTCAGTTACGCATGCCTGGATACTATTACTGTTAAAAAGAAGGGATAAAACAATCTTTGTTGCTCCATGCCTCTATACCATTAGAATGCGCTTAAACTTAGTGGCAAGGAACGTTTCTGTAGTTTTATTAATCTATATGGGAACTACATAATTTGGTTTCGGGACTACTCTTTAGCTATACCTACAAATTACTCAGACGAGTAGACATGGCTTCCTACAGCTCAGTCCAGGAAACTGTTTCTTTTAATAGTTGTCGAAGTATTAACAAAACATCAGTTCTGGTACCTTCACTGAATACTAAATAATTTTAACGCAAATCCAAAGTAAATTTACGCACCGATGTTTGTAAGTGTTTTATTTAATGTTGCAGTTTATTTGCCGTAATTAGTGTAAATTTAACTAAAGTGATTGTTGTTTTACACAAGTGACATTCGATGAGAGCTCCATCCCAGGCCACAACACAGAGGTAAAGTTTTAGGTGCTCCGACATTCAGGTGTCTTCTGTATTAACGGCAACTCTCCGTGTAATCGTTATTCGATCGCAAAAATGGCTAATACATTGTTAGAAAAAATTTACGTGAAGAAAAGGACGTTTCGTTTTCTAAGCAAAGAACTTCGTGTAAAACTCGCCAACTTTCAGTGACACGACCGACTCCGTAAAGATATTCAAATATATTTTACAGTTATTGGGATTTATGAAGCATACTACATATACAAAAAGAAATGTTAAAAGAAATTAGAAAAATGGCCTTAGGGGGAGAATCTAAACCGAACAAAATACAAGCTTAGGAGTTCAAGATTTCTATACAAAACAATCGGATTTGCACTTACAATTAAAGGAAACATTTATTATTTACATTTCAGTGACACAAGTTTACGTTTCTCATATTGTCGTAGTGTGTGACGTGTTCAGGTTTGTCTGTGCTTTCCTAATATTCCTGAGAGTATACATGTAAGTGGAATAAATATCCTCCGGTAGATGAAGGAACAAACTTTTTCATGGCGAAGAACGAAATCTGTTCCGTTTTTCGTCTATGCTAATCGCACTTCGGTACGTTAAACCTCGATTTCTTTAAAAGTTTTCGTTTCCGTCAAATGCTAGGACGTGGCAATTATGAGTGAAAAACTTTTTTTTCTCGCAGCTACCTGTTGGTAACGTATGGCCAAAATAAGTTTCCAAAGTACTGTACATATCTACATCTTGCATTTTTCTTTCTTTATTGGCGTCAGTCTGTATGTAAACACGTCCAGCCACTTCGCTGCGCCAGTAAGAATTCTGAATACTGGTGATTCGTCAGCACACAGTTAAGTCACGTAAAAAAAAAAATCACCACACAACCACGTATAAAACACCAGGCAATCATTAAGGGAAAATATGCTAATGCAAAAGATGTTTGCTATTTTTCACTGTCTCTGCGTATAATGTAAGTACAATATAACCAAAAAAAGAAGTTAATGCTGTTTTGTATCGTCAGGAAACGAGATATACATACACTCGAGGATTCCCAGCCTTTGTACCTTTGTATTTTTACGTAGCGCTCTTAGCCAGCGAGGGCCATTCTGTCGTCGCTATGACCGCTCACTTAGTGGAGGAGAGGCATCACGCCCTTTCATCGCAGGTGTCCCAGCTTAGCACCCGAGTTGACCTGATACAAAGCCCCAAGCTGATTCTCACGTACAGCAAAGAGCACCCTACCACAAAGTTCTGAAACCCTCGCCCTCAAATACCAAGCGTGTGGTCTGGCCAGGTTTCTAACCACACCCCTAGTGTCTGTCCAGGGCACAATCGGAGCAGGTTGCCGCTCACCGCCAGGTCTTTCATTAAGAACCAAAAATGTATACAGACAAATGTCACGTAACGTTAGTCCTTAAAGCATTACCGATCGGCATCCAGCAACGGTTTTCCAATGTGCCTCCAGCTGCGCAATACCCTGGCAGTAAAATTCGGTAATCTTGAACGAAAAGAAGTCTATTGAGTGTCTGCGAAAATCTGCCTCATTTGCACGAATATGGTTGTCCAGGGAATGGAAGAGGAGATAATATGTTGGTGCAAGATCTAGGCAGTATGGTGGATGACACAGTCTCTCCCAGTGAAGTCACTGTATCGTATCCCTGCCCACCAGCGCCACATGCGGACACGCATTGTCGTGAAGTAGCAGTACACCCTCACGATTAACCATCGCTGGGTCCTCCTGTTTCACTGCGTGTTGCATACGTTCCAACTGCTGCGAGTACAGGTTTGCAGGGATAGTTTGGCCCGTTGGTAACAGCTCGTAGTGCACCACATGGGGTGAATGTATCTATGAACCTTGCGATAAGAGGCACAGGCTCCCAGGGTGACAACCAATGACAGGCCTTTTCGGATTGTGTCATATAGAACTCACTTTTCATCAACGATGGCCACTCGATCGACTACGGGTGCACTTAGATACCGAAATAGCAAACGAGAAACAGGCTGTCTCTCGTCGTTGCTTGATGGCTTCCGACAGTGCGTGTGTGTGGGGTACCCACTTGCTCAACTTGAACGCCTTTCATGTGCGGTGCAAGCGAAGTCTGACTGTTTCGTCATACACCTTATAGCTTTAGGAAAGCTCACCACGTGTTTGACTACTTTCGTCCCATATGGTCGCCTTCAGAACCTCTTCATCCAGCACATGTTACCGACCACTTCGGGGTTCATCACAAAGGAACTGCTCTCCCGGCCTGAACTTCTGGAACCAATGTCTAGCGGTGCGTTAATTCACAACATTGTCCGTAAAGGCTTGGCGTATTCGGCGATTATATGCGGCTGCGGACAAGTCCAACTTGAAGCCATAAAGCGCACAACTCTAACGAACTCCTTCGACACATCCAGTTCTCTTCGCCACTGCTCGCGTACGTGCCTCCATTGGTCAAGGTCAATATCCCCACTCCCACCCCGACTGCTTTTTCAGGGCGATACATATTTCTTTCCGCACCAGTCATAAATTCTTCCCATGATATATTAAACATGACAAGAAATTATTTGGCTATCATTTATAAGTTTTTTTTTTTTTTCAGTACAGGATATACACAGCGTGCTACTTGTTTGCAGGTAATTGTTAACTTTTAAAATAAACCTCTGAAAATAACTCCTGCCCCTAAGAGTGCGTATTTTAACTGACACACCGACATGCAACCTGTAAAGTTGGCAGTTATTTACGAAAAGAAGTTCCATATTTCTTGGACACTTAATTTCTGTTTGCTTTATGTGCATAACAGCAAGGATCAGCACATAATTAAAGTATTTTCTTTCCCAATACTTTCGCTGTTACACTAAATTGACGCATGGACAAAGTGAAATGGTCTATGGCAAGCACAATTTTACAAAATTAGGAAAGCTTAAAACGAGCATAATTAAAGATACTAAGCTGGGCTTTCGAAATTTGCTCATTTTAACTCCAGACAGACTATGTATGAACTCTTCATGTATGTCCGAAGTAGGGACATCCGATTTTCGCGAAAAAAATTTCACGACCATTCTTATTTCATATCACTTTAGCTCATACCCACTTTCGTCATTGGTTGGCGTAGAAGTTACGTGTATTCAGTGTCTACCCGCGAATCATGGACGTACAGTATCGGATGTACCTAATTATGATTGGCCAGCTAAGCTATGTCCGTAGGATATTGAAATCTAGCATGTGAGGAAATATTTTAGCGAAATTGGGGTGTCCCAAGTCAATCAGGTTTCCACGTGAAGCCGGTTCATGGCAATTTTCGGGATATTTTTAACAGTGGCACACACCGCAACATGATAGCGAGAGTAAGTTACATAGCCCCTTGCTGCACTCTTCAAGTCAGTTCATTGCCTGACTCACAGAGGCGATGAGGCTTTTGGTGTGCTCGGCCCATAGCGCCCCCTCGCTTCCTACAGGCAAAACAGCCACCAGGCAGGCGGACTTCTTAATGCCTTGAATGGGCCTCGCGAGACAGCTTACAAACCCACCCTCTACCCCCTCCTGATTTATTGACAATGATAAACCCCGTCCAGACGCGCGCGTTTAATCCGAAACCTCTTCATCACGAACTGGGAAAACCACTTAAACAGAGAGGGAAACTGTTCCACGCCGGGAACAAACATGTACAGTTGCTTCAGCCAGTAAATGTAGACCCCATGCGGATATTGTGTGTCCAGTACACACGATACAATCTGTTTCATTTCCTCTTTGTTCCGTACACTTCAATTATGTTGCACACAAACGCACACATCTACTGTTGTCCAATACAAGTTAGAGATATTGGTAAACATGAAAGAAGACTTAGATTCATATGTTTTTTTTTTTTTTTTTTTTTTTTTTTTTTTATAACTGTTTCACGTATTTGAACGGTTTTTATACGATAAGGATTCACATTTCATATCAGTCTACACTACAACTTTCAATCAAGACACTTCGCGTGTTTTAAGTACTATTCAGGGTCCTTAAATATAAACCAAAACGTCATTTTTCAATTCTATGTAACAAAATGTAAGATAACAATTAAATATATACCAAACTTCTACAAAGCATATATTACACTGTCAAATATTATTGTCAAACCTCTTCGAAAAAGGTCGATTAAATAAAATGGAAAGTTGTTACATCACCTACAGGTCATTAGAGTTGCTATGCTTGCCCGAAAAAGTTGACAGGCTTCAGTTTTCTACAAACATTTTGTGCGTATAACCAATTTCAAAATCATGTGGTTTTGACTTAACACATTCAGAAAATCAGATTCGTGTACAAAAACAAATTAAACGCTCATTATCGACCCTGCAAAACTAAAATGTTGGAGAACAATACATGACGAAATAGATGTTATGGGCATAAATAAGTCGCATTGTGAGTTGTGTGGACATGAATATTGTTAGAAGTGCGCACTGCACAATAATACTTGCAAGCCAAAGACATTATAATACAGGAAGATTCAGGAGGAGTTGTCGCCACTGTTCAGCGACCCAGCGTAAAAATGGAAGTACGCAGAGACTACATTATCTGATGGTGGTGGGTGTGTCGCGTACGAGGAGAACACTTATCGAATCAAGGTTAACTTAAACTTTGAGCTCGTCTTTGGTGAAGGTCAGTTATGAGAACTGAAGATGACGAACTTGGGCGCATCGGGCGTTTGGTTGTCGTAGAAAAGGTTTTGGTTGTGGTGATTTAAGTTCTGCCACGAAACATTTTTGGTCCTCCGGGAGTCGGAACAGTGCGCAAACGTAGTATGGAAAGTTACGGTCGGCGACAGCTCGACATGACAGTGGGTCCTCGGGGAAACGGCATCGCGGCCACGCGTCCAACATAACCTCGTGGTATTGGGCATTTTGCGGTGTGGTGTTGGTCCAGTTGCTTGCCCTTTGTAAGATCTGCAGAACAGAATTATTGTGCGAAGCTGGGGAAACACCGGATTTTGTTGTGGTGGGAAAAACAAAATGGACGGCGAGGATGTTTTGGTGGAGGAACGGGTCATGCTGTACGGGTTTAGGCGATTTTTTGGCCGGGGGGGGGGGGGAGCACAAGTGAACGATATCAGTGAACGGGTCATTGATCGCCATGGGTGGTTCGCGACGAGGGCGCCAGCAGCGTCACAGTTGAGGTTGGCGCGGGTGGAGAATCGATTGCAACGGGCTGCAATTCTAGCAGAAAAAGCCTTAACGGATCCAGCGCCAATATCGCCTGTTTAGGGCCACCTGTAGAGATTTGGCTCACATCCGCAGTAGTTTCGAGGAGGACCATATCCTCATGCCTGCAGAACTGAAGAGGTCTATAACTTTGGCGAAGAGGAGGAGATTGGATGTTTTCGATGACACATATTACCAAATCATGGCAGTGGCAGACACTTTGGCTGAGTCATCAGGGACCGGGAATCAAGCATCGGCAGCATGTTGTTATACTCCTAGAGTTCCATTACCAGCAATCAAGTTACCCAGTTTTAGTGGTTACAGTTGACAAATGTGGTGCAGCTGTCAATTTTTTTTAAAGACAGCATTATCTGGGGAAATCCTGTCTATAGTTCAGTCCTTGCCCTTCACTGAAGAAAAATTTGAGGTTGTATGGAAGCTCCTCCAAATATGCTACAATAACAAGCAATTAATTGTTAGTCACCAGAAAGAAGCATTGGCCAAGGCACCGCCAATCACTGGAAATTGTTACACATCGGTGCAATAATTGCCTATTATTAATGACAATGTTGTAGCACTGAAGGAATTAGGATTATTTACTTACTGGAGAGAAAGTTGGAAATGAGCCTCAAAGAGAGGGGGAACTTACCATTATAAATCCTAATCAATTGCCGACTTTAGAGCAATTCATTTCATTTTTAGAAGGAAGACAGAGGATGCTGGAGTCACTTGGAGGAGGGAAAAAACCCAAGACAAGAAACAAGGGTAGCAGCCAAATACACACAAAGTCATCTGGTTCTCTTTCAGCACAGTCATTCCTATACCAAGCGAAGGAGAACTCGCCTTGTCATGTGTCAGGATACACATTCATTACCAAAGTAGCCACAGTTTTCACCTAAGTCGCCCAAGGAGCTCTTTGACATTGCAAAACCATGCAACCTTTGCATTAATTGTTTACAGCCTTCTCATACGGGTAAGGAGTGCCTATAACATACCAAATGCAAAACCTGCGACAGGAAGCACCACACACTTCAGCACTTGACAACTAGTCGTCCAACCAAGACTCAAGTTCACAGAAAAGTGCAGACACAAGTTATTGAAACCTTACCCCCGCACTAACCAGCACTGCACCTGCAGCATTCATTTTATTGGCAACTGCCAATGTGGGAGTGAGGGATGGCACTGGCAACATACAGAAGTTTCGCACTTGTTGGACTCTGGTAGTTAGGCCAATTTTATTACTAGCAACTGTCTTTCGAGGTTGGGGGGTGCTGAGGTGAAGATGTTCACGATTGGTGCAGGGTATTGCTGGTGCTATGGTTGTGGAGATAAAGGTTGTTGCAACATGTTGCATCCAGCCAGCTGGTGAGTATCATCAGTTGTTTATCATCGAGACACTGGTGCTGAACAAAATCAGCGAACAGCTCCCAAATTCAAACATGCCCCTCGGTAACTGGAGACATTTGTCGAACCTGAAATTAGCTGATCTTCAGTTTGGGACACCACACTCAATCGACTTGTAAATAAGGGCAGAACTGTTTCCACTGGTATTGACTGGTGGTAGAATAGATGGAGGTCCAAGTTCACCAGTTGCACTGGATTCAGTCTTCGGGTGGTTAGGGATGGTCACGGTGGGCACTGCTGCGGGATCATCAAACTCACTTGTGACTACATGTCTCCATATGTCAGCGGTGTCCTTGGAAGAGAGTGTAAGGAATTTTTGGGGATCGGAGAAGGTGTCTAAGGCAGTTCTCATCACTCCTGAGGAAGCTTAATGTGAAGACTCCTTTCAGTAGACACACCACAAACAGCCTAATGGAAGGTAAGTGGTTGTGCTTACATTCAAATCAACAGGGCCAGAACTTTTTGTCACGGGGTCAAACACTGAGAAAACTTTACCATATTGTGCAGCAACTTTGTCTGAACCCACAGGTAAACCTTCTCTACCAAGATTTTATGACAGATTATCTTACATTAGGCCATATGGAGGAGATACCAAAAGCAGATGTCAACCAAGGTTCACCTTATTACATTCCTCACCACTACATCTTGAAACCAGACAGCACGACCACTAAGCTGAGAATTATCTTCGATACCTCAGCCAAGACATCAGTGGGACATTCATTGAATGGGAGGCTGTTCTCAGGAAAAAACTTCAGTGTGACGCTAATGACTTTATAATCTGCTTTTGGCTGCATACAGTTGTCTTTACAGCAAACATTCAACAAATGTACAGGCAGATTTTGATCGATCCATGACATCAAGACTACCAATGTATACTCTGGCATTTCGACAAATCCTCAAGGGTCAAGGAATATAGTTTGAAGTCAGTCACTTATGGAGTCGCCACTTCTTTTTTGGCTATTCGCATTCTTCATCAGCTCTCAGATGATGAGGGTCACAAGATCCCACATGCTGCCGTGGTATTAAAAACAGATACATATGTAATGACGTGGTGAATGGAGCAGAGTCAGTGCAGGAAGCCATAGTACTTCAGCAGGATTTGGTGGATATGCTGCGATCAGGAAGCTTCTGCATTAGGAAATTTGCAAGCAATAGCTCTGAGTTTCTGGCAGCATTGTAACAACCACATCTTCAACAGCCTATTGAGCATCTGTCCAACAATGCTGACGGAGCCAGTCTGCTAAAGGTTCTCGGTCTACAGTATGTGCCAAGTAGCGATGTATTTTCATACAAGGTATGATCACCAGGTGGAGTGCTGACTAAAAGAGGTGTCTTATCTGATTTTTGACACGTATTTTCGATCCGCTTGGGTGGTTGTCACCATTACTGCTATTGGCTAAACACTTTATTCATCAGCTGTGGTTGGAAGGGGTCGGATGGGATAAATTGCCCGAGGCCAATCAAATGAGGTGGACTCAATGAAGGGAAGTACTCACTTCTGTCAAGCAGATTTCCATTCCTCGAGGACCCTTGGTGAGTTCACCAAACACGAGGTCGGAACTTCACAGATTCTCAGTTAGCTCTGTGAATGGCTTCGCTGCAGTGGTATATGTTAAAGTCATTCCTGCTAGTGGTCCAATGAATGTGCACATGATAATGGCAAGATCGAAGGTAGCCCCAACCAAGAAGGTTACACTCCCCAGACTGGAATTCTGCAGAGCATTGCTTCTTGCAAAGACGATTCGCTATGTGCTGACAGTGTTCGGTAACTAACTGAATATCTGTGACATTTTTGCATGGACTGACTCGACAGTGACATTGGTGTGGATCCAGTTATCGTCTCTCCACTGGAAGACATTTGTTATCAATACAATGGGGAAAATTCAGACTAACACACCACCAGAATGGTGTCACTATGTTCGGTCAGAGGATAATTCTGTGTACTGTGCCTCGAGGGGCTTGATGCCATCACAGTTGGTCAACCACTCACTCTGGTGGACAGGGCCTTCGTGACTAATGGACAGCCCAATGCCCTGCCACCTAGTTTATGAGTCTGACGTAAGAGTAGACATGGAGGAATGCTTGTCTGCAGAATACCATGCTCCAGTGTCGCTGATTGGAAGTGTGCCATACATTGACTTATCATTGCTTGATCGATATTCATCTTGGAATAAGATAAAACGAATAAATGCATATTCCCTTCGCTTCAATGAGTTAAGAAAACGAGACAACACCAGAGTTAAGGGACCCTCTCATTGTTATAGAGTTGCAGGCAAGTGTTTTGTTTTGGGTTAAGAAAACCCGGGCAGTAGAATTCAGTGCAGATCTTTCAACCATTACAAAATGGGAGTGCTCAACCTCCCTGAAGAGGTTTACTCCCTTTGTGGACAAGAATGGTAGCCTTAGGGTGGCCAGAAGCTCCAGGCATCATCGCTGCCCTATAAACAGAAGCACCCCGTACCGCTTCCATAGAAGTGTCGCTTGGTAGAACTGATAATCAACCAACTGCATAAAAATATAATTCATCCAGGGCCGCAACACTTGTTGTCTGCTATGCAGCAGGAATTCTCGGTGGTAAATGGGTGAGGTACTATTGGATAGCGGTTTCTTCATGGCATGACTTGTTTCTGTTGTCGGCCTAAACCAATGACACCTGTGATGGCAGGTCTTCTGGCTACGTGGGTCACTCCAGCAAAACCATTCTTGGAAACAGGTGTGGACTATGCCTTCGCCATCACAATGGGCAAAAGTTGAAAACCAAGGTCATTCCGAACCTATCTCTGTTTGTTTGTTTTTCAACCAAAACTCTTCATCTTGAGCTGGTATCGGAACTATCTACGGAGGCTTACATAGCAGCATTCCGAAGGTTTGTGGTTTGACGTGGTTGCTGTACATAGTTATTTAGTGACTGTGGAACAAATTTTGTTGGGGTTAGTACAAAGATCCAAGAGCTTCCGGGATTTTTTTTTCTGATGGCAAAAACTATTCAGAGATCCAGAAATCAGTACGTGACCAAAATGTCAAGTGGAACTTCATTTCCCCAGCCGCAGCATTTTGAAGGTTTGTAAGAGGCTGGTGTTAAATCAGTGAAGGCGCACCTATAGAAGGTTGTGGGGACCCAGATCTTGAGGTACGAGGAATTCTACACTGTGCTTATGCAAATTGAAGCACTGCTTAATTCTCGTCCATTGTCGGCACTGTCTAGAGGCCCTGCTGTCCTCAACACATTGACAACAAGACATTTTCTAATGTTGGGACCATCACAAGCTGTTCCTGATGAAGATTTCACAGCTGCGCCTTCTGGTTGTCTATCAAGATGGAATCTCTTGAAGAAAATTCATCAAGATTTCTGGCACCGATGGCATCAGGACTAGCTACACCAGCTGCAGGTACGAGGACAGTGGACAGCAGATTCAGTCAATCTTGAGACAGACACTCTTGTCTTGATTCAAGATCCCAATGTGCCGCCTCTTTGTTGACGACTTGCTCGTGTGATCAATATCTTCCCTGGTACAGACAGAATAGTGTGAGTGGCTCAACTTCGTACAGCTCAAGGACTTCTAACGCACGTAGTTGTTAAGCTATGCCCCTTACCCTGATTTACTTGAAATCATCATTTCAAGATGAGCGAAATGTGCAGTGATCCAATGTAAAAACGAAAGTAGGCAGAGATTACATTATCTGACGGAGGCGGTGTGTGGCGTACGTGTGAGATAGTCATCTAGATTAAGTTAAATTTAAGCTCGTCCTTGGTGAAGGTCGGTTATGAGAACTCAAGATGGCGTCGGGCATTTGGTTGTCATGGAAATCGTTTTGGTTGTGGTAATTAAAGTTCCGTCACAGAACAACCACTTACAGGGCTTATTCCTTGCGTCATTTGGAGCAAAACATTTCATATGCATGTGGGTCCTATTCCCAATATTTACACAGTAATTCGGCACATTTGATAATTTACTAATAAAATAATAACCCTTTCAGAAGTAAAAACTGAAGGTATTGTTTACAGTTCAGCATCACAACTGCATCTAACAAGCTTACGAAAGATGTTAAAAAACGTTTCCGTCTACTTCCATACACTTGCTGCATGCTTATGAACCGCACATGTTGTTCTATGTTGCTGCACACTTCTGTCTTTGATTTCTGAAGCGGCATGCATGATACGAGCAAGTAGTTCCTCACTTATTTGTGCAATCCTTTGGTCAACAACATCCTTCATCCATTCCCAAAATCAATAATCTAGGCATTTCCAATTTGTCGAATTTCTCTGTAAATATTGGGGATAGGACCCACATTTATATGACATATATTGTTACAAATAATGTAAGGAATAAGACCTGCGAGTGGTGGTAATTCATCGTGAAACATCCTGTATTTCATCACGCAGCAAATACCTCTGATAATATTATACTACAGCCCAGATGTAAAAATTAAAATTACAAACATTCTTGATATTCATTCCCGTGCCAAGTTGCATGATAACAGAAAAAAAACTATCCAAATTTGAAAATTATGTTTAAACAGGGCAAACCAGATAAGTCCGTAAAATGAAAACCTATAACAGTGTGACAAGACTTTCAAATATATTTCTCGGTGGAAAAAATGGATGGCCATTTTTCGCCCAACAATTATAGTATGTATATGGAGGCGAAAATTTATTTAATAAGACGGGGGATTAATAAGCTGTACTTAACTTCACTACAGACCCTCCATGGATACAATTACAGTAGGCGTAATAGTTATGAGGACACAAAGAAAACAGTGCACGGTAATTCAGTGTTCTGCGTGTAGAGGCAGTTTGTCAACTGCCTCTACTTGTCGATACAAGTTGCTGTATCACCTTATATTCACTCCAAGTATATGAGCAATACTGAGGACTAATGGGCGTAGTTATGCAAAAGTGAACCAACCAACAGTTGATTGGAACGAAGACATTTTATATTAAAGTTTAACTTCTGAATCTAATTTCAGTATCGACCGTCTTTGTTCTGTTATTTGACCACATGTGTATGTTGATTGTACAAATCTTATGGCAATGTAAGTATACAATCTTCGGAATTTTTATATGTCTGAAAAATGAAAATTCTTGGTTGGTTTCCTTTGGTAAAAAGTGTTAAGTAGATTTTCACTTATGCATGCATGGTCATTTCTGCATAATACTTTTTCCCCCATGTAGTGTTTCATTTATTATACATACGTTCATAATCATACCGCCAAATGCAGATACTCAAAACATGTGTTTTAATTCGGGACTAAACTCGGGTCAATATCAAGTATATTACAATATTTTGTGGGCAAAAATATTATAAATTCAGAACAGTGGTAAAATTTCATACAGTGTTCTTCAACAGTAATTTATTTGTTTTGAATATTATCACTGTATCAGTTCCCGAACATGAAAGTATTGGTTCGGGCTATTATTTATTTTCAAATATCACAATACTGGGTTGGTTCTTTTTGTAGAATATAGTTTGAACTCTCCCTTACTATCAGGTATGATTATCTCGAATATATAAGATGTCTGCGTTGGTCCCTTTCTCATAACTACATCCAACGTTCTAATCGTGTGGAGGCCTAAACAAGGATAGAGCTACCCGAGACGCTTGCGAACAAAGATGACTTGGTTGCGGTTGGGCATGCGTAAAATATTACGCTTGCACAGAACGTCTTCAATCTTTCACCATGGCGTAAACATTCTGCTCATCTACCGTCAGCATGTTATCTTCCAACACAAGTTTGTTGACGAATTGAATAGAAAATAATTCCGCAGAACTTCTCTTAAGGTTGAAGTAAATCAACTGCCTATGGAGCACTGCACCCGACTATACAACGTGAAGAACTCATAAAAAAGTAGTGCAGACACAATGAAAATAGTCAGAATAATGCGATTTAGGCTGTATATGAAAGAAGAACGTTTATATTTTGCAACATTATAAAATATTTTACTAAAATATACTTTCTAAATGTAAAAAAAAATCAATTAAAAGATTATGTATTTTAAACAAAATGTTAGCATATTTCCATTATAGGTGCTTCAGAAAGCAGAATTTGCAAGAAAATCTTCCTGATGGAATATCGTCACAATATTTACTATGATTGTGTGTAAGAAAATTGTAATAATAATTTCGGAGATAATTTTTATAATTTATTTTCGTGCGTCCATTTGTCACAAACATTTATGGTTGAAAATGACGTAAATAAAGGTAATTATAAAATTGGTATGATATATTACTGCTATTATTTTATTACATATGATAACAGTAAATATTATGACGACCGTTCTTGAAAAATATTTCCAAAACGGAAATGTGTTTAAATTATGTTAAAAATGCAGACTCTTTTAGTAGATTATTTTTGTACGTTTAAAAAGTGTATTTAAGTAAAATATCTTATGATGATACAAATTGTATACATTATTCTTTCACATACAGGATAAATCGCACTTTTCTGACAATTTCCTTGGTGTCTGTAGTACTTTTTTTATGACTTCTTCACATTGTACAGTCAGGTGGAGTGCTCCATAGGCAGTTGCTTTATTTCAACCTTAAGACTATTATCATATGTTTGACAGTCAACTTCATACATAAATAGTTGATAGCGAGGTGTTAAAACATGACAACACTCAGGTGACAACACATGGACTGCTCGTGGAGGGGCTCGAAAAAATGACAAGTAACGAACCACTTGCGTTTGCTGTCAAGGCACGTACTTCTCGGGCATGAATTATGAAAGAATCATCTGAGGCGTAATTACACGTACGCGCGATATGTGGGAAGAGTGATCTAAACGCGGACAAAGAATCAAATAATCTCGCAATTTGAGTGGCCATAGCACTGCACCGTGGCGCCAAGAGCAGGTAAGTTCTTGGCAAGCTGAGAGCTTTTGAAAGCCCTGCTTAAGATCTACTTGTATGCACGTTGCGTATTATTCCGCCTTATGTAAAATTAACATTGCCGTGGGCCTCATCACTTTATTCATGCTTCGGCCAGGTGAAACTGTGAAATTATTAGAAAAGAAAATATTGTACAAATCTGCCCATTTCTACACTTCGGTGCATTAAAAAATACGGGAAAGCGAGAGAAATAATTTACGTTACCACTAATGACTGCCTAACACTTTTCATTCGACGTTAATATAGGGAACTACTTTCCCCTCCATCGTTACCAACTTGACTGGGCACATGTTACTCATGATACCGTTAAAATATATGCAGGTAGGGGCAGTAACATTTTTCTACGGTTGATTTCAAAAGTGCTCACTTTATAGTGAACTGCCTTTACCAACTTTATTGTGTGCATGACATTCAGTACGCTCGTTAAAATAGGTATATGCAGATAGGTTCAGTGACATTTTCAAAGGAACAACCTGTAGCAGATATGCATATGAACTATTTGGGCAGCGTGGTTGGGGCAGTGGACAGTGCCAGCATAGGTTCAATCTACAAAAAAGGGATAATTAAGAAACGATTTTTTTCGTAGTCTGGCTGCAGTGGTGACGTCGCGAGCAGGGCACGCGCCGCACTGTAAAAGTAATAAAACCACAAGTTCTCGTCGACGAAGGAAAATGAAGCACTCGACGTCCTACGTGGCTTCCCGTTTCCTTCCGCCCTTCACGGCCAATCATATCGAAGCCGCACTACGAAAGCGAGTCAGCAGAGACGTCCCGCGACAGAAACGAAGGAGGAAGGGAACCCATAACTTGCGTTTCCGGCTGGAGTCGTGACGTGGGCAAGAAAGAAGATAAAAAGATACCTGATCCTATATCTTGACTGGGAGGTGAAGGCGGGGGGGGGGGAGGGAGAGAGACAAAAAGCTTGCCAAAGCTGGAGGAAAATTGCACCAGACAAAATAGACAAAATACCGAGAGCGGCGAGGTGGCGAGAAGAGAATGGTTTACAATAAAAGAAAAAAAAAGGCGGTGAAGGAAATATATAAAAGATAATACAAAAGGGGGTTTGGCGAAACGGCAGTGGGGGGTGTAGCTTCGGAAAGAGGCGTGATCGTCGGAGGGGAAAAGGTTTCTGGAGAGACGTAGGGTAAATTGGCTCGAGGTCTCCTCGATGGCAGACCGCCCACCACTCGGCGAAAGCTTTACACCCGGGAGAAAACCAACAGAATTTGACCTGAAACCCCTCTCCGCCGAAATTTCAATCTTCCGCACGCGCGCCCTTAATGCAAGCGACAGACTACGGCGAAACGCCGCTAAATGGTGTTCGGTGGGTAATTGCCTTCCAGAGCCGTTCTTAATTAACGCACTCTACGGAGGAGAAAAAAAAAAGCACGAAAGTCTATTTCCATTACATTAAAACTGCGGAAAGTTCGCCCACGAATATCTAGGATTACGGTGATGTTACAAAAATACACTTCCAAGTTTTTACCGCTTCCAAGACCCAACCGAGATATTAATGGACTACACAGCGCATTTTACACAAGTAAGTTTTGCATGTCCATTATATTTTTATTTAAATAAACGTGGGGTGAACCAAAGGATTATTTAATACAGCACCCGCACTAAATGAACCTTCCAGCGGGGATGTTTAGTTCCATCATGATCTACATCAGCAGATGTAAACATGTAATAAGTAAACCTGTATTCATTTATAATTACATTTGCAGGCTCGAGAACATACTGCGGGAATTGTATCAGTTATTGTCACTATATAAGGCACAAGTTAAAATTAAATAATCTAGTATAATTTCGAGACTAATTAGTTGAATCGGTCGCATAAACGAGAACGAAATTTACGAAAAGCTACGCATAATCACGAGGGAAATACACAAGTGACGGACTTGTAGTTTCCAATCAACTTGGTTGAGCGGTCAAAAAATGTTTGGTAGTTGAGGGGGGGTTGTTGTCACTTTGAAACGTTTTGGTTAACGCGAAATAACTTTGTAGATATGACGGCGTGGGTCATAACATTAATTCTAAATGTGACAACCCAGGTAACAATTTGTAAAACTCTGTGAGCAAATGTTTTGTCAAGCTGTTTGTTACGCTGTACACTTATACATTTCTTTGCGACGCCAGATGTCATACCACGAAAAATGCATTGATAACGGTAAAATGTTTGCTCACAAACTTAGCAGAAACTGTATTCTAGAATTGCCGTTTCTTAAGTTTTTTTTTTTCTGTTCTGGCTTACAAATATCTGTAGATTTCAGTCTACAAGTTCAGTACTGATGTATTACCCGTGCATTCGTAACACAGAATTGCAGGCTCTTTTCTGTTTGGAGCAGAGCGTACCTGGGCCACAGATTGTCTACCGGAAGTACTCCTGTCTTGTTGCCCGGAAACCAGGAAGTCGCCCCTCGCCTGGCCGAACGTCAGTAGCCACGCGATAGATCCAACTCGCACTGCAGCCAACACTTCACCTGCCTCTCTTAATACGAGACAACAAAAACAAATGCAACTACAGCTTGACGTTATCACGGCAGTTCTTTTATACATTTGATGTCGTATGAACTTCGCTGTTGTTACAGAAACAAGTAGAGTGGAGAAAGGGGGGAGATTTCCCTCCCAACAGTTTAGGTTTGTATTATAACTGATGTAATTCGGAAAGAATTGTACGAGTTCTAACAAACATAACCTACAAATAAACTTAATTTTCCATTCATAGCTTCATAGTAATTGTTTTTATATTTTGCTGACGAATTTACACAGGAACTGAACTGCGAGTAGGCAAACGCACTGAGAGAAAATCGAACAAAATATTTGTTTGTATAAGGCCAAATATATATTTACTTGTCCTAACAAAATATATTGTTGAGAAAACAAAATTTGAAAAGCAATAAAATTACTCTTGTTAGTCCAACTTACACTGTCAACTTTGTTGAATCAACTGTATGTATTTGTTTGGCCACTCATTTGACTACCTTAGTTCGAAAATACAGCTCGAGAGCTTGTTTGTATTTTTTGTGACAATCAGGATAGTAACCGTGTTTGTTAGTGCATCTATTGATACTTAAGAATCGTATAAACACATTAATAAAACAATGCGACAAAAACTGACAAGTAAAGGTGTAAAACTTGAAATATTAGTTTGTACGCGTTGACCAATATATGCAGTATATCTAATTAAACGCTTTTCGGCGTCATCAGTTATCATATTACCTGAGATTACTACGGGGTAGCGCTCGGACGCAGGTGATCTCCAGGTTCGAAACTTGGTCGAACTTGTAAATAATTAAATTATATCGGCCCAAACAGTTTAATGTACTTGTAGCCACACGAATATTTAGTTGCACCAACCAAATCTTACAGTTTGGGGCAGCCAAATGAGAACAACAAAATAATTTGGTCTAAGCAACAGAATGTATCATTGCCACTATACACACAAATAATTGGGTTGCACCAAACAAATCTTGTTTGATTTAAAAAAGAAACTTTTTCTAAGTGCGGTAGGTATACAGGCGTAAAAATAAATAAAAATGCAGAACATAATTCACCATCCAAAACCATATTGTGAATCTGCCCTTGCTTTGCTGTCCATTTAGAACTTTTGGTGATACGTCATCTGAGAAAAAAAACTCGTTTAGAAGACATCGCGATTAGAATCGGTACGGGAAAATTACACGACGAAACTATGAAGCAGGAGCGAAGAGACTGGTTCCATCGCAGGACAGACAAACGTAAAAAAGCGGCGAGGGCCGGTGCTTTTGATGTAAGTGTTTTATCAATTGCTGATTGCTTACGTGCTGATCTTAAACAGTAGGGCATGTCTGATTAGGTCAGCCAATTTGCTTACCAATCCATTTTCGTTCTGCTATCTTCCAAATCGATGAAAGCTACACTGCAAAAAAAAAAAAAAAAGTAAAATTAAGGCTATTACCGACAGAAAACGTAAATAGATTTATCCTGTGAATTTAACGGACGATTCTTTAATAACGATGCCAATAATTCGGAAACGAATAGAAATATTTATATAGCTTAGTGGAAACTTTCGTTGATGTACTAAACTATCAATAAATTTTCCTGATTAATTTTTTTCATTACTTACGTTAATTTGAAGCAGTGGTTTTAAAAAGTTTTTATTTTCGTCATTAAATTTTACTGGCCGAAAACAGTCCAAGTAAAAATTAATATTTATTTTGTCCCCGAAAAAAGCTTTTAACACAAATAAGAGAGTCTGAAGACAAGCATCGTATCTTAAGGTAGGGGCATCCTCGTTCTAACATTTGTGAAACAATATACTTACATTTGGTCAGACAGTAGAAAAATCTTCAGTTATTCGTTTCGTTCAGATTTTGAAGTGCTTCTGTCTGTTGCAGGTGTTTTTAGGCCAACAATTTTTAGTGCTGATGTGTATTAGTAGTAATCTATCGGTAGGGATAAGAAGATTTCGCGAGTTCAATGAACTGTAGGCTAGTCTCCACAATCCCGTGTTTACTTGAGCCTCAGTTGTTCGTTCATTGGCCGCTTCCGCAGTGAGTAGCCAGTGTTACTACACACCTGGTAGTATGGGATTCACTACTTGCTTCCTTACCTAAGTCTGCTATTGGCTCAGAGTCGTCCAGGGCGTGTCTAACAAACTGCGATACAATTGCAAAGTCAACTTCAGTGTGCACGTGTTTGGCGTCTACCTTGTCCTCAAATGAACTCGCGAAATGTTCCTATCCCTAGCTGTAGGCATACTAGAGTACATAATTTTGACTTAGCATTCGTTAAGTCGAGCAAATGCCCTAATTATCACACAGACCATAATTGTATGATTCTGCAGCGGTGAAAAAATGATCGTGTTGGCTCGACAACGTTTATAGCTAACGGGAAAAATTACGAAGTTTTTACTTACATTGACTGGTTCTGAATTTCGCTCTTATATTTTTTTCTGCATAGTAACGACACATTTACGTAGAAGAAACCGTTCAATTAGAGATAATTTTAATAGCGGTAACACTGAATGGCAGGTGATCTAGTGACACGTTGTAAGTGCTTTGATTAATTTTCAACAGTCGCGATTTCCATTTATACATTCTGTGGCTGCAGCAACAAGGCACATAGGCAGATAGGATGGAACGTAGTGCTCCCCTATCCCGTTCAACCCTCGCAATGTAAAATATATCCCAAGAAGACAGAACTTCCAACTCCAGCATCAGACTCCATTCCGATACTCTTGGCCCTGGAGGGAAACAGGTTTTCGTTCCCACCGCGGGATTTTCCGATTTGCTCCCGAAGATATTTCCGAGCCTCCTGCCCTGGCCAATAAGGGGGAAGGAGAGAATTGTGTAGCCCCTGGTAAGGGAGAGGGGTGGCTCCAGCTAGTCGCAAACGTATAACACAGATTCCGTGACTGCTACGATACGTAATACAGTCCTGGGGGTGGTCGGGCCATGCGGTTAGAGCTCGTCCATCTTACTGTACCACTCGTACGAGCAAAGTGAAAATGTTCTGAAATTCTTACTATTTTTCTTTGGAAACTTGCTGCCCAAGATTTTCTTGTATATCTACACTTGAAATATTGTATCTTTAAAACACAGTGTTCAAGGAAACATACGAAACTGTTTTTGTACATCAATTCGAAGTCTACAACACTTGTTTTGAGTTTTTACAACGAATTCTTGGAAACTAGTAACCAAATTATTTTTGTAAAACCACAAATAAATCAGTCACAAAACCTTTCTGCGGAGCGTGTAAAACTAATGTTGAATTTTAACAAGTACAATGAGCTACATAAACAATTTTGAATACAATATTTCAGCTATAAAGTTAGAACAAAATCTTTGGCAACTAATTTTTATCAAAGACTTGTTTAATAAAAAGTACGTTATTTCTTACTATGATACACATCAGCAGCAGGACAGGGAAACATGTCGAATTCAATTACCTATAGGCTACTCCGGGCATAAAAGCTTAAGATATGTGCTAATTGCCTGTTATAGGTAGAGCCCCGAGAATTACGTGTATCGAATTGGCAGCAAGCTAGGCTGGGCAGCCCTCTAGACACGTGCGACAGTATCGTTTGCTTATTGGTTGCTCTGATCAAAAGAGGCCTGTGTGCAGGTCTGATAAAACACTCACACTACTCCTTCCTCCTCAGTACTGGCTCGCAGTTAAAAGGCGTGTGTCAACAAAACTGTCGTCCAATCACAATAGTAGGAGAAAAGAACAAGTGTTTGAAGTCTACCTTTCCTCCGGATGAATTCGCGAAAGCACTCTCATTTGAAATAATAGTCAGTAAGAATATTATATTTTAGCCTTAGACATTAACTTCCGAGTGTGGTGGAATATATACACTGTGTTTATTACTTACATGGCAATATTTACTTAAAAATGCGTTTATTGGAGAATAATATTTCCAACATGCTGCTAGTCAGTGACGCCATTTTTCTAGCGTGTGCGGCTACAGTTTTCAGCATACGCGGGCGTTTTTTTTTTCTCTCTGTATTCTGAAGCGTTATGTGACTCACGCTTCTGGTGAACGCAGGTAAATTTCCTGTCTTGATATTGTTTCCTAACAAATTGAACTGTTATTTATCAACGTCTGTATCTCAACTGCCTACATTTTGGTTCAGGAAATACTTGGTGGGGTATTTTGTTGCTGAATTTTCATCGCCTAAATTAATTTCAGCTGGTATTTGATTTAGTATTCTTCACCAACTCCTGTTTTCAACCACAAGCTACACAGAAGTGCCATATTTGAGGGCTGGGATAAGGTGTTCATGTATTTATTCATTGTTACATATACGTCCGTGTGTTTACTTCTACTGAAAATATTATTAAAAATCAGTCAATTAAATTAAACGTAAATCACTGGCATTAATCACTAGAACACCAGTGGCGTACTATCACGGATCAAATTAAACCAATCTGTTAAATTCAACCACCAAAATCTTTCACTTGTTTCACTGGAGAGTCGTTCCAGGTTTAGGATGTCAAAATACGAAGAGGTAAGAGATTATTATTATTATTATTACAAATAACACCGGATCTTCTCAAACTGAAAAAAAGACAAATAACAGCGCATATTTTCCTTATCTTCATACTTTTTATTCCAAATCTTAACATGTTTTCATTTATTATTCGAGTTTAGACAATGATATATTTGTTTGTGTTTATGTAGTAGCGTCTAGGTATTTGCCAGTGTCGACCTAGTTTGGTCCTTGCAATCTGTTAAGCATAAATTGATGAAATGGATAAAATATTATTATTGTAATGAGAAATTAGGTGGATCAGACTGACTATACGTGGCCGAGCGCTGGTCGTAGGAGTGTGATCGGGAACAGTAGTCATACTGTAATCGCCCTGCATACAGTCTAACTCACAGTATGTTTGTACGGCAGTGGAAGGGGTAACTGCGGAGGGGGTGGGGGGAGAGGGAGGGCGTATTTGACTTTGGCCGTCAAGGTTCAAACATCCCTCCGGGCAATCATAAACACGATTGCGGTACCCAGGGAAAAGAAGTAAAAAGGGGGAGGGGGGAGGTTGTTGAAGGATAAACAGAGGAGAGATATGGTTCTACAGACTCCCTTTCCCCTCCCGCCGACGTTCACAGAGGGGGTGCTCTTTTTTTACACCCACACATAGGATACAACACACAGGGGCGGCGTCAACTCACGAATTTGTAGCCATTCCTACATGGCTCGAAATGACGGAACCCAGTTTGAGTGGGTAGTAGTAACGTATGTTTATGGGTTTCCCAAAAAAAAAAAAAAAAAAAAAAAACTACACACACACACCCAATACAAAAAAAAAAACTACACACACACACACTAAACAAATTGTGTATTTTTACACTAAATGTACGTGGCAGCAGTGTCTCCGCTGATGTCAGTGTAATTTTACACCTACATATGTCAATTTTTTTTACTCCCAGTCCATGTAAATTTAGCCTACAAATCAGTGAAATAACACATACGTACAACTAACTTTACATAGAACGGTGTACAATTACTATTACTATGTAGCCGAAAATAAACTGCAATATCGTGCATTTTCGAATAATTTAAGGTTTTAATACAGTGAGTGGGTGCATTTTTACACATACTTCAAAATGTGTAAATTAACACCAACAGTGTGTCTATTAAGTAATACATTAATGTTTTTTTTTTTACGAAAGACATGTAGTACTCTCTGAATTAAAAACATTTGGGAAAATTACACGTACTATAGTTGTTTTTACAAATTACACATACAAAATATAAAAATACCAAAATTTTGTATGTGTAAATTTATACTTATTTTTTAGCATTTTAAGATATATATACACATACATACACACATATATATTTATTTATATTTATTTATATGTAGAGACGGCCGCAAAGTGTTTTGTCTATATTCACTCCGATAAATAGTTTTGTGATAAACAAACATAAAAAATGTAGTTTTCACCACTAAACTTTTCGTGGCCACAAACAATTTATTTTGTGATAGTTACAAATTGTTTTGTCTGTATTCACTTTTTGTGGTTAACATAAAACTTATTTTAGTTTTCAGCACTACTATTTGTAGCCAAAAAATTCTATTTTGTGGCAACTACAAGAAATGTTGTGTTCGCAGCAAAAAAAATTTCAGTGTATTGCTTACGTTAATATTGGCAACTCATTATAAAATATTTTCTTATAACATATAGCCCGTTCGCAATTAACCCAGCATACCTGAAAGCCTTGTTTAAGAGGACTACGCATTGATACTTTTTCAGTGAAATCTATGTTTGTGCGAACACGCGTATCTCGGTAAATAAATGTTATGTAAATACGACTTCAAACACTCCTACGTTTGTGTAATTTTCGCAATATTTCCTGCACTACTTACTTGGTACGTCCAAACAGACTATACGCCCAATCATACCCCCTCCCCTCCCCCCAACAGCAATGAGCAGTTATGGTTTTGGTAACTGGTGGGAGACAAAGGGGACATGTCCCCTCCAATAATTGCAATGATTGATGAGTGAAGTACCTTTCCCATCCCCCGTCAACAACAGCAATACTGTAATTTTCTATTACTTGCCTGTATAAAACGGAAAAATTTTTTTAAAGCTTTTATAAGAATATATATTTTCGTTACCTACAAGATAATATTAATGTGCCCTAACGCTGTCTCAATGTCCCATTTACTTGTTTCAAGTAAGATTAAATTTTTTTTTAAATACAAAGATCTGGCGGTTTAATTTGCATTCATAGAACCTGTCGATAGATATAAATACAGTGCTGCTCTATTTCTTATGCCAAGTATGTCAGGGCTCTATGTGAACGACGTTTATGGAGGGAGAGGAGAGTGATAATCACGGCTGAGTATACACGACAGTGAAATCTTGTCTACAGTTCAACGATATCTTTAAGGGTGTTCAAAAATCGAAAATTTTTTTCTACTTCTTAAACACATAAATTATTGTATTGTTCTAACATAAAATAATAGTGAGGAAAAACGATGAAAAGTATGGAAAATGACTTATATAAGTCTCATTAAATGAACAATAGGAATTTTCGTTTATACCTATATTTTTTCGTACAAACCTCTAAATTGAATAAATTAATACATTAGTCTACAGCACAGCTCCAAGTAATTGTTCATGTCATCTGAATGTGATGAAATTGTTTTCTTGGTAATTTCGTTAACTGTTCCCCCGTATTTCGATTTGAACTTTTTAGAAAAAATTTAAGCCCAAAATAGTTAAAAGTTAAATCATTATCGTAGGTAAATCAAGAATCGGATTTCAAAGAAATTGCCAATATGACACTTTTGTTACTTCAATCAACACTTCAATTGAAAGCATAATTATTGTCATAATAACTTTTAGAAACTTAGGTGGATTAATATTTTAAGTTAAATATCATATTCACGCTATGAAAATCATGATGAATATTATATATATATATATATATATATATATATATATATATAAATGATATGGCATTTTCACCAAGTTATGGCTGATATGTCACAAAGCCATAAAATATCAAAATATAGAAGAAAAAAAGTATCTTCCTACGAAAGCGATTCACAAAAAAAAAAAAAAAAAAAAAACATTATTTTATAGTTGTACGAAATACTGTCCAACTCGTATACATTACTTCCAAGTACTATTTTTGACGGCAAATTTTTTGCGCAATGGCACTGTCAAAATCACCATTTAAGGGTTCTTGGGGAAGAATAAATTATAAAAACCAACTCACTAACTGAAATGAGACAATTCACATTGAAATATAATACCACTAGCGACCCGCACCAGCCTCGCTCGGGTGCGATTTACAAATATGGCGTTGTTTAGGTTTACAGCAAGTATACACACTAAATGGTTAATGTAACCAACATAGGATTAATACTGTGTTGTTCAAAAAGTCTTCGTAAGTGAACCCCTATTTTCAATTAAACTTTAAAAGACAAAAATCGTTATTGTGGGTCATCCTTAAAATATAAATATATGCTGTCACGGACTTTCTTGTAGACATCTTTGAGATATACAAATCTGTAGTACATTAATTTGGTTTATTTCTTAAAGTTTAGTCAGCTAAGTCATGTAAATACACGAAAAGCGGCTTTTTACGTCCTGATTACAAAACGTATATCTCTCTACTACCCTTACATTACATACTAACGTATTATATGCTTAAACCTTCCTCGAGAAATTCTCTAAATGATGGTGAAAACCGCATCAAAATCCATCGTTGGCATATGTTATATTTTTGGCGGTATATGATTTTTTTAGTGAAATATAAATTTTGTTAAAGCAAACCTTAAAATGAATTGGGGCCTGACCTTCCTTACTGTCGCACTTTTCAATTGCTTGTGAATTTTTTCCGTTCATCTTATTTGTATTTCCCCAAAACGGTTAAGCTACGATTTCAACATGCCATGTTCCACAAACTAAGTTATCAAAATTTTTTTTTGCCGAAGAAAAAAAGATTACACGTTATGTCTGTTAGTTGAACGCTATTTGGCATGAATATAAGTAAAATGATGAAACGTTTGATGACCAACGAGTCTCTAACAACGGACGAACGAGTAGAATGTAGGGCACACACACACACACACGCACACACACAAACACACATATATATATAATGAATGGAAGGACGGAATGATTTAGCGCAAAAAAACGGAAATTGGCACTGGCACTGCTTGGAAACAACGAGCGGCGCTCCCATATTCTGAACTATTGACAGGCAGTTATGAAAGCAGTTCTGCTTACAGCGGTTTCCATGGACACGGCTGTGTCCCCCCCCCCCCCCTTCCCCCTTCCGATCAACCACTTTTAAACCCTCTCGTACACACGTTAACATGTTTACACAAGCACACTCAGCTGACTGTCAACGCGACCAGTACATCAACAGAACATATTTTGCCATGGAGATAACTGTATATTCTAATCCAACTTTTCTGTTAGCCCTGCTAATGTTCTACCTCCAGGATATTCCACCACCTCGTCACAAAGGTTAACAGAGTCTGGAAAATTACACCGAAGGGACAGAGCACCTGTTACAAGGTATTACCAATACGCCTGTTTTCTCACTATTTCATTCACATTGATTATAAAAGAAATACAATTAATTGAGAAAATATCAATAACATTTCAATTTATCAAAAAGGTAACGTTTATGATTACATAAGTATAAAAAACTTGTGATACAGGGCATATTTAGAAATCAACCACATACATAATACAAAGGGTGATTCTCAAAGGTTCGATTCAAAAAGTGTGAAGAAACCGCGAATAGAGTATACACAAGGCTTCCTTAAGGTCCCCGCCTAGCTGGAGTTGTAATTGCGGCGAGGAATGTTGAGTACTTACAAGACGCAGCGCTTATTAGAAACTCCTTTTTTGAGCACCCCATTATGGTTAAAAACCTCTTTTTCAGATCATTGTAGGCCTATATCAAAACATACTCGTCAGATACATACAAAACTACTCAAGGTTCCTGCACCGGACCTTCGTACAGACTTTCCACCATTTAAATAATAGGGTTACCGCTGGAAGTTCCACAGGTACACGCAGTGCGACGAAAATACTGCACGTCAGTGAAGAGTGGGATGGACCGCCGCGGGACACCGCGTCACGGGGTCAAGAAGCGAGGGAGCGATAGGGACGACACTAACACGCACGCATAGCGTCTTATCGCTCCTACGCGCAAGGCGTGCAATGTTTCTGTCGTGGAGCTTTACTTTGCAAATTAGATGTGTAACAGTGGGGTTTTATTACACGCGACGAAACACCACAGATTAAACTACGCCCCCCTTAGATTAAAACTTTTATCTTGCCGCTTAACGAAACTGCATAGGCAAGCTTTAAAAATGCGATATTTGGCCAATTTCACGATTTTTAATCTCCAAGAATACACTTAATACGACAAAAGTAAAAAAAGGGGGAGCATAGATAATAGTTTCTTTTTTATCTTTTCTAACAAAAAGTCGTATTTGCAGAACATTTATTTGCCGAGATACGCGTATTCACGCAAGCGACTATTTCACAAAAAATTCGGGGTGCCATCCCACTCTTAAGAACTTTCGAAAATCGCACTCGTTTGTAAGCCAGGGGGCCCCGGTGACTGAGCAGTTAGCATGCTCGCCTCTCACCAAGGCGATCCGGGTTCAATCCCCGGCCGGGTCACTCCGGATTTTCGCATGCGGGAATCGTGCCGGACGATGCAGTCGGTCGGAGGGTTTCCTCGGGGATCTCCCGTTTCCCCCGCCCTTCGATTCCGGCGCTGCTCCATCTCCACATCAATCACCCCCATCGGCTCTCAAGCCCTCGATGTTAAGAGCCGTCCAAATCTCTTCACTCACTTGACTCACACGTAAGCCAGACTATAAAGCCCGCTTCAAATATAGTGGATACTCGAGTCCACGAATGCTTAGCAGCTCTTCCTTTTGACCCCCCCCCCCCCCCAAAAAAAAGACGTATAAAGAGAGAGCTGGCGCAGCATACTTTTTGGGGGTTATTTCTTCTAAAATTACAACAAAAATGCAGTACACTAAATAGGGTTATTTCTTCTAGAAGTACCGGGAAATGTTAAAAACTCAAAATCTGAAATTCGATGAAAATCGTAAAAATCGTGTAAATTAAAGCCAAAATCAAGGTATTCGAGAGTTAAATTTCAGCTATACGAGCTTTTTTTTAAAAAGGAGCTCTCAAAAACAAGCAATTTTAAGCAAAAAAAAAAAAGCAATTAATTTTAGCAGGTTTTTTCAAAAATGAGCATGCAAGATTTGACACAAGGTAAAACAAACTAATTTAAGCCAAAAAAACAAGTGAAGTATGACGAAAGATAATTTATTGGAAAAAAAATTTATACAGAAAAAATTTAATTAGAATTATCAAAATTATCTTTTATTTGTTCGAAAAATCGTAAAACTTTTAAATGCAACCGCTCAAATGTGAGCCTAAAATATTCTATTAAAATATCGAAATTTTTATAATTCCTCCATTTAATAATTTAAAAAATGTATATCTCTTCTGTAATCCTTTATTTCAAATAATAATAAGTAAGATTTCGTTTACTAATTAAAACCACATTACAAATTGTACCTGTTTCTTCTATTTTTTTAAATTAAAATCAGCACAAATTACTGTGTTTGTTTTGTCTTTAACTACAGTTGTTTTTCTATATGAACAATCAATAACATACAATGGTCTTCGCCCCCAAAATGAATAGTAATTAATATCGCCATCAAAGTTTACAGTTGGTTTATACTAAAGTTCATCATTTCTATAGTTAGTATCTAGTTTGGTTTTTAAATTTCTAAAATAATTATAAGCAAGAAATTTTTCAAGGCAAACTCTGTTTTCCATATCTAAGATTCTAATTTTCTTTTGGAAAAATTTCATTTCTACCATTTTTAACATAAATGTTTCTTACATTAAAATTATCAAACATAGAAGCGTGTTTAGCTCTTCAGCACGAGTTTTTCTTTTAAGTTGAAAACCTACAATTACATCAGGCATATCAAATAATTCTAAAATGATAATATAAAAGTTAAAAACAGTTGTCTCAGTAGTAGCTTCCTTTTCTAAAAAAAATTGCCAATAATTAAAACTAATAGATATTTTTGGTTCTTTATATTTTTTTTTTCTTTATTGCAATGGCCGTGTTAGACTCGTATTCAAGAATAGGCCACATCATTTCTAATTTTTCAGTAACAATTTTACCAGGATCAGGACGATGTTTCGTAACTTTGTTATCTTTATCAAAGTCTTCATAAAGAAATGCAGTTGTTATTTGATGTATTATGAAAAACAGTAATTTTATAACCACCTTTTCAATCAATATCTTAGTTATCATGAATAGAACCAAACAAATATTAAGTTGATACACTATTTCATTTGTGTTAACACTAGAAACAGTTTTAATACCTTTTGTTATATTATTAGAAACAGATTTATCTCGATGTAGAATATCAACACCAGTAAATTCTAGTTTTCTACTCGAGAAAACTGAAAAGGGAAAAAATTAGAAGAAAAAGCAATATTATCTGATTCATCATATTTTGCCTCATCTCCAACTTTATCTCTCTTTTTTAGATTAAATTGCTCACAAACATAAGCATCATTTGGAAAAGAAAATCCATCACCTATTGGAATATCAAACTCAATTTTATTATTCTAAACATATAAATTCATACTGGTTTGATATGTTGGAGGAAAAGTTTGCCTCTCAAAACTTTCAATTTGTTTATAGCTCATTTATAAGTAAAAATATATACATCAATGGCAGAATCAAAAGGAGTTTCTCGAGTTAAATTGCTAACTGAAAGATATAAAAAAAATAAAAACATCATGAAAGAGAATATGAAAAAATAAGAAGAAAGAGCAGCCATTAATCGACGAATTACAAAGTATTGGTAAAAAAGTGGAAAAAGTAAATAAAGAAAATAAAAAATAAATTAATACATTAGTTCCAGTAGATTAAAAAAATTTAGATTATCCGCCAACACCCGAAGAAACATCGTTTGGAAGACAATTATTTGCAGATCCTGAAGAGCAATTAGGGATTGTACCATTGAAAAATTTGCCATCCGTAGCTAGTGTTTCTACTATAAATCTAGGAAAATATATTTCTGAAAGTATTAATGTTATTAAGGATAGATATGGTTTATGTGGAGTTGGTCGAGATTTTTACATTAGTTATACTAAAGTAAAGATAGATGGTGATGATTTATTCGTCAAAAATAAAAAATATGAATTAACACATGGTCTTATTAATTTGTTAACAAAAAACAAAACTTTGGATCTTGTAGATGGAATCACCGGCGAAGATAAATTTACTAAAGAAGACTATACAAATTATGTAGAAATTGTTATAGCAACAAATGCAGTGTATCAAAATTATGATCCTAATATTAAAATAGCTTCGAGTGGAGGTCGGAAGTATACTGAAATAATTAGTACAATTACTGAAATAATTAGTACAATTGATATCGAATATATAAAAAAAATTCATCAAAAAGAATAGTTTCTACCATTTCTCCAAAATCTGGAGAAGGCATAAAAAAATACAATAGTTTGCCGAAGGATACATTTGGATGGATGATGTTAGAAAATTAGTTGATATATTGTTATTTATTCAAGGCGAAGAAAATACTGCAAACAATAGTTTTTAAAGTAAAAAAGTAAGCGTAATAAATATGCTAAACAATAAAGTTTCTGAATTTGTTATAAACAATCCAAAAGGTATTACATATCTAATATGAGTTTTAGATGTAATTCCACACTCATTTTGGAATGCTGAACATCATGGAAAAGGTATGATAAACTGGACATTAAAGAATTTAAATTTGCCCCAATTACATTTGGCAGGTTATAATTATTGTGGGCCATTTACAAAATTGAATGAAAGAATGGAAAGAGGTGACAAAGGAGTAAATAAATTAGATGAAGCATGTAAATATCATGATATTGCATATAGAAATCATAAAGAATTAGAATCTAATCATGAAGCAGATAAAATTTTACAAAAAGAAGCAAAATAAATTATGTTAGATAAAAATACTCCAGTTGGAGAAACCATTACTTCTGCTGCTGTTGCCTCAACTATGTTTACAAAAAGAAAACTAGAACGGGGCATTAAAACGTTTTATTAATATAATTTTCTTTTTCAACTCCCAATTGAATTTAAAAAGAACTTTACGAATTAATCAATTCGTAAATAACAATTAAAATGTTTTATTAATCAAGTATACATACATTCTTTTTTTAAATTATAAATGAAGATAACAAATATAACTTTCAATATTCCCTCCGAGGAATTAAAAGATTAGGGTATAGATAAATTTTTAACAGATGATCAAACTGTGAGAAAAAATAAGCATTTGAAAGATGGCAAAAGTTTCAAATGAACTTTACCATTGCCAACAATCAAAAAGATGGCCAAAGAAAAAACTGGAAGAGGTTTATATCATGGAGGAATAATTCCACTCGTACTTGCTACTTTAGGTACACTCAGTGGTTTAGCAACAGCAGCTGGTGTAACGTATCGTACTGTTGATCAAGTTAATAAAAATAGAACAGAATTAGAAGAACAAAAAATACATAATTTAGCAATGGAAAACAAGGCTGAAAAAGGTTTAGTTGTAAAAAGAGGACGGCCAAAAAAATGTTATCTCCACTATCTAATAATATCGAAAAATATGTAAAATTATTACATATAAAGCATTTCAGAAATGTTTATATGATAGATGAACTACCGTAAAATATGCACAAAAATTAATGTACTGTAGTTAATTTTGATACTTCAGCAAATGATGGAACTCATTCGGTTTGTTATTTTAAAGAAAACCATTATGTTTACTATTTTGAATCATTTGGAAGCAATATTCCCACTAATATAATAAATTATTTCAAAATTATTTGTTAACTAGAAAAAAGCAAATAAGTTTCTGACAAAGAATTAGATGTTAAATACCACAATTTAAACCAATCTCATATTTTTATTTGCCTGCAAAATGCGAAAAAATTAATTTTTTTTTCACTTAGATGATAATCAAATTTTCTTTATTTTATGATGGATTGTACTATTTATAAAATAACTACTGATGATGTGACTGTTATTCATGGAATTACAAAAATAGATTACAGTAAGTCTTTTTATGTTAAAAGGTGATAATTTATCTTTTAAAGTAAAAAATAACTAAAACATCTCATCATATTGATGTCCAGGTTATGATAATAGGAATATTTTTGAAATATAAATATTAACTATATATATTTTACTATTAAATGGGGAACACTTGGTGCTTGAAGTGCAAGAAAGTTACTAAAAATATTAACATAAAAATTGAAAATACTAAAAATGGACGATCAGTTCAAAAAAGTAAATGGTCTATATGCAATTCTAATAAATCGGCATTTAAAAAAATTACCCACTGCGAGAGAAGGAATAATTAATTAATCATATAAGTCATCGAGAAGAAATTTTCCAAGACAAAAAGTAATTTCGTAAGGTATTGATGATTTATGGCAAACTGATCTTGTTGAAATGGACACTGGTAATTTGAAAGGCATATCTCGCATAAAAAAAGGCTACAAATATATTATGACAATGATCAATGTTTTTTTTCGAAATTTGCATTTTCTATACAAATTAAAGAAAAAACAGCAAAAAAATATAGTAAATGCTTTTGAACCCATACTTGCTAAAAGAAATCCAAATAATTTGCATAGCGACAATGGCTTAGAATTTTATAATAAAACATTCAATGAACTCATACAAAAATATAGCATAAATCATTATTCTTCATTTAGTGAACTCAAAGCAAGTGTCATAGAAAGGTTTAATCAAACTATGAAAAACATATTGTGGAGGAAATTTGCTTTGAATGGCAACTATAAATGGACAAATATACTAGACAATTTAGTGAAAGAAAACAACAATACAAAACATATAACTATTGGTATGAAACCAATTAAAGTTAATAAAAACAATGAAACAAATTTAATACAACAAATTTTGTGCTTACTAAAACTTAATTATTTACTATTTTTAAAGTTTTAAATTATGATGTACAAACTTACAAATTAAAAGATATTAATGGAGAAGAAATAAAAGCAATGAATATTTGGTTGAAAGTTTTAAAAACTAAATGCGAGAAAGTTTATTTTAAATGGTTAGGTTTTGATATTTCACACAACTCGTGGATTGACAAAACAGATGCTTGCTCAGCCGAATATGCTTTATCTGACATTTTGTAAATTATAATATTTTTTGCAGTTATATAATTCAAACACAAAAGCAAAATGGTCATTGTTTTAACGTTCATTTGAATGTCTGTTTTAACATTCGTTCGCCACTATTGTGGTGTTGTCATTGTGTTGCTGGTGTTGTGTCGTTGTCATTCATTTAACATAAACAAGTTTACAAGAATTTTTCAGTTTAATAAAGTCCTTAATTTTATTTCTATACTTTCTTTCGGAAATTTTTACACTCAAATCTACTGTAATATAACCATATCTTCATCCCAGCATTTTGAACAAATTTCTTTAAATTTCTCATAACTCATACTACCTCCAAAAAAAGTCGCTATAAATGTGCTTTAAATTAGTAACATCTTGTCTAAATATACACAAAAAATTGTATTGTCTCTTACCAGTTGCTTAGGTATTTTTGAATATGTTTCAGCTAAATAAAATACATCGATATTCTTATATCTGCCCCCCCCCCCATAAAATAATCACGAATAATGTCTTGATTTTCTAACTGGCCAATCGTCTTCACATTCTTCTAAAGAAGGCAATTCGTCAGTATTATTTAAATAGAGAGCCATTTTTTCGATAATTTTAAATTTTTTGGCTGCCTCATTGATAACATTCTGTAACTGAATATATTTACGTTGTGTTTAAGCTTTATGAGAAAACATACAGTTTATTAAAATTTAACCATCCTTCATTATAAATAAAGTTAACCATAAAATTTGTTTTTCCACAACTGCCCGGACCAACTTTTATTGCTGTAATGTTTTCAGGTAATAATTCTTTGTTCTTGTTATGTTTAGAATTTTCTTCAGAAATCAAAACACTGGCATCCAAATTAACTGTTGTTTTGTCATTTATATAAAATACTTTTTTATAGAAATGGATAGTAATAAAGTATTCAACCTAATGTCTAATAATTCTGATCTAAAAAAGAAACTTTGTTATGATAGCTTTCATATTGAAAAATCGATTGCTTTGGATCGTTTTCATACAAAAATTTTAACAACAAATATAACCAACAATAATATAACAGCAATTGAAAAAATTAGTCTTGTTGATAAAAATGAAGTTATAATTATTCCTAGAGGCCAATAGGATATTGAATCATTAAAATAAAATATAAACTCGATTGAACCATTTTCAACAAATAACATTGAAATAAGAGCAAACGACATCAAAATCAAATAAAAATTAATTCAAATTTTAATATTAAACTCGATGATCGACTATCTGATATTATACGTTTTGAAAGAAATATAACTATTGAAAAAAAAAACAAAGTTGTTGTAGGTACTACATTACCCAATTTCAAATCATTTAAAACAATAAATGTTCATGTTGGCTCATGGAATGTTTATAAAATATGAAGAATCCAGTAATTTAGAAATAGATAAAATTGTTAGTTTTCCACCAAAAACTATGTTTGGCTTAAGAGATTATATTGTTTATGAGCAGGCATAGCCAAATTTTAATAAAATTAATAACAAATTATTTAATCCTATTGTTTTAGAAATTAAAGATGAAAATGTCAAACTAATTGATTTGATGGTGCTGATATCGATATTGTCATAGAAACTAAAGAAGTTTAAAATATAATGTAGAAATATAATAATATGAAAATTAATAATTTTATTTTTGGATATTCATATGGCAGTGTATCGATTTTATTTTCTAATATAATCCTTTTATCATCACGTGGACTTAACACAATTTTACTAATTTCGACTATATATTTCATGTTTTTCACTCATTTAATGCATTGTTCTATATAGTGTTTTCTCTTTAAACAAACTATTCTTATAGTCATCAAATGTAATTCGCTTATTAACTACACACTTTTTCACACCTTTAGATTTTTTTGTTTTTCTTTATCATCAACTCTATATGTATACATTTTTGCTCGTAAACCAACAAATTATTTATTTATTTTGCCATTACATTTGTCTTTCATCTTGCCTAACACTTTACTAATTTAAGAACGTTATAAATAGTCTTTTTGTATCAAATTTATCTAACTTTGTTTTCATATCTTCATAAAAATCTTCAGTTTTATGTTATAATTGGACGAATCAGTATCTTGATATCACAATTCAATTTTATCACCATATTTTGGCTTCATAACTTTGTAATGAAAATCATACATTAACTCTTTTGATTAGTCTAAAAATGACATACCAACATAAATGGGCTTATAAACTTTACATTTTTTTAAATTCACATTTATAGCTGCAAGATTCTCATTAAATATAGAACTCCTTTTGAAATTTGCTTTTGCTACTAATTTTTCGCAATTTTCAGCATCTGATACTAGTTTTGTATCAACTCTGTTTCTTATATATTCCATTGCTTTACAAAACACAGAATTATTCATCAGTTTGTAAAAATCTTTTTCACAGTCGTTTTTTGCATTAGTTCTCGTCTCAGTATTTAAATCTATATATTTCTTCACCAATCAGATTGATCAAACGTTAATATTCCATGTATTTGAGTAAGTTTCAAACAATTCTTTTGACACTCTTTCAAATTAAGATAGTCAATTACATACTTTTCTTTTTTATGTGAAGTTGTTAATAATTCAGATTGATTTGTTCCAGGAATTGCCTTATTTTCAGGACAAAATAGTAGATCTTTATGTAAATTATGCAGTTCTTGCGGATATTCTAAATCAACTTCTAATATATAACCGTACTCAGAATTGTGCTCCATGTGGTAAATATTGTGTCATTGCCTAACCATATAAATTATTAGCATTAAGATATGCTAAATAATTTGATTCTTGATTTAAGCTAAAATCTAAATATTTGTTATTATCTTTATCATATCGCTTACAACATTGTGATACACCACCTCTAATACCATTTTCTATCATTAAAATCATATAGTTATGTAACGATTCCTATGGTTGAGAAGTAATTTTAAACATTGTATCCCAAGATAAACCTGGTGCTGTAAACTACCGCTCTGAATCTGAATCATAAGCATTCATACACGTATTTCTGAAATTTTCGAATATATCTACTAACAATAATACATCACTTTTTAAATATAAATAATGGTATTCGCCAAGATTTTAATATTAAATTGATTCCATACACATTTTGCATGTTCATAATCATCATGAGTTGTATCAGATATGTTTAATTTATTATAAAATTCGGTTTTTTGTGGCAGTTTTGTTTAATCAAATTTCTTCCAACTATCCATATATTGTTCTTTTGGAAAACGTTTTTGTGTGTGTTTCATTTGATTTTTAGTTAAATTAGACGATAATTTGTCTAATTTACTGACGTTAATATAAAAGTGTCTATAAATCTTATCTTAAATTTTCCTTCTGTTTTCCCAAAAGTTATAAACTTCTCTTCGTTATTTGCAAAATTAAATCAATATTTTTGTCATCATAACCTAACTCTTTAATAAATAGCTGAGCATCATAATCAGCTAAGTTTAGAAAATTAATTGGTGCAAAATTATGCTATTTTAATTGTAGATTACAATCATTACATACTGTATTAATAAATGTTCCACTTATATGATCATGATGATGTACTTTGTTATTGTCCTCCGTATATTCATATTCACATACCGTATAATTTTCTGAATCTCTATATTTAATTTTTTCTTCTTTGGTTAGTGGATGCATTGGTTCAATTTGTGAGTATATTTTACCAATTTCTCCTATTTCTCTTTTTATTGATAGTATAAAAATTTTATGTGCATTTGGATCTCGATATACTACTGGAGACTTATAATCATAATTAGATACAATATAGTTGCAATAACCAGATTCTTCATGTAACTGAAATTTCATTGTATATGATTCATCATTTAACTTTAAATCAATGTCATTTATTTGTTCATTAGTAAGATTATACCTTTCTTTAAGTATTTCACTATAAAAACCATTATCGGTATCATCTTCAGTTAAAACTGGATATTTTTTGATTAGTTTAAATTTATAAATTTCTTTTGGGTTTGGTTTAGTTGTTGATATTTTCTTCAATATTCATTAAAAATCGGCATATATTGTGAATAGAACCTTCGTTGTATGTTTGTAATTCTTCAATTTTTTTTTTGCTCTCCTTTCGTCGGTATATTGACTTTTAATGCTTCATTTTTCGAGCAATCTTCAGTATGTTTATTTAATTTCTCTTGAGAGGTAAAGAATTGAAGAAACATATCACATATATAAAATTTACCATTATAGTTAGTTTCTTGTGTAGAAAGCAGCTTCGATAAATTTTTTATCCAGAAATGATGTGAATTTGTATCATCTTTGGAATAAAGTAAATTTATATGTTTTTTCTTTTTATTCTTTGTGAATTTTAGTGGATATGTCGTGGATTTATCGTCAATTGAGTATACATTTATAGATGTATTAATTTGATTTTATAATTTTGTATATCATTAATTTTAATTGGATATTACAATTTATCTATTACTTTATCAATATTAAGCACCACATTATTATATTTAGTAAGTCTTTGAGGATCTTTTTCTACTGGAAACAAAGCAGATTTTATTGGCCAAACAAAGCATTTTTAATCATCATTTTTAACATTAATGTATGCTTTCTTATACTTAATAACTTCTGGTAGTTCAATATATGATACAGCATTTAACGGATTATACTTATTTATTTCTAATTGTAATTCAATTACACCCTGAACCTCTTCCTTGAAATTAAGTTAATTGTGTAAGTATTGTTTGTATTACGAATTTATACATTTTTTTAATATCTCCAGCATTCAGTACTGTATGATTGGGTGACTGAAATGTGAACAATTGTACTTGATTATTTTCTTGCTTATGAAAATTAGCATATAATTTAATACTGGTTTTCGCACCTCTAAATATTTTAAGTTTACTGAGTATTATCTCAAATATATTATTTTTTACTGAAGTAAAATAATGAATAGGCTGTGCTAAATTAAAAGTATTTTCAATGTTATACGTTGACATCCTACTTTTAAAAGCTTTATTAACTAAGTAATTTTTGTTGCTTCTTCTAGTATATTTTGTTAGCAAAATAATTACTATAGAATGGATATATTTCATTTAATTCTTTTTTATCTTTGAGATATAATTAATTGATATCAAAGTCAGCTAAAGGCAAATTTGTAAAATTATTCTTTGTTCTTTTAATCTACTTTCTTTTTCTCCAGTCCATTTTTTTTAGTTGTATTTAAAAGAGAAGAAATTTATATATACAATGTAAAAACAGATATACCGAATAAATTTAAAAAAGTGCTTAAATTACTGGGAAACAGTATTTAATTTCTTGCTATGGCGATAATTCTTCATATAATCACTAAAACATTTTTTGCATGTGACTGAATATTTGTCCTTACTATTTTTATTAAGAGAAAATAATTTTATAGATTTATTCTCATTACACTCTTTACATGTTTTTGTTGGATAATTATCATAATTTTCGTTTAAATTATCTAATGCTGTATTGTGTAATTTACTATTTTTATGCTTTAGGAGAGATGCATTATAAACATATTTTCCACATTCACACAATATTCCCTCCTTTTTAAATTCATAATGACTATTAGCATAATCACTATAACAGTTTTTACAGATGATAAAGAATTTATTTTTTGTATGTTTAGACCTATGTGGTGCAAAACTTTCTATGTTTAATACTTTGCCACACTGCTTACATTGGTTGTTATTATTTTCCATTCAGAGCATTGTTTCCATTTTATTAATTAAGAAAAATATTTTATAAAGAGAAAAAATATATTTATTTTTAATTTCAAAGTTTTTGCAGTCTTATTAAATTTGTTTCCTTCTAAATAACACAAACCAGAAATGGGGGCTCTGTTCAACAAGTTGGACAATTCATATCAATTTACTAAACTATATGGCCTCGAAATTGATAAATGATACCTATGAATCTACAGAATTTCAAATTTATGAATCTAAGTTTTGCAAAAAAAAATAATTGCGTTCTAGATGGTAAGTTTAAAATATTATTACCAGATCGTTATGCAAAGATAATTGATGAAAATATCTTAAAAATGATGAATGAGAGGCGAGTTTTCATCGCATATAGAGTTTTAAAAGGAATGGAAAAATGAAAAACTATGCATGATTTAGAATTTTCTTGAAATGTAAATATTCTATTAGTTTTAATCTATCGATATTTTTTCATATTTCACTTGAGTTTAGCTTAAATTGGCTTGATTTTTGCATAATTTTGCTTGTTTTACCTTGTGTCAAATCCTGCATGCTCATTTTTGAAAAACTGCTAAAATATTATTCTTTTTTGCTTAGAATTGCTTGTTCTTGAGATCTCCTTTTTAAAAAGCTTTTAGAGCTTAAATTTAACCCTCAAACACCCTCATTTTGGCTTTAATTAATATGATTTTCACGATTTTTTTCATCGAATATTAGATTTTGAGTTTTTTTAATTTTTTCTTTTTCCTGTACTTTTAGACGAAATAACCTTATTTTGTGTACTGCATTTTTTGTTGTAATTTGAGAAGAAATAGCCCCCAAAAAGTGTGCTGCGCCAGCTCTCACTTTATACATCTACTCCCTCCCACTTGCCCCACCTATGGTCTGATGAGATCACGCACACATGCCGCAAGGGAGCGGTTTCCGCGTGTTACGCCCACGCTACGCACGACGCTGCGCGGCACCGAGAATAGCCCGGGCCTCGCGCGCGCGCGCGCGCGCACGCACGCACGCACGACGCCTCGCTGCGTGCGGCCGCCTCTCGCCAGCTCGACCTATCGATTTTCCGCTCCGCCCCTGCCGCCCTCGAGCGAGCGAGCGAGCGAGCGAGGGGCAGGCAACACGCTTTTGAGAGAGAACGCGGGGCCAGGCCAGGCCCCGACAATAGCCGCTCTAAGTCGCGAGAACAGCTGAGGCAAACACACACGGACCGGCGAAACTGGAGAGAACGGGGGCTATAGCCAGTTCGCTGTAGAATGAGCACTTTTGAAATCCACCTTAGAAAAATATTCACTGCTCCTATAGGCTGTTCACGGTAAAATTAGCACTTTTGAAAGTCCTGCTTGAGATCTACTTTTATACACATTGTGTATTCATCCGTCGTATGTAAATTTGATATTGCCATGGACCTCCACATTATTAATGCATCGGTCAAGTGAAACAGCGAAATTATTAAAAATAAATATTTTGTAAATCTTCTCAGTTTTACACTACGATGAATTAAAATTTTTAAAAAAGTGAAAGAAATGATTTAAATCCTTACAAATGGTTACGGATACTTCTTATTCTACGTTAATACATAGAACTATTTTCCACTCTTCGTTACCAACTTTACTGGGCGCATGTCACTCACTTAGCTCGTTAAAATATATGCAAGCAGAGGTAGTGATTTTTTTTTCTGAGGTTGATTTCAAAAGTGCTCACTTTATCATGAACAGCCTTTAAAGCAGACAGATCCACATAAACACATGGCCGAGTCTCTAGCACAGCCACACCCCAGTATTTTTGTGAAGGAAACGGAGGTTACTGCAGCCTTCCTAGCCCCTTCTATATACGCCCCTAGATAGAGAGAATTTAACCGCCCCCAACGCGTCAACACAATTAAAAAAAGTTTTATCTGCGCAGTACCCTACCTACACTTTCTGCACAGTGTCTGAGAACCACAAGCTCTCTGCTCAATGGCGGAGTTGAAGTAGCGTGCGCGTCGTAATCACGGGTCGCTGGTGCAAATACACGCACTACAATATTGATCAAACGCAATTACAAGTATAATTCTCTATAGCGATGCGACTGTTTGAAAAGAACCGAGAACCATGACAAGGCTATTTTTACTTAAAGGTAAGTGTGTGTATATGTATAGGCGTATGTGCGTTTATACACACTGCAGAAAAACAAACGCATTTCAATTTTCCACACCCACGTACACGCTTGATATCATCCTGTCACCTGATGTAATTAAATACATGAACTTACCAATCACAATGCTAAAAGACGAGGGTGAGAGAGCAATAAGCCACCTCTGGCATCAGACAAGAAACTGTGCCGAGTGCAGACATTGTTCTCATTACTATATACTTTCCCCACACCAGCACGCTCTGGTGGACAACGCCGAAAACAAGAGCGGTAGTGGTAAGGGATTAAATGAGGGTGAATAATTGGCTGTCCTAAAGTGGTCGGGTGAGGGTAAACAGAATAAATGTTCAATTTCAGTGGTAATTTAATGAGCATTGAAACGAAAAAAAAATTTTGACCTGTTTCAACTATAGTTTTTGATATAAAACAATTCTCGAATTAATAAATTATGCTTGTAGATATGCCGCTAATAGGCTAATATTATTTTTAATAGGATGAACAATTACAGATTTTCCTATGTCTATAAACGTGAGTGCTGACACCTCACTTTGCTACTAAATCGTCAGAATGAGCGGGTATCGACATTTCGTCTGGAAGTGAAATCTAGAAATTAAGGCCACCTATGTATTTAAAATAGAATCCAATCTGGAGGGGGCCGACAGCACCACCTACACTTTAAAAACATAAACAAGTATGGTTTCCACCTGGTTGCTAAATCGGCAGCTCACCTGGTGACGATATCAATTATTAATACACCAGAGCTACCTAGGTGATGTAAAAGTAAACATATGAAATACAATATGGCGGCCTTAGAAATTTATAAACAAATGACAAAAAAAATCACCAATATGGCTGCATTCGACAGAATGAGCAAAGGCGAGGGGAGTTAGAGTGAGGGGGGAAGAGAGGGGTCGAACAAAAATGAGTAATTGGTGTGGGTGGAGGGGAGTCGAACGGACGTTAGTAATTAGGCAACGAGAATTATTGGTGGAGCAATTAAATATATTGGAAGGAGATCGAACGCATTTGAATAATTAGCCAATTAAAATCATGGATGGGGTGGCGGGGATGGAGCGAAGACAACTAATTGATCGAACAAATGTTAGTAATTTGCCAATGGGAATCATTGGTGGGGATGAGTAATTAACTAATGAGAAACAGGTAGAGGTGCGGCAATTGGGCAATTAAATATATTGGAAGGGGGGTGTGGTGGAAGTCAGTCGTCTGTGGGGGTGGTGCTCGAGGGTACCTCTGGAAATGTAAGTTTTTAAAATAAATGTTTTAATAATACATTTTTTAACAATACACATTTAATATTTTTTTTAATGAGTATTCGATTAATTTTTGGAGATTTTTAAAAGCTATTTTTGGATTTTCAAGGTCAAAAGTCATCGGAGTCAAAGGTCAAGGTGACACATTTCCAACATGGCAGACAAGAGAGCTAACGGCCGACTGGAATGACAGACCATGAACAGCGTCGAGCTCCGGTCCCAGGTCCCGATGGCGGCAATTCATCTTTTTTCCTTCTACTACGGGTCCCTTATTGATAAATTATAGGTTTGCCGTCTCGCACAACAAACTTAACGTTGTCTGTGCTGCTTCGAACCATCCCGTAGGCTATACATTCTTGTAGACACGAACATAAATCTTATAGAATATTTTCGAAAGTTCTAAAGTATTGTCCCTAGCCTGTGGACATATTTACTCATTACTGTCAATCAATATGAGTGTAATAATTGTTTAAAGTGAAAACGTCATGTGTAAAGATCATATCTTATTAGTTCTAAAATTATTTACATATTATGATCACACACAAGGTGGTTGACATAGGATGAACTAAACGTTTGATACACACACTTCTCCGATGTCTATGCCAAATTGTGCCTACAAATAAATCTCATGGGCACAATAAAGTAAACTACACATGCAAATGAAAACATATGTTTGTCTTTTAAGTTGAAGATTTATTCATAATTTCGTAATATATTTTTAATTCCTATGTTTTAATTGTTACTCCTTAACTGTAAATGGAACAATGTAAATTGTACCCTACGAAAAATTCCACACACCTGTCCTTACTACCGACTAAGTATCTTTCCACAAGATGCAAAAATAAAAATTAATTAACACTGCATGGAATTAACGTAAACTTGTCAACTAAAAAATGAAACAGTGGAGTTTTGCTAACGTAAATATTTTACTAGTGGCTAATATTCTCTATCGTGTGAATGTAAACGAAAATATGCCTGGAACAACAGTCGATTTTGAGTCATTTTTGCCTTGAACCAGATACAATAAAAACGTATAGTATAGGAACGACTATGCTACAGATCTCGTAAATTTTAAAATAATATAAAGTAATTAGGCGAGCTTGGAAAATTCAGTAAAATAACTGACTGTCAGTGGCGCTACAGAAGGAAAACACATTACTAGCCCAAACAGTAAGCCACCACGTTTCACAATATTTATTTTAAACATTTCCCACTAACGTGGGAAAGAAAATTCTTTAAACTAATTACTTATGAGATCGAACTCAGTACACATCTTGAAACCAAGTTCGCCGTAAGTTAAATCCTAGCACAAACGAGAACTACGCATGCCTAGGGACACGGAGGCAAGAACGCCAATAAATATCGCTCCTGAAAGTTTCAACGTGCGTTGCTATCGACCTAAATGTCACATCCCAAAAAAAAAAAAGCTGCTACGATAAATTACTGTCTGTTAACGTTGTGCAAGAATACCATACAGTTCGCGAAGGACGTCATCGAATCAACCATGGTCTAATAACACGTAGTCTACATAAGTAATTCGGAATTATTTCAGTTAAATTTATTCGTCAAACATGAAGTGAAAAAATAATGTCCCATTTCAACGTCTCTGTTTACAAATGACGTGCGAAATTTGAACATATTCAGATTCTCCGACCAACGCCCAGCAAGTATAGAATTAATGAGCAGTTTCTAAGCTAAGACAGTTATACAGTTGAAGTAACCAGAACTATACCAATAACAGTAAGACGATAAATACCTTCTACATAATAGCACTTGCTACAGTCACACACATAGAAATAGCCACAATAACTAAAGCAAAGTCGCCGGGCAAATCAGTAAACATTTAAACTTACTGTACGAGAATTTATGCGTAGCGTGTTACAATCTACCTCTAGTACTGCACAAGTAAAATTCACTGTCAAACGTACATTGTCGGCCAAGGAAATAAATATACGTTCAATTTTCTGGAGAACTAAGGTACGCGAGAGGGTGATTGCAAAAGAAAGACTTTGTTACCAAATTAAAAACAAAACCTTACTCAAATTGGAAGCGAAATTCAAACAGGGCAAGAAATAGGCAAATCCTGCATTGTTACGTGAATTAGGGAAGAAACTTTTCCATGGCCGTGGCAATGTTTGTTCGTTACGTTGTGAATATTAACATCTTTGTTGTACCAACTGTAGCACAGCCTTTGCAGCCACGAGCGATGGAATGTTCCGGAGAAATAACCCATTAGACAAACTGATTTTCGAATGCACATACCACCAGCTGCACAATAACAGTGTGCCCCACAGTTAACTGCATTTCTTCCTACGTTCTGTAGGAAGGAAAAAACCACACTTTTTCGACTACGGCTAGCAAACAATTTACATAAGTAAGTGATTTGACATGTTAGTACATTTATTCTGCGAAAGTTCGAGTGGAAATACTAATAACTCGCTGCCTGCCGAGTCTGCAGCAACAGAAATCCTTTCTCATTGCATCGATTTTAAAGATAACTGTTTACAATATTATCGATAACACTTCTCAAGGAACAGGCATGTGTAAAAAATATTGTCATTTTTTATGTTAAATTTTTTCCCTAAAATATAACACAAAATTTTACGTTTTAGAAAATTATGAGTGATTTTTAAAATTTTATTTTTACGTGGCAATATTTATTTTAAAAATGTCTTGTAAAATACTTTTTGTCTGAACAGGTGTACTGAAAAGGAATTACTTTAACATTGAATCCCCATTTCAACACCGCGGCTGCAGATTGGCAGTCAAAGTCTAGTAACGCGAGTTGTTATTTTTTTCCCCCCGTAGAAGCCCGGGTTTGAAGTTAAAATGTAAACTAACGGAATACCATTGCTGAAACATGTGAACTCGGCAGTTATTGAGACAGTCTTGGTGCCACGCGCAGGGGAAGAAAATCCTCATCTCTAGCTTATGCTAGAGTGGGGTGAGCGTGGTGCAGCCCCTACCTAAGCTAGGGTTAGTTCTACTCAGGTTAGGAAGAAAACGACTTTTCTTATGGGAGAGTTTGGCATAGGGAAAATTCCCTCCGCTAGGTGGCGCAGTGTTCCAAAACGTAGTTTAAATTAAAATTTTAAGCTACGTTAGTAACATAACAGAAGTATTTTACTAGGATGCTATTTTTTACCTGAATTATGATCATTACAATTATAGTGTTTTTCAACATAGAAAATAGAAAAAAAATGGTACACGTGTGGCACTAGCGCCCATCTAGTGGCGAAAATTTTCTCTGTCAAACTTTTAACATTGATTTTCCCAACCTAGTAGAGGTAAGGTTTATTCCGCTCAGGTTGGGACGTTCAATGCTTTTAGTTTGGCAACTAAAATTTTTTGCATGTACATAAGCGCTAGTGTTAGTAGATTTTCTCTATTTTCTACGTTAAAAAAAAATGCAATAATCATAAATAAAATATAAAATAACTACGTAACTAAATATAATATTTCTCTTTTATTATTCACGTAACTTCAAATCATAATTGTAGGTGACGTCTTTTGAACACGCGAACCTAGCAGCGGAAATTTTCCCTAAACTTAACTCTTGCGTTATAAAACACGTTTTGTTCCCAAAGACCCGTCTACAATCGCGTTGACGCTACAATAATGCATTACAATGTCATGAATCCGTGAATCGTATACGCTCTCGCTACGACCGACGTTAAACGTTGCCATGACGCTAAACGTAAAACGCAACGCGGTAGAAGTTGGCCAACTTTCAAGTCTTTGCGTTTTACGCCAACCAATCAGAATTCAAGGCGTCACAAACGAGTGTAAACAAATGTTACAGACGATTGGCAATAGATAGCACCACTATCGCAATACATATTTTATTTATGTTATACTAAATCAATATATAAATAATGCAAAATGCATCTAAAAATATTTATATAACTATTAAGTCTGCGGAATGTATTTTTTTTTACAAAAGGGTTCTTTTTAAATTTCAAAAACCAACAAAAATATTTGTATATTATACACCTACATTCTTTTTATTCCTGTTAACGTAGATTCTATACATGCCAGCTTTCTTATGTCGACGTTTAGCGTTTAACTTTTTGTGTCAATGCGATTGTAAACGGGCCTAAAGGCTGTTCACGTTAAAGTGAGCACTTTTGAAATCAACCTTAGAAAAAAGTAACTGCCCCTGCCTGCGCATACTTCATCGGGCGCACAGAGTGACATGCGCCCGGTAAAGTTGGTAACGATATATGGAAAGTAGTTCCATATCTTTACGTCGAATAAAAAAACTGTTAAGTAACCATTTTGATCATTTAAATAATTTATTTCACTTCCTGTTTTTTTTTTTAGCACTAGTGTGTACAAATTAGCAGGTTTTTAAAATATCTACTTTTCTAATAATTTCATATTTTCACTTGGCCGACGCATGAATAAAGTAATGAGGACCATGGAAATGTTAATTTTACATAAGGCGGATTAATACACAACGTGCATGCAAGTAGATCTTAAGCAGGGCCTTCAAAAGCGATAATTTTAACGTGAACAGCATTTTACACTGAGTGGAATTAACCTGTATAGGCTGTTCGTGGTAAAGTGAGCACTTTTAAAGCTCTAGTTACTTTTTATTTCAGCCATTTTGTACCCTTTAACCGCCTTTTAAAAATAAATATTGCCATGTAAGTAATGAACATAGTGCGTAGATTCCACCGCACTCGGAAGTTACCGTCTAAGGCTAAAATACAATATGTTTATCGACTATTATTCCAGATGAGAGGGTTTTGAAAAGTGCTCACTTTACCGCGAACGGCCTGCAGTATAGAAGAGACGTTACCTGAGGAGCTCTCCAGGTCGTCGGAGTCGGTGTCGTCGCGATTCTTGCTGCGGTCCGACCTGCGGCTGTTGTGGCAGCACTCGCTGCAGTTGCTGCACATCTCCGGTCCGACGCCACCGTCGCCGCGCACTCAGCTACTCGTGCGCCCTGCCTGTTCCTTTCCCCCGTCGCTGCCGCTGCCGACGGCACGGCGGCCCGCCTACCCTCACCGACGCATCGCGTCGTCGTGACGTCACTTTGCGAGCACCACACGTCGCCTGAGACGCCAGTCCAGTCCGCCTCCCGAACCCCACTGTTTTATTTTCTCTTTCGAATCAGGCACCGCGTCGCGACGCTGAGCCACCTTCGCACCACAACATCCCAAATAAAGGCTGTTCACCATAAAGTCAACACCTTTGCAAATCAACCTTAGAAAAAATCACTGCTCCTGCCCGCATAATATTTTAACGGACTAATTGAGTCACATGCGCCTAGTAAAGTTGGTAACGATGGAGAAAAACTACTTCCAAATCTTAACAACAAATCAAAAGTGTTACGTAACAATTTGTGACGACTTAAATTTTTTTTTTCTGTTTTTCTTTAAGTGTGTCAGAGTGTAAAAATTAGCAGTTTCGTAAAATATTTACTTTTATAATTATTTCACAGCTTCACTTGACCGACGCATGAATAAAGCGATGAGGCCAATGACAATGTTAAATTTACATAAGGCGGAAGATTACACAACGTGCTTATAAGTAGATCTTAAGCAGGGCTTTCAAAAGTTGTCATTTTACCGTTAATAGACTATATCACAATCAATAGACTTTATTCAAGCTTGGGGCCACAGTGGTGTAGCGGTTAGAGCGCTAGCCTCCCACCATGGCGAACCGGGTTCGATTCCCGGCGGGTCCTCTTCCGGATCTTCACACGTGGGCATCGGTGGGTGTTCTCGGGGATCGCCCGCTGCTCCCGCTCTTACATTTCGGCACTGGTCCAATTCCATTTCGCTTCAACCGCATCGGCTCTCAAGCCTCGCTGTTAAAAGCTGCCCAAATATCTCCACTCCACTCTAGATGATTCAAACTTCAATATTCAAGTCTGTATGTAAGCTTGCACCAAGCTTGCTCACCAAGTCAGCAAGTGCGAATCAAGCTTGAATCGAGAAAACTAGTTTCCACGAGTCAATACTGTGTTAAGCTTGACAAATAAAACTTGAGGAGACAAGCTTGCCTCGGCAAGCAACAATCGCAGATCAAGTCATCTGCAAGCTTACCATAAGTAAGTACATTCCCTTCACGGTTACTTCCGCATTTTCTCAATGCCTGCTTAAGTTCTACTTCCGGGATATTCCTCCGCCTCGTGAGATAAAAGCTTAACGGCGTCTACAAAATTACACCAAGGGATAACTCACCGCATTCGTGCACACTAAGTTTAATAATATTTTGTATAAGAACAATTTCTTACTAGGCATTGCCAACATATCTATTTTCTCTATAATGATATGCATTTGAATTATAAATGGAATATAATAATTTAATGGATAGTACATAAGTAAAACTTCAATTTGATAAAAAAATAATGTACTTTTATGTTATTAGAAATATAAAACGCTTGTGATACATGGTATATTTAGGAAACAACCTAACTCGTCATAGATGGAGTGATTTTTCAAAGGTTTGATTCAAAGTTGTACGAAGAAACCGCGAATAGACTATAGCGCCAACAGCGAGACAACCTGGTTCGAACTAAGCTTGAATCACCACTTGATGAGACAAGCTTGCCGTATGCTTATATGCTGCCTGGGCATTTTATCACGTAAAGCAGACAACCTGAACCGCAGAGTACGTAAGTATACAGAAGAGAAACAGCCGCACGCGCTAAAAAAAAATGGCGTAACCGACGAGCAACACGTGGAAACAACGCTCACCAATCAGGGCCTATCCAGCCAGCAACTCAGCCAATCGGGGAACCTTTCGTAGCGCGCAGTAGCGGATCAGACAGAATGCTCGTTCTCAGAGACTCTCGAAGCCAATCAGAGAAAGGGTATGCACACATGAAGCCAATCAGAGAATGTGTACGCCACGCCGCCGTGTATTCATCAACTCTGTGCCTGAACATAGCGGAATTCGATCGTCGCTCACCATGAAACTGTTGCATTTAAATCCGCTGGAATCGTTGTAAAGTTTTATGACGTAGTGAACCACTTTTGACGTGAATGCATCTATAAATTTGCAACGATAGTGGGGACGCAATCCAGAAAATCCGATGATAACAAATTCGGGGGATATAGTTTGGCATTGCAGCTACGAATCTATCGTCTACATTCCAAATTCAATTGCATCACTCGATTGCAAAATTATCAAAGAATATGGTACGTTGAGTGAGGACTGCGAAGCATCGCGTGCGCCTCATAACTTAAGGCGTAGTATAACTACGACGCTCGTTTAAGTTTCAATCGACAGCTCTCGTGAAGATCAATCGATTGCGTGTATAAAAAAAATTTGTGTGGCGTGGTTATGGTGAAATTGCATGCGTTTAATGTAAAAGAAAGTAAGAGAACTTAACACAATGTCGGCCAATACTCGTCCAAAAGCCACGTCGAAATACAGAAATCGTATAAGGTTGGAAAGAGCATCTCAAAAGTAATCCAGTGATACCCACAAAACCCCATATGATTGAGTGAAGCGGTGCCGGGAACGTAAAATAAACATCAAGGCGTCCGAGCGCGTCAACGTAGACGTATTCACGCAAAACAAACGGCCGTGTCCCCAACACAGCCACACTCCATTTTTTTAAATTCAGTTAAACCCGCTCGACACGTTATAAAACTCCACAACACAAAGCAGCAAACATGCATTTATGAGAATTCGCCTTACACTACTATAGGCCGTGCACGATAAAGTGAACACTCTTGAAGGCCTAGTTACTTTTTTCTTTCAACCAATTTATATCCTTCCCCCACTTGTTATTTTAAACCCTGCCATGTGAGTAATAAACACAGTGTATACATTCACCACACCCAAAACCAAAAGTCCGAGGCCACAGTGGAACGTATTTATTGGTTACTATGTCTAAAAAAAACAGCTTCATAAAGTGCTCATTTTACCGTGAACGGCCTATAACGAAATTTTACAAAGCCCAGCAGAAAACAGTTGTAGTTGGCGTGATCTGCTCGATATTTTCTGACCCAAACGCTATGGTAAAGACTCAAACATAATTTCCAGCATTTTATCGGTGAAGCCAAGAGCGTAATATGAACCACGAAGGTCTTCAGGTAGAACTTTACGTATCTAGTGATCAGTGGACTGTGGTGAACTGTTGTGAGGTAAGCTGACGTTAGGTGTGTGCTGTACCCTGTTGCTTGCTAGTTTACACTTCCACCACTAAAATGTAGCTCGGCAGCTGACGCCACAGGACGCGAGTAATGGGCCCCTTCCTGATCGCTCGAGAGTGGTTGGAATACATTCAGTTTCCCTCGGCTGCACGATGATTACTGGCTCTTGCTGCGTGCACCAGAAATGTACAGCAGTGAGCAAGCACCAGATTACCTTGCAACAGTTCACCACACGCCACTGTCAGTGAGACAGTGACTGTAGAAATATAACTACTTGAACTAACGATCAGTTTGAGGAATTCAGCACTATTGACTTAGGCCTACTAGACGCCGGGCAACATAATCTTTCATATTAATTTGCAGTATATAACTTTATCTGGTGCGATAAATATTTTATTCATGTCTACCCTTCATTCCTAATGTCTTCATCCACACCTACATTCGCGAAGCTGGTGCACCATTGGCATAACCGAATGTTAGTCGTATTATGCAAACCACTTATTAAAGTATCATTCTAAGAGAAAAAACTTATTCATAGGAAAGCACATATACACTAAAGGCTACTTCGTGACTGCTGATTGAAATTCCTCATAAAAAACTGCCACACAACTATTTCCAACTAATCCATTATTGTATTCGTTCTCAGCAATTTTAGTCGCGGTTATATTACACTTAAATATACTACTTCAATCATTTTATGGATATTTGTGAATAACTACATCCGCGTATGCTTTACGGTGTTGGACCGTAGACTAAAGATGAGGGAAACCGCTTATTCATCTTCTGCGCATGTAGGCCTATCCAACATTGACCTACCCCCCAAAGGAACACAACTGTCAGAGTCACGTGGTCAACAGTGATGAACGCATGTGCTTATATCTCATTTTTTAAGGGACAGGCACTTTTGAATGAATAATACACTTCTGAAATACTTTTACTAATTCGAATTTAATCAAACTGCATTACAAAGAGGTTAGATGAAGTATGAATACATCTCGAAGAACTTGTTTATTGATCAGTGTTATAACCTCAAATCCAATACATGCCGTTTTTTTGCTAGACGTGATGACAGAAAAGCAGTTAAATGTTGGGACACGGAGTGTATTTGTGCGCAGCCAGCGAGATCCCTCTACCCCACCTTTAGCCTATGTGTTGGACTCTCCCTGGAATTCAGCAGGCATCACGGGTATATTTTAACGACACGCTTAAACATCGGGTGTGTGTGTGATTGGGGGGGGGGGGGGAGGTGGGTCAACATCATTTGACCTCATACAAGTGCACCGTAGCACCAATAGAAAGAGTATGTGCTACATCTCTCAACCAACAACACGGCTTCTGGTATGCTTATAAACCTATCTTACATCACACACTTTTCAGGCGGCGAGTTCATAAGACTAAATCCCTCCCATACGTTTCTCCATCCCCCTCTACATCTCAATGTCGTGACACCTTTGGCTTACATGTTTATTTATGGTTGAGAAACAGAACACGATATTAATTTCAAACGAATGTCATGTTCTGTGACGCTTTCAAAGCCACGCCTGCCACATTAAATTAACAACTTAACAAGGTGGTAAATAATTTTACGGCAAAGTTGCATTGCCTTTCAAAATAGTGTGAATCTATGGTTCAATACAACTGTAGTTGAAGGCGAAGGTCATAAAAAATGAGTTATTTTACACTTGTGTGAAACAGTGTTCGACGTGTAGACATTACTTACACTTACTGTTTGCTCGGGAAAAAAAATTATGTCGCACAATTTTTACATTACAGCATGTCAAAATCACAATTTTAATGTTTCTGTGACATAAAAATAAATTTTCGAAATAATTTACAGGAAATTTAACAAGGGCGACTGAAAGGTATAAGGTATGCTTAGCAAAATTTATTTGACACAGCAATCATACAATCGTAGTACAAAAAAAAAAAGTTTTAAAAAATTGCGAAAACATTTTATAGCACGATTTAAAAAAATTCCAAATTCCTTGCAGTAAGGCATGGTATCTTATTTCAATATGAATTATCTCATTTCGGCGATTAAGTTAGTATTTTATTATTTGTACAACTCAAAAATACTAACATTGAGATTTTCACAGGCCATTGTGTAAAAAATAGTCCATCTAAATTGTTGTTATGCAAGGATATTGTACTTGTAAGTAATGTAGTAATATAAACTGGTGAATTTATCGGTGATTAAAACCATTGAACAACCGACTAAAAAAAATTGAATAACTTTATAGATGAAGCGGAAATTCCATCAAATAAACTACTATTTAATAAGTTGATATTGTACGACGTTCCTCGGCATTTTATGTATCAACTTTTATTTTACCCAATATCTTAAAACATATTCCGTTTGACAACGTTCAACCAACTTTTACCAAATGTAGTATCGCATCACTGGCAAATCACATAGGCCTGTATAGAAAATAACTGTCGAATATATGTATGGTTTTCCTCAGTATATTAATTTCATACGTATTCTTTAATACAGCACTGGCTGCTCAATGCTATTCACTGGAAATTATCCAAAACACTGAAAGTGTGAATAATCAAAGCACCTTGTGATACGCGTGAATACTACAAGCTGGATGTTAAACCAAACATACCTGCAGCTCTGTTTATATTGATGGCTTATTGTACCCCGATTTCCTACTTCTAACGGAACAAATTCACGTGTATACGTCATTACACGATCAATTCGTATAAAAATAATGCTATAAACACTATAGAATCGTGCCTACGCAGATACACACATTATATAAATAAATATAGGCAGTTCCTAGCCTCTCTAGAGGATCACTCTCTAGGTCTCTTGAATTTTCTCTTTCGTTGCCACCATGCCCCACTGGGCATTTCTGTGCTGCCCCATTGGGCGTATTCTCCTAAATAGGAGAGAAAATATCCACAATCTTCAATCACTACCAGCACAAGTCCTACATCATATGATATCGTGGGCGTCTGAGGCATCCGCCCCCCCCCCTACCACCCTTAAGGTAGCGAGCCTTGCGATGTCCAGGACGTAGCAAAAAGGGTTGGAAGGACTCGCACCCACGACGTACCAGCCAACCAAAGGAAACCCCTAGCGGCGACAGAGTTCAGCTCGTTTTCCTTCTTATTCCGTGACAATTGTGGGTTTTCCATTCAGCGTGGATAAATGCCACAACCTTCAAATGGTCCATAACCATACAGTATAATTTCGTGACTCTGAAAATCTCGGCCTTGGACACCAACAGTCTGACCGTAAAGAAGTCGACTGGTTTGCCACCAGGACAAAAACATAACGATTGGTTGTGATTCAAGCCCAGTCTGGGAGGCAAATTCCTCCTTTTAGTAAAAGATGGCGTATGGAACCCCCGGGCGTTTCCCACGCTTGTTAACCCAACCATTGGTCTTACAGCGGTACCGCAGGTATGGGCTGTTCACGGCAAAGTGAGCAACTTTTGAAAGCCCTCTCATTTGGAATAATAGTCAATAAATATATTTCACTTTAGACTTAGATGTTAACTTCAGGAGTGTGGTGGAATATACACACTGTGTTTATTACTTACACTACAATATATAAATAAAAAGGTGATTAAAGGATAAAATGTGGCCGAAAGGAAAAAGTAACTAGAGCCTCAAAATTGCTCACTTTACCGTGAACGACCTATATGCGTGGGTTCCATGCCGCTAGCAGAAGTTATATCTCTGCGCTTAACTAGCCTTTTCCGTCGACGTTAATACTTTTATACTCTGACACCATGGATGACAATATCCCCGACACGTCCCCATCTCTAAAGCCCCCCATTCCCCCCTTCGATCAGGCAAACGGAACCATTCCGATGAGCGAGGGTTCTTTTGGTGGGTTTAACCATCATTACCCATCAGTTTCAAGCTACCTCCGCGAAGGGCCCGAGCAACCTTCACCTTACAGCTATACAGCCCGGCCCGGGCTTTCGAACAGCGCCCCCCCCCCCCCCCCCGATCAAGCCATTCTTACCATCTTACCATCACGCTTACGACGAGAACAACCACGCCAAATCACATCCACTCCCATCTTGCGCACAATATATCTCACTGTTTTTATCACTCTCTCTCTCTCTCTCTCGCTCCTAAAAAAATTGGATCCAATTCATGCCATCAATATCGCGATTATTCATCAAATAGTAGTCAAAATCTCATGGCAGAAATTTTGTAGCCTAAACAACAACACAATGCTTGCTTCCCATTTTTAAAATTCCACATTTTTAAAGGAAATCAAACTGAAATATAATAATAATTATAAAAAAAAACTAAAAATCAGCAACATACTTAATTATAAAAATTCTTATTCCAATTTCAATATAATTTTAAAACAAAATTTTGCATTTTTAAAATGAAAATTTTACAGAGTGTGATATTAGTTATAGTTTTATATTTCGCAGAAATAATAATTCCAACTGATTAAGTTTTTATACCAAGTGAATTCTACCGAGACTTATCTTTACTTTCGCTGCTTAGTCCCACAACAGCATCCGGTTACTTAAGCCAACAGCAACTAAAATACAGAAACTTATATCGACAACAACGTCTTGTAAAAGCCCTAAACAGCCAAACTACAACAGATCAAATTGTGAGAAATTCTCACCTGGGTGGCTATAATTAAACATAGAATTTCGGTCCTCAAAGAATAATATTAATAGGAAAGTGTAAAATAGACTGTCACTGAACAATGTATAATGCGCAAGCGTAAAAAAAAACAGAGGCGTGCGAAGAAGCCCATGTGAGGTATTTCCAAAAAATAAATAAATAAAAATAAAACGTATTGATTTTAAATCACCGCAGGAAATTGGACAAACTGGGTGATTAGTTCTAACGTTAAAAATTGTAACTCAAATCACTAGATTTTTTTTTTCATGTAGGCCTATATTGCAAAACTTTATTCTTTCACAGTGCTTAAAGCAGCATTACTAGAAACCCCTATTTTTTCTCATTATAATTTAGTAACATACTGAACTGCATACAAGCGTGTCATTATTGTACCTCCGCTTATCCGACACGCCCTGTTAAATTCAGAACCGATAGAAAACAGTCAGCACTGGTGGATTAGTTCCATGTGGCAAAGTCAGACAGGAGAATGAGTTCATCTTCGTCGGCAACCAACGAACAAGTGACTTCTGCTCGAGTATGTACAGGACTGCAGAACAGACCTATAGCTTGGCACAGTTTTAATCCGTTCAGTCACCGTGACCAAGAGCGTAGACACGCTGCACGTGAATTATATTTATGACGGTTACCGTACACGGGAAGGTACAACAGTGTCCAGTCTTCCTTTTATAGGCTGTTCGCGGTAAAATGAGCACTTTTGAAAGGCCTGCTTGAGCTCTACTTGTATGCACGTTGTGTATTCTTCCACCTTATGTAAAATTAACATTGCCATGGACCTCATCACTTTATTAACGCGTCGGTCTTGTGAAACTGTGAAATTATAAAAGCAAACATTTTATAAATTTGATAATGTTTAGACACTGAGGCGTAAAAAAAAAAAAAAAACAGAAAGCGAAATTATCACAAATGGTTACCTAAAGATTTTTTATTCGACGTGAACATATAGAACTACTTTCCATCCATCGTTACCAACTTTACCGGGCGTATGACACTCAGTGTGCCCATTAAAATATATGCAAGCAGGGTGCAGTGACATTTTTCTAAGGTTGATTCCAAAAGTACTCACTTTAGCGTGAATAGTCTTTAGTTAACGCCAATACCATCGAGCACGCATCACATCGTTTATTGATTGTAAGACAAGTACTCAACACGAGTACAGCACAGGCCAAAATTATGTGGCTGCTACACCTTAACTCACAAATTAACCTGCGAACGAAAAGGTTAAAAATTGAAATTACAAATTCTCTAAGCATTAGTCACCGTTCTTGGTGCAGACAACTCTCGATAACTTCCAACTTGTGTGAAGCTCTGCTAAAGTTCTACTCTCAGCATATTCCTCCGCCTCATGAATACATAACTTAACCTAGTCTAAAAAGTTATGCCAAAGGGACAACGCACCGCATTTGTGCGCACTACCTTTAATAATATTCTGCATAAGAACTATTTCTTAACAGGTATCACCAACACAGATGTTTTCTCAGTGTTTTTATTCATATTAATTATAAATGAAATAATAAAATTTGTAAATAAACTATACCCAAAAGTTAAATTTAACCCATTCAGACCTAATGTACACAATTGTATACATTACCCACGTGTAGGTAACTTTTGGTCTTCACTGCATACTGCGAAGCTCAATATCTTACCTGCGGGTAAATGATTCGTAAACCGTCTTTACTGGTCTAGGTCGTAATTGGTTCATATTACTGAAGCCGAATATGCAGACTACTGCTCTTTGGCTGTGGCAAAACAAGTGTTGTGTCGACTTAGGTACAGTACGCATCATAACAATTTTTATTTGCAACACCTGAAAACCAAAAATAAAGAACTTTATTGTTAATATAATTATAAAACGCTTGTGATACATGGAATATTTAGTAAATAACCAAATACGTCATACATGGAGTGATTTTTTTTTTTCAAAGCTTAGATTAGAAAAGTGTGAAGAAACCGCGAGTGAGTATAGTCAGGATAAATAAGAGACGCGACGGGGCGCGTGGCGCCTGCGAAGTAGACAACCAGACTGCCACCTGTGCGCTTCGCGTGACGACGAACTGCCGAAAAACATGCACAGTAATATCGCGTGGCTGGCCACGTCTCAGCCGCGGGCAAGCTGAACTCGAGATAGAGAGATAAAAACAGGGGGCAGGAGGTGGACACAGCCCGGTAACAAACGATGTAAACCTCCAGAACAAAGAATAAACCACGACACGAGTGTGTGCGACGCTTATCGACTGCACACGCACATACGCCGAACTGCGAGTACCTCCAGCGTGTGAGTCACAGCACAAGCAATTTTACAATGCGAAACATGAACTGAAGATACACAGGGGCACCTGTTTTTTCGCGGAAAGATTTCAGGACAAGAAGTGTTCCACAACATTTAAGTTCAGAACCACTTTCACTCTAAAAAATTGTTTGTACTTTTACTAGAAAAATCCTTGTAAACAGAGTTGCCAAGCAAATCCTTTGAAAAACTACAAAGAGTTTTCTTGTAAAATCTGCAAAATATTTCTTTGTAATATTGCACATGGTAATCTTGTATTACAACACACATTATTGAGAGGTGTAAATAAAATTACTTTTATTTTCTTCTAAAAAATATATATATAATGAATAGTAACAGGGAACAACTAAAAAAATATATATTCAAAATATTGTTTATAAAATAAACAATTATACCTCGCCGGCACGGGGATTAGAACTCAAATCTTTTGTATAACTAGCCCGCACCTTTATCCACAATAACAACTAGAAGTACGATAATAACGCTTATTTTTACTCTAAATATAGGTACAAGTATATACAGAATAATAATTAAGTTATACGGTTATGAAGAATAAGTATTTTTTTTTTTTTTAAGATTTCAGTGGTTGGGTTAAGATATTTGGGCGCATCTTAACAACGGGGGTATTAAGAGTCGAGTTAAGAGTTATGTTTAGCTAGAAAACACTAATATATAATGAATAATCGGTCACGTTTTATTGAACTTGTCATTTTATTATGATTATTTGAGTTGTTTTAAGTGTTTTACGTAATTCAAACTTGTAATACATTTCTTTTGGAACCAATAGTTTTTGCACAAACAGCTTTATACGGTTTTGCGTTGTTGAGTGTCCGCCATTTTGCTGAAGCTCGTGGATACGGCTAAGTATAGTACAAACATTTCCTAAGATCTATTACAAACAGGGACCTTGTAATTTTACAAACGAGTAGTTTTACAAGACAAATCTTTGTACTGTAACAAGCATTTGTAAAATTACAAAGAATTTCTCAGTAAAAATTACAAAATTACTTTAGAGTGTTCGTGATGTATGGCCACTGGCTTTTTGCGAAGAGCTTTACGCGGAGACTAGACTTCAATATCCTATGTGCACACTTGCCGTCTTCATTTGACTTTTGGCCGCTTGTCTTTGAAAGCAGACAGATTTTACATGAATGAGCCAATCATAATTAAGTTTCTTCGATACTGACTGTCCGTGATTGCCGGGCAAATAGATACGACGCGTATCAATTCAAATTATCCAATCAAGAAAGTGGTTCTAAATTAAGTGTTTTGGGATACAACTTGTCTTGAAATCTTATCGCGAAAAACAGGTGCCCGAAGTGATGTGATAAGTTCATTTGAAATGTTACAGTTTGTTTTTCTGCCCGCCAATCACGGTCAGTCAGTATCGAGGAAACTTAATTATGATTGGCTCATTCATGTAACAGACATTCCGCACATAAACACAAGCAGTCAATAACATTGATATCAACGACTTCGAACAGCGTATCAATGACGCCTGTGCAGCTTTGCGACCTGACCCAGGTATTTTCTGTATTTTTAATGCGTGTACGTGTAAAAATTAGCAAAATTGCTACATATTTACGTTTCTAGTAATATCACACTTTTACTTTACTGACGTATGAATAATGCAATCAGGCTCATTGCAACGTTAATTTTACATAGGCCTATGTCAGATGTATACGGAATGTGCGTACAAGTAGATCATAAGCAGTGCTTTCGAAATTGTTCACATTACAGTGAACAGGCTTTAGTAAACATTTAGCAATACAATACGTAAATTAACTTGAATTTCAGACAACAGGATGATAATATGATCACAGGGACAGGAGTCAACAGACAAATGCCTGATGGGATCATAAAAAACAGTAAAGTCTAACATTAATATCTACAAAAAAATTCGTGAAATTCTTCTCTCGTGTTATAGGTTATAGTTAAGACACCAGAAATCTTCGCAAATAAATTTGACGATAAGCAGGACACTACACACGTGCACATAAGTCACGTTTGATACTGGATCACAGTTTATAAGACACTTCATCGAGGACTTTGAGTCAATAATGCACCTTCATGGGGGGAAAAAATCGAATACCGCACCACATGTTCTGGAGTGTAACTGTTCACCCACTGGGGCCGCAGCTAATAGAAATAGAGCTATAATCCATTTACGGTTACTTCACACATTTCTGAAGCCCTGCTAAAGTTATACTTCCAGGATATTCCTCCGCCCCGCGGAAGCTAAGCTTAACGAAGTCTAAAAAATTACACCGAAGGACAACGCACAGAATTCGTGCGCACTCAGTTATAATATTTGCATGAGAACTATTTCTTACTAGGCGCTACCAACACACGTGTTTTCTCATTGTTTTATTTTCATGTTTAATATAAATGAAATATTATAACCAAGTTACAAATAAAATATAGTTAAACTATAATTTTAACGAAAACTAAGATACTTTTATGTTAACAGAGGTATAAAACGCTTGGGATAAATTACATGTTTAGGAAATAACTAAACACTTCAGACATGGTGTAATTTTTTGTTTCGAAGGTTTGATTTAAAAAATGTGAAAAAACCGTGAATAGACTATAGGGATTGAGTGTGCACAGAACTGTGGAATACAGCCTACAGGTAGCTGAACCCTCGGAATTATCCTGTCCCTAGTTACAGTCCCGTACCACGAGCCAAATTATCACGAACACCGATCTTGTAATGTCAAAGAATGCATCGTAGCACGTTTAAAGTAGGGATTGCAGAGTCCATGATGGGGAAATTACGGGAAGTAGATGTCGTAGAAAGAAAATAAAAGACATTCGCAACCTCGTTGCTAGGAGCCAAATAGCGGGCAACATTAATCTCCGGAGTAAACATACGCAAAAAAATTATAAAGGTGGTGAAGTAATGTCGCGAGTAACGCAACGCCGAGAACGAACGAACATAAGAGAGGAAAAAGCCGGGAGGGGACAGATATGGAAACCACGGACCATTGAAAGGAGGAGGTAGAAGAGAAAAGACGAGCTAAGCTGTCGTGGGATGAACATAGCGCTCGTGGCTGCTCGCTCGCTGCCCGCGACTTGAGGACCAGCGAAAGCGAGGTGCATCTACAAGTGCGATGGGACCATGGCAGCTTGGGTGCGGCGACTATCCGCAACTCGTCGCGTCCCCAGGTGATGGATAGGGGAATACCCAGACTCTGGGGTGGTTGGAAATAATCAAATACCAGCCCGCGAATCAACTGGCCGGTGCGAGAGCGCCGTCGTCGTGGACATCGGGAACCTGGGCAGTTCAGTACGAGATGGCGAAGCGCATCTGCTGGAGGTGGCCCAACGATCAAGCCGGGGAGGGGGATCTCGAAGTGCTAAAAAATGCGAAGTGTAGGGATCCTCACTGCTGGATTTTACGGGCTGCCGACTGCGGGTGTGTGATGAATGGATTGGAATGCATCGGACCTTGGAAGCACCCCGATGTCAGCCTTCATTTCTGGACCAGCGGATTCGCCACCACCACTGGTAGGCCACGGATGTCTCGCGTTTCCCAGACCGACGGGCTATTTTGGAGGAAGGGGAGGGGGTGGCTCCCCGAAAGAACTCTCCCCACCTTCACCCATGGATTGGAGATCCTGGCATTGGCGCGGAAGGGCGAAGATGGAGTCGGTGTCATGACTGAGCTGTCCGGTTTTCCGACGCACTCGACGAGAAGCAGGGGGGCCCTGCATCCTCAGTTGCTGTCGGTACTGCAGTGTTGGTTCGCCTGCACGGCAGTATTGACAGTAGCTCAACTTCAAGGGCGCCTGCGCACACACGATGACTAGCATCGGCGCGGGGCTGCTGTCCCCCCGCAATACACACCAGCTGCGATCTCATTTCATTTCTCCCCACATCAAACCAACAGAAGTCTTTCTTCCCGAACTAACAAATACCATTCTTTATCCAGCTCTAATTCAGTTAAAAGGAATTATTTTATCTTCCGTGACTGTCGCATAGATTTTCCACGACCTTCTCCGGTTTGCCTGGTTTGCTATGCTCTTCCATCTAGACCTTTCTTCTTTCGGTGTGTGCACATGGCTACAATTGCGGCCATGGCACTATAACCCTGCTTAGACGCGATGCATGCGCCCATTATAAAAATTAAACCCGACCTAAGGAGTAAAGGGCTTGCCCTGAGACGCATCCGACTCTCCAAGCGTCTTAGCTACTAACAAGCATGCCGGAGGGGACACAGAACTGTGAAGGTGCTCACACTGGCGTAGCGGGATTTGGGGGCTCGCCAGAGTAAATAAAAAAATAATAAAGAGGAAAGAAAAACAGAAACTGGGGTCACTACACTGCACATTTCAACGTCAGTTCTCCAGTGCTAAGGAAGGGAAAAATTGAACACAGATATTCCTCCAGAAAGCGAACCAACCCTACCTGTTGGTAGCTCCTGACAAATAGGCCAAAATCACCGTCATTGCGATCGCCTTAAATTGTATCTACTCACTCCCGAACATCATCTCGTGGTGACAACGTCCTTGGTCCAAGGTCACCGAGACGTTACCTTCAGTCCACGGGGTACCCGACTGGAATCTCAGGAAGTAATTGATGAATGCCGATTAACATACACTGGAAGAAATTATTCGGAAATGTACAGCGTAAGTGTACACACACTCAAAGAAATTATTCTGAAATTTATACCATACTAGTGTATACGCTTAGTGAGAAAGCGGGAATGGCAATTTTTTTCCCCTATACATTCATTATAGCGTTCCTACATTTGTTCAGGAAACAGTCAAGTGCGTAGGGACGTTACCGACTTTGTACAGCACAGACGCTAAACATTCCTATACCTGCAGATTGATGTGTAGTATTATTTCCATGCATTGTATAGGTTAAGCACCAATGGCAAAGTTTTTACCCGTACATTTATGGTAGCATTCCTACATTTTCTCAGGAAAGAGTCAAATGCGTAGGGAAATGCCCAACTTTGTATAGTATCATTCCTATTTTCGCAATCTGGTGTATAGGAAATTTCCTTTGCAATGTATCGATTAAAAACTTACATTACAGTTTAGGATTTTTACCAGGATATTTTTTACAGTGTGTAAATTTAAATTATACAGTTGTGTAAGCCGCTGGCCTTGCAAATAAGCAGCTCTGGAGGAAAACTCTATTCTTAATCGCCTGCGGCCGAAAACACAACACTACCTATTTATAGTCGACAATGTGGCGAAATTGTAGTGCTGCATTGCCGCCACTACAGAACATAGTAGTTTCACGCTTTCTTCACCCTTTTTGAATCAAAACTTTGAAAACAAATCACCCCACGTATGACGTGTCTGGTTGATTTCTAAATATGTTTGTGTCTCAAGCGTTTTATACTGACATTAACATAAAAGTACCTTATTTTTCAATAAATTCAATATTTACTCACATTCTATTCATAAATAGAAATATTAAATTTAAAATTAATATTTATATAAACTGGGAGAAAATAGGTGTGTTGGTAATGCCTAGTGAGAAATAGTTCTTAAGCGAAATATTATTAGTCTGAGAGCGCAGGAATGAAGTGCATCGTCCCTTTGGCGTAAGCTTACGGACTTGGTTTGGCTTAGTTGCATAAGGAGGAGGAATATCCTGGAAGTAGAACTTTAGCAAGGTTTCAGAAAAAATTGAAGTAACCATGAATGGACTATATTTAAAATTCAGAAGCGAAACAGAGCGCAGGGAAAATTCCAGCCACACACACACCAGCAAGATATCCTCACTGGCCAGCGACGTGGCGGACAATGACTTAACAAAGAGATGCCCGAACGGTGCGGGATATTCCGTAGCACACAGTATCCCATCAAGACACAAGGTCCGTTCCCTAAGCCTCGCGTGGCCAATCAGCGAACGGGTACTACCACATCAAAAGAGCCGCCATGCGTCCAGTAAAGTTGGTAAAGATGGAAGGAAAGTAGTTCCAAAACTTAACGTTGCATAAAAAGTGTTAGGTTACCATTTGTGATTTATTTATTTCCCTTCATTATGTTTTTTTTAAATAATGTTTCGAAGTGCAAAAACGACCAGATTGGTAAAATATTTACTTCTATAGTAATTTCAGATTTTCACTTGACCGACGCATGAATAAAGTGAAGGTGCCAAAGGCAATATTAATTTTATATAAGGCGGAGGAATACACAACATGCATACAAGGCGATATTAAGCAGGGCTTTCAAAAGTGCTCGTTTTACCGTGAACAGCATATACCCCTGCGAACTACACCCCAAGAGGTCGCTCGTACGACTGTAGACAAGGCTTCTGCTTTAGGTAGGGCGGGGGGAGGCAGATTGGTTCGGGAGGGGGGGGATGTCTCCTGCCGGCGATAATTATGCGCTCAATATTAATTACCGGCGGTCCGGCGTGATCGATTGCTCCTGAGGTCAACGCAATGTGGCAAGACACGATGTGGTGAGGGGAGGCAACTAGCTGCCCTGGAGCAGCTCGTTCTGATTACTGGGGTCAACAAGCCCCCCCCCCCTAGCCTTTCGCCATGAACCGCTTCAACCGCCAGTGTTAATTAACATGTATTCGCCGCGGACCAAACCGTATTTTTTGATCGCTCTAAATAAATGTACACAAATGTATTTTAATTTTAAATACCATGTAATTTTCCGAATATAAAAGATTAATTTTATTCTAGAGGATTTTCGTGGTTAGCTGAGCATTTGTGAAAGTCCTCCTTAGGACATTTTTGTGCACTCACGTCACATGCTAAATTTACGTCGTCATGGGCTTCATGCCCTTATTCATGCCCTATTCAAACGGAAACGCGAAATTGTGTTACTAACATACATATTCGGATTTTAAAGTATACGGAATAAAAAAAAACAACTTATTTGCCATAAATTAAAATATTATACTCTCAATGCGACGTCAAGACTTAAAACTATTTTAGTTAATTCGCTGCCAACCTAACTCGAAGCCTGCATACTAGTATCTATGGTAGCACAATATGCCGTTAACGATCAGTATTTTTTTTTTCAAAGGTTGATTTCAAAAATTCTTCGTTAACCGTGAACAGCATGTATTTGCCTGTCATAAACTACTTTTGGATATCATTTATTTTCTAAGTAGGGGGAAAGCGTAATCTGTCATGCAACTATGCCGGCGGGCATAAAGTATATTTTATGCTCTCCCGTCGCGTACATCAATACATGTGTAATCCAAAGATGACAAACGAAGTTATCAAATTTTTTTAAACTCAGCCTTAATTCTATTCGACAACATGGGTATCATAAAATTTATTTAACTTTACAGTGAAATTCTTCTCTCTCTCATAAAATATTAACAACATATGTAGACCTAAGTTAGTGATGATTTGTTAACATTTTCGTGTCGATTTTCACAGGTAGCCTTGTACTATGTGATTATAGGCTGTTCGCGGTAAAATAAGCACTTTTGAGAGCCCTGCATAAGATCTACTTGTAGGCACGTTATTATTTCTTATTATGTAAAATTAACATTGCCGTGGGCCTCATCACTTTATTAATACGTAGGTCAAGTAAAACTGTGAAATTTTAAGGAAAGAAAATATAAAATCTGCACATTTTCCACACTTCGATGCATTAAAAAAACAGAAAGCAAATGAAATAATTTTTAAGTTGGTACTAATGGTTTCCTCAGACTTTTTATTCAACGTTAAGATATGGAACTATTTTCCATCCATCGCTACCAACTTTAGTGGGAAAATGTCATTCAGTGCGGCCATTGAAACACATGCGTACAGGGGCAGTGACTTTTTTCTAACATTCATTTCAGACTGCTCAAATTAACGTGAACAGTCTTTATATTATTATTATTTGCAGTATATGTACTAGCAGTGGCGGTTCGTGCCCCCTTCCCCCTCCCACCGAAGTTATTTGTGAATTACGCTAAACCATTTTTAATGACGCAACTGCTTTCACTTCAAAATAAACTTTATAATGATTGTCTCGATCTCTCTACTCTGCCGACGATCGTAGGCCGATCCCCTCGACTGAGTAATGGGTGTTTATGTAGCTTGTGCAGCTCTCGTGTTAGGCTGGGATGCGGCGAAGACAGCCCCGTCCGGCCTCTCTAGCGCATGCCCACGCCGGTATAGGTCATTCACGGTAAAGTGAGCACTTTTTAAGGCCCTTCTAAATTTTTATTCTAACCAATTTTTTTTATCTTACAGCCACTTATTAATATCAACATTGTCACGTGGCTAATAAATACAGTGTCTACTTTCATCACGCTCAAAAGTTAAATGACTGAGGTTGCAATAAAACAGGTTTATTAGTGGTTGATGCATGTTGGGAGGGCATTAAAAATTGCTCACTTTATCGTGAATCGCCTGTAGCAATGACGTGGAGTGCGGGTAACCAGATAAGGAGGGTGTGTCGCTCTTCGCGAGCACGTGGGCTGCGATACTGCCAGCACCCACAGACTGTCGTTGGACGGGCTTCTGGTACGCGCATTTATATTGCTTTGCTGTCGTCAAGCTGGTGATTACGTCAAGTGAAGCATTCAGAGGTTTTTAACCATGCCAATTTCGCTATATTTGAATTTAACTTAGCATGAGCTGAATAAATGTGGCGGGTTTACAAGCTATTTCTTTTCTTCAACTATCACTAGAGCAGAAAAAATAAGTTCGATTAAAAACAAAGGACGACATATTCCTGGCTTATATAATAATGAATAAGATTTCATCAAGTAAGCAGAAGACAAGAAAATGTAATCGTTACGTGTATGATAAGTACGAATGGCTGTGGAGAGGCGAATAAAAAAGCTCTATTTTGTTTCCATGAAAAGTATGTTAAAATATTTTTAACTTTTATAATTAATTTACTTATTTTAAGTGTTGCAAATATCTTTGTTTTTAATATCACAAATTAAAATTGCGGGAATATTTTACCTCCGCTGCAATAAAATACGGAATGAGAAAGAAAATTACCATGTTAAATAATTTTTTATCAACAGAAATTTTTTAGACAAAAAATTTTAATACAGAATTATTTAAAAAGGGTGGTGCAAATCTAAAGCTGATTTATCCACGCGCCATCATTTTTAAATAATCCTGTATACCGAAACGATAAAGAAAAATTTAATATTTCATTTTCGATTTTGGTAAGAAATCTTAATACTTAATCAAAATCTAAGCGAAATGAAAATTTGAAGTTCACTGAATATTCAGTGCTAGTCAAATGTTCGTTTAGGTGAATGACAATGGCAATTTTTGTTCTTTACCCATTTAGCTATGTTTATTACCAAAATGTTACTGAAATAATTACTTGAAACTTAACTTGAAATGTTGGCAAAAGTTAAAAAAAAAAATTACCCCGACTTCCCTAGAAATGCTCAGTCGATACTACCATTCCAGTAAGCATTCGATGGTAGTAAAAATAATCTAAGTAAACCATCTAAGTAATTGGAAAAGTTAACATTTCCAACAATGTATGAGACTACAATTTCGCGTAGACACAATAAACAAAATTTTCATGATACATTTCCCGCGATTCACAACATAACACGCGTACAGATTTCACGAATCTGATATCAGTAAATTTATTTGTGCTAAAGCTACCAAAAATATTTATGTTAATTGCTACTGTTTTACAATATCAATGTACGCAATTTAACTGTTCTATAGCTTGTGTTTGACACACATGATCTCATAATTACATTCTCACAATTGCAACGTTTAACACAGAGATCGTAACAACTACGATCACTTTGTGTGTGTGAGACAATGTTCGTCAATCAAATGTTTGTTTCCTGCTGGATAATTATACACACACACACAGATATATATATATATATATATATATTATATATATATATATATATATATACACACACACACACACACACGTGTGTGTATAGACACACACACTCAACGCTTTGTGTACCTATTCCACTCGAAGTATTTACAATTACTGGTTTGTCTTCACTGTTAATTCTCTTGTATCATGATACTATTTTCCAGTGTATTGTTCCTACATAATAGAGCATTTTGACTCTCTGAAATACAAATACCTGGATTATAAATAAAGTGAGAGGATGTTAACACAGAGCCAATAACCTTTCAAAAAGAGTTGGAAACGATTATGTTCCAATTTCGCGAAAATAAAAGCCGTGGGCAACTTATGAAATAAATTGTCTTATTTACTTCAGACAAAAGAAATAATAAAACCATTCATCGCAAAGCGCATTCGCGGAATTGGAGGGAAAATATGCCCTTTCCGCAGCGGCGGATGGATGAATGCTTCATTATTTTTAATTGGAAACAGCTCCGGTTTTTGCCGATATAGAGTGTCGATGAAATAGGGAAATGGAAAATTTTGGGAAGTATATTCCGCGCCACTTCAACCTCAAAGCACGTTTATGCAGAAGGGCGAACTTTAAGACGGGGACACCCATATACCTCTGCCGGGACGTATCTCAGGATTCATCATTGCTGAAAATCGAATTTACTTTCAACAGCGGCTTAATTAAAAGTTTATGTGAACGCTGCCGCTACCACTATGGACTTGGTCGGGGAAAGCGGGAAAACCTGGCTGTATTTACGTGCGCAGTCCAATAGAATTTTCCTTAAAACCTCTCGAGCGTTTCCCGGCCTGTGAAATAAACTGGAAAAGTAAAACCAACTCCCAAATATTTACTCTTCCTTTTTATTTAGCGGAAAGCGAACTCGTTAACTCTTTCCCCGACCCCCCACCCCCCCCAAAAACCCCCTGGCACACCTAACCACCACCCACCACAAAAAATGTTTCGGGTCGGGTTGGGCTGCTAGAACTTTCTTACTGCTCATCGGGACGCAAATCACTCCGGCGAAAATGTGGCCGGATAAAACCTCGGAATCTGCTAAATGTTACACGGGTAACTTCCGTTATAAATTCAAAGACGCCGGGTTGGACGAATTAAAATATCTCAAATTATTTTGTAAAGCAATATTTAAGTTGTGGAAAATAAATCTTAAATAAATATTTAATCCTTTTACATAATTGAAGCCACAGACACGCTCGCGCCATGCGAGCAGAAACTAACTTAGTTTCGAAATAAAAGCAAAAAAAAGCCGTAGTTATGTATTTATAATACCTTGAAAAATCTTAGACACGTAGTATGAAGTTATATTGAATCTCATTTAAAGCGTACCTAGATCGTCTCCACGGTCTATGTTATCTAAAAATAGATGTATGACCAAAGAGGAACAACAGGAAAACATATCTTATAAAATAGAAGTATGTATAACTGCTAAAATAAAAGAACTTCGCAAATAAATATACGAATATACGACCTTAAGCCAGTCATTGGAGATGAACCATAATGGGGCGGCATAACTAACACACAGACATAGATAAGTACACGAAAAAAAAAATTACTATCAGAACAAAAGTTCCCCGACTCAAATTATAACAAATACAAACATGGAAGATTACCGTTCGCAACGCCATGCATACATTCAAGGAGCAAAGACTTCAAATGCATTCATTATTTTTTGTTTATTTTCAAAGGGAGGAAAATGGAAACAGAAACAACATTGGCATACTGGAGAAGAAAAATATGCATATTATTTCAGCAAGTACATGTGCAAGTACTTTAAAAAATACAATAGGTGATTTACTCAGGGTTTTGTTAAGCATGTATAATATACTCTTAGATTCCAGAAAATAAAAAATTAACGTAAATATTGCCCTTATATAATTTGTGGATGTTTTTGGCAAAATAAGTAGGCTATAGTTATTTTAAAAAAAACTGTTACGTTATTTGCATTATCCATTTATCTGCGCATAGGTTAGTTTAATATTCAATATTAAGCTTGGAAAATGTTTATATTTTAAATGGAAACACGGAAAAAGTTTTAAAAAGACAGAAAACGTGTTACGTTTACATTTAGTGCTGAAGTTATCACACGCCATATTATGATTTTTTTTCTGTAGTGCTTGTTCATTGGTCTTTGAAACGAAAATTCCGAAATTCTAGTTTTTAGCACGTTGTCACGTGTTAGAGGCTGTTTGTTAACGATAAAATGAGCACTTTCGAAATCAACCTTAGACAAAAGTCACTGCTCCTACCTGCATATAATTTAATGGGCGCACTGAGTGACTTGCGCCTAGTAAAGTTGGTGACCATGAAGGGAAAGTAGTTCCATATCTTAACATTGAATTAAAAATGTTAGGTAACCATTTGTAAAATCTTAAATTGTTTCTGTCGCTATCTGTTTTTCTAAAGCATCGAAGTGTAAAAATAAGCGAATTTGTAAAATAATTACTCTTCTAATAATTTCACAGTGTCACTTGACCAAAGCTTGAATAAAGTGATGTTAATTTTAGATACGGCGTAAGAATACACAACGAGCATACAAGTAGGTCTTAAGCAGGGCTCTCAACTGTGCATATTTTACCGCGAACAGCCTATACAAACAAAAATCCCAACTACAGAATTAAGTGCATGATTTTATTATCAACACGGATTAGCTCATATGCAACTACGTCGGCAGAGAAACAGGAAATATATGGGATTAAGGGGAATCTCTTGTAAACAATTTTCTCACTATTTTTATTCGAGTTTTTATATATCAAATAAATATTACAGTGTATAAATAAAATATAGGAAAAAGCTCAATTTAACGAAAAATAAGTTACGTTTGTGTTTACAGAGATGTGAAACGCTTGATACATGGAATACTTAGGAAATAACTAAATACGTGATACATGGAGCGATTTTACAAAGGTTTGTGTTAAAACGTCCGAAGAAACAGCGAGTAGACTATACTAACCGAGATTTTTGCTGACTCTGAAACTATTCAACGACCACACTAATGTTTCAATAACGAGATTTAAGAATGTGCAGCAAAATACCTACTTAAATTTCTGTCCTGAAAAACTATTTACATTGAAACATTCCAAAAGAACTTGGGTGTAAAAACAAACTACACGCGTTTCTAAAAAATTGTACAATGGCACGTGACATTTAGACCACGGCAATATTGATTTTTCCGCAACGTAGAACGAGTATAGAATATGGCAGAAAGAATTAAGTGCGCAGAGTTTGCAAAGTGTTTAATTACGGGGGTAAGAAATTACCGCAACGGACCGCATTTAACAAAATTATTTACTGTCTGTTTCCCGGCTCCGGGGCGCAACAAGTAAGCATGAACTTACCGAGACCCCGCTACACACGGCCTAAGGTCGGACGGTGTATGGCTGGTAGCCGGGCACAATTGTTTGGAAAACATGGTCTACATCGGCCGGCTATCCCCCCCCCCCCAATCCATGGCGTAAATCACCCCCCCCCCTTCCCTAGATAGCTCCTGATGACAAAGGAAGTGCGTATGTGAGCGAGATCCGAGGCTGAAGCAGAAGAGAACGCAACAGGCAATCACAGGTCTAGAGGAGCTCTAGGGCCTACCAGCAATAGTCATCGGGTGAGCATAATCTCGTAGCGGTATGGAGTAATAACTTGTAACGAGTCACCGTCCATTCCGTCTTAATTTATTGACTCCGACAAGGTCAGGGACCAGCTACGTGTTGTATTGATTGAGCATTACTCTTGCAGTTTAACGTAAAGTAATTACCTTCCGATATTGTTGTATGAGTAATTGTATTGTGTTGTTACCAGATAGAGATTGTTATAGTGCATTTTATTTTTATAAAATTTTCTTCCTTATTAACTACCGTCTGGGTTCACCCCGTGATACCCTCTACTTCATCTTACCAATTAAAGTGTTTAACGAGAGTCTGAGTAGGATGTACAGGAATTAGATGATAATAGGACATAGGAGGACGGACAAGTGTTACAACATGTACTGAACTTAGTGCTATAAATGGAAACTCCACAACACATTCATAGCTTTGCAATAACACAGAAAACAACATAAACGTTTTGTTTATGTGCATAATGTTATTTTAAAAGTAAACAAGCAAAGAAAAAACCGACTCATGAAAAGCACAACAGAGTATCTATTTGTAGAAAATAAATTTATTTCTCATTTTGTTCCCGCGTCACTAGGGGCGGTGAAATTTCGCGAAAAGATTTCAAGACAAGTTGTACTTCAAAAAACTGCAGGGTCGTTTACCTGTCTTGATTGGCTGAATTACTTTTTGACACGTGTTAACAGTCTGTACACGAATCACGTAGGAGCCGTACCAATGTTGCAGAATTCTGAGTGGCCCAGTGAAATATGAAAACGCCTTCTCAAGCAGACAGCAACCAATGGCAATAGACGAGCTGCTGTTGGAGTCTACGGTGTACTCATGTTTTTTCACGAAAAGTCACTAGTTTCACGCATCACACATCCCTCACCAACCAATCCCACAATATATTAGTTAAAATATGTTTAAGGGGGGGGGGGGGAGGCACTTGCCTCCTGCCCCCTTTTTTCAACTCTTTTATTCATATAATTTTAAGCATTATAACGAACAACATTTCTTGTTCGGGGCTATACAATTGTCAGTATAACGCCCTGTCACAGTATGTCGGAACCAATAGATTTAAGTTAAGCTGAGAGATTTGGATGGCTCTTAACAACGAGGTCTTGAGAGCCGATGAGGGTGAAATGAGGCACCGGAATGCAAGGGGCGGGGGAAACGGCAGATGCCCGAGAAAACCCGCCGACCAGCGGTATAGTCCGGCACGATTCCCACTTGCCGAAAGGGACCAACAGGAAAGTGTTTGCGTTCGACGTGAGGGACTTCACGTCCTGCACGCCATTTTTCTGCAGTGCGCAGTGAAGATCGTTAAAATTCACTTGTTCAACGTCCCGCGTATGGCACACCTCGATTATAAATGTTAAATTCACGCCTGCAAATTGAGCAAGGTTCGGTGTGTTCGAGTCTGGTCCCCAAGCGTCCGTCAAAGGCGCCCGCCCGGACGTGACACGCGCCCGCTGCGTATTGTATATGAATGGAGTGTGGTGGGAGGGGGATGAAATCGCACCGCCTTTCCCCGGGGGCAAGCACAGCAACTACCCCGCCAATACCTCCGGGGGGGGGGGCGGAAACATGGCGCGGCCCACAAGGGGAGGAAGCAGGGACATTCGTCGGTATCCGTACCAGCGGACGCGTCCGAGCAAAGGTAATTCGCGGCAAGCGGTACGTCCGTTTATCTACCACTCCAGTACACCCCTTCTCATCCCATTCCATCAATCCGGCCTCATCCCTGTGTTGTTCCCTTTCTCTTCCGTGCACTATGCTGGCAGGTGGAATTAACCAGAGCATGTGTATAGACTGGAACTGACACGGCTCGTTGACAGAAAACCCTACATGGCTCTCTTTCAAAATCCGACAACAAAGTTTCAAGAGAACGTGCGTTGATATAAACTATTCACGGTAAAGTGAGCACTTTTGAAAGCCCTCTCATTTGGAATCGCAGTCAATGACTATATTTTGTTGTAGCCTTAAACGTTTACTTCCGAGTGCGGTGGAATATACACACTGTGAAACTTACATGGCAATATTATTTTAAAAAATTGTGGATATAGGATTAAAAAAAATGGCTGAAAGGAAAAACTAGGTAGGGCCCTTAAAACTGCTCACTTTACCGTGAACAACCGACATTTCTAACACATTCCCTCAAATAAATTCCGCAAAATGACAGATAAAATTATAATACATTTTCTTTCATGTCCTTGCTGTATGTATTACATTCACGATAATGAATTAAAATGATTACTTTAAAAACTTTTTATGAGCAGAACAACTTAAAACAACCCATTCATATTCAAATCCATCCGTGTACAGCAAAGTCTCACAGAAGTAAACGCAAAATTACATTGCGAAATAGCCCGTGAGCAAAATTTATGAAACTTCCTTTCCCTTCTTCCATAGTATTAATGTGTGTTGTGATTATCTACAACACAGCGATCGCTATTCACGGCCAACAAATTGCTTTTTACAGAATTTAAAAATATTGAGCATAAAAATCTATCTATTTAAATATAAGGTGACCAGAAAATATTGGGCCGCTGTATTTAAACGCCATTTTAAGCCAGAAAGCTACTGATTTCGATGTCCACATCTTGATGTTCGTGACCAGCGGTATTGAGTAGACAAAGTATAAAAGGATCAGCTTTATGTTCGAGCGTTAGCCCGCATATGTTTCTATCTCGTACGGCTAATAATAAACAGGGTAGCATCCCGTCTGACACAGGGATACTGGGAAATCCCTTGCAACGACCCGCTTGTGATAGCTGCCGATGTCAGACCCGTACTCGGCACGGGGTTACACGACAGGTGCGAGTGACGTTCTAGGAGGCCTGGTCCAGGGCCACGTTGAAACAGCACAGCAGCCGTGGCAACTCAAGGTGGCGCCAGATACAGGTGGCGCCGCTGCGCCAGAGAGATGATCACAGAGCGTCCCGTCTCTGAACGCATCAGTTTCCGATCGTGGCTGCACCGACCCCAAGGCTCTCGAGAGGACAGATGTGGGTAAATACCGAGAGATTCGGACACAACTATGGTATTTGTTGTTCGCGGTTACTTAAGCGCTTCAGAAAGCCTTTCGTATTTTATTTTTTCGCCACAATATGTATCCTATCTCATGGACCTATAATCTCTATACTATTAAAAAAGAATTAAAGTTACGCCCAAACGTAGTGCAAGGGGGGTCTAGAGGGGATAGATAGTACCCCATGGAGAAGGGGGGCAAGTTATGGTTGCCAAACCCCCCCCCCCCAAAAAAAAACCACTTCCGGGGGGGGGGGGGGGTGTTTGTGCCACAGGCTTAAAATTCGTGTATACCATAAAAGTCGGAGTCGGATGTACCGTAATTATTGTACACGAGTGAGCACCGATAGGCGCGAGCGAGCACGTGCCGGAGTTCCCAGACGACAATGTACCATAAATACTAATTCGTACGGTTACCCGTACGTTAGATGAGCACTTGGTGAGATTAGCATAAATATTTCACATTGATTGTGCAAACAGTGCAAATGCGAAAATGTTCAGCCTCGGGAATTTTGACACCGAGCAAACTCAAAAATATAAGCGGCCGAAAAGCATTTTGCCTCACAGGCCGCCATAACCTCCCTAAATTACTCCAGTAAGTTGCGTGATAATTCCCACAAACACATACAATGATGCAAAGCAATACGTGAACACAGAACCAGGAAAGCAGGCTCTGTACAACTTCTGGTTCGGAGATAGCCCTGTGGTTTACATTGCAAATTTGTTTTCTATGCTACACTACGTACGCACCCGAGTGTCGGCATCGCGGGATCCAACCTGGAGTTTCGGGCTGGTGTAGGCCTGTGCGTTGGCCCTATACACCAACATGATACCCAATATGGCGACCTCCAGACTGGCGATTATATTATTTATACCCTTTCAATACTAATTAATAGGGTCACCTGTTTTTCGCGAAAATATTTACGTGGAGACTAGACTCCAATATCCAATGTGCACACTTGCTGTCTTCATTTGACTATTGGCCGTTTGTTTTTTGAACGAGGACAGAATTCTACATAAGTGAGCCAATCAGAATTAAGTTTCTTCGATACTGGCTGTCCGTGATTCGCGGGCACATAGATAAGTTGCGTAACAATTTCAATGATCCAATCACGAAAGTGGTTCTGAACAAAAGTGCGTTGGAACACAACTTATCCTGAAATCTTTTCGCGAAAAACAGGCTCCCCTGCTAATTAACTAATTCTTCGAAACTACACTGGCCACGCACAACTCTGCAACACTACACACAACACCACACTAGCTACAAATGAACTTTCACTTTAGTTAATGCCATTTCATTACATCGCACCACCACCCCCTTCCCCTTCCTTATTACTCCTATTTTTATGCCTGGAAACTAACACTTTTTTCTGCTTCCAGAAAGATGACTGGCATCTGCGGGCGGGTGGCGTAGTTCTGTCCCCCGCCTCCAGGGCCGTGCTACTGCGGTACGGCCCTGGATACATTCCAGCAGCGGATCGACACATTTCATATCACCCTCATTAACCTCACAAAGTCTATCTTAGCGAACTAATAATAATCCTACTTTCTCCAGCCCTAGTCCAATAAAGGAATTACACTTATCCTCCGCGACTGTTGCATAGTTTTTCCCAGGCCCTCTCCACTTTGCCTGGTTTTCTATGCCCTTATCTAGCCCCTTCTTTCGGGGTGTGCCCATGGCTACAATTGCGGCCATGGCACCAGACAACCCTGCTATAGCCGCGATGCATGCGCCCAATTTTATTATTTAACCCCGACCTAAGGTGTAAAGGGCTTGCCCTGAGATGCATCCCATTCTCCAAACGCCTTAGCTACTAACATGCATGCCGGAGGGCACACAGAACTGTGTGCCCTCCTACGCAGTGAATGTGTAGAATTGTTACATACACAAGCAGAAAATAATTACGCAGTTCTTACTCAAATGTAGAGAAAAAAACGTTCAAATTGTTACTTACCTAAGAATTACAATTTCAACTAAAAGTAAAAAAAAAAAAAATTGCTACGTTTTCTTAATCTGCTGCCAACATTATCACCAGTACTCTAGCCTTTGCTTGCGAAACAAAATAATACAGAATGAGTGCAATATTTTACCGGCGTTCATCAGTTGCGGTCTTCAACACCTGTGGGGGAGGGGGGAGATGTTAAGACAAGTTGTAGATAGACAACGACGGAATGCGCACGAGCGGAGGAAACCGAAGTACCAGTAGAAAACCCACCAGCGAACGGCAACGTCCGCCACGTTACCCACTGAGGGAAAGTTACCACCTGACCTCACTGGGAAACTAACATTGTTTGCCACGCTGGAAGGTGAGTGGTAAGACGTCTATGCCACCACCACGGTCCCTTCTACACAGGAATTAACACCCACCTTTTGCTATAGAATGTTCTCGGTTAATTTAGAACTCTAGGAATTAACCTTTTAAAATAGTCCTTGCTCCTAACTGCTTGTATTTTAACGGGCACAATTACTCCAGCACTCTCGGTGCAGTTGGCAGCAAGAACTGAAATTGTTCCGTGTTAAAGCGTCGTATTAAATATGCCAAGTTTACGTTTGATGTCACTGAAAACTTATAATCCATTCACATTTACTCCACACTTTTCTGAGGCCCCGCTAAAGTTCTAAGTCTAGGATATTCCTCCACCTCGTGCAAAGTAAGCTTAACTAAGTCTAGAAAATTACACCAAAGGACATCGCTCCGAATTCGTACGCACCTACTCGTAATAGTATTTACCATGAGAACTATTTCGTACTAGGCGCTACCAACACACATTATTTCACACTGTTTTTATTCATATTCATTATAAATAATACTTCATTATTTATAAATTAATATAAGTAAAACTTCAAATTAACGAAAAAAAAAAGGAACTTTAAGTTAACGGATGTATAAAACGGATGTGATAGATGGAGTATTTAGGAAATAACTAAACACGGTATACATGGGGTGATTTTTCAAAGGTTCGTTTCAAAAACTGTGAAGAAACCATGTATGGACTATATTTAATTTAGTTAGTGATTTATGCACATAAAGAATCAAAACGGGCATATCAGTATTACATTACATACCTAACAATTTCAAATTGTAATTTGATCGACGCATGAATGAAGTGAAAGGTTCCATGGCAATATTTAAGTTACATATGGCGGCGAGATACAAAATAGGCAGCCAAGTAGATCCTTACGAGGGCTTTCAAAAGTGCTTACTTAACCGCGAACAACCTATAGGCTACCCCACGAGGCAGCGTCGTTATGGGTTAGAGGAGGCTGGACCGTGTGGGCTACATCTGTTTTGCTTCTTTGCCAGCTTGAATAATGCATGGGATATGAGACGCGGGAAGGGATGAAGCACCGACCAAGTGAATACGGGGAGGAAACACGGGAGTACCAGGAGAAAACCTCCGCACGCTCACTGAGGCCCTGTAGAACTAAGCTGTGGGCGGGTAAATAATTAGTGTAAGAATATATGTAAACTTGGTGACATCTGTAACCTCACAAGCCTATCAATGGTATCGTTACATTAAATGTATGGCGCTAAAACATAAAAGTTTATTTGCTGATGACGTCTTAGATAGCCTGGGAAGTGTTCACTAATGAACGAACAATTTAACCATTCAGAATTTTGCTTATTCGTAACATTGTTTGTGGCATGTGATGACAGCGAAAAGATAAACTTAATCTAGTTTCGCTTGAGTTTTGAGTTCTTAAGACTATTTTCATGACTGCTATGGTACAGCTGGTAAAAAAAACTATTATTAATAATTTATGAAGCGCGTTAAAAGGAAATCTGTTTTCTAGACATTACACGCCATTCCTTCCGGGAGATATTTGGAAGGGTTAAAATGGCTGACACACCCATATCACATGCCAACATAGGCTGCTCATGATAAAATGAGCACTTTTGAAAGCCCTGCTTAAGATCCCCTTGTATAGACGTCGTGTATTCTCTCGCCTTATGTAAAATTAACATTGTCATGGGGCTCATAACTTAAGTCATGCTTCGGTCAAGAGAAACTGGGATTATGAGAAAAGTAAATATTTAAAAAAAATCTGCTTATTTTTACACTTCAGTGTATAAAGAAACAGAAAGGCAATGAGATATTCTCGGTTACAAAAAATTGTTATATAACACTTTTTATTCGACGTTAATATATGGAACTACTTTCCCTCCATCGTTACCAACTTTTCTGGGCGCAAGTCACTCAGTGCGCCCGTTAAAATATATGCAGATAGGGACAGTGACTTATTTCTAAGGTTGATTTCAAAAGTGCTCACTTTATCAATAATTCCTGGCAAATAAATTACAAATGTTTGTCTTAACAGCAGAAATGCACTTTTGCGGTTTAACCACCGAGTCAGTATCGTTAACTAGGTTCCTATAAAATCGTCGCTTTAATTTGGCGACAATCTAAACTACAAAAATTTTGTACGTTTCGGTCATGCCACTATTTGACAAATCTTAAAAGACTTCAAGCTAATTAGCAAATCAAACGACAAATTGTTGTTACAATGCCAATGAACAAACAACGACGATTTGTCGGTACAGAAGTTTGCCGAATGTAAACTGACCAGCAGATGCCCTAATTTCCCAGGTCTTTACACGTAACATGTTACTAAAGTTTAATTCTAAAATACCGCTGGCATACCAAGTCATTCCTCCGTAACAACTCCTCTTTAACGTCGCGCAACGAAATTCTCCTGCCTCCCATGCAGTTTTGTGGCTTCTCCTCAACTTCACAACAAATTCCCATGCCTGCGATAAACAGAAAGAAATAACAAAACAGAGGTATGAAAAAAAATGGAGGAAAGCCGGAGGGCTTCAGAGCAAACAACCGTGAACTTGCAAATTAATGCGGAACATCACCCCCCCCCCCCCCCCCGCCCAAATGGTTGGATGAACTTCCGAGTTTAACATTGCGGTGCCTTGCATACGCCTGGTTTCAGCTGACGTACCACAAATCTCAAAACTAGTAAAAATAAATGTTAAGGAAAAGAGTTGGACGCTCCCCATTTTATATATTATTTATATTATTCGCCATTACTATTGTTTGGTAAAAAAATTTGAAAATGTGACTTTTTTTGAGCATAGAACTATTTAAATATATTTTAGATACGATTACTGTTTGACCTTCTGCACTACTGTCGCTTCTGCAGACATTCTGAGTAGGTAATAAATAAATAAATCCCATTTATTCCACATGGTAAACAAACAAAGGTACTCCATTGGAGTTATTTAACCATCTGAGTAATACATCATGCCTTTCAAATGAATAAATTATAATAATGAATGCTGAACATATTTTGTGTCTCAAAAACAGGCAAACGTAATGATTTCTACCCCCCCCCCCCCTTTAAAGTCAGCATTTTACGTTGCAAGGTAATGGACACAATCAAAATACAAAAGGATGTCCTGACTTATAGTTAGCTTCGAATCACCTCTCAACCAACTTGGCATTATAAAGTGAAACCCCATGAAAGTATTCCGGCAAGACTTTTTCATTATAACTGTTCTAATATACCGTCGTTTCGTCATTGTTCATAGTTGTAACAGGACAAGCAAATATGATTTTCTCTCGTTATGCTGATAATTTCGGAACACACAGAGTCACACTCATCACAATAAAAGAGGTACTGGACACAGAACTTCATTAACAAATTTAGTTTCTTTACAAACATCTATTTACGTACAGAATATGAAGGTTCGAACAGATATAAATAGTATATATTTTCTTAAACCAAACTCAATGTTATAACTATTATTGCGTTGCTTGATTGTGGAACTCCCAAAAGATTAATTCAAATGTAATGCGGCATCATCGGCCATCTTATATATCTCCTTGGTAGACAGCACGTCTTGAATAACACATAAACATATCTTTTCTTACTGGTAATGCACTTTCTCCTGTGCAACAGTATTTTTCATTAGCGTCCTCAATAACTATCCTAGTGCGGGGTGCTAGCGGAAAATACTACTACTGATTGTCAGTGCTCATCAGCAGTATCGGAACTTGGGCTAACGTTGCCGAGAAGAGAGACAACTGAAAAACGCTTGTAAATTCTGTTCACGATCAAGTGAGCACTTTTTAAATGAACCTTAGAAAAAAGTCACTGACCCTGGCTACATATACTTTAATGGGCGCACTGAGCATTCGCACAGTAAAGTTGGTAACGATTCATGGATAGTAGTTCCATATCTTAAGGTCGTATTAAAAGTGTTAGGTAACCGTTTACGATAAATTAAATTATTTCTTTTCCTTTGCTTTTGTTTATGCACCGAAGTGCAAAAATGAGAAAATTTGTAAAGTTTTTTCTTCCTAATAATTTCACAGTTTCACTTGACCGATGCCTGAATAATGTGATGAGGCCCATGACAATATTAATTTTACATAAGGCGGCAGAATAAACAACGTGCATACATGTAGGTCTTAAGCAGGGCTTTCAAAAGTGCTAATTTTACAATGAACAGCCTATACCAGAAGGCAGCATTTTATAAAACTTGTTTTGAGCAAATAAAATTATTTTTGGAATGAGGCCAAAAAAATGTTCTTAAGTTTATTTAACAAAATACGTAGTTCTGGTAACTTTAATTTTACTCGACAAAGATGTTTCTTCATAACACGTTCACATATGTTTTGCATTAGAAATTTTATTTCACCAACAAAATGTTTTGTTAGAGCATACAAAAACACGTATTTTGTTAGCCAAAACAAACCGCTCAGTAGACCATCTCGTCGACAACCCAGCGACTAGAAAAAGGATGTTACGGCTTGGGCAAGCCCTTGCAGAAGTGCTTGTCTGAACACACCAGCACATGTCTACAGAGAGCGAGGTAACGGAAGCTTAACACCGCCGCGGCAATCAGGAAACAAGCCTCCGGGCAGTACGCATATAAACGCAAGAATTGTAAACGGCCGCCATATTTAAGGCCGCTGAAGGGTCGAACTCGGGTCTTACCACATCCAGGCGACAACCAGGCAAGCTGGACAGAAGAATGGGGTTTCGTCCACCGTAGGCCGCCATAGTGATCAGCCTTCGGCATCATGAAGGTAAAAACGTTCCGGTAGTTAGAAGGGAGACACTTAATTAGAGGCACGTGGCAATTATTTATGAACTAATCTATAAATACTTGCAGCTAAATAGTAACTAACATATTGAGCTCCCCCGACGCAACTCTCAAGGTACAAGCTAAATCTGAATCAGTGAGAATTTCGCTGTTTCAATCAGTCAAACGTATCTGACTTATTCAACAGTCACTTCAGTGAATTTAACTAATGAATCAGCGAAAAAATGCCAGATTTCCTTCACTTATTGATTCAGTGATATCTTCCACTGATACATAAGTCATTTTTTTTCAATATTTACTCAGTGGTTTATTTTTTACTGATAGATCACTTAAACAGAGTGTAAAAATGGCCATCAAACAACGTTTAAAAATGGCCGTTTCACAAAGTGTATCAAGTGAAATAACAACGAATAAACTATTAAAACCAATAAATATACTTTCTAAAATGTGTTTCGTCTTTCAAAAAGCTATGTTGTGATATAATAGAAACACACAGCCTTTCATTACGTTTTTACGTCTTTCATTTCGTTTTCATGTAATCGTCACAGCGCTCTGTTTGAAGGTTTCAACTGCATATAATGTGATGAAGAGAGGGCACTCGTATATACTATTCGTTTTAACAATAATAACGGTACCAATTAAACCAAAAAAACTAATAATAAGAGCATACAATATTAAATCTTCACGATTTTGCGGCGCAACTATAATGTATATATTTTCTTACTATTTCAAGTTGGCGTGGTAGCGTAGATGTCAAGGTAACGGCCTAGAGTCGAAAGGTGTGCGGTAAATTGCGCAATATAGATAGTAAACTATCGTAAATAAGTTTATTTAACGTAATTATTTGGCTACAGTCCTAAATATTTAATTCGCCACTGTAGTCAGCCATCGCTTATTCAATCAGTGAAATAATTTCACGTCACTAATTCAATTAGTGAAATACTTTCACGTCACTAAATCAATCAGCGAAATTTTTTCACTGAAACAATCAGTAGTTTTCCACTGATTGTATAGGTAGAGTCATTTTCACTGATTCGAGTAGTTGAATTTCACTGCGAACCAGTGGTATCCACTGATTAGAATTTAGTTAAGATATTGTAAAGTGTTGTATTGAATATTGCAAAACGCTGTATGAAAATGCGTTTTAATTACATGACAGTAGAGAATCTCGCTTTATTCATTATGAGCACGCATCCTCACGTACTTTGAACGGCCTCCAAATGGGACCGTTGCATGGAGCAAGCTGGGACGGAGAAGGAATATGCCAAGGACTGTAGTACGAAACCATCCCATCAATCGCCTGGGCGTGATTTCGGAATTCCCGGAAAACCGAACTCAGGATGGTCGGACCGGGAAACGAAATCGGGTCCTGCCGATTGTGACTCAAATCTTTCACCACTACACCACTTCACTCGGTCTTTCAGCAAGGTGGGATTTCTTATTGCCGTGACGTAATATCGCATCTGTGCTGTCTGTATTTAATAAAAGAGATAAAAAAAAAGTCACCAGCGTGTCATTGTTAGTTCTAATGGGAGGACCATCAAAAGACGTACCCGTGAAGATGGAAAGGCTTTACTGGTGAAAGACCAAGACATGGATGATTGCCTAACGAGAGACGAGAAATTCATCAGGGCATATGATGATGACTGAGTGAAAGGTGTCATAGGATTCCAGTGAATCACTTCCAATTTTGGCGACATCATTGACGATAGACGTGCTCCTGAACGAAAAATGCTAGACTGCTGAATTACGAAAAACGGGGAAAACTGTATGTAGCACACAATAAAATCACTTCTGAATGTCGGACCGGATATAATGATACTGCCTCTTGCGAACAGAGGCAGAGAAATTTCGCCAGTTCAATAAATTGTTGGTTGACTTCACTTGTGCTTTCTTGTTAAAATTTAATTGGGCCGCGCGATTCTTTTATTTTTTTGTGGGAGGGGGGGGGGGGGGCTTTATAAAAATCAAAGCCAGCAATAAACACTAAAAATCAAATTAAAATTAATAAAGCAGAGCTCAGCCCACGGGCAGAAAAATGAAGATCATATCAACAGGCAATAGACAAACATTGGCTAATGTTATAAAGGGTTTAAAAGTTTCGCCTTAAAGCCAAATAAACATGATAAAATGTCCTAGCATGTACTTTATTAATCCCACGCTCCACCACCAGCACCATGCTGCTATTCTTTTCTAATGATATTTGAAGTGGAGGGTAAGTAATTTTTCAGTTAGTCCAGATGCTGCATAGGCACAGAACCTTAAATGCGATGCGCGCTACCTGTACGACGTACTGGAGAGTGAGTGAGTCAAGAGATTTGGGCGGCTCTTAACAGCGAGTTCTTAAGAGCCAATGAGGGTGATTGAGGTGAGTACGGAGCGGCGCCGGAATGGAGGGGCGGGGTAAACGTGAGATCCCCGAGAAAAACCCTCCGACCAGCGGCATCGTCCGACACGATTCCCACATGCGAAAATCCGGGAGTGGCCCGGCCGGGGATTGAACCCGGTTCGCCTTGGTGGAAGACGAGCAGCTGACCGCTCAACAACCGCGGTCCCGACATACTGGAGAACATTTTACAGAATTTATCAACGCGGAATGACTTCAATGACTATACTGGAAGCTGTTAATTCTTGTAAGTGCGATGAGTGAGACGAGTTGAGAAGGCTTGAAGAGCTTCCGATGCCTTGGAAACTTCCGAGAATTCATGTGATGGCTATCAGTTTCTTTGCCATATTGGTTTTATTTGGACTGGTTTTGCACGTTTGAATGCACTGTCTTATAACTGGTTCACAAGTTCTTCCGGGTAGTTCAACACAGCCGTAGTCCAATCAAAGATGTTATAAGAAAGCACAGGCCCTTAAAGTCTAACGCGTCATTATTTCAATTCGTAAAATTTCCATGTGTCCACAAGAAGGGTGAAGCCTTATACAAACAGGACAAAGTCTCATGACTGAGAGGACAAGGCATTGGCGCAATGCCAAGTGAAGCAAGGTCTCAAATGGAAGACACAAGCTCGATTAGATGAAATACGGTGCGGTGCCTAACTTTCCCAAGTAAAAGCGCTGCTTCAGAGGGAAACACAGCACTTCGGCACGTGAAACTTATAACTTCTACTGTCGGTCAGAAGGTGCTACAAGCAGTAAAAGCACGAACCTTTCGCCATCTCAGATAATGTCGAAACTAGAGTTTTAATTCAACTGTTACAAAAAAAAAAAAAAATTATATGTACGCTGTCTTATTTAGGCGTACGTGGACAAAAAATAAGATAACAAATTTTCCGTCCACGCATTAATCGTGGAGGGTTAATTTTCTCCATTGTATATAAATGGTGGAAGAAAATGCATTATTTTAATTTTGTCTACAACACTGCGATACATGTCATAAGATATGCCTATTAAATTTTGTAATATTTCTAGTGGCAGTATGATAGGAGGGTTTTGGGTGTGGAGGCCTGTATAATGCTCAACAGTGAAACTCTGCGAAGGAGTGTTGATACTGTGAGGATGATTATCATACAAGGGACTTGGAACCTCTTGTAATAAATACTACAGGGGAAGTTTAAGACAGAATGCTATAAGGACATTTCGATCGGATAGCTGTTGTCTAGGGTAGAACAACAGTTCGGAGATGATAGTTGTGTGTTTCTATATGACAATGCTCCCTATCATAAAGTATTGTAATTCTAAGGCTCTATTCAAAAGTAAATGTAATTGATTACTCGGACAAGAAACACGTTTTGGATACAAAGAAACTTAGCACAAAAGTCAGAGATCGCAACAATAAACCTTAAGACAAATTAGTATTATTAATATTATTGTTAATTACAATTTTGGTGAGCATTTTTTAAATACCCGCTGAACAGTAGTTTCTTTGTAATCATTACTTATTCGCCTAAATTTAAAATTTAACATTACTCTTTACATAATAACAGTTAGTCAAGCGTCATCAAGTGAGAATGAGTGTGTGACGTGAATATGTTATTAGTATTACGCCAATTCTTAAAAATAATGTGAGTAAAATACAAAAAAAAATGACCTACGTCGCCACAAACTTACACATTATAAACATTATTATTTTAGAGACTTCTGTTGCAGATAAAAACTACTTTCGCACTGCTGCATCTCGAATAAAATGCCCTCACGAAGTTGCATTAAAATATGCTACAGGCTTTTCAATACCAAAAAGTCGGAGCTACACGTTCAATTCTCATATTTAACACGCTTTATGATAAAATCACAGTACACCAGTTCCGTGCTCTGCGCGCATAGGCGTTAACGCGTGCATCAGCAACAAAAACAGAAGCTAAGCGCCCCAGAAAACATGGCTCTTTCACACACACACACACGCGGGCAAACAGGAAAACAAAGCCCCGAGAAGAAAACAAACACGACTATGGGCGGAAAATAGCAGAGTGCGAGACCACATTTCGTGCGAGTTTTACCTATACCGCTTGATCGATTTTGTACCCCACACAAACTAAACTCCGACTATACGAAACCCTTGGCATTTTCTTTTAAGCAATCCTCTACAATAAAAAAAATCATAAGCAAAGTACTGTTCAATCGCCGCCGTTTAAAAGTTTGAAGTTTTCTGCGCCGAACCATACAGACACCACATTAACATTCAACCCTTTGAGGACGGCACAAATTTACGAGCACTGAAGAAAATGTTGAAGTGAGTTGCCTATATTCTCTACTACATCAACATCAGTTGCGTTGGTCTGTGTATTTCCACTTACCATCGTCCTATTGGTCCTGGCTACACCAGACACGCCTATCGTACTTTTCAACGTTTATTATTGGCTGGCCGTTGACCAATAAAGTCGTGCTGTGACTGTCTACCAATTAGCGTCTCGCGACAGGGTTAACCGGTTTTTAAATCCATCGCGTTCATTTGAGTAATTATTGAAAGGAACAGTTTTATTGCTGCGAACTGAATTGTTGACTAGTTGTGATGTTTTACTTAGATTTTGTTAAAATCCAGAGAAACAGTAAAAATATAAACGTGTGAGACTTGTCTTCAAGAGCAAAGTAATTTCCATGCTAACGTAACCACGAGTATATGTGTGCGTACTCCTCAAAGGGGAAAAGAAGTTAGAACAGTCTATGAGGTCGCCCTTGCGATATTTTTGTTTATGATTGGTGATGCAACCCGCTTTCTGACCTTCACAGTCTAACTGGAAAGAGCCTCACTGATTCATCAACAGGAGTAACACCACATAAGGGCTCTTTCCACCTGGTGGAAAAATCCCGTCATAAATATTCCTGCCGCGAAGTTAGTCTACGAACTCGAGCGCGCTCACTTTGTGAAGAGGCATGACGAATAAGGTTACAAAAAAAAAAAACCCCACCAAGAAGCGCGCAAGGTTAATGGCGAGTGCAGGGTAATAAAACTGGTACAAATCGAGCTGCAGCGCAAACATGGCGTCCTGTCCGCGGCCGAGCTGTACACGCCAGGTCGTAAATAAAACCATAAAGCGACGGCAAGACCATTCACGACTCCACGTGCTGGCCACAACGTCCCGACGAACGTTTACAGCTCTATCACACGTCCCCTAGAGGGAACTAAAAACACCAAGTTCAGTAAAAATAAAAAATAAATAAAAAAAATTCCGTGAGGCTCCCCCCTGAACCAGAACCCCCGCGAGAATATCAGTATGGGCGGCAGACATATTGACTACACTACGTAACAATGGCAAATACTGTTGACCTTCGATGCTGCGTATCATAACAAAAAAAAACTGATCCCCTTCCTCTTAATTTATTCTTCATTCATTTTCGCCAACTTTAGTGACGCAACAATAACAGTTAAGCCAGATACAAAAAAAAACATAATTATGTTAATTAATTTTGAAACGTACTCACGCGCATTAACTTTATTTAAATAACTTGAATTTACCCGCAGATATAATCCATTCACGGTTAAATCCAACTTTTCTTCAGCGATGCTTAAGTTCGATTTCAGTGTATTCCTCCACCTCATGCAAACAAAGATTAACCGAGTTTAGAAAATTGCACCAAAGGAACAGCGCACCGCCTTAGTGCACACTCAGTGCAATCATATTTTGCATGAGAACTTCTTCTTACTAGGCGTTGTCAACACAAATGTGTTCTCTCTGGTTTTATTCATATTGAAGATAAATAAAATTGTATAATTTTCAGATAAATTATAAGTAAAAGTTCAATTAAACAAATATGAAATAGTTTTATGTTAACACGAGTGTAAAACACTTTTAATACATGGTATATTTATGAAACAACCAAACACGTCGTACATGGAATTATTTTTTCGAAGGTTCGGTTCAAAAAGTGTGAAGAAACTGTGAATACAATATATAAAACACGCCATGGTTGCAAATATATAGCTATAAATACGAAAAATTCGCGAATTCATTCCAGGGCAACATAGAATTAAAACGCGTGTACACTGGAGTCACCTTTGCAAATTGGATTACGGATTATTAGACACGCCCTGGACGACTCTGAGCGAACAGCAGGCTTACAAGGAAACAAGAAGCTAATCCCGAACTGCCAGGCGTGGGGTAACATTAGGACAGCGGCCAAGGAACAGCCATCTGAGGATCGACTGTACAAAGGAGTGTGGAGTCTAGCCTACAGGTCAATGAACTCGCGAAATTTTCCTATCCTTATATATATATACCAATATACCAAATTGTATTATCACGTCTGTGTGTTTCGGGACGGAAAATGAACATCCGAAAAGCCTACAATAACTTCTGAAAAGTCAGCTTTAGTAATGACTAACATCCATCACAGGAGAATGACGGTTTATTCCTACAGTGCTGCTGAAACAACGTGGTTCCACCTAGGGTAAGCAAATTGTTTAAATGAATAAATACTTCGATATGCTAGTACACAAATTTCAAATGAAATTTACCGCAAATATAAAATAATCTAGTTACGGGAAATGTATCCCTCCCCTTTTTTCTTCCAACCATTCGCCAGGTGAAAGCACGCGTTTGATGTAAGGGTGGGTTTACGATTGACTTAACAGAATACGTGTGCCGTGTGCTTCGTATATGAATCAATGTGTTCAAGGGTATTGGTTTATGACTTGTGTGTGTGGGTCTTGACGGGTCGTGTGCGTTCTTGGCTTGACTTAAGATATCGTTATATTTTATATCTTCAGTACAAGTCCAGACGAAGTTGCCAATCAGAGCCTAGTGACTTTTATTGTTGGCGGGAAACTGTATTTACATTTTGGATTTAGGTTATGTCGTATAGTGAAATCGTATGCAATTAATTATATACCTCTTTATTCAAATAAGCATTCAAGGTCATGTTTTATTTCTTGGAAGAGGTTATAGAATTCGCTTCATTTAACCTGCTACAAATTTATTTGCGTAAATGCCCAATGTTGGCAACAACATTCCCTTTTATAAGATAACAAAAGTTTTTCAAAATGATTACACATGCAGTAACCACAAATAATTAAATATATGTAAATAATATTCCCTCTTGCCCATTTTTCCAGGTTACGTCGGTTGCTTTGGTGTCCGGCAATTCTGATTGGCTAGACTTAACAGTTGTTAGATCAATCATCAACTTCAAAACTTATTTTTCGCATACTAAACGAGTCATACGTACAAATCTAAATTCTTTAGTATTTAATCGTAAATCCACCCTAAACCAAATGTAAATAAACTGAACATCATTGCTTGAACACGTGGTTTTGGTAGTTATTTTGGCAATTCTAAGAGTTAATGTTGGGGAGTGCGTAGAATACGAATACCAATATACATCATCTTTAATCTGTGGGTGGTTCCCTAATACAAAATATGGGCCATTCCGTAGCAGTTTCTAATGGTCCGGGAAAATTGCTCCGTCTCTAATGACCTCGGGGGCCGCAGTAGTGTGGTGGTCAGACTTCGCCTTCCACCATGGCGAACAGGGTTCGATTCTCGGCTGGGTCACCCATATTTCAGCATGTGGGAAACGTGATGGACGTTGCCATTAGCCGAAGGGTTTTTCTCTGGGTACTCCCATTTCCTCCGCCATTACATTCCACCGCTGCTCCATCTGCACCTCTCATTTCACCCGGTCCGGGCGTTCAAGACCTCGATGTTAACTGCGGACAAAAATCTCTCAACACAGCTCTAATGTAGCTCGCTGCCGACGGAACGGTGAGCATCACATGACTACCTACCTATAAGCTATTCACGGTAAAGTGATAAATTTTTAAGGACATCCTAAATTTTGTGATGCGTGCTGTACTAAAGATGGCACAACACTTGTTTCGCTGTCACGGCCAATGAGCTGTAGGCTATATGTTCGGCTACAGTTACACGGAACTAATTATGGCCTAGACCAGTAAGACGGTTTGCGAATCATTTACCCACAGGTAAGATAATTGGTCATTGAGCTTCGCAGTGTGCAGTACAAAAATTACTTATACGTTCCTAATGTACACAGTTGTGTACACTGGGTCGGAATGGGTTAAAAACGCTCCAGAGACAAGCAGATGGCCACTGGACATCAAACAAAGTTGGATCCTTTTAAGTGACTTGCCATGTGGTCGAGTTCAGAAGAAATCTTATCTCCGGAAACACTCCCACGCGGAAGACTGCAGGACACATTTATATTTGGCTCTCGGTTAACACTGAGCTCCTTGCAGTCGAGTCTGAGCTTCTTTATTCTGCCCACTGCGCGTATTTCTACAGTCACGTGTAAAGCCCCTGTCACAGTCAAGTTTTCGCCTTCAACTATATTTGAGAATACAATTTGAAGACAAAATACGGCCATCAAATTTTTCCTTCCAACAAATTTTATCACATAATCTTGAGAATGTGTTGGAAAATGTATCACACTATCATATTTATCTTTACTGTGAGAATATAATTTGAATTATCATTTAAAATTTATTTTCAATTTCGTTTTTTCCATGCAGGCCACTACAGGAAGAAGTGTAAGGACTGTTGTAATTTATTTTTGTTTCTTTAGTAAATTCAAATTTTATTTATCAGACATGTTTCCTACACAATGAAATTTAATACCTCTGAGTTCATGATATTATGTGCAACATTCACTTAAAATAGCATTAATGTCCATACAGCTTCTACGTTAATTAATTATCTTCATAACCTACTTCGTTTCCAGAAATTGTTCGCTATTTTAAAGTTTCTTGGCGTCTATTTTTGTCGTGCACGATTCTGATTGGCTGAGACTATCAAACATTAAATACATTTTAGAACTGGTCAAATCTTCAAATGTTTGATTGAAACGAAAGCCACCCAACTTTTTCAGACAAACATGGCGGCGTTTATGACGTTTCGATGCCGTCATAACTGTCCAATTTTATTTGACCAAACGTATTGGAAGCAATTTGACGGGAAAATTTGACAGGGTGACAGGGGCTTAAAAACAACCATTGCCATGAGCACAGAGCCATATGCAGAGGAGGGGTTAACGAAAGTTCATAACCATCCCTCATCGGCTCAAATATTTATTTTCAAAATCCCATCCCGAATGTCCTATTTTAACGGAAAAGGAGGGCCCCGCACTATAGTACGTATGGAGCTGGTTAACTGGGATGTTAGTTGAATGCACCTTCCCGCCGGTTGAGTATACTATCTCAATCCTTGTCCATCGGGGGACTCATCGACGTGTTGCTGTTAATACTGCATTTGGAGGTCGGGGTACAAACATTTGACGAGTACTCCCCTAAAATGGCGACCGGGAAGAGGCTATGCCGCAGTGGCGATGAAGTTTTATGTCAGTCAGCCTACCTTAACTATCCTCCCCCGCCGCATACAATGATACATTTGTTATTCTCATGTTCATTATTCATTCCACTACTACGCATTCTTAAAGCATCTATTTTGTAATTTTATGTAGTAGGCATATTGTTATTTATCATATTCTCTCACGATTTCCCAGGATTAATTCAGAGGTAGTTTCAATTCACAAGTTTTATTTCAAGTTGACGCGCATTTAAAGATTTTAAGTATTAAGCGTAATAAACATCTAGATGCTTTATCGCCGCCATCAAGATAGTGAAAAAAAAATTATAATTGTTAAAAATAACACGCCGAATTCTGGCAGACCGAAATAACTGAGTTATTCTTTCCAATTATTATTAACACACAGACTTTTTCGAATGTAAACTAGTTTCCAATTTGGATTACTGATGCTTACGAGATGAGCATGTTTGCGTTACGTTCAAACTCCTTCTTTCAGAAAGTCACAGCTATAGTCAAGCGTATTTCGCGACTTAGGCTCAACGTAGACCTCAACGCCCTTTACGGACTCATTGCGGTGTGTACACTAGCTTATGCCGTAGCGCGAAACTTTTGTACTGCGTTGTACATAACTCGCTCACACTGCTGCTATTTACAACTGGCTTGCAGTGACAATGGGCGTGCCTGAAGAGGTACTTTCCGAACTATTATCATAAACATACTCCATTGCAAAACTTTGTTATAGTCGCAGTACACGTTCAATGTAAAGAAAAAACTTAAAGACAAAATAATAAAGTAGGAATATAAAGGCGCCAGGGTTAGCTGTTGTTGACAACACTGTAACCAGCAGACAATCGTAAGAAGGAATAGAGGCAAATACGACAGGAGAAATTACACTACACAACAAATAGACTGCTTGTAATCTAAATACAATTCCACGCGTTAATGAGACACGCATCACAAGAAGAGCAATACAACACAACCAGGATGAGTATCGGACAAACGAGGATGGTAGACGATGAAATTAGCCCCCCCCCCCCCCAAGAAAGACAACAAAGACAGAAACAATGGTTGGAATAGGTGCACACACGGACACACGAGAACAATAAGGTACGAATGCAGAAGTTCCTGCAACCAGAGGGTGGGAAGTTTACCGAACGTGGATCTGTTCCCGTCCTCAGGTGATGGATGTAAGTTAACTGAACAAAGCAGTGCTTAGCTTCTACTTCCCTTCTAATTTTGTATTCTTCCGCTATATGTAAGGTCAATATTGCCGTGGTCCGTTTCACTTTATTACTACGCCATCCACGGCGTAACCAAAGACTTTTTTTTTAGGAAATAGATGTATTAATAATACGCAAATTCGTACCTTTATGTGCATTAAACAGAAATATTAACTTTATTTGCTACTCGCGATAAAATGAGCACTTTAGAAAGCCCTGATTAAGATCTACTTGCATGAACGTTGCGTATTCTTCCGCCTTACGTGAAATTAACATTGCCATGGACCGCATCACTTTATTCAAGCGTAGAACTGTGAAACTGTTAGAAAAGTAAATATATTTTTTCTAATCTGCTAATTTTTACACTACGGCGCATAAAAAAAAAAACAGAAAACCAAAGAGATAATTTAAATTATCACAAATGGTTACCAAAGACTTTCTATTTGACGTTAAAATATGGAACTACTTCCCACCATCGTCACCAACTTTACTGGGCGCGTGTCACTCAGTACACCCGTTAAAATATAGGCCTATGCAGGTAAGAGCAGTGACTTTTCTCTAGAGTTGATTTCAAAATTCCCCACTTAATCGTGAACAGCCTTTAGTAAACACAAAGTTTACATATCACTCTCTAAGCAACTTTGAAGTTTTAAATTTATTTTTATTAATTCAGTGACCAACTTAACTGGCAGCTTGTGTGCCAGTGTATATAGTCCATTCACAGTTTCTTCGGACGTTTTAACACAAACCTTTGAAAAATCACCCCATGTATTTCGTATTCAGTTATTTCCTAAATATGCCATGTATCAAGCATTTAATTAATACCTCTGTAAACCCAGACGTATATTATTTTTCGTTACATTGAAGATTTGCCTATACTTTATTTCTCGTGCAAAATATCATTACAACTGAGTGCGCATGAAAGCGGTGCGTTGTCGTCTGGTGTAATTTTCTAGACTTAGTTAAGCTTAGTTTTCACGAGGCGGAGGGATATCCTGGAAGTAGAACTTTAGCAGGGCTTCAGAAAAGTGCGAAGTAACCGCGAATGGATTATCCTGGTGGAATGTCTAGTTACGGACAGTGTATTTATTTTCAAAGGTTTGAGTTAAAAAGTGATTATTTTACGTTGTATAGGCTTTAAAAGAATGTTGCAATGGCGCACGTCTATAAAACCGTTCATGTAATCACATAGCCCATCGCAATAATCATTCAAACATCGAAAGTACTGTCCAACGACAATAGTACACGAGACCAGTGGAGCTAATGATGATGCATGGTGTGCCTGCCCTTATTGCCCCCACTACGCCAAGGCCTCGGACAACACGCTAGTACTCTAGCACTGCGGCATCCCGTGGGCGATTTTTCGACGTGAATACGTCTTTAAATTTGCAACCATAGTGGGAGGCAATCAAGAAAACCCGATGGTAACAAAATCAAGGGATATAGTTTGGAATTGCAGCTCCGAATCTATCGTCTACACTAAAAATTCAACTACATCACTCGATTGTGAAAGGATCAAAGAATGTGTTACGTTGAGTGAGGACTGCGAAGCAATGCACACGGCCGGCAGATGGGGGGGGGGGGGGACGCAGAATTTTTGAGTTCGTTTCGGTGCGCCTCATAACTTCCGCGTAGTATAACTTTTGACTAGGAGCAGCTACGACGGTCGTTTAGGTTTAAATCCACAGTTCTCGTCAATATCAATCGATTTCGTGTATGAAAACATTTGTGTGGCGTGGTTATGGTTAAATTTGTATGCGTTTAATGTAAAGTATTCAGAAAACTTAACACAATGTCGGCCTATACTCGTCAAAAAGCCAAGTCGAAATACAGAAATCGTAAACGGTTGGAAAGAGCATCTCAAAAGCACTCCAGTGATACCCATAAAACCCCATATGATCGAGTGAAGCGGTGCCGGGAACGTAAAAGAAAAAATCATCAAGGCGTCCGAGCGCGTCAATATAGACGTATTCACGCAAAACAAACGGCCGTGTACCCAACACAGCCACACCCCATTTTTTTAAATTTATCAAAGAATAGATTAGCAGTCTAGCCAAGCTCCCACAATTCACCACAGCCGCCAAGGGCTCACAAAAGAGGGGACTCCCTTGCAGTACGTGACTAGGGGCTGCCAATTGAGAAAGGCCTTCCCGGAACCGCGCCACGAACAAAAGAAATGCGGGCAGATAGAGGAAGGGGCGCTATTGTGGCAGGGAAACAAGGATGAAGAGGCTGCGTTACGATAGTGGAGAGACTAACGTCCTCCTTCCTCGTCCCTTCAACAGAAACCTACAGTAGACGTTCTACCATCCAACATGTGCGCGGTGATTAGTCTAGCAAAGAGTCAGGATGGCGAGTCTTTTCTTCCGCATGTAAAAGTACGCACTTACACTTTCTCTCTTTCTCTCTCTCTCTCACACACATTCTCTCCACGGCTAACCGGAAACTACGGTATTGATAAACGAGAGGAAAGGGAGACACGCAAACCGGACGTGGGTTTAGAATAAGAGGAAAGGATGTCCGCTCCTACTCCTGGGAAACGACAGACAGGTAAATGTGAAGTGACACGAACTGCTTCTTCGCCTCCTCGCTGGAGGAAAGCAAAGGTTCCCGATATAATTGGGAGGAAAAGGTCAAGAGATCGGGTTAGGTGTTAAGAGAAGGTGCGAGCAGAAGTGACTCGAACCCGCGTCTGATTGGTTGAAATCACCAGACACAATAACAAAGTGTGTTAAAGTTATGCCAGGTGAATGCGATATCGAGTGACTTTCGAATAGTATCACGGAGAAAAATAAGTAATAGACCTAAATCGCCCTTTGCGATCACGCGCTTCTATGTCTCGAGCAGGTAAAATAGCTCCTGCCATGCGGCACCCTTAATTGACCAAATTCAAAAGGGGGGGGGGGGGGGGAAGGATTACGTTTATAACAACCGGAACATGCGTTCAACACCAGTGTACGTCGAAAATGTGTCTCACTGCTCGTTTTAGGCAACCAAATAAATAGGATTGCCGTGCTGGTTGCGGGTCGAAAATGTGTCTCACTGCTCGTTTTAGGCAACCAAATAAATGGGATTGCCGTGCTGGTTGCGGTTCCTGTAGGTACCACCAACCCCTACACACCGGAAAGGAGTAACCAGAATGCTTAATTTATTTCCGATTCGATTTTGTTTTAACTGACCAGTCCAACATCAGCAATATAACCACGGAAAATTATGTTATGTAATGTAAATAAACTGTTAATCGTTTTATGGATATTTTTCAACGGAATTGAAAATAAAAATATAGTAATATTAATTCTATTGAAGAGACTGAAGTATAATGTTTTATATAAATCCACATTTCTTTTCACGATGTTGGTTCTCTATGATACGAGCATTAAATTCTCGTACGGCCATGCATTGTCGTTGATGTCAGCTATTTTAACAACTATTTGGCGTCGTGTTCCGACACTTGACAGCTCACAGTGGCCGTTTATGTTTGGATATAAGTCTACATATTTTAAATGCGAATATTGAACACATTTTTATTAAAATGGGCGGAACTACAAAATTGAAATGTTATGCTAAAAACTGTTCATGTTCGGTAGTACCGACCAGTAAACACAATTTTTTTTTTTTTGTTTTCACATTCGATACATTTGCACTGGACTAAAAAAATAAGCGTTCCGCTCCTTTGCATTGAATGACGTATCTCGTACTTGTATGCTCGTTTGGCAGCACAACTGCACAAGTCATTGAAAATAACAATGCGTTACACATTCGAGAATCACACAGACAACGCGCAGTAAGTGATACAGGGCAACTAACTGAACATTTAACGATAGGGCGCCAAGGTATCAAGGAGGCCAAACGGCGCATTTCCGCACATGAGTGCCCTCTCGTTCGATTCGTTGTCCTGTACCGTATAACGCGCTTTATCGGTGTTTCTTTGAACATCCTGTTGATAAGCTGTCAAGATACCTTCTGGCAGAGACACGGACATTCTGTAAGTTTGGAGTTTTCTTTGCTCATAACCTACACTAAGAAAACCATCGTTTACACCAATAGTTAATAAAATGTACAATTTTAGAATTAGAAAAAAATCGTTGATTTTTTTCTTCGAATATTGGCGTATAGAAATCACAGAAAGTCAGTACGTAAACAAAGATAAATGTTTAAAAATTAATAAAGTTAAATAATATAAAATTTAAAAAAATGTATTTGCAGAATTTTTTCTTAAAAATTCGTCTTGAAAATTGTTTTTAAATTGTCCCCCTTTCAATTACACACATTTATTTACATATCATAGAAGAGAATGTTATTTCTTAATCTCAAGACAATTAATTTGGTATATTTACTTATTTCATTGTTTATATACCTGATTTTTTTTTTCGTAAAAAGTAAGCCATTTTTAAATTGACGTATTAAATTAACGTATGCCATAGTTGCCAGAATTCAAATATGTTGTCAATAAATGAAATCCGGTTAAAAAATATTTAGGAGTTCAAATTATTCTTGATTTTATGTTTCGGGAATTCGTGCATGCAGAAACCTTTCCATGACCTTAAAGGGCATAGGTATAATAATACACTATTCTTATTTTCATAATTATAACAATGGCGACAGTTGATTTTTCCTGTAGTTATTCTTTTACGACGCCAGTGATTCCCCTTAATTAAATATAATTTTAAAGGTGTCATATCCAAATAAGAAAATATAAAGGAAGGAGAGCCTAATCTTTAAAAAGTCTTGATGACTCGAATAGGACAGCCTCCCTTAGACGTTGCCTTTAGATCGGTACACAGTTAAACTGTACGGACGACCAACTTTAAAAAAAAGTTACTTCTACGTATAGGCTGTTAGCGGTAAAGAGAGCACTTTTGAGAACATAGTTACGTTTTCCTTTCAGCCATTTTTTAACCTTTAACCACCTTTTCAAAAAAAAAAAATATTGCCATGTAAGTAATAAACACAGTGCATATATTCCACCACACTCGGAAGTTAATGTCTTCAGGTTAAAGTGAAATATATTTATTGACTATTATTCCAAATGAGAGAGCTTTCAAAAGTGCTCACCTACCGTGAATAGCGTATAGGTACTTCTACACGAACGCGAATGAACAACTGGATCCCTTTAATTTTACCGATAACTCTGTTGGAGTGACTTATGTCTATAGTCCATTCACGTTATGTTCGGCCTTTTTGAATAAAACCTTTGAAAAAAAAACCCATGTATGATGTGTTTAGTTATTTCCTACGCCGTGTATCACAAGCGTTTTTTACTTGCGTTCATAAAAGTTACTTTTTTTCCTGTTAAATTGAAATGTCATTCATATTTTATCTATATATTATAATGCTATATTTATAAATAATTTAAATAAAAATCAGGGAGAAAATATGTATGTTGGTAGCGCCTAGTAAGAAATAGTCCTTATGCAAAATACTGTTACAGTGACGTGCGCAGGAGCACGGTGCGTCGTCCTTCTTATGTAATTCTCTATAATTATTTAAGCTTATTTTTCACGAGACGGAGGAATATCCTGGAAGTAGAATTTTAGCAGAGCTTTAGAAAAGGCTGAAGTAATCGTAAATGTATTTTAGCCGGCGCTGAGTCGACTGGGTTTGGGAATGGAGGTGGGGTTGGTGTTACTGGATAGGTCGCATGCATCGCTCACAGCTGGAGGCGAAAGCCTGTTCAATTTAATTATACGTCGCAGTAGGTCTCGAGGCCACAGGTTGCTGTTCCAATCAACTGTCGGCTGGGGATGGACGCTTGGCCAGTTAATCGGCCTGCCGCTTGGTACCCACTTGCAAGTATAGTCTACTCATGGTAAAGTGTGCACTTTTTAAGGCCCTTCCAACAGGCATTAATAAAATATTTTATGGTAGATTCAGACGTTAACTTTTGGTAGTGGTGGAAAGTATACATCGCGTTTATCGATCACATGACAATGTTTATACTAAAAAGTGGCGGAAATATAGAAATTGTCTAAAAAAAAAATTTACGTCAAGTCTTAAAAAGTGCTCAGTTAACCGTGAATAGACTATGACGATAATCGTACCCGTGCCGCGAACACTTCGTAAACACTTCAAGAGTCGGATAATTATTATTTACATTTTAGCAAAGCACAAATTGTTTCGCTGTGATACGAAATTGTAGTTTGAAAAAAGTACGACAATGACGGAAAATTACTTCTCAAAACCAATAAACTGAATTACACGAGTATTGAATATATATATTTATTTTCACACCACTTTCAAATATATATATATATATATATATATATATATATATATATATATATATATATATATATATATATATATATATATGAAAACGTTAGATCTGAGCACAAAAGATTTGTCAATTTCAACAGTCAGGTATATTTTCTTGTAAATTTGTTGTATGGTTCGCCTATATTTTAATTTTTTACTTCTTAGATAAATATTGGACTAACAATTGCTATAAGTTAAGCTCTAACTTCACGTTAGCCAAATGTCGGATTTCTGAGAAATCACAGCATGTCACTCTTGTGAAAGAAAGATTAACTTCAGTTGATATTAAACTTATGGTTGAAATATCTTTTTCAAATTTGTACAAGTCATGATTTTAAATTAAATGGTGATATTTATGCCAAAAAAAATTAATATAAATTTGTTTAAATGCCGCATTTTTTAATAAGCTGTCAGTTATATCGTATAATGAAACAATAAAATATACTCGAAATCTAGAAAAAAAATATTGGCACTTTAATGGTTTACACCTCAGGGCTTCTATAAACTCAGAAATATCTATGCACTGAGGCTTTATCTCAGAGAAGACTACGCAATTAATTATTAAATCAGTTGTGCCGAAAATTAAGTACTACTAAAAGCAGACATTCGTATCTATTACGAACACAACTCAGTGGGATCCCTTACCAACGCATGTCAGAAGCAAAAACTTTGCCAGGACTTCTAAAATCCACCAACTTGTGTCTAAATTTATTGTCAATAACACAGCTTTTGTGCTGCAATATGATCGTCACTATTTTAAACAGGAAAACGTAAAATTTTTAAGGAAAAAAAATTATGTTGATTCATAAAAATGCCTGGATTATTACAAAAATTAGATCCAGCATCAATAGCTCATGATTCCAGCCTTCAAATTCTCAGCACTCTGAGGTAAACTTTTAAAAACATATTTTCAAAAAATATATTTCCTGCCAATGAATTTAAGGTTAGGTTTTAAAATTACAACCACTCTCTCTCTCTCTCTCTCTCTCTCTCTCTCTCTCTCTCTCTCTCTCTCTCTCTCTCTCTATATATATATATATATATATATATATATACACACACACACACACACACACATGTTCACTGCAAAAAATATCCGCAAATAATGTCATTAAAAAGGAAATGAGAAATCAGTGTAAGTTAGTTTGAGAGGAACTATATAAATTAGCATGATAAATGTGGCAAGATTGGCACTAAAGAAGTTTTCATAGTGAAAATAAAGAATAGGAAATATAAATTAAGTATAAATAAACGTAGGGGTCATTTAAAGAACTGCCAAATGTAAGGCGTGCGCAAGTGTTTAGTCATTCAGTTACCTGACGTTGATTAATGTTCTTTGTTGATGAGCTCTGAACTTAACGAAAAATTTATTTCTTAGGATATTATTTTCATTTCATATTTTTAATCCGAAAGCTGATGAAGACAATTACTTTAATAAACAAGAAATACTCAGACTAATGAGCTATTCTTGTACCAAGTTTGGCAGGAGTGGATGCACTAGTTTAAAAATTTTGACGCTGTCAGAGGCTAAAGAGGGGGGTGAAATAAGAAGAGACTAGAAAAATCAAGCACACAAAAATTACTTATTAAATCTCTGTGTCTAAGCATCAGTGATACTTAACGAGATGAAATTCACAAACTGATAAACCAGACATAAACCTCTGGGTACACGCAAAAACTGTCAGAAAATTACTGCAGGCGTTCATTATCAGTAATCATACCTACAATTCTTCATTTATTAGGAAAAACAGCCTGCAAAAATATAACGTAACTTTTCATAAACCAGCACACAGAATTTGTAAGAAACACATCTCATTATGCAAAATGAATTTTCCACATTCATAAATTATTTTATTTTAATAATTGTAGAATAATCCACTTTACTACACAAATGATTATATACGACAAGGGTTCGTTTTCCATATATGCGGGTGGGATTTGTGTGTGATAAAGGTATGCTTACCTAATAATTATTCTTATTCACAAAACAGCTGGCAGGTAGATCCACAAGAAATTTGCCTATATAACACGATACGTCGTCTCAATGACAAATACAATGGTACAAAACCGAGCAATGTGGCAAAGTGGGGACGACACGGGCCATCCTGATTTGTGTTTTCCATGGTTTACCGAAATCATACCGCGAGGCGAATGCTGGGAGAGTTCCTTACTATGTACCATGGCTGCTTCTTCTTATACCTGATTGTCTGAGCTACTTCGTCCATCTCTGATGGTTTTGCTGCCAACGTGACGTTAAGCCACACCGGCCTACGTACTTACAATTTACGATAGTACAATTGTGATCTCGTGCACACACTGATAAAGAAACTATGTATAATATATTTATTATATATATATACATACGCACAGGTATATACAGGGGCACCTGTTTGTCGCGAAAAGATTTCACGACAAGCTGTGTTCCAACGCGATTTAGTTCAGAACCATTATTGTGATTGGATCATTTGGATTGTTACGCGTCTTATCTGTCTGTCTGCGAATCAAGGACGGTCATTATCGATGAAGCTTAATGCTGATTGGCTCACTCATGTAACAGACTGTCTTCACACAAAGCCCAAGCGCCAATAGTCAAATGAAGACTGCAAGTGTTCACGCATAGGATACTGAAGTCTAGCCTCCGCGTAAATCTTTTCACGAAAAACAGGTGGCTTTTTATATATATATATATATATATATATATATATATATATATATATATATATATAATACAGTACCGGCCAAATGTTTAAAACCATAGTGAAAAATCATGCAATTGCATGTAGAACTTAAACTTTTGCCGCAACAGTCATTTCAATTTTTTCTTCTATCTTTAAGGCTTAAAGAACATATTTCCTCAAACTAGAAGATATGAATTTCGCAATATTGTAATGTAACACCAAAATACCTGCACTTTACTACATTAAAAAAAATTGTGTGTTACAAGTTGTCGCAGAGATCACGTATAGTTTTTTGGTTAATGTAGTTATACATATGTGTGTGTGTGTGTGTGTGTGTGTGTGTGTGTGTGTGTGTGTGTGTGTGTGTGTGTGTGTGTGTGTCGTTTTGGAACTTTATGTTTTATTGCACGTTTTACCTGTTCATTAAATCAGTGAAAAAAAGACTATTTTTCATCCTGCTTCGAAAATATTTTACTGGAGTGTCGAATGAGCTTTCGGAGCCGGCGTTAACCCTACAGGTAGAGCAGAGATTAACCCACGTCTATGGATAACGCTGGCTTCGATAGTTCACTCAACAGTCTAGAAAAATATTTTCGAATAACAATGAAAAATAGCCTTTCTTCACGGATTTCATGAACAGATAGAACGTGCTACAAAACATTACAGCATTTTTGAAGAATTGTCGTTATAGTTCCAAGATGACAGATGTATATTACTACATTTACCAAAAAATAGTTGTGAAAATATCTGCAACAACTTATAACACACAATTATTTTTATGTAGGAAAGTATAGGTGTTCTCGTGTTACATTACAATATTGCAAAATTCATAACAGCTAACCTCCATCGCTTAACCCAATGAAAGTTCAGGAAATATGTTATTATATGCCTAAGAGATTTTTAAAAAATTGAAACGACTGTTACGACAAAAGTTTAGGTTCTACGTGCAATTCCATGATTTTTCATTGTGGTCTCAAATTGCTGACCGGTACTGTAGTATATACAATCCTCTAAGGCTGGACTTACAATAGTCCGTCATATCCATCAGCCATCCGTCCGTTCGGCGGTCACGTGATCTTCAACCAATTGCAGGGCAACTTTTTTTCTATGCATCAATTCGTCAAATATTTTTTCAAACTTTAACTTTCGATGGACAGACGGATGAGCCACCGCCTTCTGACGATTTTCGTTAGACGTGAATACGCACTTTGAAATAAAATGCAAAGCTGTGAATCTGTGTTAATTTAACTTTGGCGATATATATTCAGACATTTAAAAGGAAAAAAAAGAAATATCAGTATAAATTCTTAACACCTAAATATTATTTCCCCAAAACGTTTCTCTCTTGAAAATGTACTTCCAACCAAAATATATCTCCAACTAAAGAAAGATCGCGATGTTAAGTTGTCACACTCAAATTTAGCCGTACAGAAAGATTGACAGGCGGATGCCTGGAAGACGGACGGATGGACGACTGACACATGCGACAGACTATTGTGAGGCCACCTTAATTGATGTGCAACTACTATGGTCAACTTCAAATTGTAAAATAAATATAACGTGAAAAAGACGCGCACCTCGTTACTGGAGATCAAAGACGAACATTAATGATGAGTCCCATTAGGAAACATCCAGGACCGCTTGGAGATAGTGATCGATAGAGCCACCTGTTTTTCGCGAAAAGACTTATGCCTAGGGTGGACTTCAACTTATACGTGCACACTTGCAAATTTCTTTCGTCTATTGGTTGCGTGTCTGCGTGAGAGAAGACATTTCCTATTCGACCGGGCCAATCAGAATAAAGTTACCCCGAAACTGAACTACTGTGATTGGCTGGCAGACACTTATGTTGCGTGCGAGTTAAAATCATCCAATCACGATATTGGTACGGAACAAACGTGTTTTGGAGAACAGGTGTAGCTACGCCACGACGGTAAGTCGGAGAATTTTAATTGCACGAGAAAATTACGCAATTCCGCAACCACTTCCGCCCTTTTTCTCAATATGCACGAAGATATGTTGTTATTCTTTCACGGCGCTGCTAAACGACACACCACGGCTTACAGGTTTAAATACAAAATAACACAGAAATGTGGAAATGGTGGTACATTTAGCATATGCGATTCTTGCTATAGTCGAAACGCAGTTTCTTCCCACTTCTTAAATTCAACATTTGGAAAATCACCCCATGTATGACATGTTTGATTGTTTACTAAATATCTAATGTATCACAAGCGTTTTATATCTCTGTTAACAAAAAAAAAAGTTCTTATATTTTGTTAAACTGAAGTTCGACCAATAGTTTACTTATAAATTATAATATTTAATTTATAATAAATATTTATAAAAACAGTCAAAAAACATGTGTGTTGGTAGCGCCCAATAAGAATAGTTCTCGTACAAAATATTATTAGAAACGAGTGCGCATGAATTCGGTGCTCTGTTGGTGTAATTTCCTTGACTTTCTTCAGCTTAGTTTGCACGAGGTGGAGGAATATCCTGGTACTTAGGCGGGCTTCAGAAAAGTGTGAAGTAACCGTGCATGTATTATATACAACAGCATAATGTGAACTTACAAATGATCTGCAAGTGCTTGGTGACATTAAAAAAAAAAAAGAAACCGCTAAACAAACTCTCGCAAGCTGGTGAGTAAGAACACTCGCAAGTTATTTTCTTTTATTTAGTAGCTTTTCGTTTCATTATTATGACACTCACAAAAACAAAACACCTCTTAATACTGAATAAATAATTTAATGGGGCTCCTGTTAAGTAACTGCACAAACAGCCAAGGTAAATACCCGAGGTTCATTTGAAGGACGTACGAAATAAACTATAGGCTGTTCACCGTAAAATGAGCTATTTTCAAAGCCCTGCTTATGATCCATCTGTATACACGTTGTGTATTCCTCCGCCGCATGTAATATCAGCATTACTATGGGTTTTATCACTTTATTCATACGTCGGTCAAATTAAACTGTGAAATTACCAAGAAAGTGAATACTTCACAAACCTGCTCCTTTTTACACTTCGATGCATTAAAAAAACGAAGTGAAAGAATTAACATCAAGTTAACACAAATGGTTGGTTACCTGACACTCTATATTCGACGTTAAGATATGGAACTACTTTCCATCCATCGTTACCAACTTTACTGGGTGAATGTCACTCAGTGAGCCCATTAAAACATATACATGAAGGGACAGTGGCTTTTTTCTTAGGTTCATTTCTAAAGTGCTCATTTTATCGTGAACAGCCTTTAAAGACTAATACCGGACAGACCTGTAATCAACATGGGCGGCATTGCGGAACGTATCCTAGTGGGCACAGGTAACATTACAATAAAAATGGCAATCATTTTTCAATAATGTACAATAATTATTAACTGTTATTGTACCTACATTTGACGTTTTCAAGGTTTCATACCTTAATATCAAAAAATTAATATCCGATACATAAATTAACGTCTCGCGAGTCCAACACGGCGGTATCGTAACTTTTACATCAATTAAATATATTACTGATCAGAGGTGCTGCCATCTGTTGGCTGGAGTTGGCACCACCATCACCACCAGTATTTTTTGTTTCGGAAAAAATGTTAAAGATATCTTTAGTTAAAACACACAAAGTGGCAAACTTTTGAGGCAGGGATTGTAGACGCCGCCATTCCAGTGGAGTTACATAGAATAAGGTCCTAGTATGGAACGGCGAGGTGAAGTGTAAGGAAACTGCAGTACCCCGAGAAAACCCTACCTGCCAACGGAATGTCCAACACACTTCCAAAACGAGGAAATATGGGTTTATACACTGTTCACGGTAAAGTGAGCACTTATGAGGTCCCAGTTACTTTTTCTTTTCAGCAATTATTTGTCATTTAACCCTCTTTTCAAATAAATATTGCCATGTCAGTAATAAAAGCAATGTGTGCATTCCACAACACTAGGAAATTAACGTCTACGGCTACAATAAAATATATTTATTGACTATTATTCCAAATGAGAGGGCTTTCAAAAGTGTTCACTTTACCGTGAATGGCCTATAACTGCTGGCAATCGAACCCGTTTCGCCTTGGCGGGAAGCCAGTGTTTTAAGTGAGCAGAACTTTCACGGCCAACTGAGCACTTTTGAAAGACCTTCTTACGATCTACTTTTCTCTCCACTTTTTATCATTCCGCCAAATGTAAAATTTATATCGCCGTTGGTCTTGACACTTTATTCATGCGTTAGACACGTGAAAACGTAAAAGTTTTAGTAACAAAATATGTCACTAATACGCCAGCTCGCGTTTGAACTTTTATAAAGCAAATTACCACCAGATTCATTTAATAGAAGTTTAAAGAATACAATCGCAATACAAAGTAAAGAATTATAACTGTTTTACTTAATTCGCTGCCAACTTAATTGGGAGCCAACATGCTAGTGTGACCGGTAGCACAATACGGTTAATGGGCAGTGATTTATTTTTAAAGGTTGGTATCAAACGTATCCATTTTGCTTTTAACAACCTATGCATGCATAAAACGAGTATACATTTAATATAATAAATTAAATGTCAACAAATTTAGACAACACGCTTTTAATTCGATGTCAGAAAAATGAACTTTTTTTTTGCAACGTATTAGTTTTGTTCAATTTTGAAACTTATACGAAAAAAAAACTTATAAATTTAAAATGCAATGTATATTGTTTTTTTTTTTAATAGTTTTAGAAAAGTAATTTTCACACTCATTTTCAAACTATATAAATATATATAATATATATAATATTCTTCTACAATTTTATAAATTAACTTTCTTGAAATGAAATTATTTAGAGTCTATTTGTAAACAAAATTTAAGCGTATTTCAATTTTGGATGATTTAAAGAGCATGTTTTACCAATAACATTAATCAAGCAAGAAAATAATAATAATAATAACTACTCTGGTTTTAAGTAATAAAAATTAATAAAAATATTTGAAATATTTTTAATGATAGGTTTTAGATACATCGATTATAGTTACAAAAATTACAATTTCCATGGCTAAATAAGAAGACATATGACCAATTATAAAAAATATTTTTGTAAATATTATTACAAACATATTGTTACATACATTCAGAATAGGTATTACGATGGTCCTGCCAATTGTGGGTGACGGAAAGTGGGGATTTGCAAGATGTTCTTTCTAAAGCGACCAAAAAACGAAATATGCTTAAATTTAAATTAAAAATGTACTCTTATTAATTAACCGTTATTTAGAAACATTTTTTAATGTAAATCCTCAGGAAATATTTTACAATTATACAAAACATATGCTTTCTTCCTTCTCGTGCCACATAGAACGCACTTTTCTGTCAATTTTGATAAAGTCTGTGCTGCTTTTTAATTAACTCTGCACATTTCACTGGAAGACACTCTACTTCTATTCTTCTGCACGAATAAAACATATCACTGTCGCTAGCAGCAGTTTTATTTCAGCTGAACGCGCCATGTGACTAATTGTATTGCACGGTAATTAGGGCCACAACGACAGCACAGAACGCGTTGCGTTCTTTAAATGGCCAGACACACTTTACTCTCCCTCCCCTTCCCATCTAATTCTCAACGGGTCGCCGCGTGGGAGTAGGATTTGTTTTCCGCAGTCAAGAAGTTATGGATTTGCATTTGAAGTGGTAATTGGAGGAGGGGGGGGGGGGGTGGTAAAGTGAGGGGTAAGTGGAAAGTGGAGAGTTCCTAGACGAGGGCGTGTGCACGAGACACGCCAAGGGACACCGCCGCCGCGCCGCTAGTTCTCAGTGTGACCGCGGGACGGATCGATGGCAGCACCGGCGCGCGCCACACGGAGAACGTTTGTTTACACTGGCCGGGAAGTCACTGTGACCTCTCTCTCTCTCTCTCTCTGCTACAAAGTGGCTTCCACACGACTCGAGGCGCATGAGGTTAAAGCTGGGTTTGCAACAGAAACATTAAACGATAAATGATACGTTATTTCGTGTGCAGAAGAACTGGAAGTGTGTTATCTTACGTACCGGTTCCCAAAGGTACTAATCCGGTCATGTACGTTGTTGGGATTTTCTTAAGCGTTATAGGAAATAAGTGAAACTTGTGATGCGGCGATCAATCACAACAGAGCAGTCGGTGTTGTTGGCGGGAAACTGTTATTTACAGTAATGGATTCTTTGATAGAAAATGTCGGATTTAAAGTATGATCTGCTTAAATATGGGTGTGATATACGAGGTTAGGTCAGGAACAAAAAAAAATCATGAGCGGCTTATCGCGTGTTTCCATTGACTGGAATTAAGAATTAAAACATTAATTGGAAACTGCAAACACAGAAGGCATGTCTGCGTATGCCAGATCAGCTCTTACTGGATAATTCTTAACGCTCAATTTTTATCTATTGTAAACCCTGCTTAACCCGTGCACCAAATCTCGTCCGAGAATTTCTCGTGGCCAAGCAAGTTGCAGCAGCCATACTACGTTGGTCATGTGACCGAGTGTATGTAAACTATACACGTAGGAGTAATAATTCATAAACAGAAATTAACTCTCTGGGCAGGAATGACAATCGCATGGACGGACAATACCTCCCCTTTCAACCATAACGACCTTACCTGAAAGGCCGGGAAATGTAAAAAGGAGAAATGAGAGACCGTTTTAGGAACCAAAATTTCTGTACCCATGAACAGAGACAGCGATTTACCGCAGGAAAGGCTAGTTTTTTGCAACGACCAAGGACCGATTATCGGGACTATTGGGAGAGCAAAAAATGAGACAAACAGGCGGGCCTGATGCACGAATGGTGGACATTTGGAATGATGTTAATGTACAGCAGTGAACATTTTGACAGTAGTTATGTATGTAACTAATAAGTGAAGATTAAGTGACTAGTAAGTATAAAGTTATAAAAGCAATGATAAGGACTTAGTTTATTATTGAGATTGGCGTAAAAAATTGCTTTCATGATAATAATAATAAAAGTAAATAGAATGAATAGGTTCTAAATAAGAGTTGTGTGTATTTTTACAAAGTTATAATTAAATTAATAAATTAAAAATTAGTTTTTTACTAAGGCCTTCATCCCTCACGAAATTGGATATGCCCAAGGCAATTTGAAACAATAGAACGATAAAATGAGCACCTTTGAAAGCCCTGCGTAAGATCTACTTGTATGAACGTTGCATATTCTGATTTATGTAAAATTAACATTGCCATGAGCCTCATCATATTATTCATGCGTCGGTCAAGTGAAACTGTGAAATTATTAAAATAGTAAATATTTTACAAATCTGCCCGTTTTTACACTTCCGTGCATTAAAAAAAACAGGAAGCAAAAGAAATAATTTTAGTTGTCACAAATTGTTACCTAGCATTTTTTATTCGACGTTAAGATATGGAACTGCCTTCCACCCATCGTTACCAACTTTACTGGGCAGATGTCACTCGGTGCGCCCGTTAAGATATATGCAGGCAAGGGCGGTGACTTTTTTCTAAGGTTTACTTCAAAAGTGCTCACTATCGAGAACAGCCTTTATCAACTATTTTTGTATTTGATGGTTTCGTTAATCCAAGTATGTAGTCGATGAAAATAACGCTATCGAATTATATTAAGTAGTTAAAAATCACGCAGAGCGAGATGTTTCCATAGCCTGCCAGAGCCTGCGCCTGCACTGGGAGCAAGCAAACCAAGACATAGAGCAGACATCAGGAGGCGCCTGACCCCACTTATACCCGCGAGATTGCACTGCACGAATGGCAGATCCTGCCAAAACTTTGTTTAAAAATAACGGCACCTAGCGTCTGCCTCCCCAGTAGCTTGCGTCGTGGAATGCGTATCCCAACACACGTATCCCGACACGGATTACTGATTTTCATTTGTTACGTGGGTGCTAGTCCTTCATTTTCGGCGGGCATCCTACAACCAGTTTGGTCACGCCACACAGAAATGACACGCCCCTCCCTCGGGAGGTGCCTGGCCGGGTGGAGGAAGGATCTGGGTGGAATTGTTCGAATGGAAGGACCTTTCGAACAGGATTGGAGCAAACAGGGAAAGAAGGGGATGAATTCCTTCCCATCGAGCCTCCAACCGCCCGGCCAGTAGCAAATACACCCGATAAAGAATTACCCGGATACGACGTTAGGCTGAGCAAAGCTCAAGCATATTTTGCTGGACAGACAAAGCTGAAAGTACATGTATGAGTTTACTAAGAAAGATAATGGCAAAGCGGAACAGCGCGCAGCGACGGTTTTGAATGTGTCTGTGTGCGCATGAGTGCCGACTCGAAGTGAGTTTTTGGGTTTTTGTAACAAGCTCTTTGCGTCTGGTGGCGAGGTGAAGGGGGATGTTACTGGTTACCGGACATCCCCCGAAACTAAGCCCGTCACAACCCAGACGCACTGTGCCGAGAAAGCAGTTATGGGAATACCGTCATGCTTAAATTGAATCGAGTAGGATTTGCGCTGTCGCGTATTTAGTTAGTGTGTGAGTGAGTAGATTACTAGTAATGTTCTTTTTCAATTTTCGGACAGCATGACGGTTTCAAAATTGCAAAGTTCCCGGTGGTTACCCGAGATCAAAAGAGCCGATTTAGCTTTTTGTTTGTGAGGGCTAAAGTATCTTGGTTAGAAAGAAGCGCTCCAGGTATGACCTTTAATAGGTATCGGCCACCTGGAGGGGAGGTTTGGAGAGGCCAGCGCCGGTTCCACCGGGAACTTTGTTACGTGGGTGCAACTGAGATGGAAATAAACATAAAGACGTTTTTCATAGTAACAGAATAAATACATTCTTTTATATGCAACTTAAATTGTACTACTCTGACAGTTTTGATGGTATGTGTACTTCTTTTTATTTAAGTCTGTGTTGTACAGTCGGGTGAAATTATCCATTAGAAGCCACTATACTTCTGCCTCAAGCGCTAATAAAGAAGGAAAAACCTTTCTGTTAAAGCGTGGCAATGCCTTATTTTATGTTGTTAACCACTCGCTGCTTCACATCCCGCGCGAACAAGTGGAAGTGAAGGACATCAGTTATATGATAGCGGTGGCAGAAAGTCAATGGACCTTGGTTTATAGGGTTTCTTAGTATATCTAAGGAATTTTCCAATTGTTTATTGCCCTAGATTCTATCCACACGACTCGGGGTGTGTCTAACTTTCCAGGTCAAGGCCAGCAGGGTATAAATTGTGCGACGGGTCCCCGGGCCGGGAGTTGTTGATGAGTGAATGAGTGGCTGAGTTCCGAGCGATAGAAGACGAGCAGTGAGAGAAGTGACCAGCGGACGGGAAGTCTGCGACTGCGAGTATCAAGCAGTGAAGGGTGCGGCTAGTAGACTGGACTATTGGACTAGATGCGTGAGTGAAAGACGTTACAAATGATGGCAACAGATAGACTTAACGTGCGTTAATGATGATTATAGGTTAATTGACAATAACAAAACAGAGATATAAGGAAGGACGTTAATTAGAGTTGAAATAGAAATTATATATTGCGCTCACTAAGAAATAAATGTAGTAAGAGTGAAGATATATAACTGAATGCTGTAAATAATAGCTGTGTGAATAAATTAGAAATAAAATTTAGTTCTTTTATTTTTTATTAAGACCACCATCCCTCACGAACTCAGGTACGCCTCTGAGGCATCCACGTAACAATATGCAACTTAAAATGTACTTCTCTGAAGGTTTTGGTGGTGTGTACTATTTTTTAATAAAGTGTTGTATGGACGGGTGAAGCTCTCTATTGGAAGCCACTATAATTCTACTTCAAGCACTAATAAGGAACGAAAGAACCTTCCTGTTGAAGCGTACCTTATATAGTCGCATCCGTAATAGTTATTCACGCTTAGGAGCGTATGACGTTTGATAAGACCTATCTAGAAGGCTGCGTGCTATGTACCATCAGTGCTCAACGTAGACGCATACTTACAAACAACACAATAGCCCTGAGACCTGAAACATGGATGACAATCACAGTTGCGATAGCATGGATAAAATACAGCAAATAACAAACAACACAGCGAGAACATAGATAAAATACAGCCCCGAGAGACAAAAGCGCATATTAAAACAGAGAAAGCCGAGACCGACAAAAAAGGACAAACAGGAGCAGCAAAATCCCGGGAAATACGCTGAAACAGAGAAGTGAGCGTGGAAGACAAGTCTGAAGTCATGAATACATGGAGCATTGAAAACATGAAAATGAGTCCAAAACGTGGACAAAAACAGTTACCAGTGGACGAAACACACGCACCAAACGAGAGCCACAAGTATGAAACACTGACTAAAACAGAAATAAGAGCACGGAATGAGACCAAACCAGAGTCGGGAAGCACTTGGCCAAAATGCGGACTTGCTTTTTTCCCCACCAGATTCCAAAACAGAGGCAACAGCTGCAAAAGCCGGGATAAAACAAAGCATTCCGAGACTGGAACACAGATAAAAACCCAGCCACGAGAGTGAGGAAAACAGATTGAACCCCTAGGAGGAGAAGAGGAAGAAACACAGAGCTAAAGAGCGCGAATGAGAGAGAGAGAGAGAGAGAAATAACAAACAAAGGCATCTCACAGAAAGCGCACGAACGTTATTTTGCTAATTTTCTTTGCATGAATGGTAACTCATTTGCCACTAACAAAGGCTTAAATGAAGAACATGGAGCATTTAATACCGCCCTTTTCCTTCCTACACTACCGGCGTTTTAAAAAAACACGCAGCCGCATGCAAGATCACAAAAGGAAACACTGCTTTATTACGGTCTGTTCTGCAATGAAATAATAAAGTGAGATCTTTTCAGCCGCCTAGTACATGGCAGCTAAAGGCCCGAATAGAGAAATTGTATCTTTTAATGCTGTACATTTATTTCCAAATAACCACAGAGAATTTATTCTAACCACCATGTTACATGCCACAATAATTTGAAATGACGCAACCGGATTTTTTATACATGTTTGTGATAATTATGAAAGGTAAAAACGCTTCAAAGAGTATAATCTAAACACTCATTTTTTGAAAAATGAAATAAAACCTTATAAAAAGTATGATGTATGGTACTGAAGAGACCTGCAAATTTCCAGAATTTGTTCGAATTAAGTGCATAGAAGCGATAACGTTGGAAGTTCATAGGAACTTGAAATAGACATTCGCGTTAATAAACACCATTGCGACTAGGAATGTGTCTAACTGACTTAGGCAGCCACCAGATCTTGAAACGTCGTCAGATTCCAGTGTCGGGACTATACGATGCCAATCGCACTTTCGCCCTAGACACTGCAAAATCCCTGCCCTCCAAACTGTGTGGTGCATGAGAAATAGTAAAGGCATTCTGGGAGTAAGTAATATAAAACAAACAATGACACCAACAATTTGAGCAATAGTTTATCAGTTTCGGGTGTGTTCGAGAAAATTCGTGGACCAGTGGATTCCTAGAGTTGTGGTGCTACTCTTTCCAGTTTCATAACAAGGAGGATTCATCAGCGGTAGTGTGGGTGTGATCAAGGGGTTGGTAAGCTGTGTGAGGATTGGCGTGGGGAAGCCAATGAGCAGAGAATGGAGATACGTCATGACAGTGGAGGTGTAGTCAAGGTGTTCCCAGGCGTAAACAAGAGTCTGCTATCAATTCACGGAACAGCGTGAGAATGCGAACAGACCAGTAAGAAACCTGCCATTTCCCAAAATAATGTGTTGTAGTACACGATCGTTTGTGCTTTTGTGACTGTTGATTACTATACTGAATCGTGGACAGCGTAAAACTGAACTAGTTTCTCAGAGACTCAGGTACACGGAAGGAAACGGCCATGGCCTATGGTTAGGAACTATCCCAACATACACTTGGAATGATTTCAGGAAATCATGGGAAACCATTATCACGATGATCGGAACGGGAATCGAAACTGGGTATTCTCGGGAGAAAGTCAATTAAGCGCTTTTGAAATCAATTTTTGAAAACTGACACTGCCTCCGCCTGCAAATATTGTAACAACCTCACTGATTAGCATGCGCCCAGAACAGTTGGTAACGATGGACGGACAATAGCTCCTTTTCTTCACATTGAAAATAAAATGTTAGGCAAACGTTTGTGAACGCGAAAATGATTTCATTTGCTTTTTTTACGAATATAAGTGTAGGAATTGGCAAATATGTAAAATAATTTCATTTCCAATAATTTAGCAGATCCACTTGACCAATGCACGAATAAAGTGACCACCCCATGAGATAATGTTAATTTTTACATATGGTGGAAAAATGAATAATGTTCGTACAAGAAGATCTGAAGGAAAGCTTAAAAGTGCTCAGTTTACCGTGAATAACCTATTCCCAATTATTACTGCTGGAATGAAAGAGTGTATGTTGTGGTACTAACACTTGCACAAGTTTATCTACACAATTAGAGAATTATTCCCTACTGCCTACATCGAGAGTCCACAAAGTTGGGGGCTCACGAGACTCGAGCACAGTGACAAAGCGAGAGCTTCACCACAGCGAAAAAAGAAAACCAATCCCTGGTCTCCAGTGGCAGGCCTTTCAAGAAAGCTTTGTATACACGAAGCTGTTTACGGAAGCGCACAGGCGACGTTGTGGGCCAGGGCGTTATAATTAGAGACGAGGAAATTCGGCAGCTCGTTCGAGAGTACGCCTCGCACCACTATCCTCTACTATGTAACCCGCCAATGGCTGGAGCTTCTGTGAGATGAGATATCCTTTTGAAAAAAGCGGTAACATCCGGCCTGTAGAATTCACGTGTTTGGAGGTTAGGATAATGGTGATGGTGATGGTGGTGATGATTGTAATGGTGATGATGGTGGTGATGGTGATGATGTTGTTATTGATGATGGATTGTGCGATGTGATGATGATGGTGGTGATTGTGAGGTGATTGGTGATGGTGGTGATGGCATTGTGATGGTATGATTCATTGTGATGGTGATTACAGTGATGGTGATTACAGTAATGGTAATTGTGGTGATGATGGCGAAAGTAGTGATGATGATTATATTGTTGATGAATGTTTACAAGAACGAGCAATAACATAATGCAAGAATATATTTTACAACAATATTTTTTTCTGACCTATAAATACAGACAGAAAATTTTCCAGAGTTCATTACCCTTCAGGCTAAGACAACGCAGTCGTCTCTAGGTCGAGCACATGCTGTCATGACAAGAAATATAATTCGTTACATGTTTATTAATGGATAACAGTATTCTAGGTCACAGTATTCTAGGTCCTGTATAAGTCACAGCCCTACTACGAAAGTATTACAAACACCAACTTTTTGAAATCTAACACCAAAGGAATACAAAAAAAATGTTACGTCTATGCCAATAAACTCTCTGCGATTACGAAATAACCACCAGTTTTGTAAGCTTCGTGAATAATTCCGTGGTCACTAAAAGGATTATTTAGCTAAGTGGATTCTCAAATATTATTTTATAACTGACTCAATTTATATCTCCCCTTTATTACTCAGTGAATGGAATCATTTTCAGTTGCAACCAATGTCTGTTTTCTAGATTCCTAGTTTATTTCAGGTAATACACTTGGTTTATTTTCAGAATAAACAAGGGGTATAACTTCGACACATCTCGCATGTTGGAAAAATTAAAGCCCTCCACCATGGGAGAAAAAAAGCTGTATTTTCGCACGAAACATACACATAAAAAATGTCGGTTAAATGTAAAAGGAAGTGTGCGCGAATACAATGAACTTTACTATGGGTTTTAGTGCCTCTGTGTAAAGTTTCATACTGCACACTGTAATAAGAGTTTAATAAAACATTCCAATTGTTAAGCTATATCACGTCACTTAACGGACTCCAAAATGTCTTCTGCGGATATACTGCGTTATAATAATATTATTTGAACTGAGAAAATATAATTGTTACAATGTACCAAACATAATTAATTGTTTGCGTGACTTTTGTTCCATTTAAACGATATTTTGTTGGTACAACCAAGCCTCAGTTTCTCCAAATCAATTAAATGTGTTCACAAAGCCAAATAATTTATTTAAAACAATTTTGTTTGTGCCAAAAATAATACTTCGTCGTTTCAGTATGTTAAATGAATATTTAGTGTAAGCAAACACATCGTAATATTTGTCAACAAAATAACATGTTTACACAGAAACAAAGGTATGTCCAGCCAACAAAATGTTTGCTTTTTATAAGGCCAAAATATATTTTGTTGAGTAAAGGAAACTTGAAAAGCAAGAAAATTAATCTTGTCCATAAAACAAAATACTCGCTTTAATGAACAAAACATATTGTGTTGGGCGGAAATAAATTGGATTGTCAACAAAATATTTTGTTCAATCAACTGCGTATATATTTGTATGATCATTTTTTGATTGAGTTCTTTCAAAATACAGCTTATGAGTTTGTTCGCAATTTTTTTTGTGACAATTAGGATAGTAACAGTGTTTGTTAGAGCATTTGTTGATACGCAATAATGGTATAAAAATCCTAACATTTTTGAACAGGAAACTAAAAAGTAGAACTGTAAAACTTGACATGTTTATTTAAGGACGTTTTGCAATTTTTCATATGTACGCATTTAAAAACATTCCCCTGTTACGAGCGGTCGCTTTAGCTGACGCTGTTTATGGGGTAGCACTCGGGTGCAAACTATGTATGTTCGAATCTCGAGTGGTGCTTCAATAATTATTTTTTTTAAAATAAACCATCACTGTTTAAATCTTTAGTTACACCAACAAGATCTTACAGACTGGGGTAACCAAATAAGAACCACAAAATAATTCGGTTTCAATAAAAAAAACAAAAAAAACAATTTTATTGCCCCTACACAAACAATTCATTCGGTTGTGCCAAACAAAATCATCTTCCAGAGTAGGCTGATATTTTTCCATATCACCATCGCCAAGCACGAAAGCCTACAGCTCACTGGATGCGGTTAAGAAAAAAGTGTCAGATAAAGAACGCGAGCCAAAACATGTCTTACTTGCAACACACGAAACTATAAATTAATGTGAATGTGAAATGGTTGATTTTAAGAACTTTGCATTAGTCGTATACACAATGAACGTTTCTAAAAATTTCAGTGTGTCACCCAACCAGGCAATATGTACTAATCACCAAACACGTGGTAATGTTGACTTTTAAATGTAGTACAAGGATATATAATACATAAAGTCTTGGAAATTAACGGGGCCACGGTGGCTCAGCGGCTCGGCCACTCGCCTCTCACTATAGAGAAACTGGTTCGATTCAATTCCCGGCGGGGTTGCTCCCGGATTTTCGCAAGTGGGAATAGTATCGGGCCACGCCACTAGTCCGTGGGTTTTCTCAAGACTATCCCGTTTCCCCCGCTCTTTAATTCCGGGGCTGCTCCATATCCACCTCGACTCACATTCATTCGGCTCTCAAGATCTCGATATTAAGAGACGCCCAAACATCTTGATTTTTAAATACAGTACAGGGATGCAGGGTACGTCATGCCCTTCGTAAGATATCTAATGAAGTAAACGAATGCACACTATATAAAAAAATGAAATTAAGCAGGGCCAACAACAGTGCTCAAATGCAGTGAACCACAGAGCTGCACGTTTACTAAATACCCCTACGTTACTACATCAATATTATCATCTCCAGACAACGAAAAATGAGTCAAGAGTGAAGATATTCGGGTGACTCTTAACATCGAGCTCTTGAGAGCTGGTGAAGGTGATTGAGGCGAGCATGGAGCAGTTCCGGAATGAGAGGGCGGGGGAAACGGGAGATCCCTGAGAAAACCCGCCGACCAACAGCATCGTCAGGCACGATTCCCACATGCGAAAATCCGGAGTGACCCGGCCAACCGCTCCGCCACCGTGGCCCCGCCGACGAAAAATGAATACCACGAAAGTGAAATAACATGTAATGTTGCACCTGCCAGCAAAATGATCTAACTTGCCAGCAATATGGCGCAAAGCTGTTTGTAAATCTGCACCTGGGGGCTGACTTGTCAGTCGGTATCACAAACCACCTGGGACTATTTCGGATGATACAGCAGCCAATTAGACACAAGGCCCGCGTCCACAGTCAACCGGAGTCAGTTATTTGTCACATTGTGACTACATCAAAGGAACCGCCACGCCCGTGTACTCTTCCATTCCGCAACCCAGTCTATTTCACTCGCCGTCAACAGACACGATCCGGCCATGTTGCAAACCAACCACACATACACGACGAACACATCAACGTCTCTTCTAAAGAGGCCGCAAAAATTCGCGGTTTAACTGTTAAACAGTACCGAATGAAAACAAAAATTACTTTGTCAGTGTGGCTTTCGCAACAGGATCGCAGTTTAGTAGATGCATGCCTCTGAATTACTATGGGAAAATAAGAAAGTCACAACTAAAGAAGGAGCATATTGATGTGAAACTCAGTAGAGGAAAACTGGCTATAGACTGTTCACGGTAAAATGAGCACTTTTAAAAGTCCTCCTTAAGATCTACTCTTATGTACGTTGTGTAATCTTCCACCTTATCTAAAATGAACATCTTCCTGAGCCCCGTCACTTTACTCATGCGTGAGTCAAGAGAAAAAGTAAAATTATTAAGTAAATATTTCACAAATATACTTAATTTTACACGACAATGCATTAAAAAAACAGAAAGCAAAAGAAATAATTTCAGTTAACACAAACAGTTACCAAACACTTTTTATTCGACGTTAAATATGGAACTACTTTCCATCCATCGTTACCAACTTTACTGGGTGCATTGGCAGTGAATTGTTCTAAGGTTGATTTCAAAAGTGCTCACATTATCGTGAACAGCCTTTACATCCTCACTAGTGTAGTACCGTAACAAACGAGAAAGTCGCTACGGCTAGAAGTAGGCAGAGCTTGACGTCTCGTTAGGCCAGGAACACACGGTAAACTCCACGGGCCGGGTTCACCCCGTCCAGTTTTGATGATACATGGAGAGACATTGGGCAGCACACACCAGCGCGGTGCAAGGCTAAAATGGGCCCGGCCGTGTGTTCCCGGCATTAGAGGCGCGACAAGGGACGGGGAAGAAATCGGCTATGGCCTGCAGTAAGTAGTGATTTCGAGAAAACATTGAAATCCGAGATCAGGATAGCCGGACCGGGATTTAAACCCCCCACACCCCCACCCCCAAATGGTTTACTACAGCAACGCCACACTCGGTATGCGGCAACAGTATACACAGCACTGTGAATTACAGCAAATTCTCCAAGTCCCCTCCATACGGGATTCCAACCCAGTACCCATCACACTGTCAAACGGCAAAGGTTGCCAGCTCGACGTCACTACAACGACCTCGACGGCTCTACGCCAATGGTAAATATTTGCTACCCGGAAGCGAGTCAAATGGAGAAGCGGCGCTCGCACAGAAAAAAATGGCGGGCAATTAACAAATGACCCACTGTTCGGCTATCCGCCCGACCCGACCCATCCAATTATCTCGTCCAGCATCGCCAACATTGACGGAGACCGTGGTAGTAAAAATACAGAATGTTTCGTAATTTATGTTGCAGACTTTGGACGGTGATTCCTTATGGAAAAACATTACGAAAATGCCGATGACGTATGTCCGGAAACGACGTCTTAGGGTTGAAAACACCCCCGAAAGTTGGGCTTCAAAAATAGATTTTACTTAATAAAATGGCAATAAAATAATATTAGTTACAATATGTAAATATCTTACGTTAATATTAGTTTTTTTTCGTTACTTATGTTACAGGCTTTGAGAGGTGACATCTTACGAACAAACCTTACGAAAATTAAGATTGACTTATGTCCTGCAACGACGTCTAAGAGTGGAAAACACCCCAAAAAGCTGGGCTTTAAAATTCATTTTTATTTAATTAAAAAGGAAACAAATTAATATTAACTTAAGAAATTTAAATATTGTAACTTAATATTAATTTTTTTACCATTTTATGAAGTAGGCCAAAATTATACTTTCAAAGCCCAACTTTCAGGGGCATTTTCAACCCTTAGACATCGTTTCCGGACAAACGTCAATCGGCATTTTCATAATGTTTTTCCAAAAGGAATCACCGCCCAAAGTCTGTAACATAAGTTACGAAACATCCTGTATATTATCCCGCACAGGACGCGCAGGTTTCCAGTGGCGACATTGATTGACGGATGCCGCCCAGGCTCCTACGTTACGAATGGCCCTATAAACACGCTGGACAATATGCAGGCCTCACTACAAAGTAGTACAAACACCAGTGGTGTGAGGTGAAGTGTAGCAAGGTAGTCTGGTGATTGCACAGTGCTGTACACAGTCGGCGCACGCAGCAGGAACCAGTAACCAGAGTGGAGCCGGGAGAAACTGAATGTACTGCGGCCACTCACGAGAGAGCGGCGAGGCGCCCATCACACAAGTGCTGTGATGTCAACTTAACTACAACGTTTAAGTGGACGATGTGTAAAGCAGTAACTAATCAGGTATAGCACAGAGCAAAACAGAGCTTACCTTACAACAGTTCACCACACGCCGCTTATACACACTGTCAAATTGGTCAGAACCATGCGACATATTTGAATATTTAACACTGTGAAATATTTTGATAGAAGTTACTTATTTAAAAGTTAAAAAAAATAATATTAGGAGCCAAGTTTTAAACAAAATTTAATCGTATTTTTATTTCAGATTCTTTAGAAAGTACATTAAACAAATGACAACAATCAATAAAGACCATTATAATAATTACTCTGGTGTATATAATAAAAATAACATTTACTAACAATATTAATAACTAACCCAATTCGAATACGGTAGTTATCATTTTTATAACTGAAATGGATGTGCATAAAATCAATTATTATAAATATCTGTAGACGTTGTTACAAATTCTTATTACATACGCCAGAGTTTATATTACAATGATTTTGCTTGATAAAGGTTTCTTTTATAGCCAAATGTGATTTCCAAAGCATCCAGAATGAAAATACGCTTAAATTTCAATTTAAAATAAACTCCCTGTAATTAATTATTAAAACACCGTAATAAATCATTTGTATCAAATTACTCTACACCGTTACAAAATTTTGGTATAGTCTTTTCACGGTTTCTTCACATATTTTGAATCGAAACTTCTAAATAGCGCCCCATGTATGCATTTTGTACTTGTGTTTACATAAAAGTACCTTATTTTTGGTTAAATCGAAATTTTATCTATAGGTCATTAAATTCATATTTAATATAACTAAAAATATTGATAAAACGAGTGTGTTAGTAATTCGAGTAATAAATAGTTCTTATACAAAATATTATTACAGTGATTGCGCACAAATGCAGTGCATTTTCCTTCTGATGTAATTTTCTAGACTCGGTTAAGTTTTGTTTGCATGAGGCGGATGAATATCTAGGACGGAAAATTTACTACAGTTTGCGTTCTACTTCTTAATGAGTTCTGCAGATTGTACAGTCGCCAGCGGCACTCTGAACGTCACTCTACTTCTCAGGGGCCGCAGTGGCTGAGCGGTTAGCCTGCTCGCCTCTCACCAAGGATATCCGGGTTCAATCCCCGGCCGGGTCACTCCCGGATTTTCGCATGTGGGAATCGTATCGGACGATGCCGTTGGTCGGCGGGTTTTCTCGGGGATCTCCCGTTTCCCCCGCCCTTTCATTCCGGCGCTGCTCCATACTCAACTCAATCACCCCCATCGGCTCCCAAGACCTCGGTGTTAAGAGCCGTCCAAATCTCTCCACTCGCTTTACTTCTCCTCAAAGGGTCCATCGGCCTGTCTGCTCCCTCCCCTCCTACGCTCTCAAGGACAAAACAACTATTAACTCGCCCTGGAGGACTTCGGGAAAATAACAAAACCGTAATAAAACAAAGGAATGAATTGCGTGTAACTCGAAAACTCGAATATCACAGATGTTCTTTTCTCACTTCGACGCAGCCAAGGAACAAATGCCACGCGGTTGGGCGTACACAGAGTTATATAGAGTCGAGCCCACGGGCAAGTGAAAACACGGGATTTTCCAATCAACGACGTATCGAGAAAATAAAGGTATTTTTTTATCTACTACCATCACTTGAACTAGTGGGATTTCCGAGTCTCTTCCCACCTGGAGCTATTTTTCCCATTCCGAGGCAGAGAAACAAGGGAGATAGCTGTAGGCGTGACTCGGCCACACGTATGAAACCCGCCATCGTCCCTAAGCATCAGGCTCTGAACTGCCGTGCAGCGTTCTCGTACTGCGTATCGCGTATGGGATTTAAATAAACCTTGGTACAATAACAAAAACAACATAAAATGTGCACAGGTGTTTAGACTTAACTAGCGGCTATATGAGTTCGCGAGATTTTCTTGTATCTATAAAGTTATAAATGTTTGCTATTTAAAAACTTTGTAAGAAGTTGCAACGGTCATCTTCGTAATACTACAAGTACGTTAGAGTATATTGGCATACACTTCATTATGTGAAAGTATAAAGCTTCTGCGTATTTCAACAAGTGAACTTCATGTTTACTAAAATCACGGAGATATGCTATACAGTCAGTAAGTTCGCGGACTGGAGCCCCGAGTGTAGGCAGCCGCGCATCAACAAAAGTTCGTGGACTGGCCGCATAGCGTCTCTGTGGTGCAATACTGCAGATATGTTGTAACAAGTGCTGAGCAGCTGCGTGCATATGGTACAGTATAAACAGTTGACAGCCCCGGTTGTGAAGCGTAGTTAAATGCGAGTAGCGGAACACGGTAATATCGCAGTTTGAGCAACGTGGAAATGTCAAGTTCTACCAAAAATTACGCAAATTTACTGGCGAAAAAGATTCAGATGATGCAACGCGTGCACGGCGACAACGCTATGCTCCGCAGGACTGAGTTTAAGTGTTGTCAGTGCTCCGCACAAGGGAGACAGTTTGGAGAATGATGATCGTATGGTCGGACACCAACGAGCCGAACTGACTCCAAGATCGAAGAAGTTGCAACATTGGTGCGTACCAACCGCACCCAAACGGCAGACCATCTCGCAGCAGCGTTAGGAATTAGCCATGGAACGAGCCAGTAGAAATTAGCCACAGAATGTGCCAGTATAAATTAGCCATGGAATGTGCCAGTAGGAATTAACCATGGAAAGTGCCGGTAGGAATCAGCCATAGAACGAGCCAGTAGGAATTAGCCACGGAACGTGTCAGTAGGAATTAGTCACTGAAGTGCCAGTAACGTCACCGTACGTGCCAGTAGCAATTAACCATAGAACGTAACAGTAGGAATTAGCCATAGAACGTAACAGTAGGAATTAGCCATGGAATGTGTCAGTAGAAATTAACCATGGACCATATCAACAGGAATTAACCACGGAATGTACCAGTAGGAATTAACCATGGAACGTGCCAGTAGGAATTAGCCATGGAACGAGCCAGTAGGAATTATACATGGAACCTAACAGTGGGCATTAACCATAGAACGTACCAGTAAGAATTGACCACGGAATATACCCGTAGGAATTAGCCATGGAACGAGCCAGTAGGAATTTAGACACGGAACGTGCCATTAGGAATTAGTCACTGAAGTGCGATAGGAATTAAACACCGAACGTACCCATAGAACGTAACAGTAATAATTATGCATGGAATGTGCCAGTAAGAATTAATCATGGAACGTGCCAGTAGGAATTAGCCATGGAAAGAGCCAGTAGGATTTAGCCATGGACCGTACCAGTAATGAATTATCCACTGAACGTACAATAGGAATTAACCACAGAATGTGCCAGTATGAATTAGCCACGGGGTGCCAGTCCACAAACATAACCATCGCCATGATACGTGACTGTCCACACTCGGGGTACCAGTCCACAAATTTATTGATATACTACGTATAATTTAGTATATTTCATACAGTTCATTCGTGATTTCTTCATACTTTTTGAATCAAACCTTTGAACAATCGCCTCGTGTAGGACGTGTTTCGTTGTTCCCTACCTACAGCATGTTTTACAAGCATTTTATACTTGCGTTCATAAAATTACCGTATTTGTTGTTGAACTGGAATTTTATTTATGTTTTCCTGTAAATTACAATATTTAGTTTACAATTAATATCAACAAAAACAGTGAGAAATTGGTGTGCTGGTAATGCTTAGTAAGAAATATTACTTACGTAAAATATTAAAACACTGTGTGCACACGAATGCGGTGTGGTTTGTCTCGTTGGTGAAATTTACCTGACCTGGTTAAGGTTTGTTTGTACAAAGCGAAATAATATTCTCGAATGGAAGTAGAACTTATGCATGGCTTCAGAAAAGTGTTAGGTAGCCGTGAATGAACTACAATAGGCCTCTGTGTTATTTCTAGTGTGTAGTAATAGCTGCTAGAAGTTTTCTTACACGCTCTGGAAGCCAGTAATAAACACGTGCAATTGCAAACCCAATGAAAATGTTCGAAGACGGGTGATGAGGGGAAGAAGGCTCGCAACGCCATCACGCGTGTTTGTCGATGTCTAGAATAATAAGGACGTTCCATCATCTTTAAGCTTCTGTACATAGTCGTGAGATGTAGATATCAAAGTTTGACAGCGGATAAAATTACTCCAACAAAACTGCAAAGTCCGGCCCTACCGCCAAGTAAGATAGCGAAATCTTCCGGTCCTCTAAAGCCCAATACACAGCCATATTTTTTCTTGAACAAAAAGGTATTCACTTTCTTGTTCACCTCGACTTGTATCGAACTTGTGTGAACGGCCACCAAGTATGATGGTGGCTAGCACACAAGAATCTGCATTCTAGCTGGCACTATATAAAGACGATTATGATTTTTTGGCTATAAGCTATTTATTATACAATTCAAATGTAAACAAACAGCTTTTTGGGTATGTAAATAATGAATGCATATACTCCGCAATGAAATGTATGTTCGTACACACACTGTCCACCGTGCCCGAAAAAAAAAGTGATGTGTTTATTTAACCTGTTTCTGTGGGACTGTATAATTTAATTCTTCCTACTTCATGAAGTATTTCAATCCAAGGGTTTATTTTTTTCGCCATCTACGATTTTATTATCCTTTATCTTCTTTAAAACATGATGCATAAATTACTTTAACTTCCATACCGGACACTTCAGGCTTGTTGGCACACTTTTTTACTCAAAAACTTGTGCTATGTCTATAGATAACAAAATTTCTGGCAAGCTAGCAAACCGCACATTAGTGATCACCTTCTATATTAAATTTCTTGGACAGGGTGCCCGTGTGTAGTGAGCTTAAGGAAACATCAAGTTTATGGAAGAAAACCGCGATGCATTACGAAGAGCTGTATCTGAATATCTCAACATTTTTGCAGGCTGATTCGATGGCAAACATTTGTGCATTTGCACTAATTCTGCGACTGGGCCAGAGATTATCTCACATTTTCGGAGAACCCACAAGCCAGTGACGAATCTTCAATAAAAAGAACGTCCGAACCACCTGGAACTGAGTCAACAGCGAAAATGGCTTCTCACAAAGAGAGCGGTCAATGAACAACTGGCATCGGCCCAAGTTTATAGAGAACCGTGACGTCTGTCCTGCCGGTGACTGAACTCTGGAATGTTTCCAGTCCGTACCTATTCCAATATACAGGCTGTTTCCGGTTCATTCAGCAATTATGACAGCAACCTTTGATAAGTGTCACTGCACTCTGCTTGCGTACATTTTGTCGAGTAAACTGAGTGGCACGGATGTTCGTAATTTATCCGCGGCTTAAGAGCAATCAAATTGTCAAGAACATCCATCACTTAACATTTTACGTATTTAAAAAATACTTACATATATAAGTAAAGCGGAACATAAACTTAAAAATGTAATCTTCTTAATTATACCAAAACAAATTCAAAACGTTTTCACCTTAAACAACATCAAATTCCAATTTTTTTTAAATTAAATAATTCATGTGTATTTGTGCGTTTCCAGTTACCAAATAATTTAACCACCTTGATATTTTAATTATAACGTATACAAATATGCTTAGAGTAAAATATTGGAAACCAAAAAAATATAATGCAAATCTATTTGACATGCACTAGTTGTAGCTGTGGCAACGGAAATTTTATGAGGTCAAAATCAATGTCAGTCAGAAGTTAATACATTAACTTCACTAACAACGGCTGCTAAGATACTGCGAATATTTTTATTTTTTGCCCAATTCAGCATTTCACTACACGTCAACCGTATGAAGAGTTGACCAGCATAAACCTGAAGAATACAATTCAAGAGTACACAGTAATCTAGTAGGCCCGAAATTCGGTGTTCAAACTCTCATGACACGAAGTAAAACTGAGCCAAATTAATCCTTATTTCCTATGGCTGAATTTACACAGGTTATCGAGGCTAATTTGTAATTTTAGTATCGCCCATTTAAAAACATTTACTTCCCATAAATGAATGTCTACTGTAATGCTGGCAACTAATTAGGAAATAATAGTCCTCAATCGTATCGTCCTATTTCACGTGAAATGTTTAAACTGATGCCCGTTAATTCTGTTTATTTCTGTGTTATAAAGGCAAGTATACATATTTTCTGTAACAATAACATGTTTGTTTCCAAAAAATTTCACAATAACTTAATCAGTGGAATGTTACTGGACATAATATTCCTTGAAATATTATAATTGCATGTGGCAAGATGATGCATTGTAAACAACAGAAATAATAAACAAAACAAGAGCTTTCAAAAGTGGTCAAATTGTAAACTATTAGCAATTATTTTAGACCCGTAAACAGAAGACTCGAAGCTCATACATATTATGGCGATGTCCTTAAAATACACTGACACCATGTTTTCATTTTTTTTTTTTTTAATAACGCAAGTATATGAAAAACTAGGAGGATAGACTGGGAATGGTATATCGCCTTGCACGTAATGTGTATAAAAGAATTTCATTACAGCACAGTATGTTGGCAATAAATAACACGGCAGCCCCAACCCGGCTCCACATCTAAATGGTTCAGCTGAACCTGACCCATGTAATACCAGCAGAATAACAAGTTCTGGGTGAGATAGGTTTCCATTTTACTCATCTGGCTATATGACCTCCCAACACTACCCGGTTTCATTCATAAGTGGGGGGCAGGGAGTACCACACATTCCAACCCCTCCCTCTTCGCAAAAAAAATTAATTTAGGTCTACACATTACGCCAGTGACATGAATTCCCTTTCGGATAAAAAAAAAGGAGGAGGGGTCTGATTTACAGAGATAAAAGAGCTATTTTGTTATTACACGCTAAAAAGCAGTCGTACCAATTTAACGTCCGAAACTTCAGTACTGCTTAATTTTCGTTTATGTACTGGATCATTTACAGTGGTAAAAGTGAATAAAATGTTTCTAATATCTGTGAAAATTCCAGTATGGTGGTAATGATTGGCGCATTGTGTAATGCAACTCAAGGTAGAGAGATTAATTTGAAATAATTGGAATTAAGTCACTAATTATTACCGGCCCGTTACTGATCACAGAGCAGTTTCGTTGTTTTCGAGCTATGTTCAATGTGTAAACGAACACTTGTGAGCTGAGCATTTGATGCAAGTTAACCCGAACCTTTAGGGCCATGGGTGCGTGTTATAGTTTTATGGGTAAAATTAATCAAAAATTACAAATTACATATATGAATTAATTTCTAGTAGCCTAGTATGTTGTGCACTTTAAATATTTTAAATCATTATTCTAAATTACCGTAAACAGTTTATCCAAAATTTTATCCACTACAGATTTCAAAATGTATCAATGAAAACGTTATTTGTTCACGAGAACTAAACTGCTAGGCATTAGTAAGGGCTTGTTGGAATTAACACAAAATAATTTTTTACAATACGTAAAAAAAAAAAAAACTGGCTCACTTTTGGCTTAGGCTTATGATTACCGATAAACATAAACGTTTATTAATATGAATAGGTAAACCTGTTAAGCGGTGTTTTTACTTTCGTTGGTTTTCTGTTTGGTTGTAATGACATAAAACATGTGTTCTATCATGGAAGTTACGACAGTGTGAAAGTACTTCTCAATTCTTCACAATAGTATGTATGTACCAGGAACTGCACAACTGACCTACCTACACATTGTCTGGATTCAAAGAGACACTATTATAACTTAGCGGTCATGTTTGCACATAAAATGATTCGAAGCTGTGATCATTTTCAACGCGCCCCGTGGCCTTAAAAGTAAACACGAAGAAGCAGTGATTACAAAAAAAATTATTTCCTAAAAATAATTATTTAAATTGTGAAATCAAGAACGCCGGTATGACCAAAACTGATCACACAATAATAAGCGTTGTTTGCCTTTTAAGGTTTAAGTAAGGAGTTTTGAACTGACACACTACATTCCTTTAACGTTTCTCTTCTCAGGACAACAGGCGGCACCTTTGCTTTAACACTGTTTACGTATCGGTTTCATAAGGTCTGTAAGATGGTGTGAGACTCTTAGAATTATGCGATTCTATAAAGGTGTTTTCTTCACACTTCCTTAAAAAAAAAAAAAAAAAACAAGTAGTTGTAATCTGTTCGTTGTTTGCTTGTCTTGTAATCAGCGATTCTTTTACGGTTTGGAATCGTTCCTGACTTATTTATTCTCCTACCAGGCGTTCATTACTGGTCCAAGACGTAGTCTATGGTAAGATGTAAGAAGCAACGGTTTAAGTCAGTTCCACAATTAAGTAAAATTGCGTTAATTCCCGGGAAGCAACACGCGACATTCGCCTGAACACACGTCTTTCGACACTACAGACGTTTACTTCGTAGTACTTGGTTCGGAAACTACGTCGTCCAGGGGCGTAGCGATGTAAACACAAAGGTGCTGCCAGATGTCCCGTGAGTAGAAACGCCAAACACAAGCAAATTGACGCCGAGGCTGAACGCGACGCATGTTTCACCCAAGAAGCGTGGTTGTGTCCCCCCGACCGGAGGCAGACTCACTCTCAGGCGAGACACTGGGCACACGCACACAGCCAGCCGGCGCCCCGACGACGCACACCGCGCGGCGGCCGCACACGCACTGCGACGCCTTGACCTGCCGCTGCCGGCTCACCCCCACCCCGCCGTAGACCCACCCCTAGCAAGCCTACCCCCACCACCTATCGCCCGCCGCCGGCCCCGAACTGAGCGTAGACAAGGGCCCCGCCCGGTAGCCAGGACAGCCGTCACCCACAAACTTCACATGATACACCTGTTAATAGTTTACTCTTGGTTACTTATGCTGCATCTGTAAGAATGCGAACAGCTACGTACGTATAGAGTTTTGTTTATTTTATTGAAGGTAAAATTCTCGAAGTTTTAAATGTTCATTCCGTATGAGCAAAATATTCCACTGCCACATCAAAACAATATGCAACTCAAAATGTCACACACACCTAGAGCATCAAAACAGTGCCGTCTCACGAAAGACGTTAAACTAAACCCCGCCACCCCCTCTCTAAGTTTGCTTTTTTTCCTTCACGAATAAAATAAGCAGAACCCCAACAAACTTAATTTAGCAAATACAAAATAAAAGAGGTTGGAGTGCTAACCTAGCTATAATGTCCTACATTAATTACTGGATGGGAATTAGCTAACGTCAGTCCTTCAGTGCCTGCCTTGACAGGAAACACGAGGAAAGAGGAAAATGCAAGTGTGCATTAGGCTCAAACATTTGTTTACAAACGCATTTTTCTTCAGTGACAAAACAGCTGTGGTGGATCTCTCGTTTTCACCTGTCCATTCGTTCCGGCTCTGCTCCATTCTCTCCTTGCTTTGCCCACATCTGCTCTCAAGACCGTGTGTTAAAAGCTGCCCAAATCTCTCAACTTTCTTTGAATACCTGGAGAAAGTTAAGGTGGTTTAAAGGGTTCGCGGATGTTGTTTTTGCTACAAACCTTTTAAAAAATTTTATCTAAAAAACTACAATTAATAGACGTCTTAACATCATTATATAATTAAAAAGGACATTCAAAATGTCCCTGCATAAAAATACTCCTTCATTCCTGAAAGAAATTGTATTTTTTTATCTACTGTATATATAGAAAAACCTTAATTTTTTTAAATTTTCTGAGAAAATAATTTTTGCCAGGAAGAAATATTTCCTATGGTTTATAGTTTTATGTACCTCATTTCACTTTTTAAAAATATCGCAATGCACTATATTGAAATACAAACAATGTCATATATAAATAGTTTACTGTACTTATGTACTGAAATCTTAAAAGTCCATTATTCATTATCATGATGTTGCGTTTTTGTACGGTAACTGTAATATGACAGCAAAGCGAAATTGTGACAGGAAAAGCAAATAATAAATCAAGCTAAAGAAACAAGCATTAAAATAAACAAACCGTAAGTTAAAAATTATATTTAGTGATGCTCAGCACCCCCCCCCCCCCTTCTCAAAACCACCCCACTTCTTTAATGGTGTAATACTCATATCCTATAGCCTAAATGCTAGGAGCCCCAAATAAAGAGATTTTCTATTTGAATATATGTTCAATGAGGTTTAGCTGGCCATATATTGATAATGTTACTACTCTGTATTGGGGACCTGTAATATTTAAGGTCCACATTAAAAAAATATATCTTGGCTGGATTTTTTTTAGCATTAATATTTAAACTCTTGAAATGCATATATCTTAAAACTAGACATTTCAAAGTTATTGTGATTTTCAACTATTTAGGACAAGCCAAAACTGATTAGCAAAGGTTTAAAACATTTTTTCTCCAAAATGCCCAGTCACTCCACAACCAAAGTCACCCCAACCTACTGTACTAGGTTGTGTAAGTACATCAGAACTTCTGTATTGCGCTCCGAGTGGCTGCAATGAAATAAATAAACAGTGTTTTAAAATGGCTGGAAATGACGCGATAATCTGTACTCGCTGAAACGAAAAAAATGCCACATCATGTACTGGTATACTTTGTACTAGTACTGTAAAAGCTAAGTTTGTTTTATTGTAATTGAAAACCTCGTCATTAATATGTGTTGGAAGCGATTTAAAAAAATTACGCGGGTGTGTTTTTGACATAAGGATTTCCTTCTGTTAGCATTTAGTTACAGAGATGTAACAATGCCAACGCATATACATTGGTAATCATTTAATTGAACATGTTTAAATATGGTTATTGAGTCTTTAGTTTATTTACCGCGTCCTTAGACTAAAGAAGTGTCACTGCTTTACTGACTTTTTTATTCGGCTCTTACAAAAATATTCCACCAGAACAACACGATTTCCTTGAACTAGAAAATTACTTTTGTAAATTTAGACATGGTGGAAAATCGCGAAAAATTTTTGCGCCATCATATCTTCGATGACATTCTAGCTAGTTTAGTCTTTTATGATTGGACGAACAAAGTTTCGATTCGGCTAAGTTGTTTGCATACCAATCGCGAACATTCTGCCTTACAGTATCAGAATCCTCATAGGGCCAGTGAACTTGAGCAGTCGCTTCTTACACGAATGGCAGCAATAAGAAAAGAAACTGTCTAATATGCACTCTATGAAATTGCTTGTAAATTTACCATTGCAGTGTATACGTACAGTGATAAAGCGCAACGATCTTACATTTTCTCAGGAAATTAGCAAATGCGTAGGGAAGTTCCCAACTTTGTATAGTAACGACGCTAAACATTCCCATATTTTCTACCTGAAACGTGGTACTATTACCATGCACTGTATAGGTTAAAAGCTTCCATTACGGTTTAGGAAGTTTACGCAATCTATATACATAATGTTAGTACAACAAAGGTGTGCGATTGGGATATGTACGTAATGTTAATACAACAACGGCTGTTTGATTGTGATACGGGCAACTCGCGACGCCACTGGTTGATATTCAACAAAAAATGTGCGTTATTTAGCATAGTAGGCGTGTCCTGTATCGTAAGTGTGGAAATATGCCAGAAGTTGGTGTTATTGCAGTGGAAGATTTAGGTGACTTATTTATAGCCTGTCTTCAATGTCTGTAAACTTGAACAGACCTCGAACTGTTAATGAGGGCAGTGACTTTGGATTATCACATTCAAACTACTTTTGCCTAATATGCAAAGCAGATATTGTGTAATTCTGCTACACAATTACCCCCCCCCCCCTCGCCGTGTCACATTCTCCACGCCAGTAAAAGCTCGTGTTTGAGGTTAAAACCAAATATAAACAAACGGCCCATCATTTTTTGAAACACACGAGTTTGACTGTACTTTTGACAATTCGTAAGCATATGTTTGCTACACGTGTAGTAGAATAAATTCAAAATAGTCGGGGGCCGCGGTCGTTTAGGGGTTAGGCTACTCGCCTCCCACCCATGCGAACCAGGTTCAATTCCCGACAGGGTCGCTCCGGGGTTTGTGCATGTGGGAATCGTGCCGACGGGTTCTCCCGCCCCTTCATTCCGGCGCTGCTCCATACTCACTTCAACCTCATCGGCTCTCAAGACCTCATGTTGCAAAGGCATCGCATTTCGATAAACTTAATGTATTTGATCTTTATTTTATTTCATTTTAATCAGAGGTTATGTTTTTAATATGTTTGGCCATCATGCTGTTCTGATACACATGGTAAAGATATTTGGCCGTAGATTAATTTCACATTAAATATAACTATGTAAAATTTGAAAAAAGATTCGAGGAAAATTATAATAATTACCTTAGTTGTCTATGCAATCATTAACGATTACATCCGACGTTAAAGACTTCCATGTGTCTGCGTGTCGTGTTTTTTTTTGTGTATGGAAAGAAAATTGCGTTATCCAAAAATCGAGAGAGCGATGGCGCCGAAGAGCACGAAAAAGCTCTCTCGCTAACTAACGCGAAAGAGTGCTCTTTGTTAGCAGTTTATTTTTTAATTTTCATTGAGGCGGAAGGATGGATATTGGACATAAGGAATAAGCTGAGCTCATACGTGCCCAATTAATTGTAAACCATCTGGTTTACTTAAACTAAGGTTCACCTTTTGTTTTGTTTCTTTTCGCGTCTACTTAATACATAACTTTTAGCCTCAACAGTACGTGACACATAAATGAATGGTGAAGGCGTTTATTGCAATTATAAGAAATTTAAAAGGCAACATGGAGTCAAACAAAATTTACAAGCACTCGTTTAATAAGTGTGATAAACAGATACAATATTTGAAATAAATGTGTGCAAGCGAAAACACAAATGAGTCTAGTATAGCGTTTTTCAGGAATGCGTCGGATACACTGTTAGGAAAGGTTCCGTATGGTTGCGGAAAATACATCGTAAATATTTTATTTAGAAATCATATTAAATTTTCTTTAAATTCGCAGAATCTGCCCTTAAATTTGGTTATTTATTTTTATGTTTTTCTGGCTTATGAAGAGTAACTAAGAAAAAGGCTTAGTCTCCTTCACGATGTGTAAAAAAAAAAACTTTAAAAAAATAGTTTAAATATTTTTTAATGCAGCGGGATTTGAATACGAATCAAAAATATGTTATTCCGGGTATCCTACCGTTCGCCCATGACGTCTTCGTCATATCATAACGTGTAAACGCATTATTGCGAGAAAATGACGCACGCGAAATGTTCAGTTCCTACTCATTTTCGAGCGTCTGAAGTACGATTACTGTGATTGCTAAATGTTTAAAACAAATCACATAATCTTGGCCCAAACCAATGCGCAGGCAATGTTTTCGTACTGGAGAATGCTTGACTTTCGTAGCAGAAAAATACAGAAACGTTTCAAGCCAGTCGCAAAAACTCAAAATCAACCGTGTTGCTAATTTTTTTTGGAGCAACAGAGTTTTAAAACAAGCCATTTTGCTAGTGTTCAATAAGAAATGCCAAAGGCAAAAATACGATTATGTAAACAATCATTTCAATTTATATTTCAAACAAAACACTTGTAAGATGTTTTTATATTGGTTAAGCTTAAACAGTACAATCGCGAGCCTGCTGCTTGAATATAAATGATACTACGGTACTTGTAAATTGTACTATAGTTAATTTCGTGTAAGTGGGATAAATATTGACTGTTCTAGAAAAGTAGCACCCAGGCTAACCGAGTTCGATTTCCGGCGGGATCGCCGTGGCGGTCAGCGGTTTTTCTCGGGGATTCCACGTTTCCCGCACCCTTACATTCCAGTGCTGCTCCATGCTCACCTCGCTTCACCCTCATCGACTCTCAAGACCTCGATGTTAAAAGTGGGATGGACCCCACGCCTTTTTTCGTGAAATAGTTGTTTACCGCTCGTTGGAGTTCTCAGGACTCGCATGTTATGATGTAAAGGGCCGAGAAAAAGAAGAAAATGGAAAACCTCCGCACATCATTACGTTTTCTCGTTATTTCACGTTTCTCTTCCGAGGCTGTCTGGACCCTTCAGCGGAACCTTTGTGGCTACCCTCTTTTGCCTTACGTCTACGATTTCTTTTCTGCCGAAGCGAGTCAATCGAGCTGCACGTGAAAATGGATGATGAGGTTTCCTTTTGTGACGTCTCGAGCCGGCAACAAGAGATGCGGGACCGATAACGTAAACAAGGTAGCGATAAGATTACAACAAGGACCTCTCTAGTTGTCATATGGGTCTCTTGTATATTCTGTTCACGGTAAACTGAACACATGAACATTGTGTATTGTTCCGCCATATATAACATTAACTTTGCACGGGGCCTCTTCACTTTATTCATGCGTCGGTCGAGTGAAACAGAAATTATTTGGAAAGTAAATAATTCACAAATCTGCTCATTCTTAAACTTAGATGCTTTAAAATTAAAATAAATAAGTTAATAATGTTTGAAACAAATGTTTACCTAAAACTTTAAATTAAAAGTTAAAACGCGGAACTACTTTTCCTCCGATGTTACCAACTTAACTGGGCGCAAGACACTCAGCATGCCCGTTAAAATGAGTGAAGGTAGGAGCAGTGACATTTATCATAGGTTGATTTAAAAAGTGGTCACTTTATGGAGATCAGCCTTTAAGCAGTCTTGTCTATTAAATATTTTTTTAAACTATTAAATATTTCAATACAAATACTTTTTTAGGACACACATGTGGTCATTGAAACATAAACGTGGTCATTAAAAAGGCGGCGAAGTCAGCAAAAATCGCTGTAAGTATACCTCTGTTCACGACGTTTATTATTCCGTAAAACCGTGTTTTAAACTACAGGCTGTTCACGATAAAGTGAACACTTTTGAAATCAACCTTGGAAAAAAAACCCTGTCTGAACATATTTTAACGGGCACTTGACCGGCGTATAATTAACGTGATGAGGGCCTAGCAATGTTAATTTTACATAAGACGGAATAATACACAAAGTGCATACAAGTAGATCTTAAGCAGGGTTTTCAAAAGTGCTCATTTTGCCGTGAATAGCCTATAAAACATAGCAATGTAGCGCAGCGGATTTTCCCTCCCACTCAGGACACTTGCGCCATCCCGTATAATATCTGGCAACACCTTGAACGGGGTCTGTCTGTGAACCCAAACACTTTTGTTTCTGTCTCATTTCGATTATCTATGAATAAATTCCTTATATGGGATTATCTATGAAATTTAATTATAAATGTTGGCTACAGCCAATCTTCATTTGTTTTCAGTGTACGCTTTCATGTCATCATCTGGTATTTTGAGTACATAGCTCTGCAATGGCGTTATGACCACAATAATAATTTTCCATTTAACAATGAGAGTTCCACATTTCTATAGCCAGACACCGGGAAACTACGAGGAGACTAAACTATAATAGACACGTTGTAAACTAGGATTATTCTTTGCTACCAACATAAGAAAATATTTCCTTTCTTAAAAAAAAAAGTGGGCAATAATTGGCTACCACATTCTTTTTACATCTAGTTGTATAGTTGGAAGTTAGTCAAGTTTGTCAAGTAAACTGTAATTCTATAACACAGGCGTGTTAGTATTTGATGCCTCGTCTATTTCCCAAGTTAATACATTTTTTACGGTTTTGCCTGTTTGCATGCGAATTGTGCTAGGCCAGTGGGAACTATGTCATTGTCAGCGAAAGTACTTTCATGATATGACAAGGTATGATTTTATTCTTGATTTATCCCGACTCTCCATGAATTAGATAAATGTGCAAGCTTTGTTGTTTGTTTAATTTGCAGATATGTACTACTTTGATTTTTTTCCCCCTACGTCTTAATAATCGTGCACATGAATCGCCGGAATCAGCACTGCAAAAACATAGAGCAGACTACAAATGTACGCGTAGAGATTCGAAACATATTGAAACATAACCAGTACTGTTTGGCGGTTTACTGAATACTTTTTAAATCAACTTAAAAATAATGCCATCCCGTAATTGCTATAACACTAATTGGCAAGATGTATTGGTGGCATGGAATAAATGCAGGTATATGCTGTTCACGGTAAAGTGAGCACTTTAGAAACCCTAGTTACTTTTTCTTTTAACCGATTTATATCCTTCCACCACTTGTTAATGTAAACCCTGCCATGTGAGTAATAAACACAGTGTATATATTCATCATACCCAAAACCAAAAGTCCGAGGCCACAAGGAAATCCATTTATAGGTTATTATGTCTGATGAAACAGCTTCAAAAAGTGTTCACTTTACTGTGAACGGCCTATAGTTCTATGTATTGATGTCCAATTAAAATGTTAACTTTTTAATTGGCATTGACTGAAATAGGTTTCTTTATTAAATGGTCCTACAGAAACAATCACACATTGATTGACGCGTGTATAACTTATATGACGTTCGCGATTGACGGAGCAGTTTTGGATTCCGCCATATGTAACATATTAATAATACCATGAACCCCGTGCCTTTAGTCGTGCGCCGATCGTTTGTTTACCGGAAATTGGTGGAAACATAAACATGTTTATAATTAACTTATTCTTGTTCTTATGTGCATAAAGTAACAGAAAATCAGCTGAATACCTTCGACAAAATCGATTAAATACATTCGACGTAAAACAAAATTTAAAAAGTTACAATTTTAATACGACTTTAATGGCGCTCCCTACCAAACCTGTAGCCACGGACTTAAAATGGAGGAGCAATGTTAGATAACTTCCTTTCCAATGCGTCGATTATAAAGCTAACCGTTTCAAAACAAATATCTAGACATTCTTAGAATATGCATGTAAGAATTTTCTTATTATTTGGAATTACTAAATGTAAAAATTTTAATTTATTTAATTTATATTTTTAAAATATAACTTATAATTTATTAATCTTAGACAATATTGACTGAGAAGGAATTTCTTTAGCATTTATTCCACATTTAAACTCCGTGGCTATAGGCTTGGTAGGCAGAACCCTTAAGACATGGAACTAATTTTCCTAAGTCGTCACTCACTTTACTGGGAGGAAGACTTTACTGGAAGCAAACTAGTCGTCACCGACTTCACTGGAAGCAAACCAGTGGTCAACTTTACTGGGAGGAAACCAGTCGTTTGAAACTTTACTGGGAGGAAATCAGTAGTCGCCAACTTTTCTGGGAGGAAACCAGTCATCGCCAACTTTACTGGGAGGAAACCAGGAAACCAGTCAGCGTGTCCATTAAAATATGTGCAGTTAAGGTTAGGAATTTTTCTTTTTAAAGGTTTGACTCGAATAAAAGTTAATATATGCAGCGGCCGTTACACCAGTCTTTAAGGCGAGTTGCTTTTCGTGTATTAGTTACGATCGCATGTCTCACGAATAAATGCTAATACTTTTTCATTATACTGACTTACAAAATTTTACGTGGAAATTATGTTAATTTTTTGCTACACACATACAACGTGCTTATGTTTTTTCACGGTTTTCCGACCATCAGTGTCTCGTGTAGTTTTAGACAGCATCAGATACACAAATTCACACTTTTGAAGTTTTTACTAAATCACGAATAGGCTGTCTATAGTTTTTATGTGTTCTGAATTGGCCAGTTTTTCAAAAGGGTCATCGGAAAACTAATCTTGTTAGAAGATAATTTTACTAACTGAAAGCAAACTAGCCAAAGCGTTCAAGAACATGTAAAAAATAAAGAGCTTATAATTTAGTTTTAAACTAACCCATAACGTAAAAAAAAAAAGTGAAAAAGATAATTAATGAGGAAGATTGAAGTTCTCAAAACAGCTTCTTGTCATAGTTACCGACCCACGACATAGCAGCCTATATAAATGCTAGCAATAAGCATTAAAAAAAAAAAAGCAGAAATTCGATAGTGTAACTCTACAAAACTGAGCTCCTCTGTTACAAATGTTGCAAAAGTCCTAAACAATACGCACAGTGTGTTAAGTAACAACGCAGCTTAACTGTAATATTTTAATTATGAAAACATGTTCTCAGGAGAGTCGTACGCGATTATAAAGTTTTTTATACTAATAGTATTATTTTTAAATGTCTTCTCGGTCACAGGTAGACCGAGTCTGCTCGGGTCCTTTGGTCTTGTGATATGCTCTGAATAAAACGGGAGCCGCATCTGGGCTCTTTCCCATATTATATTGGACGAGTAATACCCGCTTCTTTTCCTCTCTCACCCCTCTTTCCCTTTCAGACGTATCCCTCTAGCCTGACCACCGCGACCATAGAAGATGTTGCCCCCTTAACCTTGTAATATACGCGATCTATCAGATACATTCATCCTTCCCCTTCGTATGGCGCTTACAGCTATACACGATTCGCTTCCTGCCTTCTGACGTGCGCGACGAAAGAACACAAAGGAAACATCTGTAAGGCGCGCTCAGTTGTAACCGAACAGTTCATTGGTTACCACTCACGTCGACAACGGCAATTCTTTCGTCGTGTCACGTTTCAATAGGCGCCTACGTGCTTTCTTATAATTTGAATTTATTTGATAGCCTTGAGTTTGACAGCCGTAAAGTTGTATTGCATTAGAGTTGACATCCTCCTGCACTGAGAAAATTCCTTGAAATGGCAAAGCTGTTATGGGGAGATATTCTTACTCAAACTGGCAGTCTCCGTAAATTCACGAAGAAATTGGCGTTATTTTTCTTGCACTTTTCAGTAAAGTAATTTTCATCACTAAAATAACGTGTTTATTTCACAATGGAAACGGCGCTTGGCCTACCAGGCACCCAGTAATCTGCGAGATTATTTCCTCAACAAATCGTCATAATTTCGTCTCATTGCCAACGCCCGTATATTGTCGCCATTCGAGCTAAGCCGTCGACCATACAATCTGCAAGCAAACAGTGGGTTTGTGGTCTGTTACCGGAAGTGTAGTCAAGACAGGTAGCACGAGGTGATAAACCACCAAATTACGTACTTTTTATTGGCTCACTCGTGTAAAAGACTGTCATCATGTACAGGCAGGGACAGTGACATTTTTTGTAACGTTAATTTCAAAAGTGGTCACTTTATCGTGAACAGCCTTTAATACCTTGTCGCTGCTTGGGAGGACTAACAAAATAAAGACATCGTGTGGCTGTCACTAGCACTAAGAAATTGGAGAAGTTAGTAAGACCCATAAAAAAAACAGAACAGGGACATCTTAATCAGACGCAGAACATGAGAAACTGCATTACCCCAGTAACGGCAGGCGGCTGTCATCTCGATTAAGTTAAATATTTTGAACATACTCCTCCATTGCCACACTATGTTGTCACTTGGTTTTCTGTGACGACATAGTGTAGAAAAATATTTTACTTAAACGTTCACCCACATACCTACACCGTGTCTCTCTGGGATACGGTGGCTCTTAACAGTGAGGTGAGTGAGGAGCGGCGCCGGAATGAAGGGCCGGGGGGAGGCGGGAGATCCCCCAGAAGACCCGCCGACCAACGGCATCGTCGGACACGATTCCCAAATGCGAAGATCCGGTTACCCGGCCGGGGATTGGCCCCGGATCGCGTTGGTTGGGGGCGACCGAGCTAAGCGCTCGGCCACCGCGGCCCCGCGGACAAGTGAAGCTCAGATCCTGGATAGTTTATTTTACTTCAACTGCTCTCGCAAAAAAAAAAAAAAAAAAAAAACTCCAAATGATTCGCTGCGAGTCTGGTCGAAGCCGTAAACAGAACGGTGATAAGTAGGCGCACCTATTTTTCGTGAAAAGATTTCCGGACAAGTTGCGTTCCAACGTGATTTAGTTCAGAACCATTTTCGTGATCGGATCATTTGAATTGTTACACGTCTTATCTGTCTGCCTGCGAATCACGAAAGGTCATTTTAGAAGAAGCTTAGTTCTGATTGGCTAACTCGTGTAACAGACTGCCTTCACTCAAAGACGAGCGCCAATAGTCAAATGAAGCTTGCAAGTGTACACATACGATACTGAAGTCTAACCTCCGCGTAAACCTTTTCGCGAAAAACATGTGCCCTTAGTGATGAGTGCATGGGCTGTCGCAAAGAAGGTTGTTAAGTGGAGTACTGTTGCAAATTAAAATATTAATGCGCAAATAATTTAAAAAAAAAACCATTTGTTTTATTATTTTCTCTCAGTTACTTTACTATCGCATGTCCCCTTTCAAACAGGCGTGGCGTGCAAAAGGCAAACTAATGTTTTTGAAACGGCGAATAGCGTTGTGACTTCTGCGTCAAGAGTGATACTGGTGACGCGTGGGTGTCATTGGAAATCAATGCACAATATGGTGGAGGCCAAATCCTCCCTTCCCCTTAAAAAAAAAAACCAACTGACAAGCCGGCGAACTGGCATGGCCTTCGACTAGAAGATGTGCTGCGAGCCAGGAATACATCGCACTTCCAAACGTTGAAGATTTTATATCGTCTTGCTTACATATACAGTCTTGAGGACAGACAAGCCAAAAAAAATGCACTCGCGGTTCTTTGAATACGCTGAACCTACATTATCCTGTAAACTAGCGCCTTGTCGCTCGCCCATGAGTTTACATATTTTAAAGTTCTTCTTCCAGGAAAGACAAACGGATATAGTCAGTTTACTGTCACTTCCAACTTTTCTGAAGCCCTGCTAAAGTCTATTTCCAGGATATTGCCCCGCCTCATGCAAAGAAAACTTCACAGAGTCTGGAAAATTACTCCAAAGGGCGAGCGAAGCGATTTAACAGCGAGGTCTTGAGAGCCGATACACCAAAGGGACAACGAACCGCATTCGCGGATACTCAGTGTAATAACATTGTGCGCAAGAACTATTCTTGCTAGGCATTACTAAAACACCTATTTTCTCATTGTTTTATTTATATTAATTATAAATGGAATATTATAATTTAGAAACAATATATAAATAAAAGTGCAATTTAACCAAAAATATGATACTTAAATATGAACACAAATATAGTATGATTGTGATACGTGGCATACTTAAGATACAACCAAACACGTCATACATTAGGTGATTTTTTTTTCCTTCAAAGATTTGATTCAAAAAGTGCGAAGAAACCATGAATAGGCGACTACAGCGGCATCACTGTGGAGATTGTGGAGACTGTTAGCTTCTTCCTTTCCAGGGGAATAAATCCATTAAAAAGGATGACGCAACGGTGCAACCGGATGTTCTCGGTTGAACGAACAGAAACACAGTAACACAACACCATAATGCGTCTATGAGCGTAATACCGAAATGACAAAGTCTGTCGGCTCTCAGGAGTCATCTTTCGAGACAACGGCTGCGGTTACACGGGATGCAGAATTAGTTCACTAAAACAAGTTCAGCTATTGAAGAGGTTACATTACCTTCGAACGAGTTCCGATCGCAGTTGTTTCTCGTTCAAAGTGGAACAGTTTTCATTAGTAGTTTCGAAAGACTTCTCTTCTCTGCTGCGCTCCTATTGGCTGCTTCGAAGTGAACAAGCAGTGTAAAAAAATATTGCTGTATTTGGCGGGAAATCCTGCACTTGTTGAATTAACTTAAGTTTAAGGTTGAATGTACTAATACCCACCCATTATTCCATTACAGTTAAAGTGTAGGTTTCATAACATTTAAAAAGATCAATAGTGATAAATGTCGGAGGCTATTATAATTAGATATCATACATTTTAAGTTCTATGTTTGTTGAGGTTAGAATTTCAATAGATTTCATTCTGCTTTGGGTGTGTAACCGCGGAAACACGTTCTGTTTTTAAACTTGTTCAGGCATGGCTACCGAATGTATTTAGCTGAATGTGTTAAACAGTACTCGTGTAACAACGGCCTAAGGCTGCGGTTTCAAATCACAGCCATTGTGAGAAGGGGGAGTGAGGGTTGGTGTAGTGGTACGATCGCTCGCCTCCTGCCACATAGAATCGAGCTTGATTCTTGGCGGGGCCGCAAGGTAGCAAACGTGGCGGTCGTTGCTGTTTGTCGGTGACACCTCCTCGTTTCCCCACTGCCCTACGTCAGCTCCATCCCCAACTCTTCCCAATTGTTCGCAGGCGTTAAATACCTCAGACGTTAGGCGCTACCCGGATCTCTCCTCTGAATACTTATCGACAAGTGTATATACATTACTTTCTTTTAAATTAGCCAAATCAGCATGTGATGTAATATTCGTAACCGCTTGTTAAATACATGCTGATTTTTTTAAAAATAAATCACTCTAGAAATAAATACGCATGTGTCCAACTGGACAAAAATTTACTGCCAACGTCGGGACAACACGTCGGCGTGAAATTAACTTTTAAGTTTAATAATAATCGTAGACCGCTGGGAAAACCCGTTTCTTATTAGTTCTTCACTGACATCCGGTCAGTGAATAATAATTACTATTGGTACAATTTTAGAAACTAAATTACTAAATGTTCCTCTTGAACCTTCACAAATAATACATCACGTATCAATACAAACAATAATATTCAGTATAATGATGTCGAACTACCCACACAGACATCAATAATACAGATATACACAAGAACAAATAAACCGAACAAACAAAAATTACACTGTAAAACAACTACACAAACAACATTACACTGACATCAAAACAACTCCGACACAAACACCAAACACATGACGGACACCTCACAAACCGACAACAACCGCCGGCCCCTCTGTCTCCGGAGAGGATGGCGGGGTGAGGGTTCAAGGGTGGAGGCAGCGGAATTTTAACTTTTGACATTTTTAAATTATAACGTATTTCTTTTAAACTTTAACAAAATAATTTTAAGCCTCTGTTTTAAAATTTCACTTGTTTTTAAATGTTATAACGCGACAAATTTTATGTTTCGACTATTTTAGAAAGTTATTTTAAATTCAAGTAACTGAGATCAGTTATGGCCTTCGGCTGGGTACTGGTGCCATTTTAATATGTTCTCTTTTGTTCTGGGATTGGTCTTAATTCGTGACGCCCTTTTGAATTTTTTAATGTATTTTGCAATCGTATACAGTGCATTTTAACTGCCATAACTATCAATGCCTCACTTTAATTTAATCAGACAGGTGTATACATAGAACAAAATAGAAATTATTTATGAGGAAATGAAGGCAGCCACCTCATGTTTCACGTACTAAACGAGGCGGGGAAGAATACTAAGGTTTTTCATATACTTCCTCGCAGAGCCAAGCCCCTTCGACAAGGCGAGGAGCGTTATGAAATACCAGAGCGAATCTTTCCTACCCAGCCCCTCGTCCAAGATGGCCGGAAGCTTTTAACCGGAGTAAAGCAATATGTGTCAACAGAAACTCTTGCCTCCTTGAGGGCCCAAGGCTGGAAGGGGGAGTAGATCTGTTAAAAGATTCCAAACGCGAGGAAGGGAGGGATAGAGATGTCGAAGAAGAAGTGTTAAAAAAAAAAAAAAAAAAAGGGGGACACGCGGAAGGGAGAATTGAAGGCGAGTGATAACCTTGATTTTTCCAACGTAGAGAGTGAAAAAAAAAAAGGGGGGGGGGAGAGAGATGAGCTACGGCAACACTGTGTGTACGTGGAAGGAGGAGACAGTAAGAAGGTGTACGAAGGAAAGAGAAAGAGGGGAATGAACGCGTAAAATAACTCCGTTTGTTACCCGTCCGTATGAAACTGGTATTAGAAAAAAAAGTATCACTGCACTGTAATAACTCAGAGAGCAAATATCGAAAGGCACAGGCTAAGACTGGGCTTTTTATTTAATGTGGATCACGGAAGTGGTTAGTTTTACGCACGTAAAAAAAATCAAAACTTCAAGACCAAAACCACTGCAAGAAAAAAAAACTAAAAACTTACTTTTTACAATAATGGTCACTAATTTAATAAGTATGACGAAATTCTGATGGCGCAGAAGTGTAGTGTTTGATAGAATTGGAAGAAAAGATTAGAAATGGGCGCACCAGAACAAATAATAGTTTGTGTCGTGTTCAGGATTTCATGTTGCTAGAATTTTCTAAGTATTTTTAATTTACGTACACACTGACAGGCTAGCTACAACACAACATTGGATTAAGGTGGGGCAAATGGACATGGTGGCAATCGGACAGGTCGTAAGAAATTAGAGTAAATTTCAGTGGCTAGTGTTGGTAATACTGAGCTGGCTACGGTACGTTCAAGTGTGCATGTTTTTTTGTGTTTACACAGAAGCCACGAGTTTGGAAGTAAAATTGCAACACAGCTTTAAACATGACAACAGGTAAGAAAATTATTAGTCAGCATTAGCGTATAGTAATAAAAAAAACCTTTCTAAAATAAGGATTTACACTTGTAATATGGGTGTGAGAAGTTCCCGCTTATTTGGCGCCTCTCTTGTCTGCCAGAGTGAATGCTAATGCGATCTGTTGGGATTTGGGAGAACTAAGTCTCGCGTGACAAATGTTGGGGGCAAACGGACATGTTTGTGATAGTGATAAAAATACAAGATCTGCATTCTATTGGAGGGATGTAATATGAGTGTGCATCAGAAAACTTTATGGTAATATGTATATTATATATGTATGTACGTGCATATGTATGCCTTACATACGCGCATCTTCCACTGCACCCAGAGCAAATGCATCGATCATGTCATTAATCAGTAATTAATCAAAATTGCTTAAATATTATGTCGCAGGCATACTGCATTTTATGGCCAATAGTGCATGGATGTAAAACACTTGTTTTAGATGGTATTTCCGGTATCATGAGGCACCTAAGCCAATGGGAGGATGCGTGATTAAATTATACTATTTTTTGACCGACACGCTCTAAATCCGAATTAGTACAATCATTTCATGTAATAATAACTTACTTAAAGTAATTTAAGTGGCTACTATGCATTGATGAATCAGTTGAATTAAGTGGGAAATGCTTTGTAGAAGCGTAATCCACTGTATTTCGGTGAAATTCACCAATAGATCAGTCAAACTCAGCCACTAAAATAATCATTAAACTCACAATAATACGCTTCCAAACACTTACATACATGTGCTTCCAAAATAAGTCAGGGCATTACATAGCCTAACCAGAACCTGATCTCCTTGTTTCAAATATATCATATTGCCATGGTACGAACCCGAAAACACACTACAGACCGATGTAGTTGGACCGAAGAAAATATGGCGAGAGCTGTGAAGGCATAGCTCCCCTCTCTACAGCTGCAAAAACTTGTAATGTGCCTCGAAATACATTACGGTGGAGTGTTTTGTCAAATGTGTCGATGCCTAAATTTGGACAGCACACAAAATTTAATACTACAGTAGAGGAAGAACTTGTAACTCACCTTCTTAAACTTGACAGTTTAGGTTATGAGCTGACATTCAAAGAGCTACGAACTTCAGTTTATCGATCTGCTTTTGCTAAGGTACTGAAAAAATCCTTTCAACAACAAAGCAGAAATGACTGGAAAAGAATGGGTTCGAAGCTCCCTAAGTCGTCACAGAGCTCTCAGCGTTCGTGTATCTGAAGCACTATCATTCGCCAGAGCCAGAAGGCTGTCCAAAGATAAAAATCTCTCAATTTTATAAGACTATTTGTCGAAGTTATTGGACGCCATGAGTCTGTGGAACAAGCCCTCTCGCATTTTCAATTGTTAAGAGAGTGGCCTTCAGCTCATTTAAAAACCACAAAAAGTGATCTCACAGCATGGGAAAATGGATGTCGTCAGTCAAACAAACTGTGAAAAATGTGAGACTGAGTATTATGACATGTGTACCTGTAGCTGGCCATTATGTACCTCTTTTTGTGGTCAAAGGACAACGTCAAAACAACAACTATGAAATAGGCATGCCACCAGGTGTAAAGGTAGCTATGTCACACATTGGTTACATGAAGTGAGAGCAGTTCTCTGTGTTCATGGATCACTTCATTGCTGCCAAACCACCTGCACCAGTAATTTTAATTCTTAACGAACATGGATCTCGCTGCTCGGATCCCCCAACAATCGAGAAAGCAGTGACGAACGATATATCGTCACTATGTTGACCCCCACACACATATTGTGATAAATATGCAAAGCGCAAAGCATTTTTAATTGTTCCAATTAACCACAATATGTCCGTTAAATTACTATAAATGTCCCACTCAATACTGGATACGTAATTTTCCTTTGTAAGGAAAGAAAAAAATGAAAAAAGTGCGAAACAAATATTCGTCTGTTGAAATCATTGGTTAGTTAACGAAAACGCTAATTTTTCAAAGACATAGTCAGTTCCAAAATAAAAATGAATTACAGCCAAGTTCGTTTCTGCAAAAAATTATCCCACTTAGTTGTAAGTTAATACAAAAAGTGACTGATTAAATTTGATAGAATTCCTGAAGATTCTGTGTCATAACAAATGCTTAAAAACACTCATGTCGGTGTTTTATTTAACCATAATAAACATTAAATTCCACAATTTACATATCTAGCAACATTAAAAAAAAAAGAAAGAAAGAATCTTAGCTAGTTACTAAGACGAAAAAATACTGCAGGGAAACAGCTAAGTCAGTTTTTTTTTTTAATGTACTAGTGGCTGAAACGTGACCTACATGTTTAACAATTAGCCTCAATCGTTTTCAGACGTTAATTTAAAGTCCAACATAATAGCCTAATATGTTACAACGGTGTTTTTACTACCGTACATGTTGAAGTTATTTTCAATGGCATTAAGAGAGAGTGCAATTCTTTAAGAAGTTTAGGTTATTATTTTGTCCGCGATATGAAGCCAGTTTGTAAGCCGACCATGACTAAGCTTCACTCGTCACTTAGGGTGTAGAACTTTCTATGAGAATTGTACGTAATGGCTATTCACGATAAAGTGAGCACTTTTGAAATCAACCTTAGAAAATAGTTACTGCCCCCACCTGCATATGTCTTGACGGGAGCACTGAGTGACGCGCACTCAGCAAAGTTGGTAACGATGGATGGGAAGTAGTGCCATATCGTAACGTCGAATAAAAAGTGTCAGGTAACAATTTTTTACAACTTAAATTATATCTTTCGCTTTCTGTTTTTTAATGCATTAAAGTATAAAAATTAGCATATTTTGTAAAATATTTACTTTACTAATAATTTTACAATTTTACTTGACCGGCGCATGAATAAAGTGATGAAGCCCACGGCAATGTTCATTTTTTATAAGGCGGGAGAATACACAACGTGCATACAAGTAGATCTTAAGCAGGGCTTTCAAAGGTGCCAATTTCTCCGTGAACAGCTTATACCTAAGTTTTATCGAGCCAGTTTTAGAGTTGAGTTTGGGAGGCTCTTAAAAATGAGAGCCGAAAGAAAGTTTTAGGTTCTTGTTTGTGTAAGGTACGTGGCTCGTTAAAATAAGTGGCAATAAATATGAGGAATAAGAATATAGTATACTAATTTAGGTTCAATGTTAATTTACTTGGAGAAATATTTGGAGCAATATGGTGATTAATATGAAATTACGTAAGTGAATATCACTTTTGTTTATTTGCAGTCTCTGGCTCAACCATAATGGGCAAACGTTTATGTCGACGTAATATTTATGGATCATTGATATTTACCGGATCCTATGAGTTTCGCGCCAGAAATCCTGAGATAAACATTTTAAACAGCTGTGGTGAAATTAAGTATTATTTACAACAATAATTAAATTAAATTTACCATCAAGAAATTGTGTTAAACCCTGCAATAAAATAATAAAAAAATCAGATATGACCTGTATCAACAAAGGACACTTGCCCGTCTCGATGTCGAAAAATCTGACAAATTGGGAAAGCCTAACTCTGAAATCCGAAATGAATTCGGCATTTCTGTCGGGCTGTTTCATACACCAGCGCCATTCAAATCCCTATTTTCTGTTTCTTTCTGTCTGCCCTTTCTGCATTCCCGTCTGAACTTCTTGTAGTACCAGTACCTACCGCTAGATGCCACTACTGCCTGCCTGCAGTTTAAGGAGAACAGTACGATTGGAACTGTTGATATAGACTGTTCATGGTAAAGTGAGAACTTTGGAGGCCCTAATTGCTTTTTCCTTTTAGCCATGTTAATATATACTTCAACCTTCATTTTAAAATAAATATTGCAATGTAAGAAGTAAACACAGTGTGTATATTCCACCGCATTCGGAAGTTAACGTCTAAGGCTATAACAAAATATATTTACTGACTATTATTCGGAATGAGAGGGCTTTCAAAAGTGCTCACTTTACCGTGAATAACCTATAACAGAATATATTGTACGCTGCAATGAAAGACACAAGCTAATAATAATGTGTTTTTTTTACTGGCATACACATTCCCTCTATAAATTTATGAAATACGTGACCAATTCAACCAAATTAGCAATCGAGACCTTTATACCTATAGCGCCAATAACGCTCGCCTTCCACCAAAGCGAATAAGGTTCGATTCCCGACGGGAATCCGGTGGAAATCGTGCTGGACAATGCCGCTGGTCGGCAGGTTTTCTCAGGGATCCCCCATTTCCTCCGCTCTTTCATTACAGCTCTGCTCCATACTCACTACGCTTCACCTTCATCATCTCTTGAAACCTCGATGTTAAGAGCCACCCAAATATCTTCACTCGCTCCCTAGAAAAATTACAAAAAGCAATATTAATTATGCGCTACCCCCTAGCCATTTCTTAATCAGCCCTGTATCACTTTACCCATACCTGACTCACCAGTATGTATGCTACTTACGTTTTCATGATGTAAAATTATAATACAGCACATTTTATACTGAAACCTGTTATGCGGACTTAACAAAGTTTTCTTTTCAACGATATTTCAATTCCACCCACGGCCTTTAAATGTGTGTGTTTGTGTGTATGAGGTGCTGAACCCTCATATTTGGTTGATATCTGAAGGGAATTGGGAAAAGTGAAATAAAATATCCCCCTCCCCCCTTGAGTACGGGGTAATTGCAATATTCCTGAGTATTTCGCTGTAAATCTTAATTCGGCTTCAGCAAATAATGATGCCTTGAATATCACTACTGGATGTCACAACGTTTAGTGCAAAACTGGCCAGCATCACATATGATGCGTTAGACACATTATGTGATCAAGCCGCATATGGCAAAGCATTTTATTGAAACACCAAACCGACTGCACACAAGACTATGAAGTAAACTTACACAAGTTTACTATACCCACAAAATAAAACAAAGTCCCCAAACGAAACAACAACCAATTCCCTTACTCGGTAAATACTATTAGATACATTTTAAAATTAAAAAGTGTTTCCCTTCAAAATCGTTTTTGCATCACTTACATATGACTTTTTTTTACAGTCATTCGTTTAGCCCACTTACCAAAAAATTCTTGGGATAATGTGTGTGACAATCTTGAAAGTAATGCAAACATTTGCAAAGGTACAAACAGATGACATACACTATTTCCACCACCTTTATACACACTACACAATCCATGGAGGATGAAGTTACTGCCCAATATGGCTTGAATCTGTATATATATTTTTTTATATTCTGTCGTGATTCTTACGGGTTATTCCTTTAAGAATTTGTTGGCTCGGGGGTAGACATCCATCTGCAAACTCCCTCCCAATTTCAAATGTTTGTTATTTCGCCTGTTTATAGTACGGGAGTGGCTACCACGAGATATGCCATGTTATATTGCACAGTAGTAAAAACATAAAGTGTATCCAATTCCTTATTTTTAAAATCGGCCTCCTTTTTATAACTACCAAAGGTTTTCTACTAACCAAACGTTGAACTTTGAAACTACTCTTGCCGGGGGGAGGGGGGAAGATTATAAGTTTTTTGGTATTACAGACGTGCACTATAATATACACTTCATACTTATATCTGATTGTGAATACAGGAAATGCCAATAAAGAAATGTTTATGAAAACAAACACACAGAGGGGAGTTATTTATGTGACAAGTTTGCAAACGTAAATTTGAAAAACTTCCCTTAAAATTTGGCTTCTGCAAGAGAAATTTGATCGGACAAGAAACGAAAACATCCGTCTCTATTATGCCAACAGTGGCAAGTAGTCATGTCTGTGGCAGTGGCTATGTGTAACAATTGTGATTATGGGCAGTTTAACCGGTTTCTGCAGACATTCAAACAACTAAATACACAATGAAAGTCGGGCCAACTGTTGCGGGCAGTTGGTGGTTTAACTTGCACTTTGTGACGTCATGTCAACCCACCACATCCCTCCAGTGCTAGACACGAACCCTTCGCATTCGGCATGCGCAGACCAAGCTGCAGCAATCTCCCCCCCCCCCCCCGCCGCAACATCAGCCGGCACACCCGCAGGGTACGTACTGGGACATGTTACACGTTTACGTGTGACTTGCGGTCGCTGTGATCTCGGCAGCTACCAAACAACACCCTTCCCCCTTTGCCGTCATCCTTTCTCTCCCTTCGAGTACAACATCAGCAGCGGAGGGTAGGTTGAGTGATTGCGTGTGTGTGTGGGGGGGGGGGGGTAGGGTGTGGTTGAAGGAGGGTGGAAGATGCAAACCACATCACACGTCCAGTGATGACGACACGAGCTGCGGCGCCGACGCCTCAGACGGAGGCAGAGATCCGGTTCCGATCTCCTAATCAAACACCTCCGCGCACATGGTCGGCAATATAAGCGGTTCTGGAGGGGCGCGGAAACGAAGGGATGCGGAGAAGAGCGACGCTGCCGAACCCATCGAACTACCCCGTTGCCCCTGCCGTGTATTACACTGAATGCACACACAGGTTGTCCACTGAAATTTCACTGTGGAATTCCCTGACTTTTGTCTGTTTACCAGGCAGAATGTTACCATTTTTGCTGACCTATCTTTAGGACAGAAACCTTCCAATACCATATTTTTCCACTGATGACAGAACAAATATGCTACCATCGTAGTTGAATTAAATTACACTGTAACATACCAAGTAAGCAGGACCAACTTTTTATTCAACCCATGGATATTTATCGCAAGTACCCATTACAAGCACAAAAATACTTTATTTTGTACATACAGGTCCTATGTGACTTGGCAAAGATGTACTATTGCCAGTTCACAAACTTAAAAATTTAAATTTTGAAATGCATATGGTTATAATTAATTATTCAGTATTCACACAGCTAATGATTTATGCATAGTAGCGATTATTTATATGTTCCCTAACCCAGGTGAAAATTCCCTGAGTGGACACCCTGGTATACGATATTTCCCTCGCGCGCCGCAAATTATTGACATTATTACATATTCCCGGTTGTTGACATACTGAATTACTTAAATAGTCGAGCTTGGTAAATGTAAGATCACGACGCGCGCCGTGGCATACACGTAGACATAAGCGCCGGGTACTGCCAAAAGAGCCTTCTATAAAACTTGTCGCAGTGGAATTTCTGCTACGTCGCTTTAACCATTTCATTGCGCAATGGGAACTGTATGTGATCTTGATTTTATTGCAAACGGATGGCACCTTATGAACGTACAGATTTTTATGTCAGGCAGTGCATGATCCCCAAAAGATCTAGATGTTATTTTATTTAAAACTTATATTAGGTAAGTAATATTATTTTACTGTAAATTACTGTGAATGTGGACCACATTACAACTGTCCAAATTATTTCAAACACTAATTATAGCAAAACAAAGTTCTTAACTTAGAAATATGTTAATTATGCATTTCCTTGCGTATTTATACTTGGCCTGATATGGTTGAGTTGTTCGGTATATTGGTATTTGTCAATGCCATTAATACTAACAACTTAATACTAAACTGCCAAATACGTTATCGTTTCAGTATAATAAGTGGCGTCACATGTTCCTTTTCAGTAAACTAAATGTACAAATTCGAACAATGACTAAGATCCTTGACCAGTCTCCGTGCTTGAGAGGAACCAAAAGGTTAATGTTTTCGAGGACAATCAAGTTGCAGTTAAAACCTTTCCCAGTGAAATCAAATACAGGAGCAGAGATCAGCACCAATGCAGAACACGACAATGAATGCTGTTAGCCTCTGCTGCCCAACCGCAACCACTGCTAATGCCACGGACCGAAAGAAACATTTCTTGTATAGGTTCGTTGTAAGGACGTCTATATCTCAAATCGCCATTTCTATAGTGCGTATCGGTATTAGATTGCTGTGCGTAGCAAATGGGTTTTATACGTATCACACCATTATGCAATATGATAATTTTGCTACGTAATTTTTATGCACGTACTTAAACTTTCACCATCTGAGGACAGAGAAAGTCATGTATCGTCTACTGCAATTTAAGAGTGAAACGTGCTATAAGTTAAACGCCCTTATAGGCTAGGCTGTTCACGGTAAAATGAGCACTTTTGAAAGCCCTGCTTACGATCTACTTGCACGCAAGTTGTGGATTCCTCCGCCTTATGTAAAATTAACATTGCCGTGGGCCTCATCACTTTATTCAAGCGTCGGTCAGGCGAAACTGTGGAATTATTAGAAAAGTAAATGTATTACGAATCTGTTAATTTTTACACTTCGATGCGTTAGAAAACAGGAAGAGAAAGAATAAAAATTTAAGTTATCACAAATGGTTACAATAACACTTTTTATTCGGCGCTAAAATATGGAATTATTTTCCCTCCATCGTTACCAACTTTACTGGGTGCCTGTCAATCACTGTGCCCGTTGAAATATATGCAGGTAGGAGCAGTGACTTTTTTCCAAGGCAGATTTCAAAAGTGCTCACTTGATCGTGAACAGCCTATAATCGAAAAGGTTGAAGAGAAGGGGGTAATATGAAAGGGCACAGCTGTACCAAACCCAGAGTTCCCGTACTGAAGAGAAAGGGAGAAATGCTTTTTCTGCTGATAAATTTAAGACTGTGCTACAAACTGAGTGAGTGAAGAGATTTGGGCGGCTCTTAATACTGAGGTCTTGAGAGCCGATGCGGGTGAAGCGAGGTGGGTATGGAGCAGCGCCGGAAAGAAAGGGCGGTGGAAACGGGAGATCCCCGAGTAAACCCGCCGGCCAGCCGCATCGTCTGGCACAATTCCCACATGCGATAATCCGGGAGCGACACCGCAGGAAATCGAACCCGGTTCACCTAGGTAGAAGGCGAGTAAACCACCTAGGTAGAAGGCGAGTAAACCACTACACCTACCAAGTGAGGAAACACTTATGATACATACAATATTTCATTCCGTAAAAAATATTTAATAATCAAGTTATCTTTATAATTTATGAATAGACTCTCAAGTTCAATTCTAATCATCTGTTATGAAGAGAGGTATGCTATTTGTATTATATTAGCTGTTGTAAATACATTAAGTAGGTTACAATGTTAAATTAATCGGAACACTGTATTTTTTTTAATTTTCTTTTTATTTACGCCAGTCTCCTGAAACATAACAAAACAAAATTTAAAAAATGTGGTTGGAGGACAGGACAACAGGAGGCCCAAAAACCCTACAGGACCCTGAAATAACTAACTGCGGCGTTGTCTACATTACAGGGTCAAGCAATAATCTAGCACGTATTCACTACGGCTAAATATACTTTGTGCGGGGAATGGGGAACATCGTTTATGGACATGTAGTTTACCACGTTTTCGAGTTTCCCAGTACTTTGGTGATGATAAAATGGCGCATGTTTCACAGTGTTCGTGACGCGCGCGTGTGTGTGCGTGCGTATGCAGGTGTGTGATAAGAGCACCGAAGCAGAAGGCCAGAAATGAAACACTGAACGAAGTTAGCGCGTTTCGCAAGTTCGGCCAGAAAACTACCCAGAAAGTTAAACGCGGCCGTCTGGATTGAGTTATCGGGACAACACAGAAGCTAGGCGAGGCGTCGCTAACTTGCGTCGCACACAATTCCCACAGCTCTGTGCGATACACTCGAAATATGAAACGGCTAAAATGACAACAGCTGGTTAGCGGTTAAGGCGGATTCCCACCCGCCATCTTGGATTTATCGATATTTCCTAAAAATTTCTATTTCAGAAGGTGTATCGAAATTTCCCGCACGACATATCCTAAATAACAGCTTCCCAAATTTTATCGAACTGTCACAGCTTCGCTACATTTATTAATTTCTAGCTGGTAACTGTCGAGGCGAAACGCGATATTATTTATCGCTGAAGATTACAAAGGCGACGATATCAACAGTAATCCAGAAATACTGACCTCCGACAATGCACTAGGCAATGCTGTGCTGTGTCGTTCCTAAAAAAAAAAAACACTATACAGTACTGTATTTCCAGAGTATGGCAAAAAATTCCATAAATCCAAGATGGCAGGGGGAGGGGTGAATCTGCATATGCTTTTCAGATATGTCTGAAACGAAGTACTACACAATCTGAGGTATTCTAATTTCTCTTCGAATGGAACTTTCTGCATGAAATCCTCTACTGATTTTGCGTCGTATTTTTCTGCAGAATCTAACAATACTGTCACTATATTTTCTCTGTGTTGCTGTTACGCTATTGATGTGTCTGAATTTTTTTATCCTCAATATAAGCTGAACACAGCTCAGGGTCGAGGTTTTGGGGGTTGCTCTTGTATTGCCTTTATAATTCTGCTGTTGGTGTCCCAGTTAGGGCCAAATCGAAGGAATTGGGATATACCTTTGCGTAAGCAATAGGATATATATTTTTTTCGAGGTGGCGTACTCGTTGTAGCGTGCAATATACTTCTGCAAGCTTTGAATCGGGGATTCCAAGGTTCTTAAGGAGTTTATTAATGTTTCTGCTGGTGTTTGTTGCTCTTAACCCGAAGACGAAATGGAGTTGGTAACCGTGGAAGACGATAAGACAGGACCCAAATGTTGTGTTTGTTGTGTTGATTGATTTGTAATGTTGCCAGTCTGTGTGTGTCCCCCTGATGACGAAGGTGTAGCAATTAGCGGTGTCCCTGGGTGTGCTTCGTGGCTCAGAAGTACTTGGCATTCTGTTGTCCATGGTGCCGGTCTGTTTTGTTCTAATATTAGGTTTCTTGGTATCTGGTCTTTTGCTAGGAGAGTTATGTCTGTGTTCAGTTGAGCCGTGTTGGCTTTTGTCGTCAAATAATTTGCGTTTACATGCAAGTGTTGTATGTACAGCATCGTCGGCCTGTACGGGATCAATACGTCTAGGAGATCTAGGAATATGGTACTTCTGAGTGCCCTGTTGCTGATGTTGGTCACGCTTGTGTACAGGTTCATTGACCGCTGGGGTCTCAGAATCTGTACGTGTGAGATCGTGTAATAGAGTGGTTCCATTTTTATATGGTGGTAATGTTCCCGTAGGATTTCTAGGCACCCTTCCTCGTATGGTGGATCTTGGTGGTGTGGTTGTTTCTGTACCCTTATCACATATCTGCGTGGTGTTATTTGAAACTACCTGCCGTCTGATGATTCTAATAGGGGTAGTGTCTCTTTGGACAATGTTTTATTTGTCCATGCCCACGCCTCCGACATGAAAAGGAAGTGTCTTCGATTGTAGCTGTGGGAAACCGAAAATAATTAATGAATGGTGTCGTGATGTCTCTAATTAAGCAAGCGTGCAATCAATTACTTACCTTGCTTAGATGATTGATGTATCTGAGTACTAGGATCAGATGGTGGCGCAGTTGTAGCTGAAGGTGCTGTGTCCACGTAATATTCTTCAAGCTCGTCTGTCTCGTATGCATATGCACACTGACCGTCAAATTTCCAACAATAACCGCACTGGCAATAAGCTACACGATGCTCACACGCTGGGTGCCTGTCGCAGAGTGAAGTCATTGCGCTGTATGTACCGTGTTAAAGCGACTATTTGTACAGGCCAGACGGAAAGTTGACATGAAAGCATTTCCTGTAGATAGGATAGTATTGCAGCTTTTGATTATTAGCAAGTCCTATGTTTGCAAGTCCGCTTTGGGAGTTGTTTATACTATGCCTTCCTATTCCTCACAAGTGGGAGGGAATGGAAGGAAGAGAAACACTAAACTGTAGAGAGAAGGAGGACAAATAATGCTGGATACTTTGTCACATGTAGTCTATCTTCCTGATAGGTCTTTTATATATTCCTTCTCCTCTAATACTCCACCCTTTACATTTACACTTTATGCTTTCGTGGTTGTGGCAATATTACTGCCCAGTTTAACAAAGTGACAACCGCTTCTGAACACAACCTTTGTCCATAACTGCGTAAATTTTGGCATGGACACAGAAGGGTGAGTGAATGAAGAGATTTGGACGGCTCTTAACAGCGAGGTCTTGAGAGCCGATGAGGTATGAAATGAGTTGAAAATGGAGCAGCGCCGGAATGCAACGGTAGGAGAAACGGAAGATCCCCGAGAAAACCCGCCGACCAGCGGCATCATACGGCACAATTCCCACACGCGACCCGGCCGGGGATGGAACCCGGTTCGCATTGGTAGGAGGTGAGCATGCTAACCGCTCAGCCACCCCGGCCACTGAGCACTGATGAGACTTAGACAAATGTTGGCAACGAATCACGAATATATATTATCCATTCTAAGGTGGCGTCAGAGATAAGCAGTAATATTGCGGGAGAAGATATATTTCGCATATTATTTTGTAACTCTAAAGGTTAAACATAGCAAATTTAAATTAGCTACTGTGTTCTTTAATGCCACGTAATATTCGAAAATACTTTGCGCGCAAGCAAGAGTATATGTACACAAACATTTTTGTTTTGTTTCGGGGTAAAAACGTGTCAAATAACCAGTTGTGTGCTATGTGGAGGAATCGGAGTGTCGGGCTGGAATTCGTTGTGTGTCAAAAAACCATAGACCTAAATTAGGAAAACTGCACGAAATAGACACAGGAGTAATGGTAAATAATATAATTAATGCAAAATGTAAATAGTTTTATAAATATACTGAGTAACTAAAATAAATATTGTTATTAAAATATGAAAGATAAGAGGGCTCGATTTTGGCAGCTACTGCTCATGAGGGACGCGTTACCTGTAAAATGCATGTTTGCACGTATGCAAGTATCCCTGCAAATAAATGTTCTGGGAATACTTTTTTTCTTCAGGAAAGATAAAAATAATTAACAATCATCTGCAGTCACCACTTTTTAATTTTATCCTGCTATAGGCTGTTCACAGTAAAATGAGCACTTTTGAATGTCATGCTTAAGATCTACATGTATGCACATTGTATCATTTTGCCTTATGCAGAATCAACACTGCCGTGTGCCTCGTCACTTTAATCAGACATCGATCAAGTGAAACAGTGAAATTATAAGAAAAGTAAATATTATACAAATCTGTTCCTCTTTTACACTTCAATGCATAAAAAAACACAAAGTGAAGGAAATACTTTAAATTATCACAAATGGTTACCTAACACTTTTTATTCGGTGTTAAGATATGAAACTAATTTCCATCCATTGTTACAGACTTCACTGAGTGCATATGACAGCGCACTCGTTAAAATATATGCAGACAAAGGCAATGACCTGACCTTTTCTGCGGTTGTTTAAAAAAAAAGCTCACTTTATTGTGAACAGCCTTTAATTATATACAAACAGAAAAAAAAAGGGGGGGAAACGGTTAAAAATTGCATTTTTAGAGCTTTCCTACGCAACTTCCTTTAGTAACAGGAATATAGCTAAATCTACTGGCTAGCATCGCGTTACACATCTAATTCACAAGAAATTCAGCCTCACGGGAGGACAACCACTGCCTTTGGAGGGCCCGTCGCAAATTCTTTCATATGGGCAGACGTAACCTCGAGGCGTTAAAATTTGTTTACTAGGGACCACGTTCAAGTAGTTGTGCATGCGGAGTAATACAAGCTACCACCTTAAAATAGATAGAGTATGGTTTCATAAAGGCTGTTCACGGTAAAATGAGCATTTTGAAAGCCCTGTTTACGATCTACTTCTATGCATGTTGTGTAATCTTCCAACCTAAGTAAAATCAACATTGTCATGAACATCATCACCTTATTCATACGTCGATAAAATTAAAAACTGTGAAATTATTAGAAAACTAAATATTTTACAGTTCTGCTAATTTTTACACTGCGATGCATTAAAAAAAACAGAAAGGGAAACAAAATAATTTAAGTTATCACAAATGGTTACCAAACACTTTTTATCCGTCATTAAGATATGGAACTACTTTCCCTCCATCGTTACCAACTTTACAGGGCGAATATCACTCAGTGCGCCCGTTAAAATATATGCAGGCAGGGGCAGTGACATTTTTTCGAAGGTTCATTTTAAAAGTGCTCACTTTATCGTGGACAGCGTTTACCATCCCGTCGTATGAAAAAAAAAATCATTATATTAAAGTTATTGGCTATTTATTCCAGGTTATTACACATGAAAGCAGTGCCCATGTCTACGTTAACAACTACTTGTCACAGTATCTGGTGATCCGTGCAGACATTGGGCATTAAGTTCGCGATTATGCTAATATTATAGTGGCACAAAAATACGCAATGGGGTGAAAATTAAAAAAAAATTACAAAAGGTGGTATTTACATTTACTTAGTAAAATTTCAGGCGTCGAAAACCGGCGTCACAATAAGCTGCCAACAAGGTTGTAAGTACCGCGGTCTTGCGTCTATTTGTCACGCCTTTATAAAGAGTAGCAGTGTTTATCAAGCCATGCATACAAGAGTATTTAAAAACTTCTTGAGCTCGATGTGTTATGAAATGATGTCGCGGAATGTGTGGTACAATTGTGTAGGACTCTAGTAGTAGACGTTTTGGAAGAGGTTTGTTTCGTACTTTCCAGTTCAAAATATAGAGATGGGGAAAAAAAAAAAAAGTCACAAGCTGAATTCCGAGGATGGGAGAGACGTGTCCGTCAAAGCCATTATCGAATCAATTAATTAAAAAGAAAAAAAAGGATATAAAATTATGCTCAGGATGAGCCTACACATTTTCAAACAATGGGATCTTCTTGCATACAGTATGAGACAAGACTGGCACGACACCCCCAACGACTGCTAAGTACACGTTGATATAGGCTGTTCGCGGTAAAGCGAGCACTTTTTAAGGCCCTTGTTAATTTTTACTTTCATCCAATTTCCACCTTCCTGCTTCTTTTTATTATAAACATTGCAATGTGATCTCTTATAAGAAAACGCCTAAGGCTGCATTAAGATATATTTATTTGTGGTTATTGCATGTTGGGGGGGGGGCTTAAAAAGTGCTCACTTTACCGTGACTAGCATATACCACTGATAATCAGTTATGACCGAATGCATGAGCTTGTAAGTAAACAAGATAGCTATACTTGGTCGCAAAATGTGTATGTAATAACGCAAAGAAAATATACAAATCGTATCAAGAAATAACGCTGAAATTAAACTGAAGATGTCACATTTGTTCGGAGTAACGTTGGAAAACCTATATACCGTAAATTACAACAAATGAACCAACCGAATTCTAGTCGCCACAGGCGAAAACTCACAAGATGAAGTCAGATGTATGTACCACATTGAAGTTGAAGTAATCACAAACCCTAGAAAAGCATGTCTGGACACACGCACGTTTTCCAGGCATGCAAAATTGACAAAATTAAGTCACAAATAAACCGAGCGCGTGTTTTGAACAGCCCGGTTTTAAACAGTTAGCTCTTTGGAGTCAGCGAAAATATTCACACATTTATGTCACGCTAGTAGTGAGTGGCCTGTAAACACAACTGCTGGAACATACCCCATTTGTTTTGGTCCATGTATTCCTAGTACACCGTTCTAATTGGATCGCAATATACTGCACACACTTGCTATGCTGTAAAAGCGTTTACAACTGGCCGGCTATCAGCCGATATACTGCCGAGTTTACAGTGATCCAATCATATTTGTTTCTCGGATGTAACGTAATATACAATCCATTGAGATAATGGAAGATCGTGAAAATTTCTTGAGTCAACATATCTTCGAAAGCACTCAAAATAAGTTGTGTCTGTTATGATTGGATGAACAAGATTTCGACTCGGCTAAGTTGTTTGCGTGCCAATCACGAACGTTCTGCCTTGTAGTGTTTGAACTCTCATTGGCTCAGTGAAATCGGGTAGCAGCTTAATACAAGCATGACAGCCAATAAGAAAAGGAAACTGTCGAACATGTGTACAGTACGTTGATTCCTAGTGAAGAGCCAAATTTTTTCGCGCGATATACAATCACCTTTAACAATCAATCACGTTCATTTGAGTTGTTTACACTTTTAAGTGTTAATAACGCAGTTATGTTGCAGTGAAGTTCACGGAGAAAAACTGACGATGTCATTACGTCGACAGCACTAAAAGTGTTAACGACTTTTGTTACTTAGTAAGGTTAATTTATCACCTCTATAAACGCGTTAGTAACCATCAACGAAGTGAAAAAAAAAAAATAAAAAAGTCAACGCATAACCTTTTCAGTTTTCCTAAACGGCGTTGTTAGCTTTCCAACACGAGGATGTAGTAAACGTGTTCTCTGAAAGAAAATATATGACGCATCCACATTTGTTTTAATTTTATTAAACTCATAAAGGCGAAAATATTTTAATAATGGGGCGTAAAATTTTGCGATGGAATATTAGGAAGTTTTTGTTTTTATGCTGCTCCATCTTAGCTATAGTTTATTTTGAACATTTTTAATTTACTGTAGATGAAATTACTTGGCGCACTCGTGATGGAACAGTTGTACGCTACATTAAAATCAGTCGATAACGGCTTCAGCTTTTTACTCCAGCTTCCAGACTGTCTTTTTAACCCTTAAGGTATAGATATTGTGGATTTGTCACAGTTTCATATGTTTCAGAATGACCGTGATTATTTTTATTTATTTTCGGTAATCCTAGGGTTAGAAATATGTTCCAAACTAGGTTTTAGCGTTATATATTAGGTATTCAACATTATACATGCAAAAGGGACAACAAAAGATAACTTATGCGCTGTACAGCGATCTCTCTCACACCGTACCAAATGAGGGTTAAGGGGATAACCTAGTAAAAAAATTTTAAACACCTCCAGGTTGCGTCTCGCCATCAAGAATGAACCATCGCCACGGGCACTCCTCCTTCCCCTGCCAAATCTGCGCTGTGCTTTCCCCGGTATAGTCTATTCGCAGTTTTTCCAAACTTGTTTAATCAAACCTTTAAAAACCACCCATTCTATGACGAGATTGATTATTTCCTAATTATGTTATACTACCGACCCGCCCCGGCCTCGCTCGAAAGCGATTTACAAATACGACGTTTAGGTTTACAGCAAGTATACATATACACTAGATGCTCAAGGTAACTAACATACGATTAATACTATTGTTCACAAAGTCTTTGTATGTGAAACCCTATTTTTAATCGAATTTTAATAGATAAAAATGGTCACTGTGAGTCATCCTTAAAAAGATAAACATATGCCATTGCGGACATTTTTTTAGGCCTTTTTGAGATGTACAATTCTGGAGTACATTAACTTGGTGTATCTCTTATGGTTTAGTCAGCGTAAGCCATGTAAGCGCCCGAAAAGTGGCATTTTCCGTCTTGATTAGAAAACGTCGACATTTCTCTACTATCCTTACATTAAATATAAATATATCATATACCTACACCTTTCTCAAGAAATTCTCTAAACGATGATGAAAACCGCATCAAAATCCATCAAGTAGTTTAGAAACCTTAGCCGAATACACAGGCACACGCGGCCGGGCGACTTTGCTATATACTATGCATATAGATATCGATAACACAAGCATATTATACTTCTGTTAACATTAAATAATCCAAAAGTACCTTATTTTTGGTTGAATATGAATTTTATTTATATTCTATTTATAAATTTTAATATTACTTTTATAATTAATATAAATTAAAACAGTGATAAAATAGGTGTATTGGTAATCCATTTGTAATAAATAGTTCTTACGCCAAATGTTACTGCACTGAGTGTGCACGAATATGGCGCGTTGTTCCTTTGGTGTAGTTTTCTAGATTTAGTTAAGCTTTATTTCCATGAGGCGGAGTAATATCCTGGAAGTAGAACTTAAGCAGGGCTTCAGACAATTTGGAAGTAACCGTGAATAGAATATAGCTGAATTTCTAGCAAATTAGATCTATAACAGGAGGCTATTATTACACGCTATGTCAGATACTGGGCTGATCTCATTTAATAGCATGAAAGTAAAAATCGATGCCTCGAGATAATAGATTCTTTAATATATATTTCCTCGGGAAAATCGTATTATCAAAACATTTGTTTATAAGATACGCGTATATGCGCAAACACTGGTTTTACAGACAACATTTTACTATAACCCATTCACGGTTACTTCACACTTTTCTGAAGCCCTGCCAAAGTTCTACTTCCAGGATATTCCTCCGCCTCGTGCAAACTAAGCTTAACTAAGTCTATAGAATCACACCAAAAGACAACGCACCGAATTCGTGCTCACTCAGTTGCAATAACATTTTTGCATGAGAACTATTTCTTACTGCGCGCTACCAACACACGTGTTTTCGCACTGTTTTTATTCATATTTACTATAACTGAAATATTATCGTTCATAATTAAAATATAAGTAAATATTCAATTCAACGAAAAATGAGATACTTCTATGTTAACAGAGGTATAAAACGCTTGTGATACATAGCACGTTTAGGAAATAACTAAACACGTCATACATGGGGTGATTCTTCATAGCTTTGATTCAAAAAGTGCGAAGAAACCGCGAATAGACTATAGTCCATTCACGCTTTCTTCAGCCTTTTGGAATCGAACCTTTGAAAAATCACCCTAGGCGTAACATGTCAACCTGGTTTGTTCAATCACTTGTATTCCACAAATACATAACACTGTGATTAACACTAAAGTACTGTATTTTTGAACAAATGAAACTTTTCTTAATATCTTCTATAACTTGCAGTGTTTATTTCGTATTACATGCGAATTAAAAACAGCGAAAGCAGTGGTGTATTGGAAACGGCTAGTAAGAAATAGTTCTCAGTTCAAAAATTGTTTCAACATAGTTTTTGATATGCTCTTTGTAAATTAAATATTGCTATTGAAATATTTCAATATTTAGGTAGCCCCGATATAAACACATTTCATTGTTACAGTTAAAAATAACAGCGCAAAATAACGTACGCAGGCCATAGTGACGTGGTGTTTGTTTTTTCGACTGACGAAACTGTTGGCAGGGCGGAGCTTATCGCTCTCTCAATCTCTCTCGGGAAATTTCCCATCGCTTGAAAACTAGAAATTATACATGTTTAAAATTGTAGCATATTTCGTACTTATTACAGCAAAATAATGATTTTTGAATTTGGAATTTACAACTGAAAAGAGATTTTATTTTTTAAATGCCTATGTTATTTAGATGCGATGGCGCGGAAGGATGCGTATTCAGTAACCATCATCATCATCATCATCATCATCATTTGTGTTCTGCCCAGAGGCGGGTTTTCACGTGATATCTCTCCATGCTCTCCTGTCTTCTGCCAATCCCTTCAGGTTCATATACTTTCCGCTTCCCTTGATGTCATATTTCAACCTGTATCTTCTCCTTCCTTTCATCCTTCCATAGCGTCTGTTAGCAAGCACTCCCGTCTCAACGAGTGTCCCATCCAGTTCTTCCTTTCTCTTATGACTTTAAGCAGTTTCCTCCTCTCATCAACTCTTTCCAGCACTTCTTCATTACTCACTCTTTCCACCCAGCTTATCCTTTCCATTCTCCTCCTAATCAGTAACCAAAAGTCGAAATTTAACAGGGCTTCAAAAAAGGTCGAAGTTATCGTGAATCAACTATATATACGAAGTACCCTTATGATGACTGCAGTATGACGATAGGAATGTCCTGTTTGAAGAAACAATCCCGGCCGGGGAGGTCGGCAGTTCCTCAGTGTCGCCTTCTATAAAGCGACGAAACGACGAGAGCGTCTTTTGCGAGGCGCGTCGAGTCGCGCTTTCTCCCTTTGATCACATTTTCAACAGCCGGCAGAAGGGCGGGCACTCTTGAAGAGGCGTCAAGAGCACGCCAGAACTGAGCCACCCGATACAGCGTTTATAACGGCGAAACAAAGTGGAAGAAGAAGAAAAGAGTGAGAGGCATAACAGTCAACAGTCAACAGTCTCGGCGAGGACTAATGTTCCTCCTTCAAGTAACGCTTATTCGTCAAACCTAGAACAGTTCTGTGCAGGCCGTTCACGGTAGTGAGAACTTTTGAAGCCCTAGTTACATTTTCTTTCAAACAATTTATATCCTGCTAACACTTGTTAATGGAAATACGAGAAATAAACATAGTGTATACATTCAGCATACCCAAAACCAAAAGTCCGAGGCCACAATGAAATCTATTTATTGGTTATTATGTCTGACGAAACAGTTTAAAAAAGTGCTCACTTACCGTGAAAGGCCTGTAGAAAGAAATGCCCTTACAACAGGTGTGCACAGTAAAAGGAATTTTGAACATATTACAAAGAACTCTTTAGAAACCAACTGTCAAAAATTTTCTTGTGGCTCTAAAGTTAAAATAATGTTATCTTCAACGCATCATTTTATGACACATATAAAACTGTATGTGGAGCTCCTCGTTTGCTATAAATTTCAAGTCTATAGTACTTGTTAGTTATAATTCAACATTAGTTTACAAAGTCCACATTACAGTTTTGCAACATTTACTATAATTAGCTCGTAGTGTAACAAAAATAATATTTGCAGCAAGTTCCATGGTTACTTCGTTTTTAGAATACAAGAAAAAAATTACTGGCAATAAGAAAAACTATTTTGGGATATAGGCATCTAATGAAAAGGAAACTACAAAGCGTTCTCATTAATGAAATATATTTTAATGAAACATGTTGTAACAGCCATTTTTTTTTTCAGAAGTGAGGATAGTTATCATTCCATGTCAGACGACAAACGTACACACACCTCACACACCTAAACACACACACACACACAGCGAGAGAGAAAGAGAAAGAGAGAGAGTTAATGGACAAATATCTAATATCCGTGTAATGTCTGTCACTCTCAGAAAATACATCGTGACGAAAACAGGGGTTGCAACCCTGATTTTTCAGAACATCGTGATTATGAAGTAACGCGTTTATAAAAACGAAGAAAAAGTCTGGCACATCATTGCCCTAATCCTAACCATTTCCGAGGAATAAACGCATACAGTACACATCCATCAAATACCTTGACCGAGTAATTAGGCAACACGCAATATAGCTGCGATGATCGTAAGTCACATGGCATACCACAATAAGAAATGAAAACAAATTACCTTGTCGGCGGACTGAACAATGAATGAACAGCGCGAGGCAAGCATGGATGGCACTCCGACAGTTCCACCAGTGTCGTCGCATTTTTTTACATCTGTGAAACTGTACGCCGTCAACCTGGGATATTCGGCAGCGTAGGCAGATCCATGATTAGACGTGTTCATGTATATGTAGTGGCACATGGTAGCAATTTTGAACATTTGTTGTGATGTGCGACGACATAAACTGTCGAGTTTATAGATAGTACTACGCCACCCAATCCGATGCTGCAATTGCTGGAAGCAGGCAGAAGACCAGTCCCAGCTTTAAAATAATTAAATACAGAACTATATTCCAAGGTAGGGTTAAATATGTGTTTCTACTGATAATCATAATTACGTATTTTTTTATTCTGTTGTAAAACAACTAAACAGCGAACTGATTATAGACTAACACCGAATGTTTCTCGCAAGATAAGTAGGAAATCATTCACTCTACACCTTGAAGTCACTGCGCAAACTAGAAGCAAGGAACCGATGAGAAAATGTAAAGAAAAATGAATGACGCGCTATCGGGAAGGAAGTTTTTTTTTTTTTTTTTACGTTTCCTACTTTCTTGCCATAATTAGACGAAAATTTTTTGTGAGGAAATTATCGGTTAAATGAGAAAACAGACCCAGTGTTAAGGCTCACAAAGCCATTCGTGCGCGCAGCGGTTTAAAAGATAATCATAAAAAGTTGGGATATTTTCAAAGGAGAACTGAAGAACAAATTCCTCCTTAACAATCAAGAAAAAAGAAGCCTGTGAACTTGTTTGAATTGGAAACATTCAAGCGTTCTGAGCCGAGAACTTGCGGAAGAGAGCTCCACTTAGAAATAAAACAAGCCCTCTTCCGAGGCCAATAGACAAATCTCAGCAATTTGCATTACAAGTCCGGCAAACATTTCGAACAACTACTTCTCGGAGAGAAAACGATATGGGAAAATGAAACAAAAGAACTGATGAACAGACACGGCTAATTTATAGGAAACAATCTTCGAATTATCCTGGATAAATTTGTAAAAATTTCGGGTATGATTTTTCCACTAAGAAGTCTCCCTTTGTAAAACTGCATACAATTCCCTTGTAAAATCTGCAAAACATACATTTGTAATGCTACAAATAATAGCCTTGTATTATTACTTACAGAGCTGAAAAGTGTACATAAAATAATTATTTTTTATAAATGCGATGAATTAATAAAAGAGAAACAATTATCTTTGAAAAGAATATTTCATATGAATAAAAAAAAAGAACGTTACAATCGCTAAAAGGGGGACTAGAATTCACACCCCTGATATTATTAGCCTGCATCCTTAACCACTACACCAACTTGGCATACGTAATAAGCGCTTATGTTTATATTAAATATAACTCCAAGTAATTACAAAATATTAAGGAAGACACTTGGTTAAGAAATATACATTAACTAGTACTGAATTTCATTTTAAGAGTTCCGTGCAGCTGGGAAACACAGTTAATGAGTAATATGGTCACGTTTGATTGGAATTGTCGTTTTATTAGGAATATTTAAGTTCATTAAGCGATTTACGTTATTCAAAATAGCAATACATTTCTCTTTGCACGCCACTACACTTAACATCACCCATAGTTTTTACATAAAACAGCTAAATAATGTTTTACTTTGTTTATTGAGAGTCAGCCAGTTTGCTGAAGCTCGTGCATACGGATCAATCTATAGTGCAAACATTTCTAGACACGGCCCTTGTAGTTTTACAAGCGAGAAGTTTTATCGGAGAAATCTTTGTACTGTTACAAGCATTTGTAAAATGACAAACAATTCCTCAGTAAAAATTACAAAAAATGTTTGCTATTTAAAAAAGCTGTTTCAAATAATAAACGAGGTTTTGTATCTAAAACCGTAACAAAATCACCCTAGGGTTTTATAGCTTGTTCATATTAAAAAAAAAAAAAATAAAAATCCGACATCACCCCTATACCCAACTATAGCTATTGACATTACACAGCAGTAGAGTCAAAAGAAGGAAACCACGAGTTCAGTATTATTGTGACATATGTATAAAGGCTGTTCACGATAAAGTGAGCACTTTTGAAATCAACCTTAGAAAAATGTCACTGCCCCTGCGTGCATATACGTGTTATAACGGACGCACTTGGTGAACGCCCAGTAAAGTTGGTTACAATGGATGGAAAATAGTTCCATATCTTAACATCAAATTAAAAGTGTTAGGTAACCATTGGTAAAAACTTAAATTATTTATTTCGCTTTGTGCATTTTTCAATGTATCGAAGTGTAAAAAAGATCATATTTGTGAATTTTTTTAATTTTTAATGAATTAAAAGTTTCACTTAATCGCAGCATTAACAAAGTGACGAGGCTTAGGACAGTGTTAATTTTACATAAGGCAGAAGAATACACAACGCGCTCAAAAGTGCTCATTTTACCGTGGGCGTGAACAGCATTTATACGTGTTCGCAGTTCAGTCGTTATGTCTATACTGCTGTGTAGGGTCAATAGCTAGGGACTTTCGGAATTTTATTTTTTTCTTAAATATGAACAAGCAAGGAAAACCAAGAATTCAATATGGCGGAGGAAAGGTTTCCCTTGAACAACACAGCGAGAGCAACTGTAGGCCACTCACGGTTACTCCCCACCATTTCTAAAGCTCCTGCTAAACTTATACTTCCATGATATCCTTCCGCCTCGTGCAAACAAAGCTTAACCGAGTTTAGAAAATAACACCAAAGGGACAACCCGCCGCATTCGTACGTACTCAGTGTAATAATATTTTGCATAAGAACAATTTCTTACTAGGCATTACCAACACACCTGTTTCCTCCCTGTTTTAATTCATATTAATAAATAATTGAAATATTTTAATTTATGGGTAAAGTATATATAAATGTTTAATTTAAATAACAATAAGGTATTTTTATGTTAACAGAAGTACAAAACGTTGGTGATCATTTACATGTCTAGAATCGACCACACACTAAATCTGAATCAGTGAGAATTTCAAGTTACAATCAGTCAAACGTATAAGACTGATATAACAGTCACTTTAGTGGATTTAACTAATAAACCAGTGAAATAATGCCATATTTCCTTCTCTGACTGACTCATTGACATTTCCCACTAATTCGTCAGTAATTTTATTCACTGTTTTCTCAGTGGATTATTTTTTGAATGATGTATTAGTGAAACTGCGTGTAAAAATGACCGTTGAACAACGTTTATCAAGTGAAGTAACAATGAATAAACGAATACAACTAATACAAAATACTTTCTAAAATATGTTTCTCTTTCAAAACACCATTTTAGGAAGTAATATGAGCACACGAAGAGAGTGCACTTATATATATTATTCGTTTTAACAATCCTAACGATACCAGCCAAACCAAACACGAAAAGTATGCGCATACTACTTCAAACTACGCAATTTCGCAACGGAATTATAACACATGAATTTTCCTCCCATAATTTCAACTTGATATATTAGAGCCCTGCCCTCATAGCTCAGGGATAGGGTGGCCGACTTGTAGTCGGAGGGTCGCGGGTTCGCGCCCCGCTGCCCCCGATGCGGCAGATATTCAGTTCGCTGGTCGCACTGGGAATTTGTCAACAAGTCTGCCTAACTTAAACACTACAACAACAACGCCAAAACAAATAGCTCAGCTGGTAATTCAACGGCCTAGAGTCGAAGGCTACACGAGTTCAATCCCGGCCACCTGTGATTTTTTTTACTTTTTTTAAATGGCGGTAAATTGCACAATATAAATAGTAAACTATCGTAAATACGTTTATTTCACGTAATTATTTGCCTACATTCAATGAAAGCAATATTTAATTCGCCACTGTAGTCGGCCGTCACTAATTCAATCAGTGAATTTTTTTCACTGAAACAATCAGTGGTTTACCACTAATTCTAAGTGAAGCCATTTTCACTGATTAGAGTAGTTTCCCGCTGATTCGAATTTAGAGTGCAATCACATCATACATTGTGTGGTTTTTCAAAGGTCTGATTCAAAAGGTGTGAAGAAATCGCGAATAGACTGTAGCAGAAATGACAGAATAACAGGTGCTCCTCTTTTCTAGCGAGAGTAACTAACGGCGCGAGAATACACACAGGTCGCGAGGAGTGACCTAAGAAGCGAGGCGCGAACTACGGTTGCGCAGCCATTATTTAACTAGGTTGGCCCCCTCAAGGGGGGCGGGGAGCATGGAGGAGCTGACTACATAGACACCGTACCTGGATGAGAGCCTGCCGGGGATGTTTCATGCATGAGATGTTAACGAGATTACGAGGCGGGATCCCAGCGCGGGAGGCGCTAAGTTGCCAGGAAAACACGACGCCGGGCGGGGCTGAGTATGACTGGGGACCTAGTTACACTCTGCCTCCATCCACCCCCCTTCATCATCCGCGACCTCGTCTTCCACACAGTCGAGAGGTCGCGTACCCGGGGGCCGCTCCACTACACCCGCCAGAGACGGAATTGTATATGCCGTTCACGGTAAAGTGAGCACTTTGGTCCTAGTTACTTTTTTTTCTTTTCTACCTATTTATATCCTTCCACCAATTGTTAATGTAAACCCTGCCACGTGAGTAATAAACACAGTGCATACATTCACCATACCTAAAACAATAAGTCCGAGGCGACAATGAAATGTATTTATTTGTTATTATGTATGGTGGAACAGCTTCAAAAAGTGCTCACTTTACCGTGAACGGCCTATACGCAGATTCCCGCGGAAACCAAGTAAAGGCTGTTCCCGATAAAGTGAGCACTTTTAAAATTAACATTAGAAAAAAAATCACTGCCCCTGCCTTCATATATTTTAATGGGCGCAACGAATGACATTCGCCCAATAAAGTTTGTAACGATTAACGAAAAGTAATTCCATACCTTGGAGTTGAATAAAAAATGTAAGTAACCATTTGTAATAACTTACAGTATATTATTTATTTCTCTTTCTGTTTTTTTAATGCATCGAATTAAAAAAATGAGCAGGTTTGTAAAATATTTACTTTACTAATAATTTCATAGTTTACTCGACCGAAGTATGAATGAAGTGATGAGGTCCGTGGCAATGTTAATTCTACATAAGGCGGAAAAATACATAACGTGCATACAAGTAGATCGTAAGCAGGGCCTTCAAAAGTGCTAATTTTACCGTGAACAGGCTGTAAAATGTTTCTTGGTCAGTTTTTATGGCAGAAGGCTTGCTGAAATGATGCTGTAACGAAGTACACGAGATGTATTTTGTGATTAAGACACTAAGGCACTTGTATAACTCCCGTTACACTGCGAGGTGGTGTAGGAAAAACACGCAGGAAATTTACTTCGGGGTTATAGCCAACGCCTACCCTGTAAGTGAACCTTTCGCAGACACCGAGCTGTAGATGGTTTTTCCTCAAGTTCTGCCTGTACACAATATCTTGTTCTAATGATCACAGCTGGAAACTATTCACATTTGTAAAACGACTATACTTGTCTCGTCACGAAATATCGACGAAGAAAAAAATTATTTTTGGACGAACAGTTAAGTTTATAAATTCGCATCACGCATGTGTATAACATATTGGTTAAAATAAGTTTCAGCAGTTCCTTAAACGGATGAACTTAATCGCGCAGGCTCCCATATTAACTATTCTCGGTGTGAAACGATCAACACGCGACCACAGATCATAATGGTTTGAAGGGGGAAGCGGTTATAACACAACTGTAGGGTGAAGAAAAAGAGCCTAACTCAGTAACCTACTACTGAAAAACACACGCAATTTTTTCAACACTGGCTTGATGCAAGTGCAAATATAAGCAATCATGCATAATTTTCAACAAAAATGTTTATACACCATATTATTCCGCTAAATGTTCTGGCATAGATACAGTGTTAATAAATGTAATGACAGTTCAGAAATGATGATGAGCAACTTACGACCTTCTCGAAATGTGAAGCCAGATAATTCTCAAATTATCGCAATGAGCCATGCATATATTGAGTGTAAAATAAAAGAAATTTTAAGCTCACGAATAATCTCAGCGAACAAGGTCACGGAGACGCCTTGGTAGAAACCGGTCCATATAAATATGCTGGCCATTTAATTACGAAGTGCATTGGCATGGTCTGAAACGCCTCTCAAAATATGCATACCTTCAAACAATATTTGACGCATAAAAAATTGCTGCAGTATTCACTTTATACATATTGTAATTATTTTAAAAACACCGACAAAAGTTTATAACTATCTAATAAGTACATATTTAGGAAAACTTGCTCAAACACCGTGAATGTAGATAAAAACTGGTTATTTATGGATAAATATTATAGCGTTTGATAGATATGTAACTAGTTTTTATGTATACTACACTTAAAAAAATTACATAAACCGTGCTCTTTCGGTTCAAAAATCATAATTTTATCACTAGAAAATTTTACTCAGGAGTAAACATTTTTTCTGTAGTATGTGCGTTACAAATTATTCAAAGTAATGAAACCTAATGTTGAAAATTGTGGATTTTTCGTCAATTCCATTAGTGCATAACGCAGAATAGTTCGTTAGATCAATAAATTCTTGCTTTTTCCCCATCTGTTATTTTTTCAATGATTTATTTGGAAAATTATTAGATAGGGTAGTGTCTATTTGGCTATTCATATAACCCTGCAAGCACTGGTAAAGTTCAACTGTTTATATGAAATTATGAAATACAAATGGAAATAACCAATCAATTTTTCGATTAATTACGATGCTGTAATTAGCGAACTGCGCACGGTGAAAATTAGTCATCGAAACTTGTTATCCAAATTAATTGAAAACGGGCAAAAACTGAGCTAGTAGAATACGCCGAGCGCAAACTCTTGGATTTGAGGGGGTGGGGGGGCACGACGGCCGAGCGGTTAGAGTGCTCGCCTCTCAACAGAGCGAACCGGGCTCAATCCCCGGCCGGGCCACTCCCGAATTTTCCCAAGTGGGAATCGTGCCGGATACACATTCGACAGCTTTCTGATTGTAGGAGTGGATGAGGAATAATAACTGCAGGCATACATTTATTGGGGGCAGTTGAATGGCTGTTCGTCACGCGATGGTTGCACTATGACGGCTTGCAAATCCTGTTTAATATTATCACATACGTAGTTGCAATACGGGGCGGATAGAGCTGTGATAAGTTTCTTATTTACAGCATTGGATTTATTTTATTTATCTAGAAATGTTGGAACGACTTGGTTTGTCCAAGAGACGAGCTCACTGTTTAAGGGAGAATATGTTTTGGAATGTTACACTACCTGTTGGTGTAAGTGCAGGTGAGATATATTCAGTCTGGGTTACAAATATATTTCCCATAACCTTCTGTTTGTTAGTAAAACATTTTAAAGGGCATTTACTTCACTGTTTAACCAGGTGGCCCTAACTAATGTAGAAAGTTGAGGAAATTAGGATTTTTACAGTTTCTCCTAGCATAGCTCAGTTTAAGTTGTTTAGTTACGATCAGCGAGAGGAGCTGAGCATATCCGAATGATGCCGAAGTAGTTTCACAGTCTCGACGGCCAGGACACAACAGCCGCAGTGACCAGGTACTTACTCGGCGACGTTGACGTATCGCATTCGCCAGGAGCCGCCAGATCCAAGAGTCGAGTTGAGAGTTTAGGAGGCTCTTTGTGAGGTCTTGAGAGCCGATGAGGGTGAAATGTGGTGAGAGTGAAGCAGCGTCGGAAAAGCAAGGGCGGGTATAAAGGGAGATTCCCGAGAAAACCCGCCGGCCAGTGGCATCGTCCGGCACGATTCCCACTTGCGAAAATCCGGGGGTGAGCCGGCCAGGGATTGAACCAGGTTCGCCTAGTTGGGGATGCAAGCAGTTAAACCGCTCATACACAGCGACCCCTTCACAATTTAGGATTCAATATTAAAAACATATATGTTGTAGAGAGGAGGGGGAACAAACACTTACCACAACACGTGCATGCGAAGTAATGGTGGCCACGTCGGTCTACAACTGATGAGAAAACCTAGCTAGCATATCCGAAAGTTGCCGATCTTGTAACACAGCCTTCGGAATTAAGGCATATTCAAATCGAAGTTAACGCAAGGGCTCGTTAACTCTCTGGTAATCCCATGGCAAATGTGTTATACATCGTAGCTGTTTTAACATTCATGGTACGAATGGGAGGTGTCAAATGAGTCGTAACGTAGTATTCCCATTTTAGGTCTAGGAAAGACTCGTGGATGTGACCATGTTCGTATATTACAGAAACATATATTAAATATACATATCAACATTTGTTCCATATACGTAAAATGTACATGCATGTAAGCACAGTTAGAAGCGCCCATTTCCTTAAGGCTAGGCTTCACCATGCGTGGACGTATAGGGAATTAAATGTTAAATTCGGACAGACATCTCTCAGCCTTTTTTTTTGTGGTAGTATTTTCAACTAAATATTTTTGTAGGAAATTGAACGCGTCTAGATTTGTAAACCGTTTAAATTTGAAATACACTTTTTAATTATTTATAAAATGGCTCAATTTTATAAATAATAAAAATGTACATTTAAATTTAAAAAAGTGATTTTTGGAAGGTTTACTAATCTGGATGCTTTATATGTCTAACAAAAAATCTTTCGTTGAAAATACTACCACAAAAAACGACTGAAGTGACATTTGTCCAAATTCAGCAATCAATCCCCTATATGCTTTTGTATGGTGAAGCCTGGCCTTTAACGGCACTGCCTACCGGCTGCCAGCTGCAAAATTTATATAGGAAATCCCATGTTTAAGAAACATTGCATCAGTGCGCTAATTTTAAAGATAGACGTTTCAAACAAAATGTACTCTTCACGAACTTTTCAGGACATGATCCCTATGACCGCATATTTTCAATATCAATAGGCAGCACGTACTTTCTTGTACAGCATTTATTTTGAAAATTCCTTGCAAACAAGCTATACACGTCATGGAAACAGCTCCGCCGTGGAAAACTTCTACTAAAAAAGCAAACCTAATCGTGAACAGTGATATGAGAGGGGGAGGGGGGTTAGAACTAACCACGTGTAGGTTAGTCGTTCTGCGAGAATGAGTGAGACGTTCATTATCGTACAATCAGAAAAAATTTACTCTAACAGCTAGGCCAATTACGTTTTGTATTACAATTTTTCACATGTAAAGGCAATACACATAGAAGCATAGATTTATTTATATGTATTTGGATAATGTTGTCCCACAGATAAATACGCCTTTGAAAGTCTTGCATAGTTCATTCTTTCTGCCCTTTACTCTGATGTGTATAAAATAAAAAGAGATAATTTTGGTGGTCATCATTTTGCTCAACAACTATATGATAAAGTGGTGAGATAAATAACTACTTTTGTAATCTACTGTCCAAATTATTGTATTAAGTGAACTCCGTTTGGTGTTTACAGTAAGTTGCAAAAAATTATAAGCATCAGTTACTTTTTTACGAAGTTTGTTGTGACACTTGTAGTTACAGTGTCCAATATAGAGAACACGCTGCATAAAAAAAAGTTTATGAATATATATGTGCACGCAGTATCCGATAAAGGAAGTACGTCACGTGTGGGAAAGGCTATAAGTTGTAAATCTTTCTCGATTACTCGAAGCTGCACAGCCAATAACATCACAGTACAGTGTCCAAATTGTATATGAGCATTACGTCCATTCCAACACGGTCGCAGAATCTCGCTGCGACAACCGCAACGATAAATATATATTAAACTTAAAGACTTACAAATCGTTCAGTCATCCCTTAAAATATCACATTACATGGGATTATATATATAACTTTCGTAAACCATAGTGCCCGGCTTATAATCACAGATCTCGAAAATGTAGTAAGCGGAGCCATGCATCTCAATGAGGAAAGGGGAAATGTTATGACAAAAACAAAAAGCTCGGCTGTAAACGTGCGGTAATGGCGTTATTTCTGCGCCAACGAAACGAAATTAAATTCCGGCGTGAGAAACATAGGTTCTGTTATTGCGCCATGCTTTCTTGTTATGGCTTGGTCAACTGTATGTTATTGCTTCAGGGGCTGTACTACACCGCTCGATTTGCTGTATCACTCGCAAGGAAAAAAAGAAGACAATGAAATAAAAAACGTGACACACGAAGCGCCTGAATTGCGATTCACTGTGTTTGATGTACACGTTTTTCTACGAAACTATTAAACGTGCGTCCAACGTGCTGGTTACGAAAAGAACACATACTTCAGGGGAGGGCTGTCGAGTACTTTAATAAATGTCACATGCTGGATTTACAATGACACGACGAGGTCTTCCCGACAGTCAGACACGACGTTACAACCCGACCATTTCCGCCACCAAAATTTAGTTCAATGTCTACAATACCCCGACAGTTTCCTTCCGACAAGTGTTGCGTAACTTTCGGCAAAATCCTAGAATGGCCAGTAACTACTTGCTATGGAGCGTAAATAAATCACAGATCAGTGTACACTATTTTGTTTTGGTAACTTTGTAAAAAAGAATTTTTGGATTTTGGAGCAGTTATTTTCCACGAATATTTATTTTCGTCAATTCATTAGGTTTCGCTTACAAGAAAACTAGAACATAAACGTAAAAAACTTATGTTTATTGTGAAATTTATCACAGCAGTGAAATCCACAGAACATTTTGTTTTGTAACGTTGTGTTTCTGTTTTTTTTTCTACTGCCATGCGAGGCCGACCGGTCCGACGCCCGACGAAAGTAGAAATAGAACCTATTTTTGTCGGGGCTGCGTATGTCGGGGTGACCTTGCTCCTGATTGGCTGATGAAAAATGTTCATCTGTGAGGGGGCTGTTTTGTCGCACGGTCGGGTTATTGAAATTCCAGCTACACACGTTAGAAACGCCATTTCTGAATATACCAAAACGGCTTTTTTTCAAACGCTGTAGCTCAAAATATAAGCGCAAGATAAAATACAAAACTAATCGAGGGCCCTGCGCTGAACCTTCCTACAGATTTTCCGCCAATAAATTAATAGGGTCACCGCTGAAAGTCCCGTAGGTAAAGGATGTTCACGACAAAGTGAGCACTTTGAAATCAACCTTATAAAAAAGTCACTGCTCCTACCTGCATATATTTTAACGGGCACACTGAGTGACATACGCCCAGTAAAATTGGTAACGAGTGAGGGAAAGTAGTTCCATATCTTAACGTCGAATAAGAAGTGTTGGGTAACCATTTGTAATAACTAAAATAATTTCTTTCGCTTTCTGTTTTTTTTTTTAATGCATCGAAGTGTAAAAATTACCATATTTGTAACATTTTTAATTTTCTAATATTTCCACAGTGCCACCTGACCGACACATGAATAAAGTGATGAGGTCCGTGACAATGTTAATTTTGCATAATGCGGAAGAATACACCACGTGCTTACAAGTAGATCTTCAGCAATGCTTTCAAGAGCGCTCATTTTACCGTGAACAGTCTATACACGCAGTGCGACGAGAACACTGCACGCCAGTTGAGAGCCTTGCGCATAGCGACGATAGCGTACTTGATGTGCGTGGCAGTTTCGAACTTAACGCTCCTCGCTTCTCGGCCTCAGACGCGGGAAAAAGCTCCAGCAGGTAGGCGGGATCCTTAATCCACACAGCCAATACGCTGAACAAAGGCCTAGGCTTTTATTGCAGACGTCAGAACAGGACGAAAAATCCAGCACTTTCGTTCAAGGACACCACAAAACCTCCGGTTCAACAATTACTACTGTGCAACCTAGAGAAGACTCGGTAGACCCTATAATATAGCATACTATTTGAAAGACAAAAATACAGTTACAAGCGATAGATTGGATTCTTGGGACAGCTCCTAGTAGAAATTTTTATGATACTGGAAGCTTTATACAGTCTAACAGCTAGCTAGTGAGAAAACTTATATTTTGAGTACTTATATAAAACAAAGCGCAATGCGTTAACTTATAAAAAAAAAAACAAAAGAAAAAACAATTGCGAATCAATTTTTACATTCTGCGGTCACTTTATTTTCAACACTAGGTTGAACTTTCCTGGAAACCTCTGAATAATTCAAATGTTTGGTTCTGTGTATGTGCGCTACCCAGTATGTGACGTCAAGCGGTATTTTCCGTTTCTCAGGGGGGAAAAAACAAAGGAAAGTCACAAGTGATATGAAACCCGCATTTTAAGTGCCATAGAAAATAATACACTCACAAACGTGGCCTTTACCTCATACATTGCTCACAACCCAACCTCTTTTACTTGCGATTTACTTGATGGGACTTTCAATTACTTTGAGGTAAGTTAACGCAAGTTATTTTTTATTTAATGATTATAAAAATGTAATCTGCAGAGGGGCATGGTAATAAGATTATCAGCATTGTTATTATCACTCATTTATAGTGGTACGAAAATTCAGATATGTATCAGTACATTCTCCAAATCAATGTAATTCGAAATGTTGAACTCAAGTTAACTGTATATTAAAAACTTCCTGAAACATTCATGTAAGGAAGATTTGAGGCATTGCAGTCTGAACACGAGGTGTTATGGAATGCTGAAGACGTTTAAAAATATATTTTGTAACATGGAACATAACTTCAAAAGTTAGTGTTCGCTAGTCTGCTGAAGAATTTCTTCTTTTTCCAAAGAAGACAGAACGCAAATAGGATTAGAATTTCCTTTAAAGAACTTTTTTTCCGAGCGAGCGAGAAGGAATAAGTTCACAAACAAGACAGGCGGCACAGCCACACTTGCGAACACAAACTCACGACTAGGAAGGATTCTCTCGCAGGAGTAATTCGAAATTTATTTGAAGCATCTGCAAAAAGTTTATTTTTTGTACTGAGTGTAGCAGCGTACATAAATATCTATAATCAACCAAGAATACCACAACACTCATGCAGGTTCGTTACCAAAGGACGGGTAAAAAAAAAAGGGGGGGGGCGATCATCACAAAGTTGTTGAACATACAACCTTAAAAATACTTGTCAGATAAGCTAAATATTGGGTCAAGATTATAAAATAATTATACAGCAAATATTCGTCACTTAATATTTGTGCCAAACAATTCCCAACTTGTACACATTACATGCGACGTCATTAATAGAAGATAAATTATTGAATGTAACGTATACGCCAGAGATTTTCCGTAACCGTAAAACAGAATCCGCTGCTTTGGGACACAAAAACAATAAAAGATCACCTGTTCAGGTGATATATTATACATTTCGAATATCAGTACGATACGATATCTGAAGATCACTGACAAAATTGTTTTCCATTATTTGACAATGCATAAAATAAAATAAAAATTCGCAAACTTTTGATTTCTTGCTGACTCTAAATTTCAATTTAAAAAATAATTGCAAAGCACATTTTAAAATGAAGTAAAATAATACTTTTCAGCTTACCTTGTTTGATCGCTGTAATCTTTTTTAATTTGTGTCTTCCGAGTACAGTAAAGTTGCTTAAATGCTGTTCGCGATAGAATGAGCACTTTTGAAACCAACTTTATAAAAAAAATCACTACTTCTTACTGCATATATTTTAACGGACGCCATGAGTGGCATGCGTCCAGTAAAGTTGGAATCGATGGAGTGGAAACTAACCCCAAATACTAACGTCGAACAAGAAGTGTTAACTAACCATTTGTGATAACTTTAATTATTTCTCTCGTTTTCTGTATTTTTTTAATGCATCAGAAGTGTAAAAATTTGCAGATTAGTACAATAATAACTTTTCTAATAATTTCACAGTTTCACTTGACCAACGCATGAATAAAGTAATGAGGCCCTTGACAATGCTAATCTTACATAAGACGCAAGCGTACACAACGTGCATACAAGTAGATCTTAAGCAGGGCTTCCAAAAGTACTCATTTTACCGTGAACAGCCTATAACTGTTGCTATGTGTTTTTCTGGTTAATTGAGCGCTTTTTTAATTAACCCTTGAAGTTGTCGCTGTCCCTACTTGCATGTATTTGTATAGGCTGTTAACAGTAAAATGAGCACTTTTTAAAACCCTGCTTAAGATGTACTTGTATGCACGTTGTGTATTTTTCCTCCTTATGAAAAATTAATCATGTCCTGGGCCTCATTACTTCACTAATGCGTTAGTCAGGAGAAACTGTGAATTGGAAAAGAAAATATTTTATAAATCAGTTAATTTTTATACTTCGATGCATTAAGAAAACAGAAAGCGAAAGAAATAATTAAGTTATCACAAATGGTTACCTAAAACTTTTTATTCGAAGTTAAGACATGGAACTACGTTCCCTCCATCGTTACCAACTTTCCTGGGAACATGCCACTCAGTACGACCGCTAAAATATGAAGATAGGAACAGTTTGATTTCAAAAGGACTCACTTTATCGCGAACAGCCTTTAACGGGCGCACGTAGTGACATGCGCACAGTAAAGTTGGTGACGACAGGCAGAAGGAAAGTAGTTCCATGTCTAAAAGTTCAATTAAAAGTGTTCCGCAAACATTTGTCAATACTACAATGATTAATTGTTATATATATATATATATATATATATATATATATATATATAATATATATTATATATATATACACACACACACATACACACTGTATATAAGGGCATGGATTATAACATTTGTAAAATATTTACTTTTATACTAATTTTGCAGTTTCCCTTTACTGACGCATGAATAAAGTGATCAGGCCCACTGCAATGTTGATTTTACACGTGGCGGAAGGATACACAATGTGCTTACAAGTAGATCTTAAGCAGGACTATCAAAAGTGCTTTTTTACCATGAACAACCTACACCCTTTTTCCACACGGGTAATTTACATTGCCGTTTGCCTGATAACTTTATTCGCGCACCGTCCAACAAACACTGTGGAATTGCTAGGGTTGTAAATGTGTTGCAAATATGCAAAAGCATACTCTACTATGACCAAAACATACTAACTTCAGTGGTTATAAATTAAAAATACACTCACAATACAATGTCAAGTGTAACTCGCTGCCAACTTAACTGTACGTTGTTCACGGTAAAGTGAGCATTTTTGAGGCCCCAGTTACCTATCATTCCACAAATTTTTAAAATAAATATTGCACTGTAAGTAAGAAAGTGTATATATTTCACCGGACTAGAAAGTTAACGTCCAAAGCTACAATAAAATATTGACTATTATTCCAAATGAGAGAGCTTCAAAAAGTGCTCACTTTACCACGAACAGCCTATGGCTGTCCGTACGCCAGAGTGTAATGTAGTACTATGTGTAGTCATAAACAAAGAATTCCTATCACAGGTTCGTTTCAAAAGTGCTCAATTTTCCGTAAAGCAGCATATTATTAATGTCCCTCACTATTAAGCGTTACATACAAAGTCAAACCTAAACTGACACCCAAAAAAAACACGATAACATACTTGACACAACCGCGATTTAAACTCGAAACCTTGGAAAGCTTCCGTAATAACCATCAGGACAAAGAAATCGCGCAGAGTACAACATTTTTCTTTCAATTCTTGTTTCTACTTTTCAAAATGTCGCACTGGCGCTCTTTCCTGCTGCAGAGCGGAAGGGGCAGGGGGTTAAGATCACCGCTCAACACTTGGTCTGTCTGGCACCTGACCTCTTTCAAAGGACGCCGCTAACCCCCATGTAGACCACGCCTAACGAAACGATCTCGTCAACACATCACGTTTTGTCATCGAAACCCTCGCGCTGAAAAAGTTAATTTTTCAGAAATTCATTCAACCAGACCTTTTTCAAAAAACACAGCAGTGGTCACCGCCATGGCGATTCATGTGCTTAGAAAAGGACATCCCAGCAAGACTTCCATAGCAAACGCACCTTTTTTTTCCTAGCGCGCCAAATATTTCTTGTGGCAGAAAATTTATTTTGACGAGACTTCAAAACTGTTTTTATATAAGCTTACGAAATAAACTGCATAGCAAATACGAACAGTCACGTAATCTATTAAAACTCCTACAACATAAATTATATACTATAATTATCACAATTTCTTTATGGGATGTTTACTATGTGAAATTTATTAATGAGCAAAGACGCTGATCAGTTCTAAAACATTTATTGTTTTGTACTGGCTCCAGACTTTTTTCTTCCAGAAAAGATTGCAAGAAGTATCGTAGTCACAAGCAAATAACTACATTAGTGAAAAGCATTTAAGAACACCCCAACATAATACAGGTATCTGCACATTTGTAGGTACACGAGGAGGTGTTATGTGGGATTCATCTAAACACTAAGTACGTGGGACATCCAGAGCATTGAATGACACATACATCAGACACATAAATGAAGAGTGTAACCATCCCGTACGGTCTCACATGCTGCAGCAATTCTACCATGTAACATGTCGTACAAATGCCGAGTGTCTGTCTGGGGTACGGTACCCTAAGCTCACTGTACACCGTCCCATGTCCCACACATACTCGATGGGACTGGCGTCTGGAGATGCAACGTGTCATGGTAGAATGCATACACCGTCTAAGAGTATGATGTGTTGCCTTAGCGACATTGTATTGAGTAATACTATTACACAGGGTTGTTAAACGTAGCAACGTCTCATTGTAGCGTAATTTCGCGCATTTGTAAAAGTAGCCCAAGGTTAATATTTACGCTGTAAAACAAATATATGTCGCTACAATAGCGACACGCGACAGTCGTGTTTTGTCCTACGCGTCGGTATGTTTTAAATCATCTCGTACACTCACGTTACAGAAGAGTGTCGAGTACCGGTGGATGTCGCAATAACTAAATAAACAGATTTATAAATGCCGTTCCTAAGGTTTTCGTATAAACTTCTCGAATGAAAATATGTGAAACTTTTACGCAAAAAAAAAATTAAATGTTACAAAAAATACCTACATAGACGTAATGTAATGTACGTGTTATATATCACGCTGATATTTACTTCGAAGTACGTATAAAAACAAAACATTCATTTTCAGTTTTGCAGTTAATGTTTCCTGAAATCTATGCATTTTCAGACAGATGATTTGAAAATAAATTTTTAAAAAAGGTATAAGCCCTCACATAGACAACTGTTAAGTTAACGAAAAAAATATTGCCATTGCTTAATCAACAAATTACATGTACCAGCATGTTTCTATAAAATATTACGAAGAAGTGGCAATACTTTACCGCAGTGTGCGTTTTGAATGCTATATTATACAAAAAAACTTACTCTAAAATAAGTAGTCAGTGGTTGCATTCGCTAATACGTTAAGTTCTTGTGGCGAGTTCGAGCTGACAGTTTTTAACCACACTTCAGTATTACAAAAAAAAAAATTCCGCTCACCACATCGGTTATTAATGTATTGGCCTACAACCGTGTGACGTTAATTCTAAATAAAATACTGCAAAATAGGTAAAATTTCCAGTCACACCAATCGTGAGGTAGTGTACATGTTCAAATGTAAACACATTTAGGCTACAAAATACGTCCAATACTTATGCTTAATAATGTTACGTGCACGCTGCTTCGCCTTCCGCGCGAGCCAGCGAAGAGGACAGAGAAAGAGAGAGAGAGAGAGAGAGAGAGTCGTTATATGATAGCGACGGTGGGAGGCAATGCAATGAGTAGAGAGAGGAAATATTCGCGAATTCATTCCAGGAGAAGATAGATATAAAACGCGTGTACACTGGGTCACCTTTGTAATTGGATCACAAACTATTATACACGCCCTGGACGACTCTAAGCCAATAGCAGGTTTTGAAAGGAAAAAAGAAGCTAATCCCGTACTGCCAAGTGGGGTAACATTGGGGCAGCGGCCAAGGAACAGCCATCTGAGGATCGACTGTGCAAAGGAGTGTGAAGTCTAGTCTATGTGTCATTGAACTCGCGAAATTTTTCCATCTCTAGCAATGAGGGAAGTGAAGTGACCTGGGTGTCCAGTGACCTGGGTGTCCAGAAGGGGTACTTCGATGTCCTGGACAATGCTTAGGTTGGATCAGAATGGTGGGAGAGGGAAAAAAATTAAAAATAACAAAATAGAATAGTACAGATAGGGAGAGGGCTGGGAGCGTTCTGGTTCGTGGGCGAGGACATTCGACAGTTGGGTGCCATGGCGGACCGGCAGAAAGGCTTAGTTAACTGTGTGCTGGCCGACGGCGTCTGGTCGCGCGGGCGGATTCGTGGGAATCCCGGTCCCTGGTCTGTTCCGGCGGGGGCGGCGAAACGGGTGGCGGCCGAAAGTATACCCGTCGGGGAACTGTCTCGGTCGGAGCAGAATAGCTCACCACCTTCCTAGGAAGTGTGAATGATGCTTTTGAATAGAAAGAGAATTTGTAGCTTAAATTACGGGTGCCCAGACGAACAGCCGCCCTCCTACAAAACAAAATAAATAAAAAAATAAAAAAATTGTGAATCTGTATAATAATATACTGTTTGTTAAATTGTAGTAGTTACGATAGAGTTGAACTGTACTGCTAAGTAGGGTAAATGAAATAAATTTTAAAAAATAAATAAAAAGCTAACCGCTCAGTCACCGCGGCCCCAAGACAATGAGGGGTTTCGAATTACAGACGCGCGCTGCGGTCTCTGGTAGTATGGTTTTCTGCGTTTATCTGAAGAATGCTCTGGATTACTGACCTCGTTTTCTCAGCGTGACTCGGGGTGCATCGAACCTTCCAGATGGTCGCCTTGAGACTATAAATATTGCGACAGGCCTCCGAGCCGCGAGTTGAGTAAGAGTTGATGGATGAATGAGTGGCTGAATTCCGAGCGACAGAAGACGAGCAGCGGAAAGGAAGTCTGCGACTGCGAGTATCAAGCAGTGAAGGTGAGGTTGGCAGGTTGGACTATTGGACTAGGTGCGTGAGTGAAAGACATTATAAATGATGGCAACAGATAGACGGAAAACGTGTTGATAGTGAATATGAGTTAATTGACTGTAACCAACAAAATAGACAACAAATACTGCACTCACTGTTAAACAGAAAGCGTAAAAGTGGAGACAAATCATTTAATGATGTAAATAATAGCTGTTTGAATAAGGTACAAATCAAATTTATTTTCTTTTAATTTATTTTTAAGACCTCCATCCCTTACGAACACAGATACACCCCTCAAGCGCCCCTCATGTAACAATAATTTCACAGGCCTCATGAGTTTCACGTTACATTAATGAAATCGTATACAGACCCTATTAAAATAATTTACGTGTTTTACAAACAAATTAAGAACCGAAAATGGAATGCTGACCAGAAAATTCAATAGGAGCACGGAGAGTTAAATGTTTTATAAATATGTGAAGAACCACAAACTAAACGCCAACCAAGCGAATTAAGGGGAAAAAATACTGCCTCATTGTAAGTTAGGAAAACATTCCATTACAATACTTAATTTCCCGTTAATTGCTGGAACATAGAAAACTGGAGAGCTAAGTTTTACGATTCCGCTGGCTGCAGAAAAAAAAACATTTCACAAATAATCAATTTCAATTTTTTCCATTCGAATGTCTCTTGCTACGTAATTATACAAACTGTAACCTACTTCTTGAACTGTCGTCATACCTGCGTTCACAAAATAACTAAAGTCTAAGGCGTAACTTCTGTTAAACTTTTTCAGATAATTTGTCTTTTTTTTTCGGATATGAACTTCCAATACTGCTGCAGTACAGCATCTACTACACGTGATTTACTTTTGTCTCTCCCACAGTACCACTAGCGCTCTCAATTGCGACCAGTTTTAAAGCCACTGTCTACCAGCTAACAGCTGCGAAAATTAAATAAGCAGTACCATGTTAAGAAAATCTAGCGTTAATGCATTAATTTGAAAGATAGGCGTTTCAAATAAAATATATTCTTCAGGAATTTTTTAGGGGAAGTTCTCAACAACGGTGATGTTTCCATAATATGTATAGTCTGTTTCCATAACACGTATAGCCTGTTTCCACAACATGTATAGCCTGTTTCCACAACATGTATAGCCTGTTTCCACAACATGTATAGCCTGTTTCCATAACATGTATAACCTGTTTGCACGGAATTTTTAGATTTATGTTTTACAAAAAAAGTACATACTGCAGATCTAAATTGGAAAAATACCCTCGAAGGGATCCTCTCTAAAAAATCGCGAGAAATAAATTTTTTTTTAAACGCCTATCTTTAAAATTAACGCACTGAGGCTAAATTTCCTGAACACGGGATTTCCTATTTAAATTCCGCAGCTGCCAGCTGGTAGGTAGTTCCCTTAAGGTTCGGCCTCACCCGCCATGTTAAATTCTCAATTTATATGTCATCTTCCTTTTCAGTAAAATAACCAAATATTTGTTACTATAGCGTTGACACAATTGACAACCCCTTCAAATTTAGTCGTCAAACGTCATCCACATGTGATATGGTGATTGTAAAATGGCATTAATACGTTAATAATTCTCGAAAAAATACGGGATGGTTACTTAACGAATTTTCAGAATTTATGTTTGTACTTCAGCGTAACGTATATTGTCATGATTGTATAGTAGCACTTTCGTAATAAGTGTCGGTATACAACTGAAATAAGCTAGAACCAATAATTCAACATGGCGTGTGAGGCCCAGCCGTAACTACTACGACCCGCCTCATTCCAGGTTGTACATTCTGCAGAACGTCCAGTTGCCCTCTCCCGAGTCCCGCTATACAGCCACGCTCAGTCAACAGCCACGCTCAGTCACTCAACTGTTCAATTGGTGTTCGCCGTCGTATTGCAGGTATTGCCGACACTCTGCAATACACACGCAGTGGGTTCACAAAGACAACTGCACTCGTCTTGTTATCAGACGACCTGCGACAAGACACTTGGTCTGATGGCGGCGGACCTATGCAGGCGAGTGGTGCCTATTCCACTATCCGTTATAATCTTCTACACATCACGAACAGCTTGCGTTGTGTTACGAATAGACTTTAACAGTGCATCCAACTCTGAAACCGTCCTCACACCTTCCAAGTAAAATCCGGACGCCAAGGAATTGCAACAACTTACTGCAGCAACCACCGGGCAAGGCCGCTTGCAAAAGCACCCTCCGCCAGCCAGCGATTGGGGACATGGATGCCTAAACGACACACTGATATAGGCCAGTGTAGGGCAGGGACCGTCGTCTTTCCACATCCGACCAGCAGCCAGGGAAGATCATAACATGGGTGCGTCCGTCCGCCGCCATCCAATCAGCTAGATACAGCCTCCAGCATCAAGACTAAAATGGGAACCGTCGGTAGTAGATAACTATTTAACCAGGCGTGCCAGCATAGTTGTAACTTAAATGAATATCACTTATTATAGCTCTCCCACGTGTTTAATCATCCAGTGCCATGCAAACTGTAAATAATTTGTTGTTATACTTGTTTCTCAAGCCATAATAAACCCCCTCAGTTACCATCATTTCAGCTATGCTTCTAAACCCTTTTGTGCGGATATGACCTTAAGTCATATTTGTAACAGTTGTAAAACCCATTTGGACTGGAAGATGTAAACTAGAGGGTTCATCAATGCATTTACGCTAGTTATGTCGTAACTACAAAAATACACACAAACGAAAATATTTAATAGTGATAACAAAATCTTGATGTTTTAATTTGCGTACAAACACATACACATTGGCCAGTACTAAAAAATTGAAGCAATATGAAAGAGTTGAGTAACTGGGCAGCTCTTAACAACGAGGTCTTCATGGCGAATAAGGGTGAAATGAGGTGAGAATGGAGCAACACCGGAATGCATGGGCGGTAAAACGGGATATCCTCGAGAAAACCGGCCGAACAGCGGCATTGTCCGGCACGATTGCTACTTGCGAAAATAATGGGGGTGACCCGGCCGGGGATGGAACTCGGTTCGCCATGGTGGGAGGCGAGCAGTCTAACCGCTCAGCCACCCCAGTCCCAGCAATATAAAATAAATGTGTAAAGCTTACACGGGTAGTGCTCACAAATTAAAAAAAAAATTAGCCTTTTAACGCCCTCAGAGAAATACCGACGTCAGCGACAGAAATTTATGAGCTACGTATGTCCAAAATAGACTGTGGCTGGGGAAAAAAAAAAAAACCAATAACTGGGATCAGGATCCAAGGTGAGGCCTACAGGTTCAACCACACCGATGCGTTGACAGACAAAAGCGAGTATTTGAACCGGGATATGGTTAGCAGCAAACATTAACAATGACGTGATTGCATTACATTATGCGAGGTCAGGCAACCACGATGATCGCAAATACACAGGGCTACAAACTGTAGCCAAAACGCCCGAATATTAGAACGTATATATGCAGGTAACTAGCCCTCTTTTAATCTAGTACAGATGGTACATGCCTGACGTAAATGATAAATTACAGGGTCAATTGCCCGATCAATTGGCAACGGAGCGTCCTGTCCCTGATCATTGTCTGCTTGTTGCTGGCAAATTAAAACCGGAAATGTGGGGCTGCCGTCGAGTAATCGAAGCGTGCATCGTGTAACCTGGCAGAATACAGACTCCAAACAACCGATATTCTCCTGAACGAACGCGATCATCAAGTTACATCCAGTACTTAATTAGGCGTTCTGCAGTGCCTTTAATTAGAGTGCCAGTTTTACTTAGATATCTCTGCCTAAATTGTTCCCCGGATACGTTGGTCCAAAAGACCGCAGAGCGAGGATTACACTGTCAAGAAATCAGCATGAATATGTTTTAAGAAATTTTTTTGACGTGAATACGTCTTTAAATTTGCACCCATAGTGGGACGCAATCAAAAAAATCCGTTCATAAAATGAGGGGATACAGTTTGGCATTGCAGCTCTGAATCTATCGTCTACATTCAAAATACAATTACACCATTCGATTGCCAAAGGATCAAAGAATATATTACGTTGAGTGAGAACTGTGAAGCATCGCTCGCGACGTTGTGTGAAGAAGATATTGGGAGGGAGCGGGGCGCAATTTTGAATTATTTTCACCGCGTCTCATAACTTCCGCGTAGTATAACTTTAGACTAGGAGAAGCTACGACACTCCAATTTTCAATCGACAGCTATCGTCAAGATAAATCTATTGCGAGTATAAAAACATTTGTGTTGCGTGGTGATGGTGAAATTGTATGAGTTTAATGTAAAAAATTAAGAAAACTTAACACAATTTCGGTCTATGCTCGTCAAAAAGCCAAGTCGAAATACAGAAATCGTATACGGTTGGAAAGAGCACTTCGAAAGCAATCCATTGATACCCATAAAACCCCATATTATAGAGTGAAGCGGAGCCGGGAACGTCAAAAAATATCAAGGCGTCCGAGCGCGTCAACGTAGACAAAGGGCCGTCTCCCCAGCACAGCCAAGCCCAATTTTTTTTTTCATTAAAAATAACTGGTATAGACCAGGCAGGTACAGAAGTGAAATATCATGCAGGCTCCTAAAAATGTGGGCGTACTCAATCGCTAATTGGCTGAACAAGACTTTTGAATGGACCTTGCGCCTGATTGGCCACCGCGTGTAACGAATGATTCTTCCCTATTGGATCGGCTGCCGGCTGGCAAGCAAGTTAATAGGCGCTGACTGGCGAACGACTGTTCTGGCCAGTGGCACCATTTTGCTGGCTCGTGCAGTTTGAGTTCACGGTGTAATTTGGTCATTAGCAAGCTCTTCTGTTGTTGAGCAGACGCTACCCCCTATGGGCGAGCAAATGGCCGCTCGCTGGGGGCGGCAGGGCGTGAAAGGGTCCGGCCTGTCTTCATTAGGTCGAGGAAGGCAGGCCCGATTGCCTGCCACATATCCCCGACAAATAAGGCAGGGTGGCTTGTCCATTCCTAACAGACGGTTGACACGGCCATCTAACTTTGGAAGGATCTGCGACCATGGCCAGGTAATCCAAACGAAAATAAAGGAATTTAAAGAAAATTGTGTAATCGGCTGCTTCAGGAGAGGAATGGAGAGATTTGGGCGGCTCGTAACATCGTGGTATTGGGAGTCGACAGGGTGAAGCGAGGTGAGTACAGAGCAGCACCGGAATGCAAGGGTGAAGGACACAGAAGATCCTAGAGAAAACCCACTGACTAGCTGCATCGTCCGACACGATTCCCACATGCCAAAATCAGGGAGCGATCACGCCGGGAATCGAACCAGGTATTCGCATATCTCGGTAAATATTTCTTCTGTAAACACGACCTTTTGCTAGAAAAGTTAAAGAATTATTATCTATGACATGGGAAAAAAAATTCGTGAAAATGGTCAAATATCGCATTTTTGAAGCTTGCCTATGCAGTTTCCTTAAGCGGTAAGAGAAGAGTAAAAACATACGGACGTAGTTCAATCTGTGGGCTTTCATTGCATGTAATAAAATCCCACTGTTACAGATCGGATTTACACAGTACAGGACCACGACGGAAACACTGCACGCCTTGAGCGTAGGAGCAATAAGGCACTAGGCTTGCGTGTTCGTGTCACCCGTATCGCTCCCTCACTTCTTGACCTTGGACGCGCAGGTTCACACTCCTCTTAAGGTAGCTGCTATTTATTACTTCAAGTTTTAAGCCGTCACTTTTTATTTCATTCCAAGGTACATTTTTTTTAAAATGATTACACTAACATTAATTTTTTTTCTTTGAGTTTTCAATTCAATTTTAATTTTTTTATAAATGTAGTCATTTGGGGCAGTTACACTCACTGTAAATGAGGCTATTGCGCTCGTATAAATTCAATGTCTAACAGTGCACGAGATTTGGGGGGGGGGGTAGGGGGTGTATCAGTTTGAGCGCTCGTCTCCCACCAAGGCGAATCGGGCTCGATTCCCGGTTAGGGCCACTCCCGGATTATCACATGTGGGAATCGTGCTGGAGGATGACGCAGACATTCGGGTATTCTCTGAATATCCGCTTTCCCCCTTCCATTCTGGCACTGCTCCACTCTCACCTCATTCACCATCATCGACTCTCAAGACTAAAGTTTTCAATTTAATTTAGATTTTTATATAAATTTTACCTGATTATATATTGGCTATTGCGCTTGACTAAATACAATGACTATTCCGTTTATTTCCAGATGGTGCGAAATTATAAGCTAGTGAAAAGTAAAACTCGGAAGTCTTGGTCAACTGAAAAAAAGGAACTGGCCACCCAGAAATTTTATTACAGCGAAATGAGCCTTCAGGGTGCAGACCCACTTCAGCATTCCGTTCTCAACACTGAATGACACAGTCAATTCATTGAAGAAATTGGCAGCTGCAGGTAATGAAAACATTTCAAGGCTTGTTTACACGGCCATCCCACAGTTTTCAGCGCAGAAGATAAAAATAATTTAGCTGAAAGGTTGAAATCTCTCAGCGGAAGAGGATTCGGACTCACGCCATGACAAGTGCGTTCAGCTGAATTGGTGTACACCGAAAAAAAAAATGGGATATGACGCCCATGGAGCCAAGAGGCACAGTAAGCTGGCAAAGACTGGTTCAGTGATTTCATGAACAGAAACAGTGAACTTTCTCTCAGAAAACCTGAGGGACAATCGTTGGCGCTGGCTGCATGCATGAACAAGAAAGCTGTTCAAGAGTATTACAATTTATTGTGTAAAACTGTGTGATGAAATGCAGATTGCAGACAAACCTGAAAATATTTTTGATATGGAGGAAAGAGAATTTCCTTTGACCAATGTACCTTCCAAAATTGTGTCAGATGTGGGAATTAGAGAAGTGGTAAAACTTGACAACTGCAGAGCGAGGCGAAAATGTAACTTGTCGCCTGTTGTAGTGCTAGTGGTTTGTTTCATCCAACCTTTCGTAATATTCAAGGGAGTTAGATTTAAAGCCATCTAAAAACAGAAGTAGCTATGACTGATTAGGTTACAGCAACGAAGACAGTTTTTCTTAAGTGGTTACAACACTTTCAAGCTCACCGCCCCAAAGGAAAGTGCCTTCTTATTCTAGATGGCAATGCCTTCCATTATGGTCTCAATTCCTTGGATTTCTGTCGTGAAAATAGCATCGAAATGCTTTGTCTCCCACCACATACCACACACGCTCTTCAACCTCTAGATAGGACAGTATTCATACCACTGAAGACTTTTTATCGTCACGAGGCAACAAGTTTTATCCATAATCATCCTAGCACGTCTCTCGTGAAATTTCACTTCGGAAAACTTTTCTCTGCTGCTTGGAAAAAAAAAGGGGCGACATATCACATTGCAATCAAGGGCTTTGAATGTACAGGCATTTTCCCTCTTAATCCATCTTCTATTCCTGATGAGATATTCTCACCTTCTCTTTATTTTATATAAACTTCAGTTCCTACAGAAAACTACCCAACTTTCTCAAAAATAGCAGTGACTGAAGATTCTCCAACATTTTATAAATCGCACACATCAGTGTACAAAAAACGCAACCACAGCACCATCTTCTCAAAATATGTCAACAGCGTCGCATAGCCCTAAGGGAGCAAGAATATCTTCATTTTCTGAGATCGTGAGAACACATTTAAAAGAGGAAGCCATACCTAAACGAAAACATCCCAGAAAGTTAGCTGCCAGACATTTCACCTCTGAAGAAAATGACATGCAAACCAAAACAAAAAGAATACTAGAGATGAATCCAGAAGCTGAACGCGAAACAGGTTCTGTTTATGTGAAAATTGTAAAAACACAAAAGCCTCAACGCAAAGTACATGCAGACGAAAATACGCCATGCGGTTTCTGTGGTCTGAAGTATTATACAGAAAAATTGGCAAAATAAAATGTGACTGAATTAAATGCCCGAAGTGTCAAGAGTGGTATCATTAAGTGTACGTGGGGGATACAGGTAAAAAACATTTTATATGTGGAAAATGTATGTAGGTTTTGCGGGGGAGAATACGAGCGGAATAGCCCCACAAAATTGGCATTTGAAGACTTTTGTCATTTTTACTATAATAGCTTGTAGTCAAAGTATGAAGCTGTATTTCACTATGTGTAACCATAGTTTTGTATAGCTTATTAAATGCTTCTTACATTTAGATATGTTCATTTGTTGCAAACATTTTTTTATATATTTTAAGACTAGTCAATTGAAAGTGAGTGAAATAGCCCTGCTCTACCTTATTTCCATAACCTCTTACGTATGTGGTGACTGAACCTTGTCTGCAAGAATGATCACAATAATGAGGCCTTTCTTCAGGTCAAATTTTGAATGTTCAGCCGATATAATGCTGATATAACTTGCCATCAAATTCCTCTCGTTGTGTAGTGATTTGCGTATTATGCTTTCTAACAGAGGTATTATTTATAGTATTGTCTACTGTTAAAATATACATTTCTGTACTAAGAAAATTCGATGAAAATTTTATTGTGTTTTGTTTTATGTCTGAGGATGAGAGTCTTACAAGTAGTTGTTAAAGAAGCTGAAAAACTGTGATTAAATAAATGTAAGTAAGTATTTGAAAGCAGTATGTATGAATTTATGATTCTAATTAACTGAAAATTCCAACATGGTAGCAGTGATCCCTGGTTCTTAAGTATGAAGAAAGAAGCTGAACTAAACTATATGGCGGGAAATAGAGATGATTTTAATTCATCAAACATTTGATGGAACCAACTACGATAAACGGAAGTTTTTGGAAATGAAAAACTGCTACGATGTTATACAACCTGAAGTTAAGAGGGTGATAAAGGGCATCACTTAGAGCTGTTTAAGAGGTCAACGCTCCATCAAATAGAGGTCAAACAAGTTTATACAGAAAAATGAGATTTTTACATGCCATTAAGGAAAGCTAAAATTAGGAATGCTTGTTTGAAAAATTTCGTTAATTTTTATTAATATACAACTTTAAATGATAAAAAGGGCTATATTAGAGCAAATTTCACAAGCTGCAAGAAAATAAAGTATCGGAATATCGAAAAAGTAAAAACCAAAACAGTTACGTGTTACCTTCCTTCATAGTAGATGGTTTATAGAAATAATTATTTGTACACAAAGGTGATTTATATGCATACTTGTAATGCACTGCAACATCATGTTTGAGTCGAAAATATCCCAATTCACTGCTTGGAGATAGGGCACTTTTATCCTGCCCCTTCAGCACGAACCGAGGGGAGTAGATAATGCGAGGGAGTAGATAATGCTGACCATTTGAGGGGTCGTGTTTCCTGCTGTGTACCTTCCTGATTGTTAATGGCATTGGTGACAGTTCGAATGAAGCAGTTGGGGGGGGGGGGATTGGATGGTCCGGTTCCCTCGGGGGGGGGGGGGCAGGTGAGTTACCAAACGTAATCCCCCCCCCCCCCCCAAACACGGGCGTCTTGCAAATGCTATTTCGTATTTCAAAGACGTGTCGGAACAAATAAACTGCAGGTTTGATTCGTTCAACGACCTTCTAAATTACGTAAGAGCAATTTTGACATGTAATAAAACGATAAACATGAAAAGCAGCATATCCTATTGTAAGAATCTCTAGAATCTTTACAGTGCCTGATGTATGTAACTATAACAAAAACTTCGTTCATTTATTGGGTACATGCATGTTTGAAACATTTCGAACTGTTAAATGTGAATGACCTGAAGCAGAATAATGAATTTGTACATTTGTGTATTAGTGCGTCGCAAAAAATTAACAACAATTAATTATTTAGAAATTTATTTCCTTGAATTTTGACAATTTATATCAAAATATTATTTACAACTGGAAGTATTTTTTAAGTTGAGTTGAGATGTTTGGACGGCTCTTAAAAATGTATTGTCTTGCGATCCGATGAAGGATGGCATGGGGTAAGCAGCGCCTGGAATGAAGGGTGGGAAAACGGGAGAACCCCGAGAAAAGTGGGGCCACGGTGATCAACTGGCTAGAGCACTCGCCTCCCACCAAGGCGATCCGGGTTCGATTCCTGGAGTGGTCGGCTCTCGGATTTACGCATGTGGGAATCGTGCCGGGACGATGCTGCAAGTCGGCGAGTTTTCTCGAGGATCTACCGTTTCCCCCACCCTCAATTCCCGGCGCTGCACCATATCCACATCATTCGCCCCTCATCGGCTCTCAAGACAACAGAGAACCACCCGAACCTCTCAGCTCAACCTGAGAAAAGCCGCCAAATAATGGCATGGTCCAGGTACGATTCCCACATACACAAATCCGGGTGACACCACAGAAGTATTTTTAAAAAAACCTATTTTTTGAATACTGTGGGTACCATATTCGATTCTGACATTTGTATTCTGGTTAGGTTTGTGAAAATATGTACAAAAATTATGTGAGTTTCGAATGAAAAAATACATGTAACGTCTTTCTAGTTTATGGCTCAAACTATCCGGACATCTATAAAACGTATCTTGACAAGATACTAATAATTTTTGTGAGCAATTAAATGAAATTTTGGAGATAACGTCTGTTATATATATATATATATATATATATATATATATATATATATATATATATATATATTATATATATATATATATATATATTGTAGCATTTCATGTGAGCGGGAATTTTAACTGCATGCTGAAGAAAAATTTCATAGACTGTTCTGGCACAAGAGTGTTCTCATTTTCATAGATCCGCGAATAAAAAAAAATTCTCTTACTATGTGTTGGTAATGGTTTCTAGACCTGTATGCTGTAAAAACTCATATTTACAAAAAAATAAATTTTCGTTGGCACAAGAATTATTTTAAAAGCTGTATCCTTTTTCATTGTAAGAAATACAATAGCTTGTCCAGTTTACAGTTATTTTATAAACACGGACTTTGAAATGGTAGTATTTTCTTTACAAAATCTGCGACACCAGTAATGGATTCATGCAGAGAATCAATCCTCTGAGTAAGTTTTATTTCGCCAATGTGAAGTAGGCCTATAGAACTCTATCTCCAAAGATTTCACAGCACACAAAGCTACCACTCTATGATAACTAGATGCATATAAATAGAACTATTGCGTACTGCAAAATGTTTTCTTGTGTGGTATTTTAACATGCATTACATGCGGTAGCTACATTTGCAGTCCTTAGCAATATGTGTATGGCAAACTGAAGTGCTCAAGCGGAAAATCCGGGCAAAGTGTAGTATCTATCCTGGGATGGATTATAGGACACATTACTGATAATATAAGTTGCTGCAGTTCGTGAATATGAATATGTCCTATAGAAAATGATGTCACAAGAGAAATTCACATTACATGAGAGCCGCAGTGGTCGAGCGACTGATGGAACGTTCGCCTACAACCAAATCGTTCCGGGTTCGATCCCCGGTGGGGTCACTGCCAGATTTTCGCATGTGGGAATTGTGCATGGCCGATTCTGTTGGTGCACGGGTTTCCTCGGGAAACTCCCTTTCCAAAAAAAATCGCATTCCTGATGCTGCTCAATATCCATCTCATTTTTAATTTAATTCATCAGCTCTGAAGACCTCAGAAGGCATTACTTGCAACGTAACTTGAGACAGTTGTATTTTTTCCCTGTATGCTTGTTAAACTACAGGACACTTAACACAAATTACACGTAAATCATTTTAGAAGAAAAGTAACAATTGGTTTTACATTAACATTTTCGCTAGCATAAAATTAAACATACCTTTAAATGCCCAAGTTACTGCATGAGACGTTATCGCAAGGAAACTAATCCGGAATACCCCGCAGTGCCACCCCCTCCACCTTGATCAAACCCACGTCTATCTCCTTTTCCGAGAACTGTGGATGAGCAAAACCGCATAAAGTCTGCTGCTGTGGCTGGCTCCGCATAATATCGGTCTAACCTACAATAACAGGCACACGCGCTTTTCGACAAGTATTTTTTAATTCCTGTAGATATTTATTGCGCTCTTAACCCTCAAGGTTTGCCTGAAAAATATTGGTTTAAAATGGAAATGAAAGCTAAAAGTTACATAGTTAACAATGTTAACAACTTTCAAACGGAACTAATAATATCATAAATTACTGCCAAAGATATGATTAAAAAGTTTAATGAAAAATATGCCGAAAAGTAGTGCAAATAAGTCGCTGAGCAAAATAAAACTTTTAGAACTTAACATGAAGGAAACTGATGATCCTAATTCTTAAATACTTTGAAGAACTACGCAATCAGTTGAAAAATGCAGGTGAAGAAGTAAACAAGGAAGACAAATGAAACTATAATTATGTTACTAGCTTTGCCAGAAATTTTCTCATACATTGTTAACATTATTGTTGCATTACCAGAAAAGGACAAGTCAATTGAATATGTCAAGACAAAATTGTTACTGAAACAGAAAGAAAGAGAATAAAGTAGCGATGAAAATAATTTACGAACTTTCAACTCACACACAGCAAGATATATAAATGTACAACAAAGATTCAAACAAAACCGACTTATTGACGGTAATAAAACTATTAAAATGTGTCACAGGTTAAGACATTTATCGTAGACGTTAAGACATCAAGAATGAATTCATCAAACAACACTGAATTAAGAAGTGAAACTGTCACTTGGCTGTTAGGTAGTGGATGTTCAGATTATATCATAAATTATGATAAATATTTCTGTGAGTACAAAACTTTAGAATGTCCTTTTGAATTTAAGGTAGGTGATTGCTTTTCTCTAAAAGCTGATAAAAATGGTAATATTATAATGTTTTTCAATGCTGATGGAACACTTCGAAACTATAATTAATTGTTTATTATGTGCTAAATGTGCGACAAAATGTATTGAGTGTTTCACGCATTGCCAGTAAGAACAATGTGATAACATTCGGTAACGATAATGCTGAAATTTATGACTGAAGAAATTATTTGATTGCTGTTGCATTAAAAAAAAAATCGATTCATTGAACTAGCAGGTAAAGTGGGATACTTAAGTTGAATGAAAAATTACAAAGAAAAAGAAACTAATTTGCATAACAATGCATTAGTAATAATTCATAACCAGCCATGTACAAAATGAGAACTCCAGAACTCTGTGAAGCATAAAATGGCCAAGGTCAATGATTAAAATGAACTGAAGAAATTACTACGTAAGGGAAAACTAAAGGAAGAACAGCTGATTTCAGATTTGGCTACACAACAGTCTGATATTACAGCACTTAACAACAGAATTCTAAAATTGGAGTGCTCTCATGAGCAAGCAAATAAAAACAATTCTCAGGTGACATTAAAAATTATGAAGACAAAGGAAAACATGAATGAAGTAATCAAAGAGGAAGGAAAGAATGCTGAGATTAAGGAGGTTAGTAGAAATTATATTCCACCCAGGGAAAGAAGATTGCCAAGGAGATCTAACAAACACATCGTATATGTGAACTTTAGTGATGCGTCAATACCTATTAGTTATGAAGAAGCTTTAAATAGTTCAGAGTAAAAAAATGGCAAAAATTAATGAATGAAGAAATTAATAGTTTAATGGAAAACAAAATCTGGGAGACCGTTAATAAAGTAAAGTTGGATAAAAGTGGAGAAATAGGAAAGAGAAATGATAGTCAGTTTTTGGTAAGTCGTGTAAGAAAAAAAAGACAGGTCTTGTAGATACAGTTGTTATTAATGAAGTAAAGGTATTGCAGAATTTAATGATGTGACGAAGGTACAAAATCAAGGAGGCATGTTAAAATAGTGATTTCGGTACTAAGATAATTAGTTCTCTATGAAAATATTACTGGGTTTTGTTTTATGTCTGGATATGAGAGGCTTGCATGTAGTTAAAGAAGTTGAAAAAATGTGAATAAATAAATGTAAGTAACTATATGAAAGTAGTGTTTACGAATGTATGATACTAATTAACTGAAAATTCCAACTTCTACCACTCTATTTTTTTCGTGGTACCCACCATTTATGGAACTGCCTTGGCAGCAGTTAAAGCCTGTGTACACTTTGTATAGCTGAAATTAAGATTCTAATGAGAAGCATGTTCGAGAAATTGAGTTATATTTTGGGGTGATAGTGAGAATTGTTTCGATGTGAGCATCAAATAGTCAAATAATATTGAATTGATTAAATTGTAATATCCCATGATGTTATATAATGAGAAGATGAGAAATTTTCTAAGTTCGGATTTTCTTATCTGATGTGACATCAGTTGCATCGGAATTTTCCATTGAAGACGTCAACTGATAACATGTATTATCATGGACGAAAAGTCAAGTAGATTCCCCGGCAGTGAACAAGTAATACTAGTCTAACAAAGTTAGCCTAGCTTTTTGCAGCCATCTTGGGAACAGCCATCTTGGAAAACATCCCAGTTAATGAATGTGTTAGTAGTAGTACTGCTATCATAAGTTCATTTGGAAACCCTGTTCTGTATTAAAGAAAGAAAATTAAATTTAATATTGGTGATTAAATTTATTTGTATAGAAAGTTAAAAGGTACTTGTGGTAATGAGAATATTAGGTTATGTAGGATTGGTTTATAATCCTTGATATGTATTTGTTATGTTATTATATATGTATCTGATAATATGAGCTATAATGTATATTAAAGGGTTTTTCCAGATACAGAGAGTTTAATTAAATAATACTTCCCGAAGGACGTGGCAGCAGCACTAGCTTTACGGGCCGCTGCCGGGGAAACATTTCCAAATTGGCCATATATAACATGTTTTTTTCAAACACTTAGACTGCTTAGCATGTGAACTTTGATAACTTCATATGAGATAATGTGTGCTGACTGCTTATCGCTTGAACTATGTACTCTGTACTCTGTAATGTTGCAACTCTGATAAGAGAATATATACAGACATGTCTTCACAACCACCAGCCAGTGTTTTATCAGACTTGAAGGAGATAAGATTACAGTGTGTAATACAATAGGTGATGCTAACTTTCACAAGCTACATTTGGATTCTGAGATTTATCTTTATACCAGCTTCGATTCTTACCAGCCGGTGAGGCCCAGAGGGCGAGCACCACTCTGCATGTTTTTATTTGTCCTCAAATTAGTTTTTCCATTTTTTTTTTGTTGTTCCGATTTTTTAAAATCATATTTTTGTATTTGAAATCATATTATACTGTACACAATATCCAAGCAGTGATGTTAGGCAATATAATTATTAGAAGGCGCGAATTTTCGAAAATGACTAAACCAGTTTCAAGCATGTAATCGTAGAGATAATGTTGAAACATAATGTGATGCATCGCTCTCAAGTCCAGTGGCGCTTATTGTATTTTACTTAAACAAAATTAGTCGTGTTTGTAACCCGTTATAGGAAGGCTAAATTCACTTGCAGTGCCACTTTCTACAGCCAATAATTATTTATTTTATGTATTAAAGTTCATATATTCTTTATTCTGTGAACCAACCTCGATATAAGAGTTGCCAGGGAGTTGTTGAATTGAATATTACAGCAGTTTCTTTTCACTAAATTGAGAATAATTTTTATTTCAATGTTATAGCATATTTCAGTTGGATGAAATGTGTAATATGATTTTACATTTACAAATACTGGTTTCAACCGACATTTCTGCCACTCAGTTGATAAGTCTATTTATTATAATGATCAAAACAGGAATTTTTTTCGTGGTCTGAGTCTTTTTTCGCCCCAGTAGACCTGAAGACTAATACTCAAGAGTAATTCTAGCCGAGGTATAATCATTAATATATATGAATACATGAATTTTATTATTTAAAACGTACAGACGGACCTATAAATTCTAGTTCCCGTACAGCAAACTATCAGCAAAGGCCAGCGGGTTAATAATTTTATCACGTTGAAGAAGCACATACATTAGAATAAAATGCCAGTGGGATTGGGCCCTTGCTATAATATCTTGTCGTAAGGGCCGTTACTTTACTACAGAAACTCGACAGGCCAGTTATTCAGTTGGCAGACTAAGGGCCGTGTGCTCTCAGCAGAAGAGCTGTGCCGCGGCAGTACGATGTAACGATGTAGTTACATCAACGCTTCGCGCGAGAGAAAATGGACAATCGTCACTCCAGTTGGCGTTTGCTCCATTGTCAGGGGGAAGCCACGGCAACACCTTTGATTCTGCTTTGAAAAGTAGCAATAGGCTATGCCGGGTCGCACGATCAATGGACGCAAAGCTCCGGCGGACGAGCAACATTACACTCGAGCTCCTCGTGTCGCAACTCGGACGATAAAGACCCATGCGGACAACGTGTAGGCCTAATAAAGCAGTACTGTAGCGGCCGTTCGGGCCTATAAAACAAAACTGGGTTTGACTGTGTTGGAACACGGCCGCTTGTTTTGCGTGAATACGTCTACGTCGACGCGCTGGGCCGCCTTGATGTTTTTTTTTTTTACGTTCCCGGCACCGCTACACTCGATCATATGGAGTTTTATGAGTATCACTGGATTGCTTTTGAGATGCTCTTTCCAACAGTATACGATTTCTGTATTTCGACTCGGCTTTGTGACGAGTATAGGCCGACATTGTGTTGAGTTTCCTCCATTTCTTACATTAAATGCATATAATTTCACCATAAGCACACCACACAAATGTATTTATACACACAATCACTTTATCTTGACGAGAGCTGTAGATCGAAACTTAAACGATCCTAATCAAAAGGTATACTACAGGGAAGTTATGAGACGCGGTGAAACAAACTCAAAATTGCCCCCCCCCCCCCCCCACCACAAGCCAAGCCCAGCGCCGTGCTTCGCTGTCCTCACTCAAAGTAACATACTCTTTGATCCTTGGGAGAGTGGTGTAATTGAATTTTGAATGTAGACGATAGATCCGGAGCTGCAATGCCAAACTGTATCCCCCGAAATTTTTATCATCGGATTTTCTGGTAGCAAATTTAAAGACGTAATAACGTGAATAACTAGACATTATGATCTACCACTGGAAAAGTTGTCTGGCTCTTTGGTATCAATGCGCCGTGTCCACGTCTAAAGTTTCATCTTTATCGTATGTCACACAACTGTAAAGCTACTTCCTCATTTGACTGAGACTGTAAGAAAATTGAAACTTCTCACACTGAACATATTTTTTCATTTAACTGTAAAAAAAAAAAAAAATCATACGTGTGTCTAACATGCACTAAAAATGTATTATCTAATAACGAATAAAGTAAAACTGTTAAATGTTTCCAAAAAGATGATGACACAAAATCATTTCGATGTCGCTACAAATAAAGCTCAAACACACAGTGTCTGCAATGAATCTTCATCCTATCAACTACAAGCGACTTCATCACGTTAGGTAATGTAGTGTATTAATTAAAAAATCCCCAGCTACTCTCTTAATTAAGCTTCGAAATCAATCGATAAAATCTGGTTATACTTGTAAGTATAGGCGGTGGCAATGTGTGAACTTCAGAATTGGTCGCAAAAACCAAATGAGTCTCTCTGATAAAATTGACATTTTCTTCCAGCACGCGTTATTTCATTGTTGTGTGGAACAGCGCCAGACCATAAAAGGGCGGGGGGGGGGGGGCGGAGATCCCCGAGAAAACCCGCAGACCAGCGGCAATGCCTGGCACGATTCCCACTTTCGAAAATCCGGGGCTGAAAAAGAGGGATTAACAAATAAAAATACATATATAAAAATTTTTTTACGTATTCAAAGCACACATGCACATGGAAACTGCATAAGAACTTTTTTTTATAAGAACAGACTGTCCTGAAAGAACTATGCCATTTGAAAGAAACAAAAATAATTGCGCACTTCAACAAAGCAATAACTTTTAACAACCGGAAAAGAAAGGGAAATAAAAGTAATCGGGAAAACAAACTTGTGGCAGTATCGTAAACAGAAGGGGTTTCGACGAATTGTTCACGATCCTTTGCTAATACTTTCCCACTACAAAAACAATTTCAGCTCAAGTTTATAGTGATGAATTACAGCCAGACTTTTCTTGTTTCACAGTTCATGGATTTGCTTCACGTTGATGGTAGTGAATATATTAAGCGGAAATGAAGCTGCATACGAGATAATGTAATTCGGCGGGGCCATACGAAAAACGTTTAGACAATTTAGGAAATCAAATTAGTATACGGGAGTATCGTTGGTAAATGCGGTACTCACAGTGAGTAATGTACAGAAAAATACAACAGTGAAAAGTGCTATAGGCCATTTACGGTAAAGTAAGCACTTGTTAAGGTCCTGCTGAGTTTTTATTTTCATTAGTTTTCTATCTTCCCTTCACTCTTTTTATATGAACCTTGCCATCAGACTAATAAACACAGTTAATACATTTCAACACTAAGAAAACTTAATATCTGGAGCTGCAATAAAATATATTTATTAGTAGTTAATGCCTTATGAAAGTGCCTTAAAAAGTGCTCACTTTACCGTGAACAGCATCCTATAGACGTACGTGACGCGTAAAAAATTGGTCTAATATGAATTTCGTGAAGACAACGCCTTAATAATATATATGAAATACTAAGGTGTAATTGAAGTAATTTCATATGTATGCTTCCGTTTTTAAATATAGAACAATTAATGAACATCGAAATACCACAGTAATAACTTAACAACAGCAGTCGTCACTTATTCTGTCTGCACTGAAATGCTAAATAGTTATAAATAGTATGTTCACCCGTAAGACTACTTGCTGCAGTGCTGCGGCACCATGACGGCCATCTTGGATGACGTAGCTTTTCCCTTTTTCTCCTCAAAATTTCCCGAATTTCTCTCAAAGTCAGCTAAATTTCCCGCAAAAAATGTGTTTTGCACAATTTCGGCCGGCATTTGCGAAATGCGGCGTGATCCAGTGGAAATCGAGCAAATGCCAGCCGGACTGTGCTATCATTTACAAGCACTTCATGCTCTGTAATTCCATGCCAGCACCATCCACCTTGTATGAAGAATGTTCGAGTTCATTGCCCCGTCATGCAACTTCATGCACTACCGTTTTACTAGCATATATTATAGGAACTATCTCAAGAACCCATAAGATAAGGACAGCAATACCAATCCCGCATATGTTACAATAGGTATGCCAGTTTGTATTAGAATGTGTATAAGGTAAGAAAAAATACAGCTCCACCTTTATTAGCCACAGATGTAAACATAACATTTGCAGTACAGCGCCATGTCTTCGAAATGTTTTACTTCAATCCGTGGTAACTTACTCAGCACGTGAATTCATGTGTGTAGAATATGACAATACTTCGGGGAAACATTCCTCACACCCGGACGATGAAAAAATCTTATACGAACATAAGCCGTAAACGCTTAGTTTCTTTACTACAGCCCGTAATACATAACGTACTGTGTATGGCCCGCGGGCTGTATCTTTTTACTGTGGAATGCCATCGCAGCTGTAATTGGCAGCCCCATACCAGCCCCCGAGGAGTCTTCATTTGAATCCACCAGACCTTTATTAGTGGGGACATTTAAAGGCTCTTGTGTATGCAAACCCAGTGGACGATATGGGCACCCTCCGTAACCGTATAATGGCGGGTTGCAAACTAAATCAGGAATTTTCCAGGGATTCATCAACGCATCCGGGTGTCCATGCAACGGCGGATTGATGCACGTGTTCGTGCTGATGAACGGCATTTTGAACATTTCCTTTAGTGCAGACGATAAGCTTTCACACATGTGTAACTAATTCCTGTGCAGTTCCTGCTGCTCTAGGTGTAGTGTCGTAGTGTGATGAGTCGTGTATCATGCGATGGCATTCCACAATAACATGATCCAGCCCGCGGGTCGTTCACTGTGTGTTATGTATTACGGGCTGTAGTAAAGAAACGAAGCGTTTACGGACCTATGTTCATATGACATTTTTTTTCCATCCTCCAGATGTGAGGAATGTATCCCCGAAGTATTGTCACGCAATTTTGCAACAACCTGTATACAGTCAACGGACAGATATTTCTTTTCAGAGATTTTATTTCACACACGTACTTACTTTAAGGTGAACAGTCTATAGAGCGCTGGGGCCCCGGAATGAACATCGTGGTCGAATCTCGTTAGGAGTTGCATCACGTCGAGAAGCACTCGGAACTCGAAGACTCCTGGAAAGGGACGCAGTGAGCAGACCAGGGTTTTGAGGATAAGATGGGGGGGGGGGGGGGGGGGAGGGGTCGAGGTGTGTAAGGCGAAGCCAGCTGGAAAAGGGGTGTGCTTGTCAAAGACGTTCGGAATGTCGTTATCGCATCCCCCTTCCCTTCCCTGGAGCCATAGAAAACCCACCAGCCTCGTGGTTAATTAACGCAGGCAGGACGGGACCACTAGACCACCACATCTGCGGTACGGAGAAGTTGAATGAGGTAAGAGGTGGTGGGAGCCCGTGAAGAAGGAGGTGGGTGGAGGTAGCCCATGAAGGGAGAGGTTGGGAGGGGTGAAACTGTTCGAAGCACGGAGCATAAATTGTAGATGGTAACCGACACGCCATATTGGATTTCTTTTTGCTTATTTAAATCCGGTGAGGGAGAAAAAAAACGTTCTTTAGCTATATAGGAGCCATGACATTTTAAGTACATATATAAAAATCAACTTCAGCTGGCTGACGTTTAATGAGGCGTTAATATTTCATAACTCCTAGAAAAAAAAAATTTTTTTCGTGAATTTTTATTTACATGTAAAAATTTAAACTTGCAAGGAACCTACTGATTACTTGTAAACATTGTTATCTTATTATTACAGGAGTAATCAATCCAAAAGTGGAAAATAAATTTAAAAAAATGGCTTGACATGCAACTAATTTGAACATGACGCTTTCATTAAGTCCCTGGTTCATAGAAGAGATGCCAACTTCAGTTAAGATAGGTGAGTTGTTGTTTACGTTAAAATTTATACAGTTCCCGATCGTATTTTTCTTTTCAACAGTTGGTTTCAAAATTACCTAATTATAACCTGGTGAGACAATAAAATAAAGTTCACATTTAATTTACGATTTTGTTTTCGAAATTTTCAAGTCAGCCCATAATAATTAAATTTTAAATGATATATAACAACACTCTAAATTCCAATAAAAGTTTTGAGTTATTCATAATTATACTCGAGTCACCATCTATGCAGTTTCTCCCAATTGGCGAAATGACGTATCAACCAGCGTCTTCGAATAGTCGAAATCGCTGTAAAATTGAAAAAGTCACAGGTAAACCTGTAAAACTGGGAGTCGTCTTCAACTCGAAGGCGAATGTTATTTTTAACTCAGTTATGTTGAAAACAGATGTTGGGACAGTGACACGGCAGCGTGTTGGATGTATAACGTTATTCGTTATTCTGCAGTTTTTATATTAACCTGTTTGTGTGGAATTAAGACACAAAGATAAAGCTAATCAGATAAGAAAATAACAATCCACAAATCCCCATTTAGTAGATATATTTAAAGGTTGTTCACGATAAAGTGAGCACTTTTGAAACCAACCTTAGAAAAAAGTCACTGCTCCCACCTGCATACATTTCAAGAAGCGCACTACATGTCATGCGCCCAGTAAAGTTGGTAACGTTGGCGGGAAAGTAGTTCCACATCTCAACGTCGAATCAAAAGTGTTAGGAAACCATTTGTAATAAATTTAATTATTTCTTTCGCCTTGTTTTTTTTTTATGCACTGAAGTGTAAAAATGACCAGATTTGAAAAATATTTACTTTTCTAATTATTTCACAATTTCACTCGACCAATGCATGAATAAAGTTATGAGGCTCACAGCAATGTTAACTTTACATAAGGCGGAAGAATACACAACGGGTATACGAGTAGATCTTTACCAGGGCTTTCAAAAGTGATCATTTTACCGTGAACAGCCTATAACTAAAGAATTTCGTTTAATTGATGTGACAAGTATTTTAAGAGATTCGGTGTCTTTTTTTTCAGTCAACCCATAATTTCCTACACCCGTTTATTCAGATGATATACGTAAATCTAGATGATTTGAAATCACCCATGTCATTTCCCCTACCTGCATACATTTTAACGGGCATGCGCCAGTAAAGTTAGGGCCGCGGTGGTGTAGTGGTCAGACTACTCGCCTTCCACCTAAGCGAACAAGGTTCGCTTCCCGGCGGGGGTCGCTCCTGGATTTTCGCATGTGACATTCGTGCCGGACGATGACGGCGGGCTTTCTCGGGGATCTCCCATTTCACGCGCTCTTGCTTTCCAGCGCTGCTCCATAGTCGCTTAATTTCACTCTCATCGGCTCTCAAGACCTCGGCGTTAAGAGCCGCCCACATCTTTCTATCATCTCCCCAAATAAAGTTGGTATAGGCTATTCACGGTAAAGTTAGCAATTTTGAGACCATAGCTACTTTTTCCTTTCAGTCATATTTTATCCTTTAACCACCTCTTTATAGGCTGTTCAAGGTGAAGTGAGCACTTTTTGAAGCTGCTTCATGAGACATAATTACTAATAGATTAATTTCATTGTGGCCTCGGACTTCTGCTTTTAGGTGTGGTGAATGTATACACTGTGTTTATTACTCACATGGCAGGGTTTACATTAGCAAGTAGCGGAAGTATATAAATTGGTTGAAAGGAAAAAGTAACTAGGGCTTCGAAAGTGCTCATTTTCTGTGAACGGCCTATGAATAAATGTTGCCATGTTAGTAATATACACAGTGCGTATATTCCATCGCACTCGGAAGTTAACATTTAGGGCTGTAATATCATATTTATTGGCCATTATTGCAAATAAGAGGCCTTTCAAAAATGATCGGTCTACCGTCAACAGTCTATAGTCACTACTAAGGTCGTACAGGCAACAGACCGTCTGGCATTGCAGTAGCCGTCATGCCTTCCTTGATCATGCTTCAGTTCATTCATCTAAACAGGAAATATTGGGCCTGTGGCCAGTTTACAACAAGCGCACATAAAAAATGGGGTGTGGCTGTGTTGGGGACACGGCCATTTCTTTTGCGTGAATACATCTACTTTGACGCGCTCGGAAGCCTTGATTGTTATTTTTTTTTACTTCCCGGCACCGCTTCACACGATAATATGGGGGTTTATGGTTATAGTCAATTCACGATTACTTCAGCGTTTTCTGAAGCCCTGCTAAAGTTCTACTTCCAGGATATTCCTCCGCCTCGTGCAAACTAAGCTTAACTAGGCCTGGAGAATTACACCAGGAGGACAACACACCACATTCGTTCGCACTCAGTGTAACAGTATTTTGTATAGGGACTATTCTCACTCGACGCTACCAACATACCTATGTTCTCTCTGATTTTTGTTCACGTTATTCATAAATGAAGCATACTAATTTATAGATAAAATATGAATAACATTTCAATTTAACAGAAAACAAAAGTAACTTTAATGAACACAAGTACAAAACGGTTGTGATACAGGGCGTATTTAGAAAATACCTACAGAAGTCATAGATGGGAAGATTTTTCAAAGGTTTGATTCAAGAAGGCCGAAGAAACCGTGAATAGCCTACATCACTGGATTGCTTTTGAGATGCTCTCCAACCGTATACGATGTCTGTATTTCGACTTGGCTTTTTGACGAGTAGGCCTATAGACCGACATTGTGTTAAGTTTACTTAATTTTTTACATTGAACTCGCACAATTTCACCACAACCACACTACACGAATATTTTTATACACGCAATCGATTGATCTTGGCGAGAGCTGTCGATTGAAACACCTAAACGAGTGTCGTAGCATCTCCTAGTCTAAAGTATACTACGCGGAAGTTATGAGACGCGGCAAAAGGAACTCAAAATCCCCCCCCCCCCCCATTTTCCCACACAACCTTGCGCCACGCGCGATTTTACGCAGTCATCACTCAACGTAACATATTCTTTGATCCTTTCGCAATAAAGTCGTGTAACTGAATTTTGAACGTAGACGATAGATTCGGAGCTGCAATGCCAAACTGTATCCCCCGATTTGGTTATCATCGGATTTTCTGGATTGCCTCCCACTATGGTTGGAAATTAAATCTAGTATTAACGTCAAAAAATGCTTAATTACTATTTAATACACGAAGCATGTAATCTTTTATACACTACATCTAGGGCTACAAAATCAAATCTAAGGAAGGTTATGTTATAAGATACACACCTCAAAGTACATAACATTATACTGGACAACTTTTTTCCCTTTAAATTAGGCACAGTTATAAAGAAATTGAGAGCTAGTGGGAAAGAGAAATATCATAGGTCCGGAACAGTTCTTAACCTCCATCTGAAGGACTAACTTCAATAATTCGTCAATGAATTGTAACTCTTCCTCGACACATCAGACTCGGAGCGAAAGGAATTAATTGTAGAGGACCTTAACAAACACTTGAGTGACACCAGACCCGATGCTCATAAACAACGAATCACTGCCGCAAAGATGATTTTCGATCATTCGCAAGTTCTGCGCACTCGGCGCGTATGGCCAATGAGAACCCATTATTTGGCTCAGGTAGCACGCACGTAGTGTGTACAAAGAAAGGGGGAGGTTCTACCACCCCTCGAGCTGCGAGGTCCTAGACCAAGCTAGGTCCAGGAGATGGTACAAAGGAGGGCGTGGGAAAGCGGTATTGATCCCATGATCCTAGGGCGGCAAGAGATAGAGAAGTAATGAAAAGACGGAGGGGATCCAGGGAAAGGGGCAGTAGCCACGCCCGTGCGCTCCGAGGATCTAGGGCACGAGAGCTCTCGTCACCGGAACAACCACAACAGTATCGTACGGGAGGTGGGGGGAAATTGAGACAGCTACCTCCGAAAAAAATCCTCCCCTTGTTGGAATTTTTTTTTTTTTTTCACTCATGGGCCGTGTCCGAATTGGCAGATTTTGTTGACAAAATTATCACGTGACCCGAATTTGTATACAAAAATGTTTACGTATTTGGTAGTTGGTATTTTGTATCTAGAGGATATTAGCAAAAATACATCAGCTCCATGTTTGTTTCTACTTTAAAAACACATGCACGATTGCGTAAATAAAATGACTCTTAAAACAAATAACTCTACATAAAATACACTGGGCATGTTTTAAAAAGCAATTTTATATATATATATATATATATATATATATATATATATATATATATATATATATATATATACACACACACACACACACATATGTGTGTGTGTCATCATTGCATAATTTATTATTTTATTATTTATTAGCGTATTCGTAGCATTCCAGTGATGATTGCAGAAATATTACGTATGTTTTAAGCATTAAATTTAGATAAAAATATTGTGTACTGTTAATGCAATATTGTGTTGCCGCGAGTGCTAAACAAGTGACTGTCGAGAACGTGCGAATTGATACCTACCAAATCACGGCTTTACAAAATAGCGAAATTTGTTATTTCGGACACGGCCTCGGTCATTCTTGGTGAGTCCGGAACTTTCTGGCGACCAAAAGAGGCACTTCCGCTTGTTCAACTTCTCCCAAGCAACACATGTGCGGCGCTGCCGTGTGAAAACTTCGACGAAGTTCGCGTGCATGTCTTTATACATCTCTATCCAAGCGGCCTGGCAACACACAGAATCTTCGTCGTTTACTGAACGTGGTTATGGAAAATGTAATAAATTTAACTAATATGTTTAAACATTTCACTCGCACTGTTATAATATATAGTTGCACACATCTGTGCCACACTGCCTGGGCAGACACGTGCACATGGATGCGTTTTGAACTTGTTAGAAATTTAAACGTGTTGTTAATATACAACGCCTTACTATAATGTATACAGAGCAAAGAGAAAACAACTAGATCTGTCGCAAGATTAAAGAAGCAAATTCGCAATACACCATGAAGGTTTAATACTATTTTATTTAATTTTCTGGCAAGTCAACTAGCAGAATGTATGCGAACGTTCGCTGTACCATATATGCAGTTAAGGCATAAGTTAGCTGGCTTGCAATGAAGCACTACATACGACTTTACAGCATGGCAAACTCGTAAAAAAACTAGCACACACACACACTACAAAAACTGCCAGAAAAGTACTATGACGATGTATGTTTCATACGAAATAATAAGAAGTTGTTTTAAACACGTAAAAATATTTTGTTAGAAATTATTTATGTCAGTGTATCTCAAACGCCAATAATAGTATATATTTAATCTAAATTTATGCGTATTTTTCCTAGATGCTTCAAAAGTCACGTCTCCTTCTCATCCTTCATCAAGCAACACCATCATAATAACTGCCCTGGCTGTACGTAATGAAACACTTGTAATTTGAAAGCAATTAATATTAATAATTTATTTTATGCAGAGCTATTTTAGTCACGAAATTTAACTGAAATAAAGGTATTTAAAATCAATTATTAAAAATATTCTTTTTAATTAGCATCAACATTAACATACAACTACAGTATAGCCTGTTCACGGTAAAGGGAGCACTTCTGAGGCTCTAGTTACTTTTTCCTTTAAGCCATAGTTTATCCTTTAACTATTTTTTAAAATAAATATTGCCATGTAAGTAATAAACACAGTGTGTATATTCCATCGCACTAGGAAGTTAACGTCTAACGCTACAATAAAATATATTTATTAACTATTATTCCAAATGAGAGGGCTTCCAAATGTGCTCACTTTACCGTGAATAGCAAATAATTATCATCATCGCCATACTGGATGCTTTCTAAAGCATCCAGAATGGAAATTCGTTTACTTTTTGTTTTAAAATTTTTAAATACATATACTATAAAAAATTACTTTAACGTGTTATAAAACCGCCCGCATGTATTGTTCTTTCATATGCAAGATAAATCGTACTTGTCTGACAATTCTGGTAGTTTGTACTATTTTTAATGAGTTCTGCATATTCTACAGTCGGGCGCAGCGCTGCATTGGCAGCCACTCTACTCTCATTTTAACGGGCAGTGAGTTTTTTTTTCAGCAGTTGATTTCAAAAGTGCTCATTTTACCGCGATCAGCGTGTAGCACCGTAGCGAGAGAGATTTTCTCACTGAGGTTCCCGGTTATGATAACACATATACCAACAAAAAATGTGTGATTTTTTTTTTGGGGGGGGGGGGGTGAAATGTTTCTGAGAGTAAAATATTCACTTGGAGTGTATGGAGTACAATACCGCAGGTAGAGTTGACTCCGATTTTAATTCCTCCTCCTATTTCTAATTTTTATCCCTCGAGGAGGGGGGAAGGGGATCTTTATAATGAGTTGTTCAGAAGACAATATTTAATTCTAATTTTTTTGGGAGAAATTTAATGGTTTCGTGACATGATATCGATGATAACTTTATAGAAATGCAGTATTATACGAAAAATAATATTTACCCCACCTCTGCATATAATTATGAGGACAGTGACTTAGACCACTGATTCGTAAATTTTTTTAAATAATTAATTTCAAGAAAACGTTTGATATCAGCTACAATGTTTGTTATTTAACATGCGCTAAAGTATTTCACTTTTGGCTATTTTGACTTAAAATTGTCTCGCAGAAGTTAGAGTTTAAATATAGGCGAACCACATGCACGATATAAGAAACATTCTTCATGACTTTCTAACAACTTGAACAATTATTCCACGCCGTAGCTTAGCGAACGTGCGATCATGCGTGTAGGAAAAGTTGCACAGGAAGTGTAACGTCCACATTTTTCACTATTTCAAAATCTGGTCAACATAATTTATGCACTTTTCACACCTTTAAATTTGCTTATATTCAACACTTGTAACTTTCTGTATGTTGTGACATATATTATTTATTTTCTTTTTTGTTTATTTTCACATGGTTAGGATTTTGAATAATTAAATATACGAATGGCAATATTCATGCGTAAATGCATTTAGTTAGCTAGTTTTATTTTTTGTATGTATTTTTAAATTAATATTTTATATTAATTACTTTTTCACAGTCTCAACTGAGTGTTAACGTCTCAGGGATATATTTGTATATTTTAATTGCATTTCTACGAGACCTTAAATTCTATGGATTAGAGATTTAGGCCATTTTGGAGTGAGTCAGTTTAGATTTACGTAGCGAGCCTTTCGATTGATCGCAGGTTTAAACCCTGCACCCCTATCGGCGGGAGAGTCCAGCATAGGATAGGCACGTCCATTTCGGTTAGAGTCTTGCTCTCTGCCGCCATCTTCCGAAGCATCAAGACGTTAGAAAAGAACGCCCGTCCAGAAGTTGGACGATGCCTAGGATATTTGATCCCGTCCTGTTTCTTCCAAATTAAATTGTATTTTTCTTCGAGATCAACTCAACAGTAACGTAAGAAATACAGTATTCAATTTTGCTAAGTATCTAGTACAGACAAGATGGCGCTTGTTCTAGACGTTTAAACCCGATGCCGTGTTGGCTAGGCGTCCGTAGCTTAATCCAGCACATATTTATTAACCACAAGAAACACTAGTGAGAGCTTTAGTGTTCTAACGGCAACAGCTACGCCATTCATACGTTAGTAGACTTTGAACTGAGACATTTTTCTTCTAAGAGAGGATTTTTACATTGTAAGTGTGTTACGTCAGACTTTCATATGTACTAACGACCGTTACGCCCAGCCACTCCCTAACGGCAGTGTAGGTTCTAAATATACTTCCTTTAATTTTGTTATTGCCATTCAGGGTTGTTTGATTGTTTAATTTTCCAGGATAGATTTTTAAGTTTGCAAATATCTGAATATTTTTATTGAATAAAAGGATAATTGCTGGAAATTACATTGTGTCTGAAGTATTTCGTATTTTCACCTCTACATTATTTCTTGGTTGGGATCCTCTCCTAATATATGTAAACTGAATCTGAAAGGACGCAAAGTAGGTTTAGGAGCATTTGCATGTCAGAATAGTTTTTCAGCTTATTGACAAACTATGGTTTTTCGTGGTGTGTAACAAGGTGAGTTGGGTACGCAGAGAACGTCTGGAGTCGGAGTCCGCCTGGCTTCGAGCGGACTTGTTACTGATCTGCATAAACAGACTACTAACATCCCATGCCAAATTCTATAAATAAAGCCAACAGACTGATGAATGAATGCGATAACAGAGGGAGGTGCATGAGCTATGAAATTAACCACATATGTACGCAGGTAGAAGCTCATACACACGTCACGTTGGTCAATGGAATACAGTCTTAAACATAATTTCAGTTATTTAATATTGCTTAATTTAAACTGGCGCCCTTTACCGAGTAATATCACGAGGTAGTACACCAGTTCATTTCCCCTCGACACCAATATTAAGAAATTCAGCCACTCTCCCCACATTAAATTAAATGTATATATGAAGTACAGCATTACACGCATTGGAGGTGCCATCATATGTTAAACACAGTGTTTACTCCAGACGTAAAGGGCTGTTCCACATTTCATATTTGGCGCCAACGTGATAGCCTAGGGTGTGTGTTACATTGTATGCTTCGTTACAGAAGTAAAGGCTGTTTAAGATAAAATGAGCACTTTTGAAATCAATCTTAGAAAAAAGTCACTGCTCCTACCTGCGTATATTTTAACGGGCGCAGTGAGTGAATTTTCCCAGTAAAGTTGGAAATTATGGATGGAAGATAGTTCCATATCTTAAAATAAAATAAAAAGTGTTAGGTAATCATTTGTGCAAACTGAACTTATTTCTTTTCCTCTGTTTTTTTAATGCGTCTAAGTATAAGAATGAGAAGGTTTGTAACATATTTATTTTTCTAATAATTACACAGTTTCACTTGACCGACGCATGAATAAAGTGACGACGCATGAATAAAGTGATGAGCCTCGTGGCAATGTTAATTTTACATGAGGCGAAGGAATACACAACGTGCGTACGAGTAGATTTTAAGCAGGACTTTCAAAAATGCTCATTTTACTGTTAACAACCTATAGGCGCGCGACGCTGCGTATGTAATAATTTAATGTCGCGCGCCTACGACCTATGCAACTTGCTGTACAAGCATGGCCGCACATCCTTGTCCTCCAGGTTTTGTACGCCACGACTTTGAATACAATTATTTGATATAAAAATACGTTTTCAGAAATAAGTGTATAGGGCTTATGTGTTACTATTGGCACGAAGAAAATTGTGTGGTGTTTGGGCACTGAGTTTTTGAACTTCCGGTATAGTTACTGCACTACGAGTCTCGCAATGAACTTAGCAAAACGAAACGCCAGTGCATGTATATGTGACACGGTATTTGGTACACATTCCATTGTCTTTTTTATTACCCCCTCCTTACACGTGGGCCACAAAAGCACGCATTAAGCCAAATATTTTCCTACAGGAATATAACGGCTACTGCTGATAATTAAAAAAAATTCAGATACTCATAATTATACAGAGCCTAAATAATTTTACGAATTTTTCAAGTATTTCAAATGCTAACTTTTTCCAGGTTTCTTTTTATAAAAATGTGGTAGCTAGTAGTCCCTTACATCTGGGATTTATTTTCGTTTTACACTAGCTTACTTTTTAAATCAATTATTTGGAAACGAAATATTTTTTTTGCATCTGGTCCATTCAATAGATCATCAAAATAATTCCTATTAAAATCTTCAAGTTCTCTGTTGAAGTCTTGCGTAGATAAGCCAATAAAGTAATCTTCATACGAGCGTGACATCGCAAAGCGAACCGAACTGACAAACAACTGGAAAAAAAAAAGGGCGTAGAGGATGAAGTCCTATTTATAGAAATTTCAAATATACGGGTAAAACACTTGAGAAGCATGATTTCTCACCTCCAACCATAAGTCAGAAGTCCGAACACCCATTACCCTCTCTTCCCGCACCACCCCACTGTCAAATATCTTCAAGCCCGCACCCCTAACCCCGGAGACAAACCTCTCTGCTAAAGTTCATCCTCGAAGAAATGAACAACATTTATTTTATCACTACAATAACTTCTGAATCATAACAAATAAATTAAGTTTCGTTAATAATAAATTAAAAATGATTAGCAATGTATTAGAGATCAATGTATTTAATAAAACGGTATATAATTTATATTAAAAAAGAAATACTGAACATAAATAAACCATCCACGCATCCCTTTTTTAGCTTCTCAAAGATTACTTTAATATTTTAAAGGAAATATTTTTCTTATTCACAATATATATTATCTAAATAAAAAGACGTGTTACGATCTAATTTTAGTAAAAAATAAATGTTCCCGTTTTCTTAATCAGTATATTGTTAATCATATTTACGCTAATCATATATGGAAATTATCCGTTAATGTAAGCTATCATGATTTCAAATGGTAAAAAAAATTATAGTTATAAGATATTTCTAGAACTTTTTGTAAAGCTCGGTGTATATGGGGAAGTTTTTAATATACGTTTTGTGTATATTTTTTCCTCCGTAATGGAGCTTGCAAAGTAATATTAATTTTATCAAGTAGCAGACACAATATTTTGCTCGAGAGATTTCAAACAGCCAGAAAGACGTTTTGACCTTGCTATTCCTAAGGGTTAAAATCGTTGACCTGAGCTGCCGTCCCCACCGGGGATGTGGATGTCATTCGCTGCTTCCTTTGTGAAAAGCTAGGCGCCTGGGTTGTCTCCGAGGTATAATAAAACCAAAATGCATTCTGCGGGGTTTGTTGGACTCTGGCTGGCAACTTCTGAAATCTTGGTTTCTGTAGTTGGTACTATTGGAGAAACATTGAAATTTAACCTTGAAGGTTACGGTGATTTCCTTTGAATGACACGATAAGTAAGGTTAGTTCAATTAACAGATGTTCGTCGTAGATTCCTTTCAAAAAACATTTGTTTGTAAAAGCACGATTAAAAACCAATATTTCGTAATTGAATTTTTACATTAAGAGCGTAGGACAAAAAATTTATTCGTATTTTTGTGCCTAAAACTGATCAACATATAAATTGCGTGTATGATTTGCAGCAATATAAAAAAAATATTATATTACATAATATAGGATTCTGCACTATCACACGTCAAAAACACAATAAATTAAATTATTCAAGAAAATTTAACAACGAAGACTGATTTGTATCTATTTCTTTACAAAACGTTACGGACAGATCTACACCAAAAAATAGGTAAAAATTGTCCTTGTATTTAACAATTTGGAGAATTGCAGAATATATAATATGTGCAATAAGCAGAGATGTACAAAATTCGCGTTATTTTTCGGTGAGAGGACAGACGCCACTTCCTTGTACACAAGTGAACCCATTCCGTGGTTTCATTGGCCGCTGCGCTTTAATCAACGTCACCTACCTGCCTGATCTCCTTAAAAGTGATTGGCCACTCCACCGCTGAACTAATATTACTGGCTCATGAGTTCTCCGAGGCGTACCAGACTCTCACTCTGGCACACTCTGGCTCACTTTAGCGAATTGGGACTTGTGCACTCTGTAAGTCTTCGGCATTATTTCTCTGGCAGAAAAGGTAGTAAATAGTGAAAAATTAAATATTGCTGGCCTTTCGCTTTCCTCGAATACATTTATGAAATAGTGACATATTTCAATTTGTTACTTTTTCTACATGATTAAAAACATAACTGTTATGTTTAAATCACAGTATTTAATCATATGCACACAATCGACCTAAATGAAATGTGAACATAATAACATCATAATTAGTCATGTTTCATATCAAACGGAATATTGTTGTTATTACACATTTCAAAATCGCAATGATTAAGTTAAGTCGATAAAATATTTCTAACACTGCTTTAGAAACAACAAAATGTATGTCATGTCTGGATATTTGGGGTTAAACTTGAAAAAAAACATCGCTGCCAGAGAAGGTGCGAGAGTGAGTACCGAGTGTTCATCGTCGGTCACTCTCCCTCTCGCGCTCTCTCCTCCAAGTTGGGACAGCAGACAGTACTCTCTGTGATGTCATGAGTGGGCGAGAGAGTACTCTTTCAGAGAATTGGGACACTTCCTGAAGTCGGTCAAAGACCCAGTAACTTGGAGTTCAGTCTGTCCTTCAATAATAACTTGATTTTCGCAGGTCTCTAGCAATTAGGCCTACATGGATACGATGTAGATTACCAAGCGAGGTGACCTAGTGGCAGCAAACTGTATTTTCACTCTGGAAGATCCAGACTCAATTCTCTAACAAGCCACACAGAGTTTTACTTGCCACGATTTTCCGAAATCATTCCGGGCGAATGGCGGATTGATTCCTTGCTGCGTGCTATGGCTGATTTCTTCGCCACCCATGATCGTCCGAGTAAACGGTTCGCGGCCGTAATACACGAGCGTCAAAATTCCGTTGGCCGTAACGATATCTAGGCGTTGCGGCTATTCCCACTTTCCACTCACATAGAAAACCCTGCTAAAGGCTGTTCACAATAAAGTGAGCACTTTTGAAATAAACCTTAGAAAAATGTCACTGACCCTACCTGCGTATATTTTAACGAGCACACCGAGTGGCATGCGCCTGGGTAAAGTTGGTAACGATGGATGGAAGTAGTTCCATGTGTTAACTTCGAATAAAAAGTGTTGGGTAACTATTTGCGATAATTTAAATTATATATTTCCCTTTCTGTTTTTTCTAACGCCTCAAAATATAAAAACTGGCAGATTTATAAAATGTTTACTTTTCAAATAATTTTAGTTTTACTTTACCGACGCATGAATAAAGTGATGAGGCCCGTGGCAATGTTAATTTTACATGTGATGTAAGAATACACAACGTGCATACAAATAGATATTATGCAGGGCTTTCAAAAGTGCTCATTTTACAGTGAACAGCCTATAAGCTTTTGTTTTTTATGTTCCACAATCACGGATAGACAACAAAGAATAATCTCCTCCAAACCTCGCGTCACTTCTATTGCTTTATCGTCCCATCCCGCATCCATCTTCCCATTAATCCTATAAGAATTGGCTCCCCAGAGCCAATATTCCATGTTTCAGGATAGACTTTCGCTAATCCTCAGTCTCGATTTTCTCCAGACGCCATGTTGGCAACAAACCGGCACGAGAGTTGGACACGTAGTCTAACCACTACACCACCGTGGCCCCCATTGATATTCTTGAAAGCTTTGTTTTTGCGATAGGAAAGGTGTAAATAACCTTAAATAATTCCTGCTAGGAAACTGTAGCACGTTATTTCTTCTAAATGTTTATCTTGCGACATTAATTCGTTCCTGAAGCTTAACTGTTTCTCCATTTTAAATTAAAAACTTCGTAGAAAATCTTACACTCTGCTCTGATTTGCTGTTGTGAATCGCAGTTGTGAATCAACATGATTGAAAACATGGCGGCCTCTTCTTGTACGAACGACCTACGTTCCGTGCTCACTTTTATGCTTACAATTGAGAATGAAGCTTGACGCCCATTAGCCGGTATTGTATTGCCTTGCCGGTGAGTCATGGATGGCCGGCCCTCCGCCGTCAAGCAGATACCAAAGTCAACTCCCGTTCCCCTATGCGGTGAGATGATGTTGAGCGCGACGTATGTTTATGACGGTATCTAGCTATGTATAGTCCGTTCGTGGATACTTCCAACTTTTCTGAAGCCCTGTTGAAGATCTACTTACAAAATACACTTCCACCCCATGCAAACAAAGCTTAACTAAGTCTAGAAAATTACGCCAAAGGGACAACGTACCGCATTCGTGCGCACTCAGTTTAATAATATTACCAACATATATATCTTCTCGCTGGTTATATTTGTTTTAATTATAAATGAAGTATTATAATTTACAGATAAAATATAAGTAATTGTTCAATTTAATAAAAATTAAAGCACTTTTAGATTAACACGAGTATAAAACGCTTATGATACACGGCATATTTAAGAAACAACCAAACAAGTCCTAGATAGGGTGATTTTTCAAAGGTTTGATTCAAAATCTGTGAAGAAACCGTGAATAGAATATACCCCTGAACCACAACATCAAAATATCTCTGGAATCAACGGCAATTCAACGCTCGTGAACTACTGCCCAATCCCGCTTTCGACGAGAAGTTAAACCATACACGGTGTAAAACTGACGAAGCTTACGGCATTATTTTTCTTCAACGTAAATTAAGCATTTTCAGCGGGTAAATTAATTTATGCATAGTATTTTATATTATTTGCTTTTAATTACATTAAAATGGCTTTTTTTTTCGCTCCCCAAAGACTGTAAAATGACGTGCAATCACAAAATAAAGAGGTTTACAAATACGAACGCCTCGGGAAAAGGCTTCTTTACGTGAACACAAAGACATGCGTCCGTCGGGCCGACCATAATCCCCGCTGTGATAGCGAAGTCTTCCGAAACTCTTCAAGTTGAAAGCGAGATTAAAGTCTGGTGGATGGCTCACAAGAAGTAATTATGCGAGGGCAAAGAGCCCCCGAGTATACAACCTCCCGTGGCTCGGAGAGATAAGGCAGGCCTAATGAGGGGGATTATATAGGGCTCTGTAGGTGACCGCGGACTGGAATAACGCGTTACCTGATTATTTACGTCTCTTTCTCCCTCTTCTTCCGCGCGTAAAGCTTGCAGAATGCCTTATTTATTTTTCTTCAAGCGAGAAAGGAAATTACACAAGTTAGAATATCGATATAGGCTGTTCACGATAAAGTGAGCACTTTTTAAGGCCCTCCCAACAGGCATTAACCGCTAATAAATATTTATTATTTCCGTCTCAGGTATTAAATTTTGATGGTGGTGAAATGCATACACTGTGTTTATTGGTCACATTGCTATGTGTATATTAAGAAGCAGCAGGAATATGGAAATTCGATGAAAGGAAAAATTGATAAGGGCCTTAAAAAGAGCCCACTTTACCATGAACAGCCTATATTAAGGAAAGGCCTTGCACCACTCCCAATAGTTCACCTAGAAAGAGCAGATATTAAATTCCAACGTATTCAATAACGGATTGAACTCGTAGGATTTCGCGGCCATCATTATTCTTCATGCTTCTGGGATTCAGCCGCGCCAATCTTTTTCATTCGTCCGACGTCTCGACGGTCTTTGCTACAGCCGTCAAGAGTTAAGCCAAAAAAAATTGCATTAAATTAAATAAAGTACGGGCACATGTTTGCATTGAGTACTCTAAACTAAGTGACAGGAAGGCAGTGACAAGACGCCGCGTCGATCAATTAGGAGCAAGCAAACCTGCGATTGGTAGAAGTTCCCAGCAAATCAAAGAAAGCACAGTATTAAGAAGAACATTGCAATTAAAAATCTACAACGTACTGAAAAAAAATGGTGGAGGCTATAACATTTATTTGTAAAGAACACAGGCACTACCAACACACATCTTTCCTCAATGTTTTTCTTCGCATTTATTATAATTTATAAATATAATACAGATAAAACTTCGATTTAACGAAAAACAATATACATCCATGTTAACAGATGTATAAAAAGTTTTTGATACATGGCAAATTTAGGAAATAACTAAACACGTCATACATGGGGTGATTTTCAAAGGTTTGATTCAAAAAGTGTGTCTAGACTATTTTCACAGTCGCACTTAATGGGCGTATACTGCAATAATAGTTTTCTAGTGGCGGGCGGATACAAAATCAGAGGAAATCAGATCCTAGCAAGGTGTTTCAAAAATTGGCCATTCCACCGCGAAAAAACCTACTAAACTTAAATGCTCAACTCTCTAACGGCCACGAAAACTGCTTCCTTTGCATTTTACAATCACTTGACAAAAGAAAATGGGAGTAGCAGTAACATTTTTATGTTTATGAAGATAGGATACATTAAGTCCATGGCAATGTTCAATTCCACCTGCTGCCGCACATCCGAAGAATGCACAGTGCGGAGAAAAAGGAACTATGAAGCGCTTTCACGAGCGGGCAAATGAATGAATGAATCAATTAAAAAAAAAGAGCTTACAATGTTACCGCACTCGAAAAACACATTTTCTCGCGTCTATAAGGCCTGATTAAATTTTTTCAGTGTACGGAAGAATATTCAGGATACTCCCACAGAATCAATCAACGGTACAGAAAGGCTGTTTCGGAAGACCTTCTATATCTGAAACACGCCCCTTAACGACAGCCCTCTTTTCCCGAAGCGCGGCATAACTACCCTCTATTCTTAGGATAAGAAATAATCGCAGGGGAAGTTAATGCGATTCCCCGCAGCTTTTTTTATGTCGGGGGGAAATACGGGGCGTAATTAACGTCATCCGCCTAAGCCCATTAGTCTGTCTAATTAAGAATGCAAATGTGGGCGGATAAAACCAAGCAACAGGACGGAGTTGGCGCTCGTTCAAAGGAGTCTTGCGATTAAACATTTAGGAAAGAAAACATCAAGCGAAACAGAAAAAAGAAAAACTAAAAAGAAATCCCAATCCCAGAGTACCTCAGGGGGTATGTTCCATAAAAAGCGAGAGTAAAGTACATAATATACTCTTCCCACTCGCCATCTACACAGCACTCCATAAACTCTCCGTGTATTAAAATACGTCCTTCCGTGTGGAAAAGTAATGAGAAATCCTATATTTGACAAACTACAAATTTTCGCATTACACGCATTCAAGCACTAACAACTCAACAACATTTTCAGGACCGTAGTGTTTCTGGACAACGCTAGCATAATAATTTCTCTGGTCCAAAAAACAAAACTGAATAAAAGTTACTCTTGAATTGTTTAGGTAGTCCTTGCCAGATTCTTATAAGGGAAACTATATCACATACATCAATAATAATTTTTTTCAACAAAAAAACACACCAAAACTGGAAGAAATACGATGGATGTTTTGGAACACTGTTGACTCGACACGCTACTGGCTGGTACCCGGGCAATAATTAACACTGTAAAGTGAATCAGTGGTGTAAGGTGTAGTGCAGTGAACATATGCTGTAAGTGGGAATACGCACACTAACATACTGATATTCCTGTGGTGATCAATACAAGGAAATCACTTAACGTTTAAGGGGCCGCGATGGCCAAGCGGTTAGCCCGCTCACCTCTCACCCAGGGCGAACCGGATTCAATCCCCGGCCGGGTCACCGGATTTTCGCATGTGGGAATCGTGCCAGACGCCGTTAGTCGGCGATTTTTTTGTGGAGCTCCCGTTTCCCCCACCCTTTCATTCTGGCGCTGCTCCATATTCACCTCAATCACCCTCATCGGCTCTCAAGACCTCGATGTTAAGAGCCGTCCATATCTCTTCACTCTCTCACTTAACGTTTGAATTCAATGTGTAAATTTGCACCGACCTCAAGGAGTGAAAATGTTTCACACTAAAAGTACACTTAACGAGAACCAATCCTGTCCGAAACAGTGGATTTAGAGTTGCTCTTAATTCAAATCAATGTATGTGCTTATTGACGAATGAGAGGAGTGCACAAGCAATCAACGACTTGAAGCAGTACGGTTCATAGCGAGTCATTAGAAAAATCCGACGAATTCCGACGTTTTTCGCCGATTCGTTTGCTCATTTTTCACAGATTGGTACAATTCCCACTCTTTTACCATTTCACAATAGCTCATTATTTTTACTGTGACAAAATCGTATTTCATTACAGAAAATACATGTACGAAGCAGTACCGTTTCAACTAAAATAAAAACACATTAGCATGAGGGTATAGGTGTGTAGGTTTGTGCATATAAACACACACACAGTGTATAGTGCGACCTCATGCTCTATCCTTCGGACAGTATTGTGTCACTTCCGGTCGAAGTTGCAGAGCTTGGAACAGTTCCATCAGTGAAATTAACCGCAATGTTTCTTTGATAATACAAAAAAAAAAAATGAACGTCGTGGATAATAATGTGATGAATCCAGCATTCTGGGGTAACTGCTGTCAGTCGAATGAGATTCTGGAAAATATTGGAGAAAGCAATCGTGTAAATCGTTCTTGTAAACATTTCCGTCAGAACAATTATTTGCTCAGGCACATTTTCATTCGCTCCACTTTAAACTATAGTTCTACAGTGTTCGATACAATTAGAGTTGTCAAGTGTTGTCACCCGGCACCTCCAATATTGGTTTTCAAGACTTTGCATTAGGAATTAAACCTATTTAACGCATAGGCATATTTATATGTCATATATCTTATAAAACCACCACGGATTAGTTGGAGAAATATTCATCCATACCTCGTGTAACTTACGTGTAGTGTATGAAGCAGCCCAGAACGAAAAGTGGACGTGCAGAAAGGTATCCAGCCAATGCGATTGCAGGAGAAAATAATAACACTAACAGGTAATTTATATGTATTCATCTCTAAAATTTCTGCAGGGGCGAAAAATGTTTTTATTTTCTTTTTAAAAATTTATAAATTATCCCTTCTGGTAATCGTCAACCCCTGCTTGTTCCTTCAGTACAGCCCTGTTAAGTAGGACATAGTTGTTAAATACTAGTTCTCCAACACCAATTAACGCCTTTCCCCACTTAGATTAACTACCAGGCGCCGTTCTGAATAATGAATGTCACTTGCTACATCACGCGTTAACTGGTTGAACACAGGACTTGTACGTTCTCTGTGAATAGCATCTTTTTTATATGTGCATGTTCTGATGAAGGTATCTTTAGGCCATACGTACACTAAACTGGTTGCGAGCCCACATCTGTGAAGAGAAAGCGTTTATATATAGACGAAACGGTAACCGATTTCGTGCCTGTTTGTCCCGGGAGATGGAGGGTGGGCAGGAGAATCAAATGGATGACTTGTCTGGCTGAAAGGTAGGAGACAGAGGGATGAATTCTGGGCTGAAACAGCGTGAGCTGAGCAGGTAGCAGAGCCAGCAAAAAAATCGAGTAGGGGGGGGGGGGAGAGAGAGAGACACGCATGCTACCTAGCGCTGCGAATGAAGCACGGAAGGGGAAGAGAACGCGAGGACAAAGGATTCTGGTTCGTTATGAGGGGCGCAAATATTTGTGCCGCGTAATGGAATTATGCGAGATGATGTCGGCTGGGGAGCGCAGGGTAGGTGGGCCGCTTGCTCCAGCGAGGCGGATCGAACCGGATGGGTTGATCCGGAGGGGCCGGCATCCGAACCGAAACCGGGATGGATACCCCCTCGTCGGAGCTCGGGTCAAGAGCGGCGCTGAAGTTCCGCTCGGTCGGGCGAGAGACTGTCTGGATGCGAGTCCACCTGCTCGGATCTCACGAACGTCTGGGCCTAGCAGATCGTTTGCAGTGGAATTCGTAGTCACGAAAAAGACCGAGAGGAAAAAATGTTCGAAAAAAAATGTAAGGAGGAGAGGAATAAAGACTATTCACGAAATGTTTGCCATTACCTGGCTAACGTGGGGGGTGCTGTCACAATCTAGAAGCACATACCATAGAACCATGCACATAGAACCATGCAAGACAGAAAATTCTAACAAGAATCAGATCTATGTTATGTGATTCTAATGTACGACAGTTCTAATATGTGTGTTTCTAGTGTATGATAGTTATTTAAGTGTGCGTTTCTATTGTACGGCCGTTCTAAAATCTGTGTTTGACAGTAAGAACGTCCTAAGTTGTGCATTTCGGTTATACGACGTTTCTAATGTTTGTAGTTCTGCAATATGTGGTTCTAAAATGTGTGTTTCTGCCATACGATGGTTCCAACATCTGTGTTTCTATTGTATGATTATTCTAACGCCTGTTTTTCTCGGGTGTGACTTCTCGGTTTCCTGTGTTTCTAACGAATATTAGTTCTTAGTTGTGTGTTTCTGTTGTATGGCTGTTCTAAGATGTGAAATTTCTAAATTATATGGTCTGGTTTGTTTATTCTGTTACCTGTAAGTTCTATAATGCTTGTTTCTAATGTATGAGTGCCCCCCCTCCCCTCGTGTCCTGATGGTGGAGTCCTTGTCATATTGTGTTTACCTATATCTCTTTATACAATACTGTTTAGATTTCATATTAAAACTCCGGTCTTATATATTGCATTCAGAACTACTTTACAGAATTCCTCAAACCAGAATGAACTGCTTAGTTTTTTTTTTCTCATGTGATACTAAAAAATAAATAAAGTGTTCATCTTTATTACACATACAGATGCAAGAAACACAACATGGGCAAAACATTGTGGACTTATAAAATGGAAAAAATAATAGTAAACCTATTAAATAGCGTCAACCACTTGACACTACGAGACTCTTAGAAACATAATGTGTAGCTAGAACTCTCTTATATTCCTCACTGAAATTTTCCTGTTGCTCACTCGGCACTTACCGTATTTGTTGAACTAATCAGTCAGAGCATCAGCTTTTGACACTGTAAGTTCTAAGATCTCGCTCGTATACAAGCAGAGTGTTAACTGACAGCAGGGAACTTTGAGAAACCTACTCGGTGGCACTAACTGAGCTCTCTTAAAAATGTTACTTAGTACGCAATGTCATACACTGTTATGCCAAAAGTCATAGGATAGGGGCTAGAACCGTGTAGGCCCTCCTTCAGCAAGGCCAAGTACAGAAACTCCTCGCGGCATCGATTCAGAAGTCGACGAATGATATGTGTAGAGATGATGAACCATGCCGTCTGGATGCCTCTAAATCTGAATCAGTTAGAATTTCACCGTTTCAATCAGTTAAACGTATCTGACTGATTCAATAGTCACTTCAGTGAATTTAACTGACGAACCAGTGAAAAAAATGTCATATTTCTTTCACGTATTGATTCAGTGACATTTTCCACTGATTCTTCCGTCATGTTTTTCTATGTTTAATCAGTGGTTTATTTTTAACTGATGGATCAGTTAAACAGCTGTAAAAATGGCCGTCAAACAACGTTCAAGAATGTGTATCAAGTTAAATAACAACTAATAAATTAATAACACCAATACAAATTACTTCTAAAATGTGTTTCGTCTTTCAAAACGCCATTTTATGAGGTAATAGGAACACACAGCCTATTGTTTCGTTTTTAAGTCTTTCATTTCGTTTTCATGTGATTGTCACAGCGCTCTGTTTGAAGGTTTAAACTGCATATAATGTAATGAAGAGAGTGCTCTCATATATACTATTCGTTTTAACAATCCTAACGGTACCAATTAAACCAAAAACTAAAAAAGTTCTTAGAGCATGCAATTTAAACCTTAACGATTTCGCATCTGCGCTATTAGACAGATGTTTTCCTCACATTTCTTTAAATTTGGCGTGGTAGCGCAGAGCTAAGATAACAGGCTAGTGTCGAAGGGTGTATGAGCTCAATCCCGGCCACTAATGAAATTTTTTTACTCTTTTAAATTACGTTAAATTGCGCAATATAAATAGTTAACTATCCTAAGTATGATTATTTCAGGTAATTATTTGGCTACGTTCACTAAAAACAAAATTTAATTCGCCATTGTAGTCGGCCGTCACTTATTCAGACAGTGAAATAATTTTACACCACTAATTAAATCAGTTAAATTGTTTCACTGGAACTATCAGTGGTTTTCCACTGATTCCAAGTGAGGTCATTTTCACTGATTCGAGTAGTTGAATTTGAATGCCAATCAGTGGTTTCCCACTGATTTGAATTTAGAGTGTACTACTTAAAGGCATCTTAGGTGAGAATGGATCTCCCAACCAAGACCCATAATTGCTCGATGGGGTTTCAAATCATGTGAAGAACGAGATGGCCACGGCAGTCATTTAAACTCTCCAGAGTGCTCCTCTAACCGATTATGGACAAGTTGGACAGGATGACACGGTGCATTATTATATCGTTGTGGGTATACGTTGAGTTCATAAAGTGGTGCAATGCAATGCCATGACCAACACACACCCGCGTGATTTCAGAGCACAGTTAAGGTATGGGCACTGCCACCCTTTACTTCTGCGACATGTCTATGTACGTACAAAGTGTTCAGACAGTCGTGGGCCTGGAGAAGTAGAGTGGTGATAGTTTCACACCACTTTTGATTAATAGGATTAACCCTTTGATAACAAATTGATTGAAAGGGTTCACCCACAATCCGATGTTAATCCGGCGAAAAACTGAAAGGGTTAATCCTTAATCCGATGGAACACAGAGAGGGTTAAATGTAGTGAAAAGGTTAAATTTATTGAAAGGGTTAATATTATTTTCTTGATTTTGTACTTTTTTCTTCCTTTCTTTTTGGAAGTGGGGTAGCAGGAGCTCTGTACGATGTTGACGCTGTGTTGTCCTGGAGAGGCGACTGACACAGTGGTGGGTTGCAAAGGGTTGTATAAGTGTTGAGTTGAGTGCAAGAGTGTGCTAAGTGGCATTCTTCTTATTATTTCTAATTTTGATGTGTTTGTAGGCCATGTCCGAAATTGCAGATTTTGTTGACAAAATGATCGCGTGACTCGATTTTGTATACAAAAATTATGACATATTTGGTCATTTGGTATTTTTTATTTTGTATCTATCGGATTTTAGCAAAAATACTAAATGACAATATCAGTGCCATATTGGTTTTGATATTCAAAACACATATGTGAATGCGTATTTAAAACGTTTTTAACAAGTAACCGTTCATTAAATGAACTAGGCATGTTTTTAAAAAACAAGTAAATGTTGTGCTTTGTATATAAACTTCACAAAAAATTTTTTTAAAAGCCGTTATTGTATAATTGATTAGTCTATTATTTGTTAACACATTCGCAGCATTCCAGTGATGACTGTAGAAATATTACATCGGATTGAAGCATACAATTTGGATTTAATTATTTTTTTACCATTAATGAAAGAATGCGTAGCCATAGTGCTAAACATGTGACTGTCGGCAAAGTCCGAATTAAAACTTACGAAATGAGAAATTATAAAATAACGAATTCGTCATTTGGGATACGGCCTTAGTCCGCTGGTACACTAATTCGCGATATTTCCGAGTCTGTAAAACTGTAAATTATTTGAGACTTACATCTAAATAGTTTCGACTGATGGTTTGATCCACCAAGGAGTCTGACAGTGGAGTGAAGTGGAATGGAGATGTATGGGTAAACTTAACATCGAGGTCTTGAGAGACGATGAGGGTGAATGCATACGATTATGGAAAAACGCCGTAGAGCAAGTACAGGGGAAACGGGAGATCCCCGAGAAAAAAAACGCCTACCAACAGCAATATTCCCACGTTAGAAAAATCGGGAGAAACCCCGCGGGGAATCGAATCCCGTTCGCCTTGGTGGGAGGCGATCGCTCTATCCGTTGAGCCACCGCGGCCCCTTACTTGACAATGGACAAGCCCAGAAATTCAAGACACTGGGGATAAAAACAATACATATTGTACTGCTGTCTGTTGTATTGCAGCGCATGCTTCTATGTGAAAAACATAGCAGAAATACATCCGCGTGTTAACAACTGCTATTCTTTTTTAACATACATTTATGAAGCTGTCAGCTGATTCAGATCACTATTATAATAAATGTTTTGCGTTATAGTAATAGCATGTTCGTGATGTTCACATATAAATGTTACATTACGTAACAAAATCGCACATAAAATGTGTTGAAATTTCTTAATGCAAATGGCATTCGTGACTGTGTAATAGTTTGACGGGGAGGGGGGAGACACATATGGAAATACAGATAGAGGAGATCTAAAGACAAAAATAAATATGCACTTAAAAATAAATTGTTAGATTCAACAATAAAACAAATATTAAGGCCTGCCTTTAAAATTTTTGGTTTTTAGACTTGTTTATTGTGTGTAGCTTAGGCCAATAAGACTTTACACTCGTACAGAGGTTCCGCGTTTAGATCCCGGGTAAGTCAATGAGTGTGCCGACTTTACGAAGGAAGTTTAGGGTAGGTTAGAACGTAAGAACACCCACATTAAGAAAAGGGCGTTCATAACTCCAAATTAAACCAACGTTCTACAATGTGACAGCAATGATAAATAACTTTCCCTACTGGGTTACTGACAAAATCCACACAAATTATGCCTTAGTAGTTCGCTTTCAACACACTTTACTTTAAGTTTATTCTTCTCACCGCGTAAGTTTTCCGTCAAAAGTTGTACATACAGGACACAAATGCAGTTCCTGCAGGATAGGATTGACGAAACATAAAAGAAGAGACACTGGGACAACCTATCAAAGACGTTAGTGGACACGGGACATTCTCTAGAAAGCAGAGACTTGCATTTAAGGCTGTTGGTAATGTAATGTTACCCTGCACAGTGGTTAGCCCATCAACCACCAGTATGCAATTAGTGGGGGGAAATTCACATGAAATTAAACTGCCCGCGAATATCACAGCAGGTTTGACGAGATTTATTTTCTCAGGTGAAAGTTTCCTTAACGAGAAAGCTAGGGAAAGGAAGTGGAGGAAATTCTCTACCAAGGAGGGGGTAAGTTTTCATTATCTCTCTCATAGATGAGTAAGAGAAGACATGGCAAACGTAGTTCCCCTGACTGAGTTATGGCCACCCTTAATTCCCCTCGACGGTTTAATGAGGTCGCTTTATTTAACAGACGCGCGGCTAACGGACTAACGCTCGCTTGTTCATTCAAAACACAAAATTCTCTTACTGCCGCCGCTATCGCGTAACTGCTGTCCTTCATTTCCACTCGCTCGCGCGGGATGCAAACCAGTGAGCGCATAACAGTACTATTACTAAGCATCAATAAGTACACTTAAACACTGGTACTATCTGAATTGTCAAAAAAATTACAAACAAACTCTCGAGCAGTATTTTGGACGAAGGCAATCTAATGAGTACCCAAAGAAATATATACATATAGTTAATTCGACTAAAAATTTTGTTGACAGTCCAATTATTTTTAGGCCAACACAGTGGTTAATTCAAGCGTGTATTATGTTAGATGAACAAAATCAATTTTGTTGCTTTTTAATTTTTGTATACTCAGTAATAATTTTTTGTTGGGGGCAGCTGAATATATTTTGTCTTATACGAACTAGTATTTTGTTGACTGGAACAAACCCCCCCCCCCTCCCCTTCTGACTCTTTCTCTCGTCCCCTGCCCACCACGTGGTACTAAGAATTCTGACTAAACCATGCCCATGTTCGTATTTACTATCATCACCCCACCCACCAATCCCACAAAAAAGTTCCCTGGCACTGCCATTCAGGCTGGCAGTAGTGTCAGTCGTTCACCCGGGAGCACCCGAGAGTACTCCGACACGCGCGCACGATCGGACGCAGTCAAATGTCTTCTTGGGTGACTCCTGTATTACCGACCTTCACTCAGAACTCCCGGCAAGTAGCTCGTTGTTATGTTTGAACGTGGCTTTACAAAGTCTCGCAACGGGCGACCCCATATTTCTGAATAATATGCCGGCATCTCGATATTTATTTTTTACGTAGGAACACTCGGCATCATTCTGGAAACAAGGTAACTTCATGTAGGTAAAGGCTGTTCACGATAAAGTGAGCACTTTTAAAATCAACCTTATAAAAAAAGTCACTGTCCCTATCTGCATATATTTTAATGGGAGCAGTGAGTGACATTTGCCCAGTAAAGTTGGTAACGATGGATGGAAAATAGTTCCATGTCATAAAGTCGAATTAAAAGTTTTATGTAACCATTTGTGACAACTTGAATTATTTATTTCGCTTCACAGTTTTTTCATGCATCAAAGTGTGAAAATTCACAGATTTGTATAATATTTACTTTCCTAAAAATTTCACAGTTTCACTTGACCAACGCATGTATAAAGTGATGAGGCCCATGGCAATGTTAATTTTACATAAGGCGGAAGAATACATAAAGTGCATACAAGTCGATCTTAAGCAGGGCTTTCAAAAGTGCTCAATTTACCGTGAACAGCCTGTATTGTCATATATTCTAGCTCCGCCTACAGGTTCGAAAAGCGCATTTACAAGAGACAACTTAAGGCTGGATGAGTTTAATGCAGAAGAATAAATGCCTGTGGGACAAAATGTTTTAGGAAAAAAAAACTACTTGAAGGGAAGGGAGATCATGACAGACAACTATAAATAGGACAAATTTTGCGTACAATGACATTAGTGTCAGGGTGGCTACAGACAGGGAAAACCTGGAAAACACGGAAAAGTCAGGGAATTTCAAACAGCTAAGGAAAACAGGGAAATGTGAGGGAATTTTTGTACACATTAAAATGTTTACATTACTTTTGATTCTCCTGTGCAAAAATAAAAATTATTTATGTTCCGACAATCGGTGGCATTATGAAGGCGACATTAGCTGAATGCCGGCTGGTGAGTTGGAACATCAGTATTTGTGGTGTACTTCAAACCGTTAACCAGTCTTTAATGTCTCCTTATGGAGAGACACAGCAGTGATATTTCATAAAACATGAAAATGTTTGCAGACTTAATTGGAGTAATCGAGTACGACTCTGGTCGGCTCGGTCACAAACGGCTTTACACCTAGCTAGCGATCCTCGTCGCCTGCACGTCCCTAGCGTGGCTGACTTTAGTACTTTCCTGTATGCCATACATCCATAGGAGTGGTGCAAAGTGGTGGGCTAGGAAGGCAGCTACCAACCTGAGAGTTGTAACCCAGCGCCAACTTCCCCTTGCGGTCCGAGACCATCGGCGAGTCGCACCCAGTTGCCGTCGACTTGTGCCAGGGACTCAGTGTACCGTTGGGTATAGCGAACCCGTCGTTCCAGCCCAGCAGGACCAGCAGCCCTCCGCAAGCTCCTAACATCACCGCCAACCGCAATACAGCCTTCGTCCAAAGACAGCACGAGAGTTCAGCCGGCATCAGTAGCAAAACAGCGACCGAGGTGAAGAGCTACCATGGGCTGTGTCCACTCCGACTCCGGCTAAACCAGTGTTGCAGAAGACAGTTAGGCCCACGCCAGACTTTGGGCCGTGCCGTCAAGCCACGCGCCTCAGCTTATGCACACCAGCCAATAAAGTCAGCCTTGTCATATCGCCCGTCTTTCTGAAGACACACTAAAACCTTGCCCGACCTTTATATAGTCATCAGTCACCCGATGTTACGCGTCAACACGGCTCTTAAAATTACTTTAAATAAATGCATAGCTGCAAGAGTGTAATTTTGTATACATTTATATTTGTTTGTGTACAAGGTTTCAGTTAGATAAAACTTATGAAAAATGTGATTTTATTTCACTGGTATAGGTCAGGGGAAAAAATGCGATAGACATGGAAAACCTGGAAAAGTCAGGGAATTTTGTTTTATGTTTTGTGTAGCCACCCTGAGTGTGAACAGACTGGCCAACGGAAACGTCTGTTACTTTCCACTTTAGAAAATCCGCGTTTGGCCCTTCTGGGAATGGAAACCAGTTCGTGTTAAACACCGCCGTTGCCCCTTGATTATTAAACGTGGGGCCAGTTACAAATACTGCGTACACATGTTTGTATTTGAGACTGCCGTGACAGGAATTCGCAAATTTTCCGTTCTCTTAGTCGTAGGTTAAAAACTTAAGCTGTGGAATCGAGGTTGTTGTCTATTTGCGGTTTCTTCTCACTTTTTAATCGAACCTTTAGGAAAAAAAACTCCATGTATGACGTGTTTGGTTGTTTCCTAAATATCTAGTATATCTCTAGCTTTTTATACTTGTGTTAGCATAAAAGTACCTTACGTTTTGTTAAATTCAAATTCTACTTATAGTCATCTATAAGTTATAATTTTTGAATTTATTACTAATATGGATAAAGACAGTGACAATGTAAGAGTAGTGCTGGTAATGCCTAGTAAAAAATAGTTCTCATGCAAAATATTATTACACTGAGTGCACACCAATGCGAGGCGTTGATCCTCTGGTGTAATTTTCTAAGCTTTGTGTATATGAGGCAGAGGAATATCCTGGAAGTAGATCTTTAGCAGACTTCAGAAAAGTTGGAAGTATATGTTTCTGGAGTAGTAAATACTTCATAAGTGTTAAAAAAAAACGCAGCATGGATCATTGATTTTCCATTCCTGGTAAATAAGATAATATTAATATTTTTTCCCCACCATCTTTTTATTGGCAATGGTTTCCTTCGTTTGAGAAGACGCAGTGGTGTTACTTTCGGATTATGGTTTTAAGGCTCGAATTGTATACAAGCGGAGTATATGCGTGCTTCTTAAGATGAAATTTTCCGGCAAGTTTAGTTAAGCTGGTTCCACAATAGTGTAATGCGTTGCTTTGCAATGCGTTGCTATGAGCCATAGCCAATCAGAATGAAGAATATTCCGTCGAGTGCGTTGCGCGAAAATCTTGCGTTGCAATTGTTGGCGTCAGCCTGCGTCGAATAAGAAGAAGAAGTGTTCGTTTATAAGGAGAAAAAAACATATATTTTACAGTTTCAAAACGACTATCGCGTTTACGCCGACGTTTTCGTATTTGTATTTTTTTATTATTGCTGCGTGGATGTGCACAATAGAAGACGAGGCTTCTTATACACATAGACAATGTCATAATATTCGTTTATTAATATCAAAATAATTCTCATTCGCCTTATTATGTCTCATTCCGGCTAGTTTTCGTCACACATCACGTTCATACTACCCTGTTTTTATTTTCCACCACTTAAAACATACAGTTTCAACTTTGTGTCTTTTGTTACGTTCGTGAGGTGTGAAAATGTAATGTCCACCCATAAACTATATGGCAGCACCAACTCAGACGGCGTCCATCGCTGACAGATCATCGCTTAATTGTGAAACAGCAAGTAGATCTATATCTCGTCGCAGCCCAACGCATCGCACTATTGTGGAACCAGCTTTAGTATTTCAGTTCCAGAATGCCTCTCGGCATAGTGACTTAGAGGAGGGAGAGGGAGTTTAATACTATTTATGATTGATTTTCGCCAATCGTCAGCAGAGTTCATTAGTAAGTATACAGAGCAACGGGGTCTGAAAATTTGTTGATCTTCATTTTGAAGTCTATTTCGCAAATAAGTAACTAATTAGTACAAAAAGTTTTGTGAAGTTTAATGTCCTCGTATTTTTAATTAGTGATTTTATTTATGGGGTGTTTAAGTTTAAAACTTAAATAATTCCTAAATTTATTTAAAAGTAATTAATTTCGTAGTTTATCTTGAAACCTGCAATTTATTATTTGCATGTTCGAGCAGGGTATAAGCATAAGCACAATGGAAAATTTAATCTCATTCCTGCTCGACCCGGTATGCTAGCTCTTCTTGGCAAGTGTTATGTAGCTCGGGTTATTCCCTAACTGTTATCGTGTTTATTCTTTGTCGAGCTGCACGCACCCTTCCGAAACAAAAGACCGTGCCAAGTGTCGGCGTATTGTTCCTGCACCGAGGGTGTTCCTGCATGCAGACCCCGCGGGGTCATGTGTTTGCTGCCGACACGCACGTGCTTCAGCAGACGTGTTTGTTCGTCTCTTTTGTGCTACTGGATCCTCTCCCCCCACCCCAACCAAAAACCGCCCCCCCCCCCTCTAACAACTCTCGTTTATTAACTTCCTTCTTCCTGCGTGGATCTTGCGAGCCTTGCGCGGAATGATATTCGCGCTGAATGGCGAGTCTTGTTGGAGGTCTCCAATTAGGATGTTTGTAAACGGTTACGTTTGAGCGGAAGCTGTATGTACTATGTAGGGTGGTGGTGGTTTAAGGGTGTGGGAGCGTAATACCTTGCTGCAGGGTGCGAAATAAACTTTTTGCGGTGGGGTAGGATTTTTCTTTTAAAGCCAAGTCGAAACGTTTGGAGATTCGCGTATTTCAGCTAAGTGGCTGGAGATATGTACTAGCTTGTGAGTTTTAAAGAAACTGTGGCGTTTTATGAATCCAATACGTGCCTGCTGTGAAATTAAGTACACCAAGGTGACACGAAATTTAGCGCTGCATCGAAACCTTGTTTTGATAGTTAGCGTATCTCAGTCGTCAGTAGAGGGGCCTAGTTGGTTCTGGGCCTTTGAGGCAAGAGTTGCACAAGTGCCATTTTATAAATTATATGTTAGACTGTGTTCCTCCTCCCACCACACCCTCCGCCTTGTACGGGTATCACCTCCACCCCTTACCCCCTCTACCTCTGTGCTGTGATTGGCCAAAGTGGTCCAGAACCAACTAGGTCCCTCTACTATCGTCTGTGGCCTCGTGTGTGTTTTCCTGCCAGTACTTTGCATCCGAAGTAGGCACCAAGTTTCGTTGTTTGTACGAAGGGAACGATTACTCTCATTATGCTTATTACTGTTGAAGGATGTTAATCACTTTCCCTGGTAGGAAAATTATATTTATTGCGTTAGCGAGGAGAAAATATCTATGCAAGGTGCAATTTTCTGGCATAAACCCCCTTTCCCTATCCTTAATTCATTCTATTCATTCTCACACTGCCACGAAATGTTCCCTCGAAATGACACCCTGACTGATAACGATCTCTGACGATAAAATAATAAAGATGATAGGCTGTCGACGTACCAAGTTTCGTTAGAATTGGTTAGATTATTTTCGGGATATAGAGTAAAAGCTATGTTATTTAAATTTGTACTATTTTCCAAAATGACGTGCCAGTAACATTGTCGGTTTCTAAATTCAATGCATGTATTATGCACTGTCAACGAACCAATTTTGGCGTAAATATTTTAAACGGTTCCCAAAATATAATGGTAAGCACTATCTTCCAAAATAGTTACATGGCTTCATTTTATACATGTTATTATTAGTTCCGTGTCACTCTTATTTTCCTAAGTGCGGCGAAACAATACACACTGCGCAGAATGGAAAATTAGCTATCGCTTTCAAAAATGCTTAGTTACACGCGGATGTGGCAAGAACAAATGAAAGGAAAATGTGTTTTGAGTTCATATCTGGAAAGAAATGTGAAATAAGGATGTCCTTAAAGATCATGGAGGCGGGAGGCGGAATCTAATATAAGGCAGTGTAACTGAAAGAATTTGAGCAAATAATAAATTAGTAGCTATAAGGAGTTCGGTGATAACCGACTCGCAAACAAACCAGAGAATAGACGGCGCTCATTTTGTTTCGCCGTTTATATCAACCCCCTTCCTTCCGCTGCTTCACAAACGTTGTCCTTGCTGCTTTCGTGATTCCTCATCTCTTGGTTCACGAGTAAGAATGGCGCCAGGAGAACCAATCTCATTTGTGCTCCCGCTGATCGAGGGCGAATGCCTCATAGGATCCCCCATTCCCCACCCCCTTCTTTTTTCTTCTTCATGACGCTCTCTCCTTCTTCGTCCTTCGCCTTTTATCTGCTTCCTGCCACTGGGACGACGGAGTATCTTCTCGCGCCTAATTGCTTTTTCCTCTCACCATCCCACCTACCCTCCCCCTCCTCCTGCTTCGTTTTGTTTCTTTCCTTTACTTTTTTTTTATTTCTACCGCCCCCCAACCCTTCCTTTCAACGTTTTATTTCCACGCCACTGTTCTCTTGAGACGCAATCTTGCCACGTCGGCTACCCCTAGACGGGCCGGTGTAACGCGAAACTGTCAGTAAGGATCACCGCGTCTGGCCCAACACCTGAAGTCTTGGCAGAAGGGAGAGAGAGTCCCTACTATGGGCCCGTGATGGCTTGTTTTCTCTCCTGGTTTCAACACGAAAACAACCCCCTTCAACGCTGGTTCTGCTTTCCAAGCCACCCTTGCTGAGACGCGCCAGCAGATGCGTCCCGTCTTGCAATTCCAACTCCGTATCAACCTCGGCACAGTGAGAAAGGTTTCATTCCGCCAACAAAACACTCGTTTCTTTACGGCCAGACGGACATGCAGTTGCTTGTGCAAAACACTTTTGTTTGCTACACGAAACTTGTAAATCATTAAAATATTGTTTTGTTGACAAAAGAATTCTTATGTACTTTGAGTTATCAAAACATATTTGTTGGTTCAAAAATATATATATAGCTGGAAAAATATTTCGTCGAACTAAATCCACACATGTGTTTCTGCATTTATAGGCTATTCACGGTAAAGTGAGCACTTTTGAAAGCTCTCTTATTTGGAATAATAGTCAATAAATATAGTATATTTCAACCACAGGCGTTAACTTCCGAGTGCAGTGGAATATACACACTGCGTTTATTACTTATTTGGCAGTATTTATTTAATAAGATGGTTAAAGGATAAAATATGGCTGAAAGGAAAAAGTAACTAGTGCTCACTTTACCGCGCACTTTACCGTGTACAGCCTATACAAACAAGTATTGTACTACGGTAGTTTAAACAAACTGCATTCATTGCCAAAACGTATTGTTACAATTTTCTCTCCAAGTCAGTGGGCTAAACCAAGTTCATTAAGGGATGGAGGCCGTAATTTAATAAAATAGTTAGTTATAATAATGTCCTAAATTTATTTATAATAACTGCAAACAAAATTCTCTCGACCCAAATTCTTACAATAAATTGATATCACTTGGTCATCTGTTCTCTTCTAAATGTGTGGAATGTCACTATATGCATTAAGTCCTCTTACCTCATCTCAGAAATGTTAAGTAGTCCAAAAATATTATTCCTTGTTCAGGTGACTAATGACACCGTAGCTAGTTGGTGAAAGAAAAAATAATAATTTTTCAGGTGAACTTCTCTAGCACTAATCAGGATCAGGCTGTACCATTTGCCTTCTTGACGGGAGGATGCAACTGCAAGAGATAATTTCATTCGCCTTCTTGACGGAAGGATGCAACTGCAGGAAATAATTTCATTCGCCTTCTTGACGAGAGGATGCAACTTCAGGAGATAATTTATGTGTAGTGAAATAAGTCACTGAAATGTAATTGCGGTGATCGGCATCAGAGCAAGGCCTGGTTTAAAGTTAGGGCATGTTCTTGGGGAATACTACATCTTAGAAAACACGCTGCAGAAATTACATTTTTCCACTATAACAATGTCCAGTCCAGCCCAGCCCGCTAAGTACGTGCGGGCTTAATTTCCAAAATACTAGTTTTTCGTCTTTCATAAACCGTGCATTGCCATACGAAAACATTTTTAAGCGCAAATTTTCGTTAATAGAGAAGTATACAAGAATAATTTATAGTTGTCGGTTTCTAAGAGAGTAATTTTTCACATTAAACATTTACGTAAGTTCCGTATTGCTAAACTTAGTCCAAAGTAGTGTGCTATACTATAATATGCATGCTGTATAAATGAAGTATGGGCTGTTCACCACAAAGTAAGCACTTTTTGAGAGTCCTGCTTAGAATATACTTCGCATCCCTTCTTGTACGTAAAATGAACACTGCCATTGGTCCTATAACTTTATTCGTGCACTGTTCAAGTGAAACTGTGAAATGGTTAGGAACATGAAAATGGTATTAATATTCAAACTCTTATTCTTATGTGCGTAAGATGAACTAACTTAAACTCATTGTCCTCAAACTGAAACATTATATTGTTAATAGTAGCGTTAAAATATTTGACTACTTTCTCTGCTTTGCTCTGCCATGGGTATTTCAATTAGTGCTTACGTTTAAAATATATGCAAATGAGAACAGCGAGTATTTAAAAAAAAAAAAAAAAAGGTTGATTAAAAAATATATTGGTAGTGATGTGTGGCGTATCCTGATCGTGATTCCTGGCAACTTTGCAATGAAACAACTTCGCAGCAGGATACTCCTAAGGTTGGACTCACAATAGTCCGTCGCATCCGTTAGTCGTCCGTCCGTCCGTCATCCGCCTGTCGTTTTCGTCCGTCAGTTGAAAACGATTCACAACAAACCCTTCCGTCAATCCTTCTGTACGTCAAAATTTCATTGTGACAATTTAACATTGCGATCTTACTTTAGTTGGAGATATATTTTGGTTGGAAATACATTTCCAAGAAGAAAACATTTTGGGAAAATAATTATCAACGTATTAAGAATTTATATATATATATATTACATTTATAATTTCTAAGTTTTCCATAGAAGATAAATAAAAACATATCCAACGCCTTGCATTTTACTTCAAAGTGCATATTCACGTCTAAGGAATGTCGTCAGAAGGCGGTGGCTCATCCGTCCGTCCCTTCGTCGAAAGTTTAAGTCCAGTCAATATTTGATGGATGGATGGACGTATAGAAAAGAAAGTTACCCTGGCATTGGTTGAAGATCACGTGACCGCCGGATGGACGGATGCCTAACGGGTGCGATGGACTATTGTGAGTCCAGACTAAGAGGTATGGCCCACCTTCTGTGATACGTACATATATACGGACTTACTAACTTTGTGCGCATGCTGTACTTGTCCCGTACTCTCGATCCTTTCGCAGTACCAGCCTTTTTTTTTAAGAGGGCGGAGCTGCAAAGACTTAGCGCCGATGAACTGACCAAAGCAACCGACGTTGGCGAGACACAAATATGGTCGCTCTACTGCCCTGCGCAGATTTTCTTGGATATCGATGTTCTGCAACGGTCTCAACTGTTTTCAGAATGTTCGATGAATTTGCGTTGGCTGCACTCCAGCTTTCGACGATCGTCTTCTTGAAGCAGCGCTCGTGGCCAGTGCGCCCATGCGACGACGCTTCGTGCATAAAAATAAAGCAAATAAGTTTTGCATGAACCGTGAACTCCGCAATACCATTAAAAAAAAAAAAAACCTTTTAAATGTAATGTATTTTAATCAATGGGTCGTATCCCATTTGTTCGTGTAACGTATAATAAACTAGATAGGTAAAGACTGTTCTCGATAAAGTGAGCACTTTAGAAATGAACATTAGAAAAAGTCACTGCCCCTGCATCCATATATTTTAATTGGCGTAACTAGTGACATTCGCCCAGTAAAGTGGGTAACGATGAATGGAAAGTAGATCCATATATTAACATCGAATAAAAAGTGTTAGGTAACAATTTGTGATAACTTAAAAGTATTCCTTTCGCTTTCTGTTTTTTTAATGCTTCGAAATGTAAATGTGAACTGAGTTGTAAAGTATTTACTACTTTCTTAATAATTTCACAGTTTCATTAGACTGACGGACGAATAAAGTGATGAGGCCCATGACAATGTTAATTGTACATAAGGCGGAGGAATACACAGAGTGTATACAGTAGATCTTAAGCAGGGCTTTCAAAAGTGCTCATTTTACCTGTATTATATAGCGCTCCGAGGGAGATTGATCTTTAAAGTAATTAAATATCTGCCAGCAACTTTACCACGTGAATGATTTGTTGTAGTTCCGCATTAATCGATGGATGCCATCACTGAAAACAAGACATGCAAATACATCAGTGTACGAAATATGCATCGTTTTACACGTATGCATGAACATATGATACAAAGTAGTATTAAATAAAAATATCATAAAATGGCATTGTGGCTACACCTTTGTGTATCAGTTCAGTAGGTTCTATAACTGAACCGTCTTACTATGGCTTAGCTACCATCAAGGAGGATTTATCACTTGAGTAACGTACTTGGTAGAAATATTCTCGTTGAAATAACACAAGGGTTGATTTGGTTGTGCTTTGAATATATATGCCATATTTATGCCTTTTTGTTTTCCAAACGCTACATCCAGAAAGTCGAGATCTGTCTGTAGGACGGGGAAGAGCAGCATCCATTTTTGTTTTATGTGCGCCGTTTCTTGCCACGCTGTGCGGCGCGACAGACCGTCTGCCTCTATCACTCTCTGGCTTCACAAGCGCCGGCCGCTTCTATCCGACAGCACTTCAAAGTGGGCTAAAAATGGCGAAGATAGCTGTCCACCGACCATGCCCCCGTTCCCTGGGGCCGGCTTGTCCTGACAGCCGCGCGGGAGCAAGCAGGCAAAGAGAATTCGTTGTGCGGATCACTTGGGAGAGCTCCGGACATCCTCAAGTCTTATGTCAAACTTCTGAATTATTTATGTAAAACATACTAACTACCGTATTTTTTTTTCTTTTTCTTTTATTTGGTACTGTACATGCCGGCGAATCCACGTCCCCAGCTTCGGCAGGATTTACAACAGCCCGTCGCGTCCGTCATACGTTCGTCCGTCTCCCAGCCGAGCGATTTACAACCAAACTTCGTACGTCCGTCGTACGTTCATTGCTGCAAACTAATAAAAACAAAACCGTTTACAAATAGGAAAAAATTATCTATGAAAAGTGAAAATATTTTGCGGTATTATGTTTCTGAGTACCTCAAACAACCATACACGTACGCAATGGAAATAAATCGATGCAAAAAAAATTTAACAACATATAAAGCATAATTTTATAATTTTTATTATTGCACAAAAGGAGCTTGTGTTTCCAAACGTAATTTTCAATTAATTTACAGGAAAAATGTAACTTAATTTAATTTTACAGTTACATAAACAAATATATGAAAACCAAAAATAACAGCCAAAACAAAACACTGCACACACCACACAACCTCGTAAATATCTCGGGATGAACGAGTAACATAACGTACAAGTTTAGAAGGCTGTAATTTAATCCGTTCGTCCGTCAAAAGTTAAAGCTTGCCGAGGTTTTGACGGACGGATATAATTAATGGCCACCTCTGATTGGCTGCTGGTCACGTGATTGACGGACAGATGACGGGCGGACGGACGCGACGGGTCGTCGTAAATCCTTCATTAGTAGGCGGAAATTTGTTCGTCAACCCCATGTGAAGGGTGGTGGGAAGGGAAGGATGGGGAAACAATTGAACCATATTCTGTGAAATCGTTTGTTTGCGCGAATACGCGTATTTCGGCAAATAAAAGTTCTGGAAATGTGACTTTCTGCCAGAAAAGGTACTAAACAACTAAGCAATTATCTATGTCCCTATCTTTTTACTTTTATCATATGATGTGTATTCTTGGAGAAAAAAAATTGTGGAATTGGTGAAATATCGCATTTTTAAAGCGGCATGATAAAAGTACGACTATACGCGCGTACTTTAATCTGTGGGCTTTCATCGTGTGCAACGAAGGCCCACTGTTACAGATCTAATTTGCATAGTAAGTTGTTACAACGAAACAGGATCGTGATGTGCGCGCGGGACTGTGTCATTCCGTTTTGGATTGTCGTGTAATGTGTCTGCCAGCGGTTGCACTCCCTTGTGACCGCCAGGTTGTAGTCAGTCAGTCCGCTATGGTGCATATATCGGTAGGTAAAAGCCATTCATGATCAAATAAGCACTTTTGAAAGCCCTGCTTAATATCTACTTCTATGCACGTTGTGTATTCTTCCGCCTTATGTCAGATTAACATTCTAATGGACGTCATCACTTTATTCATGCGTTGGTAAAGTAAAACTGTGAAATTATTATAAAAGTAAATTTTTTACAATTCTCCTCATTTTTACACTTTGATGCATTAAAAAAACAGAAAGCGAAAGAAATAATTTTAAGTTAAAAGAAATGGATATCGAACACTTTTTATTCGACGTTAAGATACGGAACTTCTTTCCCTCCCTCGTTAACAACTTAACTGGGCGCATGTCACTCAGGGCACCCGTTAAATATGCAGGTAGCAGCAGTGACTTTTTTCTAAGCTTGATTTCGAAAGTGCTCACTTTATCGTGAACAGCCTTTAGCTGTTGTTTTGCCTAGTCGCTTGAAATAGGTGTTAAATTGCGCGCAGTGACAGTGCAAGTGTAATCGATAGCAAAATAGGGAAGACATGTCTCGTTATAATGTGGAAAGGCGTGTCTTCGTTGTCCGTACATACTGGGTAACAGATTTCGATTCAGCCATGTCATCAGATATTCCGGGAAAACTTTGGAGGTACACATGCACTGAGTAAGTCCACCATTTGGACCTTAGCGAAGAAACTCGCAAGTCAAGGGGATTTTAATGGACGCGAATGAATGGGGTGGTCCAAAAACGTCACAGGAAACTGTCGAGTAGGTAAAGTTTCGATTGCTAGCCTCTTCGAAAGATTCGCTGCGGCGACTTTTCTCAGGAAACCGGATTGTAGAGCACTTTCGATCATCCAGCAAATAAAAGCCAAGCTCCATACGTACCGTATCTCCGTTGTCCAAGAACTCAAGGAACCTGACAAAGTGAAACATGTGGCATACTGTCGCTGGCTGCAGACACTCGGCCATGCAAGTCCGAGTATTCTGAATTATTCACTTTTTGACGTGAATACGTATTTAAATTAGCAACCATAGTGGGATGCAGTCCAGAAAATCCAATGATAACAAAATGGGGGATACAGTTTGGCATTGCAGCTCCGAATCTATCGTCTACATTCAAGATTAATTTACACCACTCGATTGCCAAAGGATCAAAGAATATGTTACGTTGAGTGAGGACTGCAAAGCATCACGTGTGCCGCATGTTGGGCATGGTGTGGGGGGGGGGGGATTTTGTGTTCGTTTCGCCGCGTCTCACAACTTCCGCGTAGTATAACTTTTGACTATGAGAAGCTACGACGCTCGTTTAAGTTTCAATCGACAGCTCTCGTCAAGATCGATCGACTGCGTGTATAAAAACATTTGTGTAGCTGGGTTATGGTGAAATTGTATGAGTTTAATGTAAAAAAAATTAAGAAAACTTAACACAGTTTCGGCCTATACTGGTCAAAAAGCCAAGTAGAAATACAGAAGTCGTATACGGTCGGAAAGAGCTTCTCAAAAACAATCCATATGATCCAGTGAAGCGGTGCCGGGAACGTAAAATAAACATCAAGGCGTCCGAGCGCGTCAACGTAAACGTATTCACGCAAAACAAACGGCCGTGTCCGCAATACAGTCAAACCCAATTTCCTGACGAAATTTGGCTTTACCTATTAGGTTATGCAAATTCTTAAAAATCCCATCTTTGACGTGCAGTGTTTCCGTAGCAACACTATTCTGTGCAAACTAGATCTGTAACATAGTGGTTTTATTACACACGATGAAAGGGCACAGACTAAACTACGCCCCTATCTTTGTACTTTTCTCTTGACGCTTAAGGGAACTGCATAGGCGTGCTTTAGAAATGCTGCATTTGACCATTTTCACGAATATTTTTTCTCCAAGAATACACTTAATATGACAAAAGCAAAAAAATAAGGGCATCGATAACTGTTTTTTAATATTTTCTGACAAAAAGTCGTATTTTCAGAACCTTTATTTATAGGCTTTTCACGGTAAAATGAGCACTTTCGATAGTCCTGCTTAAGATCTACTTGTAAACACGTTGTGTATTCTTCCGCCTTATGTAATATTAACATTGGCATGAGCCTCCTCACTTTATTCATGCGTCGGTCAAATGAAACTGTAATATTATTTATAAATCTGCTTATTTTTACATTTCGATGCATAAAAAACAAAAAGCGAAATAAATAATTTTAAGTTATAGCAAATGGTTACCTAATACGTTTTATTCGACGTTACGTTATAGAACTACTTTCTATCCATCGTTACCAACTTTACTGGGCGAATGTCACTAAGTGCGCCCATTAAAATTCATCAATGCAGGGTCAGTGACTTTTTTCTAAGGTTCATTTCTAAAGTGCTCACTTTATCGTGAACAACCTTTACCGAGATACGCGCATTCGCGCAAGCAACTATTCCACAGAAAATACGGAGGTGCGTCCCACTCTTAAGACTGAGGAACTACTGGGTGTGTTGTCTTGATCTGTGAATGCTGGCGGAGGAACACTGCGTTTCTAATTACTGCTAATTGACAGCTGTCGCCTCCCCCGCGCTGAACAGCTGTTTTAATTACGTACTCGTCTGCCTTTCCGCGCGGCGATGTCTCTCAGCTCTAGAGCTGATCTGTGTTTAGCGTCAGCCCGTATTTCGCATGCTTGACAGTTCTGGTTGTTTGAAGATGGCAGACGAATCTTACTTGCGCCACTTTCCTCTTCCTCTGTTCTCTCGCTTCCACGTCCCGCCAGATTATATTTCATTAAAAGAATGGAAATTCCTCAAGAAAGCAGCAAAGTACGTTTAATTAGCTCGAATTCAGCTCTGTCAATGGTGCCCTGGCTCGTTCGCCTTGAAACTAATTCGTCAAATGCGTTCCATCATCTTTCATAACTGAATTACTCTTCTCGCCTGCGCTGCTTTTATTGTGGAAGCACTGTCGTTTTTGCAGCCTTGTGTTTACGGGGAAGTCAACGCAATGCGCTTAATTAACTGCTCTTAATTTTCTGCCTGAGCTTCTAATTGCTTCCGAGGACATTTGCAGAATATAAAAGAAGTGTATCACTGAAATAAAAATTGTGTCAGTTCGTACAAATACAATTTTGCTGGAGAATCTCCTTTAACATTTATTTCAGTGCCTGTATACTCTGTGCGTTTGTTATCACGATAGCGACATTAATTTCTTTCTTTCATATACTTTTAAACCACTTCGCACTATACATCGACGTGTGATGTAAATTGCTCTGGTTTTGTTTTTGGTGTCAAATATATACAAACATGTGGTCGTGTTCCTTTCTCCGCACGAGTACAATATTGTTAGAAAACCCGCGAGATGTTGCTACGCCTTGCTGCACATAACAAGGCGACACAACAAATATAAAAAAGTTGAAAAGCTTCAAAAATCCAAAACCACGACAAAATCGCAACAGCAAAAAAAAAAAAAAAAAAAGTAAAAAGGTATCATAAGACAAAATTTAAACACACCTTAATATTAAATATTAAATAAAAAAACATACATAGTTTGGCAGAACTGGAATATATTTTTTTTTCAACGCAATTATGAGTTTCATTGAGCATAACAGCTGATTCAATATTATTTTCTCAAACTTTCCTTTCACAAAATTTTAAAAGCGCCTTGACACATAAGGTAACCACCCACACACACACACACACACACACACACACACACACACACACACACACACACACAACACATGTATGTATATATATATTATATATATATATATATATATATATATATATATATATATATATATATATATATATATATATATATATATATAGAAAAAGGTACAAAATCTGTACTGCAAAATTTTAGTTTTAGGTTAATACTGGATTTACAATTATAAGATTACAAAGATCACACAATGATCTGATATTTCCTAACAAATGCTATTCTCGAATGCTTTTACAAGTTTTCATAGCAATGGTTTGACTCGTTTTACAAAGCCTTGAAAAAAATTACACGTTTTCCTAAAAATGTTATTGTTTTTCCTTGAATTTTGTACTTTCCGCATAAGGCTGACTCAGTAGAAGTAATTCTGGTCTTATAAAAGCCTTCTTAAAAGATGTATCATTTCTAAACAATTTGTCTTTTCAAAAACGTTACGTTAAAATCTGTATACTCAACGTTACTGACCATAGTTTGATTTCTATTTAAAATTCGTCACCATTTTGAGGGTAATTTTGCAAGAATTTCACATCTTTTAAAATCATGCCCACTCAACACAAAATTCCAAAGTTCAATTTCATGCTAAGAACCGCTCAGGGTTAGTCCTACATAGCGAACAGCCTGATGGGCCTTAATGTACATAGCTACATTATCAAAGAGAGATATTTAATTGTCACGATCCCAGGAGTCGGCTCACCCAGAGACAGACTCCGGAGGTCGTTAAATACTTATCCAACACAAAAAAAAAAAAACGTGAATCTGACCAATAGTGTTTCCACCAGTCAACACGTAGAGAAAATTCTAAATATTTTACAATTCTAAGAAAGACGTGTGAAAGTGGCGCCGCCTATATACATATTTGCCGCTGAGCGTAGTGCTCCAAGCGACGGTGCTGCTCTCAAGTGGTACGTTTACCGAAACACCGTCGGCCATGTCAGGTCTCGGGTCAGTAGTTTATTAGGCGGACGTGGCCGCAGCTCCGTGCCAGTAACCTTGCAGAATGTCAGTTTATCGTGTCGCACATGTAATGTTTAAACACAGTGTTAAGTTTCAATAACCTCAGGTGTTTTAAGTTATTAAAGCAAACAGATTTGGGTTGGCGTAGCTGAAGGTAAAGACTTGGTTAATTCAGATGTCTTTATATAAAACTCAAATAAATAACAACTAACTCAACTCTCTACAATCGTTGAGTTAAAGCGGGGGAGTCACTTTTAATATCTGCTAACCGATTGCGCAGAAGTCACGTTATTATTAATAAGCTGAATTTCTCTGAAACCACTGTAACTTGCTCGCCTTAATCTTGATGCCGAAGGCTGCTTTGCATCACGTCTCAGCATAGTCGGTCCGCGGTAAGTCATTCTGCGGTCCTCCTTGACCCCGCGGCGACTGACTAGCGTAAAGGCCTCGTTTCACGTCACCGCGGCGCTAAATACTCGCCGCGGGTTTACTAACTTAACTCTGTTTCCACAACGTCACCCAGCTTGTGGCCTCGGCCTGATTGCATCTGTGTGTCGCTTCTTGTGCGTGGGGTGTCCGTTCTAGCCGGTGTTATGGACATGGTTTGCCCAACAACATAGTTCAGTTCATCAATAAGGTAAGGTACAAAACCGCCTTATTTTCCACTGTAGTATTATTCTTGCTTAGAGTTTTAAGGATGTTTCCTGTCTGTGAAGTTGACTTTGCGTTACTTGCGAGAACACGTCATGGCGCGGGTGACACATGGGTCCGTTTCTACTCGGTCGTCGGACAGTTGTAGTTGCGAAAAATGAGACCAGCTGTCTAAATGTTGTTCCGTCTCTATAAATAAATACGTAATTTCACCAGGTAGCGGAACAAGTAACGTGCGTTTGTTTCACCATGTTTGTGAAAACAAATATGGAGACTGCACGTCATAAATATGACGTTAAATATACAAGTTAACCTTACGCCACTTAATTTTGTGTTACTGTACATAATATTCGTAGCTTAGCTGTATTGCAAAGGACACGAAATACACGTGTATTATCGATACACGCCTATACTAAATAAGGCCACCTTTAAAGATAATTAATTTCCGAAATCTAATATGAGACGCGTTCGCGCCTGCGCGATGTTATAGCGTGAACAATTTGTGCTCCAGACAATGTGCAGTTGAGTTGAGAGATTTGAGCGGCTCTTAACAACGAGGTCTTGAGAGCCGATGAGGGTAAAATGAGGTGAGAATGGAGCAGCGCTGGAATGCAAGGGCGGAGGAAACTGGATATCCCCGAGAAAAATCGCCGACCAGCGGCGTCGTCTGGCACGATTCTCACTCGCGAAAATTCGGGAGTGGCCCGGCCAGGATTGAACCCGTTCGCCTTTCTAGGAGGCGAGCTGTCTAACCGCTCAGCCACTGCGGAGCGTACAATGTGTAGTTCACGTACACTCATGTTTCTGCATGCGGGATCGTGACAGAATTCTACCTTTGTGCTCCCGTGTATTAATTGCTTATTTTAACATATAAAGAATTTGATCGGCTTAAAAGGGGACTTTTACAGATTTAAGCTAATTTTCATTGCCCCTGATACGTATTCCTTACGCATTCCTTGGGCCGGACGATGCGGTTGGTCGATGGGTTTCATCTTCTCGGGGATCTCCCGTTTCTCCCCGCCCTTGTATTCTGGCGCTGTTCCATTCTCTCCTCATTTCACCCTGATCGGCTCTCAAGACCTCGTTGTTAAGAGTCGCCCAAATATTTTAACTCAGCAACTGAACTCTACTTACGCATTCTTCTACTCGTCATTCAGTTGCCGCTTTTAGGCAGAATTTTTAAGCGGATAATGTTTCACGTATTGAAATCATCGCTTAATATCGTCAGGATGGTTAGGATGAGGGAAAACTTGAAAAAGTTAGGGTAGTACCACAGAAATTTATGTGATGCCGGGGAAGTTAGATAAAATAGTTGGAACTGTTTTAATAAAATTGCAATCCTGTATTCTAGTGCATCTTCTGCATCATATCTCACGAATCGTACAGTGCATTATTATGATGTGTCCGACCTATGTAGAAAGATCTAAAGCTTTGGACATATTTTCTACTTTATATGTTTTCATAGCAAATATTATATTTATTTTTATTGTTGAATTGTTGTTGTTATTGCAACTGTTTGGCATAATGGGAAATTGATTTTAAGTAGAAGCTTAGGATTCTGTAGATAATACATCAACTGTAATAACTATTTGAACATTTTTTATTGTCCTCGGTTAATAGTAATATTGTATATGTAATGTTTTATTATTGAATTGTGACTGTTTCGAGTTCTGAGAAAGCTAGCATTCCACTTGTCTCTCACCTTATTCTCACATGCCAACTTTGTGCGTGATTTCTGTTGTCTTTCAAATCACTTTATAAATATTTTTTTGCATGATGAAAGGCATTGATTAAGGAAGGTATATTAGCGCTTCCCACAAAATAAATGTGCAATTTTTGTGACAATGATATCAAAATATTTATAATTTTTGACACGCGTGTTGTTTAGAGAAGAATAGTATGATTCATGGAGAAATTCAAAGTCTTCTGAGGCAGTGTCAGCACGAAGACCTCAAGCGAAGTCAACTTTGCCCTACCCGAGGAGCGGAAGAATCGTTCCCAGTCAGTCTGAAGAAAGGGTAGCGAAGCAGCAACATAGTGTGGATAGAGAAGCGAAGGAATGTAGCGATAGGTGAAACGAGAACATTCCGAGAAAACCCTCAATCTATCGGCAACGTCAGCCACGCTTTCTGCGTGCGTAAAATACGAATATAGTTACCGCCGGGGGTTTAGCCAATTTGGCTGGACGTAATATTGATAAGCATCCTCAGTTTCCTGGTTTGTCATTGTCCTGTCCCACGTGCCAGATTTTAGATAATGCGTTTCAGACGAGATTTACTGCACCGCAAATATTACACCAGGATACAGTCTGGCTCTCCATTTCTTTACTGCCGGAAAAGTTACGAGAAGTTAGTGTTGAAGTAAGTGAGGTTATTGCGTATTTTCGTGGTGCCGTTGGAAAGTTATGCCCACCTGCAAGTCTCCTTGCCCGTGATTGGCAGGCCGACTTGTAACGACGTAGTTTCTGAATTCGACACCTGGTAAATACAGTTTTAGTTGTATTTTTTTGCTTCCACGCGTTATTGCGTACAATTTAAATCGAGGATTTGTCGTTTAATGATGTTGCCTACTTGGAGCTATTTCGCGTTTAAGGCTTAGGAGCAAATACAGCTGTAAGGGTGAGAATGCCACGTGCACCAAATGCGCCATCGCCTCTATAAGTAAGGCTCCGGACTGGCGTGCATTGTTTTCTGTTTTCGCCGTGTTGCGTATACCCGTGGGGCTTTTAAGTGGCGACCATGTGCGAAGTCTGTGACAGAATATAAGCTCCTATTGGCTATTCACGGTAAAGTGAGCAATTTTGGAAGGCCTCTAATTTGGAAATATATTTCATTTTAGCCTTAGGCGTTATATACACACTGTGTGTATTACTTACTCTGAAATATTTATTTTAAGAAGTTATTAGAGGACAAAAATGGCTGAAATAAAAAGTAACTAGGACTACGAAAGTGCTAACTTTACCGTGAACAGCCTATAACGTAGTTTCGCTTGTGTCCGGGTATTATGTTTTAAGCTGAAACGGCCTGAAAAGACCGCCTTTAACGATGTTGGATGGTTACATAATAATGTTTATAACATGCGTGATATCTTGAAAGTATACTATTCTGTCCTTGTAGGTAAAAATATTGGGGTCACGTATACATGGAAAAAACTTTCAAACACGGTATAACGAAGTTCAAGGGCCAGGTAAAAATTGACGTGTGCTTTCCAAATTATAGCTGAATGCGACAGCTTCTGAAGAGTTCCGACGGTCATATTTCACATTTTATAGTAATTTCCATTTTTCCTCCTAATTTCTCCTCCTTTCAGTTCACCAGGAGTCTTTTAGTTGTAGGGAGGGATGGGGGAGAAGACAGACATGAAAGGAAAACGGCTGCTCTTGAAGTATACTGATCGATGGAGATATTTTGATTTCATGAATAACTACTTTCTTACCAGAGTTAAAACAATGAGCTATTTATTCAAAGAATTAAAAAAAAAACAATAGCTTGGGACTGGCAAATTCCACGGATTCATTTTAGGACAAACTAGACTTCATACACATGTGCATTTCCTGTTATGTTTGCAATAGGATTACAGTGTATTAGAAACGCCCACGTGAACTCTGAGCCAATAACAGACATGCAAGGCGACAAGCACCGAACCCCGTGCCACCTGGTCAGAGATAGAACTCGCTATGGGCTGTTAACGTTAAAGTGAGCACTTTCGATGCCCTAGTTACTTTTTCCCTTTAGCCATATTTAATACTTTGACCAACTTTTTATATAAATATAGCCATGTAAATAATAAACGCAGTGTGTATATTCCACATCACACGGAAGTTAATATCTAAAACTGAACTAAAATATTTTTGTTAACTATTATTCAGGATGAAAGGGCTTTCAAAAGTGCTCACTTAACCGTGAATAGCGTATACACACTGGGGCGCCAGCCATTAAACAGAAATATTAAGCTCTGTGATACATAGGCCAGTAATGATGTCAGTACCACTTTTATTTATGAGTTATTCACACTGAATAGTCAGGTGCAGAACTAAATAGGCAGTTGCTTTATTTCAACGTTTCGTTTTCAGCACCAGTTTATCTACCACGCACTCTCAGTGCTCGTAGGACTAAATACTATGTGGGGGAAATAAACGAAAAATAAGAATTATCTGAAGAGGCAAACTCTAGAAAGTGTTAGTTTCCTCGTTAAAAACCACTGTCGCTGCATGGTCGTCGCCATCTTCGCTGGGCTAATGAATTTTAAAATTCCCTCCCTGACTCCTTTCAACACAGTGGGGATGAGTAAACTTTTTTATTTTTCTCATTTTAAGGCAGAAGGAGGAGGCGGTTTTTATAGGTAGTTCCCCTCATTGGCTGTTGGTGCGTAGTACGAGATGGGGGGGGGGGGGGCGTGAGTAGTTGTGACCCATCCCCCTCGGACGCAAAGAGCAGACCTCATTAAACCGTCGAGGGAATTAAGGATGGCTATAACTCAGTCAGGCGAACTACGTTTGCCATGTCGTCTCTTACTCATCTATGAGAGAGATAATGAAAACTTACCCCCTCCTTGGTAGAAAATTTCCTCCACTTCCTTTCCCTAGCTTTCTCGTTAAGGAAACTTTCACCTGAGAAAATAAATCTCGTCAAACCTGCTGTGATATTCGCGGGCAGTTTAATTGCATGTGAATTTCCCCCCACTAATCGTATACTGGTGGTGGATGGGCTAACCACTGTGCAGGGTAACATTACATTACCAACAGCCTTAAATGCAAGTCTCTGCTTTCTAGAGAATGTCCCGTGTCCACTAACGTCTTTGATAGGTTGTCCCAGTGCTCTTATTTTATGTTTCGTCAATCCTATCCTGCAGGAACTGCATTTGTGTAGTGTACAACTTTTGACGGAAAACTTACGCGGTGAGAAGAATAAACTTAAAGTAAAGTGTGTTGAACGCGAACTAAACTAAGGCATAATCTGTGCGGATTTTGTCAGTAACCCAGTAGGGAAAGTTATTTATCATTGCTGTCACATTGTAGAACGTTGGTTTAATTTGGAGTTATGAACGCCCCTTACTTAATGTGGGTGTTCTTACGTGCTAACCTACCCTAAACTTCCTTCGTAAAGTCGGCACACTCATTGACTTACCCGGGATCTAAACGCGGAACCTTTGTACGAGTGTAAAGTCTTATTGGCCTAAGCTACACACAATAAATAAGTCTAAAAAGCAAAAATTTTAAAGGCAGGCGTTAATATTTGTTTTATTGTTGAATCTAACAATTTATTTTTAAGTGCATATTTATTTTAGTCTTTAGAGCTCCTCTATCTGTATTTCCATATGTGTCTCCCCCCCCCCCCCCTCTTCCACCACACAAACTAATACACAGTCACCAATGTCATTTTTATTAAGAAATTTCAACACATTTTATGTGCGATTTTGTTACGTAATGTAACATTTATATGTGAACATCACGAACATGCTATTACTATAACGCAAAACATTTATTATAATAGTGATCTCAATCAGCTGACAGCTTCATAAAGGTATGTTAAAAAAGAATAGCAGTTGTTAACAAGCGGATGTATTTCTGCTCTGTTTTACACATAGAAGCATGCGCTGCAATACAACAGACAGCAGTACAATATGTATTGTTTTTATCCCCAGTGGCTTGAAATTCTGGGCGTGTCCATTGTCAAGTAAGGGGCCGCGGTGGCTCAGCGGATAGAGCGATCGCCTCCCCTCGATTCCCCGCTGGGTCACTCCCGGTTTTTCGAAAGTAGGAATATAGCTGTTGGTAGGCGTTTTTTTCTCGGAAATATCCCGTTTCCACTGTAGTTCCTCTACGGCGTTTTTCCATACTCGTCTGCATTCACACCTCGATGTTAAGATTATCCAATTAAGTTTATTGTGCAGCACCGATGAGCACACTCGTTATGAAGGGGCATCGTGACTACAAAATAAGCCACAAGGCAGCTTATAGTGTCGTAAAAGAATTTGTTATGTTGAAGGATTATAAACGCCTACATTTACAAACGTAAGTGCATTAACAATTCTGTATTCAGGAACTGCTAAATAGTCTTACTATTGTTTCCAACGTGCGTTGTGTGTTGTCTGCCTGGCAGACCGCTTACAGGATGTTTGAACTTACCTGGCTGTTTTCTGGAAAACCGTTCACCTGAGAGTGTTCCTCGACAAGACGAACGTTTGTGTTAGTTTAGACGTGCTGATTCATTATTTGTCGTAATAAATTGTTTACAGCTCAGTATTGCAAAGTGTCATGTAAACATAGGGTGGCAAACCCGATTTGTTATACTTCGTTGCAATTACTTTCTGATATTTTTGACTGAAAGCATTTCAAAATTCGATTTTCGGGGAGCCATAACTCCTTTTATAATTACGGGAAAAGTGCTTCATAAGTTTTCGTTTTATATTTTAATATGGAATAACATAGTCGAGTTTGTCGGCATTGTTGAAAACACACCATGTGTGTGTGTGTGAAGGGTGGGGGAAGGGGGGAGGGGAGATAACCATATGTAATATTTACATGTTCGACTTTATGTGGCACAGATTTAACATAATGCATTTTTAATATCCGACGGCGTCATTTCTGCCCGCTGGTCCACGTTTTTCAGGACGTTTGACGCTGCAGTCTGTGGTGTCATATAGCGGCGGTTGTTGGGAACTACGTCAATTGAATCACACATCAATGCGGTTAAAGCTTTGCCAAGAATATTGGATGGAATATTCTTACCCGATCACGACTATTCCAATCTTCATTGGCGGACGCAAACATCTCTTTACGCTCACAAGTGTGCGAGTTTATTTTGATGCCCGATATGATAGCGGAAGTGTTCCCAAAGGAAAGTCCTTTAAAAAATACTTCGTAGACGTGCTAGTGTTAACGGTAAAATGTGATTATTTTTCTATTAGTAACCTACATTCTTTTTAGGAAGGAACGAATGGCATGATCCAATTGTGTCATGGCTTAGGGCTTATTACTTGTTTCTTTTCGTCGTCTTACAAGCATAGTTCTTTCGTGTCGTTCCCATTTTTTATTGGCTGATAATTTATCTTGTTTATTTGCTTTGTTTTATATGGTATTGTAACACGATGCAGTCACCTGCGGGGCGTATCTGAGTTCGTAAGAGATGGATGTCTTTATAGTAAAAAAATATATAATAAAAAGACCCGAAATTTGGTTTCTAATTTATTCACTCTGCTACTTTGTAACATCAGTTAGCTGTAACCATTGTTACTCTTTCTGTTTAATACTGAGCGCACAATTTATTGTTTATTTCAACTTTAGTTAACGTCCTTCTTAATGATCTTGATTACTTGTCAGTTAATTCGTGCCCATTATTAGTATATGTTCAGTCTGTTTTCATTATTTATAATGTCTTCAACTCACGCACTTGATCTAACAGTCCAGGCTTCAGCCACGTACTTCAAAACGTTCACATCCGCAGTCTACACCTTCCTCTTACCTCAACTGACCACGCCGTTCACTCGGAATCCCGCCAGTCATCCACTCAGCCACTCCAACTCGAAACTGCCGTCTCGGAGGTCTGACGCAATTTTTATAGTCTAGCCCTGACCATCTTCAAGTTTCCACACACTACGAGTTGCGCTAAGAGACGAGGTCAGCAATCCAGAGCATTCCACACATATCGGCCGAAAAACGATACTGCCAGGGTAAGCAGCTTGGGTGAAAAAAAAATAAAAAATTAATGCGGCACGCTTTGAGGTAAATGATATTCCGCCGCCGCTCGATAGCCTGCCTCTTATTTCGCCTGCCCGCGTGGTGCCGACCGGCGATTCGTAACAGTATTTTTGTAATTTATTCACTAGTACTAATGGTTCATATTCCGTGCAAATATGATTTATATCTGTGTAAAACCACGAGAGTTCCATTGTATTTCCCTGTTAAATCAGTTTTATTTAATTTAATTTAAATTATAATATGGTTTATTTTTTACGCTTGGGTTGCTGATGTCTATTTTTTTTTCGTTACTTGTTTACGAGCAGAAAAGTTTGTTTTATCATTTTGTTGTTTGATTTTTGTTTTCTTATGACTCGGTAACATTTGATTTTTTTTCGTGGTTAAATGTTTTGGTTACTATTGGTGGTAGGGTTGGTATATCCAGTTAAATTGTAAATATAAAAATAATTTTTGTCCTCACAAAAATGGCATGTGCGAAAATTAAAACCGCATCATATAGTCCGTTTAATATAATTTAAGTAAATTTTGACAATTCTCGAAAATAAGTGCAGCCACTATGTATCCTTCCGCCACAGCTGTTCTGTCGGTGAAGAAAACTATCTTTGTAAACAAACTACGAATTCAATTGCAAGCATTGAGAGACTGACAGCTATTTTCCAGTACTTAGGCTACTATAGCTGGTCGCCATTCCCATATGTTTTATTGTTGTTGTGATCACATAATATACTAGTTAGGGTTCTGTTTTATTTTATTGGTGGGGTGGGGAACTATATTTAGCGTCTTTCGTGAGATGTGATTTTTCTGTGGATCTTCTTATGAGAGAGTGGCGATTGGAAATTGCATTGTTTTGATGATGCATTGAAAAATTTTGTCCGTTCCGAAATAGCATTCAATTTACTATTACTCAAAAGTTGTAACTTCATCGAAAGAACTAAAAGCGATAAATGTATCGCTGTTCGTATCGATGCGATAAATGTTCACCAAATAAATATCATTGCATTTTTTATATAATGAACTACACTAAAAGGGCGCTTATTTACACCACGCACATTTGAAAACCTCCCTCAAGAACACAACTTAATAAATACGTCACTGTTAATATCGATGTGCGAAATGCACATTCTAAACATGTTAAGCAAATTTAACTTATACGCAAAAATCGTTTAAGTTTCAATCAAATAAAAGTCCAAATACATTTTAAATATTCTAACATCCATTTCAGAAAACATTATTTACAAAACACACAAACTTACTGTTTACTTCGTAATTCCTAAACACGTGCCGAACTTTGGATGATTTATTCACTAAAATCACTTGTCGGCTACAGATACGAAATAATTTATTTGTTGACTTATGCAATTAACACAAAACACTTGAACTATTTCTTGAAACCAACAAATTCAAGCTTCACAACGTAAACAATTTTTCGCTCGAGCTTCGCGATGGTCACACAAAATAGCGGACCACAGCACACAACAAACCCTTTTACAAAGCGGCAGACATATGCCGATAGTTCATTTCACTGAGGAGACTGTTCTAAAAAGGCAGCTACGATGAACTACACTTAATGAAATACGTAAATACAAAAATCATTAACTGCATATATAATTTTCCGACATCACAAGCAAGGAATTCTCGCATATAGATAAATTATTATGGAAGAGATCACAATGGCAACGGCTTTTTTCCCGGACGGGTGGAGACCATAGACAACAGACTCAACGGAGATTGTTGGAGGGAGACGTTCCACATAACCGTGATGTTCGCATGCTCTACCATCTTTGGTATTTTATACTATTATAAATGGGAAAGTGTGTGTGTTTGTATGTTCTTCTTTCACGTCAAAACAGAACAACGGATCGAAGTGATTTTTTGCACAGAGATAGTTGGTGGGCTGGTAAATAACATGGGCTACATTACATCGTTAACAAAATTAATTCTGACATTTTGAAATATGTACAAGGAGTAATAACGGAGTATTTATCAGTAGACACAATCACGAACACAGAACAGAGCAATACCTATACTGTAGAGTTCCTGAATTCTCTACAGTGGTCAGGTGTGCCCCCACATAAGCTCAAACTAAAATTAGGCGTTCCGGTCATGCTTATGGGAAATTAAGATGCACCGCGGTTATGTAACGCGACGAGGTTTAGTGTCACAAAATGCATTAGTTATCCCTATAAACACGCGCGCGAAGCCGAGGGTAAAAGCTAGTCATATTTATAAATATTTTTAAAGCCGTGTATTGTGTATTGGTCTATGAACGCAAATTTAACCATAAATTTTTAATTATAAATAATTTTCCTTATTATAATTTTTAATTGCGAGTACTATTTTCTTTTACAATCATCGCAACGAGCGCCAACATAATAACACGAATCCTGCAACAACCATCAGCTGACACAGTACTTTGCAAATAGGGGCGTTTACTTTCTACATACTGTGTAGGTTGGTCACAACTCTGTCAAATTTTATTGAAGTTATGTGAAACAGAGTATACCAAAGCTGAACTATTCTTGTGAAATATGCGATTTTTTCGTACTGAATTCAACAATAAAGCAATCGGCTTTATTGTCTCTGGTGTCGTACAATAATGCTATTGAAATAAACAAGTATTAATAGTGCTGTATTTATTTTAAAAGCAGATAAATTAATTTTATAGAGCTGTGAAACAATTTGCAGCAGAAACCTATACTACTCGCGAAGCGTTTTTACAATTGTCGTTCAATAAAAGTAACCACAGATTATGACAAATGATTTTGAAAGGTGTTTTCTGAATACTTTTTGAGATTTTCCTATAATATTAATTTTCATAAATATAAAATAAACCTCACAGATAAAAAAAACTGGGCAATAAGCTTCCCATGTTTTTCACATTTTAATGCGTAAGATTAACTTATTATGACGTCTTCATGTATTTTAAATAGTTTATCTCCGGTTTTTGATATTTTATTTATGCTTAAAATTTATTTAGGATACTCGCTGAGTGTTTTATTCTGTAGAGTTAGACAGTGTCGAATTGTAATAAGTGTCTGTTCTACCAGCATAAACAAAAAAAAACGAGAAGTTAATTGTTATTGACTTTTGCCTAAGTAATTCGTCTGTAAATAAACGGCAATTTTTGCTCTCTTTTGGAGAAGATAAAACAAGTGAAAATCAAGAATTTATTGGATTTGCTGTGAGAATAGCAGAGTAACACGCAAAGCTTTGAAGTTATTTTTCTGCAGAAGTCTTGAAAATAAAGAAACAGAATGTTCTGCGGTGTTTGAGCAAGCACCCGAGATTTGCTCCTGGGAGTTGTTTCTGAAACGTATTTAGCCTGGAGTTGGAGCATTTCCACATCTTTAATTAAAAATTTTTTATCTCGGCGAGGTACGAGCTGTGCGAAACAAAGACTTAACACAATAAAAAAGAATCGGAAATAAAGCCGGCCACCTCGGGCATTTATTCTTCTTAGCTGACGTTTTATTAATGCACGTAGGGGCCGCGGTGGTGTAGTGGTTGGACTACTCGCCTCTCACCAAGGCGAACCGGGTTCGACTGCCGGCGGGGTCGCCCCCGCATTTTCGCATGTGATGGGAATCGTGCCGGGCGATGCCGCTAGTCGGCAGGTTTTCTCGGGGATCTCCCGTTTCCCCTGCCCTTGCATTCCGGCATTGCTCCATACTAAACCTCGCTTCACCCTCATCTGGGCTCAAGTAGAGGACGTACACAAAATGAAAAATGTACAGGGTTCACATAAAGTATTAATAATGTTACTCGTGGACACGTTGAACTCCGTGTTGAAGACATACACCGGGACGCGTGCTCAACCAGGGACAACCTGCTGGTTAGCTACGTCATCGCGGCGTCAAGAATGATTGACATCTGACCTGGACTGACGTCACTGATTTTCCGAAATAGTCTGTGGCTGCAGGCAAGTGCAAGAACTTTCCAGCTAATGACTCCCTCGACGCAACCCTAAAGCCGAAATTACACGATACCTGCAGCCGTACTTGGTTCTTGTGCAAGCTTCTACAAGGGCTGGTGCACGAGCCGATATACCAGCCGCTATATGAGCCGCCATGGAATATTCATATTACACGACAGCAGTTCGCGTACTAGCATTTGGCACCCTAGGTGGAAGCGCAGTGTGTGGTTTGTAGTGAATATGAACCGCATTCGTAGAACTGCTACCAGTTAGTAACTTGCGTAAGTCTATAAAAAATAGCTAGCAAAACCTAATATTGCTATATTACTGTTCGCTTTTTACATAAATTATTTGCTTACTAGTATAGTTTCATTCATTTTCTTGAAAACGACGCGAAGTCACTAGAGTAGGAGTGTGTTATTTTTAATTTTGATGAAAAATTCTGGCCGGTTGCCAAAAATGGTTTTGCTTTACGTACTGGGATATTACTGCATGTATAATTTAATGATAAAAAAATCTTGGGTACGGCGGAGTTTGAAACTCACGCCCAAAAGTTACATAATTCTCGCGAGCGCCGCAACTTTACCACTGTACTACCAGTTGACACACCGGATGATGAGTTTATTATAATAAAGATATACTTAATCTTTGAGTTAATTTTTTTCACACGGTAGTTAATGTTTAAGTATTTAGAACGGTTTTTAGCAGTAATTGAAAGTTGTCATCACCAATATTATTCGTTGTTGTATTTCAAATCTATTTGAAAGAGTTTCAACCTCACAGATGTATAATCAAGATGGAGGCGTCCTTTTCAGTTTCTTAATCAACTCGTTTCAAGTAGTAGCCACGGGGAGCGCCCTACGCTCTGAAACTGCGATGTGATTGGCAAGGTACGAAACCTCGTATGGGACCTGCCACGAAAAATAGGATGTGCCCAATTACCAAACCTGGTGCGAAATCTGGCCGTACAAGGAGGGAAATACCATGACGGGTGTCTCACTAGCCCGTATAACGGCCGTTATGGCGGACCTTGCACGATCTTTTACGGAATCTGGTATCGCGTAACATCGCCTGTAGTGTGAAGAAGGTTCTGGGTCAGGGCACCTATCCTATAAATACGGCCGCAACCGGAAAGTCGAATAGACGTGTGGTGAACTGTGGTGAATAGCGAACCAATATCGGGCCATCGAGGAACGTTAAAGAAGAGGACCGACGGCGAAAGAGGATGTGAGAGAATACGACAGAAGGAGCTGTATCAGACTAGTGGAGTACGACTGTGTATGGGAGCGCTCGGGGTACTGCAGAAAATTTCCCTCAGGTATGACTGGTGATATGTTGACTGTAAGGAGGTTGCACACACTGGACGAGCTGTAAAGACTCGATTGTTAATACTGAAACCCTCCGATATAGAACATAGTTGGGAATTCGACAAATGTTAGAAAACTGTTTTAAAGACTGGTTGTAAGTATTTTATTGAGGTAATTTCTGTAAGGTGGTGGGCAATTATGTAAATATTAGCTGTAAACAGCAAGTGATAGTCATTATGGTAGACATACAAGTCTTACTTTGAATAATTATTTAGACTGCGTATAAATAAACGAGGATATTATTATTAGCTCTTTTATTTTATCTAGACCTCCATGTTTAAAGAATCTGGCTATGCCTAGAGACATTAAAAACTTACAACAGTACGGACACAATGTGTGCAAACCATGTCCTTTTAATTCCTGACTAAAACAACACCCTTAAGCCCCTCATGGGCACGCTCCTATTCGGGTGTGAGACTATTGATCACTGTCGTTTTATAAATGTAATGATCGCTAGAGAAAATGCATTTCATTTAGAATTTAATCGGACTCGCCAAAGGGGACTACAACGTATAATCAATCACTCTTTTCGCTCAATTAATCGTTCTACGACTCTCACGAATCCGTGAGAGACGATTTCGTGATACAACCTGCGCATCTTGCGTAAAGTACTTGAAAACTTTCTTAATGCCAGTTTACTTTAACAAATTAACGAAGTCAATACAGTGACTATCTATGTATACTGCTTCCGGAGTTCCAGTACATGTGATGTCCCAGGTCAAAGGACAATTATCTCAGTCAATGATGTTTTGTCTGAAACTTCCTTTGTTTATGCGAACACACGCACAGAAAACACAAAGTTTAATTTAGAAAAAAAATTTATACGCTAAACCGGAAAAGAGATCACCTAATTGGAATCCCGTTAAACATTACAAAAACTCGCAGCACGCCATAGATAAACGCAAATGAATAACGATAAATGAAAGTTAGAAAACATTTATACACAACTTTAATAAACGCAGGAACTTTAATTTAAAAAAAGTCATAACTGTATCCGCTGTAACACAAGTGATAACAATTTTGCAGTTTAAAAAGAAAAAACTCAATATTTCACGCTTTACAATAGTTTTCTGAAGCTAGGAAATGGAAAAAAGGGGGGCGTCGGGGGGAGGAATATGCAAATGAAGGAATCGAGATTCGTTCCTGTAGGATTTCTAACCACATTTGCAACATAAAAAAGAGGTGTGGGAGAAAAGGGTTAGAATAGAATGAAAATCAGCAAAAAAAAAAGAAGAGGTTGGGAAACAGTTGGCAAAAAGTTGGTAATTTTTTTAGGACTCGAACGGATGTCGGTCAGTTGGCAGGACTGCCGCTGACAGTCTCACTTTGCCCGAACATGTCAGGGTGTCCCCCTGAGAATTCCCCTGCGACCATTATATGTTTCGGGTCGCCAGCTTTTCCCTAGAGTGACCTAGCAGTGATGAGCAACAGTAAACTCTTTCTGGGTGTTATTTCGACGAAACTCGTACGAAATTTTCTTATTGTAGCATCGCAACTGCGATATTAAAAGACAAGCTCATCCATGTACAACGTTATAGCAACAGTCCGATAGTAATAATACTTTAATACAACGATCTTAGCGATTAGATATTACCGAACCAGTCAGAGAGAGCGTGGCTTGAATTACAAACCTTATCGAAACCAAAGTGTACCATTACCGTAAGAACTAACCACACAAAAATGCATTTTTAAAATAATCTGCATTACTGGTGTTAATGACACACATTACCGTGATATCGATGTTAAAAATGTCATTCGTGCTCCGGATAAAAGTTCATACATTTTTTTGAGATCCCTTATTGGCCGTTCACGGTAAAATGAGCACTTTCGAAAACCGTGCTTAAGATCCATTTGTATGCATCTTGAGAATTCTTCCACAGCATATAAAATTAACATTGCCATGGACATAATCGTTTTATTCATACGTCTGTCAAGTGAAACTATGATGTTATTATAGAAGCAAATATTTTTAAAATGTTCTAGTTCTTTCTCTTATAAGCATTAAAAAAATAACAGTATAAGAAATCATTTTTGTATTCACGAATGTTTACGTAACACCTTTAATTCAACGTTAACATATTGAACTACTTACTCGCACTCGCCCCTCCGAATAAGTAACAAGAAATTAATTGTATAGATGTATAAAACCATTATGTTTTAATGGAATGAGAGAACCACTTCATGAAAATGTAATTAAAAAGTAATAAATCCAAATGCGCGTGGGAGGTCAAAGGCCCACCAAGAGAAATTTCGGGTCCCTCAGCAATGCGTGCTGTGGGGCCCCTTACCACCACCTCGCCAAAAATCGACCATTTACAACAACATAAATAGTCATCATCCACGCAAAAAAAGTTAATACGCTTCGAGTGTCGAAATTAGATTTTTACGTAATACTTCGCTTTATAAATAAAAATGTACGTGTCGGGCCCGACCCAGGCTACTCCCGGTCCCTGAGCATTGCAACCCCTTGTCACCAGCCCCCTTCGCCGACCACCACTCCCCCGTGACGGGCATGAGACGCCGAGAAGCTCTAGGACAATTAAATATTCGTTGTGACGAAATGATGCGCGGCGGTACGAACACACAGAGAAACCAGTGATTATCGCTGACTACTGTTAAAAATTTCCATATATTTATGGAATGTTTTACGGAAATGTACGGTGTATATACGGAAAGGCAATCCGCAATGACGAAAAACGGAGTTAAGTCCGTAGATACAAAATACGGAAAGTCTCCGTATTCCCTTTGGCTTCGAGTTACGGGGACGAACAATGCCGATTATACACGAAGCTTTCTTCGCCACTGTAACGAGAAAATTATCATTTCTGCGGCAGTTCAGGTTATCCACGTGACTATGACCTATTCTTTTAAACATTAAAACATAGCATCAGGCGTCTGTAACATTTGGCATCACTAAAAATACACTAAGTTTAATAAAAACTGAATTTTTGCTTTTATCTTTGGATTACAAATACAAAAGTTATACCTTGCTCTTCGAGTGAGAGTTGTAAGTGAATGGATAGAGTCATGAATCGGTTATTTTTTGACCCGGGTTCAAACCTCGCTTAAGTACAAGATATTTTAACTTTTTCAATATTATTTTTATACACGGTAGAACACCCACATAACGAAAAACAAATACATTTTCATCATCTCTTTATATTTTAAACGGAAAGTACAGAAAACTAACTTGGAAATTAACGGAGAGGTTCCGTGAAATTTACGGGAAGTCCATTTCTGAAAATCAATGTGTCCGTAATTTTACGGAGAGTTTACGGACACTTCTGAATAAATTTTTCCCAGCACTTTTCCGTAAAATGATTTTTTTTTTTAACAGGTAGTAAATACTTACGTATATACGATTCTAGAAACAAGGATGCCCGCTCACGTCTATTATGAGGCAAAACAGAACAAATAAAAACTAGCAAATATATATACTGTTTTTAAATGGATAATTAGCTAGCCGATGCATAATAATACATCTAAGCAATATACTTACATTGTAATAATTATTCGACAATATTGCTGATACTCGGATATGTACTGAGTGGCACGACCAAATTTTTTCCACGGCAATTTTTATCTTTTTGCGAAACATAAGGAAATGTAATGTGACGGAATCACTGTGGCCCGCATGTTTCGCACGCACTGATATTATTTTATTTATTTATCTTTTAATAAATAAGATAATTAGGAAAATCATGAAAGTAGAGCAGAAACATTTGCGTTACTTCCAGACCAATTAAGTCTCCTATTACGAAAATATAAATCAAATACACAAAAAAAAACTATTACTAACGTAAAAAGAAGTGATTATTGTAGTAAAATATCAATGTTGAGAGTGCTTCCATTGTCGTACAGTGAGTGTGTGGCATGGGAAGTCAGACACTGCGGTGCATCTGACGGCCAGTTTTACCGCAGGAGTCTTTGAACCGAATCATAAGCTAATCCAGTGTTGATTGCATTAGAAAAACGAGGGGGAGCAGTGGGAGTATTAGACAGTATTAGACACTATCTTTCACAAAACACCACAAAAGGAAATCCAGAGGCTTAAAAGAACGAACGTCTTCCCTTTCGTTGGATCGAGGATGGAACTAGATACGAAGACCGGTTTTTTTAGTACAACCCCATTTCTACTTTTTTTGCGTTTCTTTATTTAGGGGGCTAGAAGGGCTAATGTACACAATTCATTAATCTGTGAAACAATGCTGATCTGTAAATGCCCCAGGCGAACTTTTTAAAAGCATTTAAATAATAGAAACTAGCAATTCTTTTCTTTATCTCTTTTTAGATACTTTTATCAAATTATTTTTTTACAGTAATAAAGAGTGTCACCAATTAAATATATACGACAAATGGGATGTTTAAAAATGTATAAAGCCGTAAAAACCTTTAAAATGTAATGATTAAATATACACATCTGTGCGTGGGCTTAATTTTCGAATATAATTTATTCATGACTTTTTATGCAGCCAGTTCACAGAAAATTTATGATACTGAATGTCAATTAAGCAAAAACAATTTAACAAAGTATTTTTTTTATCAAGACTCTCGTTATAAGGTCTATGATGACAGATCCACAAAATAATACTAACGTACACACATTTACTCCTCAGTAAATCGACCGCGAGATTTACGAAGGAAAATAGTTTGTATTTCCGTTATGAAGATGCGGTATGCGAAAATCCAGTATTCACCCCACCGGGAATCTAAACCCACTTAGAAGTATTTTGGAGGCGAGTGCGCTAACAACTGCGCCACAGGGGCCCCTGATTCTAAACCTCAACCACAACATGAAAGATTAAAATCTAGGCGCCCCCAGGCAGGTAACTTCAGAGAAAACAGGCAACAAATAATTTACACACGATATACCACTAAAAATAAAAATAAAAATGGAACTAAAACTTAAAATATCAATGTGCAAACATTCAGCAAAACTGTAAACACAACAGCAAAAAAATTCGCCAGCAATATACGAAGAGAATATCTCAGGTTCTAAAAAAAAATTTTTCATATAAATGCAAATTGCTATTTGCGTTACTCATAATCTGCTCGCTGAAAATAATCCACGTGTCAGTCGCTTCAAATTGGAAACGTGGTGTATGGTGTGGGAGAGGGATGGGTTGTTGGAAAAAAAAAAAAAAAAAGCAGTAAACGTTTTCAATCCTTCTTTGTTATACGCAACTGCGGTCAACGCAGCACTAATGCAGGTAACACACAAGCTGCAGGTTTCTGGATATCGAGTTGGCTTCTCGCCGAAGATTATTGAAAATAAACGAAAGTTGATAATCTTCAATGGAAGTTTTTATTTCTGGAAAAAATACTGTACTGCAGTGGCGTTTATTCCATAAACGCATCATGCTGCTATCTAGTATTTATTTCCACAAACGGGAGCGACTAGATATGAATCGTACTCTCAACCAACAACACGGGCAGGATACGCAGGCGTTCTGTTTGCGTCATCCAGTCCTAATTTTTCTCTAAATAATATTCGGTTTAATTATTATTACATTAATTTCGTTTCCATTTTTAACTAATGTTGGGTATTATAAAACGGTAAATACATGTGGAGCGTAAACAAAGGCGGAAGTTGCGTTTGTTACTAGAAATTGACAATAAAAACCACACCCCGGCTTATATCAACTATTTATTGTATTGTAAAGTGTGTAATATATCATATTTTAATGGTATTTAACTAAATTTTATCTAAAACATTCAAATATGTGGGGCGTTTATACTGCACGCCCTGTAAAAAAAAAAAAAAACTCTCTACGCGTCACTGTTGTACTGAAATGAGTGAGTGAAGTGATTTCGGCGACTCTTAACATCGAGGTCTTGAGAGCCGATGAGGGTGAAGCGAGGTTGAGTATGGAGCAATACCGGAATGCAAGGGCAGGAGAAACGGGAGATCCCCGAGAAAACCTGCCGACTAGCGGCATCGTCCGGCACGATTCCCATCACATGCGAAAATGCGGGGGCGACCCCGCCGGCAGTCGAACCCGGTTCGCCTTGGTGAGAGGCGAGTAGTCCAACCACTACACCACCGCGGCCCCTACGTGCATTAATAAAACGTCAGCTAAGAAGAATAAATGCCCGAGGTGGCCGGCTTTATTTCCGATTCTTTTTTATTGTGTTAAGTCTTTGTTTCGCACAGCTCGTACCTCGCCGAAATAAAATTTTTTAATTAAAGATGTGGAAATGCTCCAACTCCAGGCTAAATACGTTTCAGAAACAACTCCCAGGAGCAAATCTCGGGTGCTTGCTCAAACACCGCAGAACATTCTGTTTATTTATTTTCAAGACTTCTGCAGAAAAAAAGTACAAAGCTTTGCGTGTTAATCTGCTATTCTCACAGCAAATCCAATAAATTCTTGATTTTCACGGGTTTTATCTTCTCCAAAAGAGAGCAAAAATTGCCGTTTATTTACAGACGAATAACTTAGGCAAAAGTCAATAACATTTAACTTCTCGTTTTTTTTGTTTATGCTGGTAGAACAGACACTTATTACAATTCGACACTGTCTAACTCTACAGAATAAAACACTCAGCGAGTATCCTAAATAAATTTTAAGCATAAATAAAATATCAAAAACCGGAGATAAACTATTTAAAATACATGAAGACGTCATAATAAGTTAATCTTACGCATTAAAATGTGAAAAACATGGGAAACTTATTGCCCAGTTTTTTTATCTGTGAGGTTTATTTTATATTTATGAAAATTAATATTATAGGAAAATCTCAACAAGTATTCAGAAAACACCTTTCAAAATCATTTGTCATAATCTGTGGTTACCTTTTATTGAACGACAATTGTAAAAACGCTTCGCGAGTAGTATAGGTTTCTGCTGCAAATTGTTTCACAGCTCTATAAAATTAATTTATCTGCTTTTAAAATAAATACAGCACTATTAATACTTGTTTATTTCAATAGCATTATTGTACGACACCAGAGACAATAAAGCCGATTGCTTTATTGTTGAATTCAGTACGAAAAAATCGTATATTTCACAAGAAAACTTCACCTTTGGTATACTCTGTTTCACATAACTTCAATAAAATTTGACAGAGTTGTGACCAACCTACACAGTATGAAGAAAGTAAACGCCCCCATTTGCAAAGTACTGTGTCAGCTGATGGTTGTTGCAGAATTCGTGTTATTATGTTGGCGCTCGTTGCGATGATTGTAAAAGAAAATAGTACTCGGAATTAAAAATTATAATAAGGAAAATTATTTATAATTAAAAATTTATGGTTAAATTTGCGTTCATAGACCAATACACAATACACGGCTTTAAAAATATTTATAAATATGACTAGCTTTTACCCTCGGCTTCGCGCGCGTGTTTATAGGGATAACTAATGCATTTTTGTGACACTAAACCTCGTCGCGTTACATAACCGCGGTGCATCTTAATTTCCCATAAGCATGACCGGAACGACTAATTTTAGTTTGAGCTTATGTGGGGGCACACCTGACCACTGTAGAGAATTCAGGAACTCTACAGTATGTGTATTGCTCTGTTCTGTGTTCGTGATTGTGTCTACTGATAAATACTCCGTTATTACTCCTTGTACATATTTCAAAATGTCAGAATTAATTTTGTTAACGATGTAATGTAGCCCATGTTATTTACCAGCCCACCAACTATCTCTGTGCAAAAAATCACTTCGATCCGTTGTTCTGTTTTGACGTGAAAGAAGAACATACAAACACACACACTTTCCCATTTATAATAGTATAAAATACCAAAGATGGTAGAGCATGCGAACATCACGGTTATGTGGAACGTCTCCATCCAACAATCTCCGTTGAGTCTATTGTCTATGGTCTCCACCCGTCCGGGAAAAAAGCCGTTGCCATTGTGATCTCTTCCATAATAATTTATCTATATGCGAGAATTCCTTGCTTGTGATGTCGGAAAATTATATATGCAGTTAATGATTTTTGTATTTACGTATTTCATTAAGTGTAGTTCATCATAGGTTCCTTTTTAGAACAGTCTCCTCAGTGAAATGAACTATCGGCATATGTCTGCCGCTTTGTAAAAGGGTTTGTTGTGTGCTGTGGTCCGCTATTTTGTGTGACCATCGCGAAGCGCGAGCGAAAAATTGTTTACGTTGTGAAGCTTGAATTTGTTGGTTTCAAGAAATAGTTCAAGTGTTTTGTGTTAATTGCATAAGTCAGCAAATAAATTATTTCGTTTCTGTAGCCGACAAGTGATTTGAGTGAATTAATAATCGAAAGTTCGGCACGTGTAATAATTTTTAGGTATAAGATAAATTTGCTTAACATGTTTACAATGAGCATTTCGCACATCGGTATTAACAGTGACGTATTTATTAAGTTGTGTTCTTGCGGGAGGTTTTCAAATGTGCGTGGCCTAAATAAGCGCCCTTTTAGTGTAGTTCAATATATAAAAAATGAAGTGATATTTACTAGGTGAACATTTATCGCATCGATACGAACAGCGATACATTTATCGCATTTAGTTCTTTCGATGAAGTTACAACTTTTTAGTAATAGTAAATTGAATGCTATTTCCGAACGGCCAAAATTTTTCAATGCATCATCAAAACAATGCAATTTACAATCGCCACTCTCTCATAAGAAGAACCACAAAAAAATCACATCTCACGAAAGACGCTAATTATAGTTCCCCACCCCACCAATAAAATAAAACAGAACCCTAACTAGTATATTATGTGATCACAACAACAATAAAACATATGGGAATGGCGACCAGCTATAGTAGCCTAAGTACTGGAAAATAGCTGTCAGTCTCTCAATGCTTGCAATTGAATTCGTAGTTTGTTTACAAAGATAGTTTTCTTCACCGACAGAACAGCTGTGGCGGAAGGATACATAGTGGCTGCACTTATTTTCGAGAATTGTCAAAATTTACTTAAATTATATTAAACGGACTATATGATGCGGTTTCAATTTTCGCACATGCCATTTTTGTGAGGACAAAAATTATTTTTATATTTACAATTTAACTGGATATACATACCCTACCACCAATAGTAACCAAAACATTTAACCACGACAAAAAATCAAATGTTACCGAGTCATAAGAAAACAAAAATCAAACAACAAAATGATAAAACAAACTTTTCTGCTCATAAACAAGTAACGAAAAAAAAATAGACATCAGCAACCCAAGCGTAAAAAATAAACCATATTATAATTTAAATTAAATTAAATAAAACTCATTTAACAGGGAAATACAATGGAACTCTCGTGGTTTTACACAGATATAAATCATATTTGCACGGAATATGAACCATTAGTACTAGTGAATAAATTACAAAAATACTGTTACGAATCGCCGGTCGGCACCACGCGGGCAGGCGAAATAAGAGGCAGGCTATCGAGCGGCGGCGGAATATCATTTACCTCAAAGCGTGCCGCATTAATTTTTTATTTTTTTTTCACCCAAGCTGCTTACCCTGGCAGTATCGTTTTTCGGCCGATATGTGTGGAATGCTCTGGATTGCTGACCTCGTCTCTTAGCGCAACTCGTAGTGTGTGGAAACTTGAAGATGGTCAGGGCTAGACTATAAAAATTACGTCAGACCTCCGAGACGGCAGTTTCGAGTTGGAGTGGCTGAGTGGATGACTGGCGGGATTCCGAGTGAACGGCGTGGTCAGTTGTGGTAAGAGGAAGGTGGCGACTGCGGATGTGAACATTTGAAGTACGTGGCTGGAGCCAGGACTGTTAGATCAAGTGCGTGAGTTGAAGACATTATAAATAATGAAAACAGACTGAACATATACTAATAATGGGCACGAATTAACTGACAAGTAATCAAGATCATTAAGAAGGACGTTAACTAAAGTTGAAATAAACAATAAATTGTGCGCTCAGTATTAAACAGAAAGAGTAACAATGGTTACAGCTAACTGATGTTACAAAGTAGCAGAGTGAATAAATTAGAAACCAAATTTCGTTTCTTTTTATTATATATTTTTTTACTATTAAGACATCCATCTCTTACGAACTCAGATACGCCCCGCAGGTGACTGCATCGTGTTACAATACCATATAAAACAAAGCAAATAAACAAGATAAATTATCAGCCAATAAAAAATGGGAACGACACGAAAGAACTATGCTTGTAAGACGACGAAAAGAAACAAGTAATAAGCCCTAAGCCATGACACAATTGGATCATGCCATTCGTTCCTTCCTAAAAAGAATGTAGGTTACTAATAGAAAAATAATCACATTTTACCGTTAACACTAGCACGTCTACGAAGTATTTTTTAAAGGACTTTCCTTTGGGAACACTTCCGCTATCATATCGGGCATCAAAATAAACTCGCACACTTGTGAGCGTAAAGAGATGTTTGCGTCCGCCAATGAAGATTGGAATAGTCGTGATCGGGTAAGAATATTCCATCCAATATTCTTGGCAAAGCTTTAACCGCATTGATGTGTGATTCAATTGACGTAGTTCCCAACAACCGCCGCTATATGACACCACAGACTGCAGCGTCAAACGTCCTGAAAAACGTGGACCAGCGGGCAGAAATGACGCCGTCGGATATTAAAAATGCATTATGTTAAATCTGTGCCACATAAAGTCGAACATGTAAATATTACATATGGTTATCTCCCCTCCCCCCTTCCCCCACCCTTCACACACACACACATGGTGTGTTTTCAACAATGCCGACAAACTCGACTATGTTATTCCATATTAAAATATAAAACGAAAACTTATGAAGCACTTTTCCCGTAATTATAAAAGGAGTTATGGCTCCCCGAAAATCGAATTTTGAAATGCTTTCAGTCAAAAATATCAGAAAGTAATTGCAACGAAGTATAACAAATCGGGTTTGCCACCCTATGTTTACATGACACTTTGCAATATTGAGCTGTAAACAATTTATTACGACAAATAATGAATCAGCACGTCTAAACTAATAGAAACGTTCGTCTTGTCGCGGAACACTCTCAGGTGAACGGTTTTCCAGAAAACATCCAGGTAAGTTCAAACATCATGTAAGCGGTCTGCCAGGCAGACAACACACAACGCCCGTTGGAAACCATGGTAAGACTATTTAGCAGTTCCTGAATACAGAATTGTTAGTGCACTAACGTTTGTAAATGTAGGCGTTTATAATCCTTCAACATAAGAAATTCTTTTACGACACTATAAGCTGCCTTGTGGCTTATTTTGCAGTCACAATACCACTTCATCACAAGTGTGCCCTTTTTATACTGCACAGAAAATAAACGTGCCATCATTGACTTGATAACAATGACCTTAAGATCATATTTATCTTTTTTTTCTTTTTTTTTTTAAATTTGGTTATCTGAGAGAGGTTTCGTAAAATGCCCCCTTAATGTAGTTGTTAGTTGTCAAATCATTATAGTTTTGAAAATGTATCACACAAAAATTCCGACACAAGCGTGTTCTAGACCGGTTCAAAAAGTTGAAGTCTAAACTCGGGATACCGCATTTGTGTTACAAGCTACGAAAGGAACAAAAAAAAAAAAATTTCCTATACAATTTATGGTTTAAAATATTTTTTTTAATGAATGTTAACAGTATCCCTGGAATGAACAAAAAATTCATTTACGAAACGTTTGACCCCTATTTTCAACCAAATTCATAGTGCCAATACTTGTTCACCTGCTTATAAATGACACTCGTACTGAATCAGTATGTTCTGCACGCCATACAAATTGTATTAAATGCAATTTGATTGGAATAATTTATTTAGGAGCAAAGCCTAGTATGCTGTAGAATTCGGGAAATTAAGACTTTTGAGCTTTATATTTTGAAAATTGCAATGATTTGACAACTAATAACTGCATTAAGGGGGCACTTTTGAAAAACTCCTTCAGGCAACCAAATAAATAAATTTATGTGAGATATGACTTTAATGCAACTCACTAGAAATCACATCTAGCACACGACTCTGTGCACAAGTACAGCGAGTATCCGGGTACCAACGCGAAACTGTCGTGTAATTTTCTTTTGGATATAAGGCCCAGTTGCGGATTATAAAACGAAGCGGATGCTTCTAATAGCTGCTGCGAGGTAGACTGTCCGTGATTTGTGCTGGAAAGTCTCCAGGGAACAGCCGACCATTTTTCTTGCAGCGATCTAGCAAGTGAAGTTAGCAATGCTGGTGTTTGGGGTCTGGTGCGTAGTCGGCGTTCTAATACATCCTAGAGGTGTTTGATGGGATTGAGGACTGGGCTCTGGGTTGTCCATAAACCACTCACGAACAGACCGTGCTCCATGGAAGCATTGGCATGCTGAAACACAGCCGAACTCGTCTTCTACCGCAGACAACACGCATTTGGTCAAAATATCATAGTTTTCCAACTTTAACGTGCCCTGTACTGTTACGAAATGACTCCAGTCCCTTGCACCAAAAAACACTCAGATACAGTCACACCCGTCTTTACCGAATTTCACCGTGGGCACTATGCATACCTGCATGTAAGGTTCGCCTGAAATTCGCCACGTCCAAATCCTCCCAACGGACTGCAACACTGTATAACGTGATTCATCACTCCGTATCGTGCGTCTCTAGTCGTCCATATTTCAATGGCAGCGCTCTTTATATAGGCTGTTCAAGGTAAAGTGAGCAATTTTGAGGCCCTTGTTACTTTTTCTATTCAGACATTGTTTATCCTTCTATCACTTTTTTGAATAAATAATGGCATGTAAGTAATAAACATACTGTGTACATTCCACCACACTAGGAAGTTAACGTCTACGGCTAAAATACATTATATTTATCGACTAATATTCCAAATGAGAGGGCTTTCAAAGTGCTCATTTTGCCGTTAGTAGTCTATATTACCGAACGCGGCGAGTTCACATGATAAATGCGCCGGTTATGGGCAGGCACCTGAGCTTTGAACCCCATTCCTCGTAACAACTGGCGCACAGTCGTGGTGCTATCTGCACAATTAATGGCACAGCGAAATTCACGGGTGATGGTGTCGCACAGTGACATGCAATGTTCCCGTACTACCTTCTTCAATGCTCGACGGTCCCTGGATGCCAAAATCAGGTGGCCTACCTGGCCGTGGTTTTTATTGTGGTCTTGCATTCCCGTTTCCACTTCACAATCACATACCCGGCGGTCGACTTCGGGCGGAAGTAGCCCTGGTGTTCAAAGTCTCTGATCTACCTTGTTCCACCCATTCTGCCAGTATCGCGTAGCACTCACTAACATAAGAGATTCACGCCTCCTTTATCGCAGCAGTTGCGGTCTTAGTGACATCTAGGCGCGAGTTTAGATTTACAGAGGGGTGTTGGAATATTTTTGATAAGATAGTATATTTTTACACTACCTGATGTTCGTGTTCCAAGTATAGTAAGATTGTTATTTCGGCATTCGATCATGCAAAATAGTGTACATTTGTGTGTGTGTATATATATATATATAAACTTATCATTTTTAAAACATAAATTATTGACATTAGGAAAATAAAAACAACAGTTTCTACAACTTCCTGAAATTAAGACACTTAGGGCCCAAACTGCCTTTAATTTTCTAACATCCAAATGTCAAAAGTGGAACGAAAAAGAAACTATTATATCTACAGCCGTCTATGTCGTGACACGAGCATAAGTTTTAAACCATACCTACTACAGTCAATTCACTATGCAATTAAATGTGCTCTGCAGATCCGTAACAAAAAAAAAAAAAAAAGAATGTATTTGTGCTGTATGTTGTGGCGATAGAAAAACACCAACTACAAAATGGCCAAGATCCAGACCTCTTGAAGCCCCATCTCTCTCACAATATTCGGACATGGAATAAATAAATATAAAACACGAACTATTGTGAACTAACTGAAACACCGATATATTGCTATAGATTCTCCGCCATCTTCTTAATGTGCTTAAATGTAAACAAAACACATTCGGTTGTGTGTTACATTACACAAATAACGTTCATAGCTTTTTACAATTTTAAAGAGTACATCTACAATTAACATTTTACCAAAAAATCACGATATCTGAGTTTATCAATCGGTAAAATAATTGAATAAATGTTATCTGTAAATCGGAACTTTACATTTATTGCTATCGCAACATGCAGTTAAAATATTACGTACTGTTTATTAATTAAATGATTACCTACCTGATTTAATGAATTCAGATTACTCTTACTACTACGTTAAACAATACTCATTACGACCATACGCTCGGCAAGAAACTGGCAAAGAGTTCACCATACGTTAGGTCACTGTCTAATTATGATCCCAGAAACTATAATTTCTCTAACTATAACATAGCACAACTTACCTACACGCGAGCGTGACTTGTTTAAGCCCACTTGAATTTATTCCAGAAAAAATTTGTTCTGAATATGATGGATTGAACGATTTATTGCTCAGCAATAATTTATTCCGCATGGCTTATATCTCTCCGTCTTTCTTACAATTACTTGACAATAACGACTTAAAAAGAATTTGAGCCGACAAAAAAAAATAGCAAACTACAGCAAAAGAAAGTCTGATGCTGTAAAACAACCAGAATCCGGCAATACTCTGCTGAAACACGCTACCGGCAGAAGTGTGGCATAATGAGAAAACGCATTTCGAACATGGAAACCGAGACGAACAATAGTTCAGTCGAATCCGCTAACAACCGGCTTAGTACACTACTGGTGTACTTATTTGCAGTGTGATATTGGATCGTTCGACTCGCTGCAGTTAAACCCATTCTGACCGAGCGAACACAACCTTGTACATGATCCACAGGAAGATTATATCTGGACACGACCGTACACTTAGGGCCGGTTTCACCACGCGAGATAGAGATAATGATAGTTTATCGAGATTGACTGACAAATAATCTCGATTATCTGTATATTATGTTTCACCACGCGCACTGATCTCGATTTTCTCTGAATATGTAGATAAAATATTAACCCGCAGATTTTGGTGGTTTAAATCACATTATCGGAATTTAACTGTAAAACATAGACAAATACTTTGAGAAGGTGACGAGAGGGCAAAGTTATTTAATCGATAACAAAGAGAAAATGGCTCAGGCAATGTACAAATTAATTTTTAAAGGGGAAAGTGATAAAGAGGACTTTATTGTTTGTAGTCCGCGAAATTTTTACGTGAAAGAATAAATTATTTGTAACTTTATGATGAAGAGGATTTTAAAGTACACTTTCGTCTTACGTCAAACACTTGATTGTCTGTTTAAGTCAAACAGACTTTTAATATATTACCTGTTCCACTAACTATTTGAACACGTTCGTCTGAATATGTTTTTCGCGTAAGTTATTTTAGGTCATTCCAGCCTTCAAGTTGTCTGCTGGCCTGTAGTGATCGCGAGATGAACAATTGAAACTATTCACAATCGATTATCACTGTTTCGCAGCATCAGTTTGTTTATTTTCTATGATATAGAAATGTTCTGTTACTAACTCTAACAAAATGAGTTTTTCATGGATGAGAAATTTCTACTTCGCTGTTTCCTTACGACCAAAATACCTTCACGACTTGCCATAATTGTCTCAAAATGATTTCTCCGTACAAGCTCATAGCAAAATCTCTAATGTTTACCAAAAAAAAAAAACGCGACTAAGTCAGAATGTCGAGATTATATTAACGATATATTCTTTACCGCGATTAAACCTGGTGAAATACGCTCGCAACACTATAGAGATTAAAATCGAATTTAAACCTCTCATTGGGATAAAATTATCTCGATATTCCGAAAAGTTAAACTTCGTTGGTGAAACGAGCCCTAAGTGACTCATAATAAACCGTGTTGCTGTTCTATAGGTTAAGATTGGTTCATACCACTAAAGACTGTTCATGATCAAGTGAGCACTTTTGAAATCAACCTTAGAAAAAAGTCACTGCCCATATCTGTATATATTTTAATGGGCGCACTGAGTGACATGCGCCCAGGAAAGTTGGTAACGACGGATGGGAAATAGTTCCGTATATTAACGTCGAATTACAAGTGTTAGGTAACAACTTCTGATCATTTAAATTATTTCTTTCATTTTCTGTGTTTTTTTTTCTAATGCATCTAAGTGTAAAAATGAGCCGATTTGTAAAATATTTACTTTTCTAATACTTTAACAGTTTCGCTTAACCGACGCATAAATAAAATGACGCGGCCCATGGCAATGTTAATCTTACATACGCCGGAAGAAAACACAACGTGCTGACAAGTATATCTTAAGCAGGGCTTTCAAAAGTGCTCGTTTTACCGTGAACAGCCTGTATCACCGAACACAAATCCTACATCTCATAGCACGTGATTACGAAACAAGTAGTGTGTCAGCTTACGTTGAATACGAGTCAAGAATTTCTTATTTGCAACAGCTAGAACAAATGACAGTATGAGTTATCACCAATTGTGAGAAATGACAAATTGATGCTGATTTCGTTTTTAACCATATAACTGCGTGCTAATATATTTTATTTTCTTTTGCCAAATTCCCCAACAATTTCAATGCAAAACATATAACGTTATTAAAAACACTTTTTAACAGATTTAAAAAACTGATCATTGAATAACATTTGGCGTAAATAAAATTTACAGAGTAAATGACCACTAAAAATACTAATCTTACAAAGTGTTCTCTCTACAAAGCCCACCCCATTCTGCTCTCTCTAGCGGTCTGCAGGCCACGGTATAGGCTAGCCAGCCTACGTCAGATGTTGAGGGAATTCCAAACAGGTAGCTCTGATCGTCTTGGCGGCGCACTCACGCCCGATGACGTAGGAAAGACGTCGTACCGTCTCTAGGCAACGCAAGCCAGAGTGTTGCTGAGGGGAAGTAGATGGGCTGGAGGGAGGGAAGCGGTCGACCAGCTGATCGCGGCGCGGAAGTCAGGCATCGACCTGCAGTTCCGCACCGCCGGGCGTCATTGACAGGTAAAGGCTGTTCACGACAAAGTGAGCACTTTATAAATGGACCTTAGAAAAGAAAGGCACTGCCCTTGCATGCATATATTTTAATGGGCGCACTGAGTGACATTCGCCCGGTAAAGTTGGCAACGTCGAATAAAACGTGTTATATAACCTTATGAGATAACAAAATTAATTATTTCACTTTCTGTGTTTTAATGCATCGAAGTGTAAAAATTAGCATAATTGTAAAGTATTTACTTTCTTAATAATTTCACCGTTTCATTTGACCAACGCATGAATAAAGTGATGAGGCCAATGGCAATGTTAATTTTATATAAGGCGGAGAATACACCATGTGAATACAAGTAGCTCTTAAGCAGGGCTATCAAAAGTGCTCATTTTACTGTAAACGGCCTATATGTTGAATAACCCAGCCGGAAAATTTGTGCGGTGTTTCCAGGCACGCTGTCATCGTACACTGAGTAGCCTACGCCGCAATGCCTCGGTCACTGGATGTCACTGGTTTGTGACCGCCTGTGAATCCACTCGCATGAAAACCGTAGCTAGTGTTTTGTCATTCTGTTCCACAGCGTTGCAGACGACGTCTTACTGCTGATAGCGGACATTCTGAACATTTGTAACTTTTATTAACATTCGTACGCATCCAATGCTGCCCTTAAATCGTCAAATATAAGCAGTCCCAACACATTGTCTTTAATTGTTTCTCTATTAAGCCCGTTAAAAAAGTGTAAATGTTAATTTCAGACACCGGTAAATCACTGGATGAACACTCGTTCAGTTGGTCTTTGTAATCCCACCCACCACCAACTTACTGTTCCACGTACATTCCTGGGGTCACGCTGGCTGAACGGTTAGCCTGCTCGCCTACTACCAAGACGATCTGGGTTCAATCCCCGGCCGGGTCACTCCGGATTTTCGCATGTGGGAATCGTGCTGGACGATGCCGTTGATCGGCGGGTTTTCTCGAGGATCCCTTGCATTCCGGCGCTGCTCCATACTCACCTCACTCACCTCCATCGGCTCTCAAGACCTTGTTGTTAAGAGCCGTCCACATCTCTTCACTTACATACATTCCTCAAGAAATGCTTATCGTGACAGTGCCAGACAGAGGAATAACTATAAAAGTATTATTTTCATATTTATGAAAAGTGTTAATGTTATGTCGTTTCTTGTAACAACTTCATGCAAATAAGCAAAGCAATGGAACTACGTGCATGCAAATTATGTTTTCAGGACAGAAAATTTTCACACGATAACTGCCCGAACTACACAGGGTCTCGATGCTGAAAACGTTAATGTCTCTTCTCAGTAAACATGTAACCCAAGGCTAAATAATACTATAATACGATAATCACGGAATTACTAGGGTTATTAATTGCATTCGGAAACGAAATAATAAAACTACTGTTTATAAAAGTTTAATCTTCTGCTGGAAACGGACGCTTATATACGCGAAGCTGGTGATCTTCAAAATCAGGCATAACCGTGCAGGGTATGAAAGTTGATCTGCTGGTTGTGCCTGAGTCCTGGGAGGAAGGACTTGGCGGCAGCAAGTCGGTCCTCGAGAGATCTCTGTACCACACCATTCATCACGGTGTCACACGGAGATCTGGGAGTCGTGGCGCTCTCATGGCGCCTCTGGGTAGAGGGGGAAAGGCAGTAGCGCATATACTATTTTATGCTGGAAGATGTCGCAATGATGCGAATTTTAGTACGTGCATTTTTTTTTTCCTCGACACGTACACAGCAAAGAATTTGAGTAAACTCATTCCCACAAAACAAGAATCAGCTAAATCTCTTCTTTTTTTTTTCGTACACCAGTTATGTTTGTATTCGCGGCATTAGCGCCTGTGTCACTGTAGAAAAATACTGAAATTCAAAAAAACTTGCTGGTATTTATTTACATTCAGTTTTACTACAAAACCCGCGCTTAAACCAAAAAGTAATACATTTACGTTACGTATTTTTTAAATGTCGTAATTGCACTGCAACCCGCTCAAAAAAAAAAAAAAAAGAAGTGCATTAACATCTGAAAGCATTTATTTGTGTAAAAATTGTGCCAACCCTAGTCTAAGCCAATTGGTTTTGACATTTATAGAGGAAAACAGTCGAACAATGTCGCAGCACACAGGTGGTTACTGTGCAGCTGGCCTGCACGCTTAACTATAAGTATAGCCACTCTGCGGGCTAAATACCTGTCAATAAGTGTAAAACTCTAGTATAGGCTATTCACTGTAAAGTGAGCACTTTAGGATGCCTTCTCTTTTGGAATAATAGTCAGTAAATATATTTTATTGTAGCCTTAGACGTTAACTTTCCAGTCCAGTTAAATATATACACTGTGTTTATTACTTACATGGCAATATTTATTTTTGAAAGTGGTGGAATGGCTGATAGGAAAAAAGTAACTAGGGCCTCAAAAGTGCTCACTTTACCGTGAACAGCATGTAAACCTGTGAAACTGGGGCACTCAAGTAAGTTTTTGACTTTTCCTGTCTTCTGTGATTCAGTTTACAAATTACACATTCTTAAAAAAAATCCACTCGAAGTTTTCTTTACGGCAAAGAAACCCATTTATTTGAGGCTGTTTAATGTAACATTGCTTTTCTTCAAAAAGAAAATTACCTCGTACCGAAGGTAAATGTTCAGCGATACCTATTAAAGGTTTTCTACCCTACATTGTAGTAACTGTTGTCCGGGGGTAAAAAATTCATATAGGTTATTCACAGCAAAGTAGGAACTTTTCAAGGCCCTCCCAGCAGGCATGATTACAAAATAATTACATTTTGTCGTGGTTTCTGATGTTAACTTTTGAACGCTATGAAATGTATACGTTGTGTTTTATTAGCCACATGGCAATTTTTATACTAGAAATTATCAGAAAGGGGCTTTTAAAAACAGCCTTAAAAAGTGATCACTTTACCGAGAACAGTTTATAAACCAATATATTCTGCAGTTACGAAACTGCAACTGAGAAAATGTACAATCCTCCTGCGGACGTTTAATGCCATTCTGAATTGCAGTTACTCTCCAAATCACTACCCTCAATCAAGTCTTCCTAAGAGGTAACTTATATTCTGGCATGTTACTGCCTGATATAAGCGACATATCAAAAGCAGTCTCAAGTTTTGAATGAGAATAACATGGCACAAACTTGTAACATCAAATTAATTAATGATAAGAATATAATAAGAAAATAATTTAATTTGAACTTCAAATTAGCTTTACCACAATTTCCTCCTGATAATAAATTAAAATGCCTTCAGCACCAAAACAAAATAAAATGTGTGCCATAAGTAAATGTACATATTTATATATATCTTATATCACTGACTAAGCGCTATCAGCGCATATATAAATATATATATATATATATATCAATTTAATTAATTAATTAAAAAATATTTTCCCTTTTCTTTCAACTTTCTCTCCTACATTACACATTGAAACGATGAAAAGTACCCCGAGGGCTGCCCCGGGAGACCAGCGACTCACCGACACAAAAAATGCGAGTTTAATTAGCACACCTGCAAACAAAAGACCAAAATATTAGACAGACATCACGACCTTAACATTCACTTCAGCCGGGAGGCTGGAGGGGAGCTTCACTACCCCGCCGAATACAATTACGCCTAACTTTACTTTAAAATACGCAACAAATTAAACAGCCTTAAGACGGGTCCGGTGCCCAAGAAAAAACAGCTATAGGGCGCCCCCCCCCCCCCCGCCTTTCCCAGTGGTTCGAGTAAGTGTCGCGGTGCAATTGTCTTTACAACCATCCTGTGAGTTATGGGAGTCTAGGCTCCCAGTCTCACGACTCACAGACCACCCGGCAGCGTATGAGGGCGCGACAGTCATAAAAAAAGTGGTCGTAAGGTGAAGGGCGTTGGAGTAGAACATCGAATGAAGTGAGAAGCAGGGCCGGGTTGGGGGGGGGGGGGGGTTGTGCGGATTCGAGCCTCAGAGCCGTCGTAGTTGTTTTTTGTGGCGAGTATACTTTTCGGAGATTTGTAGCTTCTCTCTTATTTACTAATCACGGTATTTTTTTCATAGCACAAATTTTTCTTTGCTGTGTAACTGACATTACCACAGAGACATCTGCTGAACTACAATAACGACAGTGTATGATTATTACAGTCATTACTAGAGAGCAGGAAATTTCGCGGATTCATTTGGCAACGAGCTAGACTCCACAATCCTGTGTGCACTCGAGATTCGAAAAGTTGATCATTGGCTATGCTCCCAGACCAGGTACAACGGAATTCGGTAGTGCTTTACGTGCTGATTATTTACTGTCTCAAATGCGTCCAGGGCGTGGCTAACAAACTGCGATCCAATTGAAAAGAAAGGCAAATGTGCATGTGTTTGAACTATAGCTTGTCCTCAAATGAATTCGCGGAATTTTCGGGTCTCTAATCATTACTAGAGACCCGAGAATTTCGCGTGTTCATTTCTAGACAAGTTGGAATTTACTCACTTGTACGCTCATGTTGCTTTTGTAATTGGTCGACGTGCTATTTGACACCTCCTGGAGATAAATGAGCCAATAACAAACATGCAATAAATTGTGCACCTAACCACCGCCTTTTACTAATAGGGAAATCAACCAATAAACAGTTGATCTCTGTTTGAGTGTATATAGGACTATGAAGTCTAGCTTACATGTCATTGAACTCGCGAATTTCTCTGGTCTCTAGTCATTACTATCTAGATCAATAAAAAAATGATGTTTGTGGCAAGGCTGCTTTACAGTGGTTCACATTGAAACAACTTCTTCTTTGCGGTAAAAAGACATGTGCGCCAGCAAAGAAAACGTTTTTACAGTACATGGAGAAATGTTTTAATGTTTTTGATTTAAAAAGGAAAAAACGCTTATCGTAAGCATGTTGCTCACGTCTTCAAAACGGACGGAATGAGGGTGTGGATTCTAGAGTCATAAACAAGAATATCCCGAGAAGTAAAACCTCCCCACAGCAGTATTCACGCCAAATTTCACGTCTGAAAAATTCCTGGGCCTACAGTCGAATCTGTGGCCTCGGATGTCCTAGCCAGCGGCCATCTATTACACAAAAAACTGTTAGAAATATAAAATATTCTATTTAAATACATCCCCTGCGATTATTCGGGAGATAAAACTATTTTGTAGTGACTGCAAAATACAGCAGAGTTGTATTTTGAGTTTTATTAATTTTTTGTACTGCGCAAAATGCAAGGATTGGTTAATGCAGACCCTATACATAGGGTCACCTGTTTTTCGTGAAAAGATTTACCCGGAAGCTAGACTTCGGTATCCTATGTGCACACTTGCAGTCTTCATTTGACTATTGGCGCTTGTCTTTGTGTGAAGAAAGTCTTTACATGAGTGAGCCAATCAGAACTAAGCTTCTTCGATAATGACAGCCCGTAATTCGCAGGCAGATAGACAAGACGCGTGACAATTTCAAATGATCCAATCACCAAAATGGTTCTAAACTAAATCGCGTTGGAACACAACTTATTCTGAAATATTTTCGCGATAAACAGGTGCTCCTACATACACAATAAACAAGTTAAACATTAAAAACATTTTTACTGGCGAAATAGCAATTACACTCTGAGGAATACTTACCGGCATTACTCCGTTACTCGAACTAGGTAATTGCTGCGTGACTGGAAAACATGAGAAGGTCATACTTCCAAGTATGCACTTACCTGCAAAGAAAGAGAAAAACAAGTTTAGCACATTTAGGCGCTTGCACGTCAATCACACAACTTTCCGCATTCATAAAAAAAAACCTCTCTAAATAAGTGGTTTATTAGACTATAGTCTATTCACGGTTTTTTCACCCTCTCTGAATTAAACCCTTGAAAAAACATCCTGTACACGACGTGTTTTGTTATATTTTATGTATGCGATTTTCACGAGCATTTTATACGTCTCTTAACATGAAAGTATCTTATTTTTCAATAAATCTAAGTTTTACCTGTTGTTATAAATTATAGTAATTCATGTATGTATAATAAATATGAAAACAAAAACAGTGAGAAAACGTGTGTTGATAGAGCCTAGTAAGAAATAATTATCATGCAAAATATAATTACAACTTAGTGCGACAGAATCCGGTGCGTAATCTTTTGGTGTAATTTCCTAGACTTAAATAAGCCTAGTTTCCACAAGGCGGAAGGATATCCTGGAAGTAGAACGTTGGCAGGGCTTCAGAAAAAGTGTGAAGTAACTGTGAATGGATTATATTCGTCCTTGTCGGTTCTGTACCACACGGAAGTTTCAGAGCCTCGTAGCACAGAATAAAGTGTGTATACAGAAGTGAAATGGCGTGGCGTGACGATGCGACTGATTTGGGCGTACAGATTCGTCGATTTGGCCGCGACAGTCCCCAAAAACGGACCCTATAGCTGATTCACTAGTGGATGCTGCGAAATATTTTCTATTGGCCGGGCAACCGGCTGGCGAGCTAATTTACCAGGCGCCGATTGGTGGACGGCGCCGTGCCGAAATGTTTCCGGCCAATGACGCCATTTTGCTTACATAAGCGGCTGGAGTTCACGGAGTAAGCGGCTATTTCCTATTTCACTTCTGTATTCTTAACTAGTCTGTGTTCCCAGGCTAGTTTAATAAACATTATTTTTTAAATATTTATCTACGGCTTAAATAAGCTCCAGACATTATTCTTCTGGGCATACATGCTAAACTAAATTTATATATAAAAAAATTGGGTTTGGCTGTGTTGACGCACTCGGACGCCTTGATGTTTATTTTACGTTCCCAGCACCGATTCACTACTCGATCATATGGGGTTTTATGGATATCACTGAATTACTTTTGAGATGCTCTTTCCAACCGTATACGATTTATTTACTTTGACTTGGCTTTTTGACGTGTATAGGCCGAAATTGTGTTAAGTTTTCTTAATTTTTTACATTAAACTCATACAATTTCATCATAACCTCGCTACACAAATGTTTTATATACGCAATCGATTGATCTTGACGAGAGCTGTCGATTGAAGCTTACACGAGCGTCGTAGCGTTCCCTAATCAAAAGTTTACTACGCAGAAGTTATGAGACGCGGCGAAACGAACTCAAAATTGCGGTGGTCCCCCCCCCCCCACCCCCAACACCTCCTCCGCTCGCAAGCGCGATGCTTCGCAGTCCTCACTCAACGTAACACATTCTTTGATCCTTTGGCAATCGACGAATGGTGTAATTGAATTTTGAACGTAGGCGATAGATTCGGAGCTGCAATGCCAAACTGTATCTCCCGGTTCTGTTATCATCGAATTTTCTGGATTGCCTCTCACTATGGTTGCAAATTTAAAGACGTATTCACGTCAAAAATGTACACAAAGTCATAAGGTGAGTGTACGGTTTTCTCCCGCACTCTTTTACGGGACGTTCCGAGATAAACAAGAAACGTTGCAATAATAAGCCAAGTCCGTAACTACATTATATTAAAAAATGGTTTCGCGGTTAAATTAGCACTTTTGATATCAACTTTGAAAAAAAAAATCGTGCCTCTGTAACTAGATGCAATTAAACGACACGTTGACCGGCATGCTACCAGAAACGTTGGCAGTAATAAAACAAATAAATATTTCCATGTTTTCATACGTTTAAAGTATTCCATTAAATATTGTGAATAGTGAATTTATTCCGTTTGGTTTCCGTTTTTATTTACGCACACAGCAGTGATAATTAGTACATTGGTAACAAATTTGCGTTCGACGGATTAATAAAGTGACACGGTCCATGGCAATTAATTTTGAATGTGATTGAAGGATACTAACTAAATGGGCAGTAAATTAGATTCTAAGTAGGGTTTTCAAGAAAAAAGCTAAATTAATTGGGAACAGCCTATTTCAGTCAGTAATAACTAAAGCAATCTACACATAACACAGATACCAGCAAAAACGTCTAAATTCACTGGCTCAGTCGCCACTGACTTTTTAAGTGTTATTAAGCAACGATATGTCATAGTAGAAAATAAGTTTATAGGCTGTTCACAGTAAAATGAACACTTTCTAAAGTCCTGTTGAAGATTCTCGTGTACGCACGTTGTGTATTCTTCCACCTTACATAAAATTAATATTGCCATCCGCCTAACCACTTTATCCATGCGTCAGTCAAGTGAAACTGTGAAATTATTTGAAAAGTAAGTAATTTACAAATCTGCTCATTTTTACACTTCGATGCATTGAAAAAACAGAAATCGAAGGAAATAATTTAAGTTATCACAAATGGTTATTTAACACTTTTTATTCCAAGTTATGGAACGGAACTACTTTCCATTCATCGTTACCAACTTAACTGGGCGCATGTCACTAAGTGCGCCCGTTAAGATATATGCATGTTGGAGCAGTGACTTTTTCTTTAGGTTGATTACAAAAATGCTCACTTTATCGTGAACAACCTTTACCGGAGTCCACTGTTTCTGGCAAATCCGGTCCAAGTTTACGAAGCAAGAGTAGATTTTGTTTCTTCACGAAGCGTAACTAGGATAGCAACTTTAGCGAAATGAACATTTCACAATGACACAACATAAACAGCGATTTAACAAACTGCATGTTAAGCCCACACTACAGTTTTATAATTATTTTACATTTTTAATAACCGGTTTTAAACGCGCAAAAAAACTACAGATGAGACGTATTAGAATTCCAGCAGGTTTCACTTGCTTTGCCCACATAAAGCGCACTACGGTTTGTTGTTTTTCGATGGTGAAATCGCTGGGTGGGGTACCCGAATGTCTGACCTCTTTGCTATAAACTGCCACGATTAACTGATTACTTTTGAAATCAACGTTTGAAAGATGTCACTACCTCTACCTGTGCACAATTTAGCTGGCACACTAGCATGCGCCCAGTAAAGTTGGTACCTATGAAGATAAAGTAGGTCCATATTTTATCATTGAATGAAACGTGATGTGTAAACATATATGAACACTGAAATGATTTCTTCAGATTTCTTTTCTTTAATGCAAATAAGTGTAAGAATTACTAGATTTGTGAAATGTTTACATTTCTCACAATTTCACAGGTTCATCTGACCGACAATGATCGGGCTCATTGCAATGTTAATTTTAAATATGGTGGAATAATATATAATATAGAGCTTTAGCAAGACTTACAAAAGTACTCAGTTTACTGTGAACAGTAAATACCTGCCACTCTAACAGGGGAGGAGCCGCGGTGGTGTAGTGGTTAGACTCTCGCCTCCCACCTAGGCGAACCGAGCTCGATTTCGCGTCAGGGTCGCTCCCGGAGTTTCGCAAGTGGGAATCGTGGCGGACGATGCCGCTGCTCACCACATTGTTTTCGGCCTTTAATTCTGGCGCTGCTCCATTCTCAACTCGCTTCACTCTCACCGGCTCTCAAGACCTCTATGTTAAGAGCCGCCCAAATCTCTCAGTTGTAATAACGGAGTCACATAGCCCCGACACGACAGTCCACGACATGACACTTAAAACTAAACACCCAATGAAATACAAGATAGATCTGACGTAAGCCCGACAAATTATATCGTCCGACCAGTAATTTTGGATTAGAGATGATTTCTGTTTTACTCATCGCGTGGCGTCAGTAAACTGTCGGGCTGTAAATTCGAGCAGTCATATTGAAAATATAAATGTTGAGTCGTGGTTGCGGTTTTCGTCGTGTCGTGCAGTGTTTTTTGGGATTCTGTGACTGCCGCATAGTGCTGGATTTGCAATAACCCGACAGTCCGACAAAATAGCCCCCACACTGACGAAAATTTTTCATCAGCCAATGAGGAGCTATGTCACCCCGACAAACGCAACCCCAGCCAAAGTAGATTCTATTTCTACTTTCGTCGGGCGTCGGACCGGTCAGCCCAGCTTAACAGTATAAAAAAAAAAAATTCTTAGAAAACAAAATGTCGAGTACACCCTGGTTGTCTTGTAACATAAACATAATTAATTGACAAAAATAAATATACGTGAAAAAATTACTGCACAAAAATACAAAAATATATCATTTACAAAGTTATCAAAACAAAGTGTACAATGATTTGCGATTCCTTCACACTTCATTGCATGTTACTGGCCATTCTAGGATTTGCCGAAAGCCACGCAACACTTGTCGGAAGGAAACTGCCGGGGTATTGTAGCATGGCGGCGGATATGGTTGGGCTGTAACATCGTGTCTGACTGTCGGGACTAACTCGTCGGGGCTATGTGACTCCCGCATAACGGTGGAACGCTGCATGTGGTGCTGCGTGTCAGCGCTTCCCTCTTGTTGTAATCGCGTAGTAACCTGAAAATCAGCTTTTACTTTTTGATTCGCCCTCTTAGATCATGCACGCACGGATACTCTAATAAAATTGATTGAAAGTAGCATGACACCAGTGAAGTTTGAAACTGCAACTAGGCGGGAAAACGCAAATGAAGAAATTTTGCTCAGCATGATAATAAGCTGCCACACTCGGAGAGAACGTAAAAAAGGTATGTATAATTTTCAGCCCCGAAATGGCGTGCAGTGCTTTAATTTTAAGCTGATACTGTCTACCTGTCACAGGCCTGAATACATATGTAGCACTATTATGTAACGTGCATAGGGTATGGTAAATTATGTGTAAGATAATGCAATGTTTTTCCAACCGTTTTACTTATAGTAACTTTGATTTGAAAAAAGGAAAAATCAGATAAAAGCTCTAGCTATGCTCCCATTACCCACTCGTTGAAATGATAATATGAAAACACGGTAACACTATTTTTTTTTCCCTCGTTTAAACTACTTAGTACAGCACGCAAATGTTTACCTTCGTGCTAGTTACGATATATTTATAAACTGGCGGCCCGAGGTTTGGTCGTTCTTCGTATATCGCCTAGTGGAGATAACATTATTACACTGCGAGATGACCATGCCACTGCCACTTCTAGAAACACGAGACAGCGCCATATTAGTAACAAGCTATTCGAGGCAAGCAATTATTTTTTTTCTGAAGTCTGATAAAAAAAACTCAATTAATTGTGAGCCAGGTTAAAATCTACTCTGTCGGAAGTTTCTGATGCCCAAGTGAATTATACCGAAATCCCATATATCGCAACTCTCAGTTCCAACAACGTGCCGACGCGAAAGGAGCCGAGTCGGAGTAACAGGACTGCTCAGTTGGCACCACTCGCTTTATCAGCGCGAGGACAAAGGGCACATCTGATAGGATTAACATCCAATTAAAAGTTCCATCCCGCGGCGGAGGGGAAAAGAGCTACGACTGCCTTCGGGCGAAGGGGCGCTTTTTTACCCTCTCCCCGTTTCCAAAGGAAGACTGGCCGATGACGCGATAACCGACATTAATTCGGCGAACGTAATTGAATCCGCAAGCAGCAGGACTCACGAGAGCTGATCGAACTCTGCGCTGATAGCACGTGCAACATCCGCTCACACAGTAAGTTTGCTACCCGGACTTGAAGATGTGCATCTCAAGAAAATCAGTCTTCAGCACCGTAGTTTGGTTCAAAGTTAATGAAGCATATACACCTTTCCACCATAATTAGGATGCTCGAAAATACTCCTTACAAACTTATATGACTAGAGAGGACTGAGTAGACGATCTTTTGAATAGGAACCCATGTCCGGAAACGTACCGTTACAGTTCTACAACAATTTCAAATTAGGTGTTTTACGCGTCCACTTCTACGTGCGTACTTTAAGTAGGCGAGACTCAGTACACATTTCTAGCAATCAAATTCCTCAAGTAACAATGCCAAGGGAACGATAAAGAAACGTATTCATATATCACAATGACACTTTTTTCTTCAGTAAAAACACAGCAATCGGTTTCTGTCTTCTGCGAAGGACGTGTAGCATACGGTACTGATCCCCTACAACAGCATCTCGATGTAGCGGCCACCAAAGTCGAAATAAATACAAGCATTGTTATGAAATGTGGTTAACAACTGCAATGGAGCGGAGTGCGAAATTGTGCCTACAAAACATGTAGTGTATAACTGTAGGACACATTCTGTTAAACAGTGGAATTCGAAGTTTCAGTATTGGTGGCCCTGTCAAGTTCCAGGAGACCGTTTTTGTGAGTGTGCAGGGGCGCGCCCTGCTATCTCTCTGATTTACAGCATATGATTGGCTGAAAAGGGACGAGACTCTGAAGTTTTCCCTCTCTCCCTCGCCCATCTATTGTTACGGTAATTTCTCTCTACTCACTCGACCCACTTCGGGGCGAAGAATCCGTAGCCCCACCACTCGACATTTCCAAAAACATTTTCTCCGAAATAGCCTCCGTATTCGCACGCAGTATTATTTACTGAGTAGCAGATAAGTAGAAGTCTGCGTGCTGAGATTTTATATTGGGGGGGGGGGGGGCTGCGCCCCGCAGCCCACCCCTCAGCAGCCGCCACTGCTAGGAAGTTTCACTCTTTTTGTATCAAACCTTCGAAAAATCACCCCATGTATGACGTGTTTAGTTTAAATATGTATGTTGGTAGCGCCTTGTAAGAAATAGTTCTCATGCAAAAGATTATTACAACTGAGTGCGCACGAATTCGGTGTGCTGTCACTACATTCCATCACCTCTACACTCACGCCACGAAAGTCACACAAGTTTCGTTAATTCTGCGCTTACATCTGCCCACCCCTCTTTTGACGACACTTATTCTGAAATATTTCACACATAAAATATTTAAAAAATTGCAATATATTGCAGGGCACAAGTCGTACTACGTTTTATAGCTGAAGTACAGAACAATAATGAACATATGCCCTTATTGCAGAGTTTATTCCGGGAGGAGTTAAGCAATTTTGGTAAATAAATATTCGGAAATATTGTTTTCGAAAAGTTTATTTGCGTAAATTATTTTTATCTTTTTTTTTGGAGAATAGCTAAAGAGATGCCATCACGATCTGCATGCTTTCCAAAGTTGACGGAAGTAAAGCGAAGGATATTACCGAAATGGGTTAATTCAGAGAAATATGAACCTAGTTCAGAAAAGTCATTACGAAAGCCATCGCAAAAGGCCAAAACCCTTAAGGCCACACGCGAATGATTTATAGCTCGCGTCGAATAAACATCTGAAGAGATGGAGAGAGAGAGAGACACGGAGAGGCAGTGTTTCAACTTGAGAAGGTGTTCTTCCTCCCGGTCGACGAAGTGAAACAGCTGAACCAAGGAGAAAGTGGAGGCGGCAGCCGTCAAATGGGGGGAAAGATAAGCAAACAAAAATTACGCTCATTTGCGGATGCGGGAGCAAACACGAGCTGCGTAATGAGGGCGGCTCCCCTCCCCTCAGATGCTGACACCCGAAAGACGCCTTGCGACGTCAGCGTTCTGCGAAGGCGTCGGCGCCCGCAAATCCTCGGCAAACTCACCAACTAACGAATAACACACACACACACAAGGCGTACAAGTGAATGTATTCCGCCGTGGAGAACTAACCCGTGCCGAGAGGAAATATGCAACGTCATTATAAAATATCAGCTTTGTCTTTAAATAATGGAATGAAAACTGTTCAAGGGTGTTCACGGTAAAGTGGGCGATTTTGAAACCAATCTCTGGCTCTTAACTGCATATACTCTATAGGCTATCCACGGTAAAGTGAGCACTTTTTGAAACCCTCTCGTTTTGGGGCAATAGTCAATACATATATTTTATTACAGCTTTAGACGTTAAATTTCGAGTCCGGTGAAATATACACTGTGTTTATTACTTAAAAGGCAATATTGCTCACATTACCCTGAACAGCCTATACTGTGCAAGAGGATTATAGATACCACTTAGGATTCTTATTAAAACCACAAGGCTTAAAAATAACACAGAAACATTTATACAAATTGTTACAGAACGCTTATAATTAGGAAAAGTTGATAAATATTATTATTTAATATTTCTTAAAGTAACCACTATGGCAGCTGGGGTGTAGCATACAGGCCAACCTTATGTGCGAATACAAGCAACTGCTATTTTGAACAAGCTTTTTTCTTTACGAGTTGGTTCGCCTTTATTTTTAACGCGAGTTTAGCAGCATGAAATCCAACAGTAAATTAATACGTCAGCTTCTTACAGCAACATAATTCGTTTTCTTCTCTTCTAAGAGCACCGAATTATTTTGAGAAACTCGCTTGTTAACAGGCATTTTAATCAAAAAAGTATTTTCGTGAATCCAATTAACTGTCAAACTAGCGTGAAGCTTCATTTTTCTGCAAACACACTTGGCTGTTAAAGCACACACTGTAAAAAATGTGTAAATTTATACATACAAATTTTTGGTAATTTTACATTTTGAATGTGTAATTTGTAAAAACAAATACAGTACGTGTAATTATACACAAATGTTCTTAATAATACAGATAGTACTGCATGTCTTTGGTGAAAATACATGAATGTATGGCTTAGTAAACACAATGTCGGTGTTTATTTACACATTTTGAAGTATGCGTAAAGATACACCTACTCGCTGTATTAACCTTAAGTCATGGATTTTCACCTCTACATGTTCGTTGTATAAATACCCAATATCAGTATAGTTGTACATCTTCAACTGTGTAATTTTACAATGATCGTGTGTGTGTGTAAACTTGATACACGTACAGTATAATAGTAAAATATCACGTATAGTACAATTACTGTTATTTCCAACTTTCATGAAACCTTGCTTACGTTTTATTTCCATGATATTCCCTCGTGCAAACAAAACTTATAACCTAGTATACAAAATTGCACCAGAAGGACAACGCACCGTATTCGTACGCACTTAGTGTAGAAATATTTTGCATAAGAAATCAATCTTATTACGCATTACCAACACACTATTATTTTCCGTCTGTTTTTATTCATATCAATTGTATAAAAATACTATACATTTATGGATATAATATAAATTATGAATTAACCAAAAATAAGGTACTTTCACGTTGGCACAAGAATAAAACGCTTGTGGTACACGGCGTAATTAGTAAACATCCAAACATGTCATACATGCGAGTGATTTTCCAAAGGTTTGATTCAAAAAGTGCGAAGAAACCGCGAATAGAATGCAGAATACATAAGTTTGGAACGGCTACACGTAAAATAGATGCACTGAGAAGGGATTCCTTCAACATTGATTGCCAATTTAAATTCTGTCTCTGCAGGCTTGGTTGGCAAAGCCGTTAAACTTCACGACAGCTGCCGCGTCTTGCAGTAGCTGCTATTGCAGGCTGTTCACGCTAAAATGAGCATTTTTGAAAGGCCTGCTTAAGATCTAATTGTATACACGTTGTGTATTCCTCCGCCTTATGTAAAATCAACATTGCTATGCACCTCATCGCTTTATTCATCCGTCGGTCAAATGAAACTGTGAAATAATTAAGAAAGTGAATACTTGACAAATCCGCTCATTTTTACACTTCGATGCATTAAAGAACAGAAAGTGAGAGAAATAATGTTAGGTTATCACAAATGGTTACCTAATACTTTTTATTCGACGTCAAAATATGGAACTACTTTCTATCCATCGTTACCAACTTCACTGGGCGAATGTCACTTAGTGCGCCCATTAAAATATATGCATGCACGGGCAGTGAATTTTTTCTAAGGTGTATTTCTAAAGTGCTCACTTTATCGTGAACAGCCTTTAACGCCCAATATCCAAGTGGCTAAAATTCAAAATTTAAAAATAAAAAATGATTACATTGATACATAAATCAGTAAGTTACGACAGCTTCGGAAGCGTTCATAGATACTGCGGATATAAATGTAATTATTTATACATTATTATTATCGCCATGATCGTCAATCAAGTACTCTAAACTTATTAAGCCGATCGTACCAATCTGGATGTACCTACTTAAATTTAATGGGAGAAGAACAATTAGTATCTAAGTAATTTAAAATCAATACCCGCTGGTGTTAGAAATAAGCCGATCTCCCTCCCCCCCCCCCCCACCCCATCTAAAAACCTTTCTAAAATGGCAACTTTTTCAATTCTGAAGAATCGTGTTTGCACAAAACCCCCGAGGCCCACACACAAATTGGAATGTTTCCCTTAAGAATTTGTGTGAATTGCAAAGAAGGACTATATGTATGGGGGTGGGGGGGGGGTGTAAAGGGAATCGGGGAGTGAGAGAAAAGGAGAGAAATGGCGCTGGAATTACCACTCGGATGAAATAGTTGCCGGCCTACCATTGTCCGCCGAAGCCGAGCTAGATCGTTATCGTCCCATTTTCACAGCCCCACCCCCGGGCAACCTAAAATAAAAGGATTACACTCGGAACTCGGGACAGAGGAAGCCGCACTTCGCAGAAAGGGGAAGGGCATTTCCACTGTCCCGTACGTTGCTGCACGCATTCCACTCCTTAATCCAAGGCGGTAGTGAACAAAATCGACGTTACTCCAAAATTGAAAATTACCATTTTTCTTTCGGAGATGAACACTAACACTTTGAGTGCTGCCAATGCAATATTACAGCTACATGGCGCCAGAGAGGCGCGTCCGTGCTCGTCTTAAAATAAAAATAAAAGAAGTAAATTTGATTTGTATTAATTCATACAGCTCTTATTAACAAAATTAATTAATCCATATCTCTACCAAAACTATTTCTATTTCTCAGTGAGCGCAATGTTTACTGTCTATCCCAACTTTAATTGAAGTCCTTCTCATGCACCTTATTTGGTTATCGTCAGTTAATGCATGCCATCAGTTAAGATGTCTTACACTCACGCATTCAGCTCGACAGTCCCGCCTGTCAGTCGCACCCTTCACTGCACCGATGCTCGCAGTCGCTGGACACTTCCCTCGCCACTCGTTGCTCTTCTGGCTCGTCGACTATCGCTTAAGGTCGCGCATTCGCACAAACTCCCGACTCTCATAAAGCCCCGGCTTGGAGGCTCGTCGCGCTCTTGTAGTACCGGTCACCAGATCTCGAAGGTTCCCGCATCCCGAGCAACACTGAGGGAAACGAGGGCATCAGACCAGAATATTTTTCAGACGTGCTAAGAAATGCAATCTGCTGAAGGTCATGAGCGTGCGAGCCGCCACAGGATCATCGCGGCGGCCCGGCTTTGTAACTTAGAGCGTCATCGCTCGCCTGTACTATATCTTCCACACACTCCTCGCTCGCTCACGCGATGTAAAGCATAGACATGTAGCATTACGTGAAAGGCTGTTCGCGATAAAGTGAGCACTTTAGAAATTAACCTTAGAAAAAAGTAACTTCCCCCTACCTTAAATATATTTTAATGGACGCACTGAGTGGCATTCGCCCAGTAATGTTGGTAACGGTGGATGGAACGTAATTCCATATCTTAACGTCGAATAGAAAGTGTTAGGTAACCATTTGTGAGAACATGACAAATATATATTTCTTTCGCTTTCTGTTTTTTAAATGCATCGAAGTATAGAACTGAGCAGATTTGTAAAGTATTTACTTTCTTAATAATTTCACACTATCCCTTAACCAACGCATGAATAAAGTGACGAGGCCCATGGCAATGTTAATTTTACATAAGGTGGAGGAATACACAACGTGCATACAAGTAGATCTTAAGCAGGACTTTCAAAAGTGCTGATTTTACTGTGAACAGCCTATACCTCATAATACTTTCGAGTGCTGCCGACGCAACATGACGTAGCCTAAATTTAACTGATTTGTATGGAGTTTACCGTATAATGACGACATCCGCTTTATTATAGACACTGGCGACGATATTTTACTTCGCCAGCAGTTTTCGTAATGTTCTCCGCAACATAATATTATCTCAGCGACACTCAAAGTGCAAATCACTCGAATGAACAGGCTGAATTGTATATAATTCTACTGGAAAGATTATTTGATTGCGACACTTTGAACTCGGCATTATGTTGGCACTGAACCGCCCTATATTGAACGATGTGCAGTATAGGCTGTTTACGGTAAAATGAGCATTTTTTTTAAACCCTGCTTAAGATATACTTGTATACATGTTGTGTGCTCTTCCCCCTTATGTAAAATTAACATTGCCATGGGCCTCGTCACTTTATTCACGCGTCGGTCAAGTGAAAGTGTGAAATTATTATAAAAAATAAATATTGTACAAATCTGCACATTTTTACACTTCGATTAATTTAAAAAAAATACACAAAGCGAGAAGTATAATTTAAGTTTTCACACGAGGGTTGCGTGAACCTGTGGAGTAATTTATAATGAGAATGCAAAGATCTGCAGGTCGGATCGTTATGCAATCGGGAGTGTAGGCGACTCACTTCTAACTCGCCTTATTTTCAGCAAATAAGAACCATAATTCAAGTGTTAATATACGGAAGCGCCGTACGTAATGACAAAAAAACAAATGCATTCAACTCTGCACATCTATACATAGTATAAAACTAAGTCGCCCGGCAGCGTGTGTCTGTGTATTCGGCTAAGGCTTCTAAACTACTTGGATTCTGATGCGGTTTTCACCGTCATTTAGAGAACTTCATGAGAAAAATTTTCAGGTATATAGTACGTTAATATTTAATATAAGGATAATACAGAAATGTCGACGTTTTACAATCAAGTCGGAAAAAGTCGCTTTTCGGGCGCTTATGGCTTACCCTGACTAAACCATAAGATATACACCAAATTAATGTACTACAGAATTGTAGATTTCAAAACGGTCTAAGTACAAAAAAGTTAGCAACAGCATATTTTTATATACTCCCTTATATGCTTATATTTTAAGGATGACCCACAGTAATAATTTTTGTCTTTTAAATTTTGATCAAAAAATATAACTTTTTGAACTACACAGTATTAATCCTTATCAAATTAAATATGTTAGTTACAGCATGTCATCTTAGTAGCTAGCACAGATTTATTAATTGCACGCAACAAAATAATTACAGCGGTCGAGCGGACTGATGAGGAAACAAAAATATGATGTCATATTGCTCACTGCGGCCGGTTCTATATATGTAAATCGCACTCGAGCGATGCCAGGGCGGGTCTCTAGTACACAATACAGAACATCTCCGTATTTCCTATAGTTAGGGACTGGAGAATTTCGCTAATTCATTTTAGAACAAGCTAGACTTCTAACACGGAACTCTGAGCCAATAACAGACATGCAAGGAGACAAGCGCCGAACCCCGTGCCACCTGGTCTAAGCTAACACTGCCTTCACACTGGGGCAGCAACCAATGAACATGAATTTGAGGCATGGTGATATATAAGACAGTGGATTCTAGCCTACAGGTCGTTTAAAACACGAAATTTGGGGGTATGGGCCACTGACTTCCTCTGGAGGAAGGTTCCCGGGTGTTTTAGGTGGTGTGGTAAGGCCATGCTATAGCAGCCGAACCCGGTTACCGCATTTGACCCTAGAATGGGTGGGTGTTACGTCTCTTATAACCCCTCTCTCCACTCATGGCGACCCTAGGTAAAGCAGATAGGTCTCCACCGCCCGTATCCCTACGGGAAACAGTTTCCTCGTGACTGGCAAGGACTATCTGCCATGATGGCTTGAGCCCACAGTTTGTACCTAGACCCGACCAATTGACGGCGTGTTGGACCACTTGGCATTTAGGCCGTTGGGGCCCAATACTGGAATTTTATCGTGAGGAAATTCTAAAGTATGGATATGATCAGTGGCCGATGACGGCTCTTCCTGCTGACTGCTTAGTTGGTGATGTATGTGGTGGCGATGATTATAACATGGAAGCACTCTGGAACCTACGGGTCCAGACCTACGGAAATATTCAATTTCAGAACAAGGGCAGCTTTCCCCGGGGAACGCGTACTTTGGAGGAACATGGGATGTCTCAGACTCCACGCTCGTCGTATACACCCTCTATCTTCTGGTGGGCAGTTTAGTGGTGGGATGCTGGGCGTGGAACTGACATGTAATGGGTGCAAGACTTATACCCGGTGAAGTCTTAAAAGTATCCTCAATCACAACTGGCGTCTGCTCATAGGTGACGTTTACATCTGATACACTAAAGGGTAGAAGGAACTGCCTCTGTTCGCCTGGCGCTTGCCATAGGTGAAGCGGTCGAGCATTGGAAACCCACTAGTGGCCTGGAAAATAAGTGGGTGCACGGGCTGATCGGTTCGGCCCCGCCAGAGGTTCTCTCTAGTGTAGCGATCACTCGAGGCTGGACTAGTGCTAGTATTGGTTAACACCATATGCTGGAGGAGGTCTGGAGAGATTCTTCCTCTTAATGAAAGACCGGACGATGAGAGGCAACCTGCTCCGGTTGTATCCTGGAGACACACTAGGGGTGTGGTTAGAAACCTGGCCAGACCACACGCTTAGTATCTGAGGGCGAGGGTTTCAGAACCTTGTGGTAGGGTGCTCTTTGCTGTACTTGTGAATCAGATTGGGGTTTGTATCTAGTCAACTCGGGTGCTAAGCTGGGACAACTGCGATGGGAGGGAGTGATCCCTCTTCCCCACCGATCGGGCGGTCATAGCGCATACAGGCCTAACGGCTAAGAGCGCTATGTAAAGATATAAAACTACGAAGGTTGAGAAGCCGATACCATAACAACCCCTACGTATAGCTTCGGATTTCGAGGACCGACATTGCCGATGTTATACGAAACGTTGTTCGGTGCTGTAATACTTCGGGTTATACACGCAATTTGAATTGTGGCGGTTGTTCGCAGATACATGCATACAATGACTCCGTCTCTACCTTCCACCAGCTGGAATTTCTTTTACAACACAAAATAGAGGGACCCCCCCCCCCCCTCGTGTAGTTCAAAGAGTATCATAATTTGGGTTTATCAAGTGAAAGAAAAGGAATACTTTTTATAAATTATATTTAGAAAAAATCCCGAAAACTGGTACGAACAGACCACAAACGGTCATGCAGTAAATAAAAGAATTTACTTTCAGAAATTGCAATAGTTAAATACAAAAATAGATAATAAAACCACTTGAATAAAACAAACAACCCCCTCAAAACGTACACATTTTTAATAATGTGATTACAAAACCCCGTACGGCAAATCTTAACTTTATAAACCGATATTAGTAACACCCCCCCCCCCCCCAGCGCAAGCAACAGAGTTTCGTTCTGACTGAGTCCCCGAGTCCATCTATAAGTTCCCCCCTCAAAGTCCCTCAAAAAGAAGGCGAACACCAGCCTTTTTATTTCTTCTGCGCCCCGTTCTGGGAGGATTTCTAACGTTCATGTTGCAAAGAGCGTTCCATGGTGATGTCACAAGCTGCTCGCGCCGCTAGTAGTCCTGGTGACACACATGATCAGGAGGGCCGCGGAGAATTGGGGGGGGGGGGGGGGGCCGCGGAGTGAAGCAACGAACAAGCCCGACAGCGGGCCGGTGCGCCCGTATGACTATAGCCCGCCTTCCGGACAAGTCGGCAGGGCATATTAGCAGTTTGACGGGGTGCTCACACCTAGGTAAGCCTCGTCCACATCGGCGATGATCATCCCCGTAGTAGCGACAGCATATGGAGCAGGTCTTTCTTAGTGTAGGCGCACGGTGATAGATGGTATGCCGTCACAAAATATATACCTTCAAATATCAGACCATGTTAAACGCGATCTGTAACATTTACCAACAATTCAAACATTCAAACTTTACTAGACTGGAAAAATTACGTTCATAACTTTAGTGAACATACACGTCCATCCTCCACAACGTTTCACAAGTTTTTTTAGGCGAATGGCAAAAGTTAGTGGCTGAGAGAACTTTTAATACATGTTCAAATCCCGCGCTGGGACAAAAAATTTCATTCAACTTTTTAAAACGTATTTATTATACACAGTGCTACAACCACATAACAAAAATTAAAAATTAATTTTCCCCGGAATCTCTTTTTATAAACAGGAAACACAGAAAGTTCTTTGATATTTTCAGAAATTCCGTTATTGAAAAAAAAAACGAGGGCGTTTGTAATTTTACGAAGATTTATAAATCATTTTTACAACCCCTTTCCGTAATAACACAAAAGTGATTTTTAACGGCATGGAAGATTATTACAGTTACTTAGTTGCTGCAAAAGAAAAAAGTTTTTAAAGATCTCCTTTATTCATGCGCCAAAACGTAGAAATGTTAGGAATGTAAACATGTGACCTAGGTTAATAATTTGCACTCTACTGTCTATAAAACTTTTAGCTATTGGCAATGATTTTCGTTTCAAAACTTCAGTTTAAAAGTGCTCACTTAACCGGGAACATGCATTCAGGTAACGGTTAACATTAAATTATGTCCCACGTGCACTTAACTCTTTCAGTCAGTCGCAGTGTCCTCTATCTGGGACGTTACACGTGAAGCAGCTATATTGGTCTGCACTGTAGACAGGAGAACACACCGTCCAATAAGGAAGGTTCCCTACGTGTGGGAGACCTCATTCACTGCTGAGGCTATGTTCCGTAGCCTTATAAGGCACTGTTGTCAGTAACATAGAGCACAGATAAATTTATATTTGTCCCCACATATAAGACAAAGTGTCGTCTGGATATAGTACAGTTCCAAACAGAAGATTTGTTTGTTGCAACGCCTAAAATTATACAGAATGATTCGCAATTAGACCGACAAACTTCGGGAGGTGATTCTTCATGAAAAAGTACAAGAAAACATATGTGACACTTTATTCCTAAACCGAATATTGAGGGAGGTATGAGCCCTTAAGAAACGAGGTTTTAAACCGTATTTGTGCAAAATATCGGCAACGAAGTGAAATACAATGACAACTCTCGGAAAATTATTGTATGTTATCGGGACCTTCAACGTAAGAGCTAGTCATGACATATGGATCATTTTAACAGTTATATATAAATCCCACTTATTTTTCTTACATTATTTGTCATATCTGTAACCGTAATCAAACATTATCTAAGTATTTAATCATTCCAGTCCAACGTGGGAAAATACAGGTGTATTTGAAACCCTAAAAATTACAAAAAAAAATCGTTAAGTAGTCGTTATGTCATATCTAGCTTTGATTTTACATTTCTGGTCACACATTTTCATTACGTAGATTTGTAAGAAAATTCGAAGATGGAGTGGATACGACCCCCTTAAAAAGTCGGTATTGAGCACGGGCGGGCGAACTTCATGACGGGACAGGCAGGACAGCACATGACGTCAGTCTGTGTGTGTGTGTGTCTGTCTCTCTCGGCAGAGCACTCCGCCACTCGGGCGAGATTGACGACATACGGGGTCACGAGGTCGACACGTGTTTCCAGGCGCCGAAGTAGTGTTCCAGGATTCACGGTTCTCGTCATCAATCATTCCCGGGCCGGGCCGGCGTGCGGCACGACAGGCAGTAACGCGAGCCACCTCATCGTGCCGTCAACCCCCATGGAACTGCCTGGAGACGCCGCCGCGGTCTGGAGCCGAGTCAGGCACGAGCTGCCGCGCAGACACCATCATCCACTAAACCTGAGTAGAGACCGGGTTATCTCGCAAGTTCCTCTGATGTTTAGTCTCGACTTAGCACGTCCCAAAGATGCAACACAGCGTGTGCTACATTCCCTAACTTTAAGAAGAGATTTACAAAAAAAACTTAGTAAGCATTACACTCTAAAATCGAAATAGTTAAAACTGCTGCGAATTCTTTTGCAGATCTATTGGAACTGCTCGACTTGAATCAATAAAATTCCACTGATTATTTTAGTCGCTAGTGCTTACTGACTAAACACTTATTTCTACCGAGTCCTAACCAATTTCACACTGTCCTGGCCGTGAAATCTCATAGCATCCAATTATTCGTCAGCACGTAAGTAACAGCTTATTAACTGAATAATCAGGTTTAAAGCGTAAGAAATAAGCACTACAAATATTCCCAACGCAGTGGCTCAACCCTATACCTACACAATAGCGTTAGGTTGGGTTAGGTTAAATTAGGTTAGGTTACATTAGGTTAGATCAGTTTGGTTACTTTATTCAGTGTAGGTGGGCTTAGGTGACTTCAATCACCATACAACATTTCGCAGTATATATTTAACAAATTAATGGGACACATATAATCACTTTTCATATTATATATTTTTTTTTTCTTCAAAATATTCAAATGACAAAATTTTCAAAGACAATTACAGTATATCACACAATGTTAAACCCTAACCTAGCTGTAATATTCACATCAATTTTAGCATTTAATACAGCCACTTAATCAGAACACACTGCTACCTCTTGCTGGCACTGACGCCAGACAACATGTACGAGGGCCAGTCCTCAAAATCAGAATTCCAATCTACAGCTCTTTTTGAAACCACATCACTTGGTCTACCAGCAGCAATCGACAACGCCAAAGGGCAATTTATCCCCGCAGGTCCAGTCTCATCAAATACTCTTGGTGCAGACTCCTCTAATAATTCAGTTAAACTGACTGACGAATCTGAACTATTTGAAGAAATATTTATCACCTCAGGCTCGTCAAACCTCTCGGCCTTAATAACTGGTCTCACGATTGAGAAACCAATCTCTGTTAGGTGGAAGGTCATTAGACACAAACCATATCGGGTTCTTTTTCTCTCCAAGAAATCACATATCCCAATCCACCTTTAACTGGGATTCGTACAGACAATCCTTCACACAGCCGTTTTATAAAGCTGCCACAGTGATGTTCGTGATTATATTCCTCTAACACTATCACAAAATAATAGCGACCGTCTAAATGACGGAACGCGAATTTCCCAACATCGAGATAATATACTCGCCCACCATGCAGTATTCTATTGCAGTAACTGGCTTTTCTTGTGAATATGTCCTATCTGCAACCAATCATTGTACCACTCGACAACATTATTATACCAACACAAAAGTACGTTACCTCTCAAGGGCAGAGGAGTGAGTGCGTGGAGAGATTTGGGCGACTCTTAACATCACGATCTTGAGAGCCGATGAGAATGTAGCAAAGTGGGTGAGGAACGGCGCCGGAATGCAAGGACGGAGGGAAACGGGAGATCCCCGAGAAAACCCGCCGATCAGCGGCATCGTCCGGCACGATTTCCACATGCGGGAATTCAGGAGCGGCACCGCCGATAATCGGACCCTGTTCGCCGTGGGAAGTGGCGAGTAGTCTAACCACTAAACCACCGCGGTCCCATATGGCAGAGAAATGTCTTCGGCCATCATTAGGCGCTAAGTACAAAATTATAAAATGATTCACTTCTAAACACACTGCTTGTTTCATTAGCGTACGCATTTTCGGAATGCTTGAAAAAAAAAACACTATTAGGCATTGTTTTTTAATTCATACTAGGGGGTTGGAAAAAAAGGAGGGGGGGGGGGCATAGAACTCAGCGGTGTTTTTTTTTTTTTTTTTCGTTTCCCAACCGGAAACCAGCCGTGACCAGCAAAATTTCATCGAATCGGCCGGATGTAATTACACGGAACTAAACCGTTTTTGGGGGCTCGTGGTCGAGCTAGTTCGCTTGTCGGCCGCGTGGCAACTGTTCGAGCGGCTAGTTGGAGTTCTCCCCCTCCGCGCATGCGTGCCCCACCCCTGGATACAATCAGGCGGGAAAGTAACCCACGAATCGTATTAATTTAGATTTCAATTTCGGGAGCAAAAATTAGTTTTTCTCTCATGGACGGGGGATAAAAAAAAAGGTAAACACCTCCGGCACCGAGAAAAAAAAAACATAGCATCCGGTCAAAATATTTACACTGGAATGTGTGCGAGTTAATTTGTTAACCTTTCCATTCACAGTATCCGACATAGAGCACGGGGAAGCGGATTAATTATCTAAATTGTATACGGTTGGAAAAGGACGTCCAATAAGCATAGAATTCACAATCCTTGAAGTCATAAAACAGCTGCTGACTAAAGCATTAATAACTAAAGGCTGTTCACGAAAAAGTAAGCATTGCCACTGCCTGCGTATATTTTAATGGGCGCACTGAGTGACATTCGCGTAGTAAAGTTGGTAACGATGGATGGGAAGTAGTTCTATATCTTAACGTTGAATAAAATGTGTTAGGTAACCATTTGTGAAAAGTTAAAATGATTTCTTTCACTTTCTGTTTTTACTAATGCACAGAACTGTAAAAATTGACAGATTTGTAAAGTAGGTATTTCATTTTCTAATCATTTTACAGTATTACTTGACAGACGCACGAATAAAATGATGAGGCCCATGGAAATGTTAATTTTACATAAGGCGGATGATTACATAACGTGCATACAAGTAGACCTTGGGCAGGGCTTTCAAAAGTGCTCATTTTACCACGAACAGCCTACAAGCAAGTATTTTTATGGCCCTTCCAGTGATTAAAGTATGGTTCCAAACAAAATAATTTGCAGCGTCAATAATGATGTAATTATCTGTTACTGAAAGTGATTCTACAGAAGAGGACATGAAAGACAGGTGATGTCGTGACGTCAATAGCCGGAAACCATCATCACAGGAAGCGTTAAGGGCTACCAGACCTCGCCATCTTGGATTTATTTATATTTCACCATAGAATTCATTTAAGTTGGTTCAACGAAATTTTCCGCACGACACATGTTGTACCGTACAATTCAATACAAAATCTATAATGCATGTTTGAGCGAAAAATTCTAAAAATCCAAGATGACGCGAAATTCAGTCAGATTCCAAAGGAAAATGGCCTCGCCCAATGACGGACCAAGACTATTTTTGGTATGTGCGAAGATATGTTTTATTTTTCCGACAACAGTGGTCACATTCAAACGTATCCCCCCCCCCCCGCCCCCAAATCTTTACATCGACACTTTTTCCATTAGGTTTCGTAAACCTCGCGTGTGTTAGCGCGATACTTCTTTCCATCGACCCCCTACTCTTCACAAGCCACCATACACGTTCGATAGTGGTTGTTTACTGGCGCGCGGCTTGGCGCAGGGATGACCCCCGTTTGTCAGCCTGCTACCCTAAACAACCCCCCACAACCCCGGCAAACCTCCGACTGGAGAGAGAGAGAGAGAGCGGGAGAGAGAGAGATAGGCTGCGGTTCCCCAGACACCCTCCCCCCCACGAGGAGTTTACGCCGCCTCACGACGCTGGGCGCCACGGCGCTGCATAATTGATGACCGACTTGCTGTTCTTGATAGGGGGGAGGGGGGCTCGCCTCGGGTGCTTCTCCCACGGGGGTTCGGGGCACGCCTACGCAGTATATGGGCGTCCAGGGGCGGAAACAAGACAACTCAAGGGCCTGCGAGATGTATTTAAGTGGTGGCGGTGGTTTCCATCACCGGCGTCCACGAATTTATCTCCTCTCATCAACAAAGCGACTTTCGAAGGAGTAGTAGGAAATTGGGAGTTCTGGTACAGTTTCTAAAAATGTTCAAAACAAAAAAAAAAAAAAGATTAAATTTTAGCTTCCTAATACGGATTAGGGAGGGGGAGGCGTGTGTTCAAAAAAAATTACTTCAGTATTGTAAAAAATATTTTAGCTAGTTTTTAAAATCTTAAAAATGGTAATCAAAAGCACATAATGAAAGACGCAAACTTATTAAAGCAAATATTGAGAACCGAACACGTACATTAAAAATGATGGTTAAAACTTTTGAAGAAAAAAAAGGGGGCATGGTGCATAACTACTAAGCAAGCCACCTATCCTCAGGCTTCACCTCAACTGCTCCCATAGAGATTCAGGGCACGTCAGCAATAGACCTGTGACCTGTACAGAGCAGCAACAAGACACCTAGATAGCTGTTGGGATGTTTACTAAGTGGCGAATATGGTTTACATCTCGGGCATACAAGTTTCTCTCCATTACATCTAATGCTAATGTATTTCCACAATGCCATTTTGGAAGGGTAATAAAAAAATACAAATTCGGGAACAACAATTTTTCCATGAAAAAAAAAAAAGTAAAATGTAACAGCTGAAAGGACTTAAGAAGAGAAGGAACGTGATGTTGAAACTTGAAACCGACCATGATAACTGAAACATTATAAAACTAGCAAAAATTAAGGTCAACAAAATGTTGATGTTGAAACTTAAAATCAACCATGATAACTGAAACATTATATAACTAGCAAAAATGAAGGTCAACAAAAACCGTTTACAAACAATAAATATTTTGGAGTATAGTTGTGAAAATGAAGCGAGGTGCATATGGAGCGGCTCCTGAATGAAAGGGAGGGGAAAATTGAATATCCCCGAGAAAACCCGCTGACCAGTGACCTTGTCGGGCACGATTCCCACATTCGAAAATCCGAGAGCGACCCCACCGGGAATCGAACCCGGTTTGCCATAGCGGGAGGCGAGCACACTAGCGGCTGCACCAACTACTCCTCCCTAAGACTTAAATATCTAAAATACATACTGTTAAACTAAAAAGAATGGTTCAATTGAAATTGTTGCTGGTAATCTGGAATAAGATAAGAGAATGACAGGATTTAAAATTCAATTATCTTTATTTCAAAGTTTTACTTTTAACCACTTAAATTTTAATAATTTAACTTCAACTTATAATTTTTAAAAGTTTTAATATATTTTAATAAAATTTTTTGTATTAGGTTTACTTTAAATTAAGTTATTATTTTTAATTAAATTATTAAGTTTTATTCATTTACAATGATGTGGTTGTTTTTAAAAGAAATCTAATTAATCAAAATAATTTTTTGCCATTGCATTCTAAGAAAGGCTGAGTTGTTATGATGGGTTGGGCACCGTTCGAGAGGGGAGAGTAAAGCGGCTTTGGAGTTAGGCATACCGAAGTGGTTTAGGGTACTGTCGTCATTACCGTAGTCTCAAGGTCAAGTCGTGCCGTAAAACAGCTAGGCTCCCACTCTACCTATCATATGCATGGTAAAAATGTGTTGTACATTTACAAAAAAAAAAAATTGGAAACTAGACGCGGAAGAAAATTTAAGGTGACAAAAAAAAAACTAATTAGACTTTGCAAAAATCTGAGAAAACAGAGAACCGACGCGAATCTTGTCTATGCTATTTTCCATCGCCGTCGCAATGCTTAGTTATGGTCAGATGATACCTCGAGGCGTTTAAAATTTCTAATAGGCTATTCACGGTAAAATGAGCACATTCGAAAGACCTGCTTAAGAACTACTTGCAAGCACGTTGTGTATTCTTCCGCTTTATGTAAGTTAAACACTGTCATGGGTCTCGTCCCTTTTTGAATGCGTAGGTCAAATGAAAATGTGAAATTATTAGAAAAGTAAATATGTAACAAATATGCTCATTTCTACACTTCGATGCATTAAAAAAAAAACAGAAAGCGAAATAAATAATTTAAGTTATCAGAAACGGTTACCTAATACTTTTTATTCGACGTTAAGATAAAGAACTACTTCCCATCCATCGTTACCAACTTTACATTTAAATATATGCATATAGAGGCAGTGGCTATTTTCTAAGGTTGATTACAAAAGTGCCCACATTTACGTGAACAGGCTTTACTAGGGAGGCGCCAAAACCAAACATAGTAGGTACATGATTGTGCTGTCTTCAGAAGCACAAGCGCGGTAGGGCAGCCAGACTGTCTCCAGGCATTCACTGCGCTATAGAGCTGCCAGACAATGGCGTTGCCTGCCTTGTCAACGACTCCCTTCGCCACTCCCACGGAACATAGTGCATATCACGACACAGGACGGGACACAATGACGGGGAAATGGACGCCCACCCGCCGGCGTAATGAGCTTCGCGCTGCAATGTATAGTCCATTCACTGCATCTTCACTTCTTTTTTTTAACCACAACTTTAAACAAATGCATCCCACATATGACGTGACTGGTAGTTTCCTAAACATGTCATATATCAAAAGTATTTTAAAAATTATGTTAAGAGTCGGATGGACCCCCCCCCCCCCCCCAATTTTTGTGACATAGTTGTTTGCGCGAATATGCGCATCTTGGTAAATAAATGTTCTGCAAATACGACTTTTTGTCATATTAAGTGTATTCTTGAAGGAAAAAAAAAAGTGAAAACGGCAAAATAACGCATTTTCAAAGCTTGCCTATGCAGTTTCCTTAAGTGACAAGAGAAAAGTACAAAGATCGAGCGTAGTTTAATCTGTGATCTTTTATCGCGTGTAATAAAACGCCACTGTTACAGGTGTTATTTGCACAGTACAGCGTTTCGACGGAAACACTGCACGCCTTGCGCGTAGGAGCCATGACGCACTATATACACGTGTGTGTTAAGGTGTCGCCTGTATCTCTCCCTCGCTTCTTGACCATGGACGCGGGGTTACTACGAGGGTCCATCGCACTCTTAGCGTTATAATATCTTATTATATATTAAACTGAACCTTTTCTTATATTTTTCCTGCAAATTATAACAAATTATTTAAATTCGATATGAATAAATACACAGCGAAAATAGGTGTACTGGTAATACCTAGTAAGTAATAGTAATAGACTATTCACGGTAAAGTGAGCACTTTTGAAAGCCTTCTTATTTGGAATAATAGTCAATAAATTAATTTTATTTTAGCCTTAGAGGTTGACATTTAAGTGCGGTGGAATATACACAGTATGTTGATTACTTACATGCCAATTTTTTTATAAAGGTGGTTCAGGGACTAAAAATGGCAAAAAGGAAAAAGTAACTAGGTTCTCAAAAGTGCTCACTTTACCGTGAACAGTCTATATCTTGCAAAATGTTATTAAACTTAGTGTGCGTGAATATGGTGCATATTCTTGTCTTTAGGGTGAAGTCGCAGCAGTATAGTTTATTCGCGGTATATCTGGACTTATTCAATCAAACTTTTGAAAAATCTCCCCATGTATGACATGGTTGTTTCCCAGATACGCATGTCATGTATTGCACGCCTTTTATACTTTCGTTAGAATTATAGTGCCTTATTTTTTATCAAACTTAACTTTTGCTTATATTTTATCTATAAATAACAATATTTCGTTTACAGTTGATATGAACAAAACAGTAAGGAAGTAGTGATGCCTAGTAATAAATAGTTCTCACGCAAAATATCATTGAACTGATTGCGCACGAATATGATTCGTTGTTCCTTTGGTGTAATTTTCTAAGACTCGGTTAATCTTTGTTTGCGTGAGGCGGAGAAATATCCCGAAAGGAGAACTCTAGTAGGGCCTCAGAAAAGATGGAAGTAACAGTGAATGGGCTGGAGTAACTCTTAACCACTCAGCATGTAGCAGTTACCGCTACTGCTACTTCACCCTGAAGATAGAGGCTGCACTATCTTCATAAAACATCGTGACAAACAACGACAGTAAAGCATCTGTAACCCAGAAGCCATGAGAGCACATAACATTTTCTCTTGAGTTTTACAGGTTTGAAATAAATTTTCCTCGCGTACTGGTAGGCCATATAGCACCAGTGCATACTTATACGAAGTACCCATTAAAATGAAACCATACACTACTAAATATGTTTTTACTGATGATACAAAATTTAAGGTTCAAGCTTACATACTAAGCAGGTTATAAAATCTACAAAATCAAATTGTAATAACACCATACCTACAAAACCAAAATATACCGACTTCATGGCAACATGCAATTTATTTTTGTCTAAAGACTCTTAAAGTATGAGTCTCGAAAACACACCCAACTACTCATAAAATTGCCCCCACAATTTTTTCAGGATGGAACAGCTTTCGTGAATTCCCCCACCCCCCTCCGTATACTTTACAACTTAAATTTTAAAAAAATGTAGATTCTCACCTACACTTAGGTAAATCAATGAGTCAAATTGGATAGTTATCAGGGATTAGAAGTACCCAGAGAAAACCGACAGACTTCGGAAAAAACCGGCCACACTCTCTACGCCCCCTCCCCCACCAACCACCAAAAATATCAGAATTCGGCTGGTTGTTGGGCGTGAACCCGTGTTTGATTTTAAATTGTTACTGAAAAGAGGATGATCGAAGGACAACTCATACTGAATACTGAATTAATAACCACTTAAATTTTGATAACACACAAACACACATATATGTACATAAAATATATATTATAACTTTTTGGAGCCCCTTGATCAGCAGGTAACGATCTGGTCAAGTAAAATGTAAGGCATCAGGTATTTTTAGAAGGATATACATAAGCACATACCCGGTTAAATTCAAACCATTTCCGTAAATATGCCATACAATTTAACACACTTAATAAATACAGAAATATAGATTACTGCGACTTCATCACTACCATAAACATAGCGTGTTTATTTCATACGCGGAAATAATGTCGTGTCGAACCACTCAACATTTATTTTTGCAATATTCAGCATTGCTGAACAAAAGGTCGTAATTAACTAAATTTTTTCAAGCCACAGGTGACATAAAAAAAAATTATGCACACAACAAAAGCTGTGAATCGCCGCAACGCATAAATATCAACGCTCCCTTAGAGCTTCCTTAGTAAAAACTCCAAATTCGCTTAAGTGATCTGAAACACGCTTCATTTACACTGATAATTCAATGCAAGATCACGAACATAGCATCGCGTTCAAGAGAAAAACAGCTCTGGTTAACTGTTGGGTAATAAAGCGAACATCGTGGAAAATCTTTCGCTTCGCGAAATATCAGACGTTCGTTTCATTTCTCATTTTCTGTGAGGGCACTGTTTCCTTTTATTTGCATCATCTCATGGGATACGATTTTTTTATAAAAGAGGAACGTTCGATATACAGAATAGCAATAGCATTTCTTTGTTCTCGTATCAATTTCTTATTTTTCCTCCGCTGTATATTTGGAATGTATTGTGCGTCGACAATAAAAGTTTTCATCCAGTACAAATTTTGGCGAAGTCGTGTAGCAATATTGACACTGTGGGCGAGATGTTGACGAATCCGCTAACCTTGGCTCCATATTCCTCACAGTCAGCCTTCGTATGCACAATTAATTTTTATTACAGTGCCAGACAGCCCTTCCAAACCGATGTTTACATGTAATTGGCTAAAGGAGAATTAAGCTACCGGTGCCTGTCACATCTCTACATACACGATTCAGTTAGGAATATGACAGACAACAATTTGTAGTCGGTTTTTGTGGCCCTCTTTTGAGGACCTAATTTTAGAGCTATGTTTTTGAGGTATCTCTGAGATGTCATTTTTGAGGTCTGTTTTGATGTTCATTTTATTCAGATTTGGTTTTGAAGTATATTCGTAAGATATGTATTTTAAGGAATACTTCTAAGGTTTCTTTTTTGAGGTTTTTATACTGGGGTTTTTATTTTGAGGTTTCATTTTGATGTTATTTTTGAGGTTTTATTTGAGGTTCTGTTTCGAGATGTCTTTGAAATCCGGTTGGTTGGTCTGGTCGGTGAACTTGGGTGTTTTGTATAGAAATTTGGTTGGCCAGCTAGTATGCTCGCTTGGAAATATTCATCAAGAGATTAACCAAAAGACTAAGTGAAAGTTTGGACGAAAGATTGAAAGTTTGGATGAAAGATTGAACGATGGATGAAAGATTGAAGGATTGAAAAAAAGATTGAAGGATCTGACGAAATACTGAAGGAGTGTACGAAAGATTGGAATAAAGATTGAAGGATTGGACCGAGGATTGAAGTAGTGGACTCAATGTTGAAAGACTGGACGAAAGATTGAAAGATTGCTCAATTGATTGAAAGATTGATCGAAGTATTTGAAGATTAATGGAATGGTCGATGGAAAAATTGATTGAAGGACTGGACGAAATATTGATCAAAAGGTTGAAATATTGATCGAAAGATTGGAAGATTGCTGGAAGGAGTGGAAGTTTGATGGAAAGAATGATTTGATAATTACGAGATTGAACAGAAGATTGTGAGATTGGCTGAAAAATTGGAAATATTGAAAAATATATGGAAAGACAGATAGAATGATTGATGGAAAAATTTATCGAAAATAATTAGAGATTAACAAAAATATTGGAAGGCTGATAGAAAAATTCATCGGAAAATTGCGAGATTGATCGAAAGATTGGTGAAAAACTGGAATAAAGTCGGAAAGATTACAATATTGGTGGAATATTGATTGGAATATTGCGAGATTGCTAGAACAATTGATGAAAAGATTCATTGAAATATTGATGGATATATTAGAGGACTAATGGAAGGATTGATCGGCAGATTGTGAACGTAGATGTTAACTTCCATACACAGTGTTTGTCCTCTGTCAAAATTACTGTTCTATATGAAAACATTCTTAAAAGTTTAGTCTTTGTCATACATTTGTTCAAGGAGTTATGCTAATACTGATGTTAGTTAGAAACGTTACTATTGCAGGCGAGCGAAAAATTCGAAGCGTAAAAGTAATTTCTGTATTTTACTCGTTTTCAAATATCATGCTACGCTGAAACCAGACTACTGCGCAAAAATCTGGATGTAGGTTTAACTACTTATTAAATGCACGTGTCCTATTCCGCACTACAGTGATCTTACCTTTTTGTAATGATTTAAAAACTAGAGTTTCTGAATATTTTAGAAGTTTAACGGCAAGAGAAAACATTTTACTTTAACCGTCTGGGAAGATGATTTAAAGGTATAGGTATATTCCACATGAACAGCTGCAACATTTCAACGCAATAAGGAGAATACATTAAAGTGAAATGCTGAAGCAGGAACAGTGTGCGTGGTAAGAACAGCAGGAGAATAAAAAGAAGACAGGGTGGGTAACACAATTAAGGAAGCTCTGGTAGAAACAAATTACATTAAGAGTAAGTGCTAGCCCGGCGCTGCCTGCTGTTCCGCCACGCTACCTACGTAGTTCAGCGCATTGCCGCTAAATGCACTTGGCGCCACTCTACACTGCTACGACTACTGAAATGCCACACTATTGGTAACTTCGCGAGAAAAAATATATATTATGCGCATTCTAGACTCCAAATTACTGGGTGCACCGCTTGCAGCTTTCCTTAGATTAATTGGTCAGCGTCTTTGCGAGAAAACGTTTATTTTACTTAACTCGCCTAGTCAGAATAAAGCTACTCTGGTACTGAGCGTATGTGAATCGCAGGTGGCAGGCACCAAAGGTGCGTGACAGTTAAAATTTCATCAAATCACGAAAGAGGACCTGAGCTGAAGGAGTTTTGTAGTGCACGACAGAGAGAGAGAGAGAGAGAGAGGAGAGAGAGAGAGAGAGAGAGATAGCGATATATAAATATATATATATATTTGGGCGGCTCTTAACAACGAGATCTTGAGAGCCGAAGGGGGTGAAATGAAGTGAGAATAGAGCTACGCCGGAATAATAGTGTTGGGTTGAGGGGGAGGGGAGATCATCGAGAAAACTCACCGAACAGTGGCATCGTCCACACGTTTCCCATACGCGAAAAATCAGGGCAGCGACCCCACCGAGAATCGAACCCTGTTCGCCTTGTTGGAAGGCGAGTTGTAGTACAACTAATCCGGGAATGTTTTTCACAGTGCCGCAGTGATAACCCTCAAGGGTTTCTTCCGCTGTTACAGAGATTATCCGTGATCTCCTTTACAAGCACTGACTGTGTTGTGATTGGCGATCTCGCAAAACTCGACACATGTTTATTACCACAGCCATGCTGTGCCATTGACGTGTGCGGGCTTACAGCTACTCAAGGAGCAGGTGCCACAAGACGCCGCGTTCAAGATGTTTTCACGTGAGTCTGTAAACTTGGACCCAGGACTGGTGGGTTCATGAATTTAAAAAATGCGTTTGTTTTCGACTGCCCTAATGTTAGTTTTATTTTTTTAGTATAGTTCATCATTTACTAGTGTTAATCTCCGGTAAAGGCTGTTCACAATAACGTGAGCTCTTTAAAAATGAACCCTAGAAAAAAATCACTGCCTCTGCACACACACACACACACACACACACACACACACACACACACACATGCACATATATATATATATATATATATATATATATATATATATATATATATATATATATATATATATATATATACACATATATATATACACATATATATATATATACACACATATATGTATATATATACATACATACACACATATATATATGTGTGTGTGTGTGCGTGCGCGCGCGCGTATATGTGTGTATGTTTTAATGGGCGAACTGAGTGACATGAGCCCAGTAAAGTTTGCAACGATGGATGGAAAGTAGTTCCATATCTTGAAGTCGAATCAAAAAGTGTTAGGTAACCATTCGTGATAACTTAAAATTATTTCTTTCGCTTTCTGTGTTTTAAATGCGTCTAAGTGTACAAATGAGCAGATTTGCAAAGTATTTACTTTCTTAATAATTTCAGTTTAATTTGACCGACGCATGAAAAAAAAGTGATGAGGCCCATGACAATTTTAATTTTACATAAGGCGCAGGAATACACTATGTGTATACAATTACATTTTAAGCAGGTTTTCAATCGTGCTCATTTTATCGTGAACAGCCTTTAGAAACAAAGAACATTTACTTTATTAAAATTATAACAGTATTAACTAAAATGTCGACTAAGTTTACAAATATGTGTAAAATAATTCGCAGTCATTTTTATTAATGACTTATGACATGATTAATTGTGAAGGCTTACAAGGCGTATTTAATAGTTGCTAACATTATCAAAAGAAAAATTCGAATTAATTACATTAGTGCTTGCACAACCGCGTAAATAGAACTGATACGCATAATAACTAGAAATATATAATTCCAAGCGCAAAATCTTTAGTGGGTGGTACAGAACTTGACACTTCTCGTGTACACTGAACTCGACATGGTATTTCGTACAAGAAATTACTGCAACAGCTCATCAAAATTGGTCAAAATGTTAACAACAATCGAAATGAAAACCATACATCAACTTTTTTTCATAATGAAAATAGCAAATTTTTCGGGATCTCCAACGATGTTTTTGCAAGTCTCGGTCAAATATTACTTCTTTCTGTATCGTCACTGAAATATTTTGAGGAAAGCGACACGTGCTTCATTTCATTGGCTACGCCTGCTGACGTAATTGTAATGGCGGGTGGTGGTAATAACGTGGAGTGGAGAGATCTGGACAGCTCTTAACTACGAGGTCTTGAGAGCCGATGAGGGTTAAAAGACGTGGACATGGAGCAGCGCCGGAACGCAAAGGCAACGGGAACTGGAGAGCCCCGAGGAAACCCACCGAATAGCGGCATCGCTCGACAAAAAAATATCCGTGGAGCGATCCCGCGAGAGAATCGAACCCGGTTCTTCTTGGTGGGAAGGGATTGCCCTCGACAGGACACTACCACGGTCCTGATATTAACGCGAATCGACCGTGTGCAGAGATTATTAATATCTTGCAGGCAAGAAACAACTGTTGAAAAATATTGCTCAAATATACATGGTTTTTTTTATCGCGAGCTGTACCAAACCTCCTTCCCCTTCCACTTTTTCTACCGTAAGCGCAGCCTTGCGTCGGACATAAAACCCGTACTACGTCTTGAACTGTTCAATCTTCCGAACGTGAGTCAGACATTGCGATCCGCCTGACGCGCAACTGGGTACGTAATTAAATGAACGAACGACGTTACAGAGCTACGTTGCAACAGAAAGCACTGTTTACTGTTCTATTAGCTCTTTAGATTGGTCACTCGGTCTGTCGTTTCAATATAATTTAATCTGTAATTTACTGATTAATTACTTGGGTTTTCTGCGACAACAGAACACTGCATCGGCCCAAGTCTTTCTTCTTTTTCTTCTTATTTAACTGCCGACCTCCCGTGGTGCGTTCGGTTGGTGTGCCACCGACCTCATGTGCAGGAGGCTCTGGTTTCGAATCCCGGGTAAGGCATGGGTGTTAATTTAAGTTAGGTTATAAGTTAGTGTGTAAGCCGTCCCCTGCAAGTCTTTCAAGCATAAAACTTGGGGACGTTAAAAAGCTCTTTACATTACAACACAATTGTATTTAACTAGCACGTGACGTTTTGTGGTTGACACCAACCCTGTTCACGATCAACAGTAACGCACCGAACCCCAGCACCGCGAAATTCCGCACCAAGGATATAGCCTATTCACGGTAAAATGAGCACTTTTGAAAGCCCTGCTTAAGGTCTACTTGTATGAACATTGTGTATTCTTCCACCACATAAACAATTAACGTTTCCTTGAACCTGATCATTTCATTCGTGCGTCGGTCAAGAGCAACGGGATTTTTTTTTTTTACAAATACTAATATTTTACAATTTTTTTTCTTTTACACTCATATGTATCGAGAAAACAAATAGTAAAATAAGATATTTCAATATTCACGAATGTTTACTCAACACATGTAATTCAACGTTAACACGTGGAACTACTTTCTTTCCGTAGTTGCCAACTTTACTGGGCGTGTGACGTTCAGTGTGAAAGTTACAATGTACGCAGGTAAGGACAGTTACATTTTACAAAGGTTGATTTCGAACGTGCTCGCTTTACCGTCAACAGCCTTTACCAAGGATGTTGCTTGGCGCTGGGCCTGAAAACGGTTGTAGAGTGGCGGTGGGTGTAGTTCCGTGATTGACCGCTGCGGTTCGCTTCAGGCGCGAAAGCAAGTTCCCCCGACAATTTCGTTCCCAAATACGGCGACCATATCGTATTCGGTGCGATATATCGCTTCCAGAAAATTTTGAAAATCGATTATACATCTCAAATATCGCTTATAAATTTATATCGCTGATACTGGTATCTCGAATGTTGACATTGATAAAAGAGGTTGTGTTTACCCGGCCATACTTATAAAACAAATATTGACATTGTAAATACTATCGGCATTGAAATTTCAATTATCGGAATTCAAGTAAACAACAGTCACATAATTTGTGTGCGCGCAAATTCTGTTGTATAAAAATGTATCATATCTACTCGCACTCTGCAAGTATTTTGTTGGCAGGACAAAATTAGCTTTGTTGTTCGTAAAAGTTGGAATGTTTCGCGTATCATAGTGTGGTGATACAGTTATGTATGGTGAGCAGCACACTTAGAAACTCGTTACAGGTGAATTAGGCTTGTAGGCATAAACATATACATAACTTAATTCTGCCGTATGTGACACACACACACATACGCCCGCCCTCAGTGCATACACAACATACTGTTACGGTGTAGGCAAGCAATATATTTAACGCTTGCCAGACACACCCCACGCAGAAGCGACAAACGACAGTATTCAGGGCGAGACCACGAACAGAAAGAGGTTTGGAAAACAGCATCATATTTTGTAAACGTGAGGGAATACTTAAGCGCCACCAGGGTCACGAAGCGGGGTCTGCCTGCAACAGCCGCCAACCAAGGAGATGGAACGACGCAGGGCGTACAGCGAACCATCGTAGCCGAGATGTGAAGCCGCCTTCGGCAACAGACCGGGTGATATCATTCCAGCAGATCATGTACGGATCAAACACTTTAGATAATAGCGTGGCTTAACTTAAAGTAATTCAGTATTTAAATAATAATAATTATATAGTACTCCCCCGGTTTTAACGTAAGGGGACGTATTGTAAATGACGTGAGTACTTGTAATAAACTAATGACGTAGTGAAATGATATTGTGTCACCTACCATTCTTGAGTTACGCACCCCCATAGCTTCCTTGTACGATAGCCCGCATACATAAATAATAAGTGAGTGCGAAATATATGGTTGGAAGTACTTGTCCGCAGGGCCGTGTATAACAATGTAGTGTGCGTACCGTTTCCCACTTGACCTCTATAGCCATGTACGTGTTCAGAGAAATGGTGATTTAATGCATATGTTACTCTGTAGCCTTCAATGAGGTGCGACACAGTTACTTTCTCAGACATAGCACTCTGTATGAAAATAGAGGTGTAAAAAATTAAACTGAATATTTTCAGAAAACACTAAACGTGAAGTAGCAGTCGATTGTCACCAACTCTGGAACTAATTATGCCTGCTTACTCTGACGCGCAGAACAGCTCATCTCGATGCTGCAGGGCACTCACGTGGTAGAATACTGGATTAAGACAAAAACTTTTCGTCTTTGAAAACGATTTTTGCTACACAAACACTTCGCAAGCCAGAAAATAGATTTTTACCCAGTGGCGTCTAGCGAGTTTTTTTTTTTTGCAGGCTGGTCCAGGACACTCATTTCGGCGAGAACAAACTTACAACTCTTAATGTTAGCTGGAGCGAAAGAAAAACAACATAACAATCTAAAATAAAACCCTTCGCAACGTCCACTCCAGACGAGCGTTCTGACCTACAGCTGTTCTTCTTGGATTCTAATGGCGGAGAGAAAGAACTTACTAACTGACTGAACCCGGTTCCGCCATGCTAAACTCACCAACCAATGGGAGAGCAAGGTTCATACCTGCTAGCCAACCGAAAGGCTTCCTATTCAAACTGCATGCAAACGATCCACCCCAACGACCTAACTTAAAAATATCATAGGGTTTACGGTCTCGAAACGGATATAAAACACAATAATATCGCTTAAGTATTCACAAAAAGGTGAGACCAAAAATTAAAATAAAATAAATATTAATTTATATACATACAAAAATAAACTCTAACTAACTATTCCATTTAAACAATAATTATTGCAATCAGTACAGCTAAATTTTAAATACCCTATCATCAGAAAATAAGAATAATAAAAATGAAAATATGTACAAATTAGCAACAATTACGTAGATGGAAACATTATGTTACAGAAATTATTAAAAAAAGTGAATAGATATAACGTGTGATTAAAATAACATGAAAACGACGACGTTGTAGAGTCGTGCAGCCTATTACGTCAGTGATGTAAGCTTGCACCAAACCACCTCACTTGACCCAGGTACAATCGAAAAAATCCGAAGACACTATCTTCCGATCAAGATCTCAAGTTTGAAACGCGAAATCGTTACCAAAATGTTTGCTGAAACTGTCCAAGAACTCATTCTGTGACCATATACATATTTTACCCAATTATTTTATAGAAAATTAATTTGAAGTAGTTATAATTTTATTTAGACGGGATATTTTTACTCTTGTCTAAAATAAAACGGATTTCAAATATAGTATAAGATCACAGCTCTTGCCAACAGTTACAACTCACATGGAAAATAGACACAAGAGCATTCATAAAACCAGTTTTACCACTTAATAAAAATAAACACTGTGTTTTATCACTATAGAGTACACAAAATAACACAATTATTCACAATAAAGCTACATAACGCAACTGGAAAATTGATACCAGCATGTTGTAATTATTCTTGACTATACAAAACGGAAAGATTATATTTTAATTAAGTCATATGCATTTCATTAGCTCTATTTTTACAGATGAAATGCCCAAAGCATGGCCTTTCTCTCATTACGCTGCACATTGTTCCGTACACTGTCACCTGCACGCAGCGTAATCGATAGTCATGTCGTTCATGTGATCGAAATGGCGGCTTACACTAATCCCGTTTTAATGGTAATATAACACCAGATATAGCACACGGCATACAAGCGCCAGGGATTCATGACCATACACAAGCTTGCCAGTGTTGGCGAGTAGGCGATCTAATCTGGGCGCCGTATTACAAACGGGATGTGTATGTTATTTGTTATAATCTGCAAATACATTTTAACGTTTTCAGTTAGAATCAGACAGACAGAGAGTCGCGAGCTGATTTTTTGTTTGCGTGGAACAATACTTGTGTAGGCTGTTCACGTTAAAGTGAGCACTTTTGAGGCCCTGGTTACTTTTTCATTTCAGCCATTTCTTATCCTTTAAACCCCCCCTTTTTTTTTAATATTGCCACGTAAGTAATAAACACAGTGTATATATTTCATAGGAGTCTATAAAGTTAACTTCTAAGGCTACAATAAAATATATTTATTGACTATTATTATACCAAATGAGACGGCTTTCAAAAGTGCTCACCTTACCGTGAATAGTCAGTACAACGCTCTTGTAAAGGATGCAATTTGTGAACTCACAAAACAACACTGCACAGAGACGCTGAGATGGACGATATTGCAAAGAATTAATGTTGCCAAAACGTTTATGCAATGTGGGTAGGCCTACTAAATATTACTGAAATGGTCTACACTCAAATGAGTTCGAATGCCAGGCTCATCAAGAATGGATGCGATAAAACTAGAGCAATGAATGCACACCTTACTCTTAGTTTTCTGCAGATTACTCTCCCCAGAAGACTGGATCGAGTAGCCTGGCGCAAATAACAAAAAACAGAAACAACACACAATGATAACAGTAGGAGAACACCAACACTTCTGAGAACATAACACAGCAGAAATGTTTTCAAAAATGTAATATTTAATTTTAAATCTTGTAAATTGAAATTGAAAACTGCGTGATAATGAAAAATTATTATTTTTTTCTGAAATAACATGCGGCTCCAAATTGGAATCAGAAATGCAAAATCTTACATTTAATCAGTGGTCTCAGCAACATTTTCCCCTCTTGTTTACGGAGTACTTAGATTAAAGCCTGGAAAAATAAATCAAAATTTGAAAAATGATAAAAAAAAATATATCGTCTCTCAAAGCTAGTTCAGGGCAATGCATTAAAATTCTGCGAGAGTATCCGTGGTTTAAAACTTGCAGGATTCAGCTATATTTAAATCCAACGTGGCGTTTCGAAAATGTTCGGAAAAAATTTTAATGGCGTCTCTGTTCAAAAAAAATAATTGACGACTTCTACCGGCTGTCCTAAAATATTAATTTCATGTTTCTAACAAAATGTCTAGAATTAGAAACTTAAGTTTTAAGAAGACGTAGCGGGAATCTCCTTAATTTCGAATGTACGTATTATTAAAATTGTAGCGCACAAAATTATAATGTAAAGTTGCTGACTGCAAAATGTTAACAGTATTCAGCTAAAAGGAAGACCGAATGTGCACGCAATTCAGTATTATGCAGGATTTGCAGCTGCTATAATTTCATCAAATATCTCACACTCACACGAATAATAGAAGTACCGCCAGCTGCATCAAGAATTACCAAGAGGACATTGATGTTTACGTTGCTACGGGCCGACATTACCCAGTGTTTCCTGCCCGAAATAAAATAAAGGCCAATGCTGGAAATTTCATAGCTGCATGTAACGACGAACAAAATAAATAAACACTGTTCAGAACAAAATGAGCACTCTTGAATTCAACATTATAAAAAAAGTCACTGCCCCTGCCTCCATGTATTTAAAGGGCGCACTGAACGACATGCGCCCAGTAAAGTTGGTAATGATGCATGGAAAGTAGTTCCATATCTTAACGTCGAAAAAAAAGTGCGAGGTAACCATTTGTGATGACTTAAATTATTTCTTTAGCTTTTTTTTTTTTATGCATCGAAGTTTAGAATTGACCAGACGGAACATATTTACTTTTCCAATACTTCCGCAGTTTCACCTGACTAACGCACGGATAAAAATATGAATCCCATGACAATGCTAATTTTACATAAGGTGGAAAAATACATAAAGTTTATACAAGTAAATTTCAAGCAGGGCTTTCTAAAGCGCTTGTTTTACGGTGAAAAGCCTACATCAATAAATAAATACGCCGACCTGCAAAAGCCACGTGTGACTCGACGTCCAAGCACTATCGCCTCAAAAAGGGAAATACATCTAGGCAGGCGGGGATGACAACTAGAAACCACGTACCGAAAATATCAGTCAGCCGTACTGAATGCAAGTTTCGAAAACGATGGTAGGAAAGCAAAAGTAGGTGTATGTTTACACGGTCGAAGACACTCAACATTGTAATCTGTGAAAGAGAAGAGTCACAGGGGGGGGGGGGGGGCAGAAGAGTGTCAGTATTTTATCAGCGTGAAAACCGGGTGAGCGCGCGAAGTTAGCTGAGAATCGCGAAATTGCGAGCATCTCACGAGCAGGAAGGATGCCAGAGGAGTTAGTAATTTCGTAACGAAGCCATCTTCTTACACCTACTCCCCCTCCCGCAACAACAAAACTAGGGGCGGCGAGATGGGAAAACTTCAAACCGCTTCGAAGAAGGGAAGAGGAGACGTGGCCCCCGAAGAGAGCAAAACCCGCCGTAGGGATGGCTGGCAGTCGGGCGTTTGTCATGCGAGACATTTCTTCACGGGACGGCCTTTCATGCAGGTAGGAATAGGAGGAGATGGCATTGCACGACGTCATTGACGATGCATTTTCGTCCATCGCGGTAGTGCGACACCCAAAACATTGAAAATGTTGAAGCAGGAAATTTTTGTATTTAATGCGAGTTCCTTGTGGAAGTTCTTCAACGATTAAGTGTGGAATGGTCCCCTGCGTTTTTTTATAAAATAGTTGTTTGCGCGAATACGCGTATCTCGGTAAATAAATGTTCACAAAAGAAACAATTGTCTATCCCCCTTTTTTGCTTTTGTTATATTTAATGTATTCTTGGAGGAAAAAACTCGTGAAAATGGTCAAATATCGCATATTTAAAGCTTGGCTGTGCAGTTTCCTTTAGCGGCAAGAAAGTACCAAGGTAGGAACGTAGTTTAATCTGTGGTCTTTCGTCGCGTGTAATAAAACCCCGCTGTTGCAGATCTAATGTGCACAGTACAGCGTTACGAAGGAAAATGGCGGAACGAGCAGTTTTAACGAAGCGGTTAACATGCGCTGATTAATATTACATTTCACTCAAGAAAACGCACTACAACGGTCTACAACAAACTATGCTTGAAGAAAAGCAAATAAAAAATAATTAACTACCAATTAAATATTCCGACAACACCAATAAGGTATTCATATAATACACACGATGAGAAAAAAAGCACAATCACAACGGCCTTCGCCGGGCTACAAACTGGAAATATAAACATGGCTAGCCATTGGCTGGAAACGTTTACTGTTCGTACGTGTCGACAACCCCCGTCATAAATGCTAAACATGTTTTTAAAGTCCCGTTACTAATAGCCAAGAAAATGTAATATTGGTTTAAAAAATATATAATTTAAACCATCAATGTTGTTAGTATAATTAAGATTTTAAATTACAACTTTAGTTCTGAGTACTATTTTCTTTCAAAGCCATCATCAAAATAGCCAACTTTACAACACGGATCCCGCAGCAGTTCATCAGCTGATACAATACTTAACGAACGAGAGCATTTACTGTTTACATAGTGCGTAGGTTGGTCACATTGTCCGTCAGATTTTACCCCACTTATATGAAATGGATAATAGCCTAATGAGCTATAACCTTTTATGGAATAAGGAAAACTCCTTGCACGACGACTTATTTAATGTAAAGAAAATTATATTACACAAGCGACGTTCTCTAGCCTCGGTTGCCGCAGGTTCTATACGTTCAATTTGTTTTTTTCGTACGAGGAATTCTTTGTAAACTAGTCGCCGAAGATACTTCTGTAAAACAGCAAATACACCAGAGTAATGTTCACAATAAACTTAATGTGGAATGAATTCCATCAAGCTTTTACAAGAAAGTGTGATGCCCCAAGTTTATTATAAGCATTTGAGCTACATAAACAATTTTGTATGTTTTATAAAATAATCTGTTGTAAATATACCATATTTGAGAGAATCTCTGGCAACAACTGTAAATTGTAGAAAAAAAATTTTTACTGTATATCTCAGACCTGCAGTATGCGCCTCTCGTAAGTTAAAAAAAATGTTGCTTGCGGAGAAAAACGTTATCAGTTCATTTTTTTAAAAGATGCATTTACGCCTACAAAAATCGTCCTTTTGCTGCACTAACCGACTAACTTGCAGCCCACTCAGAAATTAGGCACGTACAGATAAATATTCAGTCACATGGCACAAAAAAATAAAGTAATATTAACCGGCTGTAACGAAAATTTAACCGCTGCCTCAAACAAGATCGCGTGAAATTGGGCTTCCCCTTTTATTCTTGCCTTAGAAAACGGTCAACGGAGCGTTAAGTTAGAGTGTTCCAGCACAGGTTCGGCGTGTGCGTTAGCCGAACACTAACTCATCTCTAAGGAAATTAAACCGACTTTAAGGGTACCAAGACGCGAGGGAGCGATACGGGCAACACTAAAACCTGCCCACTTCCGTAGCAGTTTTCATAGCCATTTCCCTGCTAGCGTTTCTGCCGCCGTGCAGGTTACAATTCAGCCCCCTCCGGATGGGTCTGGCTCTGGGGTATAGCAGTTTTCATAGCCGTTTCCCTGCTAGCGTTTCTGCCGCCGTGCAGGTTACAATTCAGCCCCCTCCGGATGGGTCTGGCTCTGGGGTATAGCAGTTTTCATAGCCGTTTCCCTGCTAGCGTTTCTGCCGCCGTGCAGGTTACAATTCAGCCCCCTCCGGATGGGTCTGGCTCTGGGGTATAGCAGTTTTCATAGCCGTTTCCCTGCTAGCGTTTCTGCCGCCGTGCAGGTTACAATTCAGCCCCCTCCGGATGGATCTGGCTCTGGGGTATAGCAGTTTTCATAGCCATTTCCCTGCTAGCGTTTCTGCCGCCGTGCAGGTTACAATTCAGCCCCCTCCGGATGGATCTGGCTCTGGGGTATAGCAGTTTTCGTACCCATGGGCATACCAGAAACGGTAATAGGAAGTGTTGTAACTGTATGCTATACCCACGGAACCACGACAAACCAGAACGCGAAGCCCGAGTATCGACCTCAAGCCGTATACTGTACGTCCGTTTACGAAATATTAAGGGTTCTTTAAACACATATTTTAGTATAGGTTGTTCACAGTAAAATGAGCACTTTTGAGAGTTAAGATCTACTTGTGTACGCGTTGCGTATTCTTCCGCTTTATGTGTAAATAACATCGCCGTGGGCCTCGTCACTTTATTAATGTTTCGGTCAAGTGAAACTCTGAAGCTATTAGAAAAGTAAATATTTTACAAACCTGCTCCTTTTTACACTTCGATGCACTATAAAAACAGATGAAATAATTTACGTTATCACAAATGGTTACCTTAACACTTTTTTGTTCGACATTAAGATATGGAACAACTTTCTGTCAATCGTTACCAACTTTACTGGGCGCATGTCACTCAGTGCGCCAGTTAAAACATATGAAGGCAGGGGCAGCAACTTTTTTCAAAGGTTAATTTCAAAAGTGCTCATTATATCGTGAGCAGCCTTTACAAAAAGATACTTAATGTAAGAGTAAGTAACGGAAAACATTTCAAATACCAACGCTGCCATTGTAAATGAATAAACACAACCTTAAAAAATACATTTCAACTTTAAATAGGTACACATCCTATTATAAAGTCAATCATGAGTATGTGAGCGTAGCTCCGCGGGTTGTTGCGTGAATCCGCGGTACCTGCATTAAGAGTTCAAATCTCCATCGTGTAACGAAATCATGTTAGTTGTTTTATGTGATATAATATTGACATCTTCTTGTTAGAAATTTTTTTTATTTCTTGAAACCGTTTGTCTAAAAGCAATAATACGCAAGTAAATGCACATGCAGTCGACTAGTTGTGGCTATTTGTTATTCCGTTATATTGTTTTTTAAAGTAGACAATTTAAGTTGTGTAGGATAATCACTTTTAACAGACACACATAAAAGCTTTATTTTTTTGTATTTTAATATTTTTGCTTTCTTTCGACCTTCTAACCGCAAAAAAAAACCTGAATAATTACGGAAAGCACAAGATTAATTATTATACTTATTAAAGCAACATGGTTAAATAATTTGCTTTCGTTTTAATGGCTGTTGTAAATGTTTGTCATACAGAATAAGCGAATACACGTATACATAAACAGTGAAGCTAATTATATTATTTCCCATACATAAATATTACTCGTACACATAAACTTACATGCAGTCTTCTTGAGAACAAAAAAAAAGGGGGGGGGGGTACAATCTTAGTAATCTATGGATGCACCACAAAAGGCCTACAGATAACATTTCACAGAATTTGTATCCCTGCCAAACACGGACTGTATGTCATTTGCGAGTTGTTTTTCCTACCTTTTATAACTTTCTGTTGGCACTTTAGGTAACGTGTGATGGGTATGAATTGATGTATTCTTTCTTTTCTTCTACTATAGAAACTTGTATGTCTTCTGTTGTGCTCATGCGGGTATAACATAAGGTAGCAGAAATTAGGTATCCTGTAGAGCCGGCTTGGCTGTTCAAGAGCCCAAGATTATTTTCTGTGTTTTAAAGATAAGGTTTTGTAGAATAATATCAATAAAAATTTAATAAAAAAATGCCAAATAAATTAAAAAATTACTTCCGCCTACTCTTAAAAAAAATTACACGCATTTTAACCTTAAATTTTGCGCAAAACAAATTTTAAAAAGTTATAGGAGAACAATGTTTGATTTCAGCGGCAGTGTTTCTCGAAGTCCTAGGAACACCATAAAGAAATTCCATGGAAGTCTGACATTTCGTTCGTCTGCAATTAGGATTTGACTTCTAGCTATTTTGAAATTAAATTAAATTTTTTAAATTTTATATAAAATTATGGCCGAACCATTAAAATAATTTTCATGACAAGTCTTTATCTTGTTCTAATAGCTTCAGCAATTTACTGTTAACTGTAGCCGAACATGATTATTATCCAAAATTTTGAAATTTGTATTGCAAAAACGTATAAATTAAAAATTCACATAACTTGGGTAATTATATTTTATAAATTAATTTTTCATACTTTCATCAGATAACGATCTTATGTAATACCACAGAATCGTAAAATACTATGAAAATATAGTAAGTCATTTTACCATTTAAACGCCCGTAACACGCATGCCTAAGCGCCCCATCGCCGCTACGCGAAAGACGCTAAACTGGCTTGCAGCGCTTCCTTTATTACTCTGTACTTTGGAAATTATACCTGTAACAGCAGGACTCTAAAATACGCGATGAAAACTCACAGACGTAACACTGTAAAAGATTATCTGGTAAACTTCCTAAGCTGCAGAAATAGGAATGTTTAGCGTCGCTAATATACAAAGTTGGGAACTTCCCTGCGCATCTGACTGTTTCCTGAGAAAATGTAGGAACGCTGCAATGAATGTATGGGAGGAAAAGTTACCATTCCTGCTTTATCACTAAGCGTATACACTAGTATGCTAAATTCCCGAATAATTTCTTAGAATGTATAATTAGTCGTGCTTTTATCGTATCTCTGAAGGATGAGCCTGCACGCTCCACAAATGCGATTTCTTTTTTACCATTTAACATTTCTTTTTCTCTTTGACTACACATACATTAAATTAAAATATTAAGCTGACGATAAACAAAGGTGAATAAATATGTCGGCGATCTTTTGGCACTTAATGGCTAAAATGCAATGGGACATATATAAGTTCGTGCACTTATTGGGAAACATCAGTACGTGACAGTGAATAAGAAACTAAATTAAAGCTCACACAGCAATCAACAGCGTACTAAATATTAATTATTTTCAATGAACATACACTGTGAAAACTATACGGTATCAGATTGGTTTTTGCCTTTTCTGGCAAAACGTTGTATTCCCAGAACATTTATTTTCAAAGATACGCGTATACGAACAAACAACGATTTCGCATAAAATGTATTAGTACATCGTCGTCTTAATAAAGGTAACATCATTCTCGAATACATTTAACAGGAAGCAGACGCAGATTATCTGAGGTCACCATAGCAAGGAGAACGTCACCCCTTGACAGAAAAAATAGTAAACGTAGAGTGTTGCAAAGCTTACATCACAATATGATTACTTGAGGTTAGGGGAAATCTAGTGAGGGATGACACTAACGGCATTGGCAGCCTTAACACTGAGCGTCAAACTTGAAAATAGCGCGTGTGTTGTATTATTAATTATACGATAGCGATTTTTTAGCCATTTCTTCGTGGTTATACAATGCAAGCAAATGATCGCAGCAGATACACTTTGAAAAGAGGGCCTTCCAAGCTCACTGACCTATGTATATGCCGAGTGTTCCTGTTTTCAGATGTATGCTATTATAAGCTGTTCACGGTGAAGTGAGCACTTTTTAAGGCCCACCCAAAGGCATTATCCCCTATTAAATGTATTTTATTGCAGCATCAAACTTTAACTTTTGAGATTGATGAAATGTATATACTGTGTTTATTAGTCATATTGCAATGTTTACATTGAAAATTTGCGGAAAAGTAGAAATTAATTGAAAGGAAAATTTTAGCAGGGCCTTAAAAAGTGCTTACTTTATCGTGAACAGCCTATAGTTTGAAAGCAACGCTACCAAAAGAAGGTTTAAGCAGCCAATACAAAATATGCCCCAGAGGTTTTCCGCAAGATAGCGAGAAAAAAAAAGGGGGGGGGGATATGTACAGAGAGAGAGAGAGAGAGAGAGAGAGAGAGAGAGAGAGAGAGAGAGAGCTTTAAATGGTTTTGCTCCTAAGTCGATTTCCTATCAAAATTCATGCCTCGTGCGTACATTCCTAAATTTTACTCCGCGCTTCACTTTACGCAAAAAAAAATTTGCGATGCAAATTTTGCGACGGGGTCGGTTTTTATGTTAACGAGGAGCTTCTCCCATTTTCAATTCTCCGGAAGGAAAAAAAAAAAAACCAACAAAGTGTTTCTAAAAGGGAAGTTTTCACATTTCTACGGATTAGTTTTCGTAAAAGCTTAAAATTTAAACTAAAATATACCAGTATATTAAAGAACTTTTATTTATGTTCACCTTCCTCTACAGTTAGCTTGGCAATAGCTTCTTTATAAAGGAAAGTGCTTCATTAGAGAACGTTATATGTAGTCGTAAGGTGATTACAGCTTTGCGCTCCAATATATCGGGGTAGAGAGACGGAACTGAAATTTCTACGTTATAATTTGGCAGAGCTTATGCCATATAAAAGTTTATTAAATATTTGAACAGCTGTCGTATACTCTATCTAGGCCAAGTAACCATCCCCTCTATAACATGAAGAAAAGTCTCATCGTCTCCATGCAATACAATTTATCCAGCCACATCGGCTGTTGTTATTCCTTAAGAGGGAGAGTTAAGACACCATTTTGGATTAATTTATTTTCTGCAATTACTTATGTTTATGGCTAATTTTTGAATTTGTGACTATGTTGGGGCATATATAATTAATTTATGGTATTTAAGACACCACTGTCATCTGACTTCCTTTACTACTATCGTTTCTGTAGCCATTCTGATAAGATACACACTAATTAATTACCACTTATTGAACATAGTAATAAAATAAAGATACTCCATTCACGCTTCAGTTATTAAATCATCAATCGTAAACGCAAAACTGCGCACAAAGCATTTTCACAGCTGTTATGTTTACAGCCAAAGCACTCATTTATTTTACAACAGCTGGCAACCTTATGTCGAGGGACAGGATGGGTGTGCAGAAGAGAGACAGAGTCGTTTGTACTAAGACAAAATTAAGAGCGTTTTGTAAGTTCGTTATTTCTAAGTACAGACCGGAAAAATTCGCGAGTTCACTAACCTGTAGGCTGGACTCTACAGCCATATGTACATATATGCTCACGTCAATTGCACATTGGTTGCCTGCTGTCACAGTAGAAGGCGATGATTGGACCAGCATTCTCTAGGAAGTTTCAAATACCGCGAGGACCAATGGCTGAGTTATATAAACACATGTGTTTTGAATTCTAACTTGTCCCAAATGAATCCGCGAATTCTTCAGTTGTACTGGGATTAAAACGATCATTTTGCAAAGTGAATATAGATAGTAACTACATAGCATTTCGATTACATTGCTTCGTTGATTGTGGTAACACGCATTTACTTCAAGAGCAAAAATCGCATTACAAAGAAATAATTTTAGATAACAACATTTTGCAAGAAAAAATTATCCATTGCACTATATATAACCTACAAATATTTATTACATACTATACCAGCTGAACCTTTATACCGAACACTGGCAATCTAAATTACGAACCCGGTACGAATCGTCGAGATTAAATAACAGAGAAAAAAACAACCCTGCCCGTAGTTTAACGACACCTTCTGCGGGCACGTCGATGGGAAACGTGCCCGAAAACTTTTCAACCAACGCGATAAATTAACCCCCCCTCGCCAAAGGTCGTACGGCTCCTTTATTTAATCCTTCTCTCTTTCGTGATTCCGAATCTCGTACCATCGACAAACAATGGCCGAATATCGGATTACAATCCCTTTAACCCTTCACCACCCCTCCCCACCGGCCGGGCACTTTCCGGTACCATAGAGACGACGACCTCCCCTCCGGCAAGAGGTGATCCAATCACCGTTACCAACACCCCCCCCCCCCCCCCCATCCTTCACCTCCCCACCCCACCGGCCGGGCACTTTCCGGTACCATAGAGACGACGACCTCCCCTCCGGCAAGAGGTGATCCAATCACCGTTACCAACACCCCCCCCCCCCTCACATCCTTCACATTCCCGACAGTTCCAGTTTTTATGACGTTATCTCGCGCGAACGTGATTAATGGTGGACTAATTGAGGGGGAGGGATAGGGGGGCAGAGACTCGTCGAGTGCTAGCTGTGTCGCCGATGGCGGGGCTGGGGCGCAGTTTAAATCCCCGAGTCGGGCGACAAAAGCGACGGGGGTAGGGTGCAGGGGAACTGTGGACGTAATTCCGTCACTGGTAATTAATGGACACGGAGAGAAGGTTGCAAGGACACGCACCATCACGCGTCGCTACGGGGGCTTGAGCGTCGCAGTGCTTCAATCCCCACCACCCCCTCACGCTCCTATCATTCACCCCCCCCCCACACACTCGATGGTGCGTCGGGGGGGGGGGTCGGTGACCCCCTCCAGTCTGTCCAGCGAGGAGCGACATGCCTCGCGCCAGGACAGATATTACGTTAGTTCACGGCTCCGAGAACACGTTTGAAACCGTGCTGGGTATCTTCTCTCTTCCATCACGAGTAAAGAATATCACTGCAACAAACCTTGTATAGGCTGTTCACGGTTAAATGAGCACTTTTGAAAGTCCTGCTTAAGATCTACTTGTATTCACGTTGTTAATTCTTCCGCCTTATGCAAAATTAGCATTGCTTTAGGTCTCGTAACTTTATTCATGCGTCGGTCTAGCGCAACTGTGAAATTATTACAAAACAAAATGTTTTGCAAATCTGGCAAATTTACACTTCGATGCATTAAAAAAACGGAAAGTGAAAAATATAATTACATTAACACACATGGTTACCTGACGCTTTTTATTCAACGTTAAGATATGGAATTACATTCCCTCCATCGTTACCAACTTTACTGGGCGCGTGTCACGTGCAGGCAGGGTCAGTGACTTTTTTCTAATGTTGATGTCCAAATTGCTCACTTTAACATGAACAGCCTTTAACTAGAACTCATTCGTCGATTAAATGAAGAAGTCGAATTGTTTTAGAGAAGAAAAGATATTAAAATCAATCGGGCCAATTCCGAAATTATTGGCTTAGAAAAAAAAACTTCGCCTTCTGATTAAACCTTCCACAAAAATACACAGGGAACTCGTTTTCTAACTCACTGCCCACATCACTATTTTACGTTATTTTCTCAAGATCAAGGAGATGCGATTTTTTTTCGTGTGTCATAGTAGGCCTTGGTGTATTTATCATTTAAATAAACATTGCTTTAGTAATAAATACCTTTTAAAATTTTAAAAAATCTGTAACAATTATTTTTTTCCTAGCATTAATATATAAATGGTCCATAGTTATACAAAAATTGCCAGTGTGATTGTTAGAAATTACGCAGTAATGTAAATCGGATAATGCCCACACCCCGCCTAAAAAAATTTGATTGCAAAACTGCTGAATTAGGAACTGAGTATAGTTTTTGCTATTTATTAACGCCCTAGTTTTTTCGTCGTTGGATGATTGGATGTTATACTATCCTGAACTTGTCAAAACCGAACTCATCCAAGGTTTGCATGGAATTGTAATCCTAAAACCTATTGGTCTCGAGATGTCGCCTAACAAGCTCAAGCCAGGAAGGTCTGCCGCGTTTGATCCGAGACTTTGTGGACAAGGCAGCGAAAAGCTATCTTCTGTTCATCTTAGTGGACCAAAACTTCATAAATGTTTAGCTCTGCCTTGGCAACAGAATTTGCATCCCAATACAGGACACTCGCGCAAAGGCTAAAAATAAGTTGGGCCAATTTTTGTTTTATGCGCTTGGCCCCGACGTTGGTTCCATAAATATCAGAACAACTATCACGATCACGTATTAAAGAAGTCGACCTCCCGTGGCGTAGTCGGTCGGAGTGCACAGCCGATCTGGGGTGGGGAGGCTCGGGGTTCGAATCCCAGGCAAGGCATGGACGTTAATTTACGTTAGGTCATAAGTTAATTTATAAGCCGTCCGCTGACAAGCCTTCAGGCATAACATCTTCGTTAAAAGAAATTATTAACCCTAGCAAAACTATCATAATGCATGTAATAATTTTCATAATTTTTTCGCAGAACCGAGCGAGAACCATCCGGCACGCAATGATTAGCAATAATTCAAATAACTGAAAAATTTAATTCCGATAGTAGAACATGGGTGCAGTCTAATTCAAACAAATAAGATTACACAACTTTGAGGAAGAATGCATTACAAGGGGAAAATGCATGTGGGGGGAGGGGGTTTATTGAGTGGGGAAAACATTAATCATATTGATTATACATAGTGTCATCAACGTATGGTACTTTTGCATCCAGACATTACGTGACACAGCACCCTTGAAAATGCCCTTATAAATATATAGCGCTCATCAGAGAGCGTCCTTAGGGAAACGTCCGACATTGAATACCCTACTGATATTATTTGTATTAAAAAATATTAATTATTAGTTCGTTTGAGTGAAAGAAATTCAAAAGTTAGGGACACAGGCGATATTCCTCACTCTCCCTGTGATCCCTTTAATATGGCTGAAAGGAAATTTTATGTTGGCTTTGTTGGTGAATCACGAGTTATATTGCCTAACATGTTTGCAGTTGTGCAATAAAGCAGTTTGTTGCTGATATGTGTTGCAGTTAGCTTGGCAGGATTATATAATCACCGGAAAGGATCCCATCCCCAGACCACTACCTACCAAGAAAATATATTTAAAAAAAACATAGATTTTTAAGCGCTTTATTGAACTACATTTCACACCTCACATTTTTATTTGAATGATAATATGAACGCAACCTGCTTGACGGCAAATGTCGCTACAGTCGGCTCGCTCCGGCAACTGCAGCAGGTACAATGTCATTTATCCCAGTAAAAAACTGCCCAGTTTTTTTTGTCGCTTCCATACCGAACCACATCTTCCGGTACGAGGTCACGCGATTCCGGCCGGCACATCCGAAACATTTTTATTTTTGTTCGCACGCACCGTGTCGGAGCATGAAACACAACGGCGGTCAGGCACAGCAATGTGCGAACTGCGTGGTAGATATGGGTAGGGGTGAAAAATAATGTAGTTACCACCAATAAGGGGTAGCGTTTGTCTCGACGCATTTGGTCCCAGCCGCCGGGAACCCTCTACTTCTCCAGACAGGAAAAATAAAATTATTGTATAAAAACCAGCTTTAGAACCAAGCTTTTATTTATAAATGCACTAAAAAGAGAAAAATAAATATAGTAGTTACACAATTTGTAGAACTTGTAAGATGTGGTCGAACAGCCGTAATAAACTTTACTACAAATTAATATGTTTGTATCAATCTATATTTAGTATATGAAAGCTTGGCGCAAATATTCAAGAGCCTTACGCAAAATATGGGCTTACGCAAATGAGGTATACGTTCTATATTGCGCCAAGCTTGTATATACTAAATATAGATTGATACAAACATATTAATTCGTAGTAAAATTTATTACGGCTGTTCGACCATATCTTACAAGTTCTACAAATTGTGTAACTACTATAATTATTTTTCTCTTTTAATTGCAATTATAAATAAAGCTTAGTTTTAAAAGTTTTTATACAGTTATTTTATTTTTCACTTTATAATTTCGCCAATTTTTATTTATAATACATGACTTCTAGTGTCTTGGATACTGCTTAAGTTTCATTAAAAGCTTGTAACTTCCGGCTCCATCATCAGATCAGCTCAGTGGTACCGCCACATTGTATTGTCATCGGAACTACACAAGTGTGTATCATTTCAGTTCAATTGGATAACGGTAAATGGTTTAAAATCGACTTGCAAGATTAGAACTAAATACACCCACCCACATACATACAATTGGAGTAAAAAAAACCGTAGCAAAAAACACCAAATCATCGTGGCGATTTTCAACTCGCCACACTATTAACCGTTGAGCAGTTCCCTCGTGAGGAGATGATCCTGGCTGCAGCACCAGGCCGCTGTCATAATATCATTACATTGTCATCGGGTTCCTATAAGTATAAGAAGTTTATGCTTGATTGAATGCCTAGCAGTGGGTCAAAATTCACTTGCAAGATTCCACCCGAACGTATAAACAAACAAACTTACTAACTAACCAAGGCAAGCTAAATAAAAGCTTTCAAGTGAGCATTTTCGTAAGCCCTCTCATTTGGAATGATATACAATAAATATATTTAATTTTAGCCGTAGACGTTAGAGTGCGGTGGAATATGCACATCATGTTTATTACTAACACGACAATATTTATTCAAAAAGATGATTAAAGGATAAAATATGGCTGAAAGGAAAAAGTAACTAGGGCCTCAAAAGAGCTCACTTTACCGTGGGCAGCCCATACCGAGGAAAATATAAGTAGACATTCTGTGGCGTTACAAATTCCGCGTTAAAGAAAAATATATCGGGGTGTGTTTGCGGGTCTACGTTTGCGGGTAATAGTTTCTGTGCGATATGTGAATGAGATGAAACTAAACAATAAGGTTACTTTTCTTTTGTGGAAAAAATCGACAGATCTAGAGGAGATCTTTCGTTTGGCGCCAGAACCAGCGCGCTAACACGCCGGAGTCACGAGATATCTTACTCGGAAATTTTCGCCCACGCCCGAAATCGCCACCAGTCGCCGCGGGCCCGCAACAGCGCCTCGCGCATGCGCGGTGCCAGCTCTAGGTCATACTTACGTCACTGTCGTTTACCCGATCAAACGAGACCACATTTATTTCGATCGTTTTGCTAGTCACGAAGTTATAAAGTCGGAATGGCTCACCCAGCAAATGTAACATTGCCGTTTCCGTCCTGATAACCTATGTGCCGGACTGATTTTTAAGACACGTTCACTTTAATTTGTAGCTTATTTAAACAAAATACCTACTATCTGTACATTGTGGACATATACAATGAACAATCGTGTATAGTATTCCCCTTAAGATTCTTTAGAAATACGTGATTGATATAGACCAGAGAAATTCGCGAGTTGAATTACTAGTATGAAAGATTTCGCGGTCTTATACAATCTCATTCAGATATCAACTGTTTATTTGTTGAGTGTTGTAGTAGTAAGAGGCAGTGGTTCGGCGCACGATTTATTGAATGTTTGTTATTGGCTCATTTATCTTCAGGAGGTGTCAAACAACAAGTCGTCCAACTATAAAAGTAACATGAACGAACAAGTGTGTACTCCAACTTGTCTAGAAATGAACCCGAGAAATTCTCGGGTCTCTAGTGATTGATGTACACATTTTAACTCTGGCGGTGGTATCTATGTGGTTGTTCACACCTGTTAGTTCCGCGCCCCGAGCGAAGGAATGTGTGAAGATCAGACGAGCGGTAATCCAAGAGGCACTTTGTGATTTACAAAGGCATGCAGCCGCGTGCCGTCGCGACAAGCCTCTCGCGTCTCGTGTGCTCCTGACCTTGGGCGGAGTGAATTTCCGAGGTTATCCTCGAAAGAATGTTCCGATTTATCGCCCTTGCCTCTCTCAGCAAGACTCGGGGTGTCGGTAACCTTCCACATCGGGACAGCGAGACTGTTTAATCCGTGACGGGACTTCCAGCGGACAGTTTTGAGAGTCGAGAGTGTGGAGGATTGTACGAACTTAAGCTAGAGGTGTGCGAAGACAGCGAAGAGATAACGAGCCAGCAGAACGTTGAGGGGTGACGAGAGTGATCAATGGGAGTGAAGTCTTCGGATAGCGAGTATCGGGGCCAGCGGCGTTTATTCCATAGACACAAGGTAAGTAATGCTTACCCTATTATATATATATATATATATATATATATATATATATATATATATATATATATATATATATATATATATATATATATATTGGAAATGTTTGACACTTTATGGTCTTCGCCTTAACTTTAAACACATTTAACTCGTAGTTTCCTGTTTCCCATTCGAGAAACAGAGTTTTTGTAACTTCCGTACTGTACACGAATAGTGCTGCTATCTAGTATTTATTTCCACAAACAGGAGTGACTCGCGATGAATCGCTGACTCGAACTCGCAAACGACAACACGCCACCGCGTTCCTTCGGCAGGGTAAGCAGTCGTTCTGTTTGCGTCCTCCAGTCCTACATTTTACCTTGGAAATTGGATGAAAGTGTTCCGAAAAACGGGAGTTTTCTTATAATTTGTAATATGCTTTCTAAATAATATCCAATTAAGTTATTATTACATTCATTTCATTTTCGTTTTATAACTAATGCTAGGTATTATAAAACGGTAAATACATGTGGAGGGTAAGCAGAGTTGGAAGTTGCGTTTCTTAGTAGAAATTGCTTACCCTGTAAAAAAAAACTCAGTAGGCTACACGCCTCTGATCGGACTGTCGCGCGGGACTAATGAACTGGATGCGTGAGTGTAAGACATTTGAATTGAAGACAGTAAATAGTCAGATTGAATATGTGTAAATAATGAGTGTGTATTAAGTGATTGTAGCCAATTTTATATTTGAAGACTGTAACGAATTTCAAAACGTTGATAAAGGACTTTCATTAGATTTGAGATACACATTAGATACCGCGCTGATTAAGAATTAACGAGTAATAGTGTAGACAGACAGTCTAGATGTCGTAAATGCGTGAATAAATTTTGAATCAAATATACTCATTTTATTTTTATTAAGACACTTATGCCTCAGGAACAGGCATCTTTTAACAGTATGAAAGAACTGCGAATAAACGACACAATCGATAACAATGTACAGGGAACGTAGACCAGTAAAACAAATTAAAATAAAATAAATATACGATGTCGACGTCAATCACATTGCCAACCAAAATAACGACGTAAACATATGTAGATAACTCTATGTTATATAGTTGACCGCACCATAGAATCTGTTCAGCAAACAAATAAGATACGGCTCTATTGTTATTCTTTTCAGTTGTTAATTCTTGTGTGCTCCTTAAATTAACGCGGGGTTACTCATTAGGCGTGCCATCCATGAGGACGTGGATCGCAAGTTCTGAGACCAGAAACGCGACCTAGACACCCGTATCAGATGACTCGCCTCTACGCGCAAGACACCGAACTGGCAGTCTTCCGTCGGCAACTCGCTTCTATGAGAATTTCTGCGGTGATACTGTTTGAGGACGCCTTTATAAACATAAACGTGCGCTGCACATTAACGCACTGCTTCAAATATATCGTACACCGCAGTGGCGTAGGGCAATATTTAGATATGGGAAAACACGAAGACATAGGTCCTTGCCCAAGCTAGTAAAAAAAACTGGAGTCCAAAATTTTCTCCCACTATTATCTATTGCCATCAATCCAAATGCCTGTCACTCACGCATCCAGTTCACGGGTCCTACTTATCAGTCTCTCTCTCTCTCTCTCTCTCTCTCTCTCTCTCTCTCTCTCTCTCTCTCTCTCTCTCTCTCTCTCTCTCTCTTCTCTCTCTCTCTCTCTCTCCACTCCACCCATGCTCGCAGTCCGAAGACTTCACTGACCACTCTCGCCGGATGCTCTGCTGCCTCGTTGCTTCGCTGTCTTCGCCCACTTGTCGTTTTAAGTGATATTTCTCCTTTTTTTTTTTATCTAAATGAGCTTTCGAAAAGTGTCCCCTTAATGCAGTTGTTAGTCGTCAAATCATTATAGTTTTCCAAATATGACACTCAGATTCCGACACGAGAGTGTTATAGGCAGGTTCAAAGTGTTGAATTAGAGTCTAAGTGCGGCATACTGCATTTGTGTTACAAGCTATGAAAGGAACAAAAACAACTTTCCCTCTAGAGTTTATGGTTTAAACTATTTACTAAATGAATGTTAACAGTTCCGCTTGAATAAACAAGAAAATATATCTATGACAAGTCTGACCCCCATTTTCAACAAAATTCAGTGTGCCAATACTCGCTCACCTGTTTATAAATCGCAGTCGTACTGAATCAGTATGTTCTGCACACCATACAGATTTAATTAAATACAATTTAACTGGAAAAAAATGTTTAGGAGCAAAGCCTAGTATGCTGCAGAATTGGCGAAATTATGACTTTTTAGTTTGTGAAAACAATAATGATTTGACAACTAATAACTGCATTAAGGGGGCACATTACGAAAGCTCTTTCAGATAACCAAATAAAAAAAAATTGAAATATCACCTTATTGTTACATAATTCTCTAAACTCCAAATTCTCAGCTCGGAGGCCCGTCACGGCTTAAGTAGTCTCGCTCGACCGATCTGGAAGGTTCCCCATACACCCGAGTCGCGCTGAAAGAGACAAGGGCGATGAACCAGTACATTCTCTCATAGATAACCACAGAAATTCGATCCGCTCAAGGTAAGGAGCAAACGAGTCGCGATAAGCCTATCGCGGTGGCATTCCTTTGTAAATCTCCGCAATGTTCTTGGATTATCGCACGCCTGACATCCACATATTCCTGCACTCTTGCGAGCGGTAGGAGTAAGGGAAGAAATGAACAGCTGCCAGCCAGCATGTTAACATTATACATAGCATGGAAACAATAACAGGTATCTGGCTGCAGATATACGGATTTTGAGCGTCACTACTATGCAAAGTTGGGACCCATGCGTGTTTGAATATTTCCTGAGCTGATCTATAAACACTAGCACGGATTTATGGCAAAACACTTTCCCATTCACGCTTTTCCACTATACCTATACACTGATGAGGAAAACTTGTGAATAATTTCTTACGAGCGTTCTTTCAGGGCTTATGCAACTAAAGCTTACTGCGTCTAGAAAACTAAACCAACGAGAAAACGCACCGCTATCGAGTCTATTCGGTGTAGTACTATCTTGCATAACAACTATTTCTTATTAGGCATTACCTACACACCTATTTTCTCCCTGTGTACATTCATATAAATTATACATTAAATATTCAAATTTACAAATTAAATATTATTGACAGTACAATATAACAAAAGAAAATATTATGATTTAATGTTAACAGAAGTGTGAAACGCTTGTGATACGTGAAATAATTAGGGGAAAAAATAAAATGCATAATACATAGGACTGTTTTTCAAAGGTATGATTCAAACAGCGGTGAAAACAATATTATATAAAGGCTGTTCACGATAAAGTGAGCACTATTGAAATTAACCTTAAAAAAAGTCACTGATCCTGCCTACACATATTTTAACGGACGCGCCGAGTGACATGCGACCAGTAAAGTTGGTAATGATGGATGGAAAGTAGTTCCAAATCTTAAAGTCGAATAAAAAGTGCTAGGTAACCATTTGTGATGTCTTCAATTATTTCTTTCACTTTCTATTTTTTAATGCGCGGAAGTGTAAAAATGATCCGTTTTTGTACAATAATTACTTTTCTAATAATTCAACAGTTTCGCTTCACCGACGCTGGAATAAAGTGATGAGGCCCATGTCGATGTTAATTTTACGTAAAGCGGAAGAGTACACAACACGCATACAGGTAAATATTATTCAGGGCTTTCAAAAGTGCTACGAGTTGATTGAGAATGATGACAACAGTTCAATTCAGCTAGTTAGAACACATGAAACACATTTGTCGTTTTGGGGATATATTTATTACAAAACTTTAAAGTGGTATGACTACAATTCAATCGTTCTAAGAAGTAAGCATGTAAATTATTGTCTTTACAAGAATGTAATAACAACGATTTGCTTAAGAATGATGACAACAGTTCAATTCAGCTAGTTAGAACACATGTAACACATTTGTCGTTTTTGGGATATATTTATTACAAAACTTTAAAGTGGTATGACTACAATTCAATCGTTCTAAGAAGTAAGCATGTAAATTATTGTCTTTACAAGAATGTAATAACAACGATTTGCTTAAGAATGATGACAACAGTTCAATTCAGCTAGTTAGAACACATGTAACACATTTGTCGTTTTTGGGATATATTTATTACAAAACTTTAAAGTGTTATGACTACAATTCAATACTTCTAAGATTAACCTATTCAACTTATTGTCATTACTAGAACGTGATAACTACGAACAGGTTAGATATCTGCCAAACCAAACCCCTCTCCAGCGAAAGTGCCGGCCAGGCCACGCAACGGCAGGCGGAGAGGTCAAACATGACGTGTGTGTGTGTGTGTGTGTGATGAGTGTGTGTGTGTGTGTGCGTGTAGGGTTCCGCGCTCCTACCCTTGCTCAGTGTGGCCTTCCAACACGCCGCCCACGGGAGTATGCGGGATCAATAACACGGGGCGCCGCAACAACAGGTAGGTCGGCAAGTGAGAAGAAACGCGCCCACACAAACACACATACACACACAGCAGCCCTGTTGCGGCGTCCCCACACACCACCTCACATCCCACCCAACCGCCATATAGTTCATTCATGGTTGCTTCCCAATTTTTTCTGAAGGGGGGGGGGGGGGCGTAGTGGTCAGACCACTCGCCTCCCATCTGGGTGAACCGGGCACGCGAGAATCCTGCCGGACGGTCTCGCTGGTTGGCGGGTTTTCTCAGGGATCTCCTATTTTCGCGGTGCAGCTCTATACTCACCTCGCTCCATCCTCATCGGCTCTCAAGACCTCGATGGTAAGAGTGGAAGTGAGTGAAGAGATTTGAGTGGCTCTTAAGAGCAAGGTCTTGAGCCGATGAGGGGTGATTGAGGAGAGTATGGAGCGGCACCGAAATGACGGAGCAGGGGAAACAGGAGATCCCCGAGAAAACCCGCCGATTAAAATAGTCGGTATTTTTTTTAACAAAAATTAAGCATTTTACCATTCTGGATGCTCAGAAAGCAGAATTTTCAAGAAAATCTTCGTCATGGAATATCGCCATTATGTTTACTATGTGTGTAAGAAAATTGTCATAATAATGCAGGAAATAATTTTTATAACTGATTTTTGTGCGTCCATTTGCCAAACATATTGATGGCTGAAAATGACGTAAATAAAGTTAATTTTAAAATTGGTTGGTACATTATTACTATGATTTTATTATAAATGATCACAGCAAATATTATGATGACCTTTCTTGAAGAAGATTTTCTTGTAAATTATGCTTTCCGAAGCATCCAAAAAGGAAATGCGCTTAAATTCTTCTTTCATACACAGCATAAATCACACTTTTTCTGACAATTTGTATGGTGTCTGTACTAATTTTTTATGAGTTCTTCATATTGTACAGTTAGGTGAAGTGCTTCATACGCAGTTGCTTAACTTCAATCTTACGAGCCGCCCAAATCTCCACTCTCCACACCAAATTTTGTGGAGTCCTGCTAAAGTTCTACTTTCTGGATATTCCTCCGCTAACAATGTTTGACCGTGTCTAGAAAATTACACCAAAGAGATAACGCACCGCATTCGTGCGCACTCCGTGTAATACTGTTTTGCATACAGAAGAATTGACCGCAAATACTGTGTTTTTCTATCAATTTGATTAAAACTATTGTCACCAAAATTTTTTTGGTTTATTTTTAATAATTTCTGCTATTTTTTTTAATTTGCTGTCTCAAAATCATATTTTATATTTTTAAAATGAAACACGTAGATATCTGCTAGGTTTTGTTTTGTTTAAGTATAAACAGCCAAAAATCGTATATTAATCGAATTGTTTTAAAATAATCGATGAATCGATTATAATTAAATAATTAATTAATCGATTATTTTACAAGCGATTATACTATCACTATTTAAAAGGTAAATTAATAATCGGCATATAAAACACCAACTATACACATTATCAAGACACCCAATGTTAAAATATTTTCTACAGTATTTGAAATAAAATAGTGCTTTGGGTGCATCTTAAAAATGTATACCCTTCTCAGGATTCACTTTATACCATACGCGGTATATGTTTTCGCCTTCTTTTTTTTTCCCGTGATTTGCCTGCAGTTGAAGTTTGCCAGTCGAATTTAGATACATCATTTATATATTTGACCATATACCAAGAAGTGTTTTGTAGACTGGATCAGTGATATACAGCTTACTTCCCCGCCTGCTACAGCTTGAAAACTTTTCGATATCATTAACCTCAATGGCTGCTCTATATTATTTTATTTATCGGCATTATTGATGTCAGGCATACTATTAATATTGATATAGGTTTGGGCATTTTACTTAAATTTGTTTATACCAATATATATTATATATCGTCTCATTTTCCATATATCTGATATCAATGGTAATACTGAGATACCAATTTAAACATGCAAAAAAATCGAAGGCCTATTTAGTTGTGTATTTTAGTTTTAGTATCGATACTTATAGATAGGCCCTTATAGCTGGTTGGTTCACGGTTAACCGAGAACTTTTCAAAATTCTGCTTGGTTTCCTTTTCTTTTTTTTTCTTTTTTTGTCGTCCAATAAGTGTTCTTTTTTTCACGACCACACATACAAGGTCAACATGGTCTTATGCCTAACTGCAGTAGCCGTCCGATTACGGAGTGATACTGTTACGTTGGTAACTATTTCGCCAATCGGTACTAAATTTGTACGGGCACGAAATATTCCCAAAGTTCAGTGGCCTGCAAATTAGACTCCGCGCTCATCTATACACTCGAGTCTATCGGCAGCTGCCACAGTTCAAGTCAGTTGTACCCCAAACCACGTATACAGGATACGAGCTTTCCTTTCCTGGGGCTCTGTTATTGGCTCACAGCAGTTCAGGAGTTGTCTTAACAATTGATGCAATTGCAGACGTTCAAATAATTATCGAAAAAAAAAAAAAAGTTTTCTTTATCTTCATAATATAAATCGACATTGTACAAGCTCCAGTAACCAACAAATTAAATATTACACTTTTAATTAGACCCAAAGGCATGGAACTAATTTCCTAATTAAATGCAAACTTCAATGTAACAAATCCAGCCGATGTCTACATTAAAATATAATAAGTTAAGGGTAGGTTTGTTTTAATAGTGCTCAATATTGAAACAGCTACAGAAATAAAGTTTTATATAATATTTCTGATTAAACTGGGATTAGCAATACACCTTTCCCTGCATTTTTGTTGAAAAAATAAACGGGAGGGAGGGGTTTACATGTCTGAATATTAAAACTTACAAGCACACGCCCCTACATATGCACATATAGACACACAAAAACTACACGTTAGTTCTTAATTCTTTGACTATCTACAAATCGCTGAACATAATAATAATAATAATAAGGCAGACAGACATTTGTTTTCTGCGTGTGTGTCTAGTAATATCTCGCGAGCATGACTGCCGTATGATGTGGCCAGTGACGTGCGAGGTTATTCCAAAAAAAAAAAAGAAACCCTGTTAAAGTTTATAAAATAAGTCTAGCTTGAACATAGTGTTGCGATAAGCCTTCAGGCCTTACACCGCACAGCGTATTTTGAGGTTACGTAAACAAATGTGAACGCTATATTTAAAGTCATTCCATCATTTAATTAAAACCATAATCAACCTGTTACAATATAAATCAAACTACAAGCGGGAGCGGGGTATGTTAATATATTCTATCTGTGTTATTATCGTTAATATATTCTATCTGTGTTATTATCATGTACTACATTACGGCCACGTATCTAGCTCATGTATGTCCATTCGACGGCCTTGCTGGAACTGCTTTACTTGTACAGTTGCCGAAGTGTTAGATCGATCACAGCGGCTCGAACCCCATCTGGGCCATCTTGTTCCGTCGTCTGCTTGGCGAGGTAAAGGCAACACCCGGACTCGCAGCTCTCCAGTCCTTACATATTAAAGGCTGTTCTCGATAAAGTGAGCACTTTTGAAATCAACCTTTGAAAAATTTCACTGCCCCTATCTGCATGTATTTTAACGGGCCAGTGAGTGGCATGCGCCCAGTAAGGTTGGTAATGATGGAGGGGAAAGTAGTTCCATATATTAACGTCGAACAAAATTTGTTAGGTAATCATTTGTGATCATTTAAATTATTTCTCTCGCTTTCTGTATTTTTTAATGCATCTATGTGTAGGAATGAGCAGATTCGTACAATATTTACTTTTATAATAATATCCCAGTGTCACTTGACCGACGCGTGAATAAAGATGCGAGGTCCATGGCATTGTTAATTTTACATAAAGCGGAAGAACAGACAGCGTGCACACAAGTAGGTCTTAAGCAGGGCTTTCAAAAATGCTCATTTTACCATGAACAGCCTATATTTGTATGTTTAAACTGTTGGATATGTTTCCACAACTCCCGTGGCGGCGCCTCGCCTTCGCGACCACGCTCTCTTTAGGGTTGTGCTGGTCGGTTCACGCAAGCGCCGAATCAATGGCTTGCCCACACCACAACAATACTGTAGTTGCGGCACAAAGTAATTCAGAATATCGGAACTAAATAAGTCGTTTATTCCGCGAACTCCTGCCGCACACGCTAGCACAATGGCCGCCATTCGCCAGCAAAATGTTGGAGTGCCATTAGCCAATAAGCGCCTGGTACCATGCCCGCCAACCACCGACAGCCCAGCCGATAGGGAACCTACCGCAGCCTGCAGTAGCCAATCAGACGCAAGGACCGTTCCCAGAACTTCTCGCAGCCAGTCAGAGAATTGGGTACAGGCCGTTCACGGTCATGTGAGCACTTTGGATGCTCTAGTTACTTATTCCTTTCAACCAATTTATATCCTTCCACCACTTGTAAATTTAAACCCTGCAATGTGAGTAATAATCGCAGTGTATACATTCACCATACCCATTAACATTGCCACGAGCCTCATCACTTTATTCATGCATCGGTCAAGTGACACTGTTAAATTATTAAAAAGTAAATATTTAACAAATCTGTTCATTTTTAAACTTCGATGCATTAAAAAAAAACAGAAAGCAACGAAATAATTTCAAGTTATCGCAAATGGTTACCTAAGACTTTTTACTCGACTTTAAGATATGTAACTACTTTGTGACCATCGTTACCAACTTCACTGGGCGAATGTAACTCAACGCGTACATTAAAATCCACGGAAGCAGGGTGAGAGACTTTTTCCTCTGGTTCATTTCTAAAGTGATCACTTTATCGTGAACAGCCTTTACCAGCGGAGCGACAACCCTCCACGTCTATGTCTTCACAACGCTTCTCGACCCCTAGCGACGTGGTGGCAGTACTGCTTCCAGTGAATACCTTTGGAACTGTTTTAATGGCCACGGGGGACTGTTCGTATTATTCAGGCTTTCAAAAGAACATTTCCAAAAATAAAAAGACATAACTATTTGTAATTTCAATATTGAGTTAAATTGATGTGCTGTAACCATTCCAGCCTTGAAAAATATAAATACTGTGAGTAATATTTAGTTTAATTCATTGCTCCAAGTTTACTTGACATAATAACGGTTCTACTAACAATTTCTCTGCAAGATAAACCTAGCCAATGTACACATTTTATTAAATATTAAACACAAACAGTAAAAATACATATAAATCCTATAAGTTATAGGCTGTTCACGATGAAGTGAGCACTTTTAATAACCCTTGCAACAGGCATTAACCGCTGATAAATATACCTTATTGCAGCCTCAGGCATTGAATTTTGATGATGGTGAAATTTATACACTGTGTTTATTTCCACATTGTAATGTTTATATTAAAAAGCAGCAGGAAGATGGAAACTGGATGAAAGAAATTTTATAAGGGCCTTAAAAAGTGCTCACTTTACCGCAAACAGCCTATAGTTGTGTAGCTAACGTTACAATATGCACTCGAATACGTTTGCAACGTAGAAGTTCAAAAATAACACTACTCTGCAAGGAAACTATCTTTCATTTAAGGATTATTCTATATATCAGTTTTCAAAACTATTTGTTCACCACCCCCTCCCCCCTCCTTTCGCAACCCATTCGTTGTCTCTATCGTTTCCTCTCCCCCTCCCTCCTCTTACACGCATTGCACCAGGTCGTAAACTGTATTAGTTGCAGACGTAGGTTAAAAATGTTTTCTGGTTTCAACCGGAAGAACCCGTAAACTCGGGGGGAAAATAAAACCTTACTCATTCATAATAAAATCATTTTTGCTCGCCATCTGGCAGCAAGAAGGCACCAACGGACGCACGTAATTTGAAACGGCTGAAAGGTGATGGAAATCCGGGTACAGTGGCAGAAAATAATAAACCATGGAGCACAGGGACCACAACGAATCGATGCACCGACGAAATTGAAAACACCGGTGTCGCGCCGTAAATATTTAATACGGGAATTTTTTACTGTATCTTTTTCGTTTCAACTTCACACAAGTTGCAATAACAACATCAATATCAACATTTCTTTATATTTCTAAGTGTTCATGGCGGAGATATATGACGTCAAAAGAAAAGGAAACTTAACATTACAATATTGCAGATATTTCATCGTCGTAAAATGTGACCGATGATTTATAATTACGTCTATGAAGATTTCAGTAGGTTTTTATAGTTCATTTTACGTGCACACTAATCGTGTGATTTTGGTGTTTAAGGCAAATAATTTTGTTGTGTCGCAGTGGCGACACTGACAAAACCACCACAACGTTTTTTTTTTTTTTTTGCGAGACAGATTCTGCCATGCTTGTATCGCCACTTTAACGTCTTCAACTCCGAAACTTGCAGTTCCCTAACGTTACAGGAGACCTTCATGATCAGTAAACATTCGAGTGCGGAACACACACCGAAAATCGTTTGTCTAAGAACAGAAGTTGGTGATAAATAATTCTTGCAATCATCCCGCAGGTTTTCACGGTATAGTGAGTACTTTTTGACGCTCTCTCATTTTAAATAATAGTCAATAAATATGTCTTATTTTAGCCTTAGACAGTAACTTTCGAGTCCGGTAAAATATATGCACTGTGTTTATTACGTAAATGGAAATATTTATTTTAAATTGTGGTGGAAGGATAAAAAATTACTGATGGAAAAAAGTAACTAGGGCGTCAAAAGTGCTCTCTTTACCGTGAACAGCCGATACAAACTCGCGCGAGAGCAAGTACGCCAGCAGGTATCGTATAGGCTTTCCATGTACGAGTGAAGAAGAACTAGGCCTAACTGACAATCCCGGACACCGACATGCCTCAGAGATTTATTATAGTCCATTCAAGATTACTTACAACTTTTCTGAGGCCTTGCTGAAGTTCTACTTCCAGGGATATTCCTCCGCCTCGTGGAAACAAAGCTTAACCAACTATATAAAGTAACACCATAGGGACAACGCACCACATTCGTGCGCACTTAGTTTAATAATAATTTGCATGAGAACTATTTCTTACCAGGAATTACCAACACACCTATTTTCTCCCTATTTTTATTCACGTTAATTATAAATGAAAGATTATACTTTAACTCTATTGTAAACCACTTGTGGTATACATGACATATTTAGGAAATAGCCAAATATGCGATACTTGAGGGTGATTTTTTAAAGGCTTGTTTCAAAAATGTGAAATACCGCGAATGGACTTTACTACACAAACCTTAGACAGTGCATTTTATATTAGATTTATTCTATACTCCTTCATCCATAAATCACAATAAATAATGGTGGCGCGGCCACAATACGTTACGGGGCGGGACCGATAGAAACACTCGAGTTTGAAAGGGTGTAGAGAATGGAATGGAAGGGGTGCAGAGGGGGGGAATAGGAACTTTTTTTTTGGCACGCGGCTTCCAGTCGAGATTCAATTGGCGAGCAGAAGCCATCGATCACTCGCGAAGCACACCTACTTCCGCTGCGAGTCAATATCCGACCGCCAGCCGGCGATAGACTATAGGAATACGACAGTCCGTGGCATCGACGAGGCCGTTGGTTACAGCGCATGCTTTTGTCGGCGGCCATCGAACCACGTACACTGTAAAAAAAAAAAGGGGGGGGAAATTACCTTACGATGCGTGCGTGAATCCCTTCAGCATTCGCAACGCGGAGACTGGAGGAAGAAACAAACCTCTAACAAACTAACAATCACTGACACTGTCACGCTGTAGTTGTACTGAAATGAAATGGATAGCACATCGGCCTATCGTGATAGAGAACCGTGTATCGCGCACATACACCAGCATATGTGGATTTTAGTGTTGAGGTATCGGTCAGAGGATATATATAGTAAGAAAATTAATAGTACTAATAATCGAGGGTATTTTTTAATGTAATTTTATTATACAATAAACTATTTTCTTAAAGGGAAGAAATAAAAATATCACAAAAATGGCACTGACTGAAGAAATGTATGTAAATATATGTACTAAATTTTGAACTGTGCATGATTATGTGCAATATTGTGTTCTAGAGTTGTGCGTGGAATCGTGTGGCGTTCACAAGCGGAGTCTGTGGATTTTGGAGTGGTTTAACTGGCAACGCTGCAGGATCGCCCATCTAGCCGAGGATAGTGAGTGATCACGTGTTTTTTTATAGTACAAATTAACCTAACATAAAATAACCTTAAATACCAGTTGAATGATTTTTTTTTCTTCCTAAGTTTAAACTAGCTTGGGATATTAGGTGAACAATTGGCTCGTTTTCAGACGTACGCGTGCACTAGTCACAGCCACTACCGTCCATAGGCGCTCATTGTAAAAATACGGGAGGCCCGACACCACTTGGCATTACGGGAAATCTCTTTATTTTCACAGTAAAGCGCTTGGTTACAATCGCGTTGATGCTGCAATAACGCTTAACAGTGACTCGTGAATCCATGGAGAGTAATGGCACTGGCCACAATCGAAGTAAAACGTTGCCGCGACGCTAAACGTCGAACGCAACGCGTTATAAGTTGGCCTACATTCAAACTTTGCGTCCAACGTTTAACGCCAGCCAATCAGAATTCAAGACGTCACAAACAAATTGAAACAAATGGTACAGACGATCGGCAGCAGATGGCACCACTATCGCCCTACGTTTTTATTATCCATACAAATAACGCAAAACGCATTTTGAAATAATTGAGTGCAAAATTCTGCCGAATCATTTTTTTTTACAAAATTGTTTTCTAAATTACAAACAAAAAATATATATACACCTACATTCTTTTTATTTTCATTCCTATTAACGTCGATTGTAGACATGCCGGTTTTATTATGGTAACGTTTAGCGTTTAACGTTTGCGTCAAATCGATTGTAGACGCCCTTAATTCTTCACCACTTGGTTGATTGCGGCATAGCGACGTACGACGCCAAAAAACCAGGAGATCGCTGGCATTATACATGAAAATTTATAAACCCACATTTTAAAATTGCAGGCTGTGTGTTACTTTTGTACGAATAATTTATGATGTAGAATACTGACTCCCTTGAGTCTGAAATGTCACAAAAATACAACACAAAGGCGGCTTAGGTGTTGGTGAAACGCGAGAATATTCTAGTGATCTGTGTGGAATTAAAACAAATCATTCGAGCTGACATGGTAGTTGGAAATTCTTGCAATGTTTCCCGAGACCGTAGCCTAAAGTAGTGAGTGGGTAGCAGGACTTAACGTATCGGCAACATCGAGATCGATAGAGACGAAAGAAAGTTACTGAGAGAAGCAGGAAAAGGGAAGGAATCAGCCGTTGCACGTAAAGGATATTCAAGGTGAAATGACCACTTCTGGAAGCCCTGCTTAAGATAAGCTTGTATGCACGTTGTGTATTCTTCCACCTTATGTAAAATTATCATTGCCACGAGCCTCATCACGTTATTCATCCTCCGGTCAAGTGTAACTGTGAAATTATTAGAAAAGTAAACACTTTATAAATTTGCTAATTTTTTATACTCTGCGGCGTTAGAAAAAAAAAGAAAGCGTATGAAATAATTTAAATTATCACAAATGGTTACCTAACACTTTTTATTCGACGTTAAGATATGGAACTACTTTCTATCCATCGTTACCAACTTTACTGGGCACATGTCACTCAGTGCGCCCGTTAAAATTAATGCATGCAAGGGCAGCAACAATTGCCTAGGGCTGATTTCAAAAGGGCTCACTTTATCGTGAACAGCCTCTAGTACGGAGCATCCCATCATTCGCCTGGTAACCATGGAAAATCGAAACCGGGACTCGAACCCAGGAACTCACAAATGCGAGTTCTACGTTTTACCACTGCACCGCCACGCTCGGTGAGGGGACATAAGAAACGAGCCTTTAGAGAGCATGGATGTAAAGTGAGGTGGAAATTGGAGAGGCTGCACCAACACATACGCCCCTAGCGACTCAACGCTCCTAAAGGCTGTTCTCGATAAAGTGATCACTTTTGAAACTAACAAAGAGAAAAAAAGTAACTGTCCCTGCCTGCACATATTTTAACGGACGCACTGAGTAACATGCGTTCAGTAAAGTTGGTAACACGGGATGGAAAGTAGTTCCATATCTTAGCGTCGAATAAAATGTGTTACGTAACCATTTGAGATAACTTAAATGATTTCTTTTGGTTTCTGCTGTTTTGTAACGCATCGACGAGTAAAAATGAGTAAATTTGAAAAATATACACTTTTCTAATAATTTCACAGTTTCACTGGACCAGCGCATGAATAAAGTGATGATGCCCATGGGTATGTTAAGTTTACATACAGCGGATGAATACACAACGAGGATACAAGTAGATCTTAAGTAGGGTTTTCAAAGGTGCACATTTTACCGCGAATAGCCTATATGCGCAAGGCGTTCAGTGTTTCCTATGCCAATTAAATCTGTGGAACTATACTGCGTGACAAGGACCAGAGATTTAACTACACTACGTCCGTATCGTTGTACTGTCTCGAACCTCTTAAGGAAACTGCGCTCTCTAAAATGAGATTTTTACCGTACCCACGATTTTTCTCTTTGAATAAGTTCAATATAATAAAAACAAACTCACGTGGGATTCCATATGGGATTAAGTCTATTGATTTTTACGCTTTCTGGCAAAAAGTCACATTTCTATAATATTTGCATACTGAGATATGCGCAACCGCGCAAAAAAGAAACGAATGAAACAAAAAAATTATTCAGGGAAATTGTCTCTTTAACATCTTATGGGTAGACAGGCAAAGATAGAGTACCCTGAACAGGGCGGGAGGTCACTGTGTGTCCTTCCACTGTGTGTCCTTCCATCTAAAGGCTATTCACGATAATGTGAGGACTTTTGAAAACAACATTTGAAAAATGTCACTAGCTCTATCTACATAAATTTTAACGGGCGCCGTGAGCGACATGCGCCCAGTAAGGTTGGTAACGTTGGCTGGGGAGTAGTTCCGTACCTTAACGTCTTATAAAACGTGTTAGGTAACCATTTCTGATAACTTAAATTATCTCTTTCGCTTTCGGTTTTTTTTTAATGTGTCGAAGTGTAAAAATGAGCATTATTGATAAATATTTACTTTTTTAATAATCTCACACTTTCACTTGACCGACGCATAAATAAAGTGATGAGGCCTATAACAATGTTCATCTTACATAAAGCGGAAGAATACACAACGTGCGTACAAGTAGATCTTAAGCAGGGCTTTCAAAAATGCTCATTTTACCGTGAACAGCCTATAACAATTAACACTAGCCAATATCACGCAGGTCCTACCCCGATGACATTGGGGAGTCGATTAAAATATACTTTGAAATTTTCCAGTCAAATACATGAAATGTGTTGTGGGCTGTTCAAAGCATGTGAGCACTTTTGGAAATTAACTCTTGAAAAATGTCATTATCCCTACCTGCGTGTATTTTTAACTGGCGCACGTAGTGATATGCGCCCCAGTAAAGTTGGTAACAGCGCGACGGAAAGTAGCTCGACGTCTCAACAATGAATTGAAAGTTTTAAGGTAAAAAATTTGTCAATACTACAGTGACTAATTTATCTTTCTGAGTCTTTTAGTACATGCGAGTATGTAGATTAAAAATTTGTAAGATATTTACTTTTCTGATAATTTCACAGTTTCTCTAGAATGGCGCATGAATAAAGTGATCAAGCCCGTGGCCCAGTTGATTCTACATATGACGAACGGTAACACAATGTGCTTACAAGTAGATCTTAAGAAGGGCTTTCAGAAGTGCTCAATGTTAGCATGAACAACCTTTACTCGTATGTGTGTATACGTAACGTAAAATTTTAAATTCAAAGTTTTCATTAGGTGTCGAGACATTAAACTTGTTCTTATGATCCACTGGAAACGTTTTTATAATTCCCTGGCAACGTTACTGTAATAATCAGAACAATGTTTCGTATGTATACGCAGTAATGGACAGGAATTATTTTTTTCAAGGGTCTGATTTCCTTTTTTTTTTCTAAGTATTATGCATCATTACATCGCCATGTAGTCAGTTACGGCGTTGCTTAAAAAAATAGTTATTTAATACTTTAAAACATAGAGAAATACGATGGTTACGCAGTTCCTTCATTAGCTGGTAAAAACGGCGACAGTAATTTTTTTCGAGCGGAAGCAAATTGTTAACGTCATATGACATGTTTGTCTGCAATTAAAGGAGAGAAAACATAACAGGAAATAACAGCAGCACTCGAAACAAAACTATGTCCCGTTCGCAATTAACACTTTTTTTATCGCAAGGAATGCCCATTTGCATCAACTGCGAGAAACAGTCATTAATTTTTTAGGCCCGCTGTGCGTAGCCACCCATCTGACACATCGGATTTACATGCTAATTCTGGCCTTCCTCTTCCCCTCCCCTTCCCAACGCCCACAAAATACCCCCTTCCTTCACCCTTGTTTTCGACCTTCGCTCGGAATAATGGTGCATCATATTCCTGCACCGAACATCCCCGCCCTGTCCCATACTCAACACCGTTCCTGAATTTCGAGTCTTTTGTTGGTGAACAATATTATTACAGTCGCCGGTTAAATGCAGGGGCTCGAGGCCGGAATTGGACACCACGACGCGTGGACGAAAAAAAATATTTAAAAACAATGCCGCAAAATAACAGGAGCTGGGCACAAAGTTGCTGGAGGGGAGAAGGTCGGAGTGTCTCCTTTCGCCTAGTGTTTAGCCTATTTTCCAAGGGAAAGAAAGGCTTATGAGATCACTTTCCTGTATATGTGTGTGCGTGTGTGTGTGTCGCAGCACGACGTTCGGAGGTTGGGAGGTCCTGGACGTACACTGGTACAGAACATGAAGTACAGCCCCGCCCACATACAATAGCTACCTTGGCAACTCGGCGGAAGAAATACAATGTGGTTCCTGGATGGAAATTTGTGGGCCACCCGCAGCACATCATCACCCTCCTGTTAGTGATGCAGGAACCAAAACAACGTCAGCCTTGCGATTTAGATGCAGGTGGCAAGTCCTCATATGCAGCTTGCAAGCGCGAAGAGCCCTGAAGGAAACATTGCATGCAAAGTTACCCGTGAGTTTAATTGCCCAGCGTTCTGATGGGCTTCATTAACTGCTTTTCCCTTCCTAAAAAAAGTCTGTGTTTCTGCCTATTAAAGACGTTTTACATTAAAAGAAAGGCTTGTTTTTATTTAAATATGTACCACAGAATATTATTTATTTTACATTTATTTATAATACCCGTATATTTGTTTTACATTTATAATTGCTGTTAGATAATAGTCGTACTGTAGAAATGTGATGTTGGAAGAGGGCCCAAAATTTAAAGTAATAAATAAATAATTCCAGTTCGTAAAATATTTATGTAGTGGTAGACCTATGCCTAAGCACATTTGTTTCCAACTAATGGGCTCGTTACACACAACATATTTGCTTCCTTCGAGAAATAAGACACAGCGAAATTTGCTTGTGTATAGTGCCCAAGATCTTTAATAATAATAAAGTAGAAGAAATGTTACAAGATATAAGTGTGTGAACAATACAATCGCATACAGAAACAAAAAGTTTTGGCCTTATTTCGACTTGACTTCAGAGCCAAACTGAACGGAAGGTACCACAAGAAAGTTTTCAGTTTGTGTGAACATTCATCAAAATTTCTAAAAAAAATATATGGTTCTGAATTAACGCCTTATACCTTAATGCCACATGCTTATTGAGTAAAAATTTTAATACACCCTGCCAAATCTTATTTTAAGGGGAACATAAAATTATTTCTAAATAACCATAACAATAAATTACAGATGATTACAATACAAGCAGTCTTTTTCTTAAACGCAAACAAATTAATTACTAGTAACTGCGAAATATTTTGTGTAAATTCACCCTAAAAATTAATTATTTATCACCCTTATTGCCCGCTCCCTTCCGTGTCTTATACACTTACTTCACAGGTATGCAGGATGTATGTAAATTGGACAGACAAACTTCGGGTGTAGGTTAATCATTAAATAAGAAGTTGGATATATATATATATATATATATATATATATATATATATATATATATATATATATATATATATATATATATATATATACACACACACACGCACACACACACACGGCATATCGTCTAAAATCAATTCTAAGGGAGGTACGCATTTTTGACGTTGTAATAGAAGAAGAAAAAGGTTATTACACAACCACTGTAATGTACCTCTCTCTGGAATCTTTCGCGCACTTTAATAGCCGCAACAGTGTGTTATTGGGTATTGTGTGTGCTTCATCTGTCAGGTATTGATAAATATTATTTTGAAAGTAAAACACGAATTATATATATATATATATATATGAACATAAAATTAATTTAAATGTCTATATATATATGTGTGAATATAAAATTTATTTAAATGTCTATATTTATATATATAGAATACATATGCCTACAAGCATATTTAAATAGCATATTGTTATGTAAGTACCTGCGTGTTTTCTTCCGGGGCGAACGAATATGCAGGTTTCCTCAGAGTGCTGCCATACCGAGAAGATTAATTGCGCAATATGAAGGGCTGCCTTTTGACATCGACGAACATGGAGCCGTGAACCTGCATCACCGCTAACTGGTTGTCACCAGTTACGATTCTGTGATCCAGTTTTCACCCATTTTCAAGAAATGCACGCTGGCATGAGAGGGCGGTTTGTAAAATGAGTCCTTTACGTGCGTTCAGTCTACTGGAGTCTGTCTTTTTATCAGTCGAAATCTTTCCATCAACCTCACAACCCATAAAGATGCACACACGCACACCAATCCCAATCTCAATCCCAATCCTTCGATCAATCTTTAGCAATCATCAACTCCTCCGCCGCCGCTATCAGGGGTCATTTAGAAGTCGTTTTGGGGTTATTTTGGGGTCATTAGGGGTCAGTACCATAATCAGGGGTCACAAAGGTTCACTGGGGTCAATGGAGCCAATGGGGTCGATGAGGTCCATGCGGTCCATGGGTCATGGGATCATGGGGTCATGAGGTCAGACTTGTGAGGGGGTCGGTCCCACAACAGGAGTCAGTTGTCTACTTTAAGTGTGACCATGATTTATAGGAGAGCGAAGAACTTGTCTGGAAGAAATTGTTTAAGATATAACTGCATGGTAATGTGATCAAGGAACTAGCATCTAAAGCCTGCCTACCTGCCTGTGTGTAATGTGTCAATGCTCGTGTGTGATTGGTTAGTTGCAATAGTGGTAACTCGGTGATTGGCTGGTCGGTGTCCGCACAATGTATTAATGGTGTAATATGATTGGTTCAGGGTCGATATGACGTCATAGGGCTTGCTTACTCATATATAAGCAGAAAGGAGGTCAGCTGAGAGGTACAGTTTGACAGCGGCTGTCGTGAAAGGTGGATCGTCTTGGCTATCTTACACGCCAGGTCATCCATGGCTAGTTACGTTAAATTTGAGTGGATATTGTCCACCAATGGTTTCTCACCACCGACTTCTTCAGCTGCGATGGCTACGTCACTAGCAGCATCTACTTCCACCAGGGCAGCACCATCGACTTGTTCAGGCATGAACTTGACGATGCCAACGACTTCTATGAGCCAGCTACCTACGGCAGGTCCATTGGCATCGTCAACTGGACCATCGGCCTCTGTTCCAGCAACATCTGTATGGTGAACCGCATCTGCTGAACCATTCCGACATCATAAGTGTCGCTTCTGTGAAAAGACCGCACGCAGCAGCATTGCTTGGCGACATGAGCGCTCTAATTGTACTAAAATTATCTGTTGCATGTCATATTTGTGTGACAGGTGCGGTAAGCAGATCAGCCATAGCGACAGTTTACTTAGACATATTAAAGAATATTGTAATTTTTTTGAGGGTGTTAGCGACTGTGATAATTTAATTGAATAAAAAAATGCCTGTGAATAAAATTGTGTTTTATTTCAAGTTTTCCTACTTTGTCGGAATATAATTAGAATTAAAAAGGTAAAGAAATAAATTTTATTAAGAATTACTGTACTATGTACATTTATATAATTAAATAAAAAGTTTTTAAATTAAATAACTCTGCATTTTTTATACAAAATAGATAGTTAATAAATTATGTATGTCATCAAAGTCTCGCGTCATGCTTGTAAGTATACTGCTGAGTTGAAACATCTTTTTTAAATAGGGTGGAAATTTTCAAGTCTTCTTATGCCTATAAATATAAGGGCCGACAGCTCGCTTAGCTTCCTGAATGCTTACTTTTACGAATTTATTATCGAGCTTTTGTTTTCAAGGTCATTCAGGGTCATGGGGCCAAGGTAAAGATAGTCTACATCCAATATGGCGGTGATAGTCTGTAATGTATTATGCTTATAAGGTCATGGGGTCAAGATAATGGTAGTCTGCTTCAAATATGGCGAATGGGTGATGCTTACTAAGATGGTGGTCGCGTACCAAAATGGTGGCTTCCCGTAATGCATAAACAATTGACGAACGAAAAACAAATATGGCAGCATCCAGTAACATATAAACAAAGAAGACTGCCTCCAGTAGCATATAAACAAATATTGCTGCCTCCAGTAGCATGCAAACAAATGAATAAAAAAATAAATATGGCGGAATGAATATATGTGAGGGGAGTGGAGGCAAGGGAATCAGTCATCTGCTGGATTCGAACAGAGGTGAGTAATTGGTGGTTTCGGGGGGAGGCCTCTGGAAATGTAAGTTTTTTAATTAAATTTTTTAACGATTTTTTTATAAAAGTTTTTAAAGGAATTTTTTAAGGAAAAAGGGAAATTTTGAGCAAAAAAGAGAAAAATGACCGCCGGGGTTAAAGGTTTTTTAATTAAAAGGTGTTTTATATAAAATTTTAAAAATAAATTTTAACGATATTTTTTATTTTTTAAAACTATTTTTAAGTTAAATTTTAATAACATTTTTATAGATAATTTTTCTAATCTAATTTTTTTTTATTTCAAGGTCAAAGGTACTGCTCTCCTGACCCCTGTGTCATTTATCCCTGTCTCATGTGTGACCCCGGGTCACTGATCTCTGTCAGCATTTCTGGAATGGGTCACTTCTGAGGAACCTTTTAACAATTTTCTAAAAAAATCTTTAAATAATTTTTAAATAAAATTTAATAATACATTATTTCGGATTTTTTTCATAATTTTTGTAATTTTTTAAGGTTTGGTAGTGTTTATTGAGGTCAATGGTCCTTGGGTCAAGGTCAACTTCAAAGGTCACAGGGGTAGGGGGTAAAAGGTCTATGACATCCAAGATGGCAGTTGGGTGAAGTAACAATATGGCGGCTCCCCCGGCTCCGGTTCCGATGCCCTTGGCCAAGCCCCATTTCCCTACTACTGATGAGGTTTAGGGTATTTACACACTGTTACATTTTTGTTAGTAATTGTGACATGAGGATTAATAATTCATCATTTAAATCCCGAATATGCTACCGCGACAAGGGTGTTAGTTCAAAATAGAGGTGGTAACAGTGATTATTTACATGGAATAATTTGATGACAGCGACAAATGTTGTGGTTTTAGAAGATATTTGCTAAGTTAAATAATATCCAGACAATCAGTGTTCCAGCTTGAATATTATCTCCAATACTTGCAATAAACAAGTGTTCCAGGTGCAACTTCAAAGATATGTACCATCCTTAGTATTCACTTTAGACCATAGGTTGTATATATTTTTTCAACTTATTTTTTCGTGATTAACCTACAGCCGAAGTTTGTCAGTCGAATTCAGATACATCTTGTATAACCTATTTTGTGGTGAACAAAAACTATTTTGTAGTAACTTCTGAAATATTTGTTACCGATTATAAAATTCATTGTTGTTTTTTTATTACTGACAAACAATTTATAGTCTTCACAAAAATGTTGTGCGCGATTAAAATTATTTTTTTTTTCTGTACGGACACCTTCAAAACACGCGAGCGCCTCGATTTCATTAAGAAAGTTGTGTGCAATCACACCGAATGGACTGGGCCTCGGGGCCGCATCGGAAGGAGCCCAGCAACAAATAACGACACAAAGGCTCCAGCAGGAATCCAGGGTTCAGAGAACCGGGCGAGAAAGGATCGCCTCCAGCCGGAGATGCTGGAGGAGCCGCATCTTCGCCATGGACTGTTTGGTCAAGAGGCCAGCGAGAGCACAAAAGGGCAATCTCGGGCATCTGGACCGGGAAGAGAGGGTTCTTCTTTCTTTCCTCCCCCTATTTTCTTCCGGGAGCCATGGGTCGAGGGAGTGTCCCACAAACGTGAGTGGATTTATTCCTCGCACTACATACAAGTTGCCTCCACATGGCCTCAGCGCTAACATGTGCTGGAGGGGGGGGGGGGAGGGGGCTGACTCTTCGAGTACGTGTAGGATAGAACAGGGGTTCCCAAATTGTGGTACACGTATCACTAGCGGTTAGCGAAGGCAATACAGGTGCTATGGAATCGTGTTAAACAAATTTTTCAGATTGGGGAGGGGGGGGACGTTTTATGTAATTCTACTGGGTTAAAACACGCAAGAGGCCACAGTTAAAATTTAACCATATCTGGTACCAGAAGAAACTAAAATAAAACGGAAATTACTAGCGTGACACTCAGTAGGCACCATATTAAAAAAAATTGAATAACCACAAAGGAAAACTCAAGCGATTATTTCGTTACATTACAAATAAAACACTATTGCAATTAAACTACCACAGCGGCGTAACAGAAATATTGAATGCTAAAAACTAAACGTACAGTTTTTAACAAAGTAATCACAAAAATTCGTGTTTTAAAAATTGGCGATGTAAATTGAAAATGATGATCTGGTACATTTCGCTCACAATGATGGTTTACGTTCGCTACGAAAAAATATCGTACATCACCAAGACGAATTTTATACAGCATGGAACATTTCGCCATGTTATTCATCACTCCGCTGCACCAAATCACAAGACAAAAAGAGTAATACAACTAAACAATAAAGCCAACAACGGAACATAGTACAGTACTAGATAGAACATCCCAAATTAGTGGTTATACAACCAATCACATATGGTACGTATGTACAGAAAATACATACGTTTTATAAATAACCTCCCTTCGACACAAATGTAGAAATAAAAAAAGAACACACATTAACATCAAAACGTCTGCACGAAGACGATAGCTTGACGCCTGCAGAATTTGTGTACACGTTACACTCCAAAGTTTGACGTTTGTTTTAGTTCTGCCGTGGGAGTGAAGTTGGCTGACGCAGCTAGATGACTCTGGCGGGAAACAGTAAACTTTCGCACCGGGAATGTTTACACACCCAGTCATCAAGCAGGGTCGCAATTGCTCCGACAAGGACAGCGATAAAGTCAATACAAAAATGACTGCCATACAGCCATAACTTTTTCTGAGGCTGTGTCCGAATGCAGTGCAATGTGCCCTTCATAACCTGACCTTTAACCCCTCCCGTTTCACGTGTCCTCACTCCCTTCATGAGAAGTATTCATTTGTGAATTCGGACGCGTGTGGTAGTTATCACCCACGAGTAATATTCAGTCGAATTCCTTTTTACGCAGGTTTCATCCGTCTCCGTAACGTCATCAAGTGTTTTCTGCGACCGTGAAAAGACGCAAACAATAACAAATGAAATGTTTCGAACAGGCGCGCCTCAGAAAACGATCTAGATCTCGAAAAAGGCAAGTAACCCGTGCCCTTGACTGAAGAGGGCATCTAGGATGCACCTGTGCCCTTGCCGCCAATACGGACAGCGACAATGTGACGTCAAGGGCGCGAAGTCAGGTAACGGTCCTTGGCTTGTGAATTCGAATACGACACTAGGGACTAGCTTGGGCTATTCGAAATTTCTGAGTTACACATGCAAAGAGCTGTAGGGGCGACATAAAATTACGCATTAAACGCTACGCCACCTCTACTAACAAGGCAATCCTGCAGTTAAGTAGTTGCAGCACCTCTAATTTACAGGAAGCTGTAGCAAACAAAGTTCTACGGAATCGGTATCAGGTCATCCACACACAAGATTCTTTTCTCGTTTATGACAACGCTCAAGGGCATAAATTAATGTCTCAAAAATACAATAAGTATATCTGGACAGTTTCATTCTCGAGTTGTGTTCTTTTCCTAACCAAGCTGCAAAACGTTCCGTAGTTCCTTTTCCGGACGTCGAATTCAAACAAGCCGCAGTACATTTCATGAGCCAAGAAACGTTTATATTGTAGGCCACCACATTTTCATTAATCGCTATAAACCGACGAACACACATCCACGAATCAAATTTGATGTCCACGCCGGGCATAATTGTGCCGTAACGATAAATAATGGAGATATTATGTGCAAACATTTTAAATATTATTCTACTCAAGGAAATAAAATAAATAAATTTAAAAAAATGACTGACAGCTGTTCGCAAGTCAGACTCTCCGCCACAAAATTCCGTTAAATTTCAAAAGGGCACGGCTGTGAATAAATTGAATAAAGGGGGAGAAGCTACCGGGCGACGAAGAAGAGAGACAGTGAGAAAAAAGAGGAGATATCTAGGACGCTAATACTGCCTCCAATCCCGTACGTCGGCCATTGCCACGACAAGGAGCCTCCCTCCACTTCTTCAACTTTATGAAATGTAAACGGAAAGAGAAAGCAATAAACTCTTCTCCGGTCTCGTGGGCGGAACAGCGCCGGAGAACATGAATAATTCACGTTCCTTCGAGAGTCGCAGTTGACGCCGCCACCGCCAGGGGCGCCAGATGTCGACGAAAATGGCGGCCGGAGCCAGGGTCGACACCCGTAGGCATCGCGGCCTCAAATATCCCGGCAGCTGCACCCGCTGAGGCGAATATTGTTTCCAAGACATTTCCAAGACGAAAGAATGAAATACATTTTCTCCTAACTTACAGCCTGTATTACGACATCTAGTTACACATCACGTTAAAAGTTAACTTCCAGCTGGTGTAAAATAGTGCATTACGAACTCTGTTTATTGCTAATTAGGACTGTTATCAAGGTAATTATCACTTCAAGTGGTAGACAAGCATTTATACCTTTAGATAACCCTCAAAATTGCGCATCAAACACAACGTGGTGGTGTTTTGCTTATATATATGTTGGTTTTGTTAGTTATATAAAAATAAGAATTGAAAAGGTTTTTGCTATTTTGAGTGTTATGTACAATATTTCTGCGAATGTCAATAACGACACATAAGATTAGTTTTGGAAATTGTATTTCTTTAGTTTTGGGATTTTTTTTTTATGAAAAAAAATACGAAAAAAATATTAGCACTAGGCTTGATGTCATTTTGAGGAATCGGATGCCTTGCAATCTGTGAAATAAAATATTTTCCCCTTCCGTTCTCGAAATATTTACAAATATAATTAAGAAATACAGGCAATAATCTTGAATGGTAAGAAACGAGTCACACACATTGTGGTAACCTGTCATGAAGTTAAGCAAGCTGTGCGAGGGTTGACCGTAATAATTACGAAGAAGTATGTTTTTGCCTGGACTTACAAAGCCCAGTGTTTCATAGTTGGAAATGTGGTTCGTAGTTTTTTATTTAATTCACTTTTGCTAAAGAAGCATTAACACACACACGCACGCGCGCACACACACACACACACACACACACATATATATATATATATATATATATATATATATATATATATATATATATATATATATATATATATATATATATATATATAAAATTCAAAACACATCTCGCATTCATTATTGACAACTTAAAATAAGCCACAACACCAAAAATATAGTGACTTTAATTGCCAACATACACAGTAACGAACCAAAACCTTGGAATACTTATCTAAACGACAATTTAACTAATGGAATGTTCAGAACACCGGTTACCATCAAATGGCTTATCTATGAAGTAGCTATTCCACACATTTATCTAGAGGTCGTAATACAGGCTCTTAATTTTCTTTCGAAACCACTGGAACGTTTTAATCCATAACCTTTCGTGTATCCTGGAGATCTAAACCGCCATCTACTTTTCTGTTGTGCATGAAGACTCGAGATATTTTGATACGATAATATACTTGCTGCCTTACCAAGCACATGTGTTTGAATTGAAAAATGGTTATCTTAAGACTGGTATACTCGGACGACTAAAAATAAAATGATGTATACTCTAAATTAAGAATTATAACGTGTCCAGAACAATCGAAACTGTGTTATTTAATGCGCGTATCGAGCTAAGCTTGAAAATTAAAACAAATAAAACAACAGCGTATTTCGTGTTTTTTATGTAAAGGTTGTGGGGCAATGACTAATCAGAGCGTGGTGTTAGGCGTTGTTAAAAAAAAAAGCTGGTATTTAGAGTAATAATCAATCAAACGAGCAAATATGTGAGCATGTTCACGTTTACATTTATGAATTTTATCCACAATAAGAGTATCGGCAATGAGGTTTAATGTCTGAAGAATGATGTGACTAAACACTGGTTGTGGTTAGGAGGTTGGTTAACAAAATGTAGACAAGAGTGCGCTTCACTGAATGCAATTCAAAATTACCACGCAAATTGCCAATTATAACCACAGAAGACGCGATACCGTGTCTACGGTGTCGACGGCTACTGCGTAGTTCTCAAATTATAATTTTTCAACTAGACAACCAGTCTTACTAGTGTTACCTAGCTCCACGCTGTTAATAATACTTTATATTAACATTTCGTGAAAGAAAACGATTGCGAGTAATATTAGATGGTCTTGCTATCTTCGGAATTTAATTCATGTGATTATTAATGCTTTGTCATCTGTTTGAAAATTTTACAACCATCATACTGATTTTTATTTATTATTCTCACAGATAACTTTTACATGCAAATAAATAAATTTCTCCGTTTCCCGCTAGATTAAGAGTGGGATGGACCCCCGCGTGTTTGCGTGAAATAGTTGTTTGCGCAAATACGCGTATCTCGGTGGTGTTTTGCAAATACGCCTTTGTGTCGGAAAATATACATTAAAAAAAAAAACAATTATCTATGCCTTTGTTTTTTTACTTTTGCCATATTTAATGTATTCACAGAGAGAGAAAAATCGTGAGAATGGTCAAATATCACTTCATTGCGTGTAATAAAGTTACACTGTTACAGATCTAATTTACACAACACAGCGTCACGACGGAAACACTGCACGAGTTGCGCGTAGGAGCGATGAGGCGCTAGGCGTGCGTGTTTTACGTCCACGAAACCCGAGGCAATAGGGAATGACATATTCCGTTATTTTACATATAGTATTGCAACATTGCAGATTTTCGGGTTTTTATTTACCGTTAGTCATATACACTTTTATTATACATGACTGCAGAGTACTTGATTATGTTGTCCATTAATTTATTATTTCAAATTATATTTTATTAGATGATTTAAAACTATAATCTTCAGTTTATTTGAATAGTTTATTGACATACGTAGAGATCGTGTGTAAGTATTATTCATTTCTTTCTAGACAGTCTCCAAATTATTTTCATTTCTTCTCTAGAGGGTATTCAGCATTAAATATTAGTTAAAGAAAAGTACTAAATAAAGTTATCCTGGGTGTCTCTCGACTCCCCATTGCTAATTGACGTAGAAATGTGGCATGGTCAGACGACAGCCAATCGGAGGACAGGAGACTACATAAGTAAGGCAAATGTAAAATAGAACAAATTTTTTCATCAGAACAATTCTCACCACTTCCAATGATGGACGTGGGTACGAGATTAGAAAGTTCAAATAATTTAATATTGAATACAATTGATGAAAGATGTTTGTAAATAATTATTGATTGACGATGAGGAATATTAATTTCATTGTATTTGAGAAGATAATTTAATGATTTATTGAATTTGTGAGAAATGAAGAACGACTTTAATAAATTATTTGAGATGTCGTGAAATTCAACGTTATGTTCGATTTGAAAGGTTACAACTGACAACCTGTTGAGATTTATTTGAAATTCAAAAAGTATTTTCGAGGTTTCTTGAAACTTTTGAATAATTTTTTTTTTTTAAATTATCCTATGTATGACGCGCTTTGTTGTTTCCTAAAAATGCAGTGCGTAATACAAGACTTTTATTCTTCTGTTAGCATAAAAGTATCTTATTTTTTCTTAATTCGAACTTTTGATAACATTTAATCAATAAATTATTATTTAAAAAAATAGGTGTGTTGGTAATGCCTGGTAAGAAATAGTTCTTATGGAAAGTATTATTAAAGAAAGTGCGCACGAATGTGGTGCGCTGTCCCGTCAGTGTAGTTTTCTAAAATTGATTAAGCTTTGTTTGTATTAGGTGGAGGAATATCCAGAGGGTAGAACTTTATCAGGGCTTCAGAAAAGTCGGAAGTAACCGTGCATGGACTACACATGAGATTACTGAATATTTCGTGAAATTGTAATTTGTTTCACTATCTCGTTCACTTCTTAAATTCAATAAATACGACCTCACTGAATTTCCGTAGGTGAATTTCGGATAAATTAATCGATGACATGGTAATGGAAGGCAGTGACACATTTCTCCAAAACACACAGTTTGGTCGCCGACAGCTAATTCACTAGCTACGAAGGAGAACTGACATCACAGAGGTCTTGAAAATTTATCCAAAAAATTTCCCATCTCCTTTGACCGAAACACGCACAAATATACCTCGGCAGTCCAGGACTGAAGGTGAATTTCGGAGGTGTAAAAAAAAAAACAGCCAAGAGTAAAAAATTCCTTCGATTCTCAAAGACTTAAAACTGGAGAAGGGGATCTCGTCCGACTGAGAATCTCTAGTCGAAATTCAGTGAGATGGGAATAGGAGAGGTGGGAGACTGGGTACGGGACGGGATCCCGATACAGCCTCATGGCGTAGACAAACTACCGAGCCTTTATCGGCCCGGCCTTCTTTTCCAAGCACGGCCATCGTCTTCCTTAGCCGGCCCTTTCCTGGACTCTTGCAGAGAGCGATTAATGCCCGGCGCTGTCAGGAGGGAGAGAAACTAATGGCGCTGCAGACTTCCGGGAGGTCGGGGGTCAACCAACTGCGAGAAGGGCGAAGAATCGCCCTCCAGTCGGCGCCGCAGGCCTACACCCAGCTTCCACGACACTTACCGACCTTTATGTACCTGTGTAGCTGTTCGGCAACTTAAAAACGTTTCAAGTCCGTACGGTTAAGGTTCCCGCTTACCTGGGACCTAAAGGCTATTCACGGTAAAGTGAGCACTTTTTAAAGCCCTCCCAACATGTATTAACCACTAATATATATATATATATATATATATATATATATATATATATATATATATATATATATATATATATCTTATTGCAGCATTATGCGTAAACTTTTGAGAATGGTGAAATGTATACACGGTGTTTATTGGTCACGTTGCAATAGTTATATTAAAAAGCAGCAGAAAGATAGAAATTGGGTGAAAGTAAAGGTTTAGAAGGGCCTTAAAAAGTGCTCACTTTATCGTGAACAGCCTATACATGGAAATAGTTCCTTCGTTGGCAACGGTATCGGGATGAGAATCGAGGATCTGACTTTGACCTAAATATTTCATTTTTTTCCTCCAAAAATTGCTTCTTTCCACACAAAATCGTACGTATTAGCTCAAAAATGCCTTAAAATTTCCCCTTTTTCCTTAAAAATTTCCCGATTTTCCCTAGAAATTGCTTTCTATTCAATGTGTGCGACGTGCCTCCTCGATGTAAACAAGATACCTGAAACTCACCCACATGAGGAGTCGATAAAAAAAATATTTTAATAATTATTTTTTAAATATACAAACATTTTTGTCATTAAAAAATTTAAATATATTTTATAGTTAAAAAATATAAAGACGTAAGTATTAAGTGTTATATATCACCGTACTCGTCTTTCAAGGTGCATACGATCGTGATGTCATACCACCATTCGGTATAATTTTTTCACGCTCTATCATTCTGTGCTGTCTCTCTTTCTCTCCTCTCGTTTCTCTCTCTTTCTCTCCTCTCGTCTCTCTCTCTTTCTCATTCCATCTCTTTCTCTTTCCTTTCGCCTTATCTCGTGTCTCTCTCATTCCACCTCTTTCTCTTTTTCGTTTCTCTCTCACTCTCTCATTCCATCTCTTTCTGTCTTGTCTCTCTATCAGTCCATAGGTTTTCTCGGAGTCCTCCCATTGCTTGTTGTTTCGTTCTCTTTCCTTTCTCTCTTGTCTCTCAAATTCGTCCGCATGTGAGTCCGAGAAGCGCGGAAGCGATAAGGACGATACTGCCACGCCCATCAAATACGCCATCGCCGCTAAGTGCAAAGCTTTCAACTGGCGTGCAGTGCTCCAGTCGCACTGGGTGTACCTATGGGAATTTCAGCGGTGGCCTTATTATTTTATTGGTGGAAAGTCTGTGGGAAAGTTCAACGCAGGGCCCTTGAGTAGTTTTGTATGTATCTGATGCGTATATTTTGAAATACAGCGCTTTGGAAAAGCCGTTTTCTGCCATTTTGGAGTACTCTGAAATGCGTACGTGACATTTTGAAAGGACTCAACAGCCCTCGTCTGAAGTGTGTTCCTTTCGTAAATCAGCCAATTGGACGCACGTTAAATAGTTTCGTGGAAAAACCTGTATTTCAAACACACTGCAACGCAGCTCAAAAACACCATGTAGAGTGGCTTCAAATGCAGCAATGCATCTGAATATGCAACACGCAAGGACTCATTATAACACTATAACACACTACCAGAAACATCAGAAAATTTGCAATTTAAGTTGCATACGAAAGAAAAATGTATACATCATTTTTACACTCTGTAAAATATTTTGCTAGAACTTACTTATTTAAATGTTTTTAAAAATCAATTTATAAGTTTATTGTTATTAAAATTTTAGTGTTTTTTTAAATTCGAATGCTTGAGAAAAAAAATTTCACCCCCTCATTTTTTTATCAAGGAAACCCATTATAATAGTTACTCTTGTATGTAATAAAGAATTGGCGACTGTGTTTACAAACAGTTTTTGCAATTGATTCGATGCACATCCATTACAGTTACGAAAGTTAAAATTTTTATAACTGAAATTAATGTACATAATATCAACTACTAGAAATGTTTTAACATAGGTATGAATAATTGTCACGTACAATTATAGCAATTATTAAAACTGTCTTCACTTACGAAGGTATTCTTGCAAAATATTATGAGAAAATGTTTCATGTACGCAAATTAGGATCAGTAACTACAATTACATCCAGCTAGCAATGTTTTTTTCAGAAATTCTGTTCACCAAGAATTATTGTTCGTACTGTCATTGGAGGAAACATCCTATATACAAATGGGTCCACGAATAGAGTAATTTTTGTGAAAGCTGACTGCTCATGTTAGAATTCTGAACGTTTCAAAGAAGCTATGGGCGTAGCTAAACAGTCATGTTTAGGAAGAGAAAAAGATGGCGTATAAGATGGCGTTTATTGAACAGAATTACGTTTTATTTCCGCACGCACTACTGTTACAATCTAATTGGAAAGTCCACATCTTGTTCATGTTGCCGGAGGCTGATTCTAGCAGGCGGTTGACGACGGCCGGACACACCCATCTCCACATATTCTTGGTCCACTGCCCGGTTGACACAAGACCTCGCTCCCGTTACGTTGGCCTATATGAGAGGCGTTGTTTAATATTTTCGGCCCCGTTTACTGGCCGGCGCAGGGGGTTTCTGCAACTATCTTTCGCAAGGTGTTATTGCAATCACGCTCGTGCCCAGGTTCAATGTTTGAAGGCGTGATCAGGCAGGCCGTTCAGCTAAGGCCTGATTACTTCATAGCATCATGTGCGGAGTCATCTGGAAAGATTTAGCGGCAGGTATGAATACGGCTGAAGAATCGCGAGACAATGGCATGGCCTACTGGGCCACGGTAGGTCTGTGAACATGCGAGATATCTACGAGTGGCGGGGGTGTTCGGTGCCGACAGACGGCGACTCGTCTGCTAGAGGCGACTTTGGGGTGTGATCGGGGTGCTCCCGGACGAACACTGCACTGTCCGTGATCCATGAGAGTAAAGCCGGTTTCACACGACGCGAGATGAGTGCAAAACTCTCGTGAGATGCTGACCTTGCACGATATTTTCTTGCACAAGATCGTGTGCAAGGTACATCTTGAACAAACTGAGAAGACTGAACATGTCCTATTATTTCCATGCAAGGCGATGCAAGTTGCTGCCCTATTGGTTCTTGTGCGCTAAAGGCTGTTCACGACAAAGTGAGCACTTTTGAAATCAACCTTAGAAAATGTAACTGCCTCTACCTACATATATTTTAACTGATGCACTGAGTGACATGCGTCCAGTAAAGTTGGTAACGATGGAGGGACAGTAGTTCCATATATTACTGTCAAATAAAAAATGTTAAGTAACCATTTGTGATAACTTAAATTATTTCGATCGCATTGTTTTTTTAAACCGCCGAAGTGTAAAAATGAGCTAATTTGAACAATGTTTTGTTTTTTAAATAATTTCACAGTTTCACTTGACCGACGCATGAATAACGTTATGGGGCCCTAGCAACGTTAATTTTACATAAGACGGAAAATACCCAACATACATACAAGTACATCTTAAGCACGGTTTTCAAAAGTGTTCATCTTACCGTAAACAGCATATAATCATGTGACCTGCTGTACATCAACCATAGAGGAAAAAGAAATCATAATCTAACATGCTCGAAGAAGAATGCAAGAAAAGAAAACATTGCTGGAAAATAACTTTTAAAAAAAAGTATGGAGTTCAGACAGTGTGCTGAGAATACTAAACGCGATTAACACTAAAAGTACGTAAAGCACGCATTTTTCGAGCAACCATTGTATACTTGTTACCGAAATGCTTCCAAAATAAAAACGATTATTTTTTGGCGGTATAGCCTGAAGTAAATACCTTGTTGATGTAAGCACCTTCTTATTTTCAATTATAATATCATGGCTGTTTGGCACTAACTACGACTATCAACTAATGTTGATGTGAGACGATATTGATCTTATGTAGGTGCGTGTGAACACGTTTCGAAAAATTTTTGCATTCTCTTAAGACAATTTTCGTACGAAAACTTGCGCTAAGCACAACTTGCATCGTGTGAAATCTGCTAAACAGACCGGAGGAGGAACTCGGGAGAGGCTGGGTTCAATACATGAAATCATTACCCATGTACTGCACCGGACTTTGTGTGCATGAAAACAAGACCACTTTAACCATTGTATAAACGTGGCATATGCTGTTCACGATTACTTGAAAATTTTTAAAACTTACCTCAGATAAATATCCCTGCCCTTACCTGCATATATTTCGACAGCCACACTTGACTGGCATGCGCCCAGTAAAGTTGGTCACGACAGAGAAGAAGTAGTTCCGCGAGTTAACGTTGGATTAAAAGTGTAAGGTAAACATTTGTAAATACTGAAAGAATTTATTTTCCTTTCTGTTTTTTCAAAACATATAAATATACAAATTATCAAATTTGTAAAATATTTACTTTTCTAGTAATTTCACAGTCTCGCTTGACTGGCGCATGAATAAACAGATCAGGTCGTGTATGGTAGAAGAACACACAATGTACGTGTAAGTATAACTTAAAACAGGATTTCCAGAAGTGCCCAGTTTACCACGAACAGCCTATAATTTTTTTGTGGGCAGTAATCGCTGCATTCTCCTTCAGGATTGTAAATTAGCAGACGACAGTTATAAATACTTCGGTTATTTGAGGGGGGGGGGGGGAGTCTTAAATTGATCTTTAGTGTGTTCGTACCCGTAAAGAAAGCCTTCGAGTGAAAGACGGGCTAACTTCTCGCTCCGTAAGTTTGCAAACAAACTCGAGGGTCTCCACGGCCACCGCTGGGGGAGATCATGCAGACAGATCAGGATTCTCCCTTCGCAGCGCGTACTTACAAACCGCTCGAGCAGCAAATGGGTTCTTTCCTCCCCAGCGTGGGCGAAGAAAGTTGAGTGAACAGTTGAAAAGGGGAAGGGGTTAGTAATTGCGCCTTGGGAGAGCCAGCGCTTGACTTTGGAGACCGGATAGAAACTTCTCTACAACTGGTTCTGTATGAGAGCGTGTCCGAGGACACCCGACTGCTGATTGGTGCCGTAGAGGGAACACGGGGTCGACAGCTGCGCTGTAGCCAACCTCCGAAAGCAACACTGAACTGTTAGAATACATGTCAAAACCTCGTGGCTAGGTTAAGAGTGGGATGGAGTTGCGCGTCCGAGGTCAAGAAACGAGGGAGCGATACGGGCGACACTAACACGCACGCCTAGTGTCTCATCGCTCCTACGTGCAAGGCGTGCAGTGTTTCCGTCGTGAAGCTGTACTACGTAAATTAGATCTGTAACAGTGGGACTTTATTACACGCCATGAAAGTCCAAGATTAAACTACGCCCGTATGTTTGTACTTCTTTCTTTCTGCTTAAGGGAACTACATACGCAAGCTTTAAAAATGCGATTTTGACCATTTTTACGAATTTTTTTCCTTCATATATTTTTTTTAAATATATCTTTTCTGACAACAAGTCGTACTTGCAGAAAATCTCTTTACCGAGATACGCGTATTCCCGCAAACAACTATTTCGCAGGCAAGGTTTCAGCCCATCGTTCTATTAAAGTTCAATATTGCATAGGCTGTTCACTGTAAAGTGAGCACTTTTGAGACCCTAGTTATTTTTTCCTTTCAGTCGTTGTTTATTCTTTAACCACTTAAATAAATATTGCCATGTAAGAAATAAACACAATGTGTATATTCAACCGCACTCAGAAATTAACGTCTAAGGCTAAAATAAAATATATTTATTGACTATTATTCCGAACGAGAGGGCTTTCAAAAGAGCTCATTTAACAGTGAATAGCTTATAATCTATTTGTGGTTTCTTCACACTCTTTGAATCAAACCTTAGAAAAATCACACAATGTATTACGTGCTCAGTTGTTTCCTAAGTACTCTACATATCACAAGTGTTTTATTCTTCTCCTAACATAAAAATATCTAATTTTTTTGGCTAAACTTAAGATTTAATTATTTTATGTATAAATTTATAATTAAAATAAATATAAACAAGGAGAAAATATGTATGTTGGTAATGCCTAGTAAGAAATAGTTCTTATGCAAAATATAATTGCACTGAGTGCGCACGAATGCGGTGAGTTGTCCTTTTGGTGTCATTTTTTTATATATTTGGTTACGCTTTGTTTGCATGAGGCGGAGGAATATCCTGGAATTTTAACAGAGCTTCAGAGAAGTTGAGAGTAGCCGTGAATTGACTGCAGTAAAGTATTATTGCAACTAGGATATATCCAGGCATTGCTCTCTCTCTCTCTCTCTCTCTCTCTCTCTCTCTCTCTCTCTCTCTCTATATATATATATATATATATATATGTGTGTGTGTGGGTATATATATAAAACTAGGAAACATCAATTACATATTAAATACTGAAAAGACGGCAAAAAGAAAAGTAAACAGAGTGGGCAAAATATTCATTCATATTTTGAAAAGCTACGCATTAATAGCACGTGGTATGCTATTTACCTATCCCAGGGCTGCCACCAGCCCTGAAGCTGAAATCCTGGTTCCTGTACATAAAATCCTCTAAAATCATGTAATCATTGGGTCAAATCCTGGAATTTAAAAAAAATGGCAAATTACAGAAAAGAATTGGATATGAAGGACGTTTACATATTTAATGTAGTTGTTTTTGTTTGAAATGTACAAACCATGGTAATTATTTTCTCCACTCACACTTATACTTTTGTTTATACAATGACCGTATCGGCGATAATTTTCGTTTCTTCACCATTGTCATATCAATGCCCACCGCAAAACACAATCACCAAGTTCGGATTGCATGCGCAAAAATGGCAATTTGCTGCAAACGTTCTTTTCAATAATGGCCTTGGCCTTTGCATACAGCCAGGAACATAAATAGGTAGATAACTGTATACCCGCGCCAGTGAATAATTAATCGAAATATTTTTGACCTACACTACATTGGCGTATGTCAAAAATAATTTGTTTAACTATTCATCTCTATTGTAAGAATATTTCAAACAAATGCGTCAGTGAAACTGACAAACATCGCTTTACGCGCTGCTAGTATCGCATTGTGTTAAAAAATAAAGTTTGAATCATTTTATTTGTCTCTAGTGTTAAAAATCCATAAAAACGGATAAAATTCGTTAAAACGGCAGGCCTGACCTATCCGAAGTATGAAACTAATTAAATATTATTTAAAAAATACCGACACTGCACTCAACAAATGAAAATATTTTAATACTAGCACTAACATCCCGCGATTCGCCGGGTTATAGTATTCTACTTCTGAAGGCGTTATTTCGGACGCACCGTTAAGTACGGACGTCAATTCGTGCAAACACTCACTCGAACAACGCTGATGGCGGCAATGAAAACTCATACGGGCTATGAAATGCGTTGTTATGCGCAGACACATGGGGATTTCACAAGTCTTCTTTATGGCAGGCCGTACACTAAACAAGAAATATACATATTTCCGTCTTCTAGGCACAACACCTAACACCGGCTGACGAAATGCTAGAAGAGATATAAAAAAAAAACACAAACAAACGGTGACACTAACGTTTGTTAACTTTGATTTTAAAAGAGTGGACAGATTTAGACGGCTCTTAACATCGACGTCTTGAGAGCCGATGAGGGTGATTGAGGTGAGTATGGTGCAGCGCCGGAATGAAAGGACGGGGGAAACGGGATATCTCCGAGAAAACCCGCCAACCAACGACATCGTCCGGCCCGATTCCAACATACGGAAATCCGGAGTGGCCCCTGTTTTTAGTGGGAAAACACTTTTGCGTAGGCCTAACCTGTAGTAGTTACATTTAATCGAGAGAAGTGTGCAAAAATTTTAAATTATATATTTATATGGTTATATATTTATATATAGATATATATAACTTTACTTTTTAATATCATTGTAAATATTTAAAAAATAACAGGACGTTCCAAGTTTGTCTATCAAGTTATCAAGTTTCCGTAAGAGGAAGGAATAAAAATACGAAGTGGCATCAGTAGGTCAATCCGTTTCTTTCCATCGCATGTAATATACTATAATAATATAACAGCCCTCTGTTACAGATCTGGTTTGCAAGGATTTAAACTAGAGAGCGCAAGTCAAAGCATTACGCACAAAAAATTGAAGAACTTGTAAAGGGGGGCGGGAGTAATTAACCTTATCCGGCCCCCACCACTTTACGAAGTATAAAACCCAAGACAGTAACGTCATAAAACGCACCGTGAAAAAGTCTTGAGAAGCGCGTTCTTCGAGGAGAGAGGCGACCCGGGAGGAAGTGATCGGGACATGAGGCGATGCGGTCTCCTGGCCGGGGAGACCTAAGTAATGTGCCTGCGAAGCTGATATCCAGCTAGCGAAGGAGTGTGAAACTGCCCCCAGGTCGTCCACAATCCCGATCCTATTACAGGTGTCTGCTGACTACAGCGGCTCCATTCCTCTCTCCACATCGGCCCCTCCATTCTCCAACCTCTCCCCGGGGACACCAATCGCCGGCGGAAACTAACTTTTGTGGAGGGGGATGGAGGGGGTTGCTCAAGCAAGCAAGGGTACGAGACTCCCCGAGGCTTGGTTCAGAACTACAGCCCAGCACTGTGGCGGTAGTCAGAGGGGAGAACACAGAAGCGTTGATCCAGCAGATTTCGTAATCAGGCCGCAAGGCAGCGACACGGACTGAACTCAGCGCGACAGGTAAAAGCAACGTATCTGCCTTGCTCACAGTGCTGAATCCAAAAGGGGGGGGGGAGGAGGAGGAATACCGTAATATATATCCCCCGCCCCCTTTTCTCTCCACCACCACAAAATTAAAATAAAATATTTAAAAATTAAATTAAAAAAGACAAATACAAATTTTACTTTTTTAAACATAAGATATGTTCGACCCCCCTCCCCCCATTTTTTCCCCCAAAACATTAAGGTTGTTTTTAGGCCCCTATCGCATTTCGTGGTTCAATAACCATATATTAACCCAGTGAATGTTAATAATTTTTTGAACTTAACATTATTAGCCCATTAGTAGTAAATAATCATTAGAACTAATAATTTTTAAATATTATAGCTTTCATATTCCAACCACGTACTTCCAACATAGACTTAAATAAATTATTCCGGACATTAGAGTAGCACGGCAAGTTACAACCAACAATAAAAAATATTATTTCCTTTCATGCACTGAGGCAAAATAAGATATAATGCGTGCGTTTACTTGGGGAAGGTTCGTGGGCAGCAGTTGAACAAGCATTTTCTTGGGAAAACTTCTCTGCACGGGAAACTTCAATGATGCCAACCCTACAACCTCCGTACGATCGAATACCCTCGGTGTACACGTACAAAGAGTAGCATACAAGAACACAGTTGCAAATACGCAATACGATAAAAACGACCTTATCTTATTACACTTCTTTGCCAAAGTAAAATTGTACGGCATTTCCAACGATAGAATACACAGTACTATTTTCCCATTCTCATGTCAGCAAAAACATGAAGTAACCAGAGTGTATGTACTTAATAAAACACGCGAAAGTCACGATCACAAGAACGCTGATTTATACTACCGTCAAAATTTGATCGTGTGAATAACACGTGTGGCTAAAATAGTCAAGAGTGGACCTACACAGTTTTATTATGTATAATTATGCAAGGTGTGTTGTTTGTGATTAAAAACACTGAAAGCAGTGTTAAATGCGCAGTTTCCTTTAATTAATTAATGTTACAGTATACGTATTACTGAATAGTATTCTTTACATGAGCATATTCTCTATCTTCATTTTTATTTTATAATAATTGCATAGGCAATTCAAGAGTACATAGAAGTTAGTTATACAGTCCTTGCGAGTGAAACACATTTACATAACAACAAGGTTCAGGATGGAATATTTGTTTCAGTAGGCATTATTTATATACTGTAAAAGTTGCTAAACGGAAGAATCTAACTTTGAATTTATTCCAAAAGGTTTATTTATAATTATTTTTTTGTTAGAGGTGTGAAGGGCAGCTACAAAGGGTTAGCCAGCATCTCGGCGTGTGATTGGACAACGTCTGCTCTTCACACTCCAAGTCGATATCGAGAGAGCCAGCTCCGATGCTAAGTTGGGGGGGGGGGGAAGTGGTAGGAGTTACGATGAAAAAGGAATTAAAATTACAAGACGCAAGCTTGCGTAGCGTATCTACGCTACCGGCGCGCACTCTGGTGGCCTGCTGATAAACCACGGAACGAGTTCGAGCAGCCGGCCAAGAGGAACGACCCGGACATAATGGGAAAACGATGGCGGAGATATACGACCCTGTTTATTATCCCCTATCGGCCGAGCTCCGCGGCGGAAATGGCGCCCAAGTAAGAAGGAGTTCGAGTGGCTCAACTTGTGCACAGTGCTCGCGATAAGTGACAACCCCCCCCCCCCCCCGACATTACCCTGGTTCACCTTACAGCAACCCCGTATCACCTCCCTTCAAAAAAAATTTTAAGTCCTACAGGGTCATGCCAGTTCGTTATCATTCTGGCTCATCTTGATTCTGCGAAATAACATTTTAGAAAATCTTCGCCCCAAATTGCACATTGTTACGTAATCACCGTCTGCAGTATTTAAATTAGTGTAGTATTTAGTTGATAACCATTGGTATTAGTTCCTTCTAAATATATTAGTCATAAGTTCCATAATTTTATGACCCACCAATATTAGGTCACTTTACCGCATGCAAATAAAGTAAAAAGATTCTGTAAAATCAGCGTTTTCTGGTATACGCGTGTCTCAGAAAATTTAATGATGAATAGGCTGCTCACGGTTAAGTAAGCACTTTTGAGGGCCTAGTTATATTTTTCCTATCAGCCAATTAAAAAAAAAAACATAAAACATATACATTATCATATGGGCTTACTAAACCAACGACGCCATTTTATGCAAACATCCAAGTTATAAGGATAGTTAATGTAATAACTGTTCGCCAGGGATATACATGTTAGAAAAAAAAAGTACAGGTTTCCAGTGACCTTTATTTTAAAGCAAATGTTTAAAACTTATTTTCCTTTATACTAGTACAAAAACTAACAGATTTCCAAATCACAAATTACAAATTTCTATAGGCAGTTATTAAATATATCACTGCAGACCATTTTCGTTAGAAACTAAAGTACAGATCTGTAAATGCAAAAACAAATACATATTTTTAGTTCACCTGCAGTTCAGGTACACACTATACCACGTTGTAATTTTTTAAGCGCTCTGTTATTGACAGACGCGCGTTTTACATCAGTGGTTCGGAATTACCCAGCTTCCAGATACCCGCCTTATTTATGGTTCTATTTTTAACAGCAACGGTGCGAGAAAAAACACCAGCAGTGCGTATTTATTTTTGAAAACGAATCGCATAGCTACCTACACCTCCAGTGCTAGCCGTCGATAAAGGCACGGGTGTACGTACAGAACCTGTTCCGATTCAACACCCCCCCGATTCGTGTTGGAATGTTCTAGTTCTGCCTCGCCCCTGCGTTCTGGGTCGCCAGAGCCGTTGTCATCGCTCCAGTTTTATTGCGGCGCCACTCGGAATGGCGTGCGTTCATGTTCCACCGAGATCGACGTCTGTGCCACTGGCGGAGAGGATAAATCCACACGCTGACTGCGACTGTTACTGCAATAAGGGCGATTGCTGGTTCATTCGCCGGCATGGCAGAGTGCCCATGGCAGCCGCGAAGTTACGGTCTCTATGTCGTAACTATAGACTAAAGAGTCCTAGGGTTCTTAATCTTTATGAATTCGAGCTCCCACTTGGGTTACGACATCTAATGGAATAACGATGGACCCCCCCCCCCCCCCCCCCCAACCATGGAACCCCGCATCAAACTTATATTGAAGTTCGTTGTTTAACTGTATATATCGTATCAACTCTCAAAATAGTAGTTGTGTTCAGTGGGTGTTCTCACTTCTACGTCAGTATCGAACATATGTTAAGGTATGCATTCGGGATGAGGCACTCATGACAAGACAATACATGCTACGAAGTTAAACTACTATTTTAGATACACTTTTAAAAATTGTATTTCAGTCAAAATAGTTAAGCAGCCGAATTTGGACTACAAAATTATCTAAACTAATTTATATACGGTAACTCAGTTGTAACAAAGTGAAGAGTTGATAATGTACATCAGTGGTAATAAATTATTAATTACTTCGTAAGCCTGACTGTACATTAGAAGTAACAGGAGTCTAACATTAATAATATCTGGGAATACTGTTTCCTAACAAAAAAAAAAAAAAAAAAACTAAATCTGAAATGAAAGCTCGGCCACCAAGTCCTACTTCGCACTTTAATGGGCGTGGGCGTAGAAGACGAAAAAGTGCGATGAAAAGAGCCCCTCTTTTAATGATAGGCCCCCAGTTTTAATGATATACCTTCTACGCTTTAGAGGAACCCTTTGATATTATGTAAATTTTGCCGGGCGCCAGACAGTTTCTTTAATGCAAGCTGTGAAAATACTTTCATGCCTACAACGTATCTATGTTTCACTATACAAATTATTACAATATCGCATTTAGTTTACAGCAAAATTTGCAAAATCCAGCTTTATAAGTAACAAAAAAACATGTTACACAGTAACAGCATAATCACAACACACCCGTACGCACAGGAGAGTATTTCTCATGAAGTTTCAAGAAATACAGAAGTTGATGCAGCTTTGTCCCGACTACAACAACACCTTGCATTTTCATATATGGACCACGGGCCTGATTCACAAATATTTTTTTTATGAAAAGCAAAATATATTAGTTACACTCGTTGAGCCCTGGCTGTAAGCTCAAAGGTCGTCAGGAATGAGTGTTAAACAGTTTAAGAATAACTACGTCAACGACATTATTTTCGTTCTACAGAAATGACTGAAGAATTAGGTGCTCACTGTGTCTAACGCATACGTAATTGAGATGATCTGTTCCTTTAAATTTCTCGTTTAGGAAAAAAACTACTTTGCCTTGTAAATATAATCCAGCCTGCGACAAACTAGAATTTCAAAGTAAACACTGATGGTCTGTGTAACTTAGGATCACTATAGTTTAACATAAACTTATGATTCACGGACAAATCACACGAAAAGAAGAGTTCCGAGCAGCGAAAATACTATCGTTACATTTACGTCTGTGTTTATCACGGAGTACGTACATCGTTATAAAAATGCGAATTCCTAGTGTTGTTCCTCGGTATTTGCCAGCTACTATCAGTTGAGATTTTATCTTTGGGATGAGACAGATATCCAGACACTTTAAAACAGCTGCGAATCAGCGAATTTGATAGCATATCTGTCTTTGAAACTGCTCCACATGAATAAGTAAAATGCTACTATCATTTTAGTTAATAGTATACACTGGTTTAACAAACAGTGATTTCTACTGATTCCCAGTGAATTTCACTGGCCTTGCCGTAAAATCTCAGTGCACTCCAGTCGACACCATAGCTGATCGACTGAAGACTCGCTAAAATAATTGTATTGATTGAACTGTAACAAATTCCAATTTCGCGTAATTATTGTTGCTAGCTTCTTTGTAATTCATGTTATACAGTTTGCCACTTTCACAGCGACAGGTTAAAATATCATTAAAGTAGTTTTTGTAGTTAATGCCATTATTATTGTGACTTTTCTTACTCGAGACAATCTCTGTATAAACCTAACATATTTTTAGATAATGATGATCCTGTATTAAACTGTCCATCAACATAAACTATCGTAAGCTATTTGATTGGTGACCCTTAACTCAAACGCGAAGTTCACATTCTGTTAACTGAGAATGGGAAACAAATAGCACGCCACAGATGCGTTTTCAAGCACTATGGCCTTACAATGGAAGCGCCTCCTAAAAAAAAGTTATTGTAGCAATCGCTTCATAACGTCACGTAAAAATTTATGTATAATTTAGTTATATATCCTTAATTCTTCAAGGAATGCGAATAAGGAATTTTAATATATGACATGAAATTAATCGAAGTGCGCCAATTAGGGGAGATTCTTTTAAGATGTCAGATTTCCGTGTTGACTTATTACGGTCGCGCTATGCAGTATAATTTACGAGGAGTTACTAACGCTCACAGGACTTATTACTTACATCATTTGCAGCAAAATATGCCATTCGAACAGAGTAATTCGAAACATTTGAAAAATGACGAATAAGATAATGACCCTTTCAGAAGTAAAAACAGTGATGTATTATCAGACGGTATTGTTTACAGTTGAGCATCCCAATTGCGTCTAACAAGCTTACAAAAAAAAGTTCAAAAACGTTTCCGTCTACTTCCATACACTTGGTTTATGACCCACACGCTCTACGTAGCTGCACACGGCTGTCTTTGATTTCTGTAACGGCATGGACGATACGCGCAAGTAGTTCCTCGCGTGTCTGCGCAGTCCTTTGGTAAACAATATCCTTCATCCATCTCCATACGCTCTAAGAAATTATTCGGAAATATGCCATACCAGTGTAAATGCTTAGTGAGAAAGCAGGAATGGTAATGTTTTCCCTTATATATTCATTGTAGCGTTCCTACATTAGCTCAGGGAACAGTCAAATGTAAAGGGAAAATGCCCAACTTTGTATAGTAGCGACGCTCAACATTCCTATATCTACAGCTTTATATGTAATATTATTTCCATACAGTGTATAGGTTAAAAATTTCCCTTGCAGACTAAGAAGTTTACCAGAGAATTATTTACAGTATACACATTAGTCTAGGCATTTCCTGTTTGTAGAATTACTCTGCGAATAATGGGTCTAGGACCCACATTTGTGCGGATTTTTATGTGGCTGAGTACTTCAATGTTTTGAAAGTTATTATTTCACCTTATACAAAAGCGTATTATACACTATCTACCAAAAAGTAATTGGGCACCCGTGAAGATAGGTAATACAGTGCGTCAGTTGACTTGTGTTTCACGGCCTTCGGCGTAGGACCGCTGGTGTTTGTCCGTGGTAGCATGAACACAGAAGCCTAATGTAACATTCTGGATAATGAAATGCTCCCAACATTGTGGCGTTTTTTACGGAATGGATCCGTGTTACTTCCAGGATGACAAAGCCAGGTGCCGTGTTTAAAGGGCTACTATGCAGTGGTACGCAGACAACAATGTTCGCCGATTGGATTCGCCCGCCCAGAACCCCGACCTCAACCCTATAGACATCTTTGGGACGAATTGGATCTCCGGGTGAGGGCTCGTCAGGCGCGGCCAAAATCCATTGCTCAACTCATGGAATGGTTGCGAGAGGAATGGCGACGAATCCCCGTGGATGTCCTGCAAACACTCGTAGAGCGCATGCCAGACAGGGTGGCTGCTGTTATAGCCGCAAGAGGTGGCCCTACGAGATTCTGACGGGGTGACAACCACCGAGCAAACATTGTGGACAGGTGCCCAATTACTTTTTGGTAGATAGTGTATTAAAGAAAAAGTCGAAAGATAAAAAACTAATAATCCTTTTCTTACAAAATTAACCAATTTTAGGCCTATGAATTACAACTATATCGACAATTACAAATACAGACTGGCAAATATATTCCACAAACCAGCAAAAGCGTATTCTTTAGATGGATTATGTCATAATTTCTCGCCTATTTTTACCCCATGTTGTCAAGACGATGATTATCAAGTGTAGACAAAGCGAACCCCCTCCCTTCCCAAGAATCCAACAGGGGTAAAAAAAAAAAAAAAATTATCTAGCGAGTCGTTTTCAATTTCCGCCGCCTTTGTTACACGAGAGTCGTCGTCGAACGTGATCACGATAAGCATCCTGCCTGGAGCACCTGGGGGCTAACGTCCCCCCCCCCCCAAAGCCCCTCCTCACCAAGCCTTTCCGTTCTCTAAAGCTTGGAGCCGCGTTCTCGACTCATTATGCGGCGGATGCAGCAAGAGGGCTCAGGGCATATAGGCGGTTCACGGTTACTCCCACCTTTTCTGAAGTCCTGCTAAAGTTCTACTTCCAGGATATCCCTCCGCCTCATAAAAACAAAGCTTAACCAAATCCAAAAAATTACACCAAAGGAAAAAGGCACCGGATTCGTGCGCATTCAATGTAATATAATTTTTCATAAGAACTATTTCTTACTAGGCGTTACCTAACTTATTTTCTCCCTGTTTTATTCATATTAACTACAGGCTGTTCACGGTAAAGTGAGTACTTTTTAATTTTAAGGACCTGCTTAATTTTTCATTTGAGGTGATTTTTATCTTTCCGCCACTTTTTAATATAAACATTATCATTTGACTAATAAACGGAGTGTATACATTTCACCAATCTCAAAAGTTGACGTCGAAGGATACAATAAAACATATTTATTAGTGATTAATGCATGTTGGGAGAGCCTTAAAAGGTGCTCACTTTACCGTGAACAGCCTATATAAATGAAAAATTACAATTTATAGATAATACATAAGTACAAGTTCACTTTAACTAAAATATGGTACTTCTACTATGTTAACACAAGTGTAAAACGCTTGTAATATGTGCCATATTTAGGAAACAAGAGAACACGTCATACATAGGGTGGTTTCTCAACGTTTTGATTCAAAAAGCGTGAAGGAACCACGAACAGACTATAGGCGACTTTTCAGCGCGTCATTTCTGAACCGCCTCCACTTTGAATGCACAGAGAAAATACGCCCGAAAGTCGTCCCCGAATTGGATCCAGGGATGCTACAGAATATCAAAATTTGATTTCCCGAACTTTACCCCGTTTTCCACACAAAGATGGGTGCATTTCAAGAAATTCCAAGCATTCAATAAAAATAAGATAGCAAAAAGAGCACCTCTTTATAAAATAAGATAAAATGGAACACGAATAACTCAATGTTCCTGAAAATAGCGTGAGTAGCAAAATTCTTTACTTGAAATACTATTTCGCTCACGAGGCCAAGGTGGTATAATGGTTAGACTACTCACCTCCCACCTCGGGGAACCGGGTTCGATTCCCGGATTTTCGCATGTGGGAATCGTGCCGGACGATGCCGCTGGTCGTTAGATTTTCTCGGAAATTTCCCGTTTCCCCATTCCAGGTGCTGCTGCATACTGACCTCTTTTCACCCTCACTGGCTCTCGAGACCTCGATGTTAAGAGCCACCCAATGTATCTTCATTCCCTCACTCACTATTTCCCTCACAGCACAATTTTTCTGGAACCTAATAATTTTATTAAAACTAATTCATTGGGTTGGTGATGAGAAAGCTTTGGTTGTACCCGAAATACTAAGCGTATTGCAGGTTAAAATTCCCTGACATTTCCAGGTTTTTAAGATTTTGCAGACCTGTAGCAACCCTTGTAGCCTACCCTTGTGATTGGCTTCTGAGAGCGCATAGTGCAGTAGTTCTGAAACTGTGGAACACTGGTTGGTCCTGTGCTAGTTACCAAGTGGTCCATGAGACTTCTAAATGTGTCATATGTATTCATTTATTTGATAAGCCTAGTTTGTTATAAATTATTATAATTTGCAATTTCAATCTAATGCTGTGTTCGGTGCTTTGAGCTGTTCTTTTGAGTTTCGAGGTGTAATAAAATACGGAGGAGTTTATTAATTTATTCTTGACGTTTTTATGAGTTTTCAAATCCTTGTCGGTATATTTTGGTACGCACGAGTTTTTTTTTTTTTTTTTTGAACATCAACCCGATTGCTTCAAGGTCCCGCACACACAGTTCGGACGAAACATTCTCGAGCTAGTCACATTTAAGGTTGGAGTAAAGCAACTGCCTATGAAGCACTGCAGCTGACTGTACAATGTGAAGCACTCATAAAAAAAAATAGCACAGCCGCCATAAAAATTGTCAGTAAATTGCGATTTTGCTGTATATGAAAGATGAATGTATATATTTGGCAACATTAGAAAATATTTTACTAAAATAAATTTTTAAATGTAAAAAATAATCCATTATAATAGTCTGTAATTCTAACAAAATTCAAGCGTAATTCCATTCCGGGTGCTTCAGAAAACAGAATTTGCAAGAAAATATTCGTCATGAAATATAGTCATAATGTGTTTACTATGGTTATGTGTAATATAATTGTAATCATAATGTAGGAAATATTTTTTATAATTTTAATGTGCGTCCACTTGTCACAAACATTTATGGCTGAAACTGACGTTAATAAAGTTAATTATAAAATTGATACGATATATTAATACGATTTTATTACACGTGATCTCAGTAAATATTACGACGAATTTCTTTAAGAAGATTTCCTTGCAAATTCTGCTTTCAGAAGCATCCAGAATTGAAATGCGCTTAAATTTTGTTGAAAACAATAGATTATATTTTTACATTTAAAAATATATTTTCTGGTAAAATATTATATAATGTTGCAAAATATATACATTTTTCATTCGTAGACAGCATAAGTCACACTTTTCTGACGATTGTTGTGGTGTCTGTACTACCTTTTTTATAAGTTCTTCACGTTGTATAGTCAGGTGCAGTGCTCCATATACAGTTACATTACTTCAACCTTAAACTGCACACAATAAGGGTTCCGCCTGCCTGCAGTTATTTTGCGCGTTTGAGGCCTCGGAACGCACGTGAGCTGTAAGGCCGACTCACTCACCAATTGCCTCGTCGCATCTAAGGGCAAGGCGCAGTCTTTCCGTCAGCGACTCATCTGAACGTGACTTTAAGCGGTCATCATATATTTTCATGACACGCTAATAAAGAAGAATGATGCATTTCCAAAGACGACTGTAAAGTTTCTGTATGGAAATTCTGAAAACACTCGTTTTAACCATTTTCACGCAAACATAAATATTTCTTTTGGGATTAAATGAGGACTTGGAACTTGTCTTTGGGCACGATACGTTTCTTAAATGCTATTCGTGCCCAACTAAAGAACATAGAACAGTCCATGATTCACGTTACTAAACCTATGCAACTCAATTCGTAATAATATTTACGAAAAATCTAAAGATGGTGACCGAAGAGTCGTGTCTGGATTAATTTTAAGGTCTGCACATCCGAATTTAATTGAAAGAAATTCTGGAAAGTTACAAATCAAAAATGTACACAAGAAAATTTTAAAGCAATTTTTTTTAATTCTAAAAACATTTTATAGCGTGATTTTAAAGAATGCTTAAAAAAAATTCACAGTAATTTATTTCAATGCCAACCATCATATTTCGACAAGTAAATTAGTTGTTATTATTTGTAGTTCCTAAACATTACAAAGTTTAGATTTTGACATGTCATTATGCCAAAAATACGCTGTCTATATTTTTCTATGGGAGGAAACACTAAAGGCTATTCGCGATAAAGTGAGCACTTACAAAATCAGCCTTAGAAAAAAGTCACTGCCCCTACCTGCATATATTTCAACGGGCGCCCTGAGTGACATGCGCCCTCTAAAGTTGGTAACAATGAATGGAAAGTAGTTACGTATCTTAACATCGAATAAAGTGTTGGGTAATCATTTCTAATTACTTCATTTTATCTACTGCATCGAAGTGTAAAAATGAGCAGATTTGTTAAATATTTACTTTTAAAATATCACAGTTTCACTTGACCGACGCACGAATAAAGTGATGAGGCCCACTACAATGTTAATCTTACATAAGGTGGAAGAATACACAACGTGCGTACAAGTAGATTTTAAACGGGGCTTTCAAAGTGTTCATTTTACTTTGAATAGCCTATACTTCAAGTAATGTCCACATGTTGAGCAGCATTTCGTACAAAATTAATCTATAGGTTGTTCACTGTAAAGTGAGCACTTTTGAGGCCCTAGTTACTTTTTCCTGTCAGCCATATTTTATCCTATAACCACTCTTTAAAATAAATATTCCCATGTACATAATAAACACAGTGTGTATATTCCACTGCATTCAGAATTTAATATCTCAAGCCAAAATAATGCATACTTATTGACTATTATTCCAAATGAGAGAGCTTTCAAAAGTGCTCACTTTACCGTGAATAGTCTATAATGATATCTTGTTGCGTAGCACCCTTAATGGTACACACGTAGTGGCTACCATAATTACGTTGAGCTCTGGACCGAAACACAAAGGACTAAGCGCTCAAATTCGTAGATACACAGTGGCAAGGTCGCTGAATATGCGGTTCAGATATCACGACCCCGGAGAAGAACCTCTTCCCAATGAATTCACTGCACGCCACTGCAGGAGTTATACTCTCGAGCGTACTCGCAAGTCCACGACCCCCCCCCCCCTTTTCCAAACTTCTCCCTTGTCAACGGGAACCTTCTTGTTAGCAAACCGCTAATCACGCAAAACACCCCCCCCCCCCTCCCGTCTTCGTGACCCAACTCCGCGCCCATCGGCAAACTGCTCCGCCGTCTTAAAGGGCTAACGAGAAGGAATTGGGTTTGCGAGGGTATGCCTACCGAATACGCAAACAAGCATTAGCCCCGATGAACTCTTAGCGACCCCCTCCCACAACCCCCAGTCAAAGACCTCAACTCCGGTTCACTCTCACCCACCACACCCACTCCACACCCCCGCCATAATATACTTACACACGTGTTATCGATCACGATGGCGCTCAAGGCACGGTCATGCGTGAGGTTTATTCCACTCCGTAGAGGGGGAATGGAGTAGAGGGCACGCCCAAGGTGCGCAGTGGCCACGTCGTGTCTTAACATTGGACTGTTTTTTTCCGCAAGTACGATTATAGGCTGTTCACGTTAAAATGAGCACTTTTTGAAAGCCCTGCTTAAAACCTACTTGTATGCACGTTGTGTATTATTCCGCCTAATGTAAAATTAACTTTGCAATATTTTTGTCCATGCTTCGGTCAAGTAAAACTGTGAAATAATTATAAGGAAAGTTAATATTACAAGAATCTGCTAATTTTTGTACTTCGATGCATTTAAAAACCGGAAAACGAAAGGAATAATTTAAGTTAGCACAAATGGTTACCTAACACTTTATCCAGCGTCAGATATGGAACTACTTTTCCATCCACACGTACCAACTTTACTGGGCATGTCACTCAATGCGCCCATTAAAATATATACATTCAGGGGCAATGCCTTTCTTCTAAAGTTAATTTAAAAAGTGCTCACTTTATCGTTAACAGGCTTCATTATAAACAGCGTGTACCGTTTATGACGGTAGAACACTCTTTACGTAAACAAATGCTTTGAGATGTTTGTATACTTCCGCTAACTTATTTTTGCGCAATCAGTATATATCAAATGGTAAAAGTATTTTTATCCATTAAAAAATTGTGTTCTGAAAATCAACATATAAACAAACAAGTTCATCACTGCACATGTACACCAACATATACCTCACTCGGTAGGTATATTTTGTAGTTTGAGAAAAATTCATTACAGTTTTGTTCCGTTACAAAACGTGAAAATATCTAGAAGCACCTTTCACAAAGTTCCAGTTATCAGCATTGCGTATCTGCGCATTCTTGACAACGACACGACTCCATAGGCGTCGCATTGATTATTACAGGAACATTTTAATTTTATGAAAAACAAACAATTTGAAATTATATTTCCTGTTCATTTATTGCACTTCTTGCTAGTAGTTGTAAAATAGGCCTGAAGAGCGAGTGCTAGCTCGGCTCTAGTTAAACTGTCCAAGTAGTTGAGCTGCCTGCCACAGCTTGCATTTGGCGCCACCCTACACTGCTACGATTCTGACGTAGACAATTCCTGTCAGACATCACACACGTCATGTCAGACGAATTACAAAAGGCTCTTTCGATGGTTTTCTTTGAGAAGGATGAGTATTACATCGACAACTATTGCAAACGGTTCGTTCGGAGGGATTATTTGCGACCCTGTGTTCTTAATTAATTCGCAATGAAACACGATTTTGATGCAAGAAGTCGTTGAATGCGCGAGCGTTAAAAAATATTGGCTCTTCATAATGGGAACAAGCTGAAAATATTCTTCTTTTTTTTTTGTCTATAACACAAAACATGTTTTCAAAATTCTTCGAAAGTTTACTGAGGAAATGCGATAAAACTGCAACTTAAATATTCAATCTCGGTAACACATCTCTCCGTAAAAAAACAGCAGGTGTTGCTCTATCCCCCCGGTTACTATCGACATGCACGATAATAGCACCTGCAACGTCGATACTTGCCGATAACATGCGATACATCGACATCGAATTCAATTACTCCACACCAGAGCGACGATATGCCACACCGCTGCGCTGCCCCGATACGATTAGCGCGCGCTCACTTCCCCAGTGATAGCGGAAAGAAAAAACTTACCCTTCTTCACCCCTCTTGTGCAACCCCACGAGGAGGGCGCAGATGGTCCGCGACGCGATGATGATTCTCCTGGGACGGTATCCATCATCGTCAGTCCGTTGGCCCTCGTTAGAGTGATGAATGACCGATTAATTGCGGGACCGGTTCGGGGTGTGCGGGGTGAAAAAAAATATACATTGAATTGGTGAATGGGGGAGAGAAGAGCAGCGAACTCCTCCTCGGCGGCCTCAGCGAACGCGCCCCGCAGAATAAACGGTGGCGCCACGCCACGGGAGATTCAGGAATTAACCCTTTCAGTCAAATATAAACATACCGTTTCTGCTGTTGAAACAAGCAATTTTCTTTTCTTTAGAACTGTACTGCCGTCGAAATTGCTCTCGAAATTGTGTGTTGAGGTTTGTAAAATGTATGTTGATTTAATTTTGAAAAAGTAATAATGCTATATTAAAACTATTTTCTGTTTGACATTTATTTGATTAGTTTATAGTTTCAAGTTGTGAATGGTGACTTAAAGATGCCAGTCCCCACCTCCACTGTTTATGGTTATCTTACCGAAGGGACCTAACCTAACTTTACCTAATGTAACTTAACCTAATATATCCTGACCTAACATAACCTAACCTAATCTATCCTAACCTAACAAAGGGATCAATAAAAATGTGTTTATGTTTTCTGTTACTTACTGTTTGCGAGACTAGGAAAGTGGTCTCTACAGCAAATGATACATCCAACATGTAAGAGGAAGACCCTCATTCGAGGCTATTTCCTGCTGTGCTGTGTGCAGTTCAGTTTATTACAGCCACTTTCAGTGCAACGCTTGTGACTTAAAGGATTCAAAATGTACACGTGACTGGAAAAATCTATACTGTACCTGGTTCGCCGTCAATTGGAAAATTTTGAAAGACTAGCGTAGTTTATTCCATATGTCAACTAAGTGTCCGTCCATAAGTACATGTGAAAACGGACCTAATGAAAACTGTCCATGCGTTGCTCAGAGTATTTTGATGAAAAAATCTTTATAAATACGATTTATTCACTATTTCACCAATTGATGTTGTTATTTTTTCCCATAAAATGAGATATATTTTTAACAATGTGTAAAAATGGCCGTCAAACAACATTTAAAAAGGGTTGTTAAAAAGGGTAGTTTATCAAGTGAAATAACAACAAATAAAACCAATACAAAATAACTTTCCAAAATGTGTGTTTCATCTTTCAAAACACAATTTTAAAAGGTAATATGAACATTCATCAGAGCGCTCTGTTTGAAGGTTTAAACTACATATGATGTGGCGGAAAGAGTCCACTCATGTGTACTATTCGTTTTAACAATCCTAATGGTACCAATTAAACCAAAAATGAAAATTAAGGGCACACAATTGAAACTACACGCTTTCGATAGAGAACTATAACACATATATTTTCCTCTTTATCAACTTGGCTTGCTGGTGCAGATGGAAAGGTAACGGCCTTAAAGCGGAGTGGAAAGGCCGTGTGAGTTCAAACGTATTTAAATTACATTAAAATGCGCAATATAAATAGTAAACTATCGTTAATATGTTTATTTTTCGTAATTATTTTGCTAAATTCAACAAAAAAATATATATAATGCCACTGCAACTGGCTGTCAATTATTCAATCAGTGAAATAGTTTCGCGTCACTAATTTTTTTTTTCACTGAAACAATCGGTGGTTTCCCCACTGATTCTAAATGGAGTCATTTTCACTGAATCGAGTAGTTGAATTCCACTGAGAAACAGTGGTTCACCATTGATCCGAGTTTAGAGCGTAGTGTAAAAAAATAAACAAGCAGTGGAAGAAGATGTCATCACGAGACACGCCTCACAGGGTCGGACGGGCTCCCGCGACAAACTGCCCACTTAGTCTGGCGGGGGAGGAGCAGATAAAACCACCTGCTACGAATGGGCCAATTACGTGCGCCATCAACACCGGTGGGAGCGTAATAGCCGCCCGCGCTAGGGTACACTCCCTCGCCGTGAGCCGGTAGAGGGGTAGGCGGGCTGGAACTGGGCGCTGGGCGGGACCAGGAAACCACTACTTGTCCACGAGGTCGTCAACACACTCCGTGGAGATCAGAGACTACGTCGAACGCACGTCATCTTTCGGATTTCCCCGGGCTCTTCTCGCTGTATTATCCGTACTCATTGTGTGGTATAGGCTATTCAAGGTGAAATGAGCACTTTTTAAATACCTGCTTGTGATCTACTTGTACGCACGTTGTGTATTCTTCCGCCTGGTGTAAGATTAGCATTGTCATGGGCCTCATCACTTAATTCATGCGGCGTCGGTCAAGTGAAAATGTGATATTTCCAGAAAAGTAAATATTTTACAAATGTATTTTAAAAAAAACACATAAACAATTTAAATGATAAGAAATGGTTACCGAAAACTTTTTATTCGACGTTAAGATACGGAAATACTTCCCATCCATCGTTACTAACTTAACTGGGCGTATGCCACTCAGGGTGCCCGATAAATATATGCGGGTAGGGGCAGAAACTTTTTTTCTAAGGTTGATTGCAAAAGTGCTCACTGTATCATGAACAGCCTATACGCCCGCCGTAGCCTTTTAGGGGTATAAATGTTTGTCTCAAGTGAAGCGAAAAATCGCTTGATTGTGATTCACCCCAAAAGTATAAGTAGCGAATAATAAAATAAGACAATCTAAAAATTGGGAAAAATTATCTTCGAAAACACGTAGATCGTCCTGCTTTTACAACTCTATGGCGCAGTTTGGACACAGCGACGAAAATAGTTCAATGTTAAAATATCAGAATTTTCCACTAGTTCAGTGAAATAGGTGAACACCTTCAAACACATAGCAAGTAACGCAAGAAAAATTTCTGTCGTGTGCAGGGCTAATCCCAAGATAGTTCACTGTCTCTAATAATGGACGGTGTACAGAGGAAGTTGAGGACTAAATCCGCCAAATACTCGGGACTCTGCCTGTAATAACTCTACGCGTCACTGAACTCGTGAAATTTCACCAGCCTAAAGAAACCGTGATAACTTATTTTCAGTGAACAATTTTCACCAGCTTCATTAATAGGGTGCTTTTGACTCTTTCATATCTACAGTATAAAGTACTTAATAATTCCTTACTCGCAACTGTATCAAATTTTACACAAACAATGCCGAATATAGTATTCTACTTAAATGCTGTCAGGGCATTAGAAAAAGTACTGCTATGCGATGTTTTTTTTTTTAAATTGGTGTACAATGAGCCGGGTTTATCTTCACGTTATGCAAACTAGGATTTAAGAACTAGCCTAACTGAAAAAAAAATTAACACACAGTGTCATTTCTCGTCGTATAAATACTAGACTTTAAATGCATGGTAATATTAATTTGTGGTTGTGGCGAAAGGATACGCACTCAGCCAAAAAAAAAAAAGATACTTACAAATTATTTCTTCAAAAAAAATGTTTAAACATTAATAAAAAAATTTACAGGAGTTGCTTGAGCATGTATAACGGTACATAGTAACAGTCTGAAGTCCTTGAGGTATGAGCAGATAAACGAAGCACCTCCTGAATACTAATTATAATCCATTCACGGTTACTTCAGCCTTTTCTGAAGTCCTGCTAAAGTTCTATCTTCCAGGATATTACTCCGCCTCGTGCAAACTAAGCTTAACTAATCCTGGAGAATTAGACCAGAAGGACAACGCACCGCATTCGTGTGCACTAAGCGTAACAGTATTTTGTATAAGGACTATTTCTCACTAGGCACTACAAACATGCCTATTTTCTCCCTGTTTTTATTTACATTATTCATAAATAAAGCATTATAATTTATACATAAAATATGAATAACATTTCAATTTAACAGGGAAAAAAGGCAAGTTTTATGAACACGAGTATAAAACGCTTGTGATACAGGGCATATTTAGGAAATGACTAAAAAAAGGTAGAAGAAGCCGTGAATGGACTATAACTCTGGTATCCAAACTCTATATACTCGCACCAACATCAAACACTAGATTAATGTAAAGGAGATAAGAGGTGTCACGGGGGGTATTGTTCTCGATGGTGGCTAAATAAGGTGGGTGGATAATAAAAATATATTATTTAATATTACAAACTTCAAATATGAAACAAAATACATTTATGCTTATACAACTATAGGAATACAGTTACGTTTACTGAACAAAGAGAATACAATTACATTATTTAATATCCTAAGGGAGTAATTATGCAAGACTTGCAATATAAACGCACATATGCCCTAACGTTGTCGTAATTAACTTTACAGTGGGGAAGAGGAACGAGGACTCGTTACCAGAATGGCCCCCTACCGCAAACGCGCTTATGCTCACCCAATCTTGTAGAACTGGCTGGCCTCAGAGCTCCTCTGGGGCCTAGGGTCGTCTGCTTCCTTCGTCTTCAGCCTATAATCTCACTCACAAGTCTACTGCTTCGATTCACGGTGCCGTCTGGGTGTTACACTGTGCCCTGTAATATTCCAGTGTCTGAATGTGGCGGAGCGGAGCGTGTCATAGTTGACGGTTTGTATTTCTGAGTCAATTAAATGTTTCACGCGCTCGGTTTCAGCGACACTCGTGAACACATTTACTAAACATACCTTTGGTCCTGGCCACGTGATAGGTCGGGCGCGGTGATGGGTTAGATTCTCTAGTGTGTGCTTGGCCGTGTCACAGAGGCGAAAAAAAACGAAAGCGTTTACACTTGTCAGCTTCCGCCCATCCATTCATGTCGGCGACCTCTTCAAAGAAGCGTAAAAACTCTTGAATATTTGCTCCCTGTTTCGAGGATGGGGGGTTCCTCTGGTTGTGTGAAAATGACATTTACAGGAGGGGGGGAGGGTTGTTGGCCATGTGGCGTTGTGGTCGATTGTGTACGGTGTTGTCGTATGTAGGAGTGGCGGGAGGAGGTGGAAATGAACGTGAAGGAAGGGGAGCAATGCCAATTTCCTCGTATAGGGGAAATCCAAAGAAATCAGCGAGGGTGCAGGCGATCGTGATGGTGAGTGCCGAATGGATTGGTAAGGGGGCGGTGTGTCAAGAGGGCAGGTATGTTCGGTGCTGGGAAATGATGTGTCTATCGCGTCGTTTTGGATTTGGCTAGTAGTATGTGTGTATGTAGTGTTTTGAAGGATGCGCTGCGTGTCTATCTCGTCTAAGGAATTTTCAAAATGCTTCGTGTCAAGCAAAACCGTTTTAAGAAATTGTGAAACTTTAGACGCCTTTTTGAGCGATTAGCACGCTTGCCTGTATTAGATCTTATTAGATATACATTGTGTATTCTTCCGCCATATGTGAAATTAACATTGCCATGGGTCTGGTAACTTTATTCATGCGTCGGTCGAATGAAACTTAGAAATTATTACAAAAATTAATATTTTACGAATTTGCTTATTCTTACACTTACACTCATGGGAAGGGGGGGGGGGACAGAAAATTAAGTCAATAATTCGGCATTCATTAATATTTACCAAACTCACTTAATCCACGTTAAAAATGGAACTTCTTACCCTCCTACGTTGCCAACTTTAATGGTCGCGCTCCGGTGTCAGTGCCCGTCAAAATATATGCAGGCAGCGGCAGTGAGATTTTTCAAAGGTTGAATTCGAAAGTGCTCGATTGACCGTGGAACAGCCTTTGTGTAATTATTACCGAGAAGGGAAATGGCGTGGCGTTGTGTATGACGTGAGCTCACTCGGTCGCTTTTTGACATCTCGAGGCTCTAGAAACGAGCCTTGTCTCTCATTGGCTGTTGCGTGTTGCGAAGTATTCCCTATTGGCTTCTGACCTTGCTGCGTCCTAAATCAAGGGCGTGGCAACGCAGGATTCGCATAAGACCTAGCAAAACCAACAGAACACTAAAAGGGCAAAAACCATACAAAAAAAAACATTTTCCTGTACAGTGTAAGGGTAAGTTGGTAGTGATAAATGACTTGTAACAGAAACAAGGAAGTGAGGTAATATTTTTTTATTTTGGTTACGATTCTTTCAATTTTTTTTTCATTTAACATTAATCTTGCATGTGGAGTAACTTCATTTTGTTATCAATTTTACATACATTTGGAAAAAATTACATTATCTCATCTCCCTTAAGTACCTATTAAAAAGGTTACATAAAAAGCTATGTCGCCAAAATATAGATTAAAATGCAACCAGAATAAATTTGCTCTTATTCAGCTAATACTTGTAAAACTCCACACAGGTTATATTTATGCCTCTAATTGGCCATATAGTTGGTAAATACAGAAGGCCATCACAAGATATATTGGGCAAAATACCCCAAGTTACCATCGTTACAAAATGGCGAATTTATGTCTGCCACACCGACATTTACTCCTGACATTACAAAACAATTGTTGTTCCTACACCAAGAAACCCAATTTGGTAACACCTTACTGGTCGGAAATCAATCACCATTGCAACCTCAATGTTTAATACCTAATCTACTCGCGATCCAAGCGAATGGGAGCAACTGCTCAGCAATGCCAGCCTTAACTCCCGCGAGTAAATATGATTTTGCAAAATGCACTAAACTTCGTAAAGTTTTTTTAATCGTTCGCCAATAATAAATAAAACAAAATCTCGCATAGAGCCTACCATTACCTAACTCGTTTTCAAAACTGAAACTATAATATTTGTTTTTGATTACCAGTGGTTACAACCACCAAAATGCCTTTAAATGACTTAGTAACATACTTCCTTGTGGGTTTATAAAACTGGTTACAGAAGGTAACAGTATCAAATTTCGGTTAACAGGCCAACATTTCGAAAGCTTTAAAATATTTTTTTTAATTTCAACCACTATGGCCCTTGCCTAGTGTCAAAATGACATAAAGGACTTATTCACTTTAGGCACCTTAAATTGGCGTATCAAACAATAATCTGGTAGAAGCTTGTCCCCTCGAGGGCGCTGACTGACCCAGAAGGAAGCGTGAACAGGAATTAAATACACAAGTCCGCCATCTAGCGCTACCAATCAAATCCGGAATCCATATTTTTTCCCCTCAAAAATATCGCATTTCCAAAAAAAAAAATAGTTGGAGCTACCTATTGTTCCTGGGAGGGGTCGCGTGATAATCACGCCCAATGGCGGTTAATGTTACCTAATAAGGTGAACCGACGCAGCGGACACCTATTTCCCTTAGGGGGGGGGGGGGGGGTCCTTCTTAATTGAAAAATCAAACACCAAGAATGTTACAGTACGTCATCAAACTTCCGGCCTATTGACCAAGTTGCCGGAACCTGCGTAACCAGACGTCACCGTTTTGTGGTGCGCACGCACCAGGGCAAGCAGTTCTCAAATGCTCGCCATCGACGGTGCTGCGCTCAGGCGACGAACCGCTGAGACATCCGTCCGCCACACAAACGTCTGCCTTGGCTAGTTGCTGCCGCACGTGAAAATTCACACGTATATTACCACTTGTTTTCCTTGCACCCCAGGTTTTTCAAAATCTTTTTAAGGTAACGCAAACCTGGCGAGAACATAACAATTTAGTTAGTTATTACTTTTGTGTCACTTTGGAGGTTTTTAACAGGTAAATCAACGTGATAAAGTGCTGGTAGTTGTCAGACAGTTCGCCGCTCAAATGATCAGGTAACCAAACACAGTAAGTATTCGAACGGGTGTCTGGCGACGTGGTCCGTCCTGCTAATTAATTATATGTTTTAATTTTTCGAGGGCGTGTGCGACGCGGTCCAGCCAATTAATTTTAAGAGTTCTTAGTTGTAGGTTTGATGCTCAAAGGCGTGGTCCCATTCGTCAAAGGCTGCTGGGCTGCCGAATGGCGAGCGAGTGAGTCCCCGGGCGCAGATTAGCCTACGACGTTTCGCCATACTACTGACTGGTGAAGTCATTCTTCCGGTACGTTAGGTTGGGATTGACGACGCAAGCAACTTTCCAGCTTCCATACACGACGCCACAACGTGAATCCCAAACTTCAACTTCGCGTTGCGGTAGTGCGTAATCCGCAATTCACCCGCCCCCAGCACGAAACACTTTTTTTTGTACCGTTCCGCCGATTCTCACCGTGCCTTATTCAGACACTTCTTCCTCGCTAACCCAACTTTTATTTGCATCTCGTTAACTTCCTCTCACGGCCGGCCGGGAAATGGAAGACTGTTTGCCCCTGGGCCAATCTCACAAGAGTGATAATGAGCAGCCAATTAAGAGACAGTACGAACGCCGGAGCCCGCCTCATTGGGTTAGCGATGCCGTGACTGGGGAAGTTTTGCTGGGGCTGCGAGGAGAAAAGAGAAATAATGCGTCAAGAGGAGGCAGAGGGCGGGAGAAGGGTAGAGAAAATAAACACCGGCGTACACGCTACGGCCCAACCAGCGGACGACACGCCACGCTAAAGTATAAGAAATAGATCATGGAATGGCGTTAAAACGTCCCGGGTTTTTCGCTGTTGAATGATCACTTTTTAAGGCCACGTCTGGGATCTACTTTTCTACCCATTTGTATTACAAACAATGGCCCGGACTCTTTCTTCGTGGCTCTACCAATGAAAACTGTGAAACTGTTGGGGATGTACACGTATTGTTAACATACAAACTTTTCTCCACGTGCACAAAACATACCAAAGCTAAAATTAATTCTACCACTACACTTTGCTTCCTTGTTGCCAACTTCACAGGCACGGTGCCAGTCAGTATGCGTGTTAAACAAATGCAGTTAGGACCTTGAATATTCTTCAAAAGTTCATCTGAAAAAGGTGATCAACTAAGAACGAACCAGATGTACAAAATTTTGTGTCGTGAGAAAATTTATACTATTTAGGGACGTCCAATGTTTTCATGTAGGGCAGTATAATCTAGCCACTGCTATCGCTAGCACAACACACTTGCTCCAGTCGTCACTATTGCTTGCTACCACCGAAATGGCCTCGCCATTACCTTCACGTGGAGAGAGCGAGAGAATTGGCAGGGCGTAGTATGCTACAAACTGAGTTAACAAAATTGACTTTCATGCATGTAAAATTTAATTTATCATATAACCACGTTTTGGTCAAAATAAATGTCTGTTCTTTAGGGTAACTCTTTAACCAGTTTCAAAAACGGCCATTTAAACGCCTCTGTTTCCAAAATGAAAGAATAATTTTACTTCGCTGAGGGCAAAGTGATTTTCCCGAATTTACTTCACTCTAAATTTGCACCAGCAAAAGCCTGCGGATTACTTCAATGATAGGCTATTTCAGTGACAGAAAACGCTAAACCTCCAACTTCAGACTACGAAAATCGTGGGTTCGAACCCATAGTAAACCATGGATATGCGATGGTTTTAGTTCCAATTTTTCAGTTAGGTAGGTTGTAAGCCAAAAATATTTTAGCAGCCCTGCATAAAAAAGAAGTTTAATTACGAAGTGGCCTTACAGGAACTTAATTAGTGATAATGAAATATTTAACAAAAGCTACACTTTCCAAACTTAATTTCAGTGATCGTGAATGGAAAGCCTAGGTACATAAATATCCCACGGGAAGTGGAAGATCCAATAAATAGCGCGAGAGCTACCACCCCATCCGCCCTTCTCCGACCAGGAATACAATCCATAAAGAGCTTGTTAATTACACTGCCAGCGGCTACTGCAACTTGCATCACGCTGGCAGCTAATAAAACGACCAAATGGTCGAAAGCAGCGTTGCCAGCAACCATCTGTGCGGCCCGTTTACACCACGACGATCCCGATTTTATGCGCGTCGAAGCCGCCGATTACTTCAGCGGCGGGACATTAATCTTCTGTGTGCTTGAGAACGGGGCAAACTAGTGGCTCGGTGGCTCATTCGAGAATTCATTCGGAGGCGAGGTAGACTCCAAACACTTGTTCTTTTCTCCTACTGTTGTGATTGGACGACAGTTCTCTGAACACGTCCTTTTTAACTGCGAGCCAGTATTGAGGCAGGAAGCAGTAGTATGAGTGATTAGAGGCCTCACTTGATCGCATAGCAACCAATAAGCAAACGATAACGTCTCACGTGTATAGAGGGCTTCCCAGCCTAGATTGCTGCCAATTCAATACGCGAAATCCTCGGGGCTATAATTATCACTAATCCTTTCTTCGCTGCTGTCCATATGCGCTGAATGTTGGCGAACAGAGAGAAAGCGACGAAGGAATCGCTCTTCCAGTACGATAAACCCATGTGGTGACACTTTTGTGTGTACTGGGTACATTAGTTTGTTAATATTATCATGTAACAAAAGAAAAAAAGGTTTAGCAGTAATAACGTAATAAATGTATCTTAATAACGCATGGCTATGAGATGTTACAACCGTGAACACATGCGTGAAAATGTTTTCTGACCTAAAGGATCCTATGTACCTCTTTCTCAGATAACAAGCCATTTTTTTTTCACGATTTGCGAAGAAGAAACAGAATTTAATAAAGGTTTAATCACGTCTGAGATGAACAATGATGAACAAAGAGTGGTAAATTCTTTATGCCAAGAACGAGTCGTGCTGTTTGTAAGGTAAAAACTTATTTCCCTGAAGTAATTTTATTCTTCTGGCTATCGGCGGCGAGTTATTTCATGAGCTGCGTACTGTCACTGGTAGCTTAAACGTGCCCAATATGCATTTGTGAAATTTATTACATTGCTTGCTATATTTCTGAGAAAGAATGATTATTAAACGATTCAAGTGCTTCAAGATAAACAAAAAAGTGCTCAAATACAAAAAAAATAATAAGTTGCCTTGTAACGCTTTAACCCTTCCTGTTTCATAAAAAAATAGCCCCCAAATTTAGACATGGTGATTAATAAACTGTCTTGAAAACTCACTAAATGCTCAGGGATACGACATTTAAAGCTATGTGATAATAACAATCCCTACGCATTTTGTTACTGACGAGGTATATTATTTGCCTTTACACTTTCAGAAGTTCCTTATCGTATATCAATGATACACCGTCCACATTCGTTTCCTTTCGTTAATAGTAGGTTCTGTTATTTTTAGTTATATGGTTTTTACTTTCCCTTTTTCGGGGGTGCATAGCTCCCGTAATGATTACTTTAGGTCATAAGCCATACACATATTTTCTAATTCATGTTTCATAAGGAATCGCCTTCCAAGCATACTAGTCTTAAACGCCACGCTGTATTCAGGATGAATAGTTAATGCATGCTAACACGACGTAAGCGTAATCCTTAGTACAAATAAATAGGGAAATGTAAATACGACTTAGGTTATACAGTGATTTCGGAGTATGGTACGCTAAAATGTGGTATGTAACGAAACATTGGAAAATACTTGAGATTAGGCAAGTAGCATACAGGCAAATGTATACAAGGTAGGTGGTAACCATAGAAAACGCTGTTATACGGAGAGAACACACCTTCAAAAATTAAATAGGGGCAAGGAACATTCCTACTGCTTAGAACTTTGTAAATCTTCCATTTAAGCAATTTGACGTGACATGTTAATATCCAGCACGCAAAAACCAATAATAAAAGGTTGCTTTAGTAATAACCATTAATCCCGACCGTTTCCTCAGAAATCACGTTTGATTGGAAAGCAGAGTAGCGATCGCCTGCGAGGTAGGCAGCCTGTACCACCGTCATGCCAGACGTGTCAAACAACCTGACTCATGTTATCGTCCTAATGCGACATGATTTCATTTCATGTCATGTCAGATTGAGGACGGCTGAGAAGTTACTGCGGGCAAGTGTACCCATCGCATTGGTTCCTGTTACCTTACCAAATGGCGACAGGGTTTCCAGCCTGCTAGCATTGCGTTAGTAGTTTACACAGTAGACAGTTCTTCAAGGTGTACGATGGGGTGGATTATTGAGGAGCTGACGGACATTTGTCTGACGTATGGTGAGATGTTGTGTGATGCATCAGCTGCGCGTCGTCAATACGCGGGGACATTTTCACCCCGGTGTTGATGTTTACCAGAAGCTCGTATTTTTGTTCACAACGTCACACGGAGGGGAATGAAATTAAGGTGGTTTATTAATTTTTTCCTGTTAGAAAATAATGGCGGTTGTTGCGAGCACGAGTAGAGCACGCAGTCGTAAACAAACACTCGAACTCGCACTCGTACTCGCTCTCGACGAACATTTGGAACAGCTCTCTCTGACGTCATTGCCGAATGCGAGTGCATGAGAGAGCACATTTCTTGCTATCTGGAACACGGACACGGTCCACAGTATGTCGCATTTCACGCAGAGGCAGGATGCAAGCCTATCACTACCAGCTAATGCAGGCGCCTCTGCCCCCCTGATCTTCTTGCTCGTTTAAAGTATTATGGGTGGTTTCAAGGTCAGATTAGGCGAGCCCCAGATTTCGGCAGCACTGTACTATTCACCGGCGAAGCGTCCTTCATGGAGCCGGGTGTTTTGAACTCCTCCAACGAGCATGTCTTCGCACACATCAATCCATATGCAGTCAGGGAATCCCACTTCCACAGTCTGTTTATTCTGAACATCCGGGCGGAGATTATCGATGGGATACTAACTGGGCCATACATCCTTTCCGCGCCGGTATTTGGAGATTACCATTGGCGCTTCTTGGTCAACGACCTGCCATAACTACTTAATTGTTCATTTTCATGTCATAATTTCAGTTTCAGAGGTATTATTGGAAATGTTTTATTATAGAAAATTTACAATATTCTAGTTGTTTAATGATTTTGTATCTAATTTTAACAGTGTGTTATTTCCTGCTTGCAAAAAGGTAGGAACTTATTGATAAAATACATATATGTTCCTGACTTTTTCAACTAGCAAACACGCAATTAAAATTAAGCACAGAAATATTAAACAACTCGTAATATGTAAATTTTTTATAATCGCTGGTAGTTAGTAATTACTATGAATCCGAAATTACGATGCGAAAACGAAGAATTTTGCAAAAGAGGTGAAGGCGAGCCTCGAAGATGTACAAGTGGATCTACGAGACGATATGTGGTTTTGCACTATGGTGCACCACCACACAGCAAGGCAGTACATGGATGCGCAGTACCCAGAGAGCCAGTGGGTTGGCCACCCAGGTCACCAGACCCAAAACCAGTCGACTTCTACTTGTGGGGTCACTTAGCTGCACGCAAATGAACTGGACACTGTGGAGAATCTCTGGCAACAAATTCGAGATGCATGACATACGGTAAGGGCTGATCCCGATATGTTGCAGAATGTGCACCAATCATATGATCGTCGCATTAGTGCATGTGTGGAGATAGGTGGCTCAAAAATCGAGCGTATGCTGTAACCATGTATACACTTCACATACCAAATGAAGCACTAATACTCGATACTGATGTTAGTTTTCGTTCGACCGCCCCGTTCCTACAGGCATTTACTAAAAGGTCTTTACGTGCATTAGGAGAAGGACATGAGATACGTCGACAGTTGATATTGCATGACATATATATTGGCTGCCTACCTTCCAGGCAACCACTTATCTGTTTTCCAACTAAAAATGTGATTTCTGAAGTAATGGTCGAGATTAGCGGATACTTATTCCTGTACGCTGATTGCTGATTACTAACATGCCATGTCTAATTAGTTCAAGTGGAAGATTACAAAGTACTAAACAATAGGAAGGTACCAAACTCTATTTAACGTACGAAGGAATGTACTCTCCGTATATCTCAGTTTTTTGTGGTTACCTACCTCGTAACCATTTGCCTGTATAATACTTTTCGTTGCTTAACAGCAAAGTAATTTCCAGTTTATCGTTGCATGACACATTTTCATTCTCCACTTTCCAACGTGTCTAACACACTCCGGAATCACTGTAGATCCTAAGTCGTAGATATGTTTCCTATTTATTTGTCCCAAGTATTCCTCCCATGCCGGGTTGGCATACATTAACGACACATACTGTATATGGCCGGGGTAAACAAATTACATGTTTAAATTTTCAAATATTCTGTTGCCAGAGAATACCAGGTGTATCGGCGTCTTAACGACGATACGCAAATGGACTTCATTTAAATATGCTACACCCTGAAAACCTACAAAAAGAAAGGATCATGTCAGAAAGCTGCACGTAGTACAGTACAGGCTACGACGAATGAGATAGCCATACCAGTGTCACCTTTGATGTACTCGCGACTAGCTTCCCAAAAACATCACAGTCCGGCATGACGGACGATTCTTCGTCTTCACGATTAGCAATTTTTTTTACAAAAAGTATCGTCGGATCGAATCCTGTGGGGAAGGGGAATACGGACATTGCCTCACTCATGTTAATTGCCATGCACGGGGGGAAGAAAACTCTCTCGGCAATTTCCCGGAAGAAACACGCTAAAGTCATACCCACGGTTGCAGGATAAATATTAATTTCAAGGAAAAGTTATATATATATATATATATATATATATATATATATATATATATATATATATATATATATATACACACACAGATATACCAACACGCGTAGAAACAAAGAAAGAAGGTACAAAATCTCGCGAACGGGCGGCGCCTATTACCAAAAACACTAAAAGAAAAATATGTGGCGGTAAAAAGCGAGAGAGATAGACGTAATCTATGATTCACGAGTTTCCTAAACAGCGCGGGTGGAAGTAGCTGGTTGTGGGGGGGGGGGGAGCATTTAAAGCGGGGGTAAGATATTTGCGGGGACCTCCCTCCTGGCTGAGCACAATGCGGAGGAGGGGGAGTGGATGGTGGAAGGGGAGGGGGTGGTGGACGTATAAAAGTGTGATGAATATGTAAGGGTAGACGGGAGGAATGTGGGTCAGTGCCCCGCTCGGTGGGGAGAGGTGCGATCGATACGCCGGTCCAGCGGGCACGCCCGGATGCTGGGAGACTCCGGCGTTGCTAAGACCACGCCGCAGCCACATGCACGGCCATGAGGTGTCGGGATGTCTTCCGGGGTCGGCGGGAACCTCTCTACCAAATCTGTAGCCAAGGAGTTTAAGAGGAACCAATGTTACAGAAATCCATCCTCAGCGCATCAAAAAATCTCTTTCGAATAAATATATAATGTATGTGGCATTTCTTAGATATACTGGCACGTTAAGAAAACTTGCAAATGTTCACGTTTAATACAAAAGAAAAATACATTAAAATTGACCTACCCATTTGAGCTAAGAGATCAAGAAAAATGGGGGGAAATATTATATGTGTTATAATTTTTGTCGAAATCTTGAAGATTTAAATTCTATGCCCTTACTTTCGGTTTTTGGTTGGATTGGTAGCGTTAGGATTGTTAAAAAGAATAGTAACTCGGCTATGAGTGCACTCTCTTCACCACTTTATACGCAGTTTAAACCTTCAAACAGAGCGCTGTGATGATTACATGAAAACGGAATGTAAGACGTAAAAACGGTGTGAAAGGCTGAATATTCATATTACCTCGTAAAATGGTGAATTAAAAGACGAAACACATTTTAGAAAGTATTTTGTATAGGTTTTATTAGTTTATTCATTGTTATTTCACTCGATACACGTTGTTTAACGGCCATTTATAGACGTTATTGGGCGGCCATTTTTACACGCTGTTTAACTGATCCATCAGTCAAAAAACAAACCACTGAAAAACAGTGAAAAAAAATGACTGATGAATCAGTGAAATATTTCACTGAATCAATAAGTGAAAGAAATCTGGCTTTTTTCACTGATTCATAAGTTTAATTCACTGAAGTGATTGTTGAATCAGTCAGATACTGCTGACTGATTGAAACAGAGGAATTCTCACTGATTCTAATTTAATATTGCAGAATGTCTGAAAAACATCTACAAGTTTTCCTACGAAAGTATTTAGGTTGGAGTGAAGCAATTGCCTATGGAGCACTGCACCTGACTATATAATGTGAAGAACTCATTAAAAAGTATCACAGACACCAAGAAAATTGTCATAAATGTGCGATTTGTCCTGTATATGGAAGAAGAATGTATATATTTTGCAACATCATAAAATTTTTTTTACTAAAATATACTTTTAAAATGTAAAAACTTAATCGATCGATGGAGTTCACATTTTTAACCAAATTTGAGCGCATTTCCGTTTCGGATGCCTCGAAAAGCAGAATTTACAATAATATCTTGTTAAAAGAAAGATCGTCATAATATGTACTGTGATCGTGTATAATAAAATCAAAGGTATAATGTACGATATCAATTTTATAATTAACTTTGTTTACGTCAGTAACTGTTCGTGACAAATGGAAGCACATGAAATCAATTATAAAAATTATTTCCTAAGTTATTATTACAATTTTCTTGCACACAATCATTGTACACAATATGACGATAATCCATGACGAAGATTTAATCCTGCTTTTTGAAGCATCCAGAATGGAAATATGCTTAATTTTTTTTGTTAAAAATACAGACTATTTTAATCCATTATATGTTTACATTTAAAAGGATATTTTAGTAAAATATTTGATAATGTTGCAAAATATATACATTCTTCTTTCACATAGAGCATAAATCGCATTTTTCTGACAATTTTTATGGTGTCTGTGCCACTTTTTTTAATGAGTTTTACATGTTGTATAGTCGGGTGCAGTGTTCCATAGGCAGTTGATTTACTTCTACTTTAAACGTGCGTGTGTCCAATGCGCGCTGATCTACGAAAGGAACACGCACTTCAGACGAGGGCTGTTGAGTTCTCTGATGACGTCACGCACGTTATAAACGCCATTTCCGAGTACGTACTCCAAAATGGCTAAAAACGATTTTTTTCAAAGCTATGTATCTGCACAATATAATAGTTAGATCCGTACAAAACTACTCAAGGGCACTGCATTGAACCTTTCTACAGACTTGCCAGAAATAAAATAATAGGGTCACCGCTGAAAGTCCCTTAGGTACACGCAGTGCAGCGAAAACACTGCGCGCCTGTTGAGAGCCTTGCGCTTAGCGGCGATGGCACACTTGGTACGCGTGGCAGTGTCGACCTTATCTATCCCACGCTTCTCGGCCTCAAACGTAGAAAACAGCGCAGAGGTATAGACTGTTCACGGTAAAGCGAGCACTTTTTAAGGCTCTGCTTAATTTTTCCTTCCAGTCAATTTCTATCTTGCCACCACTTTAATATAAATGTTGGTATGGGGTTAATAAACACAGTGTATACACTCCACTAATCTCAACTGTAAACATCTGAGACTGCAATAAAAAATAATTATTACTGGTCAATGCCTGTTGGGAGGGCCTTAAAAAGTGCTCACTTTATCGTGAATAGCCTATAGGCGGGGGTATTAATAAATTAAGCCAAAGTCGAGCGACGAGAGCGTCCCACGCAACGGTGAAGTTAGTAGGAATTGACCTGGGATCGGCCGATGGAGAGTGCTGGCGGCAAATTAAATACCGCCGCGACCTATATTTATCATAGCGCGGCTCAGCGCTACCAGAGTACACACTCAACGTCGAGCGATGACGTAGGACCGCACCCACGGGACCCCACGCCAAACAAAACAACCCCCCCCCCCCCCAACCAACCATCAGCTAGGAGTGAGCAGCGGCGAAAAACTCCCCCCCCCCCCCAAAAAAAATCCCCTCCCTCAATTCACCCCCTCCTCCCCCTCACACTGAGTCGCGTAATTGTATTGATCTTGTGGATTACAGCAGTCTTTTTTTCTCCACGTCCCCCAGCACATAGGAAATTAAGACTGACATTCGAACTGAAATAATATCGCCGTGTTATTTTATTTCGCGATCCTTTCAGCTCGTATTTACAGTTTTTTTTCCACTTGGGGAACCCAGCCCTTGATAAAGTGAACTTCCTCATGTAGCAAAACTCTGACGGCAAAAAAAATTAATACCCACGTACGATAAAAGATTACATATCCGCGGGCGTTTTTTTTTATATTTAAATCGTTAAAGGTTCCACCTGACTGGAGGCATTTTTCGTATCCGAGTAAGATGGTTATACGGGCGACCCATGTACGCTCATTGCATGCATCATTGCCTCTATGCGTAGAGCACTGAATTAGCGTGCAGACTTAACGATGGCAACTCACCTCTTGAGATTCTCAGCAGTGGCCCTGATAATTGTATGGCACAAGAATAAAGAGGAACGTGTGCTACACATCGCTCGACAAATTTAAATATTCCGCACGGATGTTTTGGTACCTCAATATGATTGTGAAAATGCTCGTTTCAATCATTCTTATTTGCAAAAAAAAAAATGTACACATTAGAAATGGAAATGGAAAACTGAAACTTGTTGGACGCGGAGTTTTTTTGCCACCCCCCCCCCCCCAGGTAGAACCGTTTTTTAATACAAATTTCTTTTCCTGATATTCTGCGTACATATTGGCAGTCATAAATCAACTCCAAATACTACCACAGAAGTTGCGGTGAAAGGTGTTGAGGGCCGATGAATGTCAAGCGAGGTGAGTACGGGGCAGCGGGAGATCCCCAAGAAAACCCGCCGACCAACGGCATCGACCGGGGAACGATTCCCACATGCGAAAATCCCGGGAGCGCCCCCACTGAGAAATGAACCACCCTATTCGTCTAGGTGGGCGGAGTCGGGTTGTCTAAACACTACTCAACAACGGCCTCTACTACAATAGAAGTACATCTACAGGTTTTTTAAGGCAACAAAAAAAACTATAAAATAAATTCCAGATAACGGTTTTTAGCAACTCTGTATGCAGTTATTTCGCAATATTAATAAGCTTATTTCGTATGATACCCTGCGCAGCAATAACATTAAAAAATTAGGGTGTTGGAAACATCGGTAGAAATGCATCGCTCTGGTATAGGCTGTTCACGGTGAAATAAGCACTTTCGAAAGCCCTGCTTAAGATCTACTTGTATACACGTTGTGTATTCTTCCGCCTTATGTAAAATAAACATTGCCATGGGCCTCGTCACTTTATTCATGCGTCGGTTAAATGAAACTGTGAAATTATTAAGAATGTAAATACTTAACAAATGTCCTTAATTTAACAATTCGACGCATTTAAAAAACAGAAAGCGAAAGAAATATTTTTTAAGTAATCACAAATGGTTACCTAAAACTACTTATTCGACGTTAAGAAATGGAACTACTTTCCATTCATCGTTACCAACTTTACTGACGAATGTCACTCAGTGCGCCCATTAAAATGTGTGCATGCAGGGGCAGTGACTTTTTTATAAGGTTCATTTCTAAAGTGCTCACTTTATCGTGAACAGTCTTTAATATATTTGCTCTTACAGTTAGTAAAATCAACTATGTACGATTTCCCGCACATCGTTTTTTTCTCTATACAGGCTTCCACGAAATTGTAATGTATGATTAACCTCTGTCGCTTTAATTTATATACTACCATGGCCTCTTCAGGCGGTCGCCTAGTGGGGGTACGTTTGTGTGAGTGAGGCAAAAATCGACGAAGTTCTACGGGCGACGCCGACCAGTGTGTGCAAAGCGGCATCGCACAATGGTTACGTCGTGATCGTAGAACGTCGGGAATTTAAGCGGCGACACTGTACTTTTATTGGACGCGACACTGTAGCAAAGTCTAACGCATGCCTACGTCGTAGTTATAAGTGTATCCGGTTCGTATATTTTCAGATACAGCAGTCTGAAGAAAGGGTTTTTAGCTATGTTCGAGGACATGAAAATAATATTTCCAATAGTCCGTGCGCTTTCTTTTTTGTAGGTAAAACTTTGGGGGCACGTTGAATATTTTCGCAAAAAAAAAAAAAAAGCACATTCAAAACAAGCTGAGACACATTTCAAGCGCTGGTTGAGCGACCGCTTTAACCCTTTGAGGAGTATGCACGTACATATTTGTGGATACCTTTGTATGGAAATTTCTTTGCTCTTCAAGACAAAACTCACACTTTTATAGTTTTACTGTTTCGCTGGAGTTTATCGGAATATAAGTAAAAGAATTACAATTAGCAAACATTGCAGTTTGTACGAAAAAACTTTCTTTTTAGTAATTTCTCAAATGCACACGATGGATAGTAAAACCATTTACCTCTGTCGCGATATGGTAATTGGCACACAGCACACACGCGACTTCATTGGCCGACGGCCGAGTAATTATAAACGTTGCAAAGTGGAAATAGTGTCCGGTGTAGACAGGGATAATAGGATGAAGGTAAGTAAAAATATAGAAACCAATACAGGTGATATTGCTATAGTAGTAGTGGAGAATATATGCAGCTCACTTCCATCCTGTCCTTAGAGCCAGCGAATTTTTACCGTCCTCAAAGACTTAACTACGCAACTCAGACGAAACTTTGAGTGTTTCCACGTTTGGCGTGCATTCGGCAGTTCGCGTATACGATTCCACCAAACCTTTCAACTTCAAGCGTGCTTGCTTGTACAGTGGCTGCGCTATAGGCTCTCGAAACCAGCGACGTGTGGTGAAGTGTAGCAAGGTAAGCTGGTGCTTCCTCGCTGCTGTGCATTCTCGGCGCACGCAGCATGGAGCCAGTAACCGCTCGTGCAGCCTACGGGAGCTGAAAGTTTTCCCACCACTCACAAGCGAGCAGCAAAGGACCCGTTAAACACGTCCTTTGGGGTCAGCTGCCGAGCTACACCTCGGTGGCTGAGATGTGAAACAGCAAGCAACAAGGTACATCACTGAGCTGACGCAAGCTTACCTTGCAAACAGTTCACCACACGCTACTGCTCGAAACGTACCTTGATTGGGCATGGCTCATGCTGCGAAAGAGTCCGCACAGCTGAGCTGCCGCCTTATGAGCTAGTCTCTTGTACACTGATTCTGATGATTCTGATTTATAATTTTGTTTATTCACATCAAATGTAATACACTCACAGAAATAATAACACAATAAAGACTGTTCGCGATATAAAGTGAGCACTTATCAAATCAACCTCAGAAAAAAACACTGCTCATGCATGGACACATGCGTCCAGCAAAGTTGGTAGCGATGGATGGAAAGTAGTTCTATATCTTAACGTCGAATAAAAAGTGCCAGGTAACCATATGTGTTAACTTAAATTTTTTCTTTCGCTTTCTGTTTTTTTATTGCAATGAAGTGTAAAACTAAGTATATTTGTAAAATATGCACTTAAATAACAATTTTGAATTTCCTCTTGACCGAAGCATGAATAAAGTGACGAGGGTCATGCAAATGTTAATTTTACATAAGGTGAGAGATTACGCAACGTGCATACAAGTAGATCTTAAGCAGGGCTTTCAAAAGTGCTCATTTCACCGTGAACAGTCTATAGTAACAATTCACAACACACCAGCCAGAATTATAGGTTATTCTGCTGTAACTAAAATGACTAGGCCGCGAAGAAAAGAACGTCAAGGATTTACAGTAACAAAGAAAATAACACTGTAATCAGGAAGAGGAAACCAAACGAAACCCCAAAATGGACATTGCACTGATTGGCGACTGACGTTCCGCCATATTGCTGCTCAGTGACACATTTTGTCGGCACATGCAGCACTAGTTCACGATACACGCTGCTGTTCGTTTGGTTCTGTATTTTCAAACGTTCTGTGGCCGCCGATTTGCGCAGAGCTTTCAGCGGAAAAACGCTTTATTCAAAAACTGCTCTCAATATTTCTGAGCGGCGTCTGTTCACGAATGGCATCTAAGAAAGATTGCATTTATGTAAATAAGTGTCGGTTTCTCGAGTGTTCTCGAAATTGCATTATTTCGGGAGCGAAAACGGCTGTTTTCGCGACCACTTTAAGGTATTAAAATTCATGTAAAAACTATTCATTTTAATTTAAAGTAGGGCACGGATGGGCAACGCACTTTTATATTTATTATTCAGCCATAAAATGGTACGGTCACTGCTATGAAAAAATTGAACCCAATACCAAAGGTAGCTGTACTTAGGGGAGATGAGACATACGACGCGCATGCCTGCGTCGCCCTTAGTGCTCCTGCATTTTTTTGCCTAGAACACGCAGCATACAACCTAGGGTTGTAATGTAACGAGAAAGTGACTGTTCTGACGGAGGCGAGGCCGATGCGGCAGAACAGTTGCTGTTTTTCGAGACGAGAAGACCGGTTAAAAGCAGTAAAGAATAATATTTTTTCTTTCCTAGAAGTACCTACACCTTCTGCTGCAACCGCACGCTGCTAAAACATTCATGTCTCGGGAACTCGCGCGCCGCTACTACTCGGCCGGAAAACATCGGTCTCCGCGATGCAATATTCATGCCGGCCGTGACAGCGAGGTTCGCTTGCCCTCGGTTCACGGTAGCCGGCGCATTTCCCGTCAAAGTAACACATGTTACCCTGGGGCTTCGGTAGAACATCCTCTATCCTGGTAAAGTCAGAGCAGAGGGGAAGTTTCATAACTGGGGAAACACTTTAAACGAGGAAAAAATTGCAAAAGGAAAAATCAGCGATTTCCTACTTTAAAAGGGCATGTATGATAACACGCTTTCATGCAGCTACGAATTTTCCTCATTAACCTAATTTTCGGAGTCAGTGATTAAAAACCAAGCTAGTCATGACATAGGGAACATTTTAACATCCCACTTATTTTTCTTGCATGATTAGTGTCACATCTGTAACCGTAATCAAACATTATCTAATTATTTAATAATTTCAGTCCCACATGGGAAAATAAAGGTATATTTGAAACCCTACAAATTAAAAAAAAATTCGTTAAGTAGTCGTCCACGTCATGTCAAGCTTTGAATTTTTTTTTATTTCTGGTCATGCATTTTCATTGCGAAGATTTGTAAGAAAATTCGAAGATGGAGTGGATACTACCCCCTTAACCCGTTGATACAATATTGATTCCAATTAAAATAAATCACATTACTACATGAACTGGGACCGTGGTGGATCAGCAGTAAGCCTGCTCGCCTCCCGCCAAGACGAATCGGGTTCAATTCCCGTCCGGGACACAGGTTTTTTCACATGTAGGAATCGCGCCGGACGATGCCGCCAGCCGGCGGGTTTCCTAGGGGATCTCCCATTTCCCCCCGCCCTTTCATTCCGGCGCTGCTCCATACTCACCTCGCTTCATCCTCATCGGCTCTCAAGATCTCAATGCCAAGAGCCGCTCTAATATCTTCACTTACTAACGCTAACTGAGAAGGATTCCTTACTGGTTAAGCCATCCAGGCAATGATTGTTGAACAAGTGCTATAAGTTTTTTTTTTTTGGCAGTGTGTGTCTGAAGTGCGGTAATATAGTTTAAAATGGTTTGCTCTAACAATTTAACTTTGCTATGTAAGTAGTTACGCTGCTCTTCAACGCCACTGAATTAGCGAGTCATGAGCAATAACGCCAATTGGCAACTGTTAACTCCACAATGATCAGTATTTGCACGAATCTGGACGGCATACTGACCGGCAAATAGCTGAAAAACATGGTTACGCTAGCAACGACAACTAGCGAAAACAGCCTTAGCTGTGCAGCATCTTTCAAAACGTTCTAGATAACAACGGACTAAACGGTACCGCAAGAGCGCGAAGAATTTTCGAACATACGTAATATGATTTGTATGTGTAGAACGTCAGTTCCCTCCATCAAAAATCATTTTCCCGCCTGACTGCGCCACTCAAAATTCTGTAGCGAATTCAATTTTAATGGCATGCCACTATCTAAAGAAACGAAGTCAGAGGGAGAGAGTAGCGCGCTTAATGTTTTTACGTCAATCTGGCCCAAGAAATGGAATTGCAAGGGTGGGAGTGAAAAAGTAAATCTCTCAACTCCTGAAGGCTGGAAGATAGAGAGAGAGAGGGATTGGGGAGGGCGGAGGGGGTTTGGAACGTCTCCATTTCCAAATGTAAGTCCTCCCTCGTGCTGTGAGAAGCGAGATGGAGCCACTCTTGGAACGGGGTCGAGTTTGTTTGTCGGCTTCTCCAGAGACGATGTCGTCTTCTCTCGGAGGACTCAACTGATCGCACATTTCCCACGCCCCTACCCCCACACAGTATCCACTACCAAACGCGATTCGCTATGGTTAGTGCCATGTACACACCCGCCACGAGGGGATCTCGCAAGCTGAAAGGTTTTAAGGCGGGCTACTTGGATTTGCAGCATTTCCCGAACTTATTCTTACTTCGGGCTCTGCCCAAAAAATTCCGCGCGGATAAGAGGTCATTTCATTTCCGCAATAAGCTTCCGCAGACTAAATAAATAGCAAACGTTTTTCTTTTATTTTGTAGCATTATTTTAATTACTTTTTCAATTACAAAACAAGAAATAGATTCCATCTTAAAATAATTTCAGATCACAATAGCTACAGTAGGAATATCTAATAATTTATTAAAATACATCTCATATAATTCAAATTAATAAAGTGTAGGCACAGCAAAAAAAAAAAATAACGCAACCAAGATAAGTTACATTTTTTAAGCTTAAGCAAGGCCGGTGGTCGAAAACCGTGTACGGTTTTAGGTAGTATTACTTAGACCTATATAATTCGGAAGAAGAAAAATATGTCAAAGATGTTCACATATTTACATTACTCAAGACAATAAGCACCAATAACTATAGTCACAATTTATATAATACCTTAAATAGTCTGCAGGTGCTTCCTTCAATTTAATATTAATAAATAGAAATCATTGAGAATTTGTAACAATATGAATAATAGAAAATAAAATATTATATTCCAAGGATACGCCCATGAAAATATCGCAGAAAACAAAACTTATGAAAGAAAAATATGAGAATTCCTTGGTTGTAGTTCACGGCTAACGAGTTGCTTGTAGACTTCGAAGAGAGTAATTTGCAACTAGGAGGTGTCATCATAGCTGGTGGCCGTGAGATCATTCAACACGGTGCCTTTAAGTCAAACTCTCACACTAAGAGAAAGGTTTGTTCGACTAATATAATACTTGTTTATATAGTGCCAAAAATTGTTTTGTTGAGTAAGCAAAACTTGAAAAAACAGAACTGAATTTGTTTTTCTATCGACATACACGCTTGAATAAACAAAATATCTGCGTTAGACCAAAAAAAAAAGACTATCGACAAAATATTCCGTTTAATCAACTGTATGTATTTGTTTGGCCACTCTCTTGGTAGCCTTCGTTCGAAAATACAGCCCAAGAGCTTGTCTGTAACTTTTGTGACAATTAGCATAGGAACAGTGCTTGTTAATGCATTTGTTGATGGTTAATAAAAAAAAAAAAAAAAAAAAGTTCAATAGGAAACTTAAAAGTAAAGCTGTAATACTAGAAATATTTATGTACATGCGTTGATCAGTAATTTAATTGTACGTATTTTAAAACATTCCAATTTGATTAGTAGTCACTTCAGCTGATGCTGCTAGGGCGTAGCGTTAGGACGCTAATAATGTAGGTTTGAATCTTAGTTGTGCATTGAGACCTTTTTTGTTTTTTTGATTAAGCGAAAATGTACGAAGAACAAAACAGATCTTTGGTTGCACCAACCAAATCATACTGTTTGGAGCAACCAAATGAGAACAACAAAATAATTTGACTTCAATGACAGAATATCGCATTGAGCTATACAAATAATTAATTTGATTGCGCCAAACAAACTTTGTTTGATTCAACATAACCATTTCTTCAGTGTGAGACCCCGATGTTCAGAACTTTCCCAAACTCTCCACTTTTAAATAGCAAGGAAAACATTTTACGTCTTAGGGACTACATTCTACGGCATAGGCGCAACATTCTACGTCGTAGGGGCTACATTTTACGCCGTAAGGGTTACATTCTACGTCATAGACGCAACATTCTACGTCGTAAGGGCTACATTCTATGTACGTCATAGACGCAACATTCTACGTCGTAGGGGCTACATTCTATGACGTAGGGGCTACATTCTACGTCATAGTGGCAATATTCAAAGCAATACACGATAATCATCTCACCTCACAAATAATGTATACGAACCTCTTCGTTTAAACTAATGTCCAGCAGCTGCAGCCGATAATCTCACGGCCATAAATACGCGAAAGAAAATAATGGGCTTACAAATATTTTCCAGTTTTATTTAGCGAATGAGGCGGGTGAAAATCAAAATCTTCAGAATGTGGAAGAATGCATGCAAGTAATACACATGTACGAGTATCGATGGTGTCTTCAGGGTGTTCATATCGAATGAAGACAACAAATGTTATGGAATTCACCATAAGAGAATAATGCGAGATCATTTAGTAATATGTGGTAATTTAAAAGCATACGAATAAACGAGTATAATAAAAAATACGTATTTTTAATTCTTATCTGTTAAAAGTAAGAGTTTTTCTCAGAGTGTATTTAACATTGATAAGTGTTTTTCTTATTCTTTTCCTATATAAGCACTGGCCTACCACTAAAAAAAATCCTCGCATGCCTTCGGCCCCTATGAAATTATGGTATTACAAGTGCACCTCACTAAATAGACTATTTATGCAAAACGTTCCCAATGCGAATGAAACATGATACCAGCCGAATACAAAGGTAGTTACTGCTGTATTGTTGACACTGAACACGACATCAACACATGTGAGTCAAGATGTCCGCGATGTCCAGCCGAAACCAGGGAGGAATTGTTTGGGTGTAAAGTTCTCAAAATTGATAGTCAATGAAACAACAAACGCTGCAATTGCAAACCACGTGAGGAATTAATGCCGCACGGTATTAAAAAATTTATTTCAGTATTGGTCCAATTTTACGGTTTTACTAAAGCTTATTTGTAAAATTTAACTCCAAGAAAGAAAATCATAATCTTTAAGAAAAATTGATTCATTTTAGCCGTTCAAGTGAGAATTATTAACTTCCCCACATATTATTATATTTTATTACACTTGAAAGAAACACAACAGCCTTTTAAAAATCTTGCAACCAGCAGAAAACATAACTCTGAGTAAAAACGAGAAACTAATCACTAAATCTAAATCTACATGTGCAACACAAATAATATAAATTTCTTATGAAAAAGTACACTTAAATATAACAAAGTTACTGAAGTGACTCTGAAAACGTACTCTATGACATAGGTGCAGAAACAAGAATGATAGATGACCTTACCTTCCAAGGAAACACACTGCCTCCACACGAACATTCCGACTGGCTGCCTGCTGGTATTGACGTCACTGAACACAAGTGTCTGCAAAACACGGGCTTCCGGGAGAGAAAAAAAAAAACTCGGAACAGTCTTTCACACGATCTGCCTGTGCAAGATTTACGGCGAAAGTTTCCGATACCTCCGGGCAACTTGTTTTCTATAGGCTTGAATTACGAGTTTTTCTTCAGCGCGAATTTCCAAAGAAGATTCATCCAATGGGAAAAAATATACGGCGCAGAGTGATTGTCGGAAACGAGGTATACATATAAACAGTTTTCAAAAATACTTATATTTCTCTTTCTACTCTCCCACCTTCTGAACAACTTCGTGTACCCGTAAAGTTTACTGACCAACAACAATTATGATAATAGGAATAAGCGTATTGCAGTGCTCACTGAGAAATTCGTTAGCGTGCGCAACAAAGCCAAGTTCGATAAATCTCTAGAAAACAAAACCGAAAATTTAAAACACTGTAACAATCAGTTCCCCAGTACCATCGAGTCCTGCGAGAAATTGTCCAGTTTGCGAAAGTCCATCAGGCAGTGGTGAAGATATCAGTAGTTCCTGGTCTGAGAAGCCCGCAGCTGGAAAACAAAGCGTGAAAAAAAATAAACAAAACAGGCGTGTGTTCGACCTATCAGATGAATGACTGAGCTTCTTACGCGAAAACGAAGGCGTGACTTTCGCTTTCGCACAAACACTTTCCTCGAAGAATTTTTCTTACAGGTGTTGCAAACAAATTACATTTCTCAACCGAACTGTACTTGTCTTAATTGGAAACGTCTCTGTTTTACGTAACTCGCCCACTGGACGCTTTGCAATTTTTTCTCCACTGACAACAGCCATTCGTAAACCAGAAGTGTAGCAACAGTCGCTAGCAAGATAAACCACAACAGGAAAGTAAACGACTGCATTTGATACTGATTAATTGCATTGTAGTTTACACTATGCGTCCACAATCGTGGAATAAGTTTATGACGTTTTGTTATATTATAACTTTTTGAAACTCACAATGTTCTATGTACAAAATAATTTTTTTTTAAAATTTATTTATAGAAAATAGGTGTATTCGTTTACGAAACAATACAAGTTAAAAATTGAAAACATTAAGAACACTTTATTTTTCGCAATATACGCATGTATTTTTGATCCGCTACGTATTTTACGAACTTCTGTGCATAAATTTGTGCCTCATTTCGCAAAATTTTATACAAATTCCAAAAAAAAATACTAAAAAAATGTGGCAATCTCTCATAAATTCAAACTTTATTTAGTTTTTTTGTTTTAAGGATCAACGCCAGCCTCTCCTCACGCGGATGAAAAATAATGCCTACATTAAATAAAAACAACACTATAAACAGTAGTAACGAGCTGTCAGATGCATATCAAGCCCATCAGTTTCCCGAACAGGTGGCTATATCGACCAAGAGAAAGAAAATCACACAGTCAAAAGTATCAAAATTTTCAGTGCCGAAGAGCCAGTCAGACTCTTGCATTTTACATAAATCTATCGAATCATAAAAACCAACGCAGAAAGAGGAAGAATGCGCGGCAGACAGAATAATTTATTCTGAAGCATCATGTTTAATTCATGAGATTCTGGAAGGGCTTTTTGGCCGCGATTTCCAGCCTCCGCAAGACCAGAAAGAGGATGGCAAAAAAGAGGGGGGGGGGGGTTAGAGAACTAATCTGTCGCGCAAAGAGCTGCAAGAAAAGTAAACAGTTCACGCGAGTAAATAGTTAAAAGATAGCAAGGGGTCTTGGAAAATGGTGCAGTAGTTACTGTACGAAACTGCAAGTGTAAACAAAGGAAGAAATAACAACCGTGGCGAAGAAGGATTTAGTTTCAGTACTAAATCTAAGTGCCAATCACTAAAGACTTGCAAACTTTGCGATATTAATTGGCGACAAACCGAACACCAAAGTTTTAGTACGTTCACTCGAATTTTGCTAATTGGTCGGTTATGTTCGGTACGCCACCACGAATGTGTCTTGAGACAGTAATGAAAGTTCATGCGTGCAGTGTCCAATCTACTCGAAAGCGGTCGAACACGTAAACAACCACAGTAAAAGGTCAGTAAAATGTGAAATCATGGACTGTGCACTGAAAAGTTTGTACCGGCCAACATAATATTTGTTTGTATAGGGCCAAAAAAATATTTAGTCAAAATATTTAGTTTAGAATCTGACTCTTAGCGGATTCCGAACTTCTTCGGACCCGACTGACACTCATAAATTGTGGAACATGGCAAGGTTTCGGATAAAAATACCCCCTTGACTCACAAAAAAAAAAAAGTATTCACAAAATGTATAAACGTGTTTTGCAATGAAGTAAAAAAAAAATGTAGACCTATTACCGGTAGCATGAGCTACCTGGGAAACCGCTTATGAAGTTAAGTTTTACTGCATCCAAAAAAAAAAAAAAACTAATTAACTTAACCGTAGAGCAAAAACATTGATTAAATAAAATTTTTGGGGCATTTGTTATTTATTGACGTAAAATAAATACCTGCCTTGGAGTTTGGTATCTTCGGCGCATTCACTGATTGGCGTTTGCTGGGGTGGCGTTTTTTAAAGCGCCATTTAAATCCCTGGTGCGTTACTACAAGCGAAGAACGAAACAAGGCCTTTGAAAAATGGCCTCCTGAGATAAGGGCTCTCTCATTAAACAGAGTGCTTAAACAAATGTGCCGTGAAACAGCAACTCCGACAGAAATGCCACGTCAAACCACACGACATGAGTAATCTATAAGACCCGAGCTCCGCAAGCGTGGTTAACACTTCGTGCACCCGCGAAACACCTCAAATACACACCTCAAAAAAAAGTATTACACCACCAATATTCCTGAGTTACTAGGTCGCCCACGGCTCAAGACTAACTAAAGACCCTGCCACGCTGTCAAATTTTCCCGTCAAACTGCTTCCAATAGGTTTGGTCAAATAAAGTTGGACAGTTATGATGTCTCAGAATGTTAGATGGCTTCAGTTTCCATCAAACATATCAAGATTGGACAGGTTCTAAAATTTATTTGATTTTTGACGGTCTCAGCCAGTCAGAATCGTGCACGACCAAAATGGACGTCAAGAAAATTTAAAATAACGAACAATTGCTGGAAATGAAGTAGGTTATAAAGATAATTAATGTATGTAGAAGCTCTATGGGTACTAATTCTATTTTAATTTAAAAGGGAATATTGCACATAATATTACGAACTCAAAGGCAATAAGTTTCATTGTGCAGGAAACATCTCTGGTAATAAAATTTGAATTTAGTAAAGAATCGAAAATAAATTACAACATTCCTTGCATTTCTTCCTGTAATGGACTGCATGGAAAAACAAAAGCAATATCACACTATGGAAATAGTTTTTAAATAATAATTCAAATTAGATTCTCTCGGTAAAAAAAAATGTTGACAGTGAGACACATTTACAAACACATTCAAGATTATTTGATAAAATTTCTTGGAAGGAAAAATTTGATGGCCGTATTTTGCCTTCCAATTTTATTGTCAAGCATAGTTGAAGGCGAAGATTTGACAGTGTGACAGGGACTTAAGGGAGGAAAATACACGCTGTGTCTTCAGACGATACTCCATTCCCAATTACTTCCGACTTTTCTAAAGCCCAGGATAAACATGCTAACGAAACTAAACCGAGTCTAGAAAATTACACCTAAGGGCCAACACACCACATTCGTGCGCACTTAGAATCAATAATATTTTGCGTAACAACTAATTCTCACTAGGCATTACCAACTCACCTATTTTATCCCTGTGTTTATTCATATCAATTATAGGTGAGCGAGTGAAGAGATATGGGCAGCTCTTAACAGCGAGGTCTTGAGAGCGGAGGAGGGTGATTGAACTGAATTCGGAGTGGCACCGGAATGAGGGGAGATCCCCTAGAAGGACCCGCCGACCAACGGCATCGTTCGGCACGATTCCCACTTACGAAAACCCGGTGACCTGGCTGGGGACTGAACCCAGTTCGCCTTGTTGAGAGGCGAGCGTGCTAATCGCTCAGCCAAAATAAAGCTCAGATAAAATATAAGTAAAAGTTTAATTTAACCGAAAATAAGGTACTTTTATGTTAGCGTAAGTATAAAACGCTTGTGAAACATGACATGTTTAAGAAACAACCACAGACGTCATAAATAGGATGATTTTTCAAAGGTTTGGTTCAAAAAGTGTGAAGAAACAGCGAAACACATTACCACGCCAGACTTCACGAATGTCTCTTTACCCTAGAAAACTGAAGCCGCGGTGTTGCAGTGGTTAGACTTCTCACTTCCCTCCTATACGAACCGGGTTCAATTCCCGGCAAGGTCGCTGCGGGATTTTCGCATGTGGGAGTCGTGCCGGGACGATGCCACTGGTCGGCGGGTTTTCTCGGGGATCTCCCGTTTCCTCCGCCATTTAATTCCGGCGCTGACCCATACTCAACTCGCTTCACTCCCATCAGCTCTCAATACCTCGGTGTTAAGAAGCGCCCAAATCTCTTCTTTCACTTGCTCTTGAAAACAAACACGAGGAAAATTTGTCATTGTTTCGCTAGTTTCCCATCAAGATCTTACCCGAATACTTACAGCTCTTAAACCAAAATAGATTTTCATATTTTTTTAAAAATAAACTTGACTGGTTTCTAAAGCCTGTTACTTGAGTAAAGGCACTTCCATTATATAGATTTAATTACTTTTACCAATATAACAATGATATAGGCTGTTCACGGTAAAATGAGCACTTTTGAAAGTCCTGCTTAAGATCTACTTGTATGCACGTTGTGTATTATTCCGCCTAATGTGAAATTACCATTGCCATGGGCCTCATCACTTTATTCGTGCGTCGGTCAAGTGAAACTGTGAAATTATTTAAAAAGTAAATATTTAACTAATCTGCTCATTTTTACACTTCGATGCATAAAAAACAGTAACCGGAAGAAATAATTTAAGTTATCAGAAATTGTTACCTAACACTTTTTATAAGACGTTAAGATACGGAACTACTGCTCATCCATCATTACCAGCCTTATTGTGCGCATGTCACTCAGGGCACCCGTTAAAATATATGTAGGTAGGGGCAGTGACTTTTTTCGAAGGTTGATTTCTAAAGTGCTCACTTTATCGTGAACAGCCTTTAGGTGGAAAAGCACAGACAAAATATCAGTTCCTTTAGTGGAAGATACAGGTGGCTTTTCGCTGGCTTTTCGCGAATGATTGTAGCTTACATGTTTACTGACTTTTCGGTTACACACAAACCTACCATTGGACATTTCAATCAAATACGTCTGTTCGCTTAGCACTTGAGCTGACTGTCCCAGCGATCTGTATCTTTGGAATGAAAGCGTCTACCGATTAAATAAACCACAAAATAAAGAAAACCTGACCGCAATAACCACTGATTTCGTGTATAACAAGCTTAGTCGCTAAAAATTGCCATTACACTAAATAGGGACAGCAGTGGCGCAGTGGTAGGGCGCTCAGCTCCCACCACGGCGACTCAGGTTCGGTGGGTTCACACCCGGATTTTCGCATGTGGGAATCGTGCTGGATGATGCCGCTTGCCGGCGGGTTTTTTCCAGCGTACTCCCGTTTCGACCGCCCTTGCATTCCATCGCCGCTTCATCCTAGGGTCCTACGGGTCCCAGCTGTAAAGCCCGTTACTCGGAGAGTGCTGCCCCGACCTGGGTTCGCAACTTACAAAATTCGAACTGAAGGCTTGTAGTATACAATACCGGCACATACATTGTGCTACGCGACCATGGTCCTCCAGAGAGAGACAGAACATATAGAGAGAGCGAGAAGCTGCGTCGACAGTAGATCGGGAAGGGCAAAAAAAAAAAGTAACACCTCGTATGACTGCTGTAATCCTGAACCCTTGTACGCAGATTCGAACACCCTTTAATTGACCTTTAATTGACCGACACATGAATTAAGTGATCAGGCCAACTGAATTGCTAATTATATACACAGTGGAACGATACAGTATGTGCTCACAACTAGATCTTAAGCAGGGCTTCCAAAAGGGCTCAGTTTACCGTCAACAGCATATGTTATTGTATTGCGACATTTTTCTACGTTAAAACACGTTTTACTTGTGAAAGTTACTATTTCGCTGAAGAGAACAGCGAAACGATTTCAAGAAATATCTCACCGCATCAGGGCTTTCCTTTAAGCAATGCGAGTAAATGTACAATATTTTCTTAAAACTTCGGCAACGAAGCTGTTTTCCGAAACCATCTAGTCGCCGTATACAAGAAATTATCAACAGCGTGCTGAAAGCTGCACGCAGAATTTTTTTATGAACTTTTTATAACTAAACCTTCCGCTGCGCCAATATTCCGCGCACGCTGGGTGTTAAAAAAGAAACTGAAAAATTCATCCCTTTCTCGAGAAATTTCTCATTTAAAATCTCCAAGGGTCCGCACAGGCGACAGAGAGAGAGAGAGAGAGAGGAGAGAGCGAGAGAGAGAGAGGGAGAGAGGAAGAGAAAAGTATTACAGGTGGTTAAAGGTAATATATAGTCGTGGAAAAATTGGAAACCAGAGAACAGAAAGGAAAAACAAGAACGAAGGATGTGAAGAGAGATGCGAAGGAGCGACAGAGCAGAATCGTTATCGATGGCCTTTCCGAACGACTTGGTGGTTCTAAACGCATGAATTCCAGTGCCAGGCTCATTATTTCTAGCAACGTTTTGATTCCGATGTTCCCCATTTTTTTTCAAAGGAGGCCTGTGGCCACCAATAAAGAAGAATAAATGTAACGAAAATATAAACTATGTGTATCAGTAACTACGGCTTCTTAGCACATACTTAGAATAAGCACAATAACTTTAAAGAATGTAAACTACTGTAGTATGCAGTATCATTCTGGGGAAAGTCCCAAGAATAAACCAAGCACAGCAAAAAAAAATCACATTTCTAAAACAGGCACTCGTATTTAGTATACAAGGATTATGCAATGAATAGAAGAGTACCAAGGCATTGACACAAATACGACCAAATCCCCCCGAAATAGAGTATAATACTAGCATGCAAAAACAATACCCTCCAGTAGGTAGTAGGTTACAATACGAACACGTAAGATGTAAATAAAAAATGAATAATTTAACTGATGTTTGCAATCATTTTACGCCAGTATAGAACATCAAGAAAGGGAAGTTATAAATGACACATTTTGCGAACTTCATGATCAAACATATTCTTATGCATATTCTTACGCGATAGCATTGCATATTTTAGTGCAACGCAAAACATTATTTTTTCAGGAATGCATGGTGAGTGTATTGCAATGATATTACTTAACCTCACCAGTTGCTAACACGCCATGAAAAATTCGTTTATTTGGCGACATTTAATATGATCGTACAAGCTGCGATAAAATATGGCCTATTAGCTAGGGACAAGGAAATATGGCCTATTAGCTAGGGACAAAGAAATATGGCCTATTAGCAAGGGACAAGGAAATTTCGCGAATTGACTTGAGTATAAGCTAGACTATAAACACACGTATAGGTTGTTCACGGTAAAATGAGCACTTTTGAAAGCCCTCCTTAAGATCTACTTGTATAAACGTAAGGTACTGAGGAAGCGACTTACGCACTCAATTAAACATCAAATGAAGCCTAAAAATCTAAAACTTGCTCGGAATTCTAACCACGAAACCTAAGCACTCTAAGAAAGTGTGCAACCACACTAAACTAGAACTGAGAAAGGCCATTCATTTATACTGTTTATTGAGGGTTCATGTCTTTAACACTTTCCTATACTGCGATTTATCACTAATCTATAGACAGTAAAGCAAAATATATATTTAAAAAAATCATGCCTAGTGTACTATTTTTTGCGGAGTACCTATTCCAATTAAAACGGTACAATGGTATAAAAGTACAGAAAACAAAAGTAACATTAACAAACGTTAGCCTTCATTCGGATTAAACTACAATATTTTTGCGTAAAATATTTCCAGTCACGTTTATTTCAAACTAGAGGGAGAATAAGTATAAAAACAATTACATTTTTTATTTAAAAAATTCTGTGATGTTTTCGAGACAAGAAAATATACTATAAATAAGGAAACAAACACTGTATTTACAATTTCAGAATATGACAGAAAATGTAAATACGCAGACTTTATGGCATAGTCAAATAGGCCGTACTTTTGAAAATTAAACTTCTTGCAGTTTTCATAAAATATTTTTATTGTTGTCCGAATACGTGTCCACTTTATAACCAGGTAATGTTTACAAATTAACTTAAACCTTCATCTACAAATGTCGCCCACAATAATGACTTAACCATTTCAGTCACAGATAAACACATTTTAGACCAACGATTTTTTGTTCCGAATTATACAAACATCAGCCTGTGTCACAATTAGGATCCAAGAGAAATGTGTTTGTGTTTAATGTTATTAGCAAAAGCTATTTATGCGAGTTTCAAACCAAAATTTAAAAAATACTTTGCGCCCTTTGACGAGAAGAACTATGCTACAAGAGAGTACGTAGGAGGTCAATTAATAAAATTTTGTGTTTATTTGTTTTTGTTGGATCTAAAAATCAACATTTACTCGCAATTTTTAGCGTATTAAAATATTTGCAAAGAACCTTTTTTTATTGTTTATTCATTGTTACCGTACTTCAAACTTTTCTGAAGCCCTGCTTAAGTTATAATTTTAAGATATTCCTCCGCCATATTTGGGAAATAATCGAAAACGTCATACACGGGGTGATTCTTTTAAATGTTAGTTTCAAAAAAGGGTGAAGAAACCGCGAATAGACTATAGAAATGTAGCCCGGGCAAAAATAGAAAGTTTTTTATTGGCGATATCTCAAAGGCGGCCGAGTAACAGCTAAACTCAGTTATAGACTGTTCACGGTAAAGTGAGCTAGTTTGAAGCCCCGAGTTAGTTTTTTTCTTTCAGTAATTTTTTATCCTTTAACTATCTTTTTAAAATAAATATTGCCATGTACGTAATAAACACAGTGTGTATATTCCACGGCACTCAGAAGTTAACGACTACGGCTAAAATAAAATAAATATATTGACAATTATGCCAAACAATAAGGCTTTCAAAAAGTTCTCATTTTACCGTGAACAGCCTATAACATTTTTAGGCTGTTCACGGTAAAATGAGCTCTTTTGAATGCCCTGCTTCAGATATACTTGTATGCAAGTTGTGTACTATTCCGCCTTATGTGAAATTAACATTGCCATGGCCTCGTCACTTTATCCATGCGTCGGTCAAGTGAAGAGTAACTATTAGAAAAGTAAAAAATTTTCAAATTTTCTTATTTTTACACTTCGAAGCGTTAAAAATATCATAAAGCGAAAGAAATAATATAAGTTGTCACAAATGGTTACCTAACACTTTTTATTCGACGTAAAGTAATGCAACTATTTCACATCCATCGTTACCAGCTTTACTGGATGCATGCCACTCAGTGCGCCCGTTAAAATATATACAACCCGGGGCAGTGACTTTTTACTAAGGTTCATTTCAAAAGTGTCGCTTTATCGTGAACAGCCTTTATAACGCTATCCTTTCACTGACCTGCTCCCGCCCTAAGGAGCCGCGTTAAGTACGGGCGAGCACTAGTACATAACACACATCTTCCGACACCACCTGTAATATTTTTACGCTTATTTATAAAATATATATGAATAATAATCCAGAAACGGGAAGGGAAGGGTTGCTGTCAAGAGGGAAAACAGCTCGCACGTCGCTTAGGTGCTTTATCGGCGTCGAGCGCGGCGCAGAGTCCAATTTACCGTGACAACCGCCATAGCAGCACTCATTACGCGTTAGCGGCCTCAGATCGATAACGCCATCTCCACACATACACACACGCGCGCGCGCGCGTACACACACACACAGAGGAGCCAACGAGCTCCGGGGCGATATAGGTCAGCGTGCCCGAGACCTCGCAATGCACGCCACAGCCGACAATAATTGCCACAAGCGCGCGGTTACTGCGCATGAAAGCAGTGCATTTATATGATTTATGTCATAACTTGTTTCGGAGTATTTTTCAAAATTTTTTGGCTCGTCAAGACGAAAATAACAACTTTTAGCACCTTCTTACGTTGTTAGATAATCACTGCCGTCATTATTCTCGGAGCACTAACAGCTGATAAGAAAAACCAAAATTCTTTTTTTTTTCTTCAATAAGTGCTACGAGAATAATGGTGGAAGTGAATATCTAACAATGTAAGAAGGTGCTGAAGTTATGTACGTCTCGACGAGCCAAAAATTTTGAAAAATACGCTGTGAAACAAGTTATGACACACATTATACAAATGTACTGCTTTCGTGCACCAATGTCCTTAAACACCACCATAGCCGTGGAAGGAGGTGTAGACTGTTCCAGGTAAACTGAGCACTTTTTAAAAACTACTCGTATGCGCGTTGTGTATTCCTCCGCCTTCTGTAAAATTAACATTGCTACGGGCCTCATCACTTAATTCGCCCATCTGTCAAATGAAACTGTGAAATTATCAAGAAATTGAGTACTTAACAAATCTGCTCATTTTTACGAACTTCGGATGCATTAAAAATATCAGAAAGCGAAATATATAATTTTAAGTTATAACAAATGGTTACATACACTTTTAGTTCGACATTAAGAAATGGAACTATTTTCCCTGTATAGTCACCAGCTTAACCGAGCGCGTGTCACACAGTTCGCCCATTGAAATATATGCAGGTAGGAGAAGTGACTTTTTTCTACGGTTGATTTCAAAATGCCCACTTTATCGTGAACAGCCTTTAGCGATGATGTTATGCGAGCAGGACACAGCTGCTGTGGATCTTTTAAGTGAAGCTCCCCTCCAAGTCTGAATTCTTGACTTCATAATTAACGTCTTAAAAATTCTCAAATTATGCCTATACACAACTATTGACAGCACAACTACTGAACTACGAACTCACAACTATGTCATATTTTAATTCTATCAAAATCTGGCAAAATCGTGTACTAACCTCAGTCGTTACGTATATGTAACCTATTCGTGGTTTATTTCACACATTCTGAATCAAACCTTTGAAAAATCACCCCATGTATGGTGTGCTTGATATTGTCCTAAATATGCCATGCATCACAATCATTTTACACTCGTGGTGATATAAAAGTACCTTATTTTTGGTTAAATTGTACTTTCACTTATATTTGATATATAAACTGTAATCTTTCATTTACAACTTATATTAATAAAAGCATGGAAAAAAAATTATGTAGGTAACGGCAAGTAAGAAATAGTTCTCATACAAAATATTAGTAAACTGAGTTCGCACGAATGCGGTGCGTTGTCGCTTTGGTGTAATTTTCCACGCGTGTTTTTTTTTTTTTTTTTTTTTTTTAACTTTGTTAGCATGAGGCGGAGGAAAATCCAGGAGGTAGAACTTAAACAGGGCTTCAGAAAAGTTGGAAATAGTGAGTGGACTACATGTACTGCTGTGTAAGGGTCGATAGCTGGTTGGGTATAGGGTCACATTCGAAGGCAGTTTCCCACGCGCCATCTTGGATTTATGGAATTTTCGCCATACTCTGGAAATACAATTTCGTATCATGTTTTTTTTTTTTGGAACGACAGAGCACAGAGCATTGCCTAGTGCACTGTCTGCGGTCAGTATTTCTTGATTTCTTTGTAATCGTTCGCAAGAAATAATCTCGCGTTTCGCCTCGACAGTTGCCAGCTAAAAATTAACAAATGTAGCGAAGCTGTAACAGTTCGATAAAGTTTGGGAAGCTGTTATTTAGGATATGTCATGCGGTAAATGTCAATGCACCTTCTGAAATAGAAGCTTTGGCGAAACATTCGATAAATCCAAGATGGCGGGTGGTAATCCGCCTTAAGGTTCCCGCCTACCTAGTGTTTGAACTGCGTAGCACTGTTTGAAATACACATTTTTCTACGAAATTATTTAACGCGCGTCCAATTTGATGATCTGCAAAAATAACACACACGTCCGATGAAGGTTATTAAGGGCCTTCAAGACGCCACGCACATTTCAAATACAATTTAGAATACTTCAAAATTGCTAAAAACGGCTTCCTCAAAGCGCTGTGTCTCAAGATATAGACGTGAGAAACACAGAAAAACTACTCACGGGCCCTGCATTTAACCTTCCTGAAGGCTGTTCACGAAAGTGAGCACTTTTGAAATCAACCATAGATAAAAGTCACTGCCCCTACCTTCATATATTTCAACGGGCGCCCTGAGTGACATGCGCCCAGTAAAGTTGGTAACGATGGAGGGAAAGTATTTCCATATCTTTTCGTCAAATAAAAATTGTTAGGTAACCATTTGTGATAACTTATATTATATCTTTCACTTTAAGTTCTTTTAATGCACTGAAGAGTAAAAATGACCAAATTTGGAAAATGTTTACTTTTCTAATAATGCCAGTTTAACTTGACCGACGCATGAATAAAGTGATGAGGCCATAGCAATGTTAATTTTACATAAGACGGAATAATACACAACGTGAATACAAGTAGATCTTAAGCAGGTGTTTCAGAAGTTCTCATTTTACCGTGAACAGCCTATACAAGCTTTCCACCACCAATACAATGATAGAGTGACGCTAAAAGTCGTAGTGGTTCTTCTACTCGCCTCCCACCAAGGTGAGCAGAGTTCGATTCCTGGCGGGGTCACCGCTGCTCCATACCCACCTCACTTCGCCCTCATCGGCTCTCAAGATCTCGAAATGTTAAGAGCCGCCCAAATCTCTCCACTCACTTCACTCACTCGCGAGAACACTGAACGCATGTTTAGAGAGTTGCGCTTAGCGACGATGTCTCACTTGATGCAACAGCAGAGTCGCCCTTATCAATCCTACGCTTCACGGCCTCAAACGTGGAAAAAATCTCTATAGTGTATTCTCGTTTTATACCTCTGTTTACATTAAAGTGTATTAGTTTTCGTTAAAGTAAAGTTTTACGCATATTTTATTTAGGCTGTAAATAATAATAATTAATTTATAATTAATATGAATAAAAAGAGAGAGAAAACATGTGTTTGGTAGCGCCTAGTAAGAAATAGTTTTATGCAAAATATTATTACAACTGAGTGCGCACTATTTTGGTGCGTTGTCCTTTGGTGTAGTTTTCAAGACTTCGTTAAGCTTAGTTTGCACGAGGCGGAGGGATATCCTGGAAATAGAACTTTAGCATGGCTTCAGGAAAGTGTGAAGTAACAGTGAATTGATCATATGTAGGCTGTCCACCTGAAATCGCATCTGCCATTGCGACCTATGTTTTCGGGAACCGCCATCTCCACAACTTCACGGGGTAATTTACTGCCAATCGGAATACAACAGCTTTATCAATTTTGCCTGAGCTTGACTTCTGCACGGCATCCCCGATAAATTTCTCCTTCACCGCCGCATTGTTTGAGAGGTGTCGTGACCCATTCCACACGCCCGTGAAGATCCTTGCCTTTCATAAAATAAAATTAAAATAATGTCTTTGAAGCGCCACCCTTAGCTGTAGCACGAATCGCGAAGCGGTATTTTAAATACGCGCGCTCTTAAAAAAAAAAAAATTGATGCATGCGTTCGCATAATGTTTTCACACGAAAAGATTTCACACTTCAGACTAGTCATGAATAAAACGTCCATCTTCTTGTGAAAAACTACATTTTCAAAACTGCTATGTCTAATTATTTACTACTCTGCTATAGTCTATCCGTGGTTACTTACAGCTTTCCTAAACCTCTGCTCACGCACTACTTCCCAGCTACTCACTACGTATCCTTCCGCTACTTGTAAACAAATACGAAACAAGCCTGGAAGAAAACTTCTAAGCGAAACGAATGTGCATACATGTGCACTGGGAAGTCAAAAATTAATATTTTAATACAAATTACAACGTGGCAGCCATCTTTTAAACCAAGCAACTTATCTATTTAAAATTAATTAATTTATGTTAACTATAATAGCAATAGCAGTATCGTAATTTTTTTTTTTTTTTTTTTTTTTTTTTTTTTGCAGAGTGTAAGATATGATATATAAAAAGTTCCGTATTCCAGGTGATGATACTACGATAATAATAAATGTACAAAAGCTGTGAGTAAATTAAGTTTACTTTCCCTACATACTACCAGCGTGCTAAGTTTGGTTGAAACTAGTAAATTAAGTTTACTTTCCCTACATACTACCAGCGTGCTAAGTTTGGTTGAAACTAGTAAATTAAGTTTACTTTCCCTACATACTACCAGCGTGCTAAGTTTGGTTGAAACTAGTAAATTAAGTTTACTTCCCCTACATACTACCAGCGTGCTAAGTTTGGTTGAAACTAGTCAAATGTTACGGTCCACGTGGCATACTAATCTAAAATAGTTATATGACCGCCAATTTGAAAATGGATATCTGATCTACAATATTCATACACCTATGGCTAGGGTAGCTAGCTTACCACGTAACTATTTTCAAGCCAACTCAGACGGTAACATATTGAGTAATCTCCGGGCTCCGAAGATACGAAGTAGCGGATAAATGAGGTAGTGAACTAGCATATTATATTGCATACAATAAGAAATACCAGAATAGCAAGGTTTGTTGTAGTTGGTCCAACTTTTCCGTAGCTGTAGTATACCGACCCAAATCAACTTAAAATACTCACATATGGCCGCTATTTAGAACGTAAAAATGAACGTACTTAAAATGTTATCATTGAGTACTGCCAACGCAATAAGTTTTGTTAAAATCTGTCACATGGTTCGATGACTATAACATTCTAACCTCAAATATTTATATACTAACGTTTTGAAGATACGTGCCTTATCAACTAAAATCATATGTTAAGGGCGTGTATTTGTACCGCAGCACTACCTGTATGACTAATTTTACACGAAACGTTTGAGTATTTCAGGACTTATGTCGAAAAAGCTTTATTGTTTCCGGTATCACCTCAACAGTTTTCGCACACTTAGGTATCAAGGCAAAAAAAAACTAAATCAGTGACAAAAATAAAAGTATCGGAGTCTAAAGTGGAGTAATTAATTTTAATACAAGTATAGGCAACTTTATTATGTATAAGTATGTTTTGGACACAACTAGTGCCCTAAAAAATTGGTAGCAAACAAATAAATATACGAATGATTGAATGACGGCAGTTTGATGTTTCTGTCAAACAAACTCGTGTTCCTCCGCCAAACGAGCGCACCATACAGTACGGTTAAAATAAGTACGTGGATAAATAATTAACAGGTAACATGAGCCAAACAGCCTTCTAATGATATCTGCACAGAAATAGAAAGCCGAGGTGAACGAAAATAATGTCCTCACAGAGGGCATCGACATTTTGTTGATTACAAATGGGTTGGTCTGGAATTTTCGCTATATGTTTATGCACATATCCACAGTAGGGCTTTATTTTCGTATGTTCCAAACCATTTGATTAAAAACTTTGATCGTGCCTAGAACATTCCTGCAAGCTAAAACTTAACAAAAAGAAAACAATGCCATTAAAAAATGCTCACAGATTCACAATTTGTTTCACGTCCAGATACACAGGTAGCTGTATAATCGCTTCTGTGAGCTTCTAAGTGCATTCAAGAGGGTGAATTTATTTTCTACATTTGTGAGGCACCACGGGATAAGGGACCTTAATACCTTATAGGTTAAGGTGCCTTTTCCTGGTACTTTTTCTGGCTAACTTTCAATATAAAATTTCAAGTCAAAATAGCACGAAATTAAACCTAAATTGCAGGCAAACCACAAATATAAATTCAAAGAAATGTTAGCACATGACTTGACTGTGACTCGAGGTAACATGTTGGCTGAAACCAAACTTCTGTGATAAATAACCTTTTAAAATTTGTATCAATCAAGAGTTCAAATTAAAACGCTACTATTTACGCTAGAATATATTAATATTATTTTCCAATTATTAAAAATAAATGACTGAATTAGATTTGGGTATCCGTGTTACTGAGAAATACTTGTCATTATTATAGTGCTAGATGAAATTTACGAACAAGTATTGCATCACCGGAAGATCAATCTGCTCCCTTGCGGTGGGGGGGGGGGGCGGCGAGGGGGAAGGGGGCACGGTTGAAGAACTACAGACACTTTAATTATACTGCATTCACGGTTACTTCCAACTTTTCTGAGACCCTGCTAAAAATCTACTTCAAGGATATTCCTCCGCCGCATACAAAAAAAGAGCTTAGAAAACTACATCAGAGGGCCAACGCATCGAATTCGTGCGCACTCAGTATAACAACATATTGCATAAAAACTATTTTATACTAGGCATTACCAACACACCTATTTTTTTCTCTGTCTCTCTTAATATTAGTTATAAATTAAATGCGATAATTAGTAGATAATATATAAGAATATTAAGTTGACAAATGTATAAAATAGCTGTGGTACATGGCATATTTAGGAAACAACCAAACACGTCCTACATAAGGTAATTTTACAAAGGTGTGATTCAGAAAGTGATACCACGAATAGACTATATGCAGCTATAGGATGTTCACGGTAAAGAGAGCACTTTTTAAAACCCTGCTTGAAATCTACTTTAATGCACGTCGTGTGTTCTCACGCTTTATGTAAAATTAACGTTGCCATGAGCCTCGCCACTTTATTAATGCGTCGGCCAAACGAAAATGTGAAATTATTAGAAAAGGAAACGATGTATTATTTAAAAAAAAGAAAGCGAAAGAAATAATTTAAGTCATTATAAATGGTTATGTAATAGGCATACCTTTTATTCTAAGTTAAGATATGGAACTTCTTTCCCTCCATCGTTACCAACTTAACTGGGCACATGCCACTCAGTGCGCCTGTTAAAATGTATGCTGGCAGGGAGCAGTGACTCTTTTCTAAGGTTGATTTCAAATGTGCTCTCATTTTATCGTGAACAGCCTTTATCAGCGGAGATCGCTGCCAGAGGACGGGAGACGCTGGCAAGAACCACAAGCCACACACGTGCGTCCAATCACCGGCCAGTTTCCCAGACACTATCCACGGCGCAGTTTTATCCATCGCGACAGCCGACTGCTGCGACACGTGTGCCATCGTCCCCGGGGTCAGGGACTAGAGTAGATTCGAGTGGAGAGACTTGGGCGCTCTATTAACGAGGTCTTGAGAGCCGATGAGGTGTGAAATGATACGATAATGTGGCAGCGCCGGAATGAAGGGGCGGGGGACACGGGCTCATTCCCGAGAAATCCCGCCGATCAGCGGCATCGTCCGGCACGATTCCCACTTGCGAAAATACAGGATTGAACCCGGTTTGTCTTGGTGGGAAGCGAGCATTCTAACCGCTCAGCCGCCCTGACATCTGATACTATGGTGGGCGGAATTCCGCACACACTACTCCAACCCCAGCACTAGGGATGTGTAGTACATTTATGGTTACTTCCAACTTTCCTGAAACCCTGCTAATTTCAGGCTATTCTTCCGCTTCACGCAAACACAGTATAACTATGTCTAAAAAATTACAACAAAGGGACAGCGCACCGAATATGTGTCAGTTTAATAATATTTTGCATGAGAACTACACTGGCGGAAAATGAAAAATGAGCACTGGGACGCACTGATCCCACATGAATGAAGATTATATTGAATAATTATACAGGTTCTACACTTTACAAAGTAATGATCACAGGGTCGTACACGTTATGGACAGAGGCTACGGAGTGTCTTGAACAACAATGTCAGTATCTCGTGTAGCCTCATATAGCGACGATACAGACCTGAAGTCGTGCTTAGAGACTATTATAAAGATGTCGGATGTCATCTTGGGGAATAGTGTTCCATGCTAATTCCAAACTGTCGTTGCAACTGGTGGAGGTTTTCTGCCGGTATTGCGGACAGGTTAAGTGATCTTGCTGGCCAGGGGAGTTGACGAACACCTTCGAGAGCGTGTTGGGTAACACGGGCATTGTCCTGCTGGAAGAGGACATCTCCTTGGCGTTGTAGGAAAGGCGGCAAATTGGGCTGGATGATGTTCTGGATGTAGCATTCACTGTTCAGTGTTCCCTTAACAAACACCAGAGGCGTACGGCCATTGTAGGATGTTGGTCCCCGGACCATGATGTCAGGAGATGGTCATGTAAGTCGCTGCTGTGTACACTCTCGTTGTTGATGCTCTCCTCGTCGACGCCTCACTCGCGAACGACCATCACTGGCGCCAAGACAGAATCTGCTCTCATATCTAAACACAACTCTGCGCCATTCATCCCTCCAGTTGCGTCGTTCTCTACACCATCCGAGGCGCGCTGCTCTGCGATGAGGTGTGAGAGGAAGCCCGGCGAGCGACACCCTTGATCGTAGTCCAGCGTCTAGCAAACGGTTGGTGATGGTCCTAGCTGACACCCTGGGTGCAACAGTGGAGCCGCAATCTGTGCGGCGGTCCAGGGGGGAATCCGTAGGCCGCTGCCGTACGGAACCAGGGTGACGAGCATGTGCATCATCGTTGGACCACCGGCACCCCCAATGATTCACAGCGGACACTTCAAGTCCTACGCGTTGGGCGATTCTTCGGAAGGACCATCCAGCCTCCCTCAGGTCCACAATACGACCTCGTTAAAAGTCTGTTAATTGCACGAAGTGTGGTCGTCTATGCCGTCGTGGCTTACTACACACAGGCCGATGATTGAAACAACATACTACTATTTCACAGATCAACTACAATTGTATTGGGGTCAGCGGAGTTATGTCTAGTACGCGATTCTTACTGTGTCCACAGCACTATTAATCATTGCATGTATTGCCTTCTATCAGTGTCCCATGCGCATATGGTGTTTCTATGTTACCGCTTTAGTGGTAGACCCTATTCATTTTCATTTTCCACCCGTGTATTTCTTACTACGGCATTACCCTGGCACATATCTTTCCTCTATTTTTATTCGTATTAGTTATAAATGAAATATTTCAATTTATAAATAATATGTAAATAAAGTTTAATTTAAGGAAAAAATAAGATACTTTAAAGTTTACATAAATATAAAATGCTGGTAATATAGCCTAACACATATTTAGGAAAAAACCAAACATGCCAATTATGAGATGATTATTCGAAGTTTTGAATCAAAAAGGTGCGAAGATATTGTGAATAGACTATAAAGAATTTTTTGTTTGTTTTACAAACAATTATTTGGAAAATAGTAGCCAAAAATGTTTTAGAACACTACAACTAAAATATTCCATCATCATAACACATAGTTTTATGAAACGTACACTCTAGTTTATGTACCAACATGCTTATAATATATTTGATTTCTACAGCCCTTGCTTGTCATAGTTCACCATTACTTCTACATATTCCAAATTAACATTTTGAGAAATTTGCTACAATTTACTTGTAGCATTACCAAAAAATATCTTGGTAACTAGTTTGCAAAGACCTCCTTTTGTAAAAGTGCAAATACTTTTTGGTATTTTTCCGAGACATGGTAACTATGTAGATATATCGATCCTATATAGCTCTCCAATAAGGCTCGATTCACGATTAATACCGTGTGCGTAACATACGTCTGCGTAACAAACGTACACATAAGTGTGGTTCATAGCGAACGTACTCGTCTTATGTTCAACCAATCACACACGACTGCAAAACAAAGAATTTTGTAGTAATTTATCACATGAAAAAAAGGTACGCATTTTTTCTAAATGCGCAGAGGGAAATGAGAAAGTAAGTTCTCCTTCTAACTAAAATCTTCAAATAAATACAATAGCGGTCTTTTGCACACGACACGTATACGACGACATTTTTGTAAGTACAATTTCATATGTAATGACACATTCATTATTTTTAAGTTTTCCACTGTGAGACGAGACTAAATACCGAAAAACCATGGCGATATTTCGAAGATCACAAACACAAACGTTATCAATAACGGGGGAAAAAAATAGAATTTAATATTTTATGTAGTCAGTATCACAAATAATAAAATAACCCATATATTCAAATGCCGCTAAGCTTACATCCCATATGCAGCAAGCAGCAAGCGTATTTGCGATATGTCTCCACATCGCACACTGCACCCACACACGCAAATTATGTCCACGCACTTTTCTCCACTGCGCAAGTCACTGGCGAGGTATGGCTGAGTGTGTCATATTTAAGTTTAACACTCGGTTTAGTCTCTAAGTAGCTTTACGGCATAAAGCTGGGATGTTAATAAGTAGTAATTTTTTTTTTTTTCGCCATCTAAGTGACTGTCATTATTTGGAAAACGGGGCGATGAAACAAAGGGGGCCTGGGGGAGGGCATGACCTCCACGATTTATTCTGTAGACACGCCAAGTCCGTGATAACAAACTGCTTCACAGAAGGCACGAGAAACGAAACTGCTTCAGTGTCGCAGCCAGGAGGATATTATGTGGGGCTCTAACTCAGTTCATTTTCCCCATGACATAACAAATATTTAAAAACGAAATGAAAAAAAAAAAACCGGCGCAGGTAATTAATCTGAATCTGTATTATTTCATATGAACAGAACATTGCCGCTTCAAATTTACGCCTAATATTAATTGCAGAATTTAACGTGAGGTCATTTATACATTCCGCTGTTCCAATTTTTACCCATTCCATTAATAACGAATCACACTGGTGCATTTTGACACTGATTAAAAACAAAACAGGTACTAATTTCACAACTCTGTAATAATTTCATCATCCTCAAAAAAAATTTGCCCGTGTCTATTAAAATATATATAATTTCCATTCAAACAAAAGTGGAGAATTGAAACAATCACAAAAATTTAACGATTGTCAGCTCGAACAGCTTGCTGAGTGTCAATATTACTACCGTTGCAACATAACAGGAATTTTTTTTTTTTTTGCCTTAGCTACAGTTTCAAATTATATCGTGTGTAGATGACGGATCAAGCTTACAATGTACGCACACTTATTCATGTATGCTGTTAGTCAGGTACGCAATGCACATATGGTAGTAACAGTATATATCCTTGGAAAAAAAAAAAACAATACTCCGTAAATATATAACAAAATATGTCATAACCAAAGACCTGGGGATTTGTGGCGTACATGAACTGTAGACTTCAAGAACTTGAACTATGCTCAACGTTTGTAACTTTGCCGACCGTTTATTCTTCCATGACCCGTGGTGTTTACGAGTCTATATAATATTATATATATATATATATATATATATATATATATATATATATATATATATATATATTTGCAGATTACAAACTTTTTAGATGTGATATGATTTAACAATCTGAAAATAAGTACGGCGATCACAAAATTTTATACAACTAGTTATAGGTATTTTAAATTTGCGTCTTAACACTTTTTTTCGTACGAATCTAAAGAGTGAATAAAATTAATATGGCAGGTTACAGCTCAAAATAATTGTTCAGATTGTTATAAAGTGATAAATGATATTTTTCGGAAACTTTAAATGTGGTACGCAGTATTTCAATTTTAATTTTTGAGGTAAAATTTAAGGAAAATATGCCAGAAGTTAATTCCTCACATCGCGAGAGACCCACGCGATGAATTTCAACGAAATGATAACAGACCATCGCTCTGACTCAATGGACGCTTCCGCATAAGAAACTTAGCTTCCTGAAATTGGTTTCGAATTAAGATAAAATCCCCATATTGACAGTAGAAAACATTATGAATGTTATTTTTCAAATTATTTTGTATTTTAGTCAAGTTTTTATCGATATTACGCCATGAAACCATAAAATATCCTCAAAATCTATATCTTTGTTTGGCTCCTCAACAGTTTTAAGAGTGGGATGCACTCCGCATTTTTTGTGAAATAGTTGTTTGCGCGAATACGCTTATCTCGGTAAATAAACGTTCTGCAAATACGACTTTTTGTGAGAAAAGATTTAAAAAAACAATTATCTAATACCCCTATTTTTTTACCTTTGTCATATTAAGTGTATTCTTAAAGAGAAAAAAATTCCTGAAAAATTGTCAAATATCGCATTTTTAAAGCTTGCCTATGCACTTTCCTTAAGCGGCAATAGAAAAGTACACAGGCGTAGTTTAATCTGTGGTCTTTCATCTGGTGTAATAAAACCCCACTGTTACAGTTCTAATTTACACAGTACAGCGTCACGACGGAAACGCTTCACGCCCTGCACGTAGGAGCGATGAGGCACTAGACGGGCGTATCGCTCCCTCGCTTCTTGACCTTGGACCCCGAGTTCCCACGGGGATTGAAATGCGTATTATTTGCCCCATCGCGGCTACGTGCAGTGTTCTTGACGTGTTGTCTGTATCCATGGGACCTCGAGCGGTGATTAAGGCCGGTAGCGAAAGATCAATGCAGTCTCCTGTCGTAGTTTCACTCGTGTCCAAGTAGTGTGTTTTACGATACAGCAGTTCGGGAAAAAAAAAAAAAATGAAGCCGTTTTAAAGATGTTGTTGGAGGGTGCCAAAGCAGTGGCGAGTGGTGAAATATTGCAAAGGGTAAGCCGGTGCTTGCTCACTGCTGTACACACTCGGCGCACGCAGCTGGAACCAGTAACCAGAGTGGAGCCGGGAGAAACACAATGTATTGCGGCCACTCACGAGAGAGCGGCGAGGCGCCCATTACACACGTGCTTTGACGTCAACTGCATTACTACGTTTAAGCGGCCGAAATGTTAACTAGCAAAACACAGCTTACCGTGCAACAGTTCACCACGCGCCGCTGTTTCAGAGTACTACTTATAGCACGTGTAACATTTTGACAGTGGCATTCGGTCCTCGTCTGACGCGTGTTTTCTTTTCGCAGGTAAACATACTGAGAACACGTTCAGTAGTCTGGTAAAACAAAAAAAAAAAATTCAAATATACAACACAAGACAAGTGGCAGGTAGACCACCGCCTTAAGAATGTGTTGTACATTAATAAATACTTAACATATTCATTAATATCTACAGGTTTTTGGATTCCGATAAAGAAAAAAACGGCAATCCTAGATGATATTTTCCACTTATTTTGTGAACAAATATTTGGCCAGTGTGATGCATTACTATAGGCTATTCACGGTAAAGTAAGCACTTTTTAAGGCCCTGCTAAATTTTTCCTTTCACTTATTTTCTACCTTTTCGCCACTTTTTAATGTAAACATTGCAATATGATTAATAAACGCAGTGTATACATTACATCACTCTCAATTTTTCCGCGTTTAAAGCGGACAGGCAAGCGAGCGTTAAAGACGACACTGCCGCGCGCATCAAGTCCCCCATCGCCACTAAGCGCAAGGCTCTGTCTGAACTGACGTGTAGTGTTCTCGTCGTGCTACGTGCACCTATGGGACTTTCAGCGGCGACTTTATTATTTCATTGGTGGAAAGTGTGTGGGAAGGCTCGATGCATGCCCCTTGACTAGTTTTGTATGGATCTGACACGTACATTTTGAGATACAGCGCTTTGAAAAAAACCGTTTTTAGCCATTTTGGTGTGCTCTGAAATGGTGTTTTCAATTAACGTGAGGTCTTGAAAACACTCAACAGCCCTCGTCTGAAATGTGTGTTCTTGCCATAGGTCAGTACACTGGACACACATTTAATAGTTTCGTAGAAAATGTGTATTTCAAACACTCTGCAACACACTTCAAGTGCCACGTAGGCGGACGCCTTAACACATTCAGACCCAGTGTACACTATTGTGTACACTACGCACGTGTAGGTAAATTTTGGTCTGTACTGCACACTGTGAAGCTCAATGGCCAATGATCTTACTTGCTGGTAAATGATTCGCAAATCGTCTTACCGGTCTAGGAAATAATTGGTTCGTATAACTGTAGCCAAACATATAGCTTACAGCTCATTGGCTGTGATAACGAAACAAGCGTAGTGTCGACTCAAGTACAGCACGCAGCATAAAATTTGTCGTTTGCAACACCTGAAACCGTAAATGAACATGGGTCTGAAAGGGTTAAAAAGTGGTCCTTTTAACGTGAACAGCATCTATAGAGCTATATCTCTCAACATGGATTTTCCCGTCTCAGTGCAGCTTAAGGACTGTATCATTCCGTCGAAAAATTTGCACTCAAGGCAAGCTGGAACCATCGTTCAGGTTCGCTTTTTCCTAATACTTCTCTGTTGGCATCCTGAAACCTGTAAACTTTAATTAACTTGTTCAGCGTTCAACTGTGTACCGCGACCTCCTAAGGCATTAATACAGCTGCAAAAGACAAGGTATAAAGAAATGCGATGTCTAGCCTTACCGTAAACGAATTCACGAAGTTTTCGGGACAATGGTTCGAAGCCCACTACAATAAGGCCACGTCTTCTACAGCCTTGGAGCACAACCGTGTGATGCAACGTACAGACTTAAACTTCCTTACGAAAAATATATAATCTTTCGCCAACAAACGAAAATTTTCGATATTCACAGGAGCGTGTAATGCATAACCTGCTTCAAACAGTAAGTTCGGCCCGTTATCCTGCACAGTCAAGAGAGTGTTTACATTTCTAGGGTCTGAAATCCTTTGCCCGTGCCTCGCGCGTCTTTCCTCTGCCTCGATCTAAGAAGGTGCCTTGACAGCTTGATGTAAAAAGTAATATACGCTGCTCGCGGAAAATTGGGCAAGCTGTAATTTTGTTTCGCATTTTTACAAACATTTATTCGGAAACTAGCGTGGAAAGTTTAAAACTAAAAAGTTGAATTTTAACAAGCAAATACCTACCATAGAATCCAAATTTATCATTAAAACAGAGATGCATATATAAGTAGATTGTTAACTAAGTATAATCTTAGTTTGTAAATGGACCATGGCATTAGTTTTTTGCAATATATTTTTTTTCGCTCTGGTTTTTATCTGTTGTGGATACTTTATGTTCGGTTGTTTCGTTTTTTTTGGTACTTGGTTTACTGTCAGTGTATTAATATCTGCTACATAATTTCCGTTACTTCCTAGTTATTTGTCGTCCAGTTATGTTGTTTATTTGTTTGTGGCGTTCTTTCATTCGTTATTTTGTTTTACATATTTGGCGATGGTCTCAGTTCATTTAAACTGTTTCATTAATCAGGGGTTTAGTGTAGTAGGTAGGACTGAGCATCTTATCGACAGCGAGGTTATTAGAGACGGAGCAGGTTGCTCAGAAAAGAAGAAACGGGGAAGGAATCGGCCAATCTTGCACTAAGGAACCATCTGGTTATCTCGGGGAAACCACGGAAAATCGAAATCAGGACGGCTGGGGACCGGGATTCGAACCCGGGTACTCTCGAACGCAAGTCTAGAGATTTATTACTCCGCTACCTCGCTCGGTATATTTCGCAATGGACTTCATCCAGTTGAACTGTCATATTAGTTAGGATATTAAAGTAATGGACTGGAAAATCACAAGTTTAAAGAAGCTGCGCTGGCATTTCTGGGAACGGCAACTTTGGAAAAAAGTATTCTGGTTGGGCCATCGAACGCACAACCTCTCGCATGCGATACATACGCAAGAGGTCACACAAGGAGCGGACTAATGAACGTGAATTACTTAACGTGCTCTGACCAATCGTGAGCAATCTGTGAGGAATTAACAGGCGACGTCATCTGCAGAGCAACGGCATGGCAGTTTTCTCGTCAAATTGAAGGAATGATAATGCAACCAACAGTTCCGTTGAACAAAAAAACTGAACACCATGCAATCTTCCATTAACTGCTTCTTTATTAGATTATGTCGGGAATGGCTCAAGGTCACACACATTTTATAACCGCAACTGTACACAACCATAATTTTGGTTTGGTGGGGGGGGGGGCGATGGCGTTAAATCTAAGCAAAGTACAGGAGTCCTAGGTAAGTTACTGGTGTCAAACATTCCCTTCTGTAGTCCTTTGTGCGCATTAAAAAATATGTTTATAAATCTCAATCTCAATAACATTAAAAATGCGAAAGATTGTGTGTATGTTTGTTACTCAATCACGTCGTAACGGCACGGCGGATTTGGATGAAATATGGTACGAAGGTAGAATATATTCTGGATTAGCAGATAGGGTAATTTTGATCCCGGAAAAACGAACAGTTTCTTAGAGAATATATAAAATATGGCACCAATAATTTGAGTAGGCGCTGGTTGGTGGTCTGTTTTTTATATTCCTTTGCACGCAGGTGAAGCCGCGGCTAACAGCAAGTAAATAAATAAATATATATATATATATATATATATATATATATATATATATATATATATATATATATATAGGATAAATCATATTCGTGCGTTGTGGCCGCATTTCATGTTTACAACTGGCTGTTGTCAATGGAGCCTAATTTAATTACTTCCCTTTGTGTTATTTTCGTGAGCTAAACAAGCATTACATCTAGAGGCAGTAATTTATCAAAGAAAAATTTGACAACTTTTCTTCTTTCAATGTTCTCTGAATACACCTGTAATTTTTCTTCCGTTCTAACCTGACGTCTGTATGAAGATTTTTACCCATTTAACTGGTTAGTTGAGAACTCTGCCAAATATTGAACTTGTGACATTTGCCTGCAAACTTCTAAGCTGCGTCGAAATAGCACGATGGTACAGCAATTAACAATTATAAAGGCACAATGGTTTCTCATGATGAAAACATACAAAAATAACGAAAAGCAAAATTTTTTTTGATACCAAACGTTAAAAACTAATACAGCCGTTACAAAAATCGCAATTTTTAATCGATATGCAAATTAAATATGTCCCTGTGACAAAATTAATTAATGTCATGCATCTGTAACTGACAACTTTGCATTCATGATAATGCATTAAATAAATTATGCAATCAAAGAGGCCTACATTTTATCATTCGCGAAAACAAACGAAAATGTAATGAGTTCTAAAGCATTCAGTTTATTACGTTGGAAGAATTACACTGCGCCACCAATTCAACTGTATAGTTAAAGACAAATTTATAAATTTTATTAAGAATCAATTAGCACAATCTGAAATGGGTGAAATCTCAAAAGTCATATTCACGAAAGCTTCCACTGTTGTTTTAGTTCCATCAACACGAATCCCTCGACTGTTGATTACAACTACCGTTGCGTGCTTCACAGAAACTACAAACTCCGTGAGACATTATTCACTGTCAAAAATTAGTGTAATTTTACACAGCCAGTGTTGGTGTATTGTTACATTTTTGTCGTGTAATCTGAAAAAACTACTGACAGTTGGTTTAAACACATCAACAAAGTGCATTATTACACACAAATTACGTGCGCAGAAGAAAAACACTAGGTACGTGCATAAAAACATAGACATTGTGTATTAAAACACATGTGTGTGTATTGCACACATACATAGTGTACTTGTAATAAAACTCACACCTACACAGGAAAAAAAAAAACACAACAGTTCTAGCATAAAAGCCGCTGCAAAGAAAATGTATTTAAACAATAACCTAACGTGAAAAACAACACATATATTTACGGTAATTTTACTCATGTGTATGGCTATTATGCCATCTTGAAGACACCTCATGTGAAAAATAACACCGACACCATGTATTTTGTCAGGAATGTCGGTATACATTGAAGAACTAGATGCACGTGTGTGAAATTACACCATAATCGTGTGAATAAACACACGTAATTAGTATATATACACAAACTATGTAGGAGTAAAAATAAATGACATCTTGCAAAAAAAAACATAAATTTATGGTAAAATATACACATATATTGAAGGTATTATTTAACATAGACTTTCTGTGAATAATAACACTTACATTTAGGGTAATTTTACTCACATGTAGGAGAACATAATAACTGAAAAACTCTCCGTATGTAAATTAACACCAACACTGTGTATTTTAACCAGGAGAGTTGGTATATTTCGAAGAACTAGATATTTTTTTTTTACGCAACAATTGTTCACACTGACAGTGTTGGATTGATTTTACTTCATGTATGTGTAAAAATGCAAATTGATGTGGCACATTTACATGTAACCTACAATGTCTGGGTACTTATACATGGTGCAGGTGTTTAAACACAAAAATAAATGTTAATTAACCCGGAAAGTGTCTGTGGAATTTTACACAGTGTATGTGTTGAAATACGAAGTGTAACCCTTTTTTTTTTTGACACTGGTAAAGTTGGTGTTATTTTACTGTTGGTAGTGTACAAAAACTAGCTCACATGCTATTTTTACACAAACAGTGTTATTGTATTTTTACAATATGACATTGAATATTTCCCTCTACTGTAGCTGTTTTCATACACCTACATGTGTTGGTGTAACAATACACAAATTGTTCTGGAGATTCGTGCTGCCACCAACGTTGGTGTAAAATTAAACAATTCCCCCCCCCCCCCCCCCCCAGTGTTCACGGCTCGACGACCATCTACTCACGTGGCAGCCGACTGTTTGTTTTTCGTTTTAGGGGCGGGGTCGACATATTACTTACTAGCAGACTGATAACATTCGCTTTGATATATGTAGTCTGTATGGTTGGTACGATGTCACCAGGTGATGGATTACTTGACACGCCCTAATGTGGTCTTCAGCCAACAGTAAACAAACAACATTGTCGTAGTTCAACCTTGTGAAAGCACTCAAAACCGGAAATCTTTCCTGGTGGTCAATATAAACACACTGGGGGAGGTGCAATTCACAACATCCAACTAGCGACTTAAAAATTACTTCCTAGTGACCACTAATTTTTTTAGTGATTAAAAAACGAATGCATATTTATTTTATGGCCACTACAAATAACTCCCCTTTTAAAACAAAAATATCTGCAACGTGTTTTAACATTTTAACAATATATTTCGTCGCCACCCTAATTTTTTGTGCAAAAAGCCACTTTTCGAAGGCATGCATTAACGAGTATTAACGCTTGTGACGAAAAAAAAAATTATAGTGCACAATATCTCTAAACGCCTTGGGGAGACGGTTCGACTATTTAAGACATGTATTAAATATTTATAATGTACCTGGTTAAATCCAAAAAAAAAAAAAAAAATAGAGGAACGGACTCCTGAATTTTCTTCGCTTGCTTAACTGAAGCATTACTTTCCATGCACGAAAAGAATTACTGGATAGCTAATGTTTTCTCCAGGTTTCTCATAAAATTAGGGAATAACAGCTTAAGGGGACAGGAAAGGGGGTTCGTTGAATTAAATGATGATTGCAAATGTTTCGACATGTATGTACATGCGAAATTAAATACGTGGTGGTTAGTCTTGTCTGAGAGATGATGCAGGCAGACAGGCGGGCGGGCGGGTCGCGGCGATGACACCGATAAACACACACATGCACACACGCACGCACGCACACACGCACGCACACGCTCCCTCGGTTGTCGTCGGCGGCGTGCACACGCCTCCGGAGGCGGCGGTGGCGGCGGCGGCGGCGTCCCTCCCCCGACCGGCGGCGGCGAGGCGATCGTGCGGACTGGTCGGGGCCGAGGCGAGACGCGGGCGTCCCGACGCCGCCTCCTCCCCTTCTCCACCCCTTCTCGCGCAGGGGGTAGGTAGCGTCCCCCGACGACACACCTCGCTCGTGCGCCTGTCAGAACTGCACTCCCGCTCACCCCTTCACCCCCCCTCATCCAACTTCCCTCATCGTACGTCCCCCACTCACTGACCCGCGGACCGGGGAAAACTTCCGCGCAGACGCGATCACTGGAACTTTTTTTTTACTCGACGCCTCCGCCGTATTTAATTTATGTTTTTTTTCTCCCCCTGCTAATTGGCATCTTTCAGGCACCCCAGGCCAAGAACAACTTATGAGCCTGCATTAATGGGGCTTGTGACACAAAATTAACCCTACAGAGTTTAATAGTATTTTACAATTTAATGGAAGCCAATAGAGGAAAACTAAGGAAGGGCAATCTTACAGAATTATTTCTACTTACTAAACATGAGAGCAAACATTTTACCAGAGTGATGTTTCAACTGTGCTATATGTGACACCGGAAACTTTTTATGTTATCGTGGCGAAAAATACCGTGTGAAATACGTGTATCAATATACACGTGTTCACACCTCGGATTGCCATTTTTAAATTTATCTAAGTTGACTTCCAAAAACCAATATGGAATTAATTCGTGTATAGTGTGTTCACGGTGAAATGAGCACTTTTGAAAGCCCTGATTAAGATCTATTTGTAGACACGTTGTGTGTTCTTCCGCATATTGCCGTGAGCCTCGTCACTTTATTCATGCGTCGGTTAAGGGAAACTGTTAAATTATTATAAAAGTAAATATTTTACAAATATACTTAATTTAACACTTCGATGCATTTAAAAAACAGAAATTTAGAGAAATAAATTAAGTTATCGCATTACTCATTCGACGTTAATATTTGGAACTATTTTCCCATCCATCGTTACCAACGTTACTTGGCACATACCACTCATTGCGCCCGTTAAAATACATGCAGGTACGGGCGGTGACTTCAAATGTTGATTTCAAAAGTACTCACTTTATCGTGAACAGCCTTTACACGCACTCTCAACCTGTCCCACGATCGCAGGCGTGACGCACTGTACAGCAAGGACTGCCTGCTCTTCTGAATTCCCCCCTCATCATAATCATCGCTACTGTCAACACTTTCCTGCAGACGATTTATGAGAACTAGTTTTTATTCGAAACCTACCCATATTTGATTACTTTTTTTTTCAGATTAGCGTTTTCGGACACCATGGGCCACGAACAACTTAATGGACCTATGTTAAAAGCATGTGCTCTGTAAAAAGTTCTTAAATTTGTTTACAAAAATAATCTTTGCAAAGAAATTGCAAAGATTAGTTTTGTAACACAGCAAGTAAATTGAAACTAATTTTACAAAATTTTAATTAGTGAATTAGATTGTTTCAAGAAACTATTTACCCAAGAATTATTTGTAAAGCATACATAATACGTTATTGTAAAGGGCATAAGTTACCACTAAATACATTAATCGGCATCTACTGGTTCCTTGTACCCAATTTAAATCTTCAAAAAAGAGGCAACGACAGAGAAATATTTCTGCTAACTTTATAAACAAAAATTTTGTAGGAGCACTGCATTTCTGTCGAGTGAATTTGTACCTCTCATGCCAATCAAGATATTCAGCTAAAGGAATTGGACTAGCAATGCCACTTTCGTATAAAAGCAGTTTCTTATTCATTATAGTATTCTTTAAACTGCACGTTGCTAACTATCGCGAAAGTACTGATATTGCCGAATGCTAACAAGAATGCACAAGCCGTAATGAAACATTTCTCCTAGTCTAGTCCAACATCCGGGATACGTTACACAGCAATGTGTATTTTTCTTCAGTACTGCGAGCAGACAAGGTCTCAAAGCGGTCAGATTTTTCCGGTATGTCTACACCTATGGTTTACCAACTGCGATATTAACATTACCTAGCACCCAACACAGCGAACTAGTTGCAAAGTAATGCAAATAGATAATTTCATCTACACAAGTGCACTGTACGCAATAATATTACGTAAACGCAATCCGTAAACATACGTGAAGGCGAACGGGTTAAGAATCCATGGGATAAGTTACGGAACAGCTATAGCATACCTGTGCAGTTCATCGTGAATGAACTGAAATAAAATTGTGAAATTCTATGTAAAGGCAATCGAGAAAATTATCATATACATTCATTTTAGGACCGAATTATTTGCTTGTTTAAATACTTGTGTGTGAAATAAAGAGCATACAGCATTTAATTAGCTATCGTACACTTCCGTGGTCTAAAAAGTTGAGTTTGAGTAGAGAAAGCCAAAAATGGTGACTAACTGCATAACATGTTTGGCAGCCTATTCTTTATCTTTGGAATTTTAAGTGGCAGTTAAAACATTTTAGCACGGCGATATTTACACAAATTTAAGATTTGTTTCATATTTGAAAACATCTCTTTAGTAATCAAGAACACAAATCAAGGTACTCATGCTGCTCTTTTTGTGTCTTCATCTAACATCAACTCAGAGAGACGTTAGAGCTGTTAAATCCGTCGCTGGTAGTCATCTTTATCGGCGCGAACAGAATTAGTGGAATTAATTCAGCAGCAGCAGTTGCCCATTGGGAAAATTCTCGTCGCTTGAGTTATTTCCTCGGTTGATGAACGCAGACATTGTCCGCATCCTGTAAGTTACGATTTCGTTATTTACATGCGGTATTTCCGTTCAATGTATTCTCAACTGGCTGCGTCTCCGAAAACACTGAGAATCGTACAGATTTTCACATAAATTGGTTTTTCCAGCGTGGCTCAATGCTAACGCCTCTCAAAACATGTCCGTCTATATTCATTTATTTATACATAAACAAACCTCAGTACTATGCCTGGTTTGCAATTTGTCGTGTACGTCAATTAAAACCACCATCACATATGTATACACAGTACATGTTGAGCGACAAATACAGTGCAATTAAAACAATAAAATTCACAAAACATTAACTACTAAGTAAAATGAAAAATAATCTCATTCTTAAATAACGTGTTGATAATACATAATAAAACATGGGCCTAAATGTATTTCTAATAATGAAACGCTTTAATAACCAATAGACCAATATCAAAATAATTATATATTATGTTGAGCAGATTATTGCTGTTATTTATCTGATACGGCATTTTATTCGCAAGTTAGGAAGCAGCAACCTGATAGCTGTTTCGGCCTGCCAGCAAAATTTTTAGTCGTTGCCTTCATAAGAAATCCTCGCAACTCCATTTCCCGCTGTTTGTGGGTTTCTACGCCATTATAACAAAAAAAAAATCAAGTGATCTACTACGAAAATCCCGTAGCTCCAGAAATGATTAAACATGATCTATAAAAAAAATCTTGTTATTCCACTAAGATGTTGCAAACAACGAAAAACTCGTACATACAATTCTATTTTTTAATGGAAACACATCTTCAGAACTGTGTTGTAGAGCATACATATAAAATTATCTATAACAACTTTGTTTCAAATACCAAAAAATTGCCTTCGAAATCAAAGTAATTACGTTTTTTTTGTCTCTCCTGTAAAATACCTCTTTTTGGAGTTACGAGGATTTTTCATGAGGGTAACGACGTGCAAAGTTGGCAATGCGTTTCGCCACTAAAAACGTGATATTCTGCCATGCAGTGCGAGCAAAGCTGCAAATTCACAGATCACCTAAATCCAAATAAGCGAGATAATTCCGGTTTTCTTTAACGGACGTGTTCTTTACCAGGGTATCAATAATGGGTTAGAACAGTAATGATTGAGGGGGGGGGGGGGTTGTTCGTCTACCACAGCAATGGAAAACCATATGATAAATAAAACACTTGAAGTTCAAACTTGCGATGCCGAACCCACGACCACCTGAAAGAGAGGCGGGCTTGCTGACCACACGACCACGCTCCCTCGGACTGAAGTTTAATCACGCACTACACATATAAAACACTGTCGGGAACGCAGACTGCACTCAAGCAAAATTCTGTCAACAAGCTCCTGGTGTGGAATAATGCCACTAAAGGCTGTTCGCGGTAAAGTGAGCACTTTCTAAATCAACCTTAGAGAAATGTCACTGCCCATGCCTGCAAATACTCCAACGGGCGCACTGAGTGACATGCGGCCGGTAAAGTTGGTAACGATAGGTGGAAAGTAGTTCCAAATTTAAACGTCAAATAAAACCATTTGTGATCATTAAAATGATTTCATTTGCTTCTGTTTTATTTAATGCATCAGTGTGTAAAAGTTATCAGAAATATAAAACGTTTACTTTTCTAATAATTTCACAGTTTCACTTTCCTGATACATGAATAAAGTGATGAAGCCCATGGTTATGTTAATTTTACATAAGGTGGAAGAATACACAACTTGCATACAAGTAGATGTTAAGCAGGGCTTTCAAAAGTGCTCACGTTAGCGTGAACAGCCTATAACAACCCACTTCTGAGGTCACAGGTTTAATCCCAGTCACCGTCGGGCGGGGCTTATCACGTGGGTGGAGGAGTATAACGGACACCACTGTGTTATGGGAGTTTTCTCAGGGTCCTCCCGTTTTCTCCATTGTCACCATCCCGCCACCACGAGTCTTACAATGCTGCTTCCCACAGTAAGTTACTTATTGTGAATTTTGAAATAGTTTTTTTATAGGATTGGAGGCCTTGATGCACCATGATGGTTGCCCTCCTTCCTGTTGTAATTTAAATTAAATTTGGTGCTAAGAAAGTATATATTTTGAAAGTAACGTTTGGTGATTAATTTCTTTTCACTTTTGTGCTGCTTGTATTGGAACGGTTTAATATTTTGCATAACTCAGAGATTCCCGGTTTTCCGAAAACTAGTATTTTTAACGATTTGTATCTTACTGGATAATTTTTGCTGTTTGTAATAGAGTTAGCTTAAGTTTACCTACGGCTGTGAGATCAAATGGTATTTTTTGTTGTTTGTTAACGATTGAGCCCTATTGTACTAAGAAATTTAAAAAATTTTAAATCTGCTTCAGTGTTCCTGTAATTATTTTTGATTCGTCACATTATTTTTAGCGATTAAGTTTCCCGTTTGGAATTGTTTCATGGGGATTGTTTGCATCTTTAACCGTCAATAAATGCACAAACAAACGCTGTTACTAACTAACCTAGTTGTAACGAAAATTACAAATATAACATAACAGGCATCAGACTGTGCAGGAAACCAAATCGATTAATTTTACGTTATAAGAATATTACTACACCCAGCAAGGGATTAAAGGGACAGGATTGAGGGATAAAGTGTCCCTGAAAAAAGCAAGAAGTAATAAATGCTTAATGATTTGTTCCGTTTCTAATTTGTATTTTGTCTTTTTCCATAATTAAAATCTTTAATTTATAATAAATTAACAGAGCGTACTTTTCAACAGCAAAACAGAAGTAAGTTTAATTCGAAAACTGTTTTACGTCTAGCTCTGCTACCCTTACCGAAAAGTATTTCTGCATCCGCCAATGGAAACATTCGTGAAAACTATAACAGGCAAACATTAATCGTCTCATGAAATAAATTAAATTTGTCCTATGTCGAACAGGACCACCAGTCTACCAAAACAAATAATGATATAGAAGAAAAAATGGAAATGAATAATGTGACACGTCCTCAAATGTGAAAGTCTCTCCCCTTTAACATTTCTCGGCTAACCTCGTTGTAATTAGCTGCATATGTGTTCGACGCTCGATATAGGTAGGTATCTATCGATCTTCAGCACTTCACAAGGTCGTAATCGCCATCGGAGCATATACGGTGCGTAAGTTTCTAAAAGGTACGGATGAAGACCTTATCGCCAGGCACTGCAGGCCGCTGACGGCTATGTAACAGGGCGACAAAACGGCGCCCCCTATTGGCCGTAAAAACAAGCAATCCGGCAGGCAGATACGGCCAAGCGACGCGCGCTTCGTGAGTACGAAAATATTTACCTCGAGCAGCGATAAGGGCGAGCGAGCACTCCCCGAAGCCCCTTCCTCATTACCGCGGAGGCTAGAGTTTAAAAAACGCGCGCCCACCATTCTGCAAGCCATTAGCGGCATTTCAACATATCTCCCAGGCTGCACGCCCGTAAGGTTAAACGACGTCGATAGTCGGTGGAATTATTTACATGTTCACATCCTCATTTAGACATGCTCTTCTCAAGTCATAATCACAACGGAGTATACTCACAACCGACTTCAAAGGCAGATTCAAAGGTATTCCACAATTGATAAACGACCAGAACTGGAAAATGCTGTTGATTATTTACAGCAAACTTGAATAACACTCCTGGCATGAAAACAAACGAAATTTATATTTATATTTACATTCAAACATAACACGACACCCGGAGTATATTCGTTCAATAGCGTATTGCTGTAAAATAAAATGAATTGTGATTCATGCTGTGCGCGGTCAGGACGTAATCATAACATTTCAATACGCTACGTTATCGAGTGCAGACGATAAACTAACTGTATAGTTATAGCTTCTGCTTGTAAAATCGATCAATAGGAACACTTTCCATTCCGTTCCTGTTAGTCGTTAAGTCGTTGCTGGGTACTACAAAGGCAAAACTCTTCTGCTGCAATAACTCAAAATAAAAATTAACGTGTTCGTGATGTGGTTAGACTACAGAAGCGATTATGCGTTGACTGCGGACTTTAAACACAGAGTAGAGTATTTATTTTGCCGCCATTTTAGTTTCGTTTATTCTGATCGTATCCTGTAGGCGTAAAATTTTAACTTGTTTCGACAGATTTTAAAACTTCACGTCATACTTGTAGGGAAGGCCAAACTGCCGTCATACATGCCATCGTTCTAAAACACACTCTTATTTCTCATAAAAGGTTCACATGAAGAGTCAGCAAACATACATTATTAAATAAGCAAATCGGATTCTGCCAGAATTAATCAAACTGATTAAAACTAATCGCTTTAACACAAATGAGAAAGTCCGCGGATTACAAAAGTGACTGAGTTTTGCAGAGTTAACCAGATATCCCCAATCACTCGATGAGTTCTACAGCTCCAAGAAACAGAATGGTACAGCTCATAGGCGGTAAACTGGGCTTCGCTGAACCTCTTATTTAAACACGCTGTGTTTCCTTCTTCCATGTGCACAATCAACACGCGTCAATACAGTTACAACAAAGGTGGCTACCTTTGACATCACCCTGCTCAGCATCTACTCTGCTCCTTATTTTGGAGCCTTCTGCCATGTGTAACATTTAAATTGCCGTGGGCTTAATAACTCTATTCGCGCGTCGTTAGAGTCAAAATGCGAATGTGTTGGGAACATAAATGTATTATATATGATGTGTACCAAGCATTTTTAAAAATCAACTTGATTTGCCACAAATTTAACATTACACTCACAATACAAAGTGAAGACTTGGAACTAATTTATTTAATTCGCTGCCAACCAGGGATGCGAACCTTGACCGTAAAAAAAAAAGCAATACACATGTGTCAAAATGATAGTATTTTGTAAAAGAAATTATAGTACGCTAACGAAAATTCCTTTGGCAGCCATTTCATGATTCGCTGAATTATTTTTTTTTTACACGTAGTTCTAAGGTCAAGAAGCGAGGGAGCAATACGGGCGACACTAACACGCACTTCTAGTGCCTCATCGCTCCTACGCGCAAGGCGTGTAGTGTTTTCGTCGTGACGCTGTACTGTACGTGTCGGTGTCATTTCCAAACGTACGTCAACATCTTGCTAAGTACACTGAGAGAAAACCCAACAAAAATATTTGTGTGTATAGGGCCAAAAATTAATTTAGTTGCCCAAACAAACATTTTTTATTCAATACAGAAAACTTGAAAAACAACACACTAATTTCGTTCCCTCTAAAAAAAAAAATACACGATTTAAATAACAATACTTCAGTGTTGGGCGGAAAGGAATTATACTGTAAACAAACTATTTGGTTGAATCACCTGTATATATTTGTTTGGTTGCTCATTAGATTGCCTTCGTTCGAAAATACAGCTCGAGGGTTTGTTTGTATTTTTTGTGACAGCACTGTAACATTGTTCGCTAGTGGATTTGCTGATGCTTAATAACGGTATAAACGTCCTAATAAAACAAGTTCGACAGGAAACTACAAAGGAAAGCTGTAAAACTTGAAACACTTGACACGTTATCGAGTATAACATCGTTAATTAAACAGTAGTCAATTTAACTGAGGTCCAAATCCCGGTCTAGCTTGGAGTGTTTTATTATATTAAGGTGATATTTCTCTTTTTTTTTTAATTTGGTTATCTGAGATATGTTTCGAAAAGTGCCCCCTTAATGCAGTTAGTAGTTGCAATTCATTATAATTTTCAAAATATTACACTCAAATTCCGACACAAGAGTGTTATAGGCAGGTTCAAAAAGTTGAATCAGAGTCTACGTGCGGCATACTGCATTTATGTTACAAGCTACGAAAGGAACAAAAACAACTTTTCCTCTACAGTTTATAGTATAAACTATTTATTAATTGAATGCTAACAGTTTTGCCTGAATGAACAAAAATATATTTGCGACAAGTCTGAACCCTATTTTCAACACAATTCAGAGTTCCAATACTCGCTCACCTGTTTATAAATCACACTCATACTGAGTCAGTATGCTCTGCACACCATACAGATTGCATTAAATGTAATTTGACTGGGAAAAAATATCTAGGAGCAAAGCCTAGTTTGCTGCAGAATTCAGCCGTTTTAGGATTATATTTTGAAAACCATAATGATTTGACAAATAATAACTGCATTAAGGGGGCACTTTTCGAAAGCTCTTTCATATAACTCAAAAAAAAAAAAAAAAAGAAGCGAAATGTCACCTTAAACGAAATTATTTAATTTACGTAGAGCCGAACAAATGTTTAGTTGCATCAATAAAATATTTGTTGGTGGCAAGCAAATAAGAACAACAAAATAATTTGGTTTCAACAACAAAATATTTAACTGCCCCTATAGAAACAATTAATTTTGTTCCACCGAACTAACTTTGTCCGATTCTAGAAAAACCTTTTTCCCAGTCTACACGTGATGTAAGCAGTAGGGGGAAGAATACGTGCCCACAAGTTGGTTGGTACGCTACTTTCAGGCTTCTCGATACCCGACAAGTTTGCATCGTCCTGAAGCTTTCATGGCAACACAAGGGGCTTTCCGCGTCGTCTGCGAACGAGTCCAAGAAACGAGCTTTAACGAGGAGCACGAAGGTGCGAAAAACATATCGTATCACTTACGAAACTGAAGCGGGAATTACATACTAGAGGTGTGCTTTATTTGTGATGGTTCAAACGTCCGCCCACAGCCGTGCACAAACACACCGACAGAAGAAACTGAAAAATACAGCGACGAGGGAAGGAAGAGCGGAGGTCGTACCTTCAAAAGAAAAGAAGAAATAAAAAAAAATGAAATGCTGGGGAATGACGAGAAAAGTTTCGAATATAAGAAAATAAATATGAAATAACCCCCCCACCCCCCCCCCCCAAACCTCGCTTCCTCCACCAACAACCCTCGCGAAACACAGCGCTCAAGTTTCGCAAAGTTTTGATTGCGGCAGTCGTGACTTACGTAGTGTATTTTAAACCCTTTCTAAACAGCCATGCAAATGCGTTGGTCTGAAAATACACTCGGAGCATACACTATCTTTTTCTTGCCTCAAGGCTGTCCGTCACCATTTCTGGTAATTTTATGGTCCATGAATTTACTTCTGTCTTGAAAGCTTTCTCTATTTTTTTTTACTCCCAATCTCTGGGCTACCATCGTAAACAAGGACCGGAAATTATTTTCTCAGTTTTAGCATGTTATATATATATATATATATATGTGTGTGTGTGTGTGTGTGTGTGTGTGTGTGTGTTTGTGTTTGTGTGTATCGTTGTGATACAAACAATAGTCTGATAAAAAGTATGGCAATGGTAAAAAAGTTAAAAGGCCTATGTCTTTCTTGGGACGAATCTGAAAACTAAATAAATTAATACGTACCGTTCACCCATATCTCAATTATAACTCCAGAGATACAATATAAAGTCAAAATAGTCAAAAGTTTAATTGTGAAGCAAGTGTCGGATTTCAAATAAATCGCAACACGACTGCTTTTGTAACTCCAAGAAGCACTTAAGATAAAACTAAAATTAATGTTAAAATAATGTACCTAAGAATTTTACGAATTATGATTTTCAATTAAATGTCTGGTATTTACACAAAAAATAATAATTTGTCTTTTTTTTTTTTTTTAAGTCATATTTGAAATGTGGTTACGAAACCATTAAATATCATCAAAATCTAGAGAAAAAAAAAATTACTTTTAAACAGCCGTATTCGCTTCTGATCGGCGAGGTTCATGCATCGAATCCCGGATAAAGTATGGACAGACGAGCTAGTTTTTAGAAATGAGTTTAGATTACTTTGGTACTTAACCGGCCCCCAACTAAGCGCCAAACAATTTGACTTGCAAAACGTGGAGGACATTACCAATGTATATGTCGGTGAACTCCTGCTTCCTCCAACAAAGCATTCCAACCCTGCTTCATCCTACGTTTTGTAAATGTAACGTTTCAAGGGGGGGGGGGGGGTGGGAGGACACCTACAATACTCATAACATAAACATGTCAACTACAATAATAATATGACCACTTTGCATTGCACAGTCACACGGCCCCAATTTTTTTTATTAATTTTTAAACATTAAATCTTAAAAACTAGTTATTACATATCTTTCACAATGAACTGCAAGAAAAATATTGCATATTTTAAACTTTGTGAAACAAAATTACATTTTTAACTGTTGTTAAAAACCAACAGAATAAAAATTACCTAGTAATTCCAATTAACTGTGGCACTTTGTTTCGGCGCCTTTATTTGATGCTAGTAACAGCCACCGACATTCTTCGGGAAATGAGACCGTAAAAAGATTGTGAAACTTTTCATGCTAGCTATAGCCAGTAAGCCTTCAATGAACTCTGGAATAGACGAAATCTCTAGATGTCATCATTGGCAAGACAGCTCACCCCCCCCCCCCTTCCGATACCCCTTTTCCCTTCTACAAAACAAACATCCTGCCATTGTCCACACAAAAGCTATTCTTGCAAGTGTAGATTTACAAAATGTGTTCTTGTGAAACTACAAAAGTCTGCACTTTTACAAGAACAAATGCAGGTACAGAAGCTGTATACAGTGTACACGATATCGTTCACCGGATTATTAAGCCCCGAAAGAAAAAGAATGCCATTGACGCTCAATTGAGATGGGGAGGGAACAAGAATGGGCTTGGTCCCTTGACAAGATTATTGTTTAAATATCTTACACTATTTTTCAATCATTATAGCTTGAAATAATGTTTGTAATGCACTCTGATCTCCACACTTATATTCTGTGAATGTATTAATTTTAATAGTATTTTTAATTTAAATTTGAGCGTAAACGAATATATTAAGCGTAAACGAGGTCAACTAACAAATTGGAAATTTCGGTTTATTTTGTATATTTGGTAGCTGAAAACTTAATGCATGAATTTTTCGAAAACGGCAGGGTTCGGAGGAATGACATTGCATAGGTTTTTCGTTTACCTGAATGTGGTGATTCATGATCTGTGAATTAAAAAAATCAATAATTCTTCGGAATCACAAACTTTACCGCAAAATCAGGGTTGCAACCCCTATTATTCCCATTAACTAATTTCATAATAGGGGCAGACGTTCGCACATCTCTGTCCATTCACACATTATCGAGAAGCTCGTGGTTAGATTGTAATAACGTTTGGTTAAATGTATAATTATCTCGTTGTTCTGCTCCAACTTCAAGGTGGAGTACCGTCCTTGAGGGAAGATAATGTCGTAGGCATTTTCTCCTTATTTTTTTTCGACGAGTACGGAGGCCAGGTTTGTTAATGAAATTACGTAACATTCTGTATAATTGGAATGTTACCTTAAGTGTTTAAAAGCGTGCCTCAAAATTTCCCGATGGTATAAAAACCTTTCTGTAGCCCCCTGAACCAGAAAATCTGCTTCAAAGGAAATAATTTGAACGCTGGCTGTCTTGTTTAAACAACAGACCTACTGCACGAACATAAAGACGTTACACGAACATAACATATGTTCTTCCATTTATAAACAAGCAACAAAAATTGTTTTGGAACCGCACAAATCATATGCCACATATTACTTCCTTTGTAGCTACTTGTGAGTTAGGTTGGTGGTTATAACGTTGGAAGCACATTTGGAACACGAGTAAGAGTCGACTTTACTTCGTATTTTGATCCACACAAACTCGCCCTAACCAAGACGGGTCTTTCAACAGAAAGAGGGTGGCCATTTTGGATTATAACGGGGGGCCTAAACTTTTTTTAAGGCTGACTACTATCATAACGAATTTTTTTTATGGTTTTGCTATTGCAAGGCTTAGATTATTTCGACAAAATCTGCAAAACCATGCCTTACGCAGTACTCGAACCACGCACTCGAAAATAAAACTCTATTACAAGCTTCAACGAAAATTTCACACATCCGAGATGGCAGCGACGATGATTTTACTCCTTCCAAGCGAACCGTGGTTGCCTTGTAGCTATATACGCAAGTATAGGCTATTCACGACAAAATGAGCACTTTTGAAAGCCCTCTCATTTGGAACAATAGTCAATAAATAGGGGTAGTGAAATTTCGCGAAAAAATTTGCAGACAAGTTACATTTAAAAACACTGTAGGGTCGTCTACCTATCGTGATTGGATGAATTATTTTTTTTGTAAACGTATTAACTGTCTGAACTAATCACGTACGAGCCGTACCGATGTTGCCAAATTCTAAGTGTCCCGGTCAGTTATGAAAACTCCTTGTCAAGTAGACAACAACCAATGACAATATACAAACTGCTGTTGGGTGCTTATAGTATTGAAGTGTACCGTCTACTCATCGTTTCGCGAAAAATCATTAGCTCTATTAAATAAATATATTTTATTTTAGCCCTAGACGTTAACTTCCGAGTGCGATGGAAACTACACACTGTGTTTATTACTTACATAGTAACATTTATTTAAAAAGGCTGTTAAAGGATTTAAAAAATTCCTGAAACAAATAAGCAACGAGGACCTCAAAAGTGCTCACTTAAGAGTGAACAGCCTATAGTTATGTCTCATCCAACTTTCCCAGAGGCCACACACACACACACACACACACGTGTTGTATACACATTATCAGGTGATACATCGACATTTTTTCCAAGCTACCTGCGTTCATCATGATATAAATTACTCATAATTTGTAAGTTAACGATTTCATACGACCCTAGATGTATAATGGCTTTTCGGTGTGATAGAAGATGAATTCTTTAAGAGGAAATTACAAATTTTTAAAAAAATCAATAAATGCAGTAAATAGAGCGGAACCAGAGCACTCGCTGTACTCTCCTTATGATGAAGTTCACACATAGTTAATATTATCAAACCATTTTGTCCGGATCTTGAAGTTAAATAAAAAAGTAAAACAACTGTCAATTTATTTGGCACTGTGGAGATTATGCCTAGAAATTTCTCTAACTGGCAAGCTATTTAAAACGTCCTTGGAGGTGTGTCTGCGCCGAATGTCGATTGTAACCAGTTTAACCCTTTGAGGACAGCACAAATGTACTGGTATTGAGGACAAGATTGAAGTGAGCTGCCTATATTTTTCACTTCAGCAATATCAATTGTGTTGGTCAGTGTATGTTCACGTAACATCGTCCTATTGGTCCTGACTACACCGGGCATGCTTACTGTGCCCTGCAGCGTTTATTATTGGCTGGCTGTCGGCCAATAAAGTCACGCGTCGACTGTGTGCCAGTTAATGTTTCCCGACGGAGTTTTTACAAGAAATTAAATGTTGAATAATTGTTTTTTTTTTAATTTTATTCCGATATAGTTTAGTGAATCGGTAAAACAATAAAAGTGTTAGTTTTGTCTCCAAGAGCAAAGAACTTTCCACATAAACATAACCCTGTATGTATACGTGCATACTCCTCAAAGGGTTAAAGTCCAGCACGCCCTGGGTTCAGGGAACGAGGAGTGTTCCGCCCATCAAGGTCAACCAAACCATTTCTTTTTGTCTCTTTCTCCTCCACTCGAATAATACAATAACTGCGGGGGAAGGCAATCTCTTAATTACAACTGCATCGTTCTTCCTCATGGTAGCTAGAGTACGGGAACGTCACCCCCTCCCCCCTCTCTCTTTCACTACCCAAGTCCGGACATTTGGGGAAGAGGCTGATGGGAGCTTCTCAGGAGAATATCTTCAGCTGATGACTACCGGCTATAAAGCTTATCCTTCCTTCTCCCAGCCCTTCTACGACTCTTCATGATAAACCCTCCCTTCCCTTACACACAAAGTGTTTCCCAGAGTCTATTCTCTACTCCAGTTCCTGTTTCTCTATAGTCCAGAACAGAGAAGTCACATGCCAGGAAAAAAAAAAATCTTCGTAAAAATTCACTCTGCAAATGCTATATTAAAGAAAAAAACTTTATTTTGTAATTACCTCTGAATTCTTAAAAAGTGAGCTTACAAAATAAATACTATTTTGTGTAATCACTCAAAACAAATCCTGCCAAAAAGTGGAACATTTTGTTCAATGACAGTTCCAGCTACAAAGTAATTTTTCTTCGCTTTATAGATTACTAGCTTTCTGTCCGCAGCTTCACCCGCGTCTACTGCACAAGCAGCTACTAATTTCCTTTTCCGAAGGACCTCTATGAACACCACATCAGTGATTATGTCACCCGGTGACATCAAGCTGCCTGGCGAGGTTACTCTGGAGAAGGCCACTTAGCCTATAATCCATTCACGGTTACTTCACACGTTTCCAAAGATCTGTTAAAGTTATACTTCCAGGATATACTTCCGCCTTGTGCAAACTAAGTTTAAATAAGTCTAGAAAATCACACCAATCACAAAAAAAATTTATCGAAAAACATATAACGTTACCCTACTCCAGCCCTCACTCATTCTACCAGTCTCACCACACCCCTTTCCCATATCCACCCCTAGATATTATTAAATCCAGAAAAATCGCAAGAAATTTCTAAAAATCGAAGCACATATAACGCTACACTACCCTAACCCTTGCTCATTCTACCACCTTCGCCTCACCCCCTCTCCTCGCCCACTCCCCGGCAATTAATATAAAATATCGCTACAAATAAAAAAAAATTGAAGAGCATAATACTGCACTACCCTATCTCTTACTCAACCCATCACCCTAACCAACCACCCACCCCTCACAGCAATCCACCAATCCACGAAAATTCGAGAATGATAGCAAAAAAAATCGAAAAATTTATGCAAAAAAATCTAAGAACAAATAACGTTAACCTCACACTCATCCCAACATAGTAACCTCTTCCCTCTCAACCCCACCCCCTAGCAATTATTACAAAATATAGAAATATCACAAAAAAATTTCTAAAAATCGAGGAACATATCATGTTACCCCACACCCCCACCCACTCAACCCCGTCGCCCTAACCATAAACCCCTAACCTACCTTCCAGCGTTATTGCCATAAAAAAAAAATCGAAAAAAAAAATGCAAAGAAATTAATTCTAAAATTTAAGGAAACTCTTACATTGATGAACCCCGGCCACCATGTTGCTTGTTGACGACCTTGATATTGATTCCAAAAACCGTCAAAATTAAAAATTTAAAAAATTGTATAAAAATCTATTGAAACTAATAACAGTTTCGGAACGCATTAGATCACTGACTCCGACACCCATGTTGAATGCCGGTAGTCTTTACCTTGACTGTAATGATCTTAAACTCGAAAATCGAGAAAAAAATGTTTTAAAAATTGAATAAATAAAAAAAAATTGTAGAACATATTACGTGACTGACTCCAGCACCCGTGTTGAATGTTGGTAGCTGTAACCATGATTCCATTGAGCTTGAACTCAAAATCAAGAAAAAAATCTTTAAAAATCTTTAAAAATGAGAAAAATTATCGATGAAAAATTATATAGGTCTACATATTACAACAAATCAAGTTGGATGTGTGCGACACTGAGGGTTCGACTCTCATAAAGAAGGCACAGCACAGCCAACCCTAGTATAACGATCAGCAGCCGACTGAATCCCCAACTCTTTACTTCAATGGTTATATATCCGATCAATCTTCCAACCTACAAAACGAATTACTGATTTTACATAACACACGCATCTCCCACCCCTACACATGTCCCAGGCCATCACACACGTCCCGTCGCTCCACTTCCCTCACAATTTACTTAACAGCCGCCATCAACATCCACACAAGCCATCAATACACCCCCCCCCCTTTTTTTTCTGGTTCACCGTAGTTTGTCCCTCTCACCCTACACCCACTCTAACACGCCTCATAGGTCTCTCATCCCGTCATTAGCATTTGCTGTCTCGTCATAATCACCTAACGAATCACTACCTACCGATGCAGCAAGAGGTATTGACGGCAACACTTAAACGTATTCAGGATACAACATAAAATGTGCAGACACCGGCCAGCCAATCACGTGAGGTGGAGCAGCTAAAGTTTGATGGAAGGATTGGTATTGGAATTGCGGTGCTGATTGTGATTGCTGTACTGATTGCGGTGCTGATTGTGATTGCGGTGCGAAGTGTGGTGCTGATTGCGATTGCGGTGCTAAGTGCGGTGTGTGTGTGTGTGTGTGTGTGTGTGTGTGTGGGTCGCAAGTTAAGATAAATTCAATCTAATTTAAAATAAAATTATATAGTCCTACCGCCAAAAGCTGAAAGGCGAACATTTTATTTAATAATCTCGCTTTAAAAAAGTATGTATATACAGGTCCCTCGGTATATTTCATCGCTTCCAGGGTAAACTGTATTAACACTTTGCAGTAAAAGTGTGCAGGAACGGCGGTCTCCCACCAAGTTACGCCATCCGTCGATACACAACTTGGGCTTTGCACTGAACAATGCAGCACCACGGCAGGCCCCCGCCATGCTTCCCAGTCGGTCGTCCCATGAAAAAATACTCTTCGTACAGACCACCCTCTCATGCGGGTGAGCATTTTGAACAAGGTGAAAACTCGATCGCAGAGTCGACACTGGCGATAACAAGTTAACGACCATGGAGCCGCAACTAACTTCTGAAATAAAGTACCATAACGTTAACAGCTTCTCAGTGGTATGTTACTGTACACCGAGGTACAGGCTGTTTAAGGTTAGTTCAGCTCTTTTGAAATCAACCTTTGAAAAATGTCACTGTGCCTGCCCGCACGTATGTTAATGGGCACACTGAGTACCAAACACACAGTAAAGTTGGCAACGAAAGAGGGGAAAGTAGTTAAATGCATTAACGTCGAATTAAAAGTGTTTGGTAAACATTTGTAAATATTGAAATTATTTACTTTAAGGTCTGCATTTTCAATTCGTATATGTGTAAGAATCAATGAATTTGTAAAATATTTACTTTCATAATAATCACAGTTTTACTCCGTCGACACATGAATAAAATGTTAATCCCATTGCAATGTTAAGATTAAATGTAATGGTAGAATATACAACGTACAAACAAGAAAACCTTGAGCAGTGTTTTTAAAAGCGCTCAGTTTACCACGAACAGCCTATAACTCCATATACTGCAGAAACGACGAGTGTTCATAGGTCTTTTATTCCACTCAGAATTACTTTACTGATTACCTCCGTTGCACCATATCTCTGTGAATCGCCGGGTATTGTTCGCGTGTTATGTGAACACCACAAACGCACGTGTTTTCAATATGTAACAGGAAAATAACGCATTTGGTAAAGGTTTTTTTCTTCTTTTTCTTCTTCTTCTATCTGAGAGAGGTTTCGAAAATAGCCCCCTTAATGCAATTGTTAGTTGTCGAATCATTATAGTTTTCCAAATATAACTCAAATTCCGACACAAGAGTGTTATAGGCCGGTTCAAAGTGTTTAATTAGAGTCTAAGCGCGGCATACTGCATTTCTGTTACAAGGTACGAAAGGAACAAAAACCACTTTCCCTCTGCAGTTTATGGTTTAAAACTGTTTATTACATGAATGTTCACAGTTTCGCTTGAATGAACAAAAATATATCTACAAGTCTGAGCTCTATTTTCAACAAAATTCAGTGTGTCAATACTCGCTCACCTGTTTATAAATCGCATTCGTATTGAATCAGTACGTTCTGCAAACCATACAGATTGCATTGAATGCAATTTGACTGGAGAAAATATCTAGGAGCAAAACCTAGTATGCTGCATGGAGAATTCCGGTAACTAAGACTTTTGAGTGTTATATTTTGAAAACTATAATGTTTTGACAACTAATAACTGCATTAAGGGGGGCACTTTTCGCAAGTTCTTTCAGATAACCAAATAAAAAAAGGTGAAATATCATCTTAACATGTTAAATGTCGCGATATATATATATATATATATATATATATATATATATATATATATATATATATATATATATATATATATCAAGAATTGATCGCGTATACAAAAACTAACGTCAAATTGCCCTACTTTGGAAATAACAAAGCATACAAAGACGACATTATTATTTTAGACTCACTCAAGTACACATAAGTCAAGAATAACGACTTAATTATTTGTAAAAGAAAAAAACAGAAGCAAGTTTTAGGACAAAATAAAATGCCAAAGGTGTAAGCTACACAAATGCGAGTTATAATCCATTATAATATTTCTACCACAGCTGCGAAATGAGGAGAAGTAATTTTCATTAGCAGGATATTAAATCTAATTTTCGCGGACATTAATATCACAGTACGAGGAGAAGGGGGGGGGGGGAAACTTTCGCGGGAACTGCAAGCAAAAATAAAAAAAATTTCCCCCACTTTGCCTAGATTAAAAAGCGTGTTGCGACAAACGAATTCTAGTTACAAAGCTGCCGTCAGCGGCGACTTTTCGACTGGATTTAGAGGCCGCCTGGAGTAAAACAACAAGAATAAAAATCGCTAAAAGAGGAAGACGAGACACGACGCACCTGAGAGGAACTTGAAAGAGAATAAAGCCTTCTACCGACACCAGAAACGTATGGCTTAATCGTGCCTTGCAGTCACCGAAAAGGTAAAGTTCATTTCTAATGGATCCCCGCGACATTCAGGGCATTTCAATTTATTTCAATATTTTGTGAGTACGTAAATTGACTGCATCCTTTTCCGAAGATAAGCCTAAGAGAAAACACAATTAACAAAAGAAAACAGAAACCATGCTAATCCCAAGAAATGAACAACAAAACGTTACCAATATACACGAATAATATAGCAGTCAACAGTAGAGAACCAACAAGCGAAACGTAACAAAATGGACAATAAGTATGACACACAACAACTGTGATGAACACCAATGAGTAAAAGTTTATTTCCGATCTAACATATAAAAGCACACACACACATACACACACACACTGGGGAACGAAACACTTAAACCTGATACGTGCGAAAAAAAAAAAATCATTTCGCAACACACAACAAGACAATAAATAATAAAACACGACACAGCGAACACATAAAAGGGAAAATACAATTCCCCTGTAACTGTGCGTGGAAAATAATAAAAATATTTTAAATGTAAAATTTAATTATAAATTACAAATTTTCAATGCCGAAACCCACAAATAACTCAAATCTCGTGCGAAGGGGGGGGGGGGGGAAGAGAAGAGTTTCATTGTCAATGAATGTTTATATGAAAATTATCTACGTGGACACGACAAAGAGCGTAGAGAAACGAGAAATTGCAATACTTAAAACAAAAATGAAACTCAGATGACTTGAACAAGGTGATAGTAACGAAACTTCACTACAGGCGATGAATCAAGGGGCCACGATGTTTGGTAGCCCGAAATGTCCCCTTCTTCAAGTGACACTCTGGGCGCATTACACGATCGTAGAAAACCAGCAGCCAAATAAGTGGGGAAATCTTTCGAACTAAGAGACTACAAATCATACAGAAAAAACTCACTACAGGCGATGAATCAAGGGGTCACGATGTTTGGTAGCCCGAAATGTCCCCTTCTTCAAGTGACACTCTGGGCGCATTACACGATCGTAGAAAACCAGCAGCCAAATAAGTGGGGAAATCTTTCGAACTAAGAGACTACCAATCATACAGAAAACTCACTACAGGCGATGAATCAAGGGGTCACGATGTTTGGTAGCCTGAAATGTCCCCTTCTTCAAGTGACACTCTGGGCGCATTACACGATCGTAGAAAACCAGCAGCCAAATAAGTGGGGAAATCTTTCGAACTAAGAGACTACCAATCATACAGAAAACTCACTACAGGCGATGAATCAAGGGGTCACGATGTTTGGTAGCCCGAAATGTCCCCTTCTTCAAGTGACACTCTGGGCGCATTACACGATCGTAGAAAACCAGCAGCCAAATAAGTGGGGAAATCTTTCGAACTAAGAGACTACCAGTCATACAGAAAACTCACTACAGGCGATGAATCAAGGGGTCACGATGTTTGGTAGCCCGAAATGTCCCCTTCTTCAAGTGACACTCTGGGCGCATTACACGATCGTAGAAAACCAGCAGCCAAATAAGTGGGGAAATCTTTCGAACTAAGAGACTACCAATCATACAGAAAACTCACTACAGGCGATGAATCAAGGGGTCACGATGTTTGGTAGCCCGAAATGTCCCCTTCTTCAAGTGACACTCTGGGCGCATTACACGATCGTAGAAAACCAGCAGCCAAATAAGTGGGGAAATCTTTCGAACTAAGAGACTACCAGTCATACAGAAAACTCACTACAGGCGATGAATCAAGGGGTCACGATGTTTGGTAGCCCGAAATGTCCCTTCTTCAAGTGACACTCTGGGCGCATTACACGATCGTAGAAAACCAGCAGCCAAATAAGTGGGGAAATCTTTCGAACTAAGAGACTACCAGTCATACAGAAAACTCACTACAGGCGATGAATCAAGGGGTCACGATGTTTGGTAGCCCGAAATGTCCCCTTCTTCAAGTGACACTCTGGGCGCATTACACGATCGTAGAAAACCAGCAGCCAAATAAGTGGGGAAATCTTTCGAACTAAGAGACTACAAATCATACAGAAAAAATTCACTACAGGCGATGAATCAAGGTGCCACGATGTTTGGTAGCCCGAAATGTCCCCTTCTTCAAGTGACACTCTGGGCGCATTACACGATCGTAGAAAACCAGCAGCCAAATAAGTGGGGAAATCTTTCGAACTAAGAGACTACCAATCGAACAAAAAAAAACCCGTTCCAGATAGTGACGCAGCAGATGAGCGAATGGATACGGCCCGCGTCAAAGAAAAATCCCTTTTATTTCACTTCTGTACATTTGTCGCTTACGTATCCCGGTTCGGTCACGCACCATTTTGTGAGTCGAAGTGTTGCAATAGTGTTGATGTACACCTACTTGCGTCCATAGGCTGTTCAAGGTAAAATTAGCACTTCTGAAAGCCCTGCTTAAAAGCTACTTGTATGCACGTTGTGTATTCTTCCGCCTTATGTAAAATTAACGTTGCCATGTGCCTCATCACTTTATTCATACGTCGGTCAAGTGAAACTGAGAGAAATTATTAGAAAAGGAAAATTTCACAAATGTGCTTATTTTTACGTTTCAATAGGCCTACATCAGAAGAAAAAAAAAACAGAAAACGAAAGAAATAATTTAAGTCATTAAAATGGTTACCTAACACTTTTTATCCAACTTCAAGATATGGAACTATTTTCACTCCATCGTTACCAACCTTACTGTGATCTAAAAAGTGCTCCCTTTATCGTAAACAGCCATTATATTCTATTCGCGCTTTCTCACTCGTTTAGAATTAAACCTTTGAAAACTCACACAATGTATGAAGTGTTTGGTTGTTTCGTAGTTATGTTATCTATCACAAGCTCCTATACTTGTGTTAATATAAAAGTGCCATATTTTTATTTAAATTGCAATTTAAATTATATTTTATGTATAAATTATAATATTTCATTTATATCTAATATGAATACAGACAGCGAGAAAATATGCGTTTTGGGAAATTGTTCCCATGCAAAAATATTATTACACTGAGTGCGCACGAATGCGGTGCGTTGTCCCTTTGGTGTAATTTTCTAGACCCAGACAACCTTTGTTTGCTTGCGGCGGAGGAATATCCTGGAAGTAGAACTTAAGCAGGGCTTCGGAAGAGTTTGGAAGTAACCGTGAACAGACTACATGGTACTTTTTGCTACCAGCAAACAATGCTGCGCGCACAAAGAAGTTACTCGTCAGCCATTCATAAACGAGAGCTGTAGTAACTTTCACAAATCAGCTCCCCGTCGAGAAGTCTCTGAAAGCAGTCGGTACTGATCCCTCCCTTTCTACAGCACTGGCCAGTAATATCGTCACTGTGCAACACGTTGTCATGAACTCAAATTAAATCATAAAAGGGGGGATAAAAAGGATGGGGAATTATAAGTAAGTTAAGTTGAAGAGAAGATTAATTATTTAGTTTGGCCAGGGACGTTTACTCATACACACTTTAAATTACAGTTTCAGATGTTGCAGAAAAAAAAAAAATTATGGTGTGCGTAGGATCATTGGTCGTTGAGCTTCGCAGTGGGCAGTACACACCAAAAATTACGTACACATGCGTAGTGTGCAAAAATGTGTAAACTAGTTCTGAATGGGTTAACATAGCTTCCCAGCACAATAGCTGATATTTTAATGAAGCTGGCCGAGCGGAGAGAAGAGATATAAGGGTACGAAAGGTGGTTGAGAGATAGATAAGCTGAAGCATGTTACATGGGAATAACCACGTCTCGCACCTGGACAAGCTGGCCGCCGACTCCGCCTGTATTCGTGACCGCACAGTCTGCCGTCAAGTCGCAGACTGCAACCTAACCTCTCTCGTACTCGCGGCCCAGTCTACACTGCCTCCCCCCCCCCCTTCACATTCATGCGTGTTATTATGTAACTCACTGTGATTGGTCCCCGTCGTGTCCCGTGGGTGGGAGTTTGCCAGAGGGTTGTTATGATTACTATGAAAAGTACTTAACTTTGCCGGACCCACATATTTTCGTTAACCTCGGCGCATTTCTTTGGTTACTTATAGGTTGCACGTTTGGCTCTATGTTTTGAGTTTATGTTTGATAAACTGTCTGTGGCCTCGTTCCCCGGCGAGTTGTTTATACGGGTGCACAATGAAGCCTTTCGTAACAACGTCTACGATAGGCTGTCCACGATAAAGTGAGCACTTTTGAATGGCACTGTTCCTGCACGCATATATTTTAATGGGCGCACTGAGTAACATTTTCCTAGTACAGTTGGTACCGATGGATGGAAAATAGTGTCATATCTTAACGTTGAATAAAATGTGTTAATTATCCATTTGTAATAAATTCAATTATTTATTTCGCTTTCTGTTTTTTTTTAAATGCATCGAAATATGAAAATGAGCAGATTGGTATAATATTTACTTTTTTAACATTTTCACAATTTTACTTGACCGACCACATGAATAAAGTGACGAGGCCCATGGCGATATCATTTCACATAAGACGGAAGAATACAAAACGTGCATACAAGTAGATCTTATGCAAGGCTTTCAAAAGTGCTCGTTTTACCGTGAACAGCATATGGATACGGTTAGTGAACGGACTCTTCTGTGCCGGCAGGTCAGACGCTGGACGGTGACAACAGTGAAATCCAAATGATAAAATAATACGCAGAAGTCGAAGACGCGTCGGGCAAGTCAGGGAGAGTCCATTAATGCTATACGAAGGGGTAGGGTTGCTCAGTTCTATCAGCGACAGCGTCCGAGTGCGGTTGTGGGAGAGCTGCACCGTCCGTGCATATTAGGCTACCTGTCAAAGAAAAAAAAACGAAGTCTCGCAGCGCGGTATTTAACAGCGTGGTAGTAGAGAGCGATATCATCAGTTTGGTGTGTACAGAACCAGTAGTGTCACGTGGTTTTTCTCCCTCTAGCGGCGAGCGCTCGGGAGAGCCCTTCCCCTACACTGCCACCTCTATGTTCCCTCCCTCACAGCTGCACGAAGATTATTTTCTCATTTGAACTTTACTACAACACGCGACACGGCGCCAATTTGTCGGAACGTGCTGCCAGAGTTCGCGACGCAGTGTTACGAAGACATCCCGCTGTGCACGCTACAGTTTTTTAAAACAAAGTTGGAAAAGCAGGTCACAAGAAGGTTTATTAAACACACGGTCAAAACAACGAGCCGCTTCGGCAATCTAACAAACTAAGAAATGCGCGAAGTTAAACAGAACATGTGGGCCCAGCAAACCTCACGAGATACTTCCTAAACACTAACAAACTACTGGGAAACTCCGCCCTCGGTGCACAGCGAGTACCAATAGGAAGAAATTTCGCAAACGAGCACGTGGGGTGGGGGCGAGAAGTGTGAAGGGTGCCATGGAGCCAGCCAATGGTACAGTCGGCGACAGGTCGCCGGAGCAGCCAGTTGGGGTTCCAGCCAGAAGGTCGGGGCGGCGAGTCTCGGACCAGACAATGATGAGTGCTATTCCTGCTATGCTCCTATCCGTTTCCTAAACTTACACTATACCCTTCTCCTTCTATTTCTAATTGGCCAGTCAGTTAATTACAATGATGTTGTAATTCTATCTTTTTATACAGTCAAATAACTTAGTACAATTTAGCTTCACTATTCTTCTTATATACTATAATCGTTCCTATCTTACCCCCGCCAAGCTTATCAGATGACGTTAAGGTCAACTTAAAACAACAGGAAAGTTCCGCTTCTGCGCGCGTAGTCACTCTACGGCAAGACGAAGGGCGCGGTCTTAAATTAAGGTTTCGGCTTCGCGCCTTTTGTAGAAATTCGTAGTTTCCATGTCATAATTTCAGTTTCAGAGGTATTACTGGAAACGTTAGATTGTAGAAAAGTTCACAATTTACTAGTTGTTTAACATGTTTGTATCTAATTTTCACTGTGAGCACTTTTGAAATCAATCTTAGGAAAAAGTCACTGCCCACGCCTGCATATATTTTTACGGAAGCACTGAGCGACATGCGCCCAGTAAAGTTGGTAATGATTGATGGGAAATAGTTCCATATCTTAACGTCAAATAAATAGTCTTAGGTAACCATTTGTGAAAACAAATTATTTCTTTTCCTCTCTGTTTTTTTACAGCGTCTAAGTATAAGAATGAGCAGATTTGTAACATATTTACTTTTCTAATAATTTCACAGTTTCGCTTGACCGACGCATGAATAACGTGATGAGGCCCGTGACAATGTTAATCTTACATAGGGCGGAAGAATACACAACGTGCATGCAAGTAGATCTTAAGCAGGGCTTTCAAAAGTGCTCATTTTACCGTGAATAGCCTATAAAAGAACGCAGAAAAAATTCAACAACTTATAAAATGTAAATGTTCTATAACCATACATTATAGCAAAGGGTGTGAAGTCGAGGGTTAAGGGAAATGGTGCACGAAATCGTATCTTTGTATAATTTTTGTCACAATTTGTTTTCCAGAGGATTTTTCGAAATTTTTGGTTCTACAAGACGTAAATAACCATTTTGAACATCTTATTACATGGTTTAAAATTGCCTAGGTTTGTTATTCTCGGAGCTCTGAATGAAGATAAGAAAAAAATTCTTTTCATTTCTTCCATCAGTGCTCTGAGAATCAAGAAGGCAGTGAAAATCTAACAACGTAAAAAGGTGTTGAATATTATTATTTACGTCTTGTCGAGCCAAAAATTTCAATAAACTCTTTGGAAAACGATTTATGTCGAAAATCGAGTGCATATACTGCTTTCATGCACAATTCCCCTTAAGGTGGCCGCCTGGGTAGGACGCCGAGAGGTTAGCAGAGCTCCAACAGAAAACGTTTTATTAAAAAACCTTCCAACGTGTCTGAGTGAGGTCTAACTTACGAATAGCATCTAAGAAACGTGACGCGTCTGCATGCGTTTTTCAGTTCCTCCATTTCTCTCTAACGCATGATTTTGTGATAGTGAAAGTGGCTCAAATGGGTGCTTTCAATGTCATTTTTAGATCTGAACGTTCCTATACAAAACATTAAAAAAGGAATCGGGACGTGCGACAGATCTATATTTTTATTACTACGTCGTAAAATGGAAGTCACATAGAGGAGCGCTATCGACGGCAAGACTGCACGCCAGTTCAGTGCTTTGCGCATAGGGACGATGAGAGAGTTGATTCGCATGTCTCGAGCTCCCCTAGCGCTACCACGCTTTTAAAGGCTGTTCACGATAAAGTGAGCACTTTTGAAATAACCGTATAAAAATGTCACTACTCCTAAATTCATATATTTTAACGAGCGCACTGAGTGGCATGCGCCAAGTTGAGTTGGTAACGATAGATGGAAAGTAGTTCCATATCTTATCGTCGAATAAAAAGCATTTGGTAACCTTTTGTGATAACTTAAATTATTCCTTTCGCTTTCTGTGTTTTTTTAATGCATCGAAATACAAAGATGACCAAATTTGAAAATACTTTCTTTTTCAATAATTTCACAGTTTCGCCTGATCGACACATGAATAAAGTGATGAGCAATTTTAATTTTGCATAAGTGGGGGGGGGGGGGGTTATGCAATGTGCATACAAGTGGATTTTAAGCAGAGCTTTCAAAAGTGCTCATTTTATCGTGAACAGCTTATACGTCTCAGACGTGCAAAATTCCTTCAACCAGGCGATCACCTTAAGGTCGTCGGGCCTCGCCACGTCGTTAACGGAGGCTACTCCCTTCGGCCGGCGATGGCTTTGTGTTGTCGGAACCCGCAAGCTCGCCGGATGAACCAGCTCCTGTGGGATACTGCGCGCAATGTCGCAATGTCTCTCTCTCTCTCTCTCTCCCCCCTAATTAGGAGCGCCTTCCCTGCCCTTCAAGCTAAGGCGCCACCGAGCCTGCGGGCGCCACACACAGACCCGGGGTTAATGATGCGGCCCGGCAGATAAGCCCCAGCAAAGGCTTGCCGCAGGTGTATAATGCCCACTGCCCACTCGGGAACCCTTCAATCAGCATCCACCCACGTCTAGAGGTCAGTTCGCGAAATATCGTGTGTTTATAGTCTATATGCGGTTACTTCACACATTTTAAAATCAAACCTTGGAAAAATCACCCCATGTATGGCATGTTCCGTTGTTTCATTAATATGACATATATCACTACCGTTTTATGCTTCTGTTAACATAAAAGTACGTCATTTTTTGTTCACTTGAAATTTTACCTAACATTTTTATCTATAATTTTTAATATTTCATTTTTAATTAATATGAATTAAAACCGCGAGAAAATAGGTGTGTTGACAATGTCTAGCAAGAACTACATCTTATGTAAAATATTACGTAAGTGAGTGCGCAAGTATGCAACACGCTGCAAGAACCGGAGGAATATCCTGGAAGTAGAACGTTAGCAGGGCTTCAGAAAAGTTGGAAGTGACCATTAATGGACTATAATAGACGACTACGTAGTACTTGTACATAAAATATGTATATATATATATGTATAGTGTATGTACTCCTATTTATGTTCAACCAATCACATAATACTAAAAAAAGTCAACTTCATTTGATACACTTACCAAGACCAACCTTAACGACCCAAGGATGTGTGTGTCATTGGCACGAACAACAATGTTCCTTTTAGACCTGACAATAAACAAACCGCGGTCGAGACGGGTCCCATAAGAGATTCATATCATAAAAGCTTCTGTGGATAAAATTAAAAAATAATAATTTGATATACTTACATTTAAGAAATTAAGATTTGATCTTACCTGCCTAATACTTGCGTTATAAAATTTTTAAAAATACAACAAGGCCTATGTAACAAATAATGTAATACACAACTAGTATGAAAATTATATAAAACGTTATTTGCAAAATAACGACACGTCAATAGGTCACGTTTTATATCTTTTAATTACGGTTTTTACTGTACTTACTACTAAAGCCTTTTCTAACTTCTTTTTCACCTATTAAGTTGAACCCTGAATACGTTTAAAATATTTCGCTGTAACAACTAATGTGGTTTATTATTGTTGTAATTCCTAAGTTAAACGTACACAGATATGCTGACGAGAAAAAATAACGATAAAAAATTTACTACACAAAGCGTTTACAGATTGGACAGTACTCACACTAAAATCAAATAATACACACTCCCACATCGGGATTTCGCAAATAAACTTCAGAACACTCTAGACGCCAAATACGTATAAATTTTAGTTACGTTTTGTACTGAATCACAGTTAACGAGAAACGCCTTCGCCGACTCTCAGTCAATTGCAAACATTCAAGTAACAATAATGCGGAATGTCGTGCCATGTGTTCTGAGATAGAAATACAGAATACTTATAAATACAGACGTGAAACAGCTCCTTCTACCGTCAACTCCTGCAGCACACACCAGCAAAATGGCGTCAGTGGTCAGAAAATATGTCGGAATGCGGTTCGCACAACCAGTACCTGGTAACTCACTTGCTAACCGGCAGCTCATTCAATAGGTAATGTCTCTCAGCACGTAATATCCAATCAGACAAAAGATAACGTTTCGCAGCACGTAGTCGCCAATCAGATGAAAGGCAGCGTCTCGCAGCAGGTAGTTTCCAATCAGACAAAAGATAACGTTTCGCAGCACGTATTCGCCAATCAGACGAAAGGCAGCGTCTCGCAGCACGTAATATCCAATCAAAGATAAGATTTCGCAGCACGTATTAGCCAATCAGACAAAAGGTAATGTTTGGTAGCACATAGTAGCCAATCAGACGAAAGGCAATGTCTCTCAGCACGTAATATCCAATCAGACAAAAGATAACGTTTCGCAGCACGTATTCGCCAATCAGACGAAAGGTAATGTTTCGTAGCACATAGTAGCCAATCAGAGGAAAGGCAACGTCTCGCAGCAGGTAGGATCCAAACAGACAAAAGGTAACGTTTCGCAGCACGTAGTAGCCAATCAGACGAAAGGTAATGTTTCGTAGCACATAGTAGCCAATCAGAGGAAAGGCAACGTCTCGCAGCAGGTAGTACCCAATCAGACAAAAGGTTTCGCAGCACGTAGTAGCCAATCAAACGAAAGGTAATGTTTCGTAGCACATAGTATTCAATCAGACGAAAGGTAATGTGTCGAAGTTCGTAGTAGCCAATCAGATGAAAGACTGCTCCCAGAGGATACGCCAACAGTAAAGGTACCATATGTATACTTAACTATTCTGGGTTATGTTTGGCCGGTCACTGGACAGAAGAAAATGAACAAAGAGCTGATGCTTGAGTGAGCATAAGATTGTGAATTATAGCCTACATGTCCGTAGTTTTGCACACACTGGTAAAATGACGTATAGACTTTTCGCGGTAATGTAAGTACTTTTTGACATCAACTTTTTAAAAAAGACCATGTTACTGCGTACACACTGCATTCGTACTCCTAGTAAAATAGTTCAAACACTTGGCATTGTATTGCGAGAGTTATGTTCAAAATTATAAGACATCATTTTTTCTTTATATACATTCAAAGTTTAAAAAGTTTTGGGCGGCTCTTAAGTTCGGCGTCTTGAGAGCCGATGAGGGTGAAGTGAGGTGAGTATGGAGCAGCGTCGGAATGCAATGGCGGGTAAAACGGGAGATCCCCGAGAAAACCCACCGACCAGTAGCATCTTCCGGCACGACTCCCGCTTGCGAAAATCCGGGAGTGGCCCGACCGGGGATTGAACCCGGTTCGCCTTGGTGGGAGGCGAGTAGACCAATCGCTCAGCTACCGCGGACCCTCTATAGTATATTAGAGTTCGAATTGACATACTATAAATGCATTTAGGTTCTTGACAATTCCTTCTTTTTTTTTTTTTGCTTGGCTGATGAAAGAATAAAGTCTAAGCGTAAACAGCATATAGTGAACCAGTGTATCCGTATAAGGGGTAGAAGAAGACGCCTTCCGACCACGAGATACAGTTGTTAACGATTAAGGACTTTTGAAATCAACATTTATAAAAAAAAAAAAACACACTGTCTCCGTGACTGCACATATTTTAATGGGAATACTGACTGCTGTGCTGGTAGTAAAGTTGGCAGCGAAGTATGAAAAATAGTTCCACAACTTAACGTCGTATCAAATGCGTGATGTTTACATGTGTGAACACAGCATTTATTTAATTATAATTTGTTTTTTTTTTTTTCATGCACATGAAAGAAAAAACTGGAATATCAGTAGCATGTTTAACGTTCAAAACAATTACAGTCCAGCCACTACATCACGGAAAACAGTACGACTTACTGAGAATAAAACATATCATGCATGCCCCACTTCAATTACTTGAATGTCAAGCAGATTCTTAAATAAGGATATAACAATTCAGCTGTGTAAGCGACTTAAATCACTACGGGCATGTGTTCCCAACACGATTTGACAGAGACCCAACCCACCAGACTCAACAACGCGAGTAATTCACTTTGCCACCCCAAGCGCACAGAACATGGCGACGAAATGACGTTTGTGTGACAACAGAAAATAATCAAATTAAAACACGCACAAACACGAAAAAAAAAAAAATTATAATTTACTTGGTCGGCTCGTCATTTGTTCTTCGTCAACAGTCACGGAACCAAAGAAAATAACATCGCTACACGAGAGGCGGATGAATTTTCACTTCGTCGTGCACCCGCCTCGCCTGCAGCAACAAACAGGCAAAAAAGGTGTTAAGACTTGAATTTCCGTAAGGGCATAACATTATCAGTTAATAAGTCTGTTCATGTGCAATGGCCTTCTTGAAATTTTCCTCGTTACTAAAAGGCGTTACCAATTAGAGAATTATCAGCAAAACTGAGAATATACCCTCTGCTTCGAATTTAATTTCTTTTTTTTTTTCGCTTTTGAGGGAAAGAAGTCTCTCGCGCGCTCTCTCTCTCTCTCTCTCGCTCTCTCTCACACACACACACACACAACCCCTCCCCCCCATATGATCTAACAATGGGATTTTAAGCAGTGGTGCGCAACCTTTGAAGAACTTTTGTAGCTAAGTCAAACGTAGAGCCCTATACGAGTTTAGTACATATTTAAGTTGTGTGTATGTGTGTTTACTATTATTATGACTACCTTCCTTTACAAAGTTTTTTTGCATCCGGAATGGAAATACTCTTTAAGCATTAAAAATAAAACTCTTAATAGTTTATTTTTAAAACATTTAAATACTAAACTAAACTATAGCAAAATATTTTTCAGTGTTACAAAATATAATCTTCTTCTTTCATATGTACAGTAACTTAAATCGTACTTTTCTGACAATTTTAATAGTGGGTGTACAACTTTTTTATGTACTCTACTCGAAGGCTTTCAACTTCGACCTTAAGGGACCCACCTACCTGCAGATATTTTCGTCGTTTGAGGCAGAGAAGCGCGGGAGCAATAAGGACGACACTGACACACGCATCAAGAGCCGCATCGCCACTACGCGCGCAACTCTCTGAACTGGTCAAGGACCCTTCATTGAACTTTGCCACAGGCTTACGGTAACCACTGAGTCTCATAGATAGAGACCAGAAGAACTAGCGCGTTCGTTGACCTGCAGGCTAGACTCTACAGTTATATGTACATACATGATGATATCAACTGCACATTGGTTGTCTGCTGTAACAGTGGAAGGCGACCAGCATTCTCCAGGGAGTTTCAAATACCTCGCGGGCCAATGGCTAAAGTTAAATAAACGCATGTGTTTTGAACTGTAGCTTGTCTCAAACTGAATCCGCGAATTCTTCAGGTCTCTGCACATAGGGACATGGCTGTGCAGTTTTCTCGTCATGTTGCGTGTAAAGTTTTTTCACAATCAAATTATCACTTCTGAAATCAACCTCAGAAAAAAAATAATTGTCCTTGTCTGCATATATTTTAACAGGCGCACTGAGTGACATGTGCCCAGTAATGGTTGGTAACGATTGAGGGAAAGTTGTTCCACATCTTAACGCCGAATAAAATGTTTTACGTAAACATTTGTAATGACTTTAATTATTTATTTTGCTTTCTTTTTTTTTCTTGTGCATCCAAGTGTAAAAATTAGCAGATTTTTTTTTTAAATTTTCCTTTTCTAATAATTTCACAGTTTTACTTGGCCGACGCATTAATAAAGTATTGAGGCCCACGATAACGTTGCTTTTACGTAAGGCGATAGAATGCAAAACACGCACACAAGTAGATCTTAAGCAGGGCTTTCAAAAGTGTTCATTTTACCGTGAACAGCCTATAGGTATGGGACTTGGTGGCCCTATTATCTTTTTTTCTGGTGGAATGTCAGTGGCAGGGTGCAATGCAGGGCCCTTGGCATACTTTTGTATGTATCTGACATGTATATTTTGAGATACAGCGCTTAAAAAATTCAATTTTTTTGGTAAGCTGAAGTACTCTAAAATGGCGTTTCTAAAGTGTGCAATGCCTTGAAAGCACTCGGAAGCCGTCGTCTGAAATGCGTGTTCTTTACATAGATAAGACCACTGGACGCACGTTTAATAGCTTCGTAGAAAAACGTATATTTCAGACACTTTCTAACGCAGTTCTCGCGCCAGTTAGGCGGGAACATTAAGGCTATTCGATTTCGGGTCATAATTTCAGTTTCAGAGGTATTATTGGAAATGTATGATCATAGAATATCTACAATTTACTAGTTGTTTAAATACGATTTATTTCTAATTTTCACTGTGTATTATTTCCAGCTTACAAAAAGGCGAGAATTTATTGACAAATGCCGGTTGTTCACGGTAAAATGAGCACTTTCGAAATCAACCTTTGAAAAATGCATACATTTCAACGGTCACACTGAGTAGCGTGCGTCCTGTAAAGCTGGTGGCGACGGATAGAAAGAAGTTCCGTAACGTAACGTTAAATTAAACGAGTTTAGGTAAACATTTTTAAATACTAATATGAGCTATTTTGCTTTCTGTTTTTAAAATTCAAATAAGTGTAACAATTAGCCAATTTGGGAAATATTTGCTTTTCAAATAATTTCCACAGTTTCACTTCACCGATGCATGAATTAACACTTTGTAGACTATGCTCGAGTGTAGCTCGAGCAAAGCTAGTTTGAAAATTTATTTGTTGCTCAGAACAAAACTCGCGCGGATTTGCAGTCTTTGTTCTGCTTTTGTTCAACACGACCACACAAGCACACGATAGCGCAGAAACAATGATATTGCTAACAATATAATTTATTTTTTATAGGATCTCAAAGGGACACGTTTGATTGTAAATCCTTTTATACGATAAAGGATATTCGATTGGGTCAATGTCAGCTCGGCTTTCCATTGGTTTATGACCGACCAATAATGAACTCTGTAAAGTACAGGGAGGTGTCCGGTGTGATTATGGACCAATAGGACGATGGTGAGTTCTATCATAGACACCAACAGAACTGGTGTTGTTCTTGCAGTAGTGGATATAGGTGACTCACTTCTAATTTGTCGTAAGTGCCAGTAAATCTGTGCAGACCTCAAAGAGTTAAGTGATCAGACCCATGACAATGTTAATTTTACATATGGCGGAAAGGTACATAATGTGCATACAAGTAGAACTTAAGCAGGGCTTTAAAAAGAGCTCAGTTTACCGTGAACAGACTATACGTTCTCGACTTTTTACAACAAGCAGATAATACACATTCATAATTACTCACAAAACATAATACAAAACAAAATGTAAATTTATTTCTATAACCGTACACTGTCAGTAATTACTATGCATCCGAATTTATTACGCGAAAAACGGAAGAATTCCTGCAGAAGGAGCGTGGCTGAGCCTTAAGCATCTTACACAATATAAAACTTTAGCATTTGACTTTACGTTTCCGTTTCTCTGACGAAATCACCAATACACAATACAATTGTAAAGTCAGAGTTCAGACAATTGAACATCGATTCTGCAAGCTTCGTAAAAATGTGTATCTTGTTATGGAAATAATAATGATATCCAGGAATGCATTTTACGTGCCTTTTTTTAAAAATAGGCCTAGAATTAATATTAAAAGTTTATTTCAAAACAAAGAACTCATTTGTTTCCTTTATTAAAATATGTCAATTCAAATATTTCCTCTTCACAGTATATTCGTTTGCCATTTATTTAATTTAAGACGAGCTTTGTTTAATATACCGAGATTAAGATCGCCCTACAGTAAAATAACGCACTTTCCATATAACCCCTGTTAGATTCTCGGCAAAATGGTTGCTTGACTATGACTTTAAATTTCAACTTTTCGAAATCGTCAAGTCAAAAGTGCTTGACTTTACCTTTGACAGTTCCATTGTGCCACGCTCCATAAGAAACAGCGTGTCGGAAAGCAAACGTAAAGTCAGATCGTGAAGTCAAATGTTAAAAGTTTTCAATTGTGTAAGGGCTTTACAATTGTGAGGTTGGCGGGAAGGATACCCGGCAACAGACGGATCTGCATTAGCGGCCTCAGGTGGCTGGGGAAACTGGAGCAGCCATTACCCGCGGCTTAGCGACACGCCGAGCGCAGTCCATAAGCTCCGGGCACCGCATACGCCTCGTCGCCCGACTCGTGACGCACGAGCCCCGCGCGAGCCAATCACGTTAGCTCACGTTCCTTACCGCCCGCGAGACATTCGGTTATCACAGCGCGACTGATAAATTCAATTAACTTCACCACTCTCTTTTATCCCGTACAGGCAGGGAAAAAGAGAGTAAAATACAGCTATGGAAACAGCGCCCAGGCGCTACCCTGGGAATCCTATAAAACAATGTTTGCTCTGCAGCATTAAGTATTTTTGATGGACGAGGAGGGGGAGGGGGTTAGCTTATCCTCGTCTCCACAAGCTAACTGATAACTGCCTGGGTGGCCAAGGTCCCTAATAAGGGACCGATCCACCCCCGCGCTGAGGGAGTAGCGTCACAGTGATGTAAAACCGGCGGTCTTCCAATTCAGCCACTGACCTTTTCCTCGTACAGGTAAGGGAGAGGAAAGTAAAATAAAACATCTATGCGAAATAGGGCTGTTCGATATCATAAAAATTTAATATCCATATTTTCCCGAACAGTTATTCGGTATTTTAGATGTATCGATAATACGGAAATTATCGGTAATACCGAAATTATCGATAATACCGAAATTATATATAATACCGAAATTATGGATAGTACCGAAATTATAGATAATACCGAAATGATCTATAATTCCGAAATTGTCGATAATACTGAAATGATCTATAACGCCGAAATGATCTATAATCCCCAAATCATTCACAATACCAAAATTATAGATAATACAGAAATTGTCGATAACACCGAAAATTCCCATAATACCGAAAACTTCGGTAGTATCGAAACATCGATATGTCGATATTTTTCAGAGTTACATATTGTTCGATAATTTTTTTCCTATATCGATAATTATCGATATTTCGAACAGCCTTAATGGGAAACAGGGCTTGCTGGAGCAACTCGGCAGTCCTAAAATAAAAAGCGAGCCAGGCTCAAGAATTATTTTTATTGGAGAAGTGGGGAAGGAGGTTAGCGTATCTTTCCCCTCACATTTTAAATAAAAACCGCCCGGGTGGACAAGGACCCTCACAAGGGTCCTTACAACCCGCGCTCAGAGCATCGGCCGTGATTTCACATGGCGACCTCCACCCAGCCACGCACCTAGGGATTTTTTTTTATTATTTACCGTAAGGGGGCCCGAACATGGAAGTCGGTTTCACGCAATCCTACAAAACCCGAGGCAGTGACGTCACCAGATGAAATACTTGTCACAAAGTCAGTTAACAAGCTGTTGCGAACTGGCAAATCCTATATTAAATATGACGAAGAGTAATTTTCGTCTTGCGCACATGGAGCCGACACTGGCGCAAGTATTACCATAAGGAGCTATCTGAATCGCATATAGAAAAAATGATGTTCCGTTTGTTTATGTTAAGTTTTACGACCACCTCCGGTTTTTTACGAGAGAAAAAAAAAGTAGATTGTTTGTATCGAATCCGCGTTTAAATTTCGTTAAAAGAAGTGCACAATCACATCTAAGCATATATTTATGTAAACAGTGTGCCAACCTTAGTCGACAAAACGTGATTTTGACAGTTATAAAGGAAGATAAGCTGTTAAATGTCGGAACGCAGACTGGTTACTGCGCAGCTGGCATGCACACACTATTCCGTATTTTTCTATGGGCAAAATTGAGTGAACTAGCCAGTACCTCGGATCCACCGGAATTCAGCGGAAATCGCCGGTAAATCTTAGTACATTCCAGCCCCGGTAAAAATCAGTAAGCTGCCACCTATCTTCTGCAGGGCCATTTCCACTGGGTTCTATTATTTGGAGCCACTGGCAATTTTAGGTTTATAGTATAGTGTAATATTTGATATATGCTATTCACGGTAAAGTGAGTACTTTTGAAAAGTAAGCACTTTTGAAAACCATCTCATTTGAAATAATAGTCAATAGATACTTTTTTTAGCCTTAGGCGTTAACGTCCGAATGTGGTGGAATATACACACTGTTTTTTTTTTACTTACACCGCAATATATTTTTAGAAAGGTGGTTCAAAGATAAAATATGGCTAAAAGGGAAAAATAACGACTCAAAAGTGTTCACTTAGTGTGGCTAGCAGTATCCTTATAGCAAATTCCCTGACATTTCTCTGACCTTTCCAGGTATCCTGTTACATTTCCCCGACTAAATTACTCTGCAAATATTAAAAATATTTTTGTGTTTTTCCTAAAATAAACCACAATTTTCTTATGGGTAACAATAACAAATTCTATATTCATGGATACTTTCATATACAAAAATATCTCGTAAGTACAAAGATGGCGTCTGGCAGATGCTTGATTCTGACATTAGGTTAAATCTCGGGTTTTAACATGCCGACACACACTGAAAATAACACAGAATACTTTTAAAAAAGTATCTAACTAACTAACAAAACTAAGAAAATATTTAACACCTAAGAGTCACTTCAGCTGATTCTCGCAAGTTGTAATTTATGCTAATTTATGCCGGTATGGGTAACAAATAGTACCGTATTTTGCTATCTCGGCCTGAAAAAAATATTTCGGGTTAGTCTTGAGGTGGAATTCTTTCTTTCGTCTGCTAACAAGATCCCTCCCTTCCCCCTCCCCCCACCCCCCCCTTCCTATCGCTTGCAACTTCTTATTTTCAACGAACAAGAAAAGGCGATATTTTAATGCTTGCCCTTTTTTTTTAACTTATTACATTTACAATAAAAAGGAGGGTGGGATATTGAATTCAGAACGGTAGAGGAATTCTTTAATGCAAGTTTTTCCTTCCTTAAGCAGAAATGAAACAAGCGATTAAATTTCTTGCTTAATAAACGTCTTTAGAAAATCCGACAGCACGCAATAAATAACAATTATCTTTAGCGCATTTTACGCATAATTCGGGTAGCATCTAACTCTACCTAATAAGCGGAGAAATATGGGGGGGGGGGGGAAGGAAATGTAAGATACTTAACTGGCACACAAGCGGAATAAGGAAGGATTTAATTTTTTTTTTTTTTCAGTTGTTGCTTATTTGCGTTCTCTGCCTGTTTTTTTTTGTTGGTAAGGTAATTGGAGAAAAATTGGATAAAAGAACGGTTTAGATCTCTTACGTGATAAACACATCAAAGCTCTAAAAACGGCACTCACGCCCATCGACCGGCCGGGATCCAAACTAGGAATTTCGTACTTCGAAAGATATATCCCAGCCTGGGAAAGGTACACAAATCACTCACGAGAGGGGAATAGAACACTGTAAATACAGCGAGTTGGTATCAGAATGTGCTACCTCTAAAATGCAGACAGCACGTTAACCACATGATGAGACAGGCGTGGAATTGAATTATAGAGTCCTGAAAACAATTGCACATGATAATAATAATAAATCATGTTAACAGTAAAAAAAAAAGCACTTTAGAAATCCACCTTTGACAAAAGAAACTAATCGCCATAACTGCATATAACTAGAGTATATATTAACATACCGGCACCTAGTTAAGTTGCTAGTGAATTAATAGAAATATTTCTACAACGTGATGGTGTGTTGCGAGTTTGAACGTTTAAAACTATGGCCCACTGAAGGTAGTTTTTCATTTTATACACAGTCGAGTAAACGTGTTCATATTAGCAACACATTTACTGTTCTAAAAATCCCCTGGTATCACTTGGATGACACATGAATCAAGTGGTCAAGGCCATGTCAGTGTTAATTTCACATACGGCGGAATGATACAGAACGAGAAGAAACGTACATTCCAAGCGTGTCTTTCTAAAGTACTCGATTAACTGTGAACATAATATTATAATAATAGTGATGATGATAATAATATAACAATAATAATGTGTACCATCAGGTAGGGGCAACAACAAGCCAGGTAGGAGCTGTCAATCATACCTGATTTTTGACACTGAAGAAGACCCTAATATGGAGCGAAGACAAAATACAAGGGGAGGAGGGGGCGGGAGAACCCCGAGGAAACCACCCGGTCCACAGAGGCGATGGCCGCCGCTTTCCCAACGTTGCAACTGTGGTGGGAGATCCGTGCTCCAGCCAATCAGATGACAGACGCAACAGCGGCAGCTCGCTTTACATGACGACTGGGTCGGCAGGAACAGAACAGTTGAGAGATATGTGGGCGGCTCTTAACAACGAAGGATGAGGGTGTAATCAGGTGAGACTGGAACCAGCGCCGGAATGCAAAGTCGGGGTAAACGGGATATCCCCGAGAAAAGCCGCCGACCAACGGTGTCGTCCGGCACGATTCCCAATTGTAAAAATTCGGGAGTGACCCGGTCGAGTATTGAACCCGTCCTTGGTGGGAGGCGAGCAGGCTAACATCTCAGCCACCGCGGCCCCCGAATAGAACAGGCGCGCCTTAAGCAAACGATAGTCCAGGCTTCAACGTGTGGGTGTGGTCGCGGGAGTAGCTCCTCTGTATTCAGACTCCGACGGCGATATACATTTCCCTGTGTGACGTCAAACATCGATCTTTCGCTACCACCCTTCCTCATTCGACCCACCCCCTCGCACCCCCTGACGCTGGTCGACAGAACAGTGGCGGCGACTGTAGAGGAAGAAAGAGGTTTTTTTTTTCGTGGGAAAATTTTAGAGACAGAGATAATGTGGGGGGTTGTAAAACGCCCACTCGAGTGTTCTTTCTTTACTGGGTCTGTCTTCTATAGTCTATTCGCGGTTCCTTCACACTTTTCAAATCAAACCTTTGAAAAATCACCCCATGTATGACACGTTTAGTTATCTCCTAAATATGCCATGTATCACAAGCATTTTATACTTCTGTTAACATAAAAGTATCTTATTATTAGTTAAATTAAAGTTTTACAAATATTTTATTTATAAATTATGATATTTCATTTATAATAAATATGAATAAAAACAGTGAGAAAACACGTGTGTTGGTAACGCCTAGAAAGAAATAGTTAACATGCAAAATAGCATTACAACTGAATGCACGCGAATTCGGTGCGATGTTCTTTGGTGTAATTTTCAAGTATTAGTTAAGCTTTGGTTGCATAAAGCGGAGGAATATCCTGGAAGCAGAACTTCAGCAGGGCGTCAGAAAGTGTTAAGTAACAGTGAATGGGTTATAGCAACGGTTAATTTACGGAATTTGCTTAAACTCCCTCCTCCTCTATCTTATTCATTATATTATAAATACTTCTACCATTCCTAACAGAGCTAGGCCAAAGCATGGGTGATCTATGCGTAAACAATGAACAGTCGAAAGCATGCGTATTACCTTCTTTCGAACCAAAAACTTCAGCCTCTAAAATTATTACAACACGCGCCTACAAACGAACATTTCAGTTAAACTGGCTAATTGTTGGCAACATAAAAACGATAGTTCTACTGAGTTAACCTTATTGTACATGCTTTTAGCGGACGTGTGTACCAAAATGAAAGAAGATAGCAACGCCATTTTTATTGCGTGCACCTGCCTACTCTCCCTCGAGAGCCACTGCCGTGAATGAGCTTTTATATCCCATTACCCTTCCACGGTCTAAGTGAATGTACTTTTTTTTTTTTTTTAGAGTTTTTAAAGCACTTTAAAATCCCGCTTCAATTCACTTTTCGAGGTACGTACATATTTCAACCGGCCAGAAGTAATATATTTCCTGTGCTCAGTTTATTAAGGAGGGTCAATTAATATGTATAATAATATTTAAATAATGAGATATAATAATAAAACAAAAAACACTAAATATACTTAAAGGTCAAATAAGTTTAAATTTTTATCATTTTCTTGATAATGCTGGACTTGGTAACTTATTTGCCAGTTACACACGACTGAGAGGCTGAATCATGAAAATAATAAATGGATTATACTTCTTTTTAAAGAGAAATCAGGATTAAAACAATACGCCCAAAAAAGTTTTCAGTCATTAAAAAAAATACATATTGCTAATACAGTTAATACACAAATTTCTTCCCGAATTTTAGATCAAATAGGGCCTTCCTCTAGAAAAAATTGAATAAAATTAATTAAATTTTAATATTGCCTTTCAACAAAGAAGAAATTTCCAACATTTTTATCCAGCACCACATTATTAAAAAGGATTTCATGAAGAACATTCTTTGAGATGACTTAATATGTCACACAATAACTGCTCAGCTAATAAAAAATAATGCTTGTAACATATAAAAAAATTCGTGTGTAGGTCTGTTATTCTTTAACGAAACAGTACGAAGCAGCATTCCCGCAGGGCGATAGCAAATGTCAAGTATTTAATTTTTGCTGAGAAATTTGGCATTGGTAAAATATTGCAGAAGCATCACGAGAAAAACTATGTTAAGTTTTCAAATTATATTTTATACATAATAAACTGCATAGAATAAGAAAAAATACATTCTTTTCTTAACCCCAATACACAAACAGTAAATTCCAAAATACAAACAAGAAATATTACTGAAATGCCCGTGAACTCACAGAAATTTCGTGAAATATTTGTGACGTTCATTACTGAGAAAGTGGACTGTCTGTAATTTTACGAAGACTTTCGGATAGTGTTGAACCAGTAAAACTTCTTAATATAACAGTACAGACAGTCCCCTATTTTCATATATAATGTGCTTCTGAAAATGTGTGTGAAAGTGGAATGTGTGAAAGTTGAATCGTATATACACATGCAATAAGAGGGGTTCCGTTCCAAAGTTACAAGAAAATTAAAAATATAAGATTAATTTTGCAGAAAGTTCATATATTTAATTGATAAACATTTTATTTTTAACAAGTATTTAATTGAAAATCACAAATAAATATACATGTGCAACACTTTCTTACCTGAAATGTTGATTTTCACCATGTATATATGTATTTAATTGTTAGTAATGTGAATATATAAGGACAATAATTATGCTTCCTACTTTCTGTAAAATTATTGTGCAAATAACATTTTATTTTGTAGGTAGTAAAAACTATGTAAAATTTTTCAGAGATTCGTACATTATTTTAACACAAGTACTCGTTTGTATTGTGCCAATATGACCGCCATATGTAAACATTCAGAACGTATGATCCGCGGAGGCTGGAAAACATGGCAGGCAGTGTTCTATCGCAACTAACACCACTATATCAATATGGTGGTAGGTTGCTACATGTATGAAAGACCAAGTCGGTCATATGAAAGTTGGTTCGTAGGTGATAATATGTATGTCATATATGAAAGTGCGAGTTGTAAGAATCTTGAATGTATGAAAGTCGAGGACTGCCAGCACGCCTACATTTCGCAAAGACTATTTCAAAACAGTGATTGAATTTCGCCTTAAGCCCCTGTCATACTACCAAATTTTTGCCTTCAACTATATTTGACAGTAAAATTTGAGGACAAAATACGGCCATCAAATTTGTCCTTCCAACAAATGTTAAATCTTGAATGTGTTTGAAAATGTGCCACATGTTAAATTTTTTTATTCAGAGATTCTAATTTTAAATAATATTTTAAAAATATTTTCATAGCGAGATATTGCTTTTGTTTTTCCATGCGATCCATCACAGGAAGAAATGTAAGTAATATTGTATAATTAGTTTTCGTTTCTTTACTAAATTAAGATTTTATTTATAAGATATGTTTCCTGCGCAATTAAATAAATGCCTCCGAGTTAGTAATAATATGTGTAATAATCAATTAAAATAGCTTTTATGCACAAAAAGCTTTTACATAAAATAATTATCTTCATAACGTACTTCGTTTCCAGCGCTGTTCGTTAGTTATTTCAAGTTTCTTCGAGTCCATTTTTGTCGTGCACGATTTTGATTGATTGAGGCCGTCAAATTTTAGAACCGGTACCATTTTAGAATGTTCGATGGAAACTGAAGCCATCCAACTTTCTCAGACAAAAATGACGGCGTTTATGACGTTTCAATGGCGTCATAACTGTCCAACTTTATTTGACGAAACTTTTTAGAATCGGTTTAACAGAAAATTTTGAAAGTGTAACAGGGGCTTAAGGCCACGATCCTTCAGTTCTACGACTTTAGCGAGAAATAATTTTTTGTACCCAAACGGGAGCCGATACTGTAAAATCCTCTTACGATTTTCTTAGAAATCGTTTTTATTATGTAGCGTAATTTTTTCAACACAAAAAAAACCTGTACAATTTGAACTAATTATTAAATGAACAGAATTGTCGTTAGTTAATTAACTGGATAAAAGTATACACCTTTTTATGTTGGAAAAACTAGACTACATAGTAAAAACAATTTGTAACAAAATTGCAGGAGGATTTTACAATATCGGCTCCCGGTTGGGTACAAAAATTCTCGCGAAAGATGTAGAAATATGAAGATCGTGGCCTTAAGGGCGTCGGGAGAACACAATAGAGCCAAACATGAGTGTACGACACTTTGCATCGAACTTGGGCGCATGGAACTGCAGATAAGTGCGCTGCATTGATTACGTAGCTACTAAGGCAACGGTGACCGGTGTGTGTGTCAAGCGAGTTCTGTTGGCCGCCAATCACTGTGATTCCTTACCGGAACGTGCAATGGGACGCGCTACACGCCGGCCCCGAACAAGCAGCAGATGCACGTGAGTCAAAAGCAAACAAGCGCAGCTTCTGTACGGCGAGAAGTTTACTACTCGCAATTCCCCAGTTCTGCTGGGCATGCGGGAGGACAGACGGGCAGCTGGCGGCGAATAGACTGTTTTGGTTTATAAGTGTCTGGGCGAAACTGAGCACGCTGTGTAGGTGATCGGTATTTACACAGGTGGCTGAGGTTTGTCGACCTGTTCCATACACACACAAGCCTAACGCCAGCAGCCCGCAAGCAACGCACAGGCTACTGTTCACAGATAATTGCGGTATTTATTTGTGTGAATATATAACTACGCAGGAACAATAGATTATTATGGTATGTATGGGATGTACAATAACTATTCGATTAGCTCGCTCGCGCCTATCGGCGCAAGCGCGCAACTCTCGACCTGCTTTTATTGTACCTCAATTATGTACCATAAAAGTCAATGGTGTCAAAAATACGTATTTGTGGTAAGTATGGGTTGTCCAAAAACACACCGGATACAACGCGAGCTGTTGCTATGTAACTGTACACGTACTACTCAATGGCATGTTGAGGTAGAAGAGAGTGGTTCCTGATGGAGTACTACAAAACAGAACTAACCAAAAAAAAATAGCACACCCGCTACCAAAGCTCCCAGAAAGTACAGTTTGTTAAATGTGAAGGAACAAATTGAAGTATTTTGGAACACTATAAAACATTTTACTACAGTTTACTGTTAAAATGGTAAAATTTTTGATTGATAAAGACTCTTTATTTTTAATTTAAAAAAAGGATGGTTTTTAAAGCACATTTTGCACCCCTCCCCTCCTCCTTCAAACAAAACCTTGTTATGTGCGCCGAAATTCTAAACGCAATTTAATGGTGTATAAGTGGAACTTTTCTGGGTAATGGATTATAGGTAGGGGGCGCCTGTTTTCCGCGAAAATATTTCATGACAAGTTGTGTTCCAACGCACTTTGGTTCAGAACCGCTTTCGTGATTGGATCATTTGAATTGTTACGCGCCGTATCTGTCTGCCCGCGAATCATGGACAGCCAGTAATCGAAGAAACTCAATTCTGATTGGCTCACTTATTTAAAACCAGTCTTCACTCAAAGACAAGCGGCCAATAGTCGAATGAAGACTGCAAGTGTGCACATAGGATATTGAAGTCTATCCTGCGCGCGAATATTTTCGCGAAGAACAGGTGGCCCTTGTTATAGGAGGTTTGTATTAAATTTGTCAAAACAAATTATGTGTACAGTTTTGACTGTAAGTTTCCAAACACACATTGTACGAGCGCATATGTATACGTATGTGAATACGCGTCTCAAATTTTGTGTTGTTTCTCAAATAATTTTACTCATTGAAGAAAACATAAAAAATAAAAAATAAAAGCAATTTGCAAAAAAAAAAGGCGGTGTCAAAATTGTTTTTAAGAAGTGCCCGAGAGAAAAAAAATTTTACTCAGAATTATTCAAGGACCGCCACAAATCAAAACTGCTCCAAATATTTTTACATAAATTTTTATGCAAACTATTTTCTTTGCCTGATTTCGTTGCAATCTTGATGTAGACAAACTATCTCCGTTTTACAACTGATTTAGTTCTATTGATCTACGTAAACAAAAAATTGTGAATATGGCATGCGATTATTCGGAAAGCAAGGTATCTAGATGTGTTTCTTTCTGATTTGATTGAAGTGTTGTACGTAATTCGAAAGAGATATAATTATTTTGCACAACTATAAAACATTGCACATTTCTTTACGTACAACATAAATTTGCAGGAGTCTAAAAGCAAAGTTCGAAGAAGGAACTGTCACAATATTGGATACATCCTGGCGACAAGGAATTTTATCGTGATCTTCTTAGTAAATATGCTCGTAGAGGATTCTGATTTTCTCAGAGCACCGTAGAAAAGAGGGATTTAGAAGGAAAAAGGGAGGGGGGGACGAAGAAAGAAGACTTTAAGAGACCTCGAGGCTGGAGTATAAAAACAGACGAAGAAAATTACTCAAGTTTCGTCAGTGGCGGCGAGAATGATTGATGTGGAAAGTTCTCGCACTTAATTTGGCTGCCGGCTCAAAAACAACGCATTGTGTGAGAACAACAGCGTGGCGAGCTGTGCGACATCCCACACCAACGCCGTGTTCCCTAAGGCTTCTTTTTAATAGATTCTTCACGGCACGAGTGCCTAATACGCCAGTGAAGCTCGTTGGCTTTAACGAACATTGGTTCCCGCCATATTGGAATTTTGTATTTTTTCGCTAACATGACAATACAGCTTTGATAAACGATGTTCACGTATTACTCAACATTTTTGAGAGTTATGATTAAGATGCACTCTTCTTCTAATTATTATCCTCCACTATATGTGGGGCTGTGGTGGTGTAGCGGTTAGACTACCCGCCTCCCACCTACGCGAACCGGGTTGTTTCCCGGCGGGGTTGCCCAAGGATTTTCGCATGTGGGAATCGTGCCGGATGACGCGGCTGGTCGGCGGGTTTTCTCGGGGATTTCTCAGTTTCCCCCGCCCCTGCATTCCGGCGCTGCCCCAATTCGCCTCGCTTCATCCTCGTCGCCTCTCTCAAGACCTCGATGTTAAGAGCCGTCCAAATCTATTCACTCACTCACTCCACCATATGTAAGATCAACATTGCCATCGTCATCCTAGTGAGGCTGTGAAGCTGTTGGGAATGCAAATGCCTTACTGAATTCGTACTATAATGTGCATAAAACAAGAAACAATAACTTAAGAGGCCATAAATTAAAACATTAATTTCTCGCAGAACAAAAACTATCAAAAGTTTATTTTTCCCTCAATTCGCTGTTAACTACGCGCCTACATTCTAATGTTTACCCTGTAGCTGATATGTAGATATGAACATTTTTTTTAAAGAGTTTACATAGTCGTGAACAAACAGCCTTCCATTAGTTTTACTGATCGACAGAACATGAGGCATTTCTTAAGGCGGTCCGGTTCGACTGCTACCACTATTAATCACCTGTGCAGTCGCCCTCAATGGTTTACAAGTCAGGAAATAACTTATGCAGTGAGTGTTTAACAATATAAAAAATTTTAGGAAGCTATTATTTATGTTCTGTTATACTACAAATTTCGCTACTCCTTATAAAAGAGAACGTACAGGAAAAAGCTGACAAGTATCGAAGTGAGAGGTCAATATCCTTCACTCTGCTAAAAGATAATGTGACATGCAATTTTCCCGTCCTTGACAAAAAAAAAATATCGTGTGCGGTCTTGCATCAATCGGGTTTGACTTGCATCCCAGCCGTCTAAATTAGTTTTTCTTTCACATTCTAAGCAAATGCTGGTGCAGTTAATTGGAAAATTCGCAACTCCTAAGGCATTAGATTAAAATCACAGTTAGCCTATTCTGGATAAAAATAACTAAACACGATTTGCTATATTCCCCTTGGCCCATCAAACTCTTAACACGTTCTTAAGCATGTGTTCTTATAGCCGTATTTTGTAAGTCACTACCCTGTATTCGATAAATGCATGGATAATTTTACTTGAGCATTTTCGAAAGCCTGCTTGGGATCTAGTTTTTCTAGTCGTTAACACTACCATGAACCTGATAACTTTATTCGCACTTAGTTTGAGTGACCCGTACTCGCATAATTCAGTGTATTTGAGACACCTACGCAATGTAGCCTACTGCTAAAGGCAACATCAATAACCTTTGTGCAGAAGTACATGATACTAGCACACTTTCGTGTAGCGTGAAACACAACTTAATGTCGTGAGGTAAAATAATATACGAGTGATGAACTTCCCTGCGTTGTTTAATAACGCTTCTAACACTTTCTACAGTGGATTTTTTTCCCCAACCTGAAGTTACTCTAAAAAAGTTTAAAACATTTGTTTTTCGCGAAACTGAAAATTATTGCTGTCGAAAGGGCTAAACATTTCTCAACATAGATAATTATGTCGTTTTTGGCAACTTCGATAAGCTGCGGCGGAACTGAAACAAATTTAGTACTTATTACTTTGGCAAGGCACTGTTCGATTTATATACGCTGCGTGTAATATTAATTTAAAAAAATAAAAATAATAGCTGAGAACCGGTAATATATCGCATTATAGCGTAGTAGTATACACAACAAATAATGTAAGCAACACGAATAATGAAATAAAACTTTCTGATAGGCATAATAAATTATTTCAACAAATGATTAACCAATTAATATTTGTAAACTATAAAATAAATATTTCTGCAAACGTTTTATGCCGAGAGGTCAATCGGAGGACGATACATATACCATATGAAAATTTGATTGTTTATAAACGGTTACAAGAAATTAATTTCCCAATATGTACTTATGTCTGGAGAGCAGCAAGTTAAAGATAAGAAAGACCGATATCGAAGGGGAACGAAAGAGAGGTAAGGCACAGAGAAAGTTACACCAAACTGCTTTGGCAACATCACGATTTCCACACGAGTATCCAATAAAACAGTGATAAAACTGGCGCAGCTGGGAAAGAAACACAAAAGTACACAAAAGTACCGGGGAAACGATCACAAGACTGCGAGGTTGTTTGGAGAAAATACCCGGAACTCTGGAAAGAGACAGCAAACTGCAAATAGCGTGGTCATAATTTCACTCCACCTAATACATCAGCTTGTAATAAAAGTGCTTAGGTAATTACAGCAATATCTTAGCCATACTTACTTGCAACCCTTTAGATCTCATGCTCGAAAGCAACGTAATGGACACACATAAACTTTACCAAATCACGAGAGAGAAAGTTTTGCCGACGTCTGTAAGTCAATAAAAAGGAAAATCATGAAAGAACAATCGTCCATAAAGCTTTTCAAAAACTTGTAGGAAAACAAAACGTCAGTATGGCGAATTTTCGGTCGATTATTTCATAAGCCACCAGCCTGTTAAAGTTCGATACGGCAGTAAAATACTGTTACGAAAGCTGTCTTTGAGTTGTGCCTAAACTTACATTTGCTTGCTTTTATACTTTCCAAATTATAATCACCTGAAAAACACAAAACATGTCTAAATTTTAAAAATAATGTTTACCCCTGCCTGAATGCAACTGCATGCATGCCAGCTGATATTCATACAGTGTAAGCTTTATTGCACTACATGCGTTGCTATTACTAAGATATATTAATTTACACATTAAAACACTACTCAAGGACACGCAATTTAAAAACATAAATTACATATTAAAAACCTTACATTGCAATAATCACTATAGAGACTCGGGGAGAAGTAAAACGGGACCTACAGATTTGCTATAGCCTAACTGTGACTGCCTCTGCTTTCAATTCTTGGGTACTGCAACAGTTGTGTTATCAAAACTGTATATATCACAGCTTGCATTTATGATATTTAGTATTCCTTACCTTCTAATCGCATGTATGTTCAGTGCTTTCATGTGTTCCGACACCTTCCATGCATGTGGGCAGATGGCTCACTGAATATTTCTGTCGAGGAAGGCCATTAGCTTTATGAGGTTGGTCGGCGGAGATTAGCCATTTGGTGCAATCCGGTCGAGGCTGAATTGGCTTTCAATTCTGCTCGAGTTAACTTCATTATTATGGCAGAGCTGTGTTATTCTGTGAAGTGCCGTGTTAACTGTAACTAACCCTTAGCATCAAAGTACAAACCATTCTGTTAGGTATTTCACTCGTTTCAAGCAGAATTGTTAGTAAAATTGTTTAATATTTTAAGTAGAGGTTCCATGCAATATTTTTTTTTTTCGTGTTGGTTAGAAAAAATCGTTATTTTATATTTATTCCATAAACTGTTAACATACGCATATCGCATATGATAGGCCTGCCACAACAGGAAAATACGAAAATAAGAGAGTTCATAGTCTTTGCATTATCACATGTAAAAGTCAAGTTAAAAATGTTTTGTTTTGTAAAATAATGTCAGGATTGAATTAAGATTGCAGCATATTTATTTTGTTTCGTATAAGAAACAGGTTTCAAGTCCAAGGTTTCCCAAAATAAATGTTTTAGTATTTTATAAAACTTATGTGCAGTTTACCATGAAAAAAATATTACAATTCCTCTGGCCATACCAGATATGCAGACAATGACACCCAGGCTCGCACGTGTAGCAATCATGGTAACTTGGTGTTCGTCTGTCGTGTAGGAAGCTGGTCGTGACAATTCAAGAGCCAGGCAGTAGGCACACTTACACGAGCAGCCACGTACACTTTTCCCAGACTACACTGAGAGAAAGATTTTGTTTAATCAAACAGAGTTGGTTTTGTACAACCATATTGTTTGTATAGTAGCAATTAGATATTTTGTTGTTGAGACCAGATTATTTTGTTGGCATTTGTTTGCTACAAACAAAGATTTGTTTGGTGTAACTAAAGATTTGTTTGGCTCTACGTACACTAACAGCTCCGTTTAATGTAAAAAAAAAAAAAATGCGAGAGCAGGATTCGAAAATACATCATCCGCGATCGAGTGCTACGCCATAGCAACCTCGGCTAAATTGGCTACTGATGAGATAGCGACGTTTTTAAATATATACATGCTAAATCATGGACAACGTGCGCAAATAAATGTTTTAAGTTTTACAGTTTTTATTTTTAGTCCCCTGTTGAAATTATTTTATTAGGATGTTAATACCGTTATTACACATCAATAAATGCACTAACAAGCACAGTCAAATATTCTAATTGTTACGAAAAAATACAAACAAACTCTCGAGCTATTTTCGAATAAGGCAATCAAATGAGTAACCAAACAAATATATATAGGTGATTCAACCACATAGTTTGTTGAGAGTCTAATTTCTTTCGGTCCAACACATATATATTGTTAATTCAATCGTGTATTTTGTTAGAGGAACTAAATTAATCTGTTGTTCAAGTTTTGTGTACTGAATAAAATCTTTTGTTTGGGCAACTAAATATATTTTTGGCCATTTACAACCGCATATTTTGTTTGCTTTTCTCTCAGTGACACGGCATGTGATTCCATGCTTGATTTATACTGTAGAGACTGTTTTAATGAAATGAGACTCACATGTTCAAGTCACTTAACCCTTTCAGGCCTTCTTTAAATCAAATAGGCTCTTTGATGTAAAATAAACACTTTTGAAAGCCCTGCATAAGATCGACTTGTATACACATTGTGTATTCTTCCGCCATAATTAAAATTAACATTGCCATAGGCCCCATCACTTAATTCATGCGCCGGTCAAATGAAACTGTGAAATTATTAAGAAAGTAAATACTTTAAAAATTACTCATTTTTACACTTCGATGCATTAAAAAAACAGAAACCGAAAGTAAAAATTTTAAGTTATCACAAATGGTTACCGAACACTTTTTATTTGACGTTAAGTTATCGAACTACTTTCCATCCATCGTTATCAACTTTTCTCGGAGAATGTCACTTAGTACGTTCATGAAAATATATGCATGCAGGGGCAGTGACTTATTTCTAATGTTCATTTATAAAGTGCTCACTTTATCATGAACAGCCTTTAGTTTACTGTACTGCAAATAAGAAATATTTTTTATGTATGCTGTACTCAAGCTGACACAAATCTTGTTTCATTGTCACATTGAGCTATACGTTTGTGCTGGGCTGCGGTGATGTGAACCTGTTACGACTTAAAGAAGCATTATTTACGGAAAAGTGACCCACAAGCGAGGCTACTGCACACTTTGCCATAAATAACCTAGCTCTGCCTTACGTACATAAACAATTGCCGGTACAGACGAAGATGTTAATAAGGCCACCTCCCCCACCCACCCACCCACCCACGCCGAAAAAAAAAAATTAATCCTCTAATCTTCGGAAGTTTTGCCAGTGCTACTTGCAATTCCTGAACACCCTAGCTGATAGCGCGTGGCTCGGACGGTATCTATATTCGCGAAGGTCGTGTACATAAACCGTGCGACGTAACACCCAAACTTCGTGTGACCTTTCCTCGGGATCGTAATTGTAGAAGGTTGCATAGTGGCCGCGCGGGGATAACTGTCCAGAGGGGGAGGAGACGTGGTGTTAGTGGAGGGACTGGGGAGTAGGAGAGAAGCAGTGCTGGCCAAGCGACTAGACTTTAACTACGGGTATCGAGACTTCGTAACCTGCACGTCTGGCGCACGTGGCTGAGGTCGAGGGGCGGCGACGGGGATCGAGTTGGTGAAACAGGGGTGGTTTGGGGGGGGGGAGGGTAGCGTTTACTGCACCCCGACGGGGCGCGGTAGGTCGATCGATAGGCGCCGTCCGTGACCTCTGTCCCTATTCCGCGAGCGAGATGCACGCTCCAGGGATACAGCGGTGTTGGTACAGCCGCAGAATCTCTCCCCTGCCCTCCCCCCCCCCCCCCCCGCCCGCCGCTCTTCTGATGAGCACAGCGAAACCGCCGAAACCTCCAAACCGTCTGCTGACCGACGAGCTAATATCTCACCCACAGTAAAACACTGTGGAGTTGAGACGTTCCGGCGTCTCATGACATCATGGTACTGAGAGCCGATAAGGGTGAAGCGATGTGAGTATGGAACAGCGCAGGAACGAAAAGGCGGCGTCGTTCGCGAAAATCCGGGAGTGACCCCGCCGGGAATAGAACCTGGTTCGTCTTTCTGGAAGGCGAGCCCTCTAGCGTTAAATACTGTCATAAAGGCTGTTCACGATAAAGTGAGCACTTTTGAAATGAACCTTGGAAAAAAGTTACTACTCCCATCTGCATATATTTTAATGGGCGCATCGAGTGACATGCGCCCAGTAAAGTTGGTAACGATGAATGGAAAGTAGTTCCATATCTTAACAACGAATAACAAGTGTTAGGTAACCATTCGTTATAATATAAATTATTTCTTTGGTTTTTTTTTTAATGCATCGAAATTTAAATTAGCAAATTTGCAAAATACTTACTTTCCTAATAATTTCACATTTTCACTTGACCGACGTATGAATAAAGTGATGAGGAGCATGATAATGTTAGTTTTACATAATGCGAATGAATACGCAACGTGCTTACAGGAAGATCGTAAGCAGGGTTTTCAAAAGTGCTCATTTTACTGTGAACAAGCTTTAACTAGAATGCCACAGTTGTTTGAGTAAAGCAAATAAAGTTCATCAAATCAATAAATAACTGCTGTTAAATACCAATAATGGCTATTTCAACATGAAACATATACAATTTTTTTTTTCTGTAGAAGTGGGGTTATTGCATAGGTCATTGATTCTCAAAGTGTGTTCCGCAAGACCACTGGTGGTATGTAGTCAAGTCCTAAGTTGTCTGCGAAACTTTCTGAACACGCCATGAAGTGACTGCATTAATAAAATATGCCTAGTTCTTAATCTTGATAATGCGGTTGGTTACAACCTATTTAATGTTATGTTCAACGTGTTACCATGTCCTTTTTTTTTTTTTTTCTTAAATAATAATAAAACGGCAAAGCTTATCCTTAATTTACTGTTCGTTTCCCTGCAATACAATTATATAAATGTTTTTGTGGCAAAACATTTTAATGCGCTGTTAAATCACTGTTGTATATTTTGGTACTTTAATGGAAGAGGGTGTGAGACAGTCGCTCCCGTTTTTCCCGTTTTCCCCGCGAAAAATTCCCTTTTTCCCCTTGCGCTCCCGACCGCCATTCTGGTAGGTTCGTAAGGAAAGCATTTGCTTTTCAACCGAACTAGTCAGGACTGCCTGGTCATGATTAGTATGTGTAATATGCGTTGGTAGGTAAGTGCTTGTAACTAGTTTCCTTTATATTTGTTTGCAAGGGTATGTAGCAGTGATGACCTTGTCGCCCCGACTGTTTCTAGACTATATCATAGTATTTTATTTTAGTATAATGATATGTAAGTTGCACGACGCTCGCACACTTTGTGTTGGTTAGTAGTGGAATTCGTGTGCATCTGTACTGTAGCCAAACTCGGGTCTTCTTGAGAACCACTGGTGTTGGTAACAAAGTAAAAAAAAAAAAAAGCCAATGAATTGACTCGTGGCACTGTTTTACTAAAGGTGCGATATACACTGCGTCCCCGCGTTTCTCAGAATTTTTTTTATTCTGGGAAAGATGACGGGGCGGCGTCTTTGTCGCAGCACAATGTTTACACGTCGGATCCCCTGTCTTTTTGTGACGGGGTCCTAGACGTTGTATTACGGAACAAACACGGCACAGAGGGTTTATCGTTAGTCAAACACCATTTCAACCTGACTTTGAAACAGTTTTTGCCCGTAACTACAGTCATTTCAACGTCTCTAGATTCTCTCTATCTTGTATTTATTTACGCTGTGTCGTAACCAAACGTCAAGAACACGGAGGAAGAAATATTTAATAATGAGGTAACTTTCGGATACGTTATAGGAGAGAAACAAGACAGATATATAAATAACTGATGACATTCCCCTATACACGAGCCAGGTCGGTGATTAAATAGCGAATATGAAATTGAAGTCTGCAGAAATATATGCAAATCAATGATGGCGGCGTCCTCTCCGCATTGAAGAAAACAAAGGCCTCAGTATTCAGTGTGATGTTGGCAGCGAATTAGGGAAAAGGAATTGTAAAACGTAAGTGAACTATGGCGAAAATATTTTCTGTGAAATCGTTGTTTGCTGGTATGCGCGTATCTCAGTTAACAAATGTTGTGGGAATATAACTTTTCACCAGAAAAGGTAAAAAAAAAAACAATCTAATACCAAATAGATTTTTTAAAATCATATGATGAGGAGTCAAAGTAAAAAAAAAATGTGAATGAGAAAATAATTGCATATTTAGAGCCTGTCTGCGTTGTTTACTTCAGACGTACAGGAAAACTACAACTACAGGCTATTCACTATAAAGTGATCAGTTTGGGAATCAACTTCAGAAAAGAGTCCCTGTCGATACCTAGATTTATTTTAACGTAAAGTTGGTAACTATGGATGGGAAGTAGTTCAGTACCTTAACGTGGAATAAAAAGGGTTAGGCAACCATTTGTGATAACCTTAAATTATTTCCTTAGCTTTCTGTTTTTTTTAATGCGTCGAAGTATAAAAATGAGCAGATTTGTAAAATATTTACTTTTCTAATAATTTCGCAGTTTCACTTGACCGAAGCATGAATAAGGTTATAAGGTCATTCATTGACAGTGTTAATTTTATAAAATACGGAAGAATACACACTGTGCATACAAGTAGATCGTAAGCAGGGTTTTCAAAAGTGCTCACTTTAACGTGAACAGCATATATATATATATATATATATATATATATATGCTGCATTTTAATGTTTACACGGGACAGAAGACAAACGGATTTTAAAAAAAACAAGATGCCACTGTATATTTTCCCTCCTTCGCCCTTCAGCGTGCGTAGGCCACACAACGGTGACCCTAGTGTAAGTAAAATAAATAAATGAACACCCTTTACCTTCTCTATTTCTGTACCTATAATGTTTACAGTAGTTTGGAGTAACTCTGTGGAGTCCATTCGCAGTTACTTCCAACTTTTCTGAAACCCTGATGAAGTTATACTTTCATGCTATTCCTCCGCTTCATGCTAGCAAAGCCAAGTCTAACAAACGATACTAAAGGGACAATGCACCCCGTTAGTGCGCACTCAGATTAACACATAGACTCAGATTAACACATTGAGTTCTGCACACATTTACTGGCACTTAAGACAAATTACAAGTGAGTCACATACATCCACTAATACAAGAACAACACTGGTTCTGTTGGCGTCTGTGTTAGAACTCACCATCCCCCATTAGTCCATACCACACCGGACACTACCTTGTACTTTATATCGTTCACTATTGACCGGTAATAAGCTAATGGAGAGCCGAGCTGATATTGGCCCAATCAAATCTCCTTTATCGTATAAAAGGATTTACAACCTATCATGTCCCTTTGAGTGCCTATAAAAAAAAGAAATTTTATTGTTAGTAATTTAATTGTTACTGCGCTATCGTCTTCTTGTGTGGTCATGTCAAACACTAGCAGAACAAAGACTGCACGTCTATGCGAGTTTTGTTCTGAGCAATAAAGAAATTTTCAAATTAGCTTTGCGCGAGCTATACTCGAGCATAGTCTACAAAGTGTTAATAATACATTGCATTAGAATTATTTCTTACTAAGCGTTACCAAAACACCTATTTTTTCTCTATTTTTATTCATAATAATAAAAAATGAAATGCCTACTATTATTCATAGATAAAATATAAGTAGAAGTTCGGTTTAAAGACAAGTAAGACAGACTTGTATTAACAGAAGTACAAAACGCTTGTGACATAAACTATTTAAGAAATAACCAAACACGTTACACATGGGGTGGCTTTTCAAAGGCTTTATTAAAAAAAGTGGGAAGATACTGCGAATAGACTATACCGCCAAAGCCAGTTTGTACGTGCTCATGGAGAATATCACCACCCAAACCCATTTTAACGGGGTCGTACGGTCACACTGCAAGAAGCCGTATGGTCGGCTCGTCGATAGCCATTTATCTTGACCGTGCAGTCACCTGTGGCACGATGAGTTCACGCGTGGATACCGACAGATAGTACATCACTTATGCCCCGTTGCACCAACATCTTCCCCGATCCGAGATCGAATGATCCTAGTTCCGAAACAGGATCCAGTTTTATCTTGGTTCCAATGGAAAAGTGTTGCACCGACGAAATTTTATGATTTTGGATCTCCGATTCGTCGATCTTGGTTCCAAAGTGAGAGCTAGAGATTAAGTATGTGGCAAATTTTTCTATTGGTTCGTAATCTATTACGTCATAGAAGTAGGCGCATTTTTCACAATAGATAGAACTAGATGTGCGATTTTTGATCTGTTTTAGATGAATTATTGTTGTACGAATTTTACTGAATAATATTCAAATGCGTATAATGTTTTAATTTCCCAAGAAAACAATCGAATGTAGTTCTATCTGTTGGCATATCTTCAAACTCCATTTGTCAACGATGGCTGCTAATCTCGGATCGAGATTTCGAATCGCCGATTTTGGCGGTTCGAAATGAACTTTATCTCGATTTCCAGTCCAGCTCTGAACTCGAATGGTGCAACAGGTTTCTGTGTCGATCTTAGATCCGATCTCGGATGGAATTTCGAACCACGATGGTGCAACCGGGCATTAGAGTAGCTACTGGTCCTGCCAGACGCACTATAAATAGAGAAGGTCGCGGTATACGTCGACGTGCATTAACAGAACGAGGCATCACTCCCAGAGAGATCTTGCTGTCTGTGGGGCCTGCACTGCACTTGGCGATCTCAACAAGAACCATTTGTCACCGTTTGTATGAGGCTGGCCTACAGGAACAGCATCCACTGGACCTCGGCATCGTGGGACACGCCGTCAATGGTGCCAGGAACGTCTACATTTGGCCTAGCATTGTGTTCTCCGATGCGTCCCGCTTCAATCTTAATACAGAACATGGTCGGAGCAGGGTTTGGAGCCGCAGTGTGCAACGCAATGACCTGCACTGAATCGTGAACGCCATACGTCATGAATACCAGGTGTTATGGTAAGAAGTGCCATCAGTTATAGGCTGTTCACGGTAAAGTGAGAACTTCTGAGGCCCTGTTTCCTTTTTTTCTTTTAGCCATATTTTATCCTTTCACCACCTTTTTAAATAAATATTGTTATGTAAGTAATAAACACAGTGTGCATATTCCACCGGACTCGGAAGTTAAAGTCTAAGGTTAAAATTAAGTATATTAATTGACTATTATCCCAAATGAGAGAGCTTTCAAATGTGCTCACTTTATCGTGACTGGCCTATACGACTCCCGGGCACGTTTCGTGGTTGTTGAGGCACGGAGACAGCACAGCGCTGTGTCAATGAGGTTCCGCGCCCCCATTTTCTGGCATTTTTTGCAGCATGATAAATGCTTGTTAGCCTACAGCTCGCATCACCCACCAGGCTCTACAAGGTACAGACACCAATCCTTGGCTTCCCACGGCTCCAGATTTGTGCCGTATTGTACACGTATGGGATATGATGGGGAGACGTTTGCACTACCGACAACCACCTGCCCAAACACTAGCTGATCTACGTGTGCAGTTGCAGGAGGCATGGTGGTATGTGCTCCAGGACTCTGTCCGCCACCTGTGCAATGCATGGTGGGATGTCCCTTCGTGTCACTACCTTTATAGCCGCGAGAGGACGTACTACCCCGTATCGATCACGCGATTTCCTGATTATAAATACAGCGCCCTCTATGCGTGGAAGACTATAATCACTGCTCACTAGTACTATCGTATATCAGCCAATAATGGTTTTATAAAATTTACCATAAAGAAAGAGGGTGTAGAAATGTCCTTGTCCAAACTTTCCTCAGTACGTATGGCATAAAAACTTTCTTTACAATTTACGAAATGCTTTGAAAAATATTAGTGTAGGGTTAATACTAAAACGAAGCATTTATCTGAAAGAAAGAAAAAAATATGCGGTAGGCAGTTATTAAAATGCGGTTGCCCGTTCCCTGGCATCACAATACAGAGGATAAATAAATAACAGTTGCTCGCATCAAACACGAGATCCGTAAAACTTCACGCGTCGTCTGGGAAGGGGTGGCGATAGTAACAAGAAATCATTTTGCTGCTTACAGTTAAATTACATTGTGTAAATGCCTTCACAAACATCTAAAATGGATTGTGGCTTGCCTTGACGCCAATTTCCTGTACATCACATACTATATGACTGCCGATAGACGCGCGCGCCTGCTGTTAATTTCCATGCATTTCAGATTGAAACTTATAAATGAATTGTGTTTGGCTTCGATCGAATAATGATTAAAGTTTGCTGATAGAACGATATAAGTTGAAACAGGATATTCAAATAAACACTGAATGTAAAGAAAAATCAACATACTGTCATTTTGGGCCGCGAATATCTTCGTGTACTATTATTAAAACTCAGATGTAAAGCTTCCTGGGGATATACGTCACGGCAACAACGGCACGTGCAAAAAAGAAGTACAAAGGCCTCTACGTGCAAAATGTTTATTATAATATTTTTTTTTTTATCTCTAGTCTCTCAAAAGGAATTTAATAGCAGTCATTAAAATGGCAGAGGAAAGCATTTTCGCCAACTGCGCACACCTGAATAAAATCCCCATGAAAACTTTTTTTCTACCAAAAGGAAAGAAAGAAGGTGCGTCGGCATGAATTATGGATCACCCATTCCCTTGTCCAAATAGCGGAAAGGGGGAGAGGGGCACAAATCTACCTTAAGTCCGAAGACAAAAACAACAAAGAATTGGGGGGGGGGGGCAGCAAGCTCGGGAGGGAAAGAAAATTGCAGGAAATAAGACCAGAATTTTCTAGCGAGACTCACCCCCCCCCCCCCTACAGGGTTGATGTGTTGGGGATGGGGGGGAAGGTAAATAAGCCTGTGAAGGCACGTGACCGTAATTCGTAATGCTCGTTCGAAGAGGGGGGGGGGGGTTGGCGCTGATCCAAGCAGGCCGTAACACGACCCCCGTGTGCAGACAAAACACCCCCCCCCCCCCCCCCCCCCCCGCACAGAAGGCAACCAAAATATTTTTTCGAACCCCCGGAAATGCCATACGCCCTCTGCCGGGCCCGCCATCATACGACGCGTAGAAACGTGCGCAGAGTTTGGAAAATGCATGATATTTTCTTATTTCAAACTGCTCAGCGTTATACTTTGGAGGTCTGATGGTTACAAACCGCATTCAAGTAGCTATGACACATATTTTAATGGTCAGGTAAGTTGGTGACCAATGTAATTATAAAAATGTGTGTATATGTATGTATATACATACATATATACTACATACATACAATTTCATATATGTATATAACCATACATACAATTTCATATATGTATATATATGCGTGTGTGTGTGTGAGCGGGTGTGTGCGCGCTTGTACAGACAAAATTTTGAACATTCTTTTCAGATCCTTTCTTCCCCGCTCTTAGAAACCACAATTACATCATGGCGTCAGAAAGAAAACAGCCCATTAATTCGCCACAATGTGTAAACATTTGCTTATAAAAATGGGTAAAAGTGTTTTGAACCATGTCTCATGTGTTTTATCAATTTCGGATTTCAAATGTGTGTAAAATGTCCTATACGTGTTTTGCGGACATCTATGTATCACATACTCTTAATTAGCGTACACAGTACGTGTCGTTACGTGTTAGTTGTCTCTGGATTATTCAATAAAATATATTTTATTTTCGAAGGGCTCGCGTTAACAAGTAACATTTGTGATTTTAATAGTACGGTAATTATGATTGGTTTTGGAAATTGAGTCTACACTTTACGAAATTTAAGGTATGTTCGATGGATTTTTTGCATACAGCTTAATATGTACTAATTATTTATTTATTTTTGGACAGTTGTGTTGTATGTGAATTAAGTTTGTTGCCAGTATTACTGTTAACCTTTTTGTTTACGCATACCAGAGAAGTATATTTTTATGTGATTAATATCTGAAAGAAATTATTTTTCTTAGAAAATGAAAATTTTCAATCTTTTGTTTAAGTAATATCAGGCGACACTAGCTAGCCAATGAAAAATTTTTAATTTTTAAAGAAATAATGTTGCAAATTTTACTCTATTCTGGAAGTTTTATTCGAACGTTACAAATGAAAAAGATCGACAAAGATGAATTTTCCGCTAGGCCTGAGGCAAGTCATAGTCAACTGTTCAGCTAGGATTTTACTATAATTTTAGCTTCCACACGAGTCCGCCGTGCATAAACCAGGCTTGAACGATGTACGAAGAAGTGTACGGTATTCTGAAGAAAGGAAGAGGCCTTAGTCGGACAACTTCGTGATTAATTATTAATAGTTCGAATTCGCTTCCCGTGTATTTGTATTTTGTATGTGTGTAAGGACTGTAGAGGCACACGCCAAAGCCCGTAAGCTTTAGATGAGGGAAGATCAGGAATAGAAGAGGACTCACTACAGCTACGGAGATTTATCCGTGTTCGACTTCGAGGAGCAGCCTTCACTACTACAGTTGTTCACAATAAAGTGAACACTATAGAAATTAACCTCTGAAAAAAAAATTCACTGCTCCTATATGAATATATTTTGATGGGTGCACTGAGTGACAATCGCCCAGTAAAGTTGGTAACGATGGGCGGAAAGTAGTTACATATATTAATGTCGAATTAAAAGTGTTAGTTAACCATTTGTGTTAACTTAATAGCTGGTGTCGGCCTGCATATTTATTTACAATATAAATTTTACTTGTCACTAGTTTGTTCACTATTTTCTGAGATATATATATATAAATGTATGTATATATATATATATTTAACGTACAAAATTTAATGTGATTTTCACTATCATTTCCAACTTATGCTTCATTAAACTTATGCTTAAACAGAGCTGCCACTATTGTCCTTTTAGTATATTGAGAGTAGTTAGCAGTTGCCATGTCTATGTTGTGTCACTCGTGGTTCTTCAGATTTCTACTAATTCCTATCAATTATCTCTGCTGGTGAGCAGACAATATTCACTGTGGTAAGCAGATAATTCAACTCATAGTTCAGCAAGAGCTAGCCAAGGCAAACGAAACCATAATATCACGTGTTCTACGTCATATTTTATCATATATAAAATATAGTACATAATTATTTGATATGCCGCTAGGTGTGTAACCATCAGAATATTGACATAGTACTCAAATTTTTCCTTATTACAACTCTTTTACGTTACATTACATAATTGTTTGGACGCCCTTACACGGGGCTGTCTTATGTAATACGTGCAACGTTACAACAATTTTTTTAATCCGAATGTTTTTTTTTACGCAACACACTGCAAAACATATAGGCCCTATATCTGATTTACTGCGCCATAAAATGATATAATCCCGCTGAAGAGGATATAGGCTTAATTGTATCGTAACAATGCTTTTATATGACGAATATGCCCAATGCCCCACAACCATTAATCATTAGTCTCTGCTCTGTCTCCCCCACCCCCTACTTCTCTCTCTCTCTCTCTCTCTCTCTCTCTCTCTCTCTCATATATATATATATATATATATATATATATATATATATATATATATATATATATATATATATATATATATATATATAAGAAAAACCACAAAAGACACTTGAGGACACTGCCTACCAAAGCTGCATCCACAGAATATAAATGGGGGAATCAATGTTAAAAGAAATTCCATCTCAATTCACAGAACCGTTTCAAACAAGAAGTCGTGTACAGACGTGGTATTTCTTAAGGAATACATGCACGTTAAGAACTCTGGCCAATTTTTACGTCCAATATTTTTTTCCCCTGAAAATCAAAATTTACGTTTTGCAAAAAAAAATCGATGAACAAATAAATAAAATATTGTTTTGTAAAAGGCTTTTTAACGTCCTCCGGTTGTATGCTTGAAAGCTTAGCAGGGGGGCGGCTTACAGACTAACTTATAAAATAAATTAAATTAATACCCATGTCTTACCCGGGATTCGAACCCAAAGCCTCCCGCGCCACAGATCGGTGGCGCACCAACCGACTTTTTTTTTTGCCGTTGTTGTAGTTGACGAGATCAAGTTAGACAGACCGGTTGACAAATTCCCAGTGCGACAACCGAACCGAAGATCTGCCGCATCGGAGACACCGGGGCGCGAACCCGTGATCCTCTAGCTACAAGTCGGCCACCCTATCCCTGAGCTGTGGAGGTACTGTGCCACTGGAGGTCGGAAATTAAGAAAATAAAAAGTTATGTGACAGTATTCTGTCGGAAAGTTAAATATTGAATGTTGAAATATTTTTTCTTTATCTTCAAAATTGATACACAGAGGAGGACATTCTTCAACATTGGTTCCGTCATTTAAACTCCGTAGCTGCAGGAAGAGCCCTCAACAAATTTCGCGTATTTTTTTAAACATAAGCAGACAGACCCGAAGTAAGGAAGAAGTCCTACCTCCGCCCGTTTGACAGAGCGGGACATAGTGAGGGTTACGACTTTTTCATTAATTTTTTGCTTATCACGGGTTGTTTGGCGTCCGTGGACAGTAAGAGGAGTGCAAGTTGCCTCGGAAAGACTCCCCCTTCAGACAGAGCGGCAATAGTCTCGTCGTTTGTGGTAGGTCACAGACATCAGAATGACACGCACCGAAGCAAGCTGGACTTAGCACACTGCACGGTAACAGCAGAGTGGCTCGAACCAGAGTCCGCGACATTAAGGAACCGGCCCGCTTGGGGCTTTCTTCAGCGCTTGCAGCCCAGAAGCGCAGAACCGACACGAGCTACAAGTGCGTCATCGCCCCTACGCGCAGAGCTCTGAACTAGCGTGCAGTGTTATCGTCGTGCTGCGTGTATCTATGGGACTTTAATAGGCGACAGTATAATGTTACTGCTGGAAAGTTTGTTGCAAGGTTCAGTACAGGCTTCGAGAGTTCTGACGAGAGTTTTGCGACCATAGTGGGCAGACAATCCAGAAAATCCGATGATAACAAAATCGGGGGATACAGTTCGGCATTGCAGCTCCGAATATCGTCTACATTCAAAATTCAAAAACGCCACTCGACTTCCAAAGGACCAAAGAATATATTACGTGCATCGCGCGCAGCCATAGTACCATGCCGGGGGGGGGGGGGGGAGGGCACAGTTTTGAGTTCGTTTCGCCGCATCTCATAACTTCTGCGTAGTATAATTTTTGACTAGGAGCAGCTACGACGCTCGTTTAAGTTTCAATCGACAGTTCTACTCAAGATCAATCGATTGCGCGTATAAAACATTTGTGTGGAGTGGTTATGGTGCTATTGTAAGAGTTTAATGTTTAAAATTAAGAAAAATTAACACAATGTCTGTCTATACTCGTCAAAAAGAAATTCGAAATACAGAAATCGTATACGGTTGGAAAGATCATCTCAAAAGCAATCCAGTGATACCCATAAAAACTCCATATGATCGAGTTAAGCGGTGCCGGGAACGTAAAATAAACATCAAGGCGTCCGAGAGCGTCAACGTAGACGTATTCGCGCAAAACAAACGGCCGTGTCCCCAACACAGTCAAATCCCAATTTTTTTTTCTACGTGTATATAACATGTATATTTTGAGACCCGTTTATACACATGTTGGAGTGTTGTGTAATGGCGTTTATAATATGGCGTCTTAGAAGTAATCGAGAGGGCATAGTCTGAAGTGTGTGTGTTCTTTTATTACTTCAATACATAGGACGCACGTTTCGTAGTTAGTTTGAAAAACCTGGATTTCAAACACACTGCAACACAGTTGGAGCGGGAGGCAGGCGGGCGCCCGCTGGAGCAAGTGACCGCACAATGAGTCCAGGATAGAGATGGGGATTATTTCCAATTCATGTTATCAGTAACAGGCATTGAGAAATAACAGGTATAGCCTGTTCCTAGTTTCTGGAAATACCTATTACCAGCCCTCCTGCCTGTTACTGATACTTATATCGCGAAGCAGGAACAATCTTATTGTCGCTGTCCTACCAGGAGAACATGAGGTGGTATACCTCCCCATACCTAAACCTGTGTGTCATCTTTCCCTGGTAGGATAATCATAATGCCCAATTTACTTGCTAAATTCTCCGATGGAGAAGGTGTAGTCCATTTCATGTAAGTGGTCTCAAATTTGACAGTTCTAGGAAAGTAGTGCCACTAGCATCTGGGTGACTATGTAACCTTCCGCCGCAGCTGAACTGTCATTGAAGGTGACTGTTTGCAAACAAACACCATGTGACTTCCAAATGACTTTTAGAAGATGTGAAACAGTTTCAGGTTGGCAACAATCCCCCCTTTTTTTTTTGTTTATAAATATTTTATGTAAATGACTAACAGCCCATGTAATAAGCCTATAAATTGATAATTTTTTACCTTGTAAGAAATTTGTAACCAGGATGCACGAAAATGAAATTGTATTTTGACTGTCAAATGAATAAGATATTTTTCTGTTTTTATATATATGGTACTCGAAATATATTAATGACAACTAATAATTTAGCATGGTTTCCATGAACACCAAATACCAAGATCCCCCCCTCCTCACCTTCTTTTCAAAGACAGTATATATGCTTACATACAGACTATGCCTACTGTTGCCTTAAAAGCACATAATTCAACTTTGTGGTATGATATAACAACAAACTCTGTACAGTGTGATACTTTTATGGTGGTTATAATTCTTAGGATGTTAAAGTATGTAGGTAGCCAAAATAATATTTAAGCAAATGTTACTTAATTTCAGTATTTTAATAACTCTCATTTAGTAACTAAAATGTTAAGTATTGCAGGTCTAAATACAAAATACTTTAATAATTTTTCTCAAATACCTACGAGTTCATATTGTCATGCTGTGAATAAAAGCTTATTTCTGACTAACTCAGTGTTGATATTTACACTGAAGTTCAGTCGCACAACCTCCCTCCTCAAAATTGTGAATACAGCCCTAGGCTTACTCTCGGGTACCTAATGAAAACTGTATTTCAGTTCAGAGATGTTACAAAGCGCTCTAGAGAAGCAGATGTGACCTACAGTAACAATATATCAAACAAACATGTTACTTATACACTAAAAATATACTCCACATAACCAAAATTGAAGACATCATAAGGTTCATTTTCCTTAGCGATAAATTTTGGAATATCGCAGTTCCTGCTGATGCATGAGACACTTCTTTATGATATTGGAGCACCTTCGTCGGGTGCTTAAATTGAAAGAATTTTGTTTCATTAAGCATGTTGTTAATATACTTGATATCGAAAAGCTGTTGTCTTTCCACTCCAAATCCTATTTATGTGAATTATTCTTCCCACTCTTACAATATTATTAACAAAGTATGTTAAAAACATATGAGCGCTTTTAATTTGCAAAACAAAAATGCTCAAAACGTTTATGAAAGACTCCAACGTTGAAACCCACATATCATTATGTTACTTTCAAATACAACCTTTAAAAACAGGAAAAACTTTTAAATTAATTTGCTAACAAGTATCCCTGTGTAACAAGCTTGACAAATTTCATATATGTTCTAAAAATGAAGTGATACAACTTACAAGTTCGTATGGTTACTACATAAGCATTACATTTTGAAACCCAGAGAAATTATCATAACACAGAGAAATGATCATAGCAATGAAATGTGGGCCCAATTAGGGTATCATCTTTATTTTATTTCGAGGGATAAAGGAAAAATTGAGCAGAGTGGTAGGACTTAAGTTTATCGTCTTTCGTGAGACGGGATTATTTTGATGTTCTTACGATGCTGGAATCACATAGCCCCAACGCGCATGACACGACGGCTAACAGCCAATGAAAAACAAGATTCTGTCGTCCGACCAGCAATTTTGGATTAGAAATTATTTCTATTTTCCGTCGTGTCGTGTGGCACGACGCACAGAATGTACAACATTGCAAAATGAAATTGTATTACAAGCTTTCCCTACAATGGTAAATACGCAGCTTAAAAGAAGAATTAATTAAAAACTACAGTATCTAACTCTTAAAAATAATAATTTTACTTTTGTATGCATTAGCGATACAAATTTATCATCATTATGTATTACAATATCCCTCTTGTTCATCGCCTTTGAAACTAACGTAGCCTCTTCTAAATAGTTAGGTTAAATGCCGAGAGTGTGGTGTCGGTCGTGCTGTAAATTCATGTAGTCACATTGAAATATGTCGTGATTGCGTTTTTGGTCGCGTCGTGCTGTGTTGGTCGGGTCTATGTGATTCCGGCATGATTGTGTATCATTTTGAGTTGCATACTGTTTTGATGGAGCAGTGGAAATCTTTGCTCGTATGTAAATAACATTTCAATTATTTAACTTTGAAAACTATAACTTTAATGAAAATACAAAACGCAATACATACGTCGCTGTTCGTATTCATACAGATGCAGCAATATATACACGACACACTTTCACCGAAGTTAACCTTACATTTGAATTTACGATGTAGACAAACAAATATTATTCACTCACTACAAAAGTGCGGAAAGTGCGGCATTTTTCAGGCCACGTGAATTGCAATAATTATATTAACAGTTTACAAATAAATTTACAAAACACGCAAACTTACTATTGTAACCTCTTGAACACGTGTTTTTCTATGGCAATCCTTTCGAGTTTACTTCACTGAAATCACGTTTGTTCGTCAATAGCATTAAATAATTTATTTAAAAAATCATTCAGTAAAATCAACACTGCGCACGTTTCCTGATACAAACAAACTTAAAGACTTATATACGGAAATTATATTCGTGTCACTTCACTGTGGAAGGCGGTTAGGATAATGGTGGAACGAGCAGTTTCAAAATGACGTGCCGATTAATATTACATTTCACCCAACAAAACGCACCACAACGGTACCTACAACCAACTATATTTGGAAAAAGCAAATAATAAATAATTAACTACCTATTAAATATTCCGACAACACCAATATGATATTCGTATAAGAAGCACGATGAGAAAAATAGCGCACGCACAACTGCCTTCACCAGGCTGGAAACATAAACATGGCTAGCCATTGGCTGGAAACGTTTACTGTTCGTATGTGTCGACATACTCTGTCATAAATGCTGAACGTGTTTTTTAAGCCCCGTTACTAATATCCAAGAAAATTTAATATTGCTTTAGAAACATAATTTAAACCATGAATGCTGTAAGTATAAATAAGATTTTAAATTACAACTTTTAGTTCCGAGTACTATTTTCTTCCAAAACGTTCATCATAATAGCCAACCTAACAACACGGATCCCACAGCAGTTCATCAACTGATACAATACTGTAGGAGCGAGAGCATTTACTGTTTACATACTGTGTAGGATGGTCACATTGCCTGTCAAATTTGAGACCACTTATGAAATGGACTATAGTTGAAAGAAACCAACATCGGGGGGTATGCGATACATAGAGGTAGAGGAAAATACCAGTGGAACAACGCATCTTAGCATACAGCTTACTTATAATAGGTATTCTCAATAACAGGTATCAGCACCAGGTCCGACTGGGAACAGGAACAGGTACGGACTGTTCCTGAGAACATCTCTAGGCAGTACGGTCCACGACCTACCAGACGCGTCGAGCGGGACGTGGAGCTTTGAGAGCTGGAATTGGATTGGTTGATAGTAATGTTTAGAGGGGAGGCAGGGAGGAAGGCAATACCACCGTGGGAAACATTTATTTGCGACACATGTCCTGAGTTAACCCGACAGTCGGGCTCGCGATCCACACAGACCGTTTGTTCCGGGGGAATCGATCTAGCGGAAATGTGTGTGTGGATGGGTGGGGGGAGAAGGGGGTGAAAAAAAAGGGTAGGTGTGGAGGGTAACGGGGTGGGAACGGCGGTTCGTTTTATCGGGGTTTCCGGGCAGCGCCACGCATCCGCCCCGCACTAAATCAAACCCCGATCGCCCGTGAGAGCACTCGAAGCCGGGAACCCGATCGAGCAATCAATCACGGGGAGGTTGGCACATATGCGAACTGGCGCGCGCCATGTCGACGGGAGGCGATTCCTCTTCCTTCCGGGTGATTTGCGCACGCGCGTTGTCACGCAAAAAAAAAAAAAAAAAACAAGAGGGGGTCACCGACTGACACCCTCCCCCCAACCGTCAACAGGTAATCACTCGCCAGATATGATAGGTCTACCGAAAGAACCGAGCTATGAACTAAAAGATAAACATATCATAGTGTTACATCTCCAACGTACATGCACTCCCAATCTTCGCTTTACTTTCTGCATAGTATTATTTTACATCGCGAACGCTAGATATCAGACAAATTCACTGTCTTATATTTGCGAGAAATATTGTTCAACTTACTAAATGTAATTAAATTTAAAGTACTTTAAATATGCGCATATGACATACTTTTTTCTCACATGTGTGTCAAAATCATACAAATAATAAATAAACTAACTTGTACGAGTTGGGAAATTTCAATTCAGTAAAAAGAAATGTAATGACCTACGTCAAGGTACCCAGAGAACATTTATGTATTCACTTAACTGAAAAATACACGGGAAGATTTTGTGTTTTATTATTTCAATCTGTCTTCCAGTTTCTGAACATGACTTCGTATAAGCACATCTTAAAAAAAAATTATGATCATATCTTTCATCTTGCTTTGATTAATTTATTGAAAAACCCCTTGGCTTATATGTGGCTCCAAAAAAAAAAAAGTAAAATAGTGATCTACAAATATACAAAAAATATGTATTGTAAATTTGATATTTCATGTTAAGTGATACACTGTCGACCAGCTCAAAAGTGCTTGGCAAAACCACAATATAAAGCAATCAACAAAAATAAAATAAAAAATAACTTAATTACGTTGCTGCTCCACTCCCATCTCAGCTCAAAACACTTTAGCTGAGACTCAAACTATTAAGACGAAAGAGTAGCAGTAAATACATAGCTTGGAAGTGAAGCTTTGAAGATATGTTGAAGGCTGCTCTGGAGGAAATTAAATACATTATTAAATAATAAGTTGTTAATATTTATGAGGTTAATGGAAAGTATACCGCAGAACAAGAGAAATTAGAGGATCTTGTACAGATATAAAATGAGTATAACTTCTCGAAATAAGTGTTTATTATCCAAGAAGTCAGAGTCCAGGGCGTGATCGCTTAATACAGAAGGGATGGTGATACTAATATATCACATACATAATGTATAATAGGCCTACTCATTACCTTCTAATAAGTATTTACATCATCATTAAGGGAACTTGTACCGCAGATACCACTATTACGTAGCGGAGTTACCGTTAAGTTGTCAATAATGGTTCGAGTACAGAATCAGGTACTACTCGAAATTTTCTGGGCGCCTTTTCAATTGTTTAATCGGTCGAAGTCTTACATAACCGCAGAACGTAAAACCCAAAATTTAACGTTTTAAATTGAGCGGTTTATATGAATCGTACATTAAGAAAGTGGAGCAGCGATGGAATGGAGGAGGAAATGACAGTACTCCGAGAAAACCACCGCAGTTTACGACAGTATCTGCCGCACACCCAATATGAGAACACACTATGGGAGAATTCCAACTCTCCTGGCATCGAGCCAGGGACACAAGCAGAAATAAGTTACTGAATAAACCAACAACCTCCTAGCATTTCTCTTATCCAGATGTTTAGATTATGAGACTGTAGAGCCTATACGATTCTATTGGTGGAGCCACTCTTTATCCACAACACCTCCAATTATTACAGTACGCCTATAGGTGGGTTAGCCTAACATTGTCTATTGTGCCGAACTTCCTTCAAATTACACTGTAACTCTCCTGATTATATATATATATATATATATAATGGTATTCTAAGAGCACAAATTTTGGCGATGAACCACAGTTTACAGAGGGGAGTATTTTCTTTAATTTTAATATTTTGTGTGGCTATATTTTCACTACATACAGCTAAATTGTTAGTAAATATCCGCAATATCTAGAAGCAAAAAACTGGCACTTTGAGGCCCTAGTTACTTTTTTCTGTCAGCCATTTTCTTGATTACTGTTAATATCGTTGCCTTTGTAATCGTCCGCAAGAAATGATCACGCGTTTCGCCTCGACAGTTATAAGCTAAATATTAATAAGTGTAGCGAAGCTGTGGCAATTCGATAAAGTTTGGGAAGCTGTTATTTAAGACATGCCGTGCGAGAAATTTCAATACACCTTCTGAAATAGAAGCTTTAGCGAAAAATAAAAAAAAAATCCAAGAGATGGCGGGTGGGAATCCGCCTTAACTAGAAAACAACGATGAGTTGTGATGTTGATGTTTAAAAAAAATCACCCAGATTTATTCCAAATGACACGGTCCGCCTTTGCATGAGTCGAAGCTGGATTGAAAATGTCGACACACCTCCCCTTACACGCATAAAAAATGTTGCCTTTCCCCTTGATTTTTGGTAAACGCACGGATTTACGTGATTCTCTCCTTATTTGCCGCTGTTCGTAATCCATGGAGCCAAACCAGGATACAACACGTTTAATCATTCGAAGAAGCAGTTACATCACTAATAGGCCTACATTTACTAACGGAATTTGCACTCCGGATAGCGTACGCCCTACACGTATCAATGAGGAGGGTAGAGGGGACGGGAAGTGACAGGAACATTTGTACCTATAGGCTATTCACTGTAAAGTGAGCACTTTTTAAGGCCCTTCTAAATTTTTTATTTCATTATTTACATCTTCCTACTGCTTTTTAATATAAACATTGCTTTGTGATGAATAAACACCGTGTATGCATTTCACCACCCTCAAAATTTAATGCCTGAAGCTCCAATAAGATATATTTATTAATGGCTAAAGCCTGTTGGGAGGGCCTTAAAAAGTGGTCACTTTAACGTGAACAGCCTATACCCAGATAAACTTAAGCTCAACTAATAAATTTTCAATTAATCCTAGAGCAATTCATAATATGCAGTTTTTTTTATCAGAAGAAACAGTGCGTCTTATTATAAATGTACTGTGCCGACACGATAATTAAAGCATACAGTTTCATGTCGCAGAAATTATTTTCAACGTCATGCGCAATGGGGCATTTATGACGTTCATGTTACTCCATGTTACATAATGAAACACACGCGAAATAAAAAAAACCTGCACACACACACATTAACTGCCATAAGTTGTTTATAAATTTAAGTACTGCGTGGTATTAAAACGTACCTGTTATGACTAACTGTACAATACATTTTCCACCGTTATACCCCCGGAACCCGCAAGAGAAGATCCGCCACCATAGGCCGTTCACAGTAAAGTGAGCACTTTTGAGGCCCTAGTTACTTTTTTCTGTCAGCCATTTTTTACTCCCACATCATTTTTTTTCGATAAATATTGTTATGAAAGTAATAAACGAAGTGTGCATGTATATTCCACTTTACTCAGAAGTTAAGTTTGAGGTTAAAATATAATATAATTATTGAATATTACTCGAAATAAGAGGGCTTTCAAAAGTGCTCACTTTACCGTGAATGACCTATACGTGTGCAATTTATTTATATATTTATTTTTGTAGTGCACACTTTAGTTTGAAATTTTGATATCGGGGTCGTAATTTTCAAGAACATCATGGCAGCACTTGTATTATCTAAGGTTTTAAAAAAATGTCACTGTAATAAATCTTATATGAAACCACATTTTCGTGGTTCTGCAATGAGCGATGCATAATTAATTAAACGTTGAAGAAAGGCAGAGAGAGGTTTTGAACGGCGCAACTGTATCGCACGCCATCTTTGGGAAAGCCAAAATTTATCACAACGGGAAAGAAGAAGTAAGCAAGTTTCGTAGAATGTTGCTTAGTTACTGTCTGTAAATGCTACTTAAGATTTTGCATTTAAAAATACCCTAAGTGCACTCCATATTAGCCTTATTGACGGAACCACTGAATTTTCAACACAGTAGAGTTTTTTAGTTAGATCTATTATAAACAACATTAGTTATTACAAATAGTACGTATATTCTGCCAAGAAATAAAAGTGTGTACGGTCTCAGGTGCTCTATTTTTATCACTACACAATCGCACTGGAAATGTCTTAACAGATGCAAAACACGTGTTTCGTACCCAGAAAGTTCACCTGGGATCTTTTAATAATTGCAGCTGTCAGTGTGTTTTACGCGAGCCACAATGAAGCTCGAAAATTTCAATGGAAATATAAAAAGAAATCCCCCCCCCCCCCCCATGTAATTTCTGTTTCTGAATGCACGCAAGCATAGCTACTGACAAACTAAAGGCTGTTAACGATAAAGTGAGCACTTTTGAAATAAACTTAGAAAAATTTTACTGTCCCTGCCTGCACATATTTTAACGGGCGCACTGAGTGATATGCGCCCGGTAAAGTTGGTAACGATGGATGGAAAGTAGTTCCATATGTTAACGTCGAATAAAAAGTGTTAGGTAGCCATTTGTAATAATTTAAATTATTTCTTACGCGTTCTATTTTTATTTATTTTTTTACGCTTTAGTGTGTAAGAATTAGCAGATTTATAAAATATTTACTTTTCTAATAATTTCACTGTTCCACTTGACTGTCGCTTGAATGTTGTGTATTCTTCCACCTTATCAAGAATGAACATTGTCATGGGCCTCATCACTGTATGCTCATTTTATCGTGAACAGCCTATAAATTCCGCTCCACTGTAGAAGCAAACCAAGATAACGTAGTAGTAAAGTGAGTGAGTGAAGAGTTTTGGGCCGATGTAATTTTGAGTACGTAAATATTTTTGAGCTTGCACAAATTATGTGGAAAAGTGGTTGGGTCGAGCAGCGTTGTGAAATATTTAAGACCTTCCCATGAGCGATGAAACACAACGCGTATCTGGCTTGCAGCCACGCCCACAAGGCCCGGTTTCCTTCCACAAGTTGCCATGGCGACGATGAGACGCCAACCCTACCACCGCGACGAAGCCTCCGCCATCTATTGCAAGAAAAATGAACTGAATGCGGTTCGCCGCGACCATGTATCGATTATTCGAACGCGCTATCTACACACACAGTTCGGTACTACCTGTAGCGTGATTGTTATACCAACTAGATGTCGCTACAAACCTTACGGATGAAGTTTACACTAACTGCCTGGAGTTGTTGCAGATTTGAGTAAACGTAAAGGATCATCTACAATTGCCGTACACAACGTTAGCCACACAAAAATCTGAATACCTGAAGGGATAAATGGCAACGTTCACAACTATGACTCGACTTACATGGCGTGCATAACGTGAAAGATGGCCATGACTGAGTATCTTGGGCCACGTTTTTAACGCCGGCGAATCAGAATGCAGAACGTCATAATAACCGTAGAAGTCAAATCTCGTTTGCAAGAAACGAAAGTGGATTGTATTTGACTTCGGATTCCTGCAGTGCAATAAAGTGTTATCTTTGTAATTGTTTTGATTCTTCCCGTAGAGATAAGTGTAAATACGTAAGTAAATCTATTAATTCCATGCCATTCATAACAAAAACAAATAGTAAGGTATAGCTTTCCTTGGCGCCTGTGTGTACAATTCATAACCAGGATAGCCAACGAATGAATGAAAACTATATCATGAGAACATAAAATATTTCCCGTTTACGTACTCTAATGTGATTGGTCGCACAAAACTACCGCAAATTACGTCAAGGCCAATTGTGGACAGACAAGATTCCGTCTATGTAATTCACGGCAATTGTAGATGAGGCTTTACATTCATATAATTTAACACCATGCAGCACTAGACGTTAAAAGAATTTTCTCCATTTGTCGCCGGAAGTGACATCACTAGCGCTGTTCAAATTCCCAGTATAGTACAAAACAAGAAGTATACTTGGTAAGTATTTGAAATTGTATACTTACTGGGCATACTTGCGTTCTTCAACAGTCGCCATAGTGTATTTCAAGTGTAAAAATTAACTTGTATAAGCGCTTACGAAAAGTCACCAGGTTAACTCGATCAACTCTGGGCTAACCCTGCTCGACAGCAGGGTAACTTGAACTAGAAGACGAAACACGTGAAATGGCGCGTAAATATGTAAACATTGCAGCAACAAAAACAAACAAGTAAACGAAAATATGTTTTGAAATCTGGAAAGGATCAAAATATGTAAAATTATAAGTGTTTAGTTGCTTTGGACAGTCATTGTAGCCAGGATATTACATTTTATACTTAACTCAGACTGAATACAAAGGTATCGTACTATAGCAGTACTGCTTAATGCAATGTTTTTTCTACGTTGTTTGTCAAAAAATCTTCACAGTGTCATCATCATACTCGTCTAGCACAGTTTTACTAACTGCACTAAATATTCTTTGAGTTCCCGCCATCTCAACATCAGCGTTACTCTAAAACGTTCAAAGCAACCTGGTTAACAGCAAGAGATCGTGTAAACCTGGTCACGTGACCGAATTAACCCAGTTAACTTTGCCAGGTTACTTTTCGCAAGCGCCTTATGTTTGGTGGTTATAAAGCTCGCAAGTTTTAAAAGTTAATAAGTATTTACAAAACGTCATTCATTTGTATGCGTAAATAATTGTCAGTTTGGTAAATGTGCTTCCAATTATGAATAAAATTCTGCGCGTTTTGTAGACGTCTGTAGCATATTTCCCAGGTGTATGCTTACAAATAATATTACATTTGCAATCCGCATTTTCAAGTTATTACAACCCCCATTGAATTGTATTTCTCTTTCTTTTGTCATAAATGTGTATATTTCAAGAGTGCCAGTTTTTGTGTAATATACCTTTACATACGATAAAGAAACGCAACAAATCCCATAACAACAGCCCAAATTTGTTTATAAAATCTTCCAATGGCATTATAAAGCAATATCCCAAGGCTACTGATGTGGTATGAATACTTGTGAAATCGAGAGCTGAACAGATAAACATAACCTCATGATACAGAGGTATAAGACTTCATATATTTCTGCAATTAGTTTTTCTTTTGTACAATTTGTACTCAAAGTGTACAGTGACCAAACACAGACATTATATTGACATATTTGTTTGTACTGGTATTCGTTCAAAACAACACACACCTGTTGTCTTGCTGCTCTGCCAAACAACCAGTGTACGACAATTTTACTGCGTCGTCTTTCATTTCCGCTCTGCAAATAATACGCGCCCACTAATGCTCCTATTAATTCCTCATTCCTGGCTGAAGTCATGATTCAGCACTTAAACTAGTAAGATGTCAATGTACAAAACCATAACAAAAACAAATAAATGTTTATAAGGTTATGTGCGTCTACTTAATGTGTAACCATAGAAGTTGTAACGTATGTATAACACCATAATGCACCGAATTTTTCTGTTGTCACATAGTACCTGATAGTTCCACCAGAATGTGCGACCAGTCTAACAAGAATAGCTGATGACATGTCCGAATAATTTCAACAATTACACGACTAGTACACATCTCTGTTAGTACGCAAGTGTATATACTTAACAAGTATACACTGAGAATTCAGAAACGTCCTTAATAACCTCTTCCAAGAACTACAACATGAGGAACAGTTCTCTAAACACACGAGAATAATGTCACCAGATTTAGGCTGCATCCGAATTCTCACACTAACCTCCTGAACAAGAGCAGTTAATGATCGCATAATTTATCTTAATTTTACACTCTAGAATCGAAACAGTTAAAACTGCTTCAAATTAACGAATTTGATTGCAAATGTGTTGAAAATGATCCACTTGAATATGTAAAATTCTACTGATCAAACTAGTCGCTGGTATTCGCTGATTAAACAGTGATTTATATTGATTCCTAGGCTGAGTCCGAATTCGCCTGAAGTACATACTTGTGCGTACCTTCCCCCAGAAGTGACGTCGTAAGTACTGTCCGATTGCAAGTGAAGTATTCAGGTATACAAGTAAACGAAGCTGTATATTTCTCGCGTACTTTCGGAATACGTGCCGACAGGAGCAATTTGTAGGTTACAATTGATTTCCGACATAATAATTTTATTTAAAATAGGCCAACATTACTATACTACTTCGTCGGCACAACATTTTGAAATGAGCTAGTATACATCGCAAGGTTCGCCTTAAAAAAAAATATCTAAACAATAAATTCATACAAAAGCTAAGATAAAAAAAAAAAAAAAGAATGACGATTACATTCAGATACAATAATGCAAGAAACTAAACGTTATTTAATTCAAATTAAAAGTTTTAGGGGTTAACCCTAAAACTTTCGGCAATTATCAAATTCTTAGTCGGAATACAGGTACATTAAAAGCGGTTAGCTGGCTAATAACTGATACCGAAGCCAACAAGACTGGATGTCCGAATTCATCAAGTTTAGTGCCAAGGGAAAGTGAAGTATGCAAGGATGCAAGTACGCCAGTATATAACTGAATTCGGACACGGCCCTAGTGAATTGCACTGGCCTGGCACGGCTGGCAGTAAAACTTCAGTGCAATCCTCTGGTTCGCCAGTAGATACCAACAGCTCATAAACTTAAGATTCAGTTTAATAATTCAATTGATTGAAATTCACTGATTCAGATTGAGAGTGAACGTTTATTCAAGAATTCCTTTTCACGCCTACTGATACACTACGCGTGAAAATATGGCCGTAATTACACGTAGACGTAAAAAGTTGTTGCATTGCTTATTAACACAGATAAATGATACTTACGCAGATAAGAACTTACGCGGCACCAAGCAGATGGTTGGTTAGACCTATTTAAAATACTGTCGCGCCCACGATGCGATTAAATTATAAATATGTATTTCTTACTCGTAAATCGCGTCGCGCCCGCGATTTTTGTCGCGCTGGCATCACAAGTCTCAATGCTGATCGGCTGTAAAATTCTCATTTCCCGCATCGCTCCATTGCGTCGCATCTGTCGTGGTGTTGTGGTTCCAGCATTATGTGCATGTTCCCAGCATTTGCTTCTGATTTTCCAGCAAAAAATGTCGAAATAACACTATTTAAATAGTGATATGTATATTTGTATAAGTATGACTTTCTTCAACTAACACGCTCGAATTTCAATACATTGTGTTACAGACTGTTTACGACGGTAAACTGAGCACTTTTCAAAGCCCTGATTAAGATCTACTTACACGCACATCGTGTATTCTTCCACCATATGTACATTTAACGTTGCCAAGGACCTCATCACTTTAGTCATGCGTTGATCAATGAAATTGTGACATTATAAACGTTATTATGTTACAAACGTGCTAATTCTTACAATTGTACGCATTAAAAAACAGAAAGCAAAATAAATAATTTCCATATTTACGCATGTTCAACTAACACTTTTACTTTAACGTTAAGTTTCCTTCCGTCATTTCCAACTTCACTTGGCACTCACCATTCAGCGTACCCGTTAAAAGACACGCAGGTAATGGTCAGTAACATTTTACAAAGGTTGATTTCAAAACTGCCCAATTAACAGTGAAAAGCTTTTAGTACAAAATTTTGTCGGAGGAAATGTACTAGAGTAATATAACATGCAATTATTAGAGACCTGCAAAATTAGCGCTATTATTTGGTTTAAATTACAAAGGGTTTGTTCGGCCTGGCACTGTCCGACAGTACGTTTGCAATATATCTCGAACACTCTTTAACCAATAATGAAATTTCAACAGTGAAGTGACCAATCTCCTGTAACGTGTAAAAAAAAAAACCCACTTATAGGCACAGGCTTAGAAATTTCGTGGATTCAGTTGGTAACAAGCACAGACTCCACAGTCCCTTGTAACTCGAGCCTCAGTCAATTGTTCATTACGCTAGCTGATACCGCATTTAACCCCAAACAGGTAACAAGGAATTAGGGCCCTCTTTTTTTGCAAGTTCGTTATTGGCTCAAGTAACTCCAGGGCGTGGCTTACAAAGTGCTATCCAATCTCGTATCCAACTGGAAAACAAAGTGAAATGCACACATGTTTCGAATGTAGCTTGCCCTCTTATACATACACGAAATTTCTGAATCTCAACTTAAAGGTAGAGCCCCGAGTGTTTCGCAGATTGAGTTGGAAGCAGGCTAAGCTGGACAGCCCTATATACACTTGAGACATTATCGTTTCCTTATTGGTTGGTCTGATCTAATGAGGCCTCTGTACACGACAGTCAAACACTCACTCACACTACTGCTTCATGCTTATGAATGGCTCACGGTTAAACGGGGCGTGTCTAAAAAAAACTGTCGTCCAATCACAACAGTAGGAGAAAAGAACAAGTGTTGGAAATCTACCTCGCCTCCAAATGAACTCGCGAAATACTCTTGGCTCTACTTATAGGACAGCGGCCAATAAAACCTCGGACTTTGTTTCGACTTTCCTCACTCGTGTATAATAAAGCGTAGTTTATTCTGTCATCAAAAGATGACCCGAATTTTGCACGTCTCTAGTAATTTTGTAAACACTGTGCCAACCATCAATCGAAGCCAGGTTTCGCAAATTATACCCGGGCAAAAAAAAAAAAAAACACGCCCAATGTTGGGACTCGAAACTGGTCACTTCACAGTTGGAATGTGTTTTTCTCACCATATTCACTTTGCGGTGTTTACGCTGGGGCAAAAATCGACATTGAGGATCGTTCTGTTTTAGCTGAAACCGCTACGGGTGGGCTTAATCACACGCTTGGCGAGATCAAACTGCTGTCGGCAACCTGCGAACTGGCGAGATCAAACTGCTGTCGGCAACCTGCGAACTGCCGGTTCGACCGCAAAGCAGTCCTGCGTTCACCCGAGTGCCCGAACCACAGTGTTTGCACAATCTGATACCAAATCGGCCGCGAAAAGCACGCCTCTTGAAACAGCGCGAGAACGAGAGGGTCGTGAAAGCAAGAGTCGAACAATTAATCACTGATCTAAAATTCCGAATTGCTGAAGACGACGAACTCAAAGTTCAGACCATCGTATTGTAATTATAGGATTTTAAAATTAAACATTAGATTTATTTAGAGGATATGTACTTAGAGATAAAACAAATTACGTAGGTTTTATAGTCGTTGTATTAACCAAATAACAGTTCGCAACTCTTTACAATAAATATTTGTCAAATCGTGGGAGCTTGGAGATATACAAAATATTTACAATGTTATTATAATTATTTCCACTCATACACTGTAAAAAATATTTTCTGGTAAACTTCTTAAACTGTAATGGAAGCTTTTAACCTATATTCTGAGTGGTAATAATACCATATATCAATCTGCAGATATAGGAATGTTTAGCAGCGCTACTATACACAGTTGGGAACTTCCCTTCGCATTTGACTGTTTCCTGAGCAAATGTAGGAACGCTATCATGAATGTATAGGAGAAAGCATTACCATCCCTGCTTTATCACTAAGCATATACTACAGGCTTGGTAAATCTCCGAATAATTTCTTCGAGTGTTCTTAGAGCCACAGCCAATTATTAAATACTGAAGTTATTTATAAGGAACGTCTTCATCGGAGGCTGATGCCCGGAGACCTAGCTATTACGGCAGTCAGCAAACCCCATCTTTTGATGTCTTCATGGTGTATAGTGTCTCGGTGAAAAAAATGCCACGTTTACTTACAAACGACCACATTGGAGGAGATCTCTTCTATCGTGGTTTAGGTACCCGAAGCTCGTACCGGTGATATGCTTGAGAACGTGATCAGGTTACCAATTCCAATTATATGATCACAACAATATGCTTAAGTGAGAATGGAGTAGCGCAGGAATGCAAGGGTGGGGGAAACGGAAGATCCCCGAGAAAACCCACCGACCAGCGGCATCATCCGGCACTATTCTCACTTGCGAAAATCCGGGAGTGACCTGGCCGGCGAATGAACCTGGTGCGCCTAGATGGAAGGCGAGCAGGCTGGTTCCATGTGATTTACAGACGACGGACGGACGAGGTGAACAATCGTAAAATTTATTTAAGTAGCTGCATGACATTCTGACCGGATACTTTTTTGAAATTCGTTATTGTATTTTTCAGACAATTATTTCAATTTTCCGCTAAAAATTCATGTAAAAAATGCCCAACAGGAACAGATGAATCGATTTCGCTAAATAAGTACGTAGGCAGGAAACGATCAAGTTAATAAACATTCGTACAAGTAGTAGGAGGATGTCAATTCTGGCCTACTCTGCGCAAGTGGCATTTGGTGCAAAAGTAGACTAAGTACAAATTCATGATATGCAAATTAGATTAAATAATTAATTAGATTTATTAACCGATTAATTATGTTGATCAGTTAATTAAAGAATGTTCTGATGTGAAAAAACTTATGTTAAATAACTTTTTGATAACAAAGAATGTTTATTAATTTATTGGTGTCATATGGGTGATATTGGCAGAGTAGGTTCGGTGTGTACTCTGTGACTTGCTGGAGTGGATTGACCAGAGGAGTGGGTTGTAATTGCTTATATAGGAATTTATGTTGGTGTAAGCGTGGTATAAGTGACATTTTAATTGAGTTTTTGGTTTGTGACTGATATGCAGAGCGGACTATATGGCAAGGTCGAATGTCTAGAGGCAAACAGAGTATTTAAAGAAATGTTTCCGGCGAAGTAAGTATTTTTTAATGAAAAGAGATGTTGAAATAGAATCCGAATGAATTACTTTAATCACTCCTCAAATAGCATAAAAGTAACGAACTATTTCGGCGAAGCAAATGAAATAAGTACGAATCATTAACCAAAAGACTTGAAATAAATTCCTTAAACTGACTTAAATAAGGCGGTGAAACTGTTTTCCTTAGCAAAGTAACTTATCTCCACTTTAATCACATAACATTGAATCTACAGACATGTATTCATGCGATTACCGAATAGAGCACAAAATGTACTTAAATTAAACAAACACCCAGCTAATATAAAATTACAACTCCCCAATGCTAATTCATACTCACATGTACTAACTTACCCAAATGTGAGGAGCTAACTGAGCAACTAACTGAAGAGCCTGAGGAGCAGATTATGGACCAGATGGAGCAAGGTGTGGAGTGTGTGGAGCAAGATGTGGAGCATGTAGAGCAGATTGTTGAGCATGTGGAGCAGATTGTGGAACAAAGTGTGGAGTGTGTGGAGCATATTGTGGAGCAGGTGGAGTGTGGGGAGCATGTGGAGCAGATTGTGGAACAAAGTGTGGAGTGTGCCGAGCAGATTGTGGAGAAGGTGGAGTGTATGGAGCAAGGTGTAGAGCATGTGGAGCAGAATGTAGTGCCTGATGAGCTAACTGAGGAGCCTGAGGAGCAGTATGAGGAACAAGTATAGACTTAGTTTTGCAAATTGTACACTATTTCTTTAAAGTGATGTTGGGAAAAAATTTGTAAGCATATATTTGAAGAATAATATCTCTTCACAGCAAACATCCAAGTGTTGATTCACAGCCGTAGCAATTTATTTATTTTGTATGTTAAACTAAAGATCATAAGTTTTATTTCCTTGGAAACTTGTTAAAATTAATATTTTTGTTTGTTATAGGACAAAGTCATTGCCAGCTAGTGAGGCTTGCCATTCCTTAGCCATGTTCTGCGGGGCAAGAGTCTGTTTACCTGAAGTTGTCCTAACCAATAGCAATACTGTAATTTGTCTCACCATTGTGTGTTTTTCAGAGTTCATTCACAATATTTTCTCAAGATACTCCCTCATTCCATTACGTTTCAGAGTTCATTCACAATATTTTCTCAAGATACTCCCTCATTCCATTACTTTTCAGAGTTCATTCATTCATTTGCATACTTCCATTTCCATATTTGTCACTGTAAAAAACATTGCAACTCACCCACAAATTACTCAAACATTAAAAAAATTATTTAAAATGTGACAAAAGGAAATCAAACTACTAAATAACAAGTCACATTATTCCATTTTACCATTCAAATTTAATTTTTTTTTAACATCCTTAAAAACTATGTTTGCAAACATTTCAACACCTTTTCACAAACTATTAAAAATATTTATAACTTCATAAACATCTGCAAGAATATTCCTTAACACTATATTTACATCTGAAAACACTTTTAAAATCTTTATACAAACATTCATTCACACACACACAGTTAAAATTATTATATACATTTATTAAAACTATAAATTATATGTTATTTACAGTAAAAAGGTGATTAGGAGTGTTGTCCTTGTAATTAACAGCCATGGTATGGCATACATTTATTAAAACTAAATATAATACAATAAAAAAGAAACTGCTATTCGGAGTGTCGTCTGTTGCAGCATTATGGGTTGACGTCCACTATGTCACATCTGGGAATATATTTTCCAGACACACCAACACCTACAATGACACCATGCACACACACTGCTTCAAGACATCTTGTATATTCATAGATTTAAAATGGTGTAATCCCACGCTGAGAGGAGTAATTCCTGGGTGATATAAAGGACAACAGGGTTTATTACATCGATGTTAAATGCCATGCAGTTATGGCAAAGCAGCAGCTTTGAAGAAATATCTCTAAACATGTCGATGCTATAAATTTGAAGACAGCTGTAATGCAGATTGCAATGCGGAGCAGGGTGTGGTGGGGAAGCAGGTGTGGGTTTGGGTGCTGGCAGCTCTATATTTAAAATTATGCTGAAATTACTGTATTGGGGAATAAAAATTTATTATGGAATCATATAGTGCCCCCAGGGTAAAGTCGATATTCCATCCAGCTCAAAGAAGCGCTTATCGGCTAAACCTGAAAACACTTCTTTGGTCACGTGTTCGGTGTGAACTTCATGACCACGCAAACGGAACTGGTATTGGATCCCCAGAACCCTGGTGCATTTATCGAGGCAATCTCGATAATCCTCGTATCAGATGGATTGCAGCACATTAGGTTTCACACCCTTTGCATTATGTATACACTGCTCGTTCAAAACAGTGTATGCAAAAGCTTGAGACATAAACCTACAAAGTGTGTGATGATGTGGATGGCACATTCATCCTTCATCACTCCGGTACGGCCTTGCTTCTCGGGCGAGAATCCTTGCTGGTTATCGAGCGGTAATTACTTCATAAACATCTCTACAAGCAATTTCATTGATGAAGCTGACGCTATCGCAATATAAAAAGTGCAAGGCTGGTGGAGTAAATTTATCACACAAGTACTTATAGTGAAATTCGTAAAGGGTTAATTTGGAAAGATCAAGAATGGCACCACCAAAGTACAAAGGCTTGTTAAGAATAACAGCACTCTTTAACATTTCGATAGGGACAAGATTCTCATCGATGATCTGACGTGAACGGAATGTAGGACAGCCAATCAGTTCTGCAGCTTTATATATAGTGTCATACTTGGTGACGACCCTTTATGACCCTTTCCCATTCTGCAAAGTTTTTCCATATACTGCATTATCGATAACTTTAAAAAATGATTTCTCAAAGTCGTTCACAGTCTGGGCACATTTCTTAATATTAAAATCGATGTACAGATCTATCCAAGCCTTCTGCTATAGTACAAAATGCAATGAACAGAGTCAAGTCTAGTTCTATACATCAAGTATTGCCTCAGTGTTTCCTCGTGAATAACAGAATTCTTCTGTGGAGCAAGTGTCAAAATGAGTTTTAATGCGAGCTGTTAGGAGGTATGCCATTTACTGGAGCCAAGGCAGATCTGATAGCACACTGTGGCACTTGTCTGGAAACGACAAATCCACTTCTACAATAATATTATGTATCCCAATCATTCACCATGTTTTGAAAAACCCACAATGAAAACACTTCAGCTTCGACACACTCGAAATTGCCAATAGGAAGATTGCTCTTCGAGAGAGACTGAACAGCCATTTACATAGAAATAACATATATTTCGAAGCAACACTGGGGTCATACTCTTCATCTATGTAAAATTTTACTAGTTTCTGCACGCCTTCTGGAAACCTGGGTAATGCTGCACCTAACCCCACATTCAACAAAAAGGTACATATCAGGGTTTATCAACAGCTCTAGCAGCGCATCTGTCCTCGACAATAAAGCATCCCATACAAGAGACGGAGCTGTGACGTACATTGCAGGGTCAAGACTGTAATGAGCCAAACATACAGTCCGGAAAATTTCAAACACATCTACCAGCAAACAAATGTCCACGCGTAAATACTGATTGGTGTACTGCAGCAGGTTTATGCAATGGAAAGCATCCCATGTGTGAGCATAACCCTCATCGCGAACACCTGCTTTCTTGACATTACAAAATGCATTCTTTCGGAGGAGTGACGTCCACATCAGACTGTCTTGGGACTTAAAGAAGACATAAGGAAACACTCCCTTCCTTCTTGCCAATATAATTGGGTGATGTCTGGAGACATTGAGCGGGTGATACTCAATTGTGCAGTTTTCAAATTAACTGCCAATGTTTCCAGTGAGGCACTCATGAACTGAAAAGAATCAATGAAACGAAATCTGAAATATTGTGCCATTCCATTGAAATCAATCCCATTGAGAATATGTTTAATGATGGACTTGTACTTTTCAAGGGTCATTCCAATCACCTCGATTCTATCAGTGTTTTCGATTACCGTGGTTCTGTCGGGTTTTGTTACATGACGTTCTGCCAAAGGCTTTATGAGAAAGTGAGCATTATAGTTTTGCAGGTTATGAAAAACAGCGACAAGTTGTTTCTTGGGCAATCTGAAGTTCCAATTGCATTTATTATGTGTGGCCCCTCTGATTCGCCCCGTAAGATAGTCATGGTCGACCACAGTATTATCTGTGCCGAGTTCCTTCTTACAAATATAACAACAATTCTGAGACACCTACCTAGCTTCATTTGCAGGGGTTTTTGGCTTCATTGGAAAATTCATGGTGTATATTTCTGCAACCCACTTTGTCAATTCAACCAATTTATCTACTAACTGATTCATACTATCATCACCCACAAACTCATAATAGTTAGATAATGCTGGATTATATGAACAAACCAACAAAATGATACAAGCATGTGGAACATGGCAGTTCATGGTATTTGTATTACTCATCATTGGGAACGCAAATGGACAAGGGTTTCAAATATGACTCTGGGTCACAATGGGTGCTGAAACCCAATCTTTGCTGTTTGATGTAACCCTGAAATTGCAAGTACTTGTCATCCCCAGTAGGGAAAGTACTGTGAACAGTTTTATGTTGCTGACAGAGATCATATGTTATGCAATTTTCTCCTCACTACTTAAGTATTGGAGACAATGATCGCAAACAAATTTCATGTCTGTTTTTACTTAACTGGCTGTTAAACAGCCTTAACAAATCCTTAATGAAAACAAAATGCAAATGGGTGTCATTACCACATGCACAAATGGCCAATATATTTACATGATGTACAGGCGAAATATACATTGGAATGACAACCCCTTGTTTATCGAAAGTTTCATCAATAATATTACTACATTTGTATACTGCAGAGCAGACATTGATAGAAATACTATTGTACTCGAACTTTCGAATATCCTGTAAAACTACAGGAGTCGACAGACCTTCAGTATCCAGAACCTCACAAGGATCTGGATATGGTAATTCTCGATATGATGTGTGACAGGAAACAAAGCTGATATAATGGTGTAATGGAAACACAGTCCCTCAGGATACTTCACATTAATGCAGACTTTCTTATTGGCAATCAAATTGGGGAGCATAGTGTGAGCAGCACTGATGGTGAATGCTCTAAACTACAACATGAGAATATCCATATGCAGAATTAGAAGCAGACTCCAGCTGCTACCGCAATCACTAAATTCCTCAAAATTGTTTGTGAGATAAGGCCTAATTGTCTCATCATAGATTTTACCCACATTGGTTGGATGCAGGACAGAAAGTGATTTACTCTGAAAGTAAAATGTCTGCATAGCTCCTTCCTCAGCCAAAAAGGATTTCAAGAATTTAACCACTTTGCTGACACTAATCATTATTGGCCGGGGTGATGCAGTTGTTAACTCTAACAAACCGACCCTGCACCTTGTGAAAAATCTTTCAAAATCTGCATCAGACTCTACTTGATCATTACATATCCATACATCAGTAAGCCTACACACAAACGCCGTCGCCAAAAATTGGTTTGTCAGCTCAGGCAATGAAGCTTCCACTGAGTTAGAGGAATCGGAATACAAATTATTTTTCGTTTTCCTAGACAAAGTCTATCTAATTAACTCGAAAGTCGGCTGTGAGACAGATGAAGCACTCTTCGAATCACTGGAATTTTGCGTGTCAGATAAAAACAAATCGTCTGCCAGGAGCTCTACATTCCCTTGTTTGTAGGAAACGACCATGTTCCGATCTGTTACAGCTGACTGTCTTTCCATGTGTGAGTCAGTGCTCGAATCACTAAAGTATAGATCGTCCAACAATAGATTGAAACGATGCAGTTTTGGCAAAATGCCAATCCTGACAGCTTGTATAAGGCAATCTTTTCATTTACACCTCAGATTCAGAATGTGTTGCTGCATAGTGCTGAAAAGAGACAAAAACATATCGAAAGGAAGTAGTGTTGTAACAGTAAATGAATATTTTATTATAAACACAGGGAAAGTTTACTTAACATTTTAAAACATCTGTTTTGCTAAAAAAAATCTATATTTGAAAACAAGAGAGCACTGTGTGTGTGTTTACAACCTATGCAATACTTTTATTTTGACTTAAAAAAAGATTTTTTTAAGACAAAACATTAAATATTATTTTGAAAATGTTTTCAGCAAAGAGAATTAACCTGGTACTACACATTTACATCACTTACTTAAAATTACTTAAATTTTTAACATCATTAAATCTTTAACATTCTATACATTTACAACAAAATAACATACTTAACACTTTCCCAACTTGTCACTCATCAAAACATTTCTTTCATTAGAAGTACTCATTGTCCAAACATCCATCACACAGACAGCCTTCAGTCAAACAACACATTCAGAACATAAATATGGTAGGGCTTTGCATCCTCCTGATACGCATGGCATAGCATGGCTTAGTTCCCAAATATTTTTCTATTTCATAATTCACACCCAAACATGCAACAGCCCACCTTTAAATATTGTAAAACTAACTAAATTTAAAATAAAAATTACAACACCTTTTGCCTGCACTCATACTCACAGTCATGTACCTTTTTTTTCCCTTCAGAGTAATTTGTACTTTTATTCTAGATGGTACTGAACTATATTTACAACTATTTTAACAGTGTAGAAAAGACCTGAACTCCAGATATTGTCTCCACCTTCTGTCCATAGTACAATACTATGGCAGTCATTCAGTGACTTCTAAATTTTGTTAAATAGCCTATCAAATATACACAAACAAACAATCTAAAATTTAATGAAAATACAATTTTCCCCTGCACTAACACTCGCAGTCATACACCTATTTTTAAAACTACTGAAATTTAGATTATATGACCAAGGCACCCTATCACACATCAAAATATTTCATTTGCTAGAGTTACTCAAGGCTCATTTATCCATCACACAGACATCCTTCACTGAAACAACGCATTCTGAGCAGTGAGTCAGGCAGGGCTAATAGTCCTCCAGACATGCTGTGCATAGCCGGGAATAGTTCCTTCTTTGTTTTTCACTGTTACATCATTCACACCCAAACACACAATAACACACCCTTAGACCACGAAAAAAAACTAACACTCTGTAAAATATGTAAAACTACAAATACGTAAAACTACTGAAAATACTTAAATCACAAACAAAAATACTTAAACTCTGTAAAATGCTTCAAACTATGTATAATTTAAAAAATTATTAACATTTAAGCAAATTGTAACAATTTTTAACGGTTTGCATCAAAAATTTATTAAAATTCATAAAATTGTCAAAAAGCTGTAATAGTTAATAAAAAATAAACCATTTGCAAGAATCAGTAAAAGTTACTAAATTGGAAAAAATGTATGAAAAAAATTATGTAGGAATCCTAAAAGTCGAAGAAATACCGAAAAAAGAACTTTAGTAATGAAGCAAAACTATTTTATTAAAATATCGATATAAAATTTTAAAAAGTCGAAGAAATTCCTAATAAGAATTTTTAATGTTCCCAATAAAAACTATACATGTTTTTCTTAACCATTATGCGATTATTAAAAACAATTTTTTAAAAAAGCATAAAAGTAATTGAACATATAAGCATGATATCGAGAAGACAAATGTTATTACTATTTACTAACCTAAGTGCAGTAGCGAAGCTGGCAAGATGTGTTGGTACCTGCCTGCCCAGGCTAGAGAGTTGAGAGCCTGAGCAGGGGTAAGCACTGGTCGTTGGTGGCTGCCTGCCTCCTTGGCTGGGGCAACCAAATGATGCTGGCTGCCCACCCAAGCTGGAAGCAGGCTGGCAAGTGGTGCTGGTGAATGTTCGCCCTGTCGCGGCAGACTGGCAGGGACGCAGTGGACCGCCGTGGAAGGCTATTCGCCCAGGCTGAAGCAAAGATTTGCTAGCCCCAGCCCAGCGGGCTGCTAGGGGTTGCAGCGGTCATTGTATGGTGGGTACCCAATGCTAGAGGAGAGGAGCTCCGTCCTCCATGGCGACTGGTTCACGAATGGTGGCCGCCGCTCCTGCGCATGTATATATAACCCAACAGCCACTTCCCCACCCTCCCTGGGGAACCTATACGAACAAGGCAATTGGTCGGATTTGATAATAAAACTTCATTTTACTAAAGTAAATATGATTTCCTTAATGAATTAAATGATTAAAACAAAATTAAAAGAATGTTAAGGAATTAAACAATTTCTAACGAATTAACACGATTTTGGAATTTTTCTCGTTTACAATTGAATTGAGTTGATACTTTAACGTGAATTAAGTATATTTCTTCAGTTTTAGCAATTTAATTTAATTTCTAATTGCGTGTTTATATACCAGTTTTGTACATATTTTACTATGTAATACGATTTCAGAAAGTAATAGTCTTTGTAATACAGCATGTATGGTTTCTGAAACATCTATTAATTATAATTGTAATTCTGTAACAATCATTGCATGCATTAGGGTTCCGTCTATTATAATAATATTGTGTAAGGACTGTAAATTATATTACCTGGGAAACGAACCTATGCCTGGAATCGAAAATGTAGCACCAATGTTCGATATTGTTAAACACTTGAACTTGGAGAATACCACCGTACGGCTTAAAGAATACCCTTCTGTAGTCTTCTTGCAAGACCTCGTATTCAACTGTAGGGTCGAAGATGTTAGCCATGACTGACAAATTAATACTGAACGGTTTCCTTTGTATAGTCTGTCATTTAAAGTGTTCTTGCTTAACCAAATGTTGCAGTCACATGCCACAGGGCGACTTTAACCTATCTGCATTACATGTTCCTACTCACAATGTTTTGTCAACATTATAGGTACAGAACAGCAACATTTCTTCTGCATGAAGTATTCAATTTTTTCGTAGAACATACATTTCTTTATGAATTTAGATAGGGCTTCAAATTCTAGTTGACAGTCATTGCAAGGTACCTTGCTGTCAGGCCGTAAATGATATAAAACACGAGTATTTCGACCATACAAACATAGAAAACTTTAAAAGTTTCTGTTGGACTTATTAATGAGAAACACCAATGTTCATCTCTGTTACACATCTGGAATTGGGAGTATATGTTCCTTAGAGACTGGAACCACTCTCTCCTGTAACCTGGAGTAATACTGGAGTATGTCTGCTCTGGATTGAATGTATCCATTGAAAGTTTTTATGCAGGTCTGGACCTGTAAAAGATCCATTATCTAAATTATTATCTTTACACATAAGTAGGATGCTGGTACAAATATTCTCTTATAGTTTTACTTTTGTATTGCGAACAAAACATTTTTTTATCACAATGATTAGTATTGTAGCATTTTACTATCGAATTAATGCTTGAAGAGTCATAATAACTTTTCATGTTTACAATTCCTGTATTAGTCAGACTCTTTAAAATTTCTTTCTGCGTATTTCCTAGCACATGTACAAGGTAGTCCTCGAGCAGCGCCTCGTTCACGTAGTGAAAATGGTCATCATAAGCTATATCACCAGAGTCCCATTTTAAACTGTGTACTTCGTACATTTGATGTCGGAAAATAGTTTTCAATTCCTGATTTACGGTAAACCAAGGTTTCAGAGCTTTGAAAGACAACACTTTTGTGTCATTACCGTCAGTTGCATAAAAAATTGCGAGTTAATTATCTTGATAATTTAGAACCCTTCTGTGAAACACATCATAATTAGGCTGTTTCAATCACAGAATTTTAAAAGTCTAGTTTGGTTTACAAAAGCTCAGTTGTGACTTCCGAATCAACTTAATCAATTCCGGAATCGTATCTTGGTAAAATAGGATGATTAGCAATTTGCATTGCATTTTGCCATCTTCGCATTACACAATCTCTCATCAAATGTATAGTGTTTGGCTGATTAAAGAAAGCTGGTGTACCATACGGACAATCTTCATCACAAGGCAAATACGAGACTGACTATGTCCTCATAGCTTCTTAAATCCTCAGAGAGGAAAGGATATACGTGTTAAATTTTGTGTCCCCCAAACATTAAAAGAAATTCTTTAGGTAACAACAAAAGAGTCTCGACATCTAGGTTTAAAAGCATCTTGGTTTGACCATATGCTAAAATGGCGTTAAACACTCTTAACACAATCTTCATCGCAATTTTCATAGCAATGCCCGTCTCGTGCATATTACCTGCTGTTGAAGCTTGTATACTGATGAACGTATCAGAGAAGTCTGTTGATGTAAAGCTCTCGGTGAAATCAGTAGTACATCACTCCCGACACGATCTGACTTCGACAACTGCTAGCTCAAGACTGGAAGAAAAATTAATTTATTGCTACTTATATAGTATACGGATCCAAAATGGCCACGGTTATGCATTACAATTGCTTGAAATCTGACCTTTTCAAGAAATTATTGAAATATCACTATTTTTGCTATTTTTAAAACTCATTTCAGGCTGAAATCACGGTATTTGTTCAAAATATAGACATTTGTCCAGAATATACACATTTCTGCTAATAGTGGTTGCATGTAGTTGTAAAATATCCTTACTACAGACGCAATTTGTGATTCGTATTATATGTATACATATATGTATATATATATATATATATATTATATATATATATATATATATATATATATATATATATGTGTGTGTGTGTGTGTGTGTGTGTGTGTGTGTGTGTGTGTGTGTGTTAGTTACCTTCCAAATATCCTGTCGGGGTATAAAAAATGGGTTTTTTGTTGAGATATTGGAAATTCACAACTCTAATACGAATTCCTACGAGTTTAATTTTCGATGGAAACATGATATTGATGTATATTTGCCTAAATATACACATTTGCTATAAATGTTGGTTGGTTGCTTTTATAAATTAAACTTGTTAGTTACAAAGAGTGGTTTAGTTTCATAGAGAAAAAATGTTTACAGAATATATATGCATATACATTTTAAGATGTTAGCTGTTAAAATGTTTGGATGCAAAAATAATATTTAAATACCGAAAAATGGATTTTTCACATATTTAGTTTTGTTCATTGAACAACATAATATTAGCATTGCTACTTAGAATTATCTCAAATTCATGTGTTTAAGGCAAAGTTTCCTGGACTGGAAATATTTTTGTGGTTTACTGGGGACGTGAACTTTTCCTCATCGAGCAAGCATTCCCAGGCAAGTGACCTTTACAGGTCAGGAGACCTGCTTCCCACGGGGCAGGTAACTGCTAGTGCACTGCCCTCCACCTGTCTCGGCGTGAGTAATGTGAGTGAAATTCTTAGTGAGTGCAGGCGTCACGCTGGGGGAAGACATTGTGAGGGTGGGCTGCACTGCCTTTGTTGATCAGGGAACACCGAATGCTGTATTGTCGAGTGTGCGACATGACTTGATGGGGCAAGGAGTACTTGTTGGTGAACGGGGCGAGGGGCAACCATAACTCTCTATAACTCTTGGTACGGCGTTTAGTGCAAGCTTCCATGCTGGGGAAGGGGGTGGTATGTTGGAGGATGATCTCCGAGACTCTACCCCTCCTTGCCAACGTTGTATCCACGCCGCTCGGGGCAGAACAATATATTGCTTTCTTGGCGGCTTGAGAGGCTTGCACTTGCCGAGTACGTGGGGGAGCAGTTGGGGTGAAACTGCGAAGTGGGCGCTCTCGTGCATAATGAGAGCTCACACTGATTTTCTTTGACTGTGTCGTTCACAGTGAAGAGACAAGGTGGGCGGAGTAATTTTTGGTTTCCTAGAGCTTTGAGTTTTACCCGGCCTGCCTCATTGGGTACCGCAAGGCATTGAACGTTTCCTAGCCAATACACTTCTCAATTCATTTATCAAAGTCTGGTGTGTTCTGATATATGCTTCGGTTTTTTATTTAATCACGCGATTGTTGAGAGTTCGTGGCTGTCGGAAAATGATTTGAGGAATTGTTGCAATTTTAACATGTGGTTAGATTAATTTCTTAGCGTATTCATTCAGTTTTGTAAGGCTTTGCTTGGTACGTGTTTAGAGAGCCGATGAGGGTGAAGTTCGTGTGAGTATGACTTTGTGTTGGGGAGTTGTAATTTTATATTAGCTGCGCATTTCGTTTAATGACAAGTTAGCATTTGAAATATAAATTTTGTGTTCCATTCGGTAATCGCATGAATACGTTAGTGTTTAAAGTGGAGGTGAGTTATTTTTCTAAGGAAAACAGTTTCAGCGCATGATTAAAATAGGTTTAACGAATTTGTTTCAAAATCTTTTGGTTAGTGATTCGTACTTTTTTCATTTGCTTCACCGAAATAGTTCGTTACTTTTATGCTATTCGAGGAGTGATTGAAATAATTCTTTTGGTAACCTATTTCAATGTCTCTTTCATTGAAAAATATTTACTTCGCCGAAAACATTTCTTTAAATACTCTGTATGCCTCCAGACATTCGACCTGGCCATGCAGCCTGCTCTGCATATCAGTCACAAATCAAAAATAAAATGTCCCTTATACCACTCTTATGCCAAAATCAACTTCTATATAAGTAATTACAACCCACTCCTCTGGTCAGTCCACTTTAGCAAGTCACAGAGTACACACCGAACCTGCTCTGCCAATATCACCCGTATGACACCAATAAATTAATAAACATTCTTTGATATCAAAGAGTTATTTAATATATATAATCTAATTAATTGATTAACCAAATTAATAAATCCAATTAATATGTTAATTAATCTAATTAATTATTCAATTAACCAAACAATTATTTAATCTAATTTGCATATCATGGTTTGGTACTTAGTCCACTCTTGCACCAAATGCAACTTAGGCCACTCTTGCGCAAAGTGGACCAGAAATGATATGCTCCTACTGAGAAATTACGTTTTATAAAAATTCAGGAAATTGGGAAACAATTATTGGGGCTATAAACTGATATCTCACAAAATTGCATATGCGTTGCAGAAGGCATAATTTATTGTACCTGCCAATTATCCTAACCTGGTCTATGACACGACGTCACATTCAAAGATAAACCCTCAATACATATAACCCTGCACTTCACAAGCGAATGAGGAATATGAGGCACGTGGCCCACCCACATTAAGCGTCCTCCTCCCCCCTTCACACACAAACCACACACAGACAGACAGGCGAAACCGCAGAAGACGTCATGACGGTCGGACAGCGTGGGGCGGGTGTTGTACCAAATGCCACCACGATCGGGTGCATTTCCGCATCACCGCCTTACCAACCCACCCCTATCGTAGCCCCACCCTCCCATAGCCCCATTCCCCAGCCGAGCAAGCGCCGACACAATACGCGCGCGCGAGGAGGTTAACCAACTGCGGCATTATTAATTCACCCGCCCCTCCCCGACGAACAGTGTTATAATTAGCCTCGCGACCAGAGGGAACGCCTGCGCAGGGCACCGCCCGTATTTTATTCCTCTTAACGCCGTTTCGATTCGACCTAACCATATCGATATTTACTCGATAAATTGCTCCCACGAAGTACTGAAAATCATTGTCGAGTGAGTGAAGTGAGAGAATAGATTTGGGCAGCTCTTGAAACCAAGGTCTTGAGAACCGATTAGATTAAGGTGAAGCGAGGTGAGTATGAAGCAGCATCGGAATGCAATGGGCGGGGGAAACGGGATATCCCCGAGAAAAACCCCTGACGAGCGGAATCGTCCGGCACTATTCCCGCATGCGAAAATCCGGGGGCGATCCCGCCGGGACTCTAACCCGGTTCGCCTTATTGGTAGGCGAGGAGTCTAACCACTACATCACCGTGGCCCCTCAACATCGGTATGTCGCAAATAACGACATCGTAAATGTCATTTAATTGCAGGTTGTTCACGGTAAAGTGAGAACTTTTGAGGCCCTAGTTACTTTTACCTATAAGCCATTTTTTCTCCTTCTGCCATGTAAGTAATAAACACAGAGTATTTATTTCACCTTCAGAAGTATACAAGATTTGTTTCGAGAATATCAGGCCCCGTGGCATGATATAAAAAAAGTTTTATGAAAGTATCAAACTAAAAAGAAAAAAATTACAGTGTAATTATGTACAAGGATTTAGGAAATCAAATTTTATGCCAACCTAATTGTTAAAAATTTTACAAACATAGTGTTTAATGTTAATACAGTATTTCTGTGTCATCGGGTACATGTGTAGAAACATCCACCACGTGCAGACAGTTTCACTGTTGTTCACATAAGGCCTTCAACCAATACAATCGAAGGAGAAAAAAAGAATAGTAAGCAATTCATACAGCTAACAAAAATTTACACATATGACTCCAAGATGTTATGTTGAATAAAAGTGTTTACATTTCATATTGTACTTCTAATTTCACATAAAGTAAGAAACAAACAAAAGGCATAAACCGAAATACAACGTAAACAAAGGAACCGCATTAGTTTCAATATATAAAAACTGTATTCTCAGATGCATTGACAAACTTCGATAACGTGTTGGACCTCCACGATTCCTGAGACACGCTTGTATCTGACGAGGCATGCCGAAAACAAGACCAGTAAGCAACTTTTGGGGCAAATTGTCTCATTCCTCAATTGCGGCTGTTTTGAAGGCCTGAATGGTTATTGGTGGTTGTGCATGATTTGAAATCGCTCGTTTGAAGAAGGACAACACATTCTCTACGCAGTTCGTATCAGTTGAACAAGCTGACCAGTTCATTCTTCGGATCCCATCGGGGATTATGCTAAACATTTTGTGAGCAGTGTATTTCATTTAACAGAATATATTATTTCTAAAAGAAATCTTACATTTTGCTTTTTCCTTTACTCATATAAAAAATATGTCTAAGCTGTGTGTAATAATTGATTGTATTTTAATTTTGTACTTTACTATCACGTTCTCTGTTACATTAATGATGTATCTATCGCAGTTAAGTAATGACAGGTTAAAGATGCAAACGAAATAAAAATTAAATAAGATGATAAAGGCTAATGAATCACTACTTCACTAACACCAAGTTAATTTCTAGTCGTAAGTGACTGGTTGAACATTAAACGAGAACATTCTACATGAACCACACAGATTTGTAAACGTTCTATGCAGACATTTACATATACGCTATTCATGGTAAAGTGAACACTTTTGAAAGTCAACAAGTGTATTTTACTGTAGCCTTAGGCGTTAACTTCCGTGTGCGGTGTAATATACACACGGTGTTAATTACGTACATGGCAATATTGATTTAAAGAGGTGGTTAAAGGATAAAAAATGGCTGAAAGGAAAAAGTAACTAGGGACTCAGAAGTGCTCACTTTACCGTGAACAGCCTATACACGAGATTGATGACGAACCTTCTATTATGTGAGCACTGGCTCATGTCTGACTGGGTATGGCGCGCTGCAGAGGATTCACGGTTGGTTAGACCGACGTCTGGCGACTTGGTCTACGTACGCTGATTGGATAACGTATTACCGCCGGCAAGGAGAGAGCGAAGCTGTAGCACGCTACGACTTCACGTCTGCATAGTGTCTGCATCGTTAGTTACTCCGTGGCGCGCCGTGGTAACTAGATTAGCCGTGACGAGGATCTGGAACTCTATCCGGCATGGCGCAACGCTGCGCGCGCTAAACACATTCCCACCGAGTCACGCCATGTGTTCTGCCACAACGACGACATTGGATCGGGGAGAGGTGGTGAAGGTTATCGGACTTTACTATTAATCGTTTTTTTTTGTAATTGCATACTTTGTTAATAACTCTCATATAGATAAGATAAGTGAAAATTGGCGAAAAGATTTCACAAGTCATATATAAAAACACTGTATGGTTGTTCACCTATATTGCTTGGGAATTACTATTTGGCACGTGTTAATTGTCTGCACACGAATCACGTAGGAGCCGTGCCGATGTTGCCGAATTGTGAGTGGAGTGGTCAAATATGAAAACGCATTCTCATGCTAACAGCAATCAATGGCAATACACAAACTTCTGTCGGGTGCTAATCGTATTGAAGTGTACCCTGTACTCAATATTTTTTTAGCGAAAAATCACTAGCTCTACCTATAGGCAATTAAGAGTAAAAAAGAGTTTTTCGGTATAGTACTTCGGGTACGCATTATTTAGCTTCACACAAAATTGCTACAACTGAGCGAAACAATTTTATTTTTGTTCCTAAGAAAGCACTTTTTCCGTAAAATGACAATTTTTAACAGTGCAGCACTGACTACCTACTGACAATTCTCGTACAACTTGCGGCAATTATCCTGTATGGCTTCATGGAGGCCAGTCACACAAAACTCGCTCAAACTCTGTCGACTGCACAAACGGAGCGTGTCCACGCCCCCGTTGCCATGACCACGTTCCACACAACTACAGAGCACAGTATGGCGCTTGAGACTATAGGTTACTGCCCCCACTGTAAAACCGCAAATATTAAAAATTTCCTGGTAGTACTTAGTAACTACGTATTTTGTTGACATTCTAATATATTTTCACCCAATCTTATTTATTCAAGCGGGTATTTTGTTAGATAAAAAAAAATTAATTAAGTTGTTTTTCAAGTTTTGTTTACTCAACAAAATATAATGTGGGGGAAACTAAATATATTTCTGGCCTTATGCAAACAAGTATTTTGTTAGTTGGGACAAACTTTTCTCACAGTGTATAACTTATCGTCTTTCACAGCTAGGAGCTAATCCAGCCACTTGTATAAAACAAAGCGGGAGCCTTTTACCATTCACAAGACTCTACGTGTATGTATGTGTGTATACGTATATAGAACAAATAGATCGAATGGTATTACAGTTTCTTTTCCGTCCTTTAATTTATTGTTTTGGACTGAGAGAATCGATCTTTCGAGCTAAATGCTTCTTTTGTATGCTTGTATCGTCACAGTACGTTTTATAACCTGAAATATGATTAATTGCTGAATAATGCATAATACAATATAAATTACTGAGTAGTTTATACAATTATTTATGTTAAATTTATCAACTGCAAACTTTTATGTATGGTGTTCGTTGTAGTGTTAATCGAAAATATTCTGCGTTCGTGTTTCAGAAAGGTGTTGGACCTAAGTGATATAGAGGGGAAAATAATTTTGGTATTTAATGTGTAAACCAATTCCTAATCAGTCATTTGAAATACGATGGGGACTACAAAAAAAAAGAGACTGGGCTACAAACTTCCATGTTATCTTGAAGTAAACTTTAAGGGGACTTCACAGTAAAATACCGTCTGTAAAATCAGCATTTGCTCCTATACGTGTATTGCAGTTTATAAATATTCTGGTTTTACGATTTTTTTTCTTCAAGATAACCAAAACTATTATCTACAGCCACCACTTTTAAGTTTTATCCAATTAAATACGCATTAAAGAAAAATATAGTGAAATTGTTAAAAGTGATGTTTTTAGGACCCTCCTACCGGGTACTGGCCTCCATCGCGGGTGATAATACTCTACCGGCACTATCTAATTTGCATCTAATCAGCATCACTGCAATCCATATCGTAGTGGTGGGAGAAACCGACGCAATGTTTTCTCATGGCCAAATGTAGTCTTGAGGCGTTCAAAATTTTTTAATACAGTATATTTGCAGTTTCTTCACACTTTTGAACCGAGCCTTTGAAAAGTTAGTAATACATCACAATCTCTCTATCCTTTTTTTTTTTAAATAAAAGTATCTTGTTTTGGTTGAATTGGAGTTATATTTATATTTTAATTTAAAATTGTAACATTTCGTTAAGAATATATTACAATAAAAACGGTGAGAAAAGGCATAGTAAGAAATAGTTATAATACAAAGTTATATTGAACGAAGTACGCACGAATGCGGTCCGTTATCCTTGGTGTAATTTTCCAGACTTAGTTAAGCTGTGTTTGTATGATGCGGAGAAAAAGCATGAAAGTAGACTTTTCGCAGGGCTTCAGAAATGTTGAAGTAACCGTGAATGGACTATATGCACCACCCCTTAAGTAACACTCTTCAGGGGGGTTGGGCAGGTGCCGCCTCCCAGAATACAACCAGAGTGTTGACCTTTAACGCCGAGTTGTGGATGGGGAGTCCGGTGAGTCAGGTAGCCGAGAACCGAACGCAGAGAAATCTTGAACTGGTGACTTTGCTACGAAGGACAGCGATATTCGCGGCGTGGGACCGGCGGCCTGGGGTATCGCCGGGTGCTCGCAGTCTAACACTGTCAACCGTGATCCACCCACGAAAGCGTGCGGAGATGACAAAACACATCAATCTTATCTTTATTGTAAATTATAATACAGAATATATGTACTACTGAAATATAATGGCCGTTATATTGCGGTGATTTATATTGTAACTACAGTTTTCAGTTGTAAACTTCAAAGCTGTGATTATTTCTTGAGTCTAGGTTTTTACACTAGTTATGAAATTACATTCAGAATTTTTTTTTTTTATGAAAATAACACCACCATACTTTCACGAATCTGGGTACGGCCTGAGAATTGTAATTATATAAATTTCCGAGCAGGACGTGAAGAGTGGCGAGTATATATTTCACGCAGCATCCTTGTGATCGACAGCTGGTGTAGAAGGGCGCCGCGGTGTGAGAGAACACAAGCAGTGATGAAGTGGCCGAGCCGTTGATTGCCCGCGCTGGCTTTCAGCCCCGATAATGAACGCGTGAATAATGGACAGGAATACAACGTCTGCAGGGGCAAGGGGATACAGTGGGGGAGCGACCCCTGGGCCTCGGCACCCCCCCCCCCCAACAAGCGTCATAAACTGTTTGCCGGAACACCAAATACTGGTACGAACACCCCAATTCAGTGAACATGCGGTAGAGAACGCACGTCAGCTGCGCAGCGCACAAGTGTTCAAGTACCGAAACACAAAGGGGCTCAGTCCCCACCATCTTGGGTTTATAGATTTATAGTCGTAAATTCTACTTCGAACTGTTTATCGAAATTTTTCGCACAACATATGTGGAGAGAAGCGAGACGGGCTTACATACGTATATAAAATAAACTTACAGTAAAAAAAAAAAAAAAAGGATACGCATTCACACATACGGTTCACACAAAGATACGTAGTATAAAACAAAGCCGCGTGTATCTGTGTACTCGGCTAAGGCTCCTAAACTACTTGGTGGATTTTGATGCGGTTTTCACCATCATTTACAGAATTTCTTGAGGAAGGTTAACCTATATAATACATGAATATTTAACGTAAGGATAGTAGGGAAATGCCGACGTTTTCTAATCAAGTCGGAAAAAACCGCTTTTCGACAGCTTACGTGACTTATGCTGACTAAACGATACGAAATACGCCAAATTAATGTTCTACAAAATTGTAGATCTCAAAAGTTCTAAATAAAAAAACAGTCCGTGACAGCGTATGTTTATCTTTATATTCGAATTCGTGCTTATTGCACAAGTATAAGTAACATTTAAAAAATTCTAAGTTTTTCGTAAATATCTACAATTAAAATCATGTAGAAATGGAATATAATGTTCGGAGTACCCTTAATTGCTCGTAACGCTACCTAGCTTCGATGTGCGTAAACCTCTACCTGTGCTTTCGAGATTTCAGTTATTTTCCTTTCGTGATGCTTATGCGCTTATACTGCGAATGCGCGTTTTGAACCATATCATTTTTCAACACCGTATTGAAACTTATAGGGACCACCTAAACTAAAACAAAAAAAAAAAAATTACAAAACAAAAGCCTATTCTTTCATTCACATAACTGCGAGAATCATTCCAAGATCACAAAACGTTCCTTTGCTTGCTACAAGGTTCCAAGTTCAGTGCTTTCTTCAACAGTTTGTACACTTTCTTTTTTCATACAATTACTGAATAACCGTTATTTTTCAAATGGCATGCCTAAAAGTTTATTCTGCTCAGGTTGGCAAGCTCAATGCTTTTAGTTTGGTAACTAAATTTTTTCGCCACTAGATAAGCGCTAGTGTCGCAAGTGTAGCGGATTTTCTCTATTTTCTACGTTAAAAATATATATAATTGCAATGATTATAAATAAAATATAAAATAATTACGTAGCTAAAAAAATTTCTCTTTTATTAGTCACGTAGCTTAAAATTTTAATTAAATGTGACCTCTTCGGAACACTGCGCACCTAGTGGCGGAGATTTTCCCCTCGCCAAACTCTCCCATAAGAAGACTCGTTTTGTTTCTAACTCGAGTAGAATTAACCTCAGCATGCCTACGTCCCCAAGTACTGATTTCGAGTACAGCAGACCACATAACTGCACCAGAATTTCTCAAATCTGCATTTACCAACTCTAAGACAATTCACACCAGTGCACCACGCCTGGCTTTCGAGGCAAAAATCAGTAATTAAGTTGTTTTTATAACTTGTTAAAATTCACGTTAAACTTCATTAAACAAAACTACTTCATAACATAATTCTGCAACACATTTGAAATGCCTGTCAGCCAGTGAGAAAAATTTGCTATTAGGTCCTAAATAAATAACAGAACTACGCAGCTGTCTGTTTAAATCAATACAACATACCAATCGTATTTGTGAAATGTACGTATGTATGTATGTCGATTTCTGGTGGTCCCTTGTGTGTGTAATATCATTATATATTTATGTACCGTATTAGTTTACGTATATTCCGTATACACAGTAGGCTTGTTTTCAATTAAAATATTCCAAGAGCTCATAAAATGTTTACAATCACGTATAGGTTACACTTTGGTATTCAAACAAAATAATTACTGAACTTGACACATCCGTACTGTTAAAAGAGCAGCAATGAAAATGCTCCAGGAAAAATAATGGTATAATGCCAGAATTCAGAAAATTGTTTGTAACATCTCTGAAGTTCAAGCCCTGATTTTTACTAATACGTAGTAGGCCTAAACGAATCTAACTGATGAGAATTTTTCCACTCACTCGAAATGCCGTTTATGACGTGAGCCAATAGAGCACAGTCAATTTTGACGAGGTCTGAAAAGTCTTGTTACTTATGAATAAAATTGTCAAGAACATTTTCACATGTCCGCACAGGCTCAGTTGCGCAAATTCACCGCGTATTATCGCGCAAAAACTAACTCGTGTAAGATATAAAAATACGTTACTATATAGTTTTAAAATTTCATTTTTTTCTTCAGTGAAATCATTTTTTTAAAACTACTTAAAAGAATTTATACCATCTGCCTATATACAAAATTTATCTACGTTCCAGGAATGATATTTTACCCAGCAGTACATTGGTCGTTGTAATAACATTATTTAATCGTGCATCAGACCCATTCCCGCATATCCTACAGGCGTCATTCTTTCAATGTGCATCCACTCGCGTCCGTACATTGCAATCGCGACACGGAGTGTACGCGACGGACGAATTAATTCCCGCGGCCTATACACGATTTGCACATATTGCTCATACGCACAGCTGCTCCAAGCTACAGTAATTTCTTCTCACATATTGATACGTGCGTGTGCGCGCGCACGCTACCGGGCGTTCGATGGCAAATTTACCGGTTCGCTAATTAAATACCCCATTAATAACGATGATTCAGGGGGGAGGGGCCAACCAGCGGGGCGTAAGAGAGCTCTTAATACACAACCCGTGAGCTGAAAAGAGAGGGGGGAAAGCATTTTTGCAGGGAAGCGATAACATTTAATCGATATCCAATTTATTCCTTACGAGCGCGGGAATCGATTGAAATGTCCCCGCGGGCCGAAAAAGCAGTTCGCCGTAACGTGATGTCCGAACTCGGCAGTTGATCAGATATCTGTGCTGGCCAATCGTAGGTGGCCCGATGTACGTTGATTTTTATTTATATAGTGAATTCGCAGTTTCTTCAGACATTTTGAATCTAACCTTTACAAAATCACCTCATGTATCACGTGATTGGTTGTTTCCTAAATATGGCACGTATCGCAAGCGTTCTATACTTGAGTGAACTTAAAGGTGCCTTATTTTCAGTTAAATAGGGATTTTTATGTCATCTGTTTATTAAATTTCATTTATAATTAATATGAATAAAAACAGTGAGAAAATTAGTGTGTTGGCAATGGCTAGTAAGAAATAGTTTTTATGCAAAACATGATTAAACCGATTGCGAACAAATACGGTACGTTGTACCTATAGTGTAATTTTTTTGACTTGGTTAAGGTTTATTTCCATGAGGTGGAGGAATATCCTGGAAGTAAAATTTTAGCAGAGCTTCAGAAAAGTTGAGAGTAACAATGAATGTACCATAAATGAAATTCGTGGTGAATTGAGCTGTTAAGATAGTCCTGTTAAGTTTTTTTTTTTTTTTTATAGCGTCCCTCCTGACGACTTAGTATCGATAGGTCTATCAAGTGATGCGGTTACCAAAATGACCACATCATTACGTCACTTCACACTCCAACGAGAAAAAAATTCGGGGTGTGGCTGTATGGCAGACACCGTCGTGAGTTTTATACGACTACACCTGCATTAGCGGGTAGACAATTAATAACGAATGTGTAAAATGCAAATGCTAATCCTATGCCTAGATACACCCGAATTTCGGGAAAAGATTTCAGCGCATGCTAGATTTCAATACTCTACGGGCGTACCAGCAGTTTTCTTTTGTTTATTTGGCGGCATGTCTCTGTGAGGATACATCTTCATACATGACTGGCCAATCAGAATTATGTTACTCCGATTACTGTACGTCTGTCATTCGCGGTAAGACACCTAAAACGCGAATCACCTAGAGCCAATCACGAATATTGATTTGAGCTAAAGTGTTATAAAATTCAACTGATCGTGAAATCTTTTCGTGAAAATCAGCCGCCCCTAATAATAGTCCAGGGCGTGTTTTAAAAAAGATTGCGAAGAGAAAAATAATCGGGGATGTACGTATGTTTAATTCTCCAGTGAAAATTCTCTAGTCATTACCAATCACTGGTCTCTAATATTTCGCTTTATAAAACGGCACCAGGGGACAATACGTCACAATAAACCATGTTTGCCCAAAAACATGTCATTGGTTCGTTCACTCGTAGCTGCCAGTGCCAGAGCTTATTCTCCTGTCTGCCTTGACCACGCAGAATAGAGGCACCCAAGTGGTGTATAATAATCGTTCAGACTTCCGCAGGGCGTGTGATGAGCTGAGGTCCATTGAAATAACATATACTCGCGTGACGCCTGGCACAACAGGAAATGACAAGATCTTTCTACCAATTACATGTTCTCCAGCTATATCGAGAATACTAGTTCACGTTTGACGTGTTGCAGGATACGTGAAATCATGGCCGGTGCTGCTGTACAAGTCCACAAGCTAGTATCACTACGGATATCGCCCTTCTGACACACCAACTATCCTCTAATTGGTTGCTTCTTGTGCCATGGATCTACTGAAAAAGTATTCATAAGTCCCAAAGTGTCAGTTCTTAAAGGTTGTTCACGATAAAGTGAGCACTTTTGAAATCAACCTCAGAAAAAAGTCACTGCCGCTGCTTGCATATATTTTAACGAGCGCACTGAGTGACATGCGCCCAGTAAAGTTGGTAACGATGGAGGGAAACTAGTTCCATATCTGAACATCGAATAAAAAGTGTTGGGTAAAAATTTGTGATGATTTAAAATTATTTATTTCGTTTTACGTTTTTTTTAAGCGTCAAAGTGTAAAAATGAACAGATTTTAAAATATTTAGTTTTCTAATAATTTCACAGTTTCACTTGACCGACGCATGAATAAAGTGACGAGGCCCAGGGCAATTTTAATTTTACATAAGGCGGAAGAATACACAACGTGCATACAAGTAGATCTTAAGCAGGATTTCAAAAGTGCTCACTTTACCGTGAACAGCCTATAAAAGAAGTGCGTAAGTGCTTTTAACACCAATTTTTTTTACAGCACCTTATATGAAAAATTAATTGTGTTCGTTACACGGTAAATATACTTCACATCCCGCTTAGTTTCGCGTGACGAACCTACAGCCACTAGTTATCAAAGTTAATCACACTCTGTACAGACAACACTTGAAGCAAAATAACAAAGTAAATTCGATCACGTACGCAGAAAGAAAAACTAGGAATAGGTGTTCGACGGGAAGGATGAAGAGGAAGGGATGGGGATGGGATAGAGGAAAAAAAAAGGGGGGGGGGGCGAAAAGTAGAATCCTCAGAGATGTTCGGCACAACTACGACTGTCCCGAGAGAGGAGGTGTGGAGAGAGGAGATAGAAATTGTATCGGAAGAAACAGAGGGAAATGAGAAAGAAAACAAGAAAATTCTTTACTTTGACTTTAAAAGTGCCTGTGGGCTAAAGTTCATATAACAACACTTAACACTCGAAATCGATCGACATATCAGGGTCCCAAGCAGTCCCTGATTTGCAATTTCCATATCTTTTCCCTAGATTCGCCATGCTATTTCTTTTTTTCTCTTTCTTAGTGTGAGACAGAGAAAAATCTAATGCAACAAGCAACGGCAGTAAAAAATAACATATTTACGAACGTAGTAACAACGTACTCAAGAAATGGACACCAGAAGATTCTTATGAATAAATCGTAAATATTTCAAACCTTTTCTCGAAAGCAAAACAATATCATTCTCACCTGGTACTAAGTACTTGCATTTAAACTTTTTCAGGCGAGCGGTCAGGTAAAACACTTCATTAGTGAAGCTCTCCTTCTAATTAACAACTGAAAATCCACATCAACTCTACTTTCTTCACTTCAGGAGTCATTAAGAATTCTCAGTAACAAAGCCTTGAAGTTAGAAAAAGAAATATTCTCTATCTGGCTGTAGCGCTGCCACTACAATTGTAACATAATGGGCACTGTGGGAGGACTAACTAGAAAATAAACATATTTTTTTCAATACTAAAAAAAATCAAATCGCTAGTACGCACTGACATTTGATATATAAACGATCACAGGTAATAAGATTGACAAGACAACTAGGAAATAAAATTACTGGCCCAGTAATAAAATAACAGTCTTTTATATTTTTTCAATTTCTAAAATGCGATCACAGATCGTAAAACACGCCCGAAAAAAATAAACTGTGAAAACAAAATTTACCGCAAAGCAAAACAGCAACACGTTCCTACGCTTTATCAGTAGAACGTAATATTACAAAACTCAAATGAAAAATAGCACTGCACTGGTGCAAACACTACTCGCACAAACAACAGGTAACACGCAGTAGGATCTGCCAGGTGATTTTAATTTATCCCTTTGTTTTTGCATTACAGCAAGTTAAAGTCGATTTATAAAAAATGCAAAGCATCCCTATTTATAATTTATCCTCTCCTGACCATTGAAGTATATCCCTGCGTGTTCTCTGTGCTTAGAAACATTTTTTTTTAAATTTCGCTGTCTTTTCCCTGTTTTTCGGTTACCTAACCTACAGAATTATAAAAAAGTTTGTTTAGCAACGTAACATTCTCTCTGAACTGCGTTAACCAAACATAGAGCAAAATTATTTGGTTGAACGCAGATGTAGTTCTGCCCCCCTGCCCCATCTCCTCCCCCTTTTCAACGGCTATCCACCCAGTATTAAAAAAATGTTACACGACTGTTTCACGGTTAATTGAACACTTTCGAAATCAACCTTTCGAAAAAGTCCTGCTGCTAACTTCATACGTTTTAATGAACACTGGGACGCTTTAAACTCGCCATTCTATTGGTAGAGAGCCGGACAGTAACATATGTTATACAAGTCAGCCAGCGTGCCCCGTGTCCTGTAAACTTATAGGATGATATAGGCAGTACACGGTAAAATTAGCACTTTTGAAAGCTCTGCTTAAGATATACTTGTATGAACGTTGTGTATTCTTCCGCCTTATGTAAAGTTTACATTCCCATGGGACCACTTTATTCATGCGTCGGTCAAATTAAACTGTGAAATTATTAACAAAGTAAATACTTTACAAATCTGCTCAATTTTACAATTCGATACATTAGAAAAGCATAAAACGAAAGAAATAATTTTAAGTTTTCACAAATGGTTACGTGACACTTTTTATTCGACATTAAAATGTAGAACTACTTTCCATCCATTGTTAACAACTTTAATGGGCGAATGTCACTCAGTGCGCCCATTAAAATATATGCACGCATGAGCAGTGACTCTTTCCTATGGTTCACTTCTAAAGTGTTCACTTTACGTGATCAGCCTTTAGTAAATGGGAACAAAGAGACCAACAGAACTTGTGAAGATGCAGTCGTGAATATAGGCTACTAACTTCTGGCTTGTTTTTATTGTCGGCGTATCTATTACCACACTCAAAGTGTTAAGACAGGTAATATTTAAACTAGTGAACATTGATTATATTTAATTTTAGTTATTTTTTTTATGTTACTAAGCGTACAAACAACTATATAAGTGCCATGTTTACAAACAGTGGAGAGATTAGGGCGGCTCTTAACATCGAGGTCGTAGGAGACGATGAGAGAGAAGCGAGGCGAGTATGGAGCAGCGCCGGAATGCAAGGGCGAGAGAAACGAGAGTCCCTCCGAGAAAACCCGCCGGCCATCGACGCCGTAGGCCTACGTCACGATTACTACACGCGGAAACCCGGGAGCGAACCCACCGAGAACAGAAAAATTGCAAACATTTTGACAGTTTCAACTTACCAGAATATGAATAAAGTGAACGGGTCCACAGCAATGTTGATTTTATGTACGCCAGAAAGATACAAAATGGACAGAAATAAAAGACAAAGAAGGGCTTTTGAAATAGCTCACTTAAACGAAAGAGCGCATAAAGCCAGTTATCGCTATAACGTGTATACGATCAAGGAAACAAAATTTAAGTGGAAATTTTAAATACTAAACTAGAAATACGTTTACACAAGAACTGCTTTTTACAATTTGTTGAGCCGTTTATGCCTCAAAATATAAACCCCAATAAGCAGGGATTTCCCTTCCCCCTCCATTCAACCGACCAAAACAGATTTCGAACGCGTTAGGTGATGCGCGGACCACACCACCTACAAACATTCGATACTATTTCAAAAACAGCCATCTGTTGACACGAAACCAACTGTGTACTAGCTGGACAACTCAATTCGAAATATGCCCTTGAAAAATGTATCCCGGATGCGACGTCACATCGCCGCTGTCCGAATTCTTATCAAGGGCACATTATGCACCCTAGAATGTCCTCCTCAGCCAAGGGGGCGACTAACTTGCCGTTCTCGATCCCTAGAGAGTTTTCGATTCGCAACTGTTTGAAATCTTTAATTCGTTTGTGTTTGTTTTGTGCTTACAACTCTGCGCGGCCTCAGAAAACACTTGCGACCGTCACAAAAGACAAATGAAACTCGCATAGAACGAAATTCAGCAGAATGAAACTCGAGGCGGAAACGAACGGAAGCGTCGGAATTCACCAACGAACGTTTCTATGGACGGGAACAAGGGCTCGTGAAACGGGAAGGGATCAAGGGGTAAGTGATCAAGGGCACCTTGCGCCGAAATCGAACACAGCCATAGTTTATTCGCGGTTTCTTCACACTTTTTGAATCAAACCTTTCAAAAATCACCCAAAGTGTCGTGCTTGGTCATTTCCTAATTGTGTCATGTATCAACAGCATTTTATACTATTGTTAACATAAAAGTACCTTTTTTTTTTTTTTTCAAATTGACCTTCTACTTATACCTATTTGATCCATAACGTTTGTAAAAAAAAAATGAAAACAGAGAAAATAAGTGTGTTGGTATTGCCAACCACGAAAGAGTTCTCATGGCAAAATATTATTACACTGGGAGCTCACTAATGCAGTGCGCTGCCAATTTGGCGTAATTTTCTAGCCTCAGTTAAGCTTTGTTTGCATGAGGCGGAGGTATATCCTGGAATTGGAACTTAAGCATAGCAGGGCTTCCCCGCCAGCTGTTACTACTCGCTGCCTTCTCTTAAGCTGTTCACGATTATTTAAGACGATGCCGACAGTGATGATGTGAATGCATTCTTCCTCCAGAACCCGCGCCAGCGGTATGTCATATGTTGCTTTGTGTGACGCTGAGAAAGAAAAAGTTCCGCTTGGAGATAAACAAAATTGAAGTGTCAAAACTACCGCATCTGCGCGTGCTCACTGGATAAACAACCGCGCGACAGAGTCTTTAAATTATCAGTTTTTACGAAAGCGCTTGCCAAAACACCAAGGAAATTGTGAAGAAGAACTTGTACGAATACTCTATTTCTACGGTAGTTGTCAAGTACTGAGAAACTCAGCAGCTAACCAATCCAATGTTAGGAAAAACAACCACCATTACGTAAATTTCACGTAGTTGTGTATGAATGAAAGGTTGTTATAGGTTATTCACGGTAAAGTGAGCACTTTCGAAAGCCCCCTCGTTTGGTATAATAATCAGTAACTATAATTTATATTTGCCTTAGATGTTAACTTCCGAGTGAGGTGGAATATACACACTGTGGTTATTACTTGCATGGCAATATTTATTTTAAAAAGGTGGTTAAAGAATAAAAATGGCGGAAAGGAGAAAAGAACTAGGGCCTCTCAAAAGTGCTCACTTTACCGTGAACAGCCTACAGTTAGCATATTTACTTCGAATGTCTGCAAAATTCTGAGATAAAAGCGGAGTAAGGGAAATCACGAAACCTTCTTGCGCCAGCATGTCTCAGAAAACAATGATAATTACAAATTAATATTATGTTGGCCAAACAAACCTATGTAATCATCATATCGACTTTGATTTACTGGCGACGACATGAGAGCACTGCAATTTAAAAAAAAAAATGTGCGAAAAGTGCGAACGTCCGTTATGAATTCCATTTTCCACCTCGATCACACTTAATAACAATTCCAAACACACTTTTTCAACAAAAACAATTCCTGTAATTGAACCAAGCGTGAATATCCGTTTCCATGAAGCGGCAATGAGCCACAGAATGGTATACAATGTACAAATTACTGATCAACACAGCAGATATTAACCACCAGTTCGCTTTACGGCATGTGGTAGAAAAGTGCTGGGTGGAAAGTCATTAAACACAGTTTTCCGGTGCATATGAAGTTTTGAGTCAATAAATCTTGCAAGTTAAAAAAAACAAAGGAAATTTTAAAAAAATAACAACTTGTTTATACACAAGCCAACAAATTGTTCCAGTGTATTAAAGTCTACAAACACAATATATTATTAATCCGCTTGCAACACAAATCAAGTTTCCTAGCAAACAAAAAAAAATTAATTACAGCATAAATTTACAGCGAAAATGCCATATACTCGCAATATTAAAATTCCTGGGTGAATAAATAAAAGATAAAACGGATTATTTTGTCGATGCACACTATTAGGGACTTCCCGAAAAAATATTTCGCTGGCTAAAAATTGGCTAGATTTTCTTCTGACTTTACGAAAAGTATGAGGCATTCTGAAAACGAACACGAGAATGATGTGGGAGTATGTAAAATTGTAGGGAGGGGGTGGGGGGACCGCGCCCGTCCATATATATGCAGATAGAAACAATTACGTTTTTAAAGGTTGATTTCAAAAGTGCTCACTTTGTCGTGAACAGCCTTTAAAAAATTCCCTGGTTTCCACTTCAATGACACATGAATAAAGCGCGACGGTCCATGGAAATGTTACTATTTTATCTAGCGGAAGGATACAAAATGAGAGGGTAAAAATAGATCCTAACCAGGGCTTTCAAAAGTGCTCACTTTACCGTGATCAGCCTTTACTAACATTTGTGCGAATTAGACTGCCAGCATGACTACTGCCACGGTTAGGCCTCACGAACGCCACACATCATCATGTAGGCCCACTGTGGCCCCCACGGAGCTGGAATAGCTCCATTTCCAATAATTACAGTCGGGAACGCGGTCGATGCAAATTCAACCGTTAGAGACCCGAGCACTCCTGAAATGTGTCCGGAGCCAGATGACACAAATGGCCAGTAGCTACCATGCAGTAACGCCTGGGAGCGACGACGGAGAACTCAATAACGGGGGCGTGCATTTTACGAGAGATCGTCCATCGAATAGGGTCGCGCAAAATGCTCTTCGCCATATCGATACCGCCACAATATACAGTCCTTGTAAGGTATCGAAACTGACGGCAGTATATCCAACACGTGCACGTCTTCGGTATCGGTATTGAAGATATTTGCATCGCTAAAATACGTATGCTTCGGTGAGACATTATCGAGAAGTACTGGTAGCCAAGTTCGAAACTCAAAGAAAACACAATCTGTAATCCATTCATGGTTACTTCCAATTTTTCTGAAGTCCTGATAAACTCCTACTTCGAGGATGTACCTCCACCTCATGCAAAAAGCTTAACCGCGTCTAGAAAATTGTGCCAGAGGGACAGCGCACCACATACGTGCCCACTCAGTTTCGGAATATTTTGCTTAAGAACTATTTCTTACCAGGCGTTACCAACACACCTATTTTCTCACTGTTTTTATTCGTAAAAATTATAAATAAAATATTATATTTTATGGACGAAATATAAATGAAATTTCAATCTAACCAAAAATAGGATACTTTTATGTTAACAGAAGTATAAAAAGCTTGTGGAACATGACATATCTAGGATACAACTAAACACGTCACACATGAAATTATTTTTCAAAGGTTTAATTAAAAAAAGAATGAAGAAACCGCGAAGATTGCTATAGGATCAGCTGCTCAAACTCTCATTATGTAGAACTAGCTGAACCCTCGCCCGCTTCGTTGGGCATCGATTTATTTTGAAAATTGGAATCGCTCTAGCTACTGGGTCACTGCCGGCCCACTTATATTTCCATCCACTGAGCCACTGCCGTCCCACTTGGAATCGCTCTAGCCACTGGGCCTCTACGCCCCCACTTGATATATTTCTATCCACTGAGCCACTGCAACCCCACTTGAGAGTGCTCTAGCCACTGAGCAACTGCGCCCCCACTTGGGATCGCTCTACCCACTAGTCCACTGCGGCTCCACTTGAGATTACTCTACCCACTGAGACTCTGTGGCCCCACTTGATATATGTCTATAACTATATGGAAGAATGTACCTTGCTAACAATGAAATAATTATAACAATCTACCCTGCAGTTTTGGTAGAGCATGCTTTAGAAAGCAGCAAAATAGCTCGTTTTTCCTGACTTGATTCACTAATACCGTTAATGCTCAGCTCCTATAAGTGCTACGGCAATTTTTAATAAACACAAATCTTCCTCGATAAATGCAGATCATAACAGTGGAAACAGCATCCAAATCCGTTTTGTGGTTCTCGAGATTAGCGCAGTCAAACAGACAGACGTGCGCCCGGGACTTATTTAATACTTTGTAGTGATATACTTTCACATTACATTATTGGCTCTTTACAGTTGGTATGTGTAAGCAAAGTTTATCTATGCATATGTGTGTACTTATTGTCCTGAGTGTCGAGTGAGGAAAATGATTCGTACAACCATCAAGTCGGAGTAAAAAAAATACGCGAAAAAATTTAACGAATTTTTAAATCACGAAAATGCTGGGCGGACTACAAATTCCATGTAACAGAATTAAACTGCGCGATGCAATTCAGATACAACCGACGCGATCCAGTAAATGGACAATGTCGTTTGCCGAATGTTGACAGGAGGTCAATATTCATTGCATTAACCTCGGTGTGTATTTCACCCCCCCCCCCCCCCCCGTGAGTCTACGTCCATACGTTCCTGGACATGATTCTGACAAACAACACGAACCATATCTGCCATGCCACTGCAACCACGGCATCTAAATGACCTCAATTTTAACGTCGACGAAATGAATTTGCAAAATAAACACAAGTACCACCCGCAGAACGCCCCGAAATTATCTCTGATTTTTCCTATTAGTTCAAGGTTGAACAAGACTATAGGCTGTTCGCGGTAAAATGAGCACTTTTGAAAGCTCTGCTTGAGATCTACTTGCATGTACGTTGTGTATTCTTCCAAAATATGTAAGATTAACATTGCCACAGGCCTCATAACTTAATTCATGAGACGGTCAAGTGAAACCGTGAAATTATTATACAAGTAAATATTTCACAAATATGCTCATTTTTACTCTTTGATTATTTTTTTTTAAAGTGAAAGAAATAATTTAAGTTACCGGAAGTGGTTACCCAACACTTTTTATTCAACGTTAATATACGGAGCTACTTTCCATCCGTCGTTACCAACTTTACTGGGCCCATGTCACTCAGTGCGCCAGTGAAGATATATACAGGTATGGGCAAAGGCTATTTTCTCAGGTTGATTTCAAACGGGCTCACTTTATCGTGAACAGCCTTTATCAAAATACACAGATGAGAAATATTCTAATAAGGTACATAACAACACATAAACATTTGAAGCCCAAAGTGTCGATTCAGGCAGATGCCTGCACGAGTTGCATTCCGAAAAACGTTTGATTCCGCCGAACCCGGTTCGATTCCCAGTGAGCTAGAAACGATTTTCGTACGTACAAAACATGGCGGATGTTGCCGATGACAATTAAATTTTGTCTGGGTGCTCCCGTTTCCCCTGCCCAGCATTCCGTTGATGCTTCTCTCCATTTCACGTCACCCTTTGTGGATCAATGCCAAATACGAACACCTCGAATTAGTTAAATTACGTATTAACTAATCGGAAGAATAAATATAACAAGGAACATTTTCTTTTGCCACGCTGTAATCCAGTTACTTCCCTGATTATAACATGCAATACACAGCGGCGTGTGGTGAACCGAATGCAAAGTAAGCGGTGTTTTTGCTCTGTGTTATACATAACAGTTTGCTAGTTTACACATCGGCCACTTAAACGTAATAGCGCAGTTGACGTCACAGTACGTGTGTAATGGGTACCTCGCCGCTCTCTCGTGAGTGGCCGCAATACATTCAGTTTCTCCCGGCTCCACTCTGGTTGCTGGCTCCTGAAGCGTGCGCCGAGTGTGTACAGCACTGCTTACCTAGCAACACTTCACCACACGCCAATGGTAGTACGCATATTTCAGGAATAGCCAAACCATTTATACCAAACGCCGTAAAACAATATATCCTAAAATATGACACATTAGTAAAACATTTATACAAGACTTTCCTTTTTTAAATCCAGAAACATATGCGTCGAAGTGTATAAGGTCAGTAAACTATCATAAACCCAGGTGGAGGATTGAGTTTAACTACGTGTGCATGCAGAACTTCATGAAAATAATTAACTCGTACGTATGTCATTGTCACCTTTCTCCCGTCGTAATGACCTCTTTTATTAACTTTAATTTGTATGGCTATACAGATCACTGTAGCACTATCACAAGAACGGTTACACTGCTTTCCGCCATATGTAGCGTGTAAGTATGTAGTAATCAATGACTTAAAATACTATTTAATTTAAATTTTTAAAGACTGTGTCCATGATAACCATATGGTAGAACCATTACCTACAGCTACACACACCACTCATCTTTCGCATAAATAATCGAGGATAGCTAAACTTTAAGGATTATGACACGGACACTAGACTTCATGACTGCGATAATTAAGAGTATTAACACAAAAAACAATAATAAACTGCCTACGCCCCATTTTTTTTTTTTTTTACGTAAATTGTACCCATTCGGAGGTTTCTGTGAAAAATGTACACTTTGAACAACTGACTACAAAGTCTACTATTCAGTCTGCAAGGATTACATTAGAACATGACAGCGAAACTCGTATGTTTACTTTATGCAGGCCAATTCCACTTGAACCCAGATGTACGGCCACTGGTGAACTGAGGGACTGATTTAAAATAAAAAATTCACTCCATCCGAGCGCTGCACAAAATGTCAAGAACAAAATAAAAACACCTATTCGCCTCGTGTTCCTGTAATGACAAAATTATGTCTAGTATGTCAACGCAAATAATGCCATAGGTAGTAATAAGACTGGCGATTCTCAGGACAGTTCGTGGTCACCCATATTTTACTACAAACTGTTATCATCGGCTTCACCCGCGTGAAAAGATGTAACCTTAATTATAATGACCGAGTGCTCTATCTTGATGGTAGGTGATATATTTTATACATTCCCTAAGAAACTGTTCGTTTTTCCGGGATGAAAAGTACCATAGGTGTTAATCCAGAATATAATCTACCCCTGTACCAAATTTCATCAAAATCCGTCGAGTTGTTACAACGTAACTGAGTAACAAACAAACATACAACCTTTCGCATTTATAATATTATTAAGATACACTATGCAAATCGCTTGCACTATAAATCCTGAGTGTGTGATTGCTGTCAATGATACACTTTTAACTGAAAATTTCGTTTACAGATTGTACCGAAATCGTCGCCGATTTCCTGACTAAAACTTACCTCAATTGGCTTTAATACGAGACATACAAACTTCACAGAAAGACGAATACAGTATGGAGTTTCTAATAAAAGTGTATTGACCTCAGTGCAAAGCATGACGCGCACGTATGCAACTCCCGCACGATGTATCTCAATTCGACCGGCAAACTTCGGCTGCAGGTTAATCACGAAAAAAATAAGTTGAAAACATATATACACAACCTATGGTCTAAAGAGAATACTAAGGGTGGTACACATCTTTGAAGTTGGACCTGGAACACTTGTTTATTGCAAATATCGGATATAATATTTACGATGGAGCACCGATTGTCTGGATAATTGTTAACTGAACAAAGATCTTCAAACACCGCAACATTTGTCGCTGTCATAAAATTATTTAATGTAAATAATCACTGTTACCACACCTATTTCAAACTAAAATGCATGTCACGGTAGCGTATTCGGGATTTAAAGGATGTATTATTAATCCTCATGTAACAATTAACAAAAACGTGACCGCGTGTAAATACCTTAAACTTCACCATTTTCGAGTATTTAGTGTTTTACTTTCAAAATTATATTTACCAATACCTGTCAAGTGGGGCACGCACAATACCCAATAACACACTTTGACGGCTATTAAAGGGAGGGGAAGATTCCAGAGAGAAGTACATTACAGTGGTACTGCAATAATTTTTTTCTTCTTCTACAACTTCGAAATTGTGTACCACCCTTAAATTATTTTTAGACCATGGGTCGCATATATGCTTTCAACTTTTTTTTTTCGTGATTAACCTACACCCGAACTTTGTCGGTTGAATTGAGAAACACTGTATGTTCAGCTCGTACTCTGACACGTGTACTACTTTTGCACGTTTGAAAAGCAGTCATAACAGAACGCGTAATTCAACTCTGCTACAAAGTTACAAAAAAGATTAGACAAAATTGGGTTCCAATGCGTTTAGTTAAAAATCACCGCCATTTGGATCTACGGAATTCTCGCCTCAACTTGCATTGCCGGTTTTTTTATTATGTTTTACGAATCGAGAGGTCATAGGGCATTTTTTACACATTTATTCGTCAGTTTTGTTCGACTATTTTTTGTTGTATCATTTGTGTAATCACACGGAAGAAAATTATTTATTTCTTACCACAGATACTACTTAGAAATTATTAACGACAGCGAAGATGTACACTCAGAATTCGAATCAGATACGTTTGACTGATTGAAACAGTGAAATTCTCACTGATTCAGATTTAGAGTGTCACAGTGAGAACAAGTCTATGCTGTTATTTGTGTTGTCACGCGAGAAATTTCGCAAAACTTTTGAAATTGAACTTATGGGCATAGATGGATACATCCAAGATGGTGGGGATGTATCTCACTTTAACAGTGGAATAGCTGTATCATAAACTTCCCAACTTGGATAAGCCACAAGCACGTACGAATAAGCGCAATTTCGGTAGGGCGGGACCGTGGTGGCAGAGCGGTTAGACTGCTCGCCTTCCACGAAGGTGAACCGGGTTCGATCCCCGGCTGGGTCACTCCCGGATTTTCGCAAATGGGAATCATCGTGCCGGACGATGCCGCTGGTCGGCGGATTTTCTCAGGGATCTCCCGTTTCCTCCGCCCTTGCATTTCGGCGCTGCTCAATTCTCACCTCATTTTCATCCTCATCGGATCTCAAGACCTCGTTAAGAGCCGCCCAAATCTTTCAACTTAACGCCATTTCGATAGGACTTGTTGCATGCATGATTCTCAGGATGTAAGGTCGAGCACGTGTGCCCAGAAGGCAAGCCCCTCGATTCGTTTTCGTGTTTGTGGTGCTGTGAACCCAGCTCTTCGCGTCTTGGTAGCGGCCCTTTGGCACGTAATCTATGGCCCGTGTTCCCATCTGGCGCTGCTATTATTCGGGCGTACGTCGCGACAATGCCCCCCCCCCCCTCCAAAGCCGGCCCCGCCCAGAGGCTGTTAACAGTGTTATTACTCGGATGGCTGGCTGCTCGAGCTCTCCTCTCCCGGGGCTACGCCCCTCGGGCCGGGGCGTCAGCCAAGGTTGACGAGGGGAGCCCTGCCGGTACACTCGCGCGCACTAAAAATCTCCACACTTGAATTCAATAAGTTCAATAAAATCAAAAATATACGTCGAGATGTTACGTCACTGAATGGACAAACAAGTAGCTATACTTTAGAAACGGAAAACGAAACCGCTTCAAATTAAAAACGGTCCTTATATAAACAGTGAGACGGTCATTGTTCTTTTACAGACAACGTGCACCCATGGAGACTCGACATGCATCGAAACCTAACTTGCACTTACTACTCTTGTCAAATTGTCGTCCTCAGATATACTTCACAATTTTGTTTGGAGTGACTGGCGAAAAATGGGAATCTAAATTTTGCGTCCAAGTGAAGTTGGTCAAACCTTATCCATAGTCGATTTGTATTCGAGTCGGAGTATGCTCACATACTCAAAAACAAAATCTTTGTGGACAAAATTATACACACAGCTGAAAATTAACCCATTCATACAAAATCTAAACAACTGTGTGTATCAACAAGCATACAAGTACCAGAGACGTCACTCGAGGCAAAGCAAGAGAACGCTTTTTTTTTTATTGCCCAGTGCAAAATATGTTCAATATTCACGTTTAAAATATGTAGAATTATATCCACAAATAAACGGCCACTGTGAGCTGTCAAGTGTCAGTACACAATGCCAAATCGTTGCTAAAACACTTAACTAGCTCACATCAACAACAATAATGCACGGCCATAAGACATGTAAGCTCACATCATCACCAACATCGTAAAAATAAATCTGGATTTATATAAATCATTGTACTTCAGTCTTTAAAATTGAATCAATATAACTATTCTTTCACTATCAATTACGTAGAAAAATATTCACAAAACGATAACCAGTTTATTTACATTATATCAATAAATTCAAATAATTTTCCGCTCTCATATTGCCAATATTGCACTACGCAATTAAACAAAATCGAATCGGAAATAAATTAAGTGTTCTGTTTACTCCTATCCAGTGTCTAAGGGTTGGTCCATATGTTGCACAGGATGATTTGGCCGGTACTGTCCAGTGCGAAGCTATCCGCCAATTATCTTCCCAGGGCCGTGGTGGTGTAGTGGTTAGACTACTCGCCTCCCACCCAGACGAACCGTTTTCGATTCCCGGCGGTGCCGCTCCCAGATTTTCACATGTGGGAATCGTGGCAGAAAATGCCGCTGGTCGGCGGGTTTTCTCGGGGATCTCCCCCGCCCCACATTCCAGCGTAGCTCCATACTTACCTCACTTCACCCCCATCGGCTCTCAAGACCTCGATGTTAAGGTTGAAGTAAAGCAACTGCCTATGGCGCACTACACCCGACTACACAACCTGAAGAACTCATAAACAAAGTAGGTAGTACAAACACCAATAAAAATTGTCAGAAAAGTGCGATTTATGCTGTATATAAAAAAATTATGCATTTATCTTGCAACATTATAAAATATTTTATTAAAATATACTTCTTAAATGTAAAAAAAATTTCCGATCGATAGTCCGCATTTTTAACCAAATTTAAGTGCATTTCCGTTTTGGATGCTTCGGAAAGCATAATTTGCAAGAAAATCTTCTTAAAAGAAAATTCGTAATAATTCCACTATGATTTTGTGTAAGAAAATTGTAATAATAATGTAGGAAATAATTTTTATAATTGATTTTATGTGCATCCATTTGTTACAAACATTTACGGCTGAAACTGACGTAAATAAAGTTAATTATAAAATTGATAAGATATATTATTAGTATTATTTTATTAGACACGATCACAGCAAATATTATGATGATCATTCTTGAAGAAGATTTCCTTGCAAATTCTGCTTACCAAAGCAGAATGGAAATGCGCTTAAACTTTGTTAAAAATGCGGACTCTATCAATCGATCATTTTTTTATAATTAAAAAGTACATTCTAATAAAATATTTTATAATGTTGTAAAATACATACATTCTTCTTTCATATACAGCATAAATCGCACTTTTCTGACAAATTTCATTGCGTCTGTACAATTATTTTTTGCGAGTTCTTCACGTCGTACAGTCGGGTGTGGTGCTCCATAGACAGTTACTTTACTTCAATCTTCAGAGCAGCACAAATCTCTCCACACCTCTCTCCAACTGTCTCCCCTGTTGGTAACTGATCCGTAGGTAAATCGTGTTTCTGTTCTACTATGACTGAGCACACAGCATACAGTTCATTGGCTGTGACAACGAAAATGGTTCCTTGTTAGGTAAAATACAACACGCATAAAAATATTTCTTATTTGCATCACATGAAACCTTAGGTTTATGTAGCGGTAATGAAGAGGCCAAGTAAATGTTTCTTCATTCAAAATCGTTAAAATAATTACAATACAAGTCAAAGATATACACTGCTGGACGATGAGAAAGACTCACCACGAAACAACGAAACTATATAGTAGATTGCGAGAGTGCCACCATAGGTATGCACACAATCCCATGTTGGTGCGTTTGCATTTGACCCCACATCCGGCAGTATGTTACTTCCTGTCTGTATGCTGTGACATCATTAGATGACCATCTGCACGCCATTAGACATAAGTTACAACACAACTACAAATAAATTTAATTTTTCCATTGTTACTGGTGCATTTGCAGAGAAACAAGCTAGAAAAAATGTTTAGTTACAACATTTTGTTCTCATGTCAAATTATTGTATTCTGACCACAGTGTAAATATTAAAAATATACGCGGCTTGCGAATTTTGAGTATTTCCTTTATTGCTTCGAGGGTTTGGAAAACAGTTAAAGAAAAGCACACAAGTGTGGGATTTCGGGCTACAGCGAAAGTGTCAAATTACTTAGTTTCAATTTCGCTCACATCGATATAATTGTGCCAATATGTGCTTACATTCACCACAACCAGGCGTGCAATTAGCTATAAATATTCAATTAACAAGTGCACGGGTAAACAAAATAAAACTTTCAATCTATTAAACAGTGGAAGGCAAGCAAACAGAGTACAATAAATATAATGGTTGTATCAATGGACGTGTTTTCCCATAAAAAAAATACAGCGTAATTAAACATCCGTAAATTCACGAGTTCATGTAATGTTACGATAGATAACTACTACTAGTATCACGGTGTTTTTCGATTGGGTCATGGGATTTTAACACGCCTTGGAATATTCCAGAGGCAGCAAATAAACACGCAGCATCAGAATCAACAAATAAAGACCAATATGGACCACGGGGGAGGAAAGGGAGAGACATTTTATCACAGATGCAACAGTCAACGTGGAAATGACAGCAACTAGCGTTTTGCAGGGAAGTAGCCAGAATTGTCGTTCAGTAGGAGGATAACTTCTCTGATTTTCTCCCGTAGTTGTCGTTTAAAGGCTAAAAATTATATACGAGGCATATACCGTATATACGACAGTGATTTATAAAGGCGGAGAACTGAAACTATGAGCACGAAAGGCGCTGTCAACTTGAAAAACTGCGTGCGAACAATTCCTCACGAAGGGACACCGTCATTGGACAAGCGAATGATAATACCCGATGAGAGATGAATAGAAAGCCAATTGAAGGTGGCCACATTGTCACAAACGATTCAGAAAAATACAAACAAAATTAATAATGCGGAGGCTGTTTTCCGATTGAATGCGACAAACGTATGCCTTAAGATACGAATCGGATGAAATGTGGGACGACCGTCCAGCGAAACAATACACTATAAAGCGATCGGGATCAGAATGTTAGGTCACAGGAAGGTATTTTCGCGTTAGGATGAGTATACGGTTTCGTATGTTCTCGAATTTAGACGAAGTACGAGAGCGAAAAAGTAATCAATGGGTTGGATGATCCATTTTCATGTAGGAAAATTCAATTTTTTCTTCATATTTCGGGAAGTGCTTCAACCCCCGAATCCCTTCCCTGGCTTCGTGCCTGGTTTTAGAGAGAGGAGAGGATGGGGCAATATAAATAATTGTGGTGTTGCCAGTCTTTGAACCATAAAACATACTAGTACGCATTAATCATTGAAATGTATCCTTCGACTCAGATGATTGAATAACTGCAACATAAATGTAGTACTTTGAATTGTTTACCATCTATAAACAGTATAAAACAAGTCGCCCGGACGCGTGTATCTGTGTATTCGGCTAAGGCTTCTAAACTACTTGATGGATTTTGATGCGGTTTTCACCAACATTTAGAGGATTTCTTGAGAAAGGATCATATGTATAATACATGAATATTTAATGTAAGGATAGTAGAGAAATGTCGACGTTTTCTAATCAAGTCGGAAAAGGCCGCTTTTCGGGCGCTTACATGGCTTACTCTGACTAAACTATCCAAGATATACCAAATTAATGTGTTACGGAATTGCAGTTCTAAAAAAGGTCTACAAAAAGTCCGCAGCAGCATATGCTTATCTTAACCCACAGTAACCATATTTGTCTTTTAAAATCGATTAAAAATAGATGTTCACTTACGAAGACAATTTGAAGAACACAGTATTAATCCTATGTTAGCTACTTTAAGCATTTAGTGTGTATACTTGCTGTAAACTTAAAAAAAAAAAGACATATATGTATATCGCACCCGAGCGAGGCCGGGGAGGGTCGCTAGTGTAGAATAAATGGGAGTTAATTATCAATTACGTTCTGAGAATGACTGCAGCAGCGATAGCAATACACGAAGCCAAATGATAATCGTCTCCACGTATAATTAGCCTAATTGATCTTATATGATCTAACAAAGTTAAATTTTTTTAAACTAATACCAAAAATAAGTAGTAATAAAAGTATTTACACCTACGATGACGTGTACTCTTTTTCTTAAGGCGGTAGGTAGCCTACCCGGCGCTTAAGATGAGCTTCAACGTGTTTGAAAAATGCGCTTCTTGACAAATTTTTGACGAAGTTATTGAACATGTCCGCAATAGGTTCACCTACGAAAAGAAAGTACAATCAAGACGATGACGTAATGGTACTTCCGAAGACGTTATGCACGCTGGAAACATTGTTTTCATGCCCTCCAACATAGCTAAGAACGGTGTTTACAGACTATTAACGGCTGTTCACGGTAAAATGAGCACTTTTGAAATCCCTGCTTAAGGATTTACTCGTATGCACGTTGTGTATTCTTCCGCCCTATATGAAATTAACACTGCCATGGACCTCATCACTTTATTCGTGCGTCGGTCAAGTGAAACTGTGAAATTATTAGAAAAGTAAATATTTGAAAAATCTGTTCTTTTTACACTTCGATTCATTAAAAAAACACACAGCTAAAAAAATTATTTAAGGTATTACAGATGGTTACCTAACGACGTTAAGATATGGAACTATTTTCCATTAATCGTTACCAACTTTACAGAGCGTATGTCACTCAGTTCGACCGTTATAATATATGTATGCAGGTAGGGGCAGTGACTTTTTTCTAAGGTTGATTTCAAAAGTGCTCACTTTACCGTGAACAGCCTTTATATCTCAAAATATACGAACCAGATACATGCGAAACTACGATTGAGGCATGCATTGGACCCCCTCACTACCAACAATCTTTATAAGGAACATTATCGTTCCGATTTGCGACTAGAAGCAAATGTTTTCCAGGAAACGCAATGCTTTACATTTAAGCCGTTCTTCTTCTAAGGAACTCCACTAAATGATGGAAAACGAGTTTGTATGGGGATTGTCGTTCCCGCTGCTTTTTTTTTTTCTTTGCCTTCGTCCCTGTGTGCTCACTAGGCAAGTATGTACCAGTAACTCATCAACAAACAGGACTGGAGAATACCATAACAAGGGAGGGGGGGAGGGGAGTACTTTACGTTAAGCTAGTGAGTCTCGTCTCCCTACCCTCCACTCAACAACCCGTCAGGGGAGAATAAAGGTTAGTAATTAATGATGTTTGCGGGAAGGGATGCGCTGCACATACACGGGTTTGTGAGGAGAGCTGGTATTAAATGTCGCTAGCGTCTAGACACGACAGAACGCGTCGCAAGAAGAGTAAACAGCAGCGGAACAAATACTCTCATGTAATATATGGTAACTTTTCCACAGTTAACAATGCCAAGAAGAATGCTGGCACATTTGAAAAAATCTGTTAGGATGAGTGATATATGGGCGGCTCTTAACAGCGAGGTCTTGAGAGCCAATGGGGGTGATTGAGAAGAGTATAGAGCAGCGCCGTCACTATTCCCATTTGCTAAAATCCGGGAGTGACCCGGCCGGGGATTGAACCCGGTTCGCCTTGGTGGGAGGCGAGCAGGCTAACCGCTCAGCCACCGTGACGCCAAAATCTGTTAAGGAAATTGTGAAAGTTTACTTGCAAGTCCTGGTAACCGTGTTCTATAAATGTTTACATTTACAAACACTGTGTGTAAACGAAACGTCCTTTTTTTTTTTCTCTGAAGTAGCCACAACACGATGGATATCAAACTATCGGGCAGCTGATAAACGTACGGTTAAAAACAATTAAAGACTAAGATTACAATGACTAGTGTATGGCTACCTGGAAGTTAATTTCGAACGTACGGACGATGCACCAAGCAATCTTTGGCTGAGAGTGGAAAAAGAAACTTTGCTCTCCCCTTTTTTTTGTGGCAGTTATAATATTTAAACGCCATTCATTGAAAATCACCCGAGGTATCAGTTTCGAAATATTGCGTTATCCACGGGGGGAAAAAAAAGGGAATGATGCGAAATGTAAACATTCATATGGAACAAGAGCAGTGTGCAGCGTACGTGGGGGAGTGGTGATAGGCAATATTATTGTATTAGGAACTGTAGTAGCTCCGTTACCAATACAATTACTTGAAACAGACAACACTCCTTCCTACACTGATATCAAAAATGAAATATTTGTACGTAACATTGCTGTCGAGAATTAAAAAAAAGAATGTGTTTGTATTGGTTTTAAATGCTTTCTCCTTTCGTTGCTTGGTTTCTCTCGGTTCTTTTGTAGTCTATGCAAGCAGTAGGTTTATAAATTGCCATCGTTCACCTCTTGGAGGTGTACGTTGAAGTGGTGAAAATATTTCACTTAAAAGTGGATTTCAGAGATTTTAACTTGTACCTGTATGCACAAAAAAACTGTACACAGTTTTGAAAATAAATCCCAAAAGTAAATTGTACTATTGCCATTAAACATAAAAATAACATTAATAACAATAATGGTAATAACAATTGCAACAGAAACAACTGCAATACTTAAAATAGTGACTTGTAGTCTACTCCTCAGATTATTCATCTGCTATCTTGTTGACGTGAATGCATGAATTCGCGTACACTACTAAGACATGCTGTACATGATGCACAATGAACAACTAGACAGATTATTTTACATGGGTAACATGTTATTTGTAAAGGGCATTACATCATAGATTCATAATAGGAAGAGTAAAAATTACAGGTACATTGTACTTTATGTTCTTAACTGGTTCCATATCCAAGATATTGCTATTTCCACATACAACGGAAATACTCCGAAGTTCAGTTTAGCTTGTAATCCTGTATATACACTCAGGGATGCAGGGACCAAGTTTGTCGGTAGGGTAAGGTATTACCAACCCACTTCTCTTTTCCACTGAATTCCACTTACTTTGGTGTAGTTTTATCGTGGCTCAATTATAAAAAAAAGTGCTAGTTTATGAAATACACTTTAGCTCTAGATGAAGTTACGAGTTTCATGCCGACATTATGTCCGATACACAATCCAAAATTCTCTTTTACTTAGTTGCACAGGTGGCTCAGTAGTTAAAATAATGCTGAACTTCCGTCAAGGGGTTCTGTGGCGAAACTACGACTGCGCGTAGATCATATTATGAACAATCATTGTTTAAGTTAGGTTTGAGTGCAGAAACTAGATGAAATTATAGGTAAAACAAAACTGATACTCCGTATAACAGAATTTTTGTGTAAGTGTGACCTTTATTAAGGCAAAGAAACAAACAAGAGTTGTTTTTCTTTTCGGATAGATAATGCCAGATGTGCGCTGAAACGAAGAAACTGCTATAGAAAATGGAAGGGTTCTTGCGTGTCAGATTACGGAAGTACTCATTATATTTAACAAATTCAGACCCAGTGTACACAATTGTATACATTACGCAAGTGTACGTAATTTTTTATCTGTGCCGCACACTGTGAAGCTCAATAACAAATTATCTTACCTGTGGGTAAATGATTCGCAAACCACCTTACTGGCCTGGGTCATAATTGGTTCATATAACTGTAGCCAAACGCACAGCTTACAGCTCATTGGCTGTGAAAACGGAACAAGTGTAGTGTCGACTTAAGTACAAAACGCATAGTAAAATTTTTCGTTTTGCAACACCTCAAACAGTAAATTGAAATTGGTCTGGAAGGGTTAATATCGCTCACACGGACTTTATTAATTTCTACAGTTAGTGTTATGTCGAGAATTGCGGATATTGTGAACCGGGGATTTGTTTCGTCGATATTATAAGTTGCGACCCAGCCTGAGAAACTCATCCGTCGCAACACTTTCAAATATAAATCATTTATTTTAATCGGACTGAAAACAGAAGTAAATTGGTAGCAGTAGAAAACGATAATAAAAAAAAGGAGAAACGCTTTATGATCTATGGAATTAAGTATATTCAGGAAATAATTAAAATTACTCCTAATGACCATCGCGATGTTATGACACCCGAAACATTGACAATAACGTTGTGTGTTTTTGCATCAAATTCGTTAGCGTTGCGGCAGGACTCAAATTAATAAATATTGGTTATTAGCAAATTTTATGATTGCTTTAATTGAATAGAGAATTATCGAATCACAATAGTTAGCGTTTCAATGTTTTGGATGACATAACATGGTGCTAATGACATACAGTGCCCGGCAGACGTCTGGGCACGCAAGGTTCATCATACCCGCCACGGACCGGTCTGCAGCTGGGCGACAACAGAACGGCCCGGCAGCATATACACCGTCCCACAAACATCCGGTCTTCAGTCTTCAATGTTACTAGTAAGGACACACGACCTGATGTTTGTGAGGCAGCTGACAGCATGGCGAGTGCTGCGCGCGCATCTCTTCGCCTCTTGCGACGTTCGCCTCGCCTCTCCGCTGTGAAGCATGCCTAGACATCTGCCGGGTACAATAATGAATTTGAACATCGAGTACAGCAATTTGTCATGCACATCCACAGGCAAGGCAACCAACCTCGTGTAACACGTGGGGGAGTTGATACACTTACCTCCATCACGACCGCCGAACTTCCTCTTCTTCTTGGAGGACGACGACGAAGACTTGGAACCTGAGGACCCCGCCGACGAGCTCTTGTCCTTCTTCCAACGGATCAACATGCTCGTCGCTCGAACTCGGTTCACATCGGGTCACGCCTCATCGATCTCTTCGCCCTCGTTCCTTGCCCACGCGACTCGAACAAGCAACTGCCCTGGACGGACCGCGGCGGCATCGCATTGCCTACTCAAACTGTCGCCGTCATAACGCACTCCAGCCCTCTACATTGTCCCTCCATCAATCGAAAGCGCTGCAACGCCAGAAGAAACACACGCGGGTTGAAAAGACCTCCGGTTGTGTCGTGGTTGCGGGGCAAATTCGCCTAACCAAAGATTACTAGGATTTGACGTTTCTTTCTTTAATAAAAGGTATATTACGGCAGTTCCGTCCCTACGTAGTTTACACCCAAGAGGTGTGCCTGTTTAACGGTCAACAAAATACTCACGTGTGTATGGCAAAAAATATTATAAACTACCATACGAAATGTTTTGTAAACTAAGAAATTATATAAACCTGTAAAATTGGATTTAAAAAAAAGGCACAAATTTGCGGCGACGAAAGCTCTTGTTAGATAAACAGAATTCGACAGGGGGAAAAAATATTTGGTTGAACAATCCATCATATTAGAAATGAGTATTTTCTTGTCTGGAACAAAAATGTCTTTCAACGTGAGTTTTTGGTTACAAAATTCTACGACGGAGAGGCGTGATACTAGAAACTCGAAAATCCCTTACGTTACGTTTTACAGTTTCAGCATTCAAGAATTTCTACTTCCTAATCAATTTTGTAATATTATCTATGGGATTTTTCTAGGCAATATCTGGGAAGTTATTGAGCTAGCTTGCATTAAAAAATCAAGTACTAAGAGAGAACTCAGGATACCGGCTCATAGGATAATCAGCCGACTGACAAATGGCAGTGGTTTGGGTAGTAACGGTCTTACAGTCACGAGATCTCATAAAATATGCAGGTGTCGTCTCGAAATACCTCCGGATGATATCCTTAAAATAGGAACGTCAAATTCTAGGAAACCAAGGTATTAAACGATATAACTGTTCATTCTAAAAACCAAAATATACACCTTAATCATGGTTAATTATTACAACTCTTTTAATACTACAAAGCCAGTCATTTAACTTGAGTTTATCTCCATTCCTCTCTCTCTCTCTATCTATCTATCTATCTATCTATCTCTCGTGTCGCGTCTACCACAATTTCATTATTCACCACCAACTAATTCATCAGAATCTTCGCTTTGCACAGAAATATTATTTTCTACACGACAGCTTTGAGACTAACATTGATCTCGTCGCACCTACAAATATGTCAAATAAATGCTGTGTTGATGATGCACGTCTTACGATATCCTAATATGTCGTTAATTTATAAATTGGCAATCAGGCTGTGGGATGTCTTCAGTTTCTGCTATAATATGCATAGAACGTCGTGTGTAGAAAAATAATGGAAATATATTTAAGACTGCAGTAAGCTCTAGTTCACGAAGTTTAATTTAGAAAAAAAAAAACCCCCAACCTCCTGCCATATCTCTGTAATAGACTGGCCGCTTGAAAATGATATTTGTTTTGTATTCAAAGTACATAAATTTTTAAAAGAAGAAACACTCGCAAAACCTCGCAAACACAACTCTAAAATCATATTTCGTAAAAAAAAAAAAAAACACACACACACACACACACACCTGATTCCACGCTCCTCATTATCGACAAATGTAGACTCTCGTATTCAGACAGAAACTAACTGAATACACAAGGAATACCACACGTGATCACACCTAACTCCGCTTCAGACCAGTGACGAACTGACAGTGCAGTGTAATCGTCCAGGAATTTAAAAAAAAATATAATTAAATATAAGCACAATTATGACCAGTGTTCGGGGACAGCGATGTGCTATGTCAGAAACACATGTTAACTACCGCAATAGTCACCTTTACACCAACATTAGTCAGCATGGTATCTCCAGCGACAGGATGTTTCAAGTCGATCACGTAACCACGTAATTACATCGAATATGCACAGCTATAGTCCATTGACGGTTACTTTACACTTTTCTGAAACCCTGCTAAAGTCCTACTTCCTATTCCTCTTAGAAAATTACACCAAAGGACAACGCGCCACAATCGTGCGCACTCAGAGTGATAATATTTTGCAGAGAACTATTTTTTACTGAGCGCTCTCAGCACACATGTTTTCGTACCGGTTTATTAATTTCGAAGTTTTATAATAAATAAGATACTTTTATGTAAACGGAGGTATAAAACGTTTGTGATCGATGGCATATTTAGGAAATAAATAAACACTTGATATATGGGGTGATTTTTCAAAGGTTTGGTTCAAAAAGTGCGAAGAAACCGCAACTGACGACAGCAATGCACTCTAAAATGTCCACAGATAAGACATACCATTTTATCGGAGTTCCAGCATCACGCGGACTTTTCCTTTTGTTTACCCGAAAATTATCATTACACAAACTCACATACAGGATGTTGGTCGTTAATTCTGCAAGTCGAAAGCTCTACTTAGGATCCACTTTTTTTTTTGTATCCTTCTGCGGTATGAAAAACTAACATTACTATGGGCCCGGTCGCCCTAATTCTCAACGAAAGTAAGTATGTTACTAACACTCGAAATCTTGCTCTTATGTACACAAACAGACGGATATAAATAAAGTAGATTTAGTGTCCACAATTTGAAATAGTACACATTTAATACAACTTTAAGACATGGAGCTTCTTTCCCTACACTTGTACTATATTTCACTAATTGCGCGCCGGTCAGTCTTTCCGTTAAAATATCTAGGCCCAAGAGCAGTTACGGCAGGAACCTTTCCGGAAGGTTGGTATTAGAAGCGCACATTTAACAGCGAATAAGCTATGATTACGGACTGTAAAATTTCCCGATAAGAAATTTTCGCGAATATGCGCTAACCGTAGGAAAAAAAATGGAAAATACACTAAAAACCTCCAATATAGGCGTTCTTTATTATATTAGAATGTAGGACTTTTTACACGAACATAAAACATGCCGAAGTGAGGTAGTTCTATATTCTGTTTAACCTCGGTCTTACAGTGACAAAATCACATTGTATGAATTAAAATTAGAGCACTTTTTATATAAATTCGTGTTCTGAAACGTCTGTACAGTGCTTCAGACAAGTTTTAAAGCAAATGGGATACATTTAGTTTACGCTTAATACATTTTTTGTAATAAATCATTAGCCCGTAGAAAAAACATTCACGCCACAATTTGAACGCGTATTGGCTATTCACAGTAAAGTGGGCACTTTTGAAAGCCCTCTCATTTGGAATAATAGTCAATAAATAATTTTATCTTGGCCTTATAAGTTAACTTCCGAATGCGGTGGAATATACACAATGTGTTTATAATTTACATGACAATATTTATTTTAAACGGTAGTTAAGGTATAAAAAATTGGCTGAAAGGAAAAAGTAACCAGTTCACTTTACCGTGAACATCCTATACCTAGCTTTCCTAGTTTCGCGAGTAATTCGCGGGCCGATGTTAGAGACAAGAACAAAAGACGAAAATCCTGTACTTTGGCTTTCGTGTAAGCAAAATACCTCGAAAAATATAAAATATCAGTGGATGTACGAGCACAATTTCACCATAAATCTGGGGGAAAAAAAAAATCACTTGTACATTTGCGGAACTAGATCGCTAATGTATTCTACAAGGTTACAGGAGAGAGGAATAAAATCGGAGAAAGTTTTATCTTGGCAACTGTGCAGCTGAAATGGCGAGTGTGAAAAAATAAACGAAAAAAAAAGTAAACGACAAATGACTACGGCATGGCGCAGGGATAATTTCAACACTGTTCCCTAAAACTATTACGTATATGACAACAACTTGGGGAGAGTAATGACTATAGGCTGTTCGCGGTGAAATGAGCACTTTTGAAAGTCCTGCTTAAGATCTATTTGTACACACGTTGTGTATTATACCAACATAGGTAAAATTAACATTCATGTGGCGGTCAAGTAAAACGATGAAATTACTATAAAAGTAATTATTTTACAAATTTGCTCATTTTTACACTCTGGTGCATTAAAAAATAAAGAAAGCGCAAGAAATAATTTACGTTATCACAAACGGTTACCTAGCACTTTTTATTCGACGTCAAGATATCGAAATACTTTCCATCCATCGTTACCAACTTTACTGGGCGCATGGCACTCAGTGAGCCGCTTAAAATATATGCAGGCTGGGACAGTGCCATTTTCCTAATGTTGAATTCAAAAGTGCTCACTTTATCGTGAACACCCTTTACCATCTCTTTGCTAGTAAATGTTTCAACTCTATCAAAGCGAATAATAAAAAATGTATGCGTCGAAATCGCTGCATATTTAATTGTAGCTTGAAATAAACCCATAAGATTACTAGTGCAGAATGCCTGATGTCCGTTAAACAGAAGATCTACTTTTCAACGATGCATTACATTGAAATGGACCCCGGATATAAGTTAATGGACTGGTCCTCAGGAAACCATACCGGTTAGCAAAAATTAGAACTCGCTATCCGAGGACGCTGTTCATATCCTCCCTCAGGTATCAGCGACAAATTTTGAGTCAACCTTCAAGCCGTTGGACAAAAAGAGAACCCTAAGATAAAATTTCTTAAATGTTTCCTGCTTGTTTAATTTTTTCTGAGAAAGAACAATTTAGAGAATGAAACTACATGCCACGCGATTATATAATTACATTAAACTATGGCAAAAGTATAAAAATATTTATTTTTAGTATTTATTTAAGACATTTAAGGAAATAGATAAATTGACAAGTAGTTTTTAACCACGGGATATGAAAGAAATTTTAAGTATTTATCACAATATCGTCAGAGTATTGTAAGGCATTATCTTTTACGAATATTTTTGTTTACGATTTAGGCTAACTCTTTACGGACTGCACAAATTTACTGGTACTGAGGACAAGATTGAAGTGAGCTGCTTATATTTTCCACTTCAGCAATATCAATTGTGTTAGTGTATTTTCACATACCATTGTCCTATTGGTCCTGGCTACAACGGGCATGCTTACTGTGCCCTTGCAACGTTTATTATTGGCTGGCCGTCGGCCAATGAAGTCGCGCGTTGATTGTGTGCCAATTAATGTGTCGCGACTGAGTTAACATGTTTTAAAATTCATCGTGTTCATTTGAGAAATTATCAATGGCTATACCTAGTCTACTGTTCGAAAATAACATAACAGGCACAAGTTTACTTGTGTTTCGTAGCAGCCTTGTGTTGCCACTGGCCCCCGAGTCACCAACTATAGTCCGTCTCACACTTAAGATTGCAGAACAGGGCTTATGGCGCTCACTGTTGCCAGATTGCTTCAGCTTTGCGACGTAACTGACAAGCTGAGAAACAAATGGGCAGTGACGGAAACGGCCTAAGAGAATTTTCATCTGTTTACCTCCCTGCCAACTCGTAAAGGAATCCAATCCTGCGACTCAAAGCTAAGCGGCTCCTTTGAAACTGAAGCCTGTGAGAAACCTTATAATTGTGATTGGACGGCGCACACGCAACGTAGATAGTTTTCTTTTTCGAAGTTGCAAAAAAAATTACTTAGGCAACAGCGCGCGCAGGAACAAGGACAGAGTTAACGACAGAAATCGTGCATTGGAAAGAGAGAGTGAACGTCCATTAAACCGCACACTGCAATCTAAGAGTGAGACGCTCTATAGCCCAGGTTGAACTTTTGGATTTTTCTTTTTATTTAACGTAGGGAGCGTACAGGGTTAAAAACTGGCATCTCCAATACTTCGCCGCGTATTACCTTCTTCAGCAAGCCACAGAAATCAACCCAGAAACTGTAGCTTCAAAGGAAGTCGCTAGCTCGTTAAGGCGAGCGTGTAGATGGCAAGGGTGGGAGAAAAAAAAAAAAAAAAAAAAAAACTCACCTCAAAAAGCTGTGCGAGGGGGGTGATCCAAGATAGGACTTGGGGGGGAGGGATGTGCGTAGGCGGCGGTGTTTTTCAAGTGGCACGCAGCGAGAATATAAATAAAAAAAAAGATTAAAAAGCTCTGAATGAGGGGGAAAATTTTCGCAAATGACGCGGTGTACTCGTTTCGCTTTTTTTTTTTAAACCCCTTTGCTTTTTCACCCCCTTCGCATTCTGCTCTTTCTTGAGCGGCGAACCCAATTAGCGCGGGGTCGTGGGATGAAAAAGAACGCAGAAAGTAATTTGCGCTGTGCGGGCGAAACTTGAAAACCCTAGAACACAGCAACCACCCCCCTCCCCTTCCCTTACCATTAGACCACTGGCTGCGCAGACGAATCACCGCAGACGGGAAAAAATACACAAGATTAAATAATAAATTATATGGGGCTTGGTGTATGGCACAAACATGAGTGAGCACTATTTGTTAAGAAGGCGAGGTTAGGCCAAAAGTAGCGCTAAATATTTCTTGCGTTTGGAAGGAGACGGAAAATAAATATACTTGCACTCTAACCCCCCAATAATAAGGGGCGGGTAAATTTTGTGAGTTTAATGGCCTTTGTGCTAGACTCCACAGTTCAATGCACACTCGAGTATCAGCTATTAAACACCGGAAAATTTCGCGAATAAATTTCAGAATAAGCTAGTCTCCAAGCACGAGTACATTTAAGTCACACGCTATTGGATTGCCGCATATTAAACACGCCCTTGAGGACTATAGTCAATACAATGACAAGTCAAAAGCATTTAATACCGCGTAACCTGATCTGGGGTACAATCGGCCATTCTCTGGGGCAGCGGCCAGTGAACAAAGAGCTTATGATTGCGCGTTGTGTATGACTGTGGAGTATAGTCTACACGTTATTGGAATTCTGAAATTTCCCTTTCCCCAGCTATTAGTTCATCGGCTCCTGCGACGGCGAGCCCCCAGTTTTACGTCTTACTGTTTATCACGTAGCGCAGAATTCGACCTTTCTCCCTTACAGATTTGTTATTGACTCGAAAATAGTCGCCCAGGAATACGGTAACTTTAAAAGTGCTCAGTTACCATAATCGGGGGGTGGAGGTCACAGTGACAAATGTGGGGTGACTTTGTGTCACATAAAACAGTCGTTATATATAGTACCATATTTAAACGGAATGTTTCAGATATTCAGTGCTGCCAATTCACCCACAGAAAATTCAAAATAATCTCTGCGAAATGGAAGAAAATTTGAACAATAGCGAAAAACACCTATTTGTCACAAAGTGGTACCCGCTTACAGTAGTTGTGAACAGCTTATAATCGTTTCATAAAGTGCTCGACCAACAGCGAATCGTCTATGCCGTGTATGGACCAGCAAAATTCGTGTTATATTTTGGCGTCACGTTAGACTTCACAACCCTGTAAATACCCGATCCGGTATCGTTAGTTCAATGGCTGATGTCCGGTATGAGGCCATCGTTAGGGCCCGTGATTTTTCGTGAAAAGATCGGAGTACACAGTATACTTCAACGCTTTATATACAACTCGCCCGTTGGCATACCTCCACTGGCTGCTGGTGTCGTTTCCACATTCGACCGAGCCACTCAAGACTCTGTTACTCCGACAATGAACCTTCGTGATTCGTGCGCTAACAGTTAACACGGACCAGACCATGTTCCAGCCAATCAAAAAAGGTGACAACGCCACAGTGCTTTGAGATGAATCTTGTCTCGAAATCTTTTCGCGAAATATCACTGCCCATAGCCCATCGTCCTTCAGGCACGGCTGTGAGGTCACACCACTGTCGTTGGGGCAAAGCTTTCCACGCGTGTCAAATGAGATACGGTCTAGATGAAAAACGCAGCGCTATATTACACGTATTTGAAGTACAACTTGTCGCCGAAATATAACGCGAATCATGCAGTTCTCTTGTATTCACGCACTTGTAGGGAGAGGCGAGTTCACGCACAGACGTACAACACCACACAGCATTGTCGACGACGCGACCGACCACCGACTGACTGTCGATCGGCACGCGAAGCATTAAATGGGGGGGGGGGGGGGTTGTGGCGGTAGGGGCGGTAGTATCGGACCCTCCTTTGACCCTCCTCCCTGCGTCATCAGTCAGACATCCTCTACCTACCCTCTGCCAGACAATAACCGAGGGGGTGATGAGTAGTTTACGGCTGGGACACGAACCACGCCCTCCCCGACACGTGCCAGTGAACAGCGAAGTATGGGAGGAAGTAACTAGCCTGAAGCGTTCACGCCCTCTTTGGCGCATCGCTTATGACCTCCTCTTCCTTTCCCCACGTCCCTCTAACATTGCACTTGCCGACAAAATAAATCTGCACAAGAGAAGCTCCGTATGAGGTTGTCAGGGTAGCAACAACCAGACGCCATTATAGGCTGTCCACGAATTGAGCAGTTTCGACATCAACCTTTGAACGTCACTGCCCCTGCTCGCATATATTTTAATGGCTAAGCTGACTTTCATGCGGCCAGTAAAGTAGTTCTACGTATAAACGTTAAATTAAACGTTTTCTGTAAGCGTTTGTGAAAACTGAAACTATTTATTTTTCATCCTGTCTTTTTAATGCACAAATAAAACTAAGAATTAGCAAATTAGTAAAATAATTACCCTTCTAGTAATTTCGCATTTGAGAAGCGGGGCTTTCAAAAGTGTTCTGTTTATTGTAAACAGCCTTTACGAGCATTTAAGGGGAATCCTTAGTAAAAGTTTTTGAACGCCTCAATGTTACGTCTGGTTAAGGAAGTATTTATTGACTTCCCTTCCTTCCCAAGGTTGCTCTATATGTAGCAGTACGATATTTTTATACGTGTGAAAGGCAGCGGATTAAACTATAGATGCCACTAAGTACTTTTTTTTTTTCCTTTCCCTTTTGGGAAATGCGCAGGAAAGGGCTAAGAAATGCCGTTTTGAGCCATTTTCACTATTTTTTTTCTTTTTTTTAAATATGTATATGTAATAGGAAGAGACCTGAAGAATTTGCGGATTCATTTTGGGACAAGCTTTAATTCAAAACACGTGCGTTTATATAATTTTAACCATTGGTACACACGGTGTTTGACACCTCGTGGAGAACGCTGGCCAAATCGTCGCCTTTCACTGTGACAGCAGACAACCAATTCGCAGTTGAATTCGGCATATTTACACATAATACTGCAGAGTCTAGCCTGCAGGTCATTGAACTCGCGAATTTTTTTAGGTCTCTACTAATAGGATGAAAGGAAGAAGTGCTGGCTGTAAATAATAGTTATTTATCTTTCCGGAGAAAAAAAAAATTGTATTTCCAGACCATTTATTTATTGCAGACAATATTTCAATAAGGAGTGCTTTTAATCTAACGAATACTACAAGACTAACTAAGCCACCGCAGAAAAAATTAACGCCTAGTTTCCCGAACTCTTTCAGGCTCGGTTCGTGATGAGAAACGTGTACGCAACAAAATTGTACGCACCATGAAGAAAGTGAGTGTTCTTTTCGACGCTGTTCTTCATCACCGTGTACGAGTCGTGTGAGAAGCATATTCGACGTGTACATGTGCAACAAATTGCGATACTGTGTTTCGTATTGTGTGAATAACGCCTTCAGCCAATAGTATAACACGATAAAAAAAGAATACACATTGTTTACTGTACTTATTTAAATATTTTAGTTGGAAACAGAATTTAATTTTCTTCCCCCTTTACGCATTTTAAAAATACGTATAAACTAATTTTATTTACCGTAACTCACTACCTCACAACAAAATTTGAAACGAATTATTTGTCCCTGTGCAAGTTAAGTTTCTGACTTTATATTGGCTGCGCCGCGTATTCATAATAAATAATTCCGTCCTCGGGTACTACAGTGTTTATAGTAATGACGGTTAAGGCGTTCCCACGCACAAATATTTTTTTTCCAGGGATTTATACTCAGCACATAAAAGGCAGTAAAAGGTGCGTGGTCTTCATAAGTGTTCGCCGTCAAAAAGCCTCGATTCACTGAACGGGTCAAAGGTAAACTACAATGGAATAAGAAGGGTAGGAGGGAAGCTTTCGCGGCGTCCATTTATCACTCGTCCTTCCGGAACTGATAACCGGTAATGTGTCGATCGCACAGCCGATATAACCTGGCGAGCGTACACCACCGCCCCCTGCCGCGCAGCACAAGCGATCTAATCGATAGCAAGTCGATATTCTGACACGCGCTGACCCCGAATTCGGGAGGGCTGTCCACCTCTCGTGTCGGGGTATTTTCATTTTATTTTATTTTTCTCAGAACTGGCATTCCGAAAGTGGTGCTATATATAGTCCATTAGCTATAGTTACATACCTGCAAAAATTCGCGTTATTTGGGGACACGTTAAACTTGAAACACGTGTACCTTTGCAATAAGTTTGTCATTCGAACATACTTCACGTGAAGCGCCCTGGGAAACTCTGCGCCAATAGATGAACGCATCACAATTGTGTGCCCCAATCGCTAGCAGTTCTGTCAGAACGGGCGTGGCTTCACAACTGTGAAGCAGCCAATGGAGAAACGCCGCCGACTTGAAGGGCCATTTTTAAAAGGAACGTTCGAATAGAAGTGTGGCATCAAATGAAGAACTAAAACAGATGGTCACATAAAAATGGCACAAAATCACCCCCGCTACATGCCAACAGCTTGTGAATCCCATGCAAAGTAGGTGCCAGAAAGTAGTCGGATGTAAAGGATACGTCATCAGATACTGCAGTACCTGTGTAACGAACAATTTGCTTTATTGTTTCCAAGTGTACGCATAGCAAACGCACATCACATATGAACATTAAGTGCTATTCAGTTAATTGTGAAAGTACAATTACGAAAGTATTTATTTTGTTTGACATTTATATGTCGTACAAGTAACGTGGAATACGTATCCATACGACAGTGGAATGTATTTACGCGTCCACAATTTTTGTATTTTATTTTATCCGCAGTTCTGTATTCACAAGAATGGTACATACTGTGATTTTCATAAAATTGGTCTAATATGTAGTAACGGCAGAAAATTCAAATGAATTTTAAAATACCTGAGATGATACCTACGCTAAGTAACCTAACAGACATGGATTTTCCACATTGCGTTTGGAAACAAGAGTTCCTGAAAAGCAGAAAAAAATCCAATATGGTGGGACCCAACTACATTAAAAGCAAGTTTAAACACTTACGCACAACTATTGCAACTCGTTATGTTAACGGTGCGATTAAATTAAGAGTATAAATTGCCATGAGAAAAATTAAGTCAAATTCATTAACGTAAAACTAACGCAGGGGCAACCAATCAAATTTAAGAAAAGTTTTGATTTTGTTTTCTGTATTTATTTCAAATCCTATCAATTGCCGTTGGGATTGTATATTTTGTTACATCACTTGATATAATTAATGTGAAAGTAACAGAAGTTAATGTTTAGTTTTGTTTGTGCGTGAGTATATATATTTTAATATTATGAACTAAAAAAAAAAATGGATGCCTAACTTAAGCAAAACTTACGAACGCCATGTTAACTTCGATATGAATCGGCCATACGAGGTCAGAGTACGCATGCATGCTGTGCAGCAGACAACGCGTAACTGCGTTTTTGCCTCTTAGAACCGTCAAAAGCACGTTGCTTGGGCTAACGTGAGCTAAATTTTTGTTTGTACAACTATAACATTTGAAATGTTCATTTGCTTCTTATTAACACACTTTAATGCAGCAAGGATGTATTTAAGTTATGCTAAATAAATTTTGTCATAAATGTATGAGTCTGCTGAAAAACGAAATGTAAGTAAAAAAAAATCCACGTCACTGTTTGAACAAGTGATTTTGACAGTTATGTAGGCAAACCGTACGCTTGTGTTGGGGACATAATGCAGAAGACGAAAATAAAGCTACTTCATTAACCAGCCAATGTTTAAGTGCCGATATATGCAGGAATATTTTTTCTACGGTTGGAAATTTCAAAATTGTGTGTTAAGAGTGCATGGTATTTCAATCAAAGCCAAATACGTCAACTAAGGTACGCAAGTTGTTGAAAGACAACTTTGAACAAAATACGAAAGGACAATTCTACATGTTGGTTTCTGTCAACTCTGCGAGCAAACATTCTGCTAGAATGTAGCACTTATATTTAGTATTATTCCTTACGCTGCAATGACATAAAATACGAAAGGACAATTCTACATGTTGGTTTCTGTCAACTCTGCGAGCAAACATTTTGCTAGAATGTAGCACTTATATTTAGTATTATTCCTTACGCTGCAATGACATAAAATACGAAAGGACAATTCTACATGTTGGTTTCTGTCAACTCTGCGAGCAAACATTTTGCTAGAATGTAGCACTTATATTTAGCATTATTCCTTACGCTGCAATGACATAAAATACGAAAGGACAATTCTACATGTTGGTTTCTGTCAATTCTGCGAGCAAACATTCTGCTAGAATGTAGCACTTATATTTAGCATTATTCCTTACGCTGCAATGACATAAAATTTAAGGAGTAAGAGATGTCTCTGCAGACATATTTCACTATGCAAAATTTTTTGCTCACGAAATGAGTAAAAAACCGTTATAGGCTATTCACGGTAAAGTGAGCACTTTTGAAAGACCTCTCGTTTAGAATAATAATAAATAAATTTATTTTATTTTAGCTCTAGACGTTAGCTTCCGAGTACGATGGGATCTACAAATTGAGTTTATTACTTATATGGCAATATTTATTTTAAGAGAGGGTTGAAGGATAAAGAAATAGCTGACATAAAAAAGTTACTACGGTCTCAAAAGTGCTCACTTTACCGTGAACGGCCTATAATTAGAATCGCCCTTTCTTGGCTCTTCTATAAAGGATTCCATAAACTTGTAGAATGCAAATAACATTCATAGCGCTAATTTATGTCTCACGCGATCTTAAATACACATGACCAAAAGGGGATTCCTCCCGATGCTCTTGTTTGCTCACGTTGCCCTCGCATCATCGCCACGTGTGATTCAGTTCAGAGTATGAGGGAAGTAACAGGGGGGGGGGGGGGCTCTCTAACTGAGCCGCATGCGAACCCTCATCCGCTGTTTTCGCCAGGCGGATTCCGCACATTATCGCGTCTTCCCTTTTCCAGCAGGGCGATATTTGTCCTCAGGAGGGTCCCTCCATCCCCCCTAACCCACTAACACAACCCTCTTCATCACAGAATAATGCCCCACCCCACCACCCCCGACCGCAAAATCCCTTTCCCGCCATCCCGTGTCACATACCCGGAGGGAGAGGGGGCGCTTCCTTTCAACCCCCCCCCCCCCCCGTACACGAACGGAATGGAGGATGCGGTTCATCTAAATTGCTAATGTCCGGGCCTCCACTTTTAGCTGCGCTGGAGATAAGACTTGCCAGGTGGCATATCATACTCCTCCCTTCTTTTTTTCCCACTCTCCCAGTGAAGAAATATGACAGGTGGAAAAAAATTTAATATTTTGGCTCAAAACCTCGCGTATAGTCTATTCGCCGTTTCTTCACACTTTTTTAATCAAACCTTTGAAAAATCCGCCCGTGTATGACGTGTTAGGTTGTTTCCTAAATATGTTGTGTATCACAGGCGATTTATACTTAGACCTACCTTATTTTTATTTAAAATAAACTTTTACTAATAATTTATCAACAAATTATATTTTATTTGTAATTAATATGAATAAAACAGGGAGCAAATAGGTGCGTTGGTAATGCCTAGTAGGAATTAGTTCTTATGCAGAATTGTATTACACTTAGCGCGCAAGAATGCGGTGCGTTGTCCCTCGGATGTAATTTTCTAGACACGGTCAAGATTTGTTTGCGTGGGGCGGAGGAATATCCCGGAAGTAAAACTTTAGTAGGGCTTCAGAAAAATATGAATTAATCGTGAATGGACTATACGTGTCAATAATTGGTTTACCTGCATCGCCCGGGGTGGTTTTCATGTATTCGTACCAACTCGAGAAAATTCATGATTTCATTTTGCTGCATCTGAGCCAAGGTCATCCATCCTTCACCACAATCGTAATCAAGCTAATAGTATCAGTTTATTTCTTAACATGTTGAATTATGCTCCATACACCATACCAAGCGGGTGATGCTAGATTACGACGTTCTTATTGAGCAGTAACGATTACCTTCGTATAACACTGCAGGACTGGCATAATGTACGAACGCATCCATTTTCACGCAAGAGCTTTTTTTTCTTTTCGCATGGTAGCGTGGTTAAGAAATTTCGGTTACGTCCCTAGAGTACTTTAATATGCCCTTTTGGTGCCTTAGGAAACTTTTAAAACATACTTAAAAAGCAGTTCTCTTAGTATGTTGTTGTGAAATACGTACGCAATTTTATGTGGTGCCCAACGTAATCTTTATACATCACTGCATGAACAGGAGTGAAAGTAAGAGAAAATTCTGAAGCTTCATTGCAGTTATTATGATGGAACATGACAATCTCACACAGTGCTCAGCTCTCTTAGTGAGAAGTAAGATCTTTCTTTTTTTTTTTCAGCGAATATTCTTAAAATCTCGTGGTTTAAACAGAATGGTAAATACACAACCTAATGAGACATCAGTATGAAATTGTCCAAAATCAACCCCAGCAGTGACACAGAATTTGATAAACAGCATGCCACGACATCTGTGAGCTGTCAAAAATGCTAAGAGTATGCACACTGGCTAACAAAATGTGCATGCTAGCCAAGGGTGGTGTCGTAATACGCGTGCCAGTAAGTTTTGTTTTGCAGAAAATACAGGCGCCTGTTTCCTATAGGTCTATTGTATTTATTAGTTATGTATTTTACTTAAATATGTGGCTTTCTTCATAACCATCCCCATTAAATTGCGGGTGTGCCAATACCTTTAAGGCGACCGTATGCAACTGGAAACAAGGGAAGAGAGCGCTTTCGGACATTAAAAACTATTTACATGCAATTCGTGTATAACATGCCGCCCCAAAAGCGTCCAGAAAAATTACATTATATCGAGTTATTGCAATAACTCTAATTCGTTTCCAATTATTGCTTTCAATTTAAAAGTATTGTGGGGTCGGGAATGACGATTATTATTCTACACGATTCTAAACAACTGAGCCCGTCAAAACGCTCAAGAAGTTTTACAACTAGTCCTGTATACAAACTGCCAGATGGAAATCTAAGCCATTAAACCATTTTTTTCTCTGTCGAACGTAGCTACACTGGTGACGTTCCGGTGACGTCAGAAGGTTCCAAGAGGAGGGGGAGGGAGAAATTAACAGAATGGATTAAGCCCCTGTCACACTGTCAAATTTTTTGACAAATTACGGCCATCAAATTTTTCCTATAAATAGTCTTGAATGTGTTTGAAAATGTGTCACACTGTCAAATTTTTTTTATTGGGAGAATCTAATTAAAAATGTTATTTAAAAATTATTTTCATAGAGATATTGCTTTTGTTTTTTCCATGCGGTCCATTACGGGAAGAAATGTAAGTATTATTGTTATTTATTTTCGTTTCTTTACGAAATTAAAACTTTATTTATATGATATGTTTCCTGCACAATGAAATAAATGCCTCTGAGTTCGTAGTATTATGTGCAATATTTACTTAAAATTACACTCAAGCCCAGATAGCTTCTACATAAATTAATTATTTTCATCACTTACTTCGTTTCAAGCAATTGTTCGTTATTTTGTTTCTTGGTGTCAATTTTTGTTATGAACGACTCTGATTGGCGAAGACCGCCAACATCAAATAAATTATAGAACCCGTCTAATTTTCAAATGTTTTATGGAAACTGAAGCCATCCAACTTTCTCAGACAAAAATGGTGGTGTTTATGACGTTTCGATGACGTCATAACTGTCCAATTTTATTTGACCAAACTTATTGGAAGCAGTTTGCTGGAAAAATTAGCGACAGGGAAATCGAAGTAGCAATATCTCATGGTAGTTCCTTGCCTTTTCGCCAGACGGCGGCCCAAGCATATTATAGTAATGCTGGGTAAGAGTACGCGGGCGGCTAAGAGTACGCAGGGTAATTACATGGAATTGGCAGCACTGCAAGAGATTGGTGTTGTGACATTTTAGCGTGTCCACAACGGCAGAAGACGACGCCATACTGCCATCGACGTTCTTGTCTTATTCCTCAAACTACAAAGTAAAACACACTTTTTAAACTTTTCTATGTAATTTTTGTAACTTAAAACGTAACGGTTTTTGAGAACATAATGTGCACAATATTGGTTAGACGTAAATCTCAGCAAAGTACATTTCATTTGCAGCAACTTGGCATGGCTAACGCTTTACTGATTGTAACGTGCTGGCATCTACCTGTGGTTCTGTGAGACACTGCGCGGGAGGCCAAGAGTACACAACATCAGTTCTTAGCCTCTTATACGTACTCTTAGCCACACAACTTTTGGATTTGCTTTGAAAACCACAAAAAACTTATTGAATATGTTTATTATATTTTCACGTATATTGTAAATACTTTTGTTTGCCACAAAATGATTGTAACTTGTGGATATTTATGTTTTTATCGGAAATTAATATAGATAACATAGGCCTAACCATAGCCTATTCTAACTTTATAGCCTACTTTTGGACTCCAATTCTTTATTCTTTGTTTCCAGTAGCTCATTCCTGCAGAATGGCGCCGTATAAACGGAAAACAAGTCGAGCACTCGTCACTGCAGCAACAATTGAAGGTGCTAAACGGAAGTTAGAGGCTGGGAAGAGTAAAGAGAGGTGGCTAGAGATTTGGGGGTCACGAGTGCACCTCGAGAACAAGATTGAAAGCAGTAAGTTGACTATTTGTTCTCTTTAGTTACCCCCCCCCCCCTCCTCCTCCTTGCTAGTCAGTATCCAAAATATTATAATTGATCTGTGCGGGGAACTATATTGCAATAAGAGATTTTATGAAATATTCCTATATCAACTACAGATTCCGACCAAGTGTTGGTTTAGGTAACTGAAAAAGAAAAAGAAGGTATTAATTATCGGATATTACTGTATTTTATTTTAAAAATACAATTTAGAAAGCAAGACATAATGTTGAAAATATATTACATTAAAAGCCTGTGTAATGTAAGTGAATATGAAATTACATACTTACTTTATGCTACATAAATATACACGGCAAAGCCTTCAATTTGTAAGGGATTTAAACCCTTTATGATGATATAGAGAGATACTATCTTCTACTTAGGTACTTCATACTTTATTATTTCCTAAACAACATGGCGAGGGACGATTTTAACAAACCTTTTGTGTCCCTAAATCAATAATTTACTCAAGAAGCTATACTGTTGCCATGTTTTCCTGTTAGACCTACCAATAGTATGCCTACGTGTTTGCGTTTGTTTGTTACAGGGAACCATCCCAGTATCGCTAGGACGTTTCAAACGGGCTCTGACTGATGACATGGAACGAGAGTTGGTTCAACACTGCAGAGACTTGGATTCCAGATTTTACGGTTTGACAAGAAAACATGTCATGAAAATCGCATTTGATTTTGCTGAGATGAATGGAGTATGCAACCGATCCAACAAAGAGAAACAAATGGCTGACAAGGATTGGTTGAAAGGATTTTGCAAACGAAATAAATTGTATGTTCGGACCCCAGAGCAGTGTAGTATGGCGAGAGCAACTGGATTCAATAAGATGCAAGTGTCAAGGTTTTTAAGACAATTTAAAAGATTGCTGCATTGACAAAAAATTTCCAGCTCATAGGAAAGTTAATGTGGATGAGACAGGCTTGTCAACAGTACCGAACAGAATGCCGAAGGTATTGACCCCCACTGGTAAAAAAAAAAAAACTGTTTGTAAAGTTCCTAGTGCAGAAAGACGGGAAACCATCACTGCAGTATGCTGCATGTGTGCAACAGGAATTTTTGTCCCATCGGCTTTGATTTTTCCAAGAAAACGGATGAATCATCTGTTGTTCAAAAGCGCTCCTAGTGGAACTTTGTCTTTTGTGACTGAGACAGGTTACACGAACTCAGACTTATTTCTCGATTGGTTGAAACATTTTGCGCATCATGTGAAGCCATCAGCCGAAGACCCGATCTTGCTCGTGGCAGACAATCACTCGACACATTGTTCACTTCTTGCAATTTCGTTCTGCCGAAATTATCATATCACGTTTTTTTTTTTTTACTCTAACGCCCCACTCGAGCCATATCATCCAGCCTTTAGATAAAGGATTATTTTCACCACTAAAAGCTGCGCATGCTTCTGAAGCTGGGAAATGGCTCGTTCAACATCCAGGAGAGGTAATAAGGCTTACCGATGTGGCGGGAATTTTCAAAGAAGCCTATACTGCTACTGCACGAGTTAAGCTTGCGGGAAAAGCTTTCGAAGTCACAGGAATCAAACCATTTAATCCTGATGTACTAAATGAAGAACTGTTTGCCCCTTCGTTAGTGACCGAGCAACCACTTAATGAAGTTCCAGCTGAATCTGCTAGACCGAGCACTGAGAAACCACTAAATAAAGTTCCAGCCGAATATTTTCATCCAAGTGCTGAAACTGACAACTCATCAGGCCAACCAGAGGAAAAACCAATACAGTCACAAAATTAAGCTTCAAATACAATTATTGTTGGTGTTCATTCAATCTTGCCGCTTCCAGAAAGCAAAAGCAAAGAAACTGCAAATCAAAAAAGGAGACCTTCGCAGAAGTCATAAATACTAACAGCTTCGCCTTTCAAAAACCTTTTGGAAGAAAAAGAAAGAGACAAAAAGGAATTATAGAAGGCAAAGGCAAGAAAAGCCCTTGAGAAGGCAGAAAAGGCAAGTGCGAAAAATATTATGCGTACAAAAAAAGATTTCGAATGCAAGTAGAGAACTGCAATTCGGAAATGATTGCCCAAGAGCTTCTTCCAAGTTCGGCCCAAACAATCCTTCCCGAAGAAGATGCCGATTCCATTATTTGCCCATGATGTGGAACTTCGTGTTCGGAGAACTGGGTCCAGTGTGGTATCCTGCAAGGAGTAGTGGCGCGAAGACTGCTCCGCTTATGAAGGCAGTGGGCCATTTGTTTGCGATTACTGCTAGTGCGTACTCTTAACCACCCTACTTGCGTACTCTTACCCTCCTGGTAGGCCAAGAGTACGCAAGTGCACTGTTTTTAAATTCATTTTTTTTATTCTTATGTGTCTATTTTTACGTTATTGAAACTTAGGCTAGTGTTTCATACATAAATGAAGAACACTGTGTAAAATTTGGGACTCTGTTGCTTTTCTATTTTCGAAGAAACAACCAAAAATCCAGTACGTGCATACTCTAACGCACTGTCCCGCTACAGTAATGCGCTGTCCCACGCTACGATACATGCACTTCGATAAAACGCTCGGAGTTTTTGTAATGCCTTTCCCCCTGGTGTTGGAGCAATTACACGACTGAAAACCTTAGCATTTGATTTCACGTTTGTTACCAACATTTTGTTTCTCGCATATAAAGTGAATACGGAGTAGAGCGAGTACACGAGCTGTATAGTAGCCAATCTCCTTGTCCCAATACTGCACTGCTTTACTGCCATTAACACTATTCAAAACAACGTGGATAGTAGGCTTACGTGAGATTTGAACACTGTTTAGGTAACAGAAAGCTTTGAGACGTTTTCACACTTACTCTTATAGGTTGTTCACGGTAAATTGAGCACTTTTGAAAGGCCTGGTTTAGATCTACTTGTATGGACATTGTGTATTCCTCTACCTTATGTAAAATGAGTATTGTCATGGGTTTCATCACTTTATTCATGCGTCGATCAAGTGAAACTCTGAAATTATTACAAAAATAAATATGTTACAAATCTGGTTATTTCCACAATTTGAAGCATAAAAAAAAAACAGAAAGCGAAAGAAATAATTTAAATTATCACTAATGGTTACCTAACTCTTTTCATTCGACGTTAAGATATGAAACTACTTTCCCTCCATTGTTACCAACTTTACTGAGCGGATGTCACTCAGTACACCCGCTAAAATGAATGCAGGCAGGGGCAGTAACTTTTTTCTAAGGTTGATTTCAAAAGTGCTCACTTTAAAGTGAACAGCCTTTAATCAGAATTAAGATTAACATTAATATTGCTCTCACTGAAAATAACAAAAGTAATAGTGAAGAGAGGTGGTTTAATGTTGTAAACAACAGTTGCATGAATAAATTAAAATTCTAATTTAGTTCTTTAATTTTTATTAATTCTTCCATCCCTCACGAATTCAAATACACTCCTCTGGGGTCTTGTAAAAATATAAAGGTGGATCTGCTAGAACATGAATTGTAAACATAAAGGTGGATCTGCTAGAACATGAATTGTAAACAAACACGTTCGATACTGCTGTCCGCGCAAAGTTGTCAGTTGTATGGGGATGGTTGAGTCTACTTTGGACGCGCACAAGACGAAAAACTCAACTCACCTCATTTTAGTCTACGCTTTCTTATGGAGCGCGAAGCTATGAAGCTGACCAAAGTTAAGCCAAGACCTCTTGACTGACGATTTCGAGAAGTTGAAACTAAAATCAAAGTCAAATGATCATTTTTGTCGAGATTAAATCAGAGCTAACGTAGAAGAAATATGTATTTGTTTATATGAGGCAACTATCATTTCAGCACACTGAGTCACGCTTGTTTATTGTCGTGTCAAAATAACAATAAATGGCAAACGAACGTTATGTGAAATAAAAAACATACATAAGTGGATGTTTATCAACGGCAAATAAAAGTTTATTTTAATTAAATGTTTGTACAAAGGCCACGTCTGAAGGCTCAGGTAAACAATATTTATTCCTCGATGATATATAGCGATTTGCATAATAAGATTCACAATATTACGATTGTTGTAAGACCTATGTTCAGTTTCCAGAATCTTGTGTTCGTATAGTGCGTTATTGATGATTTAGTAAAAGAGACGAGAACGTCAATCACAGAATCAGGAGGTTTATAGAAAGAAACGTGCCATGTATTCGACTCGATTTATTTCACCAGGGTTCTTTAATTTGATGGGGAGGAGAGAACTAAAATTATGAGAGGTATAGACTGTATCGACATTCCCTACATATAACAAACTTTTCGATCATCATACACGATCGCTGCAATTTTTTTACTATACAAAACCGATATGTTTTTGTTTTGCTTGTCTCATATTATTCTGTAATTTACAGGTTGAATAAATAACAGGCATGGGGATTAAAATAATCAATTAATTTGTGTAGTTATTTTTAATAATTGCAAGTATTTTACAATCAAGTTGATAGTTTTGCAATCTAACATTAAATACGTTTTGATCATTTGGCATCATAATATGTAAAATTTCATGAGTCACGAGGCAGCCGGGAACATTAAAAAAAACGCTGTTTTCGCACCGATTAATTATATTTTATTGCTATTAATACCTAATAAACCGCATGTTTCATTATGTTCTGCTCCGATTCTGATTGGTTGACGAAAGACACGTAACAGTCATTATTGCAGGATACTAGAGACGTCTGTCTTTTGTGGGCGCAACTTTTTAAATTCACCATGAAATCATTTCGCGTATTATGCCCGTGACACTGTCAAATTTCACCGACAAACTGCTTCCAATAAATTTGGTACGCCTAAGAGCAAGGTGAAAGATTGTGACGTCACCGAAACATCGAGAATGCTGCCAAATTTGTCTGAAAAAATTGAATGGTTCTAGTTTCCTTAAAATATTTTATACGCAGGGTAGTTTTTCTGTGTGTGTTTGGCGAGTTCAGCCGATCAGAAACGTAAGCATTAAAAACTGTCATTTCCGAGCCCACAAAAAAAAAAACTATAAACGAAATAAGAATATGTGGTTCATTAATTTATACGAACATTCTGCCATTACATCACTGCACGCAGAAAATATGTATAGTAACTAAAATTTAAAATGTAGTTAATATTTCTATAGGCTATTCGCGGTTAAGTGAGCACTTTTGAAAGCCATATCATTTGGAATAATAGTCAAATAAATGTGTTTTATTTTAGCCGTAGACGTTAACTTCCGTAGTGCGGTAGCATATGCATAGTATGTTTATTACTTACATATCAATATTTATTTTAAAAAGTTGTTAAAGGATAAAAAATGGCTGAAAGTAAACAGTAACTACGGCGTTAAAAGTCCTCACTTTACCGTGAACAGCCTATGCCTGTAATAGGGTCCATAGCAACACGCAGTATCCCACTTCGCATCAAATACAAAACTTTGGGTGACAGATTTTCAAACAACTCTGTTTTATGAGAAAATCTGATTGCCGCATTTAGTATTCTAAATTTGGAGGCACTTAACAACGAGGTCGTGAGAGCCGAAGAGGTTGAAGCGAGGTGGATATGGAGCAGCGTCGGAATGCAAGGACGGCGGGAACGGGAGGCACCCGAGGAAACCCGCCCCGGCCAGCGACATCGTCCGGCACGAGTCCCACGTGCGGGAATCTGTGCGTGATCCGCCGCGAATCTGGTCCCAGTCCGCCTTGGTGGGAGGCAAGTGGTCTACCCACCGTGTCACCGCGGCCCCTATTTGAAGGAGAAGTTTTCGACAGTGAACTTGACTTCAGAGATTGCCGGCATCCTGCCCTCAGAAGTGAAGTCAGGAAGCGAGGCAGGTTGCCTGTTAGTTGCTGCTACCACTACTCGAGATCCGCGTGGAAGACGTTCTCCTAGAAGGGGGGGGGGGAAGGATGTGTCTGGTAAAGTACTGTAGTCCATTCACGGTTACTTCAAACTGAAGCCCTACTAAAGTACTACTTCCAGAATATTCCTCCACCTCGTGCAAACAAAGCTTAACTAATGTTGTTTCCGAAGTATAATTGCAATGGTGTGGAGAGGAACGGAGGCTGTGTCCGAATTCGCCTGAAGTACATACTTATGCGTACCTACCCCCATATATTACGAACCAATAGCAAAATTTGTCTCACACTTAATATCGATCTCTCCAAGATCGACGAATCGGAGATCCAGAATCATGAAATTTCGTTGGTGCAAACACTTTTACATTAGAGCAAAGATTAAACTGGATTCTGATTCGGAATTACGATCATTCGATCTCGGATCGAGGGCGATGTTGGTGCAACCGGCCCTTAGAGGTCAATGGCGGCCACTTCCAGCACCTACTCTAGGTATTTTGTTGTCCCCATTCCATCGCTCCGTTACACTCATGTCGCACGGGGCCTCTTTTAAAGGAGTCATCCTGTGGAAGGATCCCAGAATTATAATGATCTAGCATGACAATGAACAAAACAGATAACAACCAATAGTGTCTCGGTCGGCGTGCAGACCTGAGCGTGGTGGAGTCTGGCTGGCCTCGGGCAGGCTGGCGTGACCTCACGTGACCCAACACAGAGGTCGCCGGCTATATTTACTGCCCTCCGGCGCGGCGCCGCGACAGACTAATAAATGAATGCAGCGGCCCCTTCATCTGTAGGCCAACCCGCCACACATCGTGGATACCCTGCATTTCAAGCTTCTCTGAAGCCGTGATCGCATTTCAAGAGCACATCTTTTTACTAGATTTTGAGAATATTTTATTATTTAGTGATGATATATCGTTGTTAAAGGCTGTTAACGATAAAGTGAGAACTTTTGAAACCAACCTCAGAAAAATGTCACTGTTCCAGTTTGCATACATTTTAACGGGCGCACTGGGTGATATGTGCCCCGAAAAGTTGGTAACAATGGATGGGAAGTAGTTCCATGTATTAACGTTGAATAAAATGTGTTAGGTAATCATTTGTGATAACTTATATTATTTATTTCGCTTTATGTTTCTATAATGCATCGGAGTGTAAAAGTGAGCAAATATTAAAAATATTTAATTTTGTAACAATTTCACAGTTTCACTTGACCGACACATGAATTAAGTGATAAAGCCCGTGGTAATGTTAATTTTACATAAGGCGGAAGAATACACAACGTGCATACACGTACTAAGCAGGGTTTTCAAAAGTGCTCATTTTACCGAGAACAGCCTATACCAATTAATTTAAAAAAATTACATTAACAATGTCTTTACTGGAGCAAATACGAGAATTTTAGCTTAAAATTTTAATTCATACAAATTTATATATATATATTTTTTAAACACAATGTTTGGTTTTAGTAGAGTGTTGCATGAAGTCATAGTAATGGCATGTTGCAATTTCTTTGGAATCCGACACTTAGTCATATGCAGTAAGGCTATTTTGACTTAAAATACTATCTCAAAATTTCAAACTGAAATACCAACGGGCGAACCGCAAAAATAAATTTCCGAGAAATATTCTCCATGACACTAACAACCTTAACATTTATTTTGGGTTTTAATCGAGCGTATTAAATGTGTCAAATTTCGAGATCTGTACACAAAAATTCCTATTTTCTAGAGCAACATTTCATATCACAACTAAGACCAAAATTTCAAATCACAAATAAATAGGTTGCAATATGCTAAACATTTAGACAGTAATTTTAATTTTGAACACCTTCCATTACTCTCCTGTAAGATGTACAGCGCCTTAACAATAATCGTTCGCCTCAAAATTATCAGCGACGACCATTGGGAATAAGGTAAGGAATATTTTTTATTGAGATTGTAACAGCTCTTCCATTGAAACAAAGTAAAAAATACCTATCCATAAATTTTAGCAAAATTGCCAATTATGCCTGAGAAAAAGTATTTTCGTTTTGTCTTTACAATCGTTCACTGAAACATTTTCTATTGATTAGGCAGTAATTTTCCTGCATGAAGTAACTTAATACGCACGCCATTTCGCGATTTACGAGTGTCCACAGTGTACAGTTTAAGATAAGTCATCTTAAACGTTTTAGTTGCAGTGATAAAAAATGCAAAAGTTAAGGAAGTGGGTTAAATAGCAGACAAGCAGCGTGTACAATAAGAGCCGCGCTTTATATGTGGGAAACATTTTTCGCTTTTGAGACAATTCCTTCTTCGTTGGCTCGGATGAGTTTAGGGAGAGGGGGTTGGGGGAAGAGAAAGAGTTACGTTTACACGACTACAATCCCAAACAAAAATTAGTACTCATCTTTAAGCCCCCGAAGTTAGCACTGAAGGTTATAGGCTACTCACGGTAAATTGAGTACTTTCGAAAGCCCTGCTTAAGATCTACTTGAATGCGTGTTCTGTATTCTTCCGCCTTATGTAAAATTAACGTTGTCATGGGCATCATTACTTTATTCATGCATCCGTAAAGTGGAACTGAGGACTTATTAGATACGTAAATGTTTTAGAAAACTTACTAATTTTTACACTTCGATGTATTAAAAAAAAAGAAAGCGAAGTGAATCATTTCAGCTATCACAAATGGTTACCAAACACATTCTATTAGACGTTGACCCTTTCAAACCCACTTTAAGTAACGGTTTCAGCTGTTGCAAACAAAGAAATTATAATGGGTGCTGTACTTAAGTCGAAATAACACTTGTTTCGATGTTAGGCTATATGTTAGGCTGCAGTAATTTCAACCAATTATGTCATAGACCGGTAAGACGGTTTGCGAATATTTACCCACAGATAACATGATTTGTCGTTGAGCTTCGCAGTGTGCTGTACACCAAAACTTACCGACACGTGCGTAATGTACACACTATGGAACTACTTTCCCTCCATCGTTACCGAATTGTCTAGGCGCAAGTCACTCAGCGCACCGTTAAAATGTACGTAGGCAGGAACAATTATTTTTTTTCTAAGGTTGATTTCAAAAGTGCTCACTTAATCATGTACAGCATTTACCTCACGTTAAACGGTACTTGGAGATCGTAAGGACAGAGCCGACGTTACAAAATAAAAGATGGACCCAAGATGCCTTTCAACCTCCCATTCCCCAGGCCGAGTCGTGCGAGCATTACTCTGCAGGCGGAAGAAGTGCCTTCGCCGCTCTGCAAAACGAATGGAAAGAGAGAAAATAAAATGAAAATTTTATTTGCGGAAACATGTTCGCTGTTTCGCGCGACTCCGGCGCCGTAAATACGCGAACGCAAAAAGTGGGTTAGAGGATTGTGGGTGGGGGGGGGGGATGTTGAGGAATGGCTGAGGCGGGTTCAAATTTTGTCGACGAGTTGTTGGACTGGGAGGGGAGAAACTTTGAATTTCTTGTAAATTGCCTGGGACAGAAAGAGGCCGCTATACTCCGCGATATCACATGGTCTAGTGTGTGTGTGTGTGTGTGTGTGTGTGTGAGAGAGAGAGAGAGAGAGAGAGAGAGAGAACATACAATGTATATACTGAAGTGTGGTGACTTTTCGCGGAGAAGCTGTGTGTTTCGGAAAGCGCGCGATTGTCGAGTTCATCGACAAAGTTATGGAAAGCGGAACGCGCAAGAATGTGTTTGAAACGAACTAGACAAACGTCGTTTCGTTAAAGATGAGTTAAGGTTAACTTCCCTGTTAAAAAAAATTACCTGAACATAGTTTACGTTAATTTAGCACTTTTAAAAGCCTTGTCCGGTTATTTCCAGCTTTTCGTGTACCCTTATGTTCGACGTAACGATGAACATTACAGTAAACTTAACGACTCGTAATTAATACTACATCAAAAGACACGGAGAATCTTCATAATATTATAAATGCGAAAGATCATCTGTTTGTTACTCAATCACTTCGTAACGGCTCGACGGATTTGGATTAAATTTGATACAGAGGTAGATTATATTCTGGATTAGAACATAGGGTACGTTTAATCCCGGAAAAAGTATCAATTTCTTAGCGAATGTATAAATAAATAAATATATATATAATGCGTCACCAATCATTTGAGTAAAGCACTTGGTCATTATAATTAATGTTTGAATTTTGCACGTGGATGGAGACGCCGGTAACAGAAGGTGTTATAAACAAAAATATCTGACAAGTACGCTAATTACTGTTGTGAGTGTACAAACCCAATATTTAAAAATTTCAAAGGCTACACACTGAAACATTAACTTTTAATAATAAGCTATCACATATAATAAGCTATCACATATAAATATTTTTCCTAGCTGTCAACATTACCACTGCTATTCCCGTCCGTCTTTACTATTAAAATAAAAACCCGCAGGGATATTTTATTTTCAAAGGTTGATTTCAAGAAGGCAAGTTAACCGTCAGCTGACTATGCAGCTGAGCTATTAAATCTATTTAATATTTTTACATGTGTTCCCTGCAGAGGTTGAAAGAATGAATTAATAAAGGGATTGAAAAGTAATTTACAACCATATGGCACACGCACTTCTCAAATAGGCTTATATAATGTGGTGACTAATAGTTCACAGAAATGCTATATTAGAGGTTTCATTTTTGTTTCGTCATTTTTGTTGGCAAGGAGAATTACTGAGTAGTAACTCTTCATATGTAACTTTCAAACTTATTCACATGCCTGCAGTGGTTACTAAATAATGAACCTATTTGATTCATACATTCACAAGACGTTTGTCATCGATAACCATAAAGATTCTATACAAAAAAAATTCCCACCTTTAAAATGGATATTTCATATTCTTTTTATATCTACAATCTCCTGTTTTTTAACGACTAGCCTTATAATCATGGTCAGAAAGTAAACGTTATCTTCCCTCAAATCTCATAAAATAACAAAATTAACGTTCGAGATGTAACAATTTTAGAAAGACGTGCTCAGCCATGTGATAAAAAATAACAGAGACATGCTCTATGAAAAAATTGCGGGAGCTACAATATATTTTATAATATATTCACATCGTCCTTTTTTCAATTGGGAAAATACATTTTGTTTCGTAATTAAGACGAATGATTATTTTGTAAAATCAATACTAAACAGTATTGTGACCACTATAAAAAAATTTTACCTAATCATTTTTCACCGACACACAAGACACTTGAAATAATGTGAAGATGACCAAGGCAATTTTCCATTAAAGGGGGAAGGGGGGCATCGGAGGACAACAGCCTGGCAGAAGAAAAAAAAAATATCCTAAATCCAAACGGTACCAAACCAATCCGAATCTATTTTCTTCTCACGTTCCCCACTTGAAGGGAAGCCGCAGTTTCTCAAATTCCTTCTCCCAGTCGATTTTCCTATCGACGCCCGCCTTTTAAAAATAATTTGGCTACCAGTTTCTTCTGGGGGGTTGAAGGGGTGTCCGTGAGGGTATGGGGTCGAGACGAAGACATAAGGCTTGGGGGAAGGGAGAAGTGGTGTTATTCCACAGGCCGAACAGTCTTGCAGACCCCAGAACTCGGGAAGATAAACATTCTCACAAGTTGGAAAGGAGGGGTGGAGTGAAATTTACTAGCGCATGCTCCATCCCGCTGGAATATCTTGCGCGTCTTTTCACCTCCATCCTTTCTCGTTTTCCATCCCGATGCAAACTCTCCCCAGGCGCGGAAGGAAGAGATACGTCTTCATTGCCCCGCTTCCTGCACGCACGCGCATCGACGACAGCCGGCGTCGCGCCGACACAAGATGGACGGAGTCCATAATCTCCGGAAATTGTCCGGGCATCTGTCAACCTTTCCGGACTCACCTCCCTCGAGGCTGGTCCCTGCCACACGGAGAAAATCATCACTATTTGCCGACGCGAAGTGGAATTGATTGACCGCTGAGACGTTTATTACGGTACATTGATAATGCACAGCGACCAGCAAAAACTCGCCTTATTATTAGGTCTTCGGAAGCATTACAGACTAAATAAACATGTGCTTTTTAACTTGCGTTTGTTACTGGTCCGCTGTAATACATGCTCTGGATGACTTATAATTAATACAAATTTCTGTGCATATGTAAAAATGGCGCAGTTACTTGCAGCTAAACCAGGAGAGAGCACAAGAGCAGAGGCCAATAAACCAATTGACGACCGTCTATTGTTTACTGAGGGGTGTGTAGTGTAGCGTTATAATTAACGTGTATTTTACATGTACCTATTGATTTACGATTAACATTTTCGAAATATCCTGGTCATAATTGCATATGCTTTAAGTTAACGTGAGCAGTCACAAGTGCAACTCAATTAATGTTCATATAAAATGATGAAAATTAATTATATTTATATAAGTTTTTTAAAATATAAGTTAATAAATTCTAGCTCACTAAAATAAGAATGCATGCTGTCTATGCAAATTAAGGAAAGGGGTGGCGTATTAATGAACACGTTGATACTTCAAACAATAGAAAACAAGGGTCCGAGGAAGGCTGAAGTGGATATTCTGGAGTGCATTAGTGCCCTTGCTGTAAAGTCGGACATTGGGAAAGTGAGTTCACGACCTTGATACATTTTTCTAGGACACGAAGCCACGTATGGGTCCTTAGATTGTGAATTTGAACACAGATTTGGTTTCACTAGAACTTGTTTCATATCGCACAGACATCAATGTTACAATATGTAACACTAAAAAAAAATTCATTTTAATATGAAGCTGTTGCTGGGGAAGAAAAATGCTATACGGAATACAATTAAGAATGTTGAAAGAAGGCAAATTAATTAATTTCAGGAAATCACATTCAACCATGTAGCATAATGGAGCGGATTAAAAGTGGTATATAAATGCGACAAAAATAGGGAATCGGAAAGTTAACACAGGTTGTAATGTAGTGGGAGGAAGGAAAAAAGAGCGTGGATGGTAGGAAAAATCCTAACCAATCACGTCAAGTGAGCAAACAATTACGTAGTCATTCCTGAAGTAAAATGGTCATCAAAATACTGGAAACACGTATGTCATAAGGGGGCCGCAGTGGCTATAACACTAGTCTCCCACCATGGCGAACCGGTTTCGATTCCCGGCGGGGTCGCTCCCGGATTTTAGCACGTGGGAATCGTGCCGGACCATGCCGATGACGGGCGGGTTTTCTCGGGCCTATCCCGTTTCCCCCGCTCCGAGTGTGTTACACGTATCGAGAGCAACAGTGTCCAAGGCGATGACGGCACGTACAACTCGCGGCAAGGCATCATCAGCGAAGAGCAGAAGTGGACGAAAACCAATCCTCGGAGGTTGGGATCGCCGAACATTGAAAGAGTATTGCCACAAAGAACCGTAGAGCTAACGCGACACAAATTACGTCGCAACTCAACCTGTTTCTGCAATCACAGTCCTACGCAAGCTGCACAAATTATGTTCGTTCTGTTTTTCCATTATTTTGATAAACATCTGTTATTGCTTGCCATAGTTTCTGTTGATGCACCAAACAACGCAGAACTGACCATAAACTCACTTCTACTGACCATGCAAGACTGTTTCGCAATTAGTTGCCAGGAAAAAGTAAGCAGGGACCACATCGATAAAATATTAAGCCGTTAAAGCTGTTCTTTCAAAGTATTTTGTTGAAACATAAAAAGGGACTCGGAGAATGACGGATGATAAAAAGTGATAAATCAAAGTAAAAAAAAAAACTAGTATAAAAAACTCTTCGGCATATTTTCTCGACTTCTATTAAACTTGCTGACTAATAGTATGTTTCCAAACTCTGTCAGGAGGAAAATCTTCAACGCTGGTGAAATTTGTTAATGAAACAAACCCGTAATTAACAGTTCCCTTACCAGTTAACCGTAAATTCCGGTGCCCATTCCGTAGATAGACGCGGGCTCTCGAGAAAGACGTGTACATCTGTCGTTTTAGAGCAATAAGTGCGTACATCTGTATTTTTAAAGAACATTGTCGCGTCAGTCTCATGTATAACTACCCGAACCTCTCTTTTCATTTTCTGACTTAACCGAAAGGTATACAAGTCTAAGGTTTTATAAGCAACATAAATTACCTTACTTCTAGTGTAATATCTTATGCATCGTTAGTTACATGAATTATATTAGGCCTACTGTCTATTGCTTATTAAAATTCCGCACGTTGAAATCTCAATGCTCTACCAGAGAAACTGTTTACATTACAACTTAACATAATTGAGAATTAAAAATTACACACAGGTAGCCTACATCTGTGCACATGAAGGGATCACCTACTACAAAATTATGGTGAGAAACCTAATTCATACCTGCAAAAACCTTTTACGAGAATTATTTGAAGCTCTAACAACCAATTAACTTTATCAATGAGGTCGAGGAGACATGATACCTCAGGATTAAGTCTTGTTGGAACATTTTGCAGTTTGTTTTCAAATGTATGGTTATGTGAAACAAGCTGTAACTTAATTTTCGTTGTTGGTACACCTACCTCACTTTATTATTAGACGCTAGTCACTTAATTAAAACAAAACAGTTGATAAATTATATTATATTAGCTACCTTGCTTCCTCCTCCCCCCCCCCCCTAAACGCCTCACTCTAGTTACGTCTTTTATCACAAAATGTTCAGTGCATTAATTTATAAACACAATTAACTCTAGGCTTGATAACTTCAAAGTGGAGCCACGTAAAGGAAAAGCCCCCCCCCCCCCCCCCCAACTGTATGAACTCAACTTCGCTGTAAATGCAGCATACTCGTATTCGTATAGAGGGTACTAACGAGAACTTAACACAGCCTTTTTCACCATGACCAGGGGCATGCTTTCTTAACAAAATATTCCACGCGAACTCTTAGAAGTGAAAATAACAAAAGAAAGGCCTAGGTTAACACCATTTGATTCTGTTACATCGAATGAAGTATCTAAAATCGTTTTCTAAATTTTTTATCTTATTACATCCCTAAAATAATTTCTGGAATTTGTTCGAATCAATACGCATGATTAATGTTTTTTTTTTTTTTATGATTTGGTATTTTAATAAGGTTATTATTGCTACCGTACCTCGAAACTAAAAAATATCCACAAAATACCAATCCGATATATTTATTTGTGCTACATGCGGTGGCCAAGCGAACTGCAAAATATTCTAGATAGATGATTCTCGAAAATACCTAAAATGTAATAAACTTTATTACAGACTCAGGCATTAACTTTGAGAGTCTTGAAATGTATGCAATGTGGCTATTAGTCATACGTGGCAATGTTTATATTAAAATGTGACGGAAAAATTAAAATTGGCTGAAAGGAAAAATTTACCAGGGCTTTTTAAAAAGTGCTCTCTGGGAGCATATAGGACAGTTTATAAACGCATGCCCTATATACACATGTAAACACATACAATATATACACGTATATACATATACACATACCTACAATCAAACGTATAAATTAATTATCTTGCCTTCAATTTTTCGGCAAAAATTAGAACCAACATCGGAAACCGCTAACGTTGTCAGGCTGTCAAATATTAGGTGCCCAAATCAATAAATTGATCTCAAAATTTGGGGTCAACAAAGTGACCTTAAAAAAGGTAAATATTTACATCACAATCCATACGTGAATGACATATGGTCAAGTCAATTTTACATCACAAATAATTATAGAACGACAAAAAATGCTACTGAAAAACAGTTCAATACTAAACGACGACTACGTTTAACATTGACTGCCTACACTTGCCACGGGGAAAAAAAAACTGGAATGTTTTCAGATGCGCCTAATTAACACGCACAAAAGAATCAGCCCATTACCGGGAGGTAAACAGGTGCAGCATTTCTCAACGGCAGTGCTACCAACCTCACGACGTACACTGTAAACCAATATACTCTACATAACACAGTGCCACCTTACGAAAAAGAACATTACATACAACAAGACGTTGACGTATAGCTTAATTTAAAAATAAAGGTTATTCTTTTGTGGTACTAACAGAGTGAGAACTATTACGTTTAACATATCGGAGTCAACATGATATTAAAAATAATTATAAATCAAAGCAAGCGAGACGTTTTTCTTGGACTTGTCACAACACGAACACGGAAGGAAATTAGGGTGGGGGGGGAACACCTAATTTAGTGTACAAGTGTATATACCGAAGATTTATCTCATCCCTACTGCCCAACAGTTACCCACAGCCTGAAAATACTTATTTCTGGTCAAAGTATTCAAATTAAAATAATAGTCCGGTATTATCCTAGGCCCTCATTATATTATGCCGCGTATATACTGAAAGCGTGCAAAGCTACACAGCTCTATAGATAGTCAAAGATTAATTATTGTACGGTTAGATCGGTCTATTTATCGTTATTTATTTTCACTACAGCAACGTTAATGAGCCCAGAAAACATATAGTTTACAATCACAGTTCTGTTTTCAAAGAAAAAACTCGGAATAAAAGGGAACTTCCCGGTTATAAAGAGTAATATGAGTTAAATATATGTACGAATATCGACCTTGCCCTCTTTCTCCTAACGGACACTGACTGACAAACCTTAACCTGAGTATGTCCGGTTAACATGCATACACCCGATGCTAGTTTTTTATTTCTTATATTTTCACAAAAAGAAACTATATTCTTGGTTTTCTGGCAACTTGCCTGTTCAGGTAAACAACGTGAGACAGACCGCTAGTTAACTGTTCACTGAGCCACTGATAAAACCCTGTTTCTTCTTATGTATCCCTCCGCCTCATGATAATTTTAACACTGTCGTTTACCTGCTTCCAGCATGTCACAAAAACACGCTCTATCTTTCCCTGATGTGTGTAAAACATAAATGAGCACTGTACTTCTAATGAAACGTTAAGTCAGCAGCTGAATGTTCTGTAATGTAACTTAAAAATATAAGAAGCTACAGGAATGAATTTTTTCCGAGAGATTGATGTCTAATAGGAACACGGAGGTAATGCACGGTGTATCTCCCAATCAGAGCAAGGCCTACAGGGGGTGATAAAGGCAGCACGGCGTCGGCACAGCGAGGGCGGCATTATGAATGACACAGGAGTCTAGAGAAGAAAAGAGGGGTGTGGAGCGTGGAGTGGAGGGGGAGGCTGATTGTGGAAAGCCTGGCTCACCCCCAGGCGTCGACCATATTGCCGGCGACCGCGGAGGCGTCTCTAGGCTACCTGCCAACTCGCTCACCTGAGGGGGAAGGTCCGCCCGGGCCAGTCTGCAACCCCTTCCTCCCAACACATCGCCCGGGGCCGCGGTCGTCGGGTGGCTAGAGCCCTGCGCTTTACGCCACGGAGATGCGGGCTCGATTCCCGCCGGGGAGGGGGGGGGGGACGCCCGATGTTCGCGGACGTCGTCGCTCGTCGGCGGGGTTTCCTCGGAGTGCTCCCGCTACCTCGTCCCTTGTGTCACGCTGCAGCGCCACCTGCGCCTCGCTTCACCGCCGTGGTGTCATCAGCGACTCTCTGGTACTCGTAGTATTTCTCCTGTTTCTGGGCCATTTACAAACTGCTAGGGTTCCGGGAGACAATACAATGCAATAAACCACCAAACGACACTACTGCAGTATTGCTGGAACACGGGGAACTGCCTCCAGCGGACTCGCTAACTGCCCTTGAATTTCAAATTTAATTAATCACCGATTTACAACAAATTTTCAGAATGTAAAGAAAAATGTTGTCAAGTGAACTCAAAAACGCCGTCGTCTACGCTGTATACTATGGAATTTACGTGTTACACTGTGAAAATTGACCGTAAAATTGTAAATATAATATAAATCCCACTGTGAGATCCGAGGAATAAATAAATTTCACTGGTCTACCACTGATTTTTTCCCCTGAAGTACTTATCCGTCGGCCGGTGATACAGATCACGCGGGTTGTTCACGCATAATACAGTAATTTTCGGTCAGTAAAGTGGGTTATCGAGTGCAGCCACATTAGCCGGTAAGGGACATGAGGTGTTGGATGTGTCGGTGTGGAGGAGGAAGGGGGGAACGAGTCGGGGGTTGAAAAAGGAAGGAAAGGCATGGAAGATAGGCGAGGAAAGTTATAGCTACCCCTGAAGAACCTTTCCCACAGCCGACGATGCCAGTTCTTGCCGGTGCGATCCCCGACGTCCGGTTACAAGGACACCCGCGAACACGCGCACAGGTCGGCCCGGAAAGATGACAACAAACCCGCAACACACGATCACCACCCGGATCGAATTTTCTCCCTCCTTTCTTAAGTGTTAGTAGATAAAAAAAAAAAAAAACAACGATAATGAACGGCGAAAGACAACCAACCCGCGTAGTCCCGGGTCCAGACGGCTACTCCGGGACGGAAAGCTCTTGTCTCACCTCTCTCCCGTCCGTCATCCACGAACCGACTCCCCCCCTCCCACCTTACTATACCCCTCAACTGGTCCATCCCCACGCCCGTCGACGCCACCCCCGCACCCCCTCAGACAGGGGGTGCTGGCAGCAGCGCCGGTCCGCGCAGCATCCCCTCTCCGCGGTGACGTCACGTGCGGGGCCCCGCAGAGAGGATATAATCGATACGCCCACTGTGCGTAGAGCGATAATACTCGCGGCAGGTACCGCAACTCCGGGATCGCTTGGTGCTCTTGGTAATTAACCTTCCGCCGCACCACAGAGCGGTGTTTAAACGGGTGGGCCCCACAACCGTACAGGCTATTAACGGTAAAGTGAGCACTTTTGAGGCTCTAGCTACTTATTTTTTCTCCTTTCAGCCATCGTTTATCCTTTAACCACTTTTTTTTTAAATAAATATTGCCATGTAAGGAATAAACGCAGTTTGTATATTCTACCGCACTCGGAAGTTAACGCCTACGGCTAAAATAAACATATTTATTGGCTATTATTCCCAAATTAGAGAGCTTTCAAAAGTGCTCACTTTACCGTGAATAGCCTACACCTCCGACAAGCCCAAAAAATGTATGTTCGCTTTCTTCAAACTATAATCTAAAATATATTTACAAAAGTGAATCAGACTTTTTAAAAATCAAGCAAACTTTAAGTTACATGTCATGAGATCTAAAATAATGGATTTTTTTTAACATCCGCTCCTGAAATTATTATTTTGGGAATACAGTATTATAATATATTATCTGCGATTTTTTATTTTAGGAAAGGAACACAGAAAGAATAAATACTTGCAAGGTGCAGCTGCCGAGACATACGAAATGCGAGTCACGATAATCGCTGCCATCTACGATTTGTTAAAAAAATTCACAGAACTGCGGCTATTAGAATCCCCACCTTCACACGCAACCCAATATTAGCCGGTTACTTTGAACGAAAACGAAACGAGTCCGATCAAACAGGTGTTCTTTCACGGACTTTCAACACGCTAGTGGAGTTCTTTCATCTATTTCGATTTTACACTTAAGGTACCAGAGTTTTGCCGTTTTCTTTATTTACTGGAGCTAAGCGGTGAAATGAGAACTTCATAGTTTCTCCCCACTATGACCCTATTTAATTTAATTTAATAAACAAAATTTAAAAAAAATCCATGCGATTACATTTGAAGATTAATTTTTTTAACATTTCATGAACAATTCGCTACTCCGTTTATCCTCTCCCTGGAGACGTTCCCAGCCACCTACTGGCTGTGGCGCAGCGGGGTAATTCTCGCCGGGCATGCCGTAACTATGCAAGCCGTACGAGAATGTCGGCCTCGCCGCGCGCGCGCGTGTGTGTGTGTGTGTGCGTGGGTGTGCACGCGCCGGGTCCACCCGGGCAAAGCAACCCCCTAGCCGCCACGTGCTCGGGCCAGGACCGTCCACAAGGACCGGGGTACACGAGAGGGTGGTGATGGAGGGGGCAAGGGGATGAAGTTAAAGAGGTGAGGACAAGGCGAGGGGGAGGGGGGCTTATCACCCGGTACACCCACGACTCGCCACCACACCTTCCGTAACCCCTTCGCGGGAGAGAAGCCATCTTGACCGGCACATAGGTTCGCATGGAATTAAGGTGGATCAGTCCCCGCCATCTTGGATTTTTACTATTTTTGTCATAACTTCCATTTAACAACATATTTCGCACGACACGACATAAATAATAGCTACTTAAGCTTAATCAACATATTACACTTCTATATAATTTAATATTTTTTCACTCGTGATTAAAGGCAAGAAATTAATATTTTTTTCTTGTATTAGGTTACAGAAATGGACCTGGCAACAATACTCTAGCAACACATATTTTAGAACATGTGCAATGTAATGCCCTACGCTTTCTCGAAGATCAAAACAAAATGTAAAATATGTGATGCAATTTACGACGCAAATTCCAAAAATCCAAGATAGCAAGGACTGATATAACTTAAGAACCAACCCCATCAACTAAGGTCGTGTCCGAATTGACAAATTTCGTTATTTCGTTATTTTGTAAATTCGTGATTTGGAAGGTATGAATTCGGACGTTGTCGACCGTCACTTGTTTATCACTCGCGGCAACACATTATTACATTAACAGTGCAAAATACTTATATCTGAATTTAATGCTTAAAACAAACGTAATATTTCTGCAATCACCACTGGAATACTACGAATACGTTAATAACTAAGAAAATAATAAATTATGCAATAACGACTTTAAAAAATTTTTTTTGCAGCATATATATTCAAAGCAAAATACTTACTTGCTTTTTTAAACATTCCTAGTGTATTATACGTACAGTTATTTGTTTTAAAAGTAATTTTATTAACGCATTCGCGCATGTGTTTTTAAAGCAAAAACCAACATGGCACTGATTTTGTCATTTTGTATTTTTGCTAACATCCGCTAGATACAAAATACGAAATACCAAATTTTTGTATACAAGATAGTGTCACGTGATCATTTTGTCTACGAGATCTGACAATTCGGGCACAGCCTGAGACGCGCTAAACATCCCGTAATAACCCTATTTACTTCAACGATAATCTCTTTATGGTTCCAGCAAATCTGCCTTGTTTGAAATTCGTTCTCAATAATCTGGCATAAACAACTACTTCATCGCCCTTACTCCAAAATTTTGTGATGAAACCGTCGGTTATGGTTGATTTCGGAGAACGTAATTCAAAATCGAAGCAACTGCACTTCTAATCAAATGAAATATCACTTCAAATATATCACTCATAGTAGCAAATAAAAATATAGGGCCACTCATACATTTAGAATATAGAACTTCCGTCCCCCTAGTATTGATTGTATCTTTTTATGTATTTTTGTTATTAATTGACCTCTTTGAAAGTTTCATTTAGGCTTAGAGTTATTATTAATATCTCTATTTGTTTACGGGTTATGAATTTTCCAAACATTTGTATAATAGACAAATTTACAAATACATTTTGCAGAGGCGCTTCAAAATAACAGTAATTGACACACATTACTGAAATTCGTTTCATATAATGGAAATTCATAAATATGAAACGTTACACAAAACTCTTAACTCTAAAAAAATAATTACACACAATTTTTTTTTCACCATTTTTATAAAAAGCAAAAACTGAAAAAATTACAAAATATGTATACTTCCGTTTATCTGGAGCAAAAGAAAATTTATAAAAGAAGGGAAAATATGCTGAGAGCAATTATATTTTCCCAAATACGTATACTAACTCTTCCAAATACAAAAATTCTACAGCTCTACCAGTACTTCTGTTCATGGCACGAAAACTGTGAAATTTTTATGTTTTCTTTAAGTTTTAAATTCCGCTCAGCTGTTTAAAAAGATTTTTTCTTCCCAATTTGAGTTCTGTATAACATTTTATCTCTACGTATATACAGTTTGTAAAACAAGTTTCACTTACGTATGTAAAAGTATTTTTTCAGAGGTTCGCCTTCGTACCGATATATTGTATTGCCGTCTTACTTAGTGACTCGCAAAAGTGGATATTTAACGTATAATTCATCAGTAAATCAACACTTTTGTTACGCTCTGCATACATGTTATGAAGGCTGTGTAATCTTGGGCCTATCTATCATCACTAATCCATCACGCGACTTTCTAAAGTTGTCAGAGAACGTAATGATGATTTAATGGTACCAGTTTACCCTAGCGGGTCTAAAACCGAAATAAACATTATCATACGCGAATAGTTTGAACATCACACTGTTAATAAGGTTTCGAGACATTCAACTAGCATTCATAACTCGCTGCCAACTTTACCGCAATCACACGCAAGGTTATTTTCCCCCAAATGTTGGTACGAAAAGCACTCAGCGAACTATTTAATTAACAATGTACGAAAAACTGCATAATGCACTTACCAAAAACACTCTATAACGAAATGTATTAAAATGGAGATATTGTAAAGCATAATTAAAAGACCTTTAGTGCCACATATTAAAGCAGCATGACATTAAATTCCCAAACGTTATCACGTCGTACCTGTCTAACAAACAACACCGGCTGAAACATCTGCCGGGACCTTTGCCATTTCAATTAATGTTCATTACCCTACTTCCCCACTGGACGGGGGAAAAAAATCAGGTCACAAAAACACGTCGAAAACAATGGGCAGCTGACATAACTCACCGACATAACACGTCCGTCGTCAATAAACTCGCAACATTTGTCTGCTAAATAAGCGTCTGAAAACTGTCCACCCAGGAGCCATTGCTCATACATACTCCCGTCACACGAATGTCGAAGCTCAGCGTATTACATGCATATCCTCTCACGTACCACCATACGGCGTTCATTGATTAGAAAAACAATTACCTTATGTCTCTGTTAAGCTCAAAGAGTAACGCAGTTTTCAGGAAAAGTATAATATTTTTAGGTTAAGTAGTTCTTGTGCAAATGCCAACCACTAAATTCAAAAATTTTGTCTCGCAAAAATCATCATAATCTCTATGTATAAAATGAAGTTTCCGATTGACTGACTCGCTTACCGAAAGCGCTGGATGCAAAATCATGACGATTTAAAGGCGGCTTCTTTGTGTGCAGGCGCCCACTAAGAAAGGATTTTTCAAAATTCAATCCCTAAGAGGGTGAAACAGGAGTAGTACGCACGGCCAAAGCCTCAGACAGAAAGCTGATTACTTATAAAAACCCAGCAAACAATGTTGACTTCATTAGGAAATAATTATTTCACTCTATATACTTTATATATATTTTCTAATTTAATCAACATATTATATTTTTCCCGTATACTTTAACGTGTCGTAGGGTAGCGCGCAAAATTGTTATACAACAAATCACTAACATTTTTGTTTCTGCAAGTGGACAACATTTCGTGAAATGCAAAAGTAAATTAAATTTACCAAAATAATGCATCCAACAATTATTTTTATTTCCTAGCATAATTTCTTCTAGTTGTCTTTTCTTTTCAGTGTCGTTCCGAGATAAATGCAATCAGAGGTACGGACAATGGTTTTTTTTCGAATCTGTGTACAACCGTGGACGCAAAATCCGGACTTTGTGAACTCCAAACGCTCACTACCGTCTGAACCCCCCCCCCCCCCCCCCCAACGCTTTGCCGCGGGGAAAACTTATATTAGCAAAGATTGTAAAGCTTATCGGACGAGAAGAATTAAAATGGCGCCCACGTCTGGATGAACTCGGCTGGCGTGTTGGCACAGGGAGCTACAGAATGAGAGAGAGACAAATAGAGAGGACAGAATCGTTCCGCTTTCCCTCATCATATTAGCAATCCCGCCCACTCTTGTGGAAGGGAAATTATTTTCGCAGGCCTGGAGTTTGCGAGGGGAGTAAAGTCACGGGGTGTAACGGAAAAAGAGAGGTGTGGGTTTAGGGTGCAGATATTTGGGGCCCTTGTTTTTAGGAGTAAAAGTAGCAGGGGCCTACATACCATTCAACTGAAGGACGAAATTTTAGCTGCTTCGTGAGGGCACGTACGCGTTCATCTCTTAAAACTTCCTGTATCCTACAAGAACTGCACTCTGAATCCGAACAGGAGATAATCAGTCAGTGAAATGCCAATCACAGAAAGGCAACTGAAAAACTTCACCGACTGGCAAATACATAAAATGGAATGGGCGTCAGTGACTCATGGTAGTAAAATACCCCTCATTCAGTGATGAATTACATATACATCAGTGAAATCAAGCCTCATAATAACAAATTATCTCACACTGATTACCATTTCTACAATTTTAGGTTCAGAACGTGCTTTGTCGATGCATCACAGCCCTTAATTGTATATAGCAAAAAAAAAAAAAAAAAGCCTTATTACAACTATTTATGTTTGTATTTTATCGTACTCAGTCCTCTTTCTTCCATGACAAGACATCTGCATCGCAATGGTGAATGTCCAAAAATCTCCGTCTTGTCATTCACCTTTCACCTCCATTGCACTATTCACACAAATATCACATTATATCATTATTTGCATTACAATTTTAGTTCATCGTATAAAATAAGTCCTAGCTATACCTTGGAAACATTCAAACGTTGTCACCATTGAAATTTTTTTTATTGCTACGCAAATCTTTCGTAACTTAAAGTTTCGCATAATCGTTACTTTAATTGGTTATACCCGGCAGTAAAAAGTCCGCTTATTGCGAAGGACGCGCATACGTAAACTAACATGATAAAAAAAAATGAAAATGCCTAAAATCTGTCTTCATCCAGCGCCCAACCCTGCAGATTAATCAAAACGAAATTATTGTAATAATGCACTGGGTGAACAAATTACTGCAGTAACTACAAAATAATACTGTTGCCACAAACATGTTATAGTTGGGTCTATTACGGTAAATCGAAATTATGCGGGGTGACCACAATTGTTTAGCGAGTTTAAAGTAGTCTACTCAGTATCAGGAAATCAATCTGCAAACTCAGCGTAAAAAGACATTTTTCATGGGTATTTTTTTTTCCCCTGGACACAGAAATTTGTGTTTCTGTAAGCTGGAATAAGTTACCCTGACAAAATGTGGGCAAGGATATAAAATTGCGAGGATACATGCGTAATTAATATTCTTCAAATTTCCTCGCGATTGGAGGCAATTAAGCAATAATTAATGTACATGCCAGGATATCTCTCAACGCTCGGAGCACACTTCACTTAGTACGTGCAGTGGCAGACATCTTGAGAGCCCTTATCACGTACTGCCTGAACATGAAGTAATTTCCCCGAGCACTCGAGGGCCACGACTTCCGAAGGTTTGTTTCTACGTATCGCTCAGATCCACTCGAACCTCGAACGACAGTAGCGATCGTGGCTCGTTTTGTTTCCGTTTATCGCGCGAACGTCAAAACACGTTCCACGATATCGCCGCGCGCGCGCTATCCGTCAGATACGCTTTCGGGAGCTTCGCAACGAGAGACATACAAATCGCAAAATAAATTATTAATGGTTAGGGCACATGGCTGAAGGGTTAGCAGCAGGAACAGTTTCGCATGTTCGGCGACGTGGAGGTTAGACTCCTCAACTTGACACAACTTCGGCAACCATCGGAAATGCTCAGGTTCTAAAGCCTGTTCACGATAAAGTGAGCACTTTTGAAATCAACCTTATAAAAAAGTCACTGACCCTACCAGCATATATTTTAACGGGCGCACTGAGTGGCATGTGCCCAGTAAATTTGGTAACGAAGGATGGAATTAGTTCCATATTTTAACGTCGAATAAAAAAAGTTAGGTAGCAATTTGTGATATCTTATTATTTATTTCCCCTTCTGCTTTTTTGATGCGCTGAAGTGTAAACATGAGCAGATTTTTACAATATTTACTTTCCTAATAATTGTACAGTTTCACTTGACCGACGTATGAATAAAGTGCTGAGGCCCATGACAATGTTAATTTTACATAAGGTGGAAGAAGGCACAGCGTGCATACGAGTAGATCTAAAGCACGGCTTTCAAAAGTATTCAATTTACCGTGAACAGCCTATATCGTCGGGCTGTGGACTGAAGTGACATTAATCTGCTTCTGCCCACGCGCGTGCAGGTGGGAATGTATTTTTCTGAAATGGCGAATTTTCGCGAAAATATTTCGTGCCAATGGTATAGTCTATTCGTGCGGTTTCTTCACACCCTTTTTAATATTTCCTTTGAAAAATCATCCAATGTATGACGTGTTGTGTTATTTCTTTAGTATGCCATGTATAACATTCGTTTTATACTTCTGTTAACACGTATCTTATTTGTGGTTAAATTAAAATCTTACTTATATTAATTCTAAAAATCATAATATTCAATTTATAATTTCTATGAATGAAAACAGAGAGAAAACAGGTTTGTTGGTAACGCCTAGTAAGAAATAGTTACATAGCAAAATATTATTACACTGAGTGCGCACGAATCCGGAGCGTTATCACTGTGGTAAAATTTTGTAGACTCAGTTAATATTTGTTTGCACGAGGCGGGAGGAATATCCTGGAAGTAGAACCTTAGGAAGGCTTCAGAAAAGTTGGAAGTTACAGTGAATGGACTTTGCGGTTTTCCCTAGTACTTTTACAATTGGGACGATAAGTTCGAGAATCTTTTCGCAAGCGAATAATGAACGCTCCGTGTGTGAGAGCGCGAAGAGTTATGACAAAGTAAGTCAAACAAGGGAGTAGTAGAATCACATTACCTACCGGGCCAGTAGCAAAAAAACTTACATAAATGCGCATAAGAGTTTAAACCTAAGTATTCTGTCCTACATGCGATAAATTACCACCTCTAATAATTTTCCCATGTAACTTTTCAACGTGGTATTCTGACAGGACACTCGAATTAACTACAGGAGCAGCGAATAAGCATTTTTTTTTTTAAACTAACCTCGGTTAGTTAAGTTAAGTTACGTTCTGGCGCGCAATGTTCACTGGTTGATGTCAAATTCAGTTTTTTTTTTTTTTCTACGTCCCCATGTATATAATGAGGACCCAGAACATTTTCGGAAAATTTAACGTTCACTGCACAGATATTGGCGTACTTCTGCAGGAATGTGATAGAAAGCACGGCCTACCTCTTGGGCAGTTGTGCCGTAAAACAATTTCCCTCGACCCCCTTTTTTGCCAAACACCAGCACTAAAGTTCCGAACAATTATCCTACTCATGCAGTTCCCATCCGTCTATTTCAGTCCATCTCTCTCTCCTGCCTTGCGGATCGGTTCGATGAATGCTGGATGTGTAGGCGACAGCTACTTCAACCGCACCAACACCCTCCACCAAACAAAACGCTCCCCCCCAACCCCACCCCAACACACCCAGAGCCGGCGAAGCATTGGTCAGTGCGAAACCCGCTTCCAATCGTTAATTCCTTGTTAATGATGTCCTTCGCGGTCCGGCGCCAGTGTCCTACAGCACAGGGAATTTGTATGGCTATTGCCTTGCAGCCTCCGAACCACGGACTTCATCTAGGGTGTTCTCGAGAAGGCGAATTTGGGGGGGGGGGGGTGAAAGTGGTTCGGCCACCACCCCTCAGATTTTCCTGTGAGCCTCTCCCAGTCACGGTGTTAACAGCGCGCTGGACGAAAATATCATACTTTCATGCACGGTAAACTGAGCACTTTTGAAAGCCCTGCTTAAGACCTACTTGTATACACGTTGTGTATTCTTCCGCCTTATGTAAAATTGACATTGAGATGGGCCTCATCATTTTATTCATGCGTCGGTCAAATGAAACTTTGAAATTATTAAGAAAGTAAATACTTTACAAATCCTAATTTTCACATTTCGAAGCATTAAAAAACAGAAAGAGAAAGAAATAAATTTACGTTATCACAAATGGTTACCTAACATATGCATGCTGGGGCAGTAAATTTTTTCTAAGGTTCATTTATAAAGTGCTCACCTTATCGTGAACAGCCTTTATGCACATTGTGTATTCTAGTTCCAAATGTAAAATTAACACTGCAGTGAGCCTAAGCACTTTATTCATGCATCGGTCAAGTGAAACTGTAAAATTATTAGAAAAATAAATATTTTACAGATTTTGCTAATGCTTATACTTTATGAATTATGCCGGAATCACATAGCCCCGACAAGCAAGACACGACAGCCCCGACACGACACCTAAAACGTTAAAACTAAACAGTCAATGAAAAACAAGTTAGATCTGACGTAAACCCAACAAATTCTTTCGTCCAATCAGTAATGTTGGATTCGAAATTATTTCTGTTTTCGTCGTGTCATTCTGCACGACGAACAGAATGTGCAAAATTGCAAAATTTAATTGTATTGCAACACTGTAAAAAATTATCTGGCAAACTTCCTAAACTGTAATGGAAGTTTTTAACCTTTACAGTGTATGGTAATGGTAGTACGTGTCAGGTAGAAAATATGGGAATGTTTAGTATCTCTGCTATACAAAGTTGGGAACTTCCCTATGCATTTTACTCTTTTCAGAGCAACTGTAGGAATGTTACCATGCATGTATAGGAAAATATTTTACTATTCGAGCTTTGTCACTGTACCTATACAACGATATTGTACATTTACAAATAATTTCTTAGAGTGAAAATTTCCCTACCATGGCAAATACGCAGCTTAAAAGAAAAATAAATTAGAAAGTTACTGTATTTAATTATTAAAATTAATAATTCCACCTATATATGCATTAACGATAACACTTTGTCACCATCGTGTATACCAAATTTCCCTCTCGTACACCGCCTTTGAAACTAGCATAGCCTATCAGTGCCTTCTAATTAGTTAGGTAAAATTCCGAGAGCGTCGTGTTGGTTCGGTTCTGTTGTGCCACGCTGTAATTCAAACATTCACAGTGAAATTTTAATGATCGTGTCGTTGCTGTTGTTTTCGTCCAGTAGTGTTGGGTTTGCCGAAGATATATGATTCCTGCTTTGCAAAAACAGAACTATTTCAGTTTACCTAGCACTTGTATTTCAACGTTCCTTCGGTCGTTGCCGACTTTACTGGGCATTCGCCACCAGTGCGCCTGTTTTAATATACGCAGGTAGTGGCAGTGGCATTTTCAAAGGTCGATTTCAAAACTGCTCACTTTACCGTGAACGGCCTATACCTGACAAGCCATACTTCGACAGTATACCGCAAGTCCTTTATTTTTTTTTTTGCGGTACAAGTTTTAACATAATTACATGCCAGCAGCTCAATTTTTCGTGTACCTGTTGTATAAATTTGAAATCAATAAAGCAACCGCATAAAATCAAGAAAGAGATGCTAAAAAGATATTGTATTAATTTAACGATAAAGTTAGCATATTTTATTTGCAAGAATTTAGGTAGCTATATCACGAATAGAAAATACGCATGCAAGTCCCTTTTATTTCGCAATCCACAAATGTACACACAATTTGAAAAACTAATTACTAATTTCCGAACAAATTTAAGTGTTTTTGTGCACGAATGCGACTACATGAAAACCAAGCAACAGAAAATAAAAATATTTTGCAGAAAATGTCATTACTTCCACTCTTGGGCCCAAATAGGCGATATCAGCGGAATACGTGCGAGAATACGTATCACTAGTAGTCAGTTAGAAAAAAAAAACGTGGCTGTGTTGGGGACACGGCCGTTTGTTTTGCGTGAATACGTTTACGCTGACGCACTCGGACGCCTTGATGTTTATTTTACGTTCCCTGCACAGCTTCACGCGATCATATGGATTGCTTTTGAGATGCTCTTTCCAACCATATACGGTTTCTGTATTTCGACTTGACTTTTTGACGAGTATACGCCGAAATAGTGTTAAGTTTTCTTAATTTTTTTACGTTAAACTCATACAATTTCACCATAATCACGCCACACAAATGTTTTTATGCACGCAATCGATTAATCTTGACGAGAGCTGTCGACTCGAACTTAAACGAGCGTCGTAGCTTCTCCTAGTCAAAAGTTATACTACGCGGAAGTTATGAGACGCGGCGAAACGAACTCAAAATTGTCCCCCCCCCCCCCCCCCCCGCCTATTCGGGCGATACTTCGCAGTCCTCACTCAACGTAACATATTTTTAGATCCTTTGGTAATCGAGTGGTGTAACTGAATTTTGTGAATGTAGACGATAGATTCGGAGCTGCGATGCCAAACTGCCAAACTGTATCCCCCGAGTTTATCATCATCGTCAAAACTAGCAAATCGCTCGGCGTATTAGAAGTAGTGGGATGCTCGAGAATTCAGCGGAAAAATAGTTACATCACCGGAATTCAACCACCAAGCTACCAGTGATTTCCAGGGAGCTATTTTTTTATTGGTTTTAGTGACGTGGAGTCACAGTTTCACGTTTTAGATATCAATCAGGGCCAGTCAGTTAGTTTTTCCATCATACCACATACAAACAATTACAATACTTGAGGAGCCACACTAATTTGTTTCAAAGTCGTGGCTCAGTTTGACATAACCAGTTTATTTACGTGAATATGTAATGAATGTAAAAATATATACCTTTTGTACAAGATTAACGCTAGCGATAGCGATAGTTACAGTTGGTGTTAAATTAGCAGTGATACGAACATTTCGCGAGTTCATTTCAGGACAAGATAGATGTCAAAGACGTGTACACTGAAGTTGACTTTGCAATTGGATCGCAGTTTATTATACACGCTTTGGACGATTCTGAGCCAATAGCAGACTTGCAAGGAAACAAGTAGCGAGTGCCATACTGCAAGGTGTGAAGTAACACTTGCTACTCTATGGGGCAGCAGCCAATGAACGAACATCTGAGGCTCGAGTATACACGACTCTGGAGTCTAGACTACAGGTATTTGAACTCGCGAATTTTTCCTATCCCTATAAATTAGGTAACTATATTCAAAAGTACAAATTATAAGAAATTGACAATGAAATAGTGAAATAGTTTGTCCGCGGGCCAAGTCTGGCAGGGCGGCCAGCATTTGGCCATTGGGCTGCTATTCCAGTGGACCAGGGGGTATCTTAAAAACTGCAAAACTGGACATCGTTTGGCGACCTCCACAACGCCCTCAACATGAGATGGACCATAATAACAGGCTCTCTTCCGGAAGCGTGTGCACTTGAGTTGGTTTATTACGACGATGGCGATATTGAGCCAGGCTCTTGGTTGTGGATGTGGCGGGTGATGAGGAGGGGTGAGAGGGAGGAATCGAGATGAAGATGGAGCTGTGTGCTTCTAAGGAAGGGCGTGTACCCCGGCGAAGGTTTGAGACAATGGGTTCGAGAGTGGAGAGGGGCAGTAATGGCCGGAAACTGCTGGACTCCCTTCTCCCACCCCTTATTAAAACGGGTATGGGGGATGAGGTCACGGACAAGTGGAAAAGAAATGGCCTTATACGATATTGAACCGTTTTACAAACGACCCCCCTTCTCCCACCGCTTTCCACTCCTATTGTTTATCACTGCTGATGTTCCGTTTCCTGTGCTGCCTTGCTCCGAAGAAAAATCGCAATCGCGAGCTACACAGGAAAGAAATTAATTCGAAATTACGGGAAATCTGTGAGAAAAATGGACCTATTAAAAACAGACTGCACACAAACGCCCGCTTTTTCCCTTCTTTGCTTCGCCTGACTACTTCAGAAATATCTCATTTTATCCAACTCAATTTACTACCACAACTGGTTTACACAGAACGTCTCGCAATAAATGCACACACATACTTCAAGGGAAACAGACTGGCACGCCTACAGGGCCACGGTGGTTGAGCGATTAGCACGCTCGCCTCCCACAAAGGCGAACCCGGTTGAATCCCCAGCCGGTTCACCGGATTTCCGCAAGTGGGAATCGTGTCGGACGCTGCCGTTGGTCGGAGGGTTTTCTCGGGGATTTCCCCCGCCCCTTCATTCCAGCGCTGCTTCATACTCACTTCAATCGCACTCATCGACTCTCAAGACCTCGCTGTTAAGAGCCACACTCACTCACTGACACGTCTACAGTACTACTGGGAGCGGATACACAACGTGTAGTGACCTACTAACCCATCGCGACCGAGTGTTTTGTACATCCAGTGTACATGAGCCGCAGAAAACTTATATTCATGGGCACTTGTTTTTCGCGAGAGCATTTCAGGACAAGTTGTGGTACAACACACTTTGGTTCAGAACCACTTTCGTGATTGGACCAGCTGAACAGTTACGCGTCGTATATGTCTGCCCACGAATCACGAACCGACTGTATCGAAGAAACTTAATTCTGATTAGCTCACTTACGTAAAACCAATATTCACTCAAATACAAGCAGCATAAATAGTGAAATGAAGACTGCAAGTGTGTACACAGGACATTGAAGTATAGCCTCCGCGTAAATCTTCTCGCCAAAAAATAAGTTGCCCTACTTATATTTGACAGGTATTATACACTGAAAGGCTTAGTGCCCAATGGTCTACCTTGTGGGTGGACTGATTTCGTTAAACGTGTTATAAGCTGTTGACGGTAAAGTGATTTTTTTGAATGTCGTCCCTAATAGTTCTTTTCAGATCATCTGTATCCTTTGGCCCATTGTTAATATAAAAATTGCCATGTAACTTATAAACACAGTGTAAATATTTTATAGATCTCAAATGCTACCGTCTGAGGCCACAACGAAATACAGTTTTTCTGTTGTTATGCCTGCTAGGAGGGCCTTAAAATGTGCTCACTTTTCCGTGATTAGCCTATACATCTTTGGGATATGACTGCTTTCTATCACTATAGGCTGTTCGCGGCAAAATGAGCACTTTTGAAAGCCCTGCTCAAGATCCACTTGTATGGACGTTGTGTATTCCTCTGCCAGATGTAAAATTAGCATTGTAATGGGTCTCATCGCTTTATTCATGAGTCGGTAAAATGGAACTGCGAAATTATTTAAAAAGTAAACGTTTTATAAATATTCTAGTATTTACACAGTCACTCTTAAAACAACAGAAAGCGAAATAAATAATTTAAATTATCACAAATGGTTGCCTAACACGTGTTACTCGACGTTAATAAATGGAACTACTTCCCCTCCAGTGTTAAGGCCATATTACACGGTATAATACCAGATCTCGTAAAAGTTTGTGCAAGGTCTGCCATAGCTGCCGTTATACCGGCCTGTACGGCACCCGTCATGGCATTTTTCGCCTGGCGCTGTCAGATTTCATCACAGGTTTGGTAATCGGACATGTCCTATTCTCCGTGGCAGGTTCCATACCGGCTCTCGTACCTGGCCAATCACATTGCAGTTCCAGAGCGTAGGACTTTTCCCCGTGGCTACTACTTGAAACGAGTTGATGAAGAAACCGAAAAGGAAGGCTCCATCTCGATTTTACATCCGGGAGGTTGAAACTCTTTCAAATAGATTTAAAATACGACAACGACGAATAATATTGGTTCTGACAACTTTCAATTACTGCCTATACCCGTTCTAAATACTTAAAACATCCACTGTATGAAAAAAATTAATTCAAACTCTTGCGATATCTACAGTATATAAACTATCGAAATTGTGAGTGAACAGATATTACAGTGGTAAAGTCGTGGCGTCCGCACTCTACCTCTAACTTTAGGGGTGAGCTCGAAACCCCACCGGACCCAAACTTATTTTATTTTTAAATTTTACATGCGGATAATGTGCAGGTACGTAAAGAAATAACTATATTTTGCAACCGGTTAGTACTTTTCGTCAATATTAAAAATAACACACTCCTACTCTTAGTGACTTCACAACATTTTTCAAGAAAATGAATGAAACTATACTGGTAAGCAAAGTTAAAGGCGAATATAGCAATATTAAGATGCGGTAGCTAGTACTTAAATAGGCCAACACAAGTTACTAACTGGTAGCAGTTCTACGAATTGGGTTCATATGTACTACAAACCACACACTGCGCACCAACCTAGGGTGCTAAATGCTAGTACGCAAACTGCTGTCGTGTAATATGAGTCTTCCATGGCGGCTCATATAGCGGCTGGTATACCGGCTCGTGCACCAGGCCTTGTAGAAGCTTGTATAAGAACCAAGTACGGCAGCAGGTATCGTGTAATATCCGCTTTAGTAACTTTACTGGACACACGTCACTTATTGCGCCCGTTAAAATGTATGCAGGTACGGGCACTAACATTTTTATAAGGTTGATTTCAAAAGTGCTCACTTTATCGTGAACAGTCTTCAATTAATGTATTGTTACAATTTCTGTCTCTAGACATTAAGAGGGCTACACCAATTTCGTTAAGGGACGGAGGTTTTAATCAAATAAAATAATTCATTGTAATTTCCTTATTTGAATTACAATAACTACACAGCAAAATTCTATGAACTCAAATTCTTACAATAAATTGAAATCACTTACTGTTCACGATTGACACCAATTAATAAAATTTATAATTACGACAAATAAATCAATGAAATTAAATAATTAAAGATCAGCCCCAATAGACGGTGTATCAACCTATTCAATTATTTTATAATGTTTATGTCCACATATGACAGTTCGAATATTTACAATAAAATCAGTACTACACTTCTCAGTCCCACTGAAGTCCAGTCTATGTCCCGCCAGTCGCAATATTCTAAAGTCCTCCAAGCGTCCTCAAGCACAGTAGGCTCCCTTCACTCGTCGGTTTCACATCCTCTCGTCCATTCAAGCCACGAACACCTCACTCGCCGTCGTCCCGCAATCTTCAGTCGTCGTCCACACTTTACTTCCCTCGCGTACACTCGGCCAGGCGGCCTCCGTCAAAAACTGTCGGCCGCTGGGTTGCGACAGTATATATAGTTCTTAGGCCGACACCTAGAATCTTCCCCAACTCGCGTGATGCGTCACGGAGGGCTGAGGCGCCAGCCAGTCTCACCAGAACATTCTTGCGTCGTCTCTAAACGTATCGGAAACTCTTAACAGGCGAGAGGAGGTCTGTGACGCCAGCAAGTCCCGCCGCTGTCGGCATTCACGGGATTCCCAGAAGAGGGAATCAGGAGGCCGCGAGCGCATCGTTCCAGGGAGAGGGGAGGGCGATGTGGGTCTTCGATTAAGGCGCGGAGCAATTGAGTCGGCGCCAGCCGCAGCACGCAACAGTATTATATTGCTGTATCAGGCGTTAACTTTTGAGTGCGGTGAAATGTATACGGTCTGCTTATTAGTCGCATGCTAATGTTTATATTATAAGGTGGCGGAAAGAAAGAACTTTACTGAATTGACGAAAAGGAGAATTTTATATGGGTCTTAAAAATGTGCTCACTTTAACGTGAATAGCCTATATCAACGCACACTAGGGCTGCAGCTCATTGGTTATGAATATGCAATATCTGTTTGTTTAACCAAAGCACGTACTAAAACAATTTCTGATTTGCGACGTCTGAGACCACATAGTGAAGCAAGTCTAAAGGTGTTTATAAAAAAAAAAGCCCCAAGTATATAGCGAATTTTTTCACGGGCTAGGTAGAATTCAAGTACGTTTTCTCTTGCCGTGCTACCAATATTGAGCCGAAGTTCGTGACACGCCCAGCATTTCTCGGAGCCAAGTACTTCCGTGTTCAAAAGTTAAGCATAATAAGAAAACCATAAATGTTTAAAGGCTGTTCACGATAAAGTGAGCACTTCGAAATCACCCTTAGAAAAAAGTCACTGCTTCTACCTGCATACATTTTAACAGGCGTCCTAAGTGACATGCGCCCGGTTAAAATGGTAACGTTGGATAGGAAAGTAGTTCCGTATCTTAACGTCGAATGAAAATTGTTAGGTAACAATTTCTATTAACTTAAATTATTTCTTTCGCTTTCCGTCTTTTTTAAATGCATCGAAGTGTAAAAATGAGCAGATTGGTAAAATATTTAATTTTCTACTAATTTCACAGTTTCACTTGATGAATAAAGTGATGACGCGTATGACAATGTTAACCTAACTTACGGCGGAAGAATACACAAAGCGCATACAAGTAGATCTAAAGCAGGGTTTTCAAACGTGCTCATTTTATCGTGAACAGCCTATATCACTGGACGTAACACAGCTTACGTGCACAGACAAGAGCACTGTCAGCGTCAAATCGGCTCGTGAGTGAGTGAAGGAATTTGGGAGGCTCTTAATTTCGAGGTCTTGAGAGCCGATGAGTGTGAAGCGAGGTGAGTATGGAGTAGCGCCGGAATGCAAGGGAGGAGATAACCGAGAACAACCCGCCGACCAGCTGGCATCGTCCAGCACGGTTCCCACATGCGAAAATCCAGGCGGGCGTCTCCGCCGAGAATCGAACCGGCGGACACACAGAGTGGAGAAATACCCCTTGCTCCCCTCCCTAAAGAGGACACGTATAAACAAAGGAAGCCCGCGACAACTCCAATAAACGCAAACACGGTCGGCGCAGCAACAGTTGAAGCTCACACACAACACGGGCTGTACGAGGTAGGGGACGCGATGTCGCAGCCGGCCATTGTGAACTTGGCGCGCGCGCGCGCGCGGATGTGACTTGTCCTTACCTCGACAACACCGCAGATAACATCGCACGCCCACAGGCTCCCGGCGGCAAACAGTTGGTCCAGGAGAAGAGGAGGGAGCCTTTGTTTCTGAGGATGTGCATCCCACGCAAGTCTGTAGCTGCTCATTCGTCCGGCTAATGATGATGCGGTTTGGCGTCGCAGCTTGCTACACCGGCTCTCGTTACGGGTGCTGAATCAACTCACTGCTTACAGCAGCCGTACATGATTAGCGTGGACAGGTCACCGCCATATTGGAATTTTATACTGCCTGTTTATCCATTTTTTCCATATTCAAGTAACTACAATCGGTTTCCTCGTTATAGAATAATGTTCGCCTCGCGTGAGAAAACTTCAGACATTCCGTCAAGTAATGGCTGTTAACGATACAGTGAGCACTTTTGAAATCAACCTTGGAAAAAAGTCACTGTTTCTATCTACACATATTTCAACGGGCGCAGCGAGTGACATGCGATCAGTAAAGTTGGTAACGATGAATGGAAAGTAGTTCCACAGCTTAACGTCGAATAAAAAGTGTCAGGTGATCATTTACGGTAACTTAAATTATTTCTTTCGCTTTCTGTTTTTCTTAAAGCATCGAAATGTAAAAATTAACATGTTGGTAAAATATTAACTTTTCTTATAATTTCACAGTTTCACTGCATCGACGCATGGATAATTATGAGGCCCTTGCCAGTGTTAATTTTACATAAGGCGACAGAATACACATCGTGCATAAAAGTAGATGCTAAGCAGGGCTTTCAAAAGTGCTCACTTTATCGCGAACAGCATATAATATTCTAGAATAATAAATTTTGAGCCTCCATAAAATATACGCTTGCACGAATGTAACACGTTACTTGCAGAGGTTCTACAGTAGGACTTTATATATTAACTGGAAACTTTTGAAGGCTCTGCTTAGTGTTTTACAGTCCGTCTATTATGATACATTTCGCCACGCGTAAAAATTAAGATTACCACAGGTTTAATGACTAGAAATCATACGTCGGTGAAATTCTTATTGTGAATTGTAAAAATTGAAAAGAAACTTGTATCAGCGGGTACTAGTTCAAGCACTACGTAGGCATACACTTACAATGACACTATTGTAGATAGGCAGATACTAATAACCAGTTTGGGTTTTAAAAGGGCATAAACGGTAGCTAACAGTAATATGCACAGTAAGTTAAGCGTGTTTACTATATTTAAGTCGTTGCAGTACCATGATATTTGCTGTATTGCAATAGCACGTAAGAATTTTTGTTATTTTCTATGTTACTTTAATTTGCTTTTTTTGATATTTTCATCTTTGGTATTATTACATATATCGGTGTTAACCATGAGTCTATGTCTCATACGATAATGAACGATATTAGCAGTGCATCGCCACTGATTTTAAATTCTTTACGGAAATGACATAACGCATGTATGACTTAATGATAAATATTCATTAAAAACTGGATATCGCACAGCACTGGAATCGAAGCCACTACAGTGCATCCATGGTTACTTCCAAATATTCTGAAGTCCTGCTGAAGTTTTATTTTCATACTATCCGCGGACTTACGTAAACGAAGCCGAACCAAGTCTATAAAATTACACGAAAGATACAACACATCACATTGATGCGCATTCGCAGTTTTACAATAATTTGCACGACGACTGTTTCTTATAGGCTGTTCACGGTAAAATGAGCATTTTTGAAAGCCTTGCTTAAGATCTACTTGTATGCCCGTTGTGTATTTTGCTGCCTTATGTAAAATTAACTTTGCCATGGGTTTCATCGCTTAATTCATGCGTCGGTTAGGCGAGACTGTGAAATTATTAGAAATGTAAAATACTTTACAAAATTTTCTCATTTTTACATTTCGATGTATTAGAAATAACAGGAATCAAAAGAAAAAATTAAAGTTATCACAAATGGTTAACTAACACTTTCTATCTGATGTTAAAATATGGAACTACTTTCCCTCGACCATTGCCAACTTTACTGGGCGCATGTCACTCGGTGCGCCCGTTAAAATATATTCAGGCAGGGGCGGTGACTTTTTTCTAAGCTTCATTTCAAAAGTGCTCACTTTATCGTGAACAGCCTTTAACAGAAGTAGAAAACGCTTATATTACCTACATGGCCTGTCATAATTTTTCCATATAGTAACTATATTACGACAGAGCGAACTGTGAAAGGTGCTGAATGAGTATGTTATTTTAAGTTATTGTTCCTAAAACGTTAAATTGCTCGAACACATTCTGATATAAAAATGTCAGGGCACTCACTTAAAATGTGTGCAAAAAAACTGCATGTGAAAATAATTTCCCCTTACAGCCATTGCGGAGCGAACCTATGGAACCATGGATTCTTGTCGGGCATAAGCCTATTGAGTGTGTGAAAATTTTTCCATTGCTTTTCACATATTTGAATGCGCGCAGAATTTTAGCAACACACACTTCTCAAGAAGATACTACTGTCTATAATTTGCAGTACAATTTTCCAAAAATTAGTTACGCTAGTTAATATTACTAAGTTGGGAATTTTATTTTATAGTAATCAGTTTCTTGTGTATTCATTACCTTTCACTGAGTGTTACAAGAGATAAGCCTATATTCTCCAACGCATAACTCACGAAATTTGTAAATGGTATACTGTAAAGAATAACCATCAGCTCCATGTGTTTCGAAATGCATGTGGGGACCGTGGTGGTGTATTGGTTACAGTACTTACCTCCCACAAATACTATACTGGTTTGATCTCCGGTGGGGTCACTATTGAATTTTCGTAAGCGAGAAACACGACGGACGGGCCATGCTGTTGGCCTGAGGTTATTCTCGAGGTACATTTCCCCCACTACTGCATCCGTCGCTCCTACATAATCTCATTTCACCCTCTTAACGCTAGAAGCATTAAGTTTATCGCGTTACTCAAATTTTCCTGTAAGTCGCTCGTCAGTTCCGACCAATCATGTCATACAAAATACCTAACAGAGTACAGTTTCTCAAAACGACCTTTATGTATGTGCTCCATCGTATTCAATTTTGTTAAGTGTGGGAGAAGGTATTTTAGCTTAGCTTCGCCAAAGAAAGACGAAATAAAATGAAATAAATAAATAGCCCTAACATAACAGGCATAGTAAGTAATATTGTTCCGACAAATTTCTATCAATTTATGGAGTACTAGCTTTTACCCGCTGCTTCACTCGCGTGTTTATAGGGATAAATAATTAAGTTTTGTGACACTAAGCCTCATCGCGTTACATAATCGCGGTGCATCTAAATTTAGCATAAACATGACCGGAACGCCTAACTTTAATTGAAGCTTATGAGAGGGCACACCTGACAACTGTAGAGAATTCAGGAACTCTACAGGATATGTAGTGCTCTGTTCTGTGTTCATGACTGTGTCTACTGACAAATACTCCATTATTTCTCCTTGTACATCTTTGAAAATGTCAGAATTAATTTAGTTAACGATGTAATGGAGCCCATGCCATTTCCCAGCTCACCAACTAACTGTGCAAAAAATAAGGCATTTGTTGCTCTGTTGTGACATAATGTAATTCCGTCTGTGTACTGTTTCAAATTACAATAAAAATTTTCCTGAAAGAATGACATATTTTGCCGGTATAAAAAGTAGCCTATGCCACTCTCTGGCCCTCCAACTGTCTGTGTGCAAAAAAATCACGTCGATCCGTTGCTCCGTTTTGACGGCAAAGAAGGGTAAACAAACACGCTTTACTATTTATAATATTATTAGTAGAAAGATAATAAACCGTCTTGTTGATGCTCAACATAGTGCCGAGTACACAGCTGTTCCAAATTATCATTAACGTGTTTATTAGCCGGCGGGATACTTTTATAATGCAGTACATTGATAGTGGTCATCTTTGAAATTATTTCCGAAAGAATGCTGATTATGCCCTTACACACCCATCTGCGACGAAAGTGCGACTTCTCACTGTCATGTAACGTTAGCATTGTGGCCCTTTTTTTACTGCTCGGCTTACTTATTATACGAATTTTAATGAGTCTATCCGAAGAAAAATTGTTATTTTTAGTACCTAAATTCCGATATGTCATATAAAATTGATAGCTTTGTGTAGTAAATGCTTGTTAGACGATTTATTGCTAAACCTGTAATTGCATTGCAAACAAATGTACGTTCAAATGCTGCAAAGATTGCTTATTAAATGTGTTTTAACCCATATTTTACTGCAAAGAAGATTTTGTCATTTCACTTGTATTCATTAAAAGTATTATGTACTGTTTTTCAGTAAATTGCTTTATTTTGTACAGACTGGTCCTAGTATTACAAACCATTGCCACAATATAGCTTGTAATTTACCTTACACGCCAGCTTCATTTAGCATGTAAGGCAAGAATGGGTCTACATGAATAGGTCTACTAATATCAATTAACACCTACAAGGAATTTGAAGAAACTGCTGCCCAGTTTAGAGCATTGTAGTTGCGAAGTCCTACAGAAGTCAATGTAAGCCTTTCTTACTGTATAAGTATCCGTATAGGAGCAATTTCTCCCCATGATTTACTGTAAATTTTTTGGCCTGGAGTGTAAATAGTTCCATGCTTGTTTGTCCAGCCATTGTGTGTATGTGAAACTAAATTGCTAGCTAAATTTCCCCCCACCCCCGTGTCATGCAGCTTCGAGGAGAGTTCGAGAAAAAAAATGTAATTAAATTTGTAAACTTTATTAAATTACAGAACTTCTATTGGTATTGCATTGTTTTTAGACTAGTCGAATTACGCTTGTTTTGGTATTCCAGTATTTTAAGCGGAACGTGTTTATGAGGCAAAAAAACATTTGTTATGGAATGATAGCCTCTGTTCTTTAGAAATATATGCGACCAAATTTCAAGCGACCAAGTAGAGTTTGTGTTTGGAAGCAAAATATTATACATACTGAAGTATCTTCCTGTGACAGTTGCAAGAGCGATTTTTTGCTGCCTCGTCAAATAATCCTAAACATACTTAATGAATCACGCAGTTGCAAAACTTCAAACACGGCATACATTCAGTAACTAACACTTAACAAATCTGAGTATTTTAGGCGTTAGCTTATGTAAACAAATTATTCACCAAATGTTTGAAAATACATTTTCAGCATAATTTGCGCAAAATCAGCTAAATGCTACTAAATATTTAGGAGTTATATTTTTTGTAATAACACATAAATTATCTGTTATAAATACCCGTTTCCTTGGTATTATGATCGACAACTCTCATTCATGAAGTAATGAAACAAAGTGTCCAATGTAAAATCGAACTCTACTTGTTACATGTTTAAAGTACTTTAATGCGTAACCACTAAACAGTGGTGATCGAGCTGCTAGAGCGCTCGCCTTCCACAAAGGCGATCTAGATTTCATCCTGTGAGAGGTCACTTCCGAAATTTTCACGTGCGGGAATCGTGCCTGGACAATGCTGTTAGTCGACGGTTTTCTCGAGGATCTCCCGTTTCCCGCACCCTTACGTTCTGGATGCTGCTCCAAATCAACCACATTCCATCCCTCATCGATTCTCAAGACCAAACCTCTCAACTCCATCCCTCAACTAAACAGTGTTTGTTTGTGAACAGTAAACTTTGCATATATATATATATAGACACACACACACATCAGCTTACAAAATATTGTAAATATGCATTTTTGGCTTTGTGCAAAGTACTGGCATTTGTAATTTTATGGATCATTATTGTTTCCTTATCTACTTGAGTATGTTCACTGATGTGTTATTTACTATCTAAAAAAAAAATGCTCTCTGAAACATTAATAAATACAATGAAATTCTGTACTCAAATTCTGAAACTTCACAACTACCGCCACGTGACTCGCTCGTCGAAAATGATCAGAACGAAACACATGGTGAATATTACAAAGCATTAGTGCTATCAACAAGCAGCAGTGAAATGGCGGGAATGACACCTGCCTTCCTAGAGCTGGTTTATCCGCCTAGCAGTTTACATCTGGCAACACGGTTGTTTCCAGGTAGGAGATCATTATCGCACCTCGCGTTCCAAAGCGAGAGCTGAAATACAGGAGTGAGAGAGAGATAATGGGAAATAGTTTGCTACCTGCGCACGGCACCCGTGGCGCAGACAAGCGGAATTTCTCATAGGTCGAAGATATTTTTTTTGCCTGCATGACGCGGAAGATCATCCTGGAAATAGAACTTAAGTAGTTCTTTAGAAAATTTGAAAGAGAAGATTGTTGCTGTCCATTCGTCAATTTATTTTAATGTGTTGCTGCATTCAATTTTCATTATAAGTAAGTTATTATTATAGACATGTTTATTTATTTTAATGAGCTAAGATTCAATATGTTGTTTTCCTCTCAAGTACCTTATAGGTTATGCACATTTATATTTATGATTGGTAATGCGGATTATGAAACAAATTCTGTGTTATTGGAGATTAGTATTATTGAGCTACTTTAATTTTAGTTTCTTTAAACATTGCCTTGCCTCTAGTCCAGCTCAATATATATATATATATATATATATATATATATATATATATATACATAATATGAAACCACTGATCATTTTTACATTTACTACTTTTTGAGCTATCATATTTCTGTTTTGCTTCTAGTTCATGTAAGTATTTTTCTTGTTCTTTATGTTTACGTATGTGTACACTGAATTATACCTGGTTAAGAGTAAGAGAAGGCATTGAAGCCTTAACATCACCAGTATAAATGAAGTCGAAATAAATAAAACTTTTTTTTTCGAAGTGACGAGAGCGAGTTCGACCCGAGTATCGCTATGTATGGTAATGCCACCGATCCTCCAGGGAATACTGGGCCTTCTGGGACGTGGTTCACACACACACACACACACACTTCCGGATGATACGTGACGTCACCCCAACCACGGATGACATATACGCCTTCTTCCACTGTATATTTTTGTTGCTTCTCGGCAACATATTAGGGCCAGGTCTCCTCACTGGTCTCCAGACTTGGTTTGGCCACATAATTCCTAAGTTTACAGGGGCGAAACTACCGTCCAGCGGCATCGTCCGGGAACGATTCCAACGTGCGAAAATCCGGGAGCGACCACGTCGAGAATCGAGCCCCTTTTATAAGCTGTTCACGGTAAAGTGAGCACTTTTTAAGGCCCTTCTACATTTTTCATTTCATCCAATTTTCATCTTTCTGCTTGCCTTTTAGTATAAACATTGCAATGTGACCAATAAACATAGTGAATAAATGTCACCTCCCCCAAAACTTTATGCCAGAGGCTACAATAAAATATATTTATTAGTGGTTAATGACTGTCGGAAGGGCCTTAAAAAGTACTCACTTTACCGTGAACAGCCTATAGAAGCAGCGGTCTCCCTGTCCTTTCCATTGAATGTGGTGATACACCAATGTAGAAGCTGCAAACATCTTACCTATTCCGGCTTGGGCGTCCGAATCGGGTTTGGAATCGAACGCTTATCACGTAAAACTGAAACTATGTGTACATTTTTATTTACTGCAAAACCAAACAATTTCCCCAATAAACCAGTGACGGAAAATCGCCGATTTAACAGTGTTTCCTACCGATCTACAGCGAATATCACTCTTCCAGCAATTGATTCACAATGCATTTAACGAATTCCATTAGTCAACTGGAAGTTTTTTGTGGTATTTCTTTCAGCAAGTATGGGCGTTGTGAAATCTTTTGAAATTGCTAATTTTCAAAAATTAGTTACATTTTTTTTACAGTGGCTGTAATCGAATTTACATTTTCAAAACTCTCAAAATAAGGAATTAATTCTATGCACGTCAGCTTAGAATATTTAATCTGAGGTGAATGGTTCCGTTCGTTTTATCTATGTGCTCCAAAAACACTAAAATTGTGAGATTGACATGAAATTTTATATTTAAAAAAATGATACCTTATTTGCCTTGTTAGTTTATTTGTACGTTCGGGTGAAATCTTCCAAGTGAATTTCGACCCACTTCTAGGTATTTAATCGAGCTGAAATTCGGTATACATACAGAAACCCGATGAGAATGCAATAATATCGTTACAATTTCTCTCTCTAGAAATTAAGTGGGCTGTACCAAGTTCGTTACGGGATGGAGGTCTTATTCAAATAAAAAAATTAATAATAATTTTTTTACAATAAATACAGCAAAATTCTCTGAACTGAAAGTCGCCCAACAAATTGATATCACTTACTCAACCAATTACTCCAATTTAATACAATTTATAATTACCACAAAGAAATCAATTAAATTAAATAATTAAAGATCAGTCATAATAGACACTGTATCAGCCTATTAAAATATCCTATAAAAATATGTGTCCAAATTGACAGTTCGGATATTTACAGTAAAATCCGTATTAAACTTCCATTTAGTCCCACCTCAGTTCAACCCATCTCCACCAGTCGCATTGTTCTAGAGTCATCCAAGCGCCCTCACGCACAGTGGGCTTCACTTGTCGGTTTCACACCCTCTCGCCCCTTCATGCCACGAACACCTCACCCGACGTCATCCCGTAATGTCCTGTCATCATCCACACCTCACTTCGCTCGCGCACATTCGGCTTGGTGGCCCCCCGTCATAGACTTACGGCCGCTGGATTGCAGCAGTATATAAAGTGTCTTGGGCCGCCACCTAGAATCTTCCCCCAACAACCGTGATGTGTCGCGGAGGGCCGAGGCGTCATCCGGTCTCACCAGAACATTCTTGCGCCTTCCCCAGACCTGTCGAAACCTCCAGCAAGGGAGAGGGGCCGCAACACAAGCAGCGCGACAAACCGACGGCCTCTGTCCATTATTAACGGATTTCCCAGAAAAGGGTATCAGGAGGCAACCCCGGGGGAGGGAAGAGTTGAGGTGGATCCATCGTCACAGCGCCTGACAGCAGCGCGTAACAATATGGTGACAGCGACCTGGTGCTGCAGGAAGGATCATATCTTACGAGTGAACTCCTCAACGGTTAATAGTATTGACTCGAGTTTGGGCTCATTTGATTGCTCTTGATGAGACCTTGGAGGTAGATGGTCAGTAGGGCCTGATGATGGATTCGGAAGGTGGTCATAGGAACTTCATCAAAGCTAAACGTGGAATCTTCGAGTTTGGGCCCATTTGACTAGGCAAGTCGACCGTTTATTTTAGTTTCACTTGTATGTATGTGGGTGTTTTTAGGTAGAATATTGCAAGTCAATTTTAAACCACTTCCTGTTATCCAATTGAGCTGAAATTTTGCATAAATGTGTAGTCCCCATGACAATACATGTGAAGGTACCACTGAGCTCATCTGATGATGGGGCCGGAAGTTAAAAGCTTTTATGTAACTTCGCGTGTGTGTATGCTAAACCACTCCCCGTTATCCAATTGAGCTTGCTGCAGCAATGTTGCCAGACCTCCCTGTCTTTGACTGTCGCCCTTGTGTGTGTGGCACAAGCCTGCCTCGATCAGGCAGGGTGGCTTGGTGCGTCCAATCAGTTGTGCTCGCGCGCACGTGCACATACAGAGTCGAGTTGCGTCGTTATCTAGTGTGTTAATGCTGGTTTTTCATGTTACGTATCTAATGCATTTTGCATAAATGTTTTAATATGTTGGCGAAAGTTTGTGAGAAACATCGATATCTTGGAAATGCTGATTTTGATTAATTTCTCTAATCGCATAGTGAAAGTATCGAGTTTGGCCTTGTTGGACTTGTCTCGATGAGTAATTTGATTGTTGTAGATGATGACCAGGGTATGTAACAATGTACACTAACAGACATAAAGTTTGTCCCGAGATGTGCGCATTGCTACATAATATTACAAAACCATTGGTGAAACTAAGAAGTGAAAAATAAAATAACTGTAAAAAAAATTTTAAAACCCAGCTTTTGTTTATAAATTTACTAAAAAGTGTAAAATAATTATAGCAGTTACACAATTTGTAGAGCTTGTAAGATGTGGTCGAACAGCGTAATAAACTTTACTACAAAATAATATGTTTGTATCAATTTATATTTAATAAATAAAACCTTGGCGCAATATAGAACGTATACCTCATTTGCGTAAGCCCATATCTTGCATAAGGCTCTTGACTATTTGCGCCAAGCTTTTATATACTAAATATATATTGATACAAATATATTAATTTGTAGAACAGTTTATTACGGCTGTTCGACTACATCTTACAAGTTCTACAAATTGTGTAACTGCTATAATTATTTTTCTATTTTTAGTATATTTATGAATAAAAGCTTGGTTTTAAAAGTTTTTTCAATTATTTTATTAATTTTCTAGAAATAAAATAAGAGCCGAAATGTTTCTTCTTGATTCTGAGACTATTTTATGGTTTTCTAACGCAATATCTATAATGCGATTAAAATGATAAATCATTAGAAAAACTCCAATTTTTCTAGTTAAATTGGTACATTTTAGTGTATTTTGATTCGTAAAAAAATCATAAAGTTATTTTAGCAAACTTGTTGGTTTCAACTGAAGTGTTTCCGAAGACACGGGAATAGCTTTTATTTTGTATCAAATATTTTGTTCACTTGCGATAAGGGCTTAACTTCAAGCCATTTTAACTTTAAATTTTATTTTTAATCTTAAAATTTACAGGCGAATTTCAAAGCAAATTTCGAATAAATATTTCTCATGGCATTTTAACAATATGAAAACTTAATTTCTTTGAGTTGTACAGTAACGTAGGCTATTAATTTTGTTCAATTTTGAGATTGGGACGAAAAAAAAGATATAAACTTCAAACTCGTACCGTTCGTTTCATTCAATTTTGAAACTAAATTTCCTGCATTATCACAATTTGTTTCGGTACATTATTTGACATCACAACGGAAAAGAAAGTAACTTGCTAAAAATGCAGAACACGATAAATATAAACATGAAATACGTTTAAAAAATAATTATAGTCTCATGGAAGTTCTTTAACTTTCCTTCTGTTCAGCATTCAAAGTTGAAGAAAATACCTTGGGGTAGAGAGAGAGCCTTAATGCAATTTCCTGACGAGGCATTAAAGCACGGGTGTCTCGGGTTAACCAGCTCCGTGACTCGGAAAATGTCATTAAACATCCTTCGACAAGGAAACTCTTTTGCTTCCCCCTCTGCCCCTTACCAAGCTGCTGGACTGACAATTACGCCAAGGGAAGCAAAGCATTTTCGCGAAGAAGACACGGTATTCCAGCAAAGGAACTAGAGAATTTACAAGGTTAGAAGAAATAACGGTAAAATGTACTCGTATATATTAGGAAATGCATGATGGAGCATACGGCGGCAAAAGCGTAACCAAACAAGACATATGTCTGATAACGGGTCACACCATCATTGCTGCCAAACGTACCACCAAAACTAAGCATACATATAAACACCATAGGCCTAATGTGTATCATTTAAAATAACTAGAGTCGTTGCCGAATGGCCAGTGAAATGCACTGCTATATAACTATTCTTTGGCATAATATAATCACTGTTGTAGGGAGCATAATATCTACACGTCATTTATTTGACCCGTTAAGGGGGAATTGCGAAATTTACTGAACTGTAATTTTTAGGGTGTACAGATTATTTGGTTTTATTTCCTGAAAGGACCATTCATAGTGATCTCAAGCTATGTAATGAAAAAGATTAGTGGGAGATTTACGAAAGTCAAATTATTTGATGAATTCTCTACTTTCTTTTATATATATCGCATTTTCGTATCTCACAGACGAATCAAAATTGCAAGGGTTAATGCGAGCGTAAATACTTTAATGACTGAATGAACTACTTATTTAGTATTTTCTACAGTATTGCCACTAGTAATTCACTTGTACCATCAACCTGCAAAGAACACTTCCCATTTCTCGCATAAATCTTATAGGATGATACCCCTCAAAGCAAATCACAATCATTACAAAAATATATATGCCTGTACCTCAAAAAATCCAGCTACTAAAAATTAATTTACACACTAAATTCGAATCAGTGGAAAGCCACTGATTTGCAGTGAAATTCAACAACTCGAATCAGTGAAACTGGCTCTACTTAGAATTAGTGGAAAATCACTCTTTGTTTCAGAGAAAAATATTTCAGTCATTGAATTAGTGACTTCAACAATTTCACTGATTGAATAAGTGACGGCCAACTGCAGCGGCGAATTAAAAATTGTTGTTATTGAATTCAGCTAAATATTTACGAGAAATAAACATATTTACGATAGTTTACTACTTATATTGCGCAATTTACCGTAATTAAAAAAAGTAAAAATATATATATATCTACAGGTGGCTGGGATTGAACTCACACACCTTACCCTATTCGTTTTAGACCGCTACCTCACCATCAGCTGAGCTACAAAGTCAAGTTAATAATAAAGAGGAAAACATATATATTATATTGTTAAAACGAATAGCACATATGAATGCACTCTCGTCACCACATTATATGCATTTTTAACCTTCAAACAGAGCGCTGTGGCGATTACGTGAAAACGAAATGCAAAACGTAAAGACGGAATGATAGGCTGAACGTTCATATTACCTCATAAAACGGTGTATTGAAAGACGAAACCCATTTTAGAAAGTATTTTATATTAGTTTTATTAGTGTATGCGTTATTTCACTTGATCAACGTTGTTTAACGGCCATTTTTACAAACTGTTTAACTGATTCATCAGTCAAAAAACAAATAACTGAAAAACAGTGAAAAAAATTACTGATGAATCAGTCGAAAATGTCACTGAATCAATAAGTCGAGGAAAACTGGAATGGCTGATGAATCAGAGGAAGATGCCACTGAATCAATAAGTGGAGGAAAACAGAAATTTTTTTCACTGATTCATCAGTTAAATCTACTGAAGTGACTGCTGAATCAGTCAGATATTGTTGACTAATTGAAACAGCGAAATTTTCACTGATTAAGATTTAGTTACTGATAAGTTCTTTCTTCTTTATTACATATAATTAACGTTTGTAATATTAAAAATCTTTTTTCGGGAATTACTTTGGTTATCAGATAAAAATTGTTCTATATAGTTAATATAATAAAAATCAACAACAATCACGCCATGCTTTCTTGTGGACGAAAACAGCAATGTGGTGTGTAACAATATGGTGTATTTCCTCCTTCCCACGTGACTTCATACATATTGTGCCAATAAACTAACTTCGGGTTTCTCTTGTGAATATACCTGTCCGTCAGGGATAAAAAATATGGAAATTAAGATCTCGTACAATCGTGAGAAGTATGCTTGCGGTAAAAATTAATTCCAGTGTCTTAGTATTTCATGATCCACTGCACAAATAAGAAGAATTCGTAACATAGTTAGGGGAGGGTGGGCTTTCTCCGCCAACTTGAATTCACATATAAAACACTCTATAACTTAATTTACAGATTGAGTACCTATTTAACAACAAAGCTTGCCAAGGCACACGGAACATATTAACAGTTATTACAAACTATAACTTCTTTTTCTCCCGTTATTCGTTTCACATCTTTCTTTAACCATTATAAAAGATTCTCTCATTATTTAATAATCTTCGTCCCAAGTGATAAATTACTGATATCTCTGAAATTGTACAAATTTTAAAATTATGTTAAGTAATCCTCCATGCCATACCAACCTTTGATTTTTAATGTCTAGTATTAAAATTTGATACAAAGGATTCGGTAAAATAAAAAATAAGATGGTGAGATTTTTACACCATATGCTTCCCAGAGTAATACTCGAAACTTACTGTGAAATAGAAAGAAAGTGTCCTGACAACGTTCCGGAATACTTGAGCTGGTTGTACTGTCAACAGATACAACTCAAACTTTATTTAGATTATAGACGTTTCCCAGTGTACCTGGAGCTACAGACAGCGACGTTCCATAGAGTAACGAATATATTTACGAATTAATGGGAACAATTTTAAAAAAATTGTAATTTACATTAGTGCCGAACACGAGTCAGAATGTAAACAGTTACGCATGTTGCCCATAGTTTTTCCATAATTACATGTGAATAGCACAACCAAAAATTTGCTGTTTTTAGAACAGACAAATAGTAAAAACTAACACATAAATTAAATAATCACCGCAAAATACGTACGTGTTACTTCAAGATATCTAAGTAACCAAGCAGAGGTACGTTACTAAAGTAAAGAAAAAATTTATATGAGTAAATTTCTGCATAATCTTTATTTGTAGCTGCGCCTGAATTTTTGTAAAATCGCTTCTACTAAGTAAACGTAAGATTTCATTGAGACAGTGCCTTTCTACTTCCCTTGCATAGTTTATTTTATAGTGCCTGTTTAGAAAGAATGAAAGTGTGCTTCTGTCAGATGACAATGCAAAAATTATGATCATATTTCTTTAGGAAAACCATTATAGGCTGTTCACGGTAAAGTGAGCGCTTTTTAAGACCCTTCCAACAGGCATTAACCACTAATAAATATATCTTACTGTAGCCTCAGACATTAAATTTTGAGGGTAGTGAAAAGTATACACTGTGTTTATTGGTCACATTGCAATGTTTATGTTAAAAAGCAGCAGGAAGATGGAAATAGGATGAAACGAGAAATTAAGAAGGGCCTTAAAAAGTGCTCACTTCACCCGGAACAGCCTGTATATGTTATATCTATAATGCTAATGGCAGGTATTCGGTACAAATATAGAAGAACTAATTCTTTTTATATTTTGTAATTTTATTTATTTGTTTTCCTGCACTCTTCAACATTGCAAGTGTTACTACTGTGATATCTATTGCTGTACTGTAACACCCTCAGAAATAAGTTATGTTAAATGCGTGGCGAAATAACGGTGTATCTATACATATCAATCAATCATACATATTGTGGTGCCTCTGGAAACGTCAGTGCCGTAATTTTTACAAACCTCGTGGAAAATTTTCCTTGTAAATGTTTCAAAAAATTTAATTTTGCCGTTTTTTCTTCTGTAAAATTCAATAACTTATTATTATAACAGAGGAAGAGTGGTACAGCCAAACGAAACGCTATAAAAAAAACGTTTATGTCATAAAATTTTTGGCGGCACACGTAATAATTACGTCCCTTATATAAAATATGGGGGACAATATGCCTAATACTTTTGTTCGGGAAATAAATTTCATGTTCAGTAAATTATTTAGTTGAAATAGCTATTTTGAGTTTGGTGGACACTATTAAAAAAATGTATTACCTTACAAATTCTCCTGCTGTTGCTTTTCTTTATTTCACAAATATGGTAATATAAATACAGCTTCTTAAAAAAAATAACGGAAGAAGGACTTGCATATTACTTAATTTGTAAGTTACGTTCCTTATATTGATGTATATTAAACCCGAAAAAAAAATTCGTAAAAATATAAATTATTTTAATGTGTACTTGTAATCTTTATTCGGCTAGTATGTCAGAGTAACTATGAAACATCACATTACATTCGTAGTTCCCAAACTGAAAACTTGCAGGGATGCAAAATAAAGTTCGAATTGATGTCTAAATTTCCAAATGGCAAATGCAATAGCAACTAAGATAGCGAGTGGGGGAAATCTTAGGACATGAACTTATTTTAATTCCTTGTCTTGTACCAAAATTATGTACTAACAAAAAAAGAAGTAATAATTAAAATAGTGGTCGGTTCGGCTAAGGACCGACCGGCAGTCCACAGTAAATCTCTGGAGTTGGCAACACTGCGACTCACCTCCGTAATATGCGCCGCGGCGGTGCACGGCCTGCTGCATGATGCGCTGTACTTCTCCCGCCTCGCTGCCCGACTCAGACTCCGACTGCAGCTGCCATCTATTGGCAGGCGGTGGAACCTGCCGCGGCTGTATCTGGCCGATCGCGGCGGTTCGCTGATGCTGCGGCGTCACCGTACCGTAGTGACTTCTCTGTGCGTCGCGGGGCACTGGGGGCAGGGGGCGGTCAGGGGCCTGTAGCCCCCCAGACACGCTGCGCACGGGAGGGGCCGGTTTCGTTTCCCGCTGCCCAACGGGGCCAACGTTCACGTACAAGCCGTAGTTGGAGCTCGGCTGCTTCGGCGAGTTGGGCAGGAAGACATCCGAGTCGTTACTGTCCATCCTGACATCCCTCTTCTGTCGGGTTGGGGGTTCAGGAGCCAGCCCGTTTCGAGTCGGCCAGTATGACTTCTCCTGGGACTGCTGCTGGTTCGTGAAGCTCACGCGCTTCGGGGGAGGCGGGGGTCCAATCGTGTACGTCGAGGAATCCGTCAGCGTCCCGTCCATTGACGACGTCGAGTTGCTAAGCAGGCTCCCCCGCTTGAATATCGGGTGATAGAACGCTTCTGAGTTCTTGTTCGCCTCGGCGCCGAGCGGGACTACTCCGCGACCCGACTTCCTGTTGGCATCACGGCCCATCATGCCGACGTCCACTGCACTCTGGGACCTGGGGTATGGAGTGTTCTCGTTCGCTTGCTCTTGCGCGAGCTTCTGAGGGTGCCGCAACTCCACACTGCTGAAACTGCTTGCCTCCTCGTAGATCGTCGGGGTCGACCGTGCGGGTGACGACTGCTGGCGGTGCATGTTTATGGGTCCGATGGTGCTCCTCTGCGCACTTCCTCTCTCGAAATAGCCAGGAACCACAACTTGTCCCGTTTGTGGGGCGACGGACAGCTCGGAAGACACGTGTCGGGGTAAGCTGAGGCTGCGACCTCCCAGCCCTCGCAAATTCGGTCCTGGCGAAACACTTCTAGACCTGCCAGAACGTTGTTGTTGGGCCATCACCGAGTTCTGGGGGGACATGCTGGCGTTCTGATAGATGGGCTGTGGCCTTGCCAACTGAGCACTTCCTCCTAAACTACCCATCGAGACCTGCTGCCTCCTTGTCAGCATACGTTCATCACTTTTATGCTGGGCATGTCCTGGCAATGATCCTGTAGATGTATACTGCCCCCTTAGTCTAGGGTCTGAAACAGGCGACAGCTGCTGGGAGGTACTTCTCTTGCGACAAGCTTCCCAATACAGTGCTTCCACTTCTTGACGGCTAAGTTTATGAGGAAAGTTTTGTTGACCGGGACTGCTTCCACTGGAATCGGGAGAGTATGAGCTCAATGGGGAAATACTTCTTGCTCTCAGGTGCTGGTAGACTGCTTCTTTCTCTTTGTCGGTCAGAGTTTTACTGGCATCTCTTGCCAAAGGACTGGGAACTTTTGAATATGTTCCAGCAGTTACCCTGTGGTGCTGGGGAGACAAACTTCGTGACCTATGCGAATCCTGTTTCAGATCAGGTGAAGAGTGTTTGGGTTCAACATATACAGGAATTAATAACCCACTGTTTGAATGACTATAGGTATTTTGAAAGGAATGAGGCCCATTTTTAGTGGAAGTTGTGTTTATTTCATGGGTTATAACCCGAGGCTTTGCATAATGACTGCTGTAAGGCACTGGTGGTGCTGATATTCTACCTGAAGGGGCTGGTGCATTTTGAACCCGAAACGGTTCATTAAAATTGCTTACTGGAATCCCAGAAAAAACTTGAGGTTCAGGTGGATGGTACAATACAGGCCCTCTGCGAATTTCCTTGAATTTAGTTTCTGAAGATGGACTGGAATAGCGAAGATGGGAGCTGCTTGTAACACCCTGAACCACAGGTTTTATTCCTTCCTGACCCTTTCTACTTGTGGCTGCATGCTGATCGAAATCAGTTATTGTTGTGTTCCACGGCACAGGAGATTCTTGCGGTACAATTGTAGAGGATGACGAACAGGAACTAATGCTGTTTCTAGATCTTACAGCTTCATCAGTATGATCTATTTCCTTCCTAGCTTGAGGCTGTCGCGGTACATTAGTATAATTTTGGTAGACATGGTAATTGTTTGGAAGCTCATTGGTAGGAGTTGGAGGACTATCACTACGTTTTACTGGGTATGAAGGAATTTTTACACGTGATGGAAGAGAATTGTTCCTGTGGAACAAATCTTCTCGTCTGGTACGTTTTAAAGGTGTACTTGAAGGACGCTTTGGTGGTTGATTTTCATGGCGTAATTTTTGTAATCGTTCTTCTATTATTAATGATGTATCTGGAATCGTCCTGTTCGGAGACAACTGTGGTTCAGCTGACGAGCGCCCTCTAGTACTGTTCGGACTCAAACTTCGAGACCTTAAATGTATATTTCGTTGTGCATTTTCTATTTGAATTTGTGATGCATTGCTTTCTGGTAATTTTCCATAAATATCTGGTGTTGGCGCTTTGGGCCATATTTCTTTTTTTGGTTCATTGGTCAAGAAAGCAGTTTCCAAAATTGGCTTGTTCTTTGATGGGTGTACTTTAGAATCACCAATATATTTTTGTTTGGTTTGTTTTTGTGCATTCTTCTGCTGCTCTCCTTTGGTTAAAAGTTGAACTGTTTCCTGAGATGATATTTTACGATCGTCGGCATTGTGTCTTTTAGGACTTGAAAATAAGTTATGGAAAAATAACTTCCGTAAACCACTAGGTTTATCTTTCTCCTCTTGACTCCTCTTCCCTCCTTGCGATATTTCCTTTGTGGCCGCCGTTATGTTGGTTTGGGTTTCCTTTCTAGTATTAGTATCTACTTCCGTTAAGGAAGTGTTTTCAGATGTAGATATCTGACTGACTGGAGTGAAAATGCCAGCCTTAGGTATCGAGAGATTTCTAATTTCAGATTGTTCTGTTTCGCTCAGACCAGGCTTGTTTTGTATTGCAGACTGCTCACAGATCTCAGTCACCGCTGCTTTCTTTGCACGTTCTTGACTAGCCAAGAAAGATTTCTCGGAAGCTACGAAAGCATGAATAATTTCTGGATCCGATAAGTCAGAATAATCAGAGTCGCTTGCTAGGTTCTCCAAAAGTTCTTTTTCTTTTTCAGCGAAATCGATATTTTCATTAACGTAAATATTTTGCTCGCTTGTTTCGTAATTTTCAGTGGTATCTAGATCACAGGAAGACAAGGTTTTCTTGGAAGTTTCGGTTTGCTTTTCTGTTATTTCGTCGCAATCTTCTGCTAGTTTGCTTATTAATGATGCATATGCATCCTTATCAGCATCCTTGACTATATCGGAATGCTTCACATATAATGCATTTTCTGGCTCTGTAGGTTTATTCTCTTCAGGAACTGCTCGACTTTCTATTTTTTTATCGACTGGTTTGGTTATTCCTGGTAAATGTTCTGCATATTTCTTCGCATGAGATGCATGTCTTAACTTGAAACGTTCTTCGGTACTTAGAATATTTTCCTCGGGATATCTTACTAGCTTACCATGCCGTGATTTTCTTACAGCCTTTGCTTTTTTTGCTGGTCGATCATGAGATAGTTTCTGTAACAAACTTGTAGTCCAAGATACTCTCTTCGGCTTCTCTTCAAAGAAGCTGTAGTCAGTATCAGCACTTGAAAAACGACTTCTTGGATTTCTCAGTTCAGGAGAAGAAAAATATTCTTCAAAAGATGACGATTCCGAGTTGAGTGGAGATTCTAAAACGCCCGATAAATCTTTGCTTCCGCCGTATTTGCTCAGTAAATGTTCCGGGTGTGATAGGGGTCTTATATCTGTATTTGTACGAGGACTCAGATAACCGTCTTTAGAAACACCATTCGACAAGCCACTACTTATTTCAGTGTCGTTTTTCTTGGGAGCTTTTTCGTTCGCACTATCTTCGCTGGTATTGGTTTCCTGAAGCTTAGGTTTCCGAAGCACTACATCTTCAACAGCATGGCTGCTTTTTAAACACTTGTCAGTACTTTCTTCTTTTCGAATAGGTTCCGAATTGTTATTTATGCGATCTTCGTTGTCTTCAGTCAATAACCTCGCTTTGTTGCACTCAAAGTTTGTTTTTGTTGAAAGTGTCTGTGGACTTTCTAAACGGGTCCTATTATTTCCTTGGTATCTATTGAGTACCGGACTCAAGAACAGTGATTTTGATGGCGTATACCCTAAATAATCAAGAGATTTGGGTGAGTCAAGAGAAGATGGCCTCAACTTTCTTTCTATAGCAGGAGAGTAAGACCTCTTTAAGGTTTCTATAGTTTCTGGGCTTAATTTAGTTGATAAATTTTGCTGCAACCTTTCTATCACCAACTGGCTAGCCGACAGCCGATTGTGCGTAGTCTTGGCAGATTTAGGGCTTCCTGACTCTCTCTTTTCGCGGGAAGTCGACACTGGAATGTTGGATACAGTGCTAACTACAGTAGGTGTCGACACTAGTTCAGATTTACCTACGGACTGTACCGGGTATCGAGAAACACCAGTTATGTTATTTTTGTTCTGAACATTAACAGTTTCAGTCTCAAATATCCCTGCTCCAGGTTTACACTTGGTCACGCCAGCCTTTACTTCGGGTTTCAAAGGGACTGACACCCTGTCAGGAACTTTATTACCATTCTTGTCGTCGCTCACCACTGTTTGAAGTGTTCCATTATGTACTCTCGTCTGGACTTTGCTTTCGGGACTTTCGCTACAATGTTCTGGGGCCGGTTGTGGAGGTTTTCGGGTCTTCACTGGTATCCTAGACAGGTCAAACCGAGACAACCTCTTCGACTCGGTCCTCGGCGGGCTGTCTTCGGGGACCTCTTTGGGGGCCGGGGTGACGCCGTTTGCCCTGGCTGGTGCCTCGCTCTTGATGGCGTTCTCGAAGGTCTCCCTGAGGCTGCGCACAGAAGACCTCTTCACGTTGGTGTTGGCCTGCCTCTGGAAGTTGGAGTAACCCAGCTGCTGGATGCTGGTCACTCCCTGCCTCGCTTCCTGCTGCTTCGTGGAAGCAACCTCACTGATCTCGCCTGCCTGACCAGACTTCTTCATGGAGAACTGCTGCCGACACTACTGGCCCTTTCCCTACCTGAAACAAACCAAGCGAACATATGTTTAGAAATGTTTATTTATCATTTAGTAGGCTACCCTCAACAGTTACATTAGTGGCATGAAGAAAGTGTCACATTAAATTCTCACACTTAAAATATTTTTAAAATGTTGTATACCATTACATTAGTATAGCAAATTTATAAGTAGGCATATAAAAATAATTAAAATTGGAGATTTTTATATGTCCATGATTAACAGAACGGGTTGATAGTTAATTACTTTGGCATCTGTGGTTGACCTTACATTTTTGAAACTGCAAATAACTTAAGTATATTTTCATTAAGGCGTTCGCCTAGTGAAGGAAGCCAAGTCCAATGCACTTCCGTATTGTAGTTTCGCATTGTCCGTTTCGTATAATTTGGGTTACAGCAGTCTGGAAAATATTTTTCTATCTACTTTGAAAGCATAAAAACCTATGTTTTCGATGTGCGTGATGTCATGATAGAACCACTTCGTCACCATCTGGAATGTACTTTATTTACGTAGGAAAATTGGGGGGGGGGGCATGTTTAATAGTTTCGTTAAAAAACGCGTTAAACATACTGCAATGCATTTTAGCGTCAGGTAGGCGACCGCCTTAATAATAAACTTCAGAACTCTATGTTACTACACAGTAAAACAGGAGACCGTGGTGTTGTAGTGGTTAGACTACTCGCCTCCTGGCAAGGTCGCTCTCGGATTCTCGTATATGGAAATCGTGCCGGACGATGCCGCTGGTCAGCGGGTTTTCTCGGGGATCTCCAGTTTCCCCTGCCCTTGCATTCCGGCGGCGCTCCATACCTCACTTTGTCCTCGTCGGCTCTCCGGATCTCGACGGTAAGAGCAGCTTAAATCTCTCCACTGCACAGTAAAACAGAGTGAACTGTAACATAACCCAAGTATCGATGACTGGGTTGACGTCTCCCGCACGAAAGTCGACAGGCTAGTCGGAGGAAATGGAGGCAGGTCATGTATGCAACTAACACCTATACTTGTAAAATATAACCGTAAAAAAACTTATAAAACCAAACTTTTATTTATAAATCCACTAAAAAGAGAAAAATAATTATAGCAGTTACACAATCTCTATGACTTGTAAGATGTGGTCGAACAGCCGGAATAAACTGTACTACAAATTAGTGTGTATATCAATTTATATTTAGAACATAAAAGCTTGGCGCGAATAGTCGAGAGCCTTACGTAAGATATGTGCTTACTACGCTTATGCAACTGACGTATACGTTTTTTATTGCGCCAGCTTCTATATACTAAATATAAATTGATACAAACATATTAATTTGTAGCAAAGTTTATTATGGCTGTTCGACATCTTACAAGTTCTACAAATTGTGTAACTACTATAATTATTTTTCTCTTTCTAGTGCATTTATAAATAAAAGCTTGGTTTCAAAAGTTTTTTTTTACAATTATTCTGTTTTTCAATTTTTAGTTTCACCAATTGTTTTGTTATTATATTATGTAGCAATGCACATCTCTTGAAAAATTTTATTTCTGTTAATGTGCATTGCTACATAAATGTTACAAACCCTGGTCACCATCTACAACCAAATTACTCATACAGACAAGTCCAACGGGGCCAAAATAGATACATTTACTATGTGGGGAGAGAAATTAATTAAAATCAGCATTTCCAAGATATCGATGTTATGTTTCTCACAAACTTTCGCCAACATTTATGCAAAATGCATTAGATACGTAACATGAAAAACCAGCATTAACACACTAGATAACGACGCAACTCGACTCTGTATGTGAACGTGCGCGCGAGCACAACTGATTGGACGCACCAAGCCACCCTGCCTGATCGAGGCAGGCTTGTGCCACACACACACAAGGGCGACAGTCAAAGACAGGGAGGTCTGGCATCATTGCTGCAGCAAGCTCAATTGGATAACGGGGAGTGGTTTAGCATACATACACGCGAAGTTACATAAAAGCTTTCAACTTCCGGCCCCATCATCAGATGAGCTCAGTGGTACCTTCACGTGTATTGTCATGGGGACTACACATTTATGCAAAATTTGAGCTCAATTGGATAACAGGAAGTGGTTTAAAACCGACTTGCAAGATCTGACCTAAACACACCCACCCACATACATAAACGTGAAGTTAAATAAAAGCTTGTAAAAATGACACACACATCTACGATGCACCCGGGTTTCAAATCCGGGATCATAGCTTCCTAAGGCAACGGCTTGGCCCATGAAGATTCCTATGGAGTGCAAATACGTAGGCTACATCGAAGACATACAGACTGTACTCCACAGTGTAGTGTACACACACTAGCGAACACAAAAAGGTATACGCTATTCACGGTAAAGTGAGCACCTCTGAAAGCACTCTCATTTGGAGTATTTTAGCCTTACACGTTAATTTCCGAGTGCAGTGGAGTACACACGATGTGTTTATTGCGTACATGGCAATATTTATTTTAAAATGTGGTCAAAGTATAAAACATGTCTGAAAGGAAAAATTATCTATGACCAAAAAGTGCTCACTTTAACGTGAACAGTCTGTAGTAGAACTCATACCGCAACGAAGCTCAATAGTCAGGTATAGGTGGCCGCCTTAGACAGCAGTAATCCAGCATTACTTAACTTATAGCTGGGGGGGGGGGCACAAATATTAATTATTGTTCAGATCTTCTTTAATTTATTGTTTTCATGTCTCAATGCAATGGCGTGTGAACTAGGAATGAATGAGATTTACGACTAATGTAGGAATGCAGTACCATTAGGATGCTGACTCTACACTTACACATCATAATTAAGATAAATATATATTTGTGGACTGTATTGTTAAGTAAAACGAAGAAAATCAAGTCTGCAGTTCTCAGATGTAATGCATACATCACATGTGTTTCGTTGTTGCGGAATTGTACGATTGTACTAACATGAAATACAGACTGTCAGGTAATTCGCGGATGCGGACTGCACCATACGAATCTGTGATCAAAATTAGGTATAAAACATGCTTTGGTGATAAGCTCAAGGCCGTTAGTTTACGAGAAAAATGGCATTAAAGTAGATAAAATGACCACGTTAAGCACAACGTACAACATCAGCATACAAATCGTCGAAACGTCAGTGTGCACTGCCCATAGCAATGCACTTTTTCGCACGCTGGATGCATGCAGCATGCACGAAGCTTGGCCGCCGGATATACCCATGGCCATTGCCATGTCCCAGTACTCACTGCATGTGAACTCCGTTGTCTCCTTGGCACTACTGAGCTCAGCTCGTTCCCTTGACGTATGCCTTACGACCGACACATTAGTTGCAGCATTACCACAGCACCTCACCTACATCTAATTGGAATACTACCTGTTCGGTACAATGGTTTTTGGACTTTTCCTGTGGTTTTTCTCGTAAACGAAGGGTCATATTTGTATGAGTATTTTCTACTTAGTTTTGATCACAGATTCGTGTGGTACAGTCTGTATCTGCTAATTATCTGACAGATAGTCACATAGTCACAGTTTGTCACATGAGAAAAACTAAGCTGCAGTTCTGCGTAATCGTTCTGAACGGTCCCGCTCAGCGGCTGTTAAAGGCGAAGGTAGTATCGATCTTTGCACGAACAACGATCTTATCGGTTCACCTCGTACACGCAGGCGGATGACAAATAGAGGCGAGGTGCGTAAGGCCTACTTATTAATGTTTTGTGTACAGCAGGAATTTCGGATGGGAAATTTACTAATCAGACAAGGAACGCTGAGGAACTGCAACGAGACTACAGCCATGAATATGATCAAGTCAGAAACTTCCATAATATTAGACCAACGACATCTGGTACAGTCATTGAATTGCGAGAAGTAGAGCCCCTGGGGCCATGCGCACGTCATGATTAAACTAAAATGTGTGTGATGGAAGGGGAAGGAAAATTTTTATGAAGGTCATAGATCACCCTTTATTTAATGACACAAAGACTGGTCAGAACCCCCGGCAACATTCTTGTGACGGGACGAGCGCAGTCCGAGGCGGACTAAGCTAGATGATTCTATTATGGCTTGCCATCGCCTTCCGCAGCACATCGTCAAAAACAGAACGCTGCAAAAAGTTTTAGGTATATCCCGTAAAGAATTTTGAAACAACTAACAGGAATTGAACCCAATATCCCAGTAACTACACGTAATGATCACGCTTGAATACAATTGTATATAAATTAATATTTAAAATTACATAACTGATTATTACACTAATAAGTTACATAGTTTATTCGCGGTTTCTTCACACTTTTTGTATAAAACCTTTGAAAAAAACACAATGTATGACATGTTTGGTTGTTTCCTAAATATGTCGTATATCTCAAGCGTTTTGTACTGGTTGGTAACATAAAAGTAACTTATTTTTGGTTAAATTTAAAGTTTAGTTATATACTTCACACACAGGTGTGTTGGTAATGCCTAGTAGTAAATAGTTGCTATGCAAAATATTATTGCACTGCGTGCTCACGAATGCAGTGCGTTGGCCTTCCGGTGAAATTTTTTTTAAGTTTTATTTACATGAGGCCGAGGAATATCTTGGAAGCAGAACTTTAGCCCATCCCACTCGTAACCGCCGTCTTGTAGCAACTCTCGCGGACGATTTATGGTCACGCCACTGATTCGGTATTGAAGTCGTTTTGGAGCCTATTGTAACTACGGAGGAAATTAAAACACTTTCTTACAGCGATCGTATGGATGGACGAAATTTTTATTATTGCTTTCCTTAGTAGAATATTTTGAGCGCCTCAAGGTCTCATCCGGCTACAAGAAAGCGATGCAAAATAGCATAAACTAGCTTCGCGCGTGTGCTACTTCCACAGGGATTTGATACAGTAATCCGTTCAGAAAAAATACAGCATGTCGCCATAGTTTAAAACACTGTTTTACAGAATAATTAAATATCGTAAATACAAGGGTACTTTCAGACGTTACGGTTTTATGCCGTAAACGGCACGGCGCCGTGCCGGCCACAAAACAGCGGCAGCGCCGGGCACATCACGGCACATGCCGTCGAGCAAACGCCGCGGCCACGCGCCAGCGCGTCGCGTCGGGCAGACCCTTACCACCGACTATAGGCTGTTCACGGTAAAGTGAGCACTTTTTACGTCCTAGTTACTTTTTCCTTTCAGCCATTTTGTATCCTTTAACCAGGTTTCATAAATAAATATTGCCAAGCAAGTAATAAACAAAGTGCGTATTTTCCGCCGCACTCAAATTTTAACTAACGGCTAATATAAATACATATTTATTGGCTACTATTCCAAATGAGATGGCTTTCAAAAGTGCTCACTTTACCGTGAACAGCCCATAGTTGTCATCGAAGAGTCCCAATGGATGGCCAAGAAAAATTACTGTACATATACTACTTGCACATTAAAAACATTCACGAAGTAGGAAGTGAGTTCATCCAATAAATCTACAAAGGCCAATTGCAGGTGCATTTGTTACTTTGTACAGTGAGTTAAGAGGAGACGAGAAAAAGTTTTTCAACTACTTCAGGATGACACGTGCTACCTTTGATGAGCTGTTGAATCGACTAAGTCCTGTACTAGCCAAGCACAACAGCGAGATGAGAGATGCCATTTCACCAACCGAACAGCTGGCAGTGTCACTGAGGTAAGAAAAATTTAACTTAGAGATTTGGCCTGCTCTTAGCATCCATGGTCTTGATGCGATGAGGGTTAATAAAGTGAAAATTGAATATAGTGCGTGTGGGACGGGAGATCCCCGAGAAAACCCGCAGGCCAGCGGTATCGTCCGGCACGATTTCCTACATGTCAAATTCAGGGACTGATCCCGACGGGGAATAAAATAGGTTCGCCTTCCTGAAAGGCGAAAGCTCTAACCGGGACCTACAATTATTATAGTGTTGGCCAGCCTTTGTGTTGTAGACAGGCAGCGGAAGTTCTTAGTACCCGAAAAGGAGCTGGTGTTAAAGTCCTACATAGAAATATAGAATCGTTTGTTAAGAAACGTAAAATAATTATATATAGTTGTACATGATAAAAAATGCAAAACATATTGCGTTAATTTGTAAGGTACCAGAAACGTTTACAAATAATGTACTTTAGAATGTATGTGAAAGAACAGGTATACGACAAGCGGGGGGAGGGGGAACATATATGTGATAAAAAGGGTGCTGTTACAGCCAAAAACAATATATTGTTAATGAAGTGCACAAATTAAACATAATTCTCGCTATAAATTACACATGACAAACCATATCCATGGTAATCTACACTTCCAATACAAACAGTCCTTGTGTCTTGTCATAACAGCACATGCCATATAATTGACCCACTGCCCTCATTCGCATACTGATTCCTCGGTAATGTTTCTTTCCTTCATAATTTATTCTGTGTACACAAAGAAAACTATGAAATATAATCACATCGTGTACGGTCAATGGAGTCAATGGATGGTTGAGAATAGGTAGAGACGGTAGAAAGTGGAGACGTGTGTGAGTCTTCTGTTGCACGATTGTGGGTGAAATGGCGACTTTGCGTTACTGACAGCCACCAAACTGCCCTCAGATATTTGTATGTGGAAACTGCGTCATACATGGTGCAGTCGGAATGGAACAAGTTTGCCGTAATGGTTCTGAAGGCGATGGTTGGTTTCCCCACGTTGGAGGGAGCTGCTGCTCCACTTGCTGTAATCCATGGAGATGGTGTGCAGGTTGGTTTGTCTGCTGATGCACAGGCCACGAGATAATATTGGAAACAGCTCGAGCCTGATAAATATTACGGAAGAACATTCAAGACGTCAACCTGGAATTTTATTGTTTCTGCTTCATCGAGTTTTTGTAGGCTTGGTAGAATACCTTCAAAGAAGCTAAGATGTCATCCTCTGGCTCCTGAAGTTTGGGAAGAATAGACGTTTCTATATCTGTCATCTCAGGTTTTCGTTTATTCCGCTTCTCAATATTGGTAACAGATGATGGGTTACGGATGTCTATAATTTCTGTCTCTGCGAATACTATAGTATTTCCAGTTTCTGGATCTTTTCCAGCAGCGTGTTCTTCCTCACAACCCATACTTGGAGTTGTTGTATGTCTCTCAGTGTTTTTTTTTTGTGCAAATGTATTTGGGTACTTGTTTTGCTTCAGATCCTGTAATTTTTTCATAGCGAATTTTCTTTAAATATTTTGTTTGTCCGGTCACAAATGTTTGTCCACTTAGCGATGTTAGCTTTACCTGAAACAAGATATGAACATTTTATTTAATGTAAGAATTCACCCTTTTCATTTACTAGAAGGATATCTGTGAGTATGCCTACACATTGTCACATGTTTGTGTGCGCGTGGGCCTCGTCTAAATTGCTACTTTATGTGCTTTCAGGTATCTTGCAAGTGATAATTCTTTTACGGGCCTTCACTACGTTTATCGATGTGGAGTATCTACCATCTCCGAGATTGTGAACGAGGCCTGTGAAGCATTATGGGACAAGTTGCTTAATGAGTGTATCCCCCCACTTGACAGAAGAAAAACTCATATCTGTTGCCAACGGCTTTTAAAACAAAATACAGTTTCCTCATTGTGTAGGTGCAGTGGACGATAAACATATCAGACTCGTAAAACCTGAAAACAGTGGCTCCTTGTTTTTAACTACAAGGACTATTTTTCAATAGTGGTGCTTGCTGTGGCTGATATTGAGTATCGTTTCATTTTTGTTAATGTCGGAGCATATGGTAAAGACTGGGATTAGACAGTATTTAAGAACTCGTCGCTTTGGAAGAGCATCATTAACAAGAACGATCTCCCTACCAAGCCAAAACCCTTGCCAGCACGTGGTAAACAACGCATTCCACTTGTGTTTGTTGGGGATGAAGGATTTGGAGTTCACCAACATCTCGTGTGGCCCTACATAGGAAAACTTCTGAATCAACGTAAAAGAATATTTAACTATCGTTTAAGTAGGGCAAGAATGTGTGTAGAATGTGCGTTCGGACTTTTGTCAAAATAAGTGAAGAATATTTAATCGACCGCTAAACGTCTCCACGGACCTGGCGATGAAAATAATACAAGCATGCTGCATTCTGCATGACTTTGTGAGGGAAAGGGATGGGTACGCCTTTGAGGAAACTCTCACAGTTGTAGTTCTTGAGGACATTCCTGACACTAGGGCTGAGCGTGGTAATGTGTCTGCTAGTGACATTAGGTAATGTTTTACAGATTACTTCATTACCCACGAAGGTGGACTGTACCGGCAGTGGGAAAAGTAAGTTCAGGAGACTCGATTGTCCTTGTCTAGAAAAATATAGTGGCATCACTGTCATTAGCTTATATCATAATTAATTGTTATACAATTTCAGGATTTTATATTGCACTATGTTGTTAGGAGGGTCTGAATTCCAGTCACATACTCTGATTATATATATATATATATATAAAGTGTGTAATCATGTTCACTTGTAGCACAGGACATGTATTTTATTTAAATCTAAATATTGTAAACAACAATTGAACTTGTATGTCAAAAATATTAACTATATTAGGAAGATTACTTTTCTTCTTTTGGTTTCAAACAATGTAACTCTATTACTTTTTTAAAGTTTACATTGTTGGAGCAGTTCAGTGGTATGACAAAAAAATAAGCTTATTCACGTAATAACTTAATTTCCAAACTTCCCGCCTGGAAATACGACAAATAAAAAAAAAGGGTCTCCACTTTCACAATAAATTCCTGTGCCGTACAGTTCGTCAAATATTAATGTTAATATGAATATTTGTAACACCTAATTGTATTGTGTTACAATCGGATTGATAGTCATCGAACATCAGTGACGATTAATTGTTTTATGTTTGGTGGAGTTTCACCCAAGGGTTCAATAGCTATTATGGTGACACACGCTCACATATAATACCTTAACATAACCTTAACATACACATACAACTCTGCTAATGTACATGTATGAATGTAGAAGATGTGACGTGCAGGCACTTTACCTGTATGGGATTTTCAGTGGGAACCACATCACTCTAGGGTGTGATGATAATAATATGTAAAACATACGACGGCGCAAACACCTATTATAGTAATTTTCACCATAAAATTAATACATTTGAAAAAGCAATATATAATCTTAAACCTGTATACAACTTGTAATGACGATTCTTAAATGCTATTATTAACTAAGAAACAATGTTGAGCACTTTTGTTACATTATGTTTTGTGCTAAAGCTCTGCACCGAGACAGGCGATTCCTTAATGTGTGCCAGCCCCTGTATGTTGCTATGTAGGGTATATAACATGATAAACATTTGGAAATTTTTCTTTACATCTGCAGTAATATTTTCAAATATTAAGTTATGCAATACGCACCATATTTATATTTTTCATCGTCGCCCAAGTTGTCGAAATCTTCGTTCAGTTCCTTGAAAACTTCTATCCACGCTGCAGAACTTTCCGCCCGTGACTTTTAACCGTCCAGACTCTTATCATAAATGATTGGGCGACTTGATACCAGGGTAATTAGCAAGTCTACATCACAGTCTCGACCATTATCACAAATTCAAAACAAATCAGAACCGCAATAAACGCGACACTGCGCCGCGTCTCGCCGCGACTGACGTGCTGCCTGCTGGAACAGGAGCATATGAAAGCCGTGTGTGTACATTTCACGCCGTGGATGGCAACTTCACCACTCTCTTTTATCCCTTACAGGCAGGGGAAAAGAGAGTAAAAATCAGTTATGGAAACAGCTCCCAGGCGCTACCCTGGGAATCCTGTACAATAATGTTGCTTTGCAGCTTGAAGTAAGTTTGATGGGTGCGGAGGGGGGAGGGGGTTAGCTTCTCCTCGCCTCCGCAAACTAATTGATAACCAACTGGGTGGCCAAGGTTCCTCACAAGGAGCCGATCTACCCCCGCGCTGAGGGAGTAGCGTCCCAGTGGATGGCGTTGCGCCGCGCCGGTTTGAAATGGGTGCCATACGTGGAACGTCCACGACTTTATGCCGTCGACGGCGCACGCCGTTGCGTCTGAACGCTTCCATATGCACCCATCGTTATTTCTAAGCACGGCTAATATTATTTTTAATGACGACTTTCATTTCCATCCCGGAAAAAAATATTAACATTAAAATATTCCAGTTTTTTTTTAAATTTACTTACACCACAACCGCATTCGTATGACAGAGGCCCCTCTTAAAGTCTTTAGTTTTAATGCCAGGGCGCTTAGATCAGGGTGCGGGAAACGAATTATAGTAACCTAAACTAAAATGTGGCACACGCTCTTAATTTGAATCAGTGAGAATTTCACCTTTACAATGAGTTAACAGTATCTGACTGATTCAACAGTAACTTCAGTGTATTTAAGTAATGAATCAGAGAAAAAATTACAGATTTCCTTCACTTATTGAGTCAGTGACATTTTCCACCGATCCATCAGTCATTTTTTTTTTTTTTCACTGTTGTTCAGCGGTTTGTTTTTTGTCTGATGGATCAGTTAAACAGAGTGTACAAATTGCCATCGAAAAGCGTTTATAAATGGCTGTCAAAAAATGTACATCAAGTGAAACTAATAAACTAATAAAACCATTACAAAATACTTTCTAATATGTGTTTCGTCTTTCAAAACACCATTTCACGGGCTAATATGAACATTCAGCCCTGCATTCCGTTTTTACGCCTTTCATTTCATTCCCATCGAATCATCATAGCTACCAATAACACCAAAAACAAAAAGTAAAGACATAGAATTTAAATCTTAAAGATTTCGACAAGAATTATCGCACATAGGCCTATATTTTTCTCTCAGTTTACAACTTGACTTTGTAGATCAGGTGGTGGGTAACGGCCTAAAAGCGAAATGGATAGGGTGTATGAGTTTAATCCCGGCCACCTCCGAAAATTTTGTTTCTTTTTTTTTTAAATTACGGTAAATTGCGCAATATTAATAGTAAACTGTTCTAAATATGTTTGTTTCACATAATTATTTGGCTAAATTCAATAAAAATAATATTTCATTAGCCACTGCAGTAGGCCGTCACTAATTCAATAAGTGAAATATTTTTTACTGAAACAATAATTGGTTTTCCCACTGATTCTAAGTGGAGCTATTTACACTGATTCGAATTTAGATTGCACGCATATCTGGCTTTCTTATGTGCTACAATTCACGGATGCAGAAAGAAAAGGTACGGTACACGCAAACGTAACAGGTTTTATACATCCAAAATACGTTATACATAGCGCTACCGGTCAATTTCCAAACTCCGCGTTGAACAAAATTAACGCATATGCTCTGTTATTATATTAAAAGTACATATATTGAACTATTCTGCAATAATACATATATCAATGCACGTTGATTATCCGACTAATCAGTGTAATAAAATATGTGAAACAACCGACTTCTGGGAAAATATGGGCTCAACTTTTCCGCGTGACGCTTGCCGAAAACGAGTGTGATTTCTGATTGGCTGTTCTAGTTTCCCGCGCTGTATATTAGGCGTCTCGGTACACATGTTAACCAACCATAAGAAATCGAACGGAAAGAGCAGCGAGTGAAATTTGTATTTCAAACGTTTGTGACGCCCTGCGCCGATAACCAAGCCCTTGAACTGGTCGCAACTGACGGAATTAAATCTGCGATCACTGTCTCTATGCGCGCAGCGAACACGCTGCTTTCGCGTGCCTGCCATTCCGAAAAGGATAACTTATTTAGTCCTGTCCGGCAGGATCGTTTAAGACTCGCATAATAAAGAAACAGCACGTGTTCGTAACTAAAGGACGTTCACGATAAAGTGAGCACTTTTGAAATCAATCGTAGAAAAAAGTCTTTACCCCTACCTGTATACATTTTACGGGTGCCCTGAGTGACATGCGCCCAGTAAAGTTGGTAACGATGGATGGGAAGTAATTCCGCATCTTAACATCGAATAAAAAAATGTTAAGTAACCATTTCAGATAAATTAAATTATTTCTTTCGTTTCCTGTATTTTTCTTTTAATGTATCGAAATAACGAGTTTTTTTCCCCCCCAGAATATCCACTTTTCTAATAATTTCACAGTATCATTTGACCGACGCACGAATAAAGTTATGAGGCCCATGACAATATTAATCTTACATATGACGGAAGAATACAAAACTAGCATGCGAGCAGATCCTAGGCACGGCTTACAAAAGTGCCCATTATACCATGAATGACCTATAAATTGGTTGCTTGGGTTGCAGGGTCTAACAAGTACAATTACATTAGCAATGTGTGTTGCGTTCCATAAACTGGACGTGTCGTAAGAAATGCCGCGTATTTAGGAAGCGACTGTAATCGTCCGAGCAGTTGGTCACAAAAAGGGAGCGCAGTTTTCGCCCGCTTATAGAAACGAGAATTATAATTAACGTGCTACCGCCTTGAAGTGCATTAGAGAGGTCATGTGTTTTGAGCAGGAGCTGTTAGTTACAACTAATTCAGTGCTACATCTAAACACACGAAGATTTTCCATTCTCTCCTTTGCGTACAAATTTTGGTAGGTTCACGCCTAACGTAAAAAAAATTATTTTTTATTTAAGTTTCAACTTAGGATATCAGTTTCATTACAAAATGCCATGATTGATGGTTTCTGATTTACCAAACATAGAAATAAACATCGGTGTATGTTATAATGTTCGTAATAAACGCGACGTTTCCTAGGTTAATCACACAAAATCGTCAACAAATATTAGTGCGATACCATTTATCTTCACATGGAGGGAAAAAAACAAGATTAAGTTAACGTAACAACTTACTGACGTTATCAACTACGCAAAGTGAGAAAATAAACAATCGTGCCAACTTACCCGAACGCCAAATTTATGTACTGAGTATACCGAGTATCGTCAGAGTGCGTATTAGCCTTAAGGAATATAATCAAAGGCTGTTCACGATAAAGTGAGCACTTTAGAAATGAGCCTTAGAAAAAAGTTACTGTCCCTGCATGCATATATTTTAATGGGCGCACTAAGTGACATTCGCCCAGTAAAGTTGGTAACGATGGATGGAAAGTAGTTCCATATCTTAACGTCACGTAAAAAGTGTTAGGTAACCATTTGTGATAACTTAAAATTAATTCTTTCGCTTTCTATTTTTTTAATGCATCGATGTGTAATAATGTGCAGATTTGTAAAGTATATCCTTTATTAATAATTGCACAGTTTCATTTGACTGACACATGAATTAAGTGATGAGTCTCATAGCAATGTTAATTTTACATAAGGCGGAGTAATACACAACGTGTATACAAGTAGACCTTAAGCAGGACTTTGAAAAGTGCTCATTTTTGCCGTGAACAGCCTTTACGCATGGAAATTATACTCAATTAAAATGCCTTCCCTGAACGCGCGCGAGAGTTAACAGGCATTGTAAACTACTTGCTACGCATCAAAATGAAACCTTTCCAAGTGGTGGTACGCATAGCCATGGGCTTGGTCAAGATAGTCATTTCTCAAACAGTGTTTATATTTTCAGGTTTCGTAGTCATCAAGACTTCAGAAATCGGTCGAATTTTAACGAATATAGGAGAACATCCACGCTTATCAAATGGCTGATAATACGGGATGCTTTTAAATTATATTTTTCATCTTCACGCTTGATCTTGGGTCTATTAATATTTAATGGAGAATAAGTTACATTATAATTATTCGTAATCAATATGAACAAAATAAAATTCTAATTTGCAACTCAAAACCGAATTCAGTATTGTTCAAAATTAATAATAATTCATCTAGAAATAAAATATATGGGTCATTTTCAAGTTTCACAAAGAAGTGAAGTTAAAAAGAAAAGAAATATAAAAGTAATACTACTTGGTTACCGACTGTTAGCAGTGCTTACGTATTAAGACTGTTTAGTAAATGTGTTCGTTCATCTCACGAATTCCACGAGTTTGTTCCACGAGGTAACAATTAACAACCCACCCCCCCCCCCCCTTTTTGGACACATTAATTTCGTCCATATAATCTCCAATACTTCGTCGAATGTTTTAATTATTTAAAGTGCTGTTTAAAATTTGTAAATGCAGTAGCTATTTCCCCATCAAAATTACAAAAAATTGCATGTCTAACTCTGCATACTTTATCCAACCATCAGTATTACTGCCACGACAAGATTTATTAACTTAGATGGGATGGACCTTCTCTAAAACGGATGAGATTCCGTGATTTTGAACGCCTACCGCCATATCGACTACCTTCATTCACTCACGCTTTATCTCTTATTTGTTATTACTGCACAGCAAATGTTTCACAACATGAAAATATTTTATACGCCGGAAATAAATGGGTATTCTGCACACTCAGCACGTGTGCTTTTCTGTTAGTTCAAAAGCCAAATTATGTTACATATAGTTTAATGCTTTATAATTTAAACACTGCGGTTTCAATTTACAATAATTTATCGTTGTTCACTAGCTTCCAGCATTATATAACGCGACACAGGTCTGCAGACAAGCCTACAGCTAATGTGGTGTAGCTGCTGTTAACCGCACGCTTCAACAAGGGCTGGACGACTACGAAACATGGTTTGTAAATAGAATTATCTCAAGCATCAGTTTGAGAAGTGTCTGCAAACAGAACATGATAAAATGCATACGAAAGACTTGAAAGTACTATTTCTCAGTACATGATAAGAGACCGAAGTCACGAGATTAACCAACACAATTAAATCAAACAAACGAAATTTCCTGTTGTATTGGGCCGAGAACTCTAATTCTTGTGAACAAAATGTAATGATAGAATTAATTACATGCCATTGGATTAACTATTCCCTAACCATATTAACTACCACGTCCTTATTCATGGCACGATACAGAACAAAATAATGTACGGTAGGCATTGAGTGTGAACAGAAACAAGCACCAATCAAGCCATAAACTTTCTGTAATCAATGAGGCTGCTGCAATAACACAGGGGTTTTATAGTGAGACCCTGATTATGCGGTGGCTCACAAGAAATTATTTTGAAGGTACTGGGTTTATTTCTTGTTAACATTAGTAAGCATTTTCTAAGAACTTGTCTAACAAAAAATGATTTTGTCTTTCAAAAACTTGAAGAGAAAAATTAATGTTAATATTAAAAAACTAATCTGTACAAGAGAAATAAATGCTCAAGTCTTTTCAACGCCGAGAGGGTCTACCGATGAAAACAAACGACATCCGCACTCTGTTCCCGCCAAAAGCAGGGTCAGAAATGAGAAGAAAGGAGAAAAAGGCGCCAAACGGAGACGGCTATCCCACCCGAGTACGGTTACCACACACTCAGGATAAAAAATAGCACTCCGGCACAGAAAAATATTATTAAAAAAATGAAATTTAATAGCACCTTAAATTATTTAGCTATACTGGAGACTCGTGCATTAAGTTTTTTTTTTTTCGAGCGTAATTTAGTCTTAATAATGCTGACAAATAGTTTTATAAAGTCATTAGTACTTTAAACAGAAATTTTTCGAAAGTTCAATTATTAGTTAAAAATATGTTCCAATTATCAGTACCAGAAAAACGTAATACGGCTACTGAAGTATAAAATGATTATAAATGAAAAATTGAAACAATAAATCGTAAAATTAATGTATGTGGTTATCAAAGAACATACCCACCTTTTTATTTAATCAACTAAATACATGTTGATAAATAGCTATAACAAGTTTTTTTGCACAAACAATAATAATATCAAAATAATTAGTAGGCATACACTACATTCCAAGGTCCAAAAAGTGTGAAAATTTTTGATAACCACGAAAAATCCAACAGGGTATAAAAAATGCCTAACAAGGACAGATAGTTATTTTGCGGGAAATATGGTAATCCTTCTACCCGAGGGACACTTCCGTTGCCTACAAATTTTATTGCTAATTAAAAATCAACTTTGGAATGTCTAGTGGCAGATGCTGTATCTGTTAGCGCATGGATTACAGTTCATTTACAATCAGAGCTTCGTTGGAAAAGAAAAAAAACCGAACTGTCATTGTCGATGCCATTAATAATTATTTCGCAACTGCATCACGCACATATATCTGGGGCAAACAAGACGAGAGTCTGTTTGCCTCAACCACAGTGACAAGTACGAGGAGAAATATTACCACGGGGAGGCAATTTGCAACTGCATATCAAGTCCAAAAATGTGTCAATGCAGTTGCTATGTGCACGCATGCCGTGAGTTGAAAACATACGCAAAGGTAACGATTTCTTTCACATTAGCCATGACTTCAGTATTTCAAACGAGGCTCCTAAATCAAATTTCATTACTAATTTGGGTGTTCAGTTCATTAACTGTTTAAAATATTAAAATCGAGCAGTCTCCTTCCGCTGTATCAAAGATACTGGATTTTTGTAAATGTGTGTAACTGTAGGTTAACGATATCATCTTCTAAGACTACAAAACAAAACTGTTCGCTATTTGTTTTAAGAAATATATAAATAGGGATAAGAACATTCCACGAGTTCATTTCAGGTAAAGGTAGGCGTCAAACATGTGCACACTGAAGTTGACTTCGCTACTGGAACGCAGTTTGTTAGTCACGCCCTGGGCGACTCTCAGCCAATAGTAGACTGGAAAGTAAACAAGTAGCGAATCCCATACTACCAGGTGTGTAGTAACACTGGCTGCTCACTGGGGAAGCAGCCAATGAACAAACAACTGAGGCTCGAGTAAACACAGAATTGTGGAGACTAGCCTACAGTTCATTGAACTAGCGAAATTCTCCCATACCTGTATATAAATTACCAAAAATGTGGTCAAAGAAAAATAATTTTTCTTTCCGGCACAAAATAACTTTGGTGCATGCAATCCAGTATCAAAATAAGTTCATATAAAATAAGTTATGAATTTCAAAAAAAAACATTTTATATTTATATTACAACTGCATGCATCAGGAACTGTCAGAACTTGCCTATATAGAAGAATTACGAAAAGCACTTTCACGCAGCTTATTTTACGTTTCACATCATGCCATTCCCTGCCTTGTTGAGCTCAAAATAAACCTAGATCAGAAAGACGAAGCTAATAACGTAAACATACGTACTTAATTATCCTAATACAAGCACCTCCAGAGCGCGCCACGAGCCACGAACGTCCCGACAACAGGCGGAGCTCTTCCCGCACAGAGCACGACACTGTTCTCAATTCGCTATCGCAGATCCCAAGACTGCTATCTGCTGAGTAAACGAGCGACGATTTACGACGAGCTGCGAAGAAAACTTGCCGCGGCCTGCATCGCAGCCTGCTGCCGGGAGCTAATGACGCCTCTAAAGGCTGTTCGCGATAAAGTGAGCACTTTTGAAATCAACCTTATAAAAATGTCACTGCCCCTACCTGCATATATTTTAACGGGCGCGAAGAGTGAAATGCGCGCAGTAAAGTTGGTAATGATGATGGGGAAGTAGTTACATAACTTAACGTTGAATAAAAAGTGTTAGGTAATCTTTGCGATAACTGATAGTATTTCTTTCGTTTTAAGTCTTTTTAATGCATCAAAATGTAATGATTAGCAAATTTTAAAAAATATTTAATTGTCTAATAATTTCACAGTTTCACTTTACCAACGTATGAATAAACTGATGAGGCCCTAGCAATGTTAATTTTACATAAGACAGAAGAATATACAACGTGCATTGAAGTATATGTCACGCAGGGCTTTCAAAAGTGCTAATTTTACTCCGGATAGCATAAGGCAATAGACACGTTCTCGTATAGAACTGTGGCATCCAGACTCAACCGGCACGACATATAAAGGTAGTCCATAGTAAACTGAACATTTCTGAAATCAGCCTTTGCCGACCTTCCGTGGCGCAGTCGGTTGGTGCGCAAGCGATCTGGGCTCTGGGTTCGAATCCCGGGCACGGCATTGATGATAATTTAAGTAATGTTATAAGTTAGTCTATAAGCCGTCCCCTGCTAAACTTTCAAACGTGAAACTGGGGGACGTTAAAAAGCCTTTTACACTACAAATCAACTTTTGTAAAATGTCATTGCCTCCGTTGGACAAGAGAGACGAGAACAATTTATGCTGGAATCACAACAGCGCGACATACGCGACGCGAATAAATTAAAGGATCGAGACTTCTGTCACGTCAACGAGACGGAAATCTCATGGGCGACAAGATTTCCGGATAGGAAATATTTGTAATCTATCCGCGTCGCGGGCGCGACATGTCTGTAAAACTGTCTTAAGCCGCCATATTTTTGGCGCTAAAATTTTACGTGCGTTATTATCTACCGCATTAATAAAGCAAATCAACGCATTTTAATGCCTAGCTGTAATTACAGCCATATTTTCACGCTCAAAGTACCAACGGACATGAAAAGAATTTTTTGGAACTATTACAAAATACGAGAATAATGGGAACATTAATGGCCATCGTAAAAGATGTTAATATGTAGTAGAAAGAAACCATTTATAAAAAAAATGTTTTGAAATGTTAATCTGGTGTTCACATTAACGCGAATTTTTGTTGTCGCGTCGCGTCCTTCGCGGCACACGTATTGTGATTCCAGCGTTAAAAGAGATCATATAAACATTCGGCATATCTGACCTTGTTTCTGAGTTATAATCACGTCCGAGCATCAATAATGTAAAGCTGCTTATCGCTACAAGAGGTGCTCAAAAATCCTACATTTAGCCTGAACGCACGCCTGCAGAAGTTTCGTAGATGATCACGTACTTGGGGGGGGGGGGGGGGACAACAAGGAATGGTGTATAAAAGAGTGTTCGAGCACAATGTTATCAGGTTTGTTCGCGTGGTGTGCTTTTTCTACTATCTGAGAGCAAGTGATATCCATCACGAGCGGAAAAGTAGCAAAAACAGCAGTTACTCTCGGCAGGACGACACGAAAGACTTACAGCAGTAAATTAACACATAAAAAACACACAAAGAAGTGAGTGAAGAGGTTTTGGCGGCTCTTAACAGCGAGAATAAACAAAATGTTACTTTTAAAATGTTGATAACCATTATTGCTTCTGTGTAATTTAAGTGTATTAAAATTTTTGGCCACTCAAGATAACTTTCGGCGATAAATGTGTCTTGGTTATTTTTATTTCCCTCTGCACTTTTTACAGGATACCCAAACGTATTCTCTTCATCGATCGGCCTGAAAGCAATTTACTACTTACAAACGTCACTCTTAAGACTGCCATTTTTTTTTCACCTTGCTCGTTTTGATATTTCTGCAGTACCTTTGCGTGCAAGAGCAGAAATGACTGCTTTTTATAGCACAAATAGCATTTGCTACCGCCAACCGAACAGCGTACAAAAGAAGTGCTTCCGGTAACACGAACGGCAACTAGCAGAAATAGCACTAAACTCCCAGAATAGCAAACCACGCGAACACACCTATTGTTGCATGTCACTGCCCGGCGTTTCCTTCGCATGGGAAGGCGCCGAGAGCTGGATGTCAAGGTTGTAACGTTAAACGAAGCGAGCGGCCTATCATAAAGGACGCCGCCGCACACACCAGTAAACTTACCGCAACTCGCGCCTCGCAGACCCTGAGAAGCCCATATTTCTCCGTTTATCACGCAGGAATGACGTCGTCATCATCATTACCTTTCCCAGAACAACTTGGATTGCCGAGAACATTCTAGACAGCACCTGCCTCAAGTATGCGGGCCTCTGAAGGGGGAGTGATTAAGAGCCGAGAGTTTGGCGTCTCGTGCGACCTTAAGCGACAGTTGGGCGACTCCGGTGCGGCGAGGGACGACTGCAGCGATCTGCATAGTGCGTCGGCGAGCTTGTGTGCAATGAAGAGTGGGACTGATCTGCTGGACTGTGGACTTGATGCGTGAGTGAAAAGACATTCGGGACGACGGAAATAGACAGTTTTAACTAAACGTGTGGAAATAATTGAAGAAATGAGGGACATTAGCAAAAGTAAAAACTGTAATAAAGACTTTAATTGAATTGGAAAAAGTAATTAAATATTGCGACCAATAAGAATTATAAGAGTTAATATGACGCTCAGACTGGTATATAACAGATGTTTGACTGTTTGTAGCATTGAGAATAAATATAATTACTGAATTTAGTTATTTTATTTATATTAAGACCTCCATTCCTCACAACCTCGGATACTCCTCTGAGACATTCTTATAACAGTATTTTAAATGGGAGCTGTGTGGCGGAGGCTGGGAGACTTCGGCTCGACTCGGAAGTGTTCGGTAATCTTCGACGTGCCTTGAGAGCAATCCATCTACATCTTCTCAAAAACCACATGTTACATTTAAAAATTTGGCAAAAATAAAGTTGGTAGACAAAAAGGCAGGTTATTTATGCTCTATTCAATTGACACAGTGAAGCATCTAAAAATAAATGGGACAAAATTTTACACCGAATTTTGTAATATTTCAGAAATTTAACGAGGTTACACAGCACGTAAAAATTACTTCTCGCATGCACATATTGGTCAAAATGTACATGCCTATGGAAACACGCACACACGCATTACATTAATGAAAGAAAAACAAACGCAAGTCTGTAAAACAGGGACAAAGAAATGTATAAGTCAAGGTAAACTGACGTGTTTATATGAAGAATATTTGAATTTGTCAACATTTCAAAACAAGCCTCTCGCCCTTGCGATGTAATCATATAAGTTATTTTATGGAGACATAGAATTATCTAAAAGCTGTAACTGAGCGGAAACAAAAAAAAAAATATGGAATGTAAAATTTTGTCAACGACATATTTATCTCGGGAGGTTTGCAGAGAGACTGAAATAGAGAATCAAAATTTCAATGAACATTCGTATATAAAACGATACTATTAAATTCTTAATGATTACGACCATTCCCATTTCCTAAACACTAGCTAGCTATATGGTCACATATGCATATGGCAGTAGGATGCAAAATGGGCAACATACCAAATCTCAAGGGACTTCCGAAGTTCTCATACGGGTCTCATTGTAAGCAGTTGCTTAAATTCGAATTTTAAAAAAGTTATAGCATATTTTTATGTAACTCTTATTTAGCGCGAAAATGGAAGTCGAAATTTCGTTGCCAGTTCATAAATTAGGTTACTGAAACACAAACGCTATCGTTGGAAAAGCAAAAATTGCCTTAAGTAACTCTCTGTTTACAAGAAATTGTTCTTCTGTAAAAGTGTTTTATGCTACAGCGACAATGCAGTATCTTGTCTGGACAGATTACTGTATGATAACCCTATAGTCACCACTTACAATTCTGAGGAAACAGAACACACGGGAAGATATTTAAGGCTATTTTCCACCGCTGCTGCAATGCTTCCTTATGGCCCGATGTTACCTTGATGCGTTTAAAACTGGTTGCAGTATGATTGTAGAACACGTCTTTCAAACAAACTATTTTATGTGTGTACAATCTGTTTGCACGTGGTAAGAAACAACATGTCAGACTAGGGCGGAATCAAAAAAACTACAGTTTCAGACCGCTAAAGATTAAAATATCCTGGTTGAATTTCTGCGAAACCAGCTGCTGCACTAAACTCACTTTCCAAAATAAAATGATAGGTTCACCACTTAAAAGTCCCATAGGGAGGGAAACGCACGCCAGTTCAGGGCCTTTACCGTAGCGGAGATAGCGCAAGCGATGTGCGTGACAGTATCCCCCTTATCGTTCTCGTGCTTCTCGGCTTTAACCGTGGAGATAAACTGCAGGTAGACAGACCCCTTAAGAGTGGGATGGAAACCAGCTTTATTCGTGAAATAGATGTTCGTGCGAATACGCATATCTCGGTAAATAAATGTTCTGCAAATACGACTTTTTGTCAGAAAAGATCAAAAACAATCATCTATGTCCAATTTTTTTTTTCTTTTGTCACATTGGAGGGAAAAATTCGTGAAAGTGGTCAAATATAGCATCTTGAAATCTTGCCTATGCAGTTTCCTTAAGCGGCAAGAGGAAAGTACGAAGATACGGGCGTAGTTTAATCTATGGTCTTTCATCGCGTGTAATAAAACTTCACTGTTACATATATAATTTGCACAGTACAGCGTCGCGACGGAAACACTGCACGCCTTGCGCGTAGGAGCGATGAGGCACCAGGCGTGCGTGTTAGTGTCACCCGTATCGCTCCCTCGCTTCTTGCCCTGAGACGCGGAGTTCCCACGGGGGTCCATCCCACTCTTAAGCAGGGCTTTCAATTATGTTAAATTAAACTGATTTTTCCCCCGACGCCGCTACTGCAGTGGCCCAGCAGGAAGCAACGAGACGTGAACATGAACGTATCGGCCGTACACGATAAAGTGAGCACTTTTGAAGCCCTAGTTACTTTTTTCTTTCAACCAATTGATATCCTTCGCCCACTTGTTAATGTAAACCCTGTCGTGAGTAAAAAACACAGTGCATACATTCGCCATACCCAAAACCAAAAATCCGAGGCCACAACGAAATGTATTTATTGGTAATTATGTCTGATGAAACTGCTTCAAAAAGTGCTCACTTAACCGTGAACGACCTATAACAAGAACAATAAACTCTCTCTGGTGTGTTTATCACCAGCCATAAGGCGAGCCTGAAGAGATAGCTTATCTACACTCGACAGAGATAGTGATTCACTCGCGGCGATAACCATTGCAAGACACGTATGAATAAAAAAAAATTCCCGCCAAAAATATTTTCCCCGGTGAACAAATGAAGGATAAACAAAGACACACTGCACCCAACTTTGCAACGATAGTACATCAATCCGTTGGAGTTCCTAAATGATTTCCTGCTAACTAGTAACATCGGCGCTTTCAGTAGAAAAAGGAATGTATAGATATAGTGTATTCGCGGTTTCTTCACACTTTTTGAATCAAACCTTTGAAAAATCACCCCATGTATGACATCTTTGGTTGTTTGATAAATATCCCACACAAGTGTTTTATACTTGTGTTAACATTTGATTAATAAATTTAAATATTTTATTTATAAATAATATGAATAAAAACACTGAGAAAACAGATGTGTTGTTAATGTTTAGTAAGAAATAGTTCTTATGCAAAATAAGCTTTGTCTAATTTGGGTTAGTTAACAGGAATATTTTATTAGTAATTGAAATTTCTTTTTTGTGGTTATTCAGGCAGACTGATAATTTAATATAATTAGGTAACAGCATTTCAATGTTTTTACGCTGTCTAAATACGTGCCTGTTACCAGTATCATTTACTTTATAATTCCAAATTATTAGCAAATAAAAAAGATTTTTTAATTTTTTTCCCACATTTCACTAATAAACTAAGTTTTTTTTTTTTTACTCATTCACATTAAATGCAGTATAATCTCCTGTTTTAAGGACACAGTAGACCAGGTTACCTCTTCCTTTTCCCAAATGAAAATTCTGCAACATTACCATTTAAAGTTAATATTTTTTTCTCACTAATATCGAAATATGTACGTTTTTCCCTCCTCAAATGACCTATTTCACCATAATCTGGAATCTGAATGTTCCGAAGAAACACTAATTACTTCAGGTTCATGTTGCTGTAACAGAATGTTAACAAGGAGCGCGAATTTTTTATCCCGATGTCGGGAAATTCGCATTCCATGATTTGGACGAAAGGTACTATGATGCAATTGTTTTTGAGGAATATTCGCATGAGTATCATTGTGACAGTTTTATTAAGAGGCTGTGTGTTTTGAATGAATAAAATTGTATCAATAAATAACTTAGTACAATTTGGGGCAAATAGGAAAAAAAATAAGCCTAACAGCAACTGTAAGCTGGACCGAAGTTTGCAGTGTTTTCATTGCCATACACATCGAAGTGTAAGAACTATCCGTGTTTTTACAGAACGAATGAATCAAAAGGTCCCTTATGTCAGTGTAAAAGGCATGCTCGCAGATTTGTGTACTATTGCTTGGATTGCTTTGTTTGCACGCGGCGGATGAATAGCTAGAAAGCAGAACCTTAGCAGGGCTTCAGAAAAGTTGGAATCTTGAATTGGCTATATAGAAAAGAGCATAACTGCTGCCCTGCATAAACAGTTACCCTGGCAGGTGTTGGCCTGCATGCATGCGGGTACATGTGGTGACTGCTAGGAGAAAAAAAAAGGGGGGGGGGGAATCAGATGGATGACTCAGGGGGTGAAGGTGGGCCAGGTAACAGTATCGCAGGTGCTCAGCAGGTTCCTGGAGGTTGAGCGTTAGGGGGGGGGAGGGGGAGAGACACAACCGGCCGGTGGGCGAGGCAAGGCCTGGCCGGGGGCAGACGACCTTATAAGGCCGTCCCGCTTGGCGGAACATGTAAGGTGACCTCCGTAGGTACCATCCCACCACGTCGTTCCGGGTTCGAGTCCCGGCCGAGCCACGAGACTGTGTGCTCTCCCGAAACCCGGCACGCACATTATTCACGGAAAAAAACTGTAAACATGACTGCCCATGGATAACCCTGGTCTTCACTACTGCGCATGCACTTATGAAAATGGCAACCCTATCCTACCTACGATAGACTGGTATTATAGATTCCTTTTAAACTGTAAAAACCAGTATTCACCTACTAGTTTAGGTGGTTCTCTTAGGTTACGATACTACATTGAAAAACAATGGGTGATAATAAGCATGTCTAGTAACCATTGCCAATGTAGTCCACAGAGATAATTGTTAGGCGAGTACTATGCCACTTACAAGCAGGAATCAGGAACAACATTTTCTTATTACAAAATAAGATCGCGACGAAGTTTCATTAGTAATCATATCGCGAAACGCTTCGTATTTCAAGAAAACAGTACGTGCGATAATTTTCAAAATAAATTAATTTCTGCGATGTTATCATTCTACATGTGTGTAATAGTTTGAACATGCAAAATATCCCGGCCGAAAGAAAGGCATGTCTAGGTGCTGACCGCATCTATGCAGTCTTGCCCCAACGTACCGACATTCGCTCTGTAAATGCTATTTTCAGTATGAGAAGTACAGTAGTACAGAAGTAATAATATCAACGCTGTCTAACAGTCGTTTCGTTTGTAAAAAATTTAAATTACAAAAATACGTTCGTGGTCACCATCAGTATTAAGAACTAAACATCCCCAGGAGCTAGTTTCGAAACCTGGGTCTCTCACATGCGAGCTCAGTGAAGATATTTGAACGGCTCTTAACATCAGGTCTTGAGAGCCAGTGAGGGTGATTTATGTGACTGGAACAGCCGCCGGAATGAGGAGGCGGGAGATCCCCGAGAGGACCCGACAACCAACGACATCGTCCGGCACGATTCCCACATGCGCCTTGGTGGAAGGCGAGCAGGCTAACCGCTCAGCCACCGTGGTCCCTGCGAGCTCGGTGTGTCATCGTTACGCTACCTTGCTCGACATCAATACACTGTCTGCAGCATGTAAACAACTTAAGTTTAATATGTATCACACACGACAACGCCTGCACACTTCACCTCGTGGAAAGGTAGTTTTCTGGAATCATTTACACATAACATTTACTAATTTAGAAAAATAAATTATATATAAACGATTTTCTTAAGAATATCCCTCATGAATTAGTTCGTAACCTGATGTAAAGAAACCAACACGGATAAATATGGCGTCGTGGCAGGTGGTCACTTGGAATATGCCAGCCAGAGCGCACGCGCAGAATAAGACGAATGTAGTTTTGCAAAATTGTATTACTGTGGATGTCATTGATGCTATTGCTGCCAACTAAATGTTTTGGTGGCAGCCAATAAATTTATTGTTAACAAACAAATATGTTAGTGAGTACTAAATAGCGTCGGTACTTGTCAATCTGCGTATTATTGGGCACCACAATGCGAATTTTACCAGCAAATAAATGGCGCATTGCAAAGCATCAACCAAACAGTTTTTTGTACACACTAACAAAACTTTTCTTTCAGTGTAAGATTTTTTTTTTTTTTTTTCGTTAAATTAAAAGTGCAGTTGTTACTGCTGCCATTCTTTAAGTGCATTTCAAACTATTGAACTGTCATCTGAGCAAATTTAATCATAGAGTTGAGTGGAGAACTATGAGTGCGTACACCAGGATTAGCGTCAAATACCTTATGTTTACAGAGAGAACGATTTGTCTAAGCAAAATCTGTCCCACTACTAGCTTCCGATGTATCGTGTGCATGTGCGACGTTTTCTTGTCTATCCGTGAGTATTTCGTGAATCATTTAGTAGCAAGGCGGGCAGAAAACACTCATTCATTGATTGTATTGTTATGATAAATTATTAAACTGCAGTGCCTTAGACACGCCCTGTTTATATGCGACCCACTATAATGAGGTGGTGGACGAAGTGATGTTACTGTGTCAACGGCCAATAAATAAAAAAAGGCAGCGGCTTAAGTATACATATGATACTGAAGTCTATACTGTTGTTGAATAAACTTGCGAAATACTAGGGACTTTAGATGCCGGCTGTCGTCTGTGTGTGAAGGTGTTTACACATTTCATTGGCTCAGTGAGAATTACTGTGCTTTTATTACTGGAAGTTTGTATTACGTAAAAAATTCATGTAACTATTAGGGGTGACTAGTTACATTTTTTTTCACAAGAGAACTTATAATTAAATTACAAATTAATTGCAACGCCTAACAAAATAAAAGTTACTTTGACGTTACTTCTAAGTTTAAAATAGCTCGGTTTCAAAATGTAGTACGTTACAGAAACAGTTAAGTACACGGGTTATATTTTTAGTTATTAAATTTTTAGACACAGTTTGGTTTCTACCGACGCACGAGCGATATTTCTCGGTATTGCTTGTGAATGTACGAACAGATATAAAAGAATTTTAAACTAAAGCTAATTAAGTGCATATTACATTAGTTTACTTGTGCAGCAGTTCTGATTCAGTATATGTTTTGGTCTGAATTCAGAATGCTATGGTTTTCTTATCGAAACACACGATCCCGTTTATTCCTATAGTAATGCTTCCAAAAATGTTACATTTGAAGAGCTTCTTACATTAGGCTCGACCGTCTTGTGACAGGTTAATGTGCATGTGTAAGAGCGACACACTGGGTAACGAAGTTAAGTTACTTTTTAAGTAGGCCCCTAGAGTCCAGTACAATTAATTTTTTTTAGGAAATAAACAAGGCTGCCAACATTTTCCTATAAGAAAATTCCCTGACATTTTCCTTATTTCCTAATATAAAGAATCTTTTTCGGCTGCCCCTTTTCTAATACATTCTGTTATATAAGGATTGATGCCTTTGCATTATAACACACTTCAACACCAGAATACTTAAGCATTTTGTCCATAATCATCAAAACATTTTATATGATTCTGGCAGCGGTGCACAACCGATGACAGAACTGCCAAATATAGTATCTATATAACAGAATTTCCTGACATTTAGCTAACTTACTTGAAATTCCCTGACATTTCCCTGTTTTCCAGATTTTCCAGACCTGTGGCAACCCTGATAAAGTAGGCCTACATAGAGTTACTTTTCCCTCTTACATAACCGAACTTTTAAGTTACTTTCAAATGTAATTTACCCAACGCTGCATACAACCGTAAAGAGCGTAAGACAGTGTAGTGTTTTCGGAAACACAAGTGTTTAATTAATCACGAGCCCGCCATAAATCTCACAACCGCGCCTCGCTTACATAAAAAAAAAAAAACCCAGACCAAAGCCATAAATTAACACCGGGTGAACGGGAGGGAAGACTTCCAAGTAGGGCGCAGCACGGGAGCGACCACGAGTCAGGCGGGGCGTAAACAAATAAAACGACGGCGCTTAACAGTGAAAGGCTTTCTTCCACGAGGAGCCCCGCCGACGGACAGGCTGGGTTCAGTGACCCGGCCCCGGCAAACTCCTCGCGGACAACCACAAGCTTGATTCACACGTGACCCGAAACCAGGTCGACCAATCAGCACCACGAGATCATGATAATTAATTCCACTTAAGCGGCCGCTCTCAGAATTAAGGGACTTCGATAGCCAGAAAACGTTTTAGGTTACGTCGCATGGTTAAGTGACTGCCCTCAGTGTTCAATACATAAAGATTTATTATTTTATTTTGGTCTATTTGTATCTACATATTACACGCGATTTCGTTTCAAGCAAATAAAAATTGATTAAGCATTTTTTTTTTTTTTTTTGCAAAATTCCTGTTTTGCAGCACATAACACAAATAAGAAAATTTAAATTAAATAAAGATACCATAAACTGCCATAAGATAATGCAATCACGAGCTAGGCGTATTTTTTTCTTGGAAAACTTTTGCACATTTTTACAATGTGCCTTTCCTTGAATTTTTGTCAAATAACCGCTGAATTAATGTTAAACTTTAACACGTTCCTTTGTTTAGTTTTGTGATAGGTTTATTTAGTGTGCTCAAAAAAGAGTAATATTGCGTTTTTGATTATGTTTTCACGAAAACCATGGAATGTATTTTTTTTCCTGCAGGTATTTCTTTTTTTCAGTTAGCAAGAAGTGTACCCCACGAAAAAAAAACTGTAGATACTATAAACTAGTTCGCTTACCCACAATCTCCAAATCAGTTAATGGAGTGGCAGCAGTTAAATTTTTTACTCCTAAACTTTTTTTTTTATTTGACATAATACCAAAAAGGTTTGTCTTGTTCCTGCCTAAGCTTGTATTTGCATCTTTAAATATAATCCTTATAATACAGCACGCTACTGCAGTCAAGTTAGCTAATTTCACCATACCATAGAACTGTAACTCGCAAAACAATTTAATTCTAATACTCAAGTAAGGTTGCTGTTTGTCTGAAAACTGATCACAGATATGGTCTATAAATATTCTCAGAATTTGTTCCCTAACGATTTATTAATTTTGACCGCTCTAAAAATAGTAAATACGTTGAGCGCAACAAGATTAGAAAACGTATAAATTCGAGTGTTCAAAGTCTGAATGTTACACGTCAATTGTGGAGGGAATGTCGATTATACTCTCGAATGGAAGCTACATCGGACACTGTTATGTTGCTTTATTTATACCTGGTTCAGAGAGGTGTCGATTGTGGTCCAGATACAAAGGTATCACACGCATGCATTGTACAGGTGTTTGAAGTTACGCAAGAATTCACAAAACTTCATGTACCCCAACGTAATTTATCGTTCACTCGAAGCCTGACGCTGCTACCAACATACGTTTACAAACACCGTGAGCTCGGGCCAAAACACAAATTGCGTGGGGAAAAATTAGATGCGCGGAAACTGTGCGGTATTAATCGACTGTAGGTAACTGGGGCATGAGGAAATTTCAACGAGTTTGTGAATTTGTTGGCCGGGAATTATACAGCAAAACCAGGTCAATGCTTCGTCCCTGCTAGACTGTTATATTTAATAAAACAAAGAACTTCAATAAAGTACAAATTAATATTCCACAACTATTTAATCTCAAGCATAACCCCAATAATCATATGAAAACTCAATGGATGCTTCCAGACAATCCAATGTGGTGACTGATTTTAACATCAACCTGTGATTTCTAGCAATTCCATGCCACATTCTGTGTAAACTGAGAATAATGGTACTAACAACTACCAGATATTTCAAAATAATCTACTACAATTTACACGATACAATACTTACGAAGTCGTAATGCAACATGTAAGCAATGAAATATGTAAAATTATTAACTATTCATAACGTAGAGAAATATTTATACCTCTGCAATACTGCACATACATAGGCTACTTGGGAATGCTATTGAAGTGCAACCAACGTAAATTTTCGTTCCACATTGGTTTGTCAGAGCACACACTGCATCTCAAAAGGTTTTGAAGCGAGGGTATTTTTGCAAAATGTCAGTATACACTGGCTGCAAAACAAAATTACCCGCGTTATATTTAAACGGCACCTGGCAGAAAATTTGTGAATACTCACGTAAGATGACACGCAGGAAGAAGAAAATGGAGATTCGTTGGTCTTTGATTGTTTATGGTTTGACGGATTAACGCGCAGTTGATTTATAAAATGCAGCGCGACAATAAGTCAAAGCTATTACACGACAATCTGTATGACCTGACTTAACAGATTACAATGACAGATTGCAGTGCTTGTATGCTTATAGCTGAAAACTCTGAATAAATTAACAACGCCTTCTACCACGAATGTTTTTCAAATAAAGGAAGGTTTAAAAACCGACATTAAACCAAATTTATCAGTACCTCCAAAAAACTAGCTGTGCGCTCCAACTTTAGGATGCAACTTCCTACAAAAAAAATTAAAGACCGACAAACAAGGACTTCACGTTTAACCTGCTGTAAAATTACGGAGCATATTCTTCCTTTCGGTTAGCATAAAAATCGCTCGTTCGTGGTATTTCCATACATGGGTGTCTGCACTGCTATTTCAGGTGAATGACCGCGAGGTTTCTTTCTACATGTACCGCTTTCTCCTCCCAGGGACACTTCGGCAACCGTTATTATAGGTACGGGTTGTTGTTTATGGTTAAATGGTTTCTTTTGAAATCAACATTTTAAAAATGTCACTGTCCCTACCGGCACATGTATAATTATAACGGGTACACTAACTAGTGTGCGCTCCGTAAAGTTGGTAACGACGAAGGGCAAGTAATTCCATGTTTCCATGTTGAAATGAGAAACCAGACACGTACCAATATATTATCGATCAACTGTTGAGCAGTGAAATGTGAAAAACTCTTACACGTTCAGTACTTCTGAAAACAGACATAAATACACTAAAGGCTGTTCACGATAAAGTGAGGACTTTTCAAATCAACCTTAGAAAAAAGTCACTGTCCCTACCTGCATATATTTTAACGGGTACACTGAGTGACATGCGCCCAGTAAAGTTGGTAACGATGGATGGGCAGTAGATCCGTATCTCAACGTCGAATAAAGAGTGTTGTATCCATTTCTGATTATTTAAATTATTTCTTTCGCCTTCAGTTTTTATGCATCGAGGTGTAGAAATGAACAGGTTTCCAAAATATTTACTTTTCTAATAATTTCACAGTTTCACTTGAACGATGCGCAAATATAAAGTGACGAGGCCCATGACAATGTTAATCTTATAAGGCCGGAGAATAGTGCTCATTTTACCGTGAATAACCTGTATCTGATCGAAAGTATTCCAGCACAACCCCACGAGATTGTCCTGGTATCACACGATGACATGTGATGTCACCGTACCACCTTCTTCACTGCTCGACGGTCTCTGTGGGTCAACACACGAGGCCTGCCTGGCCGTGGTTTTTACTGTGGTCATGCCATCCCGCATCCACTTGCAATCACATCCCCGACCGTCGACTTGCGCAACTTGACAGGGGCGGAAATGGCCATGATGGAGTGTTCAAATATTTTCCCGTTGTTTTTATTCATATTGATTATAAATGTAATATTATAGTTTGCAGATAAAATATAAATTTAAGTTCAATACAACCAAAAATTAGATACTTTTGTGTTAACACAAGTATAAAACGCTTGTGATACTGACTAAGAACTAACATGTCATACAAGGGCTGGTTTTTCAAACGTTTGATCCAAAAAGTGTGAAGAAACAGCGAATAGACAATGTTCGGCTGGAATCGGGCAGGTCCATGGCTAGGCGTTGACCGGTATAGGCTGTTCACGGTAAAATGAGCACTTTTGAAAGCCCTGCTTAAGATATACTTGTATGTACGACCTGTCTTCTTCCGCCTCATGTAAAATTAACGTTGGCACGGGCCTCAGAACTTTATTCATGCGTCGGTCACGTGAAACTGTAAAATTATTAGGAAAGCAAATGTTTTAAAAATCTCCTCTTCTATGCATTAAAAAAAGAGAAAGGGAAATAAATAATTTAAGTTATCACAAGTTATTACCGAACATATTTTATTCGACGTTAAGATATGGAACTACTTTCCATCCTTTGTTACCAACTTTACCGGGCGCATGCCACTCAGTGCACCCGTTCAAATATATGCAGGCAGGACCAGTGATCTTTTCCTAGGATTGATTTCAAAAGTGCTCAATTTATCGTGAACAGCCTTTAAGCGACGTAAAGGCGTGCTGGAGTCCGAAGATGACTTCATTCGGCACAAGAAGGTCCGGGCATCGTCTCCGAGATCAGAAACGTGAAAAGTGGTGCGAATACAGGCAACCGGCCCCGATTGCTGTTTCAAAAACTTACTATAATCAATTCGCAGTTACTTCACATTTTTCTGAAGCACTGCTCAAGTTCTACTTTCAGGATATTCCTCCGCCTCGTGCAAATTTAAGCTTAATTAGGGCTGCGTGGGACCTAAATTAACACCAAATACGTAAATTGATGTTTACTGGTTTTTGAAAGTCAACATAGAAAAAAGTAGAAGTGGCAATCCTAGATAATAGGTTTAGCCAACTTAACGACCAAGTATTTTGCAGTATTACTGTATCAATTTTGCATAATGTTTTGCGCCACGAAAACAAACAACTTGACATCGTCAGAAATATCTCGGCAGAATAACGTCACTCAGGTAAAATATTTGCTCTCGTAGTTAGTAAAAACTATTCTGTATGGTTGTCCTTTCTTTGTTTTCTCTATCGGCTTCCATTAAATTGGTCAAATACGATAAACCTCAGTAGAATTAATTTATGTCCCGTGCCCTCTGGAAGCTTACAATATTACACCAGAAGACAAAGCGCCGAATTCATGTGCACCCAGTTGTAATAATATTTTGCATCAGAACTATTTCTTACTAGGCGCTACCAACACAAATGTTTTCTCGCTGTTTTTATTCATATTTATTATAAATTAAATATTATAATTTAAAGTAAAATATACGCGAAGCTTCATTCTAAGGAAAAATAAGATACTGTTATGTTAACAGATGTATATAATGCTTGTGAAACATGGCACATTTATGAAATAACTACACACATCATAAATGGGGTGGTTTTTCTAAGGTTTGATTCAAAGAGTGTGAAGAAACCAAGAACAGACTATAGAACGCTTTCCATAGCTGGAGAATCAGAGATGGCGTAAGTAGGAAGACTTCAGTTCTGAGTCACTCTGAAGCCGCATAGAGGCCTCGGTAGTGGGTAGACGACTCGCTTCTCACCTGGGCGAAGAGTGTTCGATTCCCGGCGGGGTCGCTCCCGGACTTTCAACTGTGGGAATCGTACCGGACGATGGCGCTGGTCGGAGGGTTTTGTCGGGGATCTCCCGTTTCCCTCGCCCTTGCATTACGGTGCGGCTCCATGCTCACCTCACTTCACCCTCATCGACTCTCAAGATCTCGATGTTAACTCCATTGAAGCCGCATGATAAACAAATAATTTATAGAGCGTGAAACTGAGGGTTTGTGTAACATGACACGGTGATTCTCTCCGAAATGAGATATCACGTGAACTTATGAAACTCCGGCCGGAAAAACCATGTCATTGTTAGGAGTAATAACATTTAAACTCCCAGGGCATCATGCAGAAGGGGCCGTCAACCATTCCGTTTCTTTTTATAGGCTGTTAACGGTAAAATGAGCACTTCTGAAAGCTCTGTTTAAGATCTACTTGTATGCACGTCGTGTATTCTTCCGTCTTAGGTAAAATAACATTGCCGATGGGCCTCATCACTGTATTCATGCGTCGGTCAAGTGACGCTGTGAAATTGTTAGAAAAGTAAACATTTTATAAATCTGCTAAGTTTTACACACTGGTGCATTAAAAAAAACAGAAAGTGAAATAAATAATTTAAATTATCACAAATGGTTACCTAACACTTTTGATTCGACGTTAAGATATGGAACTACTTTCCATCTATCGTTACCAACTTTACCGGCCGTATGTCACTCAGTGCGCCCGTTGATGTATATGCAGGCATGGGCAGTAACTTTTTTCTAAGGTTAATTTCAAAAGTGCTCACTTTATCGTGAACAGCCTTTACCTGTCCATTCCGTGGTGAAGGCAGTGGACCGTCTCTTATCTTGTGTGTATGAAGTACTCAGGATACGTTCCCAGGTGAACTCTACACACTGCTGTAGGACAATGGGAAGACGTGAACGGGCAAGGGAGATAATTGTAATATTTCTCAGTTAACTAGCGTAGCGCATAAGATAGCCGACTTAATTTTTCTATGCGAAACTTTTTTGAGTAGTGTGACAAAACTGTTTTAATTTGTTAGTGGCGAATGAATTATTTTTATAGAGAGTATCGACAACTTTTCGGGGTACACAGGACAACAGACACGAACCTAGTAATGTAAACACTGAATACTGTTTGACATTTGTTCTGTATGGGAATGTAATTTCACTCGGAGAAAAAAAAAATCTTCAGCGTGTTCCAAAGGATCGAACCTACCAAACCAGAATACGAGTCAGGCTTGCTACAGCTTAATCAGTCTATCTTGTTAAACCAAACATACATGTTGATTTTAACGGCACTTTGAATTATACTCTCTGGTTTAATTTAATATTATACATTTATCCTACACATTTACCCCACCAGTGACTTTGACACCCCTAAACTTCTAAACATATCCGTTTAATGTCACGAAATACAACGCGAAACCACAACCAACCACGGACACTGCTGCGTGACTACTGGGCGGGACGAAGTAATTTGTAACAAGAAGTGAATTAATAGCGTGAGTGACATATCGCATGTGTGGCTGCAGCTTGAAAGACAATGATGACTGACCATAGCTTCGGGCAGAGGAAATTAATTTCCTTATCCGTTCCTCGTGACAGATCCTCTCCCGCCGCTCATAAGGAGAGTGAAAAACAACGAAACTGAGGACTATGGGATATTCACTGTAAAATGAGCACTTCTAGAAAGCCCTGCTTAAAATGTAATTGTTTGCACGTTGTGTTATCTTCCGCCTTATGTAAGATTAACATTGTCGTAGGCCTCATCACTTTATTCAAGGTGTCGGTCAAGTGAAACTGCGAAATTATTTTTGAAGTAAATATCTAACAAATCTGCTCATTTTTAGACTTCGTTGAATTTAAAAATTAACAGAAAGTGAAAGAAATAATTAAAGTTATCAGAAATCGTTACCTAACAGTTTTTATTCGACGTTGAGATACGGAACTACTTCCCATCCATCGTTACCAACTTTACTGGGCGCATGTCAATCAGAACGCCCGTTAAAATATATGCAGTTATGAGGCAGTGACATTTTTCAAAAGTTGATTTAAAAGTGCTCACTTTATCGTGAAAACCTTTAATTTAGTTTGCCGCGAGGACAGCACGTCGGCTTTCCACAATGGCAACTCCGGGTTCGACTCCCTTTGAGTAGGGGGGGGGGGGGGAGGGAAGTCACAGCCGATTTTCGTATATGGAAAAAGTTGCGGACGTTGCCGTTAGCCGGCAGGTTTTCTCGCGTGACTCCCGTTTTCCCCGCTCTCTCATTCTGTTGCTTCCTAATCAACATCTCACATAGCTATGTTTTAGAAGCATTGAAAACTGAACTCCAATATTCCGAAATTCTCGACTTTTGGGTGCTACATTTCGAAAACTATAGTATTTGAAAAACATAACCACATTGACGTGACACTTATCTATAGATCTCGTTCAAATAACGTAAAAAGAAATAGCGAACGATGCCATTGAGGCAGCTGCCTACCTTACGCTTCAATCACTTTGCAACATGCCTAAAAAGTGGGGTTTCTGACGAAACTATTAAACGTTTCTCCAATTTTCCAACATATCAACCTACAAAAGAAAACATCACAGACGAGCACGGAAAGGTGAATAAAGGCTGTTCACGATAAAGTGAACACTATTTATTTCGTTTTCTGTTTATTTTTAATTCATCAGTGTGAAAAAATTTTTAATTTTCTAATAATTTCACAGTTTCACTTGACCGACGCATGAATAGTGATGAGACCCATGGCAATGTTAATTTTACATAAGGCGGAATAATATACAACGTGCATGCAAGTAGATCTTAAGCAGGGCTTTCAAAAGTGCTAATTTTAACGTGAACAGCCTATACCTTCAATATCAGGAGAGCTATAAATATTATTTTCGAGCGCCCTAACATCGTTTAAAACGGTTTTGAGGTGACGTCTTGCAACTCTCAGCCCCTTATATTCATAAAGTGAGCGTCACGAAATTTTGCTCTCTGGTCCGTGGCAATTACTCATTGAGAATGAGCGGTACGTTAAATGTAAATGTACGATAGTATAGGTTAGTCCTTTGCTTTCATGCTACACACACACAAACTTACGTTCTGACGTCATCAGGCCGCGGTGGCAGCCGCGTTGCGAACCTCTGATTTCGAGCGGTTTAGTGAGTATTCTTAAGACCGCCTTAGCGACCGAACGGCTCATCCGATCGGAGAAATTCTCTTAACATTTTGTGCGTAAAAAAAAAGAGTAACTAAAAACCTAACCAAGAATCATAAATAATTAACACACATAGTGATTTTCTAACCAATAATCATTTTATATGCAGATAACAAACCAAAATAGTTAAAAATTGCGAGTTGGGCGAAAAGGACACTAATGATATTAACAACATGAATAGTAATCTACAAGACAAATCTAATACTGAAAGGATGACTCAGCTACCTCAAACCATTCCGGAGTTATACGAAGAAAAAGTTGACAACTCTACGCAGCAGCGAAATGCGAACGTGGCGATTGCGTCATCACCATAAAGTATACCAATGTGTTTCCTCTCACCACCCATAGACGTTGTCACGTAAATATGCCTACGGCCGTGTAGGCGACACAACCCACACCATGTTTTTTTTTCTTCTTTTTTTTTCCCCCCCACTCAAACTGCTGAATCTTAAAATATATTACCCCGACACGAACGCTACTACGATATTAGCTTCTACTGGACTTTGCTGCAGGCTTTCCATAAATAATACTATAGGATGGTCGCTTGAAGTCCGACAAGAACACGCGACACGACGAAAACACTACACAACATGTGTCATCCTTATCGCTCCCGCAAAAATGCCTCCATTTAAACCGATCACCCCAGAAATAGTTACGAGACAGAGACACCCGTGCAGTCTTGGACACAGTATCCTGTATGTCGTGTCCGGCTGTATCGTAAACTTGGCGGGAAGCGACAGGGGAGGTCTGCTGACCGGCGGACGAATGCCGGGAACCTGTTCAGCATATCGGGAACAAGACTCCCGACAACTGGGGACTGGTTTGTCCAGGACTTGACCCGAGCTGCGGCCAACAGCGAATCTCTTGGCCGTTCTGCAGCGTGTTGACCGCCCCTGCCCTCTGGAAGATCGACGAGGAGGGTTAAGGCAGATTCCCACCACCCATCTTGGATTTATGGGATTTTCGCCATACTGTGGAAATACACTTTTGTGTCATGATTTAGGAACGACAGAGAATTGCCTAATGCATTGCGTTATAGGCAGGGATAGGAAAATTTCGCGAGTTCAATGACCTGTATGCTAGACTCCACAATACTTTGTATAGTCGAACCTCAGATGTTTGTTCAATGTTACCCCACATTTGACAGTATGGGATTTGCTTCTTGTTCCTTTGTATGTCTGCTATTGGCATGGAGAGTCGTCTAGGGCGTGTCTAATAAACTTTGATCCAATTGCAAAGGTGACCAGTGCACACGCGTTTGAAATCTATCTTGTCCTGAAATGAAGTCGCGAATTTTTCCTATCTCTAGTTTTGAAAGCCCTCTCATTCGGAATAATAGTCAATACATGTATTTTATTTTAGCCTTAGACGTTAACTTCCAAGTACGGTGGAATATACACTCGGTGTTTACTACTTACATCGCCATATTTATTTAAAAAGTTGGATAAGGGATATAAAATGGCTGAAAGAAAAAAAAGAAACTAGGTCCTCAAAAGTGCTCACTTTACCGTGAAGATCCTATAGGTCAGTATTTCTTGATCATGGTTGATATCGTCGCCTTTGTAATCATTCGCAAAGAAATAATCTCGCCTTTCGCCTCGACAGCTACCAACTAAAAATTAATAAATGTAGCGAAGCTGTGGCATTTCGATAAACTTTGGGAAGCTGATATTTACGATATACCGTGCGGGAAATTTCAATACCCCTTCTGAAATAGAAGCTTTGGCTATAAATCGAAGATGGCGAATGGGAATCCGCCTTCAAAGGAGGTAGTTGGGTTTGAGTGGTCGATCCCCGACAACAATCTTCAGTTCATGTACTATATTTTTAAAACTTGCAAGAGCGGATCTAGCGTGCATTATTATGGAAATTTGCACGTGATCACAGGAAACCTTCGCTAAAATTATTCGGATTTCCTCGCAAATTCACGGGTGCTTCATTAACGTTGATAACTATTTCGCGGAGCAAAGGAAATTTCCGTAAATGCACTCACCTTTCAATGAACTTGCGAATAAAATAGTTACGGGGAAAACGTCACGTTCTCGGGTTAAGGTTAACGGTACATTCCAGGAAAATACTTCCGTTAATGGACGCAATTTTTAAAAATGATGTCAATGATATACAATAAAATAAACAGCAGGGTATATGTTATAAACGAAATATCCTAATAACATACACTATAATCATGGATTCTCTAGTCCCATCCCTGGCATGAAAGTTGCTATAGCCAATTCACAGTAAAGTGAGCACTTTTTAAGGCCCTGCTAAATTTTTCCTTTTAGCCAATTTCTACCTTTCTGACACTTTTTATAATAAACATTGCCATGTGACTGACAAACATAGTGTATACATTCAAACACTCCCAAAAAGTTAACATCTGAAGCTGCCATAAATTGTTTTATAAATGGATAACGCATATTGGAAGGGCATTAAAAAGTGCTCACTTGCCCGTGAACAGCCTACACTCTCTGTAGATCCACACCTAATAACTCTTAACAGCGCAAAACCCTAACGATTGGATAAATGATATATACCTAGTCGAACAAAATCAAACATGGCAAGCCAGATTTTCATATTTTTTAAACTGCCAATCGGTACTAAAAAATCGGCATACCTGGTTACGGGGAATAGCACACAAACGTCTTACATTTGTCTACTTGTAGCACATAAATTTTCATAGTGCGTATCGAAATTTTTGGGACGTTAATATCTAAATAATAGTTCATGCACAATTTTGCTTGTTAAATACTCACTCCTTCATTAAAGTTACCTGTCAATTAATGAAGTACTTTACTGGAATGTGCTGTTAATATACGGAAACACTTTCCGTAATAGGGAATGTAGTGAACTAATCTCCGTAAATACAAAATGCAGAAACTTCTCAGTAAGCCGTGAACGCTCGCAAAGCAACATGAAATATTTGACAGTGTAATCATAAAACGAATTAGACCAAGATCGCCGTAGCTCGAAAGCCTTAACGTTTGTCCCGTAACTTTTATTCGTGTTCAGAGCTCTAATAGGGTCAACTTCTCTTTTATTAATTGTGTATGTTCAGTCAAGTAGCTACAGCACATAACAAATAATTTCAAAGACATCTGCGACAGGGTAAAGTATGTGAGAGAAACATTTTTTTTTTCCCCCGGTAGTACACACTATGCCTTGTGCGGCTCCCTCCGAAGATACGATAACGGGAAATCGATGTGTACAGAGCAAATAAGGAAAACGGCCAGGTGTCACTCAAGTTGAATGGGGGTTGAAAACCGCGGTTGAGACATGGCTACTGTTGGCAACTAGCATTGTTCCTCCCATATGATATTTATTTTAAATTTTGTCGATTACAATTTAGGCGGCCCGCCACGGTCGCGCCGTGCGTGGTGTATGTCTAGAGACCTGAAAAATTCGCGAGTTCAATGACCTGCACGCTAGACTCTGCAGTCGCATGTACAGATATGCCAATACTGCGCATTGGTTGCCTGCTATCACAGTGGAAGGCGAATATTGGGCCACCGTTCTACAGGAGGCGTCAAACGCAGTTTGGTCCAATGGCTAAAGCTGTATAAACTAAACATATGTGATATGTGTTTTGAACTCTAGCTTGTCCCAAAATGAATCCGCGAATTCTTCAGTTCTCTATGTGTGGCCAATAAATCGAATGTCACCCATACACCGAATGCGCTTTCGTCGTTAGTAACTGTTACGCACGGTTCATACACAGACTGTTCCAAAAATGTGTGCCCAAGTCTTACATTAATTCAGTCTTAAAATGAAACTGAAAGTTATAATCTTAGTGACGAAATTCCGTCCCATGACATTTCATTTGCAGTGTAACAGCATTGTACAGCAGAATATATTCAAATTAATCAATTTTGGCATTCAGTATCTTTTTTGTAGGGCTGAAATGAACAACTGAAAAAAGAATGTCGCAATTAAGTAGAAAATCAGACACCTTTAATATGATTGAATCAGTAAAAATATTTGAATGGGACTTGAACCCGGAACGCTTACGTAATATGTTAACGATACGATCGAACGACGTAAGTGCTACAAGCATAATAGTTGATTTACCAAATTACCCATCCATTATACGGTCTTAAGGAGGCGGTCGCATACCCAGTTTTTTTAATGTGTTGCAGGGTGTTTGAGAAAAGCTCTCTTTGACGAAACTGTAAACGTGTTCCCAATACGTTTTACGTCGGAAAATAAAGCACGTTCATGACGATAACAGAATGGTACTTTGAAACACAGGAAATATTATTTTCACGCCCTCCAACATAGCTAATAGCCGCTTTTTTAAGCTACTACATTACGTCATAAACGAACTGGATGCATGGGAAACTACGATAGAGGCATGTTACAGAGTCGCGTCCAATTAAATTGCAGGCTCACTCACCGCTTAAAGTCACTTTAGGCGACGGAAAGACTGCACGCTAGTTGAGCGCCTTGTGCGTGGAGGCGATACTCCCTTACATACTGAAGGACGGAACTTGTCAGCAAAATGTGCAACTCCAAAATTCACGTGCAAGCTGTGCACATTAATTTTGGGCCATGCTATAAAGCTGAGGATATATCAACATAATTTCACAAGGAGATCTCATATTAACATGATGATGTAGGCGATGCATGACAGGCTATACTACGTTCCTCTGAAGGGTCTACTGTTTAAAATAAACATATTTTTTGAAACTGCATTAATTTTTCACGATTTTTAATTTACGAAACTGCGGCTTGTAAAAATTTACACCCACCACCGAACATGGCGTTTACCATTGCAATCCACACGTAATAAAATTTGGGATCGTAGCATGAAATCATACTGCATTTATATCGCCCAATGCTTTTTTCCCCCCCCGCGGATAAAAGTCAACATAATTCCAAGAACGATCTCTGGCGGCACCTTTGCGATTGCATTGTTCACGTGTCACCATCCTGATATGGCAGTGACGGGACAAGGCATTGCTAAAAGCCAACGTGAGGTGTTTTTTTTTTTTTTTTTTTTTTGCACAGCGTTCACTCCGCTGCGCAGATGTCGCGAGCTGTCAATGAGATGCAGGCCTTGATAAATTGCGCAGCGGAAAAAGGTGCCGTCCGATATCTTTCTCCGAATGCACACGTCGATACGAATAACGAAAGATAACAATAATAATAAACTTCTCTTCGTGTTTGGACAGTTGTCCGTCCCGACTTCGTGCTTCTACCCATCTCAAGGTCTTCTGGTTCCGTCCCGCCTCTAAGAGATTTTGGGGAGGGAGTTCAATTGTATTCAATTTGAAGTACGCTTTTTACTAAGAATACTAACTTGTATACTTCATCCGAACTACAGGAGATTGAGTTAAAGTCTTAAATTCAGAATTATTTAATTAGTTAATATTTAGGTAGAATACTCCAAATGGACTACATACAACTATGCACAACCCTTAATCCAGTTCATTGGCTGTTTAGTTATTCTCGTCTCACCCCCCCCCCTTTTTCCCACACCCCCTTATTCTCACTTTGTGTTTATTTTCTATTTTCTTTCTGTTAGTGAAACTCATTTCTTACAGGGGCCGCGGTGACTGAACGGTTAGCTCGCTCGCCTCCCACCAAGGCGAACCGGATTCAATCCCCACCAAGTCACCGGATCTTCGCAAGTGGGAATCGTGCCGGACGATGCCGTTGGTCAGCGGGTTTTCTCGGGGATCTCCCGTTTCCCACGCCCCTTCATTCCGGCGCCGCTCCATATTCCCTTATCGGCCCTCAATACATCGCTGTTAAGAGCCGCCCAAATCTCTTTACTCACTTACTTTACTTATTATTGGCATTGCCCAGACTCTACATGCCTCCTTTTACAGCTCTTGAAAAATTAATTTGAGAAGATAATATGTTTTAGTTTTATTTATCCCAGAGATACTCGAACTGCAAGTTGTTACCAGTTTATGGGATCCAACTGAAAACTCTGAAAGCTACTTTGCTGGGATCTCTGGAATTCTACTCATTTTATTGACCTAACTTGAATGATTTAACAGTGATTTTTAAAGTTTTATAGTCAATTATAAATTATACAGTGTCCAGAAAACCATTTATTAGCTTAATTATAATACATTCTTCAATGAGCTCACTCTGCTTTTCCGGCAGATCCCGCAAGTATACGTACTCGACAACACGCGCGGGTTTTTTGGTGCCTGCTTATTCAGTTTCTGATAAATCCGTGTTGCTCTTGAATGTGCAGTGTGCGTGACTGGGCCAGCCATATTATGTATGTTGATTGGTGGGTGACCTAGCCCCGTATCGTAAACGCACTATGCCGGGTTTACGTTTATTTCACGTTTCACGTAATACGATACAAATAACACGATCAAGTAAGCCGGCTATACCGTAACAATGTGTTTCAACAAGACCTATCACGTTCGTTTCACGTAACTTAATCCGCACTATCTCGGAAAAATAAGCTTGATGCGTGATACGTGACTGTGTGCTACGGGATCTTGCGAGCCTATTGCAACAGTGACGAAGTTGTGTTGCCTTTGTTTTCATGTATTTTTTTTTGTATTTAGTGCGTATATCGCATTTTTCTCCCGGAATGGTAGGCGAAAGGATATATATATATATATATATATATATATATATATATATATATATATATATATATATATATATATATATATATATATATATATATATATATATATATATATATATATATACACACACACACGATGTTGCAAAATCCCATGTCAATACTTCCTGAGTGACATTCCTCCATTCCTCACATCTGGATAAATTAAACATTTTTATATTAACATAGGTCCTGCAAATGATTCGTTTCGTCACTACAGCCCGCAATCCATAACGTACAGTGTATGACCCGCGGACTGGATTATGTTACTGTGGAATGCCATCGCAGCTGTAATTGGCAGCCCCCACACCAGCCCCCGAGGAGCCTTCATTTGAATCCACCAGACTTTTATTTGTGTAAAGGCACTTGTGTACGCAACCCCAGTGGACGATGCGGGCACCCTCCGTAAACGTATCGTGGCGGTTTGCAAACTAAATCAGGAAGTTTCCAGGGATTCATCAACACACCCGGGTGACCGTGCAACGGCGGGTTGATGCACGTGTTCGTGCTGATGGAGGGCATTTTGAATATTTCCTTTAGTGCCGACTATAAGCTCATACATGTGTAACAAATTCCTGTGCAGTTCCTACTGTTCTAGGTGCAGTGTCGTAGTGTGAGGTGTACTATGCCATACAAACGAACGCTGCGATGGCATTCCTTAGTAACATGATCCAGACCACGGGCCATACACCGTAAGTTAAGTATTACGGGCTGTACGGAAGAAACGAAGCATTTGCGGACCTTAGTTCACGTAACATTTTTCCATCCGCCAGATGTGAGGAATTCCCGAAGTATTGACAAGTAATTTTGCAACATATTGCGTGTATGTGTGTGTGTATGTGTGTATATATATATATATATATATATATATATATATATATATATATATATATATATATATATATATAAACACATACACACACACCACAAAATCATTAATAATAACTTGCCGCCTTTAAACGAAAGATCTACATACCTATAAAGGATTATTTAATTTGTAACATCGGAAATATTTAGAGTTTATCTATTGCAGGAATTTTCAAATTATGTTACACAAAAGTATTACTATGATTATACATAGTGCATGCAGTTTACCACCAAGTATATGCTGTTCACGGTTTTATGACATTTTTCATACTTTAACCGCCTTTTTAAATAAATATTGTCATGTAAGTAATAACCACATAAACACAGTGCGAATATTTCGCCGCGCTCGAATGTGAACGTCTAAGGCTAAAATAAAATATATTTCTTCACTGTTATTCCTAGGAAGAGGGCTTTCAAAGCACTCGCTTTGCCATGAATAGCCTATGCCTAAAGAAATATAATTAAAATTTCTCTGTATCACTTTATACGAAGCCATTAAATTTGTAAAAATAATCAATGTCGTTGCGAAATGAGTTAACTAATTATTTAAAAAATTTGTAGAATTATTAATATTTTCATTATATACAATCAGAGTAATTATAATGTTCATGCATGATGAAGGGTATATTGTTAGGCACGCAGCCTCTGGCGTGTGGCGCTGTGAGGAAGGGGGGCCTGACCCACCTCACCCTCCTCATTTTCCAGGCGGCCTGCTCCGGGCAGCTGGCAGCCGGGGAATGACTAACAGCTGACCTGCCGTGTTTAGGGGATGCGCAAGAATATTCCAGGAACTAGGACGCTCGGCGCAATGCGACATTAAGAGAGATTTCTGGGCGTTGGCCTGCGACCCTATAAATATAGCAGCGGCCCCAGGGTCGCGAGCCTTTTTTTGTGGAAGCCATTTGGCTGAGTGAGGTAGTCGAGTGCCGCGTCGTTCGACGGACGGTAGACGGCGAGGCGAGGTGTTTGGTGTGAACGGACGAGAGGGCGTGAAACCCGACGAGTGAAGTCTACTGTCCGCGAGGGCGCTCTGAGAACTCTAGAACACTGCGGACTGGCAGGGCATGGACTAAACTGAGGTGGGACTACATGAACATGCGATACTGACTTTATTGTAAATATTGGAACTGTCAAATATGGACATATATAGGATGTTCACGATAAAGTGAGCACTTTTAAGGCCCCACCCAACAGGCATTATCCAATAATAAATATATCTTATTGCAGCATCAGGCATTAAATTTTGATGGCAGTGAAATGTATACACTGTGTTTATTGGTCAGATTGCAATGCTTATATTAAAAAGCAGCAGGAAGATGGAAATTGGATGAAAGGAAGAATTTAGAAAGGCCTTAAATAAAAAATGCTCACTTTGTCGTGAACAGCCTATATAGAGACCTGCAAAATTCGCATTATTATTTGGGGACACGTTAAACTTGAAACACATGCACCTTAGCAATAAGTTTGTCATTGGAGCATACTTCATGCGAGTCGCCCTGGGTAACTCTGCGCCAATAGATGAGCGCATCACAATTGTGAGCCCACAATCACTATCAGTCCAGTCAGAACGGGCGTGGCTTCACAACTGTGCAGCAGCCAATGGAGAAACGCCGCCGACCTCCAGTGAATATAATACTATGAATATCATCTTGATGCCAAATAATAACGCGAATTTTACATGTCCGTAGACATATCTAGTTTAAAAAGTAATTCATTAGGTTTGATACACTGTCTATTATGACTTAAGTTTAGTTATTTAATTACATTAATTTCTTCGAGGTCATAGCAAATTGTACTGATTGAATTTATTGATCGTAAATAGGAAGAACTACAATTTACTGTGAGATGTTGGGTGAGAGAATTTTGCTTGTGGTGTAAATAAAATTAGGAAATTATAATTAATTATTTTATTCAATTAAGACCTCCATCCCTTACCGAACCTGGTTTAGTCCACTGACTTCGAGAAATTGTAACAATATTATTTCTTATTTCATATATGACATAAATTGTATTTTTCTGTTAAATGAGTTTGTATCTCAACAACTTCTTAATGCGTTCTACATGTTGTAGAGTCGGGTGCAGTGCAGCTCTGCTTGAAGACATTCTGCCTTATAGTATATTTAATCTATAAAATACAATACATCAGTTATAACAGATATGAATAAATACAGAGAGAAAATAAGTGTGTTAGTAATGCCTAATAAGAAATGGTTCTCATGCAAATATTATTAAACTATGTGCGCACAAATGTGGTGCGTTGGCTCTCTGGCGTTATTTCCTAAGCTTTGTTTGCATGAGGCGGAGGAATATCCTGAAAGAAGAACTCAAGCAGGGCGTCAGAAAAGTTGGGAGTAACCACGAACGGACTGTGAAGTCCTATCAGATGCAATAGCTGTCTTTAGAGCCTCAGGGCCGCGCCGCACGGACCAACCACCGCGTCGTTTCGCCCTACGTCACCGAGTTCCGTGAAGTAACGTGTTCTCGACGTGCATTTGTTTTTACGTCTTTTTTTTTCCCGGCGGTTCCCGTCTGGCGGGAAATGTCGGACTATGGCCAGTGCTGTCGCCCACCAAGTGCGTGCGGGCGACAGCTGATTTGCCGGTTTTTTTTTTTTTTTATCCGTGGCTGCTTCACGATTTACTCAATATTAGAACATTATAAATCCTGTAGGATGTACAAACATTGATGTTTCGTTTCGTCAAGTCAGATGTGGTATTCTGTACAGTGTGCATTTACATCCCGTACTTTCTCTTGGACCGTGATAAGGATAACAGTGGCACGCGCTACAAGTGCGCCATCGCCACTACGCGCAGGGATCCGAGCTGGCGTGCAGTGTTCTCCTAGTGCTGCGTGTAAGTATGGCACTTTCAGCGGTGACCCTAAAGTTCAATACTGGCTTTTATCGTAGTTTGGTTCGTGTCCGGCTAGTGTGTTTTAAGATACGGCAGTCCGAAAAAGCCGTTTTTGACTATAAAAACCATAAAAACTACTCAAAGAGACCTGCACTGAACCGTCCTACAGACTTAACACCAATGAAATAGTAGGGTCACCGCTGGAAATCCCATACGTACAAGCAGTGCGACTAAAGGTTTTTCACAGTACAATGAGCTCCTTTGAAAGCCCTCTCATTTGGAATAATAGTCAATAAATGAATTTTACTTTAACCCTAATCGATAATTCCCGAGTGCTGTGGAATATACACACCGTGTTTATTACTTACATAGCAATATTTATTTTAAAAGGTGGTTAAAGGATTAAAAAAATGGCTTAAAGGAAAAAGTAACTAGAGCCTCAAAAATGCTCATTTTACCTTGAACAGCGCATCGCACACTGCGCGCCCGTTCAGAGCTTTGAGTTCAGAGGCGATGGCGCACTTGATGTGCATGGCAGTGTCGCCCTTATCGCTCCCGCGCTTCTGGGTCTCAGAAACGGAAAAGCTCTCCAGGTAGGCAGGAGCCTTAATTAGTGCGTTACACGCCAAAAATTCCTTCTGTTGCAGAAGATGAAATGAAAAATTAATGCGAACGTCAAAGGGGTTAAAGTGTAATGTTGGAGTAGTTCATTCTTGTTTTGTATCCATGCCTGACATTTACTGCTTTGTTCGTCGAAGGCACTGACGCAGTAGGGCGATGGGCGACACTGGCACGCACATCAAACGTCTCTTCAGTTCTATGCAAAATGCACTAAATTGGCGTGCACAATTTTCGTCGTGCTGCACGCAACCACGAGACTGAGGGGTATCTTACCCCTTACCGGCACAAAAGTCAAGTTAATTATGTCACAGTACTTGTGTACTGTTCCTGTACGCCATTTTTTTTCTTCAAAATAATTTTCGTGGCAAAATTATTGTGCCTACATTTTGTATTTTTGTTTCCACGCACTTCTTTTGCAGACAAAAATCACTCATGGAAACGTTTATTCCCACTATGCATTCACACACATTAAAAATAATTTTCTTTTACACTGGAAACGATTAACAGATTGAGGTCTGCACACATTTTTCACTTATGACAAATTAGAAGTGAGTCACCTATATCCGCTACTGTAATAACCATACCACACCGACACTACCCTGTACTTTACAGCGTTCATTATTGATCGGACATCAACCAATGGAAAGACGAGCTGATATTGAGCCAATCAAATGTCCTTAATCGTATATAAGGATTTCCAATCAGTCATGTCCATTTGAGTGCCTGTAAAAAAGTTCTATCGTTAGCAATGTCATTGCTACTGCGCTATCGTGTTCTTGTGTGGTCATGCTAAACACTAGTAGAACAAAGACTGCATATCCATGCGAGTTTTGTTCTGAACAACAAAGAAATGCTCAAATTATCTTTCAGCGTGGTTGAAAGCCACGCTATAAGGCATTACACAACGTGTTCCCAGTATGTTCATCCACGAAACGAGCATATAGTTCCGACTACTCAGAAACGTGATTTTCTTAACAACACTCAAGCTCACCGACACGGTCTAACTAGCAAAGAGCAAAGACTGGACAGAACTTTGTGACAGATATTCCACCAAACTAAGAGCATCTGTTTTTAGCAGAAAGACACCCCCCCCCCCCCCCCCGACTAGTCCTATAGGCTGTTCACAGTAAAGTGAGCACTTCTGAGGCCCTAGTCACTATTTCCTTTCAGCCATGTTCTATTCTTTAACCACCTTTTTAAAATAAATGGTTCCATGTAAGTAATAAAAACAGTATATGACACCGCACTCGGAAGTAAACGCCTAAAGCAAAAATAAAATATATTTATTGACTATTATTCCAAACGAGAGGGCTTTCAAAAGTGCTCACTTTACCGTGGATATCCTATTCACAAAAACACATTTTGTCGAGACTCAGTTTTGTGATTAAACGATTTCAACTGTCACGCGTCATAATTGTCTGCCAGTGAATCAGGAACAATAACCAAATGAAAGAAATGTACACGTAGGGTGTTGAATTCTAGATTGCATGTAAATATTTTCGCAAAAAAAAATAAAGTAGGTGGGCTTACCAATAACTAAGGGCTGGGAAAGTTCGCGAATTCATTTTAGGACAAGCTAGACCTCATATGCATGTGTATTTCTGCTGTGTTCACAATTAGATAAGGGTTTAGGCTATTAGACACGCCCAGGTTAAGCGTGTGTCAATAACAGACACGGCAATAAAAGGAACACCGACACTGACGCCCTTATCGCTCCCTCATCTTATGCCTCAACGCGGAATATATCTTCACTTGGGAAGTTTGGGGGTAATAAATTAACGCCATACACGCCAAATGAAGTATACAAGTTTCCGTAAAGCCACCATAGGACGTCAACAAATTACAATGCTAGATACATGCTAGACGAAAGATTTTGGCAGACACACGAGGTGGCGCAATTCTGTTGACCTATTCCTAATGCCGTAAATCTGTAACTCTCGCTGAAGCGTAAGACATTGCGTTTAACGGAATATGTAGAAAGAAGAAAACCTGATCACATAAAAGCATGGATAACAACATTTACCTTCAATGCAACTACTAAGAATAAAAACAGGGAGGAAATAGGCGTATTGGCAATGTCTAGTAAGAAGTGGTTCTTGTGCGAAATATTATTACACTGAATGTGCATAAATGCGGTGCGTTGTCCCTTTGGTGTAATTGTCTAGACTCGGTTAAGCTTTGATTGCTGGAAGCGAAGGAATATCCTGGAAGTAGAACTTCGGCAGGGCTTCTGAAGCGATGCAAGTAACCCTGAATGGAATACATTTCGCTATTGCCTGCTGCCCCAATATGTATTGGCTATTCACGGTACTTTTGAAAGCCCTCTCATTTGGAATAATAGTCAATAAATATAATTAATTTTAATCTTAAACGTTAACATCCGGGTGTTGTGGAATATACACACTGTGTTTATTACTTACGTGGCAATATTTATTTAAAAAGGTAGTTAAAGGCTAAGAAATAGCTGAAAGAAAAAAGTAACTAGGGCCTCAAAAGTGCTCACTTTACCGCGAACCACCTATATACATTTTTATCCTACGCCTGTTGTCCGTGATTCGGTTGTCGTTTACTTGCAGGTCTGCCATCCAGGGCGTGTCTAATAAACGCTGGGCCAATCGTACGAGCAGCTCAAATGTACACGTGTTTGAATTACAGCTCGTCAGCAAATGAAGTCGCCGAATTCCCCCATGCATAATTATTGGAGCCACGAGTATTTCGCTGTGATTGGACGACAGTTCTTTAGACACGCCCCGTTTAACTGCGAGCCCGTAATAAGCAGGAAGCAGTAGTGTGAGTGAGTGTTTAAACGGTACTACACAGAGGCCTCACTCGACCACAGCAACCAATAAGCAAACGATAACATCTCGAGTATATAGAGGGCTGTTCAGCCTAGCGTGTTGCCAACTCAATCCGCGAAATACTAGGGGCTCTAGACTAATATTATGGTATCCTTTTGGCGACAATCGTCAAGAATTTGCCAGCGGAGATAGCGGCAGACTTACCGCGGAAGAAGGGAGGACGGAACGCTCGCACGAAGGCACCATGGACGAATCGTCGCGATCACGGGCAGTAGTAACGAACACACCACGACACACCGGATGGCAGGCACTCTGCGCGACCGCACGTGGACACGGCGACGAGCTTGACTCACGACTGGTTACGACGTCGTCCATGTGCGGCGCGGCACCAAGAGGCGCAGATAACGCCGAGGTGGAGTGGGCGTGGCCCCAGCAGTTACGGACAGCGCACAGATAAACCCGCTCGTCGGAATCCGTCAATGGCGTCAACGCTCGCGCGAAGACGACGCCAGACCAGCGATGACCCCGCTCCGTAGACTAAATAAAGATGACGTCCACCGATTCTTCGTCTACTGCGAATGTACACAAAGGTGACCTACCCCTAACCAGCAGATCTGTCAAAGACACTTGGTGAACACTGATGAACGTGTTAGTTTATATCTTAATTTTCAAAAGACAAAATACTGTTAAAGGCTGTTCACGATAAAGCAAGCACTTTTGAAATCAACCTTAGAAATAGTTGGCATGCATTTTGATCTTCGCCGGGGGGGGGGGGGGTGTATCTGGTAGCACTGCACAGCGTTGATATGTACACAGATACGAAATGACGTGCTGTTTCCTCTGATGAGGGCGCGCCCATTCTCTTATCGGCTGCGCGAGGTTGTGGGAGCAGGTCTTACCTGATTGACTACTGTGTATTGCGAAAGGATCTCTATTGGCCTGTCTGCCTGATAGCAAGTGCGTCGCCAGGCGCTGATTGGCGAACGGCCTTCCAACATGTCGCTGAGAAATGACGTCATTTTCGCTGGCGTGTGCGACTGGTGTTAGCGAAACAAGCAGCTGTGAAGAGATTTAGGCGGCTCTTAACTTCGAGGTCTTCAGAGCCGATGTGGGTGATTAAGGTGGGTATGGAGCAGCCGCGAAATGGAGGAGCGGGGGAAACCCGCCGACCAGCGGACCCGTCCGGCACGATTCCCGCTTGCGAAAATCCGGGAGTGAACCGGTCGGGGATTGAACACGGTTCGCATTGGTGGGAGGCGAGCAGTCTAACCGCTCAGACACTGTGGCCCCCACCTTCAAGTAGCAGCACCAGAATACGCCAAGAGATGAACCGTCCGAATAGCCACGGCCTTAGGCCGGGAACACACGGCACTGGAAAACTCCTGGTGCCCGTCCGGGCCCATTTTTAGTCTTGCACCGTGTCGGGCCCGGCTCATGCACGTGTGTGCTGCCCATTTCCTCTCCATGTATCATCATCGACCCGTGGAGCTTGCCGTGTGTTCCCGGCCTTAGTCAGTGTTCCAAATAACCAGCATCTGCACTCTCACTCGCATTTGCACTTCCACAATTCCCTGCATACTCTTCATTTGGAACAGACTCGCACTCGCTATTTACAAGTCTTATTATTTATTGTGTGTTGTTTATTACTTTCGTTCAATTGAAGTAAACAAATCATCTTAATCATTATAATTGTGGCTACTATTACTTTTTACACCATTTAAATAACACTTCTATTGCGATGCATATTGAACATGATATACATTAGCAAAATCATATATTATGAAGAAATATTTTATTTGCCATTGCAAACATTTCCTTACAGTGGAAAATGGTTTATTAGTTCGGCATCGTGTGGATGACGACAGTGTTCAAAAGTAAATAAACAACCAATATCCCGAGAGCGTGCATTAACACACACTCGTGTTCTCGCTCTCGTTCCCTCGCACTCTGCCATATGGAATAGCACTCTCTGACGTCACTTCCGAGTGAGAGTGCGCGAGTATAAATATTCTTACTATTTGCAACATGGCCTTTAGTACAGGCTATTCACGCTAAAGTGGGCGCATTTTAAAGTCCTCCCAACAGGCATTAACTACTAATAAATATATCTTACTGCAACCTTAAGCGTTAACTTTTGAGAGTGGTGAAATATATACACTGTTTATTGTCCACATAGCAATATTTATACTAAAATGCAGCAGGAAAAACTTCGAAGGGCCTTAAAAGAAGCTCACTTTACCGTGAACAGACTATAGCAGTATGTGGGACACGCTCGCATCGCCGTCGACATTAGGATCTTCACAAAGGCGACAGGTACATCGTACCTATGAAGAAAGACGGACTTCTCGGAAAGTGTGCTCGCTTTACCTTGAACAGACTATAGCAGTATGTGGGACACGCTCGCATCGCCGTCGACATTAGGATCTTCACAAAGGCGACAGGCACATCATACCTATGAAGAAAGACGGACTTCTCGGAAAGTGTGCTCGCTTTACCGTGAACAGACTATAGCAGTATGTGGGACACGCTCGCATCGCCGTCGACATTAGGATCTTCACAAAGGCGATAGGCACATCGTACCTATGAAGAAAGACGGACTTCTCGGAAAGTGTGCTCGCTTTACCGTGAACAGACTATAGCAGTATGTGGGACACGCTTGCATCGCCGTCGACATTAGGATCTTCACAAAGGCGACAGGCACATCGTACCTATGAAGAAAGACGGACTTCTCGGAAAGTGTGCTCGCTTTACCGTGAACAGACTATAGCAGTATGTGGGACACGCTCGCATCCCCGTCGACATTAGGATCTTCACAAAGGCGACAGGCACATCGTACCTATGAAGAAAGACGGACTTCTCGGAAAGTGTGCTCGCTTTACCGTGAACAGACTATAGCAGTATGTGGGACACGCTCGCATCGCCGTCGACATTAGGATCTTCACAAAGGCGACAGCCACATCGCACCTATGAAGAAAGACGGACTTCTCGGAAAGTGTGCTCGGACATGCAGTTGCGACAGACGCTAGACAACGACTCGGCGCGAGGACGACGCGGGGGCTAATTAGCGACGCTGCACCTCGCCTCGCGGTAATTAAGGCGCGAGCGTCGCGTTGCCGAGAATGTCGGCGCTGACGCCGCCCAGGCGTTAACGAGCGCGCTGCCAGACGAGAATTAATTACGTCACCTGCCGCCCGTCCGGCCGTGCGACTTACCGTGAAACCGTATATACGCTATTCACGATAAAGTGAGCACTTTTGAATCCCTGCTTACGATCTACTTGTATGCATATTGTGTATTCTTCCGCCTTATGTAAAATTGACATTCCCATGGGTCTCATCACTTTATTCGTGCGTCGGACAAGTGAAACTGTGAAATTATTATAAAAGTTAAGATTTTACAAACATGCTCATTTTTTACACTTCGATGCATTAAAAACAAGAAATAATATAAGTTACCACAAATCGCAACCTAACACTTTTTATTCGACGTTAAGATATGGAACTACTTCCCCTTCATCGTTACCAACTTTACTGGGAAAATTCACTCACTGCGCCCGTTAAAACATACGCAAGTAGGAGCAGTAACTTTTTTCTAAGGTTGATTTCAAAAGTACTCACTTTACCGTGCACAGCCTTTACCTAGATATTCCTTTTTAAAGGCTGTTCACGATAAAGTGAAAACTTTTGAATCAACCTTAGGAAAAAAGTCACTGCTCCTACCTGAATATATTTTAACGGGCGTACTGGGTGACATACGTCCAGTAAAGTTGGTAACGATGGAGGGGAAAGTAGTTCCATATCTTAACATGGAATAAAAAGTGTCAGCTAACCATTTGTGATAACGTAGATTATTTATTCCGCTTTCTTTATTTTTTAATGCACCAAAGTGTAAAAATGAGTAAATTTTTTAAAATAATTTAGTTTTCTAATAATTTCATCGTTTTACATGACCGCCACATGAATGTTAAGTTTACCTATGTTGGAATAATACACAACGTGTGTTCAAATAGATCTTAAGCAGGGCTTTCAAAAGTGATAATTTTACCGTGAACAGTCTATAGTCATTATTTCCCCAAGCTGTTGTCAGATATGTAATAGTTTTAGGGATCAGTGTTGAAATTATCCCTGCGCCATGCCGTAGTCATAAAAAAAAATTTCTAGCTTTCTTTTTTTATGCATTGAAGCATAAAATTTGCAGACTTGTAAAATATTTCTTTTTAATTTAATTTCACAGTTTCACTTGACCAAAGCCTTAATAAAGTGATGAGGTCCATGACAGTGTTAATTCTACATATTGAGCTAGAATATACAACGTGCATACAATTAGATACTAAGCAGGGTTTTAAAAGTGCTAATTTACCGCGAGTAGCCTACAATGTGATGTATCCTAAGCTAATATAACAATCCATAATAATAATCTAATTACACATATTTAGGAAACAACCAAGCATGTAATACATGGGGTGATTTTTCATAGGTTTGATTCCAAAAGTGTGAATAAACCGCTAAATAGACTGTAGCAGCACTACAACGTTGAACATTTAAATACGCGCTTGAAAGTTTAAACCAGTGGCGACTGGTAACCCATAAACTGAAAATGAGGGAAATGAGGTTCACGGAAAATTAATGCTTTGAAAAGAAAATAACTTCCTATAAACACACAGTATATAAGTACAGCTTCTTTCAGATTTTACGCACGTTTTTACATGTGAAGTTAATTTAACGCAATACACACGTCGGTAAAAAAACTAATGTGCGTTACCCCAAAAAACAAATGTAATAAAAAACGGGTTAAATCGTACTTTATTGGAAAATACAACGACTTTACAAAAGTTACCTTATCCGCCGTTTGAAGAAAAAAAAACGCTAACTTACAGCTGTAAATAACCATAGCGACTGCAAGAGAACACGAGAGAGTACAGAGTGCACAGCTGCGTACTACTGCTCTTTCGCGTTCTCTCCGACGACAAAATGAGACGAACCGCGAGAACGAGAACACGAGAGAGCGCTCTCTGGGCCAGCTGATGCCACGTCTCAACTCATAGAGTACTCTTTTTCGAGAGAACACTCTTTCACACAACCTGGCGAGAGCACTGCTTCGCGCTCTCTCATGCTCTCGCTCTGTGGAATTGAGATAACCACTCTCTCGTTTCTCTCCGACGTCAGCTGATGCCGAAAAGCGGGAAATCAAGTTAGGCTAACATCGTAATCATAGTTATTGTAAATAACATATATGTGTTCAAAATAATTCACAAATAATTATTACACTACCAGATTAATTATTAGCTCGTAACATACTATTATTATTTTTGTTTTACATATTACCGTCATGTTGCAGCAAAGTGATAAAAAAACGAGACTTTGTCAGATATCAGTATTTATATTTATATAAATGCGTGTTACGTAAGTTATTTCTTTGTTTAAAACAGTTGAATTTATTCACCTACAGGTAAAATGCGACGAGGTTTTGGCTTTGAAAGCTGCTATGAAGTACTCAAACACGGAAATAATGTAAACAATATGGTGCGTGGTCAGACAGTGCGAGAGAATGCCAGTGAGTACACAACTTCGTAGTCTCTCTATGCTCTCGCTCTTCCGCACTCTCTACGACGAATTGGGACTACCAGCGAGCGTTCTCTCTGACATCGTAATGACGTGGCTGCGAGAGCGAGAGCACGAGAGAGCGCTCTCCGGGCCAGCTAAGACACGGTCTCGGTTTTTCCCACCGAGCGAGGTAGCGCAATGCTACTCAAACTTGAATTCGGTTCGGGAGGACACGTGTTCGATTCCCGGTCCGGCCGTCTTAATTGCGGTTTTTCCATGGCATTCCGAATCACTCCAGGTGAACCACTGTTCCCGTTTCTCTCAGCAGCTTGCTCCGTCTCTAACGACATACGAGAAGTTAATGGAAAGGTGCACGAAAATCGTATATTTATATCATTTTTGTCACGATTTGTTTTACAAAGGATTTTTCGAACTATTTGATTCGACAAGACGTAAATAACCATCTGGAACCCCTTAATACATGATTGAAAATTCTCTGGGTTCGTTATTCTCAGAGTTCTGGTTGAAGATAAGTAAAAAAAAAAAAAAAATTCTTTTCTTCCATCAGCGCTCCTAGAATAATGAAGGCAGTAAAAATATAACACCTTAAAAAGATGTCGAAAATTATTATTTACGTCTTGTCGAACCAAACATTTCCATAAACCCTTTGGAAAACGACTTATATCGAAAATCGTGTAAATATGCCGTTTTCATGCACCATTCCCCTTATGCACAACACTGGTGGAAAGATACAAACTGAGCTGAGAAAATAAAACAGGATTTTCAAAAGTACTCATCTCAGCAAAAATTTTTAAGTTTCCCAGTGATGGGACATTCGTTATGCTGTTTCAGTTGGGACTAAATATATAAATAAATATGTTTTAGTAGTTCTCTAGTTGTCATATAGGTATCAATGTAAGCAGTTATGTCTATTCTAATTTGTAAAAAAAAACTTTGTAATATTTTTATATAGATCGTCTTTCAGGCAAAAAACAACAATCAATATTTTTTTGTCTATCCATAAATTTGGTTACTGAAACAAAAATTTGGTTGTTGAAAATGTCAGTCTGCGAAAATCGCTATAAGTAGTCCTATATTTCTAATATTTATTACTTTGCAAAACAGTGTTTTATACTATAGCGACAGTGCTGTAACTTTTCTATATAAAAAAAAAGGATTGATATATTAAAACTATATACATGCTATTCACGGTAAAGTGAGCACTTTCGAAAGTCCTTTCATTTGGAATGATAGACAGTAAATATATGTATTAAATTTTAACCTTGGGCGTTAACTCCAGAGTGCAGTGGAATATACACACTGTGTTTATTACTTACATGGCAATATTTATTTTCAAAGGTGATTACAGGATTTAAAAGATGGCCGAAGGAAGAAAGTAACTAGGTCCTCGAAAGTGCTCACTTTACAGTGAACAGCGTGTAGTCGCCGCTTAAAATTCTGAAGAAGCACGGGCTAAGTTTGTTTATGCTATTTTCCATGAGCGTCGCAATACTTCAAGGAGAGAATATCCACCATGTTGGCAACGTTGACTCGGCTCGGTCCCTCCAGACAACGAACGTCTGCTACGAGAGAAGGGTGTCGGATGTCGCTCTTCGCGGAGATAAGACCTCGTCTCTAGCTAACGGATTGCATCATGGCGCGGGTTCGACTGCTTCGGGGAAAGATATGAGTCGAGTTATCGATATAGAACTTCCTTCCCCTCTGCTATCGGATGTACCAGAGATAAAATTCTTGCGTGTAAACACATCCCTCCTCATGTCGGGGCATTCACAATTGTTCCAGTGAAAGTGCCTCTTTAGTAAACTTAACCGCAGAGAGGGATAATGACACCAGAAATGCTTTGTTACACCTATCAGCCGCAGTAGATTTAATTTGCTTGCACATAATAAAAAAAATTATCAATGACTGCAGATAATTAATTTTGTTGTATATTTTCATTTATAAAGGGATAAGATTTACTTCTCCCAGATGTATTTATATATTGATGTACTAAAACAGTGATGTCACCCGGATTATAATATGCATAGGTCTTCAAACTCAGCTTATTTTGAACACACCTGGAGCATTTAATTTTAAATTTATTTGACAGTTGGTAAACACCACGGGCGTAATTTCATTTGGGGTAGAGGGGGGTTGAGTGAGGTGTTAAAAGATTGTATTAATTCGGCTATCGTGGCAAGAATGTTCTGGCCATCGCCCTCACCTCATTCAGTGCGAAGATGTTCTGGGCCGCCAACTGAGCTATATAAGCCGTGGCATGTATTTGTGTCGAGGTTCTGGAATCTCGTACAATTAGCGTCAGGTGTGTGAAACCATTGGAGTGACGAGCTAAGACAGTGGCCATCTTCGGAAGTGTAGTGAAATCTAATTAATTTTATGTTTTGTGCGTACAATTAGTAAAATTATTTTGAAGTGATTAGTTACACAGCAGCTATTTTCGTTTTATTTCTAAAGCTGAGTTTTTATGTTATATATATATATATATATATATATATATATATATATATATATATATATATATATATATATATATATATATATATATATATATACATACATATTGAATTCGAGTGATATGAAAGAAGCACTTTTATAATAGAAAGAAAACGAAAATTTTTATTTGCTGAAATACTGTATCACTTACGGCATGTAAAACTACGCAGTATCAACAGAAATTCGCAAAGCTGAACCTTCGTCCTCATACGTATCCTAGAAGCCTCGTTGTTATAGGCTGTTCACGGTAAAGTGAGCATTTTTGAAAGCCCTAACATTTGGGATAGTAGTCAATAACTATATTTTATTTTAACTTTAGACGTAAATTTGTGTGTGCGGCGAAATATGCACACTGTGTCTATTACTTACATGACAATATTTATTTATAAAAGTGGTTATAGGTTAAACAATGACTGAAAGGAAAAAGTAACTAGGGCCTCAAAAGTGCTCACTTTACCGTGAACAGCCTATACCATTGAATATGAAAGGTATAGAAGTCGCCAAGCTAGGCTAATTTATCTGCACGGTTTCCAGCCAGTTGCTTGACCCGCCGCTGCGATCGCCACCATCGCTGAGAATTGACAGAGAGCACCACTAGCGGTAAGTCAGAGAACTCTTCAAGCCATCAACAGAGGCAAGTCACCGCCACCTTGTCGCCCACGCTATTCCTCGTCGAGATTTAGGCGGCTCTTAACAGCGAGGTCTTGAGAGCCGATTAGGGTGATCGAGATGAGTATGGAGTGGCGCCGGAATGAAAGGGGCAGGGGAAACGGGAGATTTCCGAAAAAAAAAATCCACCGACCAACGGCAACGGCACGATTCCCACATGCGAAAATCCGGTGACCCAGCCGAGAATTGAACCCGGTTCGCCTTTGTGGGAGGCGAGCAGGCTAACCGCTCAGCCACCGCAGCCCCTCCAATGGCTTAAGTTATATAAACGCATCTGTTTTGAATTCTAACTTGTCCTAAAATGAATTCGCGAATTCTTCAGGTCTTTACCTATAATTCGAAATTTTCAAAGTTTTCAATCTGAAAAGCAATAACATCCCCCCCCCCCCCCCCGCATTTTTATTCACGACACGAAGTTTTACGTGCATACGCGAAGCATTATAGCAGACAACGTTTTACGCTCACAACCACGTGAAAATGTAACGTGATGTCATCGCGCGGATGTTTCACTTCTGTACTCTTCAAGTATTCTGTGTTCGCACAGGGGGCGACATTCTAGCACGGAGCTGTAGCAGTATCGCCCTTCTCGGACAGCGCGCTCGAGATTCTATCTACACGACACGCCCGGTCACGAACGCCTAGGACGAACACCCTTCTACAATCAATTAACGAGCTCCGCGACACGGCTTACAGTGTACTGCTGGGGGCAACGGCCCCCAAGTATACATTTATGGCGCGCGTAAACGTGTCGCTGACGGGTGCGGGCGGGCAAGTTACCGTACGATCAATCAGTGAAATACTTTACCACTCTCTTGGCATACACTCCAGGGAAACGACCCTCTCGCATTTTGGTTTTATAAAATTTTTTCTGCCATGCCTACTATTTTGCTAGGTATCGTACTTTCACTACCGCGGTTAAGTGCCAAGTGTGTAACTAGCTGCTGGGAAGGGAAAGTGCTTACTTCGCACGGGAAACTACAGAGGTGATAACAGCAGAAAGCAATCAAACAATACCGACAGTAAAATTACTGTTACAAATTGCCTAGAGGGTACCCAAACTCGTGAATGATGGTGGCCTTAATAAATGTAAAAGAACAAATTACAATTTATTAATTTATATACAATCTTATAAAAATACACACAGCAAATACTTGCAAAATACAACTGCGTATCTCTACTAAAGGCTGTTTACGATAAAGTGGGCACTTTAGAAATTAACCATTAAAAAAGTCACTCCTGCATGCATATATTTCAACGGGCGCACTCCGCTCTCCTGATGGCCGCCCGCTTCACTAGCTGGTCAATGCTCCGTCGCTGTTAGGGCCTGTCTACATTTCGATGGTCCCAACCTGTGCCTTAGGACAAGTACGCGCTGATTGGTGCACGTGAGCCTCTGACGTCATGGCGCTGTCCCAAGTCAACATGTGTCCCAAGTTAAAGCAATCGGAAAACTGAACTTTTGTCTGAAGTTGTGTCCTAAGCTGATATAAAAAGAAGAAGACTTCACATACTTTCGCGCGCATTCGTGAAATGTTTACGTTATTAATGTAAACAATGGATGTGCAAGGTGGAATTTCTCAAAACAGATATGATGAAATGTTAATAAATAGTTAGGGATGTCTTCGTTCGTCTGAACAATTTTATTCGAAGGCTAAAACTTTCAAAACGTAAGTTTAAAAATAAAATTTGGATGTCAATTGGCGAACTTATTTAAAGTAAAACCGTTAAGGCGTTTACTATAAATAAATATTCAAATAAACCATTTCGTAAACTATAATAAACAATAATACAGCAAATTTAAACATCACTACGCAACGACAAATGATATGTCGAATTTAGTGCGATCTAATGTCAGATACTGAAAGCTCACTTCGGACAACATATTTGTAGATCATATTCGGACCACGTCAATATGACGTCACGTGACGCCGAGTTTCGGACACGGCCACGTCCACAGGAACGGCCGAATGTAGACACGGGCTTACAGAAGCACGTGGCCGCTTATAAAGTTGGGCTGGGCTCTCCTTACCACGAGTCGCGCGGAGGGAGGTGTTGACTAGAAAATTCACGCAATTTCCCACCCCCCCCCCCCAACCCCGCCACTACGTCATTCATTCCTCCAGACAAGTGCGTGCCGTCGGCTTCCTATCCTCCAGGTATAGGCTGTTTACGGTAAAATGAACACTTTTGAAAACCCTGCTTAAGATATGCTTGTATGCCCGTTGTTTATTATTCCGCCTTATGTAAAATTAACACTGCTATGGGCCTTATCGCTTTATTCATGCGTTGGTCAAATGAAACTGCGAAATTATTAGAAAAGTAAATATTTTACTAATGTACTCATTTTTACACATCGCTGCATTAATAAAACAGTAAGCGAAAGGAATAGTTTTACTTATTACGAATATTATTGTTTACTATTTATTTATTTATGTTATTTATTATTCGACGTTAAGATATGGAACTACTTTCTCTTCAACGTTGCCAACTTTACTGAGCGCATATCACTCAGTGCGACCGGTAAAATATATAAAGGCAGGGGCAGTGACTTTTTTCTAAGGTTAATTTCAAAAGTGTTGACTTCATCGTGAACAGCGCTTACTGGTGATGATATCCTGCGAGGACTGTGCTACGCACGCCCATCGCGGAAGAGAACGATGCGAAGGCAAAAAGACCGCACATAACTGTACGAAGCCATGTCCTGTGACGGAGTGTCGCAAGTTCGCGCTCGCACAACTTGGGAGAGAAATGCGGACACAGGATGTGATTAATGGTGCATTATTCCCAAATACTGCAATGCTGTGATCTCAAGTGCAGGCATTGTGTATACACCGGACCACCCGTTAGAAAATTGTTAAAGCTCACTAGTTCTCCCCTAAGGCTTACAACATTCAAGCACGAGATGAATGGATAAAAAATCACGATATTATCGTTTTATTTGTTGGTTTTATTGTAGAAAGTAGAGGGTGGCGTGCTCTAACGTCCTTGAAGTGAACTTGCAGACACATCTAAGATTGCTGTGGCCACACTGCAGGTTAAATTAATGTTCTGACTCCTGCGTGGCTTGAATGGTAAAGTGTGTTCACGATAAAGTGAGCACTTTAGAAATAGACCATAGAAAAAAGTCACTGCCCCTGCATGCATATATTTTAATGGGCGCACTGAGTGACATTCGACCAGTAAAGTTGGTAACGATGGATGGAAAGTAGTGCCATGTCTTAACGTCGAGTAAAAAGGGTTAGGTAACCGTTTGTAATAAATTAAAATTATTTCTTTCGCTTTCTGTTTTTTTTAATACATCTTAGAGTAAAAATGAGCATATTTGTAAAGTATTTACTTTCTTAATAATTTCACAGTTTCGTTTGACCGACGCATGAATAACGTGATGAGGCTCATGGTAATGTTAATTTTACATAAGGCAGAAGAATACACAACGTGTATAGAAGTAGATCTTAAGGAGGGCTTTCAAAAGTCCTCATTTTAGCGTAAACAGCCTATACCACCATTTACCAAAACAATGGCCAACTCTACGCATGCAAGTCTCAAGTCAAAGGAAGATATCACGCCCTACTCTGTCACAGGGCACCTTCCACACTGAGAAAAATGTTTTGTTGAATCAAACAAAGTTTGTTTGGCGCACGGCCAAATTAATTGTTTGTATAGAGGCAACGAAATATTTTGTTGTTCTAATTTGCTTGCCCCAAAACTAATGTTTCCTGGTGCAAATGAAAATTTGTTTGGATCTACGTGCATTTAACAGTTTCTGTTAGTATAATAAATTAAGCTCGACCGAGATTCTACTGTAGGTCGTTCGGGCTTCAGCTAAAGTCACTACTAATGAGATAAGAATGTTTTAAAATACATTTAGTGGAATACTGAACAACGTGCGCGAATAATTTTTCCAAGTTTTACAGCTTTACTGTTTAGTTTCCTATGTTGAACTTAATTTATTAGGATGTTTATACCATTACTAAACATCGATAAATGCCCTAACAAACATTGTTACTATGCTAATTGTCATAAAAAAATGCAAGCAATCACCCAAACTATACTTTCGAACGAAGGCAATCAAATGAGTGGCGAAAGAAATATATACAGATGATTCAACCAAATATGTTATTGACAGTCTAATTTTCTTTTTGTTTCTACACAGATGTTTTGTTCATTCCAGTGTTATTTTTTTGGATAAACAAAATTAATTGAGTTGCTTTTCAATTTTTCTTTACCCAACAAAATATTTTTAGAGGCAACTTGATATATTTTCGGCCCTAAACAAACAAATATTTTGTTTGCCCGAACAAATCTTATCCTTAGTGCATGCACCACAGCAGGAAAGAAACATGACATGATACGCTTTTGCGGGCGTTCTCCAGACAAACACGTCCAGGGGACTGAGACAATGTAACTGCAGACTCTCCAGGTCGGGTAATCTGTCATTACCGTTGCGTCCAGTATCTGTATCATCGGCAGCAGCAGCAGCGTCGACACGTCACGACCGATTCCTTCCCCATTTCATATATTCTGAGTAGCTTTTCCGTTTTTTAACAAAGTTACACGAAACCCTACGTACCACGCACTACAAGGACGAATTACGATCTTTTTCCATAAAAGGTACTGATATCGGTTTATTTTGACCACCACCTGCTATGATTTAGTACTTCAAATTTAATTTAATTACAAGTTTTGTATTCAGTATGTTATTATGTTATTTGCCCTTTCCGGTACCACCTATAAATCAGTGGCGTGTGGTGAACTGTTGCAAGGTAAGCTGACGTAAACTCTGTGATCTACCCTGTTGCTTGTTAGTTTACACTTCGCCAGTGAAACGTAGCTCGGCAGCTGACGTTACAGAACACGTGTAATGGGTCCCTCGCTGGTCGCTTGTGGGTGGCCGGAATGCATTCAGTTTTCCTTAGGCTGCACGGTGGTTACTGGCTCCTGCTGCGTGCACCGAGAATGTACAGCAGTGAGCAAGCACCAGCTTACCTTGCAACACTTCACACGCCACTACTATAAATAAAGACCTGAAAAATTCGCGCACTGATTTTGGGAAAAGTTAAGACTCAAACACTTGCACATTCTCAATTACAATTGGCCCACGATCTAACTGACACCGTCTGAAGAACTCTATGCAAAAAAAAAAGGCAACGAAATGTAGGCATAGTCCTCATCATTTTATAGGCTAGCGGTCAACGAGGTGTTCATATTTATCTATACAGGATGATTAGCAATTACCAACAAACTTCGGGAGGTGATTCTTCATGAAAACGTAAAAGGAAAACATATGTGACACTTTTATGCCTAAACTAAATATTAGGGGAGGTATAAGTCCATAAAAAACGATGTTTTAAACTGTATTTGTATAAAATATCGGTGACTAAGTAAAATACAATGACTACTCTCGGAACATTACTGTATGTTACCGGGACCTTCAACGTAAGAGCCGATATTTGGCACAAATACGGCTTAAAATCTAGGCTTTTTTTTTTTTTACGGCCCATTACTCCCTTAACATTTGGTTTAGGTATAACGTGCCACATATGTTTTCCTTTTACTTTTTCGTGAAGAATCGCCTCCCGAAGTTTGCCGGTCTAATTGAGAATCATCCTGTATTAACAAATGTGAAGTCTGATCTACAGGTAATTTCCGATCTCTGTCTACAAAACACTGTCTACTAGCACACCACGCGCATCTCAGTCGTAGGCTCCAGTTTCGTAACGTGCTGAAAGACTAAAGCCAGTACGGTTCCAATGACTCCATGGCCAGAGCAAAGAATTTGTAGGCAGTCGGCGTCTCTCGCCTAGTTGTAGGTGTTAAAAAGAGGGGGGGCGGGGAGGAAGTAGGAGAACGGGGCCGTGGAAGGGAGATGGCTAACAAGCGAAACAATTACCATGGCTGATTTGTGACTACAGCTTTCAGCACCGTGACCAGGAAATGACTCACTTCCCCGAGCTCAAAACACTCGCCAGGCACCCTCTCTCACCATTTTCCAGCTAGTAGGCGCTAAATGGTAAATCAGGACCAAATACTGACAACTACAGGCTCGCCACAGCTCACCTGGACAATGGGTGTATTGCTGTATACGTAACGAGAGCATAACTATAATCATTAAGGCCATTCAAGTGTTTAAAATTGTGTTCTACATATTTAAGATCTTTTATTTTGTTGATATGAAATAATAGTCTAAAAAAAAGTATCACATGAAGGAAAAGAGTTCCATATCTTAAAGTCGAATAATAAGTCTTAGGTAACCATTTTTGATAACTTAAATTATTTCCTCCGCTTTCAGTTTTTTTTTAATGCATTAGAGTGTAAAAATGAGCAGATTTGTATAGTATTTACTTACCTAATAATATCACAGTTTTACTTGACCGACGCATGAATAAAGTGATGAGGCCCATAGCAATGTTAATCCTACATAAGGCGGAAGAATACACAACGAGCACACAAGTAGTTCTTAAGCAGGGCTTTCAACAGTGTTCATTTTACCGTGAACAGCTTATAATTCCGATATCGGAAGTACCCCTATAGAAAATAAAATACCGAAATATAAAATTTTCTTATTGCCAATACCGCGCAATGATAGGAAATGTGCAAAATTGCAGTGGCGCTTGTATCGTGGTTACTGCTGCACATTTCTTGGACCAAGACACAGTTATGATCAGACAGTCGAAACATTGAACCCTCGGCATGGCCCGACTTACGTGCACAAAGCCATAACCTATAGTTAGTAATTACACGTCGACTAAATTCTAAGAACGTCCATGAATGACTTGGTTCGCACAAAAGGCAAGCCGTCCCCCCCCCCCCCCCATTTTTTTTCCACCACGCTCCCCCTACACAACATTTAACGCCCAGGATATAATGACAGTAACAAGCGTTTACGTGAAAGCACATAACGTCTCGCTACATAAAAATGTACTTTCAAACACCGTGTCGAAGTTGCCACTGCCAACATTACCCGCTTAAAATATTATCCCGAGTATTCTCGTTCATGTATGACAAATCGCAGAACAAGTGAAATCATTGGTCGGTGGTGTGCAAGTCGAGAAGCTAGCACCAATATACACATCGCCTTTCCCCGGGCAATGCTATTGGTTAATGCTCAGGCACCGACGATTTTATAATTGGTTGCTTCTAGTGACACTTTCTACTTAAACGCCTTACATAGGTTACAAAGACCAGCTATTACAACAAATTCGTAAGTACAGAACACACCAGAATTTCCTCTGTTGCAGTGTGTTTGAAATACGATTTGTTTTAAAACGAAGCTACTAAACGTTTCCCCAATCTGTTCACCATCGAAAAAAAAATATACCCCAGACGAGAACGGAATGATACATTCGAAATATCACGCATGCTATAAATATTATTTTGAAGCCCTCCGACATCGTTACTAACGGCATTTTGAGACTGATGTATCGTAAAACATACTACCCGGACACGGCAAAACTAGGCACGCCGAAACCATTTTTGGTTGAGTTGTGTGGGGAGGGGAATATGGAGGCAAGGTTTTGTACATAATTTAGCGCCCCTAATACTGTAAAACATGCCCTTCCATAAAATATTTTTGTAAATACAACTATGGATATATTAACACACGCGCGTTGCTTTCTGTTCACACATGACACAACATACTTATTTGTATAATAATAAACATTACGATGACGATTTTACTGAGGAAGATCGCAGTACGTGTCACGACAGTCACATTAGATACAGGTGTCAACGAGTTTCTTGCCTTGCCTGTGGATCAGAGGCGTGAAGTTGTGCTAAAGCAGAAGTTGTGTTTTAATTTGCTTGAGACCTCACCAGGTAAAGAAGCGTATTTCCAAACGAAGATGCATGAAGTGCCAGAAACGGCATCGTACCTTAACCCCCTCATCCAGTCGCAGTGTCCTCTATCTGGGACGTTTACACGTGAAGTAGCTATATTGGTCTGCACTGTAGACAGGAGAACACACTGTCCAATAAGGAAGGTTCCCTACGTGTGGGAGACCTCATTCACTGCTGAGACTATGTTCAATTTGTCCCCATATATAAGACAAAGTGTCGTCTGGATATAGTACAGTTCCAAACAGAAGATTTGTTTGTTGCAATGCCTAAAATTATATATTTAATTTTGACTGACACAGTTCAGAATTAATTTAATATAGTATTTTTATATATAGTATTTTTATTGATGATATTAATTTTTTTAGCCACTACACATAAAGTATGAATTTTTACCTACAGTGTTTTCTTGTGCCGCCCCCTTGTCTTTGACGCCAACTAGCGAGACTGGACGGGGGTCTTGCCCCCCCCCCCCCAGGTAAACTACGAAAGAATCCCGTGTTGGACTTTGCGACAGACTTCCCGTCAATAAAATTAAAGGGTTGCCGTTTAAAGTCCCATAAATACTCGCAACGCACAAAAACACTTCACGCCAGTTCAGAGCCTTGCGTGTAGCGGCGATGAGGCATTTGATGGGCGTGTCAGTGTCGCCCTTATCGCTTTTTTAGCTTCTGAGCCTGAGGCAGAAATAGCTCTCGAATTGGACCTATAGTATGATTCCGCACAGCTTCCTAAGAAACATTTACTTTCGGTTGGGCTGCCGCCTTGCAAGTGTGTTACCAGGCGCCATGCTCCTAGCCAGTAACGCCATTTCGCTGAGAGTGTGGTTGGAGTTCGCGTTAAAAAGTTCTGCAGTCTTAAATATTTTGTGGTTTTATGTATCTGTCTAATGCAGGATTTTTTCCTCGTCACTACGGTTCCTAAAAGATCCTCCTTGGAGACGAATGAGAATATTAAATGAATCACGAATTTGGCGAACTCCATATTAGAAGAGTGCAATAGTTTCTTTTTATAAAATCTGAAAATATGTAAAAAATAGTGTAATATGAAACAATTTGCAAGCGTCTCTTAACTGTTCTGACTGTTGAAGTATGGTAATAAGGCCTAATTATAAATTTTAATTTACGCCATAAAAAGGGCGGTTTTTATGTTCATCAAAACCGAAATTTGCAAGTTTAGTGTCCCCTATATTTTTTAAAACCATAAGATACATATCCTTGCAACCACAAACCGAAGATGACGTATTTTTGCATTGACTTGAACGTATATAGTTGCATTAAAACAAGGTCTAAGAATCTGCAACGTGATATCGAAACAATTTGTTAAAGAAGACTCCAAGCAGCGTGGTTTTAAAAGCTCTACCGGAAGTAAAAAAAGCCGTTCAGCGTTGTTCAGAAACTGGGTTGTACAGAGTTCGCTCTAATGCTCTGTACGCCATACTACCAAAAGGAGGCGTGCCAAACCGTAATCACTTTCTTCGACTATCCAAAAACAATATGGGGGCCTCGGTGGTGTAGAAGTCAGACTTTTACTTTCGTGGCCAACCAAATGCCAGACACGCAATCTTTTCCTTTTCGTTCCCGCTCCTATGCCCTTTCTGGGTAATGCAAGGGTTATTCGATATTTCCTTCGGCGTATCATTGTGTTATCTATCTTATAACTAGAGACCTGAAGAATTCACGGATTCATCTTGGGACGAGCTAGAGTTCAAAACACACGTGTTTATAGGCTGTTTACGTAAAATGAGCACTTTTCAAGGCCCTCCAAACAGGCATTAACCACTGATTAATATATCTCAATGCAATCTTAGGTGTTAACTTCTGAGAGTGGTGAAATGTATACACCGCGTTTACTGGTCACATTGAAACGTTTATATAAAAAAAAAACCAGCAGGAAAATAGAAATTGGGTGAAAGTAAAAATTTACGATGACTTTAAAAAGTGCTCACTTTACCGTGAACAGCCTATACATGACTTTATCCATTGGTCCACATGGTGTTTTGACACTTTCCGGAGAACGCTTGCCCAATCGTCGCCTTACACTGACAGCAGACAACCAATTTGCAGGTCATATCGGCATGTTTGTACATACGAATGTGCAGTCTAGTCTGCAGGTCATTGAACTCGCGAATTTTTCAGGCCTCTTCTTACAAATTTCCTTCCATTGGCTCTCTTCTCGGGCCACGCAACTTTAACTTTTTGTTTATATTACTTTGCATACCATCGCCTTTTGATTGATTATTGTTGTGTATAATTACAAACTATATTTTATTTTTACTGCCAAGCCGCTCGGAGGGTGAGTGTGGCGTGGTTGATCCTGTCATCCACCCTGGCTCTCCCAGCAACCTGGAGGATATTCTATCTCCCCCGCATATACCTTCTTTCAGTCTGGATTCTTGTCACTTAATTCTCGTATCTCCATGTTCTGTGACACACCGACGTTTCTGATATTGTTCGTCGGGTCGTCTTGTGCAGCCCTGTGTGTGGGGCGACATCTGGTTCCCTTGCCAGGAGACGATATTCGATGATTCGATGGACATGGACTGCCTGTGATTGTTTTTTTTTTTATTATAGAGTGTGTAACAACAATTTGAATATAAAATTGAAATATATGTGGTCTCTTTTATGAGTTGGTCTGTTGAGTTTTATTTCTTAATACCGAAGCAGTTATGAAGAATAAGTTTGTATTTTTTTTTTCTAATATCAAGAATTATGGTTCAGATCTGCTACGTACATTAAACACAAGATGTCTTAGAAAACTTGTAAGTGATTTAAATTTGTTTTGGTGGCTAGTTTCGATAAAGCGTATTTCACAATTCGAATTCCTACAAAATTATGTAAATACATAATCACTTCCAATACTGGTTCCAAATCTATCATTCCTACTCTGGCATTGTCATTCACGAACCTAACGCTAGTCGTGCAGCAGATTACAAATTCATCAAGTAGACTTACAAATTAAATAATTAATCAATATTCGTTACTTTGCGGGATCTTCGTGAGGTTGTACCGTCACAGTTCCATTACCAAGTCCGCATATTTCCAGTCTCTATTACCCTGGTTCCTCGCTTAGGTTATTGTTCCTCCGTTATGTTCCTTGTACGTTGCCAGGTCTGCATCATGTATTCTAACTTCTTCAGAATAGGGAGTAACTCATCAGTTGCCTTCTAGCGAATCCTTTGAAGTTCTACGTATTTTCTTTCGGATTACCCAGGCTGTGTAGTGGGTAGATGCCGCTGGTCGGCGGGTTTTCTCGGGGATCTCCCATTTCCCGCGCCCTTGCATTCCGGTACTGATCCATACTCCTTCATACTCATTAGATCTCAAGACCTCGATGTTCAGAGCCGTCAAAATCTCTTCACTCCACTCCGAAAACAATATGAAGTCAAGTGCTGGTCGCTCTGCATACTGTGCCAAAATTGCATATTTATTACTCTGATCTTGGTGAGTAACAAAGAGTAAATTGAAATATTGGTGCCAAATATAGGTAAAAAAAAACTAAGGAAGGTGTAAAGAACTGACAACCATAGCAGGAAATTGAGGCCTTCTGTTCGCGGATACACATAACCCATAAAAATTACCGGTTATGAAAACAGCTTTTCATATGCGAGATGGTTTAATGTTAGATCGTTATATAATTAGGTGAGTCACGAATAGAATCCACAGAGATGACTGAAGTGAATCACTGTTGCCATATGAGCTTATAAATTAAGATATGTTGTGTAGGTTGTCATTTAATGGTGAACAAGATATTGCGTTAAGTTTCAGAAATTATGTGATGATGGTGTAAATGAATTAAACTCAGTAACTACTGCTCGTTGCACACCATTTCTCCCATATTTTTTTTACTAAGATATTTCTGCATATTACCACACAGTAGATAAGTAAACATAACTGAAATGACATGGCGGTCCCTTTGATGAAGGCTTAACCATTCGCTGATTGAAGAGTTAAGCGAGGCTCTGTAAGTCGGGTTTGTGTGTGATTGGCTATTGTGTGCTGCGAAAGATTACTTATTCGGTAGGTTACCACGTGGCAAGTAAGTTACCAGATGCTAATTGGCAAACAGCATTTTGATGACCACTGATGCCATTTTGCTGGCGTACGCGACTGGTGTCCGCGGTAGAATGGGCTGTTTGGTTTTTGTACTTTAAAGTTTTATAACACAGCCCATGGCTTGCCACCACTGCTATAGCTATTTAACACTTTGTAGACTATGATTGAGTGTAGCTCGAGCAAAGCTAATTTGAAAATTTCTTTGTTGTTCAGAACAAAACTCGCATGGATTTACAGTTTTTGTTCTGCTAGTTTTAACATGACCACATAAGAACACGATAGCGCAGTAACTACGATATTGCTAACGATAAAATATCTTGTTTTTTTTTATAGGCACTCAAAGGGGCATGATTGATTGGGTCGATATCAGCTCGGCTCTCCACTGATTGATGACAGACCAATAATGAACGCTGTAAAGTGCGGTGTGGACCAATATGACGATGGCGAGTTCTAACACAAGACACCAACAGAACCGCTGTTCGCAGTAAATTACGCACTTCTGAAAGCCTTGCTTAACATATGCTTGTATGCATATTGTGTAGTCTCCCACCACTTATAATAAAATTAACACTGCAAAAAACCTCACCACTTTATTCATGCGTCGGCCAAATGAAACTGTGGAATTACTAGAAAAGCAAATATCTTACGAATTTGATCATTCTTAGACTTAGCATGAATAAACATGAAAGAAAGCAAAATAAATAAGTTCAGTATTCACAAAATTTCACCTAGCGCTTTTATTTGAACGCCAGGACATGGAACTACTTTCCCTCCGACGTTACCAACTTGACTGGGCGCAAGCTACACAGTGTACCCGTTAAAATAGCTTCAGGTAGAGGCAGTAACATTTTTCAAAGGTTGATTTCTATAGATTTTTTTTGGCAGGAGGCTGTGAACGGGCCAACAGCAGGGGATAAAGGGAGAGTGACATAGTTTCGAGCCAGCGGTTCGTGACGGTCGGTGAAATATTTGACAGAAACGCGTGTAGGCGCGGGCGAACACCACAGGTATTTTTTTCACCGCAGCTGGCAGCCGCGCAGGATAAATCACAGGTACAGAAGCCAAACTTGCCGCGTGCACAATCGAAAATTCTTGTACCTAATAATAGACAGATTTTTCGCGAATAAATCGGAGCACCCAGTAGACTTCAATTCTATGTATACACCTCCGCTGTTGTCATACTTCCATTGGCTGCTGATGTCGTTTCCGCATTCGACCGAGCCACTCAGGATTCCGTCACTCCGGCACTCCACCTTCGTGATTCGTGCACAAACGGTTACCACGGACCAGAACACGTTTCAGCCAATCAAAAAGGCTGGACGACCCCACAGTGTTTTGAAGTCTATCTTGTCTCGAAAATTTTTCGCGAAACCCCTGCCTATTTACTAGAGATAGGAAAAATTGGCGAAATCATTTCAGGACAAGATAGATTTAAAACGCGTGTAGACTGGAGTCGCCTTTGCAATGAAACAAGAAGCTAAACCTGTACTGCCAGGGGCGGGGTAACATTGGGGCAGCAGCCAGTGAACAACCATCTGAGGATCGACTGTACAAAGGAGTGCGGAGTCTTGCCTACCGGTCATTGAACTCGTAAAGTTTTCCTATCCCTTCCTATAACACAATCCTGCCTTGTTTACCTTAATCCACAAGGGTAATAAACTTTTGAAAAGAGTGTACCTATTCAAAATTCGTGTTCTTCACGGTCGTTCACTGTAAAAAAAGCTTTTTTTTGTAAAATTCCCTTACATGTATGGGAAGCTAATTACCACTACATGTACGGTAAAATTACCTCTTAAAAGTAGAGTAAATTTACATAACAAGTAAAGTACTATTCCCCGATCGCAAGGAAAAAATATTACCTGACAAAAGTTGGGGGAAATCCCATAGAAGGGAATATTTGCTATATTGTATAATAAAATGATATAAAAAATATTTCACGGAATTAATTTTTTTTACCTGTATAGGAACAAACCTGACAATAGCGGAAATTCATATCAGGGCAAGCTTGTTTTAAAATAAGTGCATATTTAGAAACATATGTAATAACAACAGTCCATAGGGCACACCCTGGGCAACACTGCGCCGCCAACAATCCCGCAAACAAACAAGCAACACTGTCTGTTCTAACAGGTCTGGAGTGGAGTGCTCACAGGAAGAACAGCAAATAAATAAATAGTTGAGGTTCGAGTTTGTTTAGGAATGTGGAGTATATACAGCAAAATTCTCCTACCTGATCGTTATGTCTGGCAACTTTCCACTGACTATTCACTACATCCGCATTCCTTATTGAATACTCCCGTCATGCACGGCCTCCATAAACACCTGAACCGATTACTTCGAAATTTTCGTCTGTGGGGTGTAAAGATCTTTGGCTACAGCACAGCGCTCGAAAAGTACGAACATCGCAGGAACATGTTTGTAGTGCACGTCATCGAATGAAATAGTAGCCAGGTGTGCTCGCAAGAGTATGTATTTCTATCAGACTTAAGAGTGAATGATGTGTGTGACAAACGGTGTTAACCACACAGAATACCTCCCATACTGACTACTCAACAAGCAGGTAGGTACCTCACTATAACACTGGTCGTATCTCAGCGAGACTTTGATTTCGGACTTATGATATCATTATCTTAATATCATGTATAGGCGTCCTCGCTGACTAGTGAACAATACAATGAGCTCTTCTGAAAGCCCTGCTTAAGAACTACTTGTATACACGTTGTGTATTCTTCCGCCTTTTGTATAATTTACATTGACATGGGCTTCATCACTTTATTCATGAATCAGTCAAATGAAACTGTAAAATTATTAAGAAAGTAAATACATTTCAAATCTGCTCATTTTTACACTTAGATGCGTAAAAAAAACAGAAAGCGAAAGAAATAATTTTAAGTTATCTTAAATGGTCACCTAACACTTTTTATTCGACGTTAAGACTTTCCATTCGTCGTTGCAACTTCACTGGGCGAATATCACTCAGTGCGCCCGTTATCGTGAACAGCCTTTAGTCGAAAAACAGTTATTTACTTTGAATGTGCTTAAATATACTTCATGTAATGTTTAACCTGCCGTAACACGTTATTTCAACAGTAGTTTACTTGTTTATTATGGGTGATACCTATTCAAGAAAATTACAAAAACTGGCTATAAGTCTGGGTCAAGGTACGCCAGTAAAGAAATTAAATATTACGCTTAGCTATCCATTCATTTTAAAATGCACACAGCATACATCGTTTTTGTTACCTCACTGTATCTCAAAGACATTTGCAGAAAACGTAATGATGTTATATGGAAGGCTGAGTGACGGAAGAAAGACAATATGATCTGGATTCCCAGTGAAACGGTCCCTAACATTTTTTTTCCTCTGATTTTTTCCAAACCATTATTTATTTGTAAAAAAAAAAAAAGTACAACACGCTACTAGAGATGAAATTCTGCTGCCGCGTGAGTGCGGCACGTCTGTGAGCAATCGATAGAAACACTGGAAAATCAAACACAATTTTTTTTTAGCCAACGTATCTTATAAAACTCTGTAGCGATCTAATCATTTTACTACTGGATGGTGCATTTTATTTTTCAAACATGGCACTTTGCCGACAAGTCATAAAGGTTCAGTCATAAAGTTTCAGAATTCTTGTCGGTCCTTGGAAACGAATATGAGAAACTTCATATATGCATGACAACTAATAATGCAAGAAAATATTCTGGCATTTGAGTAGTGTTGAAATCTAGGAAACAGTCAACATTTCAACACGATCAGCCACCAAACCACCGTCCCTATCGACCGTTGTCGTGCCTTTTGGAGTTATAGTCTGTCCACGGTTAAGTGAGAGCTTTTCACAACCCTGCTTAAGGGCGCCGCCTACCTGGCATTTGAAACGCGCCGCAGAGTGTTTGAAATCCGCGTTTTATTTACAAAACCATTAAACGTGTCCCCATTATACTAATGTACGAAAATAAAACACACTTCAGGCGAGGTACGTATAACACTCTGAATACATCATGTACATTATAAATGCTATTCCCGAGCCCTACAACATAGCTAAAAAATGCTTTTTTACATTGCTGTATCTCATAATATACTGGTTGGAAACATGCGAAACTATTATAGTGACCTGCATTAAACTTTGCTATAAACTTTCCACCGATAAAATGATATGGTCACCTCTCAAAGTCCCAGAAAACACTGCACGCAAGTTCAGCGCCTAGCGCGTAGGAGCGAAGGGGCACCAGACTCGAGTCTATGTCGTCCTCATGAGGACCCATATGTGTTACTGATATGCCAATTCGTTCTCTAACGTGTGTAAAGCGGAAAGAAAAAACTTTATTTGCCATAAATATATACATTACACTCGCAATACAACATCAGGACTTAGAACTATTATTATTATTTCGCATGTCAGTGTGTACGGTAGCAGAGGATACAGATAACGGGCAGTGATTTTTTTTTCAAATGTTGATTTCAAAAGTGCTCACTTTACCTATAACGACGTTCGGATTGCATTGGATTTAATGCCTGAAGGCTAATCAGGGGACGGCTTATAATTTACTTATGACCTAACTTGAACACCCATGCCTTACCTGGGCTTCGAACCTAGAACCTCCCGCACCACAGAAAGGCGACGGGAGGTCGGCAACGACATTTGCGTTGTTGCGGGCCCACAGCTGACAGGACGTGTCAGCAGTCGACTAGTGACACGTGGGTTGGCCCGAGCCAGCTGACGCGGCAAGGTCCCGCAGTCGGCTGACTTTGGAGCGTGCGACCAATAAAAGGCACCGGCATAATACCGACGTGGACACTTCTCCAAACGTAACACCACACAATACTTCGGAACAAAAAAAGTGAAACAGCCGGCGCCAACAAAATGGTTTCGCTGGCCATCGACACGTTGGACGTCTTACCCCAATCAGCGCCTGGTAGCTTACTTGCCAGCCAGAAGCCCAGCCAATAAGGGACCTCTCGTGGCATGCAGTAGCAAGTCAGACACAAAGTCCCTTCCCGACCCCACATCAACGAACAGCCACACCATTTCATCTCTGTGTACTTAACTAATCTGTAGCAAAACCCTGGCCAATTAAGACCATAGCTGTGTTCGATTTCGGTGTTAAGTGCCCTTGATCCCTTCCCATTCCACGAGCCCTTGTTCCCTTCATGAGAAATATTCGTTAGCAAATTCGAACTCTTGTTTACGTTTCCAACTCTAGTTTTATTCTGTCGATCTTCGCTCTATGCGAGTTTCATTTGTCTTTGTGACGTTTGCAAGTGTTTTCTGCGGCCGTGCAGAGTTGTAAACACAAAAAAAAATGAAATATTTCAAACAATTGCGAATCGAAAACTATCTAAGGCTCGTGAAAGGCAAGTTGCTCGTGCCCTTGGCTGAAGGGGACATTCTAGGGTGCATACTGTACCCTTGCTGTGGATTCGGACAGCGACAACGTGACGTCACATCCGGGATGCACTTCCCAAGGGCACGAAGCCAGATAAGGGCCCTTGGCTGACGAATCCGAACACAGCCCATGTCTTTCTCTATTTCCAAGGAGACGTTGAGCACGCTAAATAACACCCAATCGATCATCTCATACAAAAAAAAATAAAATAAACAACACCAACAACTACTTGCCTTCATTTCCAATAGCGTAACCTTACTTGGTAATACAGTCAAGTAAATACAGTTATTTCGCATCGCCTAATCACTTTTTTAATCAAACCTTTCAAAAAACACCCCATGTATGACTTTTGGGTTGTTTCCTAAATATACCACGTATAACAAGCGTTTTATACTTGTGTTCATAAAGTACCTTATTTTCGGTTAAATTTAAATATACTTACACCGTAGTTCATCAATAAATTATAATATTCCATCACTAGTCAGTATGAATACAACCAATGAGAAAAAGTTGTCTTGGTAATGCAATGCATAGTAAGAAATAGTTCTTATGCAAAATTTCATCACACTGAGTGTGCACGAATGCGGTGCGTTGTCCCGTTGTTTCCCCGAGGCAGAGAGGAATATATTGTAAATACAACTTTAGCAGAAATTCAGAAAAGTGTTAAGCAACCGTAGATGGACTGTATCACTGAAAATCACTGTCTCGGACCAGTAAGCTTCGCCGTGTATCATCAATCACAGTACTAATAATTGGTGAAAACAAGACCTGAAACACTGCGCACACTTTCACTGACTTTAATAATAATAAATTTCCTTTGATTTTTTTTTTATTGCACCAGTTCGCATTTAAAGTAAACATCATGCTGGGTAACAAGTGTGGGTTATCATCAAATGAATCTCGTTTGATTATCACCTACGCTAAATTTTCAAACACAAAGTGCGCTCAAAGTTTGAATGGGTGACGAAACAGGCTTGTATGACACGGTACACGAGATGTTTTGTAGAAACTGACTGTGTGTTCTCTACGCAGGGTTCCTTTGTAAGAAGTACCACGTATGCCAAGGGAAAAAGAAAATTAGGACGTGGTGAGAGTTCTGACACGGTATAGTAGTGCGATATGAATAATAAAGTGGACAGACTGCATAACTTAAGGATGTTTCCGAGAAGGAAGAACAAACGAATAAGGGAGACTTTCAGCCGCAGGCGGTTGTACGGAGAAAGGGAAACTTGTTTAGTCACACGAGACGAGGGTAAATTGCGTATCTAGCGGAATCATAAAGGAAAAAGAAGGGCGAAGAATACGAGGGCGTCGACGTGCAATCAATAGAGACCTGCAAAATTCGCGTTATTATTCGAGGGCAGTTTAAACTTAACATGTTGGCAGCAGCCAACTGACAAACGACTGACTCGAGTATTGACAGTGCTGAGAATTTTGGCTTGATACCAAAAAAATAATGCGAATTTTGCAGGTCCCTAGCAATCAGGAGAGGAAATTTAAGAGAGTGAAATTTATTGCTAACTCTATCAACATTTCAGATAGCGATAAATGTAAGGCCAGCGACGGGTTTTATTTCTGTCGCATTTTTTTTACACTGTGATAGATATATTTTGAAGCATTGGCCTGGGTGTTCGGAAATTAAACGTCCAAACTACGGGAGTTGTGTGAATCGTTATGAGAAATAAAGCCGAAAATATATAGGAGACCGCATACCTAAACGAAATTGAAAGGAGATACATATGAGACTGTGAACATTCGGTTTTGAAAATGTCATTTTCACCGAATGCCTCGTAAGTGAAGAGATTTGGACGGTTCTTAACATCGAGGTCTTGAGAGCTGATGAGGGTGATTGAGGTGAGTATGGAGCAGCGCCGGTATGAAAGGGTGTGGGAAACGGGAGATCCCCGAGAAAAACCACCGACCAACGGCATCATCCGGCACGATTCCCAAGTGCAAAAATCCGGAGTGACCCGGCCGGGGATTGAACCCGGAACGACTTGGTGGGAAGCGAGCAGTCTAACCGCTCAGCGACCGTGTCCCCTGAATGCCTTGCACAACGCCTACAAAGTCCGCAGCAGAAAGGTGACTTACGCTTCTCATGTTGCAGAGACACGTGTGTAATGCTGGCCGTCCTCGGTCTGTGCGCACTTTTCGGCTTGAGGAAGTAATACGTCAGCATATTGAAGACATGTCCTCCACTAGTACACGTTCCATAGCGTGTCGAATGGCCGTGTCCAATTCGACCGTGTGGGACGTACTGTGGGTAAATTGCCACCATCCCTACCACTGGCAGATAGTACAAGGCATTCGGCGAAAATATGTTTTCAAAACCCGGTTTTCACACGCCCATATCCCTTTAAATATTCCGTTTAGGTAAGCCGCGTCCTGTATATTTTCAACTTTATTTTTCATAAGGACTCGCCTCCCGCAGTTCGGGAGTTTAATTTACGAACGACCTGCATAGACGTCGAGTATTCCACCTCCACTGGTAGACAGACAGATCTCAAAGTCTTATCGACAGCGAGGTCAGTAGAGACGGAGTATGTCGCTCAGAGGCAAGACATGTAAGGGATCAGCCATTACCTGTAGCAAGGGAACCGGCTCAGCATTCGCATGGAGCGATCTCGGCAAACGTTGCGAAAGTGAAATCAAAATGGCTGGGCGTGTAATCAGACCCAGGTCCAACCGAAAGCGACTCCAGTGTTTTACCACCACTTCACTTCACTTCACTCGGTATGTCCATGTTGCACGCTGCAAAGGCTTTACAACTTTACCACAGATCAGAGATACACACACAGAGACGGAATGAAGTGGCCGTTCCTCTGATATAGGCGTGCTCTTTCCTGATTGGCTGCGCGAATCTCTGGAAATTGGCCTTGTGTCTGATTGGCTACTGCGTGCTACTGGGCTGCCGGCTGACACGTTACAGTCTATTCGCGGTTTCTTCACAATTTCTGAATCAAACCTTTGAGAAAAGACCCCACATAAAACGTGTTTGGTTGCTTTCTAATTTTGGCATGTATCACAATTCACAAGTGTTTTATGTATTAACTTATTTTATGTTAAATTTAACTTTTAATTATATCTTACCTATAATTTACAATATTTCATTTATAACTAATATTAATATCGACAGAGGGAAAATAGGCGTGTTGGTACCGCCTATAGGCTGTTCACGTTAAAATAAGCACTTTTGAAAGACCTGCTTAGTATCTAGTTGTATGCGTATTGTGTATTCTTCCACCTTATGTATCACTTTATTCATACGTCAGTTAAGTAAAACTGTGAAAATTTTAGGAAAGAAACAAATTTGCTCATTTTCACACTTCGATGCATTAAACAGAAATCGAAAGAAATCATTTAAGTTATCACAAATGGTTATCTAGCCCTTCTTATTCGACGTTAAGATATGGAACTATTTTCCAACCATCGTCACCAACTTAACTGGAAGCATGTAACTCAGTGCGCCCATTATAATATCTGCGTTCAGGGACAGTGGCATTTTTCTGACGTGCATTTCAAAAGTGCTCACTTTATCGTGGACAGCCCTTAGTAAGAAATAGTTCTCAAGTGAAATATTATTACAATGAGTGCGCACGAATGCGGTGCGTTGGCCCTCTGATGTAATATTCTAAGCGTCGTTTGCATGAGGCGGAGGAATATCCCGGAAGTAGAACTTTAGCAGGGCTTCAAACAGTTGGAAGTAACCGTGAGTTGACTATAGTTAGCTACCAGTCGCTCGCTGATTGGCGAGCAGCGTTCCGGCGTGTTTGTAAGTGACGTCACGTGGCTGCACTCGGGGCAGTTCCACTTCTGTAGTTTTAATTATTCTTGTGACGTGGCCTGTTCTCCCGTCCCCCGCCGGATCGTCGGTTCTTCCAGACGTTCGCTACGGATACCCGGAGGCTCCGGGTGAGTCAGCAACAACGCCGAGCTTATTTTGCGAACTTTGTTTGACCGCTCTTTTTTTTTTTGTACTCCTCCTCTCCTGTTCTTTTTATCCTTTTCGCAGCCTCTTGACCTGCAACCATTTCGCCCGAGATCTGCCCCCCTCTCTGAGGGCTCTTCGGGTCACTCCACCCGCTCTTTTTTTTTACATGCGGAATCTCAGGTATTCCAGACATCTACGGCAAACTTCCGCAAAAAAAAAAAAAACGATGCCCTAAAATTTTTATTCGGGTTCGATGCTAATATTTTACACGCGGGCTTATAATGAGAATCTGCGCATTGTCCGCCACCATTAGGAGAGGTAAGCATGGCTGAGAAGCTGGCGCTAGTGCTACCTGCAGCTATAGGCCGTTCACGGTAAAGTGAGCACTTTCTGAAGGTGATTCATCAGACATAATAACCAATAAATACATTTCGTTGTGGCCTCGTACTTTTGTTTTTGGGTATGGTGCTTTGGGGATGCTTTTGGTATTTGTTTATTACTCACATGGCAGGATTTACACTAGCATGTGGTAGGAAGGATATAAATTGGTTGAAAGAAAAAAGTAACTAGGGCTTCAAAAGTGCTCACTTTACCGCGAACGGCCTATATACGCGAAGAAGACGCTTGTGGCCGCCAGACCGGAGAATTGACGAAGTGAGACATAAAGAACGGAGAATCGACGGAATGCAAATGTGGGGGGAAACGGAAACACCCCGAGAAAACTGGCCAGCCAACGCCAACGTCCGACACGTTTCCCGTAACAGAAAATCCTGATTGACAGCTCTGGGAATCGAACACAGTTTGCCGTTATGAAAAGCGAGAAGACTGACCGCTGCTCACCGCGGACCTTACCAACGGGAGACAACACATCTGTATTCTTTCGGGCTTTATTTACACTGGCGTCCAATGCCTTCCTTTGCATTTAACCAGTTAAAACATACTGTGCACACATGTAAAGATTAAAATAAACAAAATACGTCAATCAACCAGAAGTGAAGTAACAAATTTGATATCTCAAATAGAATAAACTCTAAAAGTTGTCCGTGGCTTCTAATTATGTACGTATTTCGTGCAGTACTAGAGAAGAGTAAATGTTTAAGAATATTAAAATTACAATAATAATTCAATCTACCAGTCATAAATGTAAGAGTTCGAAGCCTACAAAAACCTAAGAGGAAAACAAGAGATTGAATCTCAACTCATTGAAAACTGACAGGCAGTAAGCAGTTGAAATAAATTCACGAATCGACAGCAACAACTTACAGATTAAATTCAGAGTATAAATCAACAGGTGTAGCTAGGATTTTTGGTTGGGGGGGGGGGGGAACAGCTGCAAAACCACTATCACTTTTCAGTTATAAGCTGTTCACCGGGTAAAGTGAGCACTTTTGAAGCCATAGTTACTTTTTTCTTTCAGCCATTTTTTTTATCCTTTAACCACCTTTTAAAATCAATATTGCTAAGTAAGTAATAAACATAGTATGTATATCCTACCGCATTCGAAAGTCCAAAGCTAAAATAAAATATATTTATTGACTATTATTCCAAATTAGAGGGCTTTCAAAAGTGCTCACTATATCGTGAACAGCCTATACCTGCTTACCGTGGCGTGTCAGCTTTCTTATATTCTCAGTCAAATGCGAGTGGAGTGGAGAAGAGCGGCCCTTAACATCGGGGTCTTGGGAGCAGATTAGGGTGAAACGACGTGAATAAGGAGCAGCGCCGGAATGCAAGCGGGGACGGGGACGGGAGATCCCCGAGAAAATCCACCGACCAGTGGCATCGTCCCACACGATTCCCACGTGCGATAATCCAGGAGCGACCCCGGCGGGGTTCGAACCCGTTTCACTTTGGTGGGAGGCAAGCGTTCTAGCCGTTACACCACAGCGGCCCCAATCAAATGCAAGTTTGTGTGGTTTCTAACCATCTAAATTCAACGACAGCCTTGAAATGCTTACTCTACCCCCACAACAAATGACGCGGTCAATTCCATCATAAGTCATGATCATAGCTCTCGGCGATCTCACATCAAATGGCAACACTGCGCAGGCGCGGGAAATCGTCCAGACCCTTGGAGCGCCGCCGCATCCTGGCGGCCGGACAAGGAACTACACAAAACTGTTGCCGCTCCTACCAAACAACACAATGCTCGCTCATTGTTTACAATCTTCCCCATCCCCCCCCCCCCTCGCGGCACTTACCAACCCCACCCTTCCAACTTCCTAACATGTACATGGAAATTAGAAAAAACGAAATAAAAAACAGGGACGAGAACTTTTAATTTAATTGGAAGATTACAGACAGTTTGGCCTCACCCACTGGAGTTGTGATTCCCATGTAGCCATCCGTATTTACGTACACCCATCTATTCCCGTAGTTTCATAATGGAAACATGTGATTGTTGTCTAAACTCAACCTCACATAATACACATTAATATAATTAAAAGTATAAATCTTTTACTCGTTAGATATATGGATGCAGGTAACCCATTACGCCAGTTGTAAATATTTCAAAAACACGTGAATAAAAATCATCACATTGTTCCCGTCTTAAGTATGGTCACTACATGCACGATACAGTGTGTGTGTGTGTGTGTTTATATATATATATATATATATATATATATATATATATATATATATATATATATATTGATAGTAATGTTTGCCATTTTCACTTTATCTTACCTTTTGCCTTCCATCCTGGAGAAAGGTCGGACGGTAGGTCAATAATAACGGGGGAGGGAATATAATGACTCATCGGAACCAACAAATATTACGATTGATCGATTACACCGTCAATCTATTAATTTGCTACGGAGGTGGTAGGAGGCAGGAAGAATGGACGTCATCCAAATGAAATGGCGTGGAAGCACGCAACTCGTTTATTTTTTACGTGTATGTAGCTTAAAATGATTCAGAATTAACACATCTCGGTGCATACACTTTTACTAGGAGACAAAACAGCTGAAGGCTGTTCACGATAAAGTGAGCACTTATGAAATCAACCTTAGAAAAATGTTACAGTCCCTGCCTGTATGTATTTTAAAGGGCGCACTGAGCGACATGCGCCCAGTAAAGTTGGTAACGGTGGTTAGAAAGCAGTTCTATATTTTGACGTTGAATATAAAGTGTTAGGTAATCATTCGTGATGATTTTAATTTTTTCTTATGCTTTCTGTTTTATTTTTATTTTTTTTTTTACGCCTCAGTGTGTAAAAATCAGCAGATTTGTAAACTATTTACTTTTCTAATAATTTCACAGTTTCACTTCACCAACGCATGAATAAAGAGATGAGGCTTATGGCAATGTTAATTTTACATAAGATGGAAGAATATACAACGTGCATACAAGTAGATCTTAAGCACGGCTTTCAAAAGTGCTCATTTCACCGTGAATAGCCTATAGAGGTGAATCATCTATATCCAGATATTTCGGTCTTCATATTTCCACTGCGCTCTGATGTTGGTCTACATTTCTTACGGCACGCTCGCTCTTCGTTATTAGCTGGAAGTCAGCTAATGAGGTAACGAGTTAAATGTGTGTCAATCATGCTAATTAAGTTTTGAACAAGATTCACAAGCTTTGTAGTATTCATTCACGCAATTATAAAGATATATATATATAATTGGCTGAGTTTTACTATTGATGGACAGCAGTGTTCATTCCAAAAATAACCCGTATTCAAGGGAACCATATTTTAAAACATTTCACACTTCGTACGGCATTGTACGCGCTGTGAGGTAGGCAGAGTTAGCGCAGTAAACTGAAAACTTCTTAAAACAAACTGTAAAATAAAATGTTCCTGCCCTACACTGCATAGTATTCAAACGTTGCGCATTGTGGAACGTACTTCTTAGTGTTAAAAGCGTGGCTTTAAAAATTGATGGCTACCGACTTTAATATAACTTTATTCGTATATATTTATAAGAACTTACATAACAGTATGAAATTTGTATCAGCAACAACACGGCTAGTAAAAGCGGCGTGGAATGTATTTGACGTTACTGTTAAGTAAACAAGCGGAGTGAGATGTTATATACTTCTAACTAATTTGGAATGCAGTTAGATTAAATTCAAATTGGTGAACGTATTTTATTAATACATAAGTGCTCGTCTTTTGGAAATTAATAAGATACAAACAAACAAGATCATAACTGTTGATCATATGACTTTGAAAGTTATGTTCCTTCGGGGTAGGTAGGTCAATGTGGGTTACATGCGCAGAAGACGAATAAGCTATCTCCGTCATCTTTAGTCTACGCACAGGACGCCATTCCTTTAACGCTTCCAGACCCTCTTTAATTTAGAGTTCCAGATGTTGCAAAGGAAAAATTTTATGAATCGTGCAGTACTTAAGTCGACACAAGATTTGCTTCGTTGTCACAGTCAATGATCTGAAGGACATGCTTTCGGCTAGAGTTATATGAACCAATTATGGCCTAGACCATCAATACGGTTTGTGAATAATTTACCTAGAGATAAGATCATTGGTCGTAGAGCTTCGCAGTGTGCAATACAGATCAAAAATTACCTACGCGTGCTTATAGTACACAATGTGTACACTAGGTCTGAATGGGCTAGAGAGGGAACGGGCAGGCGAGTGTGGGGCAATGATGATGTTAACGCGAGTACCAGAGGCGTGACCTCTTGTAGACTGGCCGGTATGGTAATGATCCAGTTGTCCGTTGTAATGTATGCCGTTAGATATGCCGCACAGTGCCGAATTAAGCACGCCGCAGCTGTGAGGCAATATGGTCAAGATGCAAGCTAACAAGATGCTTCTCTAGCCAATCACCGCGCTACCGTCGGCATGATGGAATAAAAAAAAAAAGTAGCAAGGGTGGGTTTCCGGACCGTAAAAAGTATTTACGGTGTCTTGCGCTGCATGTCAATCAGGCGTGAGAGAATATAAGAACCTGTTTACAGATGGTGAAACATTTTAAATTTTTTTACGCCCTACTAAGTTTTCATCACGCATACGTGTAATTACGACCATGATTTAATCGATTTTTGTGGCAGTTTACACACAGGAATGGCAGAACGTGACACGCTTTTTTATGAGCTGCGAGACAAAACAGGAGCGATATAATACACAGTAGAAACTATGACTAACAAGCAGCTGCCAAGAACCCCTTCCCAACACTTCCATTTACTTGATTAATTGCACCTGCCTTCCGTCAGCAACCATTATAATTAGCTTACACAAAACAGAGTATTTCCATTGCGACAGAAAAAAAAACGAGTAACAAAGAGAGAATAATCCCACCTTCAGCGCAACCATACAACCGAGCTAATTTCATACCAACATTAACTAACAATCTCAAAAATATTCAGCGGTATCTCGCATCTTTAACTCTAATAAATATTTAGAAGATGAAATAATACAATTTCTGCCAAATAATATTCTCAGATAGTGACATGTAAAAATGTGGGATTTTCTTGTCGCCTGGTCTAGCCGACTTGTAACAATAATAAGTATTGTAAAAAAAAGTTACAAAATTTTTTTGGTTACAAAAAATACCGGAATTTTTTATTTTCCAAGCGAATATAAAACTAAATATTTGGTACTTTGGTCCTGAATTAGATTCGGGTAATAGTAACAATAAGGATATATTTAAATTCTAATCCTTTGTGTTTTGTTATCATTGACTCAGAAACGTTTGCTAACTTCACAAGCTTTATTTAACAAGAATGGTAGCCAGAATATTGGTCCTTGTAAGGTGGGGGTGGTTGATTCCTCAAAATGTCGTCTTCGATATTAATTATCAAGCATACACGTAAACGTACTGTAGGGAAGCCCTACATTCACATTTCTCTATGAACTGACTTGTTTTATTCTACAACGGAGACTATAGGCTGTGTAGGACCACGTGTCCACCCGAAAAAACCCAACGGACGAACGACCGCGTGCTCAAAATGCAAATAGGATCATGACGTTCTATCTGACTCCAGTCTCCCACGGTGGTGGTGATCTACCGAGTCTGCGGTGGTTCAATACGCGACCACAGAATAATTTGGATCCTGAGCGACAAGTGGTTTGCAGTACCACTTTAATCCAAGTGGTTACGTAACCTTTCACATTACCCGTGCCATACAAACTCCGACGGAAACAATGTAAAGTCTCAACGCCTCGTGGCTTTCGCCCGCAAATTTTAGGAGGAAAGGCCTAGACGCTGGCGAAGGCAGACAACGTCCTTCTCTCCGCCATATTGAACTTTTGGATTCGTTTTCAGATTCAGGCATAAGTGGACGTAGAATTTCTCATTGCGCAGGCGCTGGTCTAGACTTCCGATTCTTGGCACGGGAGGGCATTGCCTCAACAGAATTTTAGGAAAAAATTTTATCAAATAAAATGAGCATTTGAAACAATTCTGAAATTTTTTTCGTTTCGTTTTAAACCATTCACAGAGAAGTTTTACCTTCATGTGAGGTTTCTTTAAGTTTTTGAGGGGGGGGGGGGGGAAATTCAAGTCCCCTGTAACCCCTTCATCACGCGGCGAATCCGTCGCTGGATCTAGTCCGACCTCTCCAGGTGAACCAGTGCCCGGAGGAGACTGCGGAGTAGACTTGGCAACGCCGATCCGTCGACCTTTGCGGCTACAATAGCGCCGCGTGATTCATGGTTTTTGGAGCGCGACCGGCTTTGGGCAACAGTGGCCCAAGCGACGCCCGCACGTTACTGTTCGCCCTGCAAACATTCGCTCGACGAGTTCCGAGTGATTTATCACCTTGTTTCCTGTTTTCATGACACTAACGAGTTGACGTTAACATGCTTTCTCTAACACTAATAAAACATGAAGTAACTCCACACGGGGGAAAAAAAAAAACTTACAAAACGCAATTGAATACAAGAAAAATTCTGTGCATATCTCCGATGCATCTTGAGAAACATAGAGACGAGTGAGTTTCAAAAATATTAATATTATATTGACACAGCAATAAATAAGCCTCGTAACTTTAAAACAGTTACGAATACTTAGTTATGCGTGCTTAAAACAACCACCGAAAAGTTTTCAGGTATTATAAATTTAAAAGTTTAAATTTTAGTAAGTAATTAGGTCTTGGAATTATTTTTCCAATATATACCTGTCAACCCAATCGGTGTGCCTGTTAAAATATATGCAGCTATTGTTAGAGAATCCATCACTGGGTTAATAAAATAAAGTCTCAACCGAAAAGTAAATTTTCTACAGGTGACCAGCGAAACTGACGGGGCTACATAAAATCCCGCACAATTACACATAGTTCTACAAAAAAAATGTGTAAGAAATTTTTGTTTAAAAATCAGCCTTACAATCGCATTTGTGTACTCTCGATTAAAAAGTGAAACTTACGGATTATGAAAATCCTAATTATTTTCGGACTGAGCCAAGCATAAATACGGAGTTGCTAGTGCTCACTGCTATGAAAGCGGATCTTTACTGAAGGCTGTCCACAATAAAGTGAGCACTTTTGAAATCAACCTTAGAAAAATGTCACTGTTCTTGCTTGCATATGTTTTAACGCGCTCACTAAGTGGTATGCGCCCAGTAAAGTTGGTAACGATGGATGGAAAGTAGTTCCATTTATTCATTTCTGATATCTTATATTATTTCTATCGCTTTCAGTATTTTCTAATGCATCTAAGTGTAAAAATGAGCAAATTTGTAAAGTATTTACTTTTCTAATAACGTTACATTTTCACTTGACCAACGCATAAACAAAGTAATGAGGCCCATGATAATGTTAATTTTACATAAGGCGGAAGAACGTAAAACGTGCATACAAGTAGATCATAAGCAGGGCTTTCAATAGTGCTCATTTTACAGTGAACAGCCTATAGGTAAAGTGCGCTATGCTCATACAAAGAAGTGGCAGAAACTGTGATGTTTCAAGCTCAACTCTTTGGCACGGTACATAACTATAAGCAATGAGTCTGATATTAAGTAACACGGAGTCCAGAATAAATAGCAATTAGCATGTCCTATCGTCTTATTCTTTCTTTACATGGCCGTAGAAATCAAAAGCCTAACTTTAAATTCTAATATTTCCAAAGAAGATTACGCAATTTCAGCCAAGGACTGAAGAAATGCAGATCCTTCAAGATATGAAAAATTAGCGGAAGGCTCCTGTGACGACTAGGTCGTCACAGTCGCGGTTTGGTTGCTATAGGTTGTTCACGATAAAATGAGCACTTTTTAAATCCCTTCTTAAGATCTACTTGTATACACGTTGTGTATTCCTCCGCCTTATGTAAAAATAGCATTCCCATGGCCCTCGTCACTTTATTCACGCGTCGGTCAAGTGAAACTGTGAAATTATTAGAAAAGTAAATATTTTACAAATCTGCTCATTTTTACACTTCGATTCATTAAAAAAAAAAAACAGAAATGAATGAAATAATTTAAGTTCTCACATATGGTTACCTAGCACTTTTTATTCAACGTTAAGATATGGAACTACTTTCCATCCTTCGTTATAAGCTGTCCACGGCAAAGTGAGCACTTTTTAAGGCCCTGCTAAACTTTTCCTTTCAATTAATTTCTACCTTTCCGTCACTTTTTAATGTAAACATTGCAATGCGACTAACAAACACAGTAAACATTTCATAACTCTCGAAAGTTGACGCCTGAGGCTGCAATATTAGGGCTTGATGCCTTTTGGGAGAGCCTTAAAAAGTGCTCACTTTATCGTGAACAGCCTTCACATGCTGGTGATAAGCTATGTATATTAGGTCCATCGGCGAGTGAGGTAGAATTGAAGGAACCGAATCCCACCGGGTACTCTGGGTGCCTCACTCCAAGAGATGTGCGAAAGGAAGTCGGCAGATGCCTCACGCAAGACACTTCCCAGGTCAACTTCTATCCTCCGTCCCGGTCGCGGTATCGACTATGCGATAAAACAGTTAACGACGTCAATAACGCCACAAATTACTCCTCCTTCAGAGCTAACAACCTTCAAGCCGCTTTCCCTCTGCTCTGGGCAACTACATCACCCGTATTAAAGTCGGCTTAAGCCGGCCTCTTACCTAGCGATTTTTTTTAAAAGACACTCGGGAGAAAAAACGTGGGGGCGATAAAGGCGACGCTAACACGCCCATCAAGTGTCCCAACCGCTCCTACGCGCAAAGTACCGAGCTTGTAGCGCTGTCGGTTCGCGGGCAATCTTGGAAGTTTAAACGCTGATCCTGTAACTTTATTGGCGAGATGCCCGCTGCAGAGTTTGGTACAGTTTTCTATACAAGTTTAATATGTATCCTTATATAAAGCAACCTGAATATATTATTTTGTACTGCTGAAGTTTACTTAAAATATCTGCGGCAAGAAATATGATCTTTGAATGAATACTGCAATAGGGGTGAATGACGAAATTGAGATCTTTGGACATTCGCAATTGAGTTGCAGATGTCTTTCATGTAAAAAACAGGACTCAGCACAGAAAAAAAAAAAAAACTTAAAAAATACAAGGAACCTGTGGACGAGAAAATAAATATATGTATACAACACTGGGAAATTCCAAGAGGGAATAGAGTCAAAAAAACAAAACAGCAACTAATTACGAAACATACATGTATATATACATGACCAACAGATAACACATAGAAACCAACACAGGCAGGTAACCAGCTGACAAAGTTAGGACAACACTGACAAGATAAGTAAGAACAAAATAGGACAACACAATAAAGAAACGCAGTAAGAGACAGCTGTTTAATCAGACACCTGGAATGCTGCAGTAAAAAAAAATATAGGCACAAAGCCAGAAAATTCCATGAAGCAATCGAGACAAATAAAACAGGACCGCAAGCTAAATGGAATTTTCCAGTATTGTATACGTATATTAATTTTTTAGTCGTCCATGGGTTGCTTGTCTTTTTTAAGTATTTTTTTCGTGCTCAGTCCTGATTTTTTCATGGCAGACATTTGCATCGCAATGGCGAATGTCCAAAAATCTCCATCTTGTCAAGAAATATAAATTGTGCAATCCCCAGCATACTGTAAGAATTTCAACTGAGTTCTTTCAATAACTTATAACTTAGTACAACGTAATTTAAGGCTCAGTATATAACCTCTTATCGCCTCCACAAAAATTTACCAGTTGCATTTGTTTCGGAATAATAAATTAGAACGTCGCCTCACAGCTGTGTTATATTAAAGCAGCGGTTCCTCGGGTATTACATTTTCATCCCACTCTACTGAATACACAAGAAGCGAAAAAAAGTGAACTTGAAAATTAAAATTAATTTCCATGTGTAGATATGTTTCCACTCTTGCATTGCAGTATAATACACCGCAGAGTATTCTGAATGTTTGCAAATAGGTTTTCATAAAGTGTTATTTTTTATTGAGGGATGCAGATGAAATCTCCACTATTTCGTGATTAGATTTTCGCATGTTGTGCCCAGATGTGCTACTAGGTATCTGCTTCGCGCGTAAATACAACATTACGACGAACACGTAAATATAAAAAAAATATCAATCAATATTTGTTTATTGTAAGATCAACTGCGAGTACCAGATATGCAAAAAAAATATTATTTTTGACACAAATATACTATTAACATGTCATCTTTGCTTTACGATATTGGAAGATAAAAATACTAACCACCCCCTTTGAAATAAAAATTAGCTTCTAACAAATTTTTAACTACAAAATAATTTTTTACCATATCAATAAAATAGGAATTAATTTATTAAATTTGTTAAAACGTAGGTTTTAATACAATACAAACTCGAAAAGTCACTAGCTTCTAGTAATTTTTGTCACCAACGTCTACCAAATCAGACTTGAACATTTGGATTACGAACAGGAAGTTACACAAGTGTGGTAAAACACTATCTTCTCTTCAGCCGACAGTTAAGCCCAATTCCGAACTGATTAACCTCTAATTTTAGCTGGAGGTATCAAATTATTGTATTGTATAGGGCTTTTTTTTTAACGCCCCTCGGTTTTATGCTTGAAGGCTTAGAAGGGGACGACTTACAGACTAACTTATAACCTAACTTAAATTAACACCCATGCCTTACCCAGGATTCGAACCCAGAGCCTCAGCACCCCAGATCGGCGGCGCACCAACCGGCTGTGCCACGAGAAGTCGGCGGAGGTGTCAATAACCGTCCTTACTTTCCGTTTACAAACGGCATATAATAAAACTTTATTGTTCCTGTAAACGACATATTACTGTAAAATTACAGACATTTGTAGACACGATATCATGATTTCGTATGTTTAAGAGTGTTTGTATAGAGCGTCTCACTCTTAGATTGCAGCGTGCGGTGTAATGGACAGTTCACCCTCTCTTTCCAATACATGTTGTCTGTCTTTAACACTGTCCTTGTTCCTGCGTGCACTGTTGCCTAGCAGCCTCAAAAAAAATAAGCCATTTTCGTTGCGTGCGCGCCATGCAATCACAATGATAAGGTTTATCACAGGTTTCAGTTTTAAAGGAGGCGCTTAGCTTTCAGTCTCATGATTGGATTCTCTTGAGAGTTGCCAGGGAGGTAAACAGATAAAATTCTCTTAATCAGGTCATTACCTCCGTCCCCATTTGTTATTCAGCCTGTCAGTTACGTCACTCGGCATGGACAATGATACAAATTTCCCCCCAAATATTCACTGTACAGCCAACGTTATGACTGTCCGAGTATTCTACCTATTCAAAGGGTCGGAAAAGTGAGATATTTATTTAAGTTTAATTTTCATAGTCTGCTGACGATAAAACACTGCGCCGAGAGAGAGGTGCGCGGACAGGGGCAGTTGGGACCTAATTTTAAGTTAAAAATGTAAAATCGGAACAAAGTGTACTCCTCGTAGTTACAATAGTGTGGGACAGAGCGCGCGGCAGTCGCGTCACGTACCGCCCGTGCGTGCCGCGTGTTCTGATCGGAACCTTGTCGGGTAGTGTCCCCCCCCCCCCCCCGGGGCCGAACGACACGACGCCAGCACGCCGCTGGAAGCACTCCTGCGTCCAACTACCTAACTCATGACAAATTAGCTGCCTCGTCGCTTGACTGTGACTTGCCACAGAACATCCAGCTCCACATCTCATCTTCTCCTCTGAAGAAACTCACTCCCACCGAACATTTGAGACATGCACGGTGGTTCAATGCTGTTCACGATAAAGTGAGCACTTTTGAAATCAACCTTAGAAAAAAGTCACTCCTACTTGCACATATTTCAACGGGCGCGCCGAGTGACACGGGACCAGTAAAATTGGTAACGATGGGTGGGAAAATAGTTCCATGTCTTAACGTCGAATTAAAAGCTTTAGGCTACAATTTGTGATAACTTCAATTATTTCTTCCGCTTGCTGTTTTTTTAAGCGTCTAATAGTAAAAATATGCAGATTTGTAAGAATGCATATTTCTTATAAGTTACTGGCTGACGTGTTTCCTATACAGACTACACAGGACACGCCCACCCACCCTGAAGTCTGAGTCCGTATTGGCTAGCCGTTGTCAACAGTTTGTGGGCAAATTAAATTTTTCTAATCAAAGTATCGTGGCTCAAAGCAAATATTGCTTACAAGCTAAAATTGTGCGTGCGTGATATGTCTTTAAGGAAGCAGATACTTTCATGATAAGTGCGACTCGAGCTAAACGCTAGTGTAGGTCTATAAAGTAGTAACGTTTTGATTTGTGTTAAACGTTACGTTCTGGGAAAAGACGCTACATGCGTTAAAAGGTTTCCAGGTCAGTTCACTGGGTGCAGGAGCAGGTGAGTAGGTATCGCCAAAAACAGTTCTCGCCGAAGCATTGTTCGCAACAACTTGAATTATAGGCCTACAGAAATTTGTATCCGAACGAGTCAAATAATGATACAACTAATCCACTCACGGTGCGTTAAAAATAGTAACAAAAATAATTACAAATCGTAATCATACAGATATTTCTCAACTCAGGTATAAAACAATACTACATTGCGTAACTAACAGAAAAAAATGTTATTTAATTGCTTTACTTATTCGATGTGATATAACACGAGACCTCCAATGCGATAGCATGTGCGCGATTCAAGGCCACGAACTTGAGTAACGGCAACCATGTGACCTTTGATCGGTCTTTGTGTCGTTGCGAGATAATACGTAACGGCTTTGCAGCACCGGGGGGAAAAAAAAAAAACAAACAAACGGCAAATTAATCGCAAACTCGTGTCGCGATTAAAACGTTGATGACGATCTTTGAATAGATTCCAGTATTTACCGTCACACACAACTTCCCTCACACAAAATATGGATGCTGATTTTATTTCTAGCTGTTCTGCACTTAAAAAAATAATAAGTATCTTTATTTTATACGATTAACTTTGTAAAGATAAGTTAAGCATTTTGCTAGTTAAAATTGTTCTATGATTGTTTACAATATGCAAAACACGAGGCACATGAATAACCAACGACGACCTATGCACGGGAGGGTAAAATTCACAGAATGATTTGGTTACTCGCTAAACTCCAAAAACTTATGGGTTTGCGTTACTCATATTAACCCCCGTGCCTTCCCGACCAAAATGACAACAGTTTATTTGAAAACCACCATGAAAACTAACAGCCAGTATGAAGCCCAGAACAAACAAGGACTGGTTACCTAATGTAAAGAGGAATGTAAAATTCAATATATTATTTCTCAGGTTACATTTAAAACAGTTTGTGTTTGTAATACTTCAGTCATTGGACAACATTTCATATGACACGCCAAGGATAACCCTGGATAAGTTATAAACATTTTACAATGTCGTGTCCAAATCATGAACAAACCTCGTCGAAAGGAAAGTGTCATCTCTCTCTCTCAACAATATAATAATAATAATAATAATAATAATAATAATAATAAAAGAACGACGTCTACGTCTAAACTGCTCTCAGATAATACCGCGAATTTGCAGGAATTAAAGTAGAAGTTGAATGATTTCTAACTGCACCCGACTGTACATGGCGCAGAACTCATTAAGAAGTAGTACACAAAACCAAAACTTGTTTTTAAAATAGTAATTACGTAACATTTGAAATAGTAATTCATGCATTTTGCAATTTTTTCCAAATTTATTCATGGCAGTTTATTTTTAATAACAAATTAAGCGCATTTCTATTCTGGACGCTTCAGAATGAACAACTTATAAGAAAACCTTCATCAAGTTGGGCAATTATAATAATTACTGTGGTTCTACATACGAAAATATTGGTACTTAAGTTTAAAAAAAAAAAATTTAATGAGTTATTTTAACTACCGTGTACATTAGTTTTGGTTGTAAAATTGATATACTTGAAGGCGGAAATAAATGGGATTAAATTAAATTATGAAAACATTCAAGAACAATTGTTATCATGGGTTTGCTTGGATTTTTTTTACAAACTGACCTTTTTGAATGATTGAAAGTGAATATATACTTACACCTGATTAAAAATATACTCTTATAAAATGAAATAGACGCTTACAAAATATTTAAAAATAATTAAGGAAGTACGTTCTAGCAAACTATTGTAGAATGTTACAAAACACATGCATTCTTATTTCACGTGCAACATAAACCATACTTTTCTAGCAATTCTGGTAGTGTATGTGTACAAATTTTAAATCAGTTCTGCCTGCATGTTCTACAGTCGGGTGAAAAACCATTCTCCTCCTGCATTAACTAATGAAGGTAACTTGAGTAGGTAAAGGCACAAGCTCGCGAAATTTTCCGCACATTTTTATAACAACTGCTTACGGTCCTACTGAGCAGACAGGTCGGCAAAATTAGCAGCATCTTTGCGTGAGGCGTAACATTTGGTGCAACTCAGGAATTTTAATTCTTTTTTTTTTTCCTTCCTGTGTTGAAGGTACCTCGTTGTACTTCACGCCTGATATAGACGGATATCTTCCACGAACAAGAAGGTGATCGCCAAAAGGTGTGAACACCCTCTCTTGTATTTTAAGTCCCATGTACATGTCGCACACACAGAAGTAGTACTTGAGTGTTGCAGCGTGCCAGTCACTCGTTTCCACAACGACACAAAAAGAGTTTACAAGCCAAGCAAATCACTAATACAGAATCAAAATCTGTTTTCTATTCTCGAGTTAACATTATCAGCACAACTAAATGTACGGGAACCACATAAATGTATAAAACGCAAATGTAAACAGATGACTTGCACAAGAAGGTGAACGAGAAATAGAACAATCTCTAAATGATTCTAGTTAGAAGTTAACAAGTTAACCATTCACACGATGCAAGTTGACTTGAACAACAAAGGTAAAGGCTGTTCACGATAAAGTGAGCATTTTTGAATTCAACCTTAGGAAAAATAACTGCCCCTGCCAGCATATATTTTAACGGGCGCACAGAGTGACATGCGCCCAGTAAAGTTGGTTATGATGGATTGAAATTGTTCCATATCTTAAGAGGAGTGTGAAGTGAAACATTTTTTTGTGAAATCGTTGTTTGCGCGTATTCGCGTATCTCGGTAAATGCATGTTCTGTAAACACGACCTTCAGCTAGAAAAGGTAAAAAAAACTATTATCTATGACTCTATGTTTTTACTTTTAACATATTAAGTACATGCATGGAGAAAAAATTCGTGAAAATGGTCAAATATCGCATACGGACGTAGTTTAATCTGTGGGCTTTCACTACATGTAATAAAATCCCACTATTACGGATCTGATTTGCACAGTACAGGACCACGGCGGAAACACTACACGCCTTGCGCGTAGAAGCGATAAGGCACTAGGCTTGCGTGTTCATGTCGCCCGTATCGCTCCCTCGCTTCTTGACCTTGGACGCGCAGGTTCACACTCCTCTTAACGTCAAATAAATAGTGTTAAATAGCCATTTTTGCAAACTAATTTTTTGTTCTTTTCCTCTCTTTTTTTTTTTTTTTTATGTAGTATAAGCTAGAGCAGATTTGTAACGTATTTACTTTTCTAATAATTACACAGTTTCACTTGACCGACGAATGAATAAAGTGATGAAGCCCATGGCAATATTAATTTTACATAAGGCGAAGGAATACACAACGTTCGTGCAAGTAGATCTTAAGCAGGATTCTCAAAAGCGCTAATTTTACCGAGAACAGCCGATATACATCTTCTTGTACAAGAAAGTGGACCGTGTGTAACAGGCTTTAGTGTTTCGCGAAATAACTTTACGGTCTCTGAAGTTACAATTCCTGTGCAGTAAACTTACACTCCGGTTGCAATCAGAAACTCGAGCTAGCAGCACAGTAGCGCTGTCCTCTTACCGCAAGAACGGTACAACAATCGTAAAAAAAAAAAAAAAAGTCAACGGCTGTCGACACCGCAGAGAACGACAACGGTACTTGCAAGATAGCTTCGGTTTTTCCCGCAGTATGAAATGCATCCGCCAAATGTTATGAGTAACGCGTATAGTCGCTTCCACGTATTTTAACGTCCTGACAATACTGTTTTTATGAGCACTTTTGAAATAAACCTTTGAAAGATGTCACTGCCTATATATCTCCATGTATTATTTTGCGGGCACACTGACTGTCGTGCATCCACTAAAGTTGGCAAATGACGAAGAAAAAGTAGTTCCTTATCTTGACGTTGAAGTGCCAGGTAAATATTTGCGAACACCGAGTGTGTGAATGAGAAAATACAGTATTTATTTTTCTAGTACATGATTTTACAGTTTCACTCGACCGACGCATGAATAAAGTGATCAACCCCATGACAATGTTAACTTTACGTGTGACGGAAGAATACCCAATGTGCGTACAAGTAAATCTATCGAAAGTGGTCAATTTAGCGTGAACCAGCGTATAACGGCAGTTCACGATAAAGTGAGCACATTTGAAATCAACCTCATAAAAAAGTCACTGCATTTAACTGCATATATTTTAACGTGTGCACTGAGTGACATGCGCCCAGTAAAGTTGGTAACGATGGAGAGGAAAGTAATTCCATATATTAACGTCGAATAAAAAGTATTAGGTAACCATATGTATTAACTAAAATAATTTTCTCGCTTTCTGTTTTCTTTTTAATGCATCGCAGTGTTAAAATGAGCAGATTTGTAAAATATTTATTTTTCTTATAATTTCACTGTTTCGCTTGGCCGGCGTATGAATAAAATGATGAGACACGTGGCAATATTAATTTTACATAAGGCGGAGGAACACACAACGTGTTTATAAGTAGATCTTAAGCAGGACTTTCAATAGTGCTCATTTTAACTTCTACAGCCTATAGAAGCATGTACGCACAATCTGGCGCGGCACTGGCTTACGTATCGAAATACAATCAAAATCTCATTCGAATTGTTCTGTGGCTTATTAGCGAGAAGGGGCACAAGTATTATGTCCCCTGTAATGAATATAAATTTATTTTTGACTGTTGAAGAGAAACACAAGTTTGTAAGCTGGCCAAGCTCCACCGCTATAATTATTTTCCTCGAATTTCCAGATAACAAAACGTTAAGACCGGGTTCAGCGAAGTGGCTATTTAATTCCTAGCTCGTGTCAGTGTAACGCTAGCAGTGGCGTGTGGTGAAGTGTTGCAAGGTAAGCTGGTGCTTGCTCACAGCTGTACATTCTCGGTGCACGCAGCAGGATCCAGTAACCACTGTGCATCCTAAAGGAAACTGAATGCATTCCGACCACCCACAAGCGACCAACGAGGGACCCATTACACGTGTTCTGTAACGTCAGCTGCCGAGCTACGTTTTACTGGCGGAAGTGTAAACTAAAATGCAACAGGGTACATCACACAGCTAACGCCAGCTTACCTTGCAACAGTTCACCACAAACCACTGAATTGACTGTTTAATCGAAAGAAGAAAAAAAATCACTTTTTTCTCTAGCTCAACTGGGACAAGCACTTAAAAAGTTGCGGTCAGTGAAAGAAACCGCAAGTGTTATTTTCCGAACCAACTGCTGTAATAAGTTCCTTGTACAGCACGTGTATTCGAAAACAAATTAGACTACAGTTCATCACGTCCTCTCATTCCCTTCCAAGAGAAAATCATATCCATAGTCCATTCTCAACTGGCTTTACGCCAAGATTGTTCATTACGCGTAGGGTCCAAACTGAGCATTGCTGTGGCTTATGCAGTTTAACAGCAATGGTATAGTTGAAATAAGCATGTACACGCGTCACGTTTACGTAACCATAACAACGCAAGGTACAAAGAGAATGTAAAGGCGGATACAACCAAACAGCACTCGTGGAAAAGAATCTTACAAATACAAACTGGAAAAAGTATATGACAAAAGCTATTCGAAATAACAGGTGCTTTCTAAGGTCTGGCGTAGACTCAATGAGACATCTTCGACGCTATTAACGTACAATAATGAATTACTACATACGTATTTTCCCTTGTGGGGTTCGCCGAACATTGAGGTTCTAAGGAAGTAATATGAGTGAGTCCGTGAGAAAATTTAATCACTCACAGAAAAATCTCAACTTCCTTAACCCTTTCAGACCCACTTTAAATTTACGGTTTCAGATGTTGCAAACAAAAAAAAAATGATGCGTACTGTACTTACGTCAACACGACACTTGTTTCCCTGTCACAGCTAAACGAGCTGTAGGCTGTACTGTCCGGCTACAGTAATATGAACCAATTACGACCTAGACCAGTAAGACGATTTGCAAATAATTTACCCACATGAAAAATCATCGGTCACTGAGCTTCGCAGTGTACAGTACAGACCAAAAAATTACCCACACGTGGGAAATGTACACGAATGTGTGCACCGGGTCTGAATGGGTTAAATAAACTCAACCGTGAACACGAGTCATTTATTTTAATCTTGTTAGGAATAAAGGTTTACATAAAACTAGTGTTTACACAGATGCCAAAACTTTATAAAAGTATGAAGTTCTTGGCTTAACTTCCATCTTAATAGATAGGTACGTCGTCTTTTGAATAGGCCAGTCACTTTTGTGAAACAACTACAGAATCTTCAATAATTGAGTTGGAGACTAATATCAATGTTTCCGTCGACGTGCCAATCAATGATTGATTAAAGGCTATAGACGAGGTAGCCTGATTTTCGTATTCTGCGCATGTCCAAACACTAGCGCCCGATTTTCTTACAGAACTCACAAAATATCTTGTTCACACAGCGATTGCATGTCAGTTTATATTTTTGAAAAAAAAAATATATATATATATAACTAAGGCTTTATTTAAATATATTTTACCTAATTTTAATATATTCTAGCTTCATGTAAACGTGTGTACAAACATTTCAAAAAACATACTTAGGTACACAATGAGCTTACAGTTCGAGAGGCAAATAAATACTCAGTTATAGAGACCAAAATTAGTTGACGCCACACTGACGACTGCAAAGCTAACCCATATTGGGGACGCAGTGAAGCCCCGACCGGGTAACTCCGGATTTTCGTACGTGGGAATCGTGCCGGACCGTGCCGTTGGTCGACGGGTTTTCTCGAGGATCCCCCGTTTGTTTCCATCGCCCTATCATCCCGGCGCTGCTCCATACTCGCATCAGTCACCCTCATCGGATCTCAAGACCCCGATGTTAAGAGACGTCCTAATCCCTTCACTCACTCTACCCATATTCTCTCTATGACTAACATCGCATAGTTTTATAAAAGTAACGCAAACAAGAGCGTGATAGAAGCCAACTACAATACATATTCGGATATATATATGTGTGTGTGTGTGTGTGTGTGTGACAATTATATACTGGTATGAGTTTTCTTATCAGAATACATAATACGTAATGAAGTTTCAGTTTTTGTAATTTAACTTCCAACATCTTAGATCGGTTAAATGCACTACTGAACAGACGTGCTATTATGTGTTCTGAATTCCTAAAGGTGACAGCATCGCCAAGTTCTATCGCATGAACATGCAAAAGAAGTCCTTACGGAGACGAGAACGAAGTGTGCACAGCTACAATACCTCTACTATTTTCAATTCGAACAGCCCGACAATGTGTACTACGGCTGAGCAACTTGCGCGCTGAATTTGACAGCTGTTCCAGCCCCGTCTAAAACAAACAAGGAACTACTCGAGCGGTACTGAGCCGACCGGACAAAGTTGTTTCGATATATCACTCGCAACGGTCGGTACGTCACACGATTAGTCACGATTCGCTACTTTTGTATTACAGACGCAAGCATGCATGTAATTGAAGGGCGGAGCAGCAAGTCCTGTTACATTACGTGAAATTAATCGACATTTAAAAGTCCCGGTTGTACGGACGTAAAAGGCTGTTCACGACATAGTGAGCACTTTTGAAATGAATGTTAGAAAAAAGTCACTGCTCCTGCCTGCATATATTTTAACGGGCGCAATGAGTGACATACGCACAGTAAAGTTGGCTACGATGGGTGGAAAGTAGTTCCATATCTTAACGTCGAATAAAAAGATTTACGTGACCATTTGTAATTACTTAAATTATTTCTTTCGCTTTGTGTTTTTATGTATCGAAGTGTAAAAATGAGCATGTTTGTAAAATATTTACTTTTCTTATAATTTCGCAATTTCACTGGACCGACGCATGAATAAAGTGATGAGGCCATTGCCAGTGTTAATTTTACATAAGGCGGAAGAATACGCAACGTGCAGACAAGTAAATCTTAAGCAGGGCTTTCAAAAGTGCTCACTTTACCGTGAACAGTCTATGCATGGTTCACTCTCAATGGTAGTCCAAGATGGCCGCAGGTATATCAGCAGCTATCTCATAGCCGTTGGCAGGGCGGTCGGTTCACTATAATAGTGCTCATGAGGAAATAGTCCCCAGCATTTCAGGTATTATTTCACATTATTTCAATTTATGTCGCATCCTTTAACGCTCCACAGTGATATACCACACGGACCTGCGTAAGTAAAATTTTACTTGCAACTTGGTCATTAGGTAGCAATATCAGGGCGTTTGACACATACTTAAAATTAATGACGGGGCATATGGTGACAGTGGGTTAAATTCAAACAAAACAGCGACGAGTCGTTTCCCTCAATTGTGAGGATGTAGAAAATTAACCCCGATGATTCAGGGAAACCACATTTTATAGAGGGTATTTTTTTTTTATGTAATTGCTTTTATAAACTCGCGGTGTTTGCGTAGCAAAGTTATAACTGCATTTACTGTGATTACTTTATTTTAAATAGTTTCTATACATATCTGGATTTCTTTAATAGGAAACAACTTTATATTGTGTGCGTTTTAGCGGGACTTTTTGAAGACCTGTTGGCAACACTGCTATATGCTATTCACGGTAAAGTGAGCACTTTCGAAGCCCTCTCATTTGGAATAGTCAATAAATATATTTTATTTTTTGTATTGATAGTTAATTCCGAGTGCGGTGGAATATACACACTGTGATTATTACTTACATGGCAATATTTATTTAGAAATGCGGTTAAAGGATACAAAATTGCTGAAAGAGAAAAAGTAACTGGGGCTTCAAAATTGCTCACTTTACCGTGAACAGCTATATATATGTTTCATTTTAGCCTTACGCGTTAACTTTCAAGTCCGGTGAAATATATATACTATGTATTTATTTTTTAAAAATTGCGGAATGAAAAAAAGTGGCCGATAGGAAAAAAAAAAGTAGCTAAGGGCCTCAAAAGTGCTTACTTTACCGTAAACAGCCTATATGCCTACTCTGATTACTCTTGCCTATGTTCGCTCTAACAGCCGAGACGAGCGAATACAGCTACGCACTTGGCCACGCAGGCGGCAACCCGGTTCACGATCACCAGGTGGGCAGGCGGACGCGCGACGGATTACGCCAGCATCAAAGAGACCGCGGCGCCTTTCCGCCTCTCCGCGCTACTACTTCCTGTTTCTGTCGGGAGAGTGGGAGGAAGGACGATAGCACGCCCCCCCCCCCCCTTTCCCCTGAAGTGGCGCGATAGCGGCACCCCGCGAGACACAGGAAGTGCGGTCAAGCCCGCACGTGCTCCAGGAAGCGGGCGATCGCCGCCGGCTATCGGCCAATCGAGGCCGCGAGGGAGGGCAACACACCGCTCAGCGGCGACTCTTTGTGCACAAAGCCCGCCCCATTGCCAGGCATAGTCTGTCCGCGGTAAACTGAGCACTGTTTACCCTACTTCCCGAAGGAAAGGAAGGCTTGATATCACTTTCGTGTGTGTGTGTGTCTAATAAACAGACAGTTCAGCATTATTTGGATTGGCAAAATAACAGTTGGAGTTATAATAAACTTGAATATTCTGATTGTAGTAAAGGCATCTGGTTGCTGTTGCTTTTAGTTCTTATATGCTTATTTTTTTTTTACTTCCTTGCAAATTTAGTCGACAACAGAACACCTCCTTTACTGGCACCTCCGAAAATTCACTTATTTTTACATAAGTTTAAATACAGCCGATCGAACGGTAATATTTATCATCTTCCTAGGAACTTCCCTCCTGCAAAACACTGGTTTACAGTTCATTTTTAGAGTGGAAGCTACGCATCAAATACGAAGGTGGTTACGTTTCCTTTACAAATGTTTAAGGACCTACAAAGTACGTGTTATTCTGTGGCTGCAGACTAAACTCCAAAATACAGTATGCTCGTTCGACTTCTGCCATTGACCGATAACTTGTGGTACATGTCCCACTGACGCTTCTAGCCAATAGTAAAGATTCAAGGGTTGAGCAACCAATCTCCAGTTAAACGGTCAAACTTGCTGTATGTCGGCCGTTCGCGGTAAACTGTGCACTTTTGAAAGCTTGAGATCTACTTGTATGTTTTTGTGTATTCCTCCGCCATATGTATACTTAACACCGCAATGGGCCCGATCACTTTATTCATGCGCCGGCTAAGTAAAGCAGTGGAATTATTAGAAAATCAAATATTTTACAAACTCGCTAATTTTTACGTATATGCATTAACAAAAACACAGATAGCTAATCACGAATGTCTACTTAACAGTTTTAATGGAACATTAAGTAATGGATCTACTTTCTCTAAGTCGTTACTAACTTAAATGGGCCCATACCAATCAGTATGCCTGTTGAGATATATGCAGATAGGGGCAGCGCCATTTTTTAAAGGTTCCAAAAGTTCTCAATTAACCGTGAATAGCCTCTGGTTCCCAGTAACCAATGAAATCATCGAAGCATTACCGTAAAACTGTGGTGTAACTTGAAACACATCTACCATTTTTTTTTAGGTGAGAGGTAACATTGTATTCTGTTTTCTGTCAACACTAGGTCTGTTTAGAGACGGAGTGGACTTAAGCCATTAGCATATTATCCCGAGTATACTCGTTCACGTATGGCCGACGTGCTGCAAAATAGGTAAAAATCATGGTCTGTGCTGTACAAGGTCAGAAGATAGCGCCAATACCGACAGCGTATTTCTCCTCGTTAATGCAATCGACTGCCGCTAGCACCCCAAATTGTTATCATTGGTGGCTGCCCGTGCCGTTGATCGATATAAATTCTTTTCATACTTACAATCCTCCTCTTTTTTTTGCAACACCTGGAACGAAACGTTAATGTGTTGAGAGGATAAAGGAATATATTGACTGGGAAATTCGATGAAATTGGTGATATATGTTGCAAACTATGTTTTGTGTTCCAAGTATCTTACATAGTGTGTAACATGATCTTTCTTATGGTAACCAATTAGTGTTTCAAGTAACACCATACTGTTGGCCAACTTGAAACCCCAACGTACAAATTTATAAAAAATATTTAAAACTCTGAAGTGCTAGTTTTTATTACAGATATCCTTTTTATAGACTGTCACCTGTACTTACTTCAGTACGCAGACAGCCGACCTTATTTTAAAAATGTAAAAACTGGTTTATTGTAAAGTTTAAAAGTGTTTCAAGTAACCTTGTTTTACGGTATGGAATAATAACACGAATATTTCACGTCTGTACACGTGGTCTACAGTTCCGTCACCTGGAACGCCTTGGCGGAGTACTACAGTCCTTTCACGGTTGCTTCCAACCATTCTGAAGCCCTGCTACAGTTCTACTTTCAGGCAATTCCTCCGCCTCATGCACACGAAGATTAACCAAGTTTTAGAAAATTACTCCCAAGAGGAAACGCACCGCTTTTGTGCGCGCTCAGCTAAATAATATCATAGGGCGCGTTTACACGGTGATAGTAATTCGCTATAGTTCCTATCGCGTTACTATCGCCGTGCGAACTACACAATAATTACTATCGCGATAGCAGCTCGAGCTAGATAGTTGATAGTAACCGATGTGACAGAATATGCAACCGCTTATATGTACCGCTTAGCATCACTATCGTGATAGTGCGGGTCAAAAATATGTACATGTGTTTACTTTGACAGTACCATTACAGAATTATTTTGATCCTGATAACTGCCGCGGTTCTTACACTGTGTGGCGGTATGACAGGACTTATTATCATATAGGTATGACACAGCATTATTGACAGCATATTAACTGTCACGGGAACAATATATGTTTACATGTCAATAATATCCTGTCACGATATGTAACTAGGCCTACCCCAACAAATACCAACCTGTTGGCAAAAGGATATAAATGTAGGGCCTACCAATGTATTTACACAAGTGTTGTCGGACATGTCCCTTTTGAAGTTAACTATCACAGCATGTCTCGATCGTGTGTGTAAACTGGACCTATAGTGGCAGTTATTGTCACACACTTTCGTGATAGCTACTATCACCGTGTAAACGCGCCCTTACATGGGAACTGTTTTTTACTAGCCATTACCAATACAACTATTTTTATCTGTTTCTAAGCATATCAGATGTAAATTAAGTATTACAATTTATAGATAAAATATAAGTAAAATTTCACTTCAAACAAAAATAAAATACTTTTATGTTAAACAGGAGTATAAAATGCTTGTGATACATGGCATATTTAAGAAACAACCAAACACGTAACACGTCAGAACATGGAGTGATATTTCAAAGGTTTGATTCGAAAAGTGTCAAGTTTATTATAGTAGAAAGTCGATTATAGGAAGACCAGTAATCTGGACTCATTAAAAAAAAAGAGAGGATAGAAAAAAAACACTAACGTCTCGCGTTCCTCACAGTGTTTCCCTCTCACTGAGGGGGGACAAGAACTTGTGTCAGCTCTTGTGATTTGCCCTTTCACGTGTTGTTCGCAGTAAACCCGTCCAGGTGGGTAGAAAAAAAAAGGCGGGGGGGGGGGGGGGGGGTTTGTTAACTGATTTTATTTTTTTATTTCTTTCCCAGCTTCCGTTTTGGATAAGCTAATGTTCTATGTACGTGTAATAAATTTTACGTTGTGTGAAAATGTTTTATTACAAATTCATTTATCTTCACTTTCCAACATATTTCCGTTATCCGGATTTGCGATTGTCCGAATTGCAATTTGGTCCCTATATTCCGGATAAATCGACTTTCTACTGTGTATCAGTCAATGACAGTGTCGAGAAAGGAGGAAGCATTTATCTCCAAGTAAATCGCCTCACCGCTGTGGGAACGGCAACGAGTAGATGTGCCAGTGACGAGAAAGTAACCAGTGAGCTGGCCAACGAACTTCGGATTCTCCCCATTTTTTTCTTAAAAAAAAAAAAAAAAAAGCGCTATTAAGTTCACGTCACGGATCACTCGCGCCTGATCTCTCCTTGCCAGCGAATTGTGGACGTTTCTCGACCGTTGCATTTACTGTCTAAAGAGTCAGGCAAACGTTAACAAATATTTTAAAAAATTCGCAGTTTCGCTCGATTCATTTACGGATAACAGCCATTACGTGACTGCGGCAGGTTTTACGCGTACCGTAAAGATAATACACGCGGATTCACTTTACTGGATTAATTGATGGGTTATCGATTGAATTAAACGTTTAACCTTAATCCGATTATAATAAGATCGGAAATTCAAAGGGTTAAATATACTAAAAGGTTAATTTTTAATTACATCAATTTTTTTTGTTTTGTGCAAAAGTGTACTAAAGGACAATTTTAATGTTTCTTTCCTCTTGTGGGTTGGGGAGGAGCTCTGGTGGATGTTCACCCTCTGAGGTCTCGCACTCGATGAGGTGCGGCGTGTTGGGGACAGGGTATATAAGTGCTGAGTTTTGTGCAAGGGTGGTATAAGTGTAAATTTTGTATCACTTCGATGGTGTTGGTAGATAGGCGACTTTGAAATATAGTATTATTCCAAATGAAATTAAACGTTAGAGAATTTCAGAGTGTTTAAACTATTTCTATGTATGAATAAATAACACAAGAGAGATGTAAAACTAGCTGGTGTAATAAAGAAACAAGTGCAATTATGTGACTCTCCAGGTGTCTTAAAATAAATTAAATGTAAAGGGATGAATTAGTCTACCCCGAGCTGTGTGTAAGAAATATAATTTACATGACAGAAGTATAATGAACGAACACAACTTTGGGAATAACAAGTGGTAAACAATCACAATTATATGAGTGTGCAGTATGGAACTAACGAATAAAAATGTCCCTATAAATTAAATGACAGTCTTCCTAAACACACGATATAAGAAAACAGTACTTGATGCCTCTCGCACAAACCTTACACGTCCATCTGTCTGTGAGACTGGTGAGGAATTATTAAAAACAGAATCCATATGTTAAAAGATATTAATTCACTAACACACATAGTGAAATCGCACCTCTCCCAAAATACATCCATCCGCCTCAGAGGATGGTGAAGGAATGGCGTCAGTGTATGACGTGCACCAACTTATATACATGGAGCTTACGGGCGAGTTGAAATTTCACCAAAAAACTCTGTATACGATTTACACACTACCCATACACACATATTGAATTATTTATAGAACAAATGTATCCCTACCAAGCACTGTGAGCATTTTTATTAGCAAAACTCACAATGATTTAGCACTTCCAGTTAAAACGAACTAATAAAGATTTCCAAACACCATTTTGAATCTTTAAACAGACACATTATCATAATATAAATACACATAAAGAAGTCGTACAAGGAGATCTGCCAAAATACATCCATTCACCTCGGAGGTCAGTCAATGAATGACTGGGCCATATGATGCATGCCTGCTTATAAGCTGTTATATATATATGTGGAGCATGGCTAAGTTGAAATTTACGATTGACATAACCTATTTCCCGACCAAGCTAGTTGTTACAATAGTTGATCAAGATGGTAAACTTATTAATTTTTGAAGCAGGAAGTTAGTGTCTGTTAACATTAAAAAAATATATATAAACATTTGGATTCCTTTGTGCAATACAATCATAATGGGTATTGTGTACAATATTAAATTTGGACGTAAAGAAGGCTGTTATTTTAAGAACTATGTCACTAAGAATCTTATTTCGAAGGAAGTACAAAAAGAAATAAACGCAAGCAAAAAACCCTCACTTCAAATAAGTTACCCGCGAAGTTAATATGAGGCAACAAATTGTATTTAGAAGAATTAGGATATACTATTAATAGAAATGGAAGACATTTTTAATGTTGAAGTACCGATCAGCTATAAAACTGCAATTACAAATACAGAAATACATGTGTATGAACCATTCCTAGCAGGTCCATATACATTTCCTTCGGAAATAAGGATTCCAATACAAAATAATGATATTTACACATTACCATCGAAATCCAGATTAAGGTTTAGAGGAACAATCAAAAGACAGCCGAGGCAAGTAATTCAAAAACAACAAAAATAGTAAGAATTGGAATACTTCATTTAATCGACAGAATTGCGCATATGCTGGATGGAGTGAAAACAGCTCAAACACAAGATGTTGGAATTACTTCCACGATAAAGAACTATCTCTCAGGAACTGTAAACAATCTTTATACAGGGCTTATGGTTGGGTGGAGTAATGCTAGTGATTACCCACTAGAAATTAACCCAGGTAGAAAATACGAAGTTGTTATACCGTTAAGTATGGTTTTCGGCACTACTGAAGTCTAAAAAAATATCATATTAAATGCTAAACAAGAATTAGTTATTCTATTCGGCAATCCACATTTGAATGCCATATGATACAGCAAATAACTAGAAGGGTGTAATATTCGAATTATGCAGTTTGGAATGGTTAATGCCGCATATTGAAATTAACACTTGTGAACATGTAAAGTTTTAAAAATGTATCAAAAAAGGGAAGAATTTAGACATTGCATTCACATCGTGGGGTTTAGAGGTTTTTCCCATTCTACCATTAGCTCAAAAAATAGTGTGGAGTAAAAATCAAGTTTTTCATTGGAAAAACCGACAAAACAATTTAAAATCTGATAGATCAGTATTCGATAATTGGTATATGAAAAATAGTACGCTGTATTTAAACAGTCAAGCTTGCCCCTATGTACATTTAAATATAAAATGTTCTAATGGCAAATTCCTTATTTCCTATGATATGTATACAAAGTTTCAGAAAACATATTATAACAAAAACAGTCCACCGATCCTAGAATCCGAAACATTATAAGTAGAGGAACATTATTTGTTTTTGATGTAAGCAAACAAGACCACATGATTACAAATAGAGTGACTGATTCACGAATTGAAATTATTGCAAATACACCAATTCCAGCAAATACAGAAGCTTATGCTCTGATAATTCAAAATAGACCAGCAAGTTTTAATATAAGAGATAAGCTAGTGAAAACCATGAATTGAGTCAGTAGACGACTAACTACAGCTACAAGATGTTTTGCAATGTGCAAGGATTTCAATCTGCAGAAAAAATGTATCATTAAAGCTTTAGCTATTGCTTACATGGAAGAACATACAACTGTATTCAACTTCAAACCAACATTTAACTACAAATATATAACTCCCAAATTCAAGAAAACAAATACATGGATTACTATACATGACCGCAGTTTAACCTGGGAAAGTGGATGTATAGACATTGAGAATATTGAAGATATTTGCAAACATTACCTAAATAATTGTGAAATATATGTAGGTGGAGTTGGGCAACAACACATTTTAGAAAGTGTGTATAGAGAAATTAATAGGTATTCTAAAAGAATACAATTGCCACTCGTTCAAACAATTGCATAAAACATATGGATCTAATTTGACATTTCTCTGCAGAGGAAAACTCAAGACTAATTCTAACTTGGGAAATGGTGTCTGACTGGGGTGAAACAGACTATGATGATTCTCCTCTCGAATCACCTGTGGATATTATTCGGGTGATATGGCATTATTTAGGAGGAATGAAATTTAATATAATAAGTATTTGATTGTATGATAGCCACTAGTTTGTAAAGATGGATCAAAAGACCGAAATCACATGCTCATGCATACTGAAATCCAATTGTAAAGTGAATATCAGCAAGTTATTAGCACGTTGGAGCAAACCATTTCGACTTTGTTTCGGGAAGAAATAATAGAGAGTGATATCCTATATTTATTTATGTGTTTGGAATCATTCTATACTTGTTTGATGATATGTTTTGGGACATTCTGTTATTACTTGTGTGTGTTTTGAACATACAATGCTGCTTCAGTGTTAAAAGGTTTTTTGAAACAGCCTGTGTTTGTATATATTTTGTCAATAAATTTATAATCTAAAATGAATATTTTTTTTTACTTTTATTTAACTTATTCCCTACTAAAACTAAATTTTTTTCCCAAAAAAAATAGTTTCTACACACAGAGAGAGAAAAGCTCTGGAAGCGAGCACTATAACAACTTTTCCATAACTAACAATATAATATACCATATTGGGTAAGACACACTTGATAAAAGTTTTTTTTTTAAGTTAGTGGCCATATAATCATAAAACTAATAATGAATAAAATACATAATTAAAAATGTATATAAATTTGTTCCTGCACATCAAAAGCTAACTCTGATAAATTTAATACATGTTTACACTTAAATGAATCATGTGAAATTTTTGCCAATTCAACATTACTAGCTAACAAATTTATACTCGCTTCGAAATCTTAGACTTGCAGTGTTTGCCAATGTCTCCAGACGTGAAAAAATCTTTATGTTTAGAGATCTACAACCTTAGCAGTGTGACTGCTCCTCTCCACAGACATTAACCTTCAAGGTTAAATTTCAACATTTTTTTCCCCAATAATACAAACTACAAAACCCCAGATCTCAGAGGTTGCCAGCCTGACTCCAACAAACCCCTGCAGAATGCATTTCAGTTTTATTATTATATACTAAGGAAAGTGTCTCTTCTCACAAAGCAAACTGACAAGGTCCATCCTGGAGGGGAGAAGACTTCAGGTCAACGATTTTACCCGTCAAGGAAACCAAGGTCAAAAGTCTTACTAGCTGTTTGAAAATTCTCGAGCAAAATATCATGTTTTGTACTTGATAAAAATTAATATTCACAGTGCAAGTGCCATTATGGAGGAAAATATAATTCAATTAATAAAAAAATACAGAAGACATATAAAAATTAAAAAATATTTATGAAACAACTTTTACTACTCCATAAACACTAACTGTAGCAAACAAGTTTTTAAAAAATATCTTATAAAATGGAATTTTAACCAAATTGAAAACATGTTTGGACACATTAACAGAAAAAAATATTAGTATATGTTTAGTGTAAGTATAATAAACAATATATGGAATAAGAAATGGGAACATATATATACTAAAATTATATAGTAAAGCATGACATGTTTCTTGATTTAAAAAGATAAGATATATTTGGGTGAAGTCATAATATTATGAAACATAATACTTCATTCTATTAAAAACTAATTACGTTTAAATTTTCGATAACAAAACTTAATGAATAATAATACAGTTAAAAGATTAAAGTACTCTTAAAGAAATTCAAAGAGGGATAGAGCAAGCGTGAAATGGTAATTACATAATATAACACTTTTTTTTTTCTATTAATTATACATCACTTTATTGACTGTGTTTATCTCTATTGCATTGCTTATCCTTTTAATTGATTATCAAACAGAATTTAATTGATATGAAGCAGAAGTTATTTTAGTGATAAATATGTTATTAATTTCTTCAAGGAAAAAACTAAGCAGAGAGGTTTGTCTCAGAGGTTGGGGTTTTGGCTTAAGGATATTTGAAAGTCGTGGGTGCTGGAAGGGAGAGGCCTGGATGTTTGGACTTCTGACTTCTGGTTGGAGGGGAGAAATCAGGTTTCTTAAACATTTACCAGGGAATTTGAATTTTTTTTATAAATAGGGCTTTAGCATCTACGCCCCCTTCCTGTGGTGTTGAGGTCTATAGCAATGCCTGCAGCATTGAGGTCTGCAATGCTACCTGCAGCATCGAGGTCTACAACAACAACATTGAGAGCTGCAGCAAGCCCTCCAGCATCGAGGTCTACATCAATGTCTGTGGCATCGAGGTCTACGACGCCTGTGGCATCCAGGTCTGCAACGCCGCCTTTGGCATCGAGGTCTACAACAATGTTGAGAGCTACAGCTAGGCCTCTGGCGTCGAGGTCTACAGTGATGCCTGTGGCTTAGAGGTCTGCAATGCTCCCTGTGGCGTCGAGGTCGACGCCTTCAACATCCATGCCTTCGACATCAACGACTTCGAGGTTGGAACCTCTAGATTTATCATCAGTTATCAAATCTGGTGAGGCACGTATTCAAAAACCACCAATATGTTTTAATTACACTCCACTAGATTTAACCTCAAATAATGTTCGGAAATATCTGTGAAGAAACCACTTATACCAAGATTTGGAAGAGTTTTTAGAGTTCAATTTTGTGTTTTCACCCGAGTCAAGTTTACCATCTCCTGATCACGTGAATCACCACAGTGTATATTAATTTCTCTACCTCCTCCTCCTTTCATACCCTCACCACAGGAAATAAAATACACTCCTATATCATCACCAATATTACAACCACCCCCACCACCACCACCACCTGTTGTTCTGGTGCAGAAAAGCAAATGCAGCTTATCTCTTAACTCTAAACGGAAATTTAAATGAAAAAATTCAAATTTACAGAGACGCTTTCCGATGCAAAACAATTCAATTTTTTATTTTTTCAGTTTTACAATTGTATGTATATTCAAGTGTGATATGGTGAAATAGTTTTCAGGTGTATTTTTTTTATAAATTTAATGATTTTCGCTGGTAATAGGCTGAGGAGTTTTTAGTTTCAATGATTGAAAGTATAAAGTTGGAACAATTTTTAAGAAAAGTTCTTTCAAGTTTTAATAAATGATTAAAGTCTTAATAAAATTTCTTTTAAATTCTCAAGACTTGTTTTACTATTTTAAAGAAACACCATTATGTTTGTTAAAAAGTTGAAATGATTTTAAGAAAAGGTTTTTCAAGTGTTAATGATTGATTAAAAGGTTTAAAGATTTTAAGAAAAATTTTTGAAAAACTGGTAATAGATTAACGATTTACTAAGAAAGTTAATGATTTATGATGTGAAATGTTGGAAAGCTTTAATATACATTATTTCAATGATAACATGTTGAACAGTTTTTTTTTAGTCATATCATACTCTGTTATTATTTAACAGTTTTATGATGTAAGATGGTGTTTTGTTTAATAAGCTTGGATGGCTTACACGCAGAATGATAAAATATGTTTAATGATGTTTAGTTGTAACAAAAATTTTAGTGATTTTTTGCAGTTTTATAATGTAAGATGGTGTATTGATTAAAAAGCTTGGATATCTTACACACGTAATGATAAAATATGTTTAATGATTTTCAGTTGTAACAGGAAGTGTGATATTTTGCAGTTTTATGATGTAAGTTGGTGTTAAAATGCTTGTATGGCTTCCATATGTAATGATAAAATATGTTTAGTAATTTTCAGTCATAACAGGAAATGTTATGATTTTTTTTTTTTGCAGTTTTATGACGTAAGATGTTGGTTTGGTTATAAAGCTTGGATGGCTTTCAGTGGTAACATGTTGATAAAGGTTTGCAATTAATTGTATTATTTGTGATGTAACATGAGGTAGCAATATTTTTTAAAGCTTGTAAGGTTTTCAATAGTAACATGTTTAAAGTTTCACGATATTAACATGTTTGATGTAAATATGTAAAGAATTTGTTTTACGAATTTAACTAAGCTATGTTTTATGAATTTTATTTAGAAGAAAAAAAAAGTTTTTTTTAATACGATTTTTATACGTAAAAATTTAATACTGTAACTTGTTATTTACTAATTTGAAATTTTTCCCATGTCATTACTTTGTGAATGATTGCATGAGTTACAATTATTTGTATATTTAATGAAAATAAAATGTTCTTGAGACTTGTAGGTATTGGTAAGTTGTTTGTTTAAAAGATTTTAAAGTCAGATAATCTGTTTGATCACAGAAAAAATGTTTACAAGTTTGTTGATGTCAACTTGATATGGGAGAAAAATTAACATTTCAATTAAAAAGCACTCTGAAGAGCTGAGGAGAACTTATATAAAATGTTGGAGAGAAACGGACATGTCTGAATGAATGAATTTTGAAATAGAAGGAAAAGACTTGGATATCTAGAGAAAACTTTGCCGGGCCACTAGCCAATAAACCTAGGGAATTTAACAAAACTGAAAGTGACACAATAAAATCTTTTCAGGGCCAGGTAGAAAGAGCCCTCAGTGACACACCACAATGTTTCTCTGCTGTCCTACAACTGGGAGAGTCCAGCCAATTTTGAAAATAAACTATATATTTTTATCACAGCAGCATCAAGATTACAACTGTTACAGCTGAAGATTCAACATGAAGACACTTGCTGGTAAAAACACAGTCATAAGTTATACAATGACTGAAAACACAATTGGAAAACTTCTTTTAAAAAAAAATAATTTATCTCTCCTTATATAGTAAACGGATACAAAATATCTGCCATTTACTTTTAATTTATGTTAAATTTGCTCTTTTAGAAAAATCAGTTGAAATATCATAAAATTTAACAGATTTCAGCTTCAATAACAATCATTTCAAGCTGGATACGTGTTATTTCAGTAATATCAAGCAGAAAATTTATTTCCCAGGAGAAAATTATTTGTAAATAAGTTAAAATATATACACATTTTATGGTAGATATTCAGAAGTGGGAAAACTACACCTAAAAATATGCACAAAATATTTTTAGAAAAAAAAACCAGATTCAAAGTAAAAATAATAATTACAAGCAAGTTTGTTTAACATGCATTTTAAATGTTTGAAAATAAAATTTTACATGAATGATTGCTTGAATCTAATAATGGTGTTCTAAGTTTAATGTGTGTATGTGGAAAGATGAATGTTTTTCATTACTTAAAAAATTTGTCTTATAGTTGTGTTTCTATGAAAATTTTAACCATTTATTAGTTAAAAGTTTGCTGGAAAACTGAAAAAGTTTGCTGGAAAACGGAAAAAAAAGTTTGGTGGAAAACAGATTATATTTTATCAATTGAATATGTTGTATGTTAAAATCATTTGAAATGTATTTCTTAGTGATAAGGAAAATAAAGTTTTATCGGCAGGACTTGAGAAAATTTATATTTCGCTAGGAATACGCTTGGCTCATGTGTCTCGAAAAATAGGAGGAAGTTTCAATGTTAGTGAAAATAGCAGTTTGTAGAGAGGTGAACAGTGGGGAGAGGAGCAGGCAGCTAGCCAAGGTCAGTTCAAAATCTGCTGCTGTCCCTAGGGAAAGCGTCACTTTGGCCTTGAAGCAAGCCTCCGTTCATAGCCGAGGCAGCGCTCTGGGGGTGAAGAACTGCTGCTGATGGTAATATTTTAATTATCCTCTCAATCTCGTTGTAATGCAGGCAGATATGTAGGCCTATTACTTACACCTAGGGACAGGGAAATTTGCGAATATTTACCAGAACAAGCTAGACTGTAAATGTGTATACATTGCAGTCACATTTGCTATTCAATCACGGTTTATAGGACCCATTTTGGGGGAGAAAAAACATTGAATACTGTGTTGTAGGCTGTTCACGGTAAAGTGAGTACTTTTGAGGCCTTTAACTGGGGCCTGGCAGCAATTTTTTTAAAAATCCTTTCACCACTTTTTCAAAGAAATATTGCCACAGTGTATATATTTCATCGGACTCGAAAGTTATCTTCTAAGGCTATAATAAAATATATTTACCGACTATTATTCCAAATGAGAGGGCTTCAAAAAGTGCTCACTTTACTGTGAATAGCATTTTTCAATACCTGTTCTGGAGCAGAACTTAACACCCACAGGGGCAGCACCCAATGAACAAATAGCTGATGCCTGATTACACATAGTATTGTTGAGTACAGGATAGGTCATTGAACCCACGAAATTTCCCAGTTCCTACACATACCTGTTGATTAATATAATATTCACTTAAATCGGTCTGAAAGTGCTGTCTGTAATTCCATTCTTAGTATGTTTGTATACCCGAATTAGGTTTCAATTGTCAGCTGAAAGATCTTCAATTGCATTTAAGTTCTTAGAAGATTTACCATGCTTATGCAGATTTCTCAGCATAGGCTACATATTTCCAGCTAAACATTAATTGGTAATAATTCATTAATTTATCAGAATTATTATAATTTTTTTAGCCTATATTATTGTGATTTGTAAGCTTGCCCATGTGCATTAATGCATTCACAATTCGATCACACTATAACTTCCGAGTGAAGTGGAGAGATTTAGACGGATCTTAACACCAAGGTCTTGAGCGAGGTGAGTATGAAGCAGTGCCGGAATGCAAGAGCGCGGGGGAAACGGGATATCCCCGAGAAAATCCCCCGCCGACCAGCGACATCGTCGGGCACTATTCCCACATGCCAAAATCCGGGGGACGATCCCGCCGAAAATCAAACCCGCTTAGGTGGAAGGCGAGTAGTCTGACCATTACACCACCGCGGCCCCTATCATTTCCGACCGAGTTCAAGTGTTGCGATCACATGTGTTCGGCGCTTGTCGTACAAACAGTAAACAAGGTTATGCGTACTCCGTGATAAAGGCTGTACACATAAAGTGAGCACTTTTGAAAACAACGTTAGAAAAAAGTCACTGCTCGTAACTGCATGTATTTTAACCGACGTACTGAGTGACATACACCCAGTAAAGTTGGTAACGATGGAGGTAAAGTAGCTCCATATCTTAACGTTAAATAAAACGTGTTAGGTATTGTCAATTTCATGTAAGTGGAGTAAATTTCGAGTTATAGAAAAGTAGCACGGCCACAATGTATCCTTCCAACGCAGCTGTTTTGTCACTGAAGGGAAAGACGTTTGTAAACAAATGTTTTGAGTCCAATGCACACTTGCATTTTCCTCCTTCCCTGTGTTCCTTATCATGGCAGGCACTGAAAGGCTGAAGTTAGCTAACTTCCGTCCAGTAATTAATGTAGGATATTATAGCTAGGTTAGCATTCCAACCTGTTTTATATTTTAATTACAGAGTTAAGGGGAAAAGGACAAGATGGGGTCTTTAGATTAACGTATTTCGTGAGATGGGATTATTTTGATGTTCTTATGAGTGTGTGGCATTTTGAATTGCATATTGTTTTAATGGAGCAGTGGAAAATTTTGCTCGTATGGAAAAAACATTTAAATCATTTAACTTTGAAAATTATAACTTCAATGATAACACAAAATGCGATACATGCGTCGCTGCTCGTATTCGTACAGATGCAGCAATATTTACACTCACACACTTTGACCGAAGTTAACCTTACACTCGAACTTACGATGTAGACACATATTTTTCACTCACAACTAAAGTGTGGAAAGTGCGGCTTTTTTCAGGCCACGTGCATTTCAATATTTATATTAACGGTTTATAAATACATTTACAAAACACGCAAACTTACTGTTTGTAATATTTGCAACCTCTTGAACACGTGTTTTTCTGTGGCAATCCTTGCGAGTTTAATTCACTAAAATCACGTTTGTTCGTCACTAGCATTAAATAATTTATTTGCAAAATCATTGAGTAAAATCAAAACTGCGCACGTTTCCTGATAAAAACAAACTTAAACTTATATACGTAAATTATATTCGTGTCACTTCATTGTGGAAGGCGGTAACGAAAATGGCGGAATGAGTAGTTTTAACGACGTGCCGATTAATATTACCTTTTTACATGATGAGAAAAAAAAACACGGCCAACGGTCTTCACCGCGCTGGAAACTGGAAATATAATCATGGCTAGCCATTGGCTGGAAACGTTTACTGTTCGTATGTGTTGACATACTGTGTCATAAATGCTAAACATGTTTTAAAGTCCAGTTACTAATAGCCAAGAAAATTTAATATTTCTTTAAAACATAATTTAAACCATACATGTTGCAAGTATAATTGAGATTTTCGATAGCAACTTTTAGTTACGAGTACTATTTTCTTCCAAAGCCATCAACAAAATAGCCAAACTAACAACACGGATCCCGCAGCAGTTCATCAGATGATACAATACTGTAGGAGCGAGAGCATTTACTGTTTACATATTGTGTAGGTTGGTCACATTGCTTGTTAGATTTTACTTCATTTATATGAAATGGACAGTAACCACTTGTGAAAACTTCAATTATTTCTTTCGTTTTCTGTTGTATTTTTAAGACAGCTAAGTGGAAAAGTGAGCATATTTGTAAAATGCTTACTTTCGTAATAATTTCAGTTTAACCTGACCGACGCATGGATAAAGTGATGAGGCCCATCACAGTGTTGATTTCACATTAGGTGGAAGAATAGGCCTATATAAGGAGCATACAACTAGATCTTAAGCAAGGCTTTCAAAGATGCTCATTTTACCGTGAGCAGCTTATATTGGGATGAACGATTCATGCATTCCAAAGAGGTGCAGAAAATTCCACAAATCAGATTTGCCGAGAGACTGCGAGTGCCGGACACTGTTGCGTTTCTGTGTACAGCACCGGCCATAAGTAAAGGCTGTTCACAATAAAGTGAGCACTTTTGAAATCAACCTTAGAAAAAAAGCCACTGCTCCTACCTGCATGTATTTTAACGGGCGTACTGAGTGACACGCATCCAATAAAGTTGGTAACGACGAAAGGAAAGTACTTCCATGCACTAAGAAAAAGATTTTGTTGAATCAAACAAGATTTGTTTGGCGCAACCCAATTATTTGTTTGTATAGGGGCAGTGAAATATCGTGTTGCTGAAACCAAATTATTTTGTTGTTCTCATTTGGTTGCCTCAAACTGTAAGATTTGGTTTGTGCAACTAAAGCTTTGTTTGGCTACGTACATTAAAAAGATTGGGCCGATCTTAAAAAAAAATTTACAACTTCGACCGAGTTTCGAACCTAGATCATCTGCATCCGCGCGCTGCGCCTTAATAATCTCAGCTAACGTGATAATTGTTAACACCGGAAAGCTTTTAAAAAGATACATTGCAAATATTGGGCAACGGGTGCAAATAAATATATCAAGTTTTACAACATAACTTGTCAGTTTCTTGTTGCATTGTTTTATTAATGTGTTTATACGATCGCTAAGCATCAATAAATGCACAACAAACACGGTTACTATCCTAATTGTCACAAAAAATACAAACAAACTCTCAAGCTGTATTTTCGAACGAAGGTAGTGAAATGAGTGGCCAAACAAATATATACATTTGATTCAATAAAATATCTAGCTGACAGTCCGGCATTTTTTTTTAATGCCCAACACAGAGATTTTGTTTATTTAAACATATATTTTGTTAGACGAACAAAAGTAATTTAGTCGCTTTTCAAATGTTTGTTTGAACAACAATATATTATGTTAGGGCCCCATACAAACCAATATTTTGTTCGATTTTCTCTCAGTGTGACTTAACGTTGAAATAAAAGTGTTGGGTAATGCATTTCTGAAAACTCAAATAACTTCTCTTTCTTTGTGGTTTTTTATTGCATCTGATTACAGGAATTTAAAAAATCTGTAAATTATTTACTTTTCTAATAATTCCCCATTTTCATTTGACAGACACGTGAAGAAAATGATCAGTCCTGTGGCAGGATTAATAATGTATATAGCGGAAGAATACATATTGTACATGCAAGAAGATCTCAAACAGGAGAAGAACTACCCATACCCAATCCGTGCTCCATAAAACATTAAATTTTTTTCAGACCTCGCTACCTTTACAAGCCGTTGTCCTACCTGAATGATCGCCACCCAGTAAACACGCGCTCTAAAGCCGACAAGAGACTGCTATTACTGCTACACAAGACCAAATTCTATCCGAACTCCTTCACCACTGCTGCGTCGCCAGCATAGAACAAACAGCCTGCCGATCGAACACAGAAATATTGAAAGTTTCAGTAGATTTAAGATACCTTCGAAACCACGCTGGATGAGGGGATGAAATTGCCATTTCGCGAAGTTGTGTTTATGCATGCGTGCATAAGAGTGATCGTGTGAGCGAATGAGTCAGAAGGCAATCAAATAGTATGTTTGGTTTGCTTAGCATTAAGTTACATACTTATAAGTTTTAATCTGTATTATCTATGTACGAATTCCTAGCAAGTGAAAGTGAATCTGTAATGGACCCAATTACTTAACTGCGCCTTTAACCTATTAATAAATAGACAAAGATTGGGTTTGGCTGTGTTGGAGACACGGCCGTTTGTTTTGGGTCAATACATCTACGTTGACGTGCTCGGACGCCTTGGTGTATTATTTTACGTTCCCCCGGCACCGCTTCACTTGATCATATAGGGTTTAACGGGTTCCGCTGGATTTCTTTTGAGACACTCTTTCCTCCAACCGTATACGATTTCTGTATTTCGACTTGGCATTTTGACAAGTATAGGCCGAAATTGGATTAAGTTTTCTTTATTTTTATTTATACATTAAACGCATACAATTTCAACATAATCACTCAACACAAATGTTTCATACACGCAATCGATTGATCTTGACGAGAGCTGTCGATTAAAACTTAAACGAGAGTCGTAGTTTCTCCTAGTCAAAAGTTTTACCACGCGGAAGTTATGAGACGCGGCGAAACGAACTCTCGAAATTGTAACACCCCCCCCCCCCCCGCACCGCCCAGAACGATGCTTCGCAGTCCTCACTCAACGGAACAAATTTTTTTATCCTTTGACAATCAAGTGGTATAGTTGAATTTTGAATGTAGACGATGGATTCGAAGCTGCAATGCCAAACTCTATCTCCCGATATTGTTATCATAGATTTTCTGGATTGTCTCCCACTATGGTCGCAAATTTGAAGACGTGTTCACGTCGAAAGGACCCAGTTCGCCGTGAACAAGCTAAACCACTCGTTTGCAACGCGTTCCAACGCTGCGGTCGCGGTGACTGAATAGGTTGAAGAGGAAGGCGAAGGTATTTTGGACAACGTAAGGGGAAGCCGAAAATAAAACACAGTACGCTTCCTTCTAAAGCTCTGGAAACCGTTACTTTTTGGTGAAACGAAATGAGCAAAAAAAGAAAAAGAAAGAAAGAAACCGATGGAGTGGAAGGCGGGGCGGGAGAAGCCATTCCCGTAACGGCAACACAACATCGCGGGAAGAGGCAATAAACAAGGTACAACTGCACTCGACGGAGGCAGCTTCTTGTCGAGCTGACGAGGCACGTAGGTCGGTCCAGCGGCCAGGTACTCCACCACCCCCCCCCCCCCCCCTTCACCACTAGACCACTACATCATCATCATCATCATGCGACTATGGAGAACAATGGTCCGCCCGGAACAGGTTCGGGCGAGTAGCTGCGCGTCGCGCATCGCACGAGCACTTCGCTGAAGGTGGAATCTGGAATCTCACATACGGTCGGAGATAGGCCTTGTCCACAATAGCTTCGGCCGCTCTGGCAACAGAGTGCAACAAATTCGGCGCCGTTCTACGCTAAGCTTTCGGACACTGCCACTAGAGTGCGTTGAAATCGTCGAGCCAATAAATCGTATGCAATTACTCATGCATACTCATATTTGTAGCTTATTTTTATTTCGTTCTTTAATTCGAGTTATACTAGTCATAGTTTTTAATTCAAATTTATTTGTGTATTGGTTTTTTGTTGAAGTTAGTACATTTTTGGGTTTTTAATTATTAAAGTTACATTTTCGCAGCTCTAAGACTGAAGATTATATATACCTTGTAGATTTAGCGTTTTTAATTTTTCACTGTTTACGCTTCTGTATTATTATAGCATGAAACCACAGATCATTTTCAGAGTTTATACTCGCTAAGCTATACTTTTCTGTTTCGTCTCCTGTTAATGTAAGTATTTCTTCTTGCTCTTAAAAAATTTCGTTGGAGCTGCGCGTCCAAGTTCAAGAAGTGATGGAGCAATATGGGCGACACGTAACACGCACGCCTAGTGCATCGCTACACAGATCCACACAGATCCCAGCCCAGGCACAAGATGGCTGAACAACTGTTCAAGGAAGGCACTCTTTCAAAAACCGGGAAACAAAATAAAAATTCACGTAGGAAAAATTTCCCAGCCGCCGCAGGAATCGCAACAGTGGCCTCAGCAACACCCCCCCCCCCCCAAGCAAACAAACCAGTGGCCACAGCAGTCGTAGCCACATACTTGGCTGATCAGGAGTCAGCTCAACGCCCATTGGGCGAGCAGGTTTCTTCCAGCCAGACAAACCTGGTGCACCCATTGTCACAAATGGACACAACCCCAGCTACCTCGGAACCAATTAATATGCAGATATTAATTCAGGAGGCGAAGACTAGCCCCCTGAATGAAAAATTCCCCGCCTTTAGTGGAGTGCTGGAGGCGCTCTGCAACTTATTAATGGTTTGGACTGACCAAACCAAGTCAGTTGAAGAGAAAGGGCGAGCCCTGACTGGGGCAGCCCTCTCCATTGTGAAAGGGCAGCAGCAGCAGCAGCCTAACTGTTGTTAATTTGCAGTTGCCAAATGCTCTGACTTTTAGGTTTAATTTAGTCAGTAGTCTAAACTGGAATGCTAACGGCATTCGCAGTAAAAATAACAGGAGCTGGTAGATTTTATTCCTCGCCATCAGGTTTCAATAATTGCAATAAACGAAACTCACTTAGACCCACAGCATCGATTTTCTGTTCTCGATTATAAATTATTTCGAAAAGATCGCGACAGACACGGCGAAGGTGTCATGATATTAGTTCATAATTCAATAGTATACAATCCCTCGAAAATAATACAACTTCAAAGACTCGAAGCTGTGGGAGTTACCATTAAACTCGGCAATCAACATGTTGCCATTTATTCAGTTTACTGCCCGCCAGGCCGCACACTTCTGCGCGCAGATCTAGATGAATTAACAAATGCTTATCCAGTGTTACTCGCAGTAGGCGATTAAAATGCAAAACATCCCGCCTGGGACTGTCTCACTCGCACAGCAAATGGCAATACTTTGTTAAGACACCAAGAGTACCATAATTATATAACTTATGCCCCTAATGAACCTACCTCTGACCCTCATAATATGTATTGTAGGCTCGACATATTAGATATCGTGCTAAATAAAGGCTTCACTTTAAATATTTTTATTTAGGATATAATAGGTTAACATAGACTTAATCTCTCATCCCAGCCAGTTGCTAGGATGCTTGGCCCTGCGCTGATTCAAAGGCCGCCTCCGCCGAGAGGTAGAGGTTTGCAGCGTCGTGTGGTTCGATGCTTCAATTGGTGAGAGCCCTCTCCGTAATTATAAGTCAATTTACCCCCCCCCCCCCCTAACACAGCGAAGCTCCGTGCACTTACAGCATACGGCCGTAGATATGCTTTGTTACATCCTATGACTTCAGAGACTGGCCTCTTGTGAGGTAGCAAGGCATTATTTTAGATACATATGTCCCCGAGGACATATTTTATGATTTGTTATATTTAGGATAGTATTATAGGTCAATAAGGCTAGCTTAATATGTCTTTTCATCCACAGGTCCTTACCGTCTTTTAATGTTCGAGTAAAAACCAGTAAGAGCCAGCCATACTGCCACTTATTGGCAGCTCACGTTTCTCTCATTTAATTTTCAGGTTCATAGAAGGATAGGGGGGAAGAGGCCCCATAGGGTCAATTCTCCCACCAGAGAGGCGCCCAAACACCTCTCTGGTTACTACCGGCATCAAGTTAAGAATAAACAAAGCTCCCGGCCCTAGTCTTTCCAACTCTATTAACTAAGAGCATGTTTTCCAAACACTCTGTCTCCTGTAGCAGTCTATTAAAATAAATTAAATTAAATGTAGGCAATAATTTTTGAATTTTTACTTCTCTTTCGCAAGGGTTTTTACGTCTCTCTTGACGGTTTTTCCCTTGCTCTTCAGAGTTAAGACTAGCTCTAAGTACACTTTGGGAGGTAGTCATGGCCCCAAAGTGCAGGACATGGATCCCAATCCCTCTTTGCGGCGATGCATGTCTCCTTGCATGATTTTCCTTCCTATAGTCCATTCACGCTTTCTTCGGCCTTTTGGAATCGAAACTTTGAAAAATCACCCTAGGCGTATTATGTCGACATCTTTTACCAATAACTTGTATTCCACATGTATTTAACACTGTGATTAACTTTAGAGTACTGTATTATTGAATAAATGAAACTTTACCTTAGTATCTTATATAACTTGTAATATTTATTTCGTATTAAATACGAATTAACAACAGCGAGAGCAGTGGCGTGTTGGCAATGGCCAGTAAGAAATAGTTCACAGTTATAATATTTTTTAACCTCGTTTTATGTATTCTATTTGTAAGTTAAACGTTACCAATTGTATTGTCAGGTAGCACTGACGGAAACACATTTCATTGCTGCAGTTAAAAATATCCGCGCCAATTCCTGTGTGTAGGCTGGTGTTTTTTTCCCGTCCGGAATAAAGGTTCAATAAGCGAAGCAGAGCGTGTCTATCTCGTTCTCTCTGTCTCTCTTCCCACTCTCGGGAAGACCGTACCACCTGTGTAGGAAAGTTATACATTTTGTCATTTCTAATTTCAGCACATCTCATACTAATTACAGTAACAGTAATGATGTTTGAAATTGTCATTTACAACTGAAACGAGATTTTATTGTTTAAATACCTATTACATGTTATTTAGATGCAACGACATATTTTAGATGCGATAGCATGACACAGCTCGTTGCGCGACACTTACAAACCCAGCAGGTTGGCAAACGTGGTGCTGAAAGCGTTCCCAATATGGCGGCGGCGGGTGACATACAATGACACGGCATGTTTCTCAATGAAGCGTCAAGTTCGTACTCGTGTTTTTGAAACATCCTACGGAAGTTACAATGTTGTGATAAATGTGTGTTTCTACGGCAGAGTGAAATGTGTCGTGATCGTTGCGTATGAAAGGGCGTGGTGGCTGTGTTGTAATCGCTACGCAGGCCAGGTGTATGTGTTGATTTCAAATACGTGCAAAATTTATACGTTTTAACCATGAACTGATGTCATGACGAAATTAATTATTTACCTTCACGTCTGTTTATCACAACGTTGTACCTTTGCGCTAGGTGTTTGGGAACAGTTGTGTAACATGTTTACGTTTCTGTGATTTGAATGTCTGCAACAATCCCAACGAAATACTACGCCCGCCCAGATAAATTAAAATAAATAATAAAATAAACCTACAAACCAGTAAGTACCAATGCATGTAAATATTAGCGGAATAAATGTTACGGTAGACCTATATGTTTGCATGTTCGCCACTATCTTTTACGTTTGTCAATGTACAAAAAATAAACGACACGAGTTGCGTGCTTGAATTTACTGCGTTGTTTCGTTGGACTGGTTGTCCCTTCGTTTTAATTTTTATTCCAAACATATATTAATAACAACAGGTTAAATACTGTTGTTTCCGCCACAGTTGTAACAAACACCGATGTGGCTAAATATTAATGTATATTGTGTGTAACATGCTCTATCGTGTGTAACAAATAGTTATAAAGCTGACCTAAATATTGTTATAGGCCTACACTGTGAACATTCGTAGTAAGTGATTTCTGCAATATGACATAATTCTTCAAACAGCTGTAAATAGCAATGAACGCATTTGACAGTTATTAAGGAAGAAGTCATATGGCAGTGTTTATGTTTACGTGTAGCGGAAGGATACGTAATCAGTAACCAAAAGTAGAAATTTGGCAGGGCTTCAGAAAAGGCCGAAGTTATCATGAATCAACTATAGTAAGCGTACGGGGTTAGCCCTGAGACGCAATAAAATCCCGCCCTACCTTCGGGCCTTAACTTCACATAACACTTAGAATAAGGTATTTTAGAAAAAAAGTGCCAGAGAGCACGAGAGGGAGCAGCGAGTATACAACTACGCGCTCTCGCCGACAAACTGAGACGACCAGAGAGCGCGCGCTCTGTGACGTCATCCATGAAAAGAGCGAGAAGCGGCCTCGCACTAAAGAAAAATACGCACACCGGAAAAGGAGGGTATCTCATTAAAAAGGAGGACAATGCAATTTCATTAGCACCGCAAACATTTTTTTCTGGAGTGGAGCGACGAGATTTGGGTGGCTCTTAACGCCGAGGTTTTCAGAAACGATGAGCGTGAAGTGATGTATGTTGCAGGGCGGGGGGAAACGTGAGATCCCCGAGAAAACCCGCCGACCAGCGGCATCGTCCGGCACGATTCCTACTTGCAAAAATCCGGGAGCGACCCCGCCGGATGAAGTACAGGGTGAATAGTCTAACCACTACACCACTGCGGCCTCTTTTTGCTGGAAAATCACACATTTAATTCCCCACCCCCATACACCGTATATTTACTTGGCCGCAAGAGCGGGCGCTTCGTGGGAAAATGCTATTTCAAGTTGCTATTCGCTTGGTCCAACCTTAAAGAGTTCGAAATACATACACCTATATTACAAGCTGTTCTCAGTTAACCGGGCTCGTACGAAAGCTGCTTTTATGCCACGATAAACAAAATTAAAACTACCACGTAACAGAAGATTTTATTCATGCGTCAATCAAGTGTAACTGTGAAATTGATAGGAATGTTAATATATTTCTAACATGCTAATTTTTATTCTTATGTGTGTTTCGTTACCATCAGAATTGTAATAATGGAAATCCCGAGACTCTTGAAACTGGCGCAGTATTATTTATTGTATTGTATTGAATGGGGTTTTTTTAACGTCCCCCCGTTTTATGTTTCAAAACATAGCAGGGGACGGCCTTCAGACTTACTTATAACCTAACTTAAAAATAACACGCATGCCTTACCCGGGATTCGAACCCAGAGCCTCCCACACCCCAGATCGGTGGCGTACCAACCGACTGCACCACGGGAGGTCGACCAGTATTATTTAGGTCAAATGTTCGACTGTTTTAAGGAGTTTTCGTGAATAAAATATATTAACCTCCCTATTTAAATATATTTAGAGTTTGGAATTATACAAGCATATTTGGTTATCTAGTGGTGCAGTACGCGTGCAAGTCTTTTTATTTCTACGACTGCCGAATTCGGCTATGGCTAATTTCATAACAAACGAAATTTTTTTTTGTTCCCTTCGGTTTTCGGAAACTAAAGTTTTTGTCAACTTCAATGTGATCTTAGTGTCGGCTGTAGGCAGCACCTCTTCACATCTCTATGCCGCAGGCGGCGTTGCAGACCTCGAAGCAGGGGGCGTCGCCGTAGACCTCGATGTGGAAAGGGCGAATGTCGGTCTCGTTAGTGTAGCTTTCAATATACTTGGTTTCGAAATCGAAGGCGTTACTGTCCGATGCATCACTGTAACTGTTCTTAACGTTGAAGGTGTTGACAAGAGCAACGGTTGTAGAGTATATCTACTTTCTTCCTCATCATCCGAAAAATCGAATAAATTTTTTGCAGAAGCATCTGGTCCGTTCAATACACCGCACTCGAAAGTTAAAGTCTAAGGATGAAATAAAATATATGTAATGACTGTTATCCTATATAATAAGTAGACGATCTCTGTCTGTCCGTCTTTAATACCTCTGTGCATTAATACAAAACTTTTCCTATGGAAAAAGTAATAAAAAATTTGTTTTCAGGGTAAAAGTTAACGATTGAATAATCTGATCTTGCTGAAATTCAAAATTGACCTGTATTTTACCTTGAGGATTCGCTCTGCAAAATTTGAACAACTTCTGTTGAGTTTCATGATATCACAGCTGCACTGCCTTGGTTAATTTTTAGTAAGTAGTTGCCGGAAACAAAAAATTTGCGGGAGATTACAGAAATAATACTAGCAAGGTAGTCGTGCAAATAAAACCTTCAGAAAATTTACAGAGGAACTCCTTATGTTTTGTCGATCCGTAAAACTGTAATACAGGTGGCGGCGATAATTCCAAAAATTCAAGATGGCGGAGGGAACAACAGCCGGGATTATCCTAAAGCGCTCAGTTTTGCACGACCTGCGAGGTCTGGAGAATGCAGGTAGTGCGACATTCACACACTCACGTTGTGTGGACCAGCCAGCATTCCTCTGCGTATTGCGCGCTCAAAAGGAAGGACGATAAGACAATCTCTACCTACTGTGTATTCGCTATATTTGCACTACTTCACAGATGATTCACGAGTAAATGAACTTATACTTAAAGACCGACCCTATCGCAATGGCATCTCAACATACACAATTACTAACTTATCTAAAGCATTGATGGTTGCGAATTAGAGAAGAAAAAAATACACTACTTAACGTTGTAATAAGAGTGTAATATTTAAATTGATGACCGATGCTTTAAATATTTTATTTTACTATAAAAGTAATAACTGGCTTTATATAAAATGATCACAAGCTTTCGCAACCGTTTTACAAAGCTAGATATACGTCATAACCGACTTATAAACTACACATCCTAGCAGGCATCTATAAGGACTCTCTAAGGCAAGACAGACTAGGCTACACACATAAATACTTTTCGAACCGTTTTACAATGCTGGATATACGTCATAACCGACGTATAAACTACACATCCTAGCAGGCATCTACAAGGACTAAGGCAAGACAGACTAGGCTACACACATAAATACTTTTCGAACTAATGCGGTTAAAATTGCGAAACTCTATTTATTTAAAATAAAATTATAGTGGCCTTTAAAATGACCGAGAAGTTATTTCAGCCCCACGAGAAAAAAACAATTGAAAAATTTAAATATGGGACTCCCCCGTCCTACAACGAAAGAGAACGCACTAAGTTATTTTAATCACATGTCCACTTATTGAAACTCTTGACGATATTCATATCGTAATACGGTTGTAACATATTTAAACTGTTATAAACGTAATTACAGTTTTATTAATAACTCCATGTTACGTCGACCCACAGTAAATTAAACTCGAAGGACGCACGTGAGCGCACTCAATCTTCATTAGCAGGGTCCGGCGTGTGATGTACGTTAATAGGTAACAACTCGGAACTTGCTGGGAGGTCCCGCTTTATCGAGCGAGTCGTAATGTGCGTGCTCTCTGCGAGGATTCTCGTCCTTATCAACGTGCGCCTCCAAATAAACTTTGTAAAGAAACATGCTACTCGCCGGCTTCTCTCAAAGGACAACCAGAATAATAAGTGGGCCATTACACAGATAAGCAAGCCTCCACGAACAAAAAGGAAAATATATTACTTAACGACGAAAACATCTCTTCAGCCATGCGAACCAAAGGCAGAAACACGCATTTATCAACAGAGTTAATTGGCCAAAACAATTACAGACAGCCTAATCAATTCACCAAATTATCCCGTTACACATCTGGGAACAGCCTTAGCTGTAAATCATATTTATCGCCTCAAGTCATCACAGTTTTTCCTGCTATCTTCCGGCGTCTCTATCACATAGTGAGGAAATTTCGTTGGTAGAATACAAAAATGTTCCTGAACTCCTTAAAAGAAGACACGAGAAATATTAACGTACACGAAACATATTTTGAGAATTTTTAGCGAAATCTCGTAAAATACACGTACGTGGATACGTTTAACAGATTTATATATATATATATATATATATATATATATATATATATATATATATATATATATATGTGTGTGTGTGTGTGTGTGTGTGTGTGTATGTGTGTGTATGTGTGTGTGTGTGTCAGAATATGTTAAACGTATCCACGTTTTCATCTATATGATTACGTGATGTAAATAAATAAATGAGAATGTGTTAAACGTATCCATGTATGTGCATTTTGCGAGATATGGCTACAAATTCGCAATGCTCCATTTGAAGCACAGGGTAGGTGATCGTTTTAAGGTCAAGTTAAAAGAAACACAGATAATTTTTTACTTTTTTAAGCATTACACACCAGCCAAAAAGAAAACCCTCCACGTATTATGTGCTTAACTTACAGTAGTTCGCAGCTATACAAATCCAAAGCCATAGAACAGGTTAGGAATTAAAAAAAAAAAATCCGTGCGCAAGTAATCAAAATGGCGTCACTGAGCAGCAACATGTCAGCGCATGACTTGCCAACCGGCAGTCCTGCCAACAGGGATCCTTTTGCAGCACGCAATAGTAAATCAGTGATACGGCAAGTACCATGCCCCTCGCGCAGAACCGCCCACATCAAAGGAACTGCCAAGTCATTCCTTCTGTAGACATACTTGTTCCGCGAAGAAACACTTATGCCGTGATTTTCTTTTAAAGTCTGTTCACGATAAAGTGAGCACTTTTGAAATCAACTTTAGAAAAAAGTCACTGCACATGCCTGCATATATTTTAACGGGCGCACTGGGTGACATGCGCCCAGCAAAGTTGGTAACGATAGATGGAAAGTAGTTCCATATCTTAACGTCGAATAGAAAGTGTTAAATAACCACAAGTGTAACAATGACATTTGTAAAATATTTACTTTTCTAATAATTTACCAGTTTCACCTTACCGACGCAAGGAAAAAGTTATGAGGCCCATGGCAATGTTAATTTTACACAATGCTGAATAATGCACATCCATACAAGTGCTTTCCAAAGCGCTCACTTTAGCGTGAACAGCCTATATTAATTTATATTGTACTGTTTATCAACTTCCATTTTTACTATGGAAGGCTTATCGTGAAGAAAGAATTGCAAACTACGCTAATCTAAAATTTCTTGTAAAATTGCATATCCATAATCCATTACCTCCGGAATTCCAATCCACAACTTCATTACCCGATGATAAAAGTCTCGGCCACACACAGAGGCCGCTTACACACTTTGTCGAACGGTTAATCAGAGACTAAATAAATATGACAGGCGTCCCTGTTCGTATGTTTAAGCCCAAAATGCACAGTTATTACTGATTCTCGGTAAACCAGCACTTTTAAAATAAATTTTTGTAGGAAAAAAATTCGTACTCCAGTTATGTAACATAGTATTTTGACTCAGGAACACGCAATTGTGCAGGTCCTTGACCAAACTAACAAAATCGGAGGGCAAAATCCTCCCCTCTTCCCCTCCAAAAAAATTATTAGAAACATACTTTGTGGTTTTAATTGCACGGAAGTCTTGCACCGTTGTGGAGCATTATCGCCGGGTTCTTTTTACGTTACCATTACAAGACTTCTTTCTTTCCTTGAGTGAGATATCACGAATATAATATTATAACCATGAACTGCAAAACCGTAACAAATTTATATTTATAAATTTTTAGGATATTTTCGTCAGGGAACGTCAGGCATCTCAGCGTTCTACGCCACTGCTGCTAACAGCTTCAAATATTTTACTGGCCACACTTAGCAGTATGCTGGCAGTAAACAAGTAAAACTGGTTATGATAACGAAGAAACAGTTTGATGTAATATATATATAATATATTCAATTTTATTATTTTATGCACAAAAGAGTGAAAAATAAAATTCCAGTTTGGTATTTACGTTCATATGACATGATCGACGCATAATTGCTTACAGAACTTTTAATGTTGCCTGCACAGCTAGTGATGGTCAAAGAAATTTTGCATTAAATCCGTGTGCAGTGTTATTTGGCAAAAAGCGAGTTCGTATGGAAAACAGAGATAAACTATGTGAGTTTAATTGAACAAATAATTTGAAACATTTGACTATGAGAGCAGTGTATCAAATGGTGTTTGTTGGGTAGAACCTGGAATGTGCGCTGTAATAAAAATTCTGGTAAACTTCCTAAACTGTAATTGAAGTTTTTAACCTATCCCGCGTATAAAAATAGTACTATGTATCAGGCTGAGAATATGGGAATGTTTAGCATCACTACTAGGTTATAAGTTAGTGACGTGACGGTCCAACATCGAAGGGATGCCGCCTTTATTGATATCAAAGGGTCAAATTTATTGAAAGGGTTAAATTAATTAAAAAGGTTAATTTATAATCGGATCATTTTTTTTGTGTTTGGTGCAAGAGTGTGATAAGAGGCAATTTTATTTCTTTCTTTTTGTGGCGAGGAGCTCTGGCACGTCCTCACCCTTGGAGCTCTGGCACTCGATGAGGTGTAGCGTGTTGGGGACAGGGTATATATGGTGAGTATTGTACAAGAGTGGCATAAGTGCAAATTTGTTGGTTTGGTAGTGATATTCCAAATGAATAAGAGCGTTGCATGAGAGAATTTCAGTGTGTTTAAACAATTTTTTCATATGAATAAATTACATGAGAGAGAAGTATAACTACCTAGTCTCATAAAGAAACAAGGGCAATTATGTGAGTCTCCAGTATGAAATTATTACATAAAGAGATGAATACGTGATTTACTACCCCGAGCTGTATGTTAGAAATACAATTTACACGAGAGAAGTATACCGAAAGAACACAACTATGTGACTATTACAATTACATGAGTGTGCAGCATGGAATTAACGATCTACAACGAATCAAAAATGTCCCTATAAATTAAACGACAGTCTTCCTAAACACAAGAAATATATAACACTATTGGACACTCACGCACATACTTTACATGATACACGTACGTCTGCCTGTGAGACTGGTGAGGAACTTTAGAAACAAAATCCACACATAAAAAAAAAGAAATTAATTTATTAACATGCTTAATGAAAACGCATCTCTCCCAAAACACGTCTGTCCGGCTCGGAGACTGGTGAAGGAATGGCGCCAGTGTATGACATGCCCCAACTTATATCCATGGAGCTTGTGAGCGAGTTGAAATTATGGCAAAAAACTCTGAATACGATTGACTAATTTACACACTACTCATACACATCCTGAATTATATCTAGAAAAATGTATCTCAACCATGCTAGCATTTATGACGTGCAATTTAAACAGCAAAACACAAAGACAACTTTTCACAATACGGGACAATTTAGCAATTCCAGTAAACACGGACAAATAAAGATTTCCAAACTCGCATTTTGAATTTCAAACAAACACAATAGCATAATAGAAATACATGTACACTACTTGACACCTCTCGCACATTTCTTAAGTATTTTAAAACACATCCGTCCACCTCCAAGGATAGTGAATGAATGAAGCGAGCTTACGTTGAGAGCCTGAGTATATATACGTGGAGCGCGGCCGAGTTGAAATTTACGACTGACAGAACGTATTTCCCTACCAAACTACTATTAACGATTTGATTACACTATTCATCCTAAACTATATGAATGTATAAAAAAAATTACAGTACTCGATAAAAATGATTAAAAATAACAGACGCACTACAAATTTTTTTTTCCATCAAGGCTGTGAAATTCACGTCACTAGTACCGAAATGAGAGTTGAAAAACATTCCAAGTTACGTCGACCGAACACAGAAATGGGGTTTAAATGAAAATTTATACGTTTTTTCCCGATAAATTAATTTTTTAAATATTACAACAAGAAATGTGGCTAACACTCTCCGAAACCCACTGACTGCCGCACCCAGTGAATATATGTATCCTCGTCAAGTGTTTGTGAAGAACTAACATGCCAGTAGACAGCTAAAGCTAGTCGCGTTGCTCCCAGATGCAGTACCCCCCTTCCCCCCGGACACTGTCCGGAAAATGACTTTGTGCGAAAAGAGAGTTCTTTTCCAAGGTCACGGGACAACACCCCTGAGCACGTCTTGGGCAATCTGTACCCCCCCCCCCCACACTGGCCAATCTGTCTCCCTCCAATACTGGGCTATCTGTCCCCCTCCAACAAAGAGTTCGTTTTCACCTGAAAAGTAGATTTCTATCTAAGGATACGGAACAACACTCCAGAGACCATTTTTCGGCGATGTGTCTCCCTCTCCTCCAGCACAGAGTTCGTTTTCAGAGGGATGCTCTGTCCAAGGTTATGCACACTCGCTGTCGATCCAAAACCACACACCCACCGACCCACACCCTACGTTAGCCCAGAATGCATCTTGTGTCCAACAACAACTTCAGGGTCCCTCCAACTGCCAGACACCACTCAAGACACCAAGTTGGACTCTTCCAAAGCGTTTATTTGTTTGTAAAACTATGCTTTACCCATGAATTGTGGACTGTCCCGAAAATCTGCCCTGTCCAGTTCTGTGAGAGGAATAGTAACTCCCCAACCAGAACCTTCCTCTGAATCACCATACCTAGAGCTGATCAACAGCCCTCAAAGCTTTAAGGCAGGCAATGTTTAAAAAATTCTCGCATTTCGGCTCTCAAGTATTTGAATGATAATTTCCATCGAATAAATATCTACGAAATTATACTGTAAAAATTATTTCCCTAATATTAATAACTAGATTGAAAATAATAGAAGTATATATGCAACTGTATTTACAAAAATGTAATTTATTGTTTCTGAATAACTTTTGCTATCGTGATAAATTATTTTAACATTTCTTCTATTGAAACCTATTAACTCCCGCTTGCAGAAGTGAAATTTTTTTGTAAATCTTTCATGTAATTTTCTGAAAAGTAATTTAATTTCTTCATTGTTATTAGTATCGAATTTAATGCTAAGAAAGAATTGAAATCACAACATATCTAACATCGGAACCCAAGCTTATGTGTATGGTTGTCTAAACCCAATCCAGATATTTAAAAGAAATTAGATGAAAGCGATGTTAGCAACAAGCATTAAAATCGACCCAAGTTTAATCCTATCCCTCTTGTTCTTCTTACTCTCTTTACAGCCTTTAATCCGACTGTTAATACAGGATTAATAAACTTTACAGTCCCCCTGCAAAGACTTCTCTTTAGAAAAAAAAACTAAGTTAAGAAATTATTGAGTATGGAATATTTTTAAGAAATGTATACCTAAAATGATTTTAACATGCAGGATTATTGCTCTAACATTAATCCAAAGAAATAGTAATCAAATCAACAAGAGGATTTATTTCAGAATAAATACTAAATCCATTACCATTCTACAGGTTTATTAATAAAAAACAAAATATAATTTAAAATTCTTTTATTTAGCATCATATTTTTTACAAACCTTATATTACAATATTTTAAGATCTTGATTCTTAACCCAGGAGTCGTGTGCTTTCTATAATCCTCTCCATCGAACCAAGGACATATCTTTCTTCCTTTTGATGATTTTATCAATCAAAATTCCCTTGGCAAACTCACCTTTTGCATATTATGTTCGTAAATTCCATATTTTATTCGTTCTCCATCATAGGTTTCTAGGTAATACATTCTGGGATGTGTTTATTTGGTTGAAATAATTTTAAATATTTCATTAAACCAATTAACCATAAAATTTTTTTCAAAAATTTCTTTCTGCTTCGAGATACGAATAAATACGCCAAATTATAAACTTTCGTTTTCTTTCATCGATGACTTTAACATTATCAATAGTTTTTATTAAACTTCTTTGGGCACCATATTAATAGTTCTATGATATCTAGAATTATAACATTTAACTATTTCAGGCAAAATGTCAACCCATTTGCAAATCCCCCTCGATGTGAAATATTTGCATATTAACTACTTAATCGATTTGTTGTAACATTCCTTAACACTGGCTTTAAGCTCCAAATACACTGCATAGTGATTAATGCCATATTCAATCATTAGTTTCCAGAATGGTGCAGACAAAAAATTCAGTACCTCTATCAGTTTGGAGCGAATTTGACTTTCTCTCTTTCAAAACGATCTTCATTGCATTGGTAACCTGTTTCCCAGTTTTGTCCATTACATTTACATTTTACTGGAATCCTTTATTGTATATGGAAAGCAATGTCATTTCACACAAATCAGCTTGAAAAAGATCATTTTTCCTACGAGTTACAACTCTTCTTCTAGGATTTCTTATCCTTGCAGGAGTGTGAAGCTCTTCAGAAAAATTACTAAAACTCATTCCAATTTCGTTCGTATATGAATTATTCTCAGACTCTCTCGAAGCTATGATAAGTTTTAATCTATCGACCAATTCATTAGAATTGTTCTAATATACAGAAGAAAAATGATCAGCAACTTCATTTTTATATATTCCACTTCTGGCAATATTGGTTATTAAATGTATTTTCGGAAGGTTTTAATTTGCAGAATGAATGTAAGCATTCATTCGACGAATAAGTTCTTTATATTTTTGAAAATTGGTCTTGGAATATCCATTTGGATAGTTTTTAAACAATTATTCAAATAATCCTTTACACATCAGTTACGCAATCACCAATTTTAATATTATTGTCTGAGAGAAACATTATTACAGAATCTCCCAGGAACCAGACCCTGTCATGTCGATAAACACCATATGTCATATCACATGTAGACAAATATTGTTTTAAAGATAAATAATGACATGTTAAATGAGAAAGTGGTTGCTTTTTGTTCCTCTTTGTTAAAGATTCTTCTTCTTCAGTTTTAATTTCCAAAGCTATTTCATTAGGCTTATCCAACACAGAATGCAATGTATCCATTCTACTCATAACAGGTTTAAATATTTCTTCGTTTAAAACATCCCATTCCATATGAGATCGTTTGGCTTGTAAATATTTCTCTTAACAGATATAATGATATATAATTCTGAATCAGAGGCAAACATGTTTTGAATATAGTACATTAAATTCAAACTATTTATATATGAATTATGTCGTTGCTTTCCGAATTGCTGTAGTAGGTCGACCAACTGTCACGCTAGATCGATAAGCATGTGCTTTTCCAATCTTATTGACTTAACTTAAAACAGCATCTAATTATTTCCATTTTTAGCTTTCAAAACATTAATAAAATAATTTATGTTTCCAAATCATTAATTTGTTTTCTCAAATTTGTTTACATAACTAAACAAAATTTTTTGATTAATGAAATCATCATTAATGTGTTATTAGTTACATTTTTTTTTCAATGTGTTTTGATATAGTATCGCTTACCACTTCATTTATTACATGTCTTAAATTCTCTTGCATTTCTGTAAGTTGTGTTGTAAAATTTATGTTTGTAATATCATTAAAGTCTTTACTAAATCCATTTAAATGTTCTTCTATTCTAAATTCATTAATCTAAAAATCATTACTAATATTGGTTAAAATGTTTGCAATTACATTATCATTCAAGTCAACTAATTTTATTAATTTCTCGTAAATATTGTTTCATTGCGATTTAAATACGTTTAGCGTAATACTGTTTAAGTCTTCCATGTATAATTTATTTACCGCATTGCAATCTTTCACTGTCATACCCATATTACGTCATATATGTACATTCAAATCGCAATTCCTATCGCGATTTTTGGTTAAACAGCATATTGTAATGATTAAGTTTTGTACCGCTATGTCCAAACTTTGAAATACTCATTGTTCTTCGCCTAGAAGTAAAAAACTGTCAAAGCCAGGCCTATACCTACCTTTAAATAGGGGAAGCATTGGTAAAATCACTAAAAAAAACGTAGTTGTCTTACCAACAGTAAAAACACATATCTTTAAACTTTGTAAAGGCCATATCGCCTACAACATCATCATTGTAAATATGTTGCAGGTTAATATTATCCATTTTAAACACAATTACCATATTTGCATTATCGAGCAAATTATGTTTTGTTATATGTGCATAACTTGTGATCGATAAAAACAATCAATGATTGAATATCGACCAAAACTAAAATATTGTTGTATTTCACACTGCAGTTCACACCAAACATTGTCAAAAATAAATACGAAATTGGGTAACGCTTCATTTGGAGGCACTATATCTTCTTTATTTGTGAAAGGGATATATCGCATTCCTTCAATTAACGACAAAATTGTAGCTCTTCATTGATATTTCTCTTGTATTGTTTTAGAAAACACATATACATTTTCAAATTTAACCATTTGGATGTACCAACAGACATAATAACACAAGTATTACCACATGAAGAAGGACCGCTTACTATACAACGTATATTTGATGTTAAAAGAATGTTATGTTTATGTCCAATTACGTTTTCTTTCGTATTTACAATTACCAGCAGATGTACATTTTGATTTATAACCTTCATTTCTACACAATTACACAGTATTATGTAACATAATGTACTAACATAAAACTATAAATGTAGGTCCATATATAGGCTCACATTCAGTTGAAAACAATGGCTTGTACTAAACACATCAAAATAGGATGTCGTGTATTGAATATATTGATAAATAAATTATCATATGAATGGCATTTACTGAAATACAATTATTGCGGACCAGGTACTAAACTTGCCAAACATTTGGCATGGAATGGTCAAGGAATAAAATTTTTGGATAGCGCTTGTAAATATCACAATATAGTTTACGATCGAACAAATAATTTGAAAGAAAGACATATAGCAGATACACTCCTAGACGATAAAGGTGCAAATATAAGGAAGAATCCATCTACATCTACAAGTGAATACACTGGAGCTTGGGGTGTTAATAAAATTACATCCGCAAAGGTGAACAGTGGCATGGTCTTAAAACGTAGAACTAAAAGAAAAACAAAGAAAGGAAGAATTATTCCATTCCTATTTCCAGCATTAACAGCTCATGGAACAATCTTTGGAGTGATTTCGGCAATTAGTAGAGCAGTTAAATCAAAAGGTAAAGGACTGTATTTGAAAACCTATAAAGTTGGACAAGGGCGAAAAAACTCCAAACATGGAAACAAACACAGAAATTCCTGAACACTTTTCCAAAACATGCTTTAACAATCAAAAATATTAATGTATTTGTAAAGAAACTGGATATTCCCTATTTCTGAAGTGTGTATAAGAGAGACAATTTACCAAAGAAACCAAATCTTTGTGAATGTATGATTGTTCATTTAGATTCGATACAAAACAAAGAAATGCATTTGGTTGCATTAATTAAGAACTTGAATAATACATTGTATTACAATAGTTTCGGTGATATACGTCCTCCAAATGAAATGCTTTATTATTATTATTTTAAAATTTGCAATTAAGGTACATTTACAAAATGGATACATAAGTAAGTGCAATAGTAAAACATATTAGTAACATGTCAACTACATTGATATTGAGTGGAAATTTGTCGCAATTGGACATTGCTTTGGAGTCAAATGGAGAATGGCAAATTAGTCCAATCGAATTCATTACTTACAACAGCATACCAAACATTGATATGCAAAACCAATCATTTACGACTAAGATCGGTGAAAAAAAAAAAAACAAGATTGTGATACTGGTAAGATCTTAGAGTTGGATGACTCAGAAACATTAATTAAAGCACCATTACCCAAATATTTACATTTCTGATTATGTGGAAATCAAAATACGCTAACTAGTGCAATGTATAGTAACATCGAAATTGATTTCACAGAAAACAATTTAATTGCAATAATGTTAGGTTATGAATGGAGAGTATATCTATGTAATTAATTACAAAAATTATCAAAACAGGTTAATATATTATCGGTAAAGTATGTTGTATATGTGTTAATATTGTAGGCAGTTCATATTTGAATGGAAAACTGACAAATACAATACGTGAATTCCTGTGTGCTGTGGCTTCAGGATATAAAATAATACAAAACCCCAATATTTTGACATATTTTCACGAGTAATAGTGAATCGTGTTGATGAAATAGTTGTTACAATTGTCGATCTAGGTGGTAAACTTATTAATTATAGAAAGAAAGAAATTACTGTCAATTTACATGTACAAAAAACATATATAAACAGTTTCATTCCATTGTTCATTACAATCATAATGGGTATGTGTACACTATTAAATTCGGACATAAAGTATGCGGTTCTTTTAAGAACTATGCCACTAAGGAATGTATTTTGAAGGAAGGACGTATCAAAATACGTAAACACAAGCATAAAACACTCACTTCAAATAAGTTACGTGTGAAGTTAACACGTGGCAACAAATTGAATTAAAAAGAATTAGGATGTATGGTTACTAGAAATGGAAGATATACTTAATGTTATAGATGAAATACTTAATTTAATTGACATAATTGCATATCTGCTAAATGGAGTGGAAATAGATCAAATACGAGATGTTGAATTTACTTCCACGATAAAGAACTACCTCTCAGGCACTGTAATTAATTATCCTTATACAGGATGTATTGCTGGGTTTAGCAATGCTAGTGATTACTCACTACAAATAAACCCAGGTGGAAAATACAAATTTGTTATACCATAAAGTATTGTTTTGGGCTTTGCTGAAGACTACAAACACATCATATTTAATGCTAAACAAGAATTAGTTATTCTATTCAGCAATATGCATTTGAATGCCATATATGATACAGCTAATAACAAGGAAGGTGTAACATTTGATTTAAGCAGTGTGGAATGGTTGATGCCGCATATTGAAATTAACACTCATGAATGTGTGAAGTTTTTAAAATTTATCGAATAAGGGAAGAATTTAGATATTGCATTCAGATTGTGGGGTTTAGAGGTTTTACCAACTCTACCGCTATCTCAAAAAAATAGTGTGGAGTGTGAAATCAAGGTTTTCATAGAAAGAACCAAGATATGTAGTAATTTGTTTTCAAACAAATCGATAAAACAATTTTAAAGCTGATAGATCAGTATTCGATAATTGTGATATGAAAAATATTAAACTGTATATACACAATCAAGCTTGCCATGTGGATTTAAATATGAACTTTGAAAATGGGGAATTCCTTATTTCCTATGATATGTATACAAAGTTTCAGGAAACATATTATAACAAAAACAATTCACCAATCCTAGAACCTGAAACATTTAAAAGTAGAGGAGCATTATTTGTGTTTGATGTAAGAAAACAAGATGATACAATTACAAATGGCATGATTGATTCTAGAATTGAAATTATTGCAAATACACCAATTCCAGCAAATACACAAGCTTATGCTCAGATAATTATCAATAGATTACAGAATTACAATGTAAGAGATAAGCTGGTGAAAATAATGAATTCAGTCATTAAGCGATGAAACACAGCTATGACGAGCTGTTCTGCAATGTGCACGGATTTCGATCTGCAAAAAAAAATTGTCACTGAAGAATTACCTATTAAAGATATGGAAGAACATACAACTGTATTCAGCTTCAAAGCACCCCTTGACTCGAAATATCTTACTCCCAAATACAAGAAAACTAATAGATGTGTTACTCACCATTACCATGGTTTTAAATGCGAGTGGGTGTATAGAGTATGAGAACATTGAAGATATTTGCAAACTTTATCTAAACAATTTTGAAATATATGTAGATGGAGTTGAGCAAAAACACATTTTAGAAAGTGTGTATAACGAGAAAGTAACAGATATTCAAAAATAATACAATTGCCCCTTGTTCAAACAATTGTATAAAACATATGGATCTAATTCGACATTCTTATCTGCAGAGGAAAACTCAAAATGAATGCTAACTTGGGCAATGATGTCTCACTGGGGTGAAACAGACTATGATGATTCTCCTCCCGAATCACCTGTGGATATCATTCGAGTGATGTGGCATCATTCAGAATGAGTAAAACTTGATATAAAAGTATTTGGTTGTATGTTATCCACCAGTTTGTAAAGATAGATCAAGAGAACGAAATTACATGCTCATGCATACACAAATCCAAATGTAAAGTGAATATCAACAAGTTATTAGCACGTTGGAATAAACAATTTCAACTTTGTTTCAGAAAGAAATAATTGTGTAATTTGTGGCATCCTATAGTTGATTATGTGTTTCTAATCAACCTGTACTTGTCTGATGTTATGTTTTGGGGCATTCAGTAGTTACTTGTGAATGTTTTTAAGAAATCTCGTACTTGCTTTTCTGTGTGTTAAAATGATTTTTGAAACAGCTTGTGTTTGCATATAGTTAGTCAATAAATACTATGTAAAATTAATTCAATTTAATGTTTCTTTAACCAATTTCTTATTAAAATTGAACTTGTTTTCCTAAGAAAAATATTTTCTCAACAGGGGGGAAAGTTCTGGAAGTGAGCAGTCTAACCACTTTGCCATAACTAACAATATAATATACCATATTGGGTAAGACATACTTGATAATAGTTCGTTTGTAAGTCAGTGGCCATATAATCATAAAAGGAACAATGTATAAAACACATAATTAAGAATATATATAAATTCGTTCCTGTGCGCAAAAAGTTAGATATGCTCAATTTTATCGAAGTTTAAACTGAAATGAACTGTGTGGAATATTTCTGATCAAACATTATTACCTAAAAAATTTGTACTCACTTTGAAATATTAGTCTTAAAGTGATTGCAAATATCGCCAGGCATGAAAAAAACATTATGTTCATGGGCATCGTCACCAGGGGGGTTGCAGGGTGGGGGCATTCCCTCTCCAAGTGTCCGGCAAGGGGGGGAAGGGCAAGTGGTGGTAAATCTCTTCCCTTGATTAAGATAATTTTTAAAAAGTCATAGTTGCATTTTGATCAGATTAACCAAATACTTTTCATTTAAGTATTCTTTCCTCATTTATTCACATTCTTTTACCCTGAAAGTAGGCATTAATATTCAACTGACATCATGTTTCAAGTACCTATTCAAGTGTGTGTAATTAACAAAAGCAATAGTACCTCGCCCTACCCTTATTCCTGAAAGGTATTTGTATGATGCTATTTCTACCTGCTCGTCTCCATCACATTCTTAGCCCCCCCCCCCCAACTCATCATTACCCTGGCTAAGGATGCCCTAATCTCTTAATACTTTGCTTTGCTTGCTTCGAGCTCAGCTAGCAAGAAACTTTGTGAGTTAGTATTCCAGGACCCCTACTGTAGTGAAGTCATCGTACGAATTGATTAGTGTGTCTTAGTACTCGACTCGCAATGAAGCATACAGATTAATTTCAGTAAGAGTGCAACAAGAACATGCCAGAGTATTGCATAATTGTTTCAGGAATGTGAAGATATAAATAGTAAGCATGCCAACTATCTTAATATTATAAATGCAAAAATTTGTGTTTGTTACTCAATCACATCATAACAGATCGACAGATTTTGATGAAATTTGCTACAGGGGTAAATTATATTTTGTATTACAACATAGGGTACTTTTCATTCTGGAAAAAAAAACATTTTTTTTGGGAATATATAAAATATGCTACCAACCATTTGAGTAGGTGCTGGTTGGTGATCTGTTTTTTATTCTGGGATGAAATTACCCTATGCACTAATCCAAAATATTAGAGTAATAAAGAAGAACAATTAAGATAGAGCACTTGGTAATTATAACTAAGGTTTGAATTTTGCAGGCGGATGGAGTCGTGGTTAACAACTAGTATGTTTATATATCATCTCACTTTATTAACAGAACTTAAAAATGCAAATTTGTCGGTGATTTATAAATGTATAAATTTCTGGTTGCTTGCTCTACATATTTCGAAAAAATAATTTAAATATATATCATGGTAACAATGTTTTATGTGCTTATATTGGCTATGGCTATATTAATGAAAATTCACATTCAGTAAAAAGAGTAGAACAAACACTACTAGATTATGTATTCTGTGCGGTATTATGCTAAGTTTTTCTCTTAAAACGTAGGGTCAACTCGTTCTTTCAATGCTGTACACTGCGATGTACATTACAGTTTGCATCGCCTTTCATAGATGTGTGCAATTTTTATACTTAGCTATCAGTATTCATGTTGTGTTAACAATCTTGCTTATTAATGTTGGCACTATTAATTTAACAAACTAAATTAAAAATTATGTAAATTCATGTTGGCACGCAGGCAGATATTTTTACTTACAATACTGCTTGTATTAAATTGTGCTATAGCCCTTCTTTTGTATTTAACACAGTTATAAGTACGAAATAAAACATACACCTTGATTGAGGAACAGATTAGCGCTGAAAAATATAATCCATGAAGCTTTAATTTACGGACGTCATGGCCATGCTTAAACAAATCATCACCTCTTTTCCATTAGGAACTGAAAAAGTTTTTCATACCACAGTCAACCAGACAGGCTAAATGATTTAAGCTGTGCGACAGTGGTTTTGGTGATAAAAAGTACAAGGCAATGTTCAATGCATATTGCAGTACAGTAGGTTCTTAGACAGCAGTACAGACAGTGTTCGCTGTTGCTAGACTCTGTACCCCATTACGACGTTTAGAAGATTGCTTGGTGGAAATTCTGTATGTGTAAATAAAATATTTTAAGATATTTAAAATCTTGTATTGTAAATTAAAAAAATTAAATGATTACTAAATTCTTCTTGTATGCATCTCTTATTAAATAATTTGTCACACACATGTGTATGTATAAATATACTTATATATGACCCCACAGTCGATGATAAACTAATTCCTACATACATCCTACATTGACCTAACATTGTCCTCCCCCCCCCCCCCGAAGTTGACAAAGGTCGACGCCCATTATTATGTTTAGATATCTATGACCTTAGCAGTGTGACTTGCGAGTTTCTCAAGGTTAAATTCTAACATTTTTTTTCCAATAGTACCAACTACGAAACCCCAGATCTCAGAGGTTGCCAGCCTGACTCCAACAAACCATCACAGAACGCATTTCGGTTCTATTGTACCATAGGGAAAGTGTCGCTTTTAAGAAAGTAAACTGTCAAGAGGCTTGGTCCATCCTGGAGAGGAGACTTCAGGTCAACAATTTTAACCTAGCTGTTTGAAACTCTTGCACAAAATATTGTCTTTTCTATTTGATAAAAAAAATTAATATTCACTTTGCAAGCACCATTATGCAGGAAAATATGAATAAATTAAAAAAAATACAAAAGAATAATATATATATATATATAATTTTTATGAAACAACCTTTGCTTCCCTGTTCACACTAACTGATGTCAACAAATTTTTTTTAAATATTATACAAAATAGAATTTTAAGAAAATTGAAAACATGTCCGGAGACTAACGGAAAAAATATCAGTATATGTTTAGCGTAAATATGATTTACAATATACGGATTAAGAAAATGGGAATATATATATATTAAAATTAGATAGTAAAGTGTAATACGTTTCTTGACCATAATAAGATATATTTTGAATAAAAAAATATTTTAGGAAAATTTAAGGTTTGCAGAAATATTAGCTGATGCCATAACATTACGAAACATAATACTTCATTCTATTAAAAAGTAATCACATTTAAAGTTTCGAAAACAAAAATTAATGAATAATAATATGTTCAAAAGATTAAAGCAATCTTAGAGAAGCAAAAATAGGGATAATAGCAAGCATGAATGTTTTTTATGTATTATACTACTTTGTTTCGTTTCTATAAATTTTATAATGCTTAATTGACTACGTTTATCTCTATCTCATGACTTAATTGATTATTAAATAAACAGAATTTATTTGTTATGAAGGAGAAGTAATTTTTGTGATAAATAAATGCTATTAATTTCTTCGAGGAAGAAACTTAGCAGAGAGGTTTGTCTCAGAGGTTGGGGTGTTGGCTTGAGGATATTTGAAAGTCGGGGGGTGCTGGGAGGGAGAGGGGCTGGGTGTTTGGACTTCTGACTTCTGGTTGGAGGGTAAAAAAACAGGGCTTTAGCATATATGCCTCCTTCCACTATTTCCAGTTGTTTGTCAGTTCTGTTCGCCTTAGCATGTCACGCTCATATGAAGATTTTTTTCTTGGCTTATCTACCCAAGATTTTTAAGAAGAACTTAAGAGATTTTAGCTGGGAGTATTTTAATGATCTATTGAATGGACCAGATGCTTTGTCAAAACATTTATTCGATTTTTTGGGTGATGAAGCAAGTAGATCTACTCTACAACCATTGCTGCTGTCAACACCTTCAACCTTAAGAACAGTTGCAGTGACTAATCCAACAGTGATGCCTTCGACGTCGAAAACAAGTATAGTGAATGCTGCACTAACGAGACCAACAGTCATGCCTTCGACATCGAGGTATGCAGCACCGCCTTCGACATCTAGGTCTGCAGCACCGCCTGCGATGTTTGAGGTCTACAGCGATGCCTGCGATGTCGAGGTCTACATCAATGGCTGCGACGCCGAGGTCTAAAGTGATGTCTGCAACATCGACCTCAATGCCTTCGACGTCAACGACTTCGAAATTGGAACCTCTAGATTTATCATCAGTTATTAAGTCAGATGAGACACACAAACAAAAACCACCAATGTGTTTGTGTTGAAGTCCACTATATTTATCTTTAAATAATGTGCAGGAAGATATGTCAAAAAACCAATTATATGAAGAGTTGGAAGAGTTTTTAGAGTTCAATTTTATGATTTCATCTGTGTCAAGTTTACTGTCACCTGAGTCAAGTTTACATCACCGCAGCATAAATTAATTTAGCCAACTCCTCCTCCTTTCATACCTTCACCACAAGAAATTATTTATACTCCTATGACATCACCAATATCATAACCACCAACACCTGTGGTTCCTGCAAAGAAACGCAAATTCAGCTTAAATGGAAATTTTGGTGGAAAATTTCAAACTTACAGTGATGCTTTCTCATGGAACATAATTTAATGATTTTCAGTGGTAATAGGCTGAGGAGTTTTTACAGTTTTAATGATTGAAAGAATAAAGTGGGAACAATTCAATAAAAATTTCATTGAATTTGTTAAAAGTTTAATGAAATTCATTCAAGTTGTAAAGACTTGTTTAACGATTTTAAAGAAACATTATCCAGTTTGTTAAAAGTTTTAACGATTTCTTAAGAGAGTTAATGATTTGTGATGTAAAATGTTGGAAAGTTTTAATAAACTTTATTATTTCAATCATAAAATGTTGGACAGTTTTTCAGTCGTAATATACTATGTTGTGATTATTTTTGCAGTTATATAACGTAAGAAGGTGTTTTGGTTTAAAAACAATTTTGAACAGCTTACACACAATCATAAATATATTTAATGGTTTTTCAGTCATAACATGTTTAAGGTTTTACCATACTAGCATGTTTGATGTGAATATGTAAAGAATTTGTTTTGCAAATGTAAAGTAAGCTATGTTTTATAAATGTTTTTGATAAGAAAAGAATTTTTAATACAATTTTTAAATTTTAATAATTAGTGCTGCGACTTGTTATTTATTAGTTTGAATATTTCCCCGTGTCACTACTTTGTGAATGATTGGATGTATCTTAAGTACATGTATACTAAATTTAAAAAAATGTTCTTGAAACAAGTAGGTGATGGTAAGTTGTTTGACGTAAGCTCACTTCATTCATTCACCAGCCTTCATGGCAGATGGATGTGTTTTAAAAATACTTAAGGTACGTGCGAGAGGCGTCAAGTAGTGTACGTGTAATTCTATTATGCTATTGTGTCTGTTTAAAATTCCAAATGCGAGTTCGGAAATCTTTATTTGTCCATGTTAACTGGAATTGCTAAATCGCTCCGTATTGTAAAAATTTGTCTGTGAGTTTTGTTGTTTAAATTGCACGTCATTAATACTAGCTTGGTAGGGATAATTTTTCTAGATATAATTCAGGATGCATATGAGTAGTGTATAAATAATTTAGTGAATTGTACTCAGAGTTTTTTTGCCGTAATTTCAACTCGCCCGCAAGCTCCATGTATATAAGTTAGCGCACATCATACCAACCTCCGAGCCGGACATACATGTTTTGGAAGAGGTGCAATTTAATTAATTTCTTTCTTTTTTACGTGTGGATTAAGTTTCTCACTAGTATCATAGGCAGACGGACTTCTATCACATAAGGTATGTGCGAGAGGCGTCAAATAGTGTTACATATATCTTGTGTTTAGGAAGACTGTCGTTTAATTTATAGGGACATTTTTGATTCATTGTAAATCGTTAATTCCATTCTGCACACTCATGTCATTGTGATAGTCACATAGTTGTGTTCATTCGTTATACTTCTCTCAATTAAATTATATTTCTAATATACAGCTCATGGTAGTAAATCATGTATTCATCTCTTTAGGTAATAATTTCATGATGGAGACTCACGTAATTGCACTTGTTTCTTTATGAGACCAAATCGTTATATTTCTCTCTCGTGTTATTTATTCATAGATAGAACTCGTTTAAACATTCTGAAATTCTCTCGTGCAATACTGTTATTCATTTGGAACACTACTATCTTTCAAAGTCGCCTATCTGCCAACAACGTCTACAAGCAATATCACTACCAAACAAAAAAAAAATACACGTATGCCACTCTTGCACAAAACTCACTACACACATGTGCATATATAATATATATATATATATATATATATATATATATATATATATATATATATATATATATATAGACAGACACACACACACACCATCCCCAACGTGCCACACCACATGGAGTGCCAGAGCTCCAAGGGTGAGGACGTACCAGAGCTCCTCCCCACAAAAAGAAAGAAAGAAAATTGTCCCTTAGCACACTCTTGCACCAAACACACAAAAAAGGTATCCGATTAAAAATTATTCCTTGCCATAAATTTAACACTGTCTATACATTTAACCCTTTCCATTTTTACTAACTCTTTTAATTAATTTAAGTAACTCTTCCAATGAATTTAACCCTTTGATATCAATGAAGGCGGCATCCCCTTTGATCGAGGACCAGCACGCCACTATTACTTTAGTCTGTAAGCCGTCCCCTGCTAATCTTTCAAGTATAAAACCGGGGGACGTTAAAAAGCCCTATACGATACTAATACACTTAGCGGGTACATGACGATTTTAATTTTTACATACGAAGGAACGTGGAAGGACAGAATGAGCAGAAATGTAGTTCCCAAGCAGGGATTTGAAACGTGCTCAACTAACCGCGCGAACAGCCTGTACTAACTAGTTATCCATGCATGATTTCCGAGTCACGCCAGCGGCTTGGCGCGGTAACGCCCCCTTCTTCACACAAGCGTGACGCCTTAGCAAGAACTGCCTCTCGCGATTCCAATAAAACTACACTGTAAGCCCGCCGCCGTGCCACTGCAACGTTGCGGCAAAGAATTTAGTCCCATCCAAGGTTACTTCCAGTTTTTCTGAAGCCCTGCTAAATTTATATTTCCAAGATATTCCTCCGCTTCGTGCAAACGAAGCTGAACTGAGTGTAGAAAATAATGTACAAGGGAACAACGCACCAAATTCTTGCCCCCTCAGTGTAATAATAATAATTTGCATAAGAACTATTTCGTACTAGGCATTACCAACCCACCAATTTTCTTCCCGTTTTTATTTATATTACTTATAAACGAATTATTATAATTTTCAGATAAAATGTAGGTAAAAGGTCTATTTAACCGAAAATAAGTCATTTTTATGTTAACAGAAGTATACAACGTTGGTGATACGTGACATATTTAGAAAACTACGAAGCACGCCACACATGGGTTGATTTTTCAAAGGTTTGATTGAATAAAGTGTGAAGAAACCGCGAATAGACTATACCTTACACTGCTATGTAAAGGCTGTTCACGATAAAGTGAGTACTTTTGAAAACCCTTAGAAAAGGTCACTGCTCCTACCTGCATGTATTTCAGCGGATGCCCTGAGCGACATGAGCCCGGTTAAGTTGGTAACGATGGATGGGAAGCAATTAGTAGTTCCGTAACTAACTTCGAATAAAAGGTTAGGTAACCATTTCTGATAACTCAGATTATTTCTTTCGCTTTCGGTTTATTTATTAATGCATCGAAGTGTAAAAATTAGCAGATCTGTTTGATATTTACTTTTTAAAAAATTCACAGTTTCACATGACCGACGCATGAATAAAGTGATGAGGTCCACGACCGTGTTAATCTTACCTAAGGGGGAAGAATATGCAAAGTGCATGCAAGTAAATTTAAAGCAAGGCTTTCGAAAGTGCTCATTTTAACGTTAATAGCCTTCACTTATCAGTCTGTTGAAGTTTACAGGTTGAGTGTGACAAAAAAATAACATCTAGCACTCACTCTTTAAAAAATCTTAAGTAAGAGTGATCCCACCATCGTGTATTTACGTATTTTATTCCATTTTAATTTCCACATTCAATACTTAAAATCCAAGCCTGTCAGTTCACATTGAGTATCATAACCATTATTTAAAAATTCGATTTATTTTTCTCGCGTTACTTATTTCACATCTATTACCGTAATCATAGGTTCCCTCGTTATTTAACATTTTTCCAGAAGTGGAAAATACGGATACAGCTGAAACCATAATTACAACTTTAAAAATTATGTTAAGTAATAAGTAGCCCTGCACGCCATGTCAAGCTTTGATTTTTAATGTCAGGGTCATTAAATCTAATTACGAAGATTTTGAGGGGAAAATTACAATAACGTGGGGTCTTTCCAATTGATGGGTCGTCGTCATCCCGAGAGGCTTGAACCCACGGGCCCTATGTGATTAACGGGGGCTGCGGTGGAGTAGCGGTTAGGCTACTCGCCTCTCACCTAGGCGAACCGGGTTCGACTCCCTGCGGGGTCGCTCCCTGATTTTCCGTATGTGAGAACCGTGCCGGACGATGCCGCTGGTCGGCGGGTTTTCTCGGGGATCTCCCATTTCCCCCCCTCCCGCCCTTGCATTCCGGCGCTGTTCCGTGCTCACCTCGCTTCACCCACGTCGGCTCTCAAGACCTCGATTTTTAAGAGCCGGCCAAATCTCTCCAACAGTGGCGTGTGGTGAACTGTTGCAAGGTAAGCTGGAGTTGGCTGTATGCTGTACCCTGTTGCTTGCTATTTTACCCGCCCACCACGAAAACGTAGCTTAAGAGCTACCGCCAAGGACGCGCGTAATGGGTCCCTCGCTGGTCGCTTGTGAGTGGTCGGAATGCATTCAGTTTCGCCTAGGTTGCACGGTGGTTACTGGCTCCTGCTGCGTGCGCCGAGAATTTACAGCAGTGAGCAAGCACCAGCTCACATTGCAACACTTCACCACATGTCACTGCTCTCCACTCCACTCCAATGCCATCACTAAAGAGAGAGAGAGAGAGAAATAGGGGAGGGAGGCGCACAAACTTAGGCTACGTACATTGTGGAGGCGGACTAACAGAAGTTATGAACCTCTTGGAACGCATTACTCTCGGACGGCCTACGCCCCCGTATCTACAGCACTGGTCGACCTAGATCCGAGCAAGGACCGCGAAGGTGTAACGTGTAATACAGAGCGGGAGAACTGGTAGAGTGCTCATGCGTGCTGCGTAGTGGCCTCTCTACATGTTCCAACAGTGGCCTGCTTTGCTTCTCCGCCAATAGCGTTATCAGAAACAGTGTGGTGGTGACGTGAGGTCAGAACACCGTGTATTTATGCACGTGCTTTGAGATGTTAGTCCTCTACTCCTTACCTTGTTTTAAAGCAACTCAAGTTGATCAAATTATTCTTTTAATATAAAATGGTTGGTCTGTTTAACAAATATAAACAAACACGTTACATACTGCTGACAATGTGAGTGTTACGGCTGTAATGCGAGTCAATGATAGGGACCTGCGCAAAAGACGAAAATCCGTATAACTCCATATTCAGCCTATGCTACATACCTGCAGACATTTTTTGTAGTATCCTCATGTTCACCACCCTTGCAGCATTTAAAAGCCCAGGTCTGCTTTTCCACAGCATAACTACACACAGAATGGCTACGGACGAAAGAAACTCCTGATTACTCAAGTGCTCATAAATTGCACCCGAGAGGCTCATATTGACGGCAAAGGCTGTTCACGGAACAGCCTTTAGCAGAACATCTTTATTACTTTCATAAATTCGCAATACCATAACACAATATCTTGAATTGGGAACGCGAAATGGCGTAGGTCCTTCGCCAACTAAACTGTGGCCATACCTCCCACCTCCTTTTCGCACCAGCAGAAAAATTTTAAACTTTAAAGTTAAACATTTCAGAGCCATCTTGGATTTATGTATTTTTCTCTATACCCTAACTTAGTTTTCGGAGTTAATATTTAAAAACCAAGCTAGTCAAATCATAGGGAACATAACAATTATCTCGAAATCCAACTTATTTTTCTTACATGATTACATCTGTATCCGTAGTAAAATTTCACATAATTATTTAAGGACGTCAATCCCACTTGGGAAATTTCATGTATAACTGAAACCGGAAAAATTTCAATAAAGCAGTTAAGTTGTCCTCTATGTCATACCCAGCTTAGAATTTTCACGTGTGGTAATAAATTTGCATTACGAAGGTTTGTACAAAAAATATCGAAGATGAAATGGATGCTAACCCCTAAATCTAAGGTTTCGTATGTCGAAAATAAGAAAAAATTTTATGCGTACAAGCGGACATAACACTTGTTTTGTTATCACAACCAATGCGATGTATACTTCGTATTCGGGGATAAAGACTGTTCACGATAAAGTGAGCACTTTTGAAGTCAACCTTAGAAAAAAGTCACAGCCCATGCATGCATTAATTTTAATTGGCGCACTGAGTGACATTCGCCCATTAGAGTTGGAAATGATGGATGGAAAGTAGTTCCATATCATAACGTCGAATAAATAGTGTTAGGTAACCATTTGTGATAACTTAAAATTATTTCTTTCTCTTTCTAGTTTTTTGATGCATCGAAGTGCAAAAATGAGCAGATTTGTAAAGTATTTACTTTCTCAATAATTTCACAGTTTCATTTGACCGACGTATGAATAAAGTGTCGAGGCCCATAGCAATGTTAATTTTACATAAGGCGGAGGAATACACAACCTGTATACAAGTAGATCTTAAGCAGGGCTTACAAAAGTGCTCATTTTACCGTGAACAACGTATAGCAATATGAAGCATTCGTGATCTACAATAGGAGGCCAGGGCTAAAGAATTAGTTACCCAAAGGGATGATCACTCACTAGCCACCGAGTGGACTTGTTCCTCATGCAATCCTACACAATTGTGTACACCAGGTCTGAATAAGTATTGTTACGCGCCGAGTGCTACGCAGGCACAATACGCTGACTCAGCTCTGTACAGGGTTCCCCATCTCAACCATCCCCCCTCCTCGGGCAGACCCACTCTCGGTCCCGTCGCCGGGAGGCTGGGAGTGATTGACAGCGCAAGAATATTTTCGGCACGCGAAAAGCGGCATTTGGATAATCTTTCTGGATGGTGACCTAAGACCCTACAAATATCGAGCGGCCCGAGGGCCGGGAGTATTTTGGTTGGCTGAGTGCGGTATTCGAGCGACATTTAGTGCGACGAGGGACATCGGTGAAGAGAACGGACGACGACGGGAGATTGCGAGACGACGGCCCTCCCATTAAGTACAATAACCAAAAATATATATTTTACTGTGTCCTCAGACGTTAACTTTTGAGAGTTGTGTTCAATAGTCAAATTATACATATGAACACTTGGCAAATTAAGCTTAACGGATATTTTAAGTACAGCCGTAATAAGGGCTCAATAGCGCGAACGGCCTTTCTTTCGTGCAACATTTACCTTAGAGTGGGATGGACCCTCGTGGGAACCCCGCGTCCAAGGTCAACGGGCGACACTAACACGCACGCCTAGTGACTCATCGCTCCTAAGCGCAACGCGTGCAGTGTTTCCGTCGTGACGCTGTACAGTGGGGATTTATTATACGCAATGAAAGACCACAGAATAAACTACGCCCGTACCTTTGCACTTTTCTCTTGCCGCTTAAGGATGCCGCATAGGCAAGCTGAAAATTTGAGATATTTAACATTTTCGCGAATTTTTTTCTCCGAGAATACACCTAATATGACAAAAAAAAGGGGGGGGGCACAGACAGGCCTTTTTTTTTATATATATATATTTTTTCTGACTAAAAGTCGTATTTGCAAATCATGTATTTGCCGAGATACTCGTATTCGCGCAAACAACTACTTCACAAAAAACGCGGGGGTCCATCCCACCCTTAAGGTTGAAACAAGCAAATGCCTATGGAGCATTACACCTGACTATACAACGTGAAGAACTCGTAGAAAAATAGTACTACAGACACCATAAAAATGGTCAGAAGAGTGTGCTTTATGCTGTATGTGAAAGAAGAATGTATATATTTTCCCATTATTATAAAATATTTTACTGAAATACAGTTTTTAAATATGAAGCATTTATCGGTCTTTAGAGTCCGCATTTTTAAACAAATTTTAGGGCAATTCCGTTTTGGATGCTTCGAAAAGCAGAATTTACAAGGAAATATTCTTAAAAGGAAGTTCGTCATAATGTTTACTACGATTGTGTGTAATAAAATTGTAATTATAATGTAGGAAATAATTTTATAATTTATTTTATGTGCATCAATTTATTACGAACATTTACGGCTGAAACTGACGTAAATAAAGTTAATTATAAAATCGATATGATACATTATTACTATGATTTTCTTGCACCCAATCATAGTAACATATGACGATCTTTCATTTAAGAATATATTCTTGCAAATTCTGCTTTCCGAAGCATCCGTAACGGAAATGCGCTTCAATTTTTGTTAAAAATGCGGACTCTATCGATCGATTAATTTTTTTTACATTTAAAAAGTATATTTTAGTAAAATATTTTATAATGTTGCAAAATATATACATTTTGTTTTCACATAGAGCATAAATCACACACTTCTGACAATTTTTGTGGTGTCCGTACTACATTTTTTATGAGTTCTTCACGTTCTACAGTCAGATGCAGTGCTCCACAGGCAGTTGCTTTATTTCAACCTTAAGGGGGCGAGGGACATAAATTAACACCAAATACGTAAATTGATGTTTACTGGTTTTTGAAAGCCAACATAGAAGAAAAGTAAAAATGGCAATCTTAGATAATAAGTTTTGCTAACTTAACGACCAAGTATTTTGCAGTATTACTGTATCAATTTAGAATAATGTCTTGCGCCACGAAAAAAAAAAAAAAAAAAAAAAAAAACACTAAAACTGACGGCGTCATAAATATCTCGGCAGAATATCGTCACAGGTAAAATATTTGCTCTCGTAGTTAGTAAAAACTATTCTGTATGGTTGCTCCTTCTTTTATTTTCTGTACTGGCTTCCATAAAATTGGCAAAATACGATAAACCTCAATATCATTAATTTTATGTCCCGGGCCCTCTCGAGACGACCGGCAGCGAGTGGCGTAATCGCCGCCCCGTGGGAGATAGCTTGTCTCGGCGGACGGGAGTGCAGGAGCGGCCACAGGCGGGCGCCATGTGTAGCCGGCCCGCGGGGGCGTGACCTCGTGAACGTGTGTGCAACACGGGGAGGATGCAGGATATGGGAAGTAGCGCAGGTGTGCGCCAGGCACGCACGCCAACGCATCAATCCCGCGGCAGCGACGACGTACATCACGCCCAGGCAGCTTTCACTCTCTCACCCCCCCCCCCCCCCCCAAAAAAAAACTGCGCACCGGACACGAGTAAACAGAACGCTTAATTATATTTTCCGATTCGTTTTTGTTTGATTGCCCAATCCAACATCGGCAATATAAAAACGGAGAATTATTTGACATAATGTAAATAAATTGCTTAACGTTTTATGAGTATTTTTCAACGGAATCGAAAATAACAATATAGTATTGTTGATTCAATTGTAGATACTGAAGTACAATGATTTAAATAGGGCCTAAATCCACATTTCTTTTCACGATGTTGGTGGTGATGTGAGCATTGCCTCGTTATGCCGTGCTTTCTCGTTGATGTGAGCTATTTAGTGTTTTAACAACGATTTGGCGTTGTGTACAGACACTTGACAGCTCACAGTGGCCGTTTATCTGTGGGTGTAATTCTACATATTTTAGATGTGAATATTGAACAAGATTTTACTAAAATAGGTTGCACTAGACGATTGAAATGCTACGCTGTAAATTGTCCATGCGCATCAGTGCCAACCCGTAAACACAATTTTATTTTGTTTTGACATTGGCACATTTGCACTGTGCAAAAAAAAAAAAAGCGTTACGGTGCTTTGCCTTGAGTGACGCCTCTGGTACTTGTATGCTCGTTGCTCATTTGTGATGGTGAAAATGGCTCAGACGGGTGTTTTCGCGGTCATTTTTAGGTATAGGCTGTTCACGGTAAAGTAAGCACTTTTTAAGGCCCTTCTAAATTTTACCTTTCAGCCAATTTCCATTTTCCTGCTTCTTTTTAATATAAGCATTGCAATGTGACCAATAAACACAGTGTATACATTTAATCACCCTCAAAATTTAATGCCTGGGCTGCAATAAGAAATATTTATTAGAGGTTAATGCCTGTTGGGAGGGCCTTAAAAAGTGCTCACTTTATCGTGAACAGCCTATATGAACATTCCTGTAAAAAAAAAATAAAGGCATAGGAACGTGTATCAAATCATAATTTTTATCATTTTTAAAATGGTAGGGTCTCCCCTGAAAGTCTCGCGGAGGCGCCTTATTGACGGCAAGTTCAGTGCTTCGCGCGTAGAGGCGATGAGAGAGTCGATGCGCTTGTCTCGGTCGCCCCTAGCGATCGCACGCTTTTAGGCCTCAGACGTGCAAAATTTCGATCAGGCGGCCACTTACGGCTGCTACGACCCGTCGACAGGACTATTAATAGTCCCCGCTACGCTATAGTTCATCAGTGGTTACTCACGACTTTTTCTGAAGTCCTGATAAAATTCTACTTCCAGCATATTCCTCCGCCTCGTACACACAGTCTAAAAAATTACACCAAAGGGACAACGAATGTCATTCGTGCGCACTCAGTGTAATGACATTTTTCATATGAACTATTTCTTACTAGGCATTAGTAACACACCTATTTTCTAGCTGTTTTTTTTCCTCATAATTTATAGACAAAATGTAAGTAAAAGTTCAGCTTAACTAAAAATAAGGTACTGTCATGTTGACAAAAGTATTTAACGCTTGTGATACATGACATATTTAAGAAAGAACTATACATGTCGTATTTGTCAAAGGTTTGATTCAAAAAGTGTACAGAAACAGCGAATAGACTACAAATCCCTACTGCATCTAAGATCTCAGAAATTATTTCACACAAAATATTTACTTACACAAATAGGTGAATGCAAATTTTAAGTTCTGACTGAGGCAGTTTTGCCTTTTAAAAACCTATTTAAAAGTACAATTAGTTGGCTTTAATATATTACTCATTTTGAACATAAGGTGTGTTTTTTACAAATTACTTGCATCGTCAAGTCTTAGTTTCTTGATGAGGCCCACAACAATATATTTTTATTTAATAAACTGTAGTTTGTCTGATGTAAATGATGTAATAATTGTATTTTTAGTTATAATATGCTATGGATTATTCTGAAATTAAGAAAACATCGAAAAACAACATTTGTTACAAACATTTTATGTATGTACAAGATGATTACATAATATTAATACTTCCAAGTTACTGATTACATAAAACAGAGGTGACGAGGTCAAGAAATATTATTTCAGTAATAAACAGATGTTTCTGTTTTCACTGCCATGGAGATAACACTCTTCATGGAGGTGACATTTACATCACTAATTTCACAGGGAGGTTAATAAAGATGCACAAGTCAGGATATAATTAGACTACATACCTGCCGCGCTTTTTAAAAAAAGTTAATTAAAAAAATTAAATATTATGAAATGCAAAAAATGTCAACTATTTCAATGAACTGTGATTGATTATGTTGCAAATATGTTGCATGAAGTCAGGTAACATGTCTGAATGCGTTAAGACTATTCCCTTGAGTGATTCTGTAATTGTTTTTAACTACCTTTTTATGCATATTGTCTATTTCCCTTTAATATTAATATTTTCTTTTTTCCTAGTCCACTGTTCAACTTCTCCTTTATTCCTAAGACCTTTCATTATTATTTGAGTTTCCTTACATATAATGGTCCACATTCCTATGCATTTATCTCTCATTTCTATTTAATTTTGACAACGTTTCAGCAGAATCCTTGCCGAAAATAACTTTTAAATCTTTCACTTAAGTAAAAAGCAGATAAAAAATTCCTTAATTTTCGCATTGAGTTTCTCTTTCTTTTTTTTAGCAATAAAACACTAAATGGATTAAAGGAGCAGAATCTTTAATATACTATCACATAGTCATATTCTGCCAAAAAATTTTTATGGAAGGATTGTCTTAAAACTTTGTGTGAGAATGCAATTTTGTTTTTTCACCTTCCGTTTTGTTTGACAGCCCTTCTTTCCTGAATGCACTCTGTTCACATCATCTTACTCAAAGAATGACAAACATCCCGTTTTACTTGACTTCACTTTTGGTATTGTATTTCAAACTCGCTCAAATCACTTCAACACCAGGCTGACACTAAACGTGTAGACTGTTTTATCTGAAGGACTGGCATCTCGTTCTCAGCCAGCCAAGTATGGATGGATGAGGTGAAACGAGGATGGCAAGGAACAGCGCCACGATGGAGGAGGAATAACAGGGAGCACACTGAGAAAATATCTGGCGGAGTGGAATCGGACTGTGAAAAAAAAGGGGGGAAAAGTCTAAAAAATAGCAGACTACAGATTATCCACTAGCCAACATAGGGTCCAATAATAAGATTGTTAACCCTATACTAATTCGTGATCAAACTATATACATAATTTGTTCACATACATTACAGCGACCCGGTAATTCTGTTTAAAGGAGGGGGGAAAAAACCCCATGCCGAAATTTTACAGTAATTATGAGATTTTGCTGAAATATAGTGCCAAACAAATTTCGAAAAGTTAATAAGACACAAAATTTCAAGATGATTTTTGGAACGATCAAAATGCCACGATTCTTTGAAATCTGGCATTTAGTTCGCCTGAGAAGGGTATAATAAACTACAAGCTGTATTTTGAATTTTATCGAAAACTTTGAAGGAATATGTAGACTAACAACATAATAAATGTCCAAGGCATTTATTTACAGGAACCTGGTGAGAAATTATTTTGAGTTGCAGCCAAATATTTGACCTGTGTGCTACATTTATGTTTGTTTGACACGAGATAAAATAGCAAACCTTTCACAACTCCATTGATTTTAGTTTTCGAAATTAATTTCCCTGTTCTTACAGTTTCGTTGCACCAATATTTAACACCGCAGTCACAAAAAAAACAATCTAATATGATAGAAACAAAAAATAATTTTGGACACTTAAACGAGGATACGGGTTCAAATCGCGGTTAAGTAACGGATGTATGCTCCGTTTTTAAAAGTAAGTATAAGGTTTAGCGTTCAAAGGCACTCGCCAATCAACCTTCCAGGGCAGGTGCCGGAGTGTCGGTCAGCCCAATAAAACACACAGGTGCAACAGCGGCTCACAAAATATATTTGCACACTGTCAGCGGAGATGTTTCCTCGGCTCCTTCAACGCCAACGAATTGTGCTCGTGTGAGATCCCTCGATTAACAAGTCAATATTTGCTTCGCCGCTGCTGTACAGTTCTCACAAGACCGTCTTGTCCGGGGAGGTATAGGTGTTAAAAGAGTCTCTGCCACAGACGAACGAATGACGAACGCGCCAGTCGCCGACAGCTGGGCTTCACGCGAGGTATTTGTTCACGACTGTCTGACAGCTTGCCGATTGAATACATCCATCCAGTTACTACCTTCAGACGAGTCACGCCATACCACGAAGCTTGAAAATGCGGGATGCGCTCGCAGAGATACGAAAGAGATTAAAGTGAGATTTTATCGACACACTACGAGATCTCGTTTTTGACGTGAATACATCTTTAAATTTGCGACCATGGTGGGAGGCAATCCAGAAAATCTTACACCTAAAAAAAAAAAAAAAAAAAAAAAAAAAAAAAAAAAAAAAAAAAAAAAAAATGTTCCGTTCGATTTTCAAAATAATCACGTCACTGAACAACCACAGAAAAACGTCACTGCTCCTGACTGCATATATTTTAATGGGCGCACTGAGTGACATGCGCCAAGTGAAGTTGATTATGATGGATGGAAAGTAGTTCCATATATTAACTTCGAATAAAAAGTGTTACGTAACCATATGTTATAACTTAAATCATTTCTTCGGCTCTCCGTTTTTCTAATGCAACAAAGTGTAAAAATTACCAGATTTGTAACATATGTACTTTTCTAGTAATTCCACGGTCTAACCTCACCGACGCATGAATGAAGTAATGAGGCCCATGGCAATGTTAATTTTACATATGGCGGAGGACTACACAACGTGCATACAAGTATATCTTAAATAGGTCTTTTAAAAGTGCTCTTTTTTTTTTTACCGTGAATAGCCTATATGAACTTTGTACACAGCAGAAAATGGCGTCCAATGAGAAGAGTACCTCGTATGTATTTTGGGAGATATTACTCGTTGCTAGGACTACGTTCCATAGCTATATGAACAGAGGCGGTCAGTAGCATAAAACACAGGCCGATTTATATTGGTCCCGTAATATAGTAAGACCATATTTTTGAAAAATGTTCGCCGAAAAGCTTAAAGTTCTATAGTATTGTTACAATTTCTATCTCTAGAAATTAAGTGGGCTATACCAAGTTCGTCAAGGGACGGACGTCTTAGTCAAATAAAACAATTAATTATAGTTTCCGTATTTAATTTACAATAACTACAGCAAAATTCTCTGAACTCAAAATTTCACAATAAATTGTAATCACTTACTGTTCACAACAAATTACTCCAATTAATACAATTTATAATTACCACAAATAAATCAATTAAAAAAATAATTAGATATCTATCCCAATAGACATTATATCAACCTACTCAGATATTCTGTAAAATATGTGTCCAAATTGATATTTAGAATATTTACAATAAAATCCGTATTACACTTCCATTCAGTCCCACCTCAGTTCAGTCCATGTCTCGCCAGTCGCAATGTTCTAGAGTCCTCCAAGCGCCCTCACGCACACTAGGCTTCACTCGTCGGTTTCACACCCTCTCGTCCATTCACGCCACGAACACCTCGCCTCCGTTAAAGACTGCCGGCCGCTGGATTGCAACAGTGTATATAGTGTCTTAGGTCGTCACCAAGAACCTTCCCCAATTCGCGTGATGCGTCGCGGAGGGCTGAGGTGCCAGCCAGCCTCACCAGAATATTCTTGCGTCGTCGCTAAACGTATCGGAATCTCTTGCGAGAGGAGGTTGGTGGCACCAGCAAGTCTCGCCGCTGTCGATATTCACGGGATTCCCAGGGACGCAACAGGCCGCGAGCACATCGTTCCAGGAAGAGGTGAGGGCGAGGTGGGTCCCTTACCACGACGCAGGGCAGCTGAGTCGGCGCCAGCTTCATCACCTAACACTGCCCCCTCCTTAAGTCTGTTCGTCCTGAACAGACTCTACAGAATCAGGACCTTCATACAGCGCCAGTCGGTCGATGTGGACAACCTTAGGCTTCGCCCGAGAACCCTCTCGGCAAATCCTGTAGACCACATCATTTATTCGCTTCAAGATCCATTACATGCCTTCCCAAGATTTCTGTAGCTTCGGGCATATTCCCGTCTATCTTTGAGGGTTATATGAACACACCAGCTGTCATTCTTGAAAAGTTTTCTCAGGTATTCTCATATCGTGTTTTCATTCTGTCACGGTTAATGTTAAGGTACATCCAGGCAAACTCATGAATGTCGGCTAACTTCTGACGTAACTTGATTGCATATTCTGGAATGACTGCTTCTTACCCCACTGGACGTCCGAACAGCAGGTCACCAGGTAGGCGGAGCTCTCTCCTAAACATCATCCTTGAAGGTGTTACCCTTGTGGACTCGTGGACCGCCGAGCGATATGAGGAGAAATAAGGGTACCTTAGAGTCCCAATACCTCTGATTGTCTTCTACGAAGATAGCCAGATACTGTTCCAGGGTACCATTTAGCCTCTCAACCATTCCATCCGACTGAGGGCGTAATGCTGTGGTTTGGCTTTTCTTCATTCCTAAAAATCCTCATTATTTCTTGGAAAAGAGTCGCTTCAAAATTTCGTCACTGGTCCGAATGAATCTCCAGTGGCACTCCAAACCTGGAGAAAACATGCTCGACAAGAGCATCAGCTACTGTGCCTGCCTCTTGGTTTGGCACCAGTATGACCTCGGGCCACTTTGTGAAATAGTTTTGTGCTACCAGAAGGTATCTCTTTCCCCTCTCTGTGATTGGTAGGGGTCCGAGAATGTCAACTGCCATCCTCTCGAATGGGGCCCCAACATTGTTCTTCTGGAGGGGACTGCATCGCTTAACCCTCGGACTTTTCCTTGCAGTACATGCATCACTACTCAACATCCTGCCAACAATGCCGGCCAATAAAATCTCATTCGGACTCTGTCAAGTGTCTCATTTACACCGAAGTGATCACCTGCTGCTGTGTTGTGTATTTCTCTTAGCACTACTGGGATTCGGCACTCTGGTAGGACCAATTGTAAATGACTCTGTCTTCCATCATTACTTTCCCAATTCCTGTAAAGGACACCATTAATTATAACAAGGGAATTCCACTGTGCCCAGTATGCCTTGACTGTCACACCTAGGCTAGATATCTCCTTCCATCTCGGTCGCCGCTCAGTTTCCTTCCACTCCAATAATGGACGCAAGGTGGGGTCACTTAGCTGATCATTCCATATGTCCTTTTCGTCCCGTGTACATGACCCATCAACAGATAGCGGGCTTTGAATTCTTGTCCTCCTTGCTTTCCTCGATACACCAAACTTCACAATGTCGACAGAATAGTTCGCATGGTCTCCAGGAGAGTGCATCTGCATTGCTGTGAAGGCGTCCAGACCTGTGTTGTATTTCAAAATCATATTCTTGCACGTGTTGTATCCACCGGGCTAATTGACCTTTCGGATACCTGAAATTTAGCAGCCAGCATAATGAAGCATGATCAGTTCTTAGGATGAAGTGCCTGCCATAAAGATATGGATGAAAATGTGCAATCGCCTCCACCACTGCCAAAAGATCCCTGCGTATCACACAGTAGTTCCTCTCGGGCTTGTGTAGCACCTTACTAAAGTATTCCAATGGCCGCTCTTTTCCATCCTGGATCTGAGATAACACAACCCCGATCCAAATATCACCAGCATCAGCATCCAGAATAAATTCACCCTCTCTACTCGGGAATCCCAGTACTGTGGGAGATATCAGAATTTATTTTAGTCTATTGAAAACAATTTCGCACTCTGGGGTCCAATAAAATTTTCTTTTTGCCTGAGTCAATTCATGCAGAGGTTTGGCGATAGTTGCGAACCCGGGTACAAATCGATGGTAGTAAGCACATAATCCCAGGAAAAATTCGAATTTCAGTTTTATCCTTTGTTAGTGGCCAATCTCTTATTGCTCTGGTATTCTCAGGGTCTGTTTCAATCCCTTGGGCTGATACAACATGGCCTAAGGAACTAATTTTCTTTTGGAAAAGGTGGCATTTCTTGGGAACCAATTTCATATTAGCCGAGGTCACTTTCTGAAACACAGAATCTAAGCATACCAGGGGCTCTTCAAATGTTCTTCCTGTGACCACAATGTCGTCTAGATGCACCTGCCAAATATCTAAGGGCAGAACTTTCTCCATTAGTCATTCGAAGGTGGCAGGTGTATTGCATAGCCCAAAGAGCATTACCTTGAATTGCCAGGTTCCCTTCCCTTGGACACAAAAGGCAGTCTTTCCCTTGTCTCCCCGGACCACCTCGCACTGCCAATACCCGTTCTTCATGTCTAGAGTAGAAAACCACTGTGAATCTGCTAAGCTATTTAAGGTGACGTCTATCCTAGGGAGTAGGGAAAAATCTTTCTTGGTCACATTATTAAGTTGACGGTAATAAACACAAAATCTTATAGAGTCATCATTCTTTTTAACAAGCACAATGGGAGAAGACTATGGACTGACTGATGGCTCTATCACATATAAATCCCTCATCGCTTTCAGAATACCGTAAACGACCCCATATGAGGCTAGAGGTAGTTGCCTTGGTGGATGCTTTATGGGTCTGGCATCCCCTGTATCGATGTGGTGGCATGCAACATTAGTTCTGAGAAGGTCATTGGGCTCGCAAGAGAAAACATATATTTCTCTGTAACAATTCTGAAACTGCCCTTTCCTCTCGCCAGTTGAGGTTTTCTCTTGCTCTTGTCAGCAGTTTCCCCAGAGCTTCTGGAAGAGGACATTCAGTATGTTGTGGCAATTAAGCTTCTGGAACATTTGGAAGTACCTGTGAGACATCCTTGCAAAATCCTATTGTAGCGCCCTCTTCAAGGTGGATAGCATGGTCAGACAAATTAATCATCTTAACAGGCAAGCTGTCCGATTTTGAAGAAATCAATGTCCTGGCTATAATGACACCATCTGGTAAAATGCCACCTTTCTGGGTTGGTTCGATTATGCCCAATCGCTTGACAAATATTCCCTGGCATCTGCCTGGAATAACAACTTTGCTAGAAGCAGGGAGCACAGTTGACTGATTACACACTACTGGGCAGCTCATTGGAGAAGATAAATCACGTCGTGTTGACACAACCAACTCGGTATTACCTACATGTAACACCCCCAGTCGAGTATCAATACAGCATCCCAGCTTACGTAATACATCAAGACCCAAAATGGATTCGTCCTCTATTTCTGCTATTCATATCTCATGCTCTATCTCAAGGTTACCGAGCTGTAACAGTACCCTTCTCTTACCTTTGGCTGGTGTGGTCTCGTATGTTACTGTAGTTAAATTGCAGTGATCTATGTTCTTATCGAATGATCGCTGGGGGGAAGGCCCAAGAAGGTCCGGTTTTACCACTGTTATAGTCGCTCCTGTGTCAACGACCATCTGATAAGAAACATCATCTAGGTTCCTCTCCACCAATATGGTATTGAAGTCTTGTTTCATTGAACGCACCTGCAAAAGCATTGGGGCCTTCCCTCCGGCAATCACCGACCTTTGCCCCTCAAGGCCGGTGTTTACAAGTTTCCCAAAGACATTTTGCTCTCACCTGCTGTTGTTGCTGCTGAGGACAGTTGGCTCTCAGGTGCCCCGACTGTCCACATATAAGCCGTTTCGGTGGGGGACGGCGGATCTCCATAGTGCGCACCCTGGAGGTGATGTCCCTGATGGTCGTCTGCAAGTCCTTCAACATCCCCTTGACGATGTCGTCCTCCCCTTCATCACGCATCACTGCACGCACTGGACGTCGGGGCACTGATGACTGCCGTGCTGACTCCACTTCCAGTGCTCGGGCCAAGGCATCCCGCCACGGCACATGGCAGCTGAGTTGGCGCCAGCTGCAGAACATAACAATATTGTTACGTGCTGCAGCTATCCATCTCGGCTGTCCAACGCCATGGGAGGTGACTCACCTCTACCTCCCCTCTTCGTGGACCGATGTGCTCGGGGCCTGTTGTTTTCCCTTCTGTGAATCCAGTGAATACCTACAGTAGTGGCGGGACTTGCTGGCGTCACCGACTCCCTCGTACCTGCTCGAGTTTCCGATACGTTTAGCGACGACGCAGGAATGTTCTGGTGAGACTGACTGGCACCTCGGTACTCCGAGACGCATCACGCGAGTTGGGGAAGATTCCAGGTGACGACCTAAGACACTATATAAACTGCTGCAATCCAGCGGCCGGCATTCTTTGACTGAGGCCACCTGGCCGAGTGTGCGCGAGTGAAGTGAAGTGTAGACACCGACTGGAGGTTGCGGGACAACGGCGAGCGAGGTGTTCGTGGCTTGAATGGACGAGAGGGTGTGAAACCGAAGAGTGAAGCCTACTGTGCGTGAGAGCGCTTGCGACTGGTGGGACATGGACTGAACTGAGGTGGGACTGAATGGAAGTGTAATACGGATTTTACTGTAAATATTCAACTGTCAAATATGGACGCATAAATTACAAAATAAATGAAAAGGTTGATACAATGTCTATTGGAACTGATTTTTTATTATTTAATTTCATTGATTTCTTTGAGGTAATCATAAATTTTATTAATTGGTATCAATAGTGAACAGTTAGTGATATCCATTTATTGTGAGAAGTTGATTTGAGAGAATTTTTGCTGTAGTTATTGTAAATAAAATTAGAAAATGATAATCCATTATTTTTTAATTAGGACCCCCATCCCTTATCTAACTTGGCATAGCCCAGTTTATTTCTAGAAAGAGAGAAGTTGTAACAGTATTATTCAGCTGACGCAACCTACCCCGCCACCACAGCTACAGTCAAAAGCTTACACCTACGAAAATCCCCTTATAAAAAAATGCTCGTTAGATTTTCTAAATAATCACGTCACTAAACTTGCCGCATAATAACATGTTATGCTACTGGGAAAAATTAGTATATTCCCATTTAAAAAACCAAAGTTGATATCATTATCTCACTAATTAATTACATATAGGAACAGACATAGACGGTGTCTTATCAGCCCCGTATTTGCAATTTACGAGTTGAAAATCGAATTTTCTATACCTTCAGCGGTTTGGAAGATATCTGGGGGTGAACATCTTAGCTGAATAACTCTTTATATTAATCTGTGACTGAAATTATTAAACGTAGGAATGTATACTCTGTTCGCTGCTTCTTCACACTTTTTGAATAAAACCTTGGTTTGGTTGTTTCCTTCGTATGTCACATTTCACAAGCTTTAAATACTTCTTTTTAAATAAAATGATCTTATTGTTAATTGAAGTAAACTTCTAAATACGTTTCATTTTTAATTTACTAGCTGCTACCTGCGGATTCAATCGCGTGTACAATTCAAACCTTAATTATAATGACCAAGTGCTCTATCTTAATGGTTGGTGGCATATTTTGAATATTCCCTAAAAAAACTGTTCGTTTTTCCGGGATGAAAAGTACCCTACGTGTTAATCCAGAATACAATCTACCCCTGTACCAAATTTCATCCGCATCCGTCGAGCCGTTACGACGTGATAGAGTAACAAACAAAAATAAAAACTTTCGCATGTATAATATTATTAAGACCAGGATATATTTAACTTTTTTTATTGATATGTATCAACCGGGGAGAAAAGAGGTGTGTTGGTAAGGCCTAGTAAGAAATAGTTCTCAAGCGAAATGGTATTGAACTAAATGTGCACGAATGCGGTGCGTTGTACTTTTGGTTTAATTGTCTAGACTCGGTTAAGCTTTGTTTGCACGCGGCGGAAGAATATCCTGGAAGTAGAACTTTAGCAGGGTTTCAGAGTTGTTGGAAGTAACCGCGAATATACTTTACGCGACAAACACGTGTGTGTGCGCGCGCGCGTCGTGTGTGGACAGACTTAGGCTGTGTTTCGTTACCTTCACAATACGAAATACACGCAGCGAAGATGTTCCGATCCCTTCTCACAGGCGCATCGGTGCAGTTCCTACTTCATTCTACTTCCGGCCAATATCACGCATTAACTGCACGTGGCCTGGGGCACAAGTGCTTCATGCGCTGACGCCACAGTGGCCGGAAAACGTCAGAAACACGCAGATTTGGATGTTAACATCGACGGCGACGAAGGGACAAGGATGGTTGGTATATTATTATTTATGACATGTTAATCTGCTGTGTGTGCGACTTTGAGGTTAATGTGAACTTGTCGTGGCTGTTTGTGTGCGCGTGGTGGCTGTTGCGTAGTGCAAGTGTTCCACTGCTGTTAAATATTTAATATTCGATTAATTTTAATATGCCTTGTTTACATATACGACAATATTAAACTCATTTCCCCGTCATATCGTACGACAGGACCATGGGTTTAATATCGCCGTATAAGTAAACAAAACGCTCAGATTCCGTTCCCCAGCACAGCATTCGCATGGAGTAACGGAACAACTGGCGGCTATGCAGCTAGTCGCATCAGTGCAGGGAACGGAACTCGGCTTTAGTAACCTCGCAACATTCGACAACGCGAAAATGCGCTTACGTATTATCCCGTCTACCCCCTCTATCGTGTGCCAAGTTCAGTGCGCGCTGCATCATCGTGTTCTGGTTGGTTGGAACCGCAAAGGCAGCTGGCGAAAGCATGACGTCACCGAGGCGCCACGTGCGTGAGAGGAAGCTGCTCCATGCAATGGGCGGACGGACAGTTCGCGCCGGAGACACCTGCTAGCACACACGCAACAACATTCCCACCCTCACCACTCCCCTAGATATATAGAACCACTTCGCAAGATTGCACAAGGGCCTCGCTGGGTGAATCAGCTTGCGGAAAGAAAGAGGGGGAGGTGGGTAGAAAGAAAATATTCCCTCCGAGCACCCACAACTATAGTCCATTCACAGTTTCTTCCAAATTTTCTGAAGGCCTGCTAAAGTTCTACTTCCAAGATATTCCTCCGCCTCATGAATAGTACGGGCGCACGAGTTCTAATTCACTTTTGATTAATCCGATTATCAATTTGATATCAAATTAATCGACAGGGTTAATAGAAAAAATTAATACTTAATCCACCCTTAATCCGACCAAAAATCTTAATCCAACTAAAAATTTCTTAATATGATTTAATGCGATCAAAAATTCAAAGGGTTAAATTTATTGAAAGAGTTGATTTTTTTTCTTGATATTGTCTTGAAATTCTTTCTTTCTTTCTTACTTTTCGGGTCGGGGAGCAGGAACTCTGTACGGTGTTTAGTGCAAGAGTGGGCTAAGGCTAATTTCTTCTATTTTTTTCTAATTTTGAGGTGTTTGGAGGGATGTTGGTGGTAGATAGACGATCTTCACAAATATATTTAACACACGAGATAGTTTTAAAGTGTTTAAACGATTTATAAGAGTAGCCTAAGTGTAAATTTCATGTTTTTGGGGGATATTGCTCGTAGATGGTGGTCGGAGATAGGCGACTTTGAAACATGCGATTTACATGCTAAACGATCTGTTTTCTGAATGCAATTAAACATTATAGAAATTCAGAGTGTTGTATGTACGAATAAATTACACGCATCGAATCGAAAATTTCAAACGACTACGTGAATAAGTGGAATTACATGAGTCTTAAACATGACGTGAGTCTTAAACCTGATGTGAGTCTTAGACATGACTTGTGTCTTGAGCTTAGAAATACAATTTACACGAGAATTTTTAACTACGTGAATAACATCTGAGGTCAACTAATGCTAAATAATGATAATTATGTGAGTGTGAAACTAATGATCTACAAAAAAGTAATTAACGATAGAAAATCTTACACCAAAAGATTTATTTCAAAACAACTAACTTGCATATCGCTTAATCCCACATCACTTTGTATATGTAACAGAAAAAATGCACAAACATCTTCGAAGAGAAAGTTATTTTTTAAAATTCTGGACATAATACGAATTTCCGTAAAGTGTGTGTCGCACTTGTTAACACAAATGGTATTTTCGTAGACCGAACATAGAAATCAATTACTTATCACAAACACAGTATATCAATCTGAAAAGGAAAATAAGTTAACGCAAAAAAAATTTTATTTTCCGATCAATTAAAAAAATATTTCACACTATAATTTACAGATACTGTGTACGAGGTGTGAACCCCAGAGCAAATAATATCGCTTAACAAAAATCGCGGATATCCCTAGAGACGGTCGCCGATCTGTAGTTCAGGTAACCCACGATCGTAAGCTGTCCGCCAACTGCCTACCTGCCCGATGAGGATTAGAGAGCTGTACACTTCTGGCTCCTTCAAGCTTCTATCACGAACTGAAGATGGCAGAGACTGGATAGCTGAGGGCACTTCGCTCCATAGCTACCTACACCCCCTCCCTCCCATACCCGCCACCCCTCGCCATACTACTACCCCGGGCTGCTCACTATTGTCAATTTTTTTTTTTCGGTACAAAGACAATATGGCGTCAACTGCCTACTTGTGCTCAGATCAGGTCCTGCTCGCCTGTAGCCATCCCCTACACTCCTACCCTCGCCCTCAGAACCAGCCCGACTTCACGATGCCAGCCACCCCCTACACCTCCCCCTAAACCAAGCCATGTCTATGAGGTCCTGGGGTCATTCACCCACCAGCCTGCGATTGTCATTTTTCGAAACAGTCAAGATGGCGACAAATGCCTAATTGCATGCAGACCGGGAGTAGGCTGCTCGTAACCACCTCCTCCCAACCCTCAGAGCCGACCCTAGTCCAGAGGAATATGCCCCCTACACCTCTACTCTTGAAAATGACTTTTCAGAAGAGCTCTGTTATTGATCCAGCCTGGCGATCGCCAAAACCAGTTTTACGCACCCCTGCTTCAGTCTTGAAAATGCTTTTTCATATTTTTTCGTGAGTTGGTACTCCTGCAATATCTGTTTCATGATATTGCGCTCCTCCCCTACTATAGTATTCAGGACGTGTTTTTCTAGTGTTGGCTCCCCTGCTTCGACCCGCATCCCTCTGAATGTGTGACCCGAGAGAATTTGCCTGACTCACTGACGCTTCAACCTTATGCAACAGGTTGACTGTATGAGCAGTGAAAAAATTTTTACAAGTCTCTAAAATAAAGTACTCAATATATGCCCGAGATAATCCCCAGATTTAACATTCCAACAACAAGTGTATATTTGAATCAAGCAAACTATGATTTTTAAAATCAAACAGAAATACACGACTTATTTTATTCACTAGTTTAAAAATGGTTTTCTACAAGTATTCAAACAAAATAAATATCTATTCGTATAGGAGAGAAAAAATATTTGGAGAGAATTGTCAATCACTTATAACAATGAGGTCTTGAGAGCCGACGAGGGTGAAACAAGACGAGAAGTGCCGGATCGCGTGCGTGAGACTAGGGGAAACAAGAGAGATCTCCGACAAAAGCTTTGTATCAATGCTGACATCTAACACAAAATCCACACATTGCGAAAAAATGTGTTTTTAGGGTGTGACCAACTTGGGAAGCGGAGCATGCTAACCACTTAACCAACACATTCACTTTCTTTACGTCTAACAAAACAATTCCCAACAGCAAAATGTATTCCATGTAATATAAAATGTATATAATTTTATTTATTAATTTTTATTTTAACAGATTCTGACGTAAGTTTAACGAAATAGTATGAATACAGGCTGAAATCATGTTTTTCAGAGTTGGAAAATAGTAATCTCAAAATTATTCTTACTTTTTACTAAAAGGTCCAAATTTTTGCAAATTTAAGGAAAATATACTGCTATTTTTTACACTACTCGAGTAGAATATTTTTTAAACCTAGTTTAAATATATTATGTTTATTTTCTTCTCCAGACATCATTGTGTTGTATTTTGAACAGGAACTCTTGTAATCTGTGTATATGCAAAATTTTAATATTTTAATTGTTTGCTGGATTCTGTTCGCTGGCTTCTGTTGGGTGCAGTCGTAAAAGTTTTAGTTGGAGAAACTTTCTTTTAGGCAAATAGGGACAAAGGTCCTTGCTACCTGCCTCTGTAAAGGTATTCGAATTCGCTTTCAATATATTCCCCTGGGGTGTCACAAAAGTTGACCGGCAGAGCGTTGTGTCATACTCCAACTTTCAACTTGAATAGCAGGAGTGGACGAAGACTTTTAACCTGCTGCTTAGTATCTTTGCAAAACTTCATTCATTCAGCTATGTTTGATTTTCTCCATCATTTTTTGCAATTTCCCCTCAGCCCTTCAAAGTAAGAAAGTTTTTAAATCAATTTTTAGATTAAGTGTTTGTAAGTTTTTTAAGTCAAGAAAATTATATTTTCTTTTTCGTGAAAGCAAGCAAAAAGTTGTCCTGAATTTTCTAAATACAAGTCATCAGCTCAACATTAATGATAGACACCCATTCACAGCATTGCAACAAAATACTGTTTTCTCATCAATCATTATACATAAGATATTATTGAAAACAATTAGTGACCTGTGGAATTGAAAGAAAAAAATAACAAGTCACACTATTTATTTTAACTTGAAAGAAAAAGAGTTATAAAAAAAATTCATTGTCAATTTCATGACAGAATAAATTATACATCTTAGCATTAAACATATTACACACAAACTTTAAATGAAATACAACCATTTTTTTACCATTGCCTTCTGAAAAACTACACAACTTAAATTCATTACTTCATGTTACATCACAGCCTTAAATAAAATACAAACACTGTTTAGCACTGACTTCTGAAAAATGTTACACAATGAAATCGTTAGTGATTATTGCATTACAAATTATGAAATAAATACATTTTTTTTCTTTATCATGTTATATATATATACAAGCTTTTCAAGCCAAATACTCCATCTTATGTCATTAAAACTGTTAAAAGTGTTAGCGTCATTTCCTGATACAACTTCAAAAATATTCAAATACTCTTAACATTTACAAGTACAAGCCAAACAGATTTTCTTTAAACAAAAAGTCCATCTTACATAATTAAAACCGTAAAAAAATAATTGCACCATATACTGATACAACTTCAAAAATATTCAATTATTCTAACAGTTACATGTACAAGCCAAACTGACTTTTTAACCATAAAAAAACTCCTGTTCGCCATTACGATGTCAAAATGTGTTTAGAGTGAAAAAAAACTCATTATACACTTGAAATGATAATAATAAAGTTTCTTAATAAACTTTTTAACATTAATGGAAATTTCTTCTAAAAAAAGTTACAGCTGAATGATTTTTCTTTAAAATTGTAAAACAAGTCTTTGAAAGTATTAAACATTTAAATGAATTTCGTTAAACTTTTAATAAAATCGTTACAAATAAATAAAATATTTCTAAAAAAAAAAAAAACATTCCACACAAATGAATTTTCATTAAAGTCATTACAAATCAAGGAAATTTTTTTAAAATTCGTAACACCCGAATGAATTTTCTTTAAAATTGTTACAAATCAATGAAATTTCTTTAAAAAATCATTACACCCAAATGAATTTTCTTTAAAATCACTACAAATCAATGAATTTTCTTTAGACATCGTTAGAATTTAATATTGTCAATAATTAAACTGTAAAAACTTTTCCCCTATTACAAGTAATAAAATCATTAGAATATTTTAATAATGAGAAAATTTGTAAAATTATACTGCAGAAGGAATCATTCATCACTGAAAATGTGAATTTTCAATACAATTTACATCCATGATTAAGACCTAAGCTTAATTTGACTTCCTTAACTGGAATAACAACTATTGATGAAGGAGGTGAATGAGATAAGGAGATTGAGCTATAAATTATTTCTTGTGGCGACAGATTGAATATAGGCAGAGGCGATAAATTAATTTATCTCGCTGTGTTTCAGGTGATAATAGTTCAATAGATGTCTGACTTGGAGCAGGTAATACAACGAAATTAAAATATAAAAATTCGTCAAATTCCTGCAACAAATTATCATTGGTAAATACAGCTTTTGGAGAGACGTTTAGAGAGGGAGACGTTAAATCTAATGGTTTACAACAGGAGCAAATCTTGGGTGTTGTCAGTCGTTGCTCGTTGCGGACGGTGCTACAAACTTGGAAGATGTGTAAGCAGTGGCTGATGGTGCTGTGGACACTCTCTTAGACATGGGCACCGTGGTGGATGGTGCTGCAAGCTTGGAAGATGTGGGTGCAGTTGCTGATGGTGCTGTGAACACTCTTAGACATAGACACCATGGCGGCTGGTGCTACAAACTTGGAAAATGTGTACGCAGTGGTTGACAACATTGTGGGTACTCTCTTAGACATGAGAACCATGGCAGATGGTGCTGCAAACTTGGAAGTTGTAACACAGTGGCTGACGGCGCTGTAGAAACCCTTTCAGATGGTGATAATGATGCCATCACTGGTTGCAATGTGACACTAAACTCTTCTTCCTCTAAAGCAGTTAAGAAACCACTTACTAAAACCTCCGAATCGTTCATTAATCAATTGAAATACTCCCAATCAAAATAACCAAGCTCTTTGTTAAAATCTTGTGTAGATAAACCAAGAAAGTAGTCTTCACATGACTGCGACATCGCAAAGTGAACTGAACTGACAAACTTTTGAAGAAGGTGAAGCCGTATTGGGCTGAAGCCCTATTTATAAAAATTCAAATTCCCAAGTAAAACATTCGAGAAGCCTGATTTCTAAGTTTCTTGCATGAAGAAATGAATAACATTTATTTATCAGTAAAATAACTTATGAATCATAACAAAATAAATAAAGATTATTTAATAATCCAAAAAAAAGATTAGTAATGTAATAGATATCAACACATTTAATAAAACGATATATAGTTTATAGAAAATACTAATATTATGCATAAAAGAAACCCTGCTATAATCATTTTGTAAACTTCTCTAAGATCACTTAGTTTTTTCTTATTCACAATATATCTTATCTAAATAAAGAGACGTGATATGATATAATTTTAGTAAATATGTTTCCATTTTCTTAATTCATATATAGATAATCATATTTACATTAAACATATACTGATATTTTCTGTGAACGTGTCCAAACATGTTCCAATTTGGTTAAAATTCTATTTTATAAGATATTATCATCGGATTTTTTTGGTAAAGGTTAGTGTGTGTACGGAGAACTAAAACTTGTGTTGTAAATATTTGTTCATTTTTGTCATATGTATTTTTTTTAAATTTATGTATATTTTCCTGCGTAATGGAGCTTGCAAAGTGAATATTAATTTTTATCAAGTAGAAGACATAATATTTTTGCTCGAAAGATTTCAAACAGCTCGGATTACATTTTCACCTTCTTAGTATCAATGGTAGAAAAAATTGTTGACCTGAAATGCCCTCCCCTCCAGGGACGGGGATGTCCTCGGTAGCTTCCTTCATGATAAGCTAGGTGCTTGGGTTGTCTACAGGATATAATAAAACCAAAATGTGTTCTGCGGGGGGTTTGTTGGACTCAGACTGCCAACCTCTGAAATCTCAGTTTTTGTAGTTGGTACTATTAAGAAAAAATTTTGAAATTTAACCTTGAAGTAATGGTCGCACTACTCAGACCTCCGATTTCTAAACGGAAGTTTTTTTTTTTTTTGGACATTTGCAAACACTATAAGTATACCAATTCGAAGCGAGTATATACTTGTTAGCTAATAATGTTTGATTTGAAATATTCCATGCAAATCATTCACTTCAAGAACTTTTCCCTCTCTGGGGAGAAAATACTTACCATTTCTAGCAAAACAAGTTCTCTTTTAATAAGGAAAATTTTTAGAAATGGATTCATTTTACATTATATTTATTTACAAACTATATACAAATACAAGATGATCCAAAGAAAAAATTTTTTTTACACAAGCAAGTACAGATTGCTCCAAAACATACACAAGTAACTACAGGATGATGTGAAACATATTAAACAATTATTTCAAAAATATATACAAAAACAAACTGTTTCAAAAAAAAGCTGCTAAAACTATATCTTTCCAAAACAATGACGAAATGGTTTTCTCCAAAGTGCGAATAACTTGCTGATATTCACTTTACATATTTATTTCTGTATACACGAGCATGTGATTTCTTGTCTTGATACATCTTTACAAAGTAGTGGATTAAATACAAGCAAATACTTTTTATAGAAAATTGCACTCATTACTTCTCTCATCCTAAATAATGATATATGACTCAACTAATATCACAGGTGATTCGGGAGGAGAATCATCAGAGTCTGTTTCACCCCAGTCAGTCATCATTACCCAACTTAACATTAATTGTAAGTTTTCCTCTGCAGAAAAAACCTTGAATAATTGTTTGAATTAAGGGCAATTGTATTCTTTTTGAATATATATTACTTTCAAAAATTAGTTTTTGCTCAACTCTACCGACATATATTTCTCAATTATTTAGGTTATGTTAGTAACCCATCTATTTGTTTTCTTGTATTTGGGAATTAGATACTTCCAGTCAAATGGTGCTTTGAAGCTGAATACAGGTGTATGTTACTCTGTATCAGTAATAGCTAATTCTTTAATGATAATTTTTTTTTCGCAGATTGAAGTCCTTGCACATTGCAAAACATCTCGTCATAGCCGTGTTTCGTCGCCTACTGACTCAATTCATAATTTTTCCCAGCTTATCTCTTACATTGTAACTCACTTATCTGTTGTGAATTACAATAATGTAAGCTTGCATATTTGCAGAAATTGGTGTATTTGCAATAATTTCAATTCGTGAATCAAAAATGCCATTGGTAATTCTGTCATCCTGTTTGCTTACATAAAATACAAATAACATTCCTCTGGTTTTAAATGATCGGGTTCTAGGATCGGTGAACTGATTCTGTTATATTATGTTTCCTGAAACTTTAAGTACATATATGAAATATGGAATTTGCCATTGGCAAAGTTCATATTTATATCCACACAAGGGTAAGCTTGATTGTTTATATATAGTTTAATATTTTTCATATCACAATTATCGAATACTGACTTATCAGCTTTTAAATTGTTTTGTCGATTTATTAGAAAACAAATGACATTTTTCGGTTTTTCCGTCGAAAAACTTGATTTCACATTCCAAATGACTTTTTGTGATATTGGCAGTGTTGGAAAAAACTCTAAAGTCCACAATCTTAATGCAATGTCTAGATTCTTCCCCTTTAGATAAATTTTAAAAACTTTACACATTCATGAGTGTTAATTTCAATATGCGGCATCAACCATTCCACACTGCTTATTTTAAATGTTACACCTTCCTCATTATAAGCTGTATTGTATATAACATTCAAATGTGTATTACAGAATAGAAAACTAATTCTTGTTTAGCATTTAATGTTACATGTTTGTAGTCTTTAGCAAAGCCCAAAACCATACTTAATGGTATAACAACTTTGTATTTTCCACCTGGTTTATTTGTAGTGAGTAATCACTAGCATTGTACCACCCAACCACAAGTTCTATATAAATGTTGTTTACAGTTCCTGAGAGACAGTTTTTTATTGTGGATGTAATGCTAACATCTCCTGTTTTATCGGTTTCCACTCAATTTAACAGATATGCAATTCTGTCGATTAAATGAAGTATTCCATTTCTTACAACTTTTGTAGTTGCTAGATTACTTCTATCAGCTGCCTTTTTAATTGTTCCTCTAAACCTTAAACTTGATTTCAACGGTAACGTGTAAATATCATGATTTTGTATTGAAATCGGTATTTCTGAAGGAAACGTGTACGGACCTGCACGGAATGGTCCATACAAATGTATTTCCATATTGGTGATTGCATTTTCATAGCTGACAGTTTCTTCAACATTAAGTATGTCTTCCATTTCTATTAACAGTATATCATAATTCTTTCAAATACAATTTGTTGCCATGTGTTAACTTCATGGGTATCTTATTTGAAGTGAACATTATATGTTGGTGTTTACGTCGTTTTATACTTTCTTTCTTCGAAATACGTTCCTTAGTAACATACTTCTTAAAAGAACCGCCTACACTACATCCAAATTTACTATTGTTCACAATACACATTATGATTGAAATACACAATGGAATGCAGGTGTTTATATACCTTTTCTAAAATGTAAACGAACAATAATTTCTTCGTTTATAAAATTAATAAGTTTACAGTCTTGATCAACATTTGTAACAACTATTTTATCAACACAATTCACTATTACTGGAAGTTATATCAGTGTATTAAGTTTTTCAATTATGTTATATCCTGGAGCTACAACACACTTGAATTCATGTATTGATGATTCGGTATCCATTCAAAAATGAACCGCTTACAATATTAGCATTTATACGACATTCATTTACCGACAATATATTAACCTGCTCTGATGATTCGTGTAATTGAATAGCTGGATATACTCTCCGTTCATAACCGAACATATTTGCAATTGAATTGTTTTCCAAGAAATCGATATCAACGTTACTATACATTGCACTAGTTAACGTATTTGGATTTCCACGTAATCGGAAACGTACATCTTCACGTAATTCCGCTTTAATGAATGTTTCTAAGTCATCCAACTCATAAGATTCTACCAGTATCACAATTTTGTATGTTTTTTCATCAACATTTGCTATAAATATTTGGTTATACATATGAATGTTAGATACACCGTTGTAGGTTACGAATTAGATTAGATTTATTTCCCAGTCCCCTTCTAATGCCAACACAGGTAATTATACAGCACGCAATTGCAACTAATTTCCACTTTATATCGACTTAATTGACATATTTCTATTATTTATTCTTTACAATTACAGTTACTTATATATCCCATTTATAGTCAAAAAATGTAAACATAAATGTCTGCAATTGATTGTATTTGGTAATTGCTTTGTTTTGTAATTACTGTATACCTTAATTGTGTTTTTTTAAAATAATTACATATTTCAATTGGAGGATGTAAATCGCCAAAACTGTCATCATACAATGATAAGTTTAAGTTTTTAATTAATACAACCCAATGCGTTCTTTTATTTCGTTTCGAATCTAAATTAACTATCATACATTTCCGGTGATAGGGGATACTATTTCGGAAATAGGGAATATTCAGTTTCTTTACAAATACATTAATATCTTTATTTGTTAAAGCAATTTTTGTAGGAGTATTTGGGGCTTTCTGCATTTGTTTCCATGTTTGGAGTTTCTTCATCCTTGTCCAACTTTATAGGGTTTCAAATACATACCTTTACCTTTTGATTCAACTGCTCTACTAATTGCAGAAACCCCTCCGAGGATTGATCCAAGAGCTGTTATACCGGAAATATGAATGGAATGATTCTTCCTTTCTTAGCTTTTCATTAATTTTTGCATTTTAAGCACAGGTCTCTCTTCACCTTCGCGCACATAACTTTATCAACAATGCAAGCTCCAATCCTTTCATCTGCAGATGTAGGTGGATTCTTCCTTATATTTACTGCTTTATTGGCTAAAATTGTATCCGCTATATGTCTTTTTTTCCAAATTGTCTGTTCGATTGTAAACTATATCATGTTAATAGTTAAATTTTATAATTATAGATATCATAGAACTATCAAGATGGATCCTAAAGAAGTTATGGATAATGGTTTAATGAAAATCATTTATAATAGTATTAAATTCATCGACGAAAGAAAACCAAAGATCGAAGATGGGGAATTTTTACATATCTCTAAGCAGAAAGGGATCTTTGAAAAACATTTATGGTGAATTGGTGTTTTGAAATAATTAAAATTATTTCAATTAGACAAACACATCCCAGAATGTATTACATAAAAATATATGATAGAGAACCAATAAAAGGTGAATTTTACGAACATGAATTGCAAACTGTCAGTTCTCCAAATGAATATTTGGTTGATAAAATCATTAAAAGGATGAAAGATATGTCCTTGGTTCGATGGAGAAGATTCTCAGAAGCACACGACTCCTGGTTGAAAAATCAAGATCTTAAAAGATTTTAATACAATGTTTGTAAAAATTTCTGATACTAAACAAAAGATTTCTAATTATATATGATGTATTTTTTCAGTTAGTAAACCTATGGATGGGGACTGTACATACAATTTATTGTGTACTCTATCCCCTTTTTGATTGGATTATTGTTTCATTGGATTAATGTTGGAGCAATAATCCAGTGTGTTTAAATGCTTTTAATTGAGATATATTTGATTGTTTTTGATGATACATTTCTTGGAATCAGGCTAAAATTTCGTGGAATTTTACAGCTTAATAACACTTAAGGTGTGATTTGTTTAATTAGTTGTAATTTTATGGTATTGAATTATTTTTTTCTCCGAATTGAAACGTGACTTCTATTTGTACCTGTCAAATGTGTTCTTTACTGTTTAAAGCTTTCCAAAGAATTCTGTAATATTCAAAAATCCTTTCCGTACGAATATTCACATTTTAAGCCACTAACATTATTTAGGCCAGCTTTATGACGTTTTAAAAATGCCTGAATCGACGATAGTTTTTACTGTTATTTTACATTAACATATTTGTTTTCCACGACATAGCACATAACTGAGTTTAACACTGTTACAACTGTGAGGAAAGTAACTGTAGTATTTAACCTTTTGTTATTGATGTGTGTTGGGTTATTTCTTTAAAAGGACGGCCTCAGTTGAAATAAATATTAAAACGAAGGAACAACCAGTCAAACGAAAAAGGCACATTAAATTCAAGCACGCAACTCGTGTTGTTTATTTTTTGTCTTACAAACTTAAAAGATAGTGGTGAACATGCACACAAATAAGCCTACGGTAATTTTTATTCTGCTCATATTTCTATGTATTGCTGCTTACTGTTTATTAGGTTTATTGAAATTTATCGGGCTGGGCTTAGTATTCTGTTGGGATTATGGCCCATCACGTTACACGACTGTGTTTCAAACACTTAGGACAAATGTAACGTTGTGATAAATAAACAGACGTGGATGTAAATAATTAACTTAGTCATAAAAACAGTTCACAGTTAAAACGTACAAATAGAGCACATCAAATATTTGAAATCACACACACAAGGTTAACGTAAAAACGACCACGATACAGCGGTTAACGAAACACACGTTAACAGTATATTTATTACTGCCGTGGAAACACAGATTTATCACAACGAAAATTGTTTAGGTAGGTTTAAAAAACACAACATTTACAAATGTGATGTAGTAATTTTAAGTATTTTTCGGAGGAAGAGAAATCAATACTTCGTTGAGCACGCGGCAACAAATCGCCTCGTCATGTAGCCATTCGCCATATCTGCCAACATTAAGATTTGCAAGCCACCCTCCATCACTTCTAAATGCTAAATGTATTAAATTAAGTATTTAAACATTAAAAAATCTTTTCAGTTGTAAATTCCAAATTCAAAAATCATTATCTTGCTGTAATAAGTATGGAATATGATACAATTTTAAATATGATTAATTTATTATTTACTAGTGATGGGAAATATCCCGAGAGAGGAGGACAGAGAGAGAGAGAGAGAGAGAGAGAGAGAGAGAGAGAGATAAAGAGGGGGGGGGCGATAAGATCCGCCCAGCCGACTGTTTCGTCGGTTTAAAAAACAAACAACACGTCACTACGGCCTACGTACGTTATTTTGCGCTGTTATTTTTAACTGTAACAACGAAATATGTTTCTATCGGAGCTATCTAAATGTTGAAATATTTCAATAGAGATATTTAATTTATAAACAGCATACCAAAAATCTATGTTGAAACAATAACTGAACTGAAAATTATTTCTTACCAGCCACTGCCAATACACCGCTGCTCTCGCTGTTTTTAATTCGTATTTAATACGAAATAAATATTAGAACTAATAGAAGATATTAAGAAAAGTCTCATTTATTCAAAAATACAGTACTTTAGAGTAAATCACATATTTGTGGAAAACAAGTTATTGAAACAACAGGTTGACATGTTACGCCTAGGGTGATTTTTCAAAGGTTCGTTTCATCATGTCTTTTCAAGTCGGGAATGGACTATAGAAAATCACACCAATAGGACTAGGCACAGTATTCGTGCGCACTCAGTGTAATAACGTTTTGCATAGGAACTATTTTTTACTAGGCATTACCAACACATCTATTTCCTCTCTATGTTTATTCATATTAATTATAAATGAATGAATATCTATATATTGTATAAAATAAAGTCGCCCGGTCGCGTGTGTGTATTCGGATGAGGCTTCTAAACTACACTACTTGATAGATTTTGATGCGGTTTTCACCATCATTTAGAGATCATTTTGAGGAAGTTAAAATTCTAGGATACAATAAAATTTAATGTAAGGATAGTAGAGAAATGTCGACGTTTCCTAATCAAATCGGAAAAAGCCGCTTTTCGGGCGCTTACATGGCTTACGCTGACCAAACCACAAGAGTTACACAAAATTAATGTAATACAGAATTGTATATCTCAGAAAGGTCTATAAAAAAAAAGTCCGCGACAGCATATGTTTATCTTTTAAGGACGACCCACAGTAACCATTTTTGTATTTTAAAATTTGATTAAAAATATAACTTTTTGAACAACACAGTATTAATCCTTTTCAAATTAAATACGTTAGTTACACCATGTCATTTTAGGAGCTAGCACAGATTTATTTATTACGCGCAACAAAATAATTACAGTGGTCGAGCGAGCTGACGAGGAAATAACTATGACTTCACATTGCTCACCGCGGCCAGCTCTATACATGTAAGTCGCACCCGAACAATGCCGGGGCGGGTCGATAGCTATTATGAACAGATTGTAAGTAAAAGTTAAATTTAACCAAAAATTAGGTAGGCCCAACTTTTATGTTAACATAGGCATAAAACGCTTGGTGATACGTGGTATAATTAGTAAACAAACCAAACACGTCATGCATGTGATTTTTCAAAGGTATTATTTAAAAAGTGCGAAAAAAACCGCGAACAGACCACTCGACGAGGAAGGTGTCGGTGGGATGATTTTTCTCTCGATCTCGTTTAAAATTGTGTCACGGGGAATAACTCGCCAATTATTTAAATTCCCTTACCCCGTCACCCTGTCTGGACATTTTTTTCAAGAAGTGACGGTCTCATTAGAGCGACATTACAGTTAAACGCTGTTCACGGTAAATTAGGATTTTTGAAATCAACCTCTGAAAAAAAAACTAATGCCCATGGCTACATAAATGCCACATTACGCAGCGGAAAACTTGCTCCAAGTTAAGTTGGCAGGGAATGACGAAAAATATTTCCACTCTTTGGCGTTTACATTTATGGCTACTGTGGCCAGTGTTTCTAGTTTATATTCACACTAGCGGCTTTTTTCTAAACTACCTTATTCTACGTGTTATGTGAAGTTAAGGCCCGAAGATAGGGCGGGATTTTATTGCGTCTCAGGGCTAACCCCTTACTCCTACTAGGAAGGGAAATCATGCAAGGCGACATGCATTGCGGCAAAGAGGGATTGGGCAGCCATGGCCTGCACTTTGGGGCCATGACTACCTCCCAAAGTGTACTTAGAGCTAGTCTTAACTATGAAGAACAAGGGAAAAACCGTCAAGAGAGACGTAAAAACCCTTGCGACAGATAAGTAAAAATTTCAAAATTATTGCATGCATTATATTAAATTAAATTAAATAGAATGTTACAGGAAACAGTGTGTTTGGGAAAATGCTCTTGGTTAGTAGAGTTGAAAAGACTAGTACAGAGGGGGCGGGATGTTTATTGTTCTGTAATTTGGTGCCGGCAGTAACCAGAGAGATGTTGGGGCGCCTCTCTGATGGGGGAAGTGACGCTATTGGGCCTCTTCCCTCCGATCTCTTCCGTGAACATGAAAACTAAAGGAGAAAAAGTGAGCTGCCAGTAAGTGCCAGCAGGGCTGGCTCTTATTGGTTTTTACTGGAACGTTAAAAGACGGTAAGGACTAGTGGATGAAAGGGCAAATTAATCTAGCCTAATTGACGTATAATACTATCCTAAATATAACAAATCGTAAAATATGTCCTCGGGGACAAATGTATCTAAAATAATGCTGTGCTACCTCACAGCGGCCAGTCTCTGAAGTCACAGGCTGTGACAAAGCATATCTACGGCCGTATGCTGTAAGTGCACGGAGCTTCGCTGTGTGGGGGGGGGAGGGGGAATTGACTTATAATTACGGAGAGGGCTCTCACCAATTGAAGCATCGAACCACACGACGCTGCAAACCTCTACCTCTCGGCGGAGGCGGCCTTGGAATCAGCTGCAGCGCAGGGCCAAGCATACTAGCAACTGGCTGGGATGAGAGATTAAGTCTATGTTAACCTATTATATCCTAAATAAAAATATTTGGAGTGAAGTCTTACAGTTAATTAAGCTAGGCTGAGCTGTCCCTTCGGGGCTGCTCAAGTCAAACTACTATTTATATATAAAAGACTGCGCAGGGTCTATAATGATTGGCAAGGTAGTGTGTTACACGCAGGGCTAAGGGGACCTGTGGGCTTATAGCTTTGGGTCTCATCGATATCATAGTCCCCTATGACAGTGATGAGAAGATTGGCATGTTCGTTAAGATATTTATAGAAAGTTTGGGCCTGCTTGAGAATTACATCTTGCAGCAGTTCTTATTTGAGTTCTGCATGCAAGTTTCTGATGGGAATGTAACGTTGTGCATGAGCAGCCAATCTGAGGCATTTGTTCTGCACCACTTGTAAAGAAGTTATGTGAGTGGGAGCGCAGTAAACCCATGCAGGGGCAGCATACGTGATGATGGGTCTAACCAAAGACTTGTATAATTGTATCCCATTTTTCACTGATAATCCGGAGCTGCGATTTAGTAATGGATACAGGGCAGACAGGCGGGCATATGCAAGGTTTCGCTTACCCTCCACATGGTGGCGCCATGTCAACTTACTGTCCATGATAAGACCGAGGTATTTAACCTCATCCTTGAAGGGAATATTTTCCGTAAATAGAGTTAGCTGTAAATTAGGGGGGGATAATACGGCGGCGCGTGAAGATTACAGCCTCGCTCTTACGCACATTAATTTTAATGCGCCATTGGCAAAAATAATTTTCGAACTCATTGTGTTGAACCCGGATTCGCTGAATTGCAAGTTCAGCTTTGCGGGAGTGGGTGTAGATAACCGTGTCATCAGCATAAACACCCATAAATAAGTCGTGGTTACGTTTGGTGATGGGGGGGGGGGGGAATTTCGTGGGTATAAAGATTGCATAGGACTGGTTCCAGGATGCTACCCTCAGGGACGCCAGCCCTAATGTATTTCTTTGTAGACAGCGATCCTTCAATGGATACTAAGAAGGAACGATGGTTTAAGTACGAGGCCAGAAGTTTAATATAACAGTCTGAGAATTCAGCCCGATATAATCTAAATAAAAGCCCTGCATGGAACACCCGATCAAATGCCTTCTCCACATCTAAGAATACGGCTACCGTGAACTGGCGACAGTTGAATGATTTTGTTATATGTTCCGATAAGCGGACACGTTGTTGCACTGTTGAGTTATTTTTCCTAACGCCAAATTGCTCATTAGGAAATAAATTATTCTCGCGAATATGGTTATTTAAGAGCTGCAAAAGTACTCGTTCATGAATCCTAGAGAGCGTGGATAGCAAACTCATGAGGCGGTAATTTCGCAATTGGGTCGGGTCTTTGCCCGGCTTGGAAAACTAAATTACTGTGACACTTTCCCAGGAAGCGGGGGAATGGGCAATATTGAAACTTGCATTAAATCACTCGGTTATAGCCTCAAGCATGCTGTCAGGCAGCTGCTTGAAAATTATGGCCTGCAGGGAGTCGAACCCAGGTGCTTTGCGGGGTTTCAAACGTTTAATTATACGCTTGACCTCCTCAGCGTGCGAGGGGTCTAGTTCAGCCACGGAGGGCCCTATAAATTTGGGCCACAAAAGCTGGATCAGCTGGAAAGTTATTAGGCTGGAAAGCTAAATATAATTGATTTGTCGTAGCCTCAGCTGAGTACATAGGCGGGATAATTTATTGTTCCAGATATTAGACTGCCAGGCAGTGGTTCCAATATCAATATGCTATCTAAGATCGTTAATCTGGGCTTTGGTTTGCCTAGATCTAGTTGGGGAATAGAACCTGCGCAGCCTATTTTTACGCCAGATAAGTTCCCTGATATGAAAACGAAGCTTATCTGCGTTAATCCGCGGTGTCTTCTCCGGGACATACTTATTTACCCTAGTCTGAATTAGCTCTGTGACGTGTTCGACAGCAGAATACAATTCGTCGGGAGTACAAATAGGTAGAGCCACGAGTATTTCGCGAGTTCATTCGGAGGCGAGGTAGATTCCAAAAACTTGTTCTTTTCTCCTACTGTTGTGATTGGGCGACAGTTCTTTAGACACGCCCCGTTTAACCGTGAGCTAGTCGTAAGTATGAAGCAGTAGTGTGAGTGAGTGTTTAATAGTCCTGTAGAGAGGCCTCACTTGATAACAGCAAACAATAAGCAAACGATAACGTCTCAAGTATATAGAGGGCTGTCCAGCCTAGATTGCTGCCAACTGAATCCGCGAAATACTCGGGGCTCTAGTAATAAATTAAATAATAGATACTGTTATTGAATTTTTTACGCGAGTGATGGTTACACTCAGTGTTAAATTAGGTAGCTGTATTCAAAAGTATATATTAAAAAAAGTACTGCTAGTAAAAAGCGGCATCCGATTTTCGCGAGCAGATCTATTGTCAAGTTGTATTTCAAAACACTTTTGTCTCCGATGCACTTGCGCGATCGGTTTGATTTCAACTGCCACGCATCTTACGTGCCTGCCCACCAACCACAGACATTCAGTACCGGAGTAACTTAATTCTCACTGGCCCAGTGAACACCAAGCTGTCTTCTGGCGAAAGAACGCGGCCAATAACGGGAGGAAAAGTACAGGTGTGAAAGTACTATATTGAAATGTGTCTTCCGTGGAACCCTTTTCGTGAGAATCGGGTGGCGCCAGTGATAAGTATTCTGACCGCGGACCAGTCTCATGAGTGTGGCGAACCGCATGTGGCATGGGGGCCGTTAACTGAGGCCGTCTACGAAAAGGCAGAGTTTGTTGACAAAAAGATCACGTGACTCGATTTTGTATACAAAAATGGTGACGTATTTGGTAATTTAGTATTTCGAATTTTGTATCTAGTGGATGTTAGCCACACTAACAAAATTAACGCCATGTTGGATTTGACATAAAACACATATGCGAATGCGTAATTAAAACTTTTTTTAAAACAAATAACTTCATAAAATATACTAAGCATGTTTTAAAAAGTAAGTGTTGTTCTTTCTTTATGTATTTCGGAACAAATTTCTTAAAAGTCTTCATTGCTAATTAATTATTTTCTTATTTAATACCATATTCTTAGCATTCCAGAGATGATTGTAGAAATATTTCGTCCGATTTACGCATTCAATTTAGATAAAAATAATTCCCACTGTTAATATAAAAATGCGTTACAGCGAGTGCTAAATAAGTGGTGACTTGCAACAATGTCCAAATTGAAAATTACGAAATTACAAAATTTCAAAATAACGAATTTGTCATTTCGGTCACGACCTGGACAGACATGCCTGCCTTGTTGTCTGTACTGCCTGCCAGGTGTTGGTCTACGAACGGGGTTCTCCGACATGTTGCTGGTGTGCGGGACTGGAGTTTCTCCTCTGCATACGTGAAGTACGTACTCAGCGATGGAATCTCGCGGCGCGGAACCAGGTTAAAGAGGGGTTTTACTGCCCTGCACGTTAATTGCATTACTTCATCCCCTCCGTTCAGTCGCAGTTTGCGGCGAGCGCGTTGAGCAATGACGACCACCTGGGCCCCACGTTACTGGCGAGAGCAGTAGGGAGACGTCGGCAGGCGGGGCCAGATGCAGGGCATGACGACATCGTAGGGAGGCTGTGGGAGGACCGCAGTGCGAGACTACTTACCTCACAACCCAGAACTGACCTGCTTCACGAAGCACACTCTGCAAGACGGCCTTCGTCACCTACGACAAGCACAACAATTATATGCTGTTCGCGGTTCCTACACACTTTTCGAAGCAAACCTCTAACAATTAGCTCCACGTATGACGTGTCTGGTTATTTCCTTAAAAAAGAAAAAAAAGTTTTATACTCGTATTAACGTAAAAAAATACCTTATTTTTAGTTATATGAAACTTTTACTTATATTTTATATAAAAAATTATAATATTTCGTTTATAACTAATATGAATAAAGCAAAATAGAGAATGGGTGGGTTGGTGATACATATTAAGAAATAGTTCTAATGCAAAATTTAATTAACCTGAGTGCCCACTAATGCGGTGCGCTGCACCTTTGGTGTAATTTTCTAGAGGCGGAGGAATATCCTGGTAGTAGAACTGTAGTAGAGCTTCAGATACGTTAGAAGTAACCGTGGATGGACTATATATGATGTGTTCACGGTAATTTGAGCACTTTTGAAATCAACCTCGGGGAAAAAAAAAAGTCACTGCACCTGCCTGCAGATAACAGGCGCACCAAGTGACGTGCGCCCAGCAAAGCTGGTTCGGATAGATGGAAAGTAGTTCTATATGTTAACGTCGAATAAAAAGTGTTAGGTAACCATTTGCGTTAACTTACATTATTTCTTTCACTTTCTGTTTTTTTTTTTTAATACATCGAAGTGTAAAATGAAGTATATTTGTCAAATATTTACGTTTTTCATAATTTTACATTTTCTCTTGCCGACACATGAATAAAGTGACAAGCCTCATGCAAATGTTAATTTTGCATAAAGCGGCAACATACACAACGTGCATACAAGTAGATCTTAAGCAGGGCCTTCAAAAGTGCTCATTTTACCGTGAACAGTATGTGTGTGTGTGTGTGTGTAACGTAGTAACGTGTTAGCATATTTCTGAAGAATGTGCCCAACTCAAAACAGTAGTGTCTCACATCACTACCTCAAGTTAGTTTTTGCGAACCGGAAATGCTTCATCAGCCTACCACTACAGACGAGGGGAAGAGGAGAGAAGAACTGGATACATTTTTTACCACACTTTATAGGCGAATTCCGTATCACGCGACAAGGCAAAAAAAAAAGATCAATCAAACATGTCGGCAAATGCTTTGGTTGGGCGTCGCTCTCATAAATATGGGCTATGTTCAATTTGATCCTCTAAGAGCCCTTCCCCTAGCTTCGTGCACTACAAATGTGCTTCGAGATCGTGACTTCATATACTGCGGTTCGAAATAACGGTAAGAGCTCATACATGCACCCGGGAATGTTCGCTTCAACCGAAGGGGTGGAGTGGTTATGTTTGGTCGGAATGAAAGGGCGGGGATAACGGGAGACGCCCAAGAAAACCTGCAGACTAGCAGTATGGACCGACACGATCCCCACGTGTGAAAATCCGGGAAAGACCCCACCGGGAATCGAACCCGGTTCGCCCTGGTAGGAGGCGAGCGCTCTGGCCGTTGTGCACCGCGACCTTTCAGCCAAGGACACGAGTCACTGGCCCTTCACGAGTCCTAAGTATATCGTTTCCGTTTATATACTGTTTCAAGTATTTAATTTATACAAGTAGGGGGCATACGGGAATACTGGGCCAGAATTGATTCAAAATGGCGGCGATGCACTTCCCCACTCCTCCGCCCCGATGCAAGTGCACTTCGGGTGCTCGTGTCATTGTAATTGCATTTACCCCGCCCCCTTACCCTTGTGAGAGTGCCGGAGATGTGAAGGGATGTTCTGGCGGGCGCTGTTGTGTCGCTGGCCGACTGGAGTTGCAGCGGCCGTTACTTTTTGTTCGATGCTTGTCGAGGGTAGTTATATTTTATTTTTGAGTAATTAGCAATTACGTAATCACATGTGTGTCGGTTCGGGAACAGGAAGTAGACTGAGGTGTGAGGGGTGGGAGCAGCAGCATATATGTACTTACCCCTTCTGTGATTGGTCGTTTTGGTGTTGGATCAAGATTGGCACAAGTACCATTTTAGTTGTTGACACTTCGGGCTCTGACGACGACATGAGGTGTGATGCAGTTGCAGGGGAGGGAGGGGGAGGGGAAGCGCATCGCCGCCATTTTGAATAAATTATGGCCCAGTATTCCCGTATGATCCCTACTTATACACGTCGTGTTATTTGGCTTTCGCTTTAAAGATGGTACCTAAGAAATGGATAATTTGTAAGTATTTATTAACAAAGTTTTCCAACCACTAATGTTCTTTTTTGCAGCTGTGAACGAGTTTGTATCACATGGTTTCTTTATTAGAAGGTCGACACATGATACGGAGGAGGATCGTAGATCGACAGGATACAATCGGTGTGTGAACGAACAAAGGTAGGGCCATCCGAATTGCACATCCTATCATGAAGGGAACAAGGGCTCAACACACGGGAAAGTATCAAGGACATGTGATCAAGCGCACACTGCAGTGAAATCGAACACAGCTCTATGGTTTCACTGGTGACCAAACGGGATACTAATGGACACTAAAATTTATGACACCTGTTCCTTGTAACGAGACTAATTAAGAAATCATCTTCATTTTGAATAGCAAGATTTCTACATTTTTCTCCCGCCTTAAGAATTCGCTCAGTATATTTACATACGCAAATTCGCGGCGTTCATTTTCCATGCAACGCGGTCATAAAACTAGGCTGCAAATTTAAAAAGAGTAGGCCTACTTGCAGAAGCGGAACTAACTCGTGAATGATACACGGCTCATTTTCTCTTTTAAAAAATTAAGAGTTACTGTCTTGGACTATCTGCTGTGGAGTAAGAAAGACAGAATGAAATGTCTTTGTCTCGAGCAAATTGTTACAGACATGATAGAGCACGTTTTCATTCCGCTATTTACAGCGTAAATGTCAGCAAGCCCGTTCCCCCTGACGACCAATTCAACTCCAAGGCCAAGTGGTTTTTTTTTTTTTTTTTTCCGCCGAATAGCCGGTCGGCTTATTGTACATGCATATTTACGGGAATGTGTTACTGTAACCAACCTCTTATGTCGGCATTCTCAAGTTGTTTTATTCCTGTACGCACATATCCTGGAGCCCACCAAATTGCGAATGAATGAATGAATGAATGAACGAATGAGACACGCCTGGGTGGTGTGTAACGACCGAGGTGGTAAAGCGAGGTGACGATGGATCAGCCTGGGGAAAACGGGAGTACTCCGAGAAGACCCAATAGGAAATGTCCGCCACGTTTCCACATGTAAAAATTCGGAATTTACCCCGCCAGAAATCTAACCTTTTTTATCATGCTGGGAGGCGCGTGGTCTTACTACTGAAGGAATATTTATATTTGACGAGGAATCATTCTACTTCTTTTACGTATTGCCACAAGTCTAATTTTTTCTATTACCTACATCAAACATACATAACGAAATTGTGTCATTTATGATTTAAAACTAACTGTCAACGAGGCTATTCCTCTGTACAAATTTGCCTAGCACTTGATTCAGGGTGGGTGATTCGGCATTAAATTTTTATTTATTTTTTCACCTATCAGAGTTTTGTGACTTAATCAATCCACGAATGAATGGACGGTCCATGTCTGACTCGTAAGTTAGTCACCATGGTCTTTGCCGTTATCAAGTCATGGATTCAATCCTACACTGTCAAAAATAATGGGAAAATGACCTGACAAGTGTAAAGTAATATTCGCAAACTTTTGGGAGAAACATAGTTTTCCTTACAGGTAAGGTAAAATTGCCCCACTCTGGAGTAAGAGTCACGTAAATGGTAGTAGAAAATATCATACATGGTTGGGAAAATTACCTTACGACGCGTGCATCTCTTCAGCATTCTTAACAGCTGAGTGGGAGGACGGGAGGAAGAAACAATCCTTTAACACGCTAATATCCACTGATGCTAACATGCTGTCATCCAGGTGTAATGGATAGCGCATCGGCCTATCGTGACCGAATACCATGGTTAGTGCCCACCCATCAGCAAGAGTCTAGGATTTTAGTGTGTAAGTTTCGGTCACTATTCGTCAGCTCATATAGGCCATAAAAAATTAACAGGATATTCTTTAATATAAAATTTATTATACAATTCAGTTAATTTTTCCCTTACTTGTATGGGATCCCCCCCCCCCCACATTGTTAGGTACTTTATTCTGTACGATAAGGGGACTAGTACTTTAACTTATGTAAATTTCTCTACATTTAAGAGGTAAAGTTACCTTACATGTAGAGGTAATTAGCTTCCCTTGCATGTAAGGGAATTAACCACAATTTTTTTTGCAGTGTGAATCCTCGGGGTTCTACCGTAAAGAATACGACGGGCACTACACATCAAGAGCGTATTTTCCCATGGCTTTCCACCCAAGTAAAAAAAAATTTTTTTTTTGTTGACTCGCAGCATTTTTCAATTACTGCAACTTATATACAGTTTCACGAGCATATTGGCCGTATCTACGCTTAAATTCTGGTACTGTTTAATTATACATCATTTTAGCATTAACAAAATAATATTCATGTGTTCATGTTTACCAGAGACATCGCTAAATTAATACCCATAACCAGACCACGTTATAGATCCGTACACATTGACACCGTTGCTACTTTTCACTCATGCTGATACTGAATCACACGTAAACGTGTAGTTGTTACACAACTTGCTCACAATTAGTTGCATCATTTCTAAACACTGCTTAGTTTTTTTTCTGTCCAGTGAGTGTCCCACAGGCACACGTCGATAATGTTCGGTACGCTGATCGAGCGTACCGAATTATATTAAAATAGAGTACTGCTGTAATTTGTACTCATATGTACTGTAACAACTGACTGGAAGTTTCCAGGTTCGTGAGGGTTGGAGGTCTTAATTAAATAAGAACCAAATTTAATTACCCATTTCTCCTACGACTTTAAAAAAAATCCATACAGCCGCATCTTTAACACTCTAGGCGTACTATCAGTTTAAATCTACTAAATTATACTCTTCAGTGCAAATTCTAAGCCAAACACTGGGAGGTAATTACTCTTCATAATTTGCAATCCACACTAACCAGTCAGCACTAATGTTATAGGCGATTCACGGTAAAATGAGAACTTTTTAAAGCCCTTCTAATTTTTTCCTTTCAATTTATTACTATCTCCCCACCACTATTTAATTAATGTACACATTGTCATGTATCTAATACATATACTCTATACATTTCACCACCCCTAAAAGTTAATGTCTTTAGCTCAATAAAAAATGTTTATTAGTGGTTAATGTCTGTTGGAAGGGCCTTAGAATATACTCACTTTACCGTGAATAGCCTTACAATATATGCAGTCGCCTACATGCTCAAAGATACCAACAGAACTGTGCTTATCGCTCAGTTTCTTTCCCGTTCTTCTCATGTTCCTCCAGTTTCAGACACACGTTTCGTTGAACTATGGTTCGGCGTCACCCATTATATCGATTTTTTTTTTCCACTTTATGGTTATTAAAATTCAAAATTATGAATGTTACTGGAGAATATTCTTTGAATAATACTTCGGTGTAATGTTTCATTTAATCACAAATTTGGCCATTTTCTTTATTTTGCAGTCCCCACACGATATCCTAACGATCAACGTAAAATTTCGTCGTAATTAACTTAATATAAATTTTCAATACGTCCCAGCATTTTTACAACTATCAAATAATACATAGTCAAATTAAGTAAAAAACAGTATTCAACAACTCATAAAATGTGAATATTTATAGTCATAAATGTTTAATAATCACTTCGCATAGAGGCAACTTAGAGCGTTAAGGCTGCAGTCTAGTGAGGTGTGTATTTGCATGATCGAGCCAAAAATTGATTAAACGGGCCTGCCTACCAAGCCGGCAGCCGCGAACTTCAAATGGGGAATCAATGTTAAACGAAATTCATTCTCATTGCGCCAATTTTAAAGATAACTATCTTAAACAAAAAGTATTCTATGTGAAATTTCTTAAGGAATGATGCTAGGTAAAAATATTTTGCCAATTTTTTTGTTTAATATGGTTTTTTCTATCAAATGCAAATATTGAAATTTACATATAACAAATAAAGATGGATAAATTTTTTTTTCCCCCACAGACAATTTTATGTAGCAATATTTTCCGATAAAATCGCGTCAACGTGTTTTTAGTTTGAAATAGTTATCTTTAAAATCGATGCAAAGAGATGGAATTTCGTTTAACATTGATTCTCCATTTGAAGTTCGCGGCTGCCTGCGAGCATGTAAAGCGATATCGGCTCCGAGAGCAAAGTTTTGCACTCGCATGCAATATTTTCGTCGTTTTGCTGGAACTATGAGAATTTAAAAGATCACGTCATCCGCCATATTTATTTCTTTATTTATTCATAATTAAAAAATATAAGTATTTATAGAAAAATGCGACAGTTGAAGCTTAGCTAATTACCTTGCCCATCATTACGGACATTTGAACTACTAACGCAATGCAGCAATTAGCTTAATACAAAAATATTATACATTAAATCATTCTCACCTTTTAAGGACAACCAGGGAACAACTTATAATAAAGTACAAAAATTTGCACAGACCTATAAAATGTAATGTTTCTGTAATGAAACAATTTTAGTAATAGCCTTGACTTCTCTGTTATGACATTAAAACAATTTCTGTGTAAGGAGTGATCCTATAATTTTATTTGACGCTACACTAGTGCAGTACTCCGGCGTAGTTTCAGCCGTGTTGGAAGGCATTAACATAATGTATTCAATGTGCGTGATATCTTGAAAATACCATACACGACTAAAGTCCATTCATGACTGGAACAGACTTATGAAAATTAATCTTTGAAAAATACCCCTGCATGCATAGCTAGTAAAAAAAAAAAAAAAAAAAAAAAATTACGGGTGCGGGTACGAATGGATTATAGTTCGCGGTGTGTTTTCTTTTCGTAGACGAGCACTTTGGGCGCATTTTTACCGGTTTTCTATTTTAAACAATTATAAAAAATAAATAAATTAAGAAATTAAGAAACGCAATTTTAAACACATTGCAACGCAGTTGAAGTGCAAGGCAGGCAGCCTCCTTAAAGTGTGCGGCGCCTTTGTAATAATATGTTTTTCTAAACAAACAGTCTCACTGGCGGGAATGCAGGATATGACGAGTACGGCGGAATACGGCAAACGCTGTTCGTGTGAGTCCGGTTTTTCAGGTGTGGCCGGCAAGCTCGTGTGCACAGGGCTGCCAGCCCGCGCCGCCCCGGCATGAACGTAACGTCACTGAAGGCTCCACCGCCAGGGCCGCAATGAACATCCCACGCCCGCGGGGGTACCTACCTCTCCGCGCATGCGCCGCTTCGCTAATCGAGCGTGGGCACCGGGACGTTCTTATTCTTCTTTGTATTCGTCTTTCGCGAGCCGTCGTTACCTACTTATCTTGGCGGGACCTGACCGGAAGTCATCAACTCCTACGTAATCTCGCCGGCAGGTTGCTTCCTCGGCCCATCCACGCGCAAAGATGACGTCCGCGGGCGCTTCGCTTTCCCGTCGTAATACACACGGCAGGGCAAGAATGTTTAAAGTAGAAACTTGATCATTCGGATCAATTGGGACCGGAGCAGATCCGGGATAGCGGAAATCCGGGTTAACCGGAGAATGTGGGAAAAATCAATTAAACACATACATAAATTTAGTTTATATTAAACAAAAATGAGGTTCTATTGTATACAGAGAGGAGAGTAGTTATAAATAACCGACTCATGCGAACCTGGCTAATGGCTGCTGTGCTGTGATGCCACGGCGGCCACCTTGGATGACGTCACGCAGAAACATCCTGCTCTGTCATTCGTTGCCATTGGCGATCACCTTGGATTTTCCTTTTTCCCTTTTTTCGCTTTGAAATTTCCATTTTTCCCGCCTGCTGTACCACTCCACCTCAATTCTTCATGCTCTTGCATTCCGAATAGTTTTCTCATGCTCTAGCATTCCGATGTTACTTGTTCTCATGCTCTGGCATCCCTTCCTGCCTCTTTCTCATCCGTTACGCCCCTTAGGGTTTTCTCATATTCCTCCTGGTTTCCTTTATTTTCTCTCTTGTCATTATTCTCATACTCTATCATTCCTTCCTGTCTGTCTCTCGCCCGTTCAATCTCTTGGCGGGCTTTCACATGTTCCTCCTGGTCACCTTTATTTTCTCTCTTGTTTCCCTTTCCTCTCTATGTTGCTTTTCATGTCCTCCATCTTGGTCTTGGATGTTCCCTCATCACCATCGTCTGCTGTAGGCAGCCGTCTGGCATTCCTGCCACCAGCCATCTGCTATAGCGGCCATCTTTGATTCAAGCATCCGAAACCAGTGTTTGCTAAGCCAGATTTAATTCCCGCACCAGCCAGCTGTTGTAGCCGACCATCTTTAATTCTCACGCCCCTCATGCCCACCACCAGAGTGTTTGAAGTTCTACAGTTCGCAACTACGAGCGCTGGTATTGGCACTGCCCTTTTGTGCATGTGTTGGTTCACTCATCGCCTGCATGGGTGTGCTAGTATCGGGGAGGTGAGTTCAAACAGTGGCTGCCAGGAGCACTGGGATTATTTTTTAAGCTGCTAGGTGTTTTGGAACTAAAAAATTGCCTGGGAGGCATGCAGGATCGTTCTGGCGCGGTCGCCAGTTGAGCGTCTTGACTACAACACCACTGCGAAATATAAAAGAAGAGGATGTTTAACAACGAATATGTATACAGTTATTACTATCCCGGGATGGGGACAGCAGTCCCCGAGTTTAAATGGTTAACAGAAGAAATATAGTAAATACTTGCATCAGCCTATGCACTCGCCAGACAATAAACTCACCATAATTCCATAAAAGACTGCAGGCATTGCACACATACATACACATAAATACTTTTATACACTCATATATATAGCATCATTCATCATTCTTGCATACAGAAAAATGTGTGTATGTGTGTGTGTCTATATATATATATATACATGTATGTATGTGTGTCTATATATATATATATATATATATATATATATATATATATATATATATATATATATATATATATATATATATATATATATATACACACATATATATATATATATATATATATATATATATATATATATGTATGTATGTGTGTCTATATATATAAAATATATATATATATATATATATATATATATATATATATATATATATATATATATATATATATATAGACATACATACATATATATATATATATATATATCGACAGGGCACGTCTATACATAAAAGTTATATACATTCATACAGAGCCAATTGCGCAGCAACGTACGTGTGTCTCGATCACGTGTGAGCATGCGCACGTCTGTCTTTCCAACTTGTCCGGACATTCGAGCATGCACGCACTGCTGCTGTACCTTCAATTGGTCTGCGCATGTGGAATGGGACATAGCCACCACTCGCGCGTGTGCGGGAAACATTTTTCCCCTATTGTTCTATAACATCTAGCAGTAGGATAAAAATCCCTACCTACACTTACACTGCTTTTGTCAGCAGCAGCGTGGTTGCTCTCTCGCCTATAAAACACCGTCCACTTCACTCTGTAATTCCATGCCAGCACCATCCATTTTGTCTGGTGAATGTTCGAGTTCATTGCCACGTCATGCAACTTCTCTCATTCCTTCAGTCGGATCCGCGCCAGGATGCCAGGCATGCCAGACCTACCATACTTCGCACTGCGCATATGTCAAGTATGCCTTAAGCCCACATATAAGCCTAGTTAGCTGTTATTTCCGAACATTTTAATATACAGTCACCAAATTCGTAACATAGTCATCGCCCCCGACGATGAACAGGGTCGCAGTGTCAAGTATGCCCTAAGCCCACTTATAAGGATAGTTGCCCGCCATTTCTCCACCTACCAAAGCTACAGGCACATAATTCATATCACAAACATCCTCTCCGATGAAGAACATGGTGGTAGGGTCAAATAAATTTTAAGACATCTTATAATCATAGTCAACCGCCATTTCCCACCCACCGAAGCTATTGTCGTCAAAATTCATAACACAGACAACACTGCCAACAACGAATATGATGGTAGTGTCAAGTATGCCCTAAGCCCTCGTATAAGCATAGTTGGCTACCATTACCCACCCATCGAAGCTATACCCATCAAATTCATAACATAGGCATCAATTCTGACGACGAAAAGGACCGCAGGGTCAAGTACACCTTAGACCTTCGTCTTAACATCGAGGTCTTGAGAGCCGATGTGGGTGAAGTGAGATGAGAATGGGAGATCCCCGAGAAAATGTGCCGAACAGCAGCATCGTCCGGCACGATTACCACATGCGAAAATCCGGGGGCGAACCCTCCGGGACACTGTGAAAGTCTTCGTGCATGAACGCCGATTGAAACTTTCCTGTTTCCCCTGCGCCATTCTGTATAGCTATAATTGGCTTATTCCGAGAAGTGACTTCCGAGGCATGGGACCAGAAGCGACACACTTAAGGGGAAGGGGGTGACAAGTGTAATTCGTATGTCTTCAAATACAGTTCATAATGGAACATTTCAAACCTGCAAACTCAGTGTTAATGTGAGTCACAGCATTCAAACTTGCCTCGCCGCCGCACATGAATACTTGATTGAAATATGCACATAAGTTTGCAATAATTCTACTGACCATACTTTAATTAAGAATAATACATACGCAAAGTTGTGCAATATTTTGATAGGACGCTTATAATAAGGTATTAGTGAAATATCGGAGTTTCCACGATGTATTGAAAATTCTGGCAATAATTCGTGGCTTTATTGCTATATCAATTAAATATATACTAAAGTTTCTGAAAAATGCAACTCCAAGAAGGATACATACGACTGAAATCAACTTAGTACCACAGATTAAGTATATGACAAAACACAATCGATTAGGATTACAGAACTGCACATGATCTCTGTCCTCGAGGATTCCGTATGGTGTGAAGCCCTCGCGTGCTGCAATCAGAGCCCTAAACGTCGTGGCATGCAATCAAAGTGGACGTAGATATGTTCCTGAGGAATCCCCCTCCACGAGGCTTGTGTGCGAGTATAAAGTATCAACACTGGTTGCTGGAGGACCGTGACGAGCAAGTCACCGACCATACATATCCCAGACATGTTCGCTGGGCGACATGTCAGGCGAACGTACAGGCCCGTCGTTCATTGAAGAAGATTTGCACATTCCTCGCCACATGTGGCGAGGCATTGGCCTGCTGAAATATGGCATGTGGAGTTGCTTGAAGGAGGAACAGTACCTCAGGCTCAAAAACCTCTCTCATGTAGCAGTTGCTGTTCAAATTGTCCTAGATACGTAGGATGCGAGATTGAACGCTGTATCCAATGGCGCCCCAAACCATCACACTTGACATTTGTCCACTAAGCCGCTCCACAATGCAGGCTGCCAGATTGCGATCACCACATTTTGCCACCCAGCACGCCAGTGTCGGCGTTCACGTGTCCAATGCAGTCTGAGGCGTTCGTGGTTTCTGGACAATGGAAGCCGACGCAATGCCATGCGTGCCACCTGTCCAACCAGCAGTAGATGGCATCGAACCGTCGACGCATACAGGTCCACATCCATTGCAGTGCTACTGTGTCGATCCAACACTTGTGGACGAGGCTGTACGGTCCGTTACGGCTATGCGGACAAGATGGCGATCCTATTGTGCTGTGGTCACATTGCGTAGTCCAGTACGCGCTCGTCGCTGCGTACGGCCCTCATTTATCCACTGGTGCCACACACGCATCACTGTCGTAGCAGCGTGCCCTTACAAGCCTTTCCCGCATACCGAACACACTCACATGCTGAAATGTCGCCCTTTGACGTCGACGAGGCATACTGGCACTTACTTTCACTTCGTTTGACGGCTCTTCACTGACTGAGATTAGCGTAACACTGACCATTCCGGTCACACAATAGAGGGCGCTGCTGGGCCTACGTACACGCCATCTCTCTGCAATCGTTAACAATCATTGCAGGCACATTGTTCTACAAATCCTCCGAGATTTGATTCATTCGGGCTATTCTTTCTGGGCGTTGAAAGTTTCACAAACAAAAGTCTATTTTCTTTCTAGCTTTTGTTACATCACTAAGCTCGTTTAGTCCCGCCATCTGTTCAACTGTTGATTGTAAGTAAAAAAAAGTTTGGTTAGACGTAATAAAGGTAATATTTTTTCTTGAAAAACTTTCACAACTGATAGTAACTGTCTCACATGTACCATATAGCTAAAACAAAACGATTAAGGACGTTTGAATTCAAGACACTACTCTTTGTCACGAAAGAGTCAACGGGATGTACGGTATTATTGTGAAAATGAAGGAATCAAGTGTAAGTGAATTCGAAACAGCACTGGTACATGGTTTGGGTACATACTAACAAATAAAGATCGAAAATTCTAGCAGAATACCGGACACACACATCAGATGAATAAATTGACAGGTTAAAAAAACCATTTGCATTTATCTGTGTGATTTTGTTCCGAGTGGCTACTATTATTATTGAAAGAAAAAAAAAAGTTTGCTTTGCTAAACTCGGTTCAGTTCTGTTTTTTTTTTCCTCCCTGCTGCGATATATTTATATGTATTGACATCAAATTGTAAAAAAAAAAAAGTGTTTTCCATCGTGCTTTCTAAAACGTACGTTTGTTAGTTCGCATTTAGTTTGCGAATTGCGGGACATAATGGCTCAACACCCAAAACTTACTGCCGCACTCGTAGGATACAATGAAAGGGATCCTCTTATCTCGATACCCGTTTGCTATCAACGTTTGAGTGCCGCCCTTGTGATAAACTTCTGGGGCCATTCAGAGGCGGATGTCCGAGTGTACACAATGATTGTGACGGTAACGGAACGGACGAATTTATTTAGCCTACGTGTTTATTTTTGTGCTCTTTAATTCTTCAATGGACGATGATGCGGCAATGCCTCTTGTACAGCTAATCCCTGCTGTATTTTCATAGTAACCTTGTGATGCAGGACTTTTTTTTTTTACTTTAGTTAAATCGGCAGATAACGTTTATAAAAACTTCGTGCAGGGCTTTTATTTAGCTCGAGGCTCACACAGAAGATAAAACCGCGGTAATGTAGAGCGTTATTTTCTAAAGATAATCGTGTAAATATGTATGACCACCGCAATAGAAGAGCATGGACAATTTTGTCGCATTTCGCAGACGACTTGTGCTGCTATTGGTTTCTGAGCTGCTCGTACACCACTAATCTGACACAAGACTACTACTTTTGGTAACAGTCTTACTTATCAAGTAATAGTCCACTCACAAGCTCTTTGTCCCTGATCGCCACACAGGCCTACACAACTGATCTACCGTTGTGGGTGACATTGCTAGGGAGTTGCCTTCGAATCGCTATGTTCCTCATTCGGTTAACCAGGCGTACCGCAATTACACGAGTCATTTTTATATGAAGGTTAGGTAAGTTTAGTTTGTAATTCCCTCACGAAACTGGGCAGCAGAACGTCATGAGCTTTCTTGCTGTAAAAGAGGGTCTAAAACAGAGAAATAAAAACTAAACTTGCGATAAACTTGCAAATATGCAATTTCATGCTGTTTTCTCGCTCTCGTGAAAATGCGTAGAATGAAAACGAATTGAGTTTCTTTAAAACATACCTCGCGAAATTTCCTTTTTTTTTTGTGGCGAACACAAAATTATTTTTTAAATGCCCACTGAAGTTCTTTGTCAGTGATTACATAACTTGTAGCCTAATTATTCTGACAATACAAACATTAAAAAAATTGCACTACTTTATATTAAAAACATCAACTACAATAATTGCTTGTGTCCCGCATCCCCCGACAGATGAGAAATAGTTCTAATTTAATTTTTGTGTAACGAAGCTAATAAGTGAGAAATTGCAAATATGAAGAACTGCACCAGGATTGTACGGTGGTAAAAAAAAAAATCACTTGCGAAAAAGCCATCCTTGGTCGGAACCGCAATCTACGACCACTTGAGTGCAGGACAGCTGCTCTGAGGTTGCACGAGCACTGAAACCAACATTTGGAGAAAAAAAAAAATCGCTGCCCCTAACTGCGTATATTTTAATGGGCGTACTTACCGATATGATCACAGTAAAATTGGCAGAGATGTAGGATAAGTATTTCCATGTGTTAACGTCATGTTAATGGTTAATGTTGTGACTTGCAAATTTGTGGACACCGAATTTATTTAATTTAGTTTCGGTTTTGTTTCTTGCGCATGATAGCATTAATTATATTAGTAACATATTTACGTAACTTAATATCCCTCGGTTACACTTGAAGGACGCGTGAATAAAGTTGCTGGGTCGATGGCAATGTTACTTATACGTGTATGGCGGAAGGATACAAAACTAGCAGAAAAACAAAACCCTAGCGGTAAAGCGAAGCGGCTGCATCGATGGTTGTCGGAAGCGAATGTCGAGAAAAAGCCATTCACGGTAAAATTAGCACTTTTGAAAGCCCCCTCATTTGGAAAAATAGTCTATAGGTATGCTTTACTTTAGCCGTAGACGAGTGTGGTGGAATATACACACTGTGTTTATTACTTATATAGCAATATTTATTTGAAAAGGTGTTTAAAGGATTAAAAAAAAAAAACTGACAGGAAAAATTTACCAGGCCCTCAAAAGTATTCATTTTACCGTGAACAGCCTATACAAATATATCCACACAGATAAAACTGAAACGCTGTTGCATGCGCGAGCCTTGACTCCTTTATCTCTACTACTGTGCAGTCGTGTTTCAAGGCAGCGGGACTGCGTCAAAGGTCGAACGTAATCGCTACCAAGGAGGGGCCGTATTCTGTTTGCTGTCTATAAATAAAAAAAAAAAAACGGCGGCAAGTATCTTTACGAGGCGAAATTGTTTTCTGTAACACAGTATATTATCATGGCTGTCTTTAGGATGCCTTCCGCACTCCAGCTATTACAAGCAGACAAGACAAACCCGAGAGCGAAAATACACGTAATGGAATGTTTTGCGGAAGAATAGGTTTTATTGTACGCCGCAGAAAAATAGGTAGTATTTAACGCACATTTTATAAGAGTTAATTATTTTTCGCTAGAGGAAGCCTCTGTCGTCACCAAAATACAAACGAAAAACACGACCACGAGTTCAGTGCTGCTATCTCGTGATGCCCAAAGTTAACTAGAACCATCTGAGAAAGCGTCTGTCACAGACAGCTAGAAGCTAATTTTTAAGTGTTACATACTTGGGAATGTAATAGTAAGAAGCACCGAAACCATTTATAATTGACAGTTAACTATAATAACGCAGTAAGTGGCACGAGACATTCCACAATAAAAGAAAAAAATTTAATTCTGAAAGTATATTGCTGATTTCAGAACAGGGTCGGGTCAGCAATGTTTCACAAACAAACCGACATCACAAAATTATCCATACTGAGATACCTTACGGAATACCATATAAATACAGTTACGAGTAACGGACCTCTCACTTTTGAATTCTCTAACATTTTACTTAACGATTTAACTTTGCGTTTGCTTTTCGACATGTTTCCAATCGATCTTAACACGACGTAACTGTCAAAGGTAAAGTCAAGCACTTTACGACTTCGAAAAAGTTTAAATTTAAAATCAAAGTCAAGCAGCAAGTTTGCCGAGAATTTAAGGTTATGTGAAATGAATATTCGTTTACTATGAGGCGATTTTAATCTCGGTATATCTAACCAAGCTCTTCAAAAGTAAGGATATGGCAAACGAGTGTAATATGAAGAGGAAACATATCAACTGATATTTATAAATAAAATAAACAAGCAAGTTTTTTTGTTAGAAATAAAATTCGAATATAAATGCTTATGTTTATTTTCAAAACGGGTACGTAGAAATGCATTTCTGGTTGATGATGATTTACATAACAAGATACACACTTATACGAAGATTGCAGAACTGATTTACAACTGCCCGAACTCTGATTTTACAGTTGTATTGTGAATCAGTGGTTTCGTCAAAAGGAAAGGAAATATAAAGTCAAATCCTTAAAGTTTTCTAATGCGAAAGGGCCTTTAAGCTGGAGTTACAATATCGCGACGCCCACGACACGAGATCCTAGTTAGAATGACAGGAGTATTCTATTTATACTTTACGGACTCGGGGGTCGTAGACTGGGCGATTTTCGTCTTCAGAACATGTCCCAAGCATTAACACGCCCATCACCAGCAACACAACTTTAAAAGTCGCCCACACAGTCAACAGTGAGAAACATGTTTGTATTGTCAGCTGAAGCAATCTTTTAAACGAATGAAATAATTCGATTAATAGTAGAGGGTGCCGAAAATAACTTTGCCCCAGGCCACCAAAATCCCCTGGGCAGCTCTGTTCTTACGTCGATTCTTTCTCTCTGCACAAAAAAAAAAAAATTAACGGCTTCAAATTTAAACATTACACTTAACCTAAAATGTTAATTTAACACATTGAAGTAGGCTACTTTTCCTTATATCGCCGACAACTTTTAACATTACCCTATGCTCTGGTCAGTGACCGCATTTGCGGCCAGAGATTTTCTCTTCTTGAAGGTTGGCTCCGTAGTGTTGTTTAATCACCCGTGAAACAAGTACAAAAAAACCCGCAAACATTGAGAAAGCTGCCCTGTGCACGACTCACGGTCGATGAAAATCCAGTAACGTATCTATTTTTTTTCTTTTTTAATGATACACGTATACGTTTGTAGCACAACCGTTTACTCTTACTGCAAACGATGCAAATTACCGTTTCTTTCTTTCAAAATAAGGTCCTGTGATCCAACGAGGCGTTCACGAGTAGCTACACACTCGTCTGTTTTCACAAGAAATACCCGTGGTTTCGTTAATCACACCAAACTTGTTTTTCCACCTTATTTTCTGACTGGAAGTGTAAAGTGCAAAGTCATTGTATGGGACGCCACTTAACCGGCTCTAAAACGGCGCTTCCCGCCACAGGCTGAAGATGACGAGCTTCGAAAAACGGCGGGGTTATGGAAAATTGTCGAGCCGAGCTAGTAAATGCTCCTGTAAAACTGGTTCTTTATTGTCATTTGAAGCAATTTCGTTATTATTTCCGTTACGTGGCCAGCTCTACAACCCAGACGTAGCGTGATTTTCATGGGAACTTCCCGATTGATGAAATGAGGTGAATTCGCCGTGGTCATTACAAAGCATTTAGTCAAAACAGGCCCTGCATAAAGTAACCAGTCTTCTTCGGTTTTTACGAAAAAAACTTATCACACAAAAACCTTTGCAAAGTTATAATTATTTTTCCAATGAAAATCTTCCTGCGTCCATTTTATGCCACACACCTACTCAGACTGTTCACGGTAAAGTGAGCACTTTTGAGGATCTGGTTACATTTTCGTGTCAGCCATTTTTTTTATCCTTTAACCACGTTTTTTAAATAAACATTGCCATGTAAGTAATAAACGCAGTGTGAATATTCCACCGCAATCGGAAGTTAACGTCCAAAGCTAAAATAAATATATTTATTGAGTATTATTCCAAATGAGATGGCTTTCAAAAGTTCTCACTTTACCGTGAACAGCCTATAACAGAAGTGTCTAAGGAATGACTCAAGGCGAAATGCTTTTAATCTGAAAGGACCACAATACAGTATTGGTGAGAAAGAATGTCCATATGAAAAGTCTTCCTAAAATAGCTAGAATTTATCGTTATTAGGAGCATTTTAAGCAGACAGACATAGAATTTCTGCAGATATATCACCATACTATTTTTATTTTATTTTACGCCAGAGTGCCTTTATTTTTTAGTATCCCACGCGCAACACGGTTTTAGCGAAGTTACGGCTAGATAACTTCTCTTACAGTTGACTAACTTAATTACAACTTACGTAATATGCGTAAGTATGTAGATCATAATAAGTAATACATTAAATAAATTCCTAAGGGTAGTAAAATTATACAGAACCTATTAAATACCTAAAACTAATAGTGTATGATGAGAAACCTGGAAACAAGTGAAATTCATGAAAAATTGAAATTGAAATGGCACTATAAAACTTATAACTTCGTTCATCAATAAAAAGCGTGAACCTAATGCATCGAACTAAGAAAATTTCTAACAAAACAACAAAAGCACTCATGTTTGTTTTACAACTTCATGTTTTCTTCTAGAAGGGGCTTACATGTCCCTCTGATGAACTTTGCCGAAGCAGTCGGTTCGCTCATGCTTATTGTTTTACTAGGGGACCCAGCCCGTGACCTTTTTTTTTTGTATTGTCACGGGGCTGGAACAGTTACCATGTTAAAAAATTTGGTTATCATACAGACTGAACAAAATATTTCATAGATATATGTAGGTAATAATGAAATTGTGTGAAATTAACTCAACATTGAAGCGACTGCAGTCACATTTAATATTTCTCTATCCACTTGGCCACTGCGGCCCCACTCATAGTTCTATCCACTGCGCCACTAAGGCCCCACTTGGAATCGCTCTATCCACTGATCCACCATGGCCCCACTTAATTAACTCAACATTGAGGCGCGACATTTAAAGTAAACAAAAATGATATTCCATTACCTTCATATCTCTATACAATAGTCTCTATGCATTAATACAAAACTTTTCATAGGGAAAAAGTAATTAAAAAACGAGTTTTTAGGGTAGAAGGTAATGATTGCGTTAGCTGATCTTGCTGAAATTCGAACTTGACCTGTATTTTACTCTGAGGATTCGCTCTGCAAAATTTGAAGAACTTCTTTTGAGTTTCAAGGGACATAGAGATATTAAAGACGGACAGACAGAGATCGTCTACTTATTATATAGGATTTGCCGGGTTTATTTTCTACTTTCTGCACAACGCATGCAGGCTACAATTTATTATTATTAGTTGGGGCAACAGGTCGCGTATCTGCTAGATCCCCAAGGTTGATTCTCGCATACCGGACGATGCAGCTGGTTGGCGGGTTTTCTCGGGGAATTCCCGTATTTCACGCTGTTGCATTCCGCCGTTACTCTACTGTATCCGCCTCGTTCCTCCACTGCACATATTAGTTCCTTATAAGCTATTCACGGTAAAGTGAGCACTTTTGAAAGCCCTCTCATTTGGAATAGTAGTCAATAAATATATTTTATTTTAACCATAGATATTAACTTCAGAGTGAGGAGGAATATACACACTGTGTTTATTACTTGAATGGCAATATTTATTTAAAAACGTGGTTAAAGGACAAAAAATGGCTCAAAATAAAAAGTAACTAAGGCCTCAAAAGTGCTCACTTTACCGTGAACAGCCTATAGAAATAAAGTTACCGCATACTTTAGGTCAAAATTTTAAAACATTTTATACATTTTCTGTGATAGAGGAAAAATTACTTCAGTAGTGACTGTGATATAGGATTACCTATTTACGGGCCCCGTGTCCAATTGGCTATCGTACGCTGCAAAACGTTCCCTGTCGGTTGAATTGCCGGTAAGGCAAATTAAATTACGAGGAGCTGATTGGCGAATGGCGTATCGACATGTCGCTGGCTAAATCATACCTACCCACAATGTATATTTCCGCATCGTGCAAAAAATTAGTGTTTCCACGTAGTACATGATTACATTCACGACAATTAATACTGTTTTGAATTCGAAACTACTCAATTGTCGAAGGTGGTTACGCGAAAAAAACACCCGTAGGTGAAATAATCACCACATAAAAAAAAGGTTTAAATAAAAAATAATTAACATGAAAATAAAATTGTTATATTTGCGTTTTAAAAAAGGGTTAAAAAAAACGCATAAATGAAAAATGTTAAGTTATTAGAATTTCCCGCAGAATTTTTTTTTCGAAACTTCATATGATATGAATATTGCTCTTTAATTTGTTTTCAGTTTAACTCTATTAATTTCTAATTGGAAATTATTTCACCTTATGTTGCGTTTTCCTGTAACTAGCTTCGGCAATGGAGTTTTTCCAACACATTCGCCCACACCACTGCCACAGAACTTCAAAAACATTACTGTTTTCTACAAGACAGCAACTGCTTTCAGGTTTTGCTGTCTCAGAAGATTACATATAGGCAACTTTTACTAAATCGCTAAGGCAGAAAACTACTTTACATAAATCGCTACCACAATTACTGAATAGGTATATGACACCTAGAGTTTAAATTTAAACTTAACGCAGTTAGATGCAAATGCGTTTTTATTTCAAAATCTGACTATTCAACATCGTTTAGTTAACCACGAATCACGTAGGTCTACATGAATGTACTACGCATTTCGGAGAAAATTCATAGGAGGTGATCGAAATTAAAAAAAAAAATGAACTGAGGCAGGAGGCTGAAAGAGGTTATGGTTAATATATAAAACACTCAGTTAGCTTTTGATTCCACAGCTTTGTAGCTAGTCTAAAATTTGTTTTGTAATTTCGTCACTTCGTCCCCACTTCTCTCTCTCTCTCTCTCTCTCTCTCTCTCTCTCCTCTCTCTCTCTCTCTCTCACCCCCCCTTTTTTTTTATAGGTAAACAGCGTGGAATGACAGGTCTGTCACTCTACTCAGCCCAAAACCTCATTCCAGAACTCTGACTCAGCCTCGGAGCTAGTTACAAGCAGATTTTAATTTTAGATGCGGTCTAATGCCGTTCACCGTTTCGGTCGTGTTACAAGTGTTGTAGCAAATGACGATCTGACATTCTGTTGGCAGGCCTGTCAGATCGTATCGGCTTATAACAGGCCCTTGCAGCTCCGTCACGTGTCGTCTGTAGACGGCGCTAATCCCTTGCCGAGTGGAGTCTGCTATTAAAGAGTTGCAATGCACATTCCAGCCATTCGTAACGGACGAGTTTACAACCTAAGGCGCTTTCGAAAAGTCGCCCGGTTAACTCGATCAGGTTAAAAAATTTTACTCGGTACGTTCGAAAGTGATCGAGTTAATGTTAACTCTGGTTCGGAAAGTAACCCGGGTTAACTCGATCCTCGACTCGATCAACTCTGGGCTAACCCTGCTCGACATCAGGGTAACTTGACTCCAGGCAGACGACACACGTGAAATGGCGCGTGAATATGTAAACATTGCAGAAATAAAAACAAAAAAGTAAACGAAAATAAGTTTCCAAATCTGGAAACGATTAAAATATGTAAACTTATAAATGTTTATCTGCTTTGGCCAATCATTTTTCCCCGGATGTTGAATTTTATACTTACCTGAGAATGAATATTATTATCGCAGTACTGCTTAATGCAATGTTTTTTTTTTTTTTTTTAAGTTTGTTCATAACTCTTCATAGTCGTCGTCTCGCAGAGTATTTAATAACTGCACTAAATATTCTTTGAGTTCCCGCCATCTCAAAACCAGAGGTACTCTAAAACGTTCAAAGCAACCTGGTTAACCGCAAGTGATCGTGTAAACCTGGTCACGTGATCGAGTTAACCCAGTTAACTTTACCAAGTTACTTTTCGTAAGCGCCTCTAGAATGAACGTTGGCGTCGTGACGTGCCTAAAGTTGAGTTTACAGCAAAAAAAAATTACGCGTTAAGAATTGTGCAGTCAGCGCTGATCTGGTATACGGAAACACGTCCTCTGTATTTGCCGTTTCCAATTAATGTTTTAATTTTTAACGACAACGCAACACTATAAGTGCTTTTTACAGCAGTGCGATAGCGACAATGCGACAAAAGTGACTAGCCAATCAGAGACGAGCCAGCAGACGATGGCGATGCAACAGCGTGCGGTAGGATTTGTTCTAACGCAACTGCGACAGTCACATGTGACAAGAAAGAAAAATAATAAAAGTAGCTTATAATTGTAAATGAAAACGTAGGTGTGCGTATGGTGAGAATTTGAATATAAACATATTGCATGTCATTTAAACACGTAAGAATACCAATAGTCCGTATATAAGTTGGAAACATTTAGAGAAGTACACACAACTGATGTTTATTATTTTCTTCCAGTTGCAAATTTTTTATAGAAAATTGAAGAGAGAATTTTTTTTCTATTCTTCCGTTTGGATCCATACGTGTTATGTCAAAACCTCTCTAAACTAACAACACCATTTAATATCATTTAAAACTGTTCTTTTATTTCTAACGATTTTCCTTTGTCATTTTACTGGGGTCAGATATCGTGTGACGAGTTGTCAGAAATGTCCCTTACGGCAAATCTCAAAAAAGTAGGGCGCGAACAGATATCTGCAGCTGTGTGTTAGGCCGCGCTGACCGCAAGCCATCCTCGGTGAGGCGAACTCCCAGCAGTGCAACACCCTCGACCACCGCGAAGCAAGCGCATTCCGCTGCGGCGGACCACACACGTCGACCCTTATCAGCTGCTGACCACGCTCCCTAGTTCACCTTGGGGGTGCGTGACGTCTGCCCAGGCGGTCGTCGTCTGCAGCTAGACAGCCACCCACCCGTACTCTCTCCCCTCCGCAGACGGTGCACAATGATCACCACTCAACGTCACGAGCTCTGGTAGAATGTGGTCAGACTACTGCGCGTTACAGCTGTGCGATACGGCGATATATCGATCATGCAACTGTGTTTCTGAAATATCGCCTACCTAGAGTGTAGAGCAGTATATCGCACATCGCGGCAGGCCTCATTACGCGATACGCGATGTTGGCGATATGAGATATTTGCGATGTAACAATCGATTTTCGACTGAACGACGTATAGCATCGATATCGATATGGCCAACGTGGTTCGAAACAATAGACCCGTTGAAAAGTGGATATCTCACAGCGCTACCGCGAATCAAGCTTGTGAAAATGCCCCGTTTATTCAACTATCATAGGTTAGTTTATATAAAGTGGCCGACACCTAGCAGTGGATTTCCGAAACATCGGAATGGTGATTAACAACTGGCTTTTATCTTACACCTGCATGATGCAGAAAATAAAAATTTTGCCAACAAAAATACAAACCAGTTAGTACAGCTTAGCTATCCAATGTAAAATTGAAGTGCAAAATCGTATTGCATTATAATTTTCCAAAATTTAACGTATATAACCAACTCGGGAGGCAAAAACGGTTGAAATGCCATTAGAATTGTACACGGGAAACTTAAAACATAATAACTGTACACTCACATAACTAATAAGATAATTGACTGTTACTCCACATAAACTTTTTTCTCACATTCCGAAATCCGTTGTCACCATTGCCGCGCACTAACAAATGACGAGCAAGAAGGGGTGAAGCTCGACTTGCGTACATCTGAAGTGCTACTGCTGTGAATTGAAATGCAAATAGCAATTTATCCAACAGGCAATGCCATTTTATATAACTTTTATTTTACGAAAAGCTCCTCGGCTTGTTAAAAAAACGTCTTGTGTCTCTGTCCCTGTTTCTTTTCTAAGCTTTCGCCAAAAATTGGTTTATAAAGAATGTTCGTACAAAATAGCAAGATTAACTGAGAGTATGTATGCAGAAAAGTTGCTGTGTTTGATGCTATGCAAACTCGAAAATTTATTGAAATGACTGGAAGAAGTTGCGGAAAGACGTAATGACTTTGAAGGTTTCTTTTTTTCTGTATGTCAACAATATTCCTATTCCCCCTCTATATTTGTTCTTCTATTTACATCCTACATAGGTACAAGATTAAATACAATTGAGTCGCCGACGTCATAAAACATGCTTTCCTCATTGGAAATACCTTTTAAATCGTCATCCCTGCCGTCTGCTTGGCGACGATGCTGCTCCTGGCGTCACTTTACATAAACACCTCGAATCACGAGCAACGTCTCAACATGCAAGGTTCTGCACTGACGTGGTTTTTCCTTCATCAACGACCATCTCTAAGGACTAAGGAAAGCCCGGTTTACACAGAACACTCGCCATCACCTCGACGAGATAAACTACTGATGATGTGAACTTTTAACTGCCGGGGATGGAGGAAGGGCGGTTATGTAACACGCTAGTAAGCAATTGGGATTTCCCACGGACCATTCCGGTCGTATGCAGTGTTGCCAGTGGTTGAATACAATTCGTTAATAAAAGCTGTTCACGATAAAGTGGCCACTTTTGAAATCGACCTTAGAAAAAAGTCACTGCCCCCACCTGCATATATTTTAACTGGCGCACTGAGTGACATTCGCCCAGTAAAGTTGGTCACGATGGAGGGGAAGTAGTTCCATGTCTTAACGTCGAATATAAAGTGTTAGGTAACCATTTTTGATAACCGATATTATTTCTTTCGTTTTAAGTTTTGTTAATGCATCGAAATGTAAAAGTTAGCAAATTTAAAAAAGTCTACTTTTCTAATAATTTTCCAGATTCACTTGACCGACGCATGAATAAAATAATGATGCCCATGGTAATGTTAATTTTACATAAGACGGAAGAATACACAACGTGCAAACAAGTAGGTCTTAAGCAGGGCTTTCTAAAGTGCTCATTTTACCGTGAATATCCTATAGTTTATTTGGCAACAAAGATGTATTCATTTTCTGTAAGAAATATTTTATACGAGCGGGAGAATCATCGACAGTGGTTGAGGATGTAAAGTGAAGTTATTTTCAGTAATAAACTTGGTGTACCAATTATAACGCGGGGAGGGGGAAGTTAAATTTAAACGAAAAACACCAAAAATGTTGATGATGATAAGCCAAACATTTTGTGTGTATTTATTCCAAAAACAAGACTAAATTAACCGCTAGTATTTGTCCACAAATGCTTCCTTTAACTTCTACCAGGCGTTTACGAAGTTCATGAAGACTTTCTAACCGTCAAATAAGGCGTCTGCATATAAGTCAAGATGTCCCCCCCCCCCTCCCAGTAAAGTAAGAGACCAACGGCGATTGTTTCGCCAGGTTTGTAATTTCCTTTTATTTCCCAGAATTTCTGAGTTCACTCAGCGATCAACCCCCACCACCACAAAGACAAGTTCATCGGTGTTTTCCCAATCGTTCTGGACTCAAATTTATACCAACTTTATCTGGTTTGGTTTACACACTAGAGTAAAACAGATCAATTAAAACGCGCCCGAGCAGGTTCAGTGATCGAAAGTAATATTTCCTGTTTATGCACATGGCCTAGTAAAAATTAGTGTGAACGATAGAGGCCAATAACGTTATGCTTGATACTGACTTTCCCATGGCACAAAGACTCTTCTGTTGAGCGTAACAGGTTTATTTCTTGCCATTTACTTGCCTGCATGTTGATGTTATAATGTCCTGTTCAACGTCACAAGAGTTGTTCTCAATGGTTATCGAAAACTTCGTTACGTAACGTACACTACTGATGGTGTTTTGCGTAACTCTTCCCCAGATATGTGGTAAGTTCTTCGATATATGCAGCTCCTGCGACTTGCATTTGAAAAAAAAAAAATGTTATGATAGGACACCTCATGATTCCCCAATATAAGCAGTGCTGTAACATATACCGTCCACACGAAACATTTCTACCATTTGTCTAAAGGTCTTGGTAAAAAAAAAAATCACTGTCCATATAGGTTACTCATGGTAAACTGAGCACTTTTGAAAAGCCCTGCTCCAAGAGCTCCTTTTATTCACATTGCATATTAATCCACCACAGGTATGCGAAATTAACATTGCCATGGCCTGATCACTCCGCGTCGGCAAAGGAAAACTGGAATTATTACGAAGGTAAATATTTTACAAATTTGCTCATTCTTATACTTACAATAAAAAAAAAACCCAGAAATAAACGAAATAATATTAGTATTCACACACGTTAACATTAACACTTTTAATTCGAATTTAAAACATGGAACTAATTTCCCACCGTCGTTACCAACTTTGCTTTGCGTGAACCAGCCAGTTCTGCACACCAAACTATACGCAGGGAGGTGCAGTTACATTTTTTCAAAGGTTGATTTCAAAGGTGCTCATTTTACCGCGAACAGCCTTTAACTACATATATGCTACGGTACACACTGGCATACAGGCTCAGCAGGCTGTTATACGCTACTTACAGTTAAGTGAGCACATTTGAAAGTCTTGCTTAAGGTCTACTTGTATGCACGTTGTGTATTCTTACGTTTGATATAAAATTAACATTGTCATGGGCCTCATCACTTTAATCATGCGTCGGTCCAGTGAAATTGTGAAATTATTATAAAAGTATTTTTTTTATCTGCTCATTTTTTTTTTTTACACTTTGGTGCATTAAAAAAAGCAGGAAGCGAAATAAATAATTTAAGTTTTCATAAATGGTTACCTAACACTTTTATTCGAAGTAGTTATATGGAACTACTTCCTCTCCATTGTGACCACCTTTACTGGGCGCATGTAAATGTATTCTGAACACTTGAAGTTGTGTTGCGGGTGTTTCAATTAATGGTTATTGAAATTAGCATTTGTTGTCGTACACACATAAGATTACGTATTGGTGCATAAGTAACACATTTCAAATGTTAAATTCACATACGGCGAAAGGACATACGTTAAGCAATTGAGTAGATCTGGATCCTAAGCAGCGCATACAAAACAGCTTTCCCTAAACCAAAGGACCACTCTTGGATCTGTGCATATGTTCAGCGGAGTCCAAACAGATTCCGATCCTGCAACTTTTTCACCGGTAGTGTTGGCAACAGCGATCGTCTCCCGCCAAGTCAACCTTCCTTTCCCGCCTGGCGCGCGTCACCGGCAGTCCCTGGACGTCTGTCCCCTCAAGGTCAACTGCGCCGAACCAAACAACGGGAAGAAACATCCCGTATCAAGTAAGAGTTTTCTCATCGAAAATCGGACCTTCCTCTACGTCCTGTTCATCACTCACTAAAAGTTCCCCAAGTGTGCGTATGCAATAATTAACTTATTGGTGTGCGTGAAGATTTCTCGCTTTCATTAATCCCGAGGAGTTTAAAACGGGGCCTGTGCTAGGTTTTCTTATTATTTTTATTATTTTCCATTACAGATTTATATATATATATATACACACACGCACACACGCGCGCGCGCGAAGTAGAAATGCTTTGTTTTTTTATATTTGCTGATTTACTATTTACTTATTTACTTATAGAGGCATACGTGATATACTATTTATTTAATGCCCCTTTTTAAGGACCCGCAACAGCAGAACTTGAATTCGTCTTTTAGTAATTTAAGTTCTCAAAGTGTAGGGCGGCAAGTTGGAACAAAATCAAGTAGCACTATTAAAAGTAAATTTAAGAACAACATGGTGATTATTGTGAAAAGTATTTTAATTTTTTTTTCCCTGCTGATTTTAAGGATAACGTTTGTTAAAATTATGTTACTAAGAAATTGTAATTGTTTTAGGGGGTAAAAAATAATGTAATGTAAGTCATTCCAAAAAAAAATATAAGAAACGATCATACAAATACTTCATCCTTAAATTTTTATGCCTTACGCCTTATCAATAAGTTACTATAATCTGAAGTAAAACAGGCGCGACATTGAGGGAAAAAAAAACAGCAAAGACACACTATGGAGAATTAGTTACTTGTAATTGTTAGTAAATTAACTCTCTGAACCTCAAATATTAATAGTTCATAACTCACTTGCTTGATTTCGGAGTACAAATGGCGAAATTTAACACTACGGAAAGATTTCTTTATGTAACAAATTTCAAAACTACGCGGATTGGACTACTAGTTAGTAACAAGTTTACGTGAATATCTAATTTTTACATTTCGAGCACATCTCTGAACGAACTTTAATCAAACCGAGATAGAATCACATTAGCGCAATTCACTTTCAATAAAACACGATTTTAATGAAAAACAAAATGTAAAAAGGAAAAAAAAAAAAAAAAAAAAAAAAACTTTGCACCATAGTCTGGTCACGTGGCTTCGACATTTCTGCTGGCAATTCACGACCCGATCTTTGGAACATACCCACGAGAAGAGAATCGATCTAGCTCCCACACGTTTAGTCTACTCCACGAACTCTTACTGACAGTTCATCCTACTGATTTGCCTGTCAGCAGCATCACATTAAGGGGGATGGTGCAAGAAAATCGTATATTTATATAATTTTTGTTACAATTTGTTTTACAGAGGATTTTTCGAAATTTTTGGTTCGACAAGACGTAAATAACAATTTTGAACACCTTAATACGTGGTTAAAGATGCTCTGCGTTCGTTATTCTCGGAGCTCTGATTGAAGATAAGAAAAAATATCCTTTCTTTTCTTCAATCAGTGCTCCGAGAATAATGAAGGCAGTGAAAATTCAACTTAGAAGGTATTGAAAATGATTAATTACGTCTTGTCGAACCAAAAAATTCGACAAATCCTTTGGAAAACAACTTGCATAAAAAATCGGGTAACTATACTGCTTTCATTCACCATTCCTCTTAAGGGGGACCATTCCCCGGCATCTTGGATTTACGGAATTTTTGCTGTAAATTACAACCCAGATTTTATATTTTATTTTGGCTGTCAACAAGCAATAGGGCATTGCTTTGCACTAGGTTTGTGCTAATATTCAGTACACCGAAACGAAGATGAAAAATTGCAACTTTAATTTTCGTTTCGGTAAGAAATTTGGTTACCGAAAGTTGTAATGTAACGAAAATTCACGATTTCGATTAATTTTCGGGTTTTAAATTAATGATTATTTAGGGTACCAGCAAAGAAAATTTTACCTGTAAATCATGTTGTTCGTCTTCATTATTTTATAACTGAAATAACTACATAAAACTTCAATTTAAACGTAGGCAAGAACCCCTGTGGTAAATACTCCATACTCTAAATTTTTGTTATTTGAATCCGCAAATGTTATTCAATTCGTTAATCTTTCGGTAAGACTGAGATCTAATGACATTACTTTTCATTCTCGTTTCAGTTTCACGAAAGTTCGTAATACATCTTTCGTTTTAGTTCCGTTAGAAAAAAAATTGGGTTTGGCTGTGTTGGGGACACGGCCGTTTGTTTTGCATGAATACGTCTACGTTGACGCGCTCGGACACTTTGATGACTTTTTTTACGTTCCCAGTACCACTTCACTTGATCATATGGGGTTTTATGGGTATCACTGGATTGCTTTTGAGATGCTCCTTCCAACCGTATACGATTTCTGTATTTCGACTTGGCTTTTTTAGGAGTATATACGAGTATAGGCCGAATTTGTGTTAAGTTTTCTTAATTTTTTATATTAAACTTTTAGAATTTCACCATAACCACGCCATACAAATTTTTTTTATACACACAATCGATTGATCTTGACGAGAGCTGTCGATTGAAACTTAAACGAGCGTAGTAGCTTAAGTTATACTACGCTAAAGTTATGAGACATGGCGAAACGAACTCAATCCCCCCCCCCCTTTTTTTAGGCCCCAAAAACTATTAATACCACCTCACGCCTGGCGCGATGCTTCGCAGCCCTCACTCAACGTAACATATTTGTTGATCCTTTGGCAATCGAGTGGTGTAATTGAATTTTGAATGAAGAGATGTTTCAGAGCTGCAATACCCAACTATATCCCACGATTTTGTTACCATAGGATTTTCTGGATTGCCTCCCTCTATGGTTACACATTTAAAGACGTATTCACGTAAATAAGTAACATTCGCACAATCTTAGTTGACATACGTTTCCAAACATGTAAGTACTGCCAGTTTACTGTTGCCAGTATCCTATCTGCGAAGGCAGGCAACACAAATTTACATATTTCTTACCTCCAGTCGCTAGTCAAAAATTTACAAACATGGAAACAGTTGTAGTAGTTCCATAGAGCTGTAGAAACCATTATTTATGCCATGCCATGCGAAAAATTTCGTTGAACGTTCTTAAATGGAACTTATGGCATAAATGGTGAAAATCTAAGACGGCGGGGACCAATTGAAATCACAGACTTATGCTGTCGAGTGCATGGGACTTGGCGACTTGCACGTCACGTTCCAAGTTAGGGTAGGTTCGGGCAAAAAAAAAAAAACCTACAAGGCCACACACGGCTGACGTCAGCACACCGAACGGAAAGTATGGCGATACATACGAACGCGCCCTTGGAAGCTGCTGGATATGCCGGCAGTAAACTCCGGCGATTACGACGCTGATTGTGCAACTCCAGTCGGCGAGCAGAACGTGCAGCGCGTAATTAAGAGTGGAGAAGACCCCCCCCCCCCCCGCGTTTTTTGTGAAATAGTTATTTGCGCGAATACGCGTATCTCGGTAAATAAACGTTCTGCAAATACGACTTTGTGTTGGCAAAAATAAAAATGGGTAATATTGTGGCGTTCTATAATTATAAACAATTCAAGTGATTCGGATTGTAATGATTATGGTTACAATGATTATAATTACTTAAGATGTTTGGACCACAACCATTTAGTGTTCCTCTCTCAAGCATTGAGAAACTGAAACAAAGATCACTGCCTACAACAAATACTGAACTATCGATCATGTATGTTTCTGGTGAGAGAGCTGGGCCACAGCCACTGATGACAAGTACTGAACTCATACCAGAATGTGCTGCGCAAGTGAAACTTGCACAAAATAAGAATATGGTCTGGGTTGTTACACTGCAAGAAGCAAGCTGCACCCACATAATATCAAGTTGGACAGGATTTAACATAAGTACCAGAGACTTAACCAGTGTATCAGAGGATTCCATTGGCTACCTGCCCATTAATGCCCCTGAAGCTGAGTTGACAACTGTTGCTGAAATTTTTAAACAATCAGAATTGATGAGAAAATCACTGCATTTGGGGAAAATTATTGCAGCCATAGATCAAACTCTTTATGCAAAAGGAACTGAGATCGTGTGGAATCATAAAGCAATGTACGACAGAATCAGTCTTCGAATGGGCACCTTTCACACAATTTGCAATGGCCTGTACATCCTTGAAAAATGTTTTCAAAATGCTAGCCTTCGTTGTTTTTGCATTGAAGCAGACATTATAGCAGAAGGTTCAATATCTTCAGTACTAGAAGGTCGTATGAAGCAATGATGAGACTTGCTTTATTGGAATTCATCCCCAGGGTGGAAAATAATAATTATGACAAAATTTATGAACTCTGCTACTTCATTGAAGATGTTAATCATTTTGCGAACGACTTATGTCAACAGAGATTAGACGACCTCTTACAAAATGCAGCAATTGTAGAAGTACGAAAGCTTGGGAATGTATTCCTGGATCATCGTCCCCATAACAATGGAGATCGCGCTGCATTTTGGATTTCGTATGAGGATATAGTTGAAAATGTGTTACCAGCACTGCTGCGTGCTGCTCGAGAAGGAAATTGGCATTTGAATCTTAATGCCTTACACTCTATGATCCCATGGTGTTTTTCAAATGACAGGATGAACTACGCCTGATATCTCACAGTGTATTAGGCTGAGATGGCATTGCTGGAAGTGAAACATCCAGAGGAACACCATAACTTCATCAAAGAATGTTAATCAGTTCAACTCTTAGATTCCAATTTATCAAACCGTTGAGGTAACAGTCAACAAATACACAGAGACTCAGGGTGATACAACAATGTTCAACCTCAAAACAGGTACTGTGAAAAGATATTATATGACAGCTGAACACAGAAGTGCCTTTTGGTATCAAATGAGGGAAATGGTTCAAAACAACAGCAGAGCCGGTCTTACTCATGCGGACCTAAATAAGTCACGAACTGAAAAATACAAACATACTGTTACAAGAGTGGTTAGTCTGATTCAAAACTGGATAAACCCATTTGTTGGGCCATGTGATCTTATTACTCTCCACAACAAAAGAGGCATCTGATGACATAGTACCCGATGTAACGAAGGCGCATGAAATAGGTGAACAGTGCTACGCAGACTTCAAACTTGAGAGACTTGAGAATAATCCACCTATCAAGAAGTTTCACGATCCAATGAAAATGAACAAACTAAAAACCTTCACTGAAACGTCCAAGAAGAAGGCAGTCAAAAGCAATGACAAGAGAATCATAAAAGCAGATAAACTACTATTTGGTCGAATAATTGTGACAGCCCAAATACGGAGTCTTCAAATAGCAGATGTACTATGTCATCTCTTAGGACCTTTGCCATGGGCTTTAGTAACTCCAGAAGGTATGATGAGAAAGACAAACAAATTTGATTTAGCAACATACTTGCATTGAAATGTTACCCCAGCTGAGGAAATGCCTACATATTCTGCGACAGTGTTTGGTGGTATGGCACTTGTTCAGAGAGTAAAAGGAAAAGGATCTAATTTTGGTGAGTTAGCTATGTCTGTCTTAGAAATTGCTTTGCATGAAGGAATTTGGAGTCGGAGAATCGACATTGTGTTTAAGTACAATGAGATATCTATCAAAAATAGCGAAAGGACAATGAGAGGGGGAAAGTTCGGGCACCAGTTACAGAACATCTCCTCTTCCCAGGTTGTTAGGCAATGGAAAAAATTCCTAAGCTACATAAAGGATAAAACCACTCTCATTACATTTCTTGTTAGCGAATGGAGAAAAGCATAGTATTGGTTAACTTGAGAATAAAACAGTATTTGTGAACTGTGAAGATAAATTTTACAAAATCACATCTGAGGGGTGCAGCGAAGTGTCTGATCTAAATAGTACACATGAGGAAGCCAATGGTCGAATTTTACTACATGCTTCTAATGAAGGCTACGAGTCAGTGATAAACATTCAGATGATACAGTTGGCATTCCATGACAGCATCAAGGTCAAACTGTTTTATGAAATGTGGTACTGAAATACGCATGCGAGTCCTTGATATTGACAAAATACCTTATACACTTGGTAAAAATGTCTGCCGAGCTCTGATAGGCTTTCATACATTTACTAGGTGTGACACAGTAAGCGCATTAGCAGGAAAAGTAAGTTCATTCAAAATCCTGTCCGCAAACATGCATACACAGGAAACATTTTCGCAACTCGGAGATGAATGGGACCTGAGTAAAGAACTAATGAACAAATTGGAGTGATCTACACATGCCTGCTGTATGCACCAAAATCTCCTGTACATAATGTTACCGACTTGAGATACTACTTATTCTGTGCAAAAAAAGGGTGCGATAGACAGTCATCAATTTCCACCTTGCAGAGACTGTCTCAATAAACAATGCCCAGCATGCAAATTATCAAGCTGCTATAAGCAAGATATGTCTTCAGAATGATCCGCATACGCCTAGCCCAGATGTGAGAGGTTGGAAGTTGGAAAAACACCACGGAGTAGAGCAACTGGTAGTGGACTGGATGGAGGAGCAGCCAGCACCTCAGCCTGTGTTAGATCTCCTTGCTCGTAATTGCATTAGGAGCTGCAAACTCTCAACATGTGCCTATTGTAAAAATAACCTCAAGTGCACTGACATGCGCAGACTTCCTTCTTGAGTAAAATAACACAGATGCAGATGTCGACTCCTGTTCAGAAGATAACGACTGTACTGATTGAAAGTGATTTTATTGACGTGACTTTTAGAGTGTTCTTTGAACAACACATCAACAAAGAAAAACCCAAATTGTCGGACATGTTTATTTGATTTATTAAAAGGTGTACATCTTTGATGTTACTATATTTGTGTTCAATCGTAACATAGATGATAAGTCACATTTGAAATATTGTGCTTATAACATTAAATAATGTCACGGATACAGCATAGTGTTATTATTATAGTAGCTATTTTATTATTATTGTTACAATATAAAAAGTCATTAAATTTTGTTATTAAATTTTATCAACCTGATGTATTTATATGTATTGTTTTTAAATGGTACTAGGATATTCTTATAGTATGTTTCACGTATATGAAAACCTATCTTTATTGGAGTATAGTTTAAAATACACTAACACTACACCAAAGGCAAGCAGCTATAATTTTCTATCACTTATTTTTCATCTCTAAGCATCCATGCCTTGCTAAAAAAAAAAAAAAGTCATATTACAACCCATCCTCCCGAGTGGTGCCAATGGCCGAAAATTGAGGTCCTGGCTCAAGGCCTATGTTAAGTGCATTCTTATAGAAAAAAAAACCGTGAAGACGGTCAAATATCGCATTTTTAATGCTTGCCTATGAAGTTTTCTTAAGCGGCAAGAGAAAAGTACAAATATACGGGCGTAGTTAAAATTGTGCGCTTTAATTGTGTGTAATAAAGTCCCACTTTGTTACAGACCTAATATGCACAGTAGTGTCATGACGGAAACACTGCACGCCTTGCGCGTAGGAGCGATGAGGCACTATATAGGCGTGCGTGTTAGTGTCGCCTGTATCGCTCCCTAGCTTCTTGACCTTGAACACGCATATGAAGCAACAGCCACCGGTTTGAGGTGAGACACACAGCTTCCCATTATCCCTTGGGCACGGGATATTACTTACCTCCAAATACGTCAAGTGAAGTTTTTGGAAAGCAACATAGAGAAACCAAAGGAAAGGGCAATCGTAGGCGACAGTTTTTGCCAACATTGTGACCGCGTATTTTGCAATGTTGGTAAATTACTTCTGCATATCTCTCTTGCACCGCGATAACATACAAAAATTTACAGCGCCAGAAAGAGCTTGGCAAAAAACCTACCTACATCACTCTGGTAAAATACATTTATTTTGTTTTTATTGGCAGTAAAATTAATTCTGCACAATAGCTCTTTCTTCGGTTTTCGATGTTGGCTTCCGTAAAACAGCACATTACGTTTATCGTCGATAGCGTTAATTCATGTCTCATATTTCCATTAAGCTATTCGCGCCGATTAAGCCGAACACGGAGAGGTATAAAACAGAAACCACTTTCAACGACCACAAATTTGAACATTGCAATTCTGATGAGACGTTAATAAATACATATATTTTTCTTTCTTTTTGTAATTCGCACCTAACACTAAGTATGGTGGACAATGATTAAGTTTACTACTAAGTTATAAACAGAATTTTCAAACTTATATTTCAAACTGTTTAATTAACAGCGAAGAATCTATATTCTATGCCGCCATCAGGCGGGCGAAAGCTAAGAGATCGTCGCATTAATCTTGTTTCACAATTGAAAACATCATAGTAACCAAAGAACATATGTCGTGTGCACAAGAAATGCCCGCCATGTTTTCGAACCTATTGAATCATAACTGCGCATAACAGGCTGTGCGTCTGACAGTTCCCCTGGCATTGTATACAAAGGAAATGGTTATATTGCATTTATTGTGCAGGCGCGTGGAGCAACAACTCAGAGCAGAGTATAAAATTTGCAAAGAAGTAGTTTATTTAAAATGTAAGAACAGTTACGTTGCAGACACGAAGAAATGCAGCATGGCATAAATTTAGAGGAAAGAACAGGCAGCAGTTTACTAGCAGAAAATTTTTTAATGTTATCGACGTGTTTATCATCTCAAAAGCAATAGATTTTAAAGAAAAGCAAAAATTCTAAATATTTTCAATTATTGTCCGTCTTCAATGCTACATCACAATCTGTTATAGACTGTCCACGGTGAAGTGAGCACTTTTGAGGCACTGGTTACTTTATTCCTATTGGCTATTTTTTACACTTCCACCAATTTTTAAAATAAATATTGCGAAGTAAGTAATAAACACCGAGTATATATTTCACCAGGCTCGAATGTTAACGTCTAAGGCCACAATAAAATATATTTATTGAATATTGTTCCAAGGCTTCAAAAAATGCTCACTTTACCGTGAATAGCCTATACGAAAATCTATTATTTACCAACACTGCCATTGACGTCAGACTCGCCCCTATTTTTTTTGTATTGTACTGTAAAGGGCTTTATAACGTCCCCCGGTTTTATGCTTGAAAGCTTAGCAGGAGACGGCTTACACACTAACTTATAACCTAGCTTAGCAGGAGACGGCTTACACACTAACTTATAACCTAACCTAAATTAACATCCATGCCTTAACCGGGATTCGAACCCAGAGCCTCCCGCACCCCAGATCAGTGGCGCGCCACCCGACTGCGCCACGGGAGGTTTTCACCACTAAATTTCATCAACTGAAAATAATACATAAGTATTTCAATTGTGAATCAATTCCGCACCAGAATTCTGGTCGTATGAAATCGCTACTGTTATGTTTTATGCTCTGTGCGTATGTGTTTTGATTGTGAAACACCACCATTACCCACCCGCTCAGTTCACAAGCAACGCGAGCAAACGACCAAACGACGTACGGCATAACAACGATTTCATTACGGCGGGGGAACATTTTTATCGCCGCTGCTTGCAACAGTGGGCTCGTAAATTCGACTGGAGCGCGAACTGCTGTTCTGGAGGGAGAAATAACGGTTTCGCGAAAGGCAGCGCGTTCTAGCGGACTCTCCGTGCAAATCACGCGCCTCGTGCGAGGAGGTGTCGAACGAGTGTCGGTTGCCGTGCGCGGAGAAGAAAACGAGCTTATATGGCACCGCGGCGGTGTCGCCGGTAGCAAATTTGCTCCGCGCCTTTCGCGCCGGGTGAGGCCATGTCGGAGGGCCAACTTGGCGAGAGAGTTGGACACACCTGCCTTTACTTGGACGCCGGAGCTGACAACACCGGGACTTTAAAACACTAATCAGTCCTGCGCGGAACGATTTCCAACACCGTTAAAGGCATGCCGGCCATGATTAAATGTAAATTTAGTAATTATAGGGATAGTTCTTATGATACTTTGATGGCATTTTAATGTTTTTGTTTTATCGTGCTTGCCAACGCCGGCATCCAATCAGGGAGTTGCTTACAAACAAAACTAACCTACTCCTATTACCAAAACGACAGACATATCCATTGCTTAATCTACGATTCGAAAGCAGAACTTGGTCCGATCGGGCTTTCGCGATGTTAGTCCCCAAGGCACCATCTTTACCTAAGTACTCAATTTGTTTATTATGCACTAATTTTATTTTCTATTACTCAGTTCAGATAGTTGTCGTATTTACAAAAATTAAGTATGTATACGATCGATAAGACATAAAATAATATTAAAAGCGGCCGGAAATTTTCTCGAATTAATTTTACGACGAGCTACACTTCAAACTTACAAACATATCAGTCAGTTTCGTAACTGGAAGAATTGAGCAGTCACCCCGGGCGACTCGAAGCTAATATAATAGAAAACCTGCACATAGACAGAATCCCTTGCTACCTTGGCTGGAATAAAGCTAGTAATAGGCTGTTCACGGTTAAATGAGCACTTTTTAAAGCCCTACTTAAGATCTACTTGTATGCAAGTTGTGTATTCTTACGATTTGTGTTAAATTAACATTGGCATGGGCCTTATCACTTTATTCACGCGTCGGTCAAATGAAACTGTGAAATTATTAAGAAAGTAAATACTCTACAAATCTCTTAATTTTTACAGTTCGATGCATAAAAAAAAACAAAGCGATCCATTGCAGACATCGGTAATATGATAATTTTTGAAAGCCATGCGTAAGATCTGCTTATATGCACGTTGTGTATTATCCCGCCTTATGTAAGATTAACATTGTCATGGGCCTCATCACTTTATCCATGCGTCGGTCAAGTGAAACTGTGAAATAAATTATTAGAAAATAAAGTATTTAACAAACATGCCCGTTTTTACACTTTGATGCATAAAAAAAAACAGATAGCGAAAGAAATATTTGAGATCATCAGAAATGGTTACCTAACACCTTTTATTCGACGTTAAAATACGGAATTACTTTCCCTCCATCGTTACCAACTTTACTGGACGTGTCATTCAGGGTGCCAGCTAAAATATATGCAGGTAGGAGCAGTGACATTTTTATACGGCTGATTTCAAAAGTGATCACTGTCGTGAACAGCCTTTACGTGTTGCACAGGATGGTTATAATTGACCAGTGCTATACTTCGCGAGACTCAGTGTCCAACGATGTTCCCTGGGGGTAAGCGATTCGTAAGCCCTGGTTCACATCACTTGTGATAATGGAACTAATTCTTTGTCAGCTTAACAGCACGCAAAAACACATTGAGGTCTGCACATATATATACTGGCACTTACAAGACAAATTAGAAGTGTCACCTATATCCACTACTGCAAAAACAACGCCGGTTCTGTTGGCGTCTGTGTTAGAACTCACCATCGTCCTATTGGTCCGCACCACACCGGACACTATAGGATGTTCACGGTAATGTAAGCACTTTTGAGGCCCTAATTACTCTTTCCTTTCAGCCATATTTTATCCTTTAACAGCCTTTTTTAATGAATATTGCCATGTAAGTAATAAACACAGTGTGTATATTCTGCCGCACTCGAAATCTAACGTGTAAGGATAAAATATATATCGGCTTTCTAAAGTGCTCACTTTTAACGTGAATGGCCTATACCAGAGGGTGTTGACACTACGTACCCTGTACTTTTACGGCCTTCATTATTGGTCGGTCATCAACCAATGGAAAGCTGAGCTGATATCGACCTAATCAATGCCCTTTATCGTATAAAAGCATTTACGATCGATCAGGTCATCAACCAATGGAAAGCTGAGCTGATATCGACCTAATCAATGCCCTTTATCGTATAAAAGAATTTACGATCGATCAGGTCTTCAACCAATGGAAAGCTGAGCTGATATTGACCTAATCAATGCCCTTTATCGTATAAAAGAATTTACGATCGATCAAGTAACTTCGAGGGCCTGTAATAAAAGAAATTCCATCGCTAGCAATATCATTGTTACTGCGCTATCGTGTTCTTGTGTGGTCGTGTTAAACACTAGCAGAACAAAGACTGCACATGCATGCGAGTTTTGCTCTGAACAGCAAAGACATTTTCAAATTAGCTTTGTTCGAGCTACACCCGAGCATAGCGTACAAAGTGTTAGAAATGTCTTATTTAGAAAAGATGCAAACATACATTTATGGGCTGTTCACGGTAAAGTGAGCACTTTTGAAGCCCTTGTTACTTTTTTCCTATGAGTCATATTTTATGCTTCCGCAGCGTTTTAAAATAAATATTGACATGTAAGTAATAAACACAGTTTATACGTTTCACTGGACTCAAAAGTTAACATTTAAGACTAGAATAAGGTATGTTTATTGACTATAATTTCAAAAGAGAGGGCTTCAAAAAGTGCTCACTTCACCGTGAACAGCCTATACGTGGGGATGAAAGCGTTTAAAAGTAGAAGGTGCAGTTGCGTACAGCGAGCCCCAATGAGGCAACAGCACCGCCTCCGCAGCGGAAACGTGGACCTGCACGTCCCAGTTCGACATCCGCTGACATCACGGGCGTTGAAGCCGGGAGCGCGGGCCGATTAACGCGAGCGCACGATCTCGTTTGCATAACAGGGCCGTGCATTCGGAGGGAAGGCCCACCTCTCTTTCAGCGGCCACGCGTACCGCAGTCCGCTGCAAGCTTTTACGTCGCGTTCACCCTTGGGTGGAGGGCGAGTAGGCTGTTGGGCTAATAACTCTCAGCCCACTCCATACGCGCTGTTCACTTCTACACAGACATTCATTCCGCGTTTGAGACCGTGAAGCGCCGGAGCGATAAGGGCGACACTACCACGCGTTTCAAGTGCGCCATCGCCGCTAAGAGCAAGGCTCTGAACTGGCGTGCAGTGTTCTGGTCGCACTGCGTGTAAAGGCTGTTCACGATAAAATGAGCATTCTTGAAATCAACCTTAGAAAAAAGTCACTGCTCCTACCAGCATACTTTTTAAGGGGCGCACGGAGTGACATGCGCCCAGTAAAGTTGGTAACGATGGAGGGAAAGTAGTTCCATATGTTAACGTCGAATATAAAGTATTAGGCAACCATTTGTGATAATTTAAATCATTAATTTCGCTTTGTGTATTTTTGAAAGCATCGATTAGTAAAACTGAGCAGAATTTTTAAAGATTTACTTTTCTGAAAATTTGACAGTATTATTTTACTCGTCCATGAATAAAGTTATGAGGTCCGTTGCAATGTTAATTTTATATAAGGCGGAGAATACACAACGTACATACACGTAGATCTTAAGCAGGGCTTTCAAAAGTGCTCAGTTCAACGTGAATAGCCTATACCTACGAGACTTTCAGCGGCGACCCTATCATTTTAGCCCTAGTTACTTTGTTCTTCAACCAACTTTTCAGATACATATTTCCATTTAATTAACTCGGAAGTTAACGTTTAATGTTAAAATATATTTATTGATGATTTTTCTAGATGTGAGGGCTTCCAGAAGTGCTCACTTTGCCGTGAATAGCCCGTAGAGGTTCAACGCATGCTCCTGAGTTGTTTTGTATGGATCTGACGCGTATATTATGAGATACAGCGCTTTGTAAAAGTCGTTTTTAGCCGTTTCGGAGTACTCTGAAGTAGTATTTCTAAAGTGCGTGACTTTGTGAATGTAGGCCTACTCAACAGCCTTCGCCTAAAGTGTGTGTTCCTTCTGTATATCAGCACGTTGGACGCACGTTTAATAGTTTCGTGGGAAAACCTGGTAGGCTCTTAGCATCGAGGGCATGAGAGCCGATGATGGCGATGAGAATGGAACAGCGCTGGAATGAAAGGGCGTGGGAAACGGGAGATCCCCAAGAAAACCCGCCAACCCCCGCCAACCAACTGCATCACCCGGCACGATTCCCACATGCGAAAATCCGGGAGTGACCCGGCCGGGTATTGAACCCGGATCGCCTTGGTGCGAGGCGAGCAGGCTAACCGCTCAGCCACCGTGGCCTCCTGCTGGTGGATGTTATGAGTAGAGAGCTGAATAATTCGCGGGTTCATTTTGGGGCAAGCTAGGACAACATTAGCCATTAGCCCACACGGTTTTTGATACCTCCTGGAGAAGGCTGGCCCAATCGTCGCCTTCCACTGTGACAGCAGACAACCAATGCACAGTTGACACCGGCAAATTTGTACATAGTCTAGCCTGCAGGTCATTGAACTCGTTAATTTCTCAGGACTCTTAAGTTATGAGTTCCTAGTTCCCTTGTCTTGTATAAAAATTGGGATCAACCATAAGACATAATTTATTTCCAAACAACGTTCCTTCGATGCCGTCATTTAGACAGCAGTTTATAAACATAAAACGCTGCAAATGCTAAATGCGAGTACGGCACGGCTTTCTAAGAAAAATGCTTGCATGTTCAGTTGTGCAGCTATCATCTTGACAAATACAGGCATGAAGATCACTAAAGACATCAATTACAAAATTATCACGCAAGCTAATACCATGTGTTCATTCCGAGCTTTCAATCATTAGAACGCCTATTTATTTATTTTGCTATAGGTTATTTACGGTAAAGTGAGCACTTTTGAAAGCCCTCTCAATTGGAATAACACTCAATAAATACACCGTATTTTATTTTGTCCTTCGACGTTAACTTCCGAGTGCGGTGGCATATACACACTGTGTTTGTTAATTAAATTGCAATATTTATTTAAAATGGTGATTAAAGAATAAAATATAGCTGAACTACTAGGAGCTCGAAAGTGCTCATTTTACCGTAAACAGGCTTAAAAAAAAAAAAAAAATTCTTCTAAAAGTAAATATTTAGTTACCGTTCCTTCGAACACACTCGACTATTCATCAAAGTAACAAAGACTATCTCATTTAAATGACAACCGATATTGTCATAAAAAATAATTAATGTTCACTGGCAAAGACCACAGCGCTTTCCACGCAAACCTACAGAATAATTAAACGTCCATTTTTATTAATTTACAGAACCTAGTGAATAAATTATATTGAAAAAAATTCCACATATTTGACCAGTTCCATTACCAATCGAGAATAATACCACAAAAAAATTCATTTCTTCTGTATTAAGGAGGGAGTCAAGATACTTTTAATGCTGATCATAATTTTTAGAAGGCAAACCTCAAACATATTTTTATTGGCTAACTAATTCAGTACACGCGTTGATAATTCGAAAGCTTGTAAACAACTGGAAAATTGTCCTGGAAAGCTAAATCGGAAACAAAACACCACAATAAAAGAAAAATAAAGAAAGAAGTTTCCACCACGGCTGATCACGGGTGTAATAATGTTTCTGAACGATTTTTTAACAAGAAAATAGCTCGACACATAAAACTTAGTACCTAATCCTTTAGATCGGCTTGTAATGATCACAGTTTTAAAACTCAAAGGATTTTACCGTCTAACACATACAGCATACATTTACATTTTTCAATTACGAACCAACACAATAATAAATGCCTCCATAGCGTATCAACATTGTACGTAAAATTAGTGAAATGTTTTGACGGCAAGAAAGACTTCATATGCTTCTACTTTCTTGTCACGTTTGAGTTCGTTCTTGCCAAAGGGTTTTCACGCGTCGTGGATGACTATACAGCCAGACATAAACACCCACTAAAGCAATGAGCAAATTAAGATCATTTACAGCCACAGGGGGTAAAGTTAATAATAGGGTCAGCAGGCAATAGTAACAAATGATACCGGCTAACAGTTACAAGGAACTGCGGATTCTAACCTTGCCGTCAAGTGTGCTCGCGAAATTTCCGTGTCTGTAATGTCAGGTGAGGGTAATCGATGCGAAGGAGGCATTCCAACGGATTATTACCGTGGAGAAAATTCGCTAATAAATAAAAGGCGATTGCTGTATGTACGGGAAGAAAAGTACTAGGGGAGATGTATTTTCGCACATACCCAGCAATTTAGCGGGAAGGAGATGAGGAGATGCCGGGGAAATGCCGCCAGGGGCGAGAAGAGAGACAACTTGTGACACTAACAACATGTTACACGCCATTCTTTGAGTGGCAATGATGTGCAGTTGGTGCTCTCAAGAACTGGTTGTAAAGAGCCACTCAAATCTCTCAACAACCAGAGATTGACAGGAAAATTTCGCGTTTTAAACGACCTGTAGTGGAGAGTGGAGAGATCTGCGTGGCTCTTAACATCGAGGTTTTGAGAGCCGATGAGGGTGATTGAGGCGAGTATGAATGGGTGGGGAAAACGGGAGATCCCCGAGAAAATCCGTCGACCAATAACATAGTCCGGCACGATTCCCAGTTGCGAAAATCATGTGACCTAGCCGGGGATTGAACCCGGATCGCCTTGGTGGGAGGTGAGCAGGCTAACCGCTCAGCCACCGTGACCGTAGGCTAGACTACATCGTCCTATGTATTTCCAAGCCTCGCTTTGTGTTCATTGGCTGTTGACCCAGAGTGTTGCCAAGTTTACCTTAGACCAAATGAACCAAATGGTTAACCGGAGCGTGTCTAATAAACTGTGATTCAATCGCAAGAAATAAGAGAAATGCACAAGTGTTTGAAGTTTAGCTTATGCTAAAACGGGTTCGCGAAATTTCATAGTCTCTATATTTTATATATTAACCGCAGGCCAACTAGATCAAACTCGCCGCGTATTTCCTAATGGGACCCACCTATCGTTGGGCCAGTGCGTGAGTAGTAAAGAAGGGAGAGGGGGGAGGAGAAGATTTGATTGTGTCACGTGACCAGCACAGCGTCAAACCGGTAGCGGTGTCCGAAAAAACAACGTGGGAAGTCAACGAAGTGAAACGCCGGTTTCCACCGCGCACATTTGCACTCGTCTTGTGTGGGAACCGTCGTATTCGTCTGGTAACTTCCGCATTCCTGAAGTTCATCACAGAATGACAACACTGCCGGCACAGGAATAGAAAATAAACACTCTTATAGGCTGTTCACGATAAAGTGAGCACTTTTTGTAAGGCCCTCCCAACAGGCATTAACAACTAATAAATATATCTTATTGCAGCCTCAGGCATTAAATGTTGATGGTGGTGAAATGTATACACTGCGTTTACTGGTCACATTGCAATGTTTATATTAAAAAGCAGCAGGAAGATGGAAATCGGATGAGAGGAAAATTTTTATAAGGGCCTTAAAAAGTGCTCACTTTACCGATAACAGCCTATACACTCACACAAACATGGCTAGTGAATTTTTGAAAGGCGCTTATGACTGTAGTGCTCTTGCCACCTTGTGTTCATTTATATCTCATTACAACTTATAATTAAGATTTAATATTAAAATCCAAACAATTTACTGACGCGCCGATTTGAGTGCACTCTACTATCAGTGTTTGAAAGTTTAGCTTCGGACGGCACCGAATTTGGTGCGCTCTAGTGCCAGTATCCGAAAGCTTAGCTTCGGACGTCGTAATTGTAGACACAAACGTTTGTTGTTGTTGGCAAGGATGAACATGGATGTCCTTAGTATCCATGGCGGTGAAGCGACACAGTTGGTACAGCGAACGGAATTCAAGGACGGGGGAAACGGAAGTAAACCGAGAAAAAGGCAACGGCAGCCATGTTTCCCACATACGAAAATCCATTTCGCTTCTTTAGAATTGCACATTCTGAAGCTCAATCCCGTGCGTGTAAATCTCCCATGTCGTACGGAAGATACATTTACAAACGTTGAGTTTTAATCTCATCCGCTGATGCAGATTTCAAGTTTACGGCAAAGGAGCAATTTACAAACAAAACCGGGGTACCCAATCATAGCACAGAACATTTAAAGATACAGAGGTGGAACAACCGCTTGTACCGCGAACTCCAACCACACACGTAAGCAAACTGGGGTCACTACCCAGCAAAACGCCATTCGCCAGTCAACAAGTGGTAACTCACTTGCCGGCTTCCGTTCCAACCAATAAGGAATCTTTCACAACACGGCGTAGCCAATCAGTCGCGAGGCCCACAGGGTTGCCAGATTGTTTTTCTGGAATTAGCCTAAATGGCCAATCTTTTGTCACCCAAATGTCGCTCAGTTCGATTACACTTTATATTAAATGATTTTTAAAAAAATACACTGTAAGTTTTTCATGTCATATTTTATATGTATGAAACACGAATTGTTTTCAATTTTAAAAATGATACAGGCCTACACAAAACTAAAAAAAAAAACATGTCAAACTCATAAACAATTGATTGATATTCAATTAGCCTATTCATGGAAACCCGAAAATTTCGCGAATTCAATGACATGCAGGCTAGATTATACAGTATTATGAACAAATTTATCGATATCAACTGTGCATTGGTTGTCTGCTGTTACAGTGGGAGGCGACGATTGGGCCAGCGTTCTCTAGGAGGTCACAAAACACTGTGTGGACCAATGGCCAATGTTGCATAAACATTCATGCTGTGAATTCTAACTTGTCCCAAAATGAATCCACAGCTATTCATTGTCCGCAGCGAGTAACAAGAGTCTGAACAAGAGACCGTTTTCAATTGTATCCACAGTGGTTGCCGTTTAAAAAAACTGACCTTACTTATGAGAATTAATTATCTTGTTCACAATCAAAAATATACCAATACTACAAAAATTGACCCATATTGCGATAGTCGCATTTTCGTAATTTTTGGTTAGAAATTTTGCCTTGTAGCACAAACGGTGACAAATCGCCCAATCTGACAACCCTGGTCAAAAGAATCGCCATACCATTCCACTTCTGTATACACTCCTAGCCTATCCCATGGCGCTGTTGTAGCAAGACGCGAAAGAGTCCCGTGCTACTTGCTTGGCGTTAACTACCCAGTCGCGCGGTCGGGCGTTGCGCAGTTCTCAAGGTCAACACGGTTCACATGCTTAGCAGAGAGGCGCCCGCGCAAATGACGAGCCGTGGAGTTTTTATGCCCCGGCATGTACGTGCTGGAATTCAACAGCAAATTGGCTTGTTCCTAGTACTTGGCAATAGTCTATTCCCGATTTCTCCCAAACTTTTTGAATCAAACCTTTGAAAAATCAGCATGAAATGTTTAGTTGTTTCCCATATATCCCATGGCATAACAAGCGTTTCATACTTCTGTTAACCTAAAAGTATTTTATCTTTCGTTAAATTAAAGTTTTATCAATATTTTGTTTATAAATTATGATATTTCATTTATATAAATATTTTTAAAAAATAGCGAGAAAACATGTGTTGATAGCGCCAATTAGAAATAGTTTTAATGGAAAATATTATTATAACTGAGTGCTCATGAAATCGGTGCGTTGTCCTTTGGTGTGATTTCATAGTGTAAGTTAAGCTTTGGTTGCATAAAGTGGAAGAATATCCTGGAATATATTTGGGCGGCTCTTAACAGAGTGGTCTTGAGAGCCGATGAGGGTGATTGAGATGAGTATGGAGCAGCGACGGAATGAAAGGGCGAGGGAAACGGGAAATCCCAGAGAAAACTCGCCGACCAACGGCATCGTCCGGCACGATTCGAACATGTGAAAATCCGGTGACTCGGCCGGGAATTGAAACCGGTTCACCTCTGAAAGCAATTCCCAATCATACAAAAAAGCACAGCTTCGCGCAACCAGTCAGTAATTGTTTACACCTACATCAAAAGAACCCCTTCACCGTTTCACTTCTATGTAAAGGCTGTTCACGATAGTGAGCACTTTGCAAATCAACCTTAGAAAAAAGTCACTGCCTCTACCTGCATGTATTTTAACGGGCGCACTGAGTGACACGCGCCCAGTAAAGTTGGTAATGATGGGTGGGAAAGTAGTTCCATATCGTAACGTCCAATAAAAAGTGTTAGGTAACCATTTGTAATAACTTAAATTATTTCTTTGGTTTTTTTAAATGCACCAAAGTGTAGATTTAGCAGATTTGAGAAATATATACTTTTATAATAATGTCACAGTTTCATTTGACCGACGCAGAATAAAGTGATGAGGTCCATGGCAACGTTAATTTCACATAAGGTGGAATAATACACAACATTCATACAAAGAAATCTTAAGCAGGACTTTCAAAAGTGCTCATTTTACCGCGAATAACCTATACATACATAACCTATTCTGTAACCCACACGAGGCACCAAGTGAGTGAGACTGTCCTCTACCAAAGGTAAGATACCTGCTGCTCCCGACCTGCTTGAAGAACGAATTGGACGAAGAAGAGGTCAGGATGGAGTAGGATCGAAATAAAATGCGACGAAGAAAATGGGAACACCACGAGAAAGACCCAACCAATGTAGTATCCACCCCACTCAGTTGGGCGCACTGGAATTTTATTTTGGGAGTGGCTGAATCGCGATTTCTGAACTGAGCACTTTGCAAAATAAATAAAACTCCTTTTCCCCAAAGTAAAATATATTTGAATTTCAAGTGCGCACTCAAGGAAAAGTTATTGCATTTTTTTGCCTTTCAATTTTCAGTGAATATGTTTTAGTTAAATTTTAAATAATGTTAGTGAGTGTTGAAAAAGTGTTTCCGTGTATTAGGTACCTGCTTTCCTTTAATAAACTTATAAATGGCGATAGTGTATGCTGTTCACGGTAAAGTAAGACTTTTGAAAGCCGTCTCTTTTGGAATAATACTCAAAATATGTATTTTATTTTAGCCTTAGACGTTAACTTCTGTGTTTGGTAGAATATAAACACTGTGTTTATTACTTACATTGCAATATTTACTTAAAAAAAAGCTCGTTAAAGGATAAAAATTGCTGAAAGTAAACAGTAACTAGGGCTTCAAAAGTGCTCACTGTACCGTGAACAGACTATACTGAAACTGCAGACAGAATTATTATGAGGGAACGGAGAACTATTTCAGTAAAGGGATGATATTTCCAGTTTTGATTTGCAATGTTTGAAACTTAATGTATAGCGAACAGATGTAATTCAACATACAAGTATAGGTAATTCTCGATTAGTCCACTTGCATGAAGGGCATGTCTCTTCAACGAGCAAAAAAAAAAAGAAATAACTAACAAAGCATACAACTTTACAGATTTTTCAAAAAACAAACGAGCAGAGAGGCGACATTTTCACTGACATTCCAGGGCTTTAGTCGTGGTTTACATTGTCACGTCCAATTATTATTTTTTTCTTTTACATCCCTGTTCATATTGTTCACCACTGCAACGAAGCAAATCAAATCTGCATACTTTGAAATGACGTTTATATAATGCGTGACAAACTCTACCCACATGAGGACATTATCGAGCATTCGGTCCAGCGATTTTTCCGCGTCATGAGCAAATAAAGGATACGATTGATTTACTTGTTATCTCTGAAACGGTGCACGGTGCCGACAAATAACAACAACCTTAGGGGCGGCAAAGCGAACGATAACTGTGTTTCAGCGATCAAACTATTTGTAACAGTCATAAATAGCCTCCTTTACTGACATGTTCGAATTCCTGAAACTTAAAAATTTTTCATGTATTTTTATTGGCTACTAACTCGGACCGGAATGCTGGACTGCATTCCACTGCACGAGTTATTCCAGTAAGCAGCGATTCTCTGAAATAATGGGTTCCGCTTCATTAGCGCATGAAGTGAGTCACAGAGGTAATTCAAAAGTGGTTGGAAATTTTATGTAGTGTGTAAAGAAAACACGAAAAGAATTTGAGAAACATGCCGTGCCCTAACACACATTTCAAGCTCTCATCATTTCAACGCCAAGGAATATTTTTTTATGGGCGAGAAAAAGACTAAAACAGGGGTGTTTTAAGAATCAGGTTTAGCTTATAAATTTTGTGTAAGTTAAAGAAACTTAACTTCAGAGTTATCTTTAGACACACGTCATACTTTTGCCTTTATAAGCTTGCCATGCAAAACATAGGGACACAGCTTAAGGTGGCCGCCTGGTTGAAGGAATTTTGCACGTCTGAGGCCGAAAATCGTGGCAGCGCTTGGGGCGACCAAGACATGCGCATCAACTCTCTCATCGCCTCTACGCACAAAGCACTGAAATGGAGTGCCGTCTTGCCGTCGATAAGGCGCCTCCATTAGACTTTTAGCGGAGGCCCTACCATGTTATGACATAATTATAAAAATAAATGTTTGATGCACGTCCCTATTTTTTTTTTTTTTGTGTTTTGTACCGGAATATTCACACCTAAACATTACCGTGAAAACAGCCGTTTGAGACATTTTCACTATCGCAAAAACATGCTTTACATAGAAGTATAATAATGAATGCGTATGGGGGGTGGACCCAGGGCGAGGTAACACCCTCCGAGTGACGGGCTTTCCAGCTGGGAGCCGTAGGTGCCCGTCGTCCCTGAACATGCCATGAAATGAGACCCTAGGATGGAGCGGCGCTGGAATGCAAGGGCGGGGGAAACGGGAGTACCCCTAGAAAACCCGCCGGCAAGCGGCATCGTCCAGCACGATTCCCACATGCGAAAATCCGGGAGCGAACCCGGCGGGGATCGATCCCGGATCGCGAGGAATTGAGAAACGTATACAGACGCGTATTCGTAAGCAGACCTCAATCATAAACGCTGGAAGGGTTCTTAATATAACGTTTTCTGCTGGAGCTCTGCAAACCGTTCGGCGGTTTACTCACGCGGCCACCTTAGCCAAGCTCAGGCAAGTCGCCTTTATCTCTACTAACAAGAACATGTTTCCAACACTCTGTCTCCTGTAGCATTTGTGATTAATGCATGTAACAATTTTTAATTCGTTCCTGTCGATTGGGTTTTTACGGTGTCTATACAGGTTTTCCCCAGTCTCTTCATATAGTTTAGCTATAGATATACTTAGGGAGGTAGTCATGACCCTAATCGCTGGATATGGCTGCCCAATCCCTCTCTGTCGCGATGCATGTCTCCTTGCATGATTTCCTTCCCTTGTAGGCGTATTGAGTTCGCCCTGAGACGCAATTAGCACCCCGATCCTACCTCAGGACGTACGTCTAACACTTAAAAATAGGGTAGGTTAGGAAAATTAAATTTCGAGTCGCCGACGGAAATGCAGTATGCCAGATGAGCTCCTTGTACGTAGGGACGTTGAGGCATATGGTGAGTGAGCAAGAGTCAGGCAGGCGGAAGTTTTAAGGGGACAGCCTAGTTGTTATATGGGTCTCACATCAAGCAGTTGTAACTAGTCTATAAAAAAAAAAACAGAAAAAATTAATGTAAATATTATATCAGAACAGAAATTATAGTTCATATTTTGCTGGGCATTCATAAATTGGGTTATTGAAACACATGTAGTCGTCGAAAGTGTCAAATTCAGCGAAAATCGAAGAAGCCCTCTATCTGTGCAACCACACATTTTGTTATTATCCGCAGAGCCATCTCATATTCTCTTGCTCAGCTAGTACGCACGGCTACCGGTAGGTAGCGTGCAGAATGCCTCCTGGTGCTCGTTATTATGATCTCTGAGCAGTGGTTAGCCAGTCTGCGGCTAGAATGCGTGTGTTGACTGTTAACTGTAAGGTTATACTGTATTGGATCTACATGTTTTTTTTTTTTTGTATTGTAAACAGATCGTTTTCCGATGAGACGTGTTTGTAAGATATGTAATGAAATAATTACAGTCCACCACGAGTGAAGTTTATGTTCGTTTTAATTAGAGTTACCAGTAGTGAACATGGTCCTCCGGGCCGGATATACTGTACGGCACGTTTCACGGACCGATCTCGCCACTGAAGTGTTGTCGGACGAGCCGGAAAATGTCGGCCGCGTTGTTGTTATCGGTAAGCACTGAATGGTGTACGGCATGTTTTGACGCCTCGCCAAACATGCTTAACGCGCAAGATATCAATGTGTTACGTAAATGCAACTAGACGATTTCTGTGCTACAAACTATCAGTCAACTGTTTGGGAGTGGTTAAGGCGCCAGTCACACAACTGTACGAGGAAATGGAGCAACTCGGGATGCCAAGAGAGTACACAAGCATCGGAAGTTAAAAGGTAAGACAACGGTTAGCATTCACGTCCATTCCAGTTCCTTGTATTTTCTCTTCCTGGTTTGAATGCAGCTTCAATTTTGCCATGGAAACTCAGGTAAAAAAAACCTAGGTCGTTCTCGTTCGACAATGAAGGCAGCATTTACGAAAGTAGAAACATTTGTTGAAGATTACGAACGAGATCCAAAACCTAATGAGTTAGAAGTTAGATTAAAATTATTACAATAAAAATGGACGCGGTTTAATGTCATTCAAGACGAGTTAGACAATTTAGTGGATTCTGCAGATAACGAAACTGAACGTGGAGACATGGAAGAGAGATACTGTAGGTTACAAGGTTATTTGCAACATAAAATTAAGGAGACCAATGCCAAAGAATCAAAACAACACCAAGAGACTACAGTCCAGGTAAAATTGCCACAACTGTCACTTCCCAAAATTAATGGTAACATACAAGATTGGGTCACATTCGAGGATACATTTCTCTCTTTAGTAGGTGAAAATAAGACAATACCTCCAATTCAAATTTTCACTATCTATTATCAGCTCTACATGGTGATGCGAGCCGAGTCATTCAGCACATACAAACAAGCGAGGATGGGTATTAAATTGCTTGGGAGCTGCTTGTAGACAGGTACCAGAATGAGAAACTCATTATCAACACTCACATAGATAACATAATGAAGCAACCCGCTACGGAAATGTTATTCAGCTGCGTCAAATGTTAGATACAACCAGAACTAATCTCAAGGTATTATACAGTATGGGGCAACAGACACATGGGATGCTGTTATGATTTATGTACTTGTTCTTAGGTTAGATAGTAAGACGAAGCTTGAGTGGGAGCTTCACTCGTCACGTTAGATTCAGAGAAAAATTGTTTGAATGCTTTGGAGGGACTGCAATTGAAAACTAGACAGCCAGGTAAGGCTTCAGATGGAAATCCACTAGGTGTACGCCGAAGTTAATCGGACACCATTGTCACAACACGTGCTAACGATTCTTGTACAGTATCCAATGAGAGTCATATGGTTCAAAACTGCATAAGGTTCAGAGAATTCAATAATGATGAAAGATTTAAGGTAGTTAAGGATAATAAACTGTGTTTTAACTGTTTAAGACCAACCCACATGATCAAACAGTGTAAATCAGGAGGATGTAAGATGTGTGATAATTGGCATCACACTTTCCATAAGAACCACGAATCGCTTGACAATCCCAGTGCACAACAAGGTAACTACTGTACTCTGAAGGACACAAGAATGTTACATGTTTTGTTAGCAACTGCCAAGATCACTGTCAAGGATAAATTAGGTAAGCTACATGTATGTCGTACACTTCTTGACAGTTGTTCTCGATCAAATTTCATTTATGAAAATGTGGTGAAACGCCTGTAACTGGAACGAACAATAAATCAAGTGCATATCAAAGGGAAAATATAATGCAGTTTAAACTACCAATCACAGCATTAACATTGAGTTTCTGTATATGCACACCCCCTACAAGAGAAAATTGATGTCTAGTCCTCCCTCAGGTAACAAGCCAAATGCCTGCTGTGCGAATCGACACCTCTAAGTGGCAATTTCCTGCAGATGTGAAATTAGCAGACGACCAGTTCTATTCTCCTGGTAACATTGATTTATTCATTGGAGCTGAAGTTGTTGTTGTTGGTTTTTTTTTTTTTTTTAATTTATCACTTACAGCCAAACTGGGATACATCTTATCTGGAGGAATACACTCCTACATCAAAGGTCATGAGCGACAACCAAGCCATACATATTTCACTGAGACAGATCCATTATAAATCCAATTGGAGAAATTTTGGTCAGTTGAAGAATTAATAACAAATTCACCAACAACAGAAGAGTTTGAATGTAAAGGCATTTTGTGGAACACATTACTAGACTAGATGATGGAGGTTATCAAGTTAGGGTACCTCTAAGTGCTGGCCACAAGCCACCCGGGAGACTCATATAATACAGCAAGGAAGAAGTTTCATTAGCTAAGAGCAAACAATCGCGGGGACATTATAATGAATTCATGAAGGGATATAAAGATCTTGGTCACATGGCATCTGTGGAGGACAAGAATGAGACAAGGACAAGCCTGAAGCCATACTATATGCCGCATCATGGGGTTGTAAAGGAATCCAGCTCTACCACAAAGTTCAGGGTTGTCTTTAACACATCTGAAAAAACTACAAATGAAATTTCTCAACACCTTCTGATGGTTGGGCCAGCAGTTCAAGAGGATCTTCATTCCATTGTACTGAGATTTCGCATGCATTATAAAATTGTTTTCTCTGCTGACATTACGAAAATCTACCGACAAGTTCAGGTGAATCCACAAGATATACACTTACAGCGTATAATCTGGAGGCCCTCAAGCGATTCTCATTTGAACAGTTATGAACTCAAGACAGTTGGGACATCATCAGCATCATTCATAGTCACAAGGTGATTGCAGTAACTGATCAGGGATGAAGCGAATAACTATCCTGCGGCATCAAAGATAGCAGCACGAGATTTCTATGTCAATGGCATCATTAGTGGTACGGAAACAGTCGAACAAGCCTTGCAAATTAAAAAAAGAGTCGATTGAAATGATGAAGGGTGGCTTTCAACTGCGTAAATGGTCTTCGAATGTTCCAGAGTTGCTTCATTATGTTCCTCCACAAGACAGAGAGATGCAACTACCAATGAGCTTGGATAATGAAGACACCACAAGAATTCTGAGTTTGTTATGGCATCCAGTGAAAGACAAGTTTATATTTTCACTGAATATACGGAGGGCTGAGGTCTCTACAAAAAGGAATGTGTTAGCAATAATATCATCAATTTTTTAACCACTAGGTTTGCTGGGTCCTATCATTGTCAAGTGCAAGATATTCATGCAACAACTATGGCTATCAAGGTTAGACTGGGATGAGCCCCTTCCCAGCCATCTACAAAATTCATGATCTAACCTTCAACTCCAACTGCCTACGATCAATGAGTTTGCAATCGATATGATTGTTATAAGCATGGACAACCCAAGGGACTTGCAGATTGATGGGTTTTCTGATGGCAGTGAATCTGCTTATGGTGCCTGCATCTACATACGGTCAACAGATCAAAATGGCAATCTGACTGTCAAAATTCTGTGCTCTCGATCTAGAGTAGCCCCATTTAAACAACTGTCACCTCCAAGATTGGAGCTATGTGGTGCTGTTCTTCTAGCAAACATGGATCAGAAGATTTCAGGGGCATTGAAGGCAACTTTTAGCCAGGTACGACTCGACAGATTCGATGGTGGTTTTAGCATGGCTAAGGGCACAGTCATCTGAGTGGAAAATATTCGTAGCCAATAGAGTGTCTGAAGTACAGCGACTAACCAAGATCAAGCTCACAGGAAAACCCTGCGGACATAATCTCACGAGGAACTGAACCACGAATACTGAAGGATTCTGAGCTGTGGTGGTACGGACCACACAGGCTAAGATACCATGAATCTGAATGGCCTAAAACACCTGCAGAAGTGATGTCAGAAGAGTATAGCAAGGAACAGAGGGGACAGAGACAAGACAAGTCCTGAATCTCCTTTGCCATTCCAGTAAGGACTTGCTCAAAAATTCTCGAGTTGGTCAAGGCTTCAATGGGTTACTGCTTACTGCTTGCGATTCATACATAACTGTAAGAACAAGGACACCAAGCGTCATGGTAATCTGAAACCAAGAGAACTATCAGAAGCAGCCATACTCTGCATAAAACAAGTTCAGGCAGAAGTGTTCCAGCAAGAGGTTCATGATTTGTTGTCGAATCAAATGGTGTCGAACAAGAGTTCATTCAAGAGCTTAAGCCCATTCCTGGACGGAAGAGAACTCCCTCGACACTTCCAACAAAACACCATATTATAAGACTTACTGTAGAAGATACTCACAATAGAAATCTGTATGCCAGTGGATGATTGCTATTGTCAATAATACGTCAAAGGTATTGGACACCAAATGCAAAGGATACCATTAAAAAAATTTCTCTACTTTTGTATTATCTGTCTAAGACTGAAGGCCAGTACATCTCAGCAATTTATGGGCCAGCTACCAGAACCTCGAGTTACAGTATCGAGGCCATTCACAAATACAGGCGTAGACTTCGGTGGACCTACCATACTCCGGAAATACAGTTTGTACCACGTTTTTTTGGAACGACAAAAATCAGAGCATTGCCTATCCTGTGGGCAGTATTTCTTGATTACTGTTAATATCGTCACCTTTGTAATCGTTCGCAAGAAATAATCTCGCGTTTCGCCTCAATAGTTACCAGCTAAAAATTAATAAATGTAGCAAAGCTGTGGCAGTTCGATAAAGTTATGGAAGCTGTTTTATTTTCTTCAGGATATGTCTTGCGGGAAATTTGAATACATCTTCTAAAATAGAAGCTTTGGCGAGAAATCGGTAAATCCAAGACGGCGGGTGGGCATCCGCCTTAAAATATTGCGAAAACGTAACACACACGAGGCTTGTTAAAACTATTTTCCATCGCTGTTGCAATGCTTCCTTATGGCCGGGTGTGAACTTGAGGCGTTGAATATTGTTTGCTAGGGATCCCCCTTAAATTCTTTATAACATGAACAGTTTCAACACAAGGCAGCTGTTTTATAACACGAAGGCGGTGGCAAAATCGAAGAGGAGGCTTCATATAATAATGTTTAACTTCAATGTTAAAGGCTATGTTCCTCTGTAGCAAGGGCGTAGAAACAATATATTTCAAGTACGGGTTCAAACCCGCGTTTTTTATCATACTTCAGGACTGTATATGCCTGTGCTCATTAGAAGTGAAAAACCTTGGTAACCAAGCTTTCAACATATATATATATATTTATTTATTTATAATGTGTAAATTTCCCGACTCCTTATTGACTGCGCTGTCTTCTGATGCTCACCTCATACAAAATGCATACCTTAAAATATTTTCGATATTGAAGTAGAAGTAAAAAAAAAAAATTAAGTTAGCAAAATTTACACAGTAAACCCGTAATTCCAATGTAATTCTGGGTCTGTGGGTTGTCTTATAAATTCCAGTGGCGGTACTCATAACACCCGTGTTGGTTCAGGCTTCCACGACTTGAATAGTCTATTCGTGGCTTCTTCACACGTTTTGAAACCAACTTTCTAAATATCATTCCATGTATGACATGCTCGGTTGTTTCCTAAATGTCATGAGTGACATGCGTTTATAATTGTGTCAAAATAAAAATACCTTTTTTTTTATTAAATCGAAAGTTTGCGCATATTTTGTCTATAAATATAATATTAAGTTATAGTTAAAATGAATTAAAACAGGGAGGAAACAGTTGTGTTGTAATGCCTAGTAAGAAATACAGCTGTCCGTTTGGTGTTATTTCCTAGATTTGTTTGCAAGAGGCGGAGGAATTCCTGAAAGTATAACTTTAGCAGGGCTTCAGAAAAGTTGCAAGTAGCCGTGAATGGTCTATGCGCCAATGCCCTCTGCAATCAAATCTGAGGCACAAGCAACCTGTGCCTTCGGTGACCTTGAATATCGTCGGCCCGATCGGAGCGGCCACCCTTTGGAATTCAAATGAATCTTAATTCGAGCAATCTTCCGCCTGCTTACACGCTCCGCTCCTCGGAGCTCGCTCGTGCGTGCGTGCGTGCGCCCGATGCCTTCACGCACCACGGTTCCTACTCCCAGGCGGTGACCTTGAAACCGCAAGTAACCACCACCTCCGCGTGGGCGGTGGGCGTCTTCCAGGAGGGAGAAACCGACCGGAAGCAGATACGACGTGAAAATAAAACACGACGGATAACACGAGCAAAAAAAAAAGAAAACAAAACCCTTACTCCTCTACGGAGAATGGCCGTGTCTTGTAGTTATAACGGCTGCTGTGGAATGGCGTCGATTTCAAGGGCGGAGAACGCAATTACGGTAAAGAAAAACCTCTGGGGCATATCATTTAATTCAGACACGTCGTTAAATTCCAGTCCAGATATAAATTAAGGCAGTTGTGTTTTTTTTCTTTTCGACGTCGAAGAGATAGTGGAACGCACGTCTTGTACTCTGTTATTTGGGCTTGTTTCCGACAGCTCTTGGTACGTGAAGCCTCGACGAGGCTCTCGTACAAACGCACAGTACAACCCATTGATCGAGTTGCTTCCTAGCTATATCATAAAGAAATATTTACTCTTTTTGCACGTAAGTCAATCGCTGGAGTGGGCGTTGGCATATTATTTGCTACAAACAACTGTGCGTATAGCCCGTAGGTAGAGACCTGCAAAGATCGCGTTTAAGGCGGAACTGAACTCTAAGTTACTGTACATTTGACCGATTTCAGCCATTGGCTGGAAATATATCTGTCACGCTTCGGAGAACTCTTGAGCCAATAAGACAATATCAGTGGTGGGAGTGGCCAATCTATTTTAAGGGGATCAAGCAGGCAGGTGACGTCGATTGAAGTGCATCAGCCAATGAAACAACGTACTGTGCTTGCTTGTTTGTAAGGCAGCGGAGACTATCCCGTCATCGAAATATAACGCGAATTTTGCACGTCTCTGCCCATGGGTAACGTTAGACAAAAACAGTGGGTATGAATGCCTCATCCTTAGAAAAAAAATAACCAGTGAGTTTGTCCGTCCGCCAGGGACTAGACCACTCGCCTCTCACCAAGGCAACCCGGGTTCAATTCCCGGATTTTCACATATTGTAAACGTGGCGGACGTTACCGATGGATGAGCGGAGCCCCCCCCCCCCTCGCTTAGGGTTGGACGAAGTCTATTCGCATTTTAACACATTGAGGTCTGCACACATTTACTGGCAAATTAGAAGTGTCACCTGTATCCACTACTGCAAGAACAACACTGGATCTGTTGGCGTCTGTGTTAGAACTCACCATCCCCCATTAGTCCATACCACACCGGACACTACCTTCTACTTTATAGCGTTCATTATTGGTCGGTCATCAACCAATGGAAAGCCGAGCTGATATTGACCCAATCAAATGTCCTTTAGTGTATAACAGGATTTACATTCAATCATGTCCCTTTGAGTGAAGAGATTTGGGCGGATCTTAACAGCGAAGTCTTGAGAGCCGATGAGGGTGATTGAAGTGAGTATGGAGCGGCGCCGGAATGAAGAGGCGGGGGAAACGGAAGATCTTCGAGAAAACCCGCCGACCAACGGTATCGCCCGGCACGATTCCCGCTTGCGAAAATCCGGTGACCCGGCTGGGGATTGAACCCGGTTCGCCTTGGTGGGAGGCGAGCGTGCATGTCCCTTTGAATACCTATAAAAAAAATTATATAGTTAGCAATATCATTGTTACTGCGCTATTGTGTTCTTGTGTGGTAATGTTAAACACGGGGAGAACAAAGACTGCACATCCATGCGAGTTTTGTTCTGAACAACAAAGAAGTTTCCAAATTAGCTTTGCTCGAGCTATACTCGAGCATAGTCTAACAAAGTGTTAAACAACACACGTGCACCAAGGTTGCGGTCTTCGCAACACTCCAGCGTGGTAACCATTTGAGAATAATTTAAATGATTTCTATTGCTTTCTGTTTTTTTTAATGCATCGAAGTAAGGTATTTACTTCTCTAATAGCTGCAGTTTCGCTTGACCGACGCATGACGAAAGCGATGAGGCCCATGGCAATGTTAATTTTACATAAGGCGGAAGAATATGTAACGTGCATGCAAGCAGATCTAAAGCAGGGCTTTCAAAAGTGCTCATGTTACCGTGAAAAGTCCATAACAGCATAACACTACAAGACGCGGGTGTTGTGAACACGCTCCACGAGCGCCATGTGCGGAACTGCGACCGCGGACGCGAGCGCTCCGATAGTAGCGGATGACCGAGCAGAGAGAGCTTTATGCTGACCACGGCTCGGGGTTAATTTTTTTTTTTCTCACGTAAGCTAAACAAAAGAAACACAACCCCGATTCGCTTGCGAAACTAGACGGAACGTCGCAGGAAGTTATCCTTGGCGTGACCTTGAAAGCCCGCCGTAAGTTAATGACCCTACTGCCCCACAACACTATTTAACTAGCTGCCCCAGGCCACACAAATATTTCCTTTAGAAAAAAAAAAGTAGTATCACTCACGGAACACACTCACAGCTCGTATTTTTACAAGAACACGGTATGAGGGAATATATGACCCTATAGACCATTCATGGTTACATGACACATTTATGAAGCCCTGCTAAAGTTCTACTTCCAGGATATCCCTCCGCCTCATGCAAAACCGAGTAATAAAATGTTTCATTAGAACTATTTCGTATAAAGTATTACCAACACACCTATTTTCCCCCTGTTTTAATTCATATTAATTATAAATCAATTTTTTCTTGAGTAAACACTTAAATGTTTAGTTTAACCAAAAATAGCTACGTTTATGTTAACACAGGTATAAAAAGCTTGTAATATGTGACATAAATTGAAAACTAACAAACACGTCATACATGGGGTGATTTTTCATAGGTTTGATTTAAAAAATGTGAATATACCGTAATAGACTATACGCCTAAACCGATAGTGCAAAGCAAGATTACTATTATTAATGGGACCTGCTCCACGTCAATTTTAACTGTTTTATAACAGGCTGTGTTGTCTGGCCGCAGATTCAACGCTTACATTTCCATACTGATTTACGGTATGTGGTGTTGCAAGTAAGCCATTTTCGATGCATGTTGTTATACTAAAGCTCGCAAAGAACCTGGTAAGTGATATGAACCTATCAGAACGTAGAGCAGTAGCGTAGTTTACGAATCAGCTACCCTCAGGGAAGACCACTCACTAGGCACTGGGCCTCGCGGTCTACATAATGGGCCAAAATATTTCAAGGCTGTTCACGGTAAAGTGAACACTTTCGAAAGCCCTAAAAAGATCTACTTGTATGCTCATTCCGTATACTTCCGTAATGTGTAAAATTAACATTGCCATGTACCTGGTCACATTATTCATGCGTCGGTCAAGTACAACTGTGCAATTATTAGAAAAGTAGATATTTTACGGTTTTATCAATTGATACACATATTCATTAAAAATATATAAAGCAGGAATAATAATTTCATTATTCTCAAATGTATCCCTAACACTTGTAATCCAGTGTTAAGACATGGAACTACTTTCTCTCCGTCGTTACCAAGTTAAGAGGGACCACGCTACTTAGTGTGCCCATTAAAATACATGTGCAGGCAGGGGATAGCTACATTTTTCGAAGGTTGATTTCAAAAGTGCTCACTTTATGGCTAACAGCCTATACCTTCCTGTGCAACATGTTACAGGGTTTTCACGATAAAGTGAGCACTTTTGGAATCAACCTCAGGAAAAGGTCACTGCCCCTACCTGCATGTATTTTAACAGGCGCCCTGAGTGACACGCGCCCAGTAAAGTTGGTAACGATGGATTTGAAGGAATTCCGTATCTTAACGTAGAATAAAGAATGTTATGTAACAATTTCTGATGATTTGGATTGTTTGTTTCGCTTTCTGTTTTTTTTTTTTTTTTTTAATTCATCGAAGTGTAAAAATGAGCAGATTTGTCAAATATTTACTTTTCTAATAATTTCAGTTCCACTTGGCCGACGCATGAATAATGAATAAAGTGATGAGGTACATGACAATGTTAATCTTACATAAGGCGGAAAAATACACAACGTGCATACAAGTAGATCTTGAGCGGGATTTTTAAAAGTGCTCATTTTACCGTGAATATCCTAGGTATAACAATTGTCTACCACGGCCACAATGGGCGTGAATGGTTTAATTACGCGGTTCAATTCACACCTGATGCTATTCGCCAGGAGTATTTTTACATCGAAACGTGTATTTTTCTGAACACGATAATAATACTGTACCGTACATTTATGATCATTTTTAACTGTTCCGTGTACGGTTCTTTCGAAGAGGAATAATGCAAAGAAAATTTTAGTGACGTATTACAAACTCCAGGAAGTTGCAGTTTCCCATCAATTCCTTCAACAAAAACAATGAGAAAAGTACTTAATGTCTAAGTAAAGCAACTGCCTATGGAGCACTACATCCGACTGTACAATGTGAAGAACTCCTAAAAAAAAAAGTAATACAGGCACTATAAAAATTGTCAGGAAAGTGCGATTTATGCTGTATATTAAAGAAAAATTTAAATTTTTTCAACATTATAAAATATTTTATTAAAATATACTTTCAAAATGTAAAAAAAAATAATAATTAGTCGATCGTTAGAGTCCGCATTTTTAACAAAATTTCCGTTTTGGATGCTTCGGAAAGCAGAATTTACAAGAAAATCTTTTGCAAGTTAGATCGTCATAATATTTACTGGGATCATGTGTAAGAAAATCATAGCAGTAATTAGAGATGATGGAAAATTGCGAACATTTTTGAGGCAACATATCTTCTATAACACTACAACTAGTTTATGCCTTCATGATTGGATGAACAAGGTTCTGATTCGGCTCCACTGTTTGAAGACCAATCGCGAACGTTCTGCCTTGTAGTAGCAGAGTCCTCATTGGCCCAGTGAAATGGGATAGTAGCTTCACACATGCATGACAGCCAATAAGGAAAGAAAACTGTCGGACATGTTTACAGTACATCGAATCCTACCAAAAAAGTCAACTTTTCCCGCGATAAACCATCATCTCTAGCAATAATGTATCATATCAATTTCATAATTAACATTATTTACGTCAGTTTCAGCAATAAATGTTTGTGACAATTGGAAGCACATAAAATTAATTATAAAAATTATTTCCTGCAGTATTATTACAATTTTCTTACACACAATCATAGTGAACATTATGACGATATTATATGACGAAGATTTTCTTGCAAATTATTCTTTCTGAAGCATCCAGAATGGAAATATGCTTAAATTTTGTTCAAAATACGCACTATTTTAATAAATTACTTTTTTTACATTTAAAAAGTATATTTTAGTAAAATATTTAATAATATTGCAATTTATACACATTCTTCTTTCACATACAGCATAAATCCAACTTCACTGACCAATTTTATGGTGTCTGTACTACTTTCTAAAAGAGTTCTCCACGTTGTATAGTCGTGTGAAGTGCTCCATAGGCAGTTTCTTTACTTCATCCTTAAATGTAAGAAGTTTTACGAATTTACAGGGGCAGATAGAATTTTATGAAGATGGAGGCATATTTTCTGGATTCATCATCAATTCGTTTCAAGTAGGTCTAGCGGTCAAAAGTACAGTGTGGTCGTTCAGATACGGAAGCTGGTATGGAACACGCAACAGAAAATAAAACAGGCCCTTCCTAGCAAATGGTACAAAATTCTGTCATACCAGGCAACAAATGCCATGATGGGTACCCTACTAGATGGTAAAACGGTTGCTATGCAAAGAAATTGTACACGCTAAGAATAGAATGTGGTAATGTTTCATACCTTAATAAAAATTGTTTTGATCGTCCCCGCTGTAAGGCACAAGGTTAATCACTGGTGGACTGAGTTATTTATCGGAAGAGTCGAAACATTGAGCGCAAAAATTCGCCAGAAACCCCGAAAAATTCCTAAGGATTTACAAAAAATCTATTATATATTATAAGAATTTTATTATTATTTTTAAAATCTTACATTTCCGGAGGTCTACCACAGCACCACGTCCAGCAGACTGACCCCACTGCAATCATTCATTAACATTCCCCTTCCATTTCACATGAATCACATTGGTTAATCAGTCGGCAGGCCTAACCCCCCTCACCTTTGCTCATTCTGTCGGATGCACTCCACCCCACATAGTGTTTGTTTTGGTTGTCATTTGTTTACATTTTCAACACATAGGTGACATCGATGACTCCGACTAACATGTTAGATCTGGATAACTTTCACCTTGACCCCACATATGTGACCTTGAACCTGTGCCCATGACCTTGGTTAATCTTGCTCCCAAAAAGAAATTCTAAAAACTTCCATAAAATAAAAAATAAAAAAAATAAATTAAAAAAAATGAAAAATTTAATTATATATCTGTTTTTCATTAATATTTCGATCAATCTCGCAATCAGCACCACAATCAGTACCGCAATCAGCAATCCACACACCAATTCGCACCAATTCGTACACCAATACGCACCAATCCACACACCAATTCGCACCAATCCTTCGCAATCCTCCTCCACAACCCACAGCAACCCATGCCAATCCTTCGATCAATCCCAATCCTTAGCAATCCTCCTCCACAACCCATACTAACCCATGCCAATCCTTCCATCAATCCCAATCCTTATAAATCCTCCTCCGCAATCCACAGCCGATGTTCCATCATGCAGTACAGGCAGCTGCTCCGTGCAATGACGACAATGGAGATAGCATCCTAGACGTCTTGAGAAAGTTGGAGGACACAATGAAAGACATTGCTGCCAGAGTCTGTGCTAGAAAACCCACTTTTTGCCCACTTAAGCATAGGGTAATGTTGGGAGTGTGGCCAGACAGGACCCTTGAGAATCCAGTGCCCACAGAGGAAATACACGATCCGACAGCCAGACGTGAGTACGACCGAAAGCTTGTTGAAGAAACTGGAGGTGGTGGTGGTGGTTGGGGGAACTTCTGAACTCTGTAGAGGCAGCGACACATGTCCCTCGTTGACGGAGGCACCGAGAATGCTGGAACTGTGGAAAGGAGGGACACTTACGAACCTGGTGTCCAGGGGTTCCACCTGAGACTAGTCATCGAGGAAACGGCCAATGGCCAGCTTCACGAACAATTGGAACGGACAGCCACAGTAATGCTAATCCAAATCACAGCCCCATCAAAACAACTGATGACATCCCATCTGAAGGAACGAAGAAGGATCGCTATATGGTGGTAAGAAGACAAGGATATTGTAGTTGGACCATGTAAGAAGTCACCCAGCAGTTAATGCAGGCGAGGAAACGAGAGAAGTCCAGCTTTCAGACGAAGTTGCACATATGCGTCTGCAGGAAAAGGAAGACAGCCAGAGAGTAGGAGACGAGCATATGCCAGTGTCTAGTGGCATCAAGAGGAACACTCGATGTGGTCAGAGAGTTGCAGACAATGCATTCAAGAGAGGATGTCTAGTGTGGCTGTATGAAAGGAAACACCTTCGGGGTAATATCTCAGTGCCAAGGATGTTGGGAAGGCCCTTACCAAATTTTGAAACGAGTGAATGACTCTTCGTTCCAGATCTGTCGCCGGTCTCCTTGAAAGAAAAGTCTAAAGTTGTACACATTGACCGAAGAATATTCTGGGGAAATTTGGACCCTCGGCGCAATGAAGTATTTAGTGAAATTTCTGGGTGACGGTCTTTGACTCTATAAATACAAGCCACAGCTGGACTTCGGGCAGTTTTTGGCGAAGGCAATCTGGCTGAGTGCGGGGCGGAGTAAGGTGCGGACGACGACGGCCGATTGCGAGCCGACGGCGGACGAGAGTTTCGTGATGTAAATGGCCGAGAGGGCGTGAAACCCGAAGAGTGGAGCCTTGTGCGTGAGGGCGCTCGGAGAACTCTAGAACATTGCGAACTTGTGGGACTTGGACTAAACTGAGGTGGGACTGAATAACACGTGATACGGACTGCATTGTAAATATTGGAACTGTCAAATATGGACATAAGATTTGTAAATTGAATGAATAGGTTTTGACACTATGTATTGGGAATGATTTTTAATTATTTATTTGTGTTGATTTCTTTGAGGTAATGGTAAAATGCATTGATTGAAGTCATTAATTGTAAATAGCAAGTGATATCAATTTATTGCGAGATGTTGAGTCGAGAAAATTTTGTTTTTAGCTATTCTAAATAAAATTAGGAAATTATAGTTAATTCTTTTATTTAATTATAACCTCCATCCCGTAACGAACTTGGTTTAGCCCACTGCCTTTTGAGAGAGAAACTGTATCAATAATATGACTAAAGGCAGAGTGGAAATATGAGTGTTGGTAATAGGCCTACTTAGTAAAATAAATCTCATGTAAAACTTTATTTCACTGAGTGTGCACGAACGCGGTACATTGCCCCTTTGATGTAATGTCTAAACTTAGAGTGAGGTGGACGCACGCATTTTTGGTGAAATTGTTGTTTGCGCGAATACGCGTATCTCGGTAAATAAATGTTCTGCAAATAAGACTTTTTTTTTACTTCTGTCATATTAAATGTATTCTTTGAGAAAGTAATTCGTGAAAATGGTCAAATATCGCATTTTTAAAGGTTGCCTATGCAGTTTCCTTATACGGCAAGAGAAAAGTACAATGATGCGGCGTAGTTTAAGGTTTGAAGTAACCGGCTGCGCACAAACTCTAAACCCTCTACACACGTGCCTGTGACACGAGGACCAGGTGTTGTTCATACCGAACTATCAAGAGGTTCGGTCTCGCTTCCAACATGCTGCTGCAGGAGGGAAAACTTGCGCAAACGCACGCCCGCGTGTTCTTTCCCATCCGGCGACCACGTGACTCAACGACCTTGCGCCGTTGCGACACGCTTTTAGCGCCGTCGCACCAAGAGCAGGCCCGTGAGCGAACGACGTGTGCTGCCACCACCGAAACACTTCTGAGTGTGAGAAGTAACTTAACAAAAGTATCTGTGTAGTTACTTGGCAGTTACTTTTAGGTAACTAGTTACTTTGTCATTACTTTTAAGTAACTGCTTACTCAGTAGTTCTAGTTACTTTATTGGAGATACTTTGAAGAACTAGTTACTTGGTAGTTATTTTAAAAATAATTCGTTACATTTTTTTTCAAGGTTACATAACTTGAATGTACTGAAACATTTTCGGTGAAAACGTTGTTTGCTCGTAAACGCGTATCTTGGTAAACAAAATTTCTGGAACTATGACTTTTTGTCATAGAAGATAAAAAAAAAAAAATTATCCATGGCCTTATTATCTTTACTTTTATCATATTAAGTGTATTCTTGAAGAAAAAAATTCGCGAAGATGGTCAAATAACGCATTTTAAAAACGTGAATATATGCAGTTTCTGTAAGCGGCAAGAGAAAAGTACAAAGATACGGACGTAGTTTAATCTGTGGGCTTTCATCGCGTGTAATAAAACCCCTGTGTTACAGATATGAGTTGCATAGTATAGCGTTACGACTGTAACACTGCACGCCTTGCGCGTGGGAGCGATGAGGCACTAGGTGTGCGTGTTACTGTCGCCCTTATAGCTCCCTCGCTTCTTGACCGCGGATGCAGTAGGTTACAGCAACATAAATCCAGTAAGACCTCTCGGTTATTGCGCTTTTCTACTTTGTCGCGGCGCGCTTAGCCATAAGGGCTTACCGCGCTTCGGCCTCCCAGCCCAATAGGCTGGGAAGAGGAATCACATCCTCTCGCCGCAAGGCGACCAGGATTAATGCAACCTCTGGCCAGACCCAAGGCCAAGCCTGGCACGTCCGCATATCCCTACCCCTTCTACCACAGACGTTACAGAACAGTCTAACTGAAGATAATCACGCATGCTAACTTCTAAATATTATTTTTGAACGCTCAAACATTGTTTAAAACTGCTTGATTTTTTTTTTTCTCCCCCCTTTTCAGACTGCCGTCTCTTGAAAAAATATATATACTACCCGGAAACGAGCTAAACTACGATATAAGCTGTTCACGGTAAAATGAGCACTTCTGAAACCCCTATTCAGTATATATTTGTATGCACGTTGTGTATTCTTCCGTCTTATGTAAAGTTAGCATTGCCATGAGCGTTATCACGTTGTACATGGCGTTGCTCAAGTGAAACTGTGAAATTATTATAAAAGTAAATATCTGCTCGTTTTTACACTTCAACGCATTAAAAAAAAAAACGCTTTCCAATCCATCGTTACCAACTTAACTGGACGCATGTCATTCAGGGCGCCCGTTACGATATATGCAGGTAGGAACAGTGACTTTTTACTAAGGTTGATTTCGAAAGGTCTCACTTTACAATCCATAGTTACACGCAGTAAGACGAGAACACAGCACGCCAGTTCACAGAAGTTGCAGAAACGGCGATGACTCACTTGATGGGCGTGGTAATGATACCCTTATCTCTCCCGCGTTACAATGTCTCAGACGCGGAAAGCAGCTCTACGTATGCGGGATCCTTCCTTTTCAATATTGAATTCTTGGGTTTTCTAACTCGTGTTTTAAAAACAAAATTCCGAAAGTACCCTAAACCCAACTATAGGCTGTTCACGATAAAGTGAGCATTTCTGAAATCAACCTTAGAAAATGTCACCGCTCCTATCTGCATATATTTTGACGGGCGCACTGAGTGACATGCGCCCAGCAAAGTTGGTAACTATGGATGGAAAGTAATTTCCATGGCTTAGCGTCGAATAAAAATTGTTAGGAAAGCATTTGTGATAACTTAAATAGTTTATTTGGCTTTCTGTTTTCTTTCAATGTATCGAAGTGTAAAAATGAGCAGATTGGTAAAATACTTACTTTCCTGATAGTTTCACAGTCTCACATTTTTCATCCATAAAGCTATTTTTTTTTTTTTTTTTTTTTTCCCCCCCCAATAAATATTGTCCTGTGGGTAATAAATAAAGTGTGTATATTCCACCGCAATCAGAAGTTAACGTCTACTATTCCAAATGAGAGGGCTTTCAAATATGCTCACTTACTGTAAATTGCCAATACACATTAACACGCATGTTGATAATTTATTACTCCTCTCACCTTATGATAAATTAAAGAAAAAAACAATTTCATTTTTTTTATTGGCCTATAAGCGTGAATATATCAGGAAATTGAATACAAACAAGTCACATCACTATTTTATCGCGAGAATTTGGACGCTTTGTTGGTAAATTCTGGACCAATTTCCAGACCATGCGAAAAAGACAAAAATAAGTCTACTCTCTAATCTAATAGTTTCTCTTCCGGCAAATTTACCTGGACGGTGATGGGGGCAGGGTCTTCCTCTAGGCCAAACAGAAACACGCAATGCTTTTTTTCGTAACGATTTTGGTAATAACTTTACAAATATCGTATTTTCCAGTTCGGTGGACACAAAGTTTTAACTTACTTACAGCAATCATTTAGTGCCATAGCCTACTAAAGAATATATTATTAGTAGTTTTCAAATCAGCCATTAATGTAATTAAATCGACCACGTGACCAAGTTAAGCCTAGTCCACAACAGCTACTCCGCAGCTCATAGTGCGATAATGACAGAAGGAGAACACGATAAATTAACTTATAACTTGTTCCAAAATCATACAAAAAGCAGTACCGTATGGTGCGGCGACCTCAGCCCAATTATGGAAGGTAGTATTTACTTTCGTAATTACCAAAAACGAAAATGTCTGTTCTCTTGCTGCTCTCCGATATCTAAACCACAAACTGGAATAACACATTATTTGTTTCTAACAGCTAAAACAGTAACTAGACGTACGTAAAATCAGGGCCCAAGTTAAACCATCTTACGGTATGCAATTTAAGTTTAAGATGGGTTTGCATTAATATAAAATGAGCATGTTACTTAGACATAAGCAAAATAAATACTGCAACATTTGGAAATAATAGTATCAAATATAAACTATCCAAAACCATAGGCTTACAGTAGTTTTAAAAATTGGGCTAAGAAGAATAAACACCGAAACATTATTTAATAGGCAATTAAAAAAAGAACTTTGGAAAAGATATTGTGGTATGAGCAGTGAAGAAACTATGAATGCAATTTTCCCTGTAATTGGGTTTCGTTTTAAGAATATGTAAGTTTTTATCAATTCATTTATGTAACATGTTGAAACATGCATCTCTAGGAATATTTATAATTAAGTATATTTACTATTGTGCCACATTTAATTTATTCCCATGTGTAATAACTGATAATTATTATTGGACTCACTAATACAACTAGGCAATGTTAGTGATGTTTGTGAGTTTGTTTTATTTTTGTAAACTAAGTTCCTAGCTATAGTCAACACAATCTGATATATTTTCTCCTACTTCTTATATCGCCAAACAAATATCGATACTGTTCCCTATAACAAGTTCCATTGGACTCCGTCAAACAAAAAAAAAAACACCTATTCAGTAAGCGTGTTGGTGTCCACAAAAATCTTTTGGGGGATGTACAAACAACCTTGACAGAAAAAAAAACAATGCCTCTCATAACCACGTAAAACAAAGTTTTGGACGGAATTCATTTTTAGATACTAGAAGGAAAAGTGTTTGGGGGGAGGGATGGGGGAAGCAAATTGAATCACGTGAAACAAAACACCCATTGTCACTGCTGTGTAGTGGTTGTAGGAACAGAAACGACCAACGATACATGCGAACACGTGTGAAAAGCGGACGAATAAACAAACTCAGGGCTCGGAAAAACACGACACAAGTGGCAAACGAACGCTATCGCGCGCCGCCATAAAGGGGTCAACAGATTAAAAGTTTAAATGCCTGCCGTTATCAATTACGAAAGAACGCCAAGTATCCGGGCATAAGGGAAACAAGTCGAACGATCGTCTACGGCAGCTCTTGAAACTCTCTGTTCGCAGAGTTGCAATTGGCCAAGAACAATAGCGGCAAAATTGGCGGGGATTTACAACGTGGGCCCTTACGACGTAACAACCATCTCAAGTCGTTAATAGTTGTTTTGCCTACGAAATAAACACACTTTCAAACATGTTTAACGTGCAATTGGTTCTAGCACTATACTTTTAAATCCTTTTACTGGCCATGAAACACTTCCCAGCCAGTAAGAGGAAATAAATTTGTTTCGGCACAAAAAAAAAAAGACAACTTATTAGCGATAATTCATCTAATGTTCTTTATAGATATTTTTATCTCTCTTACTGAAGAAAGGAGAGGAAAGAGAACATAATTAGTTTTCAATGAAAGTTACCTACAACTTAACACTTAAACAGAGAATCTTCCTGAAGGTTAAACAAACACCTCTCTTTGCAAACACAAAACAAGCATGCGCAAGTCGAGAAGCAATGTGTGAGAACACACCCTTACCCGCATCACACGTGCAAGAGCTCACGCCCCCTCCCCAAGCAACCACCTCAGCCGCTCAAGAAGGCGCAGCCGCTGCCATCTCTGGATAGCTTCTCGAAGACGGAAACTATGAGAGGCGAGCGCACACAACACACGCACAGGAACTCCTCGGGAAAAGGAGTTACACAGCTGCGCGAGAGACGGAGATCAACAAGTAGCTGCACATAACCTCAACAGAGCACTCGCGGAGACGTCGACGACGACCGAGGATCGGCACTCACACATACACGTACACGCGACCGTTCGGCGACGCGCACCAACACGCACTGACGGCTGACCGGTCCCTCCAGACCAGACTGCCGGTCGCTCGCGACCACGGCGGTAACAGTGCAACGTCACGAGTCGGAGCCCCCCCCCCCCCCTTTCATACTTCTCTAGTGCACACCGGTGGTCACGCGAGACGGCTCTCCGGCAGGCGCTGAGGTGATCACGCCAATGCCACTGCGGCGTTCACGCGAGAAGGTACCCCACCTCTTGGCATGGGACACCAGGTGTCTAGGTGTCTGTCAGACCAGATGTCGATAAATACTAACCTTACGATATATCGCTCCCTTAAAGTCTCGGTAATACTTGGCGATAAACACTCCTTCATAAATAAGTGTTAAGTACCTTGGGGGGGAGGGGGGGGGGATGGAACGAAACTATAGATCCGAATTTCTCAAGCGGGAAAAGGAAAATTATCTGTATTATGGGAACCAAATGCGAAAATGAGACCTGCGAAATTCGCGTTATTTTTTGGGGACAAGATCAACTTTTAAACACACCTATACAATGATTTTTCATCTGACCATACTTTATCTGACACGGCCTGGAAAACTCTGCGGTAAAAAGAGAACACTTCACAATTGCGTGGACCAATCACATGCAGTTCAGTCACAAAGGGCGTGGCTTCGCATGTATGCAGATGCCAATGGAATGACAACGCCAACTCCCGGTTAATATTGTATTGTGAAGTTTTGCCTGATGCCGAATAATAACGCGATTTTTGAATGTTTCTATATATCTTCAATACACGTATGTACACTACACCAACTCATTTTTACCCTTGATCACTTTATCAAGGTGCTTCGCTTCTCAAAAAGTAGATATATCAAGCAAATACAGCTGTCGCAAAAAAAAATGGTGATATGGAAAACACAAAAAAAAATGTAAACAATTTAAGAACCAGATCTGGCTTTGCTGCACTACTCGTCTACGTAGGACTTACCCCGATAGAAACACTAATTCAATAACGCAATATAATGATAGCCAGAACTTCGTGAAACGTGTAACACAACTGGCATATTTTCATAATATTCGTTATGACTTGTATATCGAAACACCGCACGTCGAAATCATACGCGCTCGATTGGTCACGCAAGTTGGACTTTTGGACTGCGGTACTCACGCGAGAAGGAAATTGTCAGAATAAAAATTTTGAATGGCATGTCTGTCAGTTACAACACAAGTTTGCCATCCCTTCTCCTTACCGCGAAAAATGGAGTGATCACGCGAACTGGCTCCCAGGCGCCTACGTCGCACGATGCCGCTACTGGAAGTGCTCACGCAAGAAGGCTGCAGCTGTAGACGGTTATTTTGCAAAACGAATGTGTTAAAAAGTGAATTAAAAAATGAACTGAGTTTGCCTTACAACGAGTAACTTTGGCATCAATGACGCTCTCGAGAATGCTAGTAATTTATGATCACCTTTTCGTTTATTTCGGCCATAAAAAGTAATTTATTCCTACTTACTTCCTTTAAAAGCGTCTACGTCTTAACATTCTCACACTACGGTCACTTGTCAAGCAGCGAAACAAGAGAGAGTGACACTAGCCATGTGTGGTAATGGGTGCTTTCATTCCCAAATACTAAAGCCCAATATAAGCGTAAAAACATGGTTCCTTCAACGACATAGGAACTTATCAACATCTAGCTCAATTTTCTTACGCTAAATGTCTCGTCGACAGCTAGGTCATTAGGGACGGTACCAGAAGCTCAACCAATAAGGAGCGAGGAAAGAAGGAGCGATGCCTGTATAAAAAACAATTCCTTCCAGCACATTTGCCTGGAATATTCTTGAAAAAATTGGGTTTGGCTGTGTTGGGGACATGGGCGTCTGCTTTGCGTAAACATGTCTACTTTGACGCCCTCAGACGCCATGATTATTTTTTTTACGTTCCCGGCACAGCTTCGCTCGAAAGTATGGGGTTTTATGGGTATCACTGGATTGCTTTTGGGGTGCTCTTTCCAACCGTATACGATTTCTGTATTTCGACGTGACTTTTTGACGAGTATAAGTCGAAATTATGTTAAGTTTTATTAATTTTTTACATTAAACTCGTACAATTTCATCACAGCCACGCCACAAAAATGTTTTATACACGCAATCAATTGATCTTGACGAAAGATGTCGTTGAAATCTAAACGAGTGTCGTAGCTTCTCCTAGTCAAAAGTTATACAAAAATCATGGAAAGGGGAAATTGAGATCACAGGACCTGGAATCGGACGCACATCCTCCCGAATGTGAGTCCAGTTTGTTATCACCGCTCTTGGCACTCGCTATTAAGTGCAATGAAATAAACGAGGGCTGTGCATGTGCGTCTGAGGGTTTGTAAACCACTGGAGATAGGTCCCTCCTTCAAAACCTGGGTGGTTTTTTCCCATGCTTGAACAACTGTGCGGCCGCATATACGGAAAGTTACTTTTCCCACCCTTTTTCCACAAAGTCAGGCGTAAAATAAAATTTTACATATAGCTAGTGCATAATTAACTGAACACAATTTGAAATCAACATTTGAAAAATTTCCATAACCTAGCATACTTATAACACTTTTACGTTTCTAACATTTTCAGAATTACTCTTGACCGACGCATAAAAAAAAAAAACAGACCGAGTCCTTGGCGAAATAAATTTTGCATTTATTTAAAGGATACAAAATTATTAAAAAATATTTGTTATGCGTTCACTGCTTTTCATCCCGCGCGAGCGAGCGGAAGTGAAAGACAGCAGCTATATGATAGCGGCGGCGGCAAGTTAATGAAATGTTTTCAATTACAGGCGCGCGCTAAACCCAACAGCCACGCATCTATTACCAAAAAGCGAGCCGACACGATAATCCCTTTTTGCCGCAGGCTCTGCTGACATTGGTTGTATTGAGTTTCTGTAGTTATCTGAAGAATATTCTAGTCGTTTGGTACCCTAGTTTCTCTAAGCGTGACTCGGGGCGAATCGAACTTTCCAGGTCACGGCCAGCCGAGTATAAAAAGCACGTCGAGCTTCTGGGCCGGCAGTTGGGTTGTTTTGAATGGATGAGTAACTGAGTTTCTGCGATAGACGAGACGAGCGGCGGGAGATGTGACCAGCGGAAGGGAAATATGCGACTGCGAGTATCAAACAGTGAAGGGTGCGGCTGGCAGGCTGGACTATTGGACTAGATGTGTGAGTGAAAGACATTAACAATGATGGAAACGGACAGACTGAACGAGTGTTAATGAGGAGTATGGGTTAATTGACTATAAAGAAACAACGACATTGAGAAGGACGTTAATTAGAGTTGAAATATACATTAAATATTGCGCTCAATGAGAAATAAAAAGAGTAAGAGTGGAGATAGTTATTTTAATGCTATAAATACTTTCTGTATGAAAAAATTAGAAATCAAATTTGGTTATTTTATTTTTATTAAGACCTCCATCCCTCGCGAACTCAGATACGCCCCCCAGGCATTCTTGTAACAAAATCATAAGCGGGGTTATCAGAAGTAATCAAACCGCGTATCCTATTTAGAGTATAAATAAGCAGTATTTAAGCTATGAACAATACTACATTTTATAATTACATTCAGCCTTTCGTAGTGCGAATTTACTAAATGTTTCGTGAACGCATTTAAAAGTCACGTTTGGACATACCTGATTCCCTTCACCGCTGTCGAGACAGCATAGGCTGTTCGCGGTAAAATGAGCAATTTTGAACGCCCTGTTTAATGTATACTTGTATGCAAGTTGTGTACTCTTCCGCCTTATGTAAAATTAACATTGGCATGAGCTTCATCACTTTATTCATGCGCCAGACAAGTGAAACTATGACATTAACAGAGAAGTAAACATTTTATATTTCTGATAATTTTAACACACTGATGCATTTAAAAAAAACTGAAAGCGAAATAAATAATTTAAATTATCACAAACGGTTACCTAACACTTTTTATTCGACGTTAAAATATGGAACTACTTTCCATGTATCGTTACCAACTTTACCGAGTGCATGTCACTCAGTGCGCCCGTTGAAGTATATGCAGGCATGAGTAGTGACTTTTTTCTAAGGTTGATTTCAAAAGTGCTTACTTTATTGTGAACAACCTTAAACTATTTTCGAATTAGCCATTTAATATGTACGTGTGCGTTGTTTCTGGTATAGATTCGGACCAAAATCATTAGAAGTCGTTTTTGGTGCACACGATCGACATTGTCCAGTGTCGGTCGGGCCTGCCAACATTGCCCTTTCGGCCCCCGCGAAAACGCTCCACCATTCATTCCGAATCGCGGTTTTTTCGGTGGCCGTGCACGCCGAAGCGTCACGCTTTCGTCCCAGAATATTTAGCGATACAGAACAGAACAGAACGTATTGAAATTGCACCAGTACCCAGCTGTAGGCCATAACTGGTCTTAGTTACTTAAATTAAAAAATAAATTTGGAAAACAGTCGAAACACAAAATTTGTCCGCATTATAAAAATTAAAAACTGGTTAAATTTTAAAATTACAGATGCTTAAAATTTTATTTTATTACAGTCTAATAGAAAAAGGTTACGTTATAATTGAAAAAAATATCAAAAGTTAAAATTCCTCTGCCTCCACCCTTGAATCCTCACCCCGCCATCCTATCCGGGGACAGAGGTCCCGGCGGTTGTCGTTTTCGTGAGTTGAGGTGTCCGTCGTGTGTCTGATGTTTGTGTTTGAATGGTGTCAGTCAGCGACGGCGGGAGACAGGGGGGACACTGTACCTCCCCATGACCAATGGGGAGGGATAATATAGGCATTTGTCCCTACCCTAAGTTTGACATGTACATTCAATAATAAAGTAAATAATTTTCTCTCAAACCATGGGAATCTGAATATTGAAATGAATGAGAAACGCGTTACTGATATTTAACGTCAACTGAAGAGGTAGAAAATGGGTCTTGACCATCATCTGGAAAACTAAACAGTTGCTTTGGCGGTTCACTGTGCTTGGATTCCCAGAACCTTGGAATACCAGTGAAAGAGTCAAGACACATTTCTTAAATATACACAGTAGTAGAAAGAAGGGGGGGGGGGGCAGGTTTCAAGTGATTCTTCGTAGGAGCGGATCCAGGGGGAGTCCCACTTGCCCCTTCCTTTTTAAAAGATGTCAGTCTTTTTTGGTATTTATACATCCGTTGCTCTTAAGTTAACTGGTCGGAAATTTTTACAGCAGATAGAATTGTCACATAACCAAGTCACGGACAATATTCTATTGTGTTAACAGTAAGAGTTTTTCGTAAAACAGAATATTCGGATACGTAACTTTGACAGTTATTATGGACATACGTGAGACATTGTTGTCGACATGCATAGAAGGGTGAAGAGACTGGGACGGCCCTTAAGAGCGCAGACTTGAGAGAACGTGTATAGAAGAAAAAAATCTGTCTTCATCTTGAGCCTGTGGACACGGCGCAGTCAAATGCCGCAGATGCAGAACTGCAGTTAAGAAGGAAGGAAGTGGACGAGCAGCCCCGTACACCTGGAAAGCTCGGAAACCGCCTACCAACGAGTTTTCACGAGTGCCTTGGCGTTCGACTACAATAAACACTGGATCATGTAATTCAGATTTTACCACAATTTGATACCAGCAGCAGCATAAAACCCTCCTCTCTCTCTCTCTCTCAAGACCAATTAAAAAACTATTGATTTTATGAAGTTATAAAACAAATCATAAATGTTTATAAAGGCCGTTCACGGTAATATGAGCACTTCTACCTGCATGCATGCTGTGTATTCTTCCACCTTACGAAAAAAAATAACATTTCCATCGACCTCATTACTTTAGTAATGAATGAGTCAAGTGAAACGATTAAATTATTAGAAAATATAATATTTTACAAATCTGCTCAATTGTACAATTAGATACACAAAAAAAACAGAAAGCGAAAGAAATAATTTAAGTTATCACAAACGTTACTTAAAATTTTTTATTCGATATGGAATTATTTTTCATCCATCGTTACCAACTTTACTGGGCGCATGCCGCTCAGTGCGCCCGTTCAAGTATTTGTATGCAGGCAGGGGCAGTGAGTGACTTTTGCAGTCCTGCTGCTCTATTACTCGCCATAATAAGCGTGGGCAAAAAAAGATTAAAATGTTCAAGGCAAGACGATTTAATAACAGAGAATGTGTTACATTTAATATATGGAAAACGTTCCTGTTAACAAACATCCCAAATAATATTATCTTCTATAAACAGAAATTGTGGGTAGGCCTACATAACTGTCGCATCTACTCTGGTAAGCAAATTTGAGGTTACTGTATGGCTTGAGGCGAGGCTAAAGGTTAATGTCTGGTTCGAGGCGAGATTGATGGTCGGGGAGCAAGGGATATATAGGTTGTTCACGGTAAAGTGAGCACTTCTTAAGGCCCTTCCAACAGGCATTAACCACTAATAAATATATCTTACTGCAGCCTCAGGCTTTAAATTTTGAGTGTGGTGGATGTATTTATTTTCACATTGCAATATTTATAGTAAAAAAAACAGCAGGAAGAAGGAAATCGGATGAAAGGAAAAATTAAGAAGGGCCTTAAAAAGTGCTCACTTTACCGTGAACAGCCTATATCACCTTGCCGGCTCTAAAAATATTTGAACGCAAAAATATGTTGAAAAAGTAACTTTTATGAAGGCAGAAACGTAACATCAAAGTTGTTCTCATTCACTACAATTAATTTGCCACAGGTATATACTGTCATGTTACGATACCTGCCGGAATTGGCAAAATTAAGTATCTTACCAGCAAGCAAAAACTGTTGTAAACACCTAAAGATTATGTCGACTCAATGACATACTGTCGCAAGAAAAACGCGCATACTTAGATGTGTGTGGGGAACAGGAAGAAGTGACTAGATAAAGAGTTGGTGAGCCGGCTCAAGGCTAAAGAAATGACTTCCAAGAAAGAAAGGCCATATTATCTCAACCTCAAATGGCAATCCCGATGGTCTTATTGCAGAAGTAGACATCAGCAAGAAGGTAGGGGAACGCATAATTCAGTTGCTGAAAACAGAATGTCTTATGCTGCTACGTGGTCAAATAGCATGGCTGTCAGTGAGGAAATGTAAAAGGTTGCACTCAACTGTAAATCCTCCTCTCTCTCAAGACCAATAAAAAACTGTTGTTTTTATGAAGTTATAAAACAAACCATAAATGTTGATAAAGGCTATTCACTTTAAAATGAGCATTTTTAATTAAAATCCCTGCTTAAGATCTACATACCTGAATGCACGTTGTGTATTTTCCACCTTATGTAAAATTAACATTGCCACGGCCTCGTCACGGACACTTGCAACATAATTATTTTCTGGAGTGATGATAAAGAATTATACTATACTCCAAGTTCAATGAACAACTTGCAACAAACAGCGAGACACATGCATTTGCGAGCTGTTCATCGACTGTTAACGATTACATACATGTTCACGGTAAAGGAAGCACTTTTGAAGCCCTATAGTTACTTTTTACTTTTAGCCATTTTTTTTTCCTTTAACCAGCTGTTAAAATAAACATTGCTATATAAGTAATAAACACAGTGTGTATATTCCACCGCACTAGGACGCTAAGGGTAAAATAAAATAAATTTATTGACTATTATTCCAAATGAGAGGGCTTTCAAAAGTGTTCACTTTACCGTGAATAGCCTATAATAAATTTATTATTCAGCTACTCAAAACCAGTTGTATAGCCACGTTTTCTATTTTTTTATTCTTGAAAATGTCTATCGAAGTATTTGGGGGTGACTGGAAATAAAACATAATGTTTGTATTTGCATATTTTTTTTCACGTGGACGGGAAAAGAAAGCACTTTTACATAAGCTGAAACGACTGCCTTCGCCTTGATTTGGGCGTCTTGCTGAATTCAGGCTCCCGTGAGAAAATTGTGATTAACAGCGATGACAGGCAATAACCTCGGAAACCAGTCCCTCACTTCATTCGAAACCTGTAGCAAAAAGAAAAACACAAAGGGAGCCATCGACAGCTTGTCGGTCAAGCGGTGCCTTTAGAAAGTAGTTCGTACCCAGGAAATAAACGTTCCCACGCCTAACAACGGTAAAACTTGCGCAGCTTTGTTTAGTAGCGCAATGAAAACAGTCGACTTCGATTTATTCCCAGGAAATGTGTGTATTAATACCATATGCTAGTGATAAGGTGAACGGATTTCTTCTGCGTGTCTCCATTAGTGACTACATACCTATACAGGTTGCCAATGAATAAGTGTTATAAATGAATAGGGGTGGTACACGAGATGAAATGGAACATATTTTATTAAGGTACCTATGTCCGGAAATGCCTCCTTATACCCAAAGTGGCGATTATAGCGTGCAATGGTAGTGCCGTCACATGTGAATCAGTGTCGTAAACATGTTTATGACACACAGAGAAGGTAAATCGGCTACTCAAAATTGTTTCCTCCGCATTCGATGCATGTTCTGCAGCGCCGTAGCATGTTCCGCGTTATTGAAGATGGCCGGCGTGTTGTTGATGGTTTCGAATGCTGCACGAAATCTGACCTCAAGTTCTTCTCTCTCTGGGTTCCAAAGGCGTTAGATCGGGGGAGCGCGGTGGCCAGACGTTGGGGACCCCTACTGTGCGTCAAATCAAATGGGGCAGTGCAAAACACCTTAAACCTACACATGTAATGCCTAGTACGTACTATTACACTGCTCGGTTGCCACCGGGTTGCCGACTAACCATGCGCACTGGTATCGCAGTGTTTTGGTATAAGGAGGCATTTCCGGACATCGGTACCTTAATGTGTTCCATTTTATCTCATGCACCACCCCTATTAATTTGTAACACTTATTCAATGACATCCTGTATAATTGCCTAAAGAAATTTCTGATTCACGTTTTTGTTAGACAGTGACGTTTTATTTATACAATTAGTTTTAACCTCAAACCTGCGTTTTTAAAAAACAAAACATATTTGCGACACTTGATTATATATTACGTGCGTTACAACTCAGTGAAAGGTAGTGTATTAGCACATAAAGCCAGTGTGCCACAGTACAATTTTCCGTACACGCTTGGGCGGAAGCTGCATTCAAGCTTGCCTGCAGGCAGGTGTGGAATATCCTGCCACATAACACTTTCTGCCGCACAAGTAAGGCGAGTGTATTTTCTATAATTTTATTCCTGCAACTGCTGTTCAGGAACAGTTTTCATTCACGACTTCGTCATTTCCGTTTATGCGCAGGGCCTAACAAGTTTTGTTGTGATACCTGGAACTTTTGTGTTCAATAAATACATATGTTTACAACAGTTTTCATAAAAATGCTCTTTTACCAACAATAACCATTTTCGTGTTTTTTTTTATTTGCCATTTATTCACGTTTAATGGTCTTGTCGCTGTTCCTCAAAAACAAGTACCAGAAGTACATATATCGTCAATACCACACTCCACATCTCTCTTTATGAATGGCTAATTTGAACCTCGTAGGAAATCTTCCATGAAAAATACACGACCAATTTAAAAAAAATTCCCTGAAAACGGCCAGCAGATGGCCAGATCTTCCATAGTATCATCCATGCAGGTTTGTATAGACTCGTCGAAGGAACCTTCCATCGTGGCATCCAGGCTTAAGAAGGAAAGTAGTTCGAAGTTGGCGCACTGATACTTGTTACTGCGCAGCTGACATGCGTACTCTAAGCCATGTTCACTGTACGATTGATACGGCCGGAACGGGGGTATATTGATTGTTACTGAAACTGGTGACGCAATCACCCTAAAGAAACTATAAGCTATGAGCATAAACATAAATGTTTTGAGTTTTAATTTGCAATGCTTGAAAGACTGTTAACCCAGTTTGCAGCGCGAAGCACTGCTATACCAGTGCTTCTATACCCACACCGCTTTTGTTATCCACAACTTACGGCTTATTTTGTGGGTGTGGCCAAGGTGTTTCTTTAGGCCTGATACGCGCTATACGCGAGAAAAATTCGGCGAGTTTAATTAACTGTAGTCTATCTTCTACACTCATATGCACACTCAAGCATCAGATCTCTGCTCCAATGAGTGACAAGTTATACTCTAGAACACGTAACACGGCATTCCATGCTCCTTTTTTCCTTGAAGGTTTGTTACTGACACAGAGTCATCGAGGGCATGTCTTATAAACTGTGACTTAAAAGCAAACTAGACTTAACTATACACGTGTTTGGGGTCTAGTTTGTCCTGGCATATCTTCGCAAAATTTCCCTCTCGCTATTATACATTATTATTTACTAAATTCGGTAATTAAAATTGTACTGATGACATTACGACTGTGTGGACATCAGCTAAGATTTCAGCAGCGATAACTGCATGTTTAATTTGACAGATAAAACCCGTCGTAATATTTTTTGACGTAGCTTCTGCGCATTTGCGCATGGGAAGTAAGTATACGCGGAGAGCGAGAATACTACTGCTTCGAAAATGAAAGAAAAATCTTTTTGTCACTTTGTCTTAGCAAACAAATTATGACTGTCAGCAGTCGTGTATAAAACTGCAATAATACATAAGGAGCTACATAAATAGCTTTTCTCCCAGGAAATGTTGTTATTTTTAACATAGACTATACCAGTTTCCGTAATTTCGCCGTATATATTTTCGCTACATGGCAGACAAAGTCAAGAATACTCCTCCCCCCCCCCCCAATAATTTCTGCGTGCGAACTTACAAGCCAACAGCGACAGTACCTAAACGTAATCGAAGTTTTGAGAAAGTATTCCCTGGTAAAAATTTTATCACAGCTTAAGTATTATTAAGTACGGAACTAAGCAGAGACAGAGAAATATGGCTACTTCGTACAATTCTTTAGTTTGCCGAAGCGCGGGGATTAGAGTGCCCCCCCCCCTCCACTCTTTTTGTCTCTTTCCTATTCAAAAAAATCTTCGTGAGCAAAGGTGAGCCTATCGTGTTGGCTCACTGCTGTAGCCGACGGCTGTCGCGTCGCTGGTCACGTGCAGACAGTAGCGGATACAAAAACCTTGGAGCTACTTGAGGGGAGTGGGGCACAATGCATTATGTTCAAACCACATGCTTACAGCAAGAGTTGTGTTTATGCTGCTCGCAGATATCAGTTCTTGGTGAATAAAATTCACTTACACAAGCCGCTATTTGTCGTACTTGTCCACCTGGTAGTATTTTTGGGAACCGCCGTCTTCACTTCGCCATTGGCCACAGACCCCCGGACACTACCACCACCAGTATGGCTTCCAGTGGAACACTTCGCCCACTATACAAGATGCAGAACTCATTAAAAAGTAGTACGCATAATACCAAAATTGTCATAAAAGTGTATGTTACGTATATAAGAAGAATGCATATATTTGGTTACACTGTAAAATATTTTTCTAGTATTTACTTATTTCAATGTTTTTAAAAATTAATTAATAAGAGTCTATTTATAATTTTTATTTTTATTTTGTATGTTTTAGAAAGCACATTTTTCAAGAAAGCCTTCGTCAAGTGGAACAATCATAATGATTATTATAACTGAATGTAATAAATATTTTATTAGTAATGGTTACAAATATTTTTATGGTTGATTTTATGCATATCAGTGCCACGCAAGTTATAATTTTTATAACTGAAGTGAATGAACATACATTCAATTATTAAAAAATTTATTTGATTAACATTAATACTGCTGTCTCCACGTTCCCTCCCCCTTTTTCCCCCTTCTCACCAGCACGATTGACATTAGAATGAGACCTATGGATACAGGTTCGTTTTTTTCTCCCCATCTGCGCAGCCTAAACAAGCAAGCAAGACAGCACAAAAGTAGTTTCTTTCAAAACGACGTAACGTCAGACGAATTAAAAAAAAAAAAAAAAAAAAAATAATAATCTTTCCATCGGTATTCCTAGACCTATAGCTGATGTTATTTGTGTAGCCAGCCAATATTACACCATTTTTTGAGGAAGTGTATCTGATGTAGCGTAAAGCAATGTTTATTATTGTTTGGAAATATTTATGAAAATACGAATATTTGAAATATTTTTGGAAAATTGAGGTAGAAGGGTTATAAACAGAAAACCCGGAATGAAGTATATTTGAAAATGAAATACACTTGAAGTAACAAAAGTACATGGCTCCGGGATTTTTTTCCCGCGATCGAGGCATAGCGATACGGGCGACAATAACACGCGCGACCAGCGCCTCGTCGCTCCTACGTTCAAGGCCCTGGATCTGCGTGCAGTGTTCCCGTTCTTACGCTTTCCTGTATTAAACCACGACTGTACCGTTTTATTTTCGTCTTGCTATTAAGGAAATTGAGCAGGCGAGCTCTAGAATGCGATTTTTTCAATCCTTTTCCACGATTTTTCCCCCTCACTGTACGGGCCTAGATAATTGTTTTTATCTATTCTGGCAAAAAGTCGTATTTTCAGGATCTTTATTAGCTGAGATACGCGTAGACGCGCACACAAAGAATGTGCAGGAAACATGCCCTGTAACAGATAATAATTTAACATTTTAGAGTCTTTCACCCTAGTATTACTGAACGATAAATAAAAGCGTTGTATAGCGTGTGCTTATCGCATGCTATAAATGTGATTTGTTAAAAATAACAAATGTATAATAATAAAAGTACAATAATACCTACAATTCCCTCGTACTTCCATACTAAACAATACGCCACTATATACAGTATGATTGGCAATTAGACCGACAAAGTTCGGGAGGTGATTCTTCATGGAAAAGTAAAAGGAAAAACATATATGACACTTTATACCTACACCGAATATTAAGGGAGGTATGAGCCCTTAAAAAAAAACGAGGTTTTAAACCGCATTTGTGCAAAATATCGGTGACTAAGTAAAATACAATGACAACTCTCGGAACATTATTGTATGTTATCGGGGCCTTCAACATAATGGGGCCACACTTTCCGTTTTACCGGGTCCGATTTGGCGGGTCCCTTTCGACGGGAAGGTTATATACCTTTGCTTTAAATGGGGGAGGCCACACCATCCCTTAAAACCCGTCCCCCGGCGGGAAGTGGCAGGACGATGCCTCCGGTCGACAGGAAGACAGGATGGCAGGACGGGAGACAAAAACGCATGCTTTTCAAATGCGTGCGTTCACACTGTCAGGTCGCGCGGTTTCCATTTTCCTCGCATAGACAGTTCACGGTAAAGTGAGCACTTTTTAAGGCCCTCTCAGTAGCCATTAACCACTAATAAATATATTTTACTGCAGCCTCACATGTTATCTTTTCAGTGTGGTAAAATATATACACTGTGTTTATAAGTCACATAGCAATTATTATATTAAAAAGTAGCGGAAAGATAGAAATAGGCTGAAAGGAAAATTTTAGCAGGGCCTTAAAAAGTGCTCACTTTACTGTGAGCAGCCTATAGTCCGTAGTTTCGCATAAGTTTCGGGCGTCATGTTTGACACAGACAAAATATATACAGTTAACTTAAGAGCACCCCGATGTCTCGGACATGTCTTCAAAAATCATATGGACCAGAACGTACACGATAAAAGTTGGGAGGACATCGGGATAGGAATGTTCGCGACGTGGAAAGAAATGGATCTGCAAGAAACGTAACAATATAGTAGGTATTATTGATTCATGGTATCTTCGAATTTTTCTGAAGCCCTGCTAAATTTCTATAATTGGTTACTGATAACGTATTCTTCCGCTACGCCAAAAACATAAACACATCCATGTTACTTTTACTTTTATAACTGTCAAATGTGTTGTTTAATGTTTACATCTGTTCAAATAATTCTGTAATATTTCAAAAGCCATTACGTACGGATATTAACAATTTAGGCCTATAACGATATTTAGGTCGGCTTTATTGACGATAGTTTTTACGGTTATCAGTTTACCTGGATTGTTTATATAATATTTTTATACACGATATACAACATTACATGTAATACACGTTATTATTTTGCCGCTACTGTGTTTAACCCTGTTGGAATACAAATCAAATCGAAGGAACAACCATTCCAACGAACAGACACAGTAAATTCAAGTACGCGACTCGTGCCGCTTATTTATTGTACCTAGCAGCGACATACTTAAAATATAGTAGTGAACATGTACGCAAATAATAGGCCTACTGTTACTTTTATTCCGCTCATATTATATGCAATGATACTTACTGTCTTCTAGGTTATTTTCATTATTTATTTAAATTTATCTGGATAGGCTTAGTATTTTGTTGGGAATATGCAAACATTCAAATCGCGGAAAAGTAAGTACGTTTCACAATTGTGTTTGTAACACCTCGGGAAAGTTACAATGTTGTGATAAATAAACAGACATGACTTTCAAAAAATTAACTTAGTCATAAAAACAATTCACGTTTAGAACGTAATAATTTCTCACGTCCAAAATTCGCAATCACACGCACTGGCTCAACGTAACGTATTGGCAACAACACTCTTTCGCACACACATGTCACGACGCACGTTACAGTGTATTGATTCCTGCCGAGGAAAACGATTTATTAAATACATCGTAACTTGTCTTGGTAGGTTTGAAAAACACAACGTGTACAAACTTGGAGTAATAATTTTGAAGCATTTTTTTGGAGCAAGAAAAATTAACACTTCGTTTGGCAAAAAGCAACACGCCACGTCATGGCTCGCCACGTCTGTCAACTTCAGATTGTACCCCCCCCCCCCCCCCCCAAGCAAGCACATATAAATTTATTAAAATAGTATTCAAACATTAAAATCTCTTTTCAGTTGTAAATTACAAATTAATCATTATTTTGCTGTAAAAAATATGAAATATGCTTAAAGTGAAAACATATACAATTTTTCTGCTAATACTAGCGATGCGAAACTTCCCGAGGAAGAGAGAGAAAAAGAGAGAGAGAGAGAGAGAGAGAGAGAGAGAGAGAGAGAGAGAGAGAGAGAGAGAGAGAGAGTGAGTGAGTGAGTGTGTGCACGACAAGCTCCACCCAGCCGACAGATTCTTCCTCGGTAGAAAAAACATACACCATGTCACTAGGGAATACGCACAACAATAATTGACGCTGTCATTTTTAACTGTAACAATTAAATATGTTTCCATCGGGGCTACCTAAATATTTAAATAGGCAACGTTTAATTTACAAATGGCAAAAAAAAAAAACTATGTTAAAACAACATTTTAACTGTGAACTATTTGTTACTAGTCCTTGCCAACACGTCGCTGCTCTCACGGATTCTAATTCTTATTTAATAGAAAATAAATATTACAAGTTATAGAAGATATTAAGTTAAAGTTTCAGTTATTCAAGAATACGGCACTTTAAAGTTATAAAAATAACAATTTGACTAGGTTGTTCTTACAAGAAAAATTAAAAGAATAAAAAGTACACAATTACAAATAGTTACCAAATATAGACTAGATTACTAATATCACATATCTACTCAAACATTTATACTAACTTTTATACTATCTAGGTTTCATTTTCTAAAGATAATGTCGCTGGAACTCAACCACCCCATCGCCGACCAAATAATCGGCAATAATGACTGACTTTCCTTCATTTAATTTTTTATTCACCAGTCCCAGCATTATTCACGTCTTCAAAAGGATAAGTTTCTGAGTCATCGACATCAATACAGTTCCGCTTACACACAAAGTTATGCAATATGCAACAGGCCTTTACAATGTCATCAACAAAGTCAGGTTCCCACAAGTATTGGAGTGTGAAAAATCCTACATCTGTTAGCCATAAGTCCAAAAGCGCACTCAACCGATCCTGCCGAACAGGAAATTGAGGGCGAGCGAAGGTCATCCCACTAAACGGGATGCGCTTTGACCGGACCCGCTAAAAGTGAAGGTGTGGTCCCAGACTAAAAGAACCGATATTTGCACAAACACAGCTTAAAATCTCGTTTTTTAAGGGCTCATATATCTCTTAATAATCGGTTTAGGTATAAAGTGTAACATGTTTTGGTCTTTTTTTTTTCTTTTTCACTTTTTCATGAAGAATCGCATGCCGAAGTTTATCGGTCTAACTGAGAATCACCCTGTGTGTATATATACACACATATATACACACACGTGTGTGTGTGTGGCGAAGGTTGAACTAATGTCGTTTCTTGCAACTCTTGCCAGTGATTTTGCACCGGGAGGAAAAGATGGGAGTGGCTGCACTACAATACACCTGTCACACTTTTTATAGTTGAAAGAAACGCGGATCTTGTGACCGCTTCGTTTTTACCCTTGCTGCCCGCGATATAGAATGCCCGCACGCTTCCAAAATCGCGTGCGGGCACACCTACGGATATTTTCCCCCATGCGTTGTATACGAGTTCGCAATTAGCTGACCCCTAGGGGAGCGCTGTATCGGGAAACCGCTTCCAAGAACGCTGCGTGAAATCTTGAGAACCGATCATTATCTCGCCTTTCCCGGTGGTTCATCGGCAGAACGTGAAGGCGCGTCGACATCCGTCGCCTTAAGATGTGGGAGGATAAACAGGCACGCCTCGCCAGGTTTCCTGGAAGCACGGTACCCACCTGGATCCAAGTTTGCCCGAGCAAACAGGTGCGCACCGCCAAGTGCAGCCTGCAGCCGGACTAATGGCGACCATCTTGGCTGACGTCTTGCGGAACTTCCTGCTCTGTCACTCATGTTTGGGCGTCCATTTTGGCCGTCAGTACGCCGGAATTTCCCTTTTATCGCTTGGAATTTCCCGTTTTCCCCTCGGAATGTCCCTTTTTCCCCACGGAATTTCCCTTTTTTTCCCTCATGATTTCCCTTCCCCCTTTTTTATTGCCGACGGCCATCTTGGATTCCCAATTTCACACCCTCGCATTCCATCCTTGCACAATTCGGAGGGAGTTTGCGGAATGTGGCGAATCGTCCGGAAATAGAGCAATTATCCAGCCACATTGTGCAATCATTTGAGCAAGCACTCGTGGCAGCCATTTTGGTAGCCAGTACGCCTCGGAACTTCCTCTTTCTCCCTCTCCTCTTATCTTCGTTTCTATCTTATTCTCTTCATATCTCTCTCTCTCTCTTCTCTTCCAACCATGCGTGCGCACAGACTCAAGGCGTTAGCCACTAAAAAAGTGCTAATTTTAGAGACCTGCAAAATTCGCGTTTATTATTTAAGGACAGACTGAACTGCAAAGTTACTGTGCGTTTGGCCAACAACAGCCATTGGCCGGAAATATGCCTGTCTCGCCTTGGAGAACTCGAGCCAGTAAGATCAAATCAGTGGTGAAGTGGCCAATCTCTTTTGAGGAGTTCAAGCAGGTAGGTGATGTCTATTGAAGTGCATCGGCCAATGAAACGACCTACTGTACTTGCTTGTTTGTAAGGCAGCGGAGACTATGCTGTCACCGAAAGATAACGCGAATTTTGCACGTCTGTAGTTAACACATTTTCTGTGACTACCTTTTCCTATCATAATTTTTTGCTAGATCGTATGTTTTTTTTATTGATACCTCAAAGTCAAAATTTTACTGCATTTGTAATATACAAATAAGATAAACAGGACGATTTAAACCAACCTAAATTCAGAAAATTTAGCAATGGCAACTGGAATATCTTGTCTTAATGCATTTTAACTTATGCTTGGCAAAAGTTATTTTACAAAAATTCAGGAGTCACAAGTAAAAATATTGTTACGTGTTGCAGCTGGCGCCTACTCAGCCGCCCCACACCGTAATCGGAGACCCACATCGCCCTCCCCTCTTCCTGGAACGATGCGCTCGTGGCCTCCTGAGCTCCTTTCTGCGAAACCCGTAAATAATGGACAGCGGCCCGTCGGGCTGGCGCCTCACCCCTCAGCGACGCATCATGCGAGTTGGGAAAGATTCTAGGTGACGGCCTACGACATTATATTTACTGCCGCAACCCAGTGGCCGGCAGATTTTGACGGAGACCGCCTGGCCGAGTGTGCGCGAGCGAAGTAAAGTGTGGACGACAAGAGATTGCAGAACGGCGGCGGGCGAGGTGTTCGTGGCTTGAATGGACGAGAGGGTGTGAAACCGACAAGTGAAGCCTACTGTGCGTGAGGGTCTTGGAGGACTCTAGAACATTGTGACTAGCGGGACATGGACTGAACTGAGGTGGGACTGAATGGAAGTGTAGTACTGATTTTATTGTAAATATTCGAACTGTCAATTTGGACACATATTTTTACAGAATATTTGAATAGGTTGATACACTGTCTATTGGGACTGATCTTTAATTATTTTATTTTATTGATTTCTTTGTGGCAATAATAAATTGTATTAAATTGGAGTAATTATTGTGAACAGTAAGTGATATCAATTTATTGTGAGATTCTGAGTTTAGAGAATTTTGCTGTAGTTATTGAAAATAAAATAAGGAAATTATAATTAATTCTTTTATGCGAATAAAACATCCATCCCTTAACGAACTTGGTACAGCCCACTCAATTTCTAGAGAGAGAAATTGTAACTATATATATATATATATATATATATATATATATATATATATATATATATATATATTATATATATATATATATATATATATATCTATAGTTACAATTATATATATATATATATATATATATATATATCCTTATACTCAGCAGTTTTTGAAATTGCAAAAACATTTCCTTGTGCGATGTTGCAGACGTCTTGAAGTAGCTCTTTCCATCGTCTTTCCTGTATATTATTTAATTTCTGTGCGTAATTTAGTTTTTGTTATTTTTACGTTTCTAAAACTGTAAAATTGTGATTTTGATTTGTGTTTTTGCGAAAACTATGCGTTATTTTTTTTGCGAAGAAACAATATAACTAATAATGGCTAAGATTTAAAACTATGCGGTACAAATATGAAATAATTTTTTCCCCGTAGCCACCGCCCTTACACTTTTGTAATTATTTTTATGTAAATTAAAATATTTACTACATATTTCCATGGACGATTTTGAATCAGTCAGAAAGAATTAATTCCTAGCCCTCATTTTTACGCGTCAGTAATTTGAGTGATCTAGCTGTAATCAAGGATGTACTGATGTTCTTTGACTCGCTAATTATTTTCACAAATTACGCTAGTTGCCACAAAGGGCGCTAATGGGGAAATAAAATTTCACGTGATAAGAATTGATATTGCATTTTTTGTTTGCGTTTTGAATTCTTGAATTTGCCACCAGAGAAAAATAGGTAAACACATATCCACCGCCTTGCATTTTATTTAAAACTGCGTATTCACATCTATGGAATGTCGTCAGAAGGCGGTGGCCCATCCGTCCGTCCATCGAAAATTAAAGTTTGGGAAATATTTTACGGATAGACGGATAGAAATAAAAAGTAACCCTGCGATTGGTTGAAGATCACGTGACCACCGGACGGACGGATTAGACGGATGGTTGTCAGTTCAGCTTTAATATGTAGTCATAATAGATCGAGTTAGACACAACAGTCCTGGCACGACAAAAAAGAAATTAAATTCTCTATTCTCGGCGTTTTCACACTTTTTGAATCAAACCTATAAAAAATCACACCATGTATGACGTGTCTAAGTGTTTCATAAATGTACACGTAGACCCTATTATAAACGTTTAACTTATACTGAATTTATAAATTATATTATTTCATTTATAATAAGGACAAGTAAAAAATAGTTCTAACGTAATATAACTATTTAACTGACTGCGCACAAACGCGGTGAGTTGTCGCTTTGGTTTGATTTCCTACATTTAGTTAAGCTTTGTTTGCTTGAAACGGAGGAATAGCTTGAAAGTAGAACCTAAGCAGTGCCTTAGAAAAGGTTGAAGTAATCATGAAAGGACTAAAACAGCTAATAGGAAGAACTGCCATCCCGACAAAATCACAGCCCCGACAGTACGACAAAAGTAGATTCTGTTTGTATTTTTCGTCGTACAGTATAGGGATTCGTCGGAGCGAACAAAGAATGCAGAATACAAATACGGCATTATAAAACATAATTTAGTAAGTGTTACCATACTGTAGTTATTACTAAACCAAACGTAGCGTCAAAATTACCTTTCAGTTTATTCTTAAATTCTATGTTTTCGCGTGCATTAAAAAAACGTTTTCAACAGCAAAGAACCATACACTTGTATCGTGAATTTTACGTTTTAAATACTGAGTGATATGGGTGAATTGGAATTTTAAGATTTTCCATAACAACCAAGCACACCACTTGTCCGACATACAATATGAAACTTTGTCGTGCACTGACGTATCGGGCTGTCGTGTGGTACTCGTTCTGACTATTATAACTCCCAGCGCAAGGGAAAACATTACCACGTTCGAGAAATGAGTGAGGATAATAATAATTATGGTTAACACAGTTTGATACCGATGTCAACAATTCGTACCGTACAAGTCTAGGACTATGGACTGCTAGTTGTTGTGTAATGAACAATCGGATCACACTGAACGATTCCCTTGGTGCATTTCGTACATACACACTTCCGCGTTTTACCAATCGAGGTGGCGCAGTGGTAAACTTGCGGATTCGCATTCGGGAGGATCTGGGTCCGAATCCCGATCCGGCCATCCTGATCTCAGATTCCCACGGTTTCCCCGATATCGCCCCATGCGAATCCCGGGATTGTACCTTACCTACGACCGATTCCTCCCCCGTCCTTGGTTGTCAGTGCATCTTGCTCAGCCCGTGTCCGAACTGGCAGATTTTGCTGACAAAATGATCACGTGACCCGACTTTATATACAAAAATTGTGACGTATTTGGTAATTTCGTATTTCGTATCTAGCGGATGTTACCAAAAATACAGAATGACAAAATGAGCGCCATGTTTGTTTTTAATTTAAAAAAAACATGGTAGTTGTACCTTAAATGCTTTGTAACTTAAAGCCATCTATCATTGTCGTTGTAGATGTGTATGTTATGAATTTGGCGACTATAACTCAAACGGTTTGGAAATTACAGCAAACGATGCTTATAGGTTGGCATGGGGTTTATGTGTCCCTACGACCCCTCTCCTAGTCGTGGTGCATGTCTATGTTATGAATTTGCCAACTATAACTCAAATGGTTCAGAAATTACACCCATATATGCATATACACTGACATATGGCATTTTGACCCCGCGACCCTTCTCCAAGTCGAGGATGACGTCTATGTTAAAAATTGCTAACTATAACTTAAACTGTTCGGAAATTACGCCCAGCTATGATTATACACTGAGATATGGTGTACTTGTCCCTGCGACCCCTCTCCTAGTTGTGGCGGATGTCTATGAAATGAATTTGAGAAGTATAACTTAAATGGTTCGGAAATTTCAGCCACCTATGCTTATAGGTTGACATGTGGCATATTTGTCCCCGCGACTCTTCTCCTAGTCGTGTTAGATGCCTGTGTTATGAATTCGCAACTACAACTTAAATGGTTAGGAAATTATAGCCACCTATGCTTATAAGTTGAGATTGAGATACTTGACCCCGCGACCCTTCTCCTAGTCGTGGTTGATTACTATGTTATGGATTTGACAACTACAACTTAAATGGTTCGGAAATTATAGTCAACTATGCTTATAAGCTGACATTGGGCATACTTGAACACGCGACACTTCTCCTAGTCGTGGTTGATGCCTATGTAATATATTTGACAACTATAACTTAAACAGTTCGGAAATTACAGCCAACTATGCTTATAAGTTGGCATGTGGCATATTAAACCCTGCGACCTTTCTCCTAGTCGGAGAGTCTCCTATGTAATGAATTTGACAACCGTAACTTAAATGGTTCGGAAGCTATAGCTAACTATGCTTATAAGTTAACATCGGGCATACTTGACCCTCTGACCCTTCTCCTAGTCGTGGTTGATGCCTATATTATGAATTTATCAACTATAGCTCAAACGGTTCGGAAATCATAACCAACTATGCTTATAAGTGTTATGCACACACTCAGAGACTTAAGGAGGCTGCTGTGTTACAGTAGTCCGTTCGTTCGCGACGCCTTGATGCCCCACCTCCGCCGCAGGCGAGGCGCTGGCGGCCAAAATGGTCGACATCCTCTGCTGGTCGACAATTGTCCTGGGTAGATATAGGTCGGCAATACCAAGATGGCCACCAGGAATGTCTTCTCAATTGTGCAGGCATTTCTCAATTTCCGAACGATTCCGCCACAATGTGCAAACCACTGCTACACTGTGCAATCTGCCCAGATTATGCCAATTAGCACTGACTGTCAAGATGGCCGTCAGTGGTGGGAAGGAAATTCGGGAAATTTTGTGGAAAAAGGGAAAAAGTGGCGTTTTTGTACGCGAAATCGACCGTATTGGGCGAGGGGAAGGGGAAAATTCTTGCACCTCCAATCGTCCTCATGACACCAGGTAATATGCTAATTAAATCCTCCAATCCTCCGCCAGATGCCAGGTGTGCCAGAACCAACATTTTTATACTACTTGCTTTGTATATATTCATATACGGGAAAAAAAAAAATTAAAAGTGGTTACTGCATAATTTATTATTTACTTATTTATTAAAGTATTCGTAATATTTCAGTGCTGAATGCAGAAATATTACGTCTGTTTTAAGCATCAAAGCTAGATAAAAATATTTTGCACTGTTAATGTAATAATGTGCCGCTGCGAGTGCTAAACAAGTGACTGTTGGCAATGTCGAATTGATACCTACCATAAGAAATAACGAAATTTGCCAATTCGGACACGGCCTTAGTATCCAACGGCCTCCCCGTCAACGAGACGTTAATCCCTACGTACCTACATTCGCCTTTCATTCCGTTACAGCCTCCGACATTCCACGTCGTTTTCGAGGAGTCGGCAATCTGACTGCAGGCAATGACACGGTTCTTAAATTAGCGTTCGGAATTACTGTCATTATCATCATCATCATCAGCAGCAGCAGCAGACGAGATGAAATTCAAAATGCACAGTCTGGATCTAACGCTCGTAATCGGCGTTGTTCCGAGGCAAACTGGCGCGTTTGGTGCTATTACGTCCACTTTGTTTCATCAGAGCAGCACGTCACGAGAAAAAGAGCAATAACACAGTCCTGTGCTTAATCTTAATGAGTGAACATTAGTTACGAAATATCTAGACTGACTAAAATTGACCTCATTTGCTTAGTAATGTTATCTCTACAGCCTAGTGAGGAAGTGTGTCTGTTTCATTATTTTTCACCAAGGACGTCAAATACACCCACAAAAAAAAAAAAGCTTCTAATGAAAATTTCATGAGAATGCATCAAATTCGTATTAGTTTCTTTCTTCTTTTTTTTTTTTCATTACCGCACTCCACCTAACATCAGTCGCCAAAACGTTCACAACTACACTGGATAGTGGAACAGCTACCATACGTCGGTTTCTTTCGTAATTTTGGTTGAAAACAAAAATAAAGGGGCCGCACAGCATTGAAACAAACAAAACACAACACAACACAACACAACTTAAGAGCCGACCTCCTGTGGCGCAGTTGGTTAGTGCGCCACCGATCTGGGGGGTCCGGGAGGCTCTGGGTTCGAATCCCGGGCAAGGCATGGGTATTAGGTTATATGTTAGTCTGTAATTCGTCCCCTGCTAAGAATTCCAGCATAAAACCGGGGAACGTTAAAAAAACCCTTTACAATACAGTACAACTTAAGACTTCCGCGTCATTAACGGAATACACAAAACTTCTAGCTACAGGCCTACTCCAAGTACACGTCTGAAGCTCTCATTCTAATGTTCCTTGTTCTAATCAACGAAACACCTATTCAGGTGTCTGACAATCTCGCAGTTACACTTTATCGGCATATGAATAAAGCGAATGGGGTTCATGGCAATGTTGAATTTTGCTTAGAGCGGAAGGATACAAGCTTAGCGGAGGAGTATGTCCTGAGCACGGCTTTCAAAGTTCTAAGTTCACCGCGAACATGAACATGATATAGCTGCGGTTGGGATGCCCATAATCAGGCCCAAAGCCTCCTCCGAAAAGAGTTCAATTAACGGTGGAGTAACTTCTCTCTCTCTCTCTCTCTCTCTCTCTCTCTCTCTTTCTCTCTCTCCTCCTCCGCGGTAGAGCATTAGAAAGTGGCTGGGAAACGGCAGCGGGTGATGCAAGCCATCCTAGATAGTGATCTCTGCCCGAAGTGGGTAAAAGGGTATCCCGACGCCAGGAAGTGGCTGCTGGGGGAAATGTGCATAATCACCCGATGCCTACCTCCATGGTATGAATCGGGAATAGCCACGAACACGTGTACCTGGAGCTATTTTCAGGTTGGACGGAACAGAAGCGCTCGTCGTGCCACGTGTTCCTATAGGCTATTCACGGTAAAGTGAGCACTTTTGAAAGCCGTCTCATTTGGAAAAATAGTCAATAAATATACTTGTAACATTAGGCGTTAACTTCCCAGTGGGGTTGAATCTACACACTGTGTTTATTACTTGCGTTGCAATATTTATTTTAAAAGGTTGTCAAAAGATAAAAAAACTGTCGAAATAAAAAAAATAAGGGCCTCAAAAGTGCTCACTTTACCGTGAACAGGTATGTGTCTTTAAGGACACTGTCTACCGCCTGGCGTCTGCGAAATTTAAATAGGAAGTCCCATGTTAAGGAAATTTCGTCTCAGTGCGTTAATTTTAAAGATAAGCGTTTCAACAAAACAGTATTTTTTTTTTTTAAGGAGAAGATCGCTACGAGGGTATATTTTTTTATGTCGATAGGTAGCATGCAATTTTTTGTAAAACATACATTTTTTTTTTATTTCCTTGTAAACAGGTTATGCGTGTTATGAAAACATATCTGCTGTAGGGAACTTCTACCAAAAAATTCGTGAAGAATATATCTTGTTTGAATCGCCTATCTTTAAGGTTGGAATAAAACTACTGCCTATGGAGCACTCCGCCCGACTATACAACGTGAGGAAATCATTTTAAAAAAAGTAGTACAGACACCATATAAATTGCCATAAAAGTGTGATTTATGCTGTACATGAAAGAAGCATGTATATATTTCGCAGTATTATAAAATATTTTACTAGAATACAATTTTAAAATGAAAATATCGTCATAATGTTTACTGTGAGCATGTGTAATAAAATTAAAAGTAATAATGTATTATATCAATTTCATAATTAACTTTATTTAGGTCAGTTTCAGCCATAAATGTTTGTGACAAATGGACGCAAATAAAAATATGTATAAAAATTATTTCCTACGTTATTATTACAATTTTCTTACACACAATCATAGTAACCATAATGGTGATATTCCATGACGAAGATTTTCTTGCAAATTCTGCTTTCTGAAATATCCAGAATGGAAATGCGCTTAAATTTGGTTAAAATACAGACTATTTTCATTGGTTAAATTTTTACAATTAAAAAGTATATTAAAGTAAAATATTTAATGATGTTGCAAAATATATACATTCTTCTTTCATATACAGCATAAATCGCACTTTTCTGATAATTTTTATGGTGTCTGTTCTACTTTTATTATGAGTTTTTCACATTGTATAGTCGGGTGCAGTGCTCCATTGGCAGCTGCTTTACTTCAACCTTAAAACGCACCAACGCGAAATTTCCTTAACATGGGATTTCGCAGATGCCAGCCGGTAGACAGTTGCCTTACGTCGGGTCCCTATCACTTTATTGATGGAAAGTCTGTAACAAAGTTCAATACAGCCTCCTATTGTAGTTTCGCTAATGTACAAAAAATACATATTTTAAGACGTGGGAAAAAAAATTTCAGCTATGTCGGAAGGCTTTAAAATCATAATTATGTCACACGTGACATCTTGAAAGTACCAAATCCGTCCTCGCCTGGGGTATGTGTCCTTTTCGCGGGTGAACACATTGGGGGCACGTTCGTCGTTACAGGCTGTTCAGTGTAAAGTGAGCACTTTTGAAAACCCTCTCATTTGGAATAATTGTCAATAGTTGTTTTTATTTTGGCCTTTGATGTTAATTTCCGAATGCAGTGGAATATACATACTGTGTTTATTGCCTAAGAGGCAATATTTATTTACAAAGGTGGTTAAATAATAAAATACGGCTGAAAGTAAAAAGTAACTAGGGCCTCAAAAGTGCTCACTTTATCGTGAACAGCCTATACCTCAAAACATCTCGAATATGCTGCAAGTAAGTTCAAGTGCCAGGTAAGCAATCACAGCTGTGCTAAGCTTCGGTTTTTCAGCTGTTTCTGCTTGAAAATAATAGTTACGAAAGCTTCACGACTGAATTATAGTTTACGTTTTCTGATTCTGTCTCTAAGGCCGTGTCTCAGTTGGTTCAGAGAGCGCTCCTCTCGTGCTTTTGCTCTCGCGACGTCATTATGACGTCAGACAGAACGCTCTCTGGTCGTCTCAATTCGTCGGAGAGAGCGCGGAAGAGCGAGAGCACGAAGTTGTATACTCTCTGGCGCTCTCTCGCAGGCGCCATATTTGTTTACATTATTTCCGTGTTTGAATAAGGATATAGTAGCTTTCTAGGCCAAAACCACTTTGCATTTTAACTGTAAGGGAATAATTTGAAATTTTTCAAACAGCTAAATAACATAAGCAACATGTATTTATAAAAACACTACTTTTTACCCGTTGCTTCGTGCGCGTGTTTATAGGGATAAATAATGAAGTTTTGTGGCACTAAGCCTCGTCGCGTTACAGAATCGCGGTGCATCTAAATATACAGGCTGTTCACGATAAAGAGAGCACTTTTGAAATCAACCTTAGTAAAATGTCACTGCCCCTACCTGCGTATATTTCAACGAGCTCACTGGGGGACATGCGCCCAGTAAAGTTGGCAACGTTGGATGAAAATTAGTTCCATATTTAACGTCCAATAAAAAGGATTAGGTAACCATTTGTGATAACTGAAATAATTTTTTTCCCCCTTTATGTTTATTTTGATGCACCAGAAGTGTTAAAATTACCAGATTTCCAAAATTTACTTTTCTAATAATAGCACAGTTTCACTTGACTGACGCATGAATAAAGTGATGAGGTCCACGGCAATGTAAGTTTTACATAAGGCGGAAGAATACACAATTTACATACAAGTAGATTTCAAGCAGGGCTTTCAAAAGTGCTCATTTTACCGCGAACATTCTATATCTAGCTTACCCACTGCTTCGCGCACGTGTTTATAGTTAATTTTTGTGACAATAAGTTCTATCCGTTGAGCCACTAAGGCCCCACTTGGAATTTCTCTATCCACTGAGCCACTAAGGCTTCACTTGATATAGTTCTATCCACTAAGCCCCTGTGGCCCCACTTGGAATCTCTCTATCCACTGGGCCACTACGGACCCACTTGAAATTGCTCTATCCACTGAGCCACTGCGGCCGCACTTGGATTTAAAAAAAAAACCAAATCAACAAACCCAATTAAAAGAGCTTCTAGTTTCTAGCTTAGGTCAGTGTACTGTTACGTCTGTGTAGTTTACATTTTCCTGAAGAAATGAGATATTTTCACCGAATAAAAAGGAGCCTATGTCACTCCTGTCCTCCAACATCTCTGTGCAAAAAATCACTTCGATCCGTTGTTCCGTTTTGATGTGAAAGAAGGACAAACAAACAAACAAACAAATAAACACACTTTCCCATTTATATAGTAGTAAGGATAAATATGGATTTCTGACATAAGTCTCTTTTTTTTCACTTTGTTGCAACATAACTGTAAAATTTAAAACAAAAATATAATAGTATTTTGTGCGCTAATGATTATTCTGGTTGTGCTATAATTATTTATGATTTGTTTTGAATACACATAAATTACATACTATAGCCATGACCGCGATTTGAGCTTAACACGATTTCCCGCCTTTTGGCATCAGCTATTCGCCTGACTTTGGAGAGAAACGAGAGAGTGTTGTCTCAATTCCACAGAGCGACAACGTGAGAGAGCGCGAAGCAATGCTCTCGCCAGGTTGTGTGAAAGAATGCTCTCTCGAAAAAGAGTATTCTATGAGTTGAGACACGGCCTTAGTGTATTCTTTGAAAGTAAAGATGGCCTTTTCGCAACCTCTTGGAAGTGTGAAAACGTGACATGATAAAATGAACGCCACTTTCTGTAAAAACTAAACACGATGCGTTTGTTAAATTTCATTCCCAACGGTCTTAATGTAACAATTAACCATGTTTAACAATAAACAAGAACTGATACATAAATTAACGCGAATCAATTATGTTACCCGACTCATGACTACGGAAGTAAACAACTGTCAACAACAACAACAACAACAAAATGTTTACAAAAGCTAGCAGACAACATTGCAAACGAAAGCGCTATACCTATACTATAATCACAGAATAAATCGCATATGCTACCTCCGGTTTCCCCCAACTCTCCATTCTGGCGTCGCTCCGTATTAACTTCAATCACTTTCATTGGTTCTCAAGACTTTGCTGTTAAGAACCACCGAAGTGTCTTCACCCACTCTCATATGTGTTACGAAATCATTTGCTGAAACAAACACTATTTGGCGACCTCCGAACAAGTTGGCTCGTTGGTCTAGGGGTATGATTCTCGCTTAGGGTGCGAGAGGTCCCGGGTTCAAATCCCGGACGAGCCCGAACATTTTTAATACTGACATTTTTATTGAATGCCTTTCAAACTACCATACCTTAATTATTTCTTTGTTTTCCTCTTAACACGATTGCCATTTTCTTGATTTCTTCTTTAAAATTAATACCATTTTTAAATGTGAATATGTCTCAATTTTGCGATCTTGTATCATTTCCGTTCTCCTATTTTAATGTATGTATGGGCGCAATATTTATACCAAACAAAAGCGAACACTGATAATTCGACTTATTACACAGGCGCCAGTGATTACTGAAATAACCTTGTAAAATATTTTAACAAGTGATGTCTGGTAGCTCAGTTGGTAGAGCGGTGGACTGTAGTGTATAACCAGAGCAATCCATAGGTCGCTGGTTCAAATCCGGCCCGGAGGATAGTCTCTTTTATAACGTGTAATTTAAACCATATTTTTATCATGCTGGATTTATTTTACGTAATACAATCCATATCAAATTAACTGCACTATGTGTACACAACAAGGATTCCTTGTACTGCTTTGAAACTCTTATTTACAATTTCACATAAGAGTAATATTTTTTTTTGTGCACTAAAATACGCCACCAAGTAGTATAAGGAGATAAATAACTTAAACATCCTAAGACTTGATAGAGATATATTCTGAAATATAGTCTCTGTAGAAAACAGGCAGAATAAATTATGGACGCCGATGTTTGACTTTCTGGAAGTGAGGTTAATTATACTTGGGTTGGGAAACTCAGTTCAAATGGTCTGGTAACTATAAGGATGTTCGCCGCCAGGTAGCAGCACTGCTGTCACACGTGTAGCGGATTTTCCATTTTGTATCTAAGCAAGTGGGATAATAGAAATGTTCATAAAATAAATATAGTTGTGCTAAGTCTTCCGATTTGTAATCTGTTAAAACCTATGTGAATAATTTGCTTTGTTCTTCGCAGTATAGTGAGAATTTAGCAAAATACGTCCACATAATATTCTTTAGTTTTCTGTCGTAAAAATGGATCGAGCAAAACAGTAGTATACAGTGTTAATTTTTAAAAATATAACTGAATCGAGAAAATCCTTTTGAAGAGAACTATTTACATCGCGCTCTCAAATTCGTAACTTTTTCTACCAAAATGAGCTTTTTAGAAAAGCTCAATGGAAACACGTTCGTATTTTTAATATTAGTCTTGTAAACACCAATGGTCTGCACTGGAAAGCGTGAGTAAAAGTGACAAAATAAATTTTGGCTGGTGGAAATTAAATGGAAAAACAATCACACAAAAATAAGTATAATTTTTTACTTTTACCGCCAGCGTAAAAGCGATCTTTTTGGAACACCGGCGTACTTAGGTGCAGAAACATCCCTTATGCCAAATTGTCCATCAGTCAATATAGGCTTACTCGGACCATGCAACTTAAATCTCTTTTAAAGAATTCCGACCAGATGTCGCTAGTTTGACGTTTTTATGAACATGCTACTTACCTCGTAAATATTTTACAAACCTGTTCATGTTTACACTTGGATGAATTAAAAAAACAGAAAGCGGGAGAAATAATTTAAAATATGATAAATGGTTACCTAATACCCTTTATCTGACGTTAAGGTACGGAACTACTTCCCATCCATCGATACCAACTTTACGTTTTTTAAATATAAAAATAGATTTATTATTACACACGATATACAGAGGCGTTAACCCTTAACCTATTATATACAGTACACATTCAACCCACAATATAAACAATAACAACTCAATAAAATATCTACACAATTCTAACATAGGGGCACAAAACGATATGAACTTTGGTGAACTGGTTTTACTGTCAAGGTCGATGAATACATAAAAAATTATTTAACGTTAGGGGCAGCGCACAGCGTACACCCCGACACTTGACACTGACTTATAACACTACCACCTATCGACGATTACTACTGGAACATTAAATTGTACACTTGTAAGGACCTAGGGGTGGGCAGCGCACGGCGTACACCCAACCTCGGTAATATACACGCACTTCCTGTAGGCGTGAACGTCAGAACGAAAATAAAAAATTGCCGTACCACTGACGCAATGTGCCACGCCGCGACATGTTCCACCTATCTTGACGAAGAAGCTGGACAGAGTCTTGAACAGTCAACGGTTTCGAATGGTCCACCAAAAAACCGATCGCATGAAGTATATACCAGGCCGCAGCTCTTCGTCGAACTGAGGGGAAGGTGAAGAAATCGCAATGAAGCATGTGCGTGTCGCTGACATCTCCACGTTCATCGCGAATTATTTTTCGTACTCGTACGCGACACCACTGCGAGATGGGAGCTGCATAAACACAGGAAATTACCCTATGAAGGGCCGTGTCGGTGTTGCCACACAGCAGGTATGTAGGGTCAGCTGTCAAGTGAATGCTGTATTTACGCTGCTGAGTTGCCACGATATTATTGTAGAAGCCGAATGCTGCAGCTCGAAGATCCGAGGAAAGGTTAGGATCGGCAAGTATTTTCCATGGGCGCCTCCAACGGATGGTTGGGGTGCAATTTACAACAGATGGTATGACAGCCGACGGTTTGGAAGCCCGAATGTACAAATATCTCGCTGATGCGACTGTCCCTTCCGGTAAGTGTTCTACTAGAGTTGCGAGTGCTTCCTTTACCGGACAGTATTGAAGTGGCATGCGTCTAACTTAAGACCACATCATTTTCTGTAATGCTGCGTAAATGTCCTCTGGGCGCAAAATTGTTGCAATTGCTGAAGACTGATATAAGGCTCACACTTCAAAACGTGATTAATTAGACTCAGGCCTCCGTCTTGCAAGGAAATATAAAGTTGCGGCCTAGATCATTTAAATATATAAGATTTCCACAACATGAGGCCAACAATCTTTAGTATTTGTGCACTTTGTTGACGAGGTAGTGGGAATATATGTGACACATACCACAGCTTCGCAAGTAAGAATACATTTATTAAAGTAACCCTCTGTATAATATTTGTACGACGATAATTCATTTCTATTTGACGAGCACGGAGTTTATTTATTGTCATGTTCCAATTATAATGCAACATAAGAGTGGCGTCTGCGTGGAAGTATATGCCCAATATTTTCACAGTTTCGGCCCTCCGAAAGGAAAAAAACGTCGTCAAATGGCTCGCTGGTCGCGCTGAGCTCCAATACGGCAGTTTTGCTAGCATTCGCTCGCAGATTAGAGACACTGCGAAAAAGGTCCAGGCATTCTGCCGTCTCTGTAATTTCCCGCTCTGAATGAACGACACATGTGATGTCATCAGCATAGGCATTTAATTTAAAGAACAGGTTCGCTACGGGGAATCCTCGCAAGCGGGCACTAAGTATTCTGCACAAAGGTTCAATGGCGATAGTAAATAAAATGATGGATAGCGGGCATCTTTGCCGAACTGAACTCTCGATCTTAATTGATGGGGTAAGGAATCCGTTAACCAACAGCCGTGACCAAATTCCGGTACACACCATCCGCACCCACTGTACTGCATTGGCTGGAAAATCGAAATGATGCATAAAATAAAGTAAAAATTTATGATCGACTCTATCGAATGCCTTATCCATATCAATACTCAGGATGGCCATTTTACTGTGTTGTATTGACGAAAGTAATTGAATGTCCCATAGGACAAGCACGCCTTGTAAAATGGAACGTCCTGGAACAGTACATGTCTGACCGGGACCAATAATATCTGACAATCCCTTGGTTAATCTAGTCGCACAAAACCGAGCAATTATTTTATAATCGGCAAATAAAAGTGTAATTGGCCTATAATCTGCGGGTTTAAGTGGACGGGATATTTTGGGTATAATAACAATTATCCCTTCTTTATGAGACTTGCATAACTCCCCTCTTTCAAGCACATCGCGAACAACTTCGCAGAAGTCGGTTCCAATAATATCCCAATAAGTTTTGTAAAATTCGTATGGAATACCGTCAATACCACGAGATTTTTTTGATGGCAATTGCTGTATTATTGTATTAACTTCCGCATCTAAACATGGCGCCTCCATGCCCGTCTTGCTGTCACAGCTAACTTTGTTTTCACAACCCTGCAAAACCGACGGAAGCATAGAATCGTCCGTATCTTGTTTCGAGTATAAATTTGCAAAGCGTTTGCACTATTTCCGGCCGGTCCCGAACAATATCGCCATCACTGTCAGTAACCTGGTTGATAACCTTGCGTCGTATTTGCTGTTTTTCCTTAATGATACTAAACATGCTAAATTTCTCTTCTGCGAATAGACTTTTATAATTTATCATAATATGACGATTTTTAAACTGTTCACTCAATAAGTGCATAAGCTTCTGTTTCGTGTCTCTAATACGTGGAGTTACGTGTGCACCATTGTTTGCCTGCAGGTGAAGTTCGTGTAGCATACGTTCGTAGAATGCACGTGTTCCCCTACGTTCTTCTGCCAGTCGGTACGCATGCCTTTTAAAAAGCCTCATGACGTTCGGTTTTACACACACATCCCACAATATCGCCACAGAGGGGAACTAGTATTTTTTTGCTATGCCAACGTTCCCAATTAGCTAGGAAGTCTTCTTTTACTTCTGGGCTGTCTAATAAAGACGTATTTAGACGCCATGTCCCTCTGCCAAACCGTGTTACATTCGCAAAATTTTCGTACGTAAATATCACTGCAGAGTGATCGCTGAACGCTACCGGAAGAACGTCATATCGATGCACCGTATGTATATGCTGTTTTTTCACGTAGAATCGGTCAATCCTAGACCGACTCTGTGAAGTCACATATGTGTACTGAATTCCTTGGATGTTAGATGCAACATCACTCAAGTCTAAGCGAGTTATTAAAGTAGATAGGGCAGCATTAGTAGGATAGATGCCACCCTGATGATCATGGGGGTGAACTATGCAGTTGAAATCTCCACCGAGTATGAACTGATTACAGGGTGGATGGAAAAACGGAATCAAATCCACGGAGAAAAACTGATTTCTTTCATATCTCGCTTGGGAGCCGGAGGGAGCATAAAAATTGACTAGCGACACATCGTTTATTCGTCCTGACATCACTCGGCCTGACGGATGGTAGCGCAGGTCTTCAAGTTCCAGCCCCGCACGTGTAATAATCGCTGTCCCCCATCCCCGGTCACCAACGTTTGTATACACATTGAAGGTATGAAACCCTATAAAATCTTGAATCGCTACTTATTGCAAGAATGCGATGTCAACTGCCTGTGTTCGAATCAATGTCTCTAGCGCCGCCAATCGCGCACTGGCCGAGACTGCACAAACATTTAAAGTTAAAATTGTCAATAACTCTATCATGTGTGCCTAAAAAATGTAGTGATAGTATCAGAGAGAAGGAAATGGAAAGGTGGACAAAAAGGAAAAGTGGACAAAGAAAAATGGGGGCCGGTAATAGGGCATACAGGTGGGGATGCACACATGTGCCGGTCGTATTGTTAGTCAGTTGGGTTATCAGGACGTTCTTGGCTAGAGGCACACATTTTATTTATAACGGCATTTGCTAGTTCCAAAGATTCCTTCCTGTCTTGTAGCTGTGATTGTTCACTCTGCGATAACACCTTCGCTTTGCGAACAGGACTTACTCTTGTGGCCCGGGCGTCACGTTCGTAAGGTCGCTTTTCTCTTACGGACACATTTTCATCCCCAGTTGTTACATGCTCCCGTCGTGTGGTTGCATTGTTTACGCTCTCCACGTCCATGCTGTCCACCCATGAAGCAGAGGAGAATGGAATGTGTAGCGGCGAGACATCCTGTGTGTGTGGTGGTAGCCCTGCGCGAGCAGTAACAGTATTGTGAGCCGCCTCCACGTGTATCTGGCGTGGCGCGGTCACTAAGGTGTTGAGGTTGACCGCATGCTCAGCAGATGAGTCACCGACAGGTGTTTGTACTGGACCTTGCTGCTCGCGTCTGCGAAGTGGAGGCCGTCGTTTCTAATCACTGCCGAAGCTCAGAGCGGGGGTGTGCTCGGGTCCTTGTTAATGGCCCTTATACCACCCAGACGGTTGCAGCATTTGTATCTCTCTGCGGGCTGAGGAAGTTTCCCTCACCAGACCGCAAAGAACACATAACCCAGAGGTCAGGACGCCCTGCACGTCCCGGCGCAACACAGACAGCTCGCCAGTCAGACCAGCAAAGCCGCGGTTCCCTAACCTTGTTCTTCCCTGTCTGCGAGGTGGGGGGGGGGGAGGGGGGAGGTGGGTGTCAAACATTTAACTGAGTGCCCAAGTTTGTATTTTAGTAACGGTAGCAATTTTGAAAATACAGATCTTGTGAAATTAAAAATTAACAATGCTGGCATATGGTTTCGAAAAATACATATGCCTGCAGTAGATTTTTTTTTTGCATTATTATAAAGTTATTAATTAAACCAAGAGTCCCGTGAAGTTAATTTCAAGGTTTGTGAGTTCTGCTTGCCTTGTTACGAAATGGTAGGGTGAAGCGTGAGATGATATTTAGTGATTTTAATTTTTAGATATTTTCATTATGGAAAAAATTAATAAGTTTAATTATCATAATCGGCGCGAAAAATACGCGCAATTTGCAGTATGAATGAGAAAGAGCAAATGCTGGAGGCGTTTTGTAATGTTTGGGGGGGGGGGGGGGAATGTGCGCAGCTCCGATGAGGATTGAGAAGTGCACTGGAAACAGCCACAGGGAAGTAGTTTTATTAAAAGTTAGCGAATTTCCGTCCCGGACTGATCAGAGAATTTCCTCGCTCTGCCGAGGTTTTAATGTGATATTTGCAGTGTCGTTTGCTGTGTTAATTTCGGCATTTTAGGTCTTTTTAGGTGGTTACGCGTGTCTGGTTGATACTGCCCTATCCTTTTGAGTACGGAGTTTTAGTGTGTTAATAATTTATCATAGAATTTATTGTTTTGGGAATGAAATTTATTGCCTATATAAGGTAGTTAAAGTGCGTCATGAATGTCGGAAATGCGTGTTCGCGGCGGTGCATTTGTGATTATTTTTAAATATTTGTTCTGGACAACTTGAAGTGATTTAATTAATGTTTTAGACGCGGTTCCCCATACTTCATTTCCATACATCATGGCTGAGCGGATTTGAGAAGTATATATTAGAAGTTTTAGCCGTTTAGGAAGCCGAGGTGATTTTAGTAGTGGGTAAATTAAGGGGATTTTTCCTAGAGCTTTTTTCCTTGTTTCGTTTATGTGTGCGGATCATTTTAGTTTATTATCTATTGTTAAGCCTAAATATTTAGCTGAGTCTGAGTAGGGGATGTCTACATTATTGTATTTTAATGGTTTAATTTCTGGCTGTTTCCTGCGCGTGATAATGAGTGCTTGACTTTTTTCTGCATTAATTTTAATTTTCCATCGGTTATACCACTAACTCAGCTCGTCTAGTTGACACTGTGCAAACAAATATGCATATTTAATATGTGTATCTTTTGAATAGAAGCATACATCTGTAAAGTGCAGTAAGTGCTGCGGATATCGGCAGTGTAAATATTATATAAAAATGGAGATATTGCGGAGCCTTGAGGTACTCCTGCAGTTAGGGGACAGTGGGAGGAGTTTGCGCCTTCTAAATTTACAAAGAATTTTCTGTTGGAGAAGTAGTTATTTATGAGGTGGATGTAGCAATCGGGAAATTTAAAATTTATGAGTTTTTGATTCAGGCCTGGTATCCAAACCTTGTCGAAAGCTTTAGCCACATCCAGGAATACAGCTATTGAATATTGTTTATTTATGCGGGAAGTTTTTATAACATCTGTAACGAAAGTGGTTAGAGCGTGAGTTGTGGAGTCGCCTGCTTTAAAACCGAACTGCCTTTGCGGAATTATGCGTTTTTTAATTGCATGTGAGTTTAATCTAGCTAAGAGAATTCTTTCAAAAACCTTGCTTAGAGAGCTGAGTAGCGATATGGGTCTCCGGTTTACAAGTAATTGTGGGTCCTTGCCTGGTTTAGGGAGAGTGAACACTTTTGCCAATTTCCATGCAGGTGGGAAGTAGTTGAATTTTAGTATGGCGTTTAGGATATCCAGTAAAAGACAGAGGGCTTCGTATGGGAGGTTTTTAATAGTTTGGTTGTTTATTTTGTCTGGGCCTGGTGCTTTTTTAGGGCGTAGGTTTTTAATCGTAGCTATTAATTCTGGCATGGTTATTAATTCCGGTTCCTTTTTTGGTTTTCTATTTAGAAATTTCTGTGTGTTTGTTATTACATCTCTGGTAAAATTTATGTCTCCGAGGTCCTCATTCGGAGTGAATTGATTTTCCAAAGAATTTGCTATAGTTTCTGCTTTAGTTTGGGGTGCGAAGTGGAGGGTAATCCGCTCGGGGAGAGTGCTGAGCAGGGGTGGACAGTATAGGCGTGTCAGCTGCGGGATTTTCCGTTGCCCTATTCATCCCCAGCGGCGTATTGCACTTGCGTCCTTTTCTTGCAAACTAGGACACGCAATTCGTTCATGAGTATGAGACTGGCAGTAACTGCACGTTCGTGGTTGTCCGGGATATATCATTACAGCCCGAAAGCCGTCAACTGAAACGTAAGATGGAATGTCTTTTTTTATTTCCATCTTTGCCATGCGTACTCCCGGTTATACTTGGGAATTTGTATTTATGATTCCATACTTCATTTTGTAATGTAACAAGTGTACCATACTTCACTAACTCCGCCTGAATTTTTTGGTTGTCTATTTCTATAGGTGAATTTAGAATTCTTACCAGTTTTATGTTGTCGAAAGCGTGTTCGATGGCGACGTTGATCCTTTCCTGGTCTGCGGTGACTAAAGTTGACTGGCCGTTGGTGCGACGCAGTATCGCTTCACAAGTTCCAGAGGAAACAAGTTTTAAAGACAAACAGTTCTGGTGCCCATCCAGTTGAATAGCTTCAATTTGATCTTCTGTTACAGTTAAAACCGTATCAATCCATTCATGTATTTCCATGGCCGAAGGTCGTTTGGCAAACACGATACGCAAGGTATTCACGCGCACATTAGACAAGGTGGACAAACCTGGATGTGACTGACACTAATATAGAACTATAACTACGCGCGTCGGAACAGAGCCCCGTTTAAGAGCGCGAGGCGACACAATTCCGCACACCGGACGCGATGTTAACTCCGCCGCTGCTCGGCCACGACTGCCTGGATGCATGTCACTCAGTACGCCCGTTAAAATATAAGCAGGAAGGGGCAGTGACTTTTTTTTTAAGGTTGATTTCAAATAGTGCTCACTTTATGGTGAATAGCATTTAGTTCATTGTGCTGCTATCTACAAACGACAATCGAATAGTTTTAATCTTTGTCTTAACTGCATGGAAGTCCTGGGTATGCCCTCAGCACTGCCACAGGAATTACCGTTAAGAACTGTCAAAATAATGTGTTCATTCTGTTCCATTAGTTTCTTCACGTATGGTTAGACAAAATAACGTGTGTTTATATTTATAATAAAGCGAATTGCGTAACTAAACTGTATCGTAGTTTCACTGCATCTCGTTGAGAAGAAATGTACAGGCTGGAGAGCGAACTCCGCGTTTGAGGTCCCGAAGCGCGGGGACGATTAGGGTTATACTTCCACGCGCATCAAGCGCACTAACGCCGCTACGCGCGATATTTTGAACCTCCGTATATTGTTTTTCGTGGTGTTACGGGGGCGAGAAAACTATCCATTCAGAATGGTTACCATTCCGGAAATTTTGCGTCCATACTTGCGCTGAAAAATCCGGAATCGTAATCGTTCCGATTTTATTAGCAAAGCACTGCGTTACTGAATCCTGAAGAGCATCCATTGTATGAAATGTTGCCAATTCGGGTTTTTGTACCGACATTCACATCCCAAATGTCCTGAAAAGTGCCCACAGTCGAAATGTTTACAATTTCGGTATGTGTGTTTTTTAGTTGTCATCCACAAAGTCCTGAAAACTGTCCACTGCCTGGATGGGAACCATTCAGGACTCAAGCGTGAAAATATGTTGACAATATTACAGTAATACTACAAATAGTACAAAAATGTGTTAAATTGCAAAACACACACATTATTTCTCGATGCAAATAGGCTACACACGGCAATAATTTATAGGAAACCAACTAATTTCCGATACAACCAAATCTGATCACCAAGTTCCATCTTCATCTTCTTACGTGAATACATAGACGCATTACCAAAAACACTAATTACAGCAGTATTGCCTGCCTTGCCCTCATGAACTGGAAAAGTCTTCCAACAGATTATCCTGTTTGGATCAATCTCACTAATATCCTTTGGTGCAAGCTCCTTCTCGACATGAGATGAGACCTTCTGAAGAAACGCATTTCCAACAAACCACTACCAGCTTTAGCAATTATTCCTTGAAGACCAAAACTGTACAAAAAAGACAACAAAATATAACTCTCTTCTATATCAATGATCTTAACTGTCCAAGACCTATCATTTTTATTGACATCCTTAGTAAAATGCACAACAGTACCATAAACCTTCCTCGGGTAATAACCAGAAGAACGAATTCGCCTCCGATTCATGTCAGGATGAAATCTGCAAAAACACATAATCAATATTGTCAATAATCGTAAAAATTAATATAATATGCAGAAAGGCCTTCAACTATTAATACAACACAGATACATGCCTCAAAACAAGGTGTTACGTGTTTCGTGTATCTTAACGTCTGTTTGGAGAGCTCTGAAAAGTGCTGAATTTACCATGAATGGCATGCGTAAAATAGCTTCACCATGAAAGTAAGACTGTGAAGGGAGACAGAATTTTTTTCAAAGCAGGGTAAATAACTACCATACCCTGGATCGGCTGTGACGATGATATTTTATCTTTGCATATTAAGTGAGCGACTTGCCGAATAGGAGAAATGTTATCGCTGTTGGCCAGGGAATGTAGGAGGTGATATTTGATTGAGAAAAAAAATTGTGCGAAATGCGTAAGTAGTGACTGTAGGGGGTTAGGAGACATTTCACAATGCTCTGTGTCACGCATATTTTAGTCGCTTTGCTTTCAATTTATCTGGAAATCCCCCAGTGAGGTTACTGTTTTCAACGACCGCAATGAAATTGTGGCAGTTTTCCAATTCGTTTCGAATTTAATTTTACGTAATTTGTATTTATAATTTTGTAATATTTAGTCGGAACCACGACATGCAACTGTCTAGCATGCCACACTTCTAATATTTCCGTGTTATCATTCTTCCAATATTAATACACCAGGAAGTCTTGAAATAAACAGTAATTTGTTTAAAAAATAAACAATATAAAAGAAATATGATGTGTAACTGTTTGTTATTTAAAGGAAATTGTCATGAGAAAATACATATTTCATTAATATTTCAGCAAATTGCTTTGTGAAATAATAACTGAGTGTACAACACACATTTGTTTATTCCATTAACCTCGACTTCATGTGTATTTAAACGTTTCAAACAGGTAAAACTAATATGGCGGCGATTTGGTAATTTCTCATCTTCGAAGTTGACAACACGCAAAAACACAATTTACAAAAATACGTCATGGATTTTGGAAATAAAATCGGTCACGTGACCATCTTGTTAAAAGTTATAGTATAATGGTCTGCAGTTCTATCCACAACCGTCCGAAATAAGGAAAAGTTAGGCTTGAGAGGCCGTGAAGGTTATACTTTTCAAGGTAATGTACACAAATGATAGAGACGCTTGTAATTTCTAGTAGTGTGATGTGTACTGTCGGGGTTTACCTCCACGGCCATCATCGTCACTCGATCTTATCGCAACGCAAAGGCGTCGCCATAGAGAAGACAGCCAAAGGCGCCGAATAGAGCGGTTACGCACCAACGGCAAGACACAAGCTGCTATCTGTTGGCGAGTCTGTCAACTTCAAGCACTTCATGTGCAACTAAGGGATTGCACCGCGCTCACACACAAAAGTTCTCTCGTTCAGTGCGGCTAAACTGCAGAACGAGGCGTTGGAGAGAAAAAAAAAAGGGGGGGGGGGAAGATAGAAGTATTTGTAATTATAAAATATAAGACCTCCGTCATTAAACTGGCTCTGCCCAAAAATTATCAACATCTCAAGGCGAGTGTGTGTAAAACTCCTGATTCGTCGACCACTTCAGAAATGAGCTGCATGTAACTAAACACACTATCAGCGGTTAGCCTGCTCGCCTCCCACCTAGGCGAACCTGGTTGAATCCTCGGCCGCGTTACTCCTGGATTTTCGTGGCGGACGATGCCGCTCGTTGGCGGGTTTTCTCGAGGATCACCCGTTTTCCCCGCCCTTTCATTCCGGCGCTGCTCCATACTCACATCATTAACCCGCATCGACTCTCAAGACCTCACTGTTAAGAGCCGCCCAAATCTTTTCACTCACTCACTCACTCACTTTGCATTTAGCGTGTTGAAATATCGAGAGGAGAGGAGGGTGATGGTAATCATAACTCCTGAACAACTCAAAAAGTTTGAGAGACAAAAAAATCATTGTGAGCAAGCATAATTAACTGACATGTTTTTGGTAGAAAGGAGGTGTTTTATTCGGTTTTAAGTACTTAACTGTAGCAGGAAAACTAGTGTATTACGATCTCAATTCACACCCACGCAATAGAAAATTAGCCTAGTCAGCAACATGGTATAACGACATTCACCAATAAGTGCCTACGAGAAACCAGGCAAATTATTAGATAAAGGCTGTTCATAATAAAGTGAGCACATTTGACATCAACCTTAGAAAACGTCACCGCTCCTACGTACATATACTTTAACGGGCGCACTGGTGACATGCTCCCAGTAATATGGTAACGACGGAGGGAAAGTTGTTGTGTATCTTAACGTCGAATAAAAAGTGTTACGTAACCATTTGTGTTAACTTTATTTATTTATTTCGCTATCTGTTTTTTTTATTGCATCGAAGTGTAAAATTTAACTGATTTGTAAAATATTTACTTTTCTAGTAATGCAACATTTTCACTTGACCGACGCATGAATAAAGTGACGGGGCTCATGTAAATGTTAATTTTACATAAGGCGGAAGATTACACAATGTGCATACAGGTAGATCTTAAGCAGGGCTTTCTAAAGTGCTCATTTAACCATGAACAGCATACTGGAAACTTTTCTTTTTCTGAGAAGAGGTACTTGAGGACTCTTGCTTTGGGCCTTTCCACTTACTCCTGTTCCGAGTAGGAGGGACGCACAGTGGGCAGTTTCCAAGAAGGGCCGAGCCGACACCCCCCCCCCCCCAATTAAAATAACGGGACCGCGGACAATGGTACTCTACGTCTGCATGCCACGTCGCTCTCTGGCTCCCAAAATTTTCTATAAAATATGGCAAAACTATTTTCCCTTATTGCTGTTGTTTCCTAAACATACGAATCCGGCGAGGATAATCCAGAATATTGATTATTCCAAGCAACTAACACCATAAGTCACTCGTTTTCAACAATAACTTCATAAACTGCCTGATAGTTAACCAAACATTCTTTAGGCCCTTTCACATGGTCGAAGTTCACTTCAAATCTTCTTAAAAATTATTGAATCCTGTATGATGTTACTTGGATGTCATAATCGCGACCATTTCGTCTTTCAAGCCATTGAATAACTCTAATTCCTCCGATGTTTTTCTTTAAGAACATGTTCTATGTTTTCTTAAATCAAATTTTCAACTAGCACTCCGAATCATTTAAACAGTAAAAATATAAAAAGTTTGATGATTTTTTATTTTATTTCACTATACACGAACGGTAGTCGAAAAATACAGATTCATAAGCTTCCCGTTAAATAGCCAAGAGAGAAGAAATATAATTTTACTTTGACATATTTGATGATATAAGTTGTCATCAGCTAAGTAATACATTGAAAATATTGTGAAGTTACAGGCGTGCTGGTACACGCTGTGGAATTTTATAGAGAAAAGTTTGTCCTCCTAAAAAAACCTTAGGCGGAAATAGTAATGCTGTATCTTATACGGATTGTTTGTGTGGATGCATTTTCGCAAAACATATATTGAGTGTTACAAACTAATTTGACAGTCAAAGTTCGAGCTACATATTTGATCGAGCTTCTGAGTTGTACCAAAGCCACGGTAAACCACCTTATGCAACATTCGCGTACATCGAACATGTTTTAGGAGTTTTCATTTGTGGGCTCTTTTTAGTCAATTCGTCAAGTTTCAGCTACTTGTAACAACATAAAACTGCTGTAACGCCAGCACACCACTCTTCTACCTCCCGATCCACGTGGACTCACTGCACTGCAGTATCTGCTCGGCTGGGAGACAGACACGCACGCAGTGGAAATGCCCTCTGTGCGTCTCTCAGATAGAAACCATCGTCAACCACGAGATTGAGCGGACCTTCACACACTCTGAACTGCAGTGGGAAAGGCCTGGTCGTGAGAAGGCGGACGTCGTCTCAAGGGACCCACGAGGAACCGTGACATCACATTGTTCGTGTGGACACGCACCAGTGGAAAGCCCGAAATCCACCCTTCGGAAAATAAGTTCCTACCAATATCTGCGCGCAATTCAAAGTAAATATTGACCACAGTACATACAACAGCGTCCAGGTCTGTTCACGGTAAAGACAGTATCCTTCCACTATTTTTTAAAATAAATATTGCCATGCCAGTAATAAACACAGTATATATATTTCCCAGCACTCAAAAGTAAAAATCTCAGGCTACAATAAAATATATTTACTGGCTATTATTCCAAATGAAAGGGCTTCAAAAAGTGCTCACTTTACAGCGAATAGCGTATAGAAAACTACACAAAGACAGAATGGCGTGCGTTCATGTGGGCGTATCTATCCTCAGAATGGCTGGCCGAGGCTCTGAGAGGAGGGTCTTCCGTGTGATTGGTTACTGCATGCTGCGAAATGTTCCCTATTCGCTGTGCTGCCGGACTATCGATTAAGTAACTAGGCGCTGATTGGCGAACGGCCATTTTACGGCGTGTGCAGATGGAGTTTGGCGAAATTAGCGGCCGTTTCACTTATGTAAGAACTCTGTGATGGGGGAAATAAAAAATAGCAAAGTCTTTACGAGTTATCAAAAGTGTTATGTCGAAATTGATTTCTTTTTGTTTTATACATATTACAAGGATTGGCAAGGCAATCTTCCACCCCCCCCCCCAACCTCCCCCTTTTTACATTACGTTCCTTCGGACTCTGCCGGGGGAGTCATACGACAGCAAGGAAACGAGTTCAGAACGAAATAGCGTGGTGCGCAAGAGGTGGGAATGCCTAGTTGATTAACAGCTCACCCCTGGCAACCGACTAACGCTTTCGAGGAGGTCCGGAGATCGTCTTCAGTAGTAGGGGCGGGCGGGTTTCATTTCACTTTTGATTGATTGAAAGGGTCAAATTGATATAAAAGAGTTAATTAAATTGATTGAAAGGGGTTAATAAAAAGGAGGGTTAAATTTAATTGAAATAGTTAATCAAAAAGGGTAAATTTTTATCGGATTAAATTTTTTTCTTGATTTTCATTCTTTCTTTTTGGGTGGGGGTAGCAGGAGCTCTACGATGTTGACGGTGTGGTGTCCTGGAGGCGACTGACCAGAGTGGCGGGTTGCAATATCTTATATAGGTGTATGGTTGAGTGCAAGAGTGTGCTAAGGCTAATGTTTTTCTCATTTTTCTAATTTTGAGGTGTTTGTAGGGCTGTTGGTGGTAGATAGTCAATTCTTACGAATATATTTAACACACGCGATAATTTCAGAGTGTTTAAACGATTTCTAAGACTGGCCTAACCTACCCCTCAGAGCTGGTCCGAAATCAGAGGTACAAGACCCTGTCCAAGCACCCTTACCACCTCTCCTCTGCGAGGTCCTGGAGGTCAGTCGCCTAGACAGCCTGCGAATGTCAATTGTAGCTACTGATTCAAGATGGTGTCGTCTGTCTATATGTGTGCACATCGGGTCCTGCTCGCTCGTAGGTACCCCTCACCCCGAGAACTACCCCACTAAAATGTGTCCAGAGGTATGTGACCCTTTCCAAACACCCCTGCACCTCCCACCCTTGTCTTCAGAGTTGCTCTGACTCCACAATGACAACCACCCCCTCCCCTCCAAGATGTGTCCATAAGGATGTGGCCCCTACCACCCCCACTCTGGAAGGCGACTTTTTCTGAAGACCTCCACTATCGATCGAGCCTGGCTCTCGCAAAATCCAGTTTTGCGCATCCCATATTCAGCCCTGGGAATGCTTTTTCGTAGGTTTTCGTAAGTTGATGTCCCTGCAGTATTTGTTTGAAGACAATGCGCTCTGCTTGCTACAGTATTAAGAATATGTTTTTCTAATGTTGGTTCCCTTACTTGCTGTCCCTTCAACCTTATGCAACAGGGTGAGTATACGAACAGTGAAAAAATATTACAGGTCCCTGAAATCAAGTTCCCAATATAAGTCCTAGATATAACATTCCAGCAACAAATGTATATTTGAATCAAGCAAACTGTAATTTGTAAAATCACACAAGACTAATTTTATTTACTTGTTAAAACAAGTATTTTTACAAGTATTCAAAAAAGATATATTTAATTCACTCATTAAGAAAAGTTTTCACTATCAATTCAATGTATAGGAGAGAAAATTTTTGGGAGAGAATTAGACGGCTCTTAACATTCAGGTCTTGAGAGCCTTTGAGGGGAGAAGTGCCGAGATGTGAGACTAGGAAAACGAAAGAGAGATCTATAAAAACCCTTCTACCAATGTCAACATCAAATACAACATTCACACATTGCAAAAAAATTTGTGTTTATGCAGTGACCCATTAGGGGAGGTGAGCGTGCTAACCAAAGCATTCCCCCTCTTTTTATGTCTAACCAAAAACGTTTCAAAATCAAAAATGTATTCCATGTAATGTAAAATGAATTTGTTTAATATTTAACAGTTCCAGATGTAGGTTTAACAAAACACTATGAATACCAGCAGAAATCCTGTTTCAATGTTATACGTACTTTTTTTACTAAACGTCCAAATTCTTGTAAATTTACAGGAAAATGGCGGCCATTTTGGATCCTTGAGTATATAAGGAGGGATAATTTACTTTTTTCTCAGTCTTAACTCTGCATCTGCCAAGTTCACTTTGTGTATATGCAGGTTCATTGTATTAGCATAGATAATGATGTCAGGAATCTAATACAGATATCTGGGAAGCATCACCATCAAGTGCAAGCATAAATAATGTGAACGACACCAGGCATCCACTGCAACAACAGAGGCCCACTACAACGTCTACTGCAGCTCCAGACACCTACTACAGCTCCAAATGGCCATCATGATTACTACAGCTTCAGGCATACACTACAATGCCAGATGTCTACTACTTCATCTAGAACGTCATCGACGCAGAATCTACAAGGCATTTCATCAGGTACAATGCATCAAGGTCACTGCTGTGACAATTGCGACTCTGAATGCGTTGAAACGTTCAATACTATTTTAGCTTATGGCAAGGCTAGAAACTTATTAAGTCTAGAGAGTTCCCAACTGCAAGTGTTGCTGAAAGAATATATAATTTGTTTCGTGGGTCACAAAATAAAGTTAGTGTATCCATTCCTGCCTGAACATTTAAAAGCTGATGAGGATATAGTTTCCTATTTACCTTGTGAAGACTGTCCTTATGGCATGTGTGCCTTTGCTAGTGATGAGAACTTACAGCATATGTAGAGGGATTGTATGTCGCACAGGCTGGAACAAATGTTTGAAGCTAGAATCATTCCAGATATAGTAATGGACGATTCCGGAGTTGATGACGTAGATTCCAAGGCGAGCACTATCACTTTATAGGAAAATTTATGAAAGACTTTTTTTGTATGTAGTGTATAAATTAGAAATTATGTAAAAAATAACGTGCTATGCTCAGGTTTTTGGAAACTATCAAGAGAATTCTTTGGTAATTAAGGAGCTTGCTATTTATTATGCAACTAATGTTATTGACTCTAAAGTATAATGCTTTAAATATTCCAGACCTTGGTATAGTTTTAAACCTGAACTTAAAATAATGTTTTGGAAACAGAATAACGAGACACATAACATGAAATGGGACTCTGGTGACATAGCTTACAAAAATGTTTTCAATATGTAAATTATGCATTACTCGAAGACTATCCAATATATGTGCCTCAAACAAGACAAAGGGAATTTAAAAAACTTTAACAAATGCAGAAGTCATAAATATTAGAAGATACCACTCCTGTTTGAATATTAAATCAATTGTCAAATGTCATAATACAAATTTCTGCGAGGAAAAAATATTGTACTCCTAAAGTAAAAGCAAAGCTTTGAGAGAATATTTGTACCAACATCCTACCTATTTGTAGAGATATTAATTAAAAAAAAAATGTTTTGTAGCAGGTAGCGTAAGATTTCGAAAAAAATGGAGAAATTCGACCCAGAGAAGACATATTCTACTATTTTTCGAGGACACAAGAAAGTATAGTTCCAGTCTCTAGGCAACATAGGCCTACTTTCAGATACAGATGTGTAACGGAAATGAACATTAGAATTTCGCAAAACGTTTTGGTGAAAGCCAGTATAAGGAACAAGTGCTGTGTGATGAAGAAGAAGACTGTCCTGGTTTTAATATGAGACCCGATAGCAAACTGTCCTGTTCTTCTTGGGACCTACATTTTAAATTCGCAGTACAGGAATAACGAAAAATAAAAGGTTTTCATCAAATAAAATATAAATTGAATCGAGAATTTTACACCACAACCTTATGGACTGAAACATGTAATAATAAGGAACACATCACACAAATACAAGGTAGTAACAGAATTTTAAGAGCACCAAGTGGAATTTGGGACTGTGAATTATGGAACAGTATTGTTTGTGTCTGTAAATTTGATCTAAAAAAAGTTGTAATTGAAGAACTAATTTTAACTGGAATAATTATGTCTATATATAAGGAGAGAGAGAATCGTACAGCAGTGATTCAGTTAAGATGAAGAGGTTCAACTCATCACTTCAGTACAGTAGTGTTACTCCAGGATTCAGGCGAGTGTGGTTTCGAATTGAAGATATAGATAGTCCACTACAGATACAAATGTGCAATGGAGATGAGCATTGGCGTTTTTCGTTAATCAGTCCAAAAGGAACTTTTAAAGTGTGCGACATATATTGTGGGCGAAATTATTTCCTTTATATAATTTATGCCCTGACAGCAAGCTACATTTTAACAAAGGTAAACTGGAATTTGAAGCTCACATTAGATACATCACCAAACACAAGTCCTACAAGAAAATCAAATACATTATGCAGAAGGAGTGTAGTTGCTGTTCTCTTACTACAGTATGGACAGCACAATGCAAAAACAAGCAAAATTACATGTACATCTGTGACCAAGACTTAACTTCTCCGTGTGGCATGTGGGAATGCAATGTTTTTCAAAGCATGAATATCTGACAAACTATATAAAGGAGTGTGCCTAGTATAAAATCGTCAGTCATGGCTAGGATCTTCAAGCTTACAGACATATACGAGGTCCTACAAATTGGATAAAGAAAAGTGTTCTTTAAACCATATGATGGTCTTCTAGAAGTTAATGTCTCTAACAATATAGAACATTGGTGCTACATTTTCGACAACAGTGTCGGCATTTACTTTGGTGAAGGAAAAGCATCCAACAATTGTGCTGTGAGATATCTTCACCCTGACAGTGATTTGCCATCAACATTAGAAGATTTCATGATTGCCAGTCTTGGTGAGGAAATAGAAGAGGAACGAGGATACCGAGTAATCGACTACCATCTTACCAGACCTTACCAATAAATCACTGTTCATTGGAAGGATACCTGCGTTGGGGATATCCACAACTTTATTTTCGAACAAGGAGGATTAGTTTTTCCATCGATGTGTAATTTATATGCATGTGAAGTAGCTAAATTCAGAATAATGTTCCCAATGTTCCCATTGTGTCCAATGAAATACAAGTATATGCTTTTTACCAAAGGTTTGCATTCTGTAACTTACAGCATATTATATTTACATTTTGTTGTTAAGGAAATGTGTGAGTAGGACATTCATTTCAAATGTACGCATTTCTTGCAAGCTTTGTCAGCATGTAGTAAATAAAATACTTATGATCCTACTGCAGCTAGCTGTAATAGTTCTGAATGTCTTGTCAACCAGTAAAAACCTCATTTAGTAGACCATAAGCATAAACTTAAGGGCAAAACATTGCAACTTTATATTGTGAGGAAGAAAAATGTTTGAAACATCTTGTTTATAATACAAACACTGTTTTGTCTTATCAGTATTTTGAAGAATGTGATAATAATCTTCATACTTTATATCATTATAGCAAAAACAAGTTTGGTTACATGTCTCATGCTGGGTGTGATTCATCAAAATGTTGCGTACATTGAGCAATGAAATAAGCAAAAATAAAATTTAGCCCTAAAACATGTTTCAACTAGCAAATTTAGAGAATTAATATACATACATTGTTCCTTGCTAAATCTTCTCAGTCAAGTGTTGGATGTCATAGTAGTAACATGACATATTTTCATCCTGCTAATCATAATGTCAGTGTCAAACTAGGAAAGTCCAATATAACTTATGCCCTATAAATTAAACCTATACCTATAAATTTGATCACAAACATTTTATTTCATTTTTTTTTCATGAATACAGAAAGTTGACAGTTACTTGTGGTAATACGAGAATATTAGGTTATATAGAATTGGATTATAATCCTTGATATGTATTCAATATGTTATTATATATGTATGTGATCATATGAGATTTATTGTTTAATAAAGGGTTTTACCATATGTAGAAAGTTTCATTAAATATAAAGTCGCGAAGCCTCGTAGCAGCGGCCCTAAATTTACAGGCCGCTGCCAGGATAAGAATTGAATTTGGCCATTTCTACCATATATTTCGTGTAGTTATAAAACACTTGGACTTTGTAGTTTGTGAACTGTAATAACCTTATATCAGTTAATGTGTGTTGAGAGTTTATCTCTTGAACTATGTACTCTGTACTCTACAATGTTGCAACTTTGATATGAGAATATATACAGGCATGTCTTTGCAACCACTGGCCAGTGTTATATCTGACTTGAAGGATATCAGATTACAATGAGTAATATAGTAGGTGGTGCCAACTTTCTCATGGCTATGGGCTTAAGTACTTATAAAACGACATAATTGCTATGCTGGACTCCACATAGAATGGACATGTTTTAAACAATACTCAAAGTATGTGCGAGAGGCATTAAGTAGTGTATGTGTATTTCTACTGAGTTATTGTGTCTGGTTTTAATTGTATTCACAGACTGTATTGTGTTAATGTTATTTATTCATACTGACTAGCTGAATTCCATTTACTGAGTTTGCACTTGTTGACATCACATGTTATTCACATAGTTAAAATTCTCTCTCATGTAAAATATAATTCTAAGCTCGAGAATTACATTACATTTAAGACTTACATAAGTCCACTTATTATTATTAACAAAGTCGTTTGAAAATTTCCAATTCGATGCGTGTAATTTATTCATACATAGAACACTCTGAGATTCTCTCACGTTTAATTGCATTCCGACAACAGATAGTTTCACATGTAAATCACACGTTCCAAAGTCGCCTATCGACGAGCTATAGTCACCCAAAAAAACACAACACTTACACTTAGGCCAGTCTTATCAAACTGTTTAAACACTCTGAAATTCTCTCGTGTGTCAAATATATTCATAAAAATCGACTCTCTACCACCAACATTCCTACAAACACCTCAGAATTATAAAAATTATAAAAAATTAGCCTTAGCACACTCTTGCACTCAATGCTACACCTATATAAGACATTGCAACCCACCACTCTGGTCAGTCACCTCCAGGATACCACACCGAAACATCGGACAGTGCTCCCGATACCCCCACCCAAAAAGAAAGAATGAGAGGAAATCAAGAAAAATAATTTAATCCAATAAAAATTTAACCCTTTTTTGAATAACCCTTTTTGGTTAACTCTTTCGATAAAATGAAACAATTTCATTAAATTTAACTCGTTTTTGATTAATCCATTAAATCAATTTAATTAACCCGCTGATATCAATTTAACCCTTTCAATCAATCAAAAGTGAAATGAAACTCCCCCGCCCCTACTACTGTCTTCCCAGTTGAGAAACGTCTCGACGAAGTTCATCTCTGGACGTGCGTACGAGCGGAACGATTTAGAAAGGATAAGGTCAACTATAGCTACAGCCATATACCTCACCGTAAGACAGTTTTGGCGAGTGTTTGTGGGCGGGCGGTGACTGGCGATCCGAATATCTAAGGAGGTATATAAGTTGGCAGCCAGCGCTGAGATAGACGCCTGTGTGGCCGAAGGGGAGACATCGGGGTGCTCCCAGGCGAGTGCTGTGGTGTCTGTGATACACTTGATGGTTGGAGCAGAGGTGGTAGGAGTTACAAAGAGACTAGACAACTGTTTCACTACGCTTTGTCTATAGAGTACTAGACTGTATAAATGTGGTACATAGGACTAAAATAATAGGTTATTATTTTATATTTACTTAATCTAGTATCAAGAAATGGTTTATTATTCGTGGCGAGGACTGTGTTACGATGGGATGGGGAGAGCTTCGTTCAACGGCCTGTCTGAACGCATCATCTCGCATAGAAGTGCCAGCTGGCAGCAAATTCCACTGGGAAGTTGTTGCCTAAGCCTGTTGGTTGAAACAGTAAGTATCGGGCACGATTGCGCGAGATCCAGAGACAGTATAGGCCAAAGTAACACCTTAAACGTGACCCTTTCTCTACATGACGTTGGCAGAGCAAGAATAACTAAGGAGCCGCCGAGAAGACATGTTCCAACCACTGCAATCGCTTGTCAAAATCAACCTTCAGCTTCGAACTGGTGAGGTAGCTATAATATACACTATAGGCTCCTCCCACATAAGCAAATATTATTGATTGCGACAGTGAATGATACATACAGTTCTCTTTATTCGACATTCCCTTGAATTTCTTAAATGCTCGTATATACTAGCTCACCCATAACATTGGAGTATAGTTAATAATATTGAAAAAAAAGTTATTAAGCCATATTTGTAATATAAGAGGTGATCGCACACTATGAGAGAGACATCTGTATATATGTCTGTAACATTGCAAAAAATCTTTTTTTTGAAATATAACAGCTTTTTATTTAATCAAGACCTCCATCAAATGACGAATCTAGTCACGCTTAACCAGCTAGTTGTAACATATATACATTGTCACTTGCTACACTCGTGGATAGTGATGGTTAAACGCAGATAAAATTTTTGACGCGAACACGTCTTTATAATCAGACCGTCATATGGGGTACTGTAAGCGCCACGAGTCCCTTTCGACTCGGCTCGTCTCTCTTCTAGATGCTTGCGCTGCCAACGGCACGGCCCAGCCTGCGGCGGCTGTTAGTGACAGCCCGGGTGTATACAGATTGTTACAAAAATATTGGCAGCGCGCATCGTGAAATGCGCAACTGATTGTACGGGGACTAAGGTTTTTGGCACGGCATCAGGCTGCGGTAAGCTAACTCACCTTTCGTCGGCAGCACTCCACTCACCGTACATTCCGTCGACAGCACTTGTGGCCTAACGCCTGGTTCACATGTACGCCGATGACGCCGAACAGAGCGGAAAACTATAACAGCCAATCAGAAACCGTCCTCGGTTTCCGCGAGAGACGCGCTGAAACGGAAGACGGCATCTGATTGTCTGTTTCAGTTTTTCCGCTCTGTCTGTTCGGCGTGATTGGCGTACATGTGAACCAGGCTTAACAGTATCATCACTGAAAGGACGATATAGCGTTTGCAGGGTCGTACTTCCGACACCATAACTTCGAGACAATTGAAATTAATGTGGCCTCGCTCGATCGGGTATACGACCACGATGCGAGCACGAACATAAGTCGGCGCCGCCCATGCGCGAGTCGCGGCCGGGGGCCCGCGGCGACTGACAGCAGTATTGAGCGCGAGCGACAATTTTCTGGCAGAGCATACATCGCGATTCCGATATGCTAGCGCTGATTATGCTGCCAAGCGAAATATCTCGTACAGAGCTGTCGATTTGAACCATGAAGGTCAAATATCAATTTCGTTATAGGCTGTTCATGGTAAAATGAGCACTTTTGAAAGCGTTGCTTAGTATCTACTTGTATCCATGTTGTGTATTCTTCCGCCATACGTAAAATCAACATTGCCATGAGTCTCACCACTTTATTCAATCCCCGACCGGGTCACTCCCGGATTTTCGCAAGTGGGAATCGCGCCGGACAATGACGCTGGTCGGCGGGTTTTTCTCCGGGATCTCCCGTATCCCCCGCCCTTACATTCCGGCGCTGCTCCACTCTCACCTCATTTCAACCTCACCGGCTCTCAAGACCTCGTTGTTAAGAGCCGCCCAAAACTCTTAACTCAACAACTGTTAGGGGCCTCTGGCTGTAATGGTGTCCTCGGTCTGGGATTTTCAACTTCCGAACCGTGACCTGTCCGGTCTTGATGAATCATAAAAAAAGAACAAGTCACAAAAAATATTTTCAAAGTGTCAAAACCTCTATGTTGAATAAAATAACCTTATTTACTCTCCAATATTCGCTAGTTCGAGCACATCATCTAAATCAACCAAATGACAGCCTTAGAGCAGTTTCGTCGTGCAGTGCCAGGAAAACAAGGTCGGTTATAGCCTGCATAGTATGCATGTAGTACAAGTATAGTTGCATGTAGTACAAGTTATCAACTATTTCGGCCATTCGAGGGGGAAAGAAGACTTCATTTTCTCCCCTTCATAGGCAGAGCCGAATCCCATTATAACTCCATCTGATCTAAGAAGTGAATGCGCCACAGCATGAAAAAGCATTTGTATAAATTAATATTCTACATGGTGTAGCTTACAACCAAATATTTTCAAACTGACATACCGGGCGATGACTTATCCGCCCTATTAATTCGTATACTATGTACATGCCATGTAAACCACAACCTAACATGAAAATATCTTATTATGCCACAGGACCTACACGATTAGCAATTAGTTCTTTGAGATTTTTTTCGGGTAGGATGAATACCATGTGTACAGCAAATAAATATTTTATAAAAATCTACTTCAAAATAAGTCTTGACATGGGATGGACGTCAGTTCAGAATACTGTCTGACACTTGCACCGCTCATGCCCGAAAAGGAGACGAGTAAAATGGTGTATACGAACGTAAACGTGCTGTTAGTGGACGAGCATGACAGGACTAAGAAACACATAAATATTATCAGGTTGCGTATGATCATGAATTAACAGGGCCGTCTGATTCACCCAGTTAAGCGCTACCAAATAAATACGTTAAGTCAATATAGGACAGTTTTTTTTTTCGCATGTGAGGTGACGTGATAATGGCTTTACGTGGATGTTGAAATGTGTATATTGGAATAAGTAATTTTAATTTAAAATTTTGGCCTGGTTATAGCGTCGCCAAATGTACTGTGTCGTCACACCACACCGCTGCGACCGCCACTGTAGCATGTCTCACGGCACTTTATTGCTATTGGTATGCAGCTGTCCTGTACTCTCTCTCTCTTACAGTATTTGCTGCTGACCTCAATTTAATAAGAGGGTTGAAGTCTCGACGACAAAAACGAGCTAGAAAACGGCCCGAAAGAGAACGTGAGGGCAAAATCCAACAGAGGCACCAAATTAAAAAGTGAATGTGTGTGTGTGTGGCGTTGACCTGCCGATACTGAGGGAAAGGTGTTCTTTGTCGTTTGTGGGCGGGGCGAAGCTTGCAGATATTGATCTTGAGACGTAACGAGGCGGGAAGCAGTGTTACCGAGTCCCCCTCGCTTTGATCCTTCGCCCCCCCCCCCCCCCGCCACCGGCTGCTACACCACAACACTCAACAAGCTGCCGTTAAAAGTCTTCTGTCACGCCACAATGCACAAGTAGGAGACTAAGAGCAACAGAACAGCAGTGTGCACATGGCGTAATCATTCCATTTAACTGGAGCCAAGGTGGCTGAGCGATTAGCAAGCTCGCCTCCCACCAAGGCGAACTGGGCTCAATCCCCCGGCAGGGTCACAGGATTTTCGCAAGTGGGAATCGTGCCGGACGATGCCGTTGGTCGGGCGGGCTTTCTCGGGGATCTTCCGTCCACCCCCCCCCCCTCCCTTCATTCCGACGCAGTTCCATATTCACTTTAATCACCCTCATCGGATCTCAAGACCTCGCTGTTAAGAGTCGCCCAAATCTCTTCACTTTTTATGCGAAGTTAAGATATGGAACTACTTTCTCTCCATTGTTACCAATTTTGCTGGGGTCATGCTACTTAGTGCTCCCGATAAAATAAATGCACATGGGAACAGTGACTTTTATCTAAGGTTGATTTTTCAAGTGCTCACTTTATTGTGAGCAGCCTTTGTACGTGCTAGACTGTGACTAGGATCTCGAATTTGTTGAATTTTCTCCATAGCTGAATATAATCTAGGGAAAAACAGCAAAAGGTAAAATTATTTGCACATAAAAAAAGTTTAGCATCACCTGAAGACGGGAGCAGATATCAGGCAGTTCCTGAAACGCCGAACCGTTTGCGAATTGTGTTGTTTTTATTGTAATGATTCACATCTGTCGTGTCGTGTTCCCGTCTTCTTTGTGTCGTGTTTGTTTTCCACTGGACAATTTTTCATTTTTCTTGATCCTCGCATAGATTGTACCGTCTGTGAAATATTTTTTTTAAATGCTGATTCACGCTTGTCGAGGGGTTCTCGAGTCTTCTTTGTTTGTGTCCTGTTTGTTTTCGACTAATTCATTTTTCCTGACCCTAACTTCGTTGCTTCTTGATTTATTATTTTTGGTGTTGCCATTATTTCTGTTTATTTTTTATTTTTTAGGTTATTGTATATTTAACTTGATACATTCGCGACTGGCTTATTTTGATTCAGTTAGGCTAATAGTTGTGTTTTCTGTCTGTTGTGGTTTTTGTCGTATTTTTATTTTGCTGGGAATTTTGTCTACTTTTTTTTTTAAGTATTGCATTTTCATATCTACATATTTATTTTACACAATTATGCTTGGTTGAAATTTGTTGGCAAAAATATTGAAATTTTTGTTACTAGACTTTTGTTATGTATTTTTAGCTAAACTATTTATGTGATCGTTTTTCCCATAATCAGCTTCAGCAATGGATAAAGTCCAACAAATGTTCGATTTTAATTCAAACTTTCTTTAATGTTCGACAACTATACGTACTTCATATTTAGAGCTGTGAGAACGTGAGAAAACCCCGGTTATGTACTTATTCAATTCTGACTGGCATTCACTTCATTTGTAGCCTACTTTCCGAATGGAAGATAGGTTTACGAGATCAGTTACCCGTATGTGTCTATGTGTGCGTGGCTTGGTATGTCTGTGTGTGTGCCCCATAAAATATTTTGAACCTGTGAACAGATTTTCACCAAACTCGGTACAATTTCCACCCTGTAATAAGTACATCTGACTTTTATAGTTTTCAATCACGCCAGGTGCTTATTTTCAAAATGGCGACCATGTTACAATTTAGGGCGTTATGTCATATTTCTGGAACCATTAAAGCGATGTAAACAAAATTTTCTGTGTTGATAGTGCATCACGTAAGCACTGGATTTAGACATGGATATAATTATTAGAAACCCATTTTAAAAGTTAGCACTGCGTGAAAAAATAAGCTCAGAAACTACTTAATTGATTCTCTCCGAATTTGGCTTGTAAGTGATAGTAAGGTAGAACATGTAAAAATATGCGATTTATGGATATTGCAATTATCTTCGAAATGGCAGCCATATCAATGTTTTAGGTTTATTTCTTATATCTACCATAACATTTGACTTTCTTCGACCAAACTTAGCATGCTGAAAGTATCTATTACAAGCATAAAATATGCCAATACTAAGCCTATTTGGTCCACCGTTTTGTAAAATAACACTACATGAAAAAAATAAATGCCTCGTAAAACAATCAACCTATTCGTACCAAATTTGGCAAAACAAAATTAGCACTGTGGTCGACCCTATAAACTAATACGTTTTAAGTGGGCCAAACACTTATTTCCAAAAAGGCGATCATTAAAAATTTTAGCTTAGTATGCTAATCTACGAAACCATATAACAAATTTTTACTTAACTTGGCTTGCTAAGAGTAGCTATTACAAAAATCAAGTACGCCAAAACGCAGTCTCTTTTGTCTGTCATTTTTTAGGATAGCGCTTCCTGAAAATAAAGTTTCTGTCATATCTTGGGGAACAATAAACTTATTTCTACCACATTTGGTCAACGAGTTGTACTACGATAGGCCACATAAACTGATATGTTTTAAGAGGGTCAGATATATTTCAGTTTTTTTTAATGGCGACAATATAAAAATCTTTGCATAACACGATATATATATATATATATATAACCGTTTAAACAATTTTCACTTAACTTTGTGTTTTGGAAGTATATATTACAACCATAAAATGTGCCGGCCCAGAGCCTGTTTTATACGCCATTTTGTAAGACAGCGTCACATGAATACCTAAATACAGTTTTTCGTCGTACCTAAGGAAACAACCAACCTATTCCTACCAATTTACTGATTTTCACCAAACTCAGGCGACAAGTTATACTCTTGAAGCCCATATAAATTTATATGACTTAAGGTTGTGGTCACATACTTTCAAAATAATAGCCATATAAATGTTTTAGCTATGTCCCAAAAAATTTCAACCAACTTATATGTTGACAGGATCTAGGCTATGAAAAACATCGAATGTGCTAAGACATTTTCGTCCGCCATTTACGAAGCTAGCATGACAAAACTGAGCTTTAATGTCATATCTCGGGGACCAATGAACGATTCTCACTAAATTTTTGATGCAAGTAGTGCTACGGTAGGGCATGTAAACTTACATGCTTTAGTTAGGGCAATCTTTTTTTTAACGACGTTAACATAAATAATTTAGAATCGTATGTTATAACTATTAAACAATTTAGCAAAATACAACCAAACGATGTAAGCTGATATTGACATTATTCATTAGAAGCACTAAGTATGACTTCTGAGAACCGTATGTGTGAATTTTTAACTGTCTCACTAATGTTGCATATGTTCCTGGTTCCGTTTCTAATTATGTATCGCTGTCAACGACACGTCAAGAACTACCTATCATCTAAGGCTTATTAGTTATATCGGTAACGTCTTATTGGATAGGAAAAAAAGTTATTCTGAGTTCCGAAATTTGCTTGCCTATAATCAGGCAAGATATTGCCTACAAAATGAATGTGTCTTCATATTCCAGAGAAGTAGGTATTTAATAAACTTAAAATGTGACTTTTACACACACGTGCACACACACACACGCCTAGCATATGTCCCCTTAGAAGTCTGATATGTTTGTACATGTACATATAGGTTGTCCAGGGTAAAGCGAGCGCTTTTTAAGGCCATGCTTTAGAGTTCCATTCAGCATATTTCTTGTTTTTTCGCAAATTTTTATTATAAAGATTGCCATATGACTAATATACACTGTGTACATATTATTTAACAGCTGGGAGGGTCTTAAAAAGTGCTCATTTTACAGTGAATATCCTTTAGTAAATTTTTCATTGAACTGATCAAACTGTGTTACATGTACACTAATAGATTAAATAAGTATGAACAAGAGAAATACATATTCATATACAATTAATACAATTACACATAAAATGTCTGTGCCGCAGGCAGAAATGTATTTGGTTGGGAGGGAGAGAGGGAGTTCCTTAAGCGCCTATAAAAAAATTGAGGTAAATAACAATAGTAGACTACTGAATTTTTTATTTTACTTATTTTTACAATGAAATTATGCCGTATTTGTCATCTAATTTCTTATTTCACTGATAACTAGTTATATAATTAGTATTCAATGTCGCCTTTACATTTCGAGGAGTGGGGTTGAACCCGGCACACCCCTTACCCTTGTCTACGCCGCTGTTTCATTAATCTGAACATCTCTTCTTGAAACAAAAGCCCTCGTGAGCTTCTGCTGCTGCTACTGAGAATGGCGCCTACTTCCTGGTGGGAGTGGGATTCGCATCTCGCTGATACTTCGCCGGTGTGTTTCTCTCTCTCTCTCTCTTTTTTTTTTTTTTTTTTTTTTTGGTGGCAGCGCTGGGGCAGGCGTCTCTCCGTCAAGCAGCCAGCGGCCTGCGAATTCCGCAGCTCCTCCTACTCATGCCCTCAGCCGAACCCGCTGCTCGTGAACCGAACAAAAGCTCCAGCAGTTCGTGACTGCCGTCGCGCTTTGCCCCTACTTTTTTTGTACTTCTTTTTTTTTTTTCAACGTCCCCTCTATCCCCTTGTGTTTGCCTGATAACCACGCGAGCGACCTAAGGTCGGTTCATATCGAAGTTTAACTTTGCGTTAACTCTGTCTCATATTTTTTTTGATAAGGCATGTTCACGGTAAACTGAGCACATTTGAAAGTCCTGCCATGTACCTGATCATTTTATTCCTGCGTCGGTCCAGTGAAGCTGTGAAATTACATATTAGGAAAGTAAATATTTTATAGCTTTTGCTAGATCTTACAATTATATACACCCAAAAAAAAACAAAATGCAAAATGATATATTTTTAAATAGTAACAAATGTTTACTTAACACTTTTAATTAAACGTTCGAACACGGAAGTGCTTTTCCTCAGTCGTAAGCAATTTTACTGGGCGTTTGCACGTCAGTGAACTCGTTAAAATACATGCAGGTAAAGGCCGTTCCGATTAAGTGGGCACTTTTGAAATGAACCTTAGAAAAAGTCACCGCCCCTGAATGCATATATTTTAATAGGCGCTTAGAGTGACACTTGCCGAGTAAAGTTGGTAACAATGGATGGAAAATAATTCCATATCTTAACCTCGAATAAAATGTGTTATATAACAATTTGTGATAACTTAAATTATTTTGTTCGCTTTCTGTTTTTTTAATGCCTCGAAGTGTGAAAATGGGCAGAGTTGTATAATATTTACTTTACTAAAAATGTCACGGTTTAACTTGACCGACGCATGAATAAAGTGAAGAGGCCAATTGCAATGTTAATATTACATAATCCGGAAGAATACATAACGTGCATGCAAGTAGATCTTGAGCAGGGCTTTCAAAAGTGCTTAGTTTACCGTGAACAGCCTATAAATGTGATTTCACATTGGACTTAAGTGAAAGCAGAGTGGCGTTTAAAGGAGCACTCTACTCACTTAGCAGAGTTCATTAAAATGTAGTACAAACACTACCGAAATTGTGACAAATGTATTTGAGTTGCATACGAAAGAAGAAAGCATATGCTTTCTTATAACGAAAAATATTTTGCTGGAATTCACATAATTAAAGATTTTTAAAAGTCAAACAATAAGATTTTATTTCAAATCAGAATTTAAGCGTACTTAAACTTTGGTTTTATTCAAAAAGCACATCTTCAAAAAAATCATCAAGCAAGACTATTGTAATAATAATTCTCAACTTTATGTGCTACAAAATGATTAATTATGTGTACGAATATTTCTACTATTTGATTTTAAGCACATCCATTTTAGTTTAAAAACACGGTAACATTCGTGGTTGAAACTGATTAATAATTATTAAACATAATTGTCAATATCTTCTCACGAAACTATTAAACGAGAGTCCAGTGTGCTGATCTACGGAAAAGTACATCTCGGTACGATGTGATAATAATTTAGTGTGAAATATTTTAATTATTAATCTGTTACATTTTTTTAAAAAGTGATGTATGTAAATAATAATATTAAAAAAAAGTTAAAAATGTATATGTTTTCTGAAGGTGGAGGGTGAGGGGTTAGGGAGAACTCCGGCACTGCTTAATTTAGCATTACGTCACTCCTACTGGAACCCTTTCCATTGCTTCCAAAGTGTCTGGTATTGTTAGGAATTTGTAATTACTTCTCACACCAAAAATTTATTACTCTGCAACACCTGAGACGAAACATTAATGTGTAAATTAAGGGGGTTAAAGAACCATAGCTACACGCAACACGACGAGGACTTTGCACGCCAGTTCAGCGCCGTGTAATTAGTGCTGACAGCACACTTGATGAGCAAAACAGTGTAGTCCTTATTGCTCCCACGCTTCTCTGCCTCGGACGTGGAACACAACTACAGGTAGACGGACCACTTAGTAATGCATTATCAAAACAACCACTTCTTTTTAGCTTGCAAATGAATAAATCTGACTGTTACGCTAGTGTCGATACTGACACTCAAGATCAGTTATAGGCTGTTCACGGTAAAGTGAGCACTTTTTAAGGCCCTGCTAAATTTTTCCTTTCAGATAATTTCTATCTTTCCGCCACTTTTTAATATAATCCTTGCTATGTGTCTAATAAACACAGCGTGTGTACGTTCCATCACTCCTAAAAGTTAACGTGTGAGGTGCAATAGAATTTATTTATTAATGGTTAATGTTGGGTGGGCCTTAAAAAGTGCTCACTTTACCGTGAATAGCCTATATCGTCCCTCATCCCAGACAAAACACAACCTTTCTGGAATGAGATGCGTGAAAGGTGCTGCAATGTATTAGAATACACGTTATAAAATACTCTTGAACTTTATTAGCAGATGCCTTCTTTACAGGAGGAAAAAAAAAACACATTTTCAGATGATTTAGCAGTTATTTAAAACCATTCTTTTTTGAGTCGTTAAACACAATGCAAAAAAAAAATCTTTCAAATAGCTGTATTTGTAAATATAGTACCTGAATAAATTCAAAACTTGTGAAGGCTAATACACAGAACTTAACTGTAGACTTTACACCAGTAAAATTACGAAAAATATTTGTGGAATACTTGAAACAACAATGATTTCCACAGTTTTTACAATTGATAAAACTTTCTTTTTTGTCACAATGCACGAAACTAGAAATCTACAAGAAACAAATGACGTACAAAATTTAGAACATCATGAAATTTTCGAATTGGATTGTAACTTGAATATTAAACTGCCCCTCAGTTCGTGGAGAAGGGGGAGGGGGTACAGTGTAATATATCTTTAGGAACTTCACACATTTACTGAAGACACGGATTTTGAATTTATGCATTTTACAGTCGGCGATTGTCACGAAACATACCATATACGCCATTCACGGTAAAGTGAGTACTTTTGAAAACCTTCTTGTTTGGAATAATAGTCAATAAGTATATTTTATTTTAGCCTTAGACGTTCATTGATGAGTGCAATGGAGTCTAAACACGGCGTGTATTACTTACATGGCGATATTAATATTTTAAAAAAATGTCTGAAATTAAAAAATAACTAGGGCCTCAAAAATGCTCACTTATCGTGAACGGCCTATAGTAGGAATAATTAGGGATTGCAATGTAGTTGGCTGGTGCGCTACGGTTGGTTCTTTCTTCCTGTGACGTCACAATCTCCTAGTAGTTGTGGTAGTTGGCTGGTAGGTCAAGTACGGTGAACTAGATCTTCTGATGGATGTCAGGCGCAACCACAATCACGTGATCGCCATCAGCAACCAATCAGAATGAGTTCTGATGTCACTGAACAATCGCAGAATAAATATATGGTACAGTATTACCTCGAATAATAAGAATATTTTGCCAGTTTATGTTCGTTGGTGCTAATCTATCTTTCGTTGATAACTGTAAAGGTAAATCGAAAAAGTCTACGATTTATTGGATCGTTTTAATACATAGCAAAACGGCTTTTGAAAGAGACGTAAAGTTACAAGTAGGCTCCTGGCGACTATGTAAAAGTATAGGCTGTTCACGGTAAAATGAGCACTTTTGATAAGCATCCTTAAGATCATACGTCTTTCAAGTGAAACTGTGAAATTATTTGAAAAGTATATATTTGACAAATTTGTTCATTTTTATACTTCGGTGCATTAAAATAAACAGAAAGGGAAATAAAATAATTTAAGTTATCACAAATGAAGACGTGGATTCCAAAACAGCCTAAGTCATATTTGGCCGGTTTTGCGTGTATAAGTGTATTGAGTAAAATACAACTGTCCGCATTGTCTACTCTAACATCTATTCCAAAATATCCTTTGTCCTAGCTGTTATACTATAGTGAAAACAGTGATTCTTTCCATCACTTCCTAAGTCAGCTGTATTTTTTTTTCAAACAAGCCTTAGTCAGTTAAACCCTCATCTGCGCATGCGCTGCTGCACCTTCAGCAGCTGTTAAACAGCACTACCAATGTTTTTAACTCAGTTGAGGTTATGTCTGTTTACCAGTGTTTGATTGTGGTGTTATCTCGCTTCTTAATAGTAAACGTATAAGTGCTCAAATGAATTTAAGTGAACTAAATGACTGGCCATGTTCTGTAAGAGATAAAAGTAATGCACGAAGTAGAAAATGCGCGAGAAACGAAATGAGTGGGCTAAAAACCGTAAAAAGCTTGCCAGAAACAGCAGTGAAGCCCACGGTGCTCCTTCAGTTGCATGCAAGCATAAAGAAGAAGATTGTAATCCTTGAAGGGCTGCTTGGTTTTCTCCGTCAGATATAGGTGCATTTTATGACAAAATCTATAAATATAAAACAGCTGCTGACCACAACAGCTTTGTTTTCCAGTATGTTCTCACACAAGTGCCTAAATAGCACAGGTCTAGGAAGAAAACCAATCCTAGAAGCCGTACGGTTACTAAATATTTCATACGGCAGACAAACGGTCGTATTCTAAATGTCTGTAACCAAACCTTTTTGTCTGTGAGAAGATTTTCTCGTAAAAGAGTAAATAAACTAAGCAAACGTATGAAGGTATCTGGGGAATGTCCACCTGAAAGGCGTGGTGGGGCTCGTTTAAAACCCAGACATACTGAGATTAAAGACTCAATGATAGAGTATATCAAATCTTTAAGATGCTATGAAAGCCACTATGGCAGAGGAAAAAGTGTTCGTGGTTACCTAAATTCTGAACTTTCTATCAGAAGGTTTTGGCGAATGTGGAAAAAGAACCAAAAAACAGAAAACAAAACTAGTTGCTTCAAATTCGACATTTTAAAAGATGTTTCAAAACAAGTTTAATCTCAGTTTTGGAAGCCCAAAGACGGATGTATGCTCCTTTTGTTATCAGACTAAGAACAAAATCAAGACTTCAAGTGACCTAGCTGAGAAGGCTCGAGTGATGATTCACTACACGCTTCATAAGCTTAGAGCTAAAAGGTTTTACGAAATCATGAAGACAGAAGAAACTAATGTAATCAGGATTTCATTTGACATATAACAAAACCAACCCCTGTCATCCAAATTAAGGGCAAGTGAAGTATTTTACCCCAGACAGATCTGGCTGTACAATTTGACGTTTGTTTCGATGGAAAAGAACCAAAACACTTCCAACACATATGTGTACACTTGAGACTGAAGACCAACGTGGTCGAGGCTCTAATGAGGCTTTGAGTCATTTTTTGGAAAATGTAGAGAAACGGTTTGAAAATGTGCCAGAAAAAATCTTTAACTCTAAGGTTATTTACTGATGCTTGCAGTGGGCAAAATAAAGATACCAATATGATGATGTTTTTACTTAACTACATTCACAAATCTAGAACCTTTAAATACGTGGAATATTACTTTCCAATCAGGGGCCATAGCTATATGCCCCCTGACGGAATATTTGGGCGATTTGAACAGGAGTTACGAAAAAATGATACAATATTAGAGCCTAATGAATATCACAAGGTGTTTGCGACTGATGCTACAGTCAATGTGTTGGGCACTGATTGGGTGATTTCCATCTTTATGGATGCCTCAAAGAAGGCCCTAGTAAAAAAAAACTTTCCTTTAAAATGTGTGAGTAACGTGTTCTCATCTATTCAAAAGAGCATCAAACCAATATTGGTATTAAAAATACATATAATGGTCTGCCAACAACTGTCAAGGTGACTAAATCAACTGAACTATTGCACGAAGCGTACAAAAAGTTCCTGCTTTGCCAGAAGAAAACCATGTTAGTCAAAAGAAACGACAAGATGTGGACAAACTTCTGAAGTTCGTTACGCTCAGTGAACATCCAAGAATGTTTTACCAAAATGCTCTGTCAGACAACGTAGAAGGATATCAAGACAACAATATTGTTGTATATGACGAAGAAGAGCCATTTGTTTGAACTGTTTAACCTTTGTATCATTGCCATTTCAAAAGACTTAATGGTGTTAGTTTTGTACGTTTATCTTTGTGTGTACTATTCATAGTGTGGGTCTTAATACATGTTAACACAGAGCCAATATTAAACTTGTTCATAAACATAAACCAAATGTCTGCCTAATCCGGCCCTTATTGCGTGCGAGAGAAAACAAAGGCAAGGCCTAATACGCTTCCATGTGTTATTTCCCAAAAAGCACAAAGTCTGTGACGTAGGCTCTTTTGGACGATATTTCAGTTCTAATATCATAATTAAAAGTATTCTATTGACCTTATAACAATAACTTACTGAAAACATGTTAATACTGTTATATCTTATGTTTGTATGTCTGTCGTGCGTGACATTATCAAACTTAACATACAAACTAAAAAAAATCGTTTCCTGAAAAAGTAGCTTTTTTTGACCTAGGCACTTTTGGAATCCACCTCTTCAAATGTTTACCTAACACTTTTTATTCGACGTTAAGATATGGAAGTACTTTCCCTCCAACGTTGCCAACTTTACTGGACGCATGTCACTCAGTGCGCCCGTCAAAATATATGCAAGTAGGAGCAGTGACTTTTCCTAAAGTTTATTTATAAAGTGCTTACTTTATCGTGAACAACCTTTAAATAATGTTGCAACAGTATGTCCAGACTCAAAAAGAAAACTATTATCCATTATGATTGAAATTAAAACTAAATAAAATCAAAGTAACATCTAGACTAAAATAATATTTTTGTAATAACTATAAAAATTAATTTTTACTGTTGTATTTAACTGTCGTTCCATAAAAAAATATATGTATATATAACACAACAAACAATCTTATACGAATTATATCAGTGCTATTCCGAGATAATAAAAAAACACCTCGAAACACAGAAGAAACAATTCACAAGAAAATGCTCGTAGTTTTTCTACACAATACAAGCCGATAAAAAAGTGGAAACATATCAGCGAATTTACTACCACCGGCGACGACTTTCAGCTTTTGTTCGCCGTCAACATCAACAGCCACTGTGAACTGGCATGTCCGGTAAATGGCCACCCACTTTTCATTACTGAATAATTAGTGGCCGATCAGAACCCACCAGTCATTTGCACTTCCGCCAGAATAGATTATTCTGCACGTGAACTGCAAGTAAATCTGCTTGAAGCATGAATCACAGTTTGTAGGGCACCGCTAGGTTGGCAACAACATTTTGCGCGCACCTTGAACATTTGTCCGGGAGATGGCGGGCGAGTCGCAGATGATTTTCCTTCGCGCGTTTTTTTTTTTTTACCAGCGACAGAGCTGCCATCTCAACGCAGGATAACGAACCACGCCTGACCCAATCGCGGTACATACAGAGTAAGAAGTTGCTGTAGTGTGTGTTGATTACGGCACTCGAACTGCTGCTGTATGTGAAGATTACGTATTATTTTCAGAGCGTGATGTCTATTTGCCTTGAAGTTCTTTACTTATTTAAAAACTGCCGCAATTGACACGCACTTGCATGGCTGGAGGACCACTTTAGTTAATGTGAAAACTCAGAACATTGTGAGAGTGTGGGACATGTATTAGCACTATAAATAACAATCGTATTTTACCATTTTATGAAAGCCAACACGAAAAGACTAGGAAAGGGCAAGTTTTCATAAACATAGTGAACAAATATTTTACGACAGTATTGTGTTACTGATGAGCTCTTGTGCGCGCAGCTTTGACGAGGTGCAACCCCCCCCCCCCCCCCCCTGACACAGCCTCTTAACACTTACACAGTAAATAATATAGGCATTCAATATGGCAATTTCGCCAAATAATTTGTCATCTAACGAGTACTAAAGTCATAAACAAGTGTAATCAACCTTTCAACAAGCTTACTTTGTGCAATGCTCGTGCCCATTTAAAATTGCGTAAAATTACTTATGTATTGCTCAATAAAAATCTACGGCAATAATTATGGGGACAATATATTAATCTGTGCTGCATATAGGGAAACAATTTACAGAACAAGAGTAATGTAATTAACGCGTATGTTATTAAGATACAGCGTAATCTATAAATGTGATTGACATTTTATTATTTGGTTAATTTAGTAAATCCGATGTTTGCGTTGTCAGATGTATACTCGAAGACATTCCTTCGCCATTTTACTCAGTAGAGCAAAGATGTAAATCATGTTTGTAAATATATATATATATATATATATATATATATATATATATTACAGACAATCGTAAACGAGTCTTGTCTCCACACGAAGCACTTACCTCAAACATCGTTCGTTCATGGTCGGATTGACCGGTATAGAGTGACATACGAATTGCAGTGACGTTCATGGCCAAAGATATCCGAACAACTTTCGTAAAGGCTGTTCACGATAAAGTGAGAACTTTCGAAATCATCCTTAGCGAAAAGTCACTGCCCCTACCTGCATATATTTTAACGGACGCACTGAGTGTCATGCGTCCAGTAAAGTTGGTAACGATGGGGAGAGAGAGAGAGAGAGAGAGAGAGAGAGAGAGAGAGAGAGAGAGAGAGAGAGAGAGAGAGAGAGAGAGAGAGAGAGAGAGTAGTTCCACATCTTAACGTCAAATAAAAGTTGTTATAGGCTATTCACGGTAAAATGAGCACTTTGCAAAACCCTGCTAAATTTTTCCTTTGAACCGATTTTTATCTTTCTGCCACTTTTTAATACAAACATTATTATGTGACTATTAAACACAGTGTATACATTTCACCAATCTCAAAAGTTAACGTCCGAGGCTGCAATAAAACACATTTATTAGTTATTAATGCCTTTTGGAAAGGACTTAAAAAGTGCTAACTTTACCATGAACAGCATATAGGTAACCATTTGTGGTAAATTAAATTATTTATTTCGTTTACTTTTTTTAATGCATAGTAGTGCAAAAATGAGCAGGTTTCTAGTAATTTCACAATTTCACTTGACCGACGCATGAATAAAGTTCTGAGGCCCATGGCAATGATAATTTCACATACGGTGGAAGGATACATAACGTGTATGCAAGTAGATACTAAGCAGGGTTTTCAAAAGTGCTCAGTTTACCGTGAACATATTCCAAGGTTGATTACAAAAGTGCTCACTTTATCGTGAAAAGCCTTTACTTCGGACATGTCAAAGCATAACCAAACAACGCACGGTTTTGACCAATAACGTAAGCCAACTTTTCCTCTTCTCGTTACGACACTAGTACTGTTTGAACTCGTGATTCAAGTTCACGATGACGAAACAAGCTGCTTGAGGCGGCCTTCGGCGAACCGACTCTGCTATTCGCGGCCAATTAGGGTCAACTACAATGCTATAACAGCCAATACACGACACGCACAACTAGTTTTCGCTCTTCAAGTGAACACTGTATTTGTGAACTCAGCCTTGCAACCATTCCTCCCCGTGTTCTTTGTACACCATGGAATTTATTCTTCCCTAGAACTTAACTTCTTTAATTAAAACTTAAAATTAAATACATAATTCATTCTCCTTGAAATTTCAAATATAGTTGTTTATTGCGCACTATTTAATAATTGCAGAACGGTAAATGTTAATTTACTAATATGCATAGCTGTTTCCATAATTGCCACGACTACATAAAAAAAAAAAAAAAAAATCCTTGTAAGAAGTGTGAATAGCTTATCAGAGAAATTGAAAAATTTGCGAATTAATTTGCGGAAAAGGTATACCGGAAAAGGTATACTTACAAACACTGGAAAATCGCGGATTTTTTTTTTTTTTTTTTTTTGTTTTGAGCCAACATATCTCATAAATCACTGTAACGTCTTGAATGTTTTATGATTGTATGACGCGTTTTCCAGTCAGTTTAACTGAATTTGCTTCCATCCCTACCACGAACGTACAAGTTAATATAGACTATTCACGATAAAGTGAGCACTTTTGAAATCAACCTTAGCAGAAAGTCACTGCCCGTACCTGTATATATACTTTAACAGACGCCCTGAGTGACATGTGTCCAGTAAAGTTCGTAATGGTGGAAGGAAAAGTAGTTCTATATATTAACGTTGAACGAAAAATGTTAGGTAACCATTTTCGATAACTTAAATTATTTCTCTCGGTTTCTGTATTTTTTTAATGCATCGATGTGTGAAAATGAGCAGATTTGTACAATATTAACTTTTCTAATAAATTTATAGTTTCACTTGACCGACGCATGAATAAAGTGATGAAGCCAATGACAATGTTAATTTTACATAAGGCGGAAGAACGCACAACGTTTACACAAGTAGGTCTTAAGCAGGGCTTTCAAAAGTGCTAATTTAACCGTGAACAGCCTATACTTATAGATAGGGTGGGTTAGGGGGAAAAAAATCCTGAGTTTCGAATGTGCATGGGAATCGTGCCGGACGATGCCGCTGGTCGGCGGGTTTTCTCGGGTATCTGAAGTGGTCTTGAGAGCCGGCGAGGATGGAGTGAGGTGAGTACGGAGCGGCGCCGGAATGCAACGGCGGGAGGAACTGTCTATGGATTAAAGTACTCGTGAAGATGAATTGCTTTCCAGGAAGCCCGCCGCACTGAGTGAGCTGCAGTTTTGGTATCCTGAACAACAACTTGGTCTTCGTATACGAACTTTGTCCGTGGGGTAGAGAGCTAGCGAACGCCAGTAATTAAAGATTTCAATTCGTATGGGGCTGCATGTTCACTCATTCCTGTTAAAAGAATGCATTTATCTGTTAAGATAATGTACGGGATGAGTTCTTTAAAAGAGGACTGTATTTCCTCATTCCCTCACTTCGTTATACACGTGTCCCGCGGGGCCTCTTTTAAAGGACTCTCCCTGTATTTATGGAACTGGGAACACTACATATGCGACTATATTGTAATTTTTCATACAGTTTCGTATTGCAAAATAACACGTAATTCGTATACAGCAGTACTAGTTACGTTGCAGTAACTAGATAGCGCTATCCTTACTACTATATAAATGCGAAAGTGTGTTTGTTTGTGTCCTTTCACGTCAAAACGGAGATACGGAACGATGTGATTTTTTGCACAGATATAGTTGAAGGGTCGGAGAGTGACATCGGCTATTTTTTATTCCAGGAAAATACCCCATTCCTTCAGGAAAATTCTTATCGTAAATACGTACTGGATTAAGCTTTTCTTAGGATTAATTACTGCATAAAAAAAGCATGGTTAAAAGCAAGTCTTCATTTCTCCTTTCTCCTTTGTCCATGGGCTGTAAAAAGCCGTAGTGGCCCAGTGGCTGTAGTTATTCCAAGTGGGTCCGCAGTGACCCAGTGGCTATAGTTATTCCAAGTGGGGCCACAGTGACCCAGTGGATAGAAATATATCAAGTGGGACCGCAGTAGATCAGTCAGTGGCTAGAGCACCCAATAAGAGGGCCGCAGAAGCTCAGTGGCTAGAGAACCCAATAAGGGTGCCACAGAAGCTTAGTGGCTAGAGAACCAAATAGTGGGGTCGCAGCTGGTCAGGGTATAGAGCACCAAATAGTGGGGCCACAGTAGCTCAGTGGGTAGAGAATCCAATAGTGGGGCCGCAGTAGCCCAGTGGCTAGAGAACCAAATAGCGGGGCCGCAGTAGCTCAGTGGCTAGAGAACTCAATAAAAGCGATTCACATTTATATAGTAGTATGGATTCCAAGTGAGGCCTTAGTGGCTCAGTGGATAGAACTTGCTGTCACAAAAATGCATTATTTATCATTATAAAACGCGCACGAAGCCGCGGGTAAAACTAGTATTTAATACATTTTATTAATTAATATTGATTTTTAGTTGTTGCCGTAAGCAAGTGTAAATTATGTAAATGTATACCCATCAGTTTATAAAACATAGAAAGGTTTACAGAATGTCTACAATTTAAAAACAAAGTGTTCAAATTTTGTCGATTTGTTCAAATAGTACAAAATGTAAGTTCGCTGGAGCGAGCTTATTAACAATCTAAGGCTAGTACACCTGATGTACTAAATTATTTTTAATGAGCTTTTAATAAAATTAGACAAAAAAAAGCACTTTAAAAAACTACACTGTTAATTATTTCCTTTCCTCATAAATCCATTGACAAAATCTCGTAATTATATTAGTGCGTGGCGCTGCTTTTCTAGGCGTGTCCGTGCATACGGCCCTAAAATCTGTAATGTTTACAAAATATGTTTATTAAATATAGTTAGTTGTAGTTGGTAGTATTATTTACTCAACAATTTCAATATCTCAAACCTAAACTCTGCCACTGCCATGTTGGATTTAAAAAAAAGCGTTATCGCCTAGTTCATAACAACATAGACCACTTTTCCGATTGGCCAGTTACCGCGAAAATTAAGTCAGACGGAAGAAACAACTGACAGCCGAAATTAATTCGAATGGTAAATTCGTCTACGAACGATAGACAGGGGAGCATACCATTTCTACTACACGTAAGTTCGTATACGAATATGACCACTCGAAAATTCCTCGTATACGAACGCTCCAATGGTTTTTCAAGCATAGGTCCCCAGTACTTTCTTCCGTGGCACCACACACTTCAATTTTACGGCGTCAATAATTTACAACACTTATTAAATTATAGCCTATACAGACTGACATACGGGTTTTGCATTATGGCTCCGTCTTCGTTTCTCCACACTAGTACACTAACATTTCCATTCTTTTTTTTTTCTCAATGCATAGTATGGTTTGCACAGTGTTCTGATAGTTTTTTTTTTTTTGCGTTGGCAGGCTTGCGCACGGAAGTCGTAACGGATCCTAAACGGGGCAACAGGAAGCCTGAAACGGCCGACCTGGAGGCAGGACTTCATCTGCCATCAGAAAACACGGACCAAAAACCGGATAAACACCATCACACAACGTGAGCCTAAGAGGAGGCCCTCTGTGATTGTGATGTTTATAAGACAGACCTCAACCGCCGTACTGAATCCATTGATTTCTTGCTGATTTAATTTTTACAGAGGAAAAACATTCAGAAATGCGGCAGAACCTTTAGCTATTTATTTTACTCTGTGACATATACGCAACAGCATAACTATCAACGTATAATTACGACATTACAGTTTCCTTTACATAAAATTAAAAATACCCATACGTTTTCTCCTTTACCCAAAAAAGTAAGTTATAATACGAAGACGAACATTTATGCGATGCAGCCATAAACGTCGGTAGTAGTATAAAAGTTAACTTGCAACGGCATCCGGCATCGGAGCCGAAACCGCCATATTGTTACGTCACCCGTCCACCATCTTGGATGTAATTGACCTTGACCTTGGCATTTGACCAGTGACCTTGACCCCGGTGACCTATGCTCCCAAAACACGAAAAAAAATTGCAAAACAATTCTTAAGAAACCATTCTAAAAAAATTATAACGAAAAGAGACAGAAACGAAAGAGAGGTAGAAAGGGATCGAATGAGAGAAAGATAATGAATGAGGTAGGCAATAGAGGAGATAAATGATGAACAGAATGAGGAGGCAAGAGAGAGAAATGAAAGAGATGGAGAAGGGGATGGAATGAGATAAAGATATTGAATGAGGAGGTAAGAGAGAGAAAAACAAAAGAGATGGAGAAAGGGATGGAATAAGAGAAAGATATTAAATGAGGGAGGCAAGAGAGAGAAACAGATGGAATGAGAGGGAGAAAGAGAAACTAAACAGAGGGAGAAAACAATGGAATGAGAGAATAAGATATTGAATGAGGAGGCAAGAGACAGAAATGAAAGACTGTCGAGCACCTTCGGGGTTGTTCGACAAACCCGAGCTGAAGGCTTCCGAACACCCTCTGAGTCGAGCCGAAGATTGCCGAGCTCGTCCGAGACGAGTCGAAGCCAACTAGCGGACCAACTGCACAAGCTGCTACGGCTTCCATTTAAAATACACAATGCCAGACTTCCCATAGTACCACTTCTGTGTGCTTTGTGATGGAAACACAAATACAGATTTTTGACGATCGTAAAGGACTGGCCGCTATATCATAGGAGGTACAGGCACGAGTTCTATCAGTTCATCACCAACTGTCGAGAATGAGTTACAGCATATCGAAATTTGGGCAGAGTAGCCTCAAGATACATCATCATAAAGACAATGATGGTGGTTGTCTGATACCAGGGGATGATGGAACTTGTGATACTGTAAGTGGAATAATTCGAAACGGTGAACTAGAACGATCTGGGGATGCTGCTAAATATTTCGTCCTCGAAACTGGTAATGACATCATTTCGGAATTGTGCAGACTGTTAGCTAAATAAAACACATTCTATCGAAACTACCTGTCCAAGCTCAGAGCGAAGATGGAGCATGTGAAAATTGAGATGGTCCGCAAAATGGTGGCCATGGACAAGCATGTGACGAGTGTTTAAAGTCAAATAACCGACAGATTGAATATAGCATCTGCGCAAAATGAAGAGAATATGAAAAACCTGGAAGGATATATGACACATACATTCGATACCTCGATTTCCCACCACATAACGAAAACAGACATTCAAAATTACAGCGAAAATGTGAGCAAGATCGAAAGTATGTTGGTGGAGACTCACAACAAAACCTATAAGAGAGAGCAATAGTGAGAATTTTTATTCAGGATGATGGTGGACATTGCCACCGAACTACATCTGGCGATTCAGTCTGTCTGCTCAAAATATTTGAACACCAAGAGAGCCAAACTATCATGCGACAATATAAATGAAGCAATTTTTAAGCCTATTACTCATCGTCTCGATGTACTCAGGGAGAGCTATGGAGCACCTGTAGCTGTAAAGTCCGAAATCGACAATACCGCTAAGCCTTTGCAGAAACGAAAACATGATGAAATATAGTCATATCAGGACGATGGATCGGATGCAGATTTGCCACACAAGAAGAAAGTACGCAAGAGAGGCCTGAAATCTAATGCTTTGCCTCGACGGTACCTACGATCGTACACATCTCGTAATAATGATACAACATACGGTGTATACAGGCATAATGATAAATGGTTCCTCAGTGCTGATGAAATAGAGTTTCTACCAGGTGGGAGCAACCCAGTTGGTAATTACACGGTACGTGGAACCCCTGGACTATACAAACTTTTATTTCGCAAGGAGCTTAGGGACTTTACAGAATTCGACCTCCTGGAATACAAAACTTTGCTCGAACTCACACATGCACTTTCCCAAGACAACAATCCGGAGACCGGTGTATATAAGGATGAAGATCACAAAAAAAAATCTACATTCTCGCAGACCTCTTCAGCAGTCTAGAACTGAAAATAAGTGAAGGTCTGAAGAAGATAGAAGATGGCAAGAACATTGATTACATGTTTTGGGATGATCCGAACGAACTGGTCGATAGGCTGCAGCTTCTGATTGCTTTGCAAAGTATTGGAAATTACTCCCACACCAATGATATAGTGTCAATCATAGAAGAACTTAAGGATGCAGACTACATAGGATGAATCGATTGGGTAACACCAATGAACTGCATGTAGCTGCCAGGTGCAACTACCACCATTGCAAGGTCATAATTTATGGGATGAACAATCTGTTTCAAGCCGAGATGATACCGCATGCTCAAGCCAACAAAGGCTAAAATACATGTTGACAGTCATCAATGCCTATAGCAAAGTCGCCTGGGCCAAGCTGGTCAAGTCGGAGAATGCATGTGATGTTACCAAGGCCATCGCAGATGTGTTGAGCATAGGACACATCCCAGCCTATTTGCAAACCAACCAGGGCAAGGAATTCTGCAATGCAAAGTTTAAGGCCCCGATGAAGAAACATAACATAAATCATTATTCCACATACAGTAATCTAAAATCTTTAATTGTCGAGGGGTTCAACACGACTCTGAAGAACAATATGTGGAAGCATTTAGCAGCAAATGGTAACTACAAGTGGCTTGAGCTACTGCCGAAACTAGTTCGCGAGTATAATTCTACAGTGCACTTGACCACTCACATGAAGCCCAAAGATGTCAAAGACGACTCCCTGGTTCGGATTATGTATGCTATTCCAAAGAGGAAGGACCCACAGAAGCCTAAAGCTAAGATCGGTGACCTGGTGTGCATCTCCAAACAGAAAGGTGTCGTCAAGAAAGGGTTCACAGCGAATTGGAGCACCGAACTGTTTCGTGTGCGACATATACCTTATTATGCTCCAAGGACATACTATCTCTAAGATCTGAACAATGTACCCTTCCATGGCAGTTACTACACCGAGGAGATCCAGCCGACGAAGTTTCCAGATGTGTATTTGGTGGAAAAGGTACTGAAACGATGTAATCGAAGGACTTACATCAAGTGGTTTTCCCTGCCTGCTACAATTCTTGGGTTGCCGAGGCGGACATCGAGTGGTGAACGCCTAAGAAGATTAATAAACCTGAACATTTTAGTATGTGTACAGTAAATTTTATGTAAAAAAGATATGCTGTGTTTTATTTCAAAAAACCTTCCCTGCTTAATATATAAGAATAAAAATAACACATATGACAATTGTAAGTACTTTGTAGGAATGGTCAATGTCGCCATTCGGTACAGGCCTATATCAGGTAACATAATCGATACTACATATATGTGTTGAAAAATATAATCTAACATGGAGGGACTCGAACTAAAGTGAGTCACTGATGGAACGAAGGTGGTGGAGGCTTGTCGACTAAACACTAATTTTACAATGAAAAACATTGGCAGGTGTCGACAGTGTAACCCATACTTTAAACATATAAAAAAATATGGATGTCACCTGTTGGTACATAGGTGATGTAAATATATGATATATAATATGGTTGTCGCATGAAAGTGACACACAAACTATAAAACAAATGACAATAAAAAACACAGAGGATTGCACATAGCAAGATGTACGAAAGAAACAAATATGGCTATCTCCAGTAACATATAAAAAAATGATGTACGAAAAAACAAATATGGCCACATCCAGTAACATATAAATATGGTGACCTCCAGTAACATGTAAACAAAGAAGGTAGTCGAGTGAAGGTGAGAGTCAATCTGCAGTAGCATGTAAACTAATGAGGAATGAAAAAATCAAGATGGACGAATGTGCTTACATGAGGGGAGTGGAGGCAAGGGAGTAAGTAGTCTGCTGGATTCGAACAGAGGTGAGTAATTGATGGGTATTGGTGGGGGGAGGGGAGGATGTCAGGAAACGTAAGTTTTTTAAAACAATTTTTTTTAATGGAAGTTTTGAGGGAAATGGGATATTTCGAGGGAACAAGAGGGAAAATGGCAGCTGGGGTTAAAGACTTTTTAATTAAGAATTATTTCAACGATTTTTAAAATAAAAATTTACTTAGGGAATTTTTGAGGGAAAAAGAAAAATTTCGAGGGAAAATGGCTACCAGGGTTAAAGATTTTTTAATTAAGAAATTTTTTAAATAAAATTTTAGAAATATAAATTTTTAAACAATTTTTTTAGATTTTTTGAACAATGTTTTAATAACAATATTATTTTACAAATTTTTAAAACGATTTTTTAATTTTTAAATTAATTTGTTAATAAATTTTTCGTTATAATTTTTTCACATTTTTTTGTTTTTGGGGTCAGAGGTCACCGGGGTCAAGGTCACAGGTTAAATGTCAAGGTCATCCGAGATGGCGGACGGGTGGAGTGACAAGATGACGGCCGATGCGGCTCTGGCTCCGATGCCGTTGCAAGTCAACCTACTATTTTATACTTCTGTTGGGTTATAAATGAGTTCTACTTAACAGTACGAATTATACTCCGATCATGCATATGAAATAAAGTATCTCTGTGATCAAAATTCACGTTTCAGAAGGTAAATTATAATTATAGTAGATCAAAACTCGTAAAGAATCTGCCCTGCATCTAACATAATCCGATTACTATTTCGTCTCTCATATTTCTTCAAGACTGACATAGTCTGGCGAAGAATCATTTGATTTTCCAATATTCTAAATACACGCGTTATTTCTCGCCAGCATTTACTGTACCCGGATTGGCTACTCCCTCAGAACTTTTCGCCAGATATAAAATATCCCTACACTGCTTAACTGGTCTTTATTATTATATCAATTAAAATCAGGAAAGTAGTAAACAAATATTTAGTAAAAGCCACAATATATTAACAACTACAGGAAATGATATTTTATACTGATATGTCCCCACAGAACCATATTAGAATATCATCTCGATGTAAAGTGGATGTTACGGAAAAATTATGAATCTCGTCTTTGAATTTACAATAAGTTCCTCCAAATGAAATAGGCGAAACAAACTTCAAAACAAACACAGGTCAAAATTTTAGAATAGGCAGACCAGTAATTTTTTAAATAATTACGGAAAATATGAAATATACATACTTAATTTTAAATAAAATAATACAGTACATAGAGTACTTAAGAATAATATTTATGTGTGCCGTGTTTCATTTGCTCTTTTGAGAACGGTCTCGTTTGTGAGTTTATCATTCCAAGGTATTCTTAGAAGTCGACGCCAACACCACATCTCAAATGCCCTGAGTTTCGATACTTCCGCTTTTCGCAGGGTCCATGTTTCTGACCAATACCTTACAATACTCCATACAAAAATTTTACTAAATGCTTTCGTACCTCCATGTTGATGGTCTTAGATGTTAATAGCAGTACTTCTTTTTTGAGAGTGCTTCCTTCACCTGTGCAATTCGGGTATTTACTTCTCTTGTACATTTCCCCCCAGCTGTGATTACACTTCCCAGATATGTTAATAGCAGTACTTCTTTTTTGAGAGTGCTTCCTTCACCTGTGCAATTCGGGTATTTACTTCTCTTGTACATTTCCCCCCAGCTGTGATTACACTTCCCAGATATGTTAATAGCAGTACTTCTTTTTTGAGAGTGCTTCCTTCACCTGTGCAATTCGGGTATTTACTTCTCTCGTACATTTCCCCCCAGCTGTGATTACACTTCCCAGATATTTTAATTCCTTTACCTGTTCTAGTTTTTCTCCATCCATCAGCACAGTGGCAATTTGATCACCAGCCCTTTTGGATGTCATTATTTTTATATAATTTTTGTTTATTCTCATATCGCACCTCTTTTAGTAATTCGTTCATGTGAATTAGTACCTTTTCATATCTCTTTCGTTCTCAGTATGTTTTTCTACTTTATACCATGTGAAAAAATTAAAAAGTTTGTGCACTACCTCAGATAGAGAATGAAATAGACATTTCAAAATGGATATCACCTTATGCATTACACTAATGGAGAGTTCTGAGCACAGAAGCGTCAGTTGCCAAAAGACGTCAGAAACTTGCGCTATCACGTTCCCGTGAAATGGATCGATCGCCTTGTGTGCTCGGCAAACACAGCTGGATTGATTGGATTCCCAGCTCACGAAATTCAACCCACGTGCCGCTGCGATGTGTCTTGGCGTCTGGCGGCTTCCCTATCTGAGGATTCTGCCGAGTAACAATTAGTCCCTGGGCAAGTAATCAAGATTTGGACCTCACCAAACAAGTTTCATACGACGCTGCTTCAAATACATGCGCGCCTACGGCAAAGTATAGGCTGTTCACGGTAAAATGAGCATTTTTGAAAGCCCTGATTAAGATCCACTTATATATACGTTGTGTATTCCTCCGTCTTAAGTAAAATTAACGTTGCCATGGGCCTTGTCATTTTATTCATGCGTCGGTCAAGTGGAACTATGTGGAATTATTATAAAAAGTAAATATTTTACAAATCTGCCCATTTTTACACTTCGATGCGGTAAAAAAAAATAGAAAGCGAAATAAATGATTTTAACTATCACAAATGGTTACCTAACACTTTTTATTCAACTTTAAGATATGGAATTACTTTTCCTCCATCGTTACCAACTTTACCGGGAGTACGTCACTCAGTGCGCCTATTAAATTATAATGCAAGTAGGAGCAGTGACTTTTTTTTCTAAGGTTGATTTTAAAAAATACTCACTTTATCGTGAACAGCCTTTACTTTGCATTGACATCATTCCAGATATCTGCCACTCACGCATCAAGTCTCACTTTCCCAAAGTCCAGCCGGTCAGTCAATCTCTATTCTCCCGATGCTCTATGACTATAGTCTATTCGCAATTATTTTGTGGCTGTAGACTGAACTCCAAAACGTTGTATGCTCTTTTCACGTCTGCTGCCATTGGCCATCTGTCACTTTTAAACCCTGTAACACTGTCAAATTTTTCCGTCGAATTTATTAAAAATAAAGTTGGTCAAATAAAATTGAGTGGCTCTGACGTCATCGAAACGTCATTATCGTCGCCATGTTTGTCTAGAAAAGTTGAATAGCTCAAAATTTTTTAATATTGGGACGGTTCAAAAATTTCTTTGACGATTGACGCTTACCCAATAAGAATCGAGCATGACAAAAACGGCAGTTTCCGACGCCACTGAACTTTAAAATAGCGAAAAGTAACTGGAAGAGAAATTTGGTTATAAAGATAATTAATGTATATTAAAACCTTCTGAGCTTGAATATTACGAAGCGAATATTGCACAATAATATTAAGAACGTAGAGACATTTTCACTGTGTAGAAAATATCTCTCATGAATAAAATTCGAATTTAGTAAAGAAGTGTAACTGAATCACAACATTCGTTTCATTTCTTTCTGCAATAGACTGCGTGGGAATACTACAGAAGTGTCGCAATTTATATTTTTAATTGAAGATAAAGACTAGATCCATCCAATAAAAAAATCTAATAAGAGTGACACATTCAATATTATTTGATTAAATTTGTTGAATAAATTTGATGGTCGTATTGTATTTTCAAATTTTACTATCAAATATAACTTATTTGATATTGTGGCAGCGGCTGTAGTTAATAGTTAAGGCTAAGCTGTTGAGCAAGCAATTTACATTGAAGCGACCACACACAGGTTTAATGATGGCGTATAGTTGCCCGAGCAGTCAATGAAATCACAAGCTGCGCTGAGGCGCGTATAGTGCATTCAAGTCTAGCATGTTACCAAGAAATAACCGAATTTTACAGGTCTCTATGGGCCATACACGGTAAAGTGAGCACTTTTGAAAGCTCTCCTATTTTGAATAATAGTCACTAAATGTATTTTATTTTAGTCTTAGCCTTTAATTTCCGAGTGTGGTGAAATATACAAACTGTGTTTATTACTTACATGGCAATATTAATTTTAACTGGTGTTTAAAGGATTTTAAAAAATGGCTTGAAGAAAAGTCACTAGAGCCTCAAAAGTGCTCACTTTACCATGAACAGCATATAGTAATAAGTAACAACTAACACAAAAAAAAATTTAAATACGAAATTTTTTTTATTGCATTGTTTTCTAGTGTGTTCAACATCCCGAGGTTTCACATAGTTTCTCATGGTATCCAGAGAAGCAGGCAATCCACTAAGCTTAAACTAGGTTCACAACCATCCGTCGAACCCGTAAAGTCGGCCGTCCGTCATTCTGTCATCCGCCGGTTTTTTTTTCCATAGACTACAGATGAGGTAGACGGATCTCGCTGGCTGCGCACAACCAATCTCCGTGTCCCAACATTGAACTACTTTTCTGCCAACACGTCTAGCGAATATGTCGTGATCTGGATTTTAAGTTAGAAAACTAATTTGTAAACAAATACCTTGAGATGTATTTATACTTCCTCTAACCAATTTGTAATGCAGTTTGGTGAAATTAAAACTGGTAAAAGTGTTTTATTAATATAATAGTGCTTGTCATTTAAAAATTAAGATATATAAACAAACACGTTCATCACTGTTGACCATGTGACTTTGACAGTTGTGTAGGATTGGGGTAAGTCAATATTGGAAACACGCGCAGAAGATGAATAAGCGGTTACCTCATATTAAGTCTATGGTTTTTTTCGTCCGTCAATTGAAAGCGCCACACAACAATCCATCGCCTGTCGATACGTCGGGTCAGAAAAATTTCAGTGTTACAACCCAACAACATGAAATTTCTCGCGCAGGGACAAATGTTTTTAATGAATGTCATAAATACATCCTCATTCCCTAACATAATGTATCAGCATTTCCTCTGGAAATCTACAAGCCGTCTTCAGTTCAATTCAAAGGTGAAACGTAAAAAAAAGTAAACAACTTCACTACCATGTATATTAAAAAAAAAAAAAAAAATTCAGACAAATAAGCAAGTGATTGTTTTCCGACAGCCATGTTCAATGAACGATATTACAAGGCGGCGGCCCATCCGTCTGTCCGTCCAAAGTTAAAGTTTGCGATATATTTGACGGATTGACGGATAGAAAATAAAAGTTTCCATGCGATTGGTTGAAGATCACGTGACCGCCGGGCGGACTTTACGATCTGACTTTACGTTTGCTTTCCGACATGTTGTTTTTTATGGAACTTGACACAATGGAACTGCCAAAAGTAAAGTCAAGCACTCTTGACTTTATGATTTCGAAAAGTTAAAATTTAAAGTCAAAGTCAAGCCATTTTGCCGAGAATCTAACAAAGATTATGTGGAAAGTGCGTTATTTTACTGTAGGACGATTTAAATCTCGTTATATTCAACAAAGCACGTCTTAAATTAAATAAATAAATGGTAAACGAATATAATGTGAAGAGGAAATATATGAATTGTCATATTTTAATAAAGTAAACAAATTAGTTTTTTGTTGTGAAATAAATTTTTAATGTAAATTTTAAGCCTATTTTTTTTTTAAAAAGGTACGTAAAATGCATTCCTGGATATCATTAATATTTCCATAACAAGATACACATTTTTACGAAGCTTGCATAACCCATGTTCAATGGTCTGAACTCTGACTTTACAATAATTGTATTGTGTATTTGTGGTTTCGTCAGAGGAAAGGAAATGTAAAGCCAAATGGTAAAATTTTCAATTGTATAAGGAGCTCTTGGTCGTCAAAATCACGCCATGTTACACCAGCGAAGACTGCACAGGTATAGCTACTAGCAAGCACGTACTTCCACGAAGAGGAGAGCCGACGACTCCATGAAAGACTTCCCGGCAGAATGGTAACTCGGAGAGGGAACATCAGGACAAAAAAGAAGGGGGAGGGGCCGTTGGTGTATTCAAGAGAGTGGGGGGGGGGGGAACTCCTTTCTTTTCACTCAAGGTTCCAGCCAAGTGGCCGCAGATAGTGGGAGCGTGTGCAGGGTTTGAGGACGAGAAGGAGGGGAAGATCTTCAAAGAAGTGCATGGGCAGGAAGCTAGCAGCCGCCAGAAGCAGTGTTGCCACACTTGGAAATTCCGCCCATGGCTTACAGTAGTTCGCGAGGCCAAATACTTTACATCCCAATTCAGGACTCTCAATAGACAAACTGGAAACAATCATTTTATTAAGAAACCTTGCGGAACTTGCTTAAAAAACTTGTTTGCACTAGAAAACGACTGGAGTCACCTTTGCGATTGGATCACAAATTATTATACACGTCCTGGACGACTCTAAGCCAATAGCAGACTTGCAAGGAATCAAGAAGCTAATCCCGTACTGCCAGGCGTGGGCTAACATTGGGGCAGCAGCCAGTGAACAACCATCTGAGGTTCGACTGTACAAAGGAGTGTGGAGTCTATCCTAAATGCCATTGAACTCGCGAAATTTTCCAATCCCTATTAATGGGTTAACCGGATGCGCAAAAAAAAAAAAACCGGTACCAAACGATAGCTTATTCTCGCCTTTAAATAGGCGATATTTGGAAAATTGTGAGCATCGTGCGCGTGCCCAACAACTGAGACGCCGCATCGACGAGCTGTTGCTGTAAGCTGTAAACCTCACAACGTAGTTGGGAAATGCACACGATGCCCTGTGCGTGCTGTCCAGACGTCCCCGCGCGCACTTTAACTCATGTTGGTAAAATGAGTCCACAGCATGAAGCCAGCCAGCGACGTGATGACTTAAGAGTATGACAGTACCATAGAGAGTGCGCGCTTCGGGAGGCGAAGAACCGGCTGCACGAGCTCGAAGTCGACAGGAGCTACCAGGTGCTTCCAGGTACGTAAGTCGAGGATCCTGGCACAACCTGCGACAAAAGCTTCATCTCCCGAGTTGCCTTCCGTTCGCAGTTCTAAATCCTCTGTGCTGAATGAATTTCTCAGACAGACTTCGTGGGCGCATCGGCCTGAAAAAATATTATTTTGTGGCATTCACAAAATGTTTTCTTAGTATTCACCTTGCAAAACAAATTTAGTGGTGACCACTAAATTGCTTCCTTGTCACCACTAAAATTTTGTGGCCAGTACAAAAATATCTAGTAGTACCTACAAAATAATTTGGCAGGGTGACCCCTCTGCAAAATATTTTTCTCCGTGCTAATCAGGGAGACAGATAGCCATTCAAAGCGTCCGTTTGTAGACAACAGGCCTGCCATTTATGCCGGGCAGGCGTTCCTCCCACACTACCTACAGCCCTCTGTTATTTACAATTTTATCAACATTAATTTCACGTTTATTTATTACAGCTATTTGAAATTACTGTTATATCTGCACTGTACGCCTGATGACGACTATAAAGATATCCCGCACAACTTACAATTCAAGTTAGCTTACATAGCAGTATTTAACTTATGCTCCAGTTGGACACATAACAAAACACCTGTATGTAACCAACAAAAAGGGTTATCAATACGCAATAGTATCGATATGCTATATTATTATTTGGTATTAGCGATATAGCGATGCGGTATACTATAATCAGATTTCGATATTTGAAATTTCGGTTCGAACAGTATGCGATGTCGATATTTATAATATCGATATGACTGATATTTGCAATGCCAACAGTTGCCATATCAACATGGCTGATATTTGCGGAGTATCGCCATCGATCTTCAATACTTTCTGGAAGCGATACATCGAACCAATAACGATATGGTTAGCATATTTCGAAACGATATTGAAAAATGGATATCGCACAGCGCTAGTGGTCACTACGCAGTCGCGCTTGTAGGGAAAGAAGGAAGTCGAACAGTAGATTGTTCCACGCCCACCCATCAACGTGACTAGCAATTCAATTCACGAGCACCGATTCGGTAACCAAATTGTTCACTGCCCCCTGTAATCAGGAGGTCACGTCTTCTTTAGACTATACGAGCATAACAGCGCGACGTGGAAACCTTTCGGATACACGCACTGTTCGTGACCTATTACGCACTTTTTAAACCAAACTTCTGAAAAAAAAAAAAAAAAAAAACCCTACCCGTAACTGCCAATATAATGTGTGGGCTATAGTCGATTCGTGGTTTCTCCACACTTTTTGAATCAAACATTTAAAAATCCACCCCATGTATAACGTGTTTAGTTATTTCCTAAATGTGCCATGTATCACAAGAGTTTTATACTTCTGTTAACACGAAACTATCTTATTTTTCTTTAAACTGAAGTTTTACCTGCTTTAAATCTATAAATTATAATACTTGATTTATAATGGACATGAATAAACACAGTGAGAAAACGCGTGTGTTGGTAGCGCCAAGTAATACATAGTTCTCATGCAAAATATTATTACGACTAAGTGCGCACGAATTCGGTACGTTGTCTTTTGGTGTAATTAGTTAAGCTTAGTTTGCACGAGGCGGAGGAATATTATGGAATTAGAACTTAAGCAGGTCTTCAGAAACGCGTAAAGTAAAATCAGTGGGGCCACAGTGGTCAAGTGGCTAGAGCGATTCCAAGTGGGGCCTTAGTGGCTCAGTGGATAGAGCGATTCCAAGTAGGACCGCAGTGGCTTAGTGGATATAACTATATGCAATGTCGTGTTAATTTCACTTTTTTTTCAGTCATTGTATGATAACAAAAATTTGTAACATCGTAACTATTCTAGGCACGTGACAATGCTAAAAAAAAAAGGCCACGGGCTGGGCCCCTGGTTATTATATGTTCGCATCGAATAAAACACAGCCTACACGAAGCTGCGAAGCTGTTTCCCGCGTTTGAGGCAGAGAGCCGCGGAAGAAATAGGGGCTTCACGTGCAGAGCGCTCGTTATGCTGCAAGTAACTATGGCACTTCAAGCGGCAACCCCATCATTTTATTGGTGAGTGAAACGGCGAGGTCTTGAGAGCCGATGAGGGTGACTGAGGTGAGTATGGAGCAGCGTCGGAATGAGAGGGCAGCCTTATACGTTAACTTCCGAGTGCAGTGGAATAAACACACTGTGTTTATTACTTATATGGCGATATTTACTTAAAGGTGGTTAAATGTTAACAAATGGCTGAAAGAAAAAGGTAACTTAGGGCCTCAAAGAGGCTCACTTTACCGTGTTGAGTCACATTCGGCCATAAGGGAGCATAGCAATGGCGATGGGAAATAGCAAAAAAAGACTTCGCGCGTCTTGTGTTTCCTCAGAATTTTTTAACGGCGACTACAGGGTTTTAATGCAGCAATCTCTTCACAAAAGATACACCAATGTCGCTGTAGTTTAAAACATTGTTTTGCAGAAGAATAAATATCGTAAACAGAGGGCTTCTTAACAGCGATTTGTGCTGAATTTAACACTTTCCAACGACCACATTTGTTTTTCAATAACCAAATTTATGAATTGGCCACAACATATCGACGTTCATTTCTGCCCTCAATAAATATTTACATTTATATACTCCATAGTTTTTTTTTTTTAATTAGGGTTGACACAACTGCTTACAATGAGTCCCGCATGACTATAGGCTGTTCACGGTAAAGTGAGCACTTTTGAGGCCCTAGTTATTTTTTATTTTCAGCCATATTTTTGTCCTTTAACAAACTTTTAAATAAATATTGCTATGAAAGTAATGATTACAATGTGCTAATTCCACCGCACTCGGAAGTCAACGTCTAAAGCTAAAATAAAATATATGAGAGGGCTTTCAAATGTGCTCACTTTACCGTGAATAGCCTATACCATGAAGACCCCTTCAAACATAGACTTAGGTTCCTTATTTCGCTGCCAACATAACGGAAAATTACGTCCCATCCGACCAGAGGGAGTGCGGCAGATGGTGCCCCTATTTTTTTAGAAAATCCCGTAAAATAAGAAGTTAATAAATAAATAATGATTAATTAATCTAGGCATACCTACTAACTACCGACAGCAGCCTTAAAGCTGATAGTTAGAGGAAGTGAAATTTCGCGGAAAGATTTCAAGACAACTTACATTTCAAAACACTGCAGGGTCTTTAATAGGCTATTCACGATAAAATGAGCACTTTTGAAAGCCCTACTTAAGATCTACTTGTATGCGCATTGTGTGTTCTTCCGCCTTATGTAAGATTAACATTGTGATAAGCCCCATTGCTTAATTCATGCGTCGGTCAAGTGAAACTGTAAAATTAAAAAAAAAGTAAACATTTAACAAATCTGCTCCTTTTTTACTTTAATGCAGTAAAAAAAAAAACAGAAAGCGAAAAGCAAGTTATCACAAATGGTGACCTAACACTTTTTATTCGACTTAAGATACGGAACTACTTCCCCTCCATCGTTACCAACTTTACTGGGCGTATGTCACTCATTGCGCCCAGTAAAATGCATCAGGCAGGAGTAGTGACATTTGTCCAGGGTTGATTTCAAAAGTGCTCACTTTATCGTGAACAGCCTTTACCTACCTGGATTGACTGAATCATGTGGGTAGGAGCCGTGCCGATGTTGCCGAATTCTGAGTGGCCCGGTCAACTATGGAAATGCCGTCTCTAGAAGACAGCAACCAATGACAATAGACAAACTGCTGTTGGGTGCTTATAGTATTGAAGTCTACCGTGTACTCGTATTTTTTTTTTGCGAAAAATCACTAACTCTAATGACATTGGTTACTAAAATAACAATTATGCAGTCTATGGAAAATTACTGAATTATGAAACCGTGCCAATAAGTGTTGACAGGTGTTTATGGGCCGAGATTAATTTTTTTATATGATGTTCACGGTAAAGTGAACACTTTTGAGGCCCTAGTTACTTTTTTCTTTCAGCCATATTCTATCATTTAACTACTGCTTAAAATAAATATTGCCATGGAAGTAAAAAACACAGTGCGTATATTCCACCGGACTCGGAAGTTAACGTCTAAGACTAAAATAAAGGATATTTATTGACTATTCTTCGAAATGAGAGGACTTTCAAAATTTCTCACTTTACTGTGAATAGGCTATAATGTTTACATAGTCATGAACAGCTACGGCTGCAATAAACGCGCGCGAGTTAGTGTGTAGCTGCGCACGTCCATGTACACCCCTGTGTACGTGTTCCATCATAATTGGTCGGGATGTGGAGGGGTGAGTGTTAGGTCAGAATCGGGACCCCTCTTTATTCATTGCGATGCGACAGCAAGCAAGCATTTCTTCCTTTACTTCTTTTTTTTTATTCTTTCTGCCTCTCTCTCTCTCTTACTCTCTCTCGCTCTCTTTGTCTCTGCCTCCCGCAGCTGACTGCTCAGCGTTTCCAAGGTCAGTCATACTGTACATGGTGACATCACCTACGCCATTACCTACACCAAACGACGCCGCACTCTTACAGCAGTGTGGGCATTACCAGATTTCGCTAGCGGAATTGCAGCGACGAAATTCTATTATAGGCAGCATCACGGTTAGCTGAGCGCTTTTGAAATCAACACATGGAAGAAAAAAAAAATCACCGCCCCTATACGCCGTTCACTGTAAAGTGAGCATTTTTGAGGCCATAGTTACTTTTTCCTTTCAGTCATTTTTTATCCTTTAACCACATTTTTAAATAAAGACTACCATGTATGTAATAAACACGGTGTGTATATTCCACCGCACTCGGAAGTTAACGTCCAAGGCCAAAATAAAAAAATATTTATTGACTATTATTCCAAATGAGAGGGTTTTCAAAAATTCTCACTTTACCGTGAACAGCCTATACACAAAAACGTCTTCGTATATCGTGGCTTCTTGATTCCGTGTTTATATTATGCATCCTCAAAAATTCTGTTCGTGGTGGAAAAAAAAATACGACGTATTAAATCTTACAAGCATGGCCAAACTGATTTGGAAAATCCAAAACTTTATATTCCTCGTCGTTTGCATGTCTGCCACAGTTGCTCACTTAAACACCTTTCGATGGTGGTCACGTGGTGGACTACCAGAACTACAGCTACGGTTAGTTTCTAATATTGTCGCGATTGACAGAACTTATTTATTTAATGACTAAGGACACAAATTTAATTTCTTAATTTTACTAAATCACCGTGCCAGCGCGAGAGCAAAAAAAAAAAAAAATAAGCATTTGCAAATCACAGAACGGGAATCAACCAAATCAAACAGGATGTTAACAAACCTCCATACAAAAATAATCTCCAGTCATTGTTATTTGTGTCCTCTTCTCGCCCCTCCCCCCTTTTTTTCTCTCATTTTTTCCCCTCGAGTCATGATGATGTTACTGAACTGAACGCAGCATTAATTATATGGCTCTCCCCTCTGGTGGAAAATAGAGCACGGCTATATTTACGAGAACTTTAAACAAGAAAGAAAAAGGGGGAAGGAATACAGACAAGAGGACGGAACTAAACAGAAGTTAGGGGTGTACCAAACTCTGCTCAAAAGGTATCGTTCTCGCGGAACGTAAATTCTGCGGACACATACGTACGCGTAGTTGGAAAAAAAAAAAAAAAAAAAAAATGGCTTTATAATTACTGGTGGTTAAAATGCGAAATGTTGCTAACACTGCGATGATCAGTCAACTTACGAATCTTTCACAGTGATGGATGCATACATTAAAATTATTTTTAGTTAATTAACATTATTTCTGATGACCATCTCTCGAATTTATATATATATATATATATATATATATATATATATATATATATATATATATATATATATATATATATATATATATATATATATATAGATATATATATATATATATATATATATATATATATATATATTATATATATATATATATATATATATATATATATATATATGCACACACACACTCACATGTTCCCACACACTTCAGAAGTTACCTCAATTTATTTCCGAATGAAATCACAATTCTTATATATCCTTCCACTGTCGCGTAACAAAGAAACAGCGAAACAACCAGGCATGGAGTTCCTATATCGGCCAATGCAATCCAACGCGGAATAATAGCTTTGATGTAAAACATCGAAACAGTCCTCTTTGTGCTAAAGTTGTAAAATTCGACCAGCTTCTGTCAGTATCTATATTTATTAACATGATTACTTATTATTAGAGACCTGCAGAATTCGCGTTATTATTTGGGGACACGTTAACCTTGAACCACTTGTAACCTTTGCCGTATGCCGTACGTTTGTCATTGGACAATACTTTATGTGACATGTCTTGGGTTGGTCTGCGCCAACTGTGGGCCCAACCACGTGCTGTCCAGTCAGAAAGGAAGTGATTTAACATTTATGCAGCAGCCAATGGAGAAGTGACGTCGGCTCTAGTGCATACAGGACTTGTGAAATTCAACGCAATGCCAAATAATAACACGACTTTTACATGTCTCTACTTATTGCTCTAGATATTTTTAAAATTTTTTCCACTGTAATGAACACGCCGTAGGGTCCGACGCTGCACTGTTAACGTCGTAGTATCAGTTTGTAAATTGAGCGACTGCAAGAAACGTATTTCCGCTAGCAAACATGCCATTCACTACATACGTTTTTTTTTAAAGAAAAGACAAAACTTGAAATATACATCTCAGTGAGGCAACTTAAACGAAGTAAACATACGTAATTCTAAAATAATATTTAGCCCTTGATTTAACTTGGTATCGACACCTAAGCAGGCTGCAAGGTAACAAACAGATCGTATTGACTAACGTAAGGAACACTGTCATAAAATGGCTGTGTCCGACAAATGAGCAAAATCCTTCAAATACAAAGCTGGGGCACAGGGTGAAGTATAAACTCCACATACACTAGAAACATTTGAATTATCAAGGACAAATACTTTCATTTACTGCGTATGAGAAAAAAAAAGTCAATTTCAAGAGCTGAAATTTTATTTAACAAAATTGTATCTTTGTTGCCTTATCTGAATATGCTTTGGTTTATTGAAAATTATGACCTGGTTCGAGATGCACAACTTATTTTTACTAAAAACCACCTTGAAGCAAAATTTGGTCTAGAACATGATAATTGTCAAACCTTCAACTACATAAAAAAAATTCTAATTTAAACTTCACAATCATAACCCACAATGTAATGTCTTGATTTGAGTAAAGAAAGTTGTTCTCGGCAAAGCTTAGTTTACCGTTTATAAACGGGACTTGCGGGTTTGAAGTCTGCATGATGTATGGAGATAAGTCTCGCAGTAAACTGATTGAAAATTACTCTCTAAGGTAAACAAAAACGGCGACTACAACGATATGTACCACTATGCACTGATACAGTAATGGGTACAAGCAAATACGTCAAACTCAGGGATGCTGGCTTACCAGAAAATACGTCAAACTCAACGTCTCGGTATTAAACATATTTATTAATCACATAATTGTTTCAGACAGTAATAAGAGCTACGCTCACGCGGTCAGCGTATATGTCCTGCCTTGAAGTGTCCAATTGAATAAATTACATTTTTATTATCACTAATTTTTCATTAAACAAAACGAGAGTACTAGGCTTTTCGCTCAAGACTCCCAGATCAAAACGTTCTAAAAAAGTTCTTATTTTCAAATGCCCTAGCGTCACTATCGACTCCCGGGAACGTTAAGTCAAAATGTTTTAAATATATAAAATAAAGACAAAAATGAACACAAATAATAAATAACTAATGGGCTATTCGAATATACTTAAATTACATTTGAAACCAAATAAATGATTATTAATATTTATCGAAGAAACGAAATAATAGCGATAATAAGTATAGTCTGAAATAATATGATTTAAATTCGCTTGCAATAAATCACGCCGATAAAAATAGAGTTCACAATTATAAGAATATCAAATTTAATACAATTTCTACATATTTTAAACCATTTCTCTTATCTCTCGTTGAACTTATAAAATACGCAATGTTTTTGTTTACATTATTAACGTATTAGCCTTCAGTATAAAAACAGTTCATGTACCTAACCGTACAAAAATATATTTAAGAAATGTTACTGAACCAAATAGGTGAGGTGAATAACTACTTCCTTATAAATAGAAACATTTTAAACAAATTTACTATGAACTTTGATTCCGTAACGTAACACCATTCACATGTAGTGACAAAAATGTGAATAACAAGCAACCACTGTGATTATTATCACCGTGAGAATTTACTAGCGCTTCTGTAGTAACTTAATACGGTATTATCTAAACGATGTACAAAATCACCCGATCGTAAACAACCTCAATCCTACATTCAAATATTTTAGTCACGACCGCATTTCCTATTGTAGTGTGAAACCGAAAAATGGCCCATTTCATCGTTTGCCCCATTTGTCGGTTTCGAAGCGCCGTTTCATTCCATGCGGTTGAAGGAGGAAAGTGTCTACATACCAGTGTTTCGATGGGTAGCGTCTCCATTCCGAGGAAACAGTACATCTCCACTTCTTCTTCCTAGCACAACACTTTTTGTTTACAACCGCGGAAAAGGGCAAGCGCGCTTCGCGTCGACGCGCGACACACGAAACTCGGGCGACGACGATAAATTCCGCGGACGCGAAACGCGAGCGGTACGATCCTTTCGAGCGGCGCGCCACTACAAAGGCGAGGGTAACAACAAAAAAAAAAAAAAAAAAAACACGCCAACTGCGGAGATCCACACCTGTTGCGCGCTCTCACGGGCCGCGCCGGAGCCAGCCCCTGGGCTCAGATTTTCAATTCGTCCTTCCTCGCACTGCCGCCAACACAACACCGCCACCGCCACCACGCGCCGCGTGGTTCCGCCGCCCGCCGCCAGGGGCGCCCTCGTAGCAACGCGCCAGCTGCTGGAACAACCAGTTTCTTTCTTGGCGCGCGCGCGCCTCCTCCCCCGCTCCATAGCTAGGCGACCATCTTCACCCTGGCGTGGATGCCGGATGTATCGCGTTACTTTATGTATTTATTTTCTCCCCGCGCTCCGTATTCCTCCACTGCCTCATGATCCTAACAGTCAACACGCCGCTTGACTGACGAGGCTGGTAGAGATGTCTTGCAGGCGATGTGGGGGTAGATAGACGGCTCTTGCCAGCTGCACAATAACTATTGTCAGGCTGTGTTCGAACATATCACTGAGTATATTAGTATTTTAGCATTTAGTAGCGTTCAGTTAGATAGTTTAGTATTTTAGTAAGAGTAGTTGTTACACACTTAATTTTTAACTTTACCCTAATGTACTAAATCTGTTGTCACTTCATTCTACTAATTCGGGACACGTGACCTTTTAGTAAACCAAACGTACCAATTCGAAACACCGTCTCAGTATGTAAATTACTGAACGTTTAATTTTTACATTAGGACTGTCTGTATCACATGGCTCTTACTCACTGTTCGCATACTTTGTACGTGAATGTGCGATTGAAAATCTTAGTGCACTTCGTCTGGTAAAGTTTAAATGCTTATTTCCAAACGTGCGTGGAATGTGTATACATAAGCATACGCACCCGCGCGCACACAAACGCACACGTCAATAGTCGAATTGTGTATGTGTGTGTGTGTTTGATGACGTTATGTCGACAGTTCTGCCGGCGATTCGTAAGCTGCTTTCCCTGAACAAGTTTTACTGCAACTAGATTGTATTTGAGTTACTCAAACTATTTTTTTTTAGTAAAAGTATAATGTGAAAACACAGAAAGTTAAGGAAATATCGACGTCGCTGTTTGAACAAGTTCTTTTAACAGTTCGGTTTTGACGGGTAGGCGGGGGGGGGGGGGGGGGAGGTCAGCCTTGAGACACACGCAGAAGATGAAAATCTGTTGTTTACACGTATACTGCAGGTTATGTCCCCGAACTTCTTAACAGCGAGACAATTTTTTTGGCCTAGACGTTACACCCCGTCTCTTCCCTCGTTCGGCGGAAACCAGTGGGAGAGTGGAAGGACAAGGAGGAAGAAAGGAAAAGGAGACGAACGGATATGAGAGAATAAGTTCACAGGCAGTACGGCCTGCTTCTATTCTTTTTTTCACATTTTTCGAATAATTGAATTGCCATGTCTTTGCCTTATGCCGGGAGGCTAATCAAAAAGATAATCACATCTCATGGCATACCCAGAGTTCGAATCTGGAACCCCGCAATGCGAAGGTCCCACAGTGACCTCTGTCCTCGAGTACACCTTTTACACAGCTTATAAATTTGTCTATTAGATCCATTTTCACTTTTAGTTGATCAACTGGGTAAAAAAGTTACTTTAATTTTTTTTTAATTAAGTGAAAAATCATTACATAAACACAAATCATATTCAAATCTTCATCAGAAAAATCTTAGTTAATGTTTATAATGAAAATTATCCATTTTTTTTACCATCATACTGCAAGTACAACCAAAAAATGAATTCAAATTAGTCTGAATATATTTAATTTTATATCCGAGACAAAATCACTTTGAACTTATAATCAAGTTCAACAAACAGGTCCATTTATAAATGAAAAAAAATTATATAGAGAAAATGGAAACATAAACTGTGAATATTTCTTTTAAATAATCATACATGTGTAAATATACATTACAAATCGTTTTGACTCTGACATTTATACTGACATCGTCATTTATTTTAAATTTTTTAAATCTTTCATAACTGTTATTTTTATGAAGCTGCAGTAGATTACACAGAGTGATATTTTGACAAAGAATGAATAATTGGTTTATCCAACTCCATTTACCACAAATCTGTAATACAATTCGTTGCGCCTGCAAGTTGTGGCAATCCTTTTCTATCTTCTCGAAAACCAAGAATTATGAAATATTCAAGTTGTAAATTAGTAAACTAATATTTTACAACGAAATTAAATATATATTTGTACCATGAACATCTTCTTTCTCAAAAAATTGCTAATAGTTGAAACTAATACAAATGTTTCGGTTTTTATAAATTTTTTTTTCAAGGGTTTTGTGTGTATATAATTCAAAGATTTACCACATAATTTCCAATTTTCTAATATAAATAGTTCCTGTTTCAGGACGACCAGGATCATCATCAGCGCCACCATATTTTTGATTTGAATAGACATTAAAACAATTTTAACAATTTAATTAAAACAATTAATATATATATATATATATATATATATATATATATATATATATATATATATATATATATATAATTTATTTGTAGGATTTTTTTTTAGCTAAAATTTGTACTTGGAGATCTTAAAAAAGTATTAATCATTGTCGAGGTTATACCAGGATTATCAACAGCCTTAATTATTTGACCGTGTTTCTAAATTTCAACCCGAGAAAACTGAAAATGAAAAATCTGAATAAACATCAATATTACTTGTCGCAGAATAATTTTAGTTTTATATAGTGTTTAGTCTATCGAAACTGTTAATAAAAACAAGCGTTATCAGGAAAAGAAAGTTTTTATTCTAACTGTAATTGCGAATTCAATTTTTTAGCTGTAGACATTCAAATTTTTCTTCGTTGAGCGGGTGAAGGAAACATTTACCTCTCGAAACTTTCGATGTTTTTATAACACATTTACTAGTAAACAAATTTACGTACATTTTTATATCATAATGTAGTTTTGTCTAAATAAATGGAAAAGCAGAGAAAAAAAACCAATTCAAGAGATTGAAATCACTTATCGAAAAAGAAGAAAGAACTTCCTTTAATTCACGAGTTTGAAAATTTTAGTAAATAAAAAATTTAAACATTAAATCGAATAAAAATACAAATCTCTTACTACTTCTTCGGTATTTGGGCTCTAACAGGTTAGTTAGATATGAAATAGACTTTTAATTTTTTCTGTAGAGTCAAATTTTTCATGGTTTGTACTAAAAAGTTAAACATATATTTATTAAAATTCTTTTACAGTCGTTATGCGTATCACTATGTTTATCTTTAGTTTCTTTATAATATGGGGAAAACATCTATATCATTTTTTTCCTATATATTTGACAGTTTTATAATTTTCTAATTACAGCATTTTGTTTAAATTTTTATCCTAAAGAACAACTCATAAATGGAATCACTACGTGTAATATAAAAAAAATAATTGATTTAAAAAATCTGAAATAGTTGAAATCGATAGAAAATATACAACTTTATATTTTCAGATAATTGTTACTAACTTTGATAAAAAAAAAAAATTTCATATACCTTAGATGAAGAATTTTCATATATTTTGCCTAAAAGAAATGCTATGCTAAATGCATACATAAATATAATCTTAAATATGAATGATAAATCTACTTTTTTATATAATGGTATAAAGTATATGAAAAACCAGAAAATATGCTAGCATTATACAGAAATACTTTCTTTAACTTTCATAATTAAAAGTTTTGTGTTTAGAAAAACTTTTTTTAAATGTTAATTTTTTATATCACACATTTGTATTCTTTTAATTTATTATTTTTTAAACTTTCTGACAACGTTATTTGGTTATTAAAATTTTTTATTTTTATTTTACATTTTACTGTTTTTAAATATAAAACATTGTATTTATATACGGTATTAAAATGCGCTTGGACGATAATTTATTCTGTTTTTTCAAGGAACAAGGTCGATCAAACTTAATCATTACGACTACGTAGGATTTATGTTAAATGTAACATTACTTCATAACTCTTGACAATATTTCTCATTGTACAAACTAGTGCGGTAGTAACAGACTTCAGCAGGACCTGGGATCGATTCGCAGTTTATAGCTATCCTGATTCCTGACTTCGTTTTTCTATTGTTTTACGAAATCCCTCCAGACGAATTCGACGGTTCCTTCATATAAGCCACGATGTCTCCCTCCCCGAACTCCTGACTCAAGGTATAGGCCTAGCTAGTTCCGTCTCTAATTACCCCGCTATCGATGAAATATGAAATGCATTTTTAAATAAACTACATCTTTCATTGCATGTATTCAACTAAATTTTAAGGTGGGAAAGGGTATGTAAAAATTTTGGCTGAACAGTTTTGGAAATTAGCGGGACAAACCAGAATGAACCTTATTGGGTTAGTTGTCCGTCACTCGCAGGCAAGGCTGTCTGTTTGAAGACTAATTGTATCTTGCCTATGTTTCTAAGGAAAAGTGCATAAGGGCTAAGTGTGAGTGGTGTTGGTGTTTTTTCGTGTGGGTGGACTTCGAAACTAGAGAGAATATGAATCAGCGTCAGCTTCGCAGACATTTCGCCGAATCTCTTTCCTGAAACACACATTCAGAATAGACATATTTTTATAAGCACAAAACATGATGCTACAAGTTTACAATTGGGTGACCATTAGAGTTATCAACTGTAATTGTGTCTAAAAAATAGCACTTAATAAATGTATAAGTGTTTGATTAACAATAAGAGTGTGTTTCTTAAAAATATTCTTATAATAATGTTTAAGACACTATTTTGGTGTAAAACTTGTGTATATATGGAAATATCATAATCTAGAAGATACATGTTGTTACGTAAGTCGAAATGCAGGTGTGAGATGGAATGAATGTAGTCTAAATAAAATAAGACAGCAAAATTATATTTTCTAATCTATTAAAAATACTACAAAAATCTGTACAGCTTTGTCGTTCGCAATGTACTGACATTCGTTTCATTACAGTCTGTAGTGCAAAAATAAACCATTTCACATCATCTTAAAGGCTGTTCACGGTAACATGAGCACTTTTGAAATCAACCATAGAAAAAAAGTCACTGCCCACGCCTGCACGCACTTCAACGAGCGCACTGAGTGACATGAGCCCGGTAAAGTTGGTAACGATGGAGGGGAAGTAGTTCCATATATTAACGTCGAATAAAAAGTGTTAGGTAACTAATTGCAATAATTTAAATTATTTCTTTCGCTTTATGTTTTTTTAATGCATGAGTGTGTAAAAATTAGCAGGTTTATAAAATGTTTACTTTGCTAATAATTTCACAGTTTCACTTGACCGGCGCATGAATAAAGTGACTAGGCCCATGGCATTGATCATTTTACACAAGACGGAAGAATACACAACGTGCATACAAGTATATCTTAAGTAGGGCTTTCAAAAGTGTTCATTTTACCGTGAACAGCCTATAAAGACCCTACACTTTCGCGTTTTAATGTGGCTCCAAGCCAGACACCACAGTCCTCTAGAGGCCATCTGTTCATTGGTTGTCGCCACGCGCAGAACTCATTCTCCTGTTTCGCCCGGCCACATGTAATGAAGCCACCAGAGAAATGTAAGTTTGCTATTGGTTGCGTGATATCCAGGGCGTGTCGGATGAGCGGAATCCCAATGACGCACTTGAAACTAACATACTTGTATACCATCTACTTCGGTAACTTGGGACGGAAAAAGTTCGCGTTTATTACGACGTGTAGGCTAGACGTCACTTTACTACGACGTATTTTCAACCCTCAACTTTCTGCTCATTGGCTGTTGCCCCAGTGTGTAGCCAGTTTTATAAAATACCAGGCAGTACGGAATTCGACGCTTGTTTTCTTGCAGTCACGTTATTGTCTCAGAGTTCACGTGGGTGTTTATAGTAAACAGTGATAAAATTTTAACATAACAAAAAGTTACAAGAGTTTGAAGTCTAGCATGCCCTAAAATTTCGTGACATTTTCCAGTCGCTAACTGCAACGTGAAATGACAGTGTCTCTATATGTTACAATAATCGATTAAAAATATTAAATTAGCCCTATTAATAAAACTGACAGAGTCAAATACTGTTGGAGTGCACCGATGTTCCAGTATCTCGTGATCTACTGCACTTTCCGCAATGACGTCTAGGTGTACCACAAACCTCATAGCACTCATCGGGAAGTACGCCTGTGACTAGGTACACCCTACATCCACGAAAATCTTTCACGACTAGTTGAATTTCATAACACGTTAGCACAGATCCACTTTCGTGACTTGATGGCGTAAGTTTAACGCGTCTGCCAGCGAATCACAGATGTACATTATCAGAGTAACCTACTTCTGATTGGCCAGTCAAGTAAGAAAAGGTCTTCTGACAAAAATTCGCGAGTTCAGTGACCTGCAGGCTAGGCTTTGCTGTCGCATGTACAAATATGCCGATATCAACTGAACATTGGTTGTGTGCTGTCACAATGGAAGGCGACAGTTGGACATCGTTTCCCAGGAGGTGTCAAACACCGCGTGGACCAATGGCTGAAGTTATATAAACGCACGTGTTTTAAATTCTAGATTGTCCCAAAATGAATCCGCGAATTCATCAGGCCTCGACCAATAAGTGGTAAAGAACTGCTGATATCCCCGTAAGGTATTGAAATCTAGCACGCGTGGAAATGTTTTCACGAAACTCTGTTGTCCCTACCTATGACTGCACGAGATCTATTAGAGCATACATGTCCGTGTCTCTGTGCTGCCAGTCACCGCCGTCGTTTGCCGAACCAATAGGAACACTCGCCATCCAACGTCGCTCACGCTCTGGCAAGTGTAAAGGCTTGTTTTACGCCTTCGCTAATCGTTCCTGGATAACATCGAGAGGTTTGTGAGGCGGTGAGGCAGTTGTCGGCCTCCTGGAAGTTTGGAAGATGGTATAGTCGCTGCCCGGTGTGAGTTGTCTGTCAGTTTCAGGCGCGTTGCAGCTACGGCACAGCTGGGCTCACTCACAACCTTTCCGTCGCACCCGTCAATCGCCCGTCCGTCAGTCAGTCATCCGTTTTTTTTTTATCCGTCAGTTGAAAGCGGTTCACAACAATCCGTTGCCCGTCAATTCTTCTGTACTGCAAAATTTCAGCGCATCGTGGTGTTTCTGCAGTTAGGGTATATCTTAGTTGGAAACACAATTTCCAAGAGAAAAACATTTTGGGTAGATAATTTTTTTACGCGATAAGCATTTATATAAAATTATTGTTTACGTTTTAAATTCCTGAATTTACAATCACAGATAATATACACAGATCCACTGCCTTGCATTTTATTCCAAGGTGCGTATTCGCGTCTACGGAATGTTGTGAGAAGGTGATGGCGATTGGTTGAACATCACGTGACCGCCGGACGGGTGGGCGACTGACGGATAGTTGTGAGTCCATCTTTAGTCATATATTGAATTTTATAAGGACCTCCCTCGCCAATAGCTTATATTTTATTGAAACTTATAATAATTCTATTAAACTATGTCCAATCTTCAGAAATAACTTCAGTTTAGTTAACAAAACCCCTCCCTCGTCTAGTTATAAAAGCATAAACCTTCCTCAGTCCCTAGTGTAAAATATAAAATCATAACAATGTTTCACAAGGCCGGGAGGTACCGTACCAATGCAGAGCCGAGGGCCACCGCCGAATGGCAAGTAGGCGTAGCGGTGCGGGGGCTGGTGGTTTCCCGGTTCGAACCGCTCCGGTTTGAAGCACAGCGGATCGGGGAACAGCTGAGGGTCGCGGTGCAGCCCCAACAAGGGGATGTAGACTGGGGTGCCCCTCTCGATGATGACGTCACTGCCCGGGATGGTGAAGTCCTCGACGCATTTGCGGTCCACGAACGGCAGCGACGGGTACAGTCTCAGCGTCTCTATAAGCAATAACATCAATAACATTATATGTATATATATATATATATATATATATATATATATATATATATACACACACACATATGTGCCTCTATACTGGATATTTCACACACTCTCGGCCCTGTATTGAATGAAAGACCTTACGGGTGGTTTCCGGCCGCCCAAACTGCGCAATAAATTGTCGCTGACGCGTCCTTATGGACACCGTTTTCCAGTACGTGCAGACGACAAACTCGAGTTGCTTCACTGGGTATCGACTCGTACTGTACACGAACAAACACAAACCACTATGTGCGTCACGACAGCAGGGGCAATGACTCGGGCACAGCACACGTCCGTACAACTGGCATGCAACAGCCGAATCGTTCAGACGCACGCGCATACCCACGCAAGGACTAGATACAGTGTACTGCCATCTCTGATGACATCAATGTTCTTCTCCTACAAAGGTGTGTCCGTAACACACATTCCATTGCATTATGGCCACTAGTTTGATATTTACGAGCGAACATCAAGGGGTCGAAAGCGAATGGAACATTCTGTATACGCTGTTCACGATAAAGTGAGCACTTTTGAAAGCCCTGCTAAAGTTCTACTGTCTTGCCCATTATGTATCCTTCCGCCACATGTAAACAAACATTGCCATGTGACTGCCACGTGTTAAAATGAATGTTTACTTTTCAGGACTGGCTAAATGTTTTGGACCCTAAGTGATGAACATTTATAACTAATTACATAATAACTGTAGTACAAAATATCCATGAAGTGTATACACATTATAGGTATAAAACATGTAACATATACGATATATGTCAAACATGTAACATACACAATACATGTAAAACATGTAACATGTATAATATGATGTATAAAACATGTAACATACATGAAGTATATATCACATGAAGTATATATCACATTATATATATAATGAAAAATGTACAATAGAAAAATATGTAACATATGTAATCGTTTGGGTCATGTCAAAGCTCCAATAGACAAAACTTAACAAAACAAACAACAAACGATTGAAAAACGAACGCCCTAGCGATGAAGTCATGGAAACCGTGAAACAGCAAACATTAAACTTGGGCGGTGAACAAGGACCAACACGGCACGTTAAAAAAAAGGACACACAGTAACGCGACACCATAGTTAAGCCGAAAAATAATTTGGAAGGGCAGCCAAATCCAGATTTTGAAATAGACTAGCATTACTGCACACCCAAGGTACAACACCACTTGTCACACAAATTACCAAACTCTTAAAAACTGTACCGCAAACTTAACGTTTCCCACAACTCGCCGTTTTCTAAGTACCCCATCGCTCTGTAGCGTGACTAGTAAAACGTCAGCTCGAAAACATGGTAGCTGTGTTTGGCCTCAGCTGACCGAAGTGAAATGCAACTAATCCATCAGGAAAAAACATAGATCCTGAAGGCATAAGGTAGCGGCGCAATGTAGCCGATGTCTGAAGCGTAGAGTGAGGCCGTGCAGGGCCTTAAATAAACAACCACGACAAATAAAAAAGTAACGACGGAGGAAGGTGAACGGGAAGCCAGAACAGCGAGGAAAGACGCGGGGATCTGGGCCGAGTAAAGAGTACACCACTGCATAGAAGTAGATGGTGCTAATAAACTTAACGTGATGGTGCTAACGTGGCAGTAAATAAAATATATAATATATAAAAAAGTAAAATATATAAAATATGTACATTTTTTTGACACTGTTACTCTATGTTCGTACCCTTCTGAGACCCTTCAAAAATGCACTGAACATTTATACTGTGAATTGAAGTGATAATAGAAGGGTATACGAGGCTTGTAACTGGCACCACCTTCATTTGTACGAAACAATTCCAAAAATAATGCCGATCCGGTGATGGCCACATTTCCAGTGTCTCTTGTGGCCCAAATGGGTGCGACATTTCCTTTTTGTCAAATCCACACAGACCTCAAGAAACCAATTTTACAGGTAAAATGCATCGACTCTCATCATTGTTGTGGTTCCTTCATTGCAATGACTGCAGCAAAACTGAAAACTTAAATGAGAAAAGTATTTAAAGAAAATTTCTATACTTACAAAAAATGGTTCATGCATGCACACACAAAGCTGAAATAAATGTCTTATTATTAATGTAAAACCAATACATATCCACAAATGGCAGCAAAATGATAATGTAAAGGAGAAATTATAAAAGTAATACTTGCAGGCAAGATACTTTTATCTAGTGTGTATTTTGAATTCATTCCTCGGGAAGAAATTTTCTTTTGTTTATTTCTGGATAATCACAACCATGGAAGTTTTGTAACGCTTTTAGGTAACGTTTATAGTAAAAATTGAAATGAAAATAATTTATCTTTTAGAAAATGTCTCAGATCAATTGAAAAGATCTATCTTAGAAAAAAATTGCTACCAACTATATATATATACACACCTTAATTTATTCAGTACAAATGTAGCAACATAAACAAACTAATGTTATTATCGTTATATCAATTGTAATCAGGTCACTGTGCTTGTGTGTTTTGTATGTGCTTATAGCGATAAGCTGTAACTATGAATGTGTTATGTATGTCAATTGTAGCCCAGCCCTTATCGAAAATTAGCTCATACAGCTTCTTTAGAAATACTTAACACTTACACTGCGTAATGTAATATAACCTTTAAAAACCATGCAGTCACAAGTAAACAGGAGCTCTGGGAGTCTGGTGTGTTGACTATGTCCTGTCATTTACAGTCACATTAAATTTCAATGCCTACAATATTTTTGCGGCCAACGTGGCAGATATAACAAACAATTAAGCCTACTCAAGAACGCACACTATCTTCGTTGATATTTCTCAAAAGGCAGCAAGTTGTCTTGTCGAACATCCATTAGGAAATTTATACATGGAATTATTCTATATCTGTTGACCACTAATTGCAAATACTTTCTAATTTTTCTTACGGCAAGCATTACCAAATAAAACAATACTTGCATTCAGAAAGAATGCCGGCAACAAGCACAGCTATAGGTCTATAGTTAACAAAACCAGCTTCAAATTCTGTAGTTTATAATGTTGGAACACCTTTGGTGTAGCAGCAAACTGAGACGTTTATGCTATGTTAACAATATTAAAACTTAACACTGTAACTTGGGATGAATAACTACATGAACACAAGTTTGAGGATAGGCTTACATTACAAAATAACACAGTGATTTTTAAATGTGTCAAATTAATGTATAATTATTGACAGGCACATTTGCACTTGCTACCAAGGCAGGTTTAAGAAAGGTTACATGGCTGGGCGTAAATATATAGGTACATATGTATTTGAGGTTAGGCCTATATGACAAAACAACACAGGGTTATAAAAACATGTAAAATTAACGTATAACTATTGATTGCCAAATTTGCATTTGTTATCAAGACAGATTTGAAAGAATTTTTAAACAGATGGGCATAGGTAGAAAGGTAAAGATAACTTTTTATGTTATTTTCAACTTAGGATATAGCATGTTCTTCGCAAACTAACATGAATATATCAATGTCGCGTTTCTGCTGTCGTTCATTTACTTTCATTATTGTTATTTAACTTTCTTTTTATAATATCACGTCTCTAACTGTCGCTTTCTACTTGTTCTTTTTCAACGATTTACTTCAATAACGTGCTGGGGATAAGCGGGGGAAACACGTCGTAAAAACTGTTCGGGAAAACACGCCGTAAAAACACATTTACATTTACCTCCGGACAGTTGTAGTTGAAGTTTTCATCATTTATGCAACTCTTTCGACGACCTTGCACGACTTCATCTCTCCTCGACGAATTAAAGAATAAATACCTTCGGCGAGATTTATAATGTCCTCCTGACGCTAAATATTTGTACGTAGTTTGCTGGAACTCATAACTTTATACAAAATCACTACAACACAATTAAACACTATACGATATATAATAAAACAATGCTGATTGCAGATAAGCTGGAAAATAAATGAGAAATATTAAAACACAACAACTTCCAGCTTCCAAATTTGTAGCTTGCCTCGCAACCACTCCACACAGCAAAGCCAAGCAACAAGCATGAAGGAACCACAGCAACGGGCCGTTAGTTTTGACCGTTGCGCCGACCACGTGACACAATATAATTATGAGTTACAGTAAATGCATTATCTTTACGCCAATAATTACTTCAAACTGTATAAAATAAACTTCAAACAACTTTAAGTAGCCACAAATTTAAACAGTACACTTGCAATACAGCGTTATTTCGTAGAACTACTTTTCACATTTCATTGCCAACATAACTGGGTGTGTTCATCCCGAGCCTGCGTGGTAACACATATGGTTATACATACGAATTTGCCGGCGGTGGTTATTTTTTTCAAAGGTTGATTTCTTGAGAACTCACTTTAACGTGAACGGCCTTTATATGAGTTTATATGTATATATTTTTTCTATCTACTATATATAAGATAAAAAAAGGCATACGGGGACAGGAGCTGGGAGCCGGTCACCGCCATATGGTATTACATCACCATCCTGTCGCCGCCATCTTGTATTATGTCACCATCTTGTATTATGTCGTAGCTGCTGTCTTGGATTACATCATCGTCGCCATCTTGGATTTTTTTATCGTCGCGACTTTGTATTACAACACCATTTTGTATTACATCATTGCCACCATTTTGTTTCCACCATCATAATGTTTTTGCCACCATCTTGTTTCCTGATTATTCACCTTCCTTTCATGCTTTGTTAATCCATGCCCATCATATTGAATTTCATTTTTTTAGTCACATTTCTTTCATGCTCTGTCATTTTCACCATAGTTGCCTTTGCTCAACCCTGCCATCTTAAAATCATACAACTGTCATTCCACATAGATTTAGTAGCCTGTTGATTATCCTTGATATAACATATTGTTTCCCAGTTACTCACATTTGTTCGACTGCCATCTTGGATTTCATCACCTTCATTCCACTCATCAAACAATCACATAGCTTAACCACTGTTTTCACTGGTTTGGCTCAGTACTCACTGTTTCAGGTTTAAACAGCTAAAGTTATTCACTTACAGGTGAAACGCGACGTGGTTTTTGGCCCAGGAAGCTACTATAACCTTATTCAAACACTGAAAGAATGTAAACAAATATGGCGTGCGGTCGGAGAGTGCGGGGGGGAACACCAGTGAGTACACAAATTCGTGCTCTCTGCGTGGTCTTGCTCTTTCGCGCTCTCTCCAACAAATTAAGACGACGAAATTGCTCCAGGAGAATACTGGGGTGTTTCCACAATACTGTTCATAGCCGATTCCTCTCGTTCATGCTGTTCTGAGAAACTTGGCTTCGTCCTTAATGATTTTGCTGTTAATTTATGAATGAAATTAATTTCCTACAAAATATTATTATTGCTATAATACTGGCTTCACTTACGCAAGTTAATGCCGTCAGTATAACGATAGGTAAACATGATAGGTTTATGAATTATGGTGTCGTATATTATCTTTTTTTGGTGACATCTCGTTATAGGCTAATCGCGGTAAAGTGAGCACTTTTGAAAGCACTGTCATTTGGAATAATTGAAAATAATATATTTTATTTTAGCCATAGATGTAGACTTCCGAATGCGGTGGACTATACATACTGTGTTACTTACATGACAATAATTATTTACAAAGGTGGCTAAAGCGTAAAAATGGCTGAAAGGAAAAAACTAACTGGGGCCTCAATAGTGCACTTTACCATGAACAGCCTATACATGCCGTTATTCAATTTCGTGATTGGGATACTGTTCTTTGCATTGAGTTCAAACTCGTTATAAGCAGTTCACAAACGTTATAGTAGGTTCTTCCTATTTATAGTAATAATTAACGAATTTCTTATCAGCTTAGCAAACGTGTATAGCTAATTGAGAGTTGGTGGAAGTCATTTTGCCTCCATTTACCATCAATGTTAAATTTTAATAGCAAATTGTAACATAACTATATGCCATTTTGAAACATAGTTTTCTGGAGACACAAAAGGAACAAAGAATTCAGAATAGTATTTTCAAAATGTCTAAACTATCAATTTAAATATTAATTTTTTGCCACTTAAAACTCGCAGTTTTTTTCTGCACAGACATGTTATACGATAAAATGTGTTTTTCCCATCAAAAACTAGTAAATGTTTTTATATAGTTGGGGAAATAATTTTATTTGTGATTGAATACTGCATTCACCATTGGCTTAATGTTAATGCTTTTTAACTAAAATAAAAAAAATCTCTTTTAATGTATGATACTGCAAAGTATGTTTTGGACGTAGGCGTGTTTTGAACTGCAGAGTATTTCACAATGTTTTGAACTTCTCGTCTCGTATGACAGCTTGACATGTTGTGGCGAGCGACCACAGAGGCCTGTGAAGAGTATTTGCAGTTCAGGCGGGGAAATCATTAATATCGCCTCATTTCAAGTGTTGGCACTGTAATGTTAATAAGAAAATAAAAAATGAAGCGTCGGTACAGTCCGAAGGGAAGTCGGAAGTGTAGTGCTCAGCCAAAGAAAAGGAAGCTGAAACATTTGCAAGAATACTGCAACAGAAAAAGGTAACACTACGTTTAGAAAGTAATATAGTTCGACATGACTTTAAATTAATGTGTCAAAACTTACAACAGATACATTTTCGTCGATTTTAATTTTCAATCCCCGGATGCATTCTTTACCATGGGAAACTGTTGTTTATGATTAGTTCATTTAATTAACACATGCGAGCGACACACACACGTCAGTGGCCAGACCGAGATTCGAACTGAAAACCTTGTGGTCTGAATGCTCCTGGCAACGAAGGTGGCATCCATTCGCTAAGATGTTCATCAATTCCTCACTGTTCTAAAATACATTTGAACACTTCTTGTACGCACATGCTGTCTAATTCATTTTCGACAAGAATTTTAATCTGACACTTATGCAGTATTTCACAAATAATAAAAAATGTTTCACTTTTTATTAATTAGACATATATTTTAAAATCCAAAAATAGATTGAAATCACTGCGAATAGAGCACATATTGTCTCGGGAAAATGGTCTGTTATTGCTCTTAAATAGCTACAAAAAGTAACTTGTTTATTTTCGTGTTCGTGTGTTCAATTTAGTATGTTCCGCGTCAGATTTGAAAATATTAAAAAATGTTGTAAAATTTTGTTACAATGTCGTTACTGAAAATCCTGTGTTTGGTATTGTAGTGTGTATAATTTCAATTGAAACACATTGATATACTCGGTCAAGGTTGTTTTCGCCCATTATAATCACATCGCCATCAGTGGTAGAACGTTTTGTTTATTTCCCGGTTTTTACAAAATACTCTCACGTGAATTAATTTTTTCGCAACAAGTTTTGTGAAATCATTTTGGTGTGCAATTTTACTGATTTTAGCAGCGTAGCAATTGTCATAGGTAGTGCAAAATCACTTAATATTTTTTGGCCGTTTGTAATTGACCATTACTTTTTTGTAACATAAGTTATTCATAGTATTATTATAAATATTCCCGAACAGAAACAATAATCACGTTATCGATATTTTGCACTATATAAAACAGTGATGCACGTAATGGATTTACTGACTGAAAAAATGGCAGTCTTCTCACAACATTTTTTCTTGGCACAAAATCACTTTTACATCATTAAATTATACTGTAGCCTATATATTTAATTTCGACAGACTGCTTTTAGTTTGTATACGCAGGTGAAATCTCTCATTCAGTTCACTCCTGAAAAAAAAATAGTATCATATTAACAATACTAAAACAACGAACAAATTTTGGCTAATGTATTTTTAATTTACATAGCATAACATCTAGGACATAATCCTATGTGATTATTTTGTTAGTAAAGTACATTTGATACTAAGGCATGACAGATTAGGCATTCTGCTGATATTCTCTACTGTAGCATACGGGACTTACTGGTGCGATATCAGAATACTATTATTTAAAAACGGACATCTCGCTACGAACCAACTTGATTTTATCCAATGGGAAACAATCAGAAACGACAAACACCAAACAAGACATATCGCAACTACAAAAAAGTAACCAGTAAAATTTTATTGATGTTCCTACTTGAATTCTATACTTTGAGACATACGTTAAAATCTACAATAAATTAAACAAAATGATGTGGTCTATTGGATTGAGCTTATTAACATCCCCCAGTGTTATGCCTGAATGCTTATCAGGGGACGTCTTACAAAGTAACTGATGACCTTACTTAGACTAACACCCATTCCATATCTGGGATTCGAACCCAGAGCCACCCGCACCACAGACCGGCGGCGCATCAACCGACTCCGTCACGGGAGGTCCGCGATGTGGTCTATAATGGTATAATTTATTGGAAATTATTTATAGAGAAAGTAGCAGCAAGTCATTCTCCAGTGACTCATAAATTGATCGAAGATAAAAAAGTTTGTCTACTCAAATTACGCCATAGAGGACTATTAAAAAATAACTAGCAAATGCTGTGATGTAATCTATCTCAACTTAGAGTTTCCAGTTTTGACAGATCGTATCAAAATAGCACTCTGTAAACAGACTGACTACATAACCTTCCGCCACTATGTGCTTTCCACTGGATCCTCAAAATATATGAACTAGATGGGGTGTTTGTGTATACTACTGGTGAGTATCTTTAACCATAGGCCTATAAAAAGCTTTTGAAGTTAATGATACCAAGCTACCTAGACATAAATATTATTAAAGTTGCTTTATGGCACTGACCCTATAAAACGATTTCTAAAAATCTGTTTTAGTGGACTGTTTCGTTCCCGGATGACTTATGTATAACAACTCCGTGCAGTGGAGTTCCACATTACAAAGCCTAATGTTGACTATTATAATACTTACATACACAAAACAAGTTCAAGAAGTTGTGACTGAGTGTGTTTTAATACCGGCGATGTTTTGCTGCAGTCCTTTTACTTTTGTACTTAGTGCATGTATTTATTTCGTTAGTCCAGTGGCCTATAGTTAACATATTGTAGCCTACCAATGTGTTTCTTGCTTTCAGCAAACAGCCATATAATGTCTTAATAATATACGGGGCACATTTTATGAATGTTATTGATACTCAGTGGTAGTACCATGCAGTTCTGTCCAGCCTTCAATTTGACACGAGGAGCAGGCATGTGGAACTATACAATAGTCTTGCTTAATCTAGAAGGCGGAAGTCGAAATTACTAAGTCTGGATAAAATATATATTTTTTAACTAAATCTGAAAGTAAAACGACATGAAAGTTCCTTTATTCAGCTAGATGTTGAAGTTTTAGTATTCCGGTGCAGTTATGTCATGTTCATTACAGCCATTCAAATTTTGTGAGCGAAAAACTATTAAGAGATTTTGCACTACCTATATGACAATCGTTGCGCTACTAAACTTAGTAAAATGGCACCCCAATATGATTTTGCAAAACTTTTTTGCGAAAAAATAAATTCACTTGAGAGTATCCTGTAAAAAACTAGGAAATAATCGAAACGTTACACCAGCGACGGCGATGTGTTTATAATGGGCAAAAACAACCTTGACTGAGTATTTCAATGCGTTGCAACTGAAGTTATTCACACTATAATATCAGACACAGGGTTTTTAGTAACGGCATTGTAACAATGTTGTTTAGTATTTTAAAATCTGACGCGGAGCACACTAAATCGGACACGCGAGCACGAAAAATAAACGCTCACACAAGCAACACGGCTGAACATTCGTTTCTGTTGCACGAAGATGAAGATAAACAGTTTAATTTGTGATAAATTCCAATATGTATGTGAGCAAGTTCGAAACCAATACAACACTACAAAAGCTAATACTACACAGTATAGCGTAATATAATATTACGTTTATTCCAAGCTAATTCGCTATTTTTTATTTACACTATGCGTATTTTTTCCCTCGCTGATGGTAGACACTTTTTGTGTTCAAAAATGCTACAATTCCTTCGCTTGAAAATCAGCTGATGTTTCCTTATTCAAAGTGAGATGCCATTCTGATGTATATTAAATACATTGGCAACAGTTGCTCTCAAATACTGGAAACATTACATGAGATAAACTGTACGTCATAAACAACACTACTGCAAACAAGTTACTTTCTGGAGCTATTTAAAAGCAATAACAGACCATTCTCGAGAAACTATATATACTCCTTTGGCAGTGATTTCAATCTATTTTTAGATTTTAAAAAATGTTTAATTAATAAAAAGTGAAATATTTTATATTATTTGTGAAATACTGCATTAGTGCCGAATTAAAATTCTTGTCGAAACTGTATCAGACAACATGTGCGTACAAGAAGTGTTTAAATGTATTTTAGAACAGTAAGGAATTAATGAACATCTTAGCGAATGGATGTCACCTTCGTTACCAGGAGCCTTCAGACCACAAGGTTCTGTATTAAATCTCGATCTGCTCACTGACGCGTGTGTGTCGTTTGCAGTTGTTTATTTAGGCTAGTGTGAAAGGCTGAATTACAATATTTCATCTAATATTACGTTGAAAAAATACACACCTTTTCCCAGAAGTTTAGAATATGTTACCACGAACTGAGCGAACCTAGCCGAAATACTAAATAATAAATAATAATAAAGGTACTTTCATTATGTTACTGAAATTAATGTATTAAAGTCATAAAAAGACTTTGAACTATATTACTTACTAAACGCAGTGTTACATTTTTCTGTTGTAGCTTCCTTTTCTTTGTCTGACAACTACATTTCCCACTTCCCTTCGTACAGTATTGAAGTTCCATTTTTTATTTACTTATTAACATTAGAGTGCCACCACTTGAAATGAGGCGATACTGATGATTTCCTCGCCTGAACTGCAAATACTCTTCACAGGCCTCTGTGATCGCTCGCCACATGTCAAGCTGTCATACGAGACGAGAAGTTCGAAACAACGTGAAATACTCTGCAGTTGAAAACACACCTACGTCCAAAACATAATTTGCAGTATTATACATTAAAAGAGATTTTTTTTAATATTTTGATTAAAAAGCATTAACATTAAGCCAATTGTGAATGCAGTATTCAATCACAAATAAAATTATTTACCCAACTATATAAAAACATTTATTAATTTTTGATGGGAACACACATTTTCTCGTATAACATGTCTGTGCAGAAAAATTTGCAAGTTTTAAGTGGCAAAACTGATATTTAAAATGATAATTTAGACTTTTTAAAAATACTGTTTTGAAGGTTTTAAGTTCCTTTTGTGTGTCCAGAAAACTGTGTTTCATAAGTGTGTATAGTTCTGTTGCAATTTGCTGGTTAATATTAACATTGGTAATAAATAGAGGCAAAATTCCTCCCACCGACTCTTAAAGCGATAATATGAAATTTCCCTCCCATACCCCTTGCGGTGCTACACTAATCCTCAAGAGCCGGCGTGCAAAATGGGCTTAACAACTACAATGTACCACTTATCTTTCCGGTGATAAAATCACGTATTTCGGGTGTCCCTCAGAATCTTAACGATCATGCTGCAGGAACAAAACAATTTCCTTTTAAAAATTTTGGAAAAATATTTAGAAACAGAATAAACTCAAATGAGCCAATAACGATTTCTTATAAAAAAACTATTTTCTTTGATTCCACGTGTTATTAATAACAGTTCGAATAATTAAAGGCTGTTCACGATAAAGTGAGCACTTTTGAAATCGAGCTTAGAAAAAGTCACTGCCCCTACACGCACACATTTTAATGGGCACCCTGGGTGACATGCGCTCAGTAAAGTTGGTAACGATGGATGGGAAGTAGTTCCGTATCTTAACGTCGAATAAAAAGTGATAGGTAACCATTTCTGGTAATAATTATTTCTTTCGTGTCCTGTTTTTTTTTTGTTTAATGCATCAAAGTGTAAAAATAAGTAGATCCGTAAAATATATACTTTTCTAATAATTTTAAAAATTTCACTTGACTGCCGCATGAATATAGTGACGATGCTCATTTGAATGTTAATTTTACATAAGGTGGAAGATTACACAATGTGCATACAAGTAGATCTTAAGTAGGGCTTTCAAAAGTGCTCATTTTACCACACACAGCCTATATGAAGAAATAATGTGGAGCGAGAGATTTGGGCAGCTCTTGATATCGAGGATGAAACGATGTGAGTATGGAGCGGCACCGGAATGAGAGGGCGGAGGAAACGGGAGATCCCTGAGAAAACCCATCTACCAGCCGGGCGTCGTCCGGCACTATTCCCACATGCGAAAATCCGAGGGCGACCCCGCCGGGATTCGAACCCGGTTCGCCTTATTTGGGATGCGAGTAATAAAATCACTACACCACCGCGGCCCCAAGAAAGTGATTTAAGTCCTCGTGAGCAGTAACGGAATGCGGGCCTAGTCCAGAGTTCTTTATAATCAGAGGTACCTGCGAGCACCATGTTGAGGTAGGTCATGGCGCGCATTGCGTCGTACGTGAGGCGGCCTCCGTGGTTGGCGAGCGTGGACGATATCTCGGCCCGCAGCTTGCGCTGGACCACAGGGTTGGCGGCCAGCTCGTAGAGCGCGAACCCAATCGCTATGGACGTCGTCTCGGTGCCCGCCGTGAACAAGATGGCCACCTGTGCCACGAGGTCCTCGTCAGCGAAGCCTGCGGCAAACGCACGAGCAGCCAGTCTTTCCAATTTCATTTTACACATGGATTTACATGTCTGCGCCAGCCGAGACGGGAAGAGTAACTCGGGAAGTCAGTAGCAGGAGTGAGTGAAGAGAGTTGCGCGTCTCTTAACAGCGAGGTCTTGAGAGCCGATGGGAGTGAATGAGGTAAAAATTGAGCGGCACCGGAATGAAAAGGCGGGAAAAACGGAGGATCCCCGAGAAACCCGCCGACCAGCAGCATCGTCCGGCACGAATCTCACACGCGAAAATCCGGGAGTAACCCAGCCGGGGATCCAACCCGATTCGCCTTGGTGGGAGGCGAGCAGGCTAACCGCTCAGCCACCGTGGTACCTCAGGAGCAGGAGAATTAATTGAATCAACCATATCCTGAGTCAGAAACTATCCCGGCCTACGCCTGGAGTGATTTCGGAAACCCATGTACATTAGTAAGTTATTCATAGTCAAGTCTCAAGGCTGAGCTTGAGACAGTCTTGGTCAAGATCATCTTATTTCTCAAGGCAGTGTTACTTCTGCTCCATGTCTCATAGTCTACAAATAAGACGATATTTGTGAAGGTGGCGTCCTCAAGGAACAGCTTAATTTTTCACAATTTTTAGCACCTCCCGCTTGGTCAAGCGTGGTACAAATGATCGAATTCAAACCAAACTTGGCGGCAAGACACAAACAAGAAATTAATAGGTATGCTTTGTTACTACGATGTAATATATAACTGCATGGTATTATTATACACCAATATAAAAACAATGCATTCTTATTGTATCTTGGACGACGCCTGAGGGGGTATCTAAGTTGGTGAGGGATGGAGGTCTAAATAAAAATTAAATAACTAAATTTGATTTCTAATTTATTCAGACAGCAATTATGTACAACATTAAATTACCTGTTTCCACTATTACTCTTTTTTATTTAACAGTGATCACGATATTTAATGTATATTTAAACTCTTATTAACGCCCTTCTTAATTGTATCTGTTGGGGTCACACTTAATTTCTCATTCTCATTATTAACACGTGTTCAGTCCATCTGTCGTCACAATCTGTAATATCTTTCACTCATGCATCTAGTCCAATAGTCTAGCCTGCCAGCCGCACTCTTTACTTCACTTCTCTAGCTGCTCGTCTTCTATGGCTCGGAACTCAGCCACTCATTCACTCATCAACTCCTCGGCTCGGAGGCCTGTTGCACTTTTATATTGTTCTCCCTGACCATCTGGGAGGTTCAACGCAGCCCGAGTCACGCTGAGAGAACGAGGTCAGTAATCCAGAGCATTCTTCAGATAAACGCAGAAATCAATACAATCAGGGTCAGCAGCGTGCACCGCTGAAGAGATTATCGTGTCGGCTCGCCTTTTTGTAACAGATACGCGGTTCGCTCGCCTGCCATTCAAGACACCCCATTGACTTGCCGCCCCGCTTTTATCACTACTGCGTCCTTTTCCGACCGCTCGTGCGGGGCGGGCCAATGTCAGCAGCGCAGACCAGCGACATGTCACACTATATATGAAAACGCAATTAGAAACAAATAAATCCAGGTTAACTTGTTAAAGTGTAACGAAATTGCTGTTTTCGCCTATGAAAACGTCGCGGAAAAGTATAATAAGTTACTATGTACAAAGAAAAATTGCATGGATAACGTGATTTATTTACACGAGCAGGCAATAACTTGGCACTTTATCGTGAGCATTTGTTTTCAACTAAAATAATTACAACCACATATAAGGCAAATACATTTTATATTACCTTTATATCTATAATTAACTATATATAACTTATATTGAACGTTTGTAACTCAGTGCACAAGTTCCAGAAATAGTTTGTTTGAACCAATAATAACATAAAAGCCTTATATACTTATATCCGGAAACGAATTTTTATTTAAAATAATTGTGGTTAAATTTGCGGCGTACAAAATCTGCGTGCAAGACTGCGTATGTAATAATTTAGTGTCGTGCGCCTACTTTCTATGCAAGTTGCCTGCATGCGTGATCGCACAGTCTTGTTCTGCAGGCGTTGTACGCAGCAAATTTGAATACAATTATGTATTTGATATAAAAATACGTTTCCGGATATAAGTGTAAAAGGATTTTGTGTTGCTATTGGTCCAAAGAAACTACGCCTGGAGTTTGGGCACTAAGTGTCCGAACATTCTGCATGTTTACAACAATTGTTAATTGAATTTTTGATTTATAATACAGTACAATTCGGAATTTTTTTTTATTACTATGTAGGTTATACTATTATTGAAAATTTTATTTACACCGTATTTCAGAGCAAGTAAAAACTGTTTTTGTAAATAAGTATTATTGCGTTTAGCGATATCTTGTTTATACATTGTAAATAGCAGTACTTAAGTACTATTATACGAATAGTGGTATCTGTAAAAATCCAGTTCCGTAAATCCTTTCTCAGATCAGGACAATGTACATTTACGCCATTTGCGCAATTAATTAATTCATTTAAACCTGACACAAGCTTTGCTATCGCAATTTTGCACAAATCTTTGCTAGCTTGACCTATGAAGTTATCGAATCAGTTTGCGCCGTTTTTTTTAAAACACCTTAAGTCACTTGTATAGTGAACTCGGTGAAGATGGGCTATGAAACGTGGCGCGAAATCGCTTATTTTTGTAAAATATTTTATAAATGTTGCAAAATATATACATTCATACAGCATAAATCGCACTTTTCTGACAATTTTAATGGTATTTGTAATACTTTTTTTTTTAGTTCTTCGCGTTGTATAGTCGGGTGCAGTGCTCCATAGGCAGTTGCTTTACTTCGATCTTAAGTTGTCATCCTAGTTGCGTCAATGAGTCTCTTTGTAAGCAGTCGCACACATTATAATTTTAAAAACCTATAGAATATTTTTCAGGACAGAAATGAAAGCCCATTCATAAATTTTGTTGTTGAAACATTAATGGGATTGATAAAAGTGACCAGCTAACAATAACATACGCGTCGCTTAAATACTCGAAAAAAGTACACAATCGCGAGACAGACTTCATAGAGAAAATATAGCTAAACAGAATGATGTAAAAGTGTTTTATTTGTTTGGAGCTAAAAAAAAAAAAAAAAAAGTTACCTGGAAATATACGCTTAGCTACCGAAATTATCGAACTCGTGCAGGTATTGCAGAAGGCTCAAGTTTTGCCAGTCAATAAAAAATACTCGAGTTGGGAGTGAACCCAGGAAGAGACAACACTCTCCGAGTGACGGGCTTTCCAGCTGGGACCCGTAGGTGCCCGTCATCCCCGGGTATGACATGAAATCAGACCCTAGGATGGAGTGGCGCTGGAATGCAAGGGCGGGGGAAGCGAGAGAGTACCCCGAGAAAGCCCGCCGGCAAGCGGCATCGTCCAGCACGACTCCCACATGCGAGAATCCGAGAGTGAACCCGCCGGGTATCGAGTCCGGATCGCCGCGGTGGGAGGCGAGCGCCCTACCCACTACGCCACCGCAGCCCCTGGCAGCTAAAGAAACCGCAATTACTTCTCTCGTTACAGTGTCACATCCATATCAAAGGAGATGTTCTACTGGATGTGAGATGCCTTCTACGTCATCACGGCCTTTTCCGGGCAACGGTAACCAGCCCGAGTCATAGTCTTTTTCATAGAAAATATATACGGTAAAGAGAGTCAATTTCTAACAAATAGTCGGCTTTCAAGACGTCGCTTTAAGAGCCGCCCAAAACTCTCAACTCAACTCAACCAAAAACCTACCTTAAAGTAATGGCACGTTTTTCTTCTGGAGACACATTGTCCCTCATCCGCACAAAGGCTGTTCACGATAAAGTGAGCACTTTTGAAATCAACCTTAGAAAAGAGTCAGTGCCCCTGCCTGTATATATATTTTAACAGGCGCACAGAGTGACATGAGCCCAGTAAATCTGGTAACCATGGACGGGAAGTAGTTCCGTATCTTAACGTCTAAATAAAACGTGTTCAGTAACCATGTCTGAAAATTAAATTATTTCTTTCGTTTTCTGTTTTTTCTTAAATGAATCGAAGAGTAAAAATTAGCAGATTTTTAAAATAATTACTTTTATAATAATTTCATGGTTTAACTTGACCGACGCATGTATAAAGCTGTGAGGCCCATGACCAATATTAATCTTACATAAAGCGGAAGAATACACAACGTACATGCAAGTAGATCTTAATGCAGGGCTTTCAAAAATGCTCGTTTTACCGTGAACAGCCTATATCAGTACTATATAATACTCTGACCTGAAAAATGATATTTTTTTTTTTTACTCGTGGCCGTATTAATTTAACAGTGTGATATACTTGCCGACACTCGAGGCTGCGGCTTCTGGAGAGTTTTTCCCCGCACACGATGCTTCTCGCTTCATCCTGACGAGTACGTCGATGAGATCGTGCCCGCAGGCTCCACTCTCCTCGCGACGGTCGATGGACTCCCGGAACACCCGCCTGAAAACAGCGATAGCCACAATCGAATTATACTCGATATATAACTGCATTTGATTAGTCTAGATTGGAAAAAAAAAAAAAAACCCATTCGGATTCCCAATATTCTGTTATCTTCTCCGTCTGCGCCTTTAGAGGTCTGTTCACGATAAACTGAGCACTTTTAAAAGCCCTCCCTAAAATGTACTTCTAAGCTCGTTATGTAATATTCCGCCATGAGTAATATTAACGTCGCCATGGATTTTAAACACTTTATTTATGCATTGTTCAAGGGAAACTGTTGAATTATTAGAAATCAAATATAAAAATAAAAAAAATAACGCTGATTATTACACTTACATGCAATAAAAAAGAAAGCAAAAGAAATAATTTGATTACCACAGCCTAACGCTCGCAATTAAACGTTCAGAAATGGAACTACTTTCTCTCTGTCGATAACAACTTAACTGGACGCATGAACGCGTCAGTGCACGTAGAGGCAGTGACATTTTTCAAAAGGTTGATTTCAAAAGTTTTCAATTGAACGCGAACAGCTTATACCAGACGGAATGAATGTCCCCGCTGCCGCAAGTCAACAGTTTCGAAAGGATTTCCTTCGAAGCGAGAAAATTAATGGCTCTATTTTGCAGAAGTGACGAAGCTTGTGTTTATTAGAAATCGTAAAGTGACATACAATGTTTCTGCACAGTTTTTGATCTCACTACCAGTTATGATATGCCAATGCTTTATTGGGCAGCGTGATACGAAAAAATAACGTAACATGATATTCGACAAAAAAAAGTGTGTTTAAAAGCAAAAGCCAAAACGAAATTCATAATTTTTTATACAAAATATTGTGGAAATTTAAATCTTGTTAGTTGACTACCTTGAAAAACAAAACGTAAATAGTGTGCCATCTGTCATTGAGAAGGGAAAATTAAAAAAAGAAGAATAATGATTAGTTTGAGTTTCGCAGACAAAAATCGAATATACGATCGTAGCACAGCAATCGAATAATCGAGGGTTTTCATTCGATTGTTAGAGGCCACGTACGGTTCACTCCGGATTTTCGCATGTGGGAATCGTGTCGAACGATTTTGTTGGTCGGCGGGTTTTCTCGGTGATCTCCCGTTTCCTCCGTACCTCCATTCCGGTGCTGCTCCATACTCTCCTCGATTCACACTCATCGGCTCTCAAGAACTCGCTGTTAGGAGCCGCCCAAATCTCTTCACCTACTCATTCGATTTGTTACGCTGGCGTGAAGGCGCCTTTAATTAAATCATCGTCGCTTGAACACGCCCCCTCACATTAAGTAGAAACCAGGACGCCAGGTTGTCGCAATCGAAGCGTGTCTTGCCAAGTTGCAGTAAGCAGGACCCCCCCCCCCCACTACTAACCAGGAATAAGGCCAGATTGCACCATGCGACGCCGATATCTACCAATACTGAGTGGCGGGCGTCGTATTTCCTCCTCGTGACACAGGCCGTGATGAACCCTTCCTGCCGACCGACGTAACCGCCATGTACAACAGCCTCCGGACTCAACTCAAGGTGGGACAAACCCAGTAATGTAATGTGGTTCTAATTAGGTAGTTAATTAACAGATAGTATAATATTGCTCCCCAGAGCACTTAGCGCATCTTGTATTTGTAATGTCCTGATACTGCAATAACAACCTGGCTTTATTCCAGACAGTCTTCCAGTCAGTCAACCCCATTCACTCTACCACAATCTACATATCATGAAACGCAACCATAAAACACTCTATTGTGCGGAGTAACATGAATGTTTGCCTCGTGACAGATTGTTGTCGACGAGCAGGTACCTGAAGAAGGCGTCGGAGGTGCGGTGGAATAACTTGCACCTCCTGATGGTCATGATGGCGGGGGCGAAGAGGCAGGCGAGCACGTCGACCGCCCTCGGCAGCGAGAAGCGCACCGTCCTCCTTCCCTGCTCGCGGCACTCGGAGCGCGTGTCAGCGAGCGACGCGCCGTCCAACCCCAGCACGCAGCAGCAGACGACGTCGGTGGCGGCCCGCGCCGTCGCCTCCTGCACGCATACAGTCCGCTCGTGGCTAGGAAGGATTTGCAATAAGCCCGTCGCGTCCAACCCGCCTTCCGCTCGTCCGTCCGTCTCAATCACGGCCGTAGAACACAGGTCTGGACACTCGCCTATCTAACAATGTCAGCGGGATCGACCCCGCTAGGCTCGGTGCGCACGTGTGGACAATGTCCGCGCTGCGCCGCTGCGGCGTTCCACGAGGGCTTGGTTTGTATGTATCAGAGCACACGTCGCTGCGGTCTATATCCGCACGTGTGCACCAGGCTTTATTGACTGATTTAGTTCGTGCAGTAACCGCAGAGCGCTGCAAGCAAACTAATGTTGTTAGCATTGCTGGTATAGGGATAACGCCATAGATATATGAACGTAATTTTCCCAATTTAAGAAAAAATTATAATTCTCCTCCCTATGCTTGCCATGTCAAACAGCACTATTTTGGCAGCAGCGCTCTGTGGCTGGCTTCATGAACTAAATGGGTCACCAAGGGCATCAACTTTTCAAACTAGTGTTCAGACCTGTCTTCTACGGCCGTGGTATCAACCAAACTTAGTATGTCCGTCGTATGTTCATTGCTGCAAACTAATAAACACAAAAATATTTACAAATCAGAAAATACTTCATAAAAAGTGAAATTTTTTTGCCGGTATTGTGTTTTTAAGTACCCAAAACGCACATACGCGTACGTAACGGAAATTAATAGATGAAAAAAAAAAATTAACATCATTTTAATCATTATTTTATTATTTTTCCTATTGCACAAAAAGAACTCGTGTTTCCAAACGTAATTATCAATTAATATTCAGGAAAAATGTAACTCAATTTCTTTTTAAAGTTAAATAAACAAACATATGAACACAAAAGACAGCAAAAACAAAACACTGCACACACTACACAGCCTTGAACTCGGGATGAACGAGTAACAAAACGTGCAAGTTTGGAAGGCTGTAATTCCACCTGTCCGTCCGTCAAAAGTTAAAGCTTGCCAAGGTTTTGACGAACGAATAGAATTAATTGCCACCTCTGATTGGCTGTTGGTCACGTGATCGATGGACTGATGACGGACGGACGTGACGGGTTGTTCTAATCCTACCTTACTTACAAATTTCCTGAAGCCCCACTCGAGATCTACTTGGTGGCTTACAGCGTGTTTGAAGAAGAGAATCGCGGGAACGATAAGGACGACATTGACTCGTGAGCCTGACGCCCCTTCGCTCCTACGCACCAGGTGCTGAATTGGCGTGCAATGTTTCGGCTGTGCTGCGTGTACCTATGGAACTTTATGCGGTGACTCAATAATTTTATTGGTGGAAAGTTTATAGCAAATTTCAATGCGTGTCCCTATAATAGTTTCCCATATAATGAACTACAGCAATGTGAAAAAGTCTATTTTAACTATGTTGGAGGGCACAGGAATAGGATTTATAATGTACATGATGTTTTGAGAGTAATATACGTACCTCGCATGAAGTGTGTGTTCTTTTAGTACATTGGTAGCCTATCATGGGGACACGTTAAAAATGGCTTCGTAAAAAAAACGCAGATTTCAAACACACTGCAACGCATTTCGAATGCCAGGTAGGCGGCCCCCTTAAGGCTGTTGCCTGGTTTGAAAGGAGAGAGAATTTGGTACAGGGAAATACAAGTTAGTTAAATTCGGTTTTATAGCGTTCCTGTTGAAGGTGTGTGTGTGTGTGTGTATGTATGTATGTATGTGTGTGTGTGTGTGTATATATATATATATATATATATATATATATATATATATATATATATATATATATATATATATATATATATATATATTTATATATATATATATATATAATATACACCACAGAACTTATAGAGCAGAAAATACACGCGTCTTTGCTGTCGCAGCCTTTTGTAACACTAACGTACAGCCTGTTTTTTTTTAAATATCAGAAACCTTAATAATTAAATAAAAAATTACTGAGAAGCAAATCGTCTTATTTGCGTCGATAGAGAGCTCGAGAGTATCATTTCTCACACTTAGATTTTTGTTTCAAATTTATAGTGTTGCCTGGGAACTCATGCATGTGCTCGCTCGCACATCCCGTCCTGCAGTTGCAATGCGAATATTGTATTTATGGTACAATGTTGTATGGGAACGCCGACACGCGCTCGCTCGCACCTTCCTAGTCTGTTTAATATTTCAGAATTAAGACTTAAGACTTAAGGGTACGCGACAAATGGTTATATGAACTTGTGTACGATAATTACGGTACATCCGAACCCAAATTTAATGGTATACACGAACCTTAATTCTGGGGCATAAAAACCCCTCCCCCCGGAAGTGGGCGAAAAGGAGGGGGTCGGTAACCATAACTCGTCCCCTTCCCCATGGGGCACTATCGATCTTCCTTAGGCCCGTTCTCCTGCCTCTCACCTTTTGGACGCAAAGTGTTCAGACGCGGCAAACTTTCGTTCTTGATTAATAGCATAGTAATCCGAAAAATTAGCTTCAAAAAACCGAATTACATTTACATGTATTTCTCTATACCAGATTCTCACTGCTTTCAAACCAGGCAACAGCCTTAAGGTTCCCGCCAAAGGCGCTTACGAAAAGTAACCTGGTAAAGTTTGCTGGGTTAACTCGGTCACGTGACCATGTTTACACGATCACTTGAAGTTAATCAGGTTGCTTTGAACGTTTTAGAGATGGCGGGAAATCGAAGAATATTTAATGCAGTTATAAAATATTGTGCTAGATGACGATGATGATGACGGTTATGAAGAGTTTTGGTTAACTAATGTCATAAACAAAAAAAAAACCATTGCGTTAACCAGTACTGCTATAGTACGATACCTTTGTATTCAGTTCTCAGTTAAGTATAAAATGTAATACCCAGGCTACAATGACTGGCCAAAGCAGCTAAACACTTATAATTTTACATATTTTGATAGTTTCCAGATTTCAAAACGTATTATCATTTACTTGTTTGTTTTTGTTGCTGCAATGTTTACATATTTACGCGCCATTTCACGTGTGTCGTCTGCCTGGAGCCAAGTTTACCCTGTTGTCGAGCAGGGTTGGCCCAGAGTTGATCGAGTCGAGGATCGAGTTAACCCGGGTTACTTTCCGAACTAGAGTTAACTCTAAACCCGATCACTTTTCGAACGCACCGAGTAAAAGATTTAACCTGATCGAGTTAACCGGGTGACTTTTCGTAAGCGCCTCTGGTTGGCACTTGAACTACGCCGCAGAGTGTTTGAAATACACGTTTCTTCCACGAAACTAACGAATTCGCGTCCCAACTGCTGACGTAAGAAAATAACACGCACTTCAGGCGAGGACTGGTTGGTGATTTCAAGACGCCATGCACATTAGAAACGTCACTTCACAGTATGACAATAAAGGTTGTTCACGATAAAGTGAGCACTTTAGAAAGGAATCTTAGAAAAAAAAAAGTCACTGCCCCTGCCTGCATATATTTTAATGGGCGCACTGAGTGACATGAGCCCAGTAAAGTTGGTAACAATGGATGGTAAGTATTTCTATATCTTAACGTTCAATAAAAAGGGTTAGGTAACCATTTCTGATAACTTACAATTATTTCCTTCGCTTTCTGTTTTTTGATGTACAGAACTGTAAAAAAAATAAGCTTATTTGTAAAGTATTTCCTTTCCTAATAATTTTATAGCTTCACTTAATCGACGCACGAATAAAGTGATAAGGCCCATGGCAATGCTGATTTTACATACGGCGGAGGAATTCACATCATGCGTACGAATATATCTTAAGCAGGACTTTCAAAAGTGCTCATTTTACCTTGAACAGCCTATACCTCAAAATATACGCGTCAGATACATACAAAAAACTCAAGGGCACTGCATTGAAACTTCCAACAGACTTTCATCACTGAATGAATGAGCGAAGAAATTTTGGCGGCTCTTTAAAGCGAGGTCTTGAGAGTCGATGAGAGTGCTTGAGGTGAGAACGGAGCGGCGCCGGAACTAAAGGGCGGGGAGGATAGGGAGATTCCCGAGAAAACCCGCCGACCAGCGATATCGACAGGCACGACTCCTACGTGCGGAAATCCGGGAACGTTCCGGCTGGGGTCGCCTTGGTAAGAAGCGAGCAGGCTAACCGCTCAGCCACCGCGGCCCCTTTCACCACTGAAAGAGATATTAGGTATACGTTCAGCACGAAAAGGACACTGCGCACTACTCCAGAGTCTTGTGCTAAGAGGCGATGGCGCACTTGATGCGCGCGGCATTGTCGTCCTTATCGCTTCCGCGCTAGGTATGCGGGAACTTTATGGAAGTCCAGAAAATCACACCAAAAGTACAACGCACCATCTTCGTGCGAACTCAGTTGAATAATATTTTGCATAAGAACTATTTCTTGCGAGGCATTACAAACACACATATTTTCCGTGTTTTCATTCATATTAACTACTAGCTGTTCCCGCGACTTCGTTCTCGTGGACTTAAGGATTTGTTTACATATGATTAAAATTGAAATGTCACTTTATTCAGGTTTTATGGAGTTATTAAAATACAGCCCACCGTCGCTTCGCCCAGGTTCTATGGAGTTAATGAAATACATCTCTTATATAATTGGTTTGAGAGATTGTTACTTTAATATCGAAAATAGTTTTATCGTCGCTTTAGTGTTGGTTGTTTGATAATATGTTTCTCCAAAAACTAATGTATCTTTTTATATTATGGGTATTATATAAATGGCGGGAAGAAAAAAAAAAAAAAAAAAAAAAACTGTTATTTCAACAATGCTTTTTCACAAACTTTTTCTAACGATAACGAAAATCATATGAAAAAATTAATTTACTTCATAACCATTTGAGATATCGATATGAGATAAAAAGCAGATTTTAAATAGAAGTAAACTTTATGATATCTGAAAATTTTATCAATTCGATTCAGCCGTTTCATCCAGACATCCAAACATCCAGACAGACAAATACAAGTTATTTCTGCTTCAACATAGTTTAAATAGCATATTACGGTTAGATAGTGGTATCAATTTTGAAATAACAGACAAACACTTCAATTTTATTTATTAGTATAGATAAATAAATTATTAAATTTATAAATAGAAATCATGTAAATTCTCAGTTTCATAAAACAACTAAATATTTTAATGTTAAAAGAAATTTGAAACACTTGAGATACACGAGACGTTTGGGAAACAACCAAACGTGTCATACGTGGGGTGATTTTTCGAAGGTTTGATTCAAGAGGTGTGGTGGCACCGCGAATGTACTCTCATCACCTTGACGTCGGCGGGGCGACCCCGATGGGCGGCGAGGTGGTCCCGCAGCTGCAAGGCTATCTTCTCTGCGGCGGGGAAATGGAGCCGCAGGTTGCCCGACGTGAAGGCGGCTGCGAGCCGGGTCCTAAGGCGCCGCCACAGCCGCCCTTTCGCCACGAACACGTTCCTCGCGCCCAGTGGGTCCCGGTGCTCGTCCGCCGAGGTGAACCTGTCCCTGAAGTGGCGGAAGCCCGTCGCCAGCACCTTCTGGATCATGTCCGGGTCGCGCAGCAGCAGGGCCGGCCTGCAACACCACGCGCGAGTTCTCGTCATAGACTAAAGATGAGGTACGTCGATCTCGCTGGCTCCGTGTCCCAACATTGAACTGCTTTTCTGTCGACACGGCTAGCGAATACGGCATAGTTTGAATTTTAGGTTAGGAAACTGATTTGTACACAAATGCTTTGAGATGTATATAATTCGTAAAACCAATTAGTAATGTAGTTTGATTAAATTAAAATCAGTAAAACTATTTTATTAATATAATAGTGATTGCCATTTAAAAATTAAGATATTAACAAACACGCTCATCTCTCTCTATTGACCATGTGACTTTGACAGTCGTGTTCCCTTGGGGTAGGTCAATGTTGGGTACATGCGCAGAAGACGAATAAGCGGTCTACTTCATCTTTAGTTTATGGTTGCTTACCTTGTGCCGCCCGGAACTGCCAGTGAACAAACACCACCACGCAACGTCTACCGCCATCTAACTATTGCTGCCTCGCAGTTAAGAGTGTGTGAGTAGTAGGAAATAGTAGGTTCTGCATCACTAGGCTGCAAACTCGGAATACGGGAAGCCAAGGCAGCCATATTGGTTTTCCATTTTCCCCTCGAATTTTCCCATTTCCCCCTAAAAACTCTTGAAATAGCCAGAATTTCCCTCAAAATTTTCCGAATTTTCCTCAAAATCATAAAAATTTCCCACATAAAATGTGTTTTTGCAAAGTGCTGCTGGTACTTCCACAATTCGGCGGAATCCAGCGGAAATTGAACAAATGCCAGCCGGATTGTGCAATCATTTACAAGCACTTAACACTCTGTTATTTCATGCCAGCACCATCCATCTTGTCTGAAGAATGTTCGAGTTCATTGCCCCGTCATGTAACTTCATGCACTGCCTTGTTGCAAGCATATATTCTATGCTAACTGTACACATATTAATCTCACTTATGCTAATCGCGCACACATGAATCACCCCACAATCTTGTCTTCGTCCCCTGCCATCTTGGATTCCCGCCCAATCCTGTTCTCTCCCTTGGTTTTCTCATATTCCTTCTGCTGTCCTTTTTTTCTCTTCTCTTGCCTTCTACCATCCTTTCTTGTCTCCTGCCCCTATCTTCTCTCTCTCTCTCTCTTGCTTTTTACGCACTCCATTTCTAATACCCGCACCTGTCACTGAGACACACTCTACCGGTGGGTATCAGGTTATTCAATTCTGCCTCACTCCTACTGAACATGTGCTAATAACTATACTCTATGGTAGCAGGGCCTCGTATTAGGTATTTTCATTCCTTGGCCCGATTTCAATAAATCCTTCACTTAGATTATAAATTGATACTTTAATTCCTTTTGCAAAACTTAAAATATTCACTGGTAGGTAAACTCTCATTGATTGACAACTGCACAGTTCATGTTTGGCCTTTTATTTTCCAACTGCCAAGCGACTTCAATTACATTGAATTTGATACAAGCTCTCCTTAAAATTTATATTTAAAAGACCTCTCGTAAATTCCTTGCCCATAATATAGAAGTAACCATTTCAGTGAAATGGGCATAACACAATATGATTATTTCAAATATATGGACATATGTACAGAAGTATTCCACACTAACAAGCATAATGGGTTATATTAACTTTATACTTGTCAAATATTAGGAGAGCCACTGCCTGACTACAGCATGTTTCCAGGTCAAATGTCTAAAAAGTACGTGCACCAAAAAGGCAGGTGTCCTCGCCAGAATTTTCAGGCAATATTATAAAAGCGCAGATACCATACCTGCAGAAATAAAATTGCTGTTAGCGTAGGCAGTGGTTGCGAGTTCCTTGGTAAAGGCCCCCATGGCCCCTTTCCCCCAACTACGTCATTTGCTGCTCTGGCCGGCTGGGTCAGCTGATATTTTGCCGATTCGATCAAGCCCGCAGAATAATGTGGACATGGTCCTCAGCGACATGACTCTTCCAAAGCATGGATAGCCCTATACATGGGACCTTTGATCACCACACTAACCAGACATCAGCTTCCCTCTTGCAATATGCACACCATGTAATGGATTAACCAGCAAACTTTCAAAGTTATTTTAACACATAGTGCTTTAATTACAGGACGGCTTTTATCCACAATTATTGAACGATCATTCATGTGAGGATACAACTTATCACCAATAACACATCACACCCGAGTTACGATCGCCCGAGATCACATGGCCCACTCATTTTGTGTGCTCGCCGACCGGGCGCATTTCTCTGCACCAGCCAGGCCGCTCATAAGGCCTGCACCATCAAGCCTCGACGCCATCTATATACTGACTGCAACACACGACTCGCGTCGCCAACAGCAACCACCGGCCACACAACATGCAGGGCAACAAAGCGGCGGCTCTGGATAGAAAAATATACGTAGTGCGTGACTAAACCACTTCATCACTGACAAACTTCTGGACCAATTGAGACCATATTCACACCATATGTTATTGAGGTGGCAAGTAAGGTTTTTAGTAATGTTTCATTCCGATAGGTGGCACTGGAGTCTAACTTCTATATTTTATGGGCTGATTTTGCTCATACATGCAGGAAATGTTTGTTGATCTAAAAGAAATTGTTTTATTGTGATTTTCATTTGGTAGGTTAGGTCCTGATAGGTGGTGCTGCAGTCTAACTTCTATATTTATGGCTCAATTTTGCTCATACGTGCAGGAAAATTTTTTTGATCTAAAAGAGAAAAATCCCAGCGATACTATGGTCAAACATAGGTCGACGTACCAGACGTAAAAAAAGGATGCATTGAGAAGGCAAAATAGAACGTGAAAGAGGCGGAACAACATTAGCTGGAAACAGCTAGTGTATATATATATATAATGCACAGTAAAAATATTATAAAAACCATAATATATTCTACGTAAAACTGAATATTTATAGGCCTAACCACTCAATAATATAACGTATAATTTACACAATAGGCATAATGGTATGCATAAAAATATACACAATTGAAAGTACTAAATCTGACATCACATGTCCTCAACTGGCTGTTGTCAACCCCTGCAAAAAGGAACTACACGCATAAAAAGTCCCTATGACGACCCATTCGTCACACTACCAAATGTCTGCTGTAGGCGGCCATATTTTATTCTCATACCCGCCAAAGAGTGTGATAAGTTCTACCATTCGCAGCTAGGATCGCTGCTGTAGATGCGACCAATTTATGTGTTGGTAATCACTTCTCCTGCAGGGGCGTACTAGCATCGGGGTGTTTGGTTCCAATGGTCAACATCTATGCTAGGGATGAAGGGGGAAAAGCTATATTTTGTTCATAAAACAACTATGGGAACACTCTGAGAAAATACATTTGCCTCACTCACAATAGCAGGAACCATGACAGCAAGGAACCTTGACCTTGACCTTGTATGACATGCGATCTTGACCTTCGGCCACCATCTCAAACAAAATCTACCGCTTAAAACAAAAAGGAATCATAGAAAAAATCATAAGTCCGCGGACCGGAATAGGCATAGTACAAGTGTTATTAATTAATATATATATATATACTTTTTTTTACCCCTATACTAACACTCCCCATGCAATGGGGATTTTTATATAAAGTCGTGGCCTGTCCAAATTTTTATTCTGAATACTAGAATGGTAATAACTATATATGTATTCGACATTAAACACCCTATTTACCTAGATGTCGCAGTAATCTTGTGTTCAAGATGATCGACTGCAGACCCAAGAGGTACTGGGACAATCCCGTATATTTTGAGTTCCGAAATAACTACCAACTAAATAAAAAAAAGACAGCAGTCATAGCGACCACCGTTTGAACTAAACTCCCTGATGCAAGAGCACCTCTGCAGGCGATATGATTACCAACAAACAAAATGGCCGCATATATCATACTGCTCCTAGCTGCGAACCGTAGAACTTATCACACTCTGGTGGCAGGCACGAGAATTAAAGACGGCCACCTACAGCTGACTTCTAGTAGCAGGTGCAGGAATTAAAGATGGAGTGCGTAAAAAGCGAGAGAGAGAGAGAGAGAGAGAGAGAGAGAGTGGATAGGGGTGGGAGACAAGAAGGAATGATAGAAGGAAAGAGAGAAAAAAGGTGACCAGGAGGAATATGAGAAAACCAAGGGGTAGAGCAGGTGTGGGTGGGAATCGAAGATGGCGAAGGACGAAGGCAAGATTGTGGGTTGATTGATGCGTGCGCGATTAGCATAAGTGCGATTAGTATATGTACAGTTTTCATATTTGTGTGATTTGTATTACTGTCCTTAGCATATGCGTACTCGGCATAGGCCGTAGACTATATGCTTGTTATAGGCGGTTCACATTAAAGTGAGCACTTTTTAAGGCCCTCCCAACAGGCTTTAACCACTAATAAAGATATCTTATTGCAGCATCAGGCATTAAATTTTGTGGGTGGTGAAATGTTCACACTGTATTTATTCATCACAAAGCAATGTTTATACTAAAAAACAGCAGGAAGATGGAAATAGGATGAAAGGAAAAATTTATAAGGGCCTTAAAAAGTGTTCACTTTACCGTGAACAGCCTATACAAGGTAGTGCATGAAGTAGCATGATGGGTCAATGAACTCGAACATTCTTCAGACAAGATGGGTGGTTCTTGCATGGAATGACAAAGCATGAAGTGCTTGTAAACGATTACACAACCTGGCTGGCGTTTGCTCAATTTTCGCCGGATTCCGCCTAATTCTGCAAGTACAACCCACATTGTACAAAACAAATTTTTCACAGGAAATTTTGCTAGTTTTGAGGGAAATTCGGGACATTTTGAGGGATTCCTGGCGATTTTGAGCGTTTTTGAGGGAAAAAGGGAAATGTTGAAGGTAAAAAAAGAGAAAAAAGAACCAAGATGGCCGCCGTGACTCCCCGGCTTCCCAGGCTGCAGCTTGGTGAAGCAGAACCTACAATTTCCTACTACTCGTTGGGCGTATACGAACTCGCAATACTTCCATTGAAGTCAAACAATTTTCATTTTTTAAACCAATATAGAAAACGAAAAAAGGGGCAATCCTAGTTAACACTTTTTGCCAACTTTGTGAGTATTTATTTTGCAATATTGACTAGATAACAGACACATTCAAAGTTCAGTAGTTACCGTTCACCACCTATCAACCCAGCGGAGCGACGCGCCCTTCCTGACTGAAATTAAATTTTTGTGCACACGACTTGTGTTCTGTGGTTACTGTTATGCTCTCAATTGTGAACCCAGCTTTACACGTCGGTTGTGTGAAACTCAGGCCGTGTTCCAATTCGATTCAAGATTCAAGTTCCGTTTTTCGTAATTTCCATTTAGAATTTTGTAAGATTTAGTCGGAACACCGCCACATTCAGCAGATCAGCATGTCATACTACTATTATTTTCGTGTTATTATTATTCCAAAGTTAGAAGTCCACGAAGTCTTAAAATAAGTTAGTATTTATCTCCGAAAGTTGTTAGAGGGACGTTAAAAATTCGAAATAAACAATATAAAACAAATATGATGTGTAACTGTTATTGAACAGAAGTTGTGTCATGAGAAAATACCTATTTCATGAATATTTCAGCAACTTGTGTGAAATAATTATTGAGAGTGCAATACACATTTGTTTATTCCATTTAAAGGTTTGAAACAGGCAAAACTAATATGACGGTGATTTGGTAATTTGTATTTAGTGATTTGTAATCTTCGATGCTGACAAAACACAAAACGCAAATTACAAGAATGCGTCATAGATTTTGTGGGAAAAACTGGTCACGTGATCATTTCGTTAGCAAAATGTGCCAGTTGGAACACGGCCTCTGTAGAACGAGACCTAGGTCAACGTGTTATTATGTGTACATTTGCTCACGAATTCTATCTTCGCTAACTAACAACTACCCTACTTTCTCCAGCCCTAATCCAATAAACGAATTACACTTATCCTCCGCGACTGTTGCATAGTTTTTCCTAGGCCCTCTCCGCTTTGCCTGGTTTTCTATGCCCTTATCTAGACCCTTCTTCTTTCGGGGTGTGACCATGGCTATAATTGCGGCCATGGTACCAGACAACCCTGCTCAGCCGCGATGCATGCGCCCATTACGCCCTGACCTAAGGCGTATAGGGCTTGCCCTGAGACGCACCCCATTCTCCAACCGTCTTAGGGCAGGTTGCACCATCGTGGTTCGAAACTCGATCTGAGATCGTACCTAAGATTGACACCGAAAACTGTTGCATCATTCGAGTTCAGAGCTGACTGGAGATCGAGAATAAGTTCATTTCGAACCGCCGAAATTGGCGGTTTGAAATCTCGATCCTAGATCAGCAGCCATTGTCGACAAATGTAGTTTGAAAATACGCCAACAGATAGAACTACGTTCGATTGATTTCTTGGGAAATTAAAACAACATTATACGTACTTGAATATTATTCAGTAAAATTTTTACAACACTAATTCACTTAGAACAGATAAAAAATCGCACATCTAGTTCTATCTATTATGAAAAATACGCCTACTTCCATGACGTCATATATTGCGAACCAATAGCTAAATTTGTCTCATACGTAATATCGATCTCTCCAAGATCGACAAATCGGGGATCCAGAATCATGAAATTTCGTTGGTGCAACACTTTTACACTGGAAGAAAGATCAAACTGGATTCCGGTTCGGAAGTAGGATCATTCGATCTCGGATCGGGTGCAACCGGCCCTTAGCTACTAAACATGCATGCCGGAGGGCACACACAGTACCGCGAAGGTGCTCACGTTGGACGAAGCGGGATTTGGGGGCTCTCGAGTTGACGTCACCTGTCGAATATGAAGAATCCCAGGTAGGGTGCACCAGGCTTCATATCGTACATCTTCGCCAGGAATGTTCCCGGCGACTCCTTGAGAATGAGAAGGGGCTTCAAGTTTCCGATGAAGGGCTGCGGTTCCAAGAAGGCCACTCCTTTCCTCTTCCAGTAGCGGTAATTCCTGCTCATGTACAAGTGGATGACCCCGAGAAGAACTATTAGCCAGTCCAGGAAAAACATGGCTGTGGCACTTTGCTCCGCGGGTATTACTCTACTTCTGCACGTCAGACGTCAGCCAGTTCTTTGTTAGAATATAAATTTTTTTGTTTGTTGGTCTGTAATTTTTTTTTTTTTTTTTTCGCAGTCCTATATGCCGGAGTATTACATTGTCTATTGTTCTTAATCAAGCAACGCTGGTTCTGTTAAGTATAGTGTAGTAATCGACGTTAGCTGATAAACAAAACCACTACAACGACCACAAACGCAGAACAAGAAACTGTTTTCGCCCTTGGTTTTGTGCATGGAATGAAATATTTTCATTGTTCAGTCGTGTAGAAGAGAGTTAAGTGTATGGACGGCTTGTCCCAGCCAAAGCTGCCCGATTTTGGGTCAATATAATTTTTGAAGAAATCCTAGAATATTCTAAACTTTTCCGGTCCTATTAAGAGCCTATTTAATTTGTTGTTTCAGCTGTTGCAAACAAGTAAAATTTTCATACGTGCTGTATTATGAGGCACTTCCTTCGTCCTACACTGTAGGGTGATGCAAGGTCTCTTTTCCAAAACCCCACGACCAAACTGACGTATATCAAACACCTCCTATTGAAGCAACAAATGGTTAGCAAATCTACCAACCATAAACACACAAGCTCTTTGAAGGGATCACTATATTTTGTAATCGATGTTACGTTCCTTATGCTCAAACCAGACTACAAAACAAATCTACATATACTACATTCCACTTTGCATAAATTAGGTACATTTTTTTTTATAAAGATCTGTCTCAAAAGACACGTTATAATTCACGAATCCATAAAAAAAATATAAAAATTACATTTTATTTTCTAACAACATTTACAAAACTTGGGTACATTTTTGATAGAATTATTTAGTTGAGATCTGTCACAAAACGACACCTTATGATTCGCAATAGATAAAACGACATTGCATTGGAAAGGCTGATATTTTAAAATACAATTTCGAACAGAACAGCCTTAAAAGTTTGGCATTTTTTAAAAACCCTATCACGCCACTATTCTGTTATAAATCAAAATTCTCAAGGACATTTTTAGTGAAAATTGTCTTGGCATTGCCAGGTACATGAAAACTTCATAAACTGGGTTCCTTTACCAAACCATTTTTCTACATTAAGCATTTAAGTTCAAAAATTACGAGCTGTAAAACAGGGAGACTTCCCAACAGCTTTAATTTGACCATTTCTCAAAACGTGTGTTTTCCTTTACATTCCGCAATACTTCACGTACTTTATAAATACTCGTACTTGACATATCAAAATTTATGTCTTTCTTCATGATGAAGCAACGTGATGTTATTAGCTTTAACTGTTTAAAATTCAATATTTTAACTGTTTGGCTTCTAGTCCGGTCTAACTTCAAAATCCAAGTATAAAGACAAAATCTCAGGTAATTTTGGACAGCAATGTCCACTTATACATACTGGCCTTAGGAGCCCTACATTTTCAATTTTTTTTACTTATCTCAGGAATTGTCTCGTCCCTAGCAGCCACCACTCTCTGCTGACCCAAGCTGCTGCGGGAACTTAAATACTGAAGCAAAACTAGGGGCTCAGCCATGAAAGGGGTGACAATTTTACCCCAACCAATCATCATGCGCGGCAAGTTCCAAAAGTCATATATTTCTCAGAAATTGTGAGCGAAACGCCATCTATTTTAATCAAAATTACGGCGCCCACTCCATATGAGCGCGGCACGACGAACTAAGGACAGCCGCCATGTTTCCCAGTCTGGTTTCAGCTGTCATGCTGGCTGGGCGTCCGTGCCGGGATTTGCAGGCGAACATTCAAGTATTCGTTACCATTGGTCGATTTCACACTGCTAGATCGTGTACACAGTAAGTAACAGTTAGTTTATAAAGTATAATAAGTGTTTCATATGTAACGCTTGTAGCAATTTCGCCGTGAAGCGATGATTTTGCGTCGTGCACTTTAGCAAGCCGGCGGGCTGACGACTGACGCAACATGGCGGTGTCGACGCAAAGGTAGTCAACTAGGACGTGCTGGTACTTTTCCGTGCATAATGAAACGTCACTGTTTCAATTTTAAGCCGACTTAGCACTTGTTTTGTGGTCTCAACAAATGTGCTGCAGGCTATGTGTTAGAATATATAACTAGGTAACTTCCAGCTACTCACATAAAGCCTTAGCATAGTAACTTGGTTAACTGAAGTCGTGATCCTATTCCAAGCCGTAACTTTGGCTATATTATTTAATATGGCGAGACTTTTCCTGGAAAATCAATTACAACTTTTTAGACGTCATCAATATAATTCCCCTATTAAAAACTACCGGCGAAATATTATTCCTGTCCACGTTTATTTGTCAAATGTTCAAGCTGTCAAAATGAAACATTTTAAAATTTCTTTGTAAACAATCAAAACGGATTCCTATTAGCTCACGTGTGTGTCACGTAGTTGTACATGTTTTGGTCATGCCATCTTAGCATAAGCATGCCAACTTAGTGTCGGTCTTTTGCTGTGGATTCCAAAGAAACTTTGAAATAGGAGTGAAATTGTTTTTTAAAATGTTTGTTACTATTTGTCTCTCAAAATTCAGTGGGCTAAACCAAGTTCGTTAAGTGAAGGTCTTAATTAAATAAAATAGAGTTAATTATCATTTCTTAATTTTATTTACAACTACAAACACAATTCTCTCGACTCAACATCTCACAATAAACTGATATTACTTGCAGTTTACAATTAATGACTTCAATTAATAAATTTATGATTACTTCAAAAAATCAATGAAATCAAATAATTAAAAATCAGTCCCAATAGACAGCACATCAAAACCTAGTCAATTATTTTATAAATTATATGTCCATATTTGATAGTTCCGGTGTTTAAAAAAAAATTCCGTATTACATGTTCATTCATCCTTACCTCTGTTCAGTCGATGTCCCACCAGTCCACAATGTTCTATAGTCCTCTGAGCGCCCTCACGCACAGTAGAATTCGCTCGTCGGGTATCACGCGAAAAATATCACCAACCAGAACCATTTGAACGGGGTTCATGTACAGGACGTCAATGAATAAGTGTTACAAATTAATGTGGGTGGTATATGAGATGAAATGGAACATATTTTATTAAGGTACCCATGTCCGGAAATGTCTCATACCAAAACACGGCCATACCAGCGAGCATGGTTAGTCGGCAACCCGGTGGCAACCGAGCAGTGTAACAATATGTACCGGGTATTACATGTGTAGGTTGAATGAAGATTGTTTTGCACTGCCCCATTTGACGCATAGTAGGTCCCATTGTCTGACCACCTCGCTACACCGACCTAACGCCTTTGGATGTCTAACTGTGGGACCACGTAATAACACTGGTGTACAACACTCCTGCGAATACCGGACAAGAGAAGAACTCGAGGGTAGATTCCGTGCAGCATTCGAAACCATCAAGAAGACGCCGACCATATTCAGTGACGTGCTCCGCAACATGCTGCGGCGCTACAGAACATGCATCGAATGCGGAGGAAACAATTCTGAGCAGCTGATGTACTCTCTTTGTGTGTAACCAGGCAAAGCGGAGAGGGCCGTGGAAAATCTATGCGAAAGTCGCGAAGGATAAAAAATAATTTTTTGACTGTATTAATGCTGGAGAAAGTAGGGTAGTAGTTAGTTAGCGAAGATAGACTTTGTGAGTTTTTTTATTCGACACCTTAAGTATAGGCTGTTCACGGTAATATGGGCTCTTTTGAAAGCCTGCCTTATGTAAAATTAACATTGCCATGTGCCGCATCACTTTATTTATGCGTTAGGTCAAATTAAACTGTGAAATTATTAGGAAAATTAACCGTGTACAAATATGCTAATTATTACATTTCGATGTATTAAAAAATATAGAGAGCGAGAGAAATTATTTAAGTTTACAAATGGTTACCTAACACTTTTTGTTCGATGTTAATATATGGAACTACTTTCCCCTCCACCGTTACCAACTTTACTGGACACATGTCACTCATTGCTTCCGTTAAAATATATGCAGGCAGGGGCAGTGACTTTTTTATGAGGTTGATTTCAAAAGTGCTCACCGTGAAAAGCCTTTACCGCCTTGGCAGGAGGATCTGCAGTCTTTTTGTGGAAGCCATTTGGCTGGAGCGAGGTAATGAGGAAAAGTCTGGTGCAGCGAGGGACATCAGCGGATTGGACGGACGAGGGCGGAGGATACTAAACGACGGCAGACGAGTGTTTTCTACGCTGTGGATGGACGAGGGGGCGCGGCATATGACTAGTTGAAGGCTACTATAGGCTGTTCACCGTAAAATGAGAACTTTTGAAAGTCCTGGTTAAGATCTACTTGTACTTTCTCCGCCGTACGTAAAATTAGCATTGCCATGGGTCTCCTCACTTTATTCACGCGTCTGTCAGGTGAAACTGTGGAATTCTTAGAAAAGTAAATGTGTTACAAATCTTTAAATTTTTACACTTATGCGTTAAAAAAAAAACAGGGAGCGAAAGAAAAAGTTATCAAAATGGTTACCCTACCACTTTTTATTCGACGTTAAGATATGGAACTACTTTCCCTCCATCGTTACCAACTTTACTGAGCGCATGTCACTTAGGGCGCCCATTAAAATATATGCAGGGAGGAGCAGTGACTCTTTTGTTTAGGTTGACTTCAAAAGTGCTCACTTTATCGTGAACAGCCTTATGCTCTGAGATCTCTAGGATATTGCTGACTGGTGGGATCTGGACTAAACTGAGGCGGGACTGTATGAACATGTGATACGGACTATATTGTAAATATTGTAACTGGCAAATACGGACATACAATTTATAAAATAATTCTAATGGTTTTGATACACTGTTTATTGGGACTGATTTTTGTCCCTTAATTGCATTAATTTCTTTGAGATAATTGTAAATTGTATTGATTGGATTTTTAATTGCAGCGAAAAGGTACTTCAGTTTAATCAGGCTTGATGGACAGAGTTTTCAATTCACTGTAATCCACGGCAACCGGCCGACAATACGTTTGCATCCAGACGCTAAAATGGTGTAACCAAAACATGTACCACTATTTTACACTCACGTTAGCCAAACCATTTTGATTGTTTAAAAAGGAGTTCAAAAATTCTACATTTTTACAGCGTGATAACTTTACAAATAAAGTGTGCATGGGAATGATACTTTGTCGGGTAACGGTAATTATTTTAGTGACACCAATAAAGGTGTAATTAATTTTCCCAAAAAAATATATACATAGGCCCATTTTTCGGTGGAGAAATATTTTGTGAGAGGTAGAGGATTGCTTTCAAAATGAGAGACTCGTTAATGTCCACCTTTGAAGTGGACATCAGGGAGTTTCTCCAGGTAATTTTTAAAATTAAAATGTTTAATATTTAGCAGTAATTAATCTTATTTCGTGACAGGATCATGCGTTCTCATCTAAAATTAATTTATTTTTGAGATGTAGCCCGTAAATAAGTTTATAAATACATTCGGCAAACTTCAAAATTTTTGTCGTCCGGAAAAATAGTTAAAGTTTAAAACTGTGATTTTACCCATATAGATTTTCCTCATTCAAGGTCAGCGAGGTACGGAAATTACTTTCTAAACAGGCAATATCAATACTCCCATAACTACCCAAAGTCGCACACATCTCCCCTTTTCATGCGTAAGATCCCTGCTAACGACCTCCTTGGAAAGGGCTGTTCACGATAAAGTAAGCACTTTTGAAATCAACCTTAGAAACAAGTCACTGCCCCCTACCTGCATATATTTTAACGGGCGCACTGAGTGACATGCGTCCAGAAAAGTTGGTAACGATGAATGGGAAGTAGTTCCGTATCTTTAATGTCGAACAAAAAATGTTAGGTAAACAATTGAGGTAGCTTAAATTATTTCTCTCGCTTTCTGTATTTTTTAATGCCTCGGAGTGTAAAAATGAGCAGATTTGTACAATATTTACTTTTCCAATAATTTCACAGTTTCACCTGACCGACGCATGAATAAAGTGATGAGGCCCATGGCAATGTTAATTTTACATAAGGCGGAAGAACACACAATGTGTATACAATTTGATCATAATCAGGGCTTTCAAAAGTGCTAATTTTACCGTGAACAGCCTATAATGCTAATATTTATTTTACTCGGGTTAGTAAGCTCGATGCTTGGCAACTAAGATTTTTCGCCATTAGGTAAGCGCTAGTGTCGCATGTGTAGGCCTACCAGAATTTTTATATTTTATAAATTTACAAAACAAAATAATTACAGTAATCACAAATCAAATATAATATAACTACGTAACTAAGTAAAATTTTTTCTTTTATTATTTACGCAACTTAAAAGTTTAATTAAAAGTGACCTCTTTGGAACACTGCACACCTAGCGACAGAAATATTCCCTACGCCAAACTCTCTTATAAGAAAACTCATTTTGTTTCTGACCTGAGTAGAATTAACCTTTAAAGCTGTTCACGATAAAGTGAACACTTTTGAAATCAACCTTACAAAAGTCACTGCCCCTACCTGCATATATTTTAACGGGAGCACTGAGTGACATGTGCCCAATAAAGTTGGTAACGATGGAGAGGAAAGTAGTTCCATATATTAACGTCGAATAAAAAGTGTTAGAGTAACCATTTGTGGTAACTTAAATTATTTCTTTAGCTTCCTATTTTTTTTAACGCGTCAAAGTGTAAATATTAACAGATTTGTAACACGTTTAATTCTCTAATAATTCTACAGTTTCGACTGACCGACGCATGAATAAAGTGATGAGGCCCCACGGCAATGTTAAATTTTACATAAGACAGGGGAATACATACCGTGCATACAAGTAGATCTTAAGCAGAGCTTTCAAAAATGATTATTTTAGCGCGAACAGCCTATAGCAATGCCAACGGTTTTAGTATTTAGTTCATGCATGGACGAGACGTGTGACAGTGGCTCAGAAGCCCTTCTTACGTCGGGCACATCTGTCACTTCCGTCAGACACCGCCAGCTGATCCTTCCAGCGTCTTAGGACGTCTGCCATCTGCGCGGGAGGAAACGTTTTTATTTTTGGCAGACGCGCTCCGGAAGTTGCCCGAATTCCTCCGCCGTCTCGACATCATCTACTTCCTCTCGGAGTCTTGGTGCAGGTGTTTCGCGATCCTGAGAACCTCGTTTAGTGAGCATTCTTCACACTTTTCGTACAACTCTACCTCGTCGACGGGGCCGCGATGGCTGAGCGGTTAGCCTGCTCGCCTCCCACCAAGGCGAACCGGGTTCAATCCCTGGCCGGGTCACTCCGGGTTTTCTGGGGGATCTCCAGTTTCCCTCACTCTTTCATTCAGGCGCTGCTCCATACTCACCTCAAACACTCTCGTCGGCTCTCAATACCTCGCTGTTAAGAGTCACCAAAATCTCTTCACTCACTCACTCATTATATCTTGTCAACGACGTGATTAATGTCTGTAGTCATACGTTGATCAAGTGACACTTTTTTTTCATGGCAAGCCAAATGCCAGTTCCTGATAGTTAACTGATCACTGTGACATCCATCTTTGACTTTTACATCCTTTGGCTCTCTAAGGTCACGTGATTTTACGTGGTTACAGGTAGGCTCCTATAGTTTTAGTTTTTATTGCTTTGAAAGTTACCGTCCCCTTGGCAGGTTATTATTGTATATGACTGAATACTATATTCTAAGGTCAAATTGTCCGGAGGGTGAAGTGTGGCGCGTTTGATTCTACCATCCATACTGACTCGCATAGCAACCTTGTAACCAAGTGTAACTAATTGAAATTGTTTGCAACATAACTAAGTTTATCCTTAATTATTTTTACTAACCATTATTAACACACATCCCCTCCCTCATCCTGTTTTTAGTTCATATTACTTATGATTATTTTGAATGTGCATATATGAGTTTTTGCCGCGCATAAAAAATTCCAGTAAATTATATATATATATATATACACACATATATGTATATATATATAGGTTTTAATATATGCTATGTGTGATTGGTATAGGCGTCCTTAGCATATGCGTACTTGGCATAGGTCGTAGAATAGGTATATGCTTGTAACAAGGTGGAGCATGAAGTTGCATGACAGCGCAATGAACTTGAACATTCTTGAGGCAAGATGGATAGAGCTAACGTGGAATGACTGAGCGTCAGGTACTTGTAAACGATTACACAATGTGGCTGGCTGTTGCACAACTTTCGCTGCATTCCGCTGTCTTGTTCAGTGCCAGCCACTTGTGCTAAGCACCTTTTTTTGCAAGAAATTTTGCTGGTTTTGAGGGAAATTCGGGAGATTTTGAGGTAAATTCTGGCGATTTTAAACATTTCTGAGGGAATAAGGAAAATTTTTAGGGAAATAAAAGGAAGAATGGGAAATCCAAGATGGTCGCCTAGGTGGCGCAGCTCCGCAGACCCCCCCCCCCCTTTTTTTGACCCATATATATATACACACACACACACAATTCTACTCTCGCTTATTTTACTGAAAATGTTCATTACTGGTCGGGTCTCTGCTAATATAACGTCGATTTGGAAGAGCCCCAATCGCATGTTCTTTCCTAGAATTATATAAAATCCATCCTGTTCATTTGAGCTATAAACAGTTTTGAGTGTTACCAGTGTAATACTGAGTGTTACCAGTGCAATAGTGAATGAAGAGATTTGGGCGGCTCTTAACAGCGAGGTCTTGAAAGCTGATGAGGGTAATAGAAGTGAACATGGATGAAGGGGCGGGGGAAATGGGAGATCCCCGAGAAAACCCACCGATCAACGGCATCGTCCGTCACGATTCCCACTCGCGAAAATCCGGTGACCCGGCCGGGGATTGAACCCGGTTCGCCTTGGTGGGAGGTGCTAACCGCCTAGCCACCGTGGCCCGTACCAGCACAATAGTACGTTGCACAGAACCATAGGGAAACTTCTGATGGTGTAACTTTTCTTTGCCCGTGTCTTCAAAGAATGCTGAGGTGGTAGTAATGTTACGGCAAACCCAACACAACTCGGTAAAACTCAGGTGACGTAATGCACGGCTGGATCTGGAAATCGCTACTCTCATAGGGTGTCGTCCATCTGAAATAACATCAAGAATACGTAAAGCACCAGCCGACCTCCCGTGGCGCAGTCGGTTGGCGCGCCGCCCACCTGGGGTACGGGAAGCTCTGAGCTCGAATCCCGGGTAAGGCATGGGTGTTAATTTAAGTTAGGTTATAAGTTAGTCTGTAAGCCGTCACCTGCCAAGTATAAAACCGGGAGGGGGGAGGGGGACGTTAAAATACCTTTACAATATAACAATAAAACACCAACTGCGCAAAGCAAATGGTTGAAGTAACGTCGCAGAAATCTTACTGCAACTCGTGACACAGGAGGCTCCTTTACCGCGTTTGAAACCGAGAAGCGCGGGAGCGATAAGGGCGACACCGCCACGTGGATCAAGTGCGTCATCGCCGCTAAGCTCTGAACTGGCGTGCATTGTTCTCATCGCACTGCGTGTACCTACGGGATTTTCAGCGATTTTCAGCGGTGACATCATTATTTTATTGACGGTGAATGTATGTGGGAAGGTTCAATTCATGCCCTTCAGTAGTTTCGAATGGATCTGATTGAGATACAATGCTTTGAAAAAAATAACTGTTTTTAACAGTTTTGGAGTACTCTGAAATTGTGTTTCTAATATGCGTGATCTCTTGAAAGCACCCTAGTCCTCGCCTGAAGTGCAAGTTCTTTTCGTGGATCATTGGACGCACGTGTAAGTTTCGTGGGAAAACGAGTACGTGGAACACTCTGCAATGCAGTTCAAGCATACAGCAAGTTGGGGATGCGGAAGTCTAGTGTTGAGAGGCAGATCAGTCTACCACGACGTCGTACATGCGAAAAATATCACCAACCAGAACCATTTGAACAGTTCATGTATAGGACGTCAATGAATAAGTGTTACAAATTAATATGGGTGGTATATGAGATGAAATGGAACATATCGATAGCGATAAGGCGCTAAGCGTGCGTGTTAGTGTCACCCTTTTCACCTCCCTCGCTTCTTGACCTTGAACGCGCAGCTACATAGTCCTCTTAATCGCGATAAACAAACACAGATCTGACCCGAACGACCCTCGCGGTGTTAATTGAAATCGTCCCCGTACGCGCCTCGTTCATCAGAATGATTTCCGCCCGCGGCACCGAGTTCAATCGCGCCAACTTCCGCGCGTCTTGCGCGACCGGACATCAGCTACTGTCTCACAGTTCCTGTGATCGATTCCCCGGTGACGTAACCCGGGAGCGACTGAAATTTCGCCCATCGACGCTAGGGTTACCAACTTTTCCAGATTCGCCACAAGGGACGTTTCCGACAACTCGACACTCAACGTCTAATCCCAAAGTTCTAAATACCTACTACGTGTCTTCTTTTATTTAAAAGGCGAGACCAGGCACCGTAACATAGCGCCCGTAGTGAAATTTCACGGAAAGATTTCGAGACAAGCTATAATTCAAAACACTGTATGGTTGTTTACCTTTCTCGATTGGCTATCTAGAAAATGTCAAATGCAAAACGCGAAAAACCACTGGCTCTACCCATAACTCATTTGTCCCAACCTATTATTATAGTATCTTAACTATGTGTCATTTGCAGAAGTAAGTCTTATACGTCAGTTAATATTCTTTTTCTGAACATATAAAAAAAATTACTGGCAACTATAGTCATATTTGAGCGTGATATGAATTTATGATTTAATCGCTCTTAAAACAGACACCAACATACACTGGAAGATTAGATACGATAGGTACTGTAAAAATCTCGGCAAGTGATAGTTCCACGAACACACCAGAGGCGAATATAACTTGTCAGCACCAGTTGTAAATATCTGTCGCCATTGGGTTGCAGCATCAGAGTAAACCTACATGTAATCACAGAAGCATTCGTAAATTACTGACACTGGGCTTATTAATATTCTGTTTTTTTTTTTTTTTCGAAGGAGTCCGTGATACGGGATATACGACGTTCCGTGCTATGTTCGTTGAGGATAATTCTTTCAGCAGCAGGATACGGGAAATCCTGTTCAATACGGGACAGTTGGCAAATCTAATTGACACCTTCGGCGCTGGTTGAGAAGGGTGACTACCGGAACTGTGCGAAATCAACTTATTTTTAAAAATATCGGCCCGATACCTGTTGACTACATCGACCTCGACACGATATATCGCTTCTGTAAGTATTGCACATTTATGGCAATACAGCAAAAATATATCACGCATATCGTTGATGCCGCTGTCACAGATACACAAGAAATAAAAAATAGGGTTTGGCTGTGTTGGGGACATGGCCGTTTGTCTTGCGTGAATACGTCTACGTTGACGCGCTCGGACACCTTGATGTACTTTTTACGTTCCTGGCACCGCTTCACTCGATCACACGGGGTTTTATGGATATTACTGGATTGCTTTTAAGATGCTCTTTCCAACCGTATACGATTTCTGTATTCCGACTTGACTTTTTGACGAGTATAGTCCAACATTGTGTTAAGTTTTCTTAATTTTTTACATAAAACTCATACAATTCCACCATAACAACACCACACAAATGTTTTTATACACGCAATCGATTGATCTTGACGAGAGCTGTCGATTGAAGCTTAAACGAGCGTCGTAGCTTCTAGTCAAAAGTTATACCGGAAGTTATGAGACATGGCGAAACGAACTCAAAATTGTGCCAGCACCCCCCCCCCCCCCCACCAACACCACGCGCGAAGCATCGTAGTCCTAACTCAACGTGACATACTCTTTTATTCTTTGGAAATCGAGTGGTGTAATTGAATTTTGAATGTAGACGATAGATTCGGAGCTGCAATGCCAAACTTTATCCCCCGATTTTGTTATCATCGGATTTTCTGGATTGCCTCCCACTATAGTTGCAAATTTAAAGACGTATTCACATCAAAATGTTAAAAATGCCAAATATATGGACCCAGTAGTAGGGGCGGGGTGTTTCACCCCACTTGTGATTAATCGGATTAACCCTTTGATATCAAAGGGGTCAATTATTAATCCGGTCTTAGTCCGATCAAAAATTGTTAACCCGATTTAACCCGATACATTTTTTGGATCAATCCTTTATCCGATTTTAATCCGATGAATTTTTGGATTAATCCTTAATCCGATCTTAATGCGATCAAATTTTTAAATTTCATTTTTTAAAATTCTTATGGGACAAATTTCCAACAAACAGCTTTAGCAGTTATTCCTTGAAGACCAAAACGGTACAGAAAAGACAACAAAATATAACTCTCTTCTATATCAATGATCTTAACTGTACAAGACCTATCATATTTATTGAAATCCATAGTAAAATGCACAATAGTACCATAAACCTTCCTCGGGTAATAACCAGAAGAACGAATTCGCCACCGATTCATGTCAGGATGAGATCTGCAAAAACACATAATCAATACTGTTAATAACCGCAAAAATGTATATAATATGCAGAAAGGAATTAAACAATTAATACAACACAGATACATGCCTCAAAACGAGGCAAGAAAAGAAAAAAAACGAAAACAGAAAAGTCCAGGATCAGCCCACACCTACTACTTTAACCTACTCGCTCAGCATTTAACATGCGAATGGGAAACTCCACGGCAGCGCTCCGTATCTCTAGTCGCTGCCGCTATGTGCTGGGACCTTATCACCAGATGTACTTCTGGGCCCCACCAAGCCGCCATTTCCAGGCGATAAAAAAACTTCCATTACAACCAAGTGCAATGCACTATAGCAACTGATTACAACATCCTGTTACATGCAACACACACACAAGTGCAAATATGTTGGCCAACATAATTATTATAAATTGAACTGCAGTTTTCCTAAACACAAGTACATGAAAATGACTAAACACGTAATGAAATCGGACAAGGAGCTCCCTTAAAACACATCCGTCCGCCTTGGAAGCTGGTGAATGAATGAGTGGATTGTATGATGTACACCAGCTTATAGGCTATTATATATAAGTGGAGCGTGGTCGGCGGCTGACAGGCAACTGAGTTGAAATTACGGTAAAAACTATGAATACAACTGACTAAACGATTTACACACTACTCATATGTATTCTGAATTATATCTAGAAAAAAAAGGTATCCCTACAAAGTAAGTATTAATGATGTGCAATTTAAGCAGCAAAGCGCACAGCCAATGATTTAGCACTTCCAGTTAATATGGACAAATCAAGATTTCCAAACTCGCATTTTCAATTATAAAATTTAAATTTTAAACAGACACAATAATGTACATCTCCCTCTCATTTGTACACGTACCTTAAGTATTTTTAAAACTCATCCGTCCGCCTCGGAAGTTGGTGAACGAATGAGTCGAGCTTACGTCGACAGCCTGACTATATATACATGGAGTGTGGCTGAGTAGAAATTTAGGAGAAAAACTCCTAATACACTGCTCGTCCTACAAAAGACAACAAAATGATAATTTTTAAACGAAAGTTTCACTATTGTAAGAATAATTCACTTTTAACACAAATTATTTCTGTCCAAGCGTAGGGACACTTGGACGATGTGAAGAAGGACTTAATCCCATAAAGCATAACCATGAAACACTTTATAGAAACATACTAAACATTATTTAAAGTAATGGACTTACTACAATTTTTCCCCCCGTTAAATCTGTGAAATTCATGGCACTAGTTAGCGAAACGAAAGTTGAAATTCATACCAAGTTCCGTCGACTGAACTCAGAAACATAGCTCACACGAAAATTATTTTTCCCAAAAAATTAATTATTTTAATTTTTTTAATAATATTAAAACAAGAATCACGGCTTTCACTCTCCGAAGCCCGCTGGCCGCCACACCCAGTGAAGTCAAGAGAGCTGGTGTATAAGTGTATCCTGGACAAGTGTTTGCGAAGAACTAACATGACACCAACCTGTGAGAAGCGTGCTGATTGCTCCTGCCCACGGCCCCTCTCCTCCACAATGCAGAACACACTTTCGTACGAAAGACAGTTTCTATCCAAGGTCATGCAGCCCCCTACCCCTCCAACACAGAGTTCGTCTTCAGAGGGCTGCTCTGTCCAAGACCACACACCCTGTTATCGATCCAACACTGCAAAAACCTGTTTACTGCCAACCACCCCCTCCACCTACAACACCCCAGAATGCATTTCCAGAGGACTGTCCGCTCCAAGCACCCCAACTTTGCTGTCGATTCAAAGCCTCACACCTCCTCCCCTTCACCACTCAAGAACGTATATTTTGTCCAACAACTTCAGGGACACTTCACATGCCAGACACCCCTCAAGACATGAAGTTGGACTCTTTCAAAGTGTTTATTGGATTGAAAAACTTCATTTTACCCACGAATTGTAGACTCTCCCGAAAATCTGCCCTGTCCGGTTTTGGAGAGGAACCGTTATTATCCCACCCACCCCTTCCTCTGACTCGCCATACCTAGAGCTGGTCAACAGCCTTCAAACATTTGTGGCAGGGAATGTTTAAAAATTGCCACATTTAAAATCTCAAGTGTTTGAACAATTATTTCCATCAAATAAATATTTAAGAAATTGTGCTGAAAAATTATTCCCTTAACATTAATAACTAGATTGAAAATAATAGCAGTATACATATATGTATGTATATATATATATATATATATATATATATATATATATATATATATATATATATATATATATATATATATATATATATAACTGTAATTTATTGTATCCGAGTAACTTTTTCTAACACAATTAATGTTTTTCTACACCTCTTCCACTAAATCCCGCATAGCAAAGTTAACACTTTTATAAATCTTTGAGAAATAATTTCCTAAAAGTAATTAATTTCATTATTATTATTATTACCAAATTTAATTTTATGAAGGAAATGAAATTATAAGATTTATTTTCTAACACCAAAACCCAATCTTGTGTGAATGGTTGTCTAAACCCTGTACTGAAACTTAAGAGAAACTAAATGAAAGCGATGATAGGAATACACAGCAAACATCGACCTATATTTAGTAATATCTTACTCATTCTTCTATCCCCTCTTTACATCATAGTATTGCAGGATCAGTATTAACCTTTCTTTTGTAATATGCAGCGGTTATGGAAAACTTTACACTCTCCCTGCATATAATTATTTTTAGAAAAAATGAATTTAAGTTAAGAAATATACAAGTTTGGAATATTTTAAAAGGAATGTATAATTAAAATCATTTCTAATCACACAGGTTTATCACTAAAATGTTAATCCAATGAAATCATAATACAATCAACAAGGGGATTGATTGCACAATAAATACTACATCCATCACCTATTCAGAGGTTTATTAAATAAAATAACACATCAAATATAATTTAAAATATTTTATTTAGTATCATAATTTTACAAAACAATGTATTACAATCTATTATGATTTTGATTCTTAACACATGAATCGTGTGATTTTGAGATTCCTCTCCATCGAACCAAGGAAATACCTTTCTTTCTTTTAACGATTTTATCAAACAAATATTCATTTGGATAACTGACTTTTTGCAGTTTATGCTCATAAAAACAGCCTTTTAAAGGTTCTCCATCATGGGTTTATAGATTATACACTCTGGGATGTGTTTGTCTGATTGAAATAATTTTAAATTTTCGTAACACTAATTAACCGTAAATTTCTTCTCAAAGATTCCTTTCTGCTCCGTGATATGTATAAATTCGCCAACTTTGAACTTTGGTATTCTTTCGTCGATGACGTTAACATTATTATACACAGTTTTCATTAAACTAAGGTCTGTATCTTCTTTAGGTGCCATTTTGATGGTTCTATGATATCTGGAATTATATAATTTAACTATTTCAGGCTAAACATCAACCCATTTGTAAGTCCCTGTTGATGTGAAATGTTTATATATTAAGTCCTTAATCGATTTGTTCTAACATTCCACAACACTGGCTTTAAGCTCCGAATATGTTGCATAGTGATTAATACCATATTCAGTTATTGTTTTTGGAACTCCATAGAAAAAAATTTAGTTCCTCTGTCGGTTTGGAGCGAATTCAGCTTTCTCTCTTTCAAAACGATCTTCATTGTATCGGTAACCTGTATCCCAGTTTTGTTTTTCAAAGGTATACCCCAACCATTCTTTGAATAAACATCTATGACTGTTAAAATATACTTGTATCCTCTATTATATGTGGAAAGCAATGCAATTTCACATAAATTGGCTTGAAAAAGATCATTTAAACCATGAGTTATAACTCTTCTTTTAGGATATCTTATCCTTGCAGGGGCATGAAGCTCTTCAGAAATATTACTAAACTTCATTGGTAATATAACCATCTTCTTTCAGCTCTTCAATAGTAGAAACAATTTAATGTGTATGTGAATTATTACCAGATTCATTGGGATTATTCCAATATACAGGTGAAAACCGGTTGTCAATCTCCTATTAAATGTAGTTTCGAATGGTTTTCATATTCTAAACGGTTATTCGCGTTCGTACGACGAACAAGTTGTTTATATTTCTGTAAATCAATGTCGGAATAACCATTTGGAAAGATTTTAAACAATAACTCAAACAATCCTTGACTCATATCAGTTATGTAATCACATATTTTAGTTTTATTGTCAGGCAAAAACTTAATTACCAAATCTCCCAGGAACCAGATGCCATATCGATTAACACCAAATGCAGTATCACGTGTAGACAAAGATTGTTTTAAAGCTAAATAACATGTTAGAAGAGGGAGTGGTTGCTTTTTGTTTTTCTTTGTTAAAGGATTATCTTCAGTTTTAATTTCCAAAGCTGTTTCATTAAGCTTATTCAACACAGAATGCAATGTATCCATTATACTCGTAACAGGTTTAAATATTTCTTTGTTTAAAACATCCCGTTCAATACGAGCTTATTTAGCTTGTAAATATTTCTCTTTCACAGCAGATAAAACATTATGTAATTCTGAAGTAGAGACAGACATGTTTGATTAAATTACATTAAATTCAATAAGTAGTATGGCTGACTAGAGTGGTGTGTTGTGTTTTTGGACTCGTGTGTTGTTGACAATAGTCAGTGTCATGGCGGCTCGTCTGGCGACTGACGAACTACCAATGTAGTGATGCGGAATAAATATAACAACTAGCGACGAGGATGGGATTTTTAGCCCGTAAAGTGATAATTAAAAATGAGAGATAAATAATCGAGTGATATAGGGTAGTATGACGAAGTGGCATAGTTTTTTTTTTGGTTGTGCTGAAGTTGGGGTCGCACATTAAAACAGCCGGGAGGGCCATATTAGATAAGACAAGATGTCGTTAGGCAAGATAGAAGAATTTAACGACGAGGAAGGGGATTCTGAGTGCTATGTGGAGAGGCTAGAACATTATTTCAAAGCCAACAATGTCAAATAAGAGGAAAAGTGTAGTTTTGATAAGCCGGGAACAAAATCGTATAAAGAGCTGGTGAAGGTACTGATGACGCATTACACACTCAAGAAAATTGTGATTGAAGAGCGCGTAAAATTGTTGCGTAGGAAGCAAGGTGTGTGCGAAAGCATTTCGGAATATGCAGTAACTCTAAAAAGATGTCAATGGCCTGTGAGTACGGTCAACTTCTGGACGAGGCTTCGCAGGACACATTCGTAAGCAGATTAGGAAATGAGGACATCGTGCAGAAGCTAGTAGTGGAAGATAAGTTAACCTTCAAGTCGGCACTGGAGAAAGCACTGATAATGGAAGCGACCTTGCGATATTCCAAAGAAATGAGACCGGGGATGGAGCAACACAAGGTAGAGGACTCTGACCACAATGCGGAGGGAGCATATGCTGTCACTTCAAGGAATGGTGGGGGCATGGGGCAGAGAGGAGGGACAATTTATAGGCCGAAGGTCAGTCTAAGTAAGAGTAAGTGGAAATTATTACCGGTGTAATAGTACAAATTATTTGGCAGCACAATGTCCCTTTGCCAACTATATTTGCAATGCCTGTTAAAAAAGGGGGCATATTAAAAGAGCATGTAGGGCCCAAGAAGCACACTGCGTGAAGGAGGCAAATCTAGTAGAGCTGGACTTGCTCAGTATTGATTTTAACGAAGTAACAGGTCAGGCCAATAGTTTTACAGTAGATATGCTACTAAACGGTCAGCATGAACGAATGATAATAGACACTGGGGCGATGGTTTTGGTGTGTTCAGACAGTACCTACCAGGCAAAGTTACAAGCATATAAGTTGAAGATGACAGAGTTGGCTTTGCGTACGTACTCAGGACAATCGTTACAAATCATGGGAGGGTGTCAAGTTCTGGTGGAATACCAAGGTCAGCAAATGACTCTGCCCACGGTGGTAGTGGATAACCATGGTAAATTGTTACCCACGGTGTTGGGGAGAAATTGGTGGACAGCACTGAGGTTGGACTGGAAAAACATTATGGGACGAAATGAACGGAGGAGGGGACCACATATCCAGGTGCTGGATAGTATTGCAATTCCATTGCAAGTTCTTGCCTAACCTAACCATCTTGTTGCATCCGTTTAATGTGCTGTTGCAAAAAGACCAACCTTGGCTATGGATATCTGACTGCAGAAGGCTTTCATGAAGAGTAAGACGTTGTTGATACAGAGTCCAGTACTAGTGCTGTATGACCCAACATCACCAATTGTGGTTACACCGGATGCAAGTGCGTACGGAGTCATAGCTGTGCTGGCTCATATTATGCTTTCGGGAGAGGAGCGCCCAATAGCTTTTCCCTCCAAAACCTTGTCAAAAGCAGAGGTAGGATACAATCAAGGGGAAAAAGAGGCCCTGAGTTTGGTGTTTGCAGTGAAGAAGTTTCACAACTATTTGTATGGCCGCAAGTTTGTACTGATAGTGGACCATTAAACGTTAACTGCATTGTTTGGTACTAAACGGGGGGGGGGGGGGGGGGGGGCTACTAGTAATTGCGGCTGCCAGAATACAGCATTGGGCATTGATGTTGGGAGCCTACCAGTATGAAGTGAAATATAAGCAGGGTGCAGAGATTAGGCATGCAGATGGATTATCTCGTTTTACCATCACCAAAGGTGCAGGAAGAAGTTGGTTAGCTATGTTAGCTATGTTAGCGGATATTGCAGAAGCTACTCAGCAGGATGCTGTGATGTCAAAGTTGTCTGATATTATTCAGCGGGGGTGGCCTAAAACAGTGGCACCAGAGCTGCAGCCTTATGCCACCAGAAAGTTAGAGCTGTTCATGGAGCAGAATTGTGTACTATGGGGGAACAGAGTCGTAATTCCAAAGGTGTTGCAAGAAAAAGCTGTCAAGTTGTTACATGAAGAGCACCCTGGAATTACTAGGATGAAAATGTTGGCTCGCAGTTATGTGTGGTCGCCTGGTATGGACAGCCAGATTGAGAAAGAGATGCCGCAATGTGGTGTGTGCCAGTTAAGCCAAAATGCTGCCCCTCCGGTACCACTTCACCCATGGAGCTGGCCGAGGAGAAGATGGCAGAGGGTGCACCTGGATTTTGCAGAGGGGCATAAACATAAGTTTCTATTCGTGATTGAGGACTTTTCAAAGTGGCTTTAAGTAATTATAATGTCTGCAACTACAGCGAGTCATATGGTGGAAAAGTTACGAACACTGTTTGCAGCATTTGGGTTACCAGAGGTAGTGGTAACGAACAATGGACCACGTTTTCAGTCGGATGAGTTTGGTGGCTTTTTGTCTTCCAATGGTGTGAAACATGTCAAGTCTCCCCCATATCACTCACAATCGAATGGTGCGGCGGAACAGCAGGCACAGACTGTCAAATTAGCACTCAAACGGCAGCTGCAAGAAGACCAATAAATGCAGCGGCAATGCACATTGCAGCATAGACTAGATGTGTTTTTATTTGCATACCCGAAACCTCTACATTCCATAACCAAGAAAACCCCAGCAGAAGTGTTTCTACAGAGGCACCCTCGAACCCTGTTTGGCACTGCTAAAACCGTCGTTCTCAAGATGGCAGAAAAGCAAGAGCACATGAAGCGCCGACTGGACAGGAAGTGAGGCTCACTTAGGGTGTTTCAAGAAAGTGATACGGTTCTGGTAAAAACAGTGAAGGGGGAAGATGCCAGGTGGGTTCAAGGGGTGATTAGACGAAGTGCGAGTGCTGTTACATATCTTGTACAGGTGGATGACAGGGTCAAGTTAGTGCATGCGGATCATTTGAAGCCATGGGTCAGAACAGGTGAACATGCATATGAGAGGGGAGAAGGCAGCACGACACAAGAGGAAAACTGGGATCTTCAGAGGGAGTCGGGGAATCCAGTCTCCAAGAAAAAGGATGAAGAGAGAGCCACCAGGCTGCAGTGGGATGGCCAGGAGAATGAGGAGGAAGCAGGGAGTTCAGGGAGCAGCACGGCAGACTGGAAGTGAAGTGAGAGTGATGACGAGGATGAAGAGTTCAGAGAATTTCCTGCGGCAACGCCAGTGTGCGCTCCGCAGCACAGATGTTCAAATAGAGAAATTAAAGTACCAAATGGGCCTAATTTATAAGTGTTAAAATCTGAAATGGAAAGGGGAGTGTAGTATGGCTGACTAGAGTAGTGTGTTGTGTTTTCGGACTCATGTGTTGTTGACAATAGTCAGTGTCATGGTGACTCGTCTGGAGACTGGCGAAGTACCGATGTAGTGATGCGGAATAAATATAACACAAACTATTTATATATGAATTAAGTTGTTGCTTTTCGAACTGCTTCAGTAGGTAGAATAGTTTGGGCTTTTTCAGTCTAATCGACTTTACTTAAAACAGCATCTAATTTAGCTATAGTCTTAACTCTCAAATCATGAATAAAATAATTTATTCATGTTTCCAAATCATTATTTTGTTTTCTCAGATCTGTTTGCGTAACTTAACCTAATTTTTATTAATGAATACATTACTTTAAATTGCGTTATTTATTCCATTCGTGTTCCAAGTAGTTTTGAAATAGTATGGCTTACCACTTCATTAATCACATCTCTTAAATTGTCTTAATTTCTGCATGTTGTGTTGTAAAAACTATGTTTGTCATATCATTAAAGTCTTTATTAAATCCATTTAAACGTTCTTCTATTCTACATTCATTACTCTGTAAAACATTACTAATATTGGTTAATATATTTGCAATTACACTCGTGTTTTTATGAACATTATCATTCAAATCAACTAACTTTATTAATTTCTCTTGAATATCATTTGATTGCATTTTAAATATGTTTAGCATAGTAGTGTTTAAGTCTTCCACGTAACTTTTATTCACCGCGTTGGTATCTTTCACAGCCATACCCATATTATGTAATATATGTCCGTTCAAATTACAATTCCCATCGTGATTTTTGGTTAAACAGCTATTGTAATGATTATGTTTTATACCACTGTCTCCAAACTTCGAAATACTCATTGTCATTCGCCTGGAAGTAAAAAAACTGCCAAAACCAGACTTATATCTGCCTTTATATAGGGGAAGTGGTGGTATAATCACTAAAAAACCGTACTTGTCTTTCCAACAGTAAAACATATATCTTTAAACTTTGTAAAGTTCATATAGCCTAAAACATGATCATTGTACATATGTTGCACATTCATACTGTCCGTTTTAAACGCAATTACCATATTAGCATTATTACATAAATTATGTTTCGGTATACGTGCGTAACTTTGCGATAGATAAAAACAATCAACATTTTAATAGTGATCAAAACTAAAGTATTGCTGTATTTCATCCTGCAGTTCACACCAAACATCTTAAAAAATAAATACGAAATAGGGTAATGCTTCTTTTGGAGGCACTATATCTTCTTTATTTGTAAAAGGAAAATATCGCATTCCTTCAATTAATGATCAAATGGTCGCTAATCGTTGATATTTCACTTGTATTGTTTTAGAAAACACATATACGTTTTCAAATTTAAGTCCATTCGGATACTCTAACAACGACATAATAACACAAGGTTTTCCACATTAAGAAGAAGGACTGCTTATTATACAATGTATATTTGATGGTAAGAGAATACCGTGTTTATGTTCAGTAACGTTTTTTTTTTTGTATTTACAATTATCGGCAGATGAACATTTTGTTTTATAACCTTCATTTCTACACAATTAGACAGTATTACGTACTTACATAAAACTATAAATATAGGTCTATCTATAGGTTTGCGTTCAGTTGAAAACAATGGTTCATACTAAACATATCAAAACAGGACGTGGTGTATTGAATACATTGATTAATAAATTACCATTTAAATTACATTTACCGATATACAATTATTGCGGCCCAGGTACTAAACTTGCCAAATGTTTGACACGAAACGATCAAGGAATAAACTCTTTGGATAATGCATGTAAAGAACACAATATCGTTTACAATCGAACTAACTATTTGAAAGAAAGACGTATAGCGGATACAATTCTAGCCGATAAAGCTGAAAATATAAGGAAGAATCCATCTACATCAACAAATGAAAAGGTAGGCGCCTGGGTTGTTGACAAAGTCATGCGCACAAAGGTGAAGAGAGGCATGGGGATAAAATGTAAAACTAAAAGAAAAACAAAGAAAGGAAGAATCATTTCGTTCCTATTTCCAGCATTAACAGTTCTTGGATCAATCCTGAGAGGGGTTTCGGCAATCAGTAGAGAAGTTAAATGAAAAAGCAAAGGAATGTATTTGAAACTTTATAAAGTTGGACAAGGAAGAAAAAACTCCAAAAGTGGAAAAAAACACAGAAAGTCCTAAATAGTCTTCCAAAATGTGCACTTACAATCAAAGATATTAAATATTTGTAAAGAAATTGGATATTCCCTATTTCTGAGGTGTGTATATGAGAGACAATTTACCAAAGAAACCAAATCTTTGTGAATGTATGATTGTTAATTTAGATTTGATACAAAACGAAGGTACACATCGGGTTGAATTAATTTTGAATGTAAATCATTTATTGTATTACGACAGTTTCTGTGATTTACGCCCTCCAATTGAAATACGTAATTATTCAAAAAATATGCAATTAAGGTACAATTACAAAACGGAACAACTACCAAATACAATCAATTGTGAAAATTTATGTATACGTTTTTTGACTATAAGTACGATATATAAATAAGTGTAATAGTAAAATATATTAGTAATATGTCGATTATATTGATATTAAGTGGAAATTCATTGCAATTGTGTGCGGTATATTTCTCAGCTTTGGAGTTAGATGGAAAATGGCAAATAAGTCTAATCGAATTTGTTACTTACAACAGCATGCCAAACAGTGATAAGCATAACCAATCATATACGGCTAATATTGGTGAAAAAACCTACAAGATTGTGATACCGGTAGGATCTTATGAGTTGGATGACTTAGAAACATTCATTAAAGCAGCATTACCTGAAAATGTACATTTCCGATTACTTGGAAATCCAAATACGTTAACTAGTGAGATGTATAGTATCGTCGATATCGATTTCTTGGAAGACAATTCAATTGCAAATATGTTAGGTTACGAACGGAGAGTATACCCAGATAATCAACTGCACGAATAATCAAAACAGGTCAATATATTATAGGAAAATATATGCTGTATAAATGTTAATATTGTAGGCAGTTCATATTTGAATGGAAAATCGACAAATACAATACATGAATTCACGTGTGCTGTGGCTCCAGGATATAAAATAATTGAAAAACTGAATACTTTGATATATCTTCCAGTAATAGTTAATCGTGTTGATGAAATAGTTGTTACAATTGTCGATCAAGACTGTAAACTTATTAATTTTAGAAACAAAGAAATTAGCATCCGTTTACATTAATAAAAAAGTTATATAAACAATTGTATTCCGTTGCGCATTACAATCATGATGGGTATTGTGTATAATAGTTTAAATTCGTACGTAAAGTAGGCGGTTCTTTTAAGAAGTGGTTCTCTAAGGAACATATTTCGAAGAAAGGAAGTATAAAAAGACATGAACGCAAGCATAAAAAGCTCACTTCAAATAAGTTACCCGTGAAGTTAACACGAGGCACTGAATTGTATTTAAAAGAATTAGGATATACTGTTAATAGAAATGGAAGACATACTTAATGTTGAAGAACCGATCAGTTATGAAAATGCAATCACCAATACGGAAACACACGTGTACGAACCATTCCGAGCAGGTCCGTATATGTTTCCTTCAGAAATAAGGATTTCAATACAAAATCACGATATTTACACATTACTGTCGAAATCAAGTTCTAGGTTTAGAGGAACAATTAAAAAGACAGCCGATGCAACTACAAAAATAGTAAGAAATGCCATACTTCATTTAATCGACAGCATTGCATATCTGCTAAGTGGAGTGGAAATCAATCAAACACGAGATGTTGGAATTACTTTCACGATAAAGAACTATCTCTCTGGAACTGTAAACGATCTTTATACAGGGCTTATGTCGACAATCTAGAAGGGTAAAGGGGCCACCAAGTTGGATGGCTGATTATGTAACTCCTTAGAGTTCAAAGACTCATTGTATTTAGTGGACTGTCTAACTGTAATTTTAATGTTGTATGGATCAATGATGATTGTACCACTATCCTATATTGGTGTTGAGAGCTGTATTTGTAGATTTTATTGGTGTTGAGAGCTGTATTTGTATATTGTATTGATGTTAAGATCTGTATTTGTATATTGTATTGGTGTTGAGATCATGGAATAATAATACCTGTATCACTGTATGTACAAGGTTCAACCCTTTCATCGTTGTATGAATTGTGGTGAATAAAAAGAGAGAGATGTTGTGTTATTGACTAGGGCAGTGGAGCAATGGTGGGCGAGCCACTTGGATATCGGGCATGACTCTCTCAGTAAACAAGGAATCTTGGTGTTCTTATTTATCGCACAACACTCACCTCAATCACCCTCATCAGATCTGAAGATCTCGCTGTTAAGAGCGGCCCAAATCTCTTCACTCACTCACTGGTTATCACCTGCATCTGTTGTCCCCACCTTTGAAGTGTTCATTGTATTGGAAATTTCTGGGTTGTAGTAGTTGGGGTGGTACGTAGCACAGAGTATTCTCTGCAGTCTTGTGTGTCAGTCACCAGCTTGCAGTTTTTTTTAGCTTGTCCCTCACTAGTTGCACTATCCGTTTCACTTGTCCGTTGCTTGAAGGATGGCACGGTAATGATGTCTGTGGGCAATTCCATTCTGGTCCAAAAACCCTTCCATCTCACACAAAGAAAATGCTATCCCATTATCTGAAACAACCACATTTGGCAACTCATGGATGCTGAACATGTCTCTGAGCTCAATTACTACCATCGCACTTGACAGAGATGGCACCAGTCACACTCTGACCACTTCTCGTATGCATCTATCAAAATTAAAAATGTCTTCCCCATAAAAGGTCCTGCAAAAACCATGTGCAGACATGACCATGGGTTTTCGGCATGGTCTCTGTCATGTGCATTTTTGGTGGAGACTGGCTCTCCCTGAGGCAAACCTCACATGGACCATATTCTCAATGTCATATAGTTTATGTCACCATTTGTAACTCCGAGCATACTATTCTAACATGTGAGGCATGGAGCAGAACTAATACTCGTCCCGCATCACTTCTTGGATAACAACTCTAGTGCCCCATAGCAAGCAGTCTTGGTAGATATAAACTTCGACTCGTCTGTTCCAATAGGGTGACATCTTCACTAAGCAGCTTTTCTGGCCACCCGTGCAATACAAAATACATCACTTGTATATAGTTCGCCATTAATTTAGCCACCATGTGAGCATTTAGAGGTGTTTCTGGCCTCGCCTATGGCATTAACACCTCTGTCGTGGGTAGCAGCGCCATGATGGGCACTAGTGCAGGAAGTCTACTCAGAACATCTGTATGTCCTATCTTGTTGCCAGGCTTGTAGACCAGCTAAAAATTGTTCATACTCAGATCCGAACACCAGCAGAGCAACCTGGGGGAGAAGGCTATCAGGAGTGGGCCAGTGTGGCTTCAACAACTGCAACAAGGGTCTATGATCTACGACCACAGTAAATGGTTGACCTGCCAAATACTAATGAAATTTCGTAACCCCAAACATCAATGCCAAAGCTTCTCTGCCTATTTTAGCGTAGTTTCACTCACTATTATATAATGTACACAAAGCAAAAGTTGTAGGCGTTTATTTCCCATCCATGACGTGGTGCATTGTTGGTTTACGACAAAGCTACCAAACTGGTTATTCAAGGAATACGAACTGCATGATTGATTGGGCTAAAGAGAAGTATATTTTCAATATTTCATGTTTTTTATTGAACTTACAATGAAATATAGAAAGTAAGGAAAATAAGTCACAAATATGCAGCAAGTATGCCTGTGTATCAAAAGGCAAAATATAACAGAATTTCTGTAAATGTATACACTGGAGTGGACAATCCATAACCCAGATGCAGCGACTTCTTCAGCTTGAAGGGGGTGGGTGGGTATACAAGTGATTCAGCAATGTAGCATAAATTGTGAAGTTCTTTTGCAGTCTTATCACATTTATTTATTATACAGTTGTATGTAGACATACTATGAGTTCCATACAGATTACTGCAGCTCCAGAGTAGAGGTGGATTTGTGGTTTAAAATAATTCTTGCTGCACTACTCTGAGAGTCGTCCACCACTTTGTGTATATTATATCTGAAAGTGTTACCTGGTTGCTGATTCTATTAAAAACTTCTTTCACCCTAACTGTCATCCCACAGGAGAAAAAGAATGGGCAGCATTGCGGTTCCTGAGTTCATTGTGGAATGGAATTTTTTGGAATCATTGCCAAACTTGTCGCTGTATTTAAAATTATTTTTTACTGTTTCTGTCTGTTGCTACACAAAAACAAACTTTTCCAAAACTTAAAATTAAAAAATTTTCTTTGCTAAACCATGAAACAGACAAGATAGACAAACATAGCTTTAGTCTCATACAAACACAATTATACCGAGCATGTTAATTTTGATCAGGTTATTGAAAAGTTTTTGGAAATTAAGACCTAAAGGTAGACATTGAGCATTATTTTTCTGAAAGATTAGTGTGCGTTGGGACGAAAGACTTGTGCGTGTTGAGATTGTATTAGCTGCTGAAATTAATTTTTACTTATTTACATCTTCCATATCTAGTCAATGTAACATAATCCTCTGTGCTTAACTCTGATGCGTGATGCATTCCTGCACATTTAGGATGCGTACTCTACAATTTCGCCCCATCTTTAAGCACGCCATTTACGATGTAACAGGTTATGAATCATATACAGTACTGAAGAGAAGGGACACGTGGGCCATCAAAAGTTACTACAGACACGTGATCATAGCATGTACTGTTCATCCAGACTCACCCAAAAACATCACGCCAACACCCCCTTGCAGCAGAAGTAACTATGACTGGTGTAACTATGACTCTCTTAAGGTGCCAACAGCCAGAAGCTGAAAACCAGGGGACAGGCCCATAGGGGTTTAAGGTGTCCCAGCACCCTGTAGGAGAACTGATCGCTTTAGGGTGGCAGGAGCTTCCTCTCTGGTGGAAGGTACTGGAAGAGAGAAGGGACGGTGGTCACTGTTCCAGCTCCTGGAAGGTCTTTGTTTGTTAGAGAAACAGGCCTGTAATGGGTGTAAATCTGTCCCTGATATGCCAAGAGGCATCATGCAACTATGCCTGGTGATTCAGTCGTGACAGGTGGAAGGACAGAATCTTCTCTGTTGGCATGGATGCTGGATTAGCACAGCGTAAGGTATCACATATGGGGCTCATGGGCGGTGGGAATGCCCGAGACTAAGGGATAGGACTTCTCCACGCTGAGGTGAAACAGCAATCCAGCCTTTAGAGATAGCATATGGATAATGAAATGTCGAGGCTACTGTCAAGCCCTAAAATTGGAGCCCATATGTAAGATGGTTGCGGTTAAGTCAGTTATGCGTAACGCTGTAGCCTCTGCAGACTTGGGACCCACACCTCCTTGTGGTACCACTGGGTGACTTTCGAGTCAACAAATGTGGGCCACCTGTGGTGTTCCCTATACCAAGCTCTATATCTAAAAGGGGTATCTGCCTCCTCGAGTAGTGCGGTCACGACAGATAGTGATGTTTCTGATAGGAGGTGGGCCAGTTGACTCCTTTATGGTCAGACCGTTGGCGCCAAAAGTCTGGGTCTTAGTGAAGGACCCAAAGACATAATGGTAATCGATAAAAGGCTTGATGAGCCGGTGAGGATGTGGGGCGGTCTTGCACGTGGGATTTGGCACGCATCTTTCCCGGTAAACTGGGCCTTGGGAAAACCACAAGTGTCATGAAAAGGAAGGAGTAGCATGGGCTGACCTTCATGCCCATGTCAAGGGTTTTCCTTGGCAACTGGTCACGGTGGGAAAGGACTTGTGCAGGCGGTGGTTTTAAAATATCAACTGGCGCGTCTATGTCTCTGACATGGCACAATTAATATCACTGAGATAATAACAACAATATATTACCCTTAAGGTAATCAGAGCCGGTATGGTAGGCAGATAGCGGACTTTACTTCGCTAAGATTCCATGAAGCTGAGCCCAAATACACAAACATTGAGAAGATTATATCACAACTTCAGTGATGGCGACCCGCTGAGGACTGGAGCATTAATAGAACTATGTTGTTGTTGTTTCCACAAGATTGTACTGTTGACATAGCCACCGGCTCCCTCCAGCGAAGGTCGTGCTAATGCCATAGCGTGCCACTGGAGGGCAGCACCTATTTTACCAACGTCCGTAGAGGAGATAAAGGATAAAAGTGTTACAGCAGTACCCTGAAATTCGCAACCCCTATGAACAAGACTAACTCCCCCCACACCACCAAGCATCTGAAATTAGTATAAAAAGGCTGGCATGGCCAATGCTCTTCAGTCTCTGCTCCTCTTCAGGGACGAAGGTAGCCATCGGGGTGCACAACCACGGTACTGCCGGAGATTCGGAGATTCCACTGCCTCTCGTGGGGCTGGAGTCTCGGCCGGTAGGAAAACTCTCCGACCAGAAGCTCAAACACCTGTTCGGCAACCACCGAAGACACCACCATCGCAGATCCTTCCAGCAGCTTCTGGGAGACCCAACCACCACCCCTGGTACACACTTCAGTTCCCAGTAAGGTCACGAAGAAGTCTCTTCCTCCCCCGCCACACCAGACAGTGTCAGCAATGGACGTCAATTCCCTTCTGGTAGGCGCCCACCCCTTAATTTTTTCAGAAGATCCCCAATCATTCGACATCGTCAACTATGTAACTAAGTAATGACTTTCATTTAATCATTATTTAATCACCTTACGTTCACTAGCTGTTGCTCAGGTTGTCTTCACCTGGTTAATTATGTCAGATTCATAACTTCTGCTGCAAGTCATATTATCTTTGTAGGTAGTATGGAGCCATCGTGTTTATTGATACTTAAATAGTAAAAACATGTGTCGTCAAACTATTCTCTTGGAAGTATTGGAAGTCCTACGTAACCTAACTAAGCATTGGTCAAGCTGGCAGATGAGAATGTAAAGTTAACTACCCATACATTAAGAGGCCGCTAGAGTTCTGCGAGACTGGTAGTCCATCGAAGGAGCCCAAAAGCCTTAAGTACACATCCACCAGGTGAATTGACCAAACTATGTAGTTTCATACTCCACCACTTCTTTTGGGACTGGAACAGAGCTGAAATTGCCTAGACTGATCAACCCTCTGTGGGAACCTAGACAAGAACGCCTAGCTAAATACCCACACCTTAAGATGCCGCTTGAGTTCTGCAAACTGGTAGTATATCGAAGGAGCCCAAAATCACTAGGTATACATCCACTAGGTGAATTGAGCAGGCTAAGTCATTCCATACTCCACCATTGCTTCTTTTGGGGCTGGAATTGCCAAGTCTGATCAACCCCCTGTGAAGACCAGCCGGGTATTCAGTCAGGAAGCAGCTTGAGCATATCCACATTCTGTCCACCGCCTCTTTTGGGGCCGGATGAAAGGAACAACTTGTGTGCCGCTCGCTGCAAGTCTGAATATTCAGCCAAACACAATATGGAAGGAGTCACCGGCTTGTTCTCTGCGAGGCTTTCTAGATCCTATCCTTATGCCATACTCTAGGAAAGGAGGGGTATGGAGGAGATTGAAGAATGCAATAAATGCCTTAGAGAGTAATACCACTTGTTCATTTCAAATTAATTCCCGGGGCAGAGTTCATACCGCCTTTGAAATACATACCCCATTGTTTCCCTGCCACCTCTTTGCATAACCAAACCCTGGTTATGTGAGCCTAATTTCCCCATTGCCACAACCAACAGCTTCCAACAAGTACAGAGTTCTCCACAGTCGACAATTCTGCCAGAACCCGCCACCTGCCAAGCCGCTGAGCCAGCCACAGAGGAGGAATCCACTTCCTTCCAGTCATCTCAAGGTAAATGATTGGGTTGTGACAGCAGCTGTGGATTTTGTCCAGACTAGACAGCCTACCAGGCCAGCCTTATACTCAGGCACAGCACCTACCTGACACTAAGGTCCCTGTCTTATCCATGTTCACAAAAAAATTGATATGTGTACCATGTGCCAAGGAAAAATGAGCAGGTTAAAAAATACTATTATTCTTAGAGTGTAAATTCTTCCAGATACATAATATTTTTAAAAATAATTTACAATCAGAGATGGTAAACCGTTATCAATCTGGACTTCTCGAGTTGCGAGAGGCATGGAAATAGAAGACCTTAATCATGTCAAAAGACTGGACTTTTTTAAGACGTGGGCTCCGTAAACTGCTTCTCATCCCCTCTCCTATAGAAATCTCTTCTGGCTCTACCTCAAGGCTATCGAGTTATAGTGAGCCAAATCACTAGTCTCCCAATACGACATGTCGAGTTTAATTTCAGTGAAGGTCAAACCCAGATTTCCCCATATCTGTGGTTGTATTTTCTGTTGGCACTTCCCCCCAAAAACCCCAGTGGTAAAGCGCTCAGCGTTCTTATCATTCACTCACTGCTGTAATATCTACCAAGTATGGTAAACATTTTACTAACTTTACATACCTACACAATGACTTTGTGTTGCCACCCCCATACACACATTTATTATATTATTACTTCATTGTTTATAAACCATTAGGAAAGGTAGGGGTGGGTAAATAATACAAACAATGTAAAAATATTAAATTTTAATGAACAATTGAACATACTGACATGCTGTTAAAACATTTCAAGACTACACATGGTACTGAAAGGGACTGATGACAATTTATATTACAAGTAATAAAATCTTGACATTAAATGTCATGTTTATTGTCTTCATACACTTTACTCATTATTCTTATATTTCCTGTTGGCTGTAAAGTCGTTCACTTTAAATTCATACATAAAATAGCTCGTACAGTGAGGGAAAAGACACATATGGTTACATCTGCAAAATATTTATGTCTTTACAAGTTTATAGCATATCAAAACTTCTAGACTTCTATAACTCTATGGTACACGTTAAACAGGTTACAGATGTAGCGTTAATACCATGTTTCTTTTTCACTGAGCTAGCAAAATTAAATTAATTTCACACTGGTTCCATTATCGAAAGAAAAGGTATATAGTACTATCACAATTATCAGCAATTAACAGTCACAGCTTTATTATTAACATCACTTCTTATGATACGTTTCAGTTTCGGATATTTGATATCGTCTTGTAGGAATATTGAGAAAAGCTACAACAAGCAAAATAAAATCAGAAAATAAAGGTAAGAAAATAATAATAAAAAAAAAGTACACAAAACATGGCAGTACATTTAAGTGGTTATATTTGACACAAAGTGTTATGGCACAAAAATCTACATTTTATAGCACCTGTGTATCCTTCTTCAACAAAAATACAATAATACAAATACGAGCACATGTGACAGCCACATCCAGAACACTGTAGTAAACACATACTAATGTAAAATTAGGATTTTGTGTTCTAAATTTTAAAATTCTAAAGTTTCTAATTAGAATGGCATACATATAAAAAACAAACAGAAACAGGAAATACCTTGAGAAAATGATGAGTGTGGAGACACATAATGAGTAAACAAAACAATGCTATTAAGTTACTCTTCAGCTTAAGTTTATATGCACATTCTAAAAATAGTCTTGAGTTGAAAAAGATACACACAATTTATATTAAAAAAAAAAAAAAAAAAAAAAACATAACTGATTTAGACTAAAGCAAAATACAACACATACACACTTTCATAGCAAATGATTCACATAAAAGATAGTTTCTCAAAGGAAAGGTGGTTGGCAATAAGGCTTCATGAGTAAGAAAGACAGCATTTGAATACATGATGGCAGTGTGCAATTGAGGATAAAACCGACCCTGGAAACTCAAGTACTTAAATAAATACTGTTAATAAAAATACAATACATAAACAAAATGTGTACTTCAAATGCTATCCTACCCTCATACACATTACATAATTATGCAAACTATATGGCCAATACGTATACTATTGTATTTAAGATAAACACGAGAAGAGCATAAAATTATGAGAGCAAATTTGCATACTCTCTTTTGACATATACATTTCTCGGACTTTAATGATATGTACATTCCTTGGCTAAACATTAAGCCTTATAAATAACTTCAGAGTTTATTACATACTAACATCAAAGTTATTGCAAGTTTAATGCATCTTATTTTTATCACAAAATAAGTAGTGAAATTAATAAACTATTCTTCATTATATAAATGCAATCTGGTGATAAAGTTTCAAATCTTAAATATACTTCAACTTGAAACCAACCACCCACCCTTGACATATCCTATGGGAAAAGTACAAAATATTTTTTCGTCTCAATCACTTCACTTTCAACTCTCACAATGTCAAATATATTTTTTAATAAAATTTTACATTTTATACAATTTTTTTTTATACAGTGCCCAAATAGTTTATTTTTAGCAGCAGCAGCAGCAAAACTTCCACATGCTCACAGATATAAAAACTTGATGAACACATGATTGTACAGTACAGCTATTCAGCTCCCGGCACCTCGCGCACTACGGCATTTTGTTTTGTTTCGCTTCACTTGTACACGATACCGTCAAGACGACGCAACACGTCGTTGTCGCTGAAAGCTAAAGTGCTGAGCAACAAAAAAACAGTGATATCAGAGTATGTATGCACTACAAAACTGCTTTTAACAAACAACCCTTATTTAATGATATTATGCTACCAGGGAAAACGGGAAAAAGAAAATAAACATAGTAACACAACACTAACATACTGTTTGTGCATAATATGGATGAAATGAAAACAGACAGGAGCGGAGTAAAGCCTTTCCTTCCCAGCCAGTCTTAAGATGGTATGCAAAATAGGTACACTATGTGGTAACCCCTCCTTAAAAGCAAGAAGAGATGACATTTCTTCATAGAAAGACAGTGACAGTAATACTACTAAATAAATTAATTTTGGATTGGAAAGGGCTAACCAATGTCTCCCGGTGTTATGCCTGAAGGCTTATAAACTAACTTACGACCTAACTTAAACTACCACCCATGCCATACCTAGGATTCAAACCCAGAACCTCCCACACCCTAGACCGGCGGTGCACCAACCGAATGCAGCACCGGAGGTCTGCTTTTCTATACTTATGTTCTAAATTATCTTAGAGCAATATTGATATCTGTACTTGTGTACAACAGGTATGTAGCTCATTCAGGGTTAATGGAGTAGTTTTGAAATCAAACATTGACAATATCCCCTGTCTGCAGTTGTGTAGATAAATATTGTAATAGGATAAACAAAAATGTCAATTTTACATACGGAGTAAGGAAACAAGCTTTAAAAGAAATGTAGATCTTAGGCAGGGCTTTCAAAAGTGTTCATTTATCCGCAAACAAACTAAAGTTGTAATTTGAAAGTTGAGGCATTCGCAATCATGACATATTTTGAGGCATAGGTGTACAGGTAAATGTACTAGGGAACACAAACATTTTGGAATTTCTGCAATGGAACCAAAAGCCTGGTTTAGTACAAACAAAAAGCTTTTAGAGCTACTGAAAATTAATTTTTCATGTTACTTCTGACGCAAGCCGCACTGCTGCGCAATGCGACTGCACACACTACGGGTCGAATTCGCCCCATCAGCAAGCACTGAGATCCTCGAGGGAAGTCATAAGCGGCATACACTATTCCAAGTGGCTACAGGAATGATCCAGGGGATGGACAGTTACAGACACGGAAGATAATTAACGTGCTTAATTATTTATATTGAACTGGCCGCCCAAACTTTGACATGTGGTCGCCACCCCCTAGACAGAAATTATTTTACCCAACGAGCCTCGGACACACCGATAGCAGAGAAGAAAGTTATAAGACACCACAGGATCACAGCACCCCTGCGCCCAGTGACGTCACAGCAGCAGAGCCTCGAACGTAGATAGTAAACCTGTCGTCGGCCTCAACCCAGGGTGATAAGGAATACGCGGTGCCGCCGCTACCCTGAGATAATCAGCCCCTGTGGAGAAAGGCTAGCATCCTCTGCACCCCCGGGAGTGCCCTCAAGAAAAGATTCTTGGACTATATAAGGAGGCTCAGAATTGCTTCTAGCCGGAGTTTGTCGGCTCACCGACCGCACTGGTCAGCGAGCTTTCCTTGGTCTTGGCAAGACCTCCTCCTCTCCTAAGTTGCAAAAAGCTCTACCAGTTCCTACATCTTGAAAAACGTTCTACCAGCTCCAACTACCAACACCAGCTCCTGCAATGTGTAGAAGACTCTCCAGAGGTAACATCGACATCCTTACCCTGCACCCATTTACCCAAGTCTATTTCCTTGACTCCGCGGTAGCAGGTCATCATGACGTCCCTTCTGGACAACCACTTCTCGGGAAATAAATCCCTGTAAATTGCGATCTTTCAAAGAGTAGCTAATGTTGTTAAAGTTCGTCCAGGTTCACCTTCACCTGAGTTAACGTAACCAAGTAACTTAATTTAAGCACTCAGATTTGTATGATTTAACTGGGATTCCCAGTGTCTTCCTAGACGTAAATAAATATTACGTCAAAGTTTATTTGGTTGACTACATCATTTATTTAACCCTCTCACTTTTTTTTAACTGAAAGTGTTTTCAAGTGAGTATTTAACTTTCTCCTTGTGAAATAGGTGTGAGTGGGCCGAACCCTCAGGAGACAGGGATTGAAGAAGACTTTGTTTGGTCCGAAAGGACATACGAAAACTCCTGGAAGCATCCGGTAAGCCCTCGCCTGTCCACAGAGACACTCCAACTCCTTTACCTGCCAATTCTTCCATCAGTGCTTTGGGAGTGTCTGATGAATAGGAAAGGAGGCGGATTACCCATCCAAATTAGATGTAAAGAGCGACGAACTTTGCAGCGAGAATTATTTAAATAAAAAATTGCCCTGCTAGTGGACTCCACTCGCAACATTGCACCCCCATCCCCAGTACCTGAGAGCACCCCGCGTCCCATCTCGCCAATAATTGTGCCTGACTATGAATCAGGACTAGATTCATACTTGGGTATCTGTTGGCCATGGTCTGACTATTACGAGCATTTAAGTCATTACCAGCCAGCTAAGCTCACACCCATTGTAACCATGCCAAACCCTAACTTAGTAAAGGACACTCAACCATGTAATACGTGCACGATCCATACAGTGGCAGGGAAGGTGATAATAATTATTTTACCCCAGGTAGTGAACGTAGGTTTGAGTTAGAACGACCGGCCGGATCATGATCCCCCTCCATTGTAACTTCGCTACCATCCACAGTCCCTAAAAACTCCTAAGCGACATGGGACAGCTGGCATCCCATTTATTGGCAGCCTTCTTGCTGAATAAAGTCGCACTCCCTGGGCGGGAGATGTTTACAATCTGATTCACCTTGGGGCTCGATTCCCCTCCGCTCTGATATAACCCTTCCACTAGGCGACATCTGCCAAACCACCTCAATGTGGGCAAACCAAAAGCCCATCAGGCAGAAAGAAATCCTACAAGAAGAGAATACACCACAGAAGGGTTGTAATTAGGGCTCAGTAGGGCAATCAGCATTCTCCGTAACCCATGTCAGATGGAGGAATATGCTCCGCCACGACCAATCAAATCTTCCATACGTCAATTGAACTAAGGAGAGATTACGATAAAAGGGAGCTCCCATTAATAGTGAACTATCTTTGACGCGTGATGTCTTTCTACATATCATTAAACCAGATCAAGCAACCCATTCCATCTACCATATTATCTTTGCCAGTTGGAGTGACACAACAGATTCTGATTTATCTAGCACCGACTGGTGTACTCATAGCTAGGGAACTTGTCGCCTGCTCTTTCTTAGTGTGGTAGACCAACGTACCTCTCCATAGGTCCTTCAACCATAGAAGTGGTGCAAGGTAGAGAGCTAAGAGGGTAGCTACTGCCTCTGAACCTAGCCAATTGTTCTGCAACCCAGTATCGTCTGCCGTCAGCAACCCCTCTCCACAGGACAGAGCTCACGCTACCTGACAATTGGAGAGGCCTCACCTACCAGTTCCCCCTAGCTCCCTCTTCTAGTCACCCCATAAGATTGCCAGCAAGCTGCACCCTCTCATAGTGCACATATGATTGGGATTTCCAGTGCTACTGGGCATTGCCAGCCCATACGTCAGGCCTACGAGGACCAGCAGCTCATCACAGGAGCCAACCAGCCCCGCCAACAGCAGCTCCACCGCCCCAGGACAGAGCACCAGCTCCAAGCAGTAGCAGCAGAGCCAGGATCTACTCTGGGCAACTCCCACTTCTGGTAAAAGAGTGTCTTCATCCACATCATCAGTACATAGGGCCGTAGTCACCACACCTGACTTTGTTTCATGCTATATGGCCACTCGTCCCAACCTATACCGCAGCACAGTGACCAATAGGCGGTAATTAATCCACATGGCACCACAGTAAGTTAGTCAGTGCATCTGTCCAGTAGTATAGAACACTTGTGTGACAGTGACTTCACCGCCATTGTAATTGATGTTAGGCGTCAAATGTTTGTACTAATACATATTCAATTAGGTAGTCAAAAGGTGTATGTCGACATATAATATAAATACATAACATATTTCCATTTGTCAAGCCAGATAAACAGATGTAATCTTAAAAATGAAAACAGAAAATTGAATTAAATCCACTGCATCTAATTATTTCAATAATAATTTAGTGAGGGAGTAAAGAGATTTGGGCGGCTCTTAACAGTGAGGTCTTGAGAGCCAATGACTGTGATTAAGGTGAGTATGGCAGCGCCGAAATGAAAGGGTGGCGGAAACAGGAAATCCCTGAGAAAACCTGCCGATCACCGGTATCGTATGGCACGATTCCCACATGCGAAAATCCACGAGTGACCCGGCCGGGGATTGAGCCCGGTTCGCCTTGATGGGAGGCAAGCAGACTAACTGCTCAGCCACCGCAGCCCCTCAATAATAAGACATTTTTATGTAAACAGACTTTCCCTTATGTAAAAAAAAATCATTTCTATGAATGAGTGATAATGACAATTAAAACATTAAAGATGGGAAACCCAAACTTATCGTACTTAACAGCCTTAAATATATACTCAGACTTACCTTTCTGTATACAAGTAAAATAGCCTCACACAAGCAATTAACTTTCATAATTTATTCCTATACCATAGTCTTTAGATGTCACTGTGTGACCAATAGGAACGATGACAAGAACAGTCTCACAATACAGAAACAAATATTAAGGACGAATACATCAATGGATTGATTCAGAATTTGAGCTTGAGATGAAACTTTTTTAACAGGTGGCCTGGATGCTGGCCGATTAGTTTCACTAACAATGTTTGTGAACACTAATGAAGATGGTATCCATGGTGTCCGGCTAGTTTGTTTGTTGTGTGACAAAATACATTCCCCGCAGCACGAAAAAGAGAAAGGAAAATTATTACTACAACTAATATTAACATCATGTGGTGTATTCTCATATATAATGAAACAACATACTGTATTCATAAAGGGAACATAAATTACAGGAGCAGCCAAAGCATACATCTTCAAATAAATGTTTTTATATGATACTAAGTACGTACTTTTATGGAGGTATTTTATGAACTAAGGATTATGGTCATAATTAACTGATATTAATAACTGTATTTGAAAATATCTTTATCAGATGCTTGGCTACTCCTCACAAAATAAGCACACAATATTGACGAGATATAAAGAAGTAAGTAGGTTTTATGAAGTTTGACCATTACTACTTCACCTTAAATTAACTATCAAAAAATGCTGTAGGCATAATGGAGTTGCCAAGTTCCATCTCAAAGTTAATTGACATATCTTGATCTATTAATACAGAATTGTTAGTGGACTCTGCCAAATTACACATGCAGTAATCTCGCCAAACAATGTGACGAGATCAGGAAATAATTCTGTTTTCGTATTTGTGTGTATAACAAATGCTGTATATAGGTATGTATTTATGAATATAAACTGTTGCTTTTTGAAAAAGTATTTAAGAAGCGTTACAGGTATGTGCCATGAATAAAAATAAAACTCCCTTTAATTTCTTTTCAAATGTAAAAATGAGTGGTGCACTGATGCAAATATTTATGAATCGTAATGTGCAATTTGAAGTTAATCAAATTTGTTATTCTTTTAACTTATTACTTTACCAATTATGAAGTTTCTTACACCTTGTACTTTAAAAACATCAGAACATACACAATCACTACTGAAAATCATTCAAGCCTTTCTGCTCAAGTGAACATTTTTGAAATACAGTATATACAGGGATACATACTGAATTTCCTATGTTTATTAATGACAAGTTTAATACTTATTTAACTATCATAATTGGAACTGAAATGGTAACAGTAAAGTCATGCCAGTGCACCGCTAGGAAAAAAAAAAACAACAGCTGTTTTATAACGAAAGTGAAAGACCGTAAAAACCGCGGCCCGTTATACTGCGGATTCGGGTACCTATATCCAGGGGAAATTTTTGTCCCCCAGCCTGAATAAATAAATATGTGGAAAGCCCTGTGGTCAGGTAGGGGTGTGGTCTGTCGGTGGGTGGTCGTGTGTCAGGGAAGTTGGTAGAGGGAGTGGAGGGAATAGGCGTGCATTCTCCCGTCTTTCAGCGTAGAGATCAATTTTACTGATTCATTACAGCCAAGGTTGTATGTTTTCCCATATTCAGTTACGTTGGCATGGTGCAATATCTTTGACAGAATAATTCCTGGTGGTCCTTTTTTCATGCGATCCTATTATTAGAGACCCTGAAAATTGGTAAATAAATACTACAAATATCGCTGGAAAAAACTGGTTGAAGCGGTGTAAAAAATTAAATTGGTGCAAAAAACTTGAAGCTGTGTAAAAACTTCAAATTATTAATAAAGCGGTAAAAAAAATTTGTAACACTTTAAACATAGTACATTTGTGATACTAAGCAAATTGCAGGAAAATAGAAAGCTTGCCCTACTTGCTTTGGTACACAATACAGGATGTTCCACGTGAAACATATTCTGGGGTTCAAAATATGTTTGTGGTGAAAATTTTTAATAGATTTCGTCAACTTTTTGGCCCATTCCTGTAAATTTTTTGTCAATGTTTTATTCAAGTCATAAAAAATTTAGCTGAGGAAAAAAATGGTTTGGTAATAGTACAAAAAGAAAATTGTATATATTTGATCAAAAAATGCAAGCACTCAACATATTTCATATTGCAACAAACTTTGGCTACACAAAAATAAAGTAACATACATTTAATCGGAAAATGCAAGCACCGTCATTAATTACTACCACATTACTTGGCTTTTGGTTTGTTCTTTTGTCAGTCATTATATTCCCAGACACTGAAAAACTCTTTTTAGTGTCTACATTACTGACTGGAATATATACTGGTTTAACTGATTTTAGTGTAGTTCATTAAAAATCCCAACGATTTTCAACTTTAATGAAATTGATTATTGTGTAATTCCCGCACCGGTACAAATAAAAGCATCATATTTATCACATTTTGTTCTTTCGGTGACGTTACAATTTATGAATCGTAATAATTTCAATGTTATTTCTGTATGAGCAAAGTTTTCCACTGCAACAATAAGCAGTTATAATTGCTACTTTCTCGTAGGAGGCGCAAAACAACCTCGTCTCGTGAAAGATGATAAATGCAACAAGCTTAAAGTTCTACGCCCCACCAATAAAATAAACAGAACTTCAACAAAAATATTACTTCGTCAAAAAATAAATAAAACCGCCAGCTACAATTTGTTCTCACATAACCCGAATAATTTTAAAAACATGTTTGTAAGAAAAACGTAACTGAGAAAAAAAAAAATCATTTCGTAATACCATAGATATATGAATCTATGGAGAGTACAGTGTGCCTTTACCACACAAACGTGCGGCCGGCAATTAATAGCGACGTAAAATTTTACTACCATGTTTGAAATAAGTATTCGTTAATTTTTCTATTTATCACATTTATATACTACCAACAAGGTTACATTAATTATGTGACAAAAAGTGAAAAAGGACGAAATGGAAACAATATAAGTTTATTTTAGAAAGTTGCAGAGATCAGTTTATTTCCAAAACATAGTGATGTACAGTAGGAATAGATGCTCGTTGGCGATATCGCTTTGGCGGTGTTACTCCGATACATCGATTGTGTCAACTTCCCGATCCTGACTACATATTGAAACGGTTTATCGAATTTCCGCTGTGTACATTAGGATTCACAGCAGAAAAATGAGTGTGAAATGTTTATTTTGATAATGGCTCCATTTTCAAAAACCATAGGCATTAAAACCAGATAGAATTTATATTAACCAAACAGAGAAGTGAACATATTCTCGTTCTGTAAAACTGTCTGGTTTTCTGTGGAGTTTCACCTTGAACTTGAAAGAGAAATATTGTGCAACTCTTAAAAACAATGATTGAAAATGTGATGTTTAGTGTGAAATTTCATGAAAAAGCAGAATTTGGGGCAATTTTGTGTAAAAAGAGAAAAAAGACAATTTTCGCGATATTTCGCGAAGCAAAAATGGTAACTGAGACCACCAAAATAACTCCAATTGTTGAGAAACAGGCCCTACTTGCTTATATAAAAATTACGTGAAAAAACCATTCGTGAAATTAAGTTGTAAACAGGCCAAAAAAATGTTACTGTAGCAACCTTTCCATCTTATCTGGGCCTTGGATCAGTGTGGGGGATGGCATGGCAACATTCCAAGCTGTATATCATACTTACAAATGTCCTACTGGCACTTACAGTTAACATGAAATGTGCGTGCGTTGTATAGCATAACACATTTAAGCAATTACAATTAATCAATGTCAAAATGTTCAACTAAAGTAAGTTAAAATACGCTGGAATACTGTCATAAAAGGGATGCTGACTTCTGTGGCGTATAGGTATAAAACTGGCTTGCAATGTGAGGGGCTCTGGGTTCAGATTCTAGGTGAGGTAGGGACTAAGTCATTTACAGGCATATAATTAATCTCCTACGGGGTATATTATAATTATGAAGTAGCCACTATGATTATAATGTGTGTAGTGGCTATGCGGTATGTCTTCATGTTTTCGATAAAAAAAAAATTCCGAAATTTGAAGAGTGCCTCAAAATTTGTGCTTCTAAGTCATTTACAGGCCTATAATTAATCTTCTATGGGTATAACTCTACATAATCATTATAATTATGATGTAGACACTTTGATTATAATGTGTATATAGCGGCTATTCGGTATGTCTTCCCATTTTCAGAAAAATAATTCCGAAATTTGAGGTGGGCCTCGAAATTCGTGGTTCTAAGTCATTTACAGGACTATAATTAATCTCCTACGGGATATAGTACTATGTAATCATTTGATTATGTGTATACAGCGGCTATTCAGTATGTCTTCCCGTTTCCGGAAAAAAAAAAAAAATTTAGGCGCACAGTGTTGTACTGAAGACACACACGTTAGGACATGCGTCCGCGGACAGGCTTAATGCAGAAAAGCTGTCTTTCTTTGCATGCCACAAATAATTCACTCTTTATTTGTTTCAGTTTTCCTTTGTGATCCAATTCCTCCTCCTGCACTATGCCGTATACCCCACGATGCAGAGTTCATACTGCCTGCCCTTCCAGATATCAAGACAGCAGGGTCGCCTCATCTGCTGGTCGAGGCTATTCACCGGGGAGAAAAGCCACCCCTGGATATAGCAAACACGCGGTTTGGAGGCCAGCAGTCCAGCAACCACCAGCCTAGCAACCACCAGCCTACACAGGACTCCAACAAAATCAACAGTACTCCACCTTCTGGTGAGGTCAATGGCATCCACCTGCCCACACATCAACTGGGGCAGCAACTTCAACCTATCCACATCCAGCAAGATAAACCAGTTGTTAAGGGCCAGCCCATTCACCGGGCTGTGACAGTGACTCCTGATTTTGTACCACTTCGGCAGGCCACACGACCTGTGCTGTATACTGGCCGAGCACCTGCTAAACATTAAGTCACACTTATGTTTTTCGTGATACTGGCGTCACAAATCAAAACTTTAATATTGACTACGACGACCACCTCTTACCTCAGAAGGCACGTAACAAGGGTTTTTGAGGCACTTAAACTAAGGCGTCATGCGTCACTGTAGTGAACAGTTTTTGTTAGCAGTTATATTCCCTTTCCTAATAAACTAGTCAGTAGTAGTTACAAAGTGGCTCATGGTTTCCAAATGCTCCTTCTTTCAATATCAATGTTTAAAACAACAAATATTGTGTATTTATTCATTTTGACAATGTGCACTAGGAATGGCAACAGAGCATGCAATTTATGAGTTCTCTATTAAAAGAGAAAATTTTTCTTTGATCTTACAGAATCACCTGAATCCTTCGACTATTAACTAACTACATTAGAGTAGTACTTGAAACAAGATACACCTCTGTGTCCTTACTTTGAGCAAGGGAGGGCGTTGACAGCAGACACTGCGCTCTCCCGAAGATTGATCTCTCCAGAGTCTTGGATTTGGAGGGAGTGTATGCATCCAGAAAATCCGTCCAGGTACCTTCCAGCAGTCATGTGGTCAAAGTTTGGCAGTCCACCTAAAATATGCCACCCACAAATAAACAAATGCAAGCAACACGGAAACACATTTATATGTGTAATTTCCTATGTACAGTGATGTACACATAGCTATGGCGGGATAAACTTGAACCTGAATAGCCAAAACATACAAGGCAGAGCAATGACCTTTGGACTCACATACTGTACATGAGGACTTGGGTTTGAATCCCAGTCATATCACCCTAATTAGTTTACATGGTTTCTTGTTATCACTCCAGGAAAATGAGAGGATGGTTCTTTCATATAAGTCATGGCTGATTTCGTTCCTGTTCCTTTAAGTAACTTGCTCACTGACCTCGCTGCTAACAGAATGTTAAACACTACCTACCATGTTTCCTACATGCGACAATCCTAGACTGAACCTGCTGGGAATTGAACTAAGTTTACTGAAATGGAGGGCCTGTGGTCCAACTGCTAGAACACATCGACTCCTAGAACTCACCAATGTAGATGTTGCCGTGGGTGTTCAGCATGGTGAGCTGGCCCTTGCTCTGTCCGAAAACAGATGTGTCCGTATCCAGCTCCATGCTTCCGTCAGTGTCCAGCCTCTTGAGTACGATGCGGTGCCGCGTTCCCGTCGTCGACGCGCACACTGCTGATCTGGATCTGCGCTGGCCCAGAGCCTAGCTCGTAGCTGAACTCAAGGTACCCATTCACAACTGCAAACAAAGACAAGCATTTGGGTTGGCATGCATTATGTAGCTCATTACCTTGGTTGAACTTGTTAACACATTAAATTTTCACAGCGAAAATATTTTTAATAATTTCCTTTGGGGTGGAGGAAAGGAAAACGTTTGCAGTGTTAATTAGGGCAAATTTAATTCAATCATGAAAATGTTATAGATCAGATGAAAAATCATGCAAGCTTTTTGAGCAGGGAAACTTCTTAACAAGAAATAATTCAAAAGAATTTTACTCCATTTATGCAGCCATAAAGCTGAAGTGACATGCAACAGTGTTCAAAAAATTTAAGTTTTTGTAAAATAGTTTCACTTTTTGAATATAGACCAAAAGTTACTTCTCAATATTCAGAGGTTTCACAATATATCCTGAGATTTATGCTTCCTTATTTGATGGCCAACACATAGTGCAATATGTTAACAAAGACAACTTTTCTAAGAAACTTCAAAACTTACCGCAAAAATCTCATAATTTAGGTGGTACACCTAATGATCATAATAATGCAAAGTGGTACTCAATTATGAAAAGGTTGAGTATCCCAATCCTAGCTAACTGGCCAAATAACTCCAGGTTAGAATATATACATTATGCTCACTCTTAACCGCTACGTTGTTTCTATATTATGATGAGGCAGATTGATTTTTGTCTCCTGTACACATCACCAACAGTTGCTCAAAAAATGTCAGCATAACTGTCACAACCAGTTTTGTCAGTGATATGGACATCTATTTCCTACAGAATCATGTTTTTACATTTAAAAAAATAGGAAAACTACAACATATTCCAGCTGCATTTAAAAACCTGGATAAATTACGTGTACTTAACATTTAAAAACACACATTAATTTCAACAATGTGCCAACCTTAGTTTAAGCCACTTGGTTCAATGTTGTGATTTGGTAAGCAGGTAACAATGCAGACGACATGCAATCACTGTTCACTGTTAAGTTCTCTCACCTGCGAGAGAGAGGTAATCCAGGCCCTTGCCATCACTCTCAGGTTTTTGGCCATGCCAGAAGATGAGGCCATTAGCATCGGAGGTTGAAAACTCAATTATGATGATCTCTTTTTCCTTGGTGGATGTGTGCGGAAGAAGGGCTTTCCTCAGTTCCAGGTAGCCGTTCTTGCGGAAACTGACTTCTGTGGTGAAATCAGCAACTGGAAACAAAAATATAAAAATCATTCAGCAAGTTATTTGAATGATATAAAATTAGCTTTGAAAATATTGATGCATGTCATAACTATGGCAATTAACTCCACCACTGATATATCCTCGTAATCCTGTATGTCTACCAGATATCAATGCAGCCAGACAGGGAAGGATCAGCGAGGGAGTGTTGCCCCTAAGTGAGTATCGATACTTCCCGCAAGAGCCAACTTCCCTGAGTGCATGCAAGATTTATTAGACAGGCCATCCACCACCACCACACTCTTTCATGCGCAGTTGTGCCACTGCAGCAAAGTGTGGAAGGCCGTGCTAGCCAAGATCTCCATGCACCCTGGCCCATCGCAGTGCCTACATACAGTGTAGCACCCAGAAAAATAACAGTTTATCTCCAGCAATCTTCACCTCCAGCGTTCTCTCTTCCTCTTGAAAAGCCTGGAAGTCTTCGCCTATAAATTCAACAGCAGCAAAGCTGAACCGACCTGCACTCCTACAGGGTCCTCAGCCACCCTGCTACCCCAGAATACACTATGCAGTATATTAGTCAAATAGTGATAGGGAGCAGTATGTTTGTGCACCGACTAGACCCTTGTGTTGTGGGTGCAAAACGCTTTACCTATACGATAATTAAACTGTTTCAATCAAGTTTGCATACATTATTGCAAGTAGCAGGAGTGGAGTTCAAACCCAGTACCAATCATTGTTTACTGCTGTTCTCACCGTGATTTCATCAACCTTATTTACCACAACCAGCCATACCAGGCACTGTGGTATCCAATGATAGAAAAGTGAGGGGAAACATCACAGGGATTAAAGATAGTGAGGGACGGAAGTGATTGTACCCTAAAGGGGATGGGTCACTTCTGCATCAGGTACTCGGTGCAGTAGCACTCCTTACGTGACCACTGGTAATTCGGACAGTGGTCACAAGCACGATATCCGGGTGTCAACACTTGTAACACTGAAGGGTGAGTGAGTGAAGAGATTTTGACAACTCTTAACAGCAAGGTCTTGAAAGCAGATGAGAGTGATATAGGTGAGTATAGAGCAGCGCCAAAATGAAAGGGTGGAGGAAACGGGAGATCCCCGAGAAAACCTGCCGACCAGCTGCATTGTTCGGCATGATTCTCACATGCAAAATTCCAGGAGTGACCCAGTTGGGGATTGAAGTTGGTTCGCCTTGGTGGTAGGTGAACAGGCTAATTGCTCAGCCATCATGGACCCAAAATACTGAAGGGGAACCAGGAGTCACACCTCTACTCAATAACCTGTGATTTACCACACCTCAATTTGCCAGGGAAGAATGGTTGGAGGACAAAGGCTGATGGCACCAAGGCCCCTGGCATAACTGGAGGACAGGGAGAATATCAAACCCAACTCACTGATCACTGATCGACCCATTGCATCTCGATATTTGGGGGCAGAGAACTGGATAAACGAGGAACATATCTTAGTGCCTTTGACCGCACACGAAGGGCGTGTATAAACTGTGAAACCAAGCATTGCAAACCTCCTCTACCCCCCTATCACAGTACCTTGCAGACGCCCTACCTACCACATCACCTTTTAACTCGCACCAACAATCTACCCATACCTTTCTGCAGTCGCAGGGGAGAACAGAATCAAGACATTCAAGTCTGATAAAGCCATCCCTACATGATACCCAATTTCTACTACCTCCTGTTATACCCATGGGCACACCATAAGGCATAACAGTTTCTCTAGCAGAAGAGAAGAAAGAACTCGTCAGTTCATACCCACACATTTAATAAATTGCTAACAGAAAATTGTACATGGCAGCTAAAAACAACTCCCAAATGGAAAACATTCACCAGTTGGCAGTGCTACAAATGCAATCAAATATTATATATACGGGCTTTGTGGTACATCCAAAATGTACAAAAATTATTTTTCCCCTGAAGACTGCATTTATTTAAGTTTTCGAGTACAAGCAATCCACAAATTAATGTATGGAAACTGATGTTAGTAATGACACTGCTTATGTATAAGAAAAAAAAGGTATGTATTCACATTACAGTGGATATTTACACAGCAAATTAGATAATTATTATATTATTTAAATATTTATTTTTAACAAGCATAATAATCAATAGGTAGGTATTGTGTTTTCCGTAATTAAAAAAGCTTTTACGGTTTGAAGGTCAAAAGAAGGCAAAAATTTCACAATACTAATAATTAGGCTTTTATGTGTGTCTGTTAACATTATTCATGCTACACAGCTTAAATTGTCCACTTTAGAAATCAATCTTTCTGATCAGCAAACAACCACAGGCAGCCGATTGCACTGTGCAGTTACTTACATATTATTGCTTTTAGACAAAAATATTCTAGAAATAAACATTTTATAACAACATAAATCATAAACAGCAATAATGTATCACATACAATTACCAAAATAATATTGTCACCCAACAGAGATCTGAACTCTAAAACCTAAAAACTATATGGTGCAGACCCATGCACCATCCCACTGAGCTACTCGTACAACTCACAAAGTAGCAGTGTAAAGATTATAGTATACATGACATAAATACATAGTTATAACATATTTTTTAAAGTTGCATTACTTGTTATATTATGACCATGGGAGTAAATTGAAACATTTCTCATTACTTACTGGTTCTAAACGAGAATGGAAGGTGATAATGCTGCTAGGTAAGTACTTTACAACTCGGCCCTAACGATCTACCTTTGTTTGTCCTGAAGGGACGGGAGTGGTAACTACCAGAAGGATAATGGTAGATATCGCCATTACCATCCGGTAAGGCAGGAGAGGTCCTAGAAGAGGACAGTCAACGACCGTTACCGAGGGGTGGTAAGGTGATGCATGACGCAATCCGCATCTTTGATGCGCACTCTACAAAACAATTTCGCCCCATCTTGAGCGCAATGCTCAACTCTTTTGTCAAATCATTAACCCACACAGTACTGAAGAGGCAGGACATATACCTACAGGGTATGATGGCGCAATGTCAGACGTGACTACAAACATGCGATCCTAGCTTGTACTGTTCACCTAGAATCTCCAAGCTGCCACATCAACATCCGCAGATGAAGATTGCACTGTCTGCTGAGCCACCACTCCCTCCAACTAAGTCAAGCTAGTTCCACAGCACAGCGAGGGAGTGCAGCACCCTGTATATGTCTAGCAGCACCCAAAGATAAGGGATGATAGTGCCACCTAACACCTTTGAATTTTCAACCCTTGCTGCCAAGGCAATCACTTCCCGCTCCCCTCACCCAGAACACCTAGGAGAGATAAGTATAAAAGGTTTGGCATGACCAGGAAACTTCAGTCTCTGCTCCTCCACCACTCTCATATAGGGCCGAAGGCAGCCATCAGGGTCTGTGACCACTGGTACGTTCGCAGATTCCACCGTTATCTTGGGCCGGAATATCTACCAGCCAAAGACATCGCCGACCAGAAGCCAACAGCCTCTGCAGCCACCACAGATCCCCTGCTTCTGGGAGACTGGATCTTCTAGTGGCTCCCAAAGACATCGCTCCGCCTCCTTACACCTCCTGGTGTCAAACTCTGAACCCCGGTAACAGGTAACGATGAAGTCCCATCATGACCTCCCCTTGTCTACCGGACGGTGTTGGCAACATTAACGTTACCGTTCTGGTAGTATTCACCTCCAGCTCGTTTCTTCAGAACAATCACCATTTAGTCAGGAAATATTTATTGTTAACATATTTTCTCTAACACCAATTATCACTTTTCCCGTTAGATTAATTACCAGATTGCCTTCACCTGGATTGCCTAGGGTAACTTCCGTATCAAAGTTTTCCTAGTGTAGAAGGTAGTACGGTGCCACTGTGTTTTATTATTCACATTAATAAAACACATGAATCTTAGATATTCTCAGTGTGCTGATTTTCTTCATAGTTTTCCTGCATAGTTCAGCCCATCAAAAGTGACCAATGCGACACAACCAGGCACAAAGCCAGTTACATACACATTAAGAGTCCACCCGAGCTCTGCCAAACCAGTGGAGCCCAAAGCACTAGAAACTCCTTCGCCAGGCAAATCAGTGACTCAAATTATCCCATACTCCGCCATCGCTCAGAATAGGGCTGGAAAGGAGCTGGAATCAACTCTGACCAACTAACCTCCTGTGGATACCACACCTCAGTATTTCGGTCAGGAAGTAACTTGAGCAACCCATGTTCTGTCCATCCCTCTCTATAGGACCGGGAAAAAGGAACACAGGGTACTGCTATCTTTACAATACTGTATATTCAGAAGTACAAGATACTGAATCAAAAGCACCGGCTCTACTTTCTTGTGGTTTCAGATGTACCTTTAATCTCCTAGATCTTACACTCGGAAGGGAGATAGACAGAGACGGTTGAGATGAGCAATCGTTACCCTGGAAACTAGACTGCTTTGTGATCCTCAGTCAGAAGTTGCACTTTGCACTTCCTCCGAGTGGGGCAAAGTTCTTACTGCCTGCCCTACAGAGAGGCCTCAACCCTCTTCACTGCACACATCACTCTTCCCCGCTTTGATTAAACTTGAAGGCTGTCCACATCCCATACTAGAAGCCTCAGGAGTGAAGAACCTCCAATTGGTATTGCCAACCCCTGGTTGTGCAGTCCCAATCACCCATAACTGACAGCAGTACTTCGCAGAACCAGAGCACTTCACCGTCCACGAGTTTCCACGGCGACCACCAGCCCTTGCCACGACAGGGTAATAAAAGCCTCAAGCCTGCAGCAGCACCACTACCTCAAAAGACCCATAAACTACCAGGTAAATGTGTAACCAAGGGTCAGCTGACTTGTAGGGCCGTCATGGCCCTCCAAAGCCACTGTCATAGTGGCTCCTGAGACAGACCATGAGACCTGTACTCTACACTGGCCATATGCCAGTCCAGCATTACGGTGCTCAACTTCGTGATTCTGGCGTCACAAAATGCGACTAAGGACTCCATTCTCCCATTTAAACTTTGTGTGACGAAGGTCACCATACTTTTAACCCCAAAGGATCTTAGATCATTATTTGATGTGGTTAGCCCTTCCAAGTTATTGTTCTTATCCTCCCCCTCCGGGCACGTGTCAAAGGAAGGAGCTGTTCGATGTCTTCAGGAGCTGTTGGTCCTGTTTTCCAGAGGCTCTAGGAGACATTGCCGCAGGCACAGAAGCATTTTCTGGAGGGGTTGACGTAAATGGTAGCTTCTTCCGGCCTTGAAGAGTGCTGTGAAATGAGCAGGTGTACCACAGAAAGCGAACTACTGGTGGTTTCCTCCAGCCCTGTCCAGAGTGGTGGAAGAAATATTGACTGAAGTCTGCAGGGCTATTTATACTGGTTGACCCCTGGAAAGGTGGTGACGAGGGGTGAGGAAGGAGATAAGCTCCTCCCCCTGTGTTGTCTGTTAGTATCTTCTGCTGCTGGAAGAACTGCTGATGCGCAAGCTTCTTCCATTATTTGTCTGACGGGTGCGTGGAGCCCTCCCTCAGCGCGCCATAGAACTACATGACCTTGGGTGGCATGCTTGGTGTTTCAGCTGGTAGTACAATCTCACAAGGAAAGTAGAGGGGGGGGGGGGGGGTTGGTGTGACGTTTGCTTGGAGTAAGGTAAACAGTACAAGCTGGACTATTGTGTCAGTAATATCATTTCTCATTGCGAGGAGTACCATGTAGGCACATGTCCAGCCTCTTCAAGTACTGTTTAAATGACTTGTCCAGTAGGGTGAACAGCGTTCAGATGGGGCAAAGTCGAGTGTGCATAAAAACTGCGTAGAGCATCATGCATCACTATTTATACCATTAATTTGCTCAGTCTGATCAGTAATAAGTTTTATAAGGCATGATAAAAAACGAATTAATTAGTGATGAACAAAAATACTGGCAAATATGGCTAGAGATGTGTGTGTGAACACTATAACTCATTACTACATCTAATGCTTTACTGAACTTATCACATAGCATGGACAAGTATTTTTTAAAATAAATATAGGCAAATGTACATAACTTTTTTGGGATAAATTAAATAATTCCCTAAACAAAGTCATAAAACATTAAAAAGTTTGTACATGAACACAAATTATAATTTGCTCAAAATTACTAGTCAGCAAGGAGCCAGGGCATGACATTTTGACAGTGATGTAAGAAATATGATTGGTTAAAACTCGTACTAAAAAGTGAAAGTATGAGATTATCGAAATACTGTATATTCAAATAATGTGACTTACCTTCATGACAGTTTGTTCCGAAAAATCCGATTGGGCACTTGCAGAAGTACGAATTTGCTGTCCCAATGCAAGTACCACCATTTTTGCATGGCTGCAGCATCTTGCACAAGTCAGATTGCTTATCACAGTGCTGTCCGCTAAAAAAGAAAATAAATTAAAAATAATTTAAAATGTTTAAAATGCCTTTAAAACAATTTATGTACAATGAAATATCCTGGAAAAAATTGAAACATTAAAACACACCAGACTATCATCATCAAGTATATTTATTTCTGGTTAACACTAATTTTCCTGTAGGGGGAAAAAAACCCTTTTAACTTTTTAAGAGCATTTTCTACTATTATTTAACTACGTACTCTTATGCTTTGTGATAGGTTCTGAGAACTGCAAAGGATATAAGTTGGCATGACTTATTGTAGTTTGGGTCTTACCCAAAGATATAATAGTCAGAAGGTTAGGTTGATATACAGGCAGAAAAGTGTCGGGATGGGGGTGGAGTTGTTTGTGATGGTGGTGGAAGCAGTCAGGGAATTATGTACTAAATATCCAAGTGGCCACCGGCAATACATGCCAGGTTCTGCCTGAGGGGGGCTAACATTCAAGGAGCAATGCTTAAGATAACGCCCTGATGAAATAGTCTGCAATATCAGTGTAGCAAAAATTGTTTCAAAAAATAACATTTATGGCTTTCCTGTGTAGCTTTCTTATGGTGATGGAGGAAAGTCCAATGTGGCATCTGTAATTTGATCCAGTGTTTTCCAGCGAATGCATACTACAGTCTTGAGAGCGCCAGTTGCAATAGTTCCTTATGACTGGATGTGACCAAACTTAGCAAGTCATTTGAAAAGTACAGTATACTTGGGTGACTTAGCAGGGAAGAGCATTAGCGGCAAGGACCAGCTGGTGGTATAAGACATGTGATGACATGAACCGGGGTGCTATGGTCATTTTTGGTTCCAACTAGCAACATATTCCCACACAGACAAAGAGCATAAGTTAATAAATACTTTCAGTGACAGGGGAGAGAGCCATTATTAATGACACCTGAACCTGACACATGATACAAAAGCTGGATCTAGCAACAAATTTCACTTTAACTTTGTCTTTTCACACATTAATTGTGTTTGTGTGTATGAAAAGGAAAGCCAAAGGACAGGATGCAAAAGAAGCATAGCTACTCAAAAATGGAGCAACTATTCGACAAAAAAAAATTCTGTGCATAGTTGCTTGTTTAAACAACACCCCAGTGATAGGTGGGTTTTATTGTACAATGTATTACTACATCATTATAAGCTTCCAAAACAAGAAAACTTAATTCTGGCCCTGGACATATAATTAATTTAAGTATGCAATAAATATATTTGAGTTATTTAACACTCTTACCCTCCTTGTTCCTATGCATAACATGGAGTTGGTGATATTACCATTCAGAGCAGTATATCCACAACTGAAGCTGGGTATGGAATTGAGTATTCCCATGAGATATTGTTGTGAAGTGTTTTCTCAAAATATTCCTATTTCCTACTTCATTATCTTTTCATTTCCATTTCACCCTGTCTCACTTCATTCATCTTACACTAGCCAGGAAGAACTGACCTCTTATTAACGTAGAAAAATCATCTACACTAAAATGCATACCTCATTCCATTCATTACACAAGATAATCATTTATCTAAATTTTAATAATAACAGAAAGAAAAAAGCTCCTGAAAAACTCACATGAAGCCTTCACGACAGATGCAAGTGTATGACTTATCGGCACTACGCTTCGGCTTACAGAGTCCACCATTCTGGCAAGGGTTGCTGATGCAAGATGAACCTGTCATTGCACTGCATTCCTGTACGTTGGCTGCATCCACTAATGAGTCTTTCAGGTCCATCTTTATATTCGACACTTGCAGCTGCACAGACAATAAACTTATTGTCCTCGTATATTCCCACCCACTCACATCTCACATAAAATTCCTAACAAAATGCATGACTCTAAAAAAAAAAAAATAAAAAAAAATAAAAAATCACACGTATACTAATATGGGTGATAGGAGTCTGTTCCGTGAAGATAACAGTCAAACTAGAAATTTGTAATTTTCAGGCAAACAATACACAAAACATACAAATACATGGAACTCAACCAAAAAATATACATAAATGAATATGTATAAATATGATTTAAAACTTGATTTAAAACTTATCTCACTTACACACACACATTTATGTGTGTGCACACACACACCCATGCAGAAAGTTATATTCCATAACCTTTCAACTATGGGGTCTCCACATGACAGCCAATCACATTGTGTAAATATACAATGGAACAGGCATGTAGTACTGTACTACAAAGATTATATCATTACTAAGTGATAACTCCATATTTGATATGAATTAATAGTATGTTGACTCTCCAAGTTATTTTGTTTGGCTTAGTTGCACATTATGTACAGTAGAACCCTGTTTAACGTTCCCGCATATAATTCCATTATCTCATGGTCCCACCATTTCTCCATAATGTTTAATGGTTTAATTTCCTGCATACAACAATGCTCAAATTTTCATTTCCTGCTAATAACAACAGTATTGCTTGCTGTATCTCAAATGAAATTTCAGACATTAACAATGCAGTAGCCTGCAAACAGATAAAGAAAACTGTTTAAACCTGAAATATTAAGGATTTTAGAGGAGTTGGTCCTAAAAATTACTAATATAACCAAGTGTAGATGAGTAAGTAAGCATCCAGAAAACATGTCACTGTGATTGATGATCTTATGGTCCATGGAATTCACATCACTGATATTTTTGCATCAAATGATTCAGATGAAGAAGTTGAAGAACTTGACTAGCTACTTATATACAAATTTATTACTTTAGAATTTTGTTTTCTTTGATGTGTTCCTGCAGGTGTAATACCTACTGTTTCCTGCTTATAACATTTTATTTTACTGGCCCCTGAAAAATGTTATTTATAACAGGGTTCTACTGTATTATGTTTATCTTGTCCAAGAAGCATGTAAAAACACTGCAATGACAGCTGATGTTTAAAATCAGCAGCTGACATCTACATGTTCGTCAGAAGTGATAATTCACTGGCAGAATATTTCTAAGATTTTTCCATGAAAATAAAAATGTTTCATCCTGTGCTATTTGGTTACCAATATGCTATACTTTCAAATACCTTCCCTTGTATAAGTACAGGTTCTCTTATGGAATTCATAATATGTAGAAGGATTATAAAATGAATTTACTTTGACGTCACCCTCACTGCCCTGCTCGGGAGGCAGACCAATGCTGCTCACTCGTGCACCCGCCATGCACGGCCGTGCGTAAAGTACATGGGTCCTGATGTCGTTCATGCTGAACGGGTCAATGAACCGTCCCGTGACCTGAACGACCCGCCTCACCAAGAGTAAACGAGTGCATACGTGTTTATTGCGGTGAAGTGCTATGATCACCCAAAAGCAGAGTCTAAAGTAAACACTGGCAAATATTATCTCCCGTTTTCTTTCCCTGTGTGAGGTGATATTAATTAAAGAGTGCCCGACCACATGGCTCGCGTAGTGAAATTAACATACAAGTGAAGACATTCTAAAATCACAGCATAATCTTTAAGTGTTTCTGTCACGTTTCTCTTAATTTTAAAAGGGTGTATTATTATTTTCAGTTTCATATAACGTAAAACGTAACTGACCTTGGTAATTCTGGCAGTTGCCATGCCAAGCGCCCAAACATGAATTCTCGCTTAACTTATTTATCTTGCTCCCTTTGCAAGCCCGTTCAGGATTTTTCTAGTGAACTCAATTTTACCAGACATGCATAGCAACAAGAACACTGGACTTTTCATATTAATGGAAACATGTCGGAATTAATGCCTTAATTCCTCAGAGTGTTTTACCGTGCTTCAGAATACCTCCTCTGCAGTGACACCTTGCACGTGTGGAAGAGCTTCATCCAGGAGATGGTATTGCTAAAAGTGCTACAGTGCACATTGCCAATGGAGTATTCAGGCGTCCAATTGTTAAACTGTGCACATTACCTGAACAGTGCTAATTTTATTGAAATTCTCTGCATTTCAAGGTGGGCGGTATGTTTGGATTTGTGACTTTGTAAATATAGATTGGATAGAATTTTAGATCAGCAGTAATTTCATAGCAAAACTTTATGTAGTTTTTTTTACTGACCCCTTAATATTTGTGAAGGACTCATTTTAAATTTCCCATGCGCCTGATTTGGTGCGCATTGTTAATTTATCAAAACTGTCTCAAGGGTTGGCGGTCCTGAGCTACAGGAAGAAGAGCAGTTTCATGTTGGATATCATGGTGGTAAGTTGAGTCGTATGCAGTTGCCACCAGTTGATCATTTTCTCGCTGAAATTTGGTATACAGTCCACTAGTGACAATTTAATTTTAGTAGTGTTCAATTTGCCATAACAATAACCTTTGAAAATTGTGTTCAAAATCATGTACTGACACGTGTCCGGTTAAACCGAATGGCACGTTGGTCGAAGATTTTGTCGCTAGACCAATAGCGGGGTTTTTTAAGTTAGGCTTTACGGGGTGTGGAGAGGGGTGTTGGCTATTGACTTACACCGTCATCCTGGTTGACGCTGGTGATGCTGTTCAGGTCTCACTCAGTGGGGGCTGACGCGCCCCACTCTGAAGCTGCGATTTCAGGTGGATGATTCTCTGCTCCAGAAGTGTGGATTGGACCAGCCGTGTCTAACCTCAGTCTGATATACCAACCCTCTCAGCACCAGGTGGTACTCCTTGCTGGTTTGGAAAGACGGTGAAAAGTATACAATTATGACCGGAGCAGCCGTGACTGTTTGGCGTCTGAGTGTGGCAGCGTGGTCCCGTTCTGCCTACCTTTCCTGCATAGGAGGTAGTAGTGCAGACCGCTGTCTGGTTGCAAGGAAAGCCTGGTATTGTTCCCTACGCTTGAGGCCACACCTCACCTTGTAAGGCATAGAGTAATGTGACTTAACAATTTACGTAGTGCACCTTGACAAGAACAGTACCTATAGTGTTTACCCAACAGATGCTTGCTGGCACGAGCTCTCAGTAATAGTCTTCATTGATCCCCCATGCTTTGCAGGCTGATAAGAGACAGAGAGCCGTGTGGACCACATGGCCTCTACTGGTTGTGCGTTCTGGTGGTAAGGTTGAGCGGCAAGTCTTCAGCACTAACTTAGTGCTCAAAGCAAGGAAAAAACCAATCTTGTAGCATCTCTTCGGATGAAGGTGTTACTAGTGATAGGAGCTCTGCTGTCCCTCCCCTCCTGCACTGAATTAGTGCTTGAGTTGGTGGAAAGAAACAGGTGACCGTCTAATGTGTGTGTTGCTAGACTCACTGACTCCTGATGGATATCCGTAGTCAGACTAATTCGGTTAAGTAATAATCTCCCGGTTCCTGTCGGCAGTGCATGTCGTATCTTGTATTGAGCCGGTAAACAGAAAAGTACTCTAAAGAAGAAAAGCTTAAGGATAGAGAACAGTAGACCTTTATTGAGATCACAATAAGCATGCGACCCGTGCTACCTCTGACCGAACAGTGGAGGGCTGAAGGTAACTGCATTATTCAGGTTTAGGCAACCTGGTTATGAGTTACAAGGGAAAGGAAATAGTTATAGATGAATACAAAGTAAATTACTTTTAAAATGTACTAATTAAAAGGTGTCTAGAGAAGAAAAAGTGAATTTAATACGAATGAGAGCGTGTTCGCTGGTTGTCAGGTTGACTGGTCGTCGACATTCGAAGTAGCCACTGGGGGCGTACTTAAAAGCTTAGAAGTTTCTCCAGAGGTCCCAGCACTAGGTAGTGCTCTGGGATTTTGCGAGAGAAGAAACAAGAATGATTTCAGAAGAATGATTGCTGGAGCCCGTGTGCATGGGTTGTATAACCTTTAGGTGACGAAAATTCTTTCTACGTGTCTTTCACGTCTGTAGTAGTGGAAGTAGAAACACTTAGAGATGAGTCGTAATCGTAGTTGATTAGTAGTAGGAGCGGCACGCGTCAGTACATTATTTACATAGTTTATGTTTCAGAATAGCTGAGCTACGCCATTTTTACGGTTGCCATTCTGATGCCTACATTACATGACACCATACGGATATACATTTGTTTACATGAAGTGTTTTAGCGAAAAAATTACTGGAAAAAATAAGTGAATATTCAATAACCATTACAAATGTTTGTATTTTTAGTTTCGCTAGCCAAATGAATAAGCATGGCAGACTGTAAAACTCGCAATTCATTACCTACAACGTGTAAATTTATACGAGATCACAACCATGTTACATTTTCTAACAACGTCACAATAAATAGTATTACTGCATGTTGTGTATATTCATATTAACTAACTTCCTTAGCTGTGAATTAAAAAATTGTTTTCCTTGTTTGGGGTTGCCCCTGTGACGTCACATAGATAAAAGCACAAAGGAGGTGGGTTAACTTGCTGTGTTTTATTGTTTAATTGTACTAACTTGAGCCAAGGCTTTCTAAATTTGAGTTACAGCATAGACCTAATGGCTAATACGAATATAAACAATTACATCTGTTAGTAAAAAAACTGCAGTATTTCGAGTTTGAAAAGAATTGAGCTCTATATCAAACTTTGGTTAGAAACTCAACTCAACAATCCAAGTACTCGCAGATATCTAGTTATTTCCCTCATAAAGTAAACACATACCTTAATTATTTTTTTTTTGTGTATTCTTACGTGGTAAAAATACAGTATTTTCCTATTAGTTACAATTTTGCAATTGATGTAAGCAGACACTCAATACTTCAGTAAATGCTGAAATTGATTTTACTACATTTCAAATGTTTTCCTAATCAGCCCTTACAATGCAAGTGGAAAGATGTCATTATTAAAAGAGTTCACACTATACACCTGTGCATATTTCACAAATGTGCTGCATCAAGATATTTACTTACAAAGTGATTATGGCATAAGAAGTGCATTAAATAAAAGGATTACCTCTGACACACAGCCATGGAAGCAGTTACTGACACCAACACCATTTGACAACTTAACCCTTTCTTTGTCGTAGCCGCCCACATACAGAGGGATGCGCAGGTTGAGGCCACCGGAGGCTCCAGGAGAGATGCCTGTCACTGGTGGCTCGTTACCAATGGTAAGCTGTCCTTGGCGCATGTTACGGGTAGCAAATACTGTCACCCACTCTCCAGGAGTGATTTCACGCTTGCTGCGTATGACTGCTGGACCTTTAGAAACAGGGTACACCAATGATACAGCAACATGGTCTACAACTCAGACTAAAAGTCATATGAAGGTGTGGTGCATAAATTAACACTGAACAGGTTAATTTTTTTAGTCTGCAGGTTTCTAGAAGCCAATATACAAAAATTAAGAAAAGTAAATTATAAAAAATAGTTTATGTCTAATTTGTGGGAAAAATATTCTAACAGAATGATACATTCCTATCTTATCCTGCACTAAAACATGCAAATTTATGGTGTAATAAATAGTTTAACAACAGTGCATCATGCTGGAAAAATAGGTACTTGGGATATGCTTGTAAAGTTAAAGAAGAATAACCTTTGGGAGTACAGCTTCATAGTTTTTTCTAAATTCTCTTCTAATAGTCGGTAGATTTTTATAGTGCGATTAGTGTTTATTTATGTATCACACTGTCTTAAGACAAAACATGTGGTAAGCAAAATTACTCAATTTATTGGGTACTGCGCAATATGCAGTAGGATAGAAGCTATTGGTCTGAATTCTGCAACACCCAAGTCGATAACTGCATTACTAAAGAGGTCTGGGTTTTCTTCCAAGCAATGAGAGCAGCAAGAAACTAAACAAATTTAATTTTTCCCCCATTATCTCACTCGAGGGACTTGGTACTACATTTTGCAAAGTTAATTGCCCATCTCACAAAAATTTAAGTTCTAATTGCTTTGCATCTTAAAGTATGTAATTGGCGAGGAAAAAAAAAACACTGTACTCTTTTTTTAAAATACAGTATATACACCTTCTCGTGCCTCATGAAAAAGTCTTCTCAACATTTATAGAAGAAAATATCTGTTATTGTACTCGTATTTTAATGTGAACATTATAAAGTAGAAATCCATCTAAACAATCACATGAATTGAGTCAAATAGGCATGCATTTATTGATAGCACTACATATGTACAGTGGTATAACACTATTTCTTGAACTTGGAACTAATCACTAAAGTGCCTACATGAATGTTTTTAACAATATGCCGATACAACCATAAATTTTACTATCATACTTGAACTCATATGGTAAAGGAGACAAAAATTAACAACTTTATTAGGAAATGAACTTCATAACAAAATATTTATACTCAGCATACCTGAACCAGTGTCAAATTTGAACTCTAGTTTCTTGTCTTTTATAGCAAGGGACGTGAAATCTCCATTTCCATCCTCACTTTGAGCACAGTACATCAGCAAACCATCATCTGTAGTTGTTGGTTTAAATTTCATCATCACTTTCAATCTGCAAAAATGTAGAAGAAAATATAACCATTAAAACAATTACACATAAATCCCTCAAATTACATAATTTACATTAAAAAAAGAACACTTAAAATAAACCTAAAGTACAGTTTGTAAGCATACATAAAAGTTAGCAAACAGACCATAAATTTCATTCAAATAATTTCTGCTAAACAAATACTAAAGTTATGAAGTTGTCACTAAATACATAAAAAATATTACAGCCAGGAACAACACTAAGACTAGCATCTCCAAGGAAATTATACTGGGAATCAATTTTCTAAAAATAAGAATAATTTGTACGTGATGATAGTAATTTTTTAAGGAAACAACATTCTTTGACAACTGGTCAAACATTATGATGTTTATGTTAAATATCTGCAAAACTGCTGTAAGTTTACATGGGGCTTTAAAAATATTATTGGTGCAATATTTGTTGTGCTGGCAGTCAAGCAGTTCTGAACTCTGCCAGATGGAAAAACTGTACTTAATTGCCAAAAAAAGAATAGTTAAGAGCATTATGCAAGAAATTTGCTAACCACGCTTACGCAAATGAGGTATACATTTTATATTGTGAATACTAAGAGCCTTACACAAGATATGTGCTTACTACACTTACGCAAATGATGTGTACGTTCTATACTGTGAATAGTTAAAAGCTTAAGGCACGGTATTTAGTTACTACGCTGATGCAAATGAGGTATATGTTCTATATTGTGAATAGTTAAGAGCCTTATGCAAGATATGTGCTTACTACGCTTACGCTAATAAGGTATACATTCTATATTGTGCTAGGCTTTTATACACTAAATCAGGGCTGCCACCAGCTCTGAAGATGAAATCCTGGTTCCTGTATATAAAAATCCTGTAATATCCTGGAATCATTCGGTCAAATACTGTAAAATCCTTGGAATTAAAAAAATGGCAAATTACAGAAAAATAGTGGATATGAAGGACGTTTACATATTTAATGTAGTTGTTTTTGTTTGGAATGTACAAACCATAATAATTATTTTCTTTACTCACACTTATACTTTTGTTTATATGACTGTATTGGCAATAATTTTTGTTTCCTCACCATTGTGATATCAATGCCACATGCAAAACTGCAAAGGTTCTTTTCAATAATGACCTTGGCCTTTGCATGTGATCATATAGCCAGGAACACAAATATGTAGATAACTGTATACCCGCGCCAGTGAATAATTACGTTAAATATTTTGGACCTACACTATTGAAGCAATGGTGCATGTCCAAAATATTTTGTTAAATTATTCACATCTGTTGTAAAAATATTTCAAACAAATGTGTCAATGAAAATGAATCACATCGCTGTGGGCATAGCTAGTGTCGTATGTGCCCAGAAAAAAAATCTATTTGTTTCTAGAGCTGAGACTAAAAATGTGCAGTTAAATATTGATGGCTCCTGCCACACTTTGGACTGCAACCTGACGAACAGTGATGATGCAAATAAATATACTATCTGTATGTTACACTGATTGTAAATGTTTAATGTATTTACATGTTATATATTTCACACGTTACTCCTCTATGGATCATTTTATTACCTTCATAAAATTTTAACAATTTTTATAAAAGTTCATTCTTCTTTGCTATTGAACCCTCTAAACCTAATAAAATTTCATTTCTTACTTTAATAATTAGTATGCATTTTCCTTAAACTAAACTTTTTATCTCTATGACACCCTTATCACTGTTTCCGCGTAAACACAAACCTTAATTTCAGGCACAAACACCCCCCTCCTTCCATGAAGTTGGAGAGGAGGGAGGGTCGGCTACCCTGACTCGCCTCTTTCCCCAAGGAAGACTATAGATCCCCCTCCCCCAAGGACCTTTCCACACTCCTTAACATTTTCACATAAGTGTTAGATAAGGCAAACGGTGAGTGCCAGACAGACATCTAAGTTGAGCTAATAAAAGCTTGTAATAAAAGAACAAATTTACTGGAAAATAGTAGTACTGTAGTTAGCTGAAGTGTTTTTTTTATTGGTCTGGATATTGCATGGAATTGCTGATGCAGCTGGAAAATAACACCATAACTGTGCTCTTGAATGTGGGCAATGAGCTTGCTGGGTGGCAAGGAAATTTGAGTGTCTAACAGTGATTTAGCATCTAGTGAAAATTCTGGGGAAAGAACAACAGAACCAATGAGTTTGCATTATTGCAAATTGTGGAATTTTTTTAGACAAGTATGTAACAGTGTTATAAACAAGGGGCAATGAACACTTGAGCTGCACAATTATAATATGTGGGAGAGATGGCTGTAAACATATCAATGTCTTAATGTCTTGAGAAACCTCGCCTTGAAATGGAAAGAGCCATTAGCATTATATAGCATGTTTAGAAACTGCCAGGCATGGAGATCAAATAAAAAACACAGCAGGACATAAGAGCAATCAGGTGTGTTTCAAATGTTTACCATTAAAAATGAAGGTCATGAACAGGTGTGTTCACCTACCTGCGTAGTGCTTTGGGTGTGGGGTATGCAGTGTAAGCATCATCCGCGAAGGCAGGCTCAATGATGTCAACATTGTTTTCACACTTGTCTCCTGTCTTCCCGTAAGGACAGTAGCACGCGAAACCATCTTCTTTGTTCACACATCGTCCACTGCCACATGCTCCTGAAATGAGAGTACATCTATCTTTCCACATTTGCAGTGTTATATGAGCAGCTAGTGTTTGGAAACAATCATAATATACTGACTTATGGAACAGCTATTTACATGCTTTTTTTTATAATGGTTAAACATTAAATGAAAATTAAACCAGCTTGTATTCTTCTTTATTTAGATGGTAAAGTGATCTATATCTTTACTTCATGAATCATGCTGCCAATATATGAAATTATGCTTAAATGTTCAGTGTTTTCCTACCAAGCTGAAACTATGTATGTTTATTTACAATCACTGCAAAATTTCCTAAACGTATTATTTATTATGAGGAAAAATAATATACTGACTACAGAAACATTAAAAATATTACGCAGATGTAACATATAAACTCATGTAAGATCTGGAATTCAATAAAAAAATTCTATAAATTAATGGCAAATAATTGACGTGTGACACCATTTCAACTTAAATTAAATCAACTTCTACTCATCAGTGCGAACCACTCTGCATCACCCCAACGGAATTTGATTGGTGGTACAATCTTTCAGAAGCCAAGAACTTGTACTATTTACCCTACAGTAAAAGATGCATGCTCATATCTCAAATAAATTGTACTGTTTACCGGCTGAGCCACCGAGATAATGCTTCTAGGTCACCTAGTACTATAGCACGTCTAGGGATGGCACCGGTAGTATCAATCGCAGAGACATGCAGCAGCTGGAACTTGGGCAAGCCGGTGACGTTACATGCCCAGAGGATCTACCACCACGACTACTCCCCTCTACTTGGACAAGGATGTGCCAGGAGAGTATAAATACTGGGGCATGACCCTTGGAATGCCAGTTTGTCCTATTCCTTCACTGCACTCCTGGTCTTGAAATCTCCATCCACGCCTTCGTAGACATCTTTGCACCTCACAGACATCCTCCAGAAACTCCCTGCGTTTGAGTCGTCAAACACTTAAACACCTAGCCACTTTGCCTACCTACCCCATTAGATTAAAAACAGGTCACACCTGTCTAGCATAGCCAGATTCTGTAAAACTCTTATTGATAGGAGGTAATATAAACCACCATATTTATTTCTGCACCGAAATAAACACGTTTTACCCACATAGAATATTATTTCTGTAGTGTTAGAACCTTATCCAGCTAACATCAGGTCCGTCAAGGGACAGCAGTATACAGGGACATTTTTTTAACCAGTTTGCCGAACCTAGTGTAGGACTGCGAGTTTCCCTTCAGGAAACTCCTAAGTCGCAAACACACAAACACATTAGATGCCCACCCTTTCTATGCACTCTGATGTACAGAATGGTAGAGCCATGACCACTAGAAACTCATCCTCTTGAGGCTGGACAATCAGGTCAGGTTGTACTCCGTCCACAATGCTTCTGGTGCCAGAGGGAGTATTTTCCTGGGTCTGAGGACCTAATCCTTTGGAGAACTCACCCACGTATTGATGCTCAGTATCCACTACACTTTTGATGCCGGAAGCTGGGATAGGGGCAGCCTTGGTCTGTTGATTACGGTGTATGGAAATACACCTAGATAGAGTCAAATGTTACCTGCGTCACCTCCACAGAACTGGTTGTAGAGAAACATTTCCTCATACCCTACTCCCGTCAGAATGGTTCATAAGAGGGTTAAAAAGACTGTTACCATCTCTAAATACCAACAAGAAAGCTTAGACCAGGGCTGTCACCAGCCCTGAAGCTGAAATCTTGGTTCCTGTATGTAAAAATCCTGTAAAAACCTGGAATCATTGTATAAAGTCCTGTAAAATCCTTAGAACTAAAAATGGCAAATTACAGAAAAATAGTGGATACGAAGGACGTTAAAATATTTAATGTAGTTGTTTTTGTTTGGAATGTACAAACTATTATAATTCTTTTCTCCACTCACATTATACTTTGTTTATACAACAACTGTATTGGCAATTTTTTTTGTTTCCTCACCATTGTGATATCAATGCCAAACGCAAAGCCAGTCACCAAATTCAGATTTAATGTTCAGAAATGGCAATTCCCTGCAAAGGTTCTTTTCAATAATGGCTTTGACCTTTGCATGTGATCATACAGCCAGGAACAGAAATATGTAGATAACTGTATACCCGCGCCAGTGAATAATTAAGCAAAATATTTTGGACCTACATTATTGAAGCAATGGCATATGTCCGAAATAATATTTTGTTAATTATTCACCTCTGTTGTAAGAATCTTTCAAACAAATGTGTCAGTTAAACTGACACATATTGCTGTGGGTGCTTGCTGCTGGTGTCGCATGTGGGGGAAAAAAAAAAAAAATAGTTTGGATTTTTCTAATGGTTTCTCTTTAAAAATCCATAAAAACAGATAAAATCCATTATAACGGAAGGCCTGGCTTAGCCCCAACCCAACTGTCCTTGACAACCTGATTCCCTGGGAGAGAGCTAGAGTAGCACGTCATATAGAGAGGCCAGTCTCCCCAGCCCCCATGCCAGAAAAATTCGAACCACCACTCCAACTCGTAGGGATTACTCACCCCTGGTTTCTTGCCTACCTAAGTGGTGAAGAAGTTTATGGTATAGCAAACCCCTGGATTAGGAGATACCAGCACATCAAACCAACCCGGACGACCAACACCTCCAGTGTTGCAGCAGGTCCAGTGGCCTTCAGAGGCCACCAGTCGACCAGGTACACAAGTGAGAGTCGTTCCACCTAAACGTAGGATTGTGCTTGCTGTCCCCACCTTTGTGCCCAGCCTTCTACACTGGCCGGGCTCCCGTTCAATGCTGTAACTAGAGCTGAAACTCGCCCCGGTGTGTTTGTCTTCATACCCACCAAACACTTGGGCCGTGACGTACCTCCTTAGTCAATAGGATGTCACGTGTCAAAATGACGTGTTTAATTTAGTGAGCATAATTTTACAAGTACATAGTCTTCTGATATTGCAGTCAGTACTCATTACGCTGAAAAGGACATTAAAATCTACAAGGGCAGCTTACAAAACATTTATTTGACACACATTTGGCAGGTAAACACATAACCCAAATACCAACATGTACTTATGCGCATGCATGTGTCTAAGATAATTCGTAAAGGACAGTGGCATGGTCATTTCATACTTCCACAACTTTTCTCTGTTACTGGTTTACTGTTGCAGTTGCAGTGATTTCTTATGTTTTGATACCTTACCTTGTAATGCTTATGTACAACATGTAGTTCTTAAGTTAGTAATTTCTGCTGTTCAAAGCAGCTGTTAGCCTCATGTGTTTATTCTCTGTATGTCAAAAAGGGTCTTATAATTTGCTTTATAAATGACTGCTATACCTGGGAAGCATGTCTCCCCAACACTGTCGCAGTTCAAGCCACTGAAGCCTGGCGGACAGATGCAGGTGTATCCCTGGGGTTCCGTCGCTTCCTGACAGACGCCATGGTTTTGGCATGGGTTGACAGCACATGTCTCACACGTTGTGACTCCTTCACTTATCGTCGCATCGTGAACAAGGTCCCGCTTCTCAATGCCAATCACCAGGCGGCTGATACACCCTGGAATAAAATAAAATCTTCGTAATGTGTTTCTTCTATAACTTCGGTGGGAGTGAACTTGTGGACACTGAATTTATGCTTCACTTTGAAAAGGTTTTTAAAGTTAATTTATTTAAACATTCTTTATAAACTTTTAAAATGTCCAAGAAAACTAATTTAAAATGGGTATAAAATAAAATAAATTAAAATTGTATTAGCATTCTGTTTGACAAATGAATAGTGATGCTAGCTACATGATCATGCATATGTCATTCTATTACACGGTACTTCTATACATGGCCACATCAACAATTAACTTTCGAATTACATCATCCACAGAAATAGGAAACATTCTAAAGAAGAAATTATTCTTAAGGGGTTACAAAAATGCATGTCCAAATACATGCACTAATTCGAAATCATACTTTCCTGGACTTAATCTCATGCTTTTGCAATTGATTACTAAAGGAAATAACGTGAGGAAATTTATGATGATAAGTATCCTATTTAATCAGACCACTTACCAACAAACCCACTAGTGAAGCCACTATCTTGATGGATTTCATTAAAGTTAGGAACGCCTCCAAGGTAGAATGGTTCGCGCAGATCCAAGCCTTGGAAGCGGCCAAGCGTCTTTCCAACAAATGGGCCATCATCATCAACATACATCCTGCCTAAAAAAGCAAAACACACAACTTCACAAAAAAATTGTTCTCGACATTAACATCCTAAACTACAAAGTTAAAATAATAAATTATATAACTTCTGAAAAAAATCACATTGCAACTCTGTAAAATAAAGGTTTTCATAAAAGATAAATAAACTTTTTCTCATCTTAGTAATATTTTTGACACAAAAATTATCATAAATAGGAATACTTTGCTATATCATCTATAAAATTATTTCACTACATGAATCCCAGTACTACAATTGTTACAGTTAATATTTCACGGTTTATTATGGACTTTTTTAAAAAATACCTTCTCTTCTCTTCCTGTCAACTTTGACTGTATGCCACTCTCTCATGGTGATGGGACGTGCAGATCTGATTAACACTGGACTGTGACCAACATCAAAACGGAACTCAACATAACCGTTATTCAATCCCACAGAAACAAAGTCTCCTTCCTTGCCCTTCTTTTCAGAATTGTACAGGATTAGGCCTGAAAGAGTAATAATAGAAACACTTTAACCTTTGCATATTACACTTTTTATGAGCAATTAACACACAAATTGTGTGTATAATATTATCCAAAAATAGAAAAATTATCCTATGCAGTATTACAATTAATTTCATTTCAGACAACTATTACCCAATACAGTACTGACATAAATACTAACACTAAAAGAGGGCATCTCTTGACATACAATCAATCAAAATCTCAAAACTTCTTAAGTCATAAAAACTGAAAATTGTTGCTGGCCATAGTGTAAGTTTTGATGACAAGTTAAGTACTGTAGGATTATAATTGTTCACATTTAAATCCTGACGATGTAAAATCTGCACCTTCGATAAAATTAATTATCATTAACTAATTTTGACTCTACATGACAGAGAAGTCAGTTAAAAATAAAAAAGAAACATCTGCACATCATTCTAACTTTTAAAGGCAAGGTCATCATAATATAACTGGAGACAGGGTGAAACTTTGAGAAACCCAACACTTTATCACAGGAAAGATAAGCAATTGTAGGCCTGCTTGAAGAAAGGACAAGCGACACAAGGTATGGAAGGAAAAGGTATAAAACACAATGATACGAAAAACAGGAGTGCCACGCGAAAATTAAGCTCACTATCAACTATGTCCCAAATGTTTCACAAACATAAAAATGTCTCATTCAGTTCTCTTGAACCTGAAACCTGTGGGAGGCTCGGCTCGTATGCTAATCACATAGATAGTACTATTGAAAAGTATTTTATTTACTTAAATATAGGACAGCCTGCAAAATAAGAAGAGCGCTACTATATCTCTACTTTATTCCACAGCAAAAATTAAATTTTTCAAACATTAGTTTTCATGTATTTCAATAGGAATTTTCCTGTAGGACTTGAATAAAAGTTCAAAATATCAGTCCATTGAATAAAATACATTTCTAGTATGAAAAAATTCCTGAAAAAAAGTTGCTCAAAAACACTGGAACAACAAGCTTGAGAGCAAAATTATATGCAGTAATTAAAAATGTAAAGACTATTTCACTTTGAATACTCACATTTCCTTTGTTCACCACTAAATACAATTTTGCTGAACATATAGCCATTTTAGGCTAATTTTTTCAAGTTTTGTTAATTGTCCTGGACTGCAGTACAACAAAATGGTCCAGTTCAATCACAGTTACCAGCAAAAAGAACTACTACTGACTTTTTAAATGAAATGATTGGTACAGAACACTTTTCAATCTCAGCGAATATAATTTTGAGTTATTTCTTCACAACTAATACGGAAATATTATTTTCTTGTTTAAAATGGGATGTTGACCATAAAGGAAACACTCAGAACTAACCATCTGGAGATTCTGGCTTGAAGGAGATGGTGATGTCAAACTCCAAGTAGCCATCTGGCAAAGTGGGGAGAACCATGTAGGAGGTTGGGGCCTGAGCAAAGTAGGGCACAACACCGGTTACAACCAGAACGGTTGGAATGTCCATCTTTATGTTGTCGTTCTGTGCCGTGCACACGTACGTGCCTGCATCTTGCCCTCGCACGTCTGTGATTGTCAGCTTCTCCTGGGATAACACAAAATCATAAACTTTTAGAAAAAACATCGGCAGGATTGCACTCAAATTATCGACAATGATACTACAATTACATATTTTTATTTCCATCAGTCGATGGGTGGTTCTCTTTTTGTGAAACTGGTGAGAAGAATTTCATTTTATCTGACCCTGCTTAACAAGTTCAAATAATATTCTACATGGGCTACTATTAATTGAATCATTTAAAAATTGTTCTCTCAAGACGTTCTTTTTTTTTGTTCCTTCTGAAACATTTAAAGGAGATTTCACAATACGTGACCATTAAGAAAGTTGGATAGCAAAAAATCCTCTATGTTATACTTGCATCCAACAGTGTTCATCACACAAACGTTTCATGTCACATCATTACCAAAACAGGAAAACAACTTTTATTCCATACATAGTTTATATATGTCTGTCAAAACCACACTGTTGCAGTTTTTGGAATACACAAGTGCAGAAAAACAAACCACATGTAAAACAAAACAAATTAAGCTGAAATATATCTTATTGAGTTTAAAAACCCAATTTCTGAAAAATTGTAAGAATGCTTCTTTTTTTTTTTATAAAAAATAAAATACACACACACCCACACTTATATTTGATAATCAAGCGGTCAGGCAGGAAGGAGGAATTTTTTACACACACACACACACGCACACAGAGATATATATATATACACACACATATTGGGGGGGGGGGGGGGGGGGGAGAGAAGAAGATTTAACTAGTAATTGATGATACCCTGAAGCTAAGAAATTTTTGTTTTCATCTAATATAAATTATCTTATTTCTGCAAATAAGTAATTTAAATAATTTGTGTGCCAAAGAAAACAAAATAGTGATTTTGACATACAAGCTTTTGAACTATGGTAAACAAATATTTCTTATTTCCTTGAAGGAAAAATAAATATTTCTTATTTTCCCTTCTTTGTGTGTGTGTGAGCCTGTCAACAAGTACTACATTGTGAGTACTTAATTTCCTATCCTTTGCTTTAATTTATTTTTGGTAACCTAGCAGCCTACTTGCAACCTTAACTAAAATGTTTATGTTTTATACTTATTTATTGTTATATGAGAAAAATGTTTATATTTTTGAAACCACATATACTTATTGCCTCAAATTTGCAAACTTACAGAATGCACAGTGGCACCGGAACGCAATGACCCTCCTTGCTTCGACCAACTGTACGCAACTGGCTTCTCCAAGTCAGTGTCGCAGTCCATGATGACAGTAGAGCCATATGGGGCTGTTTTGGTTTCTATTGCAGCAGCATCACCTGTCATTCCATCTATAGGAAACATTTTACAATGATGTAACACCAGTCAATAAAATACACAATAATAATGTAATATATACACATAATTAAAAATGCATAGGAATATGTTATACACTTTGTCTATCACAAATACATAATTTTACCCTTTTAAGAAGTTTTCCTGCTTAATAAGCACACATTTTTTAGTATTTTTCTGAAACATCTTAACAGGGTTTCACTGTATTTATTTTTCAGGCATGAAAAGACTTATTCAGAAACAAATTCAAAATTCCATAAATATTATTGTGACATAATTTTTATTAATTTTTGTTACACATATGTCAAACACAGTTGATGTCATGAAAGTTGTAATGTGTTCAGAAGGGTCATATGTTACATTTCATTCATTTTAATTATTGTCGAGGGCATTTTGTTTTGGTGGATCGTGGAGAGCTACAGTTTTCTCTGCTAAGCCAATGCTTTCTCAGTCTGGCAAGAGTGGGGATCAGGGCAGGTCGTGTCATGCAGATCGGGGGTGAAGCAATGTTTGCACACCGATCATTCTACTGCAATAGACTTAATTTACCGGAACCTTTTTGTATTTCTACAAGCACCCCCAAGTTCGCCTCCCTTCTGGAACAGACTCACGGCCGTTCCGGCCTTGTTCAAGAGTCCATTGACACTTTGTTCCAGCTAGCTTAGACCATTGCGGGGCCGTGTACTGCATGCCCGCTTTACTTTTTGCTGTGTACAATCTCATATGGATTTTTCTTCAATACAACTCGTCTTTTTGAAACCAATGTGTATGCTTACTTTGTTCCCATTTCACAAGGAGTTCAAGGGCGATGACCCCTTATAATCATCAATCACCTGCCATGTAATCTATGTCACATAAGTCAGTATGATTTTTTATGTAATTGAAGTGTTTTATGTCTTTGCACTGGAATGGTGTGTTGGGGAGCCACAATGCCCCAGTTCAGGAGTGTGTATATGTTTTGTTGTCCAACTAGTCGATGATAGCAGTCATCGTACGCGACCTTGTTAATACACAGGGCACAGAGTCCCGTAGCCTGGGCTGTTCGACCGCTACCCACCTCAAGAGTCTTGTGCTAACACGAGCAGATTCCTTTAACAGGTTAGCTGTTGCCCTACACATATTAACTTCATCTTCTGGACCCTGTGGCCACCCTGAAACGTGTCAAACTTTTAAGATAGCTAATTTCGATAACATGTACCTTCCAGCAAATTTTTTTTTAATATGATTCATAGAAATGGTTATTTCTGTTAATTATAGTCTGTTCTGGTCTAATTGCTATTAAATAATTACTATACAGCAACTCTGCATCAAAATTAAATGTCATTCTTAAGAATATCAAGTGTACACAAACTGCCAAAAAAAACACCAAACAAATTCCATTACCTGGAATGCCTCACATTTCAACAATTGTCAAATACTTTATGGTAAAAATATTGGATCATCAACTTTACAGTCAGTTTGATGACTGGCATGGCTAATGAAACTAAAATTAAAGCTTTAACAAGGTCAAGCAATTTGAGGTCCTTTAAAGGTGTGAATGAATGTTGGTGAAACGGGCCAGGTGTCTTTGTGTGGAAGAAAAATGCAGAAAACAGTGGGAAAAACAGAATTGTAGCACACAAAATAGACTATACGACAATGTCAAAAAACAAAATTATACCGTATTTCCACTTTGGTGTCACATAAATTAATACCATCATAAAAATATGCACATATATACTAGCAGGACTTTTAACTTGGCATAAAAAGATGACAGATATAAATCTAAAAACTGATATTAAAGATGAAATTTAAATACATACATTTTCAGTGGAGGATTGAAGTTAAATTAGAACATCTGTGGTAAAAATCCTATTTAGTGGTTAAAAATATACATTATATGAAATAAATACATCTTTTTAATACATTAAAAACAAAAGCAGTAACAAATTCTTGGTTCATTTGGATTATTATTTGTATTGTACATTTTGTTAAGATTTTATTGTATTTCTTTAATTATAACAAAATTAATTTGTTCAGCAAAAAAATTTTCAATATCACTTACTACCACTCAAGCACAGATATGAACATCTTAGATGATAAATTAAGACAGAGGAATTTCTTTCAAAAAAGGCTTAGAATAAAAAATAGTATTATTTAGGAAAATATTGTAATACATACAGTATATTATGTACTCACAGTACTCTAGGGGCAGGGAACAAAAATCTAGGACACTACATCAAATGTAAGAAAGAAAGTGGAGATAACAGGGTTGAGACTGTAAGATGAATAATGATAGAAGTACTATTCTTTTTTGGTAGAGTGGAATATATTATTAATCAAGAACAAAAGTTTGCAGCGTCAAATGCTTTATGCCCAAATGGTGTGGAGAGGGAGAGGGGCCTAGGGGGGATCGAAAGTGCCCTGGGGAAGGGTTCCAGTTATGGTTCCCCCAGCCCTTTTTTTGGGGTAGGATTAGGCCTCCTAGGCTGTGAAAAGCTCATTTTTCATCCAATTTTCTTGAAATTTAGTTGAATGTTGTATTTCTCTGCCCCCCTCCCTCTGCCGTTTTTGGGGTTTATTCCCCCAGGCTCTGGAAGGCACATTCTCCGATTGTTGGATAATGACAATGCGTAAAGCAAGTAGAGTACTAGTGTCAAATTTCTCCCTGGAGAATGCAGTAACTATTATTTACGTTATATATACTTACTATTAAAAATCACAAGAAAATTGTAATCACAATCTAAAATCACCAACTAACAAAAAACTACAACAGGAGAACTCACCATAATGTGTTCCACATATGGAAGCAGGACGGGGAAAAAATTATTTAGAACGTAACAAAAGCAAACAAATTTTACTTGCAAACAATCAAAATATTTTAGCTAGAAATTCAGCATCAAGATGACTGTTAATTGATTTGTTCAGTTCCTACTGAGGCTACAGCTGCAGGTTGTGCAACAATAAAAAAAGAGTCTGCATATTTAATAGAAATTATTATTTAAAAATTTATTAAGTTTTTATTGAACAGCAATTTGATATTTAAAAAAATCTATACAAATGATTTACCGTTGTTTTCACTTGAAAATTGCTGATTTATTTTCTGGTACTAGGTTTGATTCCATAACAACCATAGGCTGTTTACTGTAAAGTGAGAACTTTTTAAGGCCCTCCTAAAAGGCATTAACCCTTAATAAATATATTTTATTGCCGTCTCAGATGTTCACATTTGAGACGGATAAAATGTAAACACTGTGTCTATGAGTCATACTGCAATGTTTATATATATATATATATATATATATAAAAGGCGGAAATGTAGAAATAATTCAATGGAAAAATCTAGCAGGGTCTAAAAAAGCGTTCCCTTTACAGTGAATAGCCTATATATATGAACTAAAGTAACAAGCTTTTGCTACAGTTCAAAGATATAGAGCCTTCTGATTGGGTTGCAAATGATTTGACAATTTTGAACTCTGAACATATATTTCTTACTGCTTTAATTAAAATTTTCCTCTTCATCTCAACAGGGAACACAAAAACAAATTTAAAATTTCTGTACAACACTTTTTCAACCTTATCTGACATTAAAATGTTGCAGGTTCATAGTGATAGGATTCAAACCAATCCCAGATGGCATGTCAAACGATGAGCTGCCTAGTGTGAACAATGCCCGGCTTTCTACCATCTGGCAATTGGCTTTTTGCTCCTTTGCTGGATACATGAGCACTGCAATGCAGGAGTGGACTGCACAAGGATGCACAGTGCAGTGATTCCTCGTACAGCTGAATACCTTTGTCCAAAAATTTATGTAAGGAGGAGGCCAGTCCTAAGATCCTTGAATTTGCAGTTCCCTAATAACTTCAACAAAGTGTTACTTTTGGCAGGAATCTTGAAACATCAGAAATCTTACTACTGGATAGCAGTTGTGAGCTCATCTTGTAGGTAACTGTGGTGATATGCTGTGTAGGGCACACGCTGGGTTAGATAGCATATCCCTGCTAGTTCTCCAACCACAACAGAGGTTTCTTGATTCTTAGTGAAAACTGAGGAATTTGATCCACTACTCCAACAGAAGTTAACAAGACCAATTGTACCAAGCTGATGAAAATTGTTATCACGTTCGAACAACCACCTGCACACTCCTGGTAAAAAGAATTGGAAAAACCAATTCAAGTGAGACTGCAGTTCACAGTTTCCACTGTAACCAGTGATTGATGACTTGTGGCAGAGTGGTACATGGCCTGGATTGAATCTAATTATTTGTCCTTCCCTCTCGGAACAATGGTAACCTTGCTAAGAGGTGGAGAGGTTTAAAAACACCCCCTTTGTATCCTACTCAACTCAAAAATTCCCTGTCATATTATAAATATGTAATATGGTGACATCCCCAGAGTGTCGACATTTTAAAGGTGGGATCTGAAACAGTCTCAAACCTTGATGCGTTTTAATTTAAAAAAAACTTCCACTTATCAGTGTACATCACTCAGCCGTACATTCAACGGAGATTGATTGGCAGTACAACAGATGACCTCGAGAACTTGTACTGTTTGTCATGGCTAAAAATGTACACTCAGGCCTGAAGAATTGTTCTGTTCACTGGCAGAGCCTCCGCCCGCAGTTATGCATCAAGATCATCCAAGTACTATAGCATGCCACCAGATAGCCCTACTAGAATGATCGCTAAGACATGCACCTGGACCCAGCGCCAGCCAGTGACATCAGACGCCCAGAGGATCTATGCCACGTCTAACCCTCTCCAAACTGACAAGGGTGGACCAGCCAGAGTATAAATAGCGAGGCATGTTCCTTGCAACACCAGTCTGTTTTACTTCTTCGCTGAATTGCCTGATGCCGAAGGAATTATCAGCTTCTCTCCTGATCTTCACCAAGCTCTTGGTGCCGAAGATTACTCCTCTACCTTTGTCTTCACTGGTGTTGAAGACCCCAACTGTTCTACCAGTTTTGACCATTCATTGTCGAATGTCGTTAAACACTAAGACACTTTCGGCCCCTTCAGGGCAACACTGTAGCGTGGTCAAGTTTAAGTTATTTTCATAGCACTTCGTCTACCTACCCCTGTTAGCATAGGAACAGGTGCACCATAGTGTATGGAACAGTAGAGCCCAGACACTAGGTACTCCTCCTCTTGGGGCCAGCTTCTCAGCTTGGTGTTTGCTCTTTCCACCATGCTTCTGGTGCCAGATACTGAGATAGGAATACCGCATTGGGTTGGCAGATGCAGTTCGTGATTGTACACCAGAGTAGGGCCACAGAGTTAGCTGCTCCACCTCTGCGAGCTTTGATCATAGAATTCTCTTTCTATTACCTCATGCCATACTCCTGTCACAGTGGCAACCGTAAGCGGGTAAAAATAGCCCAATCCCCACTGGGCTCAAGCACCTCAGTCCCCAGGAGCAAGCAGGAGCCCTCCGTTGACTTGAGAGACCAGCCACACCTGACTACGAACCAGCACTCTTCACTCCACCCACCAAGCTCAATGGCAACACACATCCAGTATTCGTACCCTATCTAAGTGGCTGAGACACGGCACATGGCCTAGCCAACTTGTGGTTTTGCGGAACCCCGCTCCCTCAGATGACACTGGTGTCAAGCACCTACGAGCCCTTGTGTACCAGCACACCCTAAACCAGAGCTAAACCCAATGTATCATGGTCTGAAACTAGCACACCGAAAACCGAATCTAAACCCAGTGTATCACGGTCCGAAACACAGCAACCTCAACAGGTCAAATGTTGTGCAGGTATACCACTGAGAGTGGTACCATCAAAGCGTAAAGTCTAACTCGCAGTACCAGACTTTGTGCACTGTCGGAAAACAACCAGACTGGTGCTATACACTGATCGCACGCCAGTTCCGTGCAAGGATTAGGAATGTACTAATCCCCCAGGTGTGTCTGCCTTCGCACCACCAAAAATACCTTCTGCCAGTGACAATCCTCCAGCTGCCTAGGACATCACGTGTCAACTTAAACAGTGATACCAAAAAAGACCCAAGAAATCCTTCGGGTCAGTAGCAACATTTCCCAAATGCTGAAATACAGGCATTACCCTGCAACCCTGCAAGTCACCACCTCTCTTCATTACCTGGATTTCAAACCCTGATGTTTTGTAATGATTCCTGTAAATTTTTCTTATGGTCCATTTCAATGAAACTGATAAATCCCAAATACCTATAAAGAGGAGTTCCTCATTCACAGTGTTTATACAAACTATGCAAAGTACACACCTTGAATCTTCAAAACGTAGTCTGCACTGAAGGAGCCGCCATCAGGTGTCGTTGCTGTGCAAGTGTACACTCCGCCATTATCCAGATTAACACTTTCAACCCTGCAGAATACAAATTTCAATAAATACAAGAGTTTCAAACAATCACCACATTCAGTACCAATCCACACAAATGAACTAAAGTAGCACTTGCTACTTAATTAATTTAAATTCCTGTAAACCATAGAATTTATGCAAACCACTTTGTCAACATTATCTCTTCCCATAAGAACAGTGTTAAATGTAATGGTTCAGTACTCAAGAACTTCAAAATATAAAACTTTACGACATTAAAAGTACAAGACCAAGTTTTAAATGTATAATACATCAATATACAGTACTTCTACATTGCATTTTAATTATTTATAATTTTCAAATAAAAAAAAATTTGAACACAGAACTTTTTTAAAAGTCATATGCTATCAGATTTGATCCAGAACTACAGCGAACTACTTATCTACCATTTTTCAGGGGAGTGTCAAAAAATTTCCATACATGCGGGATTTCTGTAGATGAGGGATCTGACATGTACACCAATAAAATAAAATTTCGGGCCTTATTGGACTTCATTTTGAGTATAATGAGAGCTGTACATTATCAGTGAATAAAATTTAAACGATGAACATAATAAATGTTCGAATTAAAAAAATTACTACTGTATTAGTGTTACTGTAAATATTACATTAAAAACCATTTCACCTAAACTTGTTTGAATAAAGAATTCAACATCTCAAAATACCATACATAATTGATTGTAATCGAACACCAAATGCAAACTAACCTAAAGCTTTCAAACCCTATGAAAATATAAATAATATAACATAGAATTCAAGCTAAATTCTGAATATCCTGTGCACACTCAATCGGCTGAGTGCATGCTGAAAGATTAAAGATCGGGCAGTGTGTTCACGGTGGTCAGTCCGGGACGGGGTGTCAGCAGAAGGGTTGAAACAATGCAAGCACCCACTCCATGCCGCTATCTACTCATGTTGGCAACATCTTGCGAGCTTCGCAAGGTAAAGAAATTAATTATATTTCACTGCAGATAAACTTGTAATTAGATATTAATACATAGGGCAATTTAAAATTTATTCCATCGTGGTTATTAATAATTAATTATTCAAAACCATGTTCTGATTTTCCTTGTCGCGAGTTACATTGCACTCGGACTTGGTGCTTACCCATTATTAGATAACAAAAGGTGTCGAATAGACCCTTAGAGAATATCAGTTTATTCAAAAGATTTGTGTCTTTTGGAATAAATTAATATAAATTCTCTGATTTCCCTGCAGGAAGCTACTGAAAATTATCTTTACGCTTTGTAGTACAAGTCGCTCGATGATCAAACCAGTTTTAGCGACACTGGGAGGTCAAGCATACACTTCTGGGCACACTTTATTTGCGAAGATGCTGTTCGTTGAGTTCAATTAATAGTTTGTTTTAAAATCATGTTGATTTTACGTTAGATACAATTAAAAATCAACTTTACTGTAAAAAAGACTTTTAATCACAAAAGAACATATCTTTGCAAATAATAATTCCTCATTAAAATGTATTATGTAACAGTTTCAGGCGAAACTGTTTGCTCTGAAATATTATTATTGATAATAGGTGCGACAATTACTATTTTCAATGATGGATAATCTTAAAACTTCTATGATTGTCAGCAAGCACGCTACGGAGCGGGAGGGGGAGAGAGAGAGAGAGAGAGATACTTTTTTTTTTGGGAAGGACCGAGATGGCACAAGGTCACCATACTGGTTGCTAGGTAACTTTCCCCTCTTGACAGGTGTGCAAGGGGAGGTAGCAAGCCAGACTCACACCACGCCGCTGATGTGTTGGGAAGACTAGCCGCTGCAGAGCAGTGTTAAATGGCGGTGCACGTTATGTATTTCACAGCCATTTACTAGATACTTGCATAAACAACCAGCTTAAAAAGATAGTTCCGGGAAATCTTAGGTGGCGGGACAGAAATATATTTAGATAGACGCGACATCTGACAAACTATACAAGCAAGTAGCTTTATTATTATTTATAGGAGATTTTCTGGGACCAATGAAAATAAACTGTCAATAAGGTTACCGGAACAGCATGCATATTAGGTAAGAGAGTCTACTGTTCTCTCAAGTTCTCGCTGTTAAGAGCCGGCCAAATTTCTTCACTCTTCACTGTCTGCGTTGTAGCATTGCAGCTAGACATATATATATAATTTGTATATTCGAGAAGTATTTCAATTGTCTATATTTCAGTCAAGGATAGTAATTCATGTAATATGTGAAAGGTCGTGGCAATGACAACTTATTTGTATTTCATATATTTTTGTGTTTCCAAATTTGTTATTTTTCTTTCCTCATTTCATCAGTTGTAACAGACCTAAACAACAGATGTCATCAACATTGCCCCCGCAAGACATGACATGGTGAAACGAGGAAAATAACGGAGGTCACCTTTGGCTGACGTGACCGACTGCTCGAAAACAATATGTTTTCAATGAGGAAACTTTCTACCAATATATAGGGAAGCGCGACCTTTCTCGGATATCACAACAGTTTGTCGCAGCATGATTGTTTGTCAGCTGTCAGTCGGACAGCCTGCAGCGTGTGAACACGTGACTCACACCGACCAGCGCCCACGACTTTAACCTTCTTTTGTATTTCGGACATTTCAAATATCTATTTAATTTATTTTCCGTCTGTGCGAGGAGTCAATAGGGCGCCGTGAGAGAAAAGTAATGATTCTCTCATGTCTTCATAACTCTTGAAGTGAGAAGCTTTGTTTTGTAAAGGCTGCAATTGTTTTTTTGTTTTGTTTGTCAGCTGCAAGTGTCAATTGTTTCGCCGAGATGACAATAAATCTCCAGTAAACATTTAACTTCGTCTTTTATTTATTGGCAATCTTGTTATCAACAAGCTTTCATTACGTAGTCGAAGTCTCTAACTCACGCTGAGTTAGTCCGTTGGTGTTTCACCATATATTAGTCCCTCACCAATCACACCTCTGTTGAGAAAACTGTGGTACAACTGACGTGTCATTTTTCAAATGATATGTATTTCAGGTTCTTCTATATGAAACCCATTCTCAAAAAAAATTAATTTACCCTTAGTGAAAATTATGCTATTAAGACACAAAACTTAGTTACAAAACATGACAAACCAAAAATTGTGTTTAAGGTGTGCTCCCCCATTCAGTAAATAGTTTATGTACATGCTGCAAACGTTTGATTCTCACTGTCAACTCGTAACGCAGTCAATCCTTGTGCGTTGATGTAGATTAACGGTGTTGACATTCTTTTGTACATACAAAAGTGAATATATTAATGGGTAGCAGTAAATATATGTTTTGTTACTCTACCTCATAACATACAGTAAACTCCTTTATGAGAATTACTTTGTATAACTGCAACCCTTTTAAAAAATAAAACTAGACCATTTTAAAATTTAAAAACTCTAGAAACTGCATGTCGAAGTGTACTTTCCCATACTTAAAATTGTGTTTAAACTGCCTTGCATGCTTCTCTCCAGCAGCTCTGTATTTCCATTGTTTTCTGCAAAAAATAATCACATTTGTTTTAAAGAAAAAAATTATAATGCACACTTCTTTTTGTTGCTCTAAATGATGCACCTTTTTTAAATCCTATTTTTCACGAATACGGCACTGCTGATGCAAACCTGACCATTTGAAATGTCAATCACAGCCAAATTTTTTGTATTGAAAACTGCATCACAGTGCAAATAACTGCTATTTATTTTACAGTATCATTGACTGCATTTTTAAAGAATACTGCAAATGTAATTCAAATTTTAGAACTGAAATTCTACAAACGCGTGATCAATGGCCATGCTTTTTTCGCCTACATGTGGTTTCCGCTTGATCCCCTAAGATAGATGCACTGTTAATCCAGTGTGCAGTTATTATGCCCAGTGTGCAGTTACTATGCTTGTCGCTTGGCAGCTGTGCTGTTATGCCCTGTGCATTAGTAGGCTTCCCGCTACAGAGCTGCACTGTTCTGACATGTGCCCGAATAGGCTACTAGGCACGGTGGTCAAGGATTTTGTCCGCTAGACCAAAAGCGGGGTGGTATTGATTAAATAGACGGCAGGAGACAAGGGGTGTTGGCTAGTACGTACTTATTATTGCTTCTTGGGTGCATTGGTCGTAGTTGGTTTTACCCAGACGTAGCGAACTTGACTTATGCCGAACTGGCAATTCCACAACTGAGCTTCGTTTGTCCAGATGTGGATGTTATCCCAGCTGAATCCTGTAGCAGTGCCAGTTAACAATCCTTTCACCACGGGATTGCACGAGGGATGAATTCGGATATACGGAGATACAAATAAGATAGTTACCGGAGTAGCTGATATTGACTCGTGCCTGAGTTGGGCGGTGTGATTCTGTTCCGCCTGTCGCTCCGGACTGGGTAGAGGAAGTGCACTCAACTGTCTGGCGGCAAGGAACACTGCGTTTCGTTCCCCATGTTTACGACCGTGCCTATGGTCGTAAGGTATAGAGTCTCTGCTTACAGTATGCTAGGTACACCTTGACGTGAAGAAACTAAACACAGTTTATAGTGTCAGTCCGGTTTTGGCTTGCTGATCAGAGACGGGGAGCTGTTTGGGTCACCAATGCCGCCACTGGATGTGCATTCACACAGAGATGGGTGACAGGTCTCAAGCTACAGATATCCCAGCACTTGCAATGCTGTGGGACAAGGTAATAACTTGAGACTGTCGCTTCTCCCTGGGTGAAGGTGATGCTAGTGGTTGTGGCTCCTCTGTTCCTCTCTGCCAGCACTGGTACAGTGCTGGGGTAGTTGGAAAGCAACAGATGGCCATCTAATGGGTGTGTAAAAAACATGGCAGACCCCTGAGGGGTGCCTGCTACTGAAGTTAATTCGGTTAGATCAAATACCCGTTTCTTGTCAGTGGTATACGTAGCAACCTGTGTACAGCAGGCAAACAGATAGATACTCTCGGAAATAAAAGTGGTAAGGTAGGAAACAAAAGTATGTTTATTGATGATTCAATAAACATGCTACGTTTGCTACCTCCTACCAAGCAATTGAGTGCTGAAGGTTACTACGATGGCCAGGTGTAGGCGACCTGGTTCTAATGGAAAAGTGGGAAAGAAATTTCTAAACAAGAAAAGATATAATACTTCTAAACTGGTCTAAGAAAGGTGTCTTGAGGAGACAAAGTGAATTTAACGTGTTCGTGAGCATATTCGCTGGTTGACTGATCATCAACAGTGAAGTAGCCACAGGAGGCGTACTCAAAGCTTTGAAGTTCTCTAGAGCTCTGCAGCATCCTAACATATAGTGGAAGCTTGTAGACTGTCGGCGCGAGATGCGTGATGTCCACCTGCCCTGGTTGGCGTGGGAATACTCTGGTCAGTGTTTCTGCTTCATGCCTCATCGGTGGCGCTCGGCCTTGCCCGAGGTCTGGGCAGCTTGCTGGCTCTCACTGGTTGAGGGTGGGGGGGGGGGGGGGGGGGGGGCTGCCAGGTTGCGTATCCTCCAGGTGAAGAGAATATGCTCATAAATTCCTATTGCCTGTAGGGCAGGCGTCACGTTCCTAGTGGTGGAAGTGGTACTCTTGGTGATGAGTTGTAATCGTATTAGATTAGATGTACAAGTGGCACGCGTCAGTTCATTACAGGTAAAGGTACAGTGCATCGCCCTAGGCCCTGATCCCGCAAAAACACATCCGCACAGAGACTACCAAGGAAATTTCAGTTGTTTTCTGGAATGTTTTTCACGTTACGGGGCACGTGTGCTATATGTTTTGCTGTGAAAATACCTCGAAAAACCATATTTCACATAGTACATACACCGTAATTAAATAATTTTATTTCGAAGTATGGAATTTTTTTAAAACTGATCTACCACATTTTTCAAAATTGGAAAATTAATATTTTAATTTATTACAATATATACTACAAATGGTACATTCATAAAAAATACATATAAATATAAAAAAGTAGTACAGCTGCACTAAAATATTTTTGGGCAAAAAAATAGATGGTACTGTAACGTTGCGTATGAACATTCGTTTAACTTGCATGAAGTATTCATGTTTCTTCAAGTAAATATTTTTTTCTTAATTACCTTTTCTTCTTATTACTTTTTTTTGGTCTTACAATGTATATTAATGTTCATTTTAGTGTGATTTTGATAGAATTTTGTGTTTGTATATGACTAACAACTTTGTAATGCAAATATACATTTATAGCATCATTTTCTCTATTTACAAATTACAGTGTTACTTTTTGCATTGAAATTAACAAATAATGTATTTAAAAAGTAATATATATTCTAAATCTCAACACAAACAGAAAACATTGGTTCAAAAAATGCTAGGGACATTTAACTTAAATGATACACCATAGTATTAATGTAAGTATTGAATGTATATGGTATCAATATTTATATTTCAGAACCATTTGCACAGAACCACTGCACATACATAGTTGCCTTTTGAGGCAAGGTTTGTCTGGACAATATCAAAATACGTTGGAACTAAGAAAACTGGATAATAAAAAATCTACTATTTTTATATTTGCACCAAACACTAGTTCACTTTCTAGATGTTATTTGAGATACCAGTCACATTATTCTCACTGGAGGAAAAGTATTATTTCTGGACTGTTTTAAAGAAAGCATGTGGTGAATTTGGGTGCGATAGAGCTGTGGTGAAGGGGGGGGGGGGGGAACTACCGTGCTCAGTAATTTTAATTCACTCAAGGAAAAATGAAATACAGAACCCCACAAATTATATGGATACGTATGAACCATAATGTTTATGTTGGCCTTCTAAAAATGGTTATTATGTCTATTAATTAATTTCAAGGCAGAAACCAAACAAAATGAATAATCAATGGGGTAAAAATTTAATACTGAAATTAGAGTTAAATACAACTTTCTGTGCTCAAAAACATTTTGGGTAAAAATCATAAAAATAAACTGTAAAACTGTTGTCATAAATATACAGTCTACTACACCCTTAGGATATTCAAATCAAATACAGACACACTTTCTAGATTCAAAATTACAATAAAATTTTCCTTTCATTAGAAGACAAATTTTGCCAGTTTATATCATCTTAAGAGGCATTCTTAAACACGTCTTATTAAAAACTATGAACATTTTACTGGCAGTCAAGTAAAAATATTGACTTAAATTTCTTGTTCAGCAAATAAAATTCACTATATGTGAAAGCACCAACTGAAATACAACTTCAATCTTATATTCAGATAAATAGAGTATTCACCAAGTTTTGTATATTATAATTTTCAGGCTCGCTATCCATCAGATGTATGTGGACTGGGATCTAACAAAATCTCTATAACGTACAAATCACTGGTCTAAGCAAAGATGCTGGAAGACTTCAGAACCCACCTGAGGATATTATCTGATGTCTGGATGTTGTTGCCCAAGCGTCCTCCACCTATGGACCAGGTGAATGTGACAGGGGTGTCACTTGACGCACTGCAGTGAAGGTCGATTGTGTCACCCAGGTGTATCATCTGCTGGCTCGGTTCCACCCTCAGAGCAATGTTTGACACACCTGACAAAGAGCATCAGTTTATTTTATATGTTTTAATAGAATACTCATTCAAACAAAGACATATTTTGTACAATAAGGTTTTATTTAACTTGGTAAATTCAGTTCTAACCACATTTAAAATATATTTAATCACTGATATTATGATGAATAAAGAATGTTAAATTATTTCTCTGAGAGTTTGAAAACTTAGAAAAAGGAATGTGTAAGCTCTTTCAATTAACAAACTGAAAGAAAGGAGTAATTTGTGTTCTTTTTGCTAGCCATCCAGGAACATGCAATGCATGATGATAATGGATCTGCACCCCAGTAACTTTGGTTCCATTTCTGAAATGGAAAAGGAATAAAAAAAATATTTCTATAACTATAGTATCATTTTTTACAACTCATCCTTTACTTCCGGGTATCTCGAACAATCTTATTAGAAAATGAACTGAAAATAAAAATGTATCAAATACGCTTTACATCTGTGTTAAAATTAAAAGCAAACAGTTTATTTAGCATGAGTTAAAGACTTCAAATTATGCAAGCTATGTTGTCAAGATTAAAAAAAAAAAAAAAACTGTTAGGGTGAATAAAGCTCAAAAAAGCAGAGAGAAGTGTGTAAGTACTTAAAGTAAACAATAATCACAGATCACCTTCACCAACATAAGTTATGTAGTAATAGTTAACAGTGCTGTCATAAATTACAAAAAAACATTTTGGGAATCCAACCCAGTACCTCTCATCTACACATTGGCACAGATGAAAATTTTATATATATATATAATGATGGCTACCATGTCAAAGGAGAAATAAAAATTAATTTCACTGGGAAAAAAAGATTTTTCAAAGCAACAGAAAAATGAGGGTAATAGTTTTTTATCAGCACCACAAGAAATTAAAATACTATACACATAAAAACCCCTCTCTTTGGAAAAATAACTGAGTACACAAATATAACAAACCATGTTGTCTTCTAAAACGGCAGTCAACTTCGTCGCTGTTATCCCTGCAGTCCTCAAATGTGTCACAAACCAAGGTACTTGAAATGCATTCTCCACTTTTACATCGGAAACCAGCTCTCGGGTCGCAACTGTACCCATCACGATATTCTACACCAAACATGCCGCAAATCGTAACAGTGACAAACATGCTGCTAATGATGCTGGGGAGGTTGAAATGATTGTGGTTACTGACAGTTACTGGCAAGCAGGAAAATAAATACACAAGACAAAATACAAAAAAGCATCAAACAAAAAAATGAAAATTGGTTAATAAAGGTAATTACAACATAAACCTTTTACCGCAATGGATAACACGCTAAGATACCAAAACCTTGTACAGTAGATCCTCAATTTTACGAAGTGGCACTTTATCAAGAATGACTGTAAAAATGCTAACTTGGTAAACTTGGAAATACAGAATTTGACCCTAAAAAAAGTATAAAAGTATGGTTTTTCGTGCGAAGGCCAAGATTCATTGTCTCTGGTGCAGAAATAGTGTGTTTGTCAAATGACACATTTATTTTATTCAGTAGGCAGATGTGTACCTGAGAAAGGTATACACAACTCCTGTTATTATCAAAAAATTTTAAACATTAAGTACCATGTAACTTATAACTACAGTGAACTCTATTTTCAATTGCGTTTCATGGGAAAATCAGAGGTTACATATGACTACTAGTTGAAGCCGAAAATTAAATTTCAGCATTGCACCATGTATTTTCAGGAAGTGCAAAATCCATGTTCAGTTCTTTCTCACAAGAAAATTAGAGGATTTATTGAAAATATTAAGTGTTATGGGTGACACCTGATGGCACACCACCACAGCCAAACTCCTCTAAGGACTATGCAGTATGCTGCTACACGCTACTGCGTCAGCAAGAAGAGGTGACCACATACCTGTGCAGTTTGCACGTGCACTCTACTGGGAATGTCTTTCTGTCCCTCATGCCACTCTGTGGTAGATGTGAGCATGTACCCAGTCCTTGAAGAGAGGGATGACACTGTCCCTCTCTATCCCTCCTCATCCACAGCCCTCTCTCTCACCACTGGCCGGACTGTAGTAAAGGGGCACTAAGCTCTGCCTTTAGTTTTGTATGTCGCTGACCTGTCTCCCAGCCACACCACAACATTTCTGCTAGCTAGTTTAGGTTTCGATAGTTCGCAGCATGTCATCGCGAGACATACTCTGAGATATACAACTGCATCAGTTGCCACAGGTTTTTCCACCGCACCAGTTAACGTCTTGTCATCAGGGTTACCCTTGCCATGCAATACAGTACGTCACACAATTACTAGACACTTGGCACACTTAGGCACTACCCTTCAGGCAAATACTTTGGGTAAAACCTGGAGTGTGTTTTGCGTATTTGAAGCTCAATAAACAAGCACACAGAACTTTCTCTTGTCAACTTTGTTTCTGTACTGCCTATCAGTCATCACCGAGGACAGAGTGCCAGGGCTTCAATCTTCATTGCTGGTGGATTTACCTGACTGAGCACTCATACCACTCTTTGAGGGAAATGGCAGCACCTCTGCGACCTTGTGACGTCACATCCCGCAAGCCTCAGAAAGAGGTGTTTTAAATTGCCACCGCAGCCCTGATAAACCTACCCCTGTGTTGGAAGGTTACTCTACACCGCACCTCTGGAAGATCGCTGATCAAGGGATTTTTCCGTATGTAAGGAAGTCCAGAACCGCGATCCAGCAGACGCTGGGCTCACTGGCAGCGGAGGTCAGTGAACACTCCCTGGTCTGCAAGAAGACGTCTCTCCTCTCGTTAGCCTGTGAATGGCTTCGAACTCCTGCCCAGCAGCTAGAGAAGGCAGCACCCGCTCCAGCCCCACAGCTTGCGAAGGCTCGTCAGCACCAGCTGACCGCAAGGGCAGCACTCTCTCTCTCTCCAGAGGTAATCTGACATCCTGTACCCCACTACCCTTTACCAGAGTCAACTTCCTTTGACTCCCATGGTAGCAGGTCATCATGATACTAACCCCCCCCCTGGATAACCGAATTGCTAAAGATACGCTGTGAATTGCATAAATTAGTAAATTAATACTTTGGCATTTTTATTTTATTTTTAAAAATCAATTTACCAGGTTCACCTTTGCCTGTTTCTATTTCGTAAATATTCATTATTAATATTTTAGTTAGTCTAATTCTGTATAAGTCAGCTCGGACTTTCCATCCCGTTCATTTAGCGTAATAAATATTACGTGAAATTGAATTGCTTGTCACCTACCATAATTTTAGTGTTAGTCACCTGTTGATCGATTTGTTTAACTGTGGTAAATTTAGGAACCTGTGCAACTTAAATACCCCGTTAAGGAATAACCGTGCGGCGTGCCGAACTCCACAGGAGACGGAGTTTGCAAATATTTCAAGTCTGCAAGGACGTACCGCTGCTACTGGATTTCCGGTGTTCCCTTGCTTACCCTAAATGTAGTCCTAATACCAGACCGCACAACTGCACGACAGGGCTTTGGGTGCGATGGCCAAAGTCATACCCCTAGGACTGTACATCAGTGGAAAGGCAGATGGCTTTACTCATGCACAGTAAACGATGTGGTGCTAAGAGTCGCATAAGGCATCGATAAAAACGCACCTTACAATGCCAAGTTACTGCCGAGATAAACATTGCAACCCCTAGTAAGGTAGAACCTCTGCTTACGTAACCAGAGGGCTTACCCCTGTCATACTCGTCTATTCTTCCTCCCACATAACAGTACCCCTACGATCACTTATTAGGTGCTTGTTGGTCACAAAGTGAATTGGAACCACCCTGTCCTAATCAACCAGAGGTTCCCCCACTGGAAGCAAGTGTAACTGCTTTCCAGGTAGTCCCAGAGAAGGACCTATCAAACTCTTGTTTAGTAAAGTTTTCTTCGGGAAAACTCATCCGGGTTCGACACCCGCCTAAGGTCGCTCCCAAATCTTGCGTCAAGCCCTCCCCTGCCAACTACATCTCCTAACGCCACCCGACAAGGCCTCTGCGGATATCTCCTATAACTCTTGCCAGATCGCCCATCGCCACCATCACCCTAACTTAAATATAATTTACTCTGTTATCACCCATATACCCAGGGACAGCTGGCGTCTCGCCTGTTGGCAGCCCTAGTTGTGAGAAAGATCGAACTCTCTGGGCAGGAAACAATCTCCGTGCGCCTCACTCTGAGGTTTGACTCTCCTCTCTTCCGATGAACCCGAAAGGGTGGTCAGTGTAGTAACCTCTTTCACGCAGAAAGCAAGGAGGAGCGTACGTCAACAGTTTACATAGTTAAGACGAAATGTGGTTCTGGGTTGGGAACACTTGTAAATATGCAAAAACTGCATTAAAGGTCATCATTTTTAAAACAATAGTACTGTGGAATGGATAGCTGCGGTGTTATACCCGTACAGGTCATGAAAAACCCAAAAGCACACAACATGAATTCTAAACTGTAAATACAATCATAATTTAATAATTATAGCACAAGTAAGTAATTAATCAATACTGTCAATTTCAGACCTATTTAAACTAGGGGGCAGATAACAAAGCACTACACATCCTCTTATGATGTTGCACATTGCACAGAACCTACTGTACAAAAGGCATGAGTGAGTGGAAACTCTACTTCATGTTTGCTGTAATGTTCAAAATAATTTTGCCTTTGTTTTTGTGTATTGGAGCATAATAGTTCATGGTAGCAATATTACACTCTCTATGTGTTTTATACCTGTGAACTATCAAATGTATTTTTTAATGATTTTCCTTGTGATTTCTTTCGTTTTTTCAGAAATTTAATTCTATTTGTGTAAATTTTTGCGATTTTTTGACGATTCCTGAAAATTGATTAAAATAATCATCTTCCAAGTTCATAAAATTGGGGTTCAACTGTATTTATTAAAACAGTACGGTACATTACTCAAAATAATACATTAGTTTGTTATCATAATATGCAATAAATTAAAACTAGCAGTATAATTAAATTACATGCATGCAAAACTGGAGATATGTGTTACAAGATTACAGAAGCAGGCAAATTTTCAACTCACAGAAAACATAACATGCAGCAATTATTACTTTTTTAAATTAATACAATTTTTATACTTATTATCTATTAATAAAAGAGAATTTTAAATGCTGATTTGTATACAGAAATACAACTTACCATTTCATTAAAATAGGAAGCATATACACATTAGACATTATTTTATTAAAGTAGAATATGGAAACAAGCAAATTGTGATTCAGGATTTGCCAGCTGATACAATGGCAGCAGATGAACTTACAAAAGCTCAAGCACATGTGTTATTTTAACGAGTTAGGCTCAATAAAGTCTGTTAGACCTACAGCATAAGCAATAAGTGTGACTTTACATATAACATAACTGAAGGGGGAAAAAAAGAGGACAAACTGAACTTTAAAGATTGCCTTACGTCAGTCACTATCTGAAAAATCCATATCAACATTGCAGTTAAAGGGAGATGTTTTGCAGTCTGTAAATGCACACTCGTGGAAAGTAGAGATCTGTGGTACGGCATTTTCCCAAACGCAAACATGGTCCCTATTCATATCTTCCCGCTGTTCAGGATTGTGAAGGGCAGTAAAACTTTGGCACTGAAAGACAGTAGACCCTCAAAGGTGTTCGGAGACCATGCTCGTCACAACACCTGTCTTATCGCAACTAGACCTGAGGCTCACATGCCTAAATTTGATTAGTTTGCTACCCAACCCCTGGATAAGGCCCAAGGTACAAGGCTTCTGAAAGTTATCGAAACTACTGAAATAGCCAAGTTTCATATTCATGAAAAAGAACTGCTAAAGAAAATATAAATGAACAGCAAATTACTTCACTTAACCTGGATTCCGCCTGTAAATAATATTTGTTTTTGTGTCTAAAAAAAAAAAAAAAAAAAAAAAAAAAAAAAAAAAAAAAAAAAAAAAAAAAAAAAACACACACACACACACACACACACACACACACACACACACACACACATTGTGCATACTTGAAATGTGTAAGTTTTAGTATCTGAATTCAAACCAAACATTTCGGAACATACCAGCAATGTACTGTGACAAAGTTATTGTTCTCTACCACTGATACATATCTGAGAATGCTTATTAATGTGGTCTTAAAACTCCATGTGTAGACAAAATCTGCTTTTCTCAGAATCAAATGTAAGTACTGACATGTGCATGGTTAAACTGACTGACTGACACATTTGTCGAGGATTTTTCCGCTAGACCAAAAGCGGGGTAATCAACTCTGGTTAGAAGGCGTAAGGTGAGGGGTGTTGGTTACTGCTTAATTATACTGCCAAAGAAAAATCATGCAAGATAATACTACAGATAATGGAACAAATTTGAAATTAATATAACTTAGCAGTAGGCCTGTCAAGTGTTAAAAAATTATAAATATTTATATGACACTAAAAAAGCACATCAGGCATGTCAATTTTCAAACTGAGAAAGCTTAATAATTTTTATTTAGAAAAACAAGCATTAAATTTCTTCTGGATTAAGTCGGATAGATGACACGTGGGAACTGTTTATCGTCAGATAAAAATAATAGTAATTCTTCCGCTACCGGAAGCAATATAAATTTATTATTCTGTTTGTTGTTTCTTATTGGTCGTTTTCACAGATTGTGTACACACAAAACACGTACAATATATATGAAATACCGGTTGTAAACACAAATGGCAAGTAGAAAAAAACATAGTAGGAGAAATACAAAATGACATCAGCACAATGATTTTTTTAAAACATGTGTGCAATTGGGTAAGTAAAATGACTTTAAAACAAATAACCGTACATAAAATACACTCACTAGCAATGATTTAAAAAGCAAGTAAGTCATGTGCTTTGTGTGTGTGTCTATACGTAATTAAAGATGATACAGTCTGTGTCCGAAAGACAAATTTAGTTATTTAGTTATTTTGTAAAGTCGTGATATGGTAGGTATCAATGCAGACGTTGTTGACAGTTACGTGTTTAGCAGTTGCAGCAACACATTATTAAATTAATATTTCAAAATATTTTTATCTAAATCTAATGCTTAAAACAGACTTAATATTTCTGCAATCATCACTGGAATTCTACGAATACGTTAATAAATAAGAAAATATATTATTCAATAACAATAGTAATAAAAAAAACAAATTTGCAGTGTGTGTGTGTGTCTGTATATGGCCTGGCACTTCCATTGACTCGGAGGACCCTTAAATAATAATGCAGCCTTAGGGCCTTTTTCTCAGTCATAACATTGTACATCTATTTTGGGCTGTTTCAGAAGAGGCTTCATGGACGTGTTTTCGTACCGCAGTGTGTTTGTACTGTTCTGTGATTTTGCTTTTTAGATTGTGTAGTGCCCCATACATTTATTGTCATTTTATTATGTAATAAATGGTGGATGGCTCTGGATCTAACCTGCATGTGGTTGCACTTAATTTCTATGTTCAAGTGACCAACCTCTCTGTACTTGCGTTTGGCGTGCTCCATGGCCTACAACGGAGCAGAAGAATATGTATCGGCATTAAGTGTTTTGCCACGTGGCAACCTAACGATCGTGGTACGAGTTTCTGCTCAGTGACATGGCCGTGAGTGAAATCATGGCTTGGCGCCCTGGGACTATATCTGTGCCTCTACTTACATCTATCGCCTTACCAATGAATGCAGATAACAATACATAAATTTTGCTTTAAAATAACAAAATATCAAACATTGATCTTTATGTATTTCATTTCAATAGTTATGTATTTAATGGTATCCATTAAACTTTTGAGCTACAGACAAATACATAAATTTTGCTTTAAAATAACAAAATATCAAATTTTCATCTTTATGTATTTCATGTCAATAGTTATGTAGTTAATGGTATCCATTAAACTTCAGAGATACAAACAGGAATTAAAATTTTTAGAGGGGTGGGAAAAAAAAAAAAAAAAAAAAAAAAGGTTTTTGCTTGAGCCAAAATTCAGTTACTCTGGGATCTGTAATTTTGTAATTCAAAGGCATGGTTAAAATAAAAATTAAATTTGATGCAACATGCATAACAACTTTTTTAATATTAGCAACTACTGTAGTTTATACTGACAACAAATGTGTCAAGTAAAAGAGACTCAAATATACAAAGTATGCTACAGAAACTACTTCATGCACATTAACAAATAATCACAGCAGGAGGATCTTGCTGTTTGTAATATTGTGGTTTGGGCTCACAATATAAGAAACTTAAACCCATACCAACGGCAGGAGAGAGAATACTCACGTTCCACCCGGAGATTGATGAAGTCAGATGAGGGCCCGTCGGGGGTCTGCGCTTCGCAGATGTAGCGGCCCTGGTCGGACAGCTGCACGTTTGTGATGACCAGCACATCACCCTCTGCACGTGAATTGGACGGCAGCGGCTGGCCATCACGTCTCCACATCAGCCGCGCCCTTCTCGTGTACTCAGAAGGAGCAGAGCAGCGCAGGTAGATACTCGAGCCCTCAAACGTCGACTGGTCTCGCTGGACGGCTGCTACCACAGACTGCTGGGAATGTTCTAGGTAAGAGAGAGATTTGTTTTGTTTACAATTGCATCTCCAGAAGGAACTGGTAAGCAAGGTTACACAGAACTACAGTCTGAGCAAAAATTTTACACTAAAATTGCGATTTAGAAGATTAAAAAACTTACAATTGAGAAAATATTTTTTAAATGTACAATTTAACGTCTCACTTTCAGAAGGGTGAATGAGCTTCAACCAACAGCATGAGTCATCAGATGTGCAGAAGGAATTGGTCTTGACCGATTAATAAGGAACCACAGCATGCCTCGGATGATTTCCAGAACCCACAGAACGCAGAAATTGGAATCACAGGAACAGAAATTGAACCTTGCTCCTCATGAACGAGTTTTTGTTACAACAGTTAATATTTTGATAAGTTCAGAATTTAGCTTACTTACAGATAGAGTTGTTCAGATACCGATATCAAGTATCGGTAGCGTGAGATACTTCACCTTTTTTCAATGTATCTCTATTGGGTATGGTATCAGGATGATACATTAGCATCTGTTGTAGACAATGAAATCAGGTTATTACTTTCTTAAGACACAAAAGTTACTGTATTTTGGTGTGTCTAAGCTATACATTAAAAATAAAAATAAGAACAAATAAATCACATCCACCAACAATTTTTTGTGCCCTTAGATAAATTCCTATTTAAATAATGTTAACATAACCGTTTATAGTTTATTGCATGTTGTGCTGATCCGAGTATATTTTGGGTCCCGTGACCTAAGATTTCCGGCAGCTATTGTTTTTAAGCTGATTGTTTATGCAAATGTCTAGTAACAGGATGTTAAATAAATCACGTGCGCTGCCATTTATAACTGCTCTGCGGTGCTTTGTCTAGTGTCTTGTCTTCCCAAAAGTCTGTCCGACAGTACACTGGGGCATGGTGCGGTGTGCGAGACTGGCTTACTGCTGCTTCCCCTTACACTCTTCCACGAGGGAAAGTGGTTACCTATAATGAGCGTAGCGACCTAGCGCCCTCTCTTTTTGTCTCTCTCAGCCGTGCAACTTCCTTCTTCCCCTTACATGCCATGCCGACGAGAGGAGAAGCAGGTGTCTAGCAAAAGGGGGAAAAAAAGTGTCTCGGCTGTGCACACTTGCCTTTGCCTTCACACGCTGTTTGCAGAGCAAATGTGTGCTTAGCGAAAGTAGAAATTTTATCAAGATTATGCATCACTCACAATAGTCACAATCATCACTTGTATTTCAAAGCAAATGGTTTCACCTGAAAGTGTTACGCAAAACATTTTAACAAGGAATTATTATTTTTAAAGATGTTTTCTTTTGTGATTAAAGGTAGTTTTTTCCCATAAGGTTGATGTTTCATTGTATCTGGCGTAAAATTAACATGAATTAAAAACACAATACTTATTTAACTCAAAAGGCAGCACCTTCGTGAATAAAATATATCCCCAAAGGCATATACTGTACCACTTGCCACCAAAAACTGTTTGAACACCAAGCAACTTGTATATTGTATTATAAGCGTAATGTTCATTTTCAGAAACTTCTTGAGGGAAAATCAAAAGATTTATATTAATTTATTTCGATAGACACAAGTCTTTCAATAAACTGATAAAATGCAAGGACCTATTCGACACTTTTTGCTGTCTAATAATGGGAAGGTAAGCACCGAGCCGAGTGCAGTGTAACTTACGACAGGGAAAATCAGATGACATGGTTTTGAATGATTAATTATTAAAAGACAGTGAAGAAATAATTTCTAAGTGCCTTAGTTATTCATTTCTGTCTCAAAATTACACGTGTTCTTTGCAGTAAACTATAATTAATTACTTTAAAAGACAGACATTTGCCACGGGCGCAAGGCGTCGACAACATGCAGCAGCATGTGGTGGGGTAATCCTCCAGCAGCCGCGAACACACTGCCCGATTGGTAACTTCTCTGTGTGCTCTTCTTGTACGAGTGCACGCAGGACATTCAAAATTTGACTTGTATTCAGTGTCATATTATTTTCATTTTTTAAGGGTGTGAAAGTTTTGGGTCAGCTTGCATTTGGTGTCGGATTACAATCAATTATATTCTGTATTTTGAGACAGTTTCTTTATTTAAACGAGTTTAGGAGAAATGTTTTTAATGTATTATTTACAATAAAATTTTTTCTAATATTCCCAATTTTATTGTGTTTATTAGCTAAACTGTAGTCACAGATAATGTACAGCTCTTACTATACTCAACATAAAGTTTTATAAGGTTAGAAGTTGTATTTTATTGATGTACATGTCAGAAACCTCATCTAATGAAATCCCGCATGTATGGACATTTTTTGGCAGTCCCCTGAATAACGATAGATTGAGAGTCGACTGTATTAGTATGTATAGGAGTTTTTCCGGGACCACTAAAAATTAACTGTGGATACGGTTTCATTGGTACCTGTGTGCTCAATATGAGAGTCCGGTGTACAATGCTTACTTTTAGAAGTTAAACATTCTTTACAGAGCAATTTACATATAACATTTTTGAATCAACACATAAAGGATATATATTGTTGAAGCATAACACTTTCAAAAGTTCAAATACATAAGTGGCTTTTCTTACCTGGATACTGCGTAGTACTGACCACAATGGGAATGGAGACATTTTGAGCTCCTTGTGTGAACATTGCAAAGCAAGAAACAAAATACATTCACTCTGCATACTGAACTGATTAAATACTGAACTCATTAAAATGAATGCCTAAGTTGTTAAATTATCACAGTCATTGCTAAATAAATGATAATTACTGATTATAGAGGAGAATTATTTTCAGAGTTAACACTTTCATGTATAGTTAAGGTTACAAGTAGGCTGCTAGGGTACCAAAAATATATAAAAGGACACGAATTCAAGTACTACACTGTGAGTACTTTAATTCCTGTTCTTTTATGTACTTTTTGTATGGCTTTGAGTCCAATCCACTAGTTACAGAATAGTTCATGATTTAGAAGTGTAAAAATTTGCTGAAAAAAGATCTCAACAAGTTTGACTCCTCATAAATTTTTACATAGTGTCACTTTTTCTTATAAATAGAACCACTGGGTAGGTCTACCAGTTGATGAAACAAATGTGGTACAATATAGAAAATACTACTCTGTTGCATAGTACAAATAAATTGGTGGCCTTTGACAGTTCTGTAATATGTACTTTAATGGTATTCCTAATAAATAACCTGAATGTTAGCAGAAATTATAAGCAAATTGTTTAATCCCTGTCCTAAAATCATAAAACCTAACACTGAATTTTCCAAACCAACAAATATTTTTTAGAAACACATGCCACGTGTTAAGTAGGCATTTATAATAATATTTCACAGCAACCATTTTTGAAAATGGGTTTAACTCAACAACAACAACAAATTATATTATACCAAAGCACCTTCTGGACAACAGCTGAAAAGGATGAAGCGTAGCTGGAACTTGGATAGTAACTTTCTACTTCAGTAAAAAAATGGAATTGTAAATTTAGTGATCCTGTTAGAAGAATCATAAAGAGAATATTATAAATGTGGCCCCTCCTTGAATACAAAGATATGAAAAATATTGGTTTTACAAATTAGTATATAAACACTAACCAATTAATATGACACTTTTTTCTTACCAAGTACTGTGGTGAAATCCATGAGATTTGCATCAAATTCATCAAGTTCCGTTCCTTCCCATTAAGCAGCAGACAGAAATGATTGCAGTTTACGTAAAACAGCTCACAGTCTAAATAAATGACAATATCTTTCTTTGCAACAGGATTTTTAAATCACTGCTTTGTATTTAACTTACCGGTGACAATCACTTCTGCAGGTGCATACGCTTCAGCACCATCTGCATCACGCGCTGTGCATACGTAACGCCCAGCATCTGACACAGCGATACCTCGGAACTATACAGGATAAACAAAAAAGGGAATAGAAATAATCCAAAATGTTGGGTGTTTAATGCATTCAGGAATAAATTATTATTTGGGCATGAGGACAAATACCACATGTACCACACATATGAACAATCGATTTTGTTAAGTCAGGATTGGTTGAACAGTGTTAAAATGGGTCCTGCCACAGTGCACCGAATTTCAACCTTGGCAGAACTACAGTATATGTGGATAGTTGCAAATGAGAAACCTGGTAAATACCGTAGAGGCTGGTGGATTCATTTGGGTACACCTGTTTCCTTCATCTTCATCATCAATAATCATCTATAGTAATCAACCATTAATTTTTATCGTCGCTGTAACAATTATGCTATCACTATGGTGGGAACTATTCATGATCTAGGTTACACCACTTTATAAGCAACATCAGTTTCTGAGCTTCACTAAAATTTAATCTTAAGACCTGAGAACACCATCAAAAGAGATATTATTTTCAAAATTTGGCACTACAAGCAGCCATGTGAAAGAATTCTGAATGACTTTAAATGCAACTATATAACTCTATAATATAATATAATATAATTCTATATAACAGGAACCGTAAGTGCATACATACCTGCAGGATCCCTTGGTTGATAGTGACAGATGACGGCATGCTTCGTCCTTCTGCAGTCCACTCAATACTGATTGGTTGCCTTCCAGTTGCTGTACACCTTACATAAGGATTTGCCCCTGGCCTTACCTCCTGCCTCTTCGGAAACAAGTCTATCCTCAGGCCATCTAAAAACCAAATACATGTGTTACTTGTACAATAGTTATTTTGCAAATTTGTAGTACAATATAAATTAATGAATTTAAAAAAAAAATCACCTTACAATCCCACAAGAAATAGGATATTAATATAAGAGTCATTCAGCAGTACAACCATGAATTAATTGGGTATTTCTGGATGACTCATGCATCAAATTGAAAATTGCAATTAATTTCAATCCTCATAAATTTTTGTAAACTTTTTTGGTTGAGACAGGTCTAGGACTACACAGTATTTGATATAAAAGAATGTGGCCGACTGCCCTATCCAGTGGTATGGCTAGTCCAATGTAATGTCACCATGCAAGAAGAGGAGGGTTGATATGCATGAACAAGTTGACGAGCATAGCACAGTGAAGTAATTTTAGGGAATGATGGTTGCACACTATTTACCTACCTTTCAGCTTGGGGCTCGTGAACAATTAAGCATCTTCTGGTATTATTGAGGTATTTTGCTTCAATGATTCAATGAGCAAACAATAGTATGCAATTTCGACTAACTGTCAAGTTTCCAGTGATTGTAGAACTGCATTCTTTACAAGGCACAGGAAAACAGCATGTAACTCATCAAAAGGTTTATTGAGAGACAGAATCAGTTGCTCGGACTAACGAGCAGGCACGGAATCAGCCACGGCCAGTATCAATGAGCCATCCTGTAATTTGCCTAGAGTGATTCCAGAAAACCATGGTATACAGAAATCAGAAAGGCTGGAACAAGAATCCAACTTGGTTCCTCCAGAATGTGAGTGTGGTGCTGATGCATGATGCATGAGCTACTGTTCTTGCTCCTGTAGAGATTCTCCCAGCAAGTTGGATGAAGGTCACCGGAATAATAGGCGAGTCCATATGTTGCCCCTAACCAGGTGCTGATACTGCCAGCAAGAAACCAACAATCTCACTGCTGAATGACCACCCACTTGCCACCACTTGCATGTGCACCACGCATGCACAGCTCCAGCAGAGTGGCTGCCACACTGAGGAGTCTCAGTGCAACACCACTGATGCACAGAGCCAGCACTGTGAAGGTATAAATCCAGCTAACAATTCCAAAATAATCAGCGACCAACTCTTTCAGTTCTCTCTTCTGGAAGAACTTGTGGACTCTTTGAAATGCTACGAACCAAGCAACGCTGTGCCGGATGAGCTGGTCCTCATATTGATTCTGAATTGATTGCTGTACTTGCCACAGTGCACTAGTTAGCAACACCATATTAGTGTCTGAGAAGTAGCCTAACATTAATAGAGTTGAGAAGTTGTTAGTAAGGGAAACGAGAGCGCATTTAGATGTTTGGCATCATTTTATGTTATTTTCAGTACTTGTGTTTGCCATTTGCCTAGGGGGAAATAAACCTGTAGAAATGAAAGAAGTCTCACCTAATTTCCATAGTCATTCCCAGAATTCATTACATACCTATCTAGTCCTGGTATGGTTCAAATATATATTTACTTCCATTCTGTTCTCTGCGTTTTCAAAGGGGGTCAGGTAAGGATTAGATAGCGCTAGACTGCACAAAAGGGAAGAGAGCAGTTTGCATATTCACAGACAAAATATTGAATAGGACAGCTAGTGGTGGTTCTGGTTGATATTACTTGTATGTGTCAACAATTCACCGGTATCATAATTTATCTTAGTATTATAATCATAAAAAAATTATTTGGACAATGTACAAAAATTCCCACAGTTAAATTAATCTAACCTTGAAGATTTTCCTTTGTGGAAGCTGATAAAAAAAAATCAAGAAACATTACTTTTTAACAGCACTCTTATAAAAGTGTAACATTATTTCAAGAAAAAAACAATATTTATACATAAAAATATTATAGAGAAACTACAACTTTCAGTACCTACAGAACAAAAGCATGATAATTTAAATTTCAAAAGGAAATAATGAGTTGTCAGTTTTTTGGTACCAAAATTTATGAGTATATAAATTGAATAATACATTTATAATTTTTTAAGCAACAAAATTTCTAATATTTATAAAAAATTTAAAAGTCTACCACAATATGACAATAAGTTGTTGAACGCTATAAAAATTAATACTTTACGAACATATAAGACTCATAAATGAGTCAGAAAAAAATACCAAGAAAATACAGTAAACTTTATATTACCTTCATCTTTCTCTTCCTTAGGACAGGCATTATCTTCCGTCAGCAAGTAAACAGAACAGTGCCTTATATAAAAATATAGTTACAACTAAAGATTTTATCAATTCTTGAGATTGAAAGCTAAAGTAGATTAACGAACTGCACTCAGATATGCTCAACAAGATAAATACCTAATTAGAAAATGAATTGACCTAATAAATATGTACATGTCAATACACTGTAACACCATCACTATGCTTAACATTACTGACAGACGGTCACATGTTGTATAGTGCCCACTAGGTACAAATGTAGACAACAGATTTTTTCTAAAATATATTTAACAATTAACTTATATATTAACTTAAAATACTAACTGCCAGAAATATAAATATATTAATTTTGTGAAGTTTTGTATCTACGATGAATGAAATGTTGCAAATGATTTTAGATACAAATGCTGAACTGTATGTAGTAAGAAAGTGTCTCACAAAAAATGCATTATAGCCAGTAAAACTACTTTCAAGAATTTAGTTCAGAAATAGATGACATTTGTGTACTAAAATACAAGGGAAAGAATTTGAAATGAAGTGGAATGAGAGAAAGTACAGACACAGGAACTGGCAGAGATCATAGAGGAGGCAAGTATGAGGTGTCCAGAGAAGATGGGAAGTGAGAGGTTTAGAAGGATGATAGAGCATAAACTACATTGTAAAAAGGCCGAAAGGAAGACAAAAGAAGAGATGGGAGGAACAAGTGGTTGAGGGAGTGAGGTGGGTGGACAGAGGAAGATGGATACATTTTACTAAACTAACCTGGCCAGGGGATGGAAACAGCAAAGGATTATGATAATATAGAAATAAAGAGAAAATGAAAAAAGATGATTTAAAAAACTACTTTCCTTACTGATGAGCTATAAGGTAACTCTAGAATAGTGGACTCACCACGCACAACAAGTCTTGCAATGGCTCGGAACAATTCTTCACTGTTTTCTCCATAACCAATGCATGCATATTCTCCAGCAGCTGATGGCTGAACATTGTTGATGTACAGTATTCCATCGCTGATTCTGTGATCTTCTGGCAATGGTCCATTGTCGGAGCGAATCCAATTCAAGTATATCCTTCGACGATTACCTAAATGTTTACAAAAGATATTTAGTAAGTAAAAAATTTACAATTAAACTAAAATACTATATCTAAGCTGTAAGAAGACCTGAAAAACAAACATTTCCAAACCTTCAATACAAGGGATAAAGCTGAAAAATTTTTTCTCCATAATTTTCTTTTTACTTTGCTCAGTAATATTTTGTGTTGCAAGGAAGAGGTTTACAGATTTTCCAACACAGTTAAAGTTAATAATATTTTTTAACTGTTTCATATTTAAAATTTTTATTTTCAAGAATGAATGAACAAACTACAAAGTTTTAACCTCCTACAAGCAACAAGAGGACACTGCTAAAAAAATAATTTCTCTCTCTCAGATGCGCACCTTTCTTCTTTACCTTACATGCCTTCAAGAGGGGAAGCTGTTGCCTAGCAAACAAAAAGCGCGTCCTCCCTCTCTGCCACTACCCCTCACACACCTGGCTGCAGCGCAAGTTAAGTGCACCTGGCGACGATAGAAATTTTATCAAGATTATCCACTGCTCAAAATAGTTACACCTATCATCACCTAGTATTTCAAAGCAAATGGTTTCATCTGAAAATATTATGTAACACATTTTAACGAGGAATTATTATTTGCAAAGATGTTTTCTTTTGTGATTAAATGTTGTTTTTTCCCGTAAAGGTGGTGTTTAATTGTATCTGGCATAAAATCAACATGATTTAAAAACAAAATGTTAATTTAGCTCAATGGACAGCATCTTCACGAATAAAATTATATGTCCAGAAGCATATACTTGTATTACCAAGAGTAACTTTCATTTACAGTAACTTGCTGCAGGAAAATTGGAGAATCTATATTAATGTATTCCAATAGGCATGCGTCTTTTGAATAAACTGATATCCTGTAAGGGCCTTTTCGACACCTTTTTGTCATCCAATAATGGATAAGCACAGAACCTGTGTGCAGCATCACTCACAAAAGGAGTGTGTACGGGAATGTCAGAGGATGAAGTTGTTAACAATTAATTATTAAAACAGCGAAAAAATATATTTAATTGTCATATTTATTAATTTGTCTCAAAAATAGAGGGTCGTTTCAACTGAAATATAATTAATTACTTTAAAAGACAGACATTTGCCATGCGTGCAAGGTGTTGCCAACATGTAGCAGCATGGAGGGGTAATCCTCCTGCAGATTCTCCTTCTCCTTCTGTCTGCTGTGAACACACTGCCCGATCGATAATACCTCCACACACTGTCAGCTGATCGATCAAAAACTGACTTACATTCTGTAACTGACTTACATTCTGTGCCATATTATGTTAATTTTTAGAGGGTTTGAAAGTTTTAGGTTGGCTTGCACGTGATGTATCACAATCAATTATATATGGTATTTTGAGATGTCATAGTCTCTATTTAAACGAATTGAAGTGAAATGTTTTTTAATGTAACTTACTATTTAAAATAATACTAATACAGTAATACTATTATTAAAAATTCTCATTTTTATTGTGTTTATTTGTTAAACTTCATTCCACAGCTAATGTACAGCACTAATTATACTCCAAATAATGTCTAATAAGGCCAGAAGTTGTATTTTATTGATGTATACATCAGAACCCTCATCAACTGAAAAACCCCCTCTATGGAAATTTTTTGACAGTCCCCTGAGAACGGTAAATAAATAGAGAGTCCACTGTAGTAGCTTGCCAGGCTACTGGCCTCCAGCAAGTGACTTGGCGGGCACGCATCGGGAGACCTAAGCACTTAACTGCAGGTGTCAATAGCAGGATATTGACGACTGCTGTTGTGTAAGGCAGGAAGTTGCAATAGATCCTCGCATCACGAAGAGTCGGAGCTCCCTAACAGGGGTGGTTGTTGGCCTCTCTGCAAATGTGTTGGCTAAGCAGGAAGTTGCCAGCAGACCCAAGCACTTACAGAAGAGTGCAACAGTTGAGTAGGACACTGCTCCACAGAGACCGGGATTCTTATTGGCGAGGAAGAGATAAGTGCAGTGGCAAGTGCATGCTCCTGCAAGTGTGTCTGATGTTCATTTGACAAAAATGGAAATAGTGGGAGCAGGTAGAGAAAGAATACATAGTAAACTGTGAGTTATAAGTCAGCCAAATCAAATGATGTCTGTTTATTGATGGATAAGCTAACACAGATAACCAACCTGTAGCCTGACTAGGGCCTAAAAGTATAATCCTAGGATGCCAACCAGAATGACACCTAGTCTCGGAAGATGCTGGGAGTAAAAGTATTGGTTCAGTATTCGAACCTGTGGCTGACTGTGCATGGCTAGCTGGGTAACCATGAAGCATGGGTGACTTTGGTAAGCTGAAGGGCAGAGTGGCATTCTGGTCTAGAGCTGCGACAGCTGGTAGACGAAAAATATGTCTGGTAGTGTCCGGGCAGTGATGTTCTGTGAAAGCTGCGAACATCAGCCAGTGGTTGAAGAAGTTAGTGAGCGGTTGGGCAGAGTAACATCCTACAACTGAGCCGTGAGAGAGATCCTTGAACTGTTGTCTGCGGCCTCTATATATACCCAGAGCACAGGGCCAGCACAGGGGGTGTGGGTATCAGAAGGAGGTCACAGAGAGAAGGGGTAGCGGTAGATGTGGTTTATCGATACATGCGATAACGATACATCAAGAGTTGACCGTAATATGACACCGAACGCAAGTCAAATTTTAAATTTCCTGTGCGCACTATCAGCTGAGAGCACACTGAGAAGTTATCGACTGGGCAGTGTCACGGCAGATGGTTGAAGTTAGAGGAGGGGAGAGGCAGGGGGTATAGCAGCAGGAAGATTACCTCTCACGGCTACTTGTAGGCGACACCTTGCAGAAGTGGCAAATTTCTGTCTTTTGAAGTAGTCAATTATATTTCACTGCAAAGAAAACTTGTAATTTTGAGACAAAAATTAATAAATAAGGTGATTATAACTGATTTCTTCGCTGCCTTTAATAATTAATCATTAAAAACCACATCCTTTGATTTGCCTTTCATGAGTTACACTGCACTTGGCTCTGTGCTTACCTATTCATTATTATAGGCAGCAAAAGATGTCAAATAAGCCATTATATTTTATCAGTTTATTCAAAAGACAAGTCTCTATTGAAATTAATAAATATAAATTCTCTGATTTCCCCACAGAAAGTTACTGAAAACAAACGTTATAGTAATAAATAAAAGTCACTCGATGTACAAACAATTTTTGTTGACAAGGGGAGGTCAAGTATATGCTTCTGGGTATATAGTTTTATTTGGGAAGATGCTGCCCCTTTAGTTAAATAAATATTACGATTACATTTTAAAGTCATGTTAATTTTACGCCAGGTACAATGAAACACCAACCTTACATGAGAAAATGACCTTTATTCACAAAAGAAAACATCTTCGCATATAATAATTCCTCGTTAAAATGTTTTGCGTAACATTTTCAAGCAAAATCATTTGGTTTGAAATACAAGTGATGATAGGTGCAACTATTTTGAGTGATGCATAATCTTGATCAAATATCTATGTTCGCCAGGCACACATTTGCTCTAGGCCGGCGTGTGAAGGCTAGCACTCACGGCACAGCCGAGAAACTTTTTTTTTCTTTTTGCTAGACACCCACTTCCCCTCTCGTGGCTCGAGGCAAGTGAGGGGAGGAAGGAAGTTGCGCCGCTGAGAGAGAAAGAAAGAAGTGTGCGAGAGAGGACACTACGTTGCTACTCTCGTTGCTATAGGTAACCACTTTCCCTCTCAGAGGCATGTAGGGGAAGTAGCAAGCCAGACTAGCATATCGCACTAAGCTGCAGTGTCAGACAGACGTGTTGATAAAACACTAGATGAACCGTATGCTGCAGAGCAGTTATAAACTGCGGCGGGTATGAAGTATTTCACATCCAGTTACTAGATGTCTGAATAAACAACCAGCTTAAAAATGATAGTTGCGGGAAATATTAGGCAAAGGGACCTGAAATATACTTCGATCAATGGTCCATGCGATAAACAATACAAGCGGTTTATGTTAACATTATTTACATAGGAATTTTGCCGGGACCACAAAAAATTGTTGGTGGATGCGGTTTATCAATACATACAATAACAATACATCGAGAGCCAACTGTAAAAAATAAAAAGATAACGGCATTGGAAGTAAAGTTGTTTAATTTTAATTTTGCTGAAACAAAAACAAACAGGTTTCTGCAACTTCTTTGTAGAAAAATTTTTACTATGCAAGGAGTATTTTTATTTTATCAATAATAAAATATTTACTACCATTTTGTAGTTAGATTGTGGCTTTCTGTTGGAGCAATATTGAGCTGAATGGGATTTAATAAAAATATTGTTGATCAGAAAATAAACAGAAGCTGTATGTGGGTGATGTAAAAATCTTGTAAAACACCAATGATTATAAATGTTCTTGGGCAGTTTCTAATGTCTCGATAAAGTACAAAATTTATCGCACCAAAAATTACTGTGGAACGACAATGTGTGTTACATGACAAGTGTGTTTTCGTATCATTAAATATTATGAATGTTTCCCACTTAAATATGTACTGATTAAAAGAATCTATTACAAATTCCAATTTATTATTAGTGAAATTGTTACAAAAGCAAAAGATTCATGTTCTAATAATAATGCATGCATTTAATTGCTAGAAAATTTATTCGCCAGAATGAAAAAATATTTCCGACGAAATGGTGATATTTTAATGATGAAATCAATTAATTTTATTTACCGTAAAAGGAGGGCCCTACGTATACTGTTAAAAGTCTTGGGATGGGTCAGCAGCTGTGGCAAGGCTAGAATGGTTAACAATGTCTTCTGTGGAGCGCCAATTAGAGGAAACAAAGACAATTCCAGTCAACATGTCAACCCTGCTATGGCAAAATGGACATAATAATGTTGACAGCAACACTCACCATCAACGTTGCACCTCAGCTCCGCACGTCCTCCCGTAGGCACAGTGTAGTCACTGCCTGGACCATATTGTGAGGGATACCCAACACCACCAGAACTATGGGTTGGATAGCCGCTTGGCTGTCGTCCTGTATCTGTGGGATAGCCACCTCGGCCAGTATCTGTTGGGTAGCCGCCTGGCTGTCGTCCTGTATCTGTGGGGTAGCCACCTCGGCCAGTATCAGTTGGGTAGCCGCCTGGCTGTCGTTCCTTGTATTCTGTGGGGTAGCCACCTGGGCGGCCAGTATCTGTGGGTAGCCACCCTGCGTTTTGGTCCCGGTCTCCTGTATCTGTGGGGTAGCCACCTCTGCCAGTATCTGTTGGGTAGCCGCCTGGCTGTCGTCCTGTATCTGTGGGTAAACCACCTCGGCCAGTATCTGTTGGGTAGCCGCCTGGCTGTCGTCCTGTATCTGTGGGGATAACACTCGCCAGTATGTGGGTGCGCCCGGCTGTGCCTGGTCAGGGAGTAGCTGCTCGCCAGTCTTCGTTTCCTGGTCCAACTTGGTTATCTGAATCCCATCCACCACCTAAAAAAGCAAATTACATCAGAAATATTAATTAATTAATTAATTTTGCTTGTTTTTAAATGTGGTGAAGTTATGGCAGTGATGCCATGTTTTCCACTTAACCACAGCAAACCATGGACAATTCACACACAAACTGTAGCAGATGTATGATAATCAACATAAAAAAAAAAAAAAAAAAAAAAAAAAAAAAAATGGACAAAAAGATTTACACAGAAAAGGAATAAGTTCACATAATTAATAAAAATATATTATTTTACAAGTAACTGCTAATGAATATAATGAATGTAACAAACTATAAACTACTGTAAAAAACATAAAGGAAAGTGGCCTACGTAAACAGTTAACAAAAGTTTATTCCAATAGCACACATAAAGCCTAATCTAAATTAAGCTACTTGATAATAATGAATGATTTCATAATTTCTGTAATATATGTATGTATCTTGAAATTAGTATCAATATAAATATAGTGTATTTCACATAAATACAATACATTTCAACAAAAAATGTGACTAACATACACAGTATGCAGCTAAACAGTAAATGCTTTCATTTGAAAAGTAGGGTATTCCATCAGCTGATCAGTTGTCACAGGATATATGGTTTGTTAGCGATCTTGATGACAATTACAGAAAACAAACACCACTCAGAATTAAAAATTCCAGTTAAAAATTTTTATAACTAGCTGATCTCGGCGAACATTGTTCCGCCTCTTTCACATTCTATTTTGCCTTCTCAATGCATCCTCTCTATTACGTCTGGTACGTTGACATATGTGCGACCGTGGTACCGCTGACATTTTTCTCTTTTAGATCAACAAACATTTCCTGCAAGTATGAGCAAAATCAGCCTATAAATATAGAAGTTAGACTCCAGCAGCACCTACCAGAATGAAACATAACTAAAAACCTTACTCGCCATCTCAATAACATATGGTGTGAATATGGTCTCAATTGGTCCAGAGGTTTGTCAGTGATGATGTGATTGCAAGGCTGATGTTCTAAATTTAACAATTTTTTTGGCCATAAAAGAATTTACTTTAAAAATATTTCAGCTATTAAGATAGAGCATGCAGCCACTTATAACTGAAACATTTCCAGCCCAATGAAAGCCATTGTGCACTTACACTGCCTTGTCATGTTTGTACAAATACCTTGATGGTTTGTTGGAATATTTAACACCAGTTAATTATTTTTATATATGCAATTTTCATTAACATATTTGTTGCAGATGTTTTTTTAGTGTCTCTTCTTGAGCAAAATGTAATATTATAACTAGAGATGGGCCATTCAATACTTCGATACCTCTCTATACTGGGCTGTATCGAAAGTATCGAGTATCGTGATGTGCGTATCAATACCTTTTATCGACACGTGTATATGGCTTGGTCCACCATTTTCCCTACTGTCATGCAGCGACACCACCATTAATTTTAGTTCTGTAATTTACTAGTTTCGGAAAGCCCATGAAGTGTCGTACTTATTAAATGATTCAGCTAATTATTTTGTATTGATGGCAGAGAAACATGTAGTAAGGATTGCAATAGAACAACATGTATTCAGGAGTTGCAAATAGGAATTACGGACACCAAGTCAGTGTGTATTGTAAATAAAGTGTTTTGAAAGTATGTATTGTAAATAACATATTTTATAAGTGTTATTAGAATGTTTTAAATGTACGTGGCCTAAAAAACCACCATTTCAACTCAGTTTTGCAGTGTGAAAATAACACTTCTATTGTATGGAAAACCAACTTTGCCAAAAATCTTTATGCCTTAAATGTGTTTAGTATTCAAATTACCATACAAACTACAAATTTATCATGTTTTCTTTCGGTGAGGTTAAAACTTGAAAGGTTATATAATAATTCGAATGTTTCTTTCATACGAGCAAATTTTCGACTTGTCTACTAAAACAGTATGTAATTAAAAGATGACACAGTCTCATAAGAAGAGGTGCAAAAAATACCATCTTATGAAAGACGTTAAATTAAGTATCTCCCAACCCCATCCAATCCACTGGCAATCAAATGAATGGAGCCTCACCAGTACGACTTTGTCAAAACAAAAACAAGGTAGGTTGGAATGGTAACCTACATTGATCATACCATTTGTTTGTTTACTCTCATTTATTTATTTATAAACAGAGCAGCTGTGGCGCACGCAATGTTTCTAGAAATGTCAAAATTTAGTGAACTTATGTTCGGTTGTGGCCACGCTACGTTTCTAGAATTGTCAAAATTTAGTGACTTATGTTCAGTATTCTGAATGCAAGTGCAATTTGTATCTACAACCAGTATTTAATATTTATTTTACGTGTTTTGTGTGTGTACATTCTGTGAAAACGATCAATGCAAAACAACAAACAGAAAAATAAATTTATCTTACTTCCGATAACGGAAGGAATGCTATTGTTTTTTATTCAGCGATAAACAATTCCCACATTTCGTCTATTCAACTTAATCCGGAAAAAATTTAATTATTGTTTTTCTAAATAAAAGTTATTAAGCTTTCTTAGTTCGAAAATTGACATGCCTGATGTATTTTTTTAGTATAATATAAATATTTATAATTTTTTAACACATGACAGGCTTACCACTAAGTTATATAAATTTAAAATTAATTTCCATCATATGTAATGTTATCTTGCGTGATTTTTCTTTGATTTAAAACTTTATCATAAATTTGGTTGAGAAAAATGGAAATGTAGTTTACAAAAATTTGATTGCATTATTTAAATTTTTTACTCAAGAGAATCAAGTATAGAGAGTATCGAGTATCGAAAACATGGTATTGCCCAACCCCTAATTATAACAATGTTAAATGGATGGTTTTGAAGCTTGATTTACAATTTTTTAATAACAATCATGAAGTGACACACACACACACGTATATGTATGATCTGAAGTTAAAGTTTGTTGTTATAGAGAAATACTTTAAATAAATTATTTTGTATGAGTGGCAGAGAGGTGATTTTAATGAAATATTCATCCAAGGATTGCTATAGAACATGTATTCAAGAATGCCAATTAGGAATAACATACAATATGTTATATAAAGTAGACAATGCACAAGTACACACAGGGCAGTACTTGTGGATAGACACACACAAACAAAAGTCAGACGATTCCACGAGGATGTGCAGTCGTGCAAAGTTTTGTTGGCTAGGCCAGCTTCATGAGACGGCAAGTAATTGGCACGCTGCAGTCTAGTGAGCGGTGTTTGGCAAACAGTGAACCTATGGATCAGTATGTGAACTAGGGTGAGGCGGGAAATTTGAAATGTGGTGGAGGGGTTATCTTATGTTTAAGCCCAGGTGTCTGGAAATGGTAATGTATTGGTGGGCCAGTTACCAGCATTGTAGTTCTACACTATTATTACTCTCACCACTCTGGTTGTGTAACAGGAATCAAAGTTCTGGTTGTGAGATGCTGCATGCGCTACGACTGGCTTATCCTGCAAATGTACATTAGCTCCAGCTATGGCTTGTTTGGTATCCACTCTATGGCCATTCATTTTTTGTCTGAGAGTGTTGGTAATAAGGCCAATGTACTCTGCATTGCAGTGAACTTTCTGTAGCTGGTAGATAAAATTATCTGTTGCACAGTTGTAGCTGCCCTGGACAGGATAAAACTGGGCCCTATTTCATAAAATAGGTGTGACATATATGAAAATCATGTCAAATCCGATAAATTTGTCAGTATGTCACAACAACGTTATGTTACATAAACAAGTTTCCCTTATTTGACAAGCAAAAAAGTGTAAATTGACAGCCTTAAAATAGTTTCATAAATGCAACAATTAATGTCTAACCATAAGTTTAATTTATTACAGGCTAGATAGCTCTCAAGTGCGCTTACGATAATTGATCGCAAACTTATATGAGATTTATGAACAGCTGATTCCTACCACAAAAAATTAAGCAGTAAATAATAATTCCACCAACATAACTTCGTTCACTTTAGCAGCATAATGTCGAGTAACGTGAATAAGATTAGAGCTGCAAAACAATGTCTCATGAAAGATGATAAACAATAGCGCCCCTTCACCTCCGGCAATAAAATTAACAAAGCCCCAGCAGTATTACTTGGTCATAACTGAAATATGAAGGGATGGAATGACACCTAGCTACAATATCCTATACTTGTTATTGAACTGAAGTTAGCTAATGTCACTTTTTCAGTGCCTGCTATGAAATGAAATAAGAGTAAAATGTGAGAAAAATATGAACATGCCTTGGGCTCACAGAATTTTGTTAGAAAAACATTTTATTATTCAAATAGAGAACAGCTGGGGCAGAAGGATACATTATGGCCGTGCTACTTCTTCAGAACTGTCAAAAATTATTGTACTTACATGAAATGGACAATACATATACTTCTGTGTTTACACACAAAATAAACAAATAAACTGCAATTTACACAGCTGTAATTACACTTAGCTAAAAAATGATTTTTGATTACATATTCTCACATAATATCGGTACCAATGCAGAAATAAGTTTGCTACCAATAAAATTAACTTATATTAATATTATGGCATAGTTAATTTGAAATAGTTTGCAAATTAAGTGCATTTTTTAAAACTGTCTAGCTGTTGAACTATTTTCTGCACTAAAAATTTTAAATGTACACTATCGACCAAAAAGTAATTGGGCACCTGTTAACAATGTTTGCTCGGTGGTTGTCACCCCGTTAGAATCTTGAAGGACACACTCTTGCGGCTATAATAGCAGCCACCCTGTCTGGCATGCTCTCTACGTGTGTGTGCAGGACATCCACAGGGATTCGTCGCCATTCCTATTGCAACCTTTCCATGAGTTGAGCAATAGATTTTGGCAGCACCTGACGAGCTCTAACCCGGCAATCCAATTCATCCCAAAGATGTTCCATAGGGTTGAGGTCGGGGCTCTGGGCGGGCCAGTCCAATCGGCGAACATTGTTGTCGGCATATCACTGCATAGTAGCCCTTGAAACATGGCACCTGGCCTTGTCATCGTGGAAGTAACATGGGTCCATTCCGTAAAAACGCCACAATGTTGGGAGTATTTCATTATCCAGAATGTTACAATAGACTTCTGTGTTCATGCTACCACAGACAAACACCAGTGGTCCTACGCCGAAGGTCGTGAAACAACCTCCACCGAATTTCCTAGTTGGCACTATACACTCTGGCAGAAGCTGTTCCCCGGGTAGACGCCACACCCATACACGTCCATCGGACCGGAATAATGTAAACCTCGACTCATCACTCCACAGAACTGATTTCCACTGCTCCAGTGTTCAGTTGCGACGGTCCAAACATCGCCTGAGTCGCAGAGCTTTATTGCTTGTCGTGATATGGGGCATATGTGCAGATGCCGTTCCAAAATATCCACGTCAGTGGGCCTCTGTACGCAATGTTCCAATGGAAATCGATACTTCTGTTGCTGCATGAAACTCCCGTCAGATGGAAGCCATGGGTTGCACCATATTTTTGACAATATCACGTTTCAAGGTTCTGCGATTTCTGTTGGTCAAGATTGGAGGTCACCCAGAACGTGCAGAATTGGCACAATGCCCATTGACCTTCCACTTACACAGGACGAATGCGACTGTTGATTTGGGCATGTTTACCTTCTGTGCAATCACCCCAGCTAGACAGCCCACTGAGATGGCAGCCCACAATCACGCCCTTATCGAAGTCAGATAGCTCTGTACCTCGTGCCATCTCCTTGTCAAAATGGTTCTACACCGGCCTACAGCATATGGCAGCCACACAAGTCAACTGACGTACTGAATTACCTATTTTCATGGGTGCTGTATTACTTTCTGGTCGATAGTGTATTGCCTACATTGTAGCAGATGAAAATATGTGAAAAGACTGCACACTTATGTGATACTTGTTGTCGGGAAGAGAATAATAAAAAGAATATGCAATAGTGAACAGTGGGAAATTGTGCTTAATGTCTGCATGTTCAGTCTCCTTTATGTATAACTCGATAATATTTGTGTCCCTTACTACTATATAGTCTGTCCCACGAACTAGTGCATTTTTTTGACAGTTCTAAAGTCAATCTTATATACACAGCTATTTACATGACAATAGCATTGTCTCCCTGTGCAATAGATACTGTTTTCAAAAACACATTCAGCTGACTGTCAACTAGCCCAGTATGACAACACAAATTTTTTTTTCCAAACAGCTGTACACAGGATCACACTTAAAACTGTCAGAAAAGTGCACTCATTCACGGAAAAAGTCTATAACAAAATCATAAACTACAACCAACATCAACAAACCTGGAATATCACCTCGTGGTGATCCAGATACAACTTCCTCATTAACCACAAGTTGTAATCTATCTTCGGTATCACCAGCTGCATTAGTTGCAGTGCATCGATATATGCCACTGTCATCCCTCCTTGCACTTGTGATTTCAAATATAGCTGTTTCCAGCCTCCTTTCAAATTCTGCCGAGGAACTGTGAATTAAAAATGCATCATGTTACAAGTAGGCTGCTAGGCTACCAAAACTATATAAAAGGACAGGAATACAAGTACTCAAAGCCTAGTAATTGTTGACAGGCACACACACAAAGGATGACCTATTTTTCACGAGGCTGCGCGGTTGTGGCATTGCACATCCGCGTGAAAAAGTGTCGTCCTTTGTGTGTGTGCCTGTCGACAAGTACTAGACTGTGAGTACTTGAATTCCTGTCATTTTGTATATTCTAAAAATGCATCAGTACATAGCAAAATAAAATAACATTCAAGCATTCACATAAAATATAACAAAGTAATAACACTCCACTTTGTACTACTATCAGGAGAGAAAAGCAATTACCCGTATTTTGACGTGTATATGCCACACATTTTTTTATATAAAAAAAAAAAGACTACAAAATGTGGGGTGCGGCTTATATATGAGAGATTGGGGAAATATATATTTTTGGAATTTTTACCAAAAAATGTTTAGAAATTTGTCAACATACTTTACATTGTAATTCTTAAAGGAAGGAAGGGGAGAATATATATATATATATAGCTTGTACAGTTATTCGTTTACTTGTGTATATAAACAAAATAACCTTCATCCAGCATGTGTAAAATGTAAACAAGTTGGAGATCCCCTATAGACGTCATATATTAGAAAATAATTTCTCTGCTGTACAAGAGAAAGATATCTTGCGTAGTTAACATGCCCTCCGCGGCTCTACAAGTGCACATTGACAAGTTGCCATTTTGTGTAACATGCTGTAGTTTTGCTTTCTCAATTCACGTTACCATCTGTGGAATAATGTAATTGCGTGATGTATATTTGTAAACATTGCAACATAATACAAATTTTCTGTCAGAAATTTTTGTTGGGGAGAAATTATGTTGGAATTTATTATGTTTGTACGGAATCGTGTCTTAACAATATTTACAGGATTACAAACAATGAGTGCGGCTTATACTTGAAATATTAATTATCCCTAATTTTTCATCAAAAGCTCCTGGTGCGGCCTATACATGCCAACATAAGGTAATTCAATGCAAATGCTGTCTCACAAAACTTTATAAATAATATAAAGCACACACTACAAGCTATACTTACTCAATCAGAATACAGAAAGATTTAAAGGCAAGTGCTAGTTACAAACTACTCTGTGGCAATTCCCCAATAAACCTTTCACAAAATGGTTAGCAAACATTATTTCGAGGTATTTTCTTACATTTTGTAGCCTACTATTAACATCTATAACTTAAAACACATTTTCACAAATATGTTATAACATATGAATATTATTGTTACGTTAATATTCGTTCTACTGGTAACCCCCCCCTCCCCCTACCATTAGTTCCTTTCAGTAAGAATTTGGTTGCCGAAAGTTGTAAAAAAATGAAAATCCTAGACTTAGTTGAATATTGGGGTGTATAACAAATGTTCATTTAGTATACAAGCAAAGACAACCTTTGTCTGTGAATAATTTTGTTTGTTCATGTTATTTAATAATTAAAATAACTTAACAAAACAGAAATTTGAACATAGGTAAGAAACCCTGTTGTAAATACTACATATCTTACATTTTTTTGGTTTGGTTTTGCAACAAACTTACTATAATGAATAACTTTCTAAAATGATACAAAATTTGTTAAACTTTGATTATGACTGAGCTCTTATGAAATGATCACAGTGGAACCTCTATGTATTGAACTTGGATGGGTTGAAACCCCTCCAGCCAGTGAACATATTCTGTGGTTCCATTTTTGACTTATCTGCATTTCCAGACCACATTCATTAAACGTCCACATGCATTGGGATTTTCTGTCAGTCCCCTGATAAACGATGGACAGAGAACCCACTGCATTCGTTTTAGTTTCGTCAGAAAACAAAGTTGCATTCACGTAACGCTGATGAATAGCGAGTGTCCACTGGCACCGTCTTAATAGTTCAGATGCCTGCTACTGCACTGTGCCACCTACATTTGGTGCTAGTGTGCAGTATTATTGCCACTGAAACTACGTTTTACTTCATTTTGATGATAGTTGTACCTTCTCTTCACATACACGTGATTGTAATATACATTAATTTGATTTATCCACCATTCTATGAGAAAAAATTCTCTTATCTTGACGACAATCACAGCACTTTTGTTAACATGTACTACCTGCAATCCATTAGCAATGCCAGGTAATAAAGAAGAGTTCGCATGTTTACTACTTTGGAAAAAAAAAAAAAAAAAAATCTTGCATTTATGGTAATGAGATTCATCACTTACAGAGAAGGTTGGATGTTTGTACTGATACATGACTCACACTGTCCCAGAAGGGAACCACTTCACTTTATCTGCATGCACTTGTGCATAGGCCAAAATCCTCAGTTGACGTCTGGCTCTTCTGAGAGCCACTTCAGCCAGGCAGTTTGCTCCAATATCTCGTGTGCTGCAGCTCTCTGACCTCTACGTCGCCTAGAAACCCAGAATCTCTTCAGCATCGCCGCCACCAGCATTCAGACCTTCTAGAAGTCCCCCCCTGCTGACCATCCAGAAATCGTCAACCCTCCCAGTAGATGGCAACGGCTTTCCCACATTCACTTCACGAAGTGAGCCTTCTAAGTTGTTTCAGGACACCGACACAGCGTAGACAGGGAAAGTTACTTAGCTACCTTAGTCGAAACTGCCACCCTTTCATTTAGAACCAGGTCCCCTTCACCTGAACTATTGCCTAGTATATTATTTCCGGTCAGCTCAAGGTAGTCAAAAAGTAGTATGAGCCACCATGTTCTATTCCTCTCGGAATAAACACGTTCCTAACCTACACTGATTTCACATTTCCTTGGATACGTCAAGATCCCTAGAAGACACCATGCCCCGACAGTGGAGCAGGAGAATGAGATTTAAACTAAATAAATTTTTCCGCCTAGCGTAGGACTGAGTTCCCTTTCAGGGACTCGTACATATGAGACCACACACACGTTCGACGGCCACCCGTTTGGTGCACCCCATGATTCAAATGATAGAGCCACGACCCCTAGTCATACACCCTTAGGAAGGAGAGACCCCTATACCAGCTAGCACTCTGTCTACCACACCACGTGAGTATCCAGAGGGAGTGTTTGGTTGGATCTGGGTTGCGCCTGTCCACCCTACAACTACACCTGTTGTTGGTCATTGGAATGACTCAGAGAAAACCCGTTCTTTAAACACTGCACCATTTGTGTTGTCAGCTGGTATAATGGTTAGGCTCGGCGTCAGCCCGGCTGCCACGATGGCAGAACATTATTAGCCAGGGAGCTGTACGTCATTTACTCCGCTTTCCTGAGGAAAGGTTTTGTATCTACTGCCTTTCACCATAAGGGATGGGAAAGACTTGGGAGGAAATGAAGGCTACCACTACCTACAAAGCTACCTGGGGCTACACCCATGATGATTTGGCCAAGGAAACCACAGGGAACTAGTACAGGCCATCCGTAAGTTGGTGGGACTTCATTCACCCCCCAGCTCCCTTCCCTTCTCTGTTTTCAGCTCCCCGGAAGGTACCAGGGACACCGCACTCTGTCGTCGCCGCCATATGTCGTGGAGAGAAGGTGTCCCCTAAGACTGGCCTGTCCATGGTTCAACATCTACTGCTATCCCAGCCCGCCATGGACCACCAGCAGTAGCAGTTCCAGCCGCAGCAGCCCTTGGGGGCCGTCCAGCTCCGCCAGCAGCCATTCCTCATCCAGCAAGCAGGCCGCACCAGCGTCGGCATGAGTAAGCCACCGACCTCAGTTCATACCAGCTGGCCAATAGCCAGGCCAGTCACAGACTTCGTGCCCAGTAGGCAATCAACATGGCCGACACTTTATACAAGTCGAGTCCCTGTGCTAAAGTAATTTTGCCACCAGAAATCTTAAATAAGTGCAACCAGCGTGCACTACTTAAGTCACTACTTACACTGTAACGTCTCCTTAACCTGACTCTGAGAGCATCACGCATCAGTACACTAAATCCATAATTCTATATATAACACAAAACTTATTAAATGTCGGTTATTAAAAAATATAAATATTTTAAATTTCAATTTCAAAAAAGTTAAAAAAAATTTTTTTTTTTTCTTAAAAAGTACTTGAGAAATAATGCATAATAAACAGTTTAATAAAGTCCATAGGAAAAATGCGATAAAATCATTAACCTGAAATCCAGTTGCAATAATTTAAAAGGCTATTCAACATTACTATCTAAAGGTACTCGAGAGATTTTTATCTATGCCATTCCAACAGCAATTAACTGGCTGTGCTTACTGGACATAAAACTGCAGTAATATCTGGTAACCTTACAAATGCTGATGAAAAACACAAATTTTCAAGTTCTGCAACATGTTCTCAACATTGGCTCACATATTGCCATAAGAACTGTCAAAAAGATGTGTTCAAAAGAGTAACATATAGTTTGTTTACGTAATATTATGTGCTACTTGAATATACTATAGTTGCAGTAATACTTGACCAGCAGAAGTTAACTAACATTTTAAGCATTTATTTTTGTACACAATAAGCCAATCTAAATCGAAACCAGGTAGTTTTGACAGATATAAGAGAAAGACAACTGTTCAGTGTAGGATCACAGGGGAACGTACCATTACTGTGCAGCTAGTAAGAGAACCAAGGCTGCTACAAAACAGGATAAAATTTCTCTACCTTATCCCGATTTTCCAGTCAAAAATAAGAAAATTCCCAATCGCTTTCTGCATTCAATAAAAAAATTCTAACAAAAAAAGGTTTACAATATGATAGGTGACTGAAATGAAACTCAAGGAACTTGCAGTATCTGAACATCATTTACATCATCTACACTACAAAGAGTACAATTGTTTACTTGCGAGTCTACTTCTAACATAATGCAAATTATTTCTCATTGCCCATTAGTTTCAAAAAGAAATCCTAGGGCTGCTACTATTGTTTGGCTGTGCAGAAACTGTATTACATTACACTACATTAAAGGCTTGAATTTCCAGGAACTGTCAGCTGTTCCCTGATTTTTCCGGGTTTTATAGTCCTGTAGCAACCGGAGAACTCCCATACTACCCCATATTCCCTCTACATAAAAATTCCTCATTACCTCCTTTTGTTAAACTAATGTTCATGAATACAATAATGTGTCTAGGCCTTTAGACCTTTATTACAAGATTTGTATATAACACACGTTAATTATTATAATATTTATCTTGTGGACCGACATGAGTGGAAATGGCACATGATAAATAAGCTCATAATTATTAAACAAGAAAAGACACAAAACTGAATACACAAATATTTAATTTAAGGAGAAATGAATATAAAAAAAATAAAAACTCCATAAAAAATGCAAATTAAACAAACTCTGGTTTAAGTGTAAGCAACTCACCTTGAATATACGTTTTCTGAAAGTTTAGACCAGGACACTGAGGGCTCCGGCTTCCCAGTCGCGGAGCACTCCAGCCTGACTCTCTGACCCACATTCACTTCCACTCTGTTGGATGGCAACAGCCGTATCTGTGGCCTCGACTGGATAGTGAGGATCGCAACAGATTCAACAGACCCGGCTTCGTTCTCCGCTCGACACGTGTACTCTCCTTCATCAGTCTCCGTTATGGCAGTGAGTCTGAAAGTCCACCACAAGAGTGCAGCTGGCAATATACAGGTTGCTGATAGTATTTGTGCTAAACCATTCTTAAAATTTTTTTTTATAGAAAAGTATGTACTATTAAATAAATCTCACACCTTCACATGACCGGGCCAAATTTAACGTCAGACTTCTCCTTAATAACATACTTAGACATTAAACAAAAGGTATTGAGAATTCTCAAGTCACCAAATCTTATAATACATACACTACTAACATTTTATAAACTTTGCATGGTAAATACGAAGATGCTTTTGGAATAAGCTGATGTGTGCAGCCTATACAACTAATCTAATATGATTACGACTCATTGCAACGAGTACCTCTTCCACCACTGCAGACATAAGTGACACGTTGCCTACCCTACAGGCAGCCGTAACTTATGACCAAATTCCTTTTACCTGGAGGATACACAACCCGGAAGGCACGCCACGCCGCCCACCCCTATCCCGCGCTGAGAGCCACCACGCTGCCTAGACCTTGGGCAAGGCCGAGCACCAACGACGAAGCACAAAGCAGAAACGCTGACCAGAAAATTCCCACGCCAACCAGGGCAGAAGGACGTCACGCCTTCCCTGTAACCTGCGCCGGCAACCAACAAGCTTCCACTATACTAGGCCGGATGATGCCGGGCACGAGCAGTCATTCTCGTTCCATCTCTTGTGTTATCCCACAGCACTGCTACCAGTGCTTTAAAACATGAGTATGCCCCCTGCAGCTACTTCACAGTCGACGACCAGTCAACCAGACAACCAGCGAACACACTTACCAACACGTTAAATTCACTTTGTCTCCTCAAGACATCTCTATTAGACCGTTTAGAAGTATTATATATTTTCTAGTTGAGCTAATTATTTCCCATTCTCCATTAGAACCAGGTCACCTACAACTGGCCAGCATGTAACCTTCAGCATTTAACTGCCTGATAGGAGGTAGCACACGTCGCATGTTTATTGAGACTTCCACAAACATACTGTTGTTTCGTACCTCCCAGCTTCTATTTCTTAGAGTATCTTCTGTTTGCCTGCTAGATACAGGTTGCTACATACACCTTTGACAAGGAACACGGAATTTTTACCTACCGAATTAACTTCAGCCACGGGCGCCCCTTCAGGGCTGTCACATTTTCACACACCCATTAGACGACCATCTGTTGCTTTCAAAACTACCACAGTATTGCTTCCAGTGCCGGTGGAGAGGGAACAAAGGAGCCACAACCACTAGTAACACCTTCACCCAGAGAGGGGCAACAGTCTCAAGTTATTGCCTTATCCCACAGCATTGCTGCCAGTGCCGGGATATACAGTGGCTTGAGACCTGCCATCCATTCCTGTGTGGACGCACATCCAGTGGCGGAATTGGTGACCCCAACAGCTCCCCGTCTTTGATCAGCCAGCCTAGCGTGGGGGATCAGTGGAGACTTTACATAGTCTGATCAGCAAGCCAAAACCGGACTTACACAATAACTTGTATTTAGTTTGTTCGCGTCACGGTATACCTAGTAACCTGTGAGCAGAGACTTTATGCCTTTCAGCCTGAGGCATGGATGAAAGTGTAGGGAGCGACACGCACCGCTCCTTGCCCCCAGGCAGATGAGTACACATCCTCAACCTATACTGGAAAGGGAGGCAAAATGGGACAGCCCTGCCCGACTCGGGCATGAGTCTGTATCGACTGCTACGGTTGTGGTATTATTTGTATCTCCGTGCATACGCATTCACCACGCTTTTGGTCTAGCAGGCAGAATCCTCGACTGGCATGACTATTCATCTAACCGGTCACGCATCAAAGCTATGGTATTTTCATAAATTAACCTCACACATGACATACACACTGAATTGCAAAAATTGTGATATGCTTCATCAGAGTACTTTCATTGTCATATCCTTACAAAAATCATTCATATAGTGTTAACTTTTTCGCAGTAAGTGCTACCACACTATTACCATTAACAGTTGACAAGCCTCCATTTGGCATCATTCATATTCCAAGGACTGTGACAGTCATTGAAGAACTTGCATCACATACAGTACCACAAAACATTTTCACTCCTGGAAAAACTCACCTTGACACACAGCTGACTTACAGTTTAGTAACCAAAACCAGGTATTCACGGGTTGTTGTTTATACCGAAGCTATAGTGGTGAGTGAAAAGGGAGGATGGAAGAAAAATTTTTCAGACAGGAATTCTCATGTAGGAGGTGTAATGAACACTGCTAGTGCTAGGGTGTACAGGTTTACTTATATCGCGTCTTTTGCCACTTGTCTTTATTCTGCAGCTCACATTTGACAGTGTTTATTCTTCAAGCCAGCTGTAACAACAGGCCTTCCCTGATAGGGCAGCCTGTGTTGACACCACCTGTGAAAGGGAACATGGTGCAGATCATCATGGCCAGTGAACTGACCTGAGCACACCGCCTGGCAGCTGTTCAGCATGAGACGGCAGTGGCCTGCCGTCCGCACGCCTCCACTGCACACTAGGCGCTGGGATCCCCTTGGTGATGCGGCACTGAAACTGGAAGCTGCCTCCAACATTGACCACCCTGTCTCCCCTCGGGTACATTTCCAGAGTGGGTGGTTCTCTTCCTGCCAACATTTACAACCACAAACTCAATACAATTAGTTTACACTTTTAAATGCACACACTTTATCATTATATTTAAACAGCTGCAAATTTTTCTCAATTATAATACTCAACATTTCGGAATCAAACTTGAAATGTGATAATTACACATCTATACAGTTTACTTTCTGAAACATTTACTGAGAAAGTACTATCAGTTCTTTGTTTCTGTAACTACTTACAGAAATGTGTAGTCTACGAGTCCATGAGGAATCATTATGAGAAACACAATGTGTGTGTGTGTGTGTGTCTATATATATATATATATATATATATATATATAAAATTAAATTAGAAATAATAAATTCCCCAACTGGGACTTTAATATAAAAGTACTATAATCATTAGTGTTATGCAGGAAAAAAACTAAGCCAAAATATTTTATGAAAAATATCTGCTGAAGTACCGTACCTGTATATTCAGGAGTAGAGGGGTGAGGGAGATATATAATCTCTTCATTGTCACTAGGATTCCTTATTTCAATATCATAACCACGAAAACTCAAGGACCTAACATATTGAATACGTTCACAAAAATGTTGAATTCTTGAACCACAGAAGTCTTTGTTTTAAATAGAGGTGGGACGATATCACACTTTCGATACTCGATACCTTTAGTAAAAAATATATGAAAAGTTTCAATGATGTACTCAAATTCAGAAACAATTGTTTACAGTTTAAAGTTTTAATAAAGTTGAAAATAAAACCATATCACAGCGCATTAAGAAAAAAATATACTATATCAGGTTGATTACACTGACATCTCGGGTTTTGCCAAAAATAAACAATTTTACACTTATTCATCACACTGTTTTTTTTTTTTTTTTTTTTTTTTTTCTCACACACACACACACACACACTCAAGTGATTGTAATGGAAATTATTTCTCAACCATGAACCACTGTGAATTAATGCAGAAACGAAACAAATGTAAACAAAATTGGTCAAAAGTTTAAAAAGTGTTCAATTCAGCATTGTAACTGTGACAGAATTTAGGTTGTGTAGCATGTAGGAGAATGGAAGTAGCCTATAAAAAGTTTCAATCTTTGTAGCCATTTTTTCATAGGGTAAATTTTTTATTATTTATATTTAAATATTTTCTCTTCGTTCCCAAAAAATAAGAGTGAAAGTAGACATTTGTTATCAAATGTGGGGAAATCACAGATAGCGTCCTTCAACGAGTACTACCGGCACCGGAATGAGCAAGGCCGGCTGCAAAATGAGCAGTTATTAACATTAGTGCAGTAATAGGAATTATTATATTAGTGCGAAATTTGTTAAAAGTTTTAGAGTGTAACCACAAATTTTGTTATTTGTGATTCGTAATTTTTGAAATGGTAAAATATGCTCGTTGTTTGGAATGCATTAAGGTGACTTGCTAGTCAGCAAATTGGCAACACTCTTTGTTATGAATTATATGGCAGCTGCCTTTGTTTACTTCAGAGTTTAGTGGCTGGTCGATCGTAACGTAAATTTTATATTTTATGTGACAGAGTAATACTCATTAGCGCTCAAGTTATTGCCTACTATTATGGAGATGCTAACGTTATTGCTGCTCTTTATTGTTATTTTACGTCAATACGAATGTTTCACAGTAAAAGTGAACAAGCATTTCACCCGTGGAAGACACAATAACTTACGAATGAATGGAAGTTATGTCATGAAAAAACAGAGCTAAACGATACAATAAAATAAATCACTCATAATAATGATCTTTTCTTTAAAAATTGTTACATGCTTTATCTAATTATTTTGTATTTTTCGTAATATTCATTTTGATCAGCATTGTACTACAGCCAACATCGTAACATGTTCGGAATGTGAAATTTGAAGTGCTCTTTCACTAATGGAAAGCACAAAAGAAGTGTTTAATTCTTCAATGAAATTGTTTCTGTTGCCGGTATCTTGCACTTGCCATGTTCTCTTTTCAACATATTTTATTATTAACATGAGCGGTCTGTATCATAATATAACACTTAAAAATACAGCGACTTTCGGCAGAATTTATTTAATCAACTAAGCAATTAACTGTCAAAAAAAAAAAAAAAAAAAAAAAAAAAAAAAAAAGGGGGGGGGGGGGGGGGGTTTTCTTAGCCTCAAAGAAAAATATTGTCACGATTGCGCCGATACTCTATATTTTTGATACCACCAAGTATCGAGCGGTATCAAGATATTGAATGTTCCATCTCTAGTTTTAAATATTTTTCTGTTTGAATATGTAAATGAGAAAGTAAGAAAAAATTGGACATATAGGTCATGTGATCATGTGCATTAAAGGGAATCCCTAATGAAATTTTTTAAATGACTCAAGGTCACACTTGTCATAAGGAATAATTGCGATGGGCCTTCCCTAGGTTGCGCTGTGCATTGCTGGGTAGATGAATTTCTCGCAAATTAACTCTGTGAAACAAGGATATTTTACATCAGATGATGGCCAATGGAATTAAACTACAGATACCATTTTGTAATTTTCTTTTCCCTAAGGAATACTGTGCAGGAAAGCCATACTAAAAGCTGTTTTTAAACAGTTTTCACTATTTTTCTCATCTTTGAGAACATGTTTAGTTGGATAAAAGTAAAATGCAGTGACTGAAGATAATAGTTCTTTTACCTTTAATGGGAAACATTGTAATTCCAGATCACTTTTACTGAGATACACGTATAGTAGAGTCCCGTTATAGTGAGATGTCATGGTTCCACGTTCGATCCTCGCTGTCCCTGAATTAGACTATTTTGATCCCCAGTAGGGGCTACTACTTAAAAATCGCCCTAAAATTGCTTTTAAATTGTGTTCGAACCACCATAAAGTAAAAATATCCTGTTATATAATAACAGATTCCATGAAAATGAGCAGAAAATCTGACAGCGCGACGTAAGTATAGTCGCTAAGCCTGCAATCAGTTTCTGGGCCTACGCAGCATTGTCTTGCAATCAGTTGCCCGACTTATGTAGCATTTCCCGCTATTGCTGACTCGGCCACCGAAGCACTGCCCTGCAAGTGATAACTCGCCCGTCACAGCTCCGCATGCTCAATCCTCGCACATTTTTTACAGTATTTTAGTGCCAAAAATTAGAGTGCGTGAATTATGTAAGAAATCGCCAAGATACGTGCACGTGAATATTACATTGGGGTCTACTGTAAAATGTAAATAATCCCTCGCCAACTGCAGGGGACAAGTTTTTTTAAAAACACAGCACTTTATTTATTGTTAATAGATATGAAGATACATATTCAAAATTAAATCAATGGTGTGCTGGGGCTGGCAGCGAAAATATTGTCATGTGCATGTAGCTGGGTGAGCGCATAGATCCCTGTCTACGGGTTGGTCGCTACACGATTATTCTGGCGGCCAGCCACCGCCGTCGTTACAGGTCCGGTTCCATCGTAACAGCAGCCCGGTATTGGGAAAACATGACATGCACGTTAAACTCAGAAACAGTGTATTTTTGGCCCGCTTTGTTATTGCTGTGTTCCTCTGCACACATAATTACCTGAAGTTTAAATGCAACAGTTTGACTGGTATATTTACCTATTATGCATTCGTACTCAACAAAAAATAACATTAATGTAAACTACTCCTTTTGCATTAAAAAAACCACCCGCATACAAATAAACTCCTTGACTAATTTTGTTTACATGTTTGCAGCCAGAAATCGATAACATAACCAGGGACCTTGAAGTGTCAGCGATCTGGCGCGGTCAAAAAAAGTGCGTGCTGCGTGCACCTGTTAGCATTACATGCTTCGCTGAGAGAAACATGCTGCATGAAATATAAAAGGAACATTTTTTCCCCTAATTTGGGACCATAAAATTCAGGTGCGTGAATTGTGACAGAGCGAGAATTATGGCAGTACTATGGTATTCACTGTAAAATTATACGTTTTCAACTAACAAAACTTGCATGGTGCGAAACTTAATTAAAACCTGCAAAAATTCAAGAAAATTTTATCAAAATGGATAAAAATTATGTTCGTTATAGCACAGCGATAAAATGTAGTAATAGTAGTTGTGTCCCTGTGTTTAATTGGTATGCCCAATCTGTTAATATGTAGCTGTATTCGATTCCAGCTATCACTTGGACTGTTATGTTTAAATAAAATTTGTTTTCATTTAACAATAACGTTCGACCCACGTACGCCAAGTTGATTGAAACCTAACACAATTGACAGCACAATCACCGTGAACGACTACGGAAAAGCGGAACTGGGTCATGAAAACGGGGTCAAGGTAGGAAGGGCGGGATTCTATTTATAGAACAATGCGCTTGGTTTTGTTAAAGAGGGAGGTTAGGAGACAAGGCGGAAGAATGTGACACATGAGAGCGGCATGCGGAGGCGTGGCAAGGGAGTGGAGTTACAGCAGACAGATAACAAAAGTGCGCTTCACGTGGTCACAAGTCCCGCTGCAAGCCTGCTTCACACAATCTCGCCGTATGTTTCAACTCGTAAAATTACAATTTTTCACGGAACATTTTTGTGATTTTTTGACGGTTCCTCAAAAAGACCTCGTTATACCTGTGTTCTTGCAGTTGCCGTGCTCGCTACAGCGGGATTCTACTGTATATGTGCAAATATTTGATCTTACAGACAATATTTCACTAGGTCTGTCCCATTAAATAAATGCAAGGTAAAATAGTAGCAAATTCAGTATCTGATGACTAAATTTCAGGACTGTACTTTTTGACTGCAAACAGTTAATTACAATTCCTATTGCTATATTGAAAAAATGAAAAAAAAATTGGCCTGAGTAGCCAATCAACCCCCTGCCAACTGCGATATAACTACTACATATAATTTAAGGCTATGTACATGATTACACCAGTACTCACGTTCCACTTCAATAACAGCTGAAGCCTGAATGGTTCCTGCAGAGCTAGTAGCTGTGCACACATACACTCCTCGATCGCTGATCTGGGCATCTGTGATTCGCAGTAGGTCTCTGGTAACCTGCCGAAAAAAAGTACACCAAATTTTGAAAGACATGGTCTTTATTAACATGTTTAAATTTCAACAAAAATTACTTTCATTGAATTGCAATATAATATATGTTACAGTAGAACCACTGTTAGGACCCCATGTTTTCCAGGAATAGGGCTGTTAGTGAGGGACAGTCTTAATAGAGAGGTTGCACAAATTTTGGTATCTATTTTTAGATATGCACTGCTTGGAGTAGTGTTTGACATGACAAACACAATGTGTAGCAACTTATATTTCAACTGATTTCCCTCAAAATTCCAACTTTTCTTGTTACAGAATTTTATTTATGGTTCGCCAAAAATGGGTCTTTAAAGAGAGATGATCTCAATTAAAGGGTTACAACAGTGCAGTTTTACTGTAGCAATAAAAAAATACTACTATAGGCTGTTCATGGTCAAATGAGCACTTTTAAAAGCCTTGCTTAAGATCTACTTGTATGCACATTGTATATCATTCTGCCTTGAGTAAAATTAACATTGCCTCAGCACTTAATTCATGCATCGGTAAAGTGAAACTGTAAAAAAAAATTATTTGAAAGTAAATATTTTATAACTCTGCTAATTTTTACACTTCTAGGCATTAAAAAGGCAGAAAGGGAAAGAAATAATTTAAGTTATAACAAATGGTTAACAAACACTTTTTATTCAATGTTAAGATATGGAACTACTTTCCATCCTTCTCCACCAACTTTACTGGGCGCATGCCACTCAGTGCGCTCGTTAAAATATATACCGGCAGGGCCAGTGCCATTTTTTCTAAGGTTGATTTCAAAAGTGCTCACTTTATCATGAACAGACTTTAAGAAAAGCTGATACACTGCAATTGTTCTTGCTATTAGCTAACAATCTACGCATATAGCATCCAAGGGAGTGGCTGTACAAGCATGCCAAAAATTTTTTTGCCAAGTTAAAATACATCAGACACATGCAAAGTTTAATAAGTGAGAACCTTTAACTTACCCCCTCCCCTTAAAAAAATATACTATAACACTAAAAGTAGTACAGTTTGTTTGTTGTTTTTTGGTTTAGAGCAGGGAAATATTATTTTGGAGTACCAAAAATGTGCATATAAAGCAGTATTCCAGACTTTCAAATTTTTTTTTTAGACATTACAAAGGAGGTTTGAAAGACAGGACACACCCAATATCAAAATTTAATGGTTGAGTGCCAATAGTGTATATTATATATTGAATCACCAAAAAAATGACAAGGATTCATTATTTATTGCTTGCTGTATTTATGTATTTTTCTTGTATCACGTTTGGAAACAGTCTACGCTATCAATTGAATTTCTGTAGAAAAACACTTTGAGCACACATTAAAAGCTTAAATAAACACATTTATACACAAGCAGCTGGTGCTTTTACTCCAGTTTAAAAAAATTATTCACAAATACACTAGTTCCACCATTTTGGCCCAATATTTCTACCAGCTACCAATACTGGTTGAAAAAATTAAAGGACAACCCCAAAGCACAAAAATAAAACAACAAACTGTGATATCAAGGACTAACCTGGATGTTGAAACCCAGTCGATCACCTCCAGCCTTGGTCCACTCAACTTGGGGTGTGGGGTCGCCACTTGCCAAACATCTCAACTCTCCCGTTGTGCCCTGAGGGATGGTCTGGCGCTCTGGTTCGATACGCACAGTTGGTGGCCGTCTGAAAATATGCCACAATGTACCTACCATCACTTCACGCATGTTTGCATCTACAACACAAGACCGTTGTGTGATTCAAGGAGGCAGTATATTTATTATGCAAGCAAACATAATTCTTAAAAATAGCCGCACAACACCAAATAAAAAAAAACTATTTATTTATAAAAATCTAACTATACAATAAATTATAAAAATTATTTCACCTCATTTATGGTATGGTTTTTCCTACATCTTTTGTCTGACTTATTTGAAAGTATATAACTTTTGTGTGTATTTTCACAATTGATATCTTTTGCTCAAAATTTAATAATCACATAATATTTGATGAATTTTCACCAACCTACCCACCTTATTTCAAAAACCCTCACCCCACAATACTGCTATGTGTCGTAACTTGCTACCTGAGGAAGATGGCCTACTAGACAGGGAAATCTCTCTATACAAGTGTCTACAGGCCATTCACAGTAAAGTGAGCACTTTTTAAGGCCCTGCCAAACTTTTCCTTTCAGCCAATTTTTATCTTTCTGGCACTTTTTAATAAAAACATTGCCATGTGACTATTAAATACAGTGTGTACATTTTACTACTGTCAAAAGTAAATGCCTGGGCTGCAATAAAATTTATTTATTTGAGACTAATGTCTGAAGAGCCTAATGTGCTCACTTTACAGTGAACAGCCTATATCAACAAGTACCAGTCTGTGAATAGTTATGCATCTGTCTCATTAGACAATACAATAAAAAAAAATATAAACGTGTACTATGTATACTGTGTCCCTATAATCATGGTAGGGTTTCAAATGGTAATCTCAATTAAAAAAAGACAAACATGTGAGTGTGCATATATGTGGAACACAGTGTGGAACGCATGCTATAATTACACGGGCAAGCTACTGTGTGCAGGGAAGAGTAGTGGCATTGGTGTCCCCAATAAATGGGGACGGGGGGTCCTCCACCGGAAAATTTGGATTTCAAGGTGCAAAATGGTGCCATTTAAACATTTTTCACCGCTTGTAAAAATATTAATATTTTTTAACATAAAATTTGCCCAAGTGAAAAATAGTACAAAGATACCTTCCATCAAATCACGAACCTTGTCCAATTAAAACAAGTAACTCAACATAATCGCCACGGTTTTCTGATTCTTTTGTCTCATGATGACCACGTAAATGCAGTTCCTGTTCACCCAAGACACAAACATCTATTAAACTCTTCAAAATTTCTCTGTTTCTTTTAATTATTTCGTTATGTCATTATGCGCTTAATTGTTTGGATCTATCTAGACCAAAATCTACTCTATTTTTACCAAATTCTTTAAGAGACAAATACAAATTTATGTGACCTTCAAAACGCTCGTGTTTTTGAACAGCATTGCATAGATTGTTAAGGTCACAATACCCAGTTGCAGTCCACATGCTAACATCTTTTGAAAACAATAAAAATGGGAAGCAAAACAGTTTGTTTAGGCTGTTACATCCAGCTAACCTAAAGTGTTTCTGATAAACATTTTTTTTTGGAAATGATTTACAAAATTACCTTTCTTGCATGTTGTCATGATCGTAAGTTCAGGTGTCAGCCTACACTCTATTATGATGTCACACCTCTCCTGAAAAGTGAAAGCACTGCTGGAAAAATGCTTCACTTGTAATCCACACACGCCACACTTACATCCACATATTTCTGTTGCACTCATTGTATATACTCGGTTCTCAGTCTCACACGGTAATTTCATAATTTTTATGTACGGTATGCATAGCGCACGAAAAAGTATAACATTCTCAGTACCAAAACTAAACTAAATAAAAACAATACAATTCGTGTTGTGAGCGCGAACTTGCCCACGCATCAATCTAGTTACTGTAAACTACACCACGCCAACTGCCTGCGGCTAGGCCAGCTTCGGGTATGTCCGCTTCAGTTCGGCGAAGAAAGTACTACTATCGCAGCTTCTAACACAGGTTGACGCAGCCATAAGTCCCCGCTCCTCCCCGGGCGGTTTTCCTTCCATGCCATCCCTCCGTCGGCCGGGAAACCATTGCGACCGCCTACCTGCTGAAAGCATTACTTACAGAACTTCCAAAAATCTTGGTTTTGCTAACCAACGAGTTGTTTTCTTATAATGTACAGTATTGTTTCCTGAGTAGAATGTGTACCGTATGAGTGAAAAGTTACCTCAGAGTAGGCTAAATATATGTTGAAATTTAATATTTATTTTGAATATAACATTGTCAGGAAACTGTCTGGGCAAGCACTGCTTGTACTGCTTGCCCTAACGAGACGCCACTGGTGGAACAAGCTAATTGAATGAAAAGCTCATCAAGCTTACAACTGAGAAATTAATTAAAGTGGAAGAAGAGAATGCGAGTGGGTGAGAAGGGAATAATGGAGGGATGAAAGGTAGGCACTTTATATCATCTATTTGAAACACACATTCACAATGGGAAAATTGAGACTGTACACAGAGAAGTAGTGAGTTCTGAGGACTGCAAAATTCAAAATAAGTGCAATCCGTGTAATGATCTGCTGTGTGCGTTTTGAAAAAACCATCTGACGATAAAATATTTTGATATGAAAGACAACCATAAGAAATGGGATGCTTACCCCACAAACATCAATCAAGAAAACAATTTAATAATGACCAGTATGATGATATTGAAAGGACTTTCATCCTGTGTTTTCTGAACATGCAAGGGGGCATAATGGTAAAACACAAGACTTAGATTTCAGAGTACCCGAGTTCACTTCCCGGTCTGGCCATCATGACTTTAGTATTACAGGATTTTCTGAAATAATTCTTGGAGAATGCTGGGATGGTTAGGAATTTTATTGCTAAAAGATAACAATTTGGGAACCCACAATATAGGTTTAGGTGCATGTGAATTCTTTTCCCTCCACCCGAATTGGATAATGAAATAAACTGAAACAAAGATTGAAATAATTTTATGTGGTTCGACCTTAACAAACATTTAATGAAAATCTCTTTAACATTCCACCAAGTTATCATTATGTATTGTCAAACATTGAAACTAGCTGAACACAATATATAATACTTTGTGATATGAAATCGAACTTACACCACTGCACCACTGCAGACTTGAGATAAACAATAAAAAATAAATAAAGATTATTAAATAAATAATTAAAAATACCAAACTTTTTAACTAATCAGTCACTTTACAAATTATTAACTTCTAACTGTTAGGATATTTAGTAGGTGACTGAAAATAACTTTTGTTAATTTTATGCTTTACTGAAAGTTGAGGATGGCATAATTTCTTGACAAAGAATTTAATGCAAGCTATGTCACAACAGATTCGTACTGGCATTACATACCTGCATGACACAACATTAAATGCCAATACATACAGGTTGGCAATGGCACGATTTATAAGCAGTGCTTTGAATTGAAGAGGATTATCAGTTACAGGCTGTTCACGATAAAGTGAGAACTTTTTAAGCCCCTTCCAACATGCATTAACGACTAATAAATATGTTTTATTGCACCCTTGGGGTTAAGGGAGTAGCAACCATTCGACATTTGAATTGTGCTCAGTGGTCTCATGTCAAATTATATTAATTAGTTTATTTAAAAATGTAAATAGTTATAATAATCCTAGAGTGGGATTAACCAAATACGTCTCCTGTCTCGGGAGTTTGGTTATGCTCACTGTCAAGGCTGTCAAAAAGATTTGTGATGCCAGCTGTGATGAGTATGAAATGGGGGTGAAATTAGGCAGAGTTGGAGGGCTCCTGCTGGCGGTGTCCTCTATAGGGAGCCGGTCTAGTGGGGATGCGTGAAGGTATGAAATAGGATGAGTGGGCCACTATGTGATGTCAGTTAGCTGTCGGAGGGGAATACGGATCTTGATCATTTTCCCAGCCATGGTCTGTACCTAGAACATAGGGACGACAAGTCCCGGACGGAAGGGGTTGCAGTAACTCTGCAATAGATGGGTCTGGTTTATAATTATTCCAATACTTAACCGTACAATGGGGCCAGTCTAATCCTTGCTGTATTGCCTCAATTACAAAAGGTGCTGTTTCGTCCAAAAAAATTCCTAATTCAAATAATGATTCTGAAGTAACAGTAGGATTGGAATTATAAATTTCACTAGTCAAATTACGTACTGTTGGCTAATAGGATGTCCAATTCTCTTTGCCTTGCTTGGAGAGCTAATCTCTTGAAATTACTTCTGCACCTTTTGGTTTTGTAAGGCATATCTTTAATGAATTAAAAATACAAGGATATATTCCGGTTCCACAGAGCAGTATCCTCCTCTGGTCCGGCCTTGTGCAGGCTGGGATGGTAGACAAGGATATGAAACTAGCCTGTGGACCCGGCGTTATATCCTGCTGAAGGTCTGAGTTTCTTGGGGTGTTCCTGGAATAGTCCGGCCTTGTTCAGGCTGTGGCTATCCAGAAAACTCCACTACATTCCTCCTTCTCAGAACAAATAACTGGAGATGAGTTAAATCAATAAAAGGTCCTTGTGTGATGATGAGATCGTCACAGAGGTTTTCTGGCACCTAGTTATTTTGTGCCTAAGTTTACAACTACCAGTTGGTTTTATATTCCGCTATTTTTGTAAGGTTTTACTCTGATTTATTTTAAAGGCCGACCTAATATTTATATAATGTTATGCTATTATTAATATTTTTTACGCTCATATACTGCTAGTTTTATTGTTAATTCAGTTTATATTCATATAGTATATATTTTATATTTGTATTTTGTTACGAGAGTTGCCACTTGAGGTTGCGGCGTGCGGACCTATGACGTAGCTAGGTGGGTGAGTAGGAGTCGCTTGGTAGCCGTCGACAGTGTAAGTCGAGGCTGGTGCATGTGAGCATTCGGTGCGGGCCATTAGAGATGGGTGGTGCGAGTGCTGGAGAATGTGGCAGGTGGCTGATACATGTACTGATTAATTTGTATTTGCATTTAATCCTGCTGTGGGTGATTGCATTAGTGAACGGAAATAAATGGAAAGTTATGGAAATGTAAGCCCTCTGTTGTAACTGACCAGTGTTGTGCAATGTTATATTTAAATTGGACTGGCTAGCATATTACGTGGTAAACGGAGTTCTGCGGTGAATCGATGAAGTGTGAGGTCGTCCTGCAAATGGTCTCTACTAAATTGTTTTACCATGCTGTGGAATGTGAATGATCTAGGTTGAAGATCACCATGTCCAATTTGCACAGCCACGAGTGCACTGAAACCGTTAATAAATAAACTATACAATTAATTTGCACTGGGAATCAGGTGAACAACGGTATGCAAAAATTTGAAAAGATTTTGTATTTTAATAAATACATCAGGAACGACTGAGATGTATAGCTCCTAATAATACAATAATTAATAAAATTAATTTTCTGGTAGGAGAAAGCTTCCTGCATGAAAACACGTGTATATAATAAATTGAGTTAGTGTTAAGTGCTTGAAGGGAGAGCTAATAGGCCTAGTAGTACAGAAATGATGTTGTCCCAACCTGTTATCACGAATAAGAGAGAAAATAATTTCCAGACAGGGATACAGGTGAGGACATAGAGATACCTCTGGCTGGTGGCGTGGAGACGCCTTCTTGTAGTGACTGACATGTTGTTCTGTGAAGATATAGGAGACTGCATTTCAACACATGGAGTGCATAGCACCATCTGCTCTCTTAGATCGCTTAAGTCATTGTGGAATGTGAGAGACTGAGCAACACAGCTTACTCCTGGAGGCTTTACTGCCGGTGCAAGTGGTCTAGTGGTCAGTCCTGGAGAAATCCCAAGTCTTGTTCAGATTGAAGACAACATCTGTACCACTTACTCTTGACTTATGATGAGGTCTTACACAGACTGGAGGCCGGCAAACTGTGCCGTGCGTGGATCCCGCACCTCCTTATATACCCGAAATCACAGCTTGTGAAATGTCAGAAAGGTGCAGGGAGTGCTAGCCTCTCTTCATGGGGGTTGGTTTATTTTGACTTTAGCACTGCAGCACCCTTTCCTTATCTCCCCCGCTGGAGGCTGTTGACATTATAGCTTCTGCTCGAGGCTCTGGAGGCTGCGGTGTACTTGTAGCAGGGGTGCAGTGATCTTGCATCATCCCTTGGAACTCGCATCTCTGGCTGCCTGGTATTAATGGTTGTCGTAAAATATAATCTCAAGAGGGAAATATGGGCTACCGCATGGCGGATTCGGTACTCAGTATAATTTTCTTCTTTCATGTCTCGTGTCTGTAACTACTCACTAAGCTGGGAGTGATCCTGTAGGCACAACATTTCCTTGTAGTATGACTTCCCCATGTGTATAACAACTCTTGAGATGGGGTAAAGTCAAAACGTAAAGTGCAATGTCAGATGCACAGAAATGTGCCCTGCATCAATATATTTCCTATTAAATCAGTATTACTGCACTATTACAAAGTACTGCATACAAGTTCTGGTTTAATTGATGTACATTATAACAAGATTTTACTATTCATAGTTATAAAGAACAAGATTTAAAAATTATTTCCTTAAGCACGTGTGAAAAAAAGTGACATTACTATACTGCATACGAAAGAATAATTGTTGTTACAAGATATATGAAAAATAAAAAAAAAAAGTTACATTTATGGGGGTGATACATTATTTTTTATTTTTAAAAATAATATTGAGATTCTAATTGTTTTGTAAAGATTCCACGCTTAGGCTAATAATGTAAACAAACGTGTGGTTACAGGGAGATACATTATTATTATTATTCAACTAAACAATCATTTGATATGCATTTTAATATTTCCTGAATTCAAAATTATTGATTTCATTAAAACTTATGGAAAACAGCTTCTTTACCAAAATAGAGAATGGAAGTTCTGTTTTTTTAAATTATTGTATCAGTATACAATATATTTACACAACACTATCAACAAAATAACTCACCCGTATGGAATGATTGTGACTCGAGCCTGGGTCCTGCTCACTTCGCCTGAGTAGATGGAAGTTGCTATGCAGACGTATACACCAGAGTCGTCGGGGGCCGCATTGTAGATGGTAAGGATATTGCCGTTTTGCACGGAGGACAGTGGGAGGCTTCGGCTGTCTGCGCGGCTCCAACGGATGGTGTAATCCCTCTGGTTGGAACGCGTCTGGCACGTCAGGGTCACTGTCTCCCCAGTCGGACCCGAGAACTGCGTTGGCTGTATATTCAAATTACCACCGGCTGGGGGTGGTGGAGGTCGTGACTGGACTATGGGAGGAAAGAACACATGCCAAGGTTTTATACAAGCAGCAGGAAACAAATACAGCAGAAAAAATAATTAAACAAATACAGCGGAAAAAATAATTAAAGAAGTGCTGACACATAAACTAACCTAATTTTCAAGGACCAGTGGAATTAACCTTTAGTCATCACATGTACGATATACTGGCATAGGCTCTTCATGGTAAAGTGAGCATTTTTAAAAGTCCACTCATTTTGAATAATAGTCAATAAATATATTTTAATATAGCATTAGACGTTAACTTCAGAGAGCGGTAGACTATACACTTTGTGTTTATTACTTACACAGCAAAATATTTATTCTAAAACGTTGGTTAAAGGATAAAAAATGGCTTAAATAAAAAGTAACTAGGGCCTCAAAAGCACTCACTTTAACGTGAACAGCCTATAACAAATATATCATAACACCATAACAGATATATCAAAACACCAAGTACAGTATACTCAAATTTTTTATCATTAATAAGTTCCAATGTGTATTGCATAATCAGACGATGAATTTCTGGTACATAATTCACACATGATTGAAAGAAAACATCATACACAAAACCTACACATGAACTTTCTTAAAATTTCATTTAAACTTTAATGTGTACAGATTATCTTTTTCTTCCCAATGACAAACTTGTTTCAGAATTATATTATAAAGGTTTATATGGGCAAAGAACAAGATCAAAGAAACACAGATAACAGGGAAATACCTATTTTTTGTTAAGTCAAATATTAAAACCTAAATACTGAGAAAAATGTTATTTAGAGCAATGTGACACAATACCCCAACCACACAACATACAAATTATCTAAAAAGTGCCCTGTAACAGTCATCAGTTGTTAAAAAACTGACAAGCATGTTACTATGACATACTTTAATTTTCAAACACTATCAGCAAAAAGTTGAGTAACTCTATAAGCAGTAAATTTGCTGAATTCAATAGGATTGTGCAAATATCACTTTTTCATAGCAAATAAAATACAAATAGACTATTTGCAAATAATTGCGAATACCAATAATTTGCTAATATTTTGGAACTTTAATAATACTGCTGTTGAGGTAGTTAAAATTCATTTGTTAAAAAAATGTTTCACCGCTATAATATTAATTTTGTATATTTTATAACATGTAAACATCACCTGTAAATTGATTTATCGCTCTCACATCATACTATATCAATATTTTGTTTGCAGCATACAATTCAAAAATCAATTACTAGCAAGGTCGAATATTCATCACTTTATATACATATGAGCCGAAATGGTGCCAGTTCATGGGCAGAATCATAACTACATGTGTTTTATTTATAAATGAACATCTGTAACCAAAAATGTTGGCGATATGACGAAAGAAAATAGTATGTATATATAAAGCACATGAATGTAATTTATGCTCTGAACATGCGCGCTGTATTTATAAACACTGCCATCTTTACTCATCTGCTGTGTTTGTGGTTAGGTTCTTGACAAGTATGGCATTTGCAACTATTGGACAAGGTTGGTGATTGTAGCCGGCTGCTTACATTGCAAAACCGGTTGAGAATGCAAAAAATTGTTTTAGATTGTGCCCCAGAGATTGATAAAGTGAAGTATTTTTTATGAAATAACCAAAGTGCTAAACTGCAATGTAAACACTGAGTGGACTGGAAAAGACTGTGCTTAAATACTGACATCTCGTATGCACAGTGATTTATAATGGATATATTATATAAGGAATTGTATCTAACTTTTTTGTAGGTACTTATTAACATGTTTTTCCACATCCTGGAGACTTTGTGCTCATTTTAAAGTTACTCAGACACAATATAAGAAATTACAAATTAAATTATTTGTATCAGTACTATCTGCGGGATCGGCCACAAAGTAACAGTAATATAGGCAAAATGGGTTTTGGACCCACCTCTAGTTTACACATATTGCGCTATGCTGCCGCTGCTATGATTACAGCATTATCTTTGTTTATGTAGAGCATGGCACAGTTGGGCTTTATGCAGTTAATTTTGTCTTTTCATTAAAATAAACTCATGCAATACTGCGAAAGTTTCACTTCCAGGCAGTTCTTTACATTCTTTTTACATTTCAGTGTTGTTAAAATCAGGTTGATTGGACCTAACCGACATATCTTCACAGTTTTATAATCTTCCTTACTAGGCATGCTAAGAATAATGTTTGGATTATCAGCCTGTAGCATTGCAGCTAGATATATATAATTAGTATATTCGGGAAGTATTTCAATTGTCTATATTTCAGACATGTTGGGCGCCACTTAACAGGTTAACGTCCTGTTCTCTCATAGATCTCAGTAAACACCAACAGACTAGCTCAGCATGAGTTGGAGACTTTTGACTACATAATAATGAAAGTTTGTTGATACCAGGAGCGCCAATAAATAAAAGAAGTTAATGTCTGGAGATTTATTGTCGTCTCGGCAAAACAAACAATCGACACTCACAGCTGACAAACAAAAAATAACCAAGACAGAATTGCAACCTTTACAAAACAAAACTTCTCACTTCGAGAGTTACGAAGATGAGAGAATCGTTACTTTCCTCTCCCAGCGCCCTATTGACTCCTGACAAACGATCATGCTGCGACGAAACATTGTGATACTCGAGAAAGGTCGAGCTTCCTTATATTTTGGTAGAAAGTTTCCTCATTGAAAACATATTGTTTTTGAGCAGTCGGTCACGTCAGCCAAAGGTGACCTCTGTTATTTTCCTTGTTTCACCATGCTGTGCCTTGTGGTGGCGGATGTTTTTAGTTTACTAACCCAGTGAAAAGGAAAAGATGCACGCTATCGTCAACAGACGTCTGTTACTACTGATGAAGTGAGGAAAGAAAAATAACAAATTTGGAAAAACGAAAATATATTAAATACAAACAAGTTGTCATTGCCACGACCTTCCAGATATTACATGAATTACTATCCTTGTCTGAAATATAAACAGTTGAAATACTTCCCGAATATACTAATTTTATATATGTATATCCAGCTGCAATGCTACAAGCCATTGAGCTATATTTAGGAAAATGCTATTTCTTTTCAGTAGCTGAATGAACTCAAAATGTTTGAAAACTTCAAATATATAATGTAGTGAACTTTGAATGATTAATTTAGTTTTAAATATGAAGCAAATCAAATATTTATTTGAATGAATATTCACATTTTCGAACATTCTCACACCCCTAGGATTAGGGTTCCTGGATAGTGTGAACAAATAACATTTTACTATGTACTAAAAATAAAAAAAACTAAAAAGTTTTTAAACACAGAAACCATTAACTTGATATCAATTACGGAAGGTGTCCCTACCTCTGACATACAGGGCAGTCCTCTGTACAGATGATCCTGATGGATTCATTGCATGACATTCATACTCTCCTTCATCAGATTTCCTGACTGAGCTAATTCTGAACACTCCATTGGAGAATGTGGCCTGGAAAAAAAAAAACTTTTAAACTTCTTCTATGCTATTACTACAGTACGAATTGGCAAAACATAAAAATCAGGGTATTTAGCGACACTGTAAATCAACATTTAAAACTGATCACAATACAGCGACATGATGCAGCGTGACACTCTCATCATCAACAGTGCCCTATATAATCGGGCACTGAGGTTACAGCCCTCATTTACTGCCAAGTCTTAGTTGGTCTTGTGACCAACCCTTTCAGTGTATTTGATTTTATGTCATTACACTTGCTGGCTTAAAACGCTTCAAAAGAAATGGAAAACCATTCATAATACAATCCTTGTACTGTGGTTGAACAAACTGTCTACAAAACAATCCATGGATAAATCAAACTTGACAAGGGATTACTGTACTCGTAAAATTGAGGATTTCTAGTATGTTTTGATTTTAAAGTGATTGTGCTTCATTACCGATCGTATTGGTAAAGCTAACCAATTGCTGATATTGGGAAATGTGCTGATTATGCAGATAACAGATAATGGTAGTTGAACATCAGGCCATCAATAGTTTCAACCGTAACTATCTAAATTTCCCATGCCAATGTTTGGATATTCTGTAATAATTACGTGACATATTAACAATCATGAAGTTGTAAAATAGATCATGAATATAGAAGATATAGGTATTAAGATCAATATAACTAACCAGTACTGAAACAAATGCATACTTTCCACTCATTAACTAACAAAAATGCCACTGTACATACAAGAAGAATTATGATGAATATCATTGACAACTACCAGTGCAGACTGACACCCAAATTTACAGTAAGGCTTATGAAGGTGTGTCTAAAAGTTGATTTTATTATCCATACAAATATTTTTATGTACTGTAGAATAAATTTGTACTTTCCGCAACTATATGACTTTTTAACATCAGCAGTTAGGCTTGCACCAAAACAACTTTTCAACTAAAAAATGCAAAAACTATATCAATCTCACAGTCTAGAAGAAAACTGACTACTTATGGTGAAACATATTTTCCACACAAATTTCACACATAAACACTGTTTACAACACACCTTTCACATTCAATTGGATAAAGTGGGAAACATAAACTAAACGAGTGCAATCTAAAACATTGTGATGCAAAGAGTATTTCAGAAAGCACTTGAAATAAACTGAAAAGTGATGTGAAATACATCCTCTGCTGACCTGTGGAGGTAAAGGCCTGTTTCCACCGAGAGACCAGCTCAAAGTCGGTGAAGGAATGCCAGATGCCGTACACCTGAACTCAATTGGTTCGCCTTCTGTGACCTCCAGCAAATGCGGTTCAATTTTCACTTGTGGCTGAGAAGGTGCCGACCCTGCAAGACAACACTAAAGTGAGTTTTGCACTTATATGTGACCACTACAGCCAACAGTAAAATTACACATACATACAGACTATAATTTATGATACCCTAATTTCATGCTCATTTTAAAATGCATGCAAATTAGCCACCTGTACGATATACTATGTATATACTGCCACACCAATAACTCTTTGAACCGTTTAGACGTATGTGGCGGACAACGGAAAAAAATTCAACAATAAAATATTATCTCGCATAGTAATTCAAATGAAAATACTGAATCCATTAAAACAACAAACACTGATCAGTTAACTCAAATATCAAACACTAATCAGTCAATTCTAAAATAACCACCCCAGTAACAATTCCCTCAAAGTAAAGACCCTATTTTTGGGAACTGTAAATATTTGGTTAAAAAAATGAAAAACTTCACGACAGCGAGACGAGAACACTGTTTCTAATGTAACTGACTGGGAAGGCATGCACTGAACACACCTCAAAACGGAAAGGAACTACAATAGTGAAGTAGCTGCCGGCAGCATCCCTTCAGTGGGCAATCTTTCTGGAGGGAAGTACGGCACCATAGGGGAAGTACCATACCATCTCTCCACTACTACCTTGTCTGGCAGCCTGGGTCATTTGTAATTAATCCTCAAACACAATGGACATGTCAAATTCGAAAGAGACCAATGACACGTGACGGACTGCAGCAGTTGTCTCGTCACAAGGCCAAATTGGTTTTGGTCGGTGTTACGTACTAATTATTCCTAATCCTGGTGTAGGATAGGAGCTCTCTGCCCATGTATAGCACAGGATGGATTGATTGTTAGCACAGGACAAAATCAGACTCTGCAAGCAATACTACTCGTTTTGGCAGAACCACTCGTTCAGGTAAACCTGTGCGACATTTGGCCGGCAGTTGCGGCTGTGCCGACTAAGGTTCGACAGGTTGCATGCTAGGAGCTGCCTTTGAGCTGGTCAGCCCTGTCGAGCGAGATTTAGCTGTCAGCGTGGATGGCAGTTTGCATGGCGTTCCCCAACACCACAGGTTGGCGAAACCTAGAGAGGTGTCTTGGCCACTTAGATAGGCCTGAACTACTGGGTGAAGTCCCTTGGCGATCTTAGTATAGGGCTCAAACGTGGCGGTCTCTCATAGGTTGGTTCAGCTGGAACGGTGAGCCTGAGGAGTACTGCCGCCTTCTCTCGTAGACTGAGAAGTTCGAACCCATCAGGAAGGTTGTTGAGCCCCAGTGAATACTTAAGAGGCACCCTTTGTCCATTTCACGCTCTTACAAATACCACCACTATGGTTAAATGGCATGAAGACAGAGAACACTACAATTGGGCCTTCCCAAAGTGGGGCAGTTGACGTGTACGATGAGTAGCCGTGTGCATGCTGCGCCCGCCTGCAAATGCAGTACCTCACTCTCAAACTCCAGCACCTGGGGTGCGGGGGTTAGTTGAGCTGCGCAGCACTGGCGACAGTCTCAATATGGGGTGTAATCCCATTAGAGTTGGTCTCCGAAACCAGGAGGAGTACTTCCCCCCTCCCAGCGCCGCTAGTGCACAATGGGAAGAACAACCTCTGAGTTGACAAGCCGACCCTAATAGGATAATGTACCTAGTGTCGTTGCTCTACCATTCACTATACTAGGTGCAGAGAATGGGTGGCCTTCCAACTTTGGTGTAATGAGTGTCCCAGAGGAACTGATCCTCCCAAACCCTTGCACCACTAGTGCGAGATGAGAGAAGTAGACCCCAGACTGGCAGTCCAATCCCTAAGGGAGCGGTATCCTAGTGTCGTGACTCTACCGTTCACTACACTAGGTGCAGTGAATGGGTGGCCTTCCAAGATTATTCTGTGGTTGGTGTGAGATGTCTGTACGAGAAGAATAAAACCCCAGTCACCAGCCGTTCCTCATACGGGCCTGATGTCTACGAGGAAAGGTATTAAGACTACGGAAGCGATATTCTTAAGTGAGTCAAACAGTGTTTATTTCTTTTGACGGAAATAAACAGCTACGGTGAATGTACTACCTCCTATCCACGTGAGCTTAGCGTAAGTAGAGCACTCTACAGTCAAGACAGGTGAAGGCTACCTGCTCCTAGACTAACTGGGTCGGAAGTAAAGTGGCTATCAAAACAACTCAAACTTTCCCTAGCGCTAGGACTGTTGTCCTGAAGAGACGTGTCTCAGTACTTGGCGACGTAAGACGACGTTCTTCTGTGAAGAGCAGTGAGTGGTAGGATCATTGGCTCCCTGGAGGGTGCGGTGAAGAGTCAAGGAGAGGTTAAGTCTTTGGCACCACTAGTGCGCGATGAAGACCAAGGTAGGATAGCTGATGGTTCCTGCAGCACCAGGTAGTGTGGTGAAGGAACAGGACAGATGTCAATTGCTTGAAGACTGGTCAAGAGCCCTAGTGTGGCCCTCAATTTATACTCCTCGGCTGCGAGCCCCTTGCTCCCCTGGCACAGGGGGTTGTCCTGGAGAGGGGGTAAGCAGCGGCGCTGGATCCAGACCCATGTCTCGGTGCTCGTACTAGTAGTGGCATCTGGCGGCACGCTGCTGTACTTGGTAAACCTCAATGCATAGCTTTAGTGGCTCAGCCGATGAATAATTATATTGGCTTGGAGCATCCGTCCTTTGCCTTGAATAGATAAAACAATTCCTGACGTCCTGTTGATGGCGGCAAATCAAACTCCGTTGCATGAGCTTCCAGTTCAGCTGCACTGATGAGTCAAAGTCGATTAAATAATATGTAGAAAGATGTCACATGTCAGCGTTGTAGAATTGGTGAGGGGCTACCCCCTCCTTTATAATCCAAGCGAAATATTCTGCTACAATAATGTGAGAAAATGCTTCGCTGGAGATAGAAGAAGTTTTGGAGAAGCCATAAAGTCTCCAACATTTTTTAATTAAAAATAATATATAATATGTATTATTATTATTATTTTTATGATCTGTTGTAAGTTGAGAGCAATAAGTGAATAATGTGTTATCTGGGTGTTACTTTTTATTTATAGATCATGATGTATGACTTTAACACGTGCCACTGGCCCTCTAATGTGAGAGTTATTTAATTTTTAATTATATTTGTATACTAACAGTAATACACATTTGTATACAAGGGCACTTCTCACCACCAACAGTTAAAATTTATGGATCTACAAAATGAAAATAATCAACTGTCTTGGTACTCATATCTGTTGTCATGAGGGCAAAATTTTGTGTTATGGTTTGCTATTCTGCTAGTTTAACACTACTTCTGCTATTGTGTTCATTTTACCGAAAGCATCTTCTTGTATGCTGTTCTGTTCGGGTGACAGCAGCAGTTGCTATTACTGCTATAAAAAACAGGTATTTTTGCTATTACTCACTGAGGTACAGCACAATTAGCAGAATAAGTAAAGGTGGAAGGAGGATAGGGGGAGAGGGAAATACCAAATTAATTTCAAATACTGAAAAGTCATGAGCGTGGTGACTGCAAAAAGTAATATGCTTTTGTACAGATAAGTGGCAAGATGTTTGGGTATCCTGTAAGAAGTGCAAAGGGATATGTATTTAGTAATAAAAATAATGAAGCCACATTTATCGTCATAAGTAAGTTGTCCTGAGTAGCCTAAATGTTTGATACACATAAACTACACAGAGGGCAAAAGTCATTATCACCATTTTTAAAATAAAATTTATTTATGTATTTGTGACTAGCTAGTTTTCTGTCAGTTTGTCATTCGTGTTGTCCCACCAAGAACAATTGCTCTTTCTGCTTGCAAAAAATATCACTTGCACTAAGTTAGCAGAAATAGCATACCACGTGAACAAAACAAACCTTTTACATTTACAACTGCACATTTACCAAACTACTGCTGTAGAAAGGTTTTAATTCTGAATCATTGTTCTTATTTATCAATAAAGGAATATTTAAATAATTATCTTGCTTTCAATGAGACAATGTTTGACAGGAGCAACCATATTATAAATAAGCATCTATGTTTTTGAACTATTTCCGGTTCGCCTTGGTACGAGGAGAGCAGGCTAACTGCTCAGCCACAATGGCCCCTAACAAACGATAAGAGGGAAAACACATGCTTCTGAGAGAATTACTTAAAACAGTATTTCTGTGTTTCCTGTTTAGCATTTAAAGTTTGAAAATGTGTACGTTGCAGTAATCAAAATATATAGTCTAGCCTTGGGAGGAGGCAGAACAAAATTATAAAAGAAATTGTGAGAAAAGAGACTATGAAGACACTTTTGGCAGTTTGGTCTAGTCTCTTCACAAATACAGTGACACAGGATTGTGAAGGGCAAAAATGGACTACATTTCCTCATACCATACAAGGACAGTAAAGCTACATAAAAAAATCTCTGAAATAACATGAAATAACATCAAATACAGAAAAACTATCTTGACTCAAAAATTTATGCTTATAAACCAGGGAAAGTTCTTAAAACTTCCTATGAAACACCACCAAACTGTACAACAAGCAGAACTCATTATAAATATGTACAAACATCAGCAAACTGTATTTATTTTAATGTTTAAAACATCAATAAAATTAAGTGCATTCACATTTTGCCAAAAGATCATAAAGCAAGCCCTTCATAATAATTACTTTGGTTGTATGTAATATATTGAGGTGTGGCGCTTATACAACTAATCTAATAGGATTACGACTCATCGCCAAGATTACCTCTTCCACCACTAGACATGAGTGACACGTGGCCTACCCTAAAGGCAGCAGGAACTTATGAGTGAATCCTTCTCACCTGAAGGATACACAACCTGGCAGGCATGCCCCCCGCCCCTCTTAAACTAGCTGAGAGCCTACAAGCTACTCAGACATCGGGCAAGGCTGAGCGCCACCAACGAGGCACGAGGCAGACACGCTGACCAGAGCTTTCCCACGCCAACCGGAGCAGGAGGATGTCACGCCTCCCCCACACCGGCAGCCTACAAGCTTCACTATATAAGATCAGACGCTGCCGGCAGTCATTCTTTTGCATCTTCTCTGGCGACATCCAGCACTACCTCAGTGCTGCTACCTCCGGAGATCTTAGAAACTTCAAGTACACCCCTGCGGCTACTTACTACTTCTCGACGACCAACAAACACAATCATACACATTTAACTTCACTTCGTCTCCTCTAGACACCTTTTACTTAGCAGTTGAACTTTAATTAATTTGCATTCGTCTAGAACCAACTTTCCCCCTTTTTCACTTAGAACCAAGTCGCCTACACCTGGAACCGCAGTTACCTTCAGCTCTCCTTGGCTTGGTAGGAGATAGAACAGGTCACATGTTTATTGAACCTTTAATAAACATTCATTGTTCTCTACATTTCTGTTTTTCATTTCCATGAAATTTGCTTGTATTAACAGCTGGAAACAGAATACGCCATACACTACCCACAGGAAAAGGGAGAATTTGTTTAAATCGAGTTAACCACACTATGGGTCCCTTCCAGGTATCTTTATGTCAGAAGACATACACATTAGATGGCTACCTGCTTCTTCCCAGTCACACATTAGCACTAAGTGAGTGCTCGTGGGGGAGAAACAGCGATGCCACAACCACTAGAAACACTTCCACACCAGGAGGCATGACAGACTCAGGTTGCTTCTCACCATCTGCACTAAGTCAGTGTGCGGTGACTGTGTCCTGAAGTTTTGCCGTTCATCCTAGTGCAAACGCACAACCAGTAGAGACTTGGCGGCCCCCACGTCTCCATGTCCCTGATCAGCCAGTATACTGTGGAGGATCAGTGGGGACTCTTATCGAGCTCGTGCCAGCAAGTCACTATTGGGCTACACTGTCAACCTTCCTGTATAAGTGCATCGCGTAGACTATAGAACTGTTTACAATATGCCTCACGAGAAGGGGAGCGGTAGAAAATGTAGGGAACAATATCTGGCTCACTCTGCTCTCAAGCCGTGGATCGCGATACCACGTCCTATGCAGGAGAGGCAGGTGGAACGGGACAGCGCTGCCGAACTTACACGTCAGGCAGTTGTGCCTGCTCTGGTTCTGGTACTTGACTTCCCGCCTTGTATCTGCATACATCCTACGTGTCATCCTGTTGTAAAAGAGTTCCTGACCAGAACTGAAGTGCGCCTAGGCTGGGATAACCTCATTTTCTGGTCCAACTAGGCACACCTGTGGAACCTCAGCTCTGGAACAGTCTAAATTCGCCACATCTAAGCGAAGCCTACACCGACTACAGCACCCAGCAGCAGGAGTGAGTAAGTTCTAAACAATACCCCTCACCTCACGCCGATTATCTAAACAAAATTACCCTGCTTTTGGTCTAACGGACAAAATCTCTGACCGATGTGCTAAGTCAGTCTAATCAGACACGCATCAATATATACACATAGTGTTTACAAATATTTGTAATATTTGACTAAACACACTTACATTCCTGACACAAAATTGATCACTTGTACCTATTATTGAAATTAACTATTAAATCCATCCCATTTCTACACAGAAATATGGCTTCTGCTAGGCTCTAAATAATCTATTTTTGTAAAAATTACGAAAATTAAAAAAATACTGTACATAAAGTTAAAAAATATTATACAATTTGTTTACACTATCAGTAGGTTATCCTTAAACATTAGATATGTATTTAAATATTAAGAGTAACATAAGGAAAATCTAACTTAGCACAGAATTCTGAATTTTTGGAAATATTGGTAGATAGCAGGAGGATATCTATGGCTCAATTTATTAGAGTCTGTTATAACAAAAGTGTCGTATGGATGTAATGTGTTTTATTCTTTCTTATACTGTACATACTTTTTCCAGTGACCTATAAGAGAGCACAAAAATTATGTCCAATTTTAAAAATTACCACAATCAAGAACAGTCAACTCCAGTTTTACCGGGGGGCGGCTTAATCGGGTTGCGGCGTGGCGTAACCGTGGAGCCACCAGTTCAAAGTCAAATATTGAACAGCTACGACCAGTCATGCACTGCTGCTATTAATAACCCATGTACACACTGTTAACTTCCAGACAGCAGTCAAGTGATACAGTACTGGTATATTTTAATATTAAAATGTTCCGGTACTAAATTTACTCACGTTTTTAACAGCGAATATATGTGAAACTTGGAAGTATTAGGAACGGGAGGAAATTTTCAGACAGCACATTTTCATTCATAACAAACTGATGCGCGATATGAGGTGACAAGACGGCGACATCACGGTCGGGCAATGTCCTGCCCGCCCTCATCTGGGATGCCAGGGTACGGGTGGTAATGAGCTCCGCCTCTGGGCAGAGGTACATTCTAGCACCATACCTCAGCTTGCTGTGGAACTATGCAGCTCTGGAATGCGGTCTTGGCCGCTTGGCTGGTGGTTCATACTTTAAAAAGGGGGGTGGGGGGTGATACGACGTCTAACTTCGGGTAACTAGTTGTCCAGGGTCACACCCCTACCTGGGGTAACATGAAAGCACGTTAAAATGAGACAAAGTCGTATTGGTATAAGTTAGAAAGGGTGTCACACATCATAATAAAGTATCTCCCAATTAAATCTGGAATCTGCTCATCAAAAAGGCGAGATTGTGCAGTTTACCTCAGTTTGTACACGCAGAGATGAAAATTTGAAACTCTGAGAATTTCTTTACATATTTGCATTTTACACAAAAATTAGTCATTTCATAAGGGCGTGGTTTCCGAAGCGAGCTGCGTGCACTGGCCAACAGATGACAGCATGTTAGCATATTTTACTGTTGTGTTGGAAAAGTGTATACATCATGTCCTTTTAAAAGTAAATTTTCATGCTGGCTCAAAACAATTCAGATTTAAAAACATTACGTCAAATTAATGAAGAAAATTTTAAAGAATACTCTGTGATAGATGTGCAACCTCTTCAATTAATATGAAGCATGCACGTGACGACATTAGCAAGCACTAGCTACAGCCTATGAAGAAAAGACAAACGAAGCTTAAAAAATTATAAACTATGGCATCTTGTGTTCCATTTAGTTTTAACACCTACACATTATTCTAGAACAAAGTTTAATTTGTTACACTAATAAAAGCTGTTTTGTAACAATATAAAATAAAATACATAAACATTTGATCTACAATCTTCTTCCTGTCCGTATATTTCTCCGATGTATGTTGTGGAAATGTAGACTGTCAAAATAGCAAATGTGAAATATTCTTGCATTCATTCATGCATCAACTGATACAGGATTTTGTGTATGTGATGATGTTAATATCATTTATGGCGTTACAACACAATGGCGGTCCAAAAAGTGAATTCTTAAATTACTATATTATTTGTTTACATACCTATGTGTACAGTATGTACCCTTAAGTTAACATTCCTCCCCTCCCCACTTCTTTAACAGTGAATATCGGTTATCCATAAACCCTTAGCCAGTCATTAACCTGGAAAATCGGGAGTTTACTGTATATGTAATGCTACACTACTATGCACAGTACCTGGCATTTTGAAGAGACTGAGAGGGAAATCTGATCATAGCAGCATGTAATGGAAGAAGAATATTGTTCTTTATTAAAAATAACAGTTGTTAAAACAACATGTCTTAAAAGGCCACACAATTTTTGTATGGTAAAACAAATAATGAAATTGTATTAGAGATGGGTCAGATATAAATGTACATTACAATTTTTTTTACCGGAAATTAAAGAAAACAATTCTAAACCCTAGACTACTAGCATTTTCCAGTTTCATTAGTTAATGCAAATTTTTCTTTAATAAATAGATTACAGTATGTGTTAATCTGGACTAAAGATTTTGTAATGCATTAATTGGTCTTGGTGCTATGCTTGTTAAGCCACAATAATTACAAACCTTAGTTTTCAAGTTTGGAGCCCGAATTGGTAAAATACAGAGACTGACCCATCACTAAAAGTCACATTATAAAGTAACATATGCTGTGTTATATACACTGAATTATTTTAGACACATTTTTTCTAAATACAATTATTAAAAACATGAGTGAAGCCAAAATAATTACTTAATGTGAAGTATTCAACTCTACGTCTTTACACAAGGTATGGTGTTATTCATATTAATGAAAACTCTTTTAAAGTAAATTTTTAATAACAGATCAGTATCTGTGCCTTAGGGGACCTAAGACTTGGAAATGAGGGAGGCTGACCAACTCCACACTCCAGCTACCGTTTAAAGGCCACAGTATTCAATGAAATGGAAACTTAATGGGGCCTAAAACTGCCAACACTGAACACAGCTTACAATCACACTACACAGATGATAATGTTTTGTTTTATTGTTAGCTCGTGATAGTTTGCGCAGTTTTGAAATCCTACCTAGTCATTTATTTTTTTCTGCATCGTGTGCCCTCCTACCACACGTAAAATAAACGCTAAACTTGTGGACAAGAAGTAATCAACTATCACAGTGAAATTCTTAGTAACAATCATGTCACTAAAATACAAATTTCAACTGTAATGCATCAAAAAATTTTTTTTAATAAAAATTAATTTTGTTACTTCTGAGTCAAGGGTAACAAGAAATATCCACAAAAAGTGCCTGCCATGCACAGTATCAAAACTGATGATACATAAAATAAGGTTATATTCCATTATCAGACAAAAATACCTACTTAAGTGAAATAACCATTATTAGACAAAAATACCTACTTAAGTAAAATATTATGAACATACTCCATTGCTACAATATGTGACAGAGAACCGAATTGATTTTCTGTGATGACATAGTGTAGCAACGGAGTAAGTTCAAAATATGTCAACATTCACCCCCATTGCAAGAATCTTTCAAACAACTCAAACTACCGCTAAGTCTGAAGAGTGGATGATGAGACAAATAAAGAGATTAGGTTAGAACTTCAGAAAAAAAAAGAAGCAAGAGGAAGTTAAAGTACTCGGAATAAGCTCCAATAACTCAGCAGCACATGCCACATAATACATGTGTTTGAAAATTTTATAGTAAGCCATGGCATTGCATTGAAATGGGAAGTCAGGTAAGGCATACAAGAAACTAGTCACTGGAAAAAGAGAGATTCTTGGGTAACTTACTATCTATATACTAAAATCTTAGACACAATGAAATGTTTAGCAGCCACAATGATCACGGGTTCTGAACTTTTATAGGCTTACAATACATTTGTGAATGGGGCTCAATAATCTTTAAGTTAAAATAAATTTCTTAAATAATTTACTGTTTCATCATCTACCATACCACCCTTGAATAAACAACTGTCGTAATTAAAAGAATGCTAAAAGACAAACTTTCTTCTAAATACCTACTAACTGTCATTTCTTTTTCATGGGTTCTCTTTTTATCCCTTCAAAATCCCATTACACTCTGTAGAACACTGGAAGGGAGATTGGTTTAGATGCTCAAAAATGTGACGTAGCTCACCTCCAATATTGAGAACTGCTCTCTCCTCTGCAAAGCTGTAGCCATCTGTCACGTGGCAGACGTACGTCCCCGAGTCGGACACTCTCACATCTGTGATGACCAAAAGGCCTCTGTGGTCATCAATAGCTCTGTCTGGAGGTAGCTCACCACCATCCTTGCTCCACTCCATAGAGACGGGCTTCTGCAGCAACAGCAAACATTCACATAGTCTATAAATAATCAGTTATGAACAAGCCATAAGAATGTTGCAAATTCACTTAGTGGCAAGGAGTACTTCAAACACTTTTTCCTTTATTGTGTTGCTATGGTTATACCCCAGATCATTATCTTAGACACACTGTATTAAAATGTACCCCAGTAATAAACACGAAGCAATAGTGCGAATGTAACCTGTTTCTGTTGCAGCAGTCAATAAAAATGGAAAAGCTTAAGTTCAAATAGGATTGTGAAGTCTGGCCTGCTGCCAATGCAACTCGTGAAATTCTCAGGGCTGTAGTTATGAAAAATCAAACATCTGATAGCATTCTGACAAGAGTACAGAGTTAAGGTGATACAAACAACAAAAAACTTTGAGCACAATAAACAAAGCAGAGTAAAATCTGACACATGCTGCTTATATGAGTTATATCAAACACGACTACGACTCATCCTAACGTGATATTTTATACCAGGAACCACAACCATAGATGGCTACAGGATTGCTTCTCATAGAGGGACAGTTACAGACACATGGTATTTCTTGATGTTCCAGACACAACTTCCCCCCACTACTCACGTAGTATCTACGTATCCCGAGGAAGGGTCAAACCCAACACGTTATTCACGAGTGCACACAGAATCGCTCCAAGCCGAGTGGGCAGTTCTAGCACATGAAATAAGTTTTGTTTCCAATCACCTGAGAGACAAAGTGTTGCTACCTGAGTCAAGCTTTACAAAGAAGGCTGAGCACTCGAGGCCATATGCCGAGCGCAGGGTGGATTTCTCCCACCCCGCTTGCTCCAGGCAGACGTCACACCTCCCACTCCAGTCCAAGCATGGGCCGGCCTAGCGCACAATATAAGGCAAGGCCGAAAACCCCAGTTATCCTCTCCAGTAGCTCACCTCACCACTTCATGTGCTGGAGCTCTCTACCGAAACTTAGGCCCTCACGACCCTCTCCAAGAACTCCAGAGGCTCCAGCATCTCTACCACCAGCTACTAGAAGCTCCAGCAGCCTCTACCACCAGCTGTCAGAAGCTCCAGCAGCCTCTAACACCAGCTACCAGAAGCTCCTGAGGCTCCTACCACCAGCTAGCACCTGCCCCAGAGGCTACCATCAAAGCCTACCACAAGCTCCAAAGGTTATGCAGCATCTACCACCAGCTCTTCAATAGTAAGCCTGCAGAAACCAGAACCACACTCTCCGTTATCGCTCCTCCTGGTTCAGCAGCCACTTTTACTTTCTGGTAGTAGAAGCTACACACACTGCCATTAAAAGTAGTGGTACCTTTTCCTTAAAGTCTCTTTGAGACATCCCGAGTTACAGTAGCTGCAACTGAGTTGTTTTTATAGCAGTCAAAGTCATTCTATTCCAAGTTAGTTTAGGAGCAGGCCATCTTCACCTGTTTTACCGTAGGTTACTTCCGACCACATATTGCCTGGTAGGAGAGTACGTGTCACCTTGTTTATTACTCCGTAATAAATACGTATTGTTCGTATCTGAGTGTTGTTTATTCAAGAGGTGTATTTCCTACTCGCACCTAACGTCGACAAGCAGCCAGCCTACCTAGTGCAGAATGCAGCATTCCAGCAGTTGACACCAGCAGTACAACACCAGGACTTGAAGCCAACTTCAGTGGTACCCAACCATCTCTGCAGTTGCAGAAACAGGGTATGAGTCAGGTGGGCAAGGTAAGGAAGCCTGACTGAGTAAGTAAACCCTTCTAGAAGGCGTGTTCGCAGTCCCCACTTTGTGCCAAGCCGGATACAAGCCAGGCCTACTTTGCATAAACCAAGACTCCGGTACTCCGACAGTAACCTGTTACTTTGACCCAGCACGCCTGACTTAGCGCAACCAAAACCACATGGACCGTGTCACAGTTCAGGTTCCTAAAAGTGACATGCATCAAATCTTTATGTTGAGGATATGTTCGCAGAGCAGGTAATTGACAGCCAGTGATTATCTTCTGTTCCTATCTGCCGTGCACAGTCTAAACTCATGACCCTTCTGCACTTCATGCCAGGGAGATCCAGTTTCTTCTCCATTCTTTCCCCTTCCCTGCATGAGATCAGACATGGTGAAATTAATAAAAGTTTTTGAATTTTTTTAGTGTGAGGTGTTGAATCATTTCTTGAAATGGTTGAACCACCCTCGACTGTCCCTGAAATATTCCTCTTGTGAGCTTCTATCACTTTTGCCCACAACAATTTCATTGTATATTTAGCTTTCGCTTGGATAACAACTAAACTTACTTGAGGACTGCACTGGCTTTGTGGTTATATATACATATTGTCAACATGTTTCCCATAACCTCCATAGCCTCGCTGCACAAGCAACTCACTTTCATAACCCTAAAATTGGAGACATTTTTAATGCTAGTCTTGTATTTTTCAGAATTTTTCCTAATGGTATAGACTGTTATAGGTGGCATGTTTAACAAACGAGTAATATCCGCTGCACATTCACCTGGATGTAAATATTGAATAACATCCATTTTGAGGCTCACGCATATAGATTTTTTTTGCACATGGCAATTCAAAATCACACTGTTGTTCAGAGACATACTGTAGTTTATAAACTAAAATAGCGCAAACAAACTGGCCCACAACCACATAAACATTAAGACTGTTCTCTTTATGTATACATAATAAACAATGTTCTTCACAGATATTTACTGCATTACACAGCAATGAAAATACAACACTGAAGTTGAAGAGTATTGAGTACTACCCACTCTTCACAAACATGTAAAATTGTCCAGCAATAAAAAATATTATGTAAGTGGGCAAAACAGAGATGTTTCAATGGCGAAAGTAGGGGATGCAGATCAAACATAGGAGAGGAGTGAAATATAGACTATAGACTGCACATGATAAAACAACAGGGGTTTCAAGTTTGAAACAACTTTAAACGAATTTGTGACATACATCAATGCATTGATACTTCAATTTACTTAACATCTGTCACCAATTGGTTTAACACTATCTGTAAAAATGTATGTTTTGCTACTATTATCTCTTCTCTCTTTTTATCTTCCTTTCCAAGAACCTCACACAAAAAGTGTGTTGTGCAGATTAAGAGAATATTGTTTAATGGAGGGTCAAACATAATGCAGTATCACATGTTCTAGTAGAATACGAGTCTTTTTCTGTCAGCATAGTTATTTCACAGAGTCACAAGGAAAAATTATGAAAATTCTGTATGAAAGAAATTTTACCTGATAGATGGACTGGCCAGTGCAGCGGAACCTTGCGGTTGTACCAACGGCTACAATCTGTATTTCAGGATCAATTTTCTTAACACTAATTGTAGGTGGTTGGGGAGGTCTTTGAGTTGGTCTAAGAAATGGGCCCTCAGTTGAAAGTTCCCCAGGTACCTCGATCACAGAGACTGAAAAAAGTCATCAGCATTTTAGCATAAAAAACTTTACTTACTGAAGTACGGTAGTAATACTACAACAAAAAAATTAATGTGTACTATCATTTACAAACTTAATTTGCTAGTAGCATTATTTTTCTATATTGTAAAAAGCATAAAAATAGTATAACATATAATATGTTAAAAAACAACATTCTAAGCAAGATTTTATATACTTACATAATATATTTACATCATTTTGTAATTCACTGGTGTCACTTCCATTTTACTGAAGATGAGGCGACTTTTTCAACCAGTAAATTTATTTGCTGCATGTATGTTAGCTGAAGGAAACTTTCATTGCAACACTGAACTAATAATACAACTAAAGTCTTCTAAGTTTCATGACAGCAGTTAGTCATTACAGACACGAATCTACATCTAATGCAAAGCGTGTGTTTAAACAAATTAATTTAATGAAGCAAAAAAGAAAAAAAATGACACGGACAAACACACAGAATAATATGCAAAGGGTACACACAGTTATCAAATTGAGATAATGTACAATGGAAATGTTATGAAAATGGGTAAATATGATGCACTTGCTGGAAAAAAGATTCTGGTTTTAAGTTTTTCAGTTTGGACTGGTTCTAACTTAAGACTGGCATTCTTTTCCCAGGAGTTTGTGACATTTTTTTTGGTTAGAAGCTATAAAGGGGTTTGTAGTATAAAAGAGATGGCAACATTACCACTGTACATAAAGCTTCTCTCCCACATTACAAAATAATGTTTGCCTGATCTGACCACTCCCTTGTAAGTCCTGCTTAATCTCTGCAGCTATGCCAGTGAGCTGTGTTGCGGGTGGGCAAAAGGCTCTTTCAGACTAAGTAACAGGATAAGTAATAAAGTAGAAATAAAATTTGGAAGATGGATGACTCATGAATTCTAAGGGTTTCAGGCACTGTGAAGTAGTCCCTGACCATGAATGCTTTCAAAACAGCAGAACATGGGGCCATCTGCCAAGTATGGCAACAAATCTTTGCACAAGCAAACTGATTGCGTTCTGCAGTTCCCCCCCCCCCCCCAATTCCACCAAAGGTTGGAGAGTTACCTCTGGTATGGCACATCATACCAAACCTGGCGGCTACTCAACTGTAGATACAAGTGTGCTAGCCACAGAACACAATTAGTACAATGTCCCAGAAACACATATCAACCCACATAAGTTTCAGTGACAAACATTTATTGTTGCACACCTTTAAATGCAGATCCTATGCAGCGAGAAAAAGAACTACTACAAAAAACTATCCAAACTAGTCACAATAACAAATCTTCACGCACTTATCAATTCCTTGACAATATACTGTATTATACTATTATTATTTGCAGTCCTAAAGTTCAGTGAAGTATTTTTTGATTCCATTCAACATTCAAGATATGTTTAAAGATGCCTTCAGTACACGCTGCTTGCTAGGCATGACTATAGAGAAAGCGACTGAAATAAAAAGGACATGAAGCCTAGTTAACACATTCCTCATCTTCAAAACAACATTAAAACCATACTGTTTATGATTATACTATACAAAACATTACTGTTTACTATACTGGAAGGGTCTGCATTCCTTCCTTTTCTTCAAAATACTGGACTGTAAATATCCGTGTTCATACCTCTCCTAATAAGAGCAAAGAACAGCCAAGATTTCTACAAAGAATCCACCTTAATTTCCAGTTCTTGAATCTTTACTTGGAAAATGGTTAAGTTTGAGGCAATGTAATCCCGGTATGAATAGCCTAAAGAAGCTACATGGTTCTGAATGAATGTTTCCCGCTTTGCCTTAAATGTAATATCTCCATAAAGAGAATCACAAATACATAGAAGTACTGAATATGACTATTCTAAAAGGCCACATTCTAATAAAAATAAAGAAAACCTCTACATATTAGGAGGAATGTGAAAAAGTATTCTAGTCCTCACAACTGATATATAGAAATATTCATGTCATTAAAAAGCAAATTAACAACATGGTATACCAAGAGCTTTCCAAAATTTGTCGAAGTTCAGTTATTTTTGTGCAGCTAATGCAAAAGAGACACAAACACAGCATATATATATATATATATATATATATATATATATATATATATATATATATATATATATATATATATATATATATATATATATATATATATATCAAAAACTCTTTAAACAAGTTGCTTTGAAAAATTCTCCAGACAATTGTATTTTACACACATCATTTTGGGACCTTCTGGAAGTGGAAATCATGTTATAAACATTACCATTAGGAAGAAAACAGATCTATTTATAGCATTACAGCATCAGAATTCTAACTGGATAGTGAAGAAGGAAAAAACTACACACTTAAAACTGTGTCATAGTTTCATGAGGTAAGTAATCAGGAAAATGTCAAAACTGATATAATGCAACACCACAAGTTGTATCTACCCTGAGGTGTAGATGCTCAACGTGCCCCACTAAGAACGAATGTCGAGAAGCAGCATTGTTTGATGAAGACTAAAAAAACATAGAGCTACGGAAGAAAAAATTCTGAGGCAACTAATAATAGCATAAAAGCAGGTACCTAACATTCAAACCATGATTTGATACCAAACACGATTGACTATTATGCCAAAAATTTTCCTTCAGTGCTGGCAACATCAGCAAAAAACTTAATGAAGTGTGACAAACGGCATTCAACTGGTGAGAAAGACAAGAGTAGACAGTCGAACAACCACATGAAATCTGCAACATGAAGAGAGGAAAGACCACAGTCAAGACAGATGTACATGTAATTTCAAAGACGTAAATCATATAATTTCCAAGAGCAACACAAAAGTACCCTCACAGAAAAATATGAGAAATTACGAGACAAATTAATTTGAAATGGTTTAGAAAATTAGTGATATAAAATATGTAGACTGTTTACAGTAAATGGTACACTTTTAAAAATCCTGCGTAGTTTCTTTTTTCTTCCATTTCATGTATCCTTCTGTCTCATGTCAATATGCATTGACGTGTGACGCATTCCTGCTCTTTTAGAAAGCGCACCCTACCAAATGACTTCACCCCATCTTGAGCCACAATCACCCAATGGGCAAGTTACCTCTCAAAAACAAAACAGTAATGGAGGCGGAACAGTGGTCTACCAGAGTTGACAGAGACTCAATGGAATCTTCAACCATATGATCTCAGTTTTTACTGTTCACCGCGTCTCTTCAAGCAGTCATCCTGTCAACACCCCTCTCTGAAGAAGTTACCATTTCAAATTTGCCGCTCCCACTAGGACAGCCACTGAAGGATAGCAGGCCGCCGAATGGAGAGTCACGTCCAACTCGAGCGCACGAGGGCAAGATATGTCATCACTTCACGCTGCTCAGATAAGGATCCAGGAACCAATGTGTGATGACAGAGCTTCTAACCCTTCAGGAGCGGAGATGGTTGCCCATGAACTCTTCTGAGAGCCAACATGCTGGAAAAATTAGTATATAAGGAGTTCCATCACTGGTCTCAGGGCAGTCTTCTACACCTCTCACCGCTGTGAAAGCCGAAGAGTGTTAGCCAAGGGCTGAGTCCCTTGCCCCACACCAGTGATCATGGAAGAACCAGTGGCTGTTGATGTGTCCAACAGCTCTGGAGGAGCACCACCTTCCAGAGGTCTTCCACTTCTTCAGCCTCCGCCAGCAGCTTCAGAGGGACCTGCGGACGTCGTCCTCTACCACTTCCTCAACTTCTTCTTGCTTCTTCACCACCCAGGTAATAGTAGGTCGCGGCCATGATATCCTCTCTGGACATCCCCCCCAAGGTCTTTAGCCAAACCACTTCTTCACCACTTGGGTGAAGACCTCCTTCTTTGATTGGTCCCTTCAGAATCCTCTTCAATTAACTTAGGATCTTTCTCACTGGCTATTGTTGTTGAATCAATTTGCATCATTGACATCACATACCAGCCTTTACCTGGCTTTAACATAACAAAGTCTGTTAAATCAATTTTCAATATTAAGATTACTTTTAATTTAATTCAGGAGAGTGTGGACCTACATGTCATTTTATTTAAATACGTATTTCATTAAACATATTTGAATTTGAAATATAATTCTCTGTGTTCTCTGTCTTAGCTCTAGTAAACCCCCCTAACCCTCAAGGGATTTGCAGTATTCGAGTTTGCATTGCTTGCACTTTAAGGTGAAGCTGGCTACCGCACAAACGATGCCACAAAGGCAACTACACCACACCATTAAGAGGCAAACTGAGATCTGCCAGCGAAATACTGTGCATCTCTCTGGTAAATTTTAGCGAGTGCCCAAAGTACTAGGTACTCCTTCCATTAGTGGAATCAAGTATTTTAGATAGCATCCTACTCTACCCTGCTGGAGAACGGCCAGGTCAGGTCAGAGAGAGATCTATCTGTTCTACTTGACCATCGGTGGAAACCACACCTAGGAACCACTGGCTGCCAACGTAAATATCCTACGCATTGTTTCACCGCTGATGAAGGGCGATAGTTCCATTCACCGCTGGGGAACAGCAGGACGTTGAACACCAAAGTGGATATTATGTTGTGAAACCGGTGCTCTTAGAAGTACACGGTAGGGCCGCTGTCTTTACCCAGATTCGTCATTTAAGTCGGCCTTATGACGTACAAGAATAAGGGAGGTAAGAAACTAAAGCAGATATTAAAACAGTTGGATGGCAATATAGCAAACTTACCTACCTCAGAGATTACAGAAGAGAATCCATTATTTACACTGTCTACCAAGAGTATCTAATTGCTCACAATTAGAGCATTTATGAGTGATACATTTTGACACCGTCGTCCTGGGACTTGATCACACCTTACTACCCAAATCTCACACCACAATGCCTCCGCACATACCCCAGGAGTCTAATAGCAGCTCGAGCACTACTCCTTCGCAAACAGTGTCTGCTGCTGTTCAGCCTCCGGCCGCTTCATCGAGCCAGCTGGAGAGGAGGAGCCACTGGGTGGACAGCAGGTAACGCATCATAAAGTGGTGCTCCCATTGTCTCTCAAATTCATTCCCGTTCGCAAACCAACTGGACCCACTCTCTCTTCAGCCGTCCTGCCTACGAGACATTACAATCGCTGGGTATGATCTCCGTGACACTGGCCTCACACAATTTGAAGGCCACTTCTGTCACCAGAACCAAATCTGCTTATTGCAGACTATTGAACGTGAAATTAGTAGCAAGGGTTGTAGTCTGCAATTCGCCGGCCAGGAAGAATACCCCCAAGTTTACAAAACAGTAGCCCATTATTCTCCACATGGTGAATACTGTCAGAGCCAGAGTGACTTTCGGAGCTTGTGTTTGATCACCGTCGACGTCAGGGCTTACCGCTATGACACTTATTGGTTACAGGTTGACTTTCGGAAATGAGGTTTCAACCCTCAAATATCACTCAATTTAAAGTTGATTTTGTAATTAATTTACTGAGCCCAGAGATCATGCCCCTTTTCAGAAACAATTGATCCCCTGTCAGTGATTAGGTGGCATATAATGCTTCAACATATTGCCACGTAATTTCATTCATGTTTACTTCCACTACACAAGTCGGCTGTGTTTACCCAATAAATAAAAAAACACCACATAATCACTGATATGGTGAAAAAATAAGCGAGAGGACACTTAATTTTAATAACATACAGAGTATTCAATTAAAATAAGGGGGGAAAATTGTTTTGCAAGTTTGACACATTTCAAGCTCTGCCTTTACGCCCCTTTCTCTTCCCTGCCAAACCATCTTGTAACCATCACTTATGTATTATGAAAACACAGGGGACAGCGAACTCACAAGTCTACCCCTGAGGAAGGTCAGGAAGCTGACCAACCGAGGACAAGTTTTCATTTACAGCTGATCACGAGCCCTCCTTACTGGCCTATCTTCTTGCCTTCTTTCCTGATCTAACACTGCATGTGTTCTTTCTTTTCTTTCCTAGAGAATCCACCCGACATGTTTATCACCATGGGTTACCTCTGGCAGCCTTACTGGTTAACCGTGACCCTATTGGGATTAGATCCCAGTTTAATCTGAGGGAAGTATCAGGCCACAAACATTGGCCCAATGTTTCAAAACCTCAAGGCAGGCCAAACATGCCATGTTCCTATATAGCCCAAACCTGCATGCAGTAGTTAAAGTATAGGCTGCAGGTCTGGCACACACCTAACCATCCCCTTCTCTAACTCCAGGCAGTTAGTTACTAACTTAGGGAGCGCACCTTCCAGAACCACAAAAAATTTTTTTGTTATGTACGTATTCCATTTTCTATATAGTGCTCTATTATAAACATAAACTTTATTGGCATTATTTTACTGATTACAATTTAGGTTTGCTTGGATTATGATTGGGATTTCTATTTATTGACAACTCACTTATACTATTTAGTATTTCACGTGAATTTTGAATTTTTTGCATGCTACATGTTAGCCTATGCAGAGACACCACTGTTCAGCTTTATGATATTTTGACTTGCACAGTGGTTGTTTCTGCACAACTTCGGTATCACAATGCACAGGAGATATTGCCCGATCATATGAATTTATATTTCAACAACGGAAACTATGTAGACATCTATGTTTATCGGAGGAAACGCCATGCCAAATTGCATGCTGTATGTTAGCCTATGTGCAATGCTGTGGTCCAGTTTTTATTTAAATTAGATTGGCATAATAATTGTTTCTGCACAATTGAGGTATCAAAACACGTCTCGCTTCCCAGCGGGAAACGTAAATACAGACCTTACCCTGCACTGCATGTTAGGACAGTGTGTGATGCAGCGGTATTTTCTAAAATATTAATAATGACTTTTATTACAAAACCATCTTATTTCTGGAAACAGTGTGGGGTCATTTAGAACTCTTTCCAGTATGACTGCGACCCTTAGAAGTACATGGTAGGGAACAGTCGCCCGCTTCACTTTTGCGAGGTGGCAGATTGCTATCCCATACACCCGGAAGGATGGTGCCCAGAGGAAGTGAAGAAGAGCATTTTACACCTCCAAAGCTAGCTTAAACTGCGAACCTATTTCTGCACTGGCACTTTGTGATCCACCTGAGGGCCTCACCCCTGAGCTCTACCCCAGCAACTTTTTTTTCTCCCACTTGTCAGCCACTTTTTCTTCCATTTGCCAAAACTGATGGTACGCCACACCCTCTGGCTGAAGCTATTAGATGAGGAGAAGAGCCACCTCTAGTGATAGACAACCCATGGCTCGGGGGTCAGCTTATCAACAATCACCAATCCATCCAGGACATCCGCCACATCAGCAGCACTTCACATCCTGGTGAAGCTAACGGCAGCCACCAGCCCACAAATCAACTGCAGCAGCAGCCTCAGCGATTCATGAAGAACTCAGGTAATCCAATTATTAAGGGCCAGCTCATTCGGCAGGCCATGACAGTGACTCCTGATTTTGTACTGGTCACACAGGCTAAACGACCTGTCCTGTATTATGGTCGAGTATCAATGAAACACTAGGTCACACCCATGTTTGTCTTGATACTGGTGTCATGGACCAAAACTGTAAAAGTGACTATGACATCAGCCTCCTTTCGCAAAAGTCATATAATGAGAATTTATGTGGCATTCAAACTAAGGTGTAGAGAATCACAGTTTGACATGACTAGCTCACGTAAATAACACTTTTACTCCCTTGGGCATGCATCAATGGAAAAAGGTGGTCTTGTTTCAATTTAACTCAAACCATTTTTTTTACCAGGTCATTAAGATGTGATTAAACTTCACTTTATAAACAATATACGGGTTTAATGACATCAAGCGTTATTATCACTGAAGTGGGATTAGTTAAATTAAGTAACAAAACCAATCACCATTTACCTAAGGCTTCATAATTAACAACAAAATCTTTGAATAATGAGACCACCAATTTAGGACACGTGTACAGCATGTTATGGAATATCCAAATGAAGACTATTATGCGGGCATAGTTACAAAAACACCTGTACAGAGATTATACTATGGCACTCCTTTTTCACCTAACATCCTCAGGTATCTCACATTACTGTTCTACCTTCTTCCAATGTTTAAACAGATTATAGACAGTTGAGCATCCAGCTTTAACACAGAAAGTTTTGTACAATATCTTTTTACACTAATGAAAGACATTAAGATCAGAAGAACAAGAGGCATGTTACAAGGCAAATACTGTGCAAGAATGTACTGTCTAAAAGCCAACATGACATACAGACACAAGACAAACACAGGACATGACAGATGGACAACACAGCTTGAAATTCGGACGATCACTGAAGAGACCCCATGAAAGCGTCCAACCTCCTCTGCTGGCAAAAAAGGCTGCAATAAAAATGGTCATTGTCAAACCTGGGTAAATCCTGGATATGAAATTTCCAACGATGCGGCCTGCCTTATCACTCACAACGCAGATCACAGAATGGTGATTTTGATGTACCTTAATGGTGAACAACCTCTTGGCACCAGACTCATAACGGCTTATCATGTGAGTGTGCTGCAAACTGGTATTCCCGTTGGAGGTGGTATTCGATGGAGGGATCTCTATAAACTCAATGTTCATACCGTCGTTGCTATTGTAACTACACACAAAAGTCACGATGCTTCCAATTGGCTTCTTGACGACGATAGGTACCAGTTCCATCAAAAGTCCTTCTGGAGAGGTTTTAGGATTTTTTATAACATAGAGCATTACATTTATATTTTACAAGCAGGTAAAACAAGAAATAAAAACAACTCATGCAAAACAACACTTCATGCGTAATATTATTATACAAACTTTGGTTCAAGAAAAACTGAAAGTAGTAGCAGTGTATTAATTTTCATATTTTGTTGCAAATGATGATAATTTCTTTAAAATGATAAAACCAAATTGAATATAAAAAAAAGTATTACTTCCCGATGACCCTAAACAATTTTTAATGCATTTACTTTTCATTAAAAATTATTGAAAATAACTGCAAATTTTGTTTGAAATGTAATCATTTTTAATATAAATGCAATAGCAAATACATAACATGTGTTACTAAAAATATATAAAAAGACAGGAATTCAACTACTCAAAGTCTAGTACTTGTCGACAAGCATACAAATAAAGTAGAATGACACATATCCCACGCAATTCCGCGATAGTGACGTTTCGCTGTCTAAGCCAACTTCATCAGGCAGCGAGTTGTAGGACACTGCAGTATGGTGAAAGGGCGGTGTTAGTAGTAAACCTAGTGGCCGGGTGGCGAACTAGGGTGGGCCAGAAATTTGAAAAATTGCTTGTATATCTGATTAATGTGGTAAGGAGCTGTGATTATTTTATGTTGAGGCCAGGTGGCTGCCTGAATTTTGTTAAATTGGTGAGCTAATTCCCAGCATCTGAGTTCTGAGCTATTGCTTGAAGGTGGTAGGGCTCTCACAACTCTCGTACTGTAGCAGAAATCAAAACCTTTGTTGTGTGATGCTGCATGTTCTGCAACTGGTTTGTCCTGTAGGTTATTGATGTAACCAGCTATGGCTTGTTTGGTATCTGCTCTGTGGCCATTAATTCTTTGTCCGAGTTCTTAAAGCCATTGATCTTATTAATGGACTCATACACAGTTTTCAGAATTTGTTAGTGTAACATGCTTTTCATTAGCCTAAAGGCATGAAAATGGCTATGTATATAAAGCATGTCAACTCAAACTAATTGTGCTAATTTCCAGACTTTGGCTAAACATGAACGCAAAGATTTTGAAATTGTTAACTATTGCAAGTAGGTTTTCAATGAATTTTTCATGCTAGTAAGTGACTGTTATTGTTATTATTATTAACTTTCTTTTTATATAAATTAAGACGTGTTGTTAATAAGATACCTTTTTGAAAAGAAATATTGCACTAATGTAAATAGTCTAACTGTAGTGTCATATTTTGAAAAATGCTTAAATTTCATTTTGGGCAAAATAAATATGTGTCGATAAAAAATAACACTTGTTCATCTAATTAAATCTGCTATGAAACCACCGGAAACTCCACTCACTTCTGCCAAACCGTTATTTTTGTACTACCCTTTCACATTTGCATTATTCTCTCTTCTGTACTAATTTTCTGACAATCTCTTGATCTTTCTTGGGGCAGTTTGCCACACTGCAGCTCTTATATTGATTGCAATCTCACAACAACGATTCTGATTCCTGCTACAGTACCAGAGTTGTGAGAGCCCTACCACCTTCAAGCAATAGCTCAGAACTCAGACGCTGGGAATTAGCTCACCAATTTATAACAAAATCCATGCAGCCACATGGCCTCAATCCACAGCAGCTCCTTACCACACTAATCAGATATAAAGGCAATTTTTCAACTTTCTCACCCCACCAGTTGACCACCCGGCAGCTATGTTTACTACTAACCGCGCCCTTCCACCATTCTGCAGTCCTAAAACTTGCAACCTGATGAAGCTGGCTTAGCCAGCAAAATGTCACGATCGTGCAACCGCATGGAAAATGTGTCATCCTACTTTGTGTGTGTGTCTGTCGACAAGTACTAGACTGAGAGTACTTGAATTCCTGTTCTTTTATATATTTTTAGTAGCCTATTTGCAATCATAATAACATGTCTTATTTAATTCTGCATACAAATAAAATATGCCTTGAAATATTAAACTTTTACTCTTTTAGGGTTAGGGTTCATGTAATCAACTAGTTTCAGTTGGTCAATTTTGTTTGATTCAAGATAAAGAGACACAGAAAGTTAGATGACAGCTGAATAGCACAATTTTAACCAGTTTATGACACAATTGAAAAACAGCATCTAGTTAATTGTTTTACAAGTACATGCTTTGCATTTTCCGTACAAAACCAAGGACATCTATCAAAGTATACAACTTGGGTCATGTACTGACTAAAACTTTGGCCCAATATTAAATTATGAAGGGGGTAGGGGAGAAACCCTAATGAAATTCAATATAAAGCTAATTACGTGCCTGTTAACATGTAGTACATAGAATTTATTTATACTGGGGAAAAATTAACAAACTAACAAAACAGTGAGAAATAAAACTAACATGTGTTGTATGAAGAAGTTACACATTGAAAAACTAGGAACTTTGAGGAAAAAGACTCAAGTGAAATAAAAAATTAAAACTTTTATACAACTGCTGTGTGTTTCAATTTTTTCTGGAGGTTGTTTTTTTTATTCTCCTTAGAAACTTTTAATTTAAAACATGCAATGACATCCATGATTTCCTTTGCTTAAACAATTTACTAAAACTGTAACATTATTTGTAGGGACAATAGATTGTTGTTACTCAAATTTCAATAAAGGAGCTGCTACGGATAATCAGTTTTCAGTGTTGGTAAAGGCTACTGATATTTGGTTGCCACAGTGTCAGCAAAAGCTATGGACCTTGAGATGCCGCAATGTTGCTAAAAACCACGGATACTCATATGTCATAGTGTCCAGTAAAGGCTACAAATTCATGGCTGTAACAATGTATAACGGTGATGGATATGTTGTTGTTACAGTGTCAGAAAATCCACAGACACTTAACAGTCATGGTAAGTTGAGCAAGTCCTGAGGTCAAATCACAATGCTTTCATCAGTTTCTCAACAGTGAAAAACATATATAATGGGAATCACAACCGAATGTTACAGGAACTAGGAAAGAAGAAGATAACAACATAATCACATTGTGAGGCCACTACAAAAAATTGCTGGAAACTAACTTTCAGTAGCATCAGCTGGCTTAATATGTTTGGATTCTCACTAACAATAACTCTCCAGCACATATTTCACTAGTAAATAAAAAAATATTACTTTCAGTTTTTCTGTTATTTTATCTTGTGTTTCTAACAACACAAAAATGCATAAAGTAATAAAACTTGAAATCAGGAAGCAAAGCTCATGACAAATCATTCATAGCATTTGCAATCTACCATGCTTTTATTATATATATATGAGTTGCTCTCATAATGTCTTATAAGCAGAACTAAAACTGCTTAACCAAGCAAAAATGGTACCTTGGTATTTACAATGAAAAAGGTGAAACAAGTAAATATAAAATTCAAAGAAAAATACAGACACTAAAAACTAACATAAAAATTCTTTGCCATTAAAAATTTAGCAATAGAACACAATGGCAGTGGTTAAACAGAATTATATTTTCTTGCACAATCAAAGTACGTACTGATGAAATGGCCACATGAAAATGAAATACTGATGAATATATCATGATGAAGACACAAACTGCTATCTGCTGGCAGGCAAAGTATTATATACAGCAAAAGAATGTCACATCTTGATAGAGCCTGACTTACTTGTGCTCTCGCAGTACTGTCCAGTATACGCTGTCTGACAGACGCACATCACACGGCCATCCGGAGTGCTCTGACAACTCTCTTCATGGTTGTTGCACGGACAACGTATGCACGAGCCCAGCACACTTCCTCTCACTGTGTCGTCACGGTTACGGTAGTAACCAGGTGCACACATCTGTCAACAATACAGTACACATGCATGTTTCAATGAAGACATTGGAAGACAGGGAGAGGAGCAATGTACATGATAGTGAAATGTATTTCTTGGGGAGAATGCCAGGAATGACAATGACTGACAGTAAACAATATGCAGGTTAAAGAAATAATGACATAAGAGAGAATTCAGGGCGGAAATATGGTTTAACGTCTCAATAATAGAGCGATAATTTTGAGATAGAAACCAATGGATCAGAGAATCATCGGAACAGAAGGATTTTGAAGTGGCCTGTATCAAGAAATAGTTACAGCATATCACCTGGAGTGAAAACAGAAAGTGATGGAAATCAGAATTAAGATGGTTAAACAGGACATTGAGCACATGTCCTCCTGAATGCTAAGTCAGTGTATTTACATTGTGTCCCTTTGCTCAGTGAGAATACAGGTGAGAGATAAAAAATAGTGAATAATGAGGTTTGGAAACATAGAGATAGTGCATTAAAAATTGATATCAAAGAGATCGCTATCAATATAATAGCTGTAAGTGGCAAACTGCCCCAAGAAAGACCAAAAGGCTGTCGGAAAATTAGTACAGAAGAGAGAATAGTGCAAATGTGAACGGGTTGTACAAAAATAACGGCTTGTGCAATATTTCTTTTCAAAAAGGTATATTATTAACAACACGTCTTAATTTATATAAAAAGAAAATTAAGAATAATAACAATAACAGTCACTTACTAGCATGAAAATTTCATTGAAAACCTACTTGCAATAGTTAACAATTTCAAAATCTTTGCATTTATGTTAAGCCAAAGTCTGGAATTAGAACAATTAGTTTGAGTTGACATGCTTTATATACATAGCCATTTTCATGCCTTTAGGGTAATGAAAAGTACGTTACACTAACAAATTCTGAAAACTGTGTACAAGTCCATTGATAAGATCAATGGCTTAAGAAAAAAAAAAAGCCAGAGTACAATAGGCTCTAAACAAAGAAGAACAATTTAAGTGGCATGTGGTAAGTAAGGATGAAGAAAGGTACTGTTGAAATGTTTAAATAGCGACAATTTTTTGTATGGGTGTAATAGTGAGACTGACTGAACTAAAACTTCCCGCGCTGTGGAAGACGGTCGCACCATCAATTCAGCAGTTAGCTATCCTGGTTCTACCATTATCTGCAACAAGAGTTGGCAGTGCTAGTCATTCAGTTGTTCATGGTCAATCAGAGCGGTAAGTGGCGATATCAGGTGTGCTTGCTGCCTTTGGGCTATTTATCACAAAGTTTAAAGTTTTCTATTATCTGTCGTAGTTTTTATATTCGTTATCAGCATTTATGGTCTTCCGGGCCGGATTTGTGTGCAAGTATTTCCATGTGCTTTGATAAAACATAAGCGTATGCTTCCAGTGCATTCTGCAACATTATGAACAAAAACTGTGCTTTGTTCTTCATGAAAAATTGATTGATCATCTAAGGTCGCAACATGTGAAAAGGCAAGTTTAATATTTATTATGGTGCCAGTTTTGTTATAATGTCTGTGTTTTGATGTGATTTTGTTGATTATTATTTGTATGTGCCTTTACTCACCGCGGTAAAACATGTACAGTATTCATAATGGCTTATTCTCAATCAGCGCTTGTGCAGATTTGTGACTGAAAGACATATCAGGCATGCGTTTGAGCTTACGCAAGCTGTTGCACTAGAGCCCAAAAACACAGAGACTTTTTCATGTATGTGACCTACCACAAGTTCGTGACAAATTTTACAGGCATACTTCATTTCAGTTGAAACTGCCTTGGGTGAAATAGAAAACTTTGAGACTGAGAAACATGCTGCATACCTTGCATCATTTGATGCAAAGTACTTTGAAGTAATGGCAGTCATGAATCCCATTGATAAATTGAAGATACAGACTGCATCTGCAAATTCTCATGTCAGAAAGTCTCATATCGCCCTTTCTAAAATTGTGTTGCCTAATTTGATGGTCAAATTTCTCAACTTTATTTTTGACACTTATGGCTGATAATCCCGAAATATCTGCACTTGAAAAACTCACGTATTTGAAAACGTCACTCACTGACAAAAATTTGGGCATGATACAGGCTTTGCCTATATCTGATGTAAACTTTGATGTGGCTTGGAAATTGCTCCTTGGTCAGTATGAAAACAAGCGCCAATTGTATCTGTTGATGTAGAAGTTCTTTTGCAAGCACCATCTGCTTCAGCAGATTTCCCAAAAACACTGCATCATTTACGTACCTCGAGCGACGTCATTCACTCGTCTAGCCTCGCCACAGCGCCCTCCTAAGAAGAGCCGTTATGCCATACATGCCATAGGGTGACTCCCAAGAAAGGGTGGTTTGCCTGGCTGCTGCCGCCTGCTGCACTGCAACCTGCTTCGCCACTAACATGTACAGCACCTGGCGCATGAGGAGAAGTCTCCGCCACTCTCAGTAACTCTCTTCTCTCCTTTGCTTTGACGCGTGCCGCTTATAAAACTAATCTAATATGATTACGACTCCTCGTCTAGAGTACCTCTTCCACCACTACAGACGTCAGCAATATGCTGCCTACCCTGCAGGCAGCTTGAACTATGAGCGATTCCTTCTCACCTTGAGGATACGCAACCCAGCAGGTATGACACCCCTCCCTAAACATGGAACCTACAAGATGCCCAGATCTCGGGCAAGGCCAAGCGCCTCCGACGAAGCAGACCAGAGTATTCCCACGCCAAGCAGGGCAGGATGCCACGACTCCCCCGCACCCCGTGCCGGCAGACTACAAGCTTCCACTATATAAGTCCAGACGCTGCTGGGCACGGGCAATCATTCTTGTTCCATCTCTTGCTTTATCCCACATCACTGCTGCCAGTGCTGGGACCGCCTAAGATCTTCGAAGTATTGAGTACGTCCCCTGTGGCTACTTCACTGTCGACGACCAGTCAACCCGACAACCAGTGAAGACGCTTACCAACACGTTAAATGCACTTTGTCTCCTCAAGACCTCTTCTTTAGGCAGTTTAGAAGTATTATATATTTTCTCGTTAAGCTCTTTCTTTCCCATTCTCCATTAGAACCAGATCGCCTACACCTGGCCAGCATAGTAACCTTCAGCACTCAATTGCCTGGTAGGAGGTAGCACAAGTCACATGTTTATTAAGATTTCAATAAACATAGTCTTATTTCCTAATTCTCAGCTTTTCTTTATTAGAGTATCTGTCTGTTTATCCGCTAGATACAGGTTGCTACGTACACCTTTGATGAGGACCCGGAATTTATAACTACCAAATTAACCTCAGCCATGGGCACCCTTCAGGGATCCGTCATATTTTCACACACCCATTAGACTGCCATCTGTTGCTTCCCAAACTACCACAGCATTGCTTCCAGTGCTGGTGGGGAGGAACAGAAGAGCCACGACCACTAGTAACACCTTCACCCAGAGAGGGACGGCAGTCTTAAATTATTGTCTTATCCCACAGCATTGCTGCCAGTGCCAGGATATACAGTGGCTTGACATATGCCATCCATTCCTGTATGGACGCACATCCAGTGGCGGCATTGGTGACCCAAACAGCTCCACGTCTCTGATCAGCCCGCATACTGTGGGGGATCAGTGGAGACTTTACAGAGCCTGGTCAGCATGACAAAACCAGACTTACACTATAACTTGTGTTACGTATTTGAGTCAAGGTGTACCCAGTAACCTGTGAGTGGAGACTTAATACCTTTCAGTCAAAGACACGGCCGCAGGTGTAGGGAGCGACACGCAGCGCTTCTTGTCGCCAAACAGTTGAGTGCACTTCCTCAGTCTACACCGGAAAGGCAAGTGGAACGGAACCGCGCTGCCCAACTCAGGCACGAGTCAGTATCGACTACTCCGGTTGTGGTATTATTCGTTTCTCCATGCATACGCATCCACCCGTCGTGCCATCCTGTGGTAAGAGGATTGTTGACCAGTATGGAAGTGAGGTTCGATTGGGATAACATCCACTTCTGGACAAACGAATCTCACCTGTGGAACCGCAGCCACGGTGTGGGATAGACTCGTTACGACTGGACCAAGTACACCACCAAAACGGCACCCAAGAAGTACGAGTAAGTGAGTACTAGTCAACACTCCTCACCTCTTGTCACCTAGGTAACTCAATCACCCCACTTTTGGTCAAGCGGACAGAATCCTAGATTGTCGTGACTATTAACCTAGCCGGTCATGCGTCAGCTTCTATTTTTCCACACCTCGCAACTGCTGCACTGGGCCTGTGAGCAGAGTATAAATAGGACCTGCAGTCCTCAATTTGAGGCAGTCTCACACTAGTTCCCTTGCCTTGTGTTACTTTGCCCGAGAGCCCCCAGACTTCACATCTCACCTACACAGAACGTTACGATGCCAGAAGAACTACCAACTTTTCAAGTCGCATCAGTCTTACACTTTTTAGATGAGAGCTCTGCTCTGAATGACACTGCCATGCTGCCCGTCAGTATACTGAAGCTCCCGTGCTTCCAGTTACCTTGTAGCTTACTTTCAGCTATCACAAGTGCGAGTACTGCAGTCTTGGGGTTGCCATTGCCCCCCGCGCTGTCGCGTCTTCTGAGACGTTGGTAACTATACCAGTTAGCAACTTAGGACCAGATCTTCAGGCTTCAGGTTGGGTACAGCCTGGTTTATGTGTGTTTTAACTGACCAATCATTAAAACAGGAATAAATCAGACTTGGTTGAGTTCTCTCTCCAGCACTCTGTATTCCTACACCTTGTCTTTTCTCTTTCCAGTTTGTCACCTGTCCTAGTAAGACTCTTCTAAGGTTAGCCATGAGCTGACACCTTGCTCCTTTCCTCTCCTATTGATAGCTGTCTTGAAGTGCAGCTTAGGAAGCTTGCCTACCTGGGTCTCATTACAGCAGTTATCTCTTGGACTACCAACTTTCCAACAAGTACTTGGGTCAGACCGTGAGATTCCACTCGCCAGGTTTCTTGCCTAGAAACGATAGCCCAACTCTCAACATGAGTCCTACTCTTCATGACATCTGGGTCAGACCACGACATTCTGAGTGCCAGGGAGCCACGGGAGTGCATGCACTTTGCCATCTACTGTAACCTCCAGCTTGAAACTTGGGTCAGACCGTGATGTTCTGCACCACAAGTCTCTGATTTGAGACCAGTAGTACAGGCTTTCCAACCTCACCTGACCTCTGCATCCCTCATTCCATAAGTCTGTGTCTACTCCTTACTAGCAAACCTAATATTAACCTAATTGGTTTCCCCCACCACCTTATTCCCCATTACAGGGCTGGGCGGGGCCAAGCTAGGGTTAGTTCAAGCTGGGGTATGAAGGGAAAGCGGCTCAGTTGACAACCAGGTATACTCCTGGAAGAAAGAGAAGGCTGCACATCAAAGAGGGTCAACCAACCACCAGCTCAGTAAGCTCCACTTCTATCTACAGATGTCTTTACTGCTGCCTATAATCATTTAATTGCCCATTGAGGAAATCTTCAGCTCTATATACATACATATATATATATATATATTAGGTATTGGAAATTTGATTCTTCGATTCCTCGATACCCATCGTTTCTACGATTTGAATCAAGAATCAAAAAATAAAGTTGATTATTTGCAATCCCGATTAGTAACACAGTGTCAAAACTTATTTGACGAAAAACACCTATGTTTTGGGGATTATTGTAAGAATGTTTATTTATTTCTTGCATTTTGTTTGTGATTTTTACTATTTATATATTCTGTATTTTGGTATATAAAGGCTGCAGAAGCTTTTTTTAATCCTGATGTTTGTTCGCCTACGGTAAAAACTGACACTTGAAAACTACACGCTCCTATGAAGCAATTGCAGGCATCCTTTGTCAATAGCACAATTGGAAATTCCCGGGCAGTTTACAGCTGTGCCAGTATCAATAGCTTCAGTTCATTCTCTCCCACTCTATCTTGTGCCTGCTCCCCACTTTCCAGATAAACAAACTTGAGGCAGTGTTCCAATTTGTTTCTAATTTCATTTTTCTAAATTTGTGTCTAGAATTTTGTAAGGTTTAGTCGAAACAATACGACGTTTAACTGTCAAGCATGCACTGCTGTATTATTTTGGTGTTATCATTATTTCAAAAATAAAAACTGATATGGTGACGATTTGGTAATTTCTTTGTCAACTTCGAAGTTGACAAAATGCAAATAACAAAAATACGTTGTAGATTTTGTAGACAAACAGGTCAGATGAACATTTTTTTTAAACAAAAAGTGCCAATTGGAACACCGCCTCGTGATAATGGAAAAGGAAGGAGCGAGTTATTATGGAAAATTTTAACTGATGGTTGTAGAATATGCACGTGAACATGGGAAAAATTGCAGCTGGTTGAAAATTTGGCGTCGATGTTAAAAATGTACAGTGTCAGTGCGGGGTAAAAATACGCTGTAAAAATTGCTCAAAAAAGTGCTTTGCGAGGCACAATGTGTAAATACAGAGTGGCCACTCTATTGAAAATATAAAATTCCAGGGTTTTTCCAGATTTTAAAAACACACTTAAAAACAGTTTTGTACAGTGTCCGATCTTTTACAATGCAGTACATATAGAAATACATACAAGTTTGCATTAAAAAGAGAATATAAATGCAATATAACCTCCCTAGACAAAAAATTATTTACACATTCAGTAAGTTACTACTTATGAAAGTTCTTTTCTTGAAAAACTGCAATAAATGCAATTTATAAGCCCAATTAAAAAAGTCGAATTACATCAACATTATTTATAAAGATATATCCTTGAAAAACTGTAATAAAGGCAATATATACCCCGGATAAAAAAAATTAAAATTTATATGCATACTATATATAAAGCTGTCCTCTAGCTAGGCGGCGTGCCGTGTGCTCCTTATCTGCAAGCAAACTGTGTACAGCTTGCTATATGCTGCATGCTTGTCAGCAGTGATTACAAGCAGGGACAGCCATAAGTTGGGCTATTTTCATGCATCACCAACTATTGACTGCGGTTCCTACTTCCTTTTATCCCCACGTGCGAGTGAAATGATTGTCGGGCGTGCACGTATGTGTGTGATGTGTTCGTGCACATTCAGATTTCCATACGCTACGTAACATTTCTACGTTAATGACAATTTTTAGGATTTTAATATTGAATTTTGACTTTCTGCATTGAGTTTGGAACTGAAAGTATCAACTATTGGCTATATTTATACGAGATTTCATTGAATTACGATTTTTTGCTACCCTAGTTTTTATCTTTGGTTTTATGCTTCGATTTGACAACTCGCTTACGTTTATGGGGTTAGACAACTCCTGATAAGACCAAGTGAGCGGTAGCTAGTGTAAAACCGTAACAATTCTGGAGAAATATGAAATAATAAAAGGAAAGCGCAGAAAATATCTGGCGGCAGAAAATATCTGGACCATCGTCCTTGACTCCGATAATAATGGGCATCACCTTGGTACATATACGCTCATCAATAACTCAATTTTCGCATACCAATTACAGTACACCGCATTCGTAAAAATGTTTATGGCCTGCTAAAAAGCAGTGACACTTGAGCATAAATTATGCCACACAGTTTTTAACTTTTATCTGCGATAATGAGAGGCTGTATTTATGTACATCTCGGGTAGAATTTATTCTGAATTTGGCTGCTTATGAAAACATGATTTATCACCTTGTTTTCTTGCAAGAAGCAATTGAAACAAAATGCGAAGCTCACTAAATTAGATACGTTACGCAAAGTTCAAACTTTTCTAGGCAATAAAAACATTATGTATTTATACGTCTTTATATCACTTTATTCTAAAAACGTGTATTTATTAAAACAAATTTATATAAATTAAATTAATTGCCCAGTTTACTCAACAACAACAGAAAATTAACCTAACACATCACACATTTTGTTTATAGTAATGAGACTTGTTAATAATATTTCTGGGACATCTTTCGTTTTTAAAACATCTAAATTATATATTTAATTCATATATAATTGTGTTAATGGTTGTTTTTCTACCATAGACGACTAAATGCGGACTTATTCAGCTTGGTAAAAGTCATGACACTTATTAGTGTTTTAACATTGAGACAAGGGGATGGTAAAATAGACTTTCACCTGGTCCTGTCACTTTATTCGGAAGACATTTGCAGATTAAATGAAATTAGTAACGCTGGCATAATTCCCGTCTCTGACTATACGACGCCGACAATGAAGGAGAGAAGTATCGTTACAAGCAACACGGGAGGCATGCGATGATTGCAGGGAAGCTACGAACAGTCTAGCAGTCAGCAGTCGCAAAGGCGTTGCCGACTAGTAGCTTTCTAGCTTCCTACTGTGACGGGTGGGTGGCAATTAAAGCTATACTGTAAACTTCTACAGTTAATTAAAGCTAAGGGTATGTTACATCGTTAGTTTAAATGTTTAAATCAAGTGAAACATTTGGGATGATTAACACACACACAGCAGTAAAAAATACTACAAGCAACTGTTACTTACATTTGCTGCAAGAAGATATAGTTGCGGTTTAGTTTGAATGTGCAGAAAAGAATGCAGTTACTTGCAAGTTTCTCGAGTTATCAGCAAGAATTTTTTGATGCAGTTTATATTCCGCGTGGCTTAGAAATGCTCCCCTGCCCATTGTAACTATTTAAAAACTTTTACCACATATTTTGCACAGCGCACTGCCTCTATCTTTAGTGTCTTCTGAAGCCAATGGAAATTCTGATTCGTAATGAGATGAATATCTTGTCGACATGATCACTTCATCACACAGCAAATTACACACAAACACTGAAAAACAAGCGAGCCGTGTGACCTAGATGTTGAAAGAGGTAAGATGAGATACGCTTGCCGACATTTTTCCCCTCCAGTGACATGTCGCTCAGCGTCGGAAACTACTATGGCGGGCGGGTGGGAACTAGGCGTGGGAAGCTACTCTGGCCGGAAAAAATGTTGCGCAATGTTGACAAATGATTGTCCATGTAAAACTACCCCAAACTACCATCACAGTATTTGGCGACGAAACTCGAAATGCCCAAAAAGGGGGGAAAAAATTCCCTACAGATGGACAAAATTCCAGATTATTTCCAGGTTTTCCCAGGTCCTTTTCAATTTCATACTTTTTCCTGGTTTTCCAGGTTCAGTGGCCACCCTGTAAATACCAGAAGCTGGAATAACAGCTGTTTCAACACGTGCGCACCACTAGGAATAATGGATTTTCTGTCACCACAAAAATGCTTGTGTTTTAAGTCAGAAAATTGCAACTAACAAAAACATTCCCGTAACAGAATTAAAGGCGGATGTTTGCCGGCGACACCATTGTGCAATATGCCTGCGATACGATTACCCAAAACTTTGCAGCTGTTCAGTGTAATAATAGCATGCGCGGCCAGCTGGCGGCAGCTATGTTGCCATGTTTCCAGACTAAGAGTAACTATGAAGTTTACGCACGGAAATCCAAACCTTTTCTATTTTTTTACGCATTAATTTCTACTTGCAATGTTTTTGAAGGAAACTGCTGAGAACTGCTATTTAAGTTATTATTATAACGAAAATTAGCCCACACTGCATTCGTTATTACCGACTTCTTTTCCCATTGGGTATATGGGCAATTGACAGTGCCGATAAAAGTTATCATTATAGCAGACTTATTGTTATAAAGCATCCTCGTTACATCAGACTTTCACTGTAGAATAGTTTTGACTGTGAATGGCAATGCAATTTTGTGTGTTAAAAGTCCTATCAGTTGTAACTCATAGGAATCGAGAATCGGAAAAGAATCAAGAATCGACAGAGAATCAATAATCGGGTATTGGCATTGAAAAATTTGAATATATTGACGCATGCCACTTATACCACTATTAAATATGATTATGACTCATCGCTCATCATGCCAAGTATTCCTACTTCAACCCACGTGAGAGTTGATACCGCAAACCAATACACAAACGTTGCACTCCGCCTCATTCCTACCGGGTGGCCGAACACATAGCTACAAAGTTGCATAACCCAGCGAGCATGCCGCCTCTCCCTTCCCCGCGCTGAGTGCCCAACAAGCTGTCAGCCACCTCAGGGCGCGGCCGAGCGCCACCAAAGATCCACAAAGCAGAGTGCTGACAAGAGGGTCACAGACGGCCTCACAGCAGAGGGACGTCACACACCATAACCCTGCGCCTGACGCTGCACCCTACAGTTCTGACTATATAAGTCTGTGAGCAGCTGGGCTCCGGAGTCATTTCATTTTGCAATCTCTCGAGTTCACCTAGAGCACTCCTTAGTGCTGGAGCATCCAGCGAACCACAAGTCTTCAGCAGCCCCCAGCGGCTGCTCCCTGCAACTACAATAGTCTTCGAAAACCACCAGTAGCTTCTACCATTGTTGTCACCTGAGGCTTCAGTGACGGCAACAGCGATCAGCTACTGGAAGCTTCGTCTGCAACAGCAGTTAACACGAACACACCTTACTACTACAGCAAAGGAACTTTAACTTCCTTTTGTCTCTTCCAGACACCTGTTATTTAGACAGTTTTGGTTTTGTATTAATTTATTCAGTTTTCTAGTTCAACCTTCCCTCTAGCCTAGGACCAGGTCGCCTACACCTGGCTGCCGCAGGTTATTTTCAGTACACCATCTGCTTGGTAGGAGATAGCACGGGTCACTGTGTTTATTGAGTCCTCAATAAATACAGCTTTGTTAGCTAGCTGCAAGTTTTTATTTCTAGAGTAATATCTACTTCACCAGCTAGGAACGATTCGCACTGTGCATTGCCGACAGAAACCGGTTACATTTTAAATCCGAACTAGCTTTGACTGAGGACCCCCGTCTGGAGTCCTTCAATCTTGTAACACACCCATTAGACAGCCACCTGTTGCTTCGTCATTCAAGCACCTAAGTGGTGGATGGAAAGAACAGAGGAGCCACAACAATTAGGAATACTTTCAACCAAGGAGAGACAGCAAGCCTAAGTTATATCCCTTACCAGAGCATCTAGGTGATGGCGGGGGTATTGCTGGGGTGTTATGGCTTGGCCTTGGCTGGATATCACATCCAGTAGACGCAGTGGTGTCTCACATGGCTCAACGTCTCTGATCTGCCCGGGGGAATTTTCTGAGGCACCGAGCTCATGTTACCAGGCAGCTACTGGACTTACACTATTATGGGAAATAGTTTCTCATCCGTAGTGCTTGATGTAAATCAGCGGCAAACCACGCTCTATGCCTTATAAGATAAAGCACAGCAGACGGCATATGGAGCAAAATATAGCTCATATTGCTGCCAAGCAGCAGTTTACCTTAGCCCCTCCTACGAAGGAAAGACAAGCGGAACGGGATCGCGCTACCGCACTAAGGCTACAAGTAATCCCGACTGTTCCCGTGGTGCACTACATATCTTTTTCAATGCACATCCATATACAAGCCTAGACTACCATCCTTTTCTGAGAGGTATAGTGTACGGAATGGAAACCAGGTACAGAATCGCCAATGCCAGGTTTTGGAGCCAAGAGTCAGCGGCCTGGAACCTACAGTACTGTGTGAGCCAGCCCAGTACAAACTACCCGAAAACCGAGGACTGGAGTGTCAGTTTCGCTCAGCCGCCAACCCAACTTCACCAACCGGCCGAAAATCTTAAGAGTAAGTTAGGTAAAGTTAACACCTTCCGTTAGCTATCGAAACGACAACTCTCCACAGGGAATACGGTATCAACACCAGACTTTGTGCCAGCAAAATCTCTAGTCATAAACGTTGTTAAACCGCGGACTTGGTTCAGTGCAATAACAACCCAACGATTGTACAGAACAGTCGGTAACCGGGCAAGCGTTATTGATTGTGGAACGAACTTTATCAGGGCCCACAATCAGCTGAGAGTTATATTGCCTTCTTGCATCATCCTCCCACCAAAAGGCAGTTTTGGATTCCTTTTCTCTTCTTGGTGTCACATGGCATTTTAATCCTCCTGAATCCCCTCATTTTGGAGGATTGTGGGAGGCTGGAGTCAAGGTGTTCATTTTAGGAAATGTACACTGTCTTAGTACAAGTGGCAGCAATATTGAACCCCTGATGCCTATGTTCTTTAAGGTCTAATCCCAATGACTTTCAGGCACTCACTCTGGGCCATTTTCTGACTTCTGAACTGTGAGTTACCATGCCAGAATCAAACATATAGTGGAACAAGTTACAAAAAAAAAAGTCTCTCTCATTTGGCTCTGTGCATCTTCTTCTGCAGTGTTTGGAGGGAGGGAAAAATATATAGCTGACCAGATAAGTGAGTGTTCATGATTACACGGTACCAGAAAGGATAGGATAAAACAGCTGAGCTATGCATATTTAAAGCCAATTTACAAAGTTATTCAAATGTTGTACATGTTGATGCTTCTCCACCTCGTTGCTGTTTGGTCATTGCAATCAAGCACATCAGCGGAGAGTTAACTCACCTGTTAGTTATACTAGCCACTAATTAAAATGAGAGAGTTGAGTAAATGAGACTATGCCTGGCTAGGTTGAGTGGAATTTCACACGATAGAAAGAAACTAAATCTTGGTTCTCTTTGGTTTAGTGACTAATAAGGGAGGAGGGAAGTTAAACAACAGGTTAAACTTAATCTGGAACGCCTCCCTGTAGGAGGGTTGTTTTGCTTGCTGTAGAGCCGCCAAATATCATGATACCATCTTCATGGGGATCATGGATGAATAGGATATAGAATGGCTCCTCAAGGTCCCTTATTGTTCTACCTCTATAGAGGGTCGGCCTGGTTGGCTGATGGGTAGGGACAAAGTCAGGAGCTATTCTGTGTTTGATTAACATGACTGTAAAACATAATACTTATTTAACTCGAAGGCCAGGATCTTCGTGAATAAAATTATATGCCCAAAGCATATAATCTACCACTTGTCAAAAAAAATTGTTTGAACATCGAATGACTTGTATTAAAAGAGTAATATTCATTTTCAGTAAATTCTTGCAGAGAAATCGAAGAATTTATAATTATTTATTTCAATAGACACGCGTCTTTGAATAAACTGATAAAATTGAAGGGCCTATTAGATACCTTTTGCCGTCTAATAATGGGAAGGTAAGCACCGAGCTGAGTGCAGTGTAACTCACGACAGGGAAAATTCATTTCTGTCTCAAAATGACAAGTTTTCTTTGCAGTAAAATATAATTAATTACTTTCAAAGACAGACATTTGTCACAGGCGACAACATGTAGTGGCATGGGGAGGTAATCCTCCCGTCGCCACACCTCCAGCCGCAGTGAACACACTGCCCGATCAATAACTTCTCCGTAGCTTTCGCTGTACATTCAAAATTTGGCTTGCATTTGGTGTCACATTATTTTCATTTTCAGGGGGTTTGAAAGTTTTAGGCCAGCTTGCTTTTTGTTGGATTACTGTAAATTATATACAGTATTTTGAAGCGTTATTTTCTTTACTTAAATGAGTTTAAGAGAAATGTTTTTTAATGTATTAAAGTTTTTGGGACTAAAAATTGAAACAGAACATTGTCTTATTTATGAATAAATACTGTATATGTAAATACCTCGCACGATGTTCCCCTGTATCCTTCTGGACACATGCAGGCCTCCACCATAATGGCTGCTTGCTGGCCTGTGTACTGGGGCACGGCCGTGTCCAGAGAGACATCACTCAGTGACGTGTACAGAGTCTCCGTGCTGTGCGTAGCACGGACCAAGATGACCTCAACATTGGCGAGCACCGTCAGGAGGTCGGCTCGCGAGGCAGTGTGCCGCCCCGACTGGTCCAACCGCCACCAGGATGACTCTCGCAGTGGCACCGAGAATGTCTGCAACATGACCCAGCAGAAACCATCATTCAATACATGCTCAAGATGATAATGATATTAAGTTAGCTACCTGAAAGCTAGTAATAACCCTAGCCAACTTCACGATGTTGGGAACCACTTAAAACCAGACGCAACTAGGATGGTCAGTGCAAGGAACATAATCCAGGGCCTTCTTCTGAGCAGTAAAAATGCAATAGTAAATAAAATAATAATAATAAAAAAATGATTACATTTATTTTGGCTTTATAAAATTTTTTATATATTTTCATTTTATAAATTGAAGTGCAGTGACCACGTTGAGTTTTGAAAACTTATACAATACATGCCTAACTAGAAATAGCACTTCCACGTAAGGAGTACACGAAAATGTTTCTGTTTGGACAAATGGGAAGGCATTCCAATTATTGTGCAAATTCCAGCCAATTATGATGAACTGACCACAGAGAGAAAATCACATATAACATATAAAGAAATGTAGCTGGTTTGTAAAAAAACAACATTCATAACACTACTATACAGTAAAACTGTTACGACCTTTCTGAAGGGACCGAAAAAATAATGCTTATTAAACAGAAGAACTTCTTAAAAGGGTTAAATGACACATATGCATATAGATGAGGTGCACAATTATTCAACTTATTAGGCAGAAAACTTCTTGAGTGGGAACTTTTTAACACGGTTTCACTGTATTTCCACTTTTAAAAGAGAAAGTGGTTTCCTTTTATATGGTATCAACCTTTTGATTTGTTTTCTTTCCAGTGAGTAAGTCCCTACTGATGAACATTTAAACGTTAAATGATAAATAGGCCTATGAAAGACACACAAATTGAAGCAAGCACTACATAATGATAAAGCTCATCTGGGGCGAAAATGCTATACAGGAATGGCATGCTCAAAAATGTCTTCTGCAAACAAAGGTGAACTTACGAAAGACTGGTCAGGGCCTGTCTCTCCTTGGTACGTCCAGTAGAGAGTGATGCCATTACCCGTGATGATTACATCTGTGTCCTGATCCCTCCGTCCACCTGCTCGTGCTGAGTAGTGCTGTGTGATAGTCAATTTACCTCCATATGATGCCACCTATAGTGAAAGAGAGATTTTTATTAAATGTAGTTAATTTGCCTCTTACAGTATAACCTTACAGAAGTACATATACAAGTCAACCTAGCACACTCAAATATTAACTAATTCTAAGTTACGTACAGATAATGCTGAATGTAACTCCTACAAAATAACATCAATTTAACTGAAATTTAAAATAAATATTACAAGCACTTTCAACAACAAACCAAAACAACGGCAAAAGTTGATGTGCTACGGGCGACGTTGTTTGCCAAAACTAGCCTTGCCACAACTGTGGCCCTCCCTAAGCTAAAATCATTAGGCTGCACACACAGCAGGAATACCATCTTTGATGAGTGGGCATAGCATGCAGTCAGGCTGGGCCGCCTGCTAGATGGCTACTCGCACCACACCCAGGCTAGCCTACCTCCCCTGCAGACACTGGGTGCAGAGGAGCAACCATAGCGCAGCGCTCGGCCATACTCTGATATTTACCTCTCTCTCTCCACCACTTCCCCCAACCCAGGACTCAGTGTATAAATAGGCCTCCAGTGCATAGTTCATGGTTGTTGTGTTCAGCACTAGTTGCTGCATGTCATTATTCTGGACCGTGCCTCAATGGTAGACATCTTCAAGATTCTAAAAGCTTCATAGCTATGCTACTTACTGCTTTGAGTATGAGTCTGAAAAGTTTTTGGGGTCACCCTTGCCCTCGGAACAGTCATGCATGTCCACTGAGACAACCCCTGTTATCTGCTACTGTTGGCATGCTAGGCATGGCCATTCAGGTAACGAGAAGGGTGCAGGCTTATTATGTATATGACATTGGCTTACCAATAAACAGACATTCTGTCTTGGCCTGTGTTCCTCTCCCAGCTCCCTTACTTCTGGCATCAATCTTCCCACTTTCACCCCAGTCAGTTTAATCACCAAAACACATCTTCCAGGAGTTGGCAAAAGCCACCCCTATCCTCCATCAGCAATTAGGCGGAAAAATCAACCCACATTCCCCCTCCATGCTGTTGGAGGAGCCTTGTTGGCTAACACTGGAGTAGAGTGTCAAACCTTTTCTACTGATGTCTGGCATGCCAGCAATTCCCCCCACCCCTCCTCTTCCACTTATTTGGTACTCACGAGGAACTGATATGTAGTAGTCCCTATGGACATGGTACACAAAATGTTCCAAAGGGATTCGAGAGTTGTGAGCGATTTTCTGGTCTGTCTTATAACCAAGGATTAGGACCCCATACTAAGAGGGTGACGCACCAGAGGGACACCACTGCCCTCTGGTAGGACGCCCAGATTCTCCTCCCCAATCAGGAACCGAATCCCTCATCTCTACCAGCTGAACCAGAACCCAGAGATGACCAGGACAACCTTCCTTCCACAACACCAAAGAGCTACCAAAGCAAACTTAGAGTCAAGCCCACTGGAAGAGTAGTACGCCAGAGGGTACCCCTCAGCAGTAGCACAGCAATAAATACCGTATTTTCGCGCGTATAGGCCGCACTGAATTCTTGTATTTCTGTAAATATTGTTAAGTCACTATGCCATACAAACATAATAAATTCCGACTTAATTTTCCCCTATAAAACATTTGTAATAGAAAATTTGTATCAATAATTGCACTTTTTTCTTTTCTTCCCCTCCATTCCCTTCCCTTTCTTCTTTCCAATTCCCTTTGAAACTAAGTTAAAACATTAAAATGTATGTTGACAAATTTCTAAACGTTCCGGAGGGAATTTTTTTGCCAATATCTTGTATATAAGCAGCACCCCACTTTTTGTAGTCATTTTTTTTGGTAAAAATGTGCGGCCTATAGACGCCGAAATACGAAACCAACATCCTAACCAGGTCTCACACCTAGCCCTCAATCAAGGCAGCCCCTCCATGAGTTGAGAACAGTGGCGTTTATTATATAGATGCAAGGTAAGCGATGCTTACCCTATACATAATGAAAATGTTTGACCCTTTATAGTTTTCGCATTATCTTAAACACATTTAATTCTGAGTTTCCTGATTCTGATTCAAGAAACAAGAGTTTTCGTAACTGCCATACTAAACATGCATAGTGCTGCTATCTAGTATTTATTTCCAAAAAAAAACGGTAGCGACTAGCGATGAATCACAAGCAACAACACGCCACACGCTCGACCGCGTTCCTTCGGCAGGGTAAGCAGTCATTCTGTTTGCATCCTCCAATCCTACATTTCTCCTTGGAAAGTGGATGAAAGTGTTCAGAAAAATGAGAGTTTTCTTATAATTTATAATATACTTTCTAAATGATATTCAGTTTAAATATTATTACATTCATTTCGTTTCCATTTTTAAGAACTAATGTTAGGTATTATAAAATGGTAAATACATGTGGAGGGTAAGCAAAGTTGGAAGTTGCATTTGTTAGTAGAAATTGCTTACTCTGGGAGTTAAAAAAAAAAACAAAAAAAAAATAAAAAAAAAAAAAAATAAAATAAAAAAAAAAACAAAAAAAAAAAAACACACACACACACACACCTCACTACATGCCAAAGTTGAGAAGGCCATAATCTCAGTGCCCAATGCACAGGACCCCTTGCAATGGAACTCCCTGTTAAGAGGGTGCATGCTTCTCAGCCCTCAGATGGGGAAACTCTGTGATGCCAGCCAACAATAATCAACCTCCTACAGGTAAGGTGTCACAATAATTTTAGCTTTGTCAACCTTATAGAAGGGAATGCAACTTATCTTCTTGGGCAAAAAATCACCCCATCCCCCCTCACTGTGTGGAATTTCTAATATAACACTCTCAGACCCACATTGAATTACAATTCCAGGTATTGCAAACAAAAAAAATATGTTATGATGTGTGATGTACTTAAGTTTACATAATACTTGTTTCATTGTCACGACCAATGACTAGCTGTAGGCTTTGTTTCAAACTAGTTAGGTAACATTGTTTAAAAACCAGTTCTCCACCATTAAGAATATAGCCACTGAACCTCTCAACGTACAATACCGGCATCTAATATTCTTCATGTCCACTATGTACACACTTGTGTATATTGGATCTGAACGGGATACAGGGGAATCCTTCTGTATACAGAACAGAAGGGTAACACATTTAAAACAAAAAAATATAAATTAGTAGATTACCAAAGACACGTGTCATTTAATGCCTTACGTTGAGTAAAATTGTTCAATGTACGAAAATAAAATTGCACAATTGATAATAGTTTACACAAGTGATCTTGTTCACATAAATCACAATATTCCTTCAACACAATTTCATTTCAGCAGACACAAAAAAGTTTATAACACAAATAATCAAAAATTAAAAAGTTAAACAGAAATATACAACAGTTAAAAATATATATAGTCCATTCCCGATTGGAAGCAACTTACGAAAATCAACCTTTGAAAAAACACTCTAGGCATAACATGTCAACTTGTTTTTTCAATAATCTGTATTCCACAAATATATAACACTGTGGTTAACTTTAGAGTACTGTATTATTGAATAAATGAAACTGCACCTTAATATCTTCTATATCTTGTAATATTTATTTCATTTTAAGTATGAATTAACAGTGAGAGCAGCGACATGTTGGCAATGACCGGCGAGAACTAGTTCACAGTAAAAATATTATTTTAACCTAGTTTCTTAGAATACTATTTGTAAATTAACCAGTGCCTAGTGAAATATTTAAATACTTAGGTAGCCCTGATAGCAACATATATAATTTTTACAGTTTAAAATAACAGCGGAAAATATTGTGAGTAGGCTGTAATGGTACGGTATTGATTTATCGAGTGAGAAAGCATCTGAAAAACTATCTGCTGGGCGAGGCTTGTTGCTCTCTCTCTTTCTTCGTCTCTTTCAAATTCAGGAAATTTCACTTCGCTAGTAAGCAAGGAAATAATACATCTTTTCAATTGCAGTATATTTCATACTTATTACAGCAAAATAATGATTTATGAATTTGTAATTTACAACTGAAAATAAATTTTAATGTTTGAATACTTAGTTTAATAAATTTAGATATGACAGCGGGGCAGTTACCAAGTGAAGTTGGCAGACGTGGCGAGCCATGACATGGCATGTTGCTTTTTCCCAAACGGAGCATAAATTATTCTTACTCAGAAAAATACTTCAAATTACACATCACGTTTGTAGGTATGTTTTTTAAACCTACCTAGGTTAGTTACGATGTTGTGATAAATCTGTGTTTCCACGGCAGTAATAAATTTACTGTGACGTGTGTTTCGTTAATTATTGCGTCTGTGAAATGGTGTGCCTTTGTACATCGTGGTCGATACGCTGGCCCTGTGTGTGATTTAAAATATTTGATTAGCACTATTTATACGTTTTAACTATGGACTGTTTTTTATGACGAAGTTAATTATTTACATCCACATCTGTTTATTTATCACAACGTTATACCTTTGCCCGAAGGGGTTTGAAACACATTCGTGTAACGTAATTTGCCACAATCCCAGAAGAAAAATACTAAGTTCAGCCCGATAAATTTTAATAAACCTAATAAACAGTAAGTAGCAATACATAGAAATATGAGCAGAATAAAAGTTATCGCAGGTTTATTTGTGTGCATGTTCACCCCTATCTTTTAAAGTTTGTATGACAAAAATGAGAAACACGAGTTGCGTGCTTGAATTCAATGTGCCTTTTCCGTTCGACTAGTTGTTCCTTGGTTTTAATAATTATTACAACTGAGGCCATCCTTTTAAAGAAATTACCCAAAACATATCAATAACAAAAGGATAATTAGTACAACCCTTTAACTCATAGTTGCAACAGTGTTAAATATAGTCATGGTAAAATATTAACGTGCATTGCATGTATTGAGCTATGTTGTGGAAAACAAATATGTTAATGTAAAATAACTGCAAGAGCTGTCGTAAATTCAGGAATTTTTTAAATTACACAAAGCTGACCTAAATAATGTTAGAGGCCTAAACTATGAACATTCGCACGGAATGGTTTTTGTAATATGACAGAATTCTTTGAAAAGCTGTAAACAGTAAATAACACATTTGACAGGTATAAAAGTAGAAGTCACATTTCAATGTTTATTTTTATGTGTAGCGAAAGTATACAAACATATGTACACACACAATGGATTGTAAACATTGATTTCGACAGATGCTACATGGCAGTCACATGGCAATGTTTGTTTACATTTGACAGAAGGATACGAAATGGGCCCGCAAGTAGATATTTAGCAGGACTCCGAGAAAGTTGCTTTCAATGGGGAATGGACTGTATGCTAATGCTTATTGGTTACTGGTAAAAATTTATTAAACTTATTGGTAAAAATATATTAAACTAAATTGATAACAAGACTGATAAATCACCATTGAACTTTATTACCTTCCTTCTTTACAACGCAAAAAATAGTTTCTGACATCAAAATTTGGAAAACATGTCATGTTACAGTTTAAAAAATTATTGGCGACAAAATTAATAGTACCTGCCAAAATACTGCTAGGAAAAAAAAAGCCAAAAAATCTATATTCAACAGTAAATTTTAAGTTACTTAGGATTGCCTTAAAAAGCTGCTATAGTCCCTTCATGGTCACTTCCAAATCTTCTAAAGTTCAGCTAAATTGCTACCTTCAGTATATTCCTCCACCTCATGCAAAAAAAGCATAACAAAGTCTAGAAAATTACACCAAAAGGAACAGCCTACCAATTTTGTCCGCACACAGTTTAATAATATTTTGCATAAGAACTATTCCTTACTAGATATATTATCAACACACACATTTTCTCCCCGTTTTTATATTCATTAATTAAAAGAATAAAATATTATAATTTAAATATAAAATACAAGTAAAAGTCCAATTTAATAAAAAATAAGGAGTTTTTATATAACACAAATATAAAACACTTGTGATACACAAAATATGTAGGAAACAAACAATGTCCTACACGGGGTGATTTTTCGAAGCTTCAATTTAAAAAAGTGTGAAGAAACCACAAGCAGACTATGCCAGATGCTGTTGAGCACACTGTTCTATGTAACCTGATATTACTTTCAAATCTTAAATGATACAAAAAAATATGAGTGAGAAACATTTTCAGCAAAATAAAATCGGAATATAATTCTTTAAAAAATGCTTGCCTGAAAAGTTGAGATTTGGGGAGATTTTAAAGAGGAAATTGAAAATTCTAATTTCTATAAAATTTCTAATTTTGGTGCTAAAATTGTGTAAAACCTGAAATCATCTGGGATAAATCTGCACAGAAAAATCTCGGCATTACGGGAAAAAAAATTTTATTTTTATTTTTTTCTGCACAACCTGTATTATAACATTCAAAATACAATTTAAGAAACAACTTAGATTTTAATGTACATTTTAAAGCCTTTTTACTTTACATACAGGGGCAGATCCAAAGAGGTCTAAGAGGCTCACCTGATGTTACACTGGACAAAATTTGATTATTAAAAATGAATATGTATTAATATTGAAACTCAGTGCAGTAACAGAAAGTTTTAAAATTTATTTAGATAAGATTATCCACAAAGTACACATTGACATTGATATATTGCATTAAAAAATACTACTAGCTGCTGTGTCAGCAGCCCCAATTTTAATGAACGCTCAATATAAACTACATTTAATACAAAGTTCTCGTAAATATAAAGTTCCCTTGAAGTGAGATAGGGATTTTAATGTCCATTGCATGCTCAATAAAAATATTTCTTAAATTGTATACGTATGTAATGTCAAGTCATTTGGTAAAAATAAGTTAAGCTGATGAAATAAATGTCTATGATTAAATATGCTGAATCACAGCGTTGACATTTTAATTCTTTGAGTTCTTTTGCAATTATTGCAAAAACTGTTAATACAAACATAATTACCACAAACTGAAAAAACTCAGGCCCCAAGAGATTTGTATTTATGAATTTTCACTGTATGGCAATGGTGTCAATGGATACAGCAAAATTAGTGCATCACGCAACCACACGGCTATTCATTCTACCACAATCATTAGGCAAGAATTATGAACTTACACTGAAACACAATGAATGTTAACTAACCTTGTTGCCTGAAAATGACGGTGGCAAAGACCAGAACAACCTCTGCCCGCGTGCACTGTTGGGGAATGAGTAGCCAATTTCATTCTGTGCCACGTTCAAGTTAAAACCATCCCTGATGACCTCAGTTCTGCTCCTGCATTTACAAAGAAAAAAATAAAATAAGTTTAAAACAGATTACCTTAAATGGCTATAAAAACATTGGTTTGTAAAATAAAGCTAAAAAAACTCATCCCTGAATGCAAAACCATCATAAAAACTGCTAATACTGCTGTTTTGGCATGCTATAGTCATGTTTACAATTACACATTTCTGAAAGAAAAGATACAAGCAATATAGAAAACTACATGTTTTTTAACAGTTTGACATGTTCTAATCCTATATAATAAGTAGATAATCTCTGTCTGTCCATCTGTCCGTCTTTAATACCTCTAAGTCTCTTGAAACTAAACAGAAGTTCTTCAAATTATACAGAGCGAATCCTCAGAGTAAAATACAGGTCAAGTTCGAATTTCAGCAAGATAAGATTATGCAATTGTTACCTTTTATTCGAAAAACTAATTTCTTAATTATTTTTTCCCTATGAAAAGTTTTGTATTAATGCATAGCGAAATGAAGGTAATAAAATATTATTTTTGTTTACTTTAAATTTCTCGCTTCAATATTGAGTTAATTAAGTGGGGCCACAGTGGATAGAAATATGTTAAATGGGGGCAGCAGTGGCTTAGCGGATAGAACTATATCAAGTTCTCAATTGCTCAATCCACAGTGGCCAAGTGGATTGAGCAATTCCAAGTGGGGTCTCAGTAGCTAAGTGGATAGAAATATGTTAAGTGAGGTCATAGTGGCTAAATGGATAGAGAAATATTAAATGGGACCGCAGTCGCTTCAATGTTGAGTAAATTTCACATAATTTCATTATTACCTTCATATATCTATGCAATATTTTTTTCAGTCTTTGTATGATAGCCAAATTTTTTAACATGGTTCTAACCCTGTGACAATACAAAATACAAGGTCACGGGCTGGGTCCCCTAGTAAAAATAATATCTCACTATGCAGCTATAACAGCTGAGAGGAGGAGGAGGAGGAGGAGGAGGAGGAGGAGGAGGAGGAGGAGGAGGAGGAGGAGGAGGAGGAGGAGGAGAGAGAGAGAAAACAACAACAACAACAACCACCTTTTTTCAAAGATTCTTAAAATTGGTTAATATATTAAGCTAAATATTATTTTGGACCTACTCCACTGATGTGGGTCTCGTAGAAAACCAGAATAATGAACAAGGAAAACCATACAGAGGCACACAATAGAAGCCAGACTGGGCTGTCGTCAGTAGGTATACAAGGATCAAAACAGAGAATTCCAAACAAGGAATTAAATCTGAAAGTGAAAAGAAACACACAAGTGGATATGACACAATCTTGAACAGCAAAAATAATAAGTGAAGAATGGACTGAAGTGGTTCGGATGGATCTTGACACTGGAATCTTGAAAGCTGATGAGGGTGAAGGAGTATGGAGCAGTGACCACTGAACTGGAGGTGGCGAGGGATGAGAGGAGATAAGCTCCACCCCTCGAGTCGTCTGCTGGTGTCGTCTGCTAGCATCTTCTGATCTGGGTGAATCGCTGATGTGGTGGATATACCTGATTGCTTCTTAGTATAGGTAGTGCTCTCCCTTGGCGCGCCATAGAACTACCTGACCTTGGGTGGCAGACTTGGTGTCTCAGCAGATAGTACAATCTCCATTTGGAGGGGTTGGCATAACGTCTGTTTAGATTTGAGAGCAAACAGTACAAGTCTGAAGATTGTGTCGTCACTGGTTTTTTTGGTACTAAATGGCCAAGGTTGGCAGTAGCCAGCTGGCATGGTACCTGGTCATGACTTTTGTAATACAGCTATTTTAATAGGCCGGTCTTTGCATATTTGAATATATTGTAATTTGTTATTATAAATTATGCTTGTTAAAATATGTAAATTTGATAAAGTAACTTGGTACCTGTTCTTTTGATGTTGTGCATAAATTACTTCTTTTGTAATGCATATATCTTAAATTTTGTATGGGGAATTGCAGTGAGGTGTGCTGCCAGATGAGCTATGACATGTGTTACCTGTTCTGGACGGACAGTGACTTCGAGGTGAGACGTGCCAGGGTGCCTGAACTAAGCGGATGTATTGTCGCCTGGGCTGTTAGCAGTGGTACGAGCGGAGTGTCTGTTAAATGCGGTTGCGAGAGATGTGAACCTTTATGCGGCAGGCCGTGTAAGTGGCTGACTTATCACAATAGTTGTGTGATCGTAATTATTGAATATTACAGTATGTGTCCATGTTATGTGCGTGAAAAGCAACACGGCATAATAATCTGTAATATTTTAGCTGCTAAAGTACGCATGGAACATTGTACCATATGCAACCTGCTATTGAAAGTAATAAACCAGTGTGTGGTTTATGGTTGCATTTCTCCTTTGTGTGGAAATGTGAGTGCTATTTCTCCGTACAGTGTGGTGTGAAGCTACGTCGTGGCCCACTCAGCTGTATTGATGGGGCCATACGTCACCACTACTGCCAGGAATCTTGAGTGGACGTGCAGTCACTACGCTAGGGCAGGGCCCTGGCGGTGTTTGCTGGTGTGTTTCACTGGTGTTTTAAGCTTCTTTGCAAGCAGATATGAAGAGTAACATTTTTTTGCATGCCCCATGGTTCAGGAGTGGTTACGACGTTTTATCTGCGATAATTTAATGTGGTTAAATTGACACTCCAGCTTGCAGCGCATTTATGCTGCAATTCTCTTTTGGCGCACTGAAATTGTATTGTGAGGTCTATAACCTTTTTATATAATATTTTATCAATGTGTTGGTGTGTTCATATTTTACATATTTTTTGCGCAACTAATTACCATTATCTTGCAAAATGCTAAGGTCCTATATTAACTGATTTACATGTTTTTTTGTCAATGCCATGTGTATGCTATGTAGCAAATACGAATGTAATAAATAACCACAAACCAAAAGTTATTGGCTTGCTAGTTTGTAGTAGTAGTGGGCTGTTCCTATGTAGTAGTAGCATTATATTATTATTATTAAGTAATGAAGTTGAGCAGTACTTACTTATAGCTCTTGATATTGTTATTGTATTGGGTCAGGGTACAAAAGATGTTGATAAGACAAGCCACCAACCTGCCTAGTGTCATTGGAAAGATACGGTAGGTCATTAAGGGATGTGAGGTGGTATTGAGGGACCTGAAACCCGCTGGGTAGAGTGTGTGCTCACAAGGTGGATTCACATGTCTGTAATATAACCTTTCATTGCAAGAGCATATCCTGTAGACACGTGATCGGTTTCTTTTACTACTGTTTATAACTTGCCTTTGTCGAAATGAAAATTCATTCCGATGAGGCGAAGTCGAGTGTGCATCATAGATGCGCAGAGCACAATGCATCAAGTCAATCCTGTATTTAAGTTACAGATTGTGCATATTTGTTGCAGTGGCAGTGCATGAGGCTATGCTCTCATGCTCTAGCACTGGCCAAATTATCATAAATTTTGATATTTTATTTAAAGAGTTATGTATGAAATATTATTGACTCAAAATTGATGCTATTTTCCTTCAACAATACAATATTACTTGGTTTATAATTCTGTTTTGATGCCAGAGATAATTATTTGCAGGTTTTTAGCATCACGTGCACTGCCTTAGTGCTTTACTGCAGGTGAGCACTGCTGTCATTCCTCCAGCCAGTCTCTCGCGCTGGCCTGAGCCACAAGGAAGCAAGGGAATTTCACCCTTAATTGCATCTCCTCCATGCGCCCTCAGCTTCTGCATGTAGGCATAAACTCAACAGTGCTGTGTGTTCGCTTAATGCGGCCTAAAAACGTTCAAACTGAACCTGTCATTACTCAAAAACTATCCACTCAAATATTTAGAACATTTTACTGGCAAATCTTTGATCAGAGTGGCTAGCAGTATTCTTATAGCAAATTCCCTGACTTTTCCAGGTATCCTGTTACATTTCCCTAATTCAACTGTGAGAAATATTAAAAATATTTTTATGTTTTACCTGAAATAAATTACAACTTTTTATGGTTACAATAACATACCTTAACCTTTATTAATAAATGCTTTACTATGCAAACACACACATATGCACACATGTGCATGCACGTGCACACATGCAACTTAAATATTCATACCTGTAGATCTCTTTGGTACTTTGCTATATACTAGACTTTCCGGTTTGCCAGTCAATACCTCCCTCCAATCAATCCAGCAAATAAAGGCTTTACTGATGACATTTTATTTGACTGTATGTGTTACAATAGATTTTAACATACTTCTCCAAGACGTTTCAAGTTAGTTTGATCACCTCGATTCCTGTTGTATATTATTTAGGGTTTATAAAATATTCCTAGGCTCTTATAACTTTAACAATGTTCGGGTAGTTGTGGAAAACTAAAAATTATTGCCAAAATTAGAAACAAAAACATAAAATATCCATATTTTATAGCCATCTTTTCAATCGTAACTGGAAATTTGAAGGTTAAACTAAAAATATACTTTAAAAAAGAATAACACATTGACTGAGATGTATTTTTACCTGTCAGTAAGTGTAAATCCGTGCCTAGTATCAATTATCTGCATTGGTATCTGCGTGCGGTGGTATGAAGACGCCTGGCAGATATCAATCACGCCACTGCAGAAACATTCCAGGCAGCCCTCTGGGTTTTCTGACGACAATCCAAATGTTCCTTGACGGCAGCGGTCACAGCGTAAACCTTCCACATTGGTCTGGGAAAAATAAGAAAATATCAATGAAAAAAGTTGAACATTAATTTCAAAACCACAGTTTCTACACGTATAGTAAAAACTCAAACAAAGTTCAAATATTTAATGATATTACAGCTGCATGGTACTTTTTTAAGCGAGTGAAGTACTGTATACCAAGATGTTCCTGTATGGACAAAAACTATGTGGAGTAAGAACATCGGTGCTTTAAAGCTTCTGGATGGCATCTCAAATGTGATTGAAAGAATGGCATTCATTGAATAGAGGCAAAAACACAAATGGTTTACACCCAAACTCTGGAAAAACTTACCATTTTTATATAGTCTGGATCTCACTATAATCAATAGGCACAGCCAAAATTTTTAACATCAAAATTCTTCACTTACTCGCCCGTGCAACAAACTAACACATGAATGTTTTTCACTCAGGATTGGAATACTGCAGGATGTTGTAAAATGCTAAAATATTTTTTAAAACATTTTCAATTAAGGTCTTTGCATACTCTGGATAAGAATTTAAAAATTACATCAGCATTACAACAGAATTTGACGCCGGCTAATAGCCAGCGGCACTAGAGGCCATGACGACGCTCACCACGCACGTGTCACATGTACATGCACATGTGCACAGAGGCCAATATTTTTTAACTTTAACATAAAGAATATTATTTTGCAGCGTAAAATGTGTCTTGTATTTTTATTTGCAGGGTTTGATATGTCTTACAGTGTTTTAAAGTGTTTGTTGTTATTTTTAAAATGTTTGGTTATGAAATTCAAAGTGCGCACTGCATGGAGAAGAAGAACACTAATATTCCTGCATGAACGCCGTTATAAAGAGACACTGAGATAATGCTGAATATTCACAAGAAAATTATAAAATGTAAAACAATATTAAATTTATTTCGTGTCACTTTTATTTTCAAAGTATATCAAATTTTACACGCCGTGCATAGCACTTCCACTTATGTGAACCACGTACGCAGCCATGGTAGGTCCAAGCGACATTCGCCTCTGGAGTGCCTGTCTAGGAGAACTGGCGAGGTAAGACACTGTCACATACGCACTACAACTTTTTGTTCACTGATGTAGATTTCAATAGTACTTTTAGTCAACCGGTTAATCTTTGCTTGCATACGTTTTGCCAGACATTTCCCCAGCATTACGCTTCCACTTAAATAATATATTTCACCCTTGTGGTATTTTCACTTAATCAAGGAGGAGGAGAAATATATTGGAGAGGTCATGCGACCCACGAAACTTCCTGCTAAAGGAGTTTCATTGTCATTTCTGTATTATTGCTGCGTGCAATTTTAATCTTTGAATATTTTATGGCAACATCACGTCTGCGCTATAATTGCATTTTCAGAGCTTATTTATGTAATATCATGTGTGCAATATTTTTATTCAGGGTTCTATGTTAAATTTTGTCACGGTTCTGTGTAATTTTCATGTAAATGGATGCTTCTGTTTGACCACACGGTCACGTTAATGTTTGCTTTTTCCGCCATCAGGCATGCTACAAGCCTGTAATCACTTCAATCGCAAAGAGAATAATTTTCTCTACCAGAATGATATTTTGTTGGATTTAATTTGCCGTTTTCACAAAGAAATATTGCAATTTCACCTGCATCACGTGGTCCGCTACGAACTTTATCCAGCGTCATCCGCGCCATATAAACGTGTTTTCACACATTGTGTGTTTATTGTGACTACTCATCTCATGCCCCATCATCTTTTAACGGTCTTTGTGGAATTTTGTAATTTGTTTACAGTGACATTACTTCCCTCCTAGCCGGTTCTGTGTATAGGCCGTCACCACACTACCCATGTGCTGGCCGGCGAGCTCAGACGAGTTTGCGTTAGTGATGCCAAGTAATCACATGTGTTAATGTATCATCAAGTGTTTCATTTTGTAATTCACCATGTCCTATCTTTAGGGAAAATTGTCAGTTCACCCTAGCGGCTGTCGACTCTCTTCCCTTGTGAAGATTGTGTTTTCATACACTGAGGTGAGATCATCCATCTAGACATGTGCTAGAGTAATTGAGGCCTGGGGAGCACCCAAGCGGAGTTAGCTAGACATGACCAAGTGTATCATTAATTTCATAGCATGTTGATATGTACGAATGGTGGTATAAATAAAACAGGTATCACAGTGAACCATCTTCTTTCATTTGTAGTGAAAGTGTCCTCGCCACATGTGTTTCTTTTTCAAAGTGTTAAAATGTTTATAGTAAAAGTTTAGTATTGCCAACATGTTTGTAAGTACGCTCGGGTGAGCCAGACAAACAGAACCCACAGCATCCCTGAGAACCCTGAGTCTCAACAGTGCGGTGATTGGGAAGCACCACTAGCGCCCGTATCATCAGTAAGTTATTGTGTCATTGTTTGTCTCGTGTCTCACCCGACGGCATCAAATTTTAAAGACAATTGTACTTAGAATATACCCTACAAAAATTACTGCAAATGAAAATGGCTTAAATGAATACAGGGTTATGAAACAAACACAAATATATTAACCACCCCAAGAAACGATAAGAACACCCATATAATACTGCACTACATTATTATACACCACTTAAAATTTCACAATTGCATGTTACTGGAATGTATTTCTTGTAGAGATGTGACATATGATAAATGTGACAATTTCAACCCCAACTGCTTTTTAGTACTGCCATCTTAATAATAAAAGTTATCTCACATTGACAGGTCCTTATGATATTAGCACAGCTTTTCCTAAAATTATAAAACTGTAGATGGGAAAGCTAGTGGCTATGTCGGCCTATCCATTGATGTTCTTCAGCTCACCGGGGAAGAAAACTACAGATCAGGATTCAGCACAATAGATCACATCCAAGTATTCATGAGGTAATAAGCCGTGCGAATGAATATCAAATGCACTTTTGTTTGGCTTTCATTGGTTTTGAAAAAGCCTTCGATTCGGTTCACCACTCAGCTGTTATGCAGGCCCTGATAGAACAAGGTGTGAATCCAGGTTATAGTCAAAATGTTGCATAACATCTACAACACCTCCACTGCCTTCGTAAACAATGCTGAAGCCAACAAAGAGTTTTCTATTGAAAGAGGGGTGAAACAAGACGACTCCATATCACCCATGTGTATATATATATATATATATATATATATATATATATATATATATATATATATATATATATATATATATATATATATATATATATATATATACACACACACACACACACACACACACATATAAAAAAAATGGAATTGTTGCCAACCTGCAACTGCTTGAACAGCCCTTCACAGCAGTCATACGTTGTTTGTTTACAAATACTGGCAGTCACATGGTGTTTGTTTGCAAACAGTCACCTTCAACGACAGTTCAGCTGTGGCGGAAGGATACATAGCCACCCAGATGCCATTGGCACTACTTTCCTATAACTGTCAAATTTGAGACCACTTATATGAAATGGACTATAGTAAGCTTAAACTCAGTGCGTGTAGGGTTTCCCAAGAACGTTTCATAAGGTTATTTTTCTATTAAAACCAATTTATTTCCATTGAAGCATTCTTATTCAGTTTTAAAAAAAATCATAACAATGGTATTAACATAATCAAGGAAAAAAGTATGCAAAATATTTTATGAAAGTAAAGTATAATAAATTTAATGATTTCCTGAAAGATGGTTCATGGATTTAATTACTTATTAGCAAAAGTTGACTAAATTTAAATTATACACAAATAAAAACTGAATGTTCATGCTTGCAAATTGGTTCTATCTATGCAATTGTTCCAAATGCAGAAGCTCATTTGAAAATATTTCTTTTAATTTTTTCCGGTATAAATAATGCTTCACATGAGCCATGACCAGCAAGTACGTGTTTATGAACATGATGATAGTTGTGGTGGAGAATGTATTGCACTCAAAAGAAAATTTTATTCTTCACTCACATGGCCAAAGTAGCCCAGCAAGTAACCAGGCAGTGAAAGAATTCAGTAATGCTCTAACAAACTCGACACATGTTCAGGACAGGGTACTAACTCACCTTGCACAAACACTGAACACCATCTGGACAGTCACTCCTCAAGCTACCACGCGGATCACAACTGCAAGTTGGAGTGATGCCGTGGGGCTGACAGTCCGATGGTGTTCCTCTCGTGGCGTCACCCTCATACCCAACCTCACACACCTCGCAGTTCTCACCAGTTGTGTGGTCACGACAATTCTACGCAACAAACAAGATATCCCCAATTCACTTTTCTTTCAGTGCAATGAGTAGAACTACTTTTAGGAAAAGAAAGGTATTTCAATTAACAAATTGTGACTCCTCATTGTACATTTAAATTTTTAAATTTTTTCCTACAATATTGTCACTTCTCTCAATAATTAATTGTAAGTGAATAATTAACTCATTAATTAACATTAATTAACAGTAAGTCTAGCAGTAAGAAGGAATTCCAAATGATGAGGTTGCTGTAACTACTTCTGCCTTGCAAATATCTGTTGGAAATACAAACAAGATTGCATTTCTATCCAGGTGGACAAAAAAGGGACAGAAAGATGAAGTCATACTCAATACAGAAACATGTTCAATTATGATTAAATTTACTTTAGTTATTTGAAACCAAAGAAGCAAACATTTTTTGAAAGCACAAAATAAAATTTTGACATGTGATGCAATAAAAATCGAGTTAGTTGGAGTTCTTGATTGTAATAATTTGTGCTAAACTGATTTTTAGAAACTGTGATTGCATAACTGATCACTTGTCAGAAGAAGATTCAAAAGTATCGAATAAGACATTAAAAACTGAAAAGAGTGTTTGTTAAAGTTTTTGATATGGCATGTGGCAGGAATAGGTAACTAGGCTACCAAGTTCATTTTAAAAAGGACACATGAAACAATCACACAGTGGTACTCGTGGATACACACACTAAAGTCAGAAAAACACATTTTTCAAATAGATGCACAGTCACTTCTTCAGATAACGAGCCATTAACCTAGCGGCTGGGAGGCAAACTAGGGTGAGACAAAAAATTTAAATGTGGTGAAGGGGTTATTTTTGTCTAAGCCACGTGTCTATATGGATTTAGTGATACAGTACACGCCCGCTTATTTGTGCTTCGCTTAACCGGTTTCCGGTTTATCCATGCAGCGGTAAGGCGATTCTGTAAAGTATGTCATTTAACAAGCAGCGGTACTGTACGTCGTCTATTGCTGTGCCGCGTGAGCTGATGTTTGACCTGTGTGAGACATCCTTTTCCATCCATTGAAGTGCGCCTGACTTTGACTCATCTCATGCCATGTCCGAAATGGCATATTTTGTTGACAAATTGATCACACGACCCAATTTAGTGCTTTGTTTTGACGCCGGCTAATAGCCAGCGGCGCTAGAGCCCATCACAGCGCTCACCACACACATGGCACGTGTACATGGACGTGCGCAAAAGGTCAATATTTTTTAACTTACACATAAATATAATTTTGCAGTGTAAAATGTGTCTTGTATTTGCAGTGTTTAATATGTCTTGAAATATTGTAAAGTGTTTGTCGTTGTTGTGATAATTGTTTGGTTATGAAATTCATAGTGCCCGTGGCACCGAGATTAGGAACACTGATATTCCGGCGTGAACACTGAATTAATACGAAAAATTCACAAGAAAATTATAAAATGTAAAACAATATTTAATTTATTTGTGCCACTTTTATTTCAATAATAAGATATTTTACTCGGCATGCATAGCACTTCCGCTTATGTGAACCCCGTAGGCAGCCATGGTAGGTCCGTATGACACTTGCCTCTGGACAGTCTGTCTAGGAGAGCTGGCGAGGTAAGACACTGTCACGTATGCACTACAACTTTTTGTTCACTGATGTAGATTTCAATACCACTTTTAGTCAACCGGTTAACCTTTGCTTGCATACGTTTTGCCAGACATTTCCCCAGCATTATGCTTCCGCTTAACTAATTAATTTCGCCTTTGTGGCATTTTCAACTTAATTGAGAAGGAGGAGAAATATATTGGAGAGGTCATTTGACCCGCGATACTGGAATCAGGTGCCATCCGCTTCTGCTAAAGGCGTTTAATTGTAATTTCTGTATTATTGCTGAGTGGAATTTTTTAGGCTTCAACTCTATGTATGTATTTGAGGGTAATTTTCATGATTGAATATTTTACGGCAGCATCACATACAACTACGTGGCTAACCGACGTCAAGTCTATGTTTACGCCATCATAGCATTTTGAGGGCTTATTTATGTAATATCATGTGTGCAATATTTTTATTCAGAGTTCTATGTTAAATTTTATCAGGGTTCCATGTAATTTTCACATAAATGGATGCTTTTGTGTTTGACCACACTGTCACTTTAATTTGCTTTTTCCACCATCAGGCATGCTACACACCTGTAACCACTGTAATCGCAAAGAGCATAATTTTCTCTACCAGAATAATATTTTGTTGGAATTTAATTTGCCATTTCCACAAAGAAATATTGCAATTTCACCTGCACCAAATGGTCCGCTACAAACTTTATCCAGCGGCATCTGTGCCATATAAACTTGTTTTCACACGTGTGTGTTTATTGTGACTACTCATCTCGCGCCGCCTTAATCTTCTAAGGGTATTTATGTAATTTTGCAATTTGTATACAGTGATATTATTTCCATTGTAGCCGGCTCTGTGTACAGGCCGTCACCACACTACCCACGTGCTGGTGGGCGAACCCAGACGAGTTTGCGTTATGATGCCAAGTAATCACATGTGTTAATGTATCATCAGGGGGTTTTATTTTGAAATTCGCTGTGTCCTGTCTTCAGGGAAAAATCGTCAGTCCACCCTAGCAGCTGTCGACTATTTTCCCTTGTGAAGATTGTGTTTTCATACACTGTGGTAAGATCATCCATCCAGGCATGCCCTAGGTTAATTGCGGGTTGGAGAGCACCGAAGCGGAATAGGCTAGTTATGACCGAGATAATCATAATTTCATTGGCACGTTGATCTGTATGAGCAATAATAATAAAAGCAAGTCTACTGTGAATTTACCTTCTTTTATTCAGTGAGCGAATAAAGTACTCCTGGCAAATGTATAAATTTTATCAAGATTATCCATAGTTCAAAATAGTTACACCTATCATCACTTGTATTTCAAAGCAAAAGATTTTGCCCATTTAACAAGGAATTATTTATTATTTTTGAAGATGTTTTCTTTTGTGATTGAAGGCCGTTTTTCCCCTGTTAAGGTTGGTGTTTCAATTTAAATGGCATAAATTAATATGATTTTAAAACGTAATATTTATGTAACTCAAGGGGCAGCATCTTCGTAAATAAAATTATATGCAGAGAAGCATATACTTGACCTCCTCTTGTCCTCAAAAATTGTTTGAACATCGAGCGACTTAGTGTAAAGTTCATTTTCAGAAACTTATCGCGGGGAAATAGGAGGATTTATATTAATTTATCTCAATACACGCATCTTTTGATTAAACTGATAAAATGTAAGGGACTATTCTACACCTTTTGCCATCTAATAAAAGGTAGGTAAGCACCAAGCCGAGTGCGGGAAAATCAGAGGATGTGGTTTTGAATGATAAATTATTAAAGACAGTGAAGAAATCAATTATAATCACCTAATTTATTCATTTCTGTTTCAAAACGATAGGTTTTCTTTGCAGTAAAATATAATTAATTACTTTAAAAGACAGACATTTGCCACGGTTACCAACATGTAACGATGTGGAGGGGTAATCCTCCTGCCACCACCCATCCACATCCAGACGCCGTGAACACACTGCCCAATCGATAACGTCCCTGCACTCTCTCAGCTGAGTAAGTGTGCATGGGAGATTCAAAATTTGATTTGCATTCAGTGTCATATTTTTTTCATTTTCAGAGGGTTTGAAAGTTTTAGTTCAGCTTGCATTTGGTGTCAGATTACAATCAATTATAAATGATATTTTCTTTATTCAAACGAGTTTAGGTGAAATGTTTTTTAATGTATTATTTACAATAATACTTTATTTAAAATTCCCATTTTTATTGTGTTTATTACCTAAACTTTGTTCACAGATAATGTACAGATCTTACTATATTCAACATAAAGTTTTATAAGGTTAGAAGATGTATTTAATTGATGTACATGTCAGAAACATCATCTATTGAAATCCCGCAAATTTGGACATTTTTTGACAGTCTCCTGAATAACGATAGATTGAGAGTTGACAGTATTTATATAATAGTAGAGAGCAGCTAATTATGAATTCTTGTATCTGCAGTGTTTTATGTCTTATACTAGCTTTTCTGCAACACAAAAAAGCTCCGAAACTGCACATTTCCAAAATAATATTTCATTCAACCACTGAGAAAGTGCTTTCTGTGCTCCACTATGAGATAACAGTCTGGAACCAAAGCTCACCCTACACACTCCACTCTCTGGATCACACTCGGTGGAATGTCCATTGCAATTGCACGCCTCGCACAGGCCAAGGTAGAGGCCGCCTTCAATACGGGTGTAGCCTACATCGCAGTCTTCACAGGACAGGCCAGTGTAGCCAACTGGGCAGATGCACTGCTCCACTGCAAGAGCCCGGGGCTGCCCTGTGTTGCGTTCCTCTGCCACATCCAATGATACGCTCAGCAGTCTGAGGAAAAATGCACATTTCCCTCAAAGTCAGCTGTCCCACACTGCACTCAATACATAATTATGTAATTTTATACAAAACATTCAGCTCTACAACAAAAAGCCAATACAAGTCTCCTTTTAATGACTATACCCATTAGGAACATTGCAAGAATAAGCTGGTATAGACACGTCAAGAGGATAAGAAGTGGCAAGTTGACAAGAAGGATGTTATAACTGAAGTACTGTATGTACAATGGAAAAACGCCTCAACGAAGATCAAAGAAGAGAAGGGTGGTGCAAGTGGCTGAAAGAGTGAGAAGGAAAGGCAAATAATGGGAAATAGTGACAGAGGGATGATGGTAAAGAAACAGAGGATAATGGAAGCATTTTAACAAACTGACCCAGCTACAGGCTGGAAGATGATGGATAGTGATTGGAGTTGATGCTGGATAATGATTAATGATGAGGAGGATGATGATAATTTGTAACACTCATCAATACCTTGAAAAATATTTTTCAAGTAAACTGCCACTTCAAAAGAAATTTTTTAAAACAAAAATATGAGGGTATTTTTCGCAAAGTATCTACTTTCATTATTATCTTACAACCCCTCAAAAAGCTGAAGGTATACTTACGCAGCCTCCCTGGTGTTGGTTGTGTATGTGGCTTTGATGAGGATCATCTGCACGTCGGCCAGTGCCATGAGCATGTGTTCCCTGTCGACAGATTGTCCATCGTGTCTCTGCCAGTGCTGTTCAAGCAGTGGCACTGTTATAATCTGCGGCTGGTTCGGTTCTATCTGCTCTCGTCCGAAGTACAGTAACTGAATGTCGTTTGACTGAAAGGGCACATACACATGAAGAAATTATCACTTGAGAACAGACAAGGTCATTTTAAAATTTCAACATTGAAATTTTGACACACTATTGGAAATGTACATAACTCTAAAGGTCCCAGTTTTAAATTTGGACTTGCCAAAAAAAGCAATTCCTCAAGCAAAATTTACTATATTGGAATTTTGATACATGAAACAGCTTTTGCTATTTCCCATGCGAAACCTATGGGTAGAAATTAACAACTGTGTACATAAAATTCACAGCATTTTAATTTTAAATTTTAACATTCCGTAAATAACTACCAACATGTGTCATATGTCCTAATAGTATTTTCAAAATTAACCAAAAAACTAATTTACTGGAAAACTAAGAAACCCAAAAAATCATATTCCCCCATTAATATAAATGTCTGTGATGTGATATGCTTACACTAATGAGCTCGACATCAGGGGCACTGTTCCGAGAGCTCTGGCCTCCAGGTACAGGGACATAGCGCAGAGTGTACTTCAGCTGGCCTCCATACGACGTGAGCTTATCGCCAAGGAATTGCAGTGGGAGTTGCCAGTAGTAAACCTATGAGAAAAACAAAACCCATTGTTTGTAACATGCTACCAAATTTGATTAGCTCCCCAATCACCAAATGTACCTTCATAAATTGCAACTTTAAATTTCTATGCATATGTCCAGATATATGCCAACTTGGTACAGGCATTCAATGATATTGACTTGATAAAAAAAATTCAATAAATCATGACTAAATTTATGCACATCTCAAATAAAATTCCTACCATCTTCATATAATCATCATTTGAAATTTCATAGCCTCCATAGTATCTATGTTCAGAATTACAAAAAATTAAAATCAGTTCTAAATTTATGACTGTGTTTCCGATTCTGGAACTTTTTCATATTGTAAAAATGCTACCAATCTTGTGCAGAACACAAATACTAGTACAGCATACACATATAAAACTGTACAAGACAGAACATTTTCCCACAAAAATTAAAAGTTCTATATACTGGGCAAAGTTAATGTACAAACCTCAATACGATATTACATTAAAATACAAGTAAAAAATTTTACATCACTGTTTAATTCACTTTTATGAACTTTCCTTTGTCCCGATACTGTTGCATTTTTAATGAACTTTTATTAGTCACAGTTCACATTTTCTCCACTAAACAGTTTGATAATTCAAGAACTGCAGACAAATGGAAAAATATATTAAAGAGTTATTACATATAAACTAGGGTAAATATAAAAATATCATACTCAATGAGTGAGTAAGTCAGAGAGTGAGTGAAGAGATTTGGATGGCTCTTAACATTGAGATATTCAAAGCCGGTGAGGGTGAAGCGAGATTTGGAGCATGGGAGTATCGAGTATGGGGGATTCCTAACAAAACTTTCCAACCAGCGACAACGTCCAGTACGATTCCCACATGCGACAAAAAGGAAAAACTGGTTGGGCAAAATTCATGGCTGAAAAGGTTCTGGGTTCCAATGGTGATAAGGTCACAAGTTGTGTCCCATCTTTAGGGGTAAGTTAAGCAAGTACAATTTAGTGCATCATGTAAGCAATATCCTAATTAGCTAGTCTCCTGTCATAATGGCAAAAACTAAGAGCAATAAAGACACTTAAAAAATATTTATAAACTAATTAAGAGAAACTATTAGGTCAAAGACTAAGTAAAATTTGTCCTTGAACTATATATAAGGACTGTGGTTGTTACTCACATCTGGACGCCTAGAGAAGTCTTGGAACACAAGCTCCCTGGATGCCAGGTCAACATGGACACCATCTGTAATGGGCTCCTGCCTGTTCGAGGTCCCGACAAGTTTGAAGTCTTGTGTGTTTCTTGTGAATGCCACACTCACCTGTATCACAAAAATTAAAATAATATTACTTCCTATATCTGTTTATAGAAGAATAATTCCTCAAAGCTGGATATTTATGTAAAAATATTTCTGCACATGAGATTCTAAATATAATGTGCGATGTGTAAGCAATTAGCTACTGTGTATACAATATTTAAATAATTTATAATTTCTTGAACTAACTTTATTGCCTGAAAGATGCAATACACATGCAAAAGGGCCATCTGAAATAACTTTGCTGTAATTACCAGTGCACACAATAAATTCACTGAAACTTTCATAAATAATTAGTATGTATATTAAAGTACACTATCTTTCGACAGTTAAACTATATGGTTGTACGTTACATAAAAAGACTCTGAACTCCATAATCAAAAAACTGCTTGTATATTCAAATTAGTATTTACAACAGAAAACAAAAAATATAGTGTTCATTTTCACATAATAACTATGCTAGGACTAGAGCTGGCCTGATCACTACTTTTGCAGATTCTGCAGGTGCCAACCATCTGTTGCTGATCCTGCTGATTTTTTGGACCAATTAGTGCTATTTATCACTGAATAAGTTCCGAATGACAAAAAATTATCAGATGTAGGCCTATAACTAAATTAGTTAAACGTTTACTAATTATACAAAAAAATTATAATTATTTACAGTTACACATAATCCTAACTTTTTATATAGATGATGTATTGAAGTACAAAAAACTTACACATTATGCACTTATAATAATAACATAGGAATATACATTATTTAATTTGTAGTATTTTTTTTTTTTGTAAAAATAAGCAGCCTATACACGCCAAAATATAGTATTCCAGTAATTGTCACCAATGTTCCCTTCCTTCTGATATTGCTCAAGTTGGCAGATGCAAATATGTGAATAAGTAGGAAAGTTGATCGAACTGCATCAAAGTTTAAGGTTGCGACCGCAACACTTGGAAGTAATTATGTAGAACACAAAGGTGTATGAATGCCTAATGAAATGATCACGTACCTGGTCTCGATAAAGGCTAGAGCTTTGACATTGGCTGGTCACACCCGTGCAGAAACAGGTGATGCAACCAAACTGGTTGCTTGAGTCCAAGAAGAAAGTGCTGGCCTTACATCGATCACATGAAGAACCAATGACGTTGAGCTGAAAAACAAGTATTAAATGACAATATACCACACACAGTGGCCAGGAGGGCTCTGAAATATGCCAAAATGTACTTGAATTTCTTGCTTTGCAAAAGACAAATATTATGCAAAAAAAAATTATTTTTGCATTCTTTTATGAATAGGCCTATGTTTATAACCATCTATACAGAAAAGGTGATATTTATGTAACTCTGTCATTACAGTCTACCAATACTAAAAAAATATATAAAACATATGAGTTATGAAAGGGAATAACAAAAATACTGCAATTATTGTTAGTAAAAATTCAATTATTTTCTAGAGCAAAAAACATGTAAAATTTTTAAAATTTTTTAGAACACACCTTTAACACTGGTGTATTTATATCTGGAAAAGGAGAATTAAAATACTTTTTCCTTAATTTCAAAAAAATTAAGCAGTGACTTACCAATCAATTGTGACATCAAAAAAGCATGTAAAAATAAAAATTAAAATTACACACAGTTCCATTAATACTAATGGTACTTAAAACAAAAACGAAAAATAAAATAAGTTGGATAGACGAAGGAAGTAGTAAAAAAAATAGTGTTGTAGACAATCATTACGATAGTGACAATTCCAAAAAGGCACTAGAAGGATTCTGGTTATTTTGATGGCTGACCAAATTCTAAAAGGAGTAAAAAGTACCCTCACAAGAATAGCTTTAACTGCTCTTCATGCATTTTCTATGGAATCAGATAGAAATATTTTGAAGTCATTTAGAACTAGAAGCTCAGGTCAGGCATTAATTGCAGATTATTCGCAGTATGATGATTTTATTCTATAAAATATTGGTTTTGTTGGCAAAAAAGTTTAGTCTAGTAAAATGCTAACGAAACTCTGAACTACAAGAAACACCTCAAAGCAGTATTACAAACCAAGGATGGTTTGTCCAGATTTTAAACACATTACTTTAGATGCTTGTGAGAAATAATTCATATTTTGTGGCAATAGAAATCATAAAAACAAAGCTTATAAAAAATAGAAATGTTTTCCTTACCTTCAAGCACTAAGCAATCTATGTGGAGCTATGTGACTTACTCTGTCCTGAGATGGGATTAAGAGTAAGGCATTTCCATGGATGCCTAGTTAAGGATAACCATAAGAATATGCCAAATAAGTTATGTAAGGTGTGTGACAGATGTATAAGTGCTTGTATGATGGATGGCATGTAAGTTCTTGATTGTAATAAATAATTACTAAGCACTGTGAAGGCAGATTATGTCCTATTAAGGTGCAGGTACAAGAACTGATTCCTCTGTCCCAACATGAGAAAAAGTATGGCTGCCATGTTAGCAGAGCCATATACACAGGTAAAGTGGTATCTGGGTGGTGGGATTACTATAACCCATTTTCTGATGGAGGGAGGATACCTGTGACTAGTTAAAAGCTGATGGATAGGCATGTTCACTCCGCTAGGTAATCACAGCTTGCGGAGCTATGTAGTCTTTGCAGAGGTTGAAGGGCCTTTGGCCAGCACTAGAAGTTTTTCTCAAGACTGAACCAAAATTCTTCTCACTATGTGTAGGTTGATTGCTGATTAGTCATAGGATTTAATTTATGTAATCTTTGCCGGCAATGCAACAGGCAATCAAAGAGCAAAAATGACAAGCCAATCAATACCCAAAGACAGGCGTGATCGCTGATTACAAAAGAGTGCTGTTGTCGCTTTCAACGAAACCTGTCTGCTTCCATTCCAACTCAACAAAGTACTTTGAGTTGGCACTGGGAGTAAAGGACAAAATAGAACACCTCCGCTACAGAAACTCTGCAACTTTACGCCATGGTGTCTAAAACTACCCCTCCATTTATGATGAATTCCAGCAACTAGCAGCTAACGAGCAGGAAAATTAGAAATGTAAAGTAGCAAAACTATTTTACTACCAGATGGAAAGCAGGGCTGTGCATGAATTTGTGGCCAATGGGGATACTGTACCCCTTTCCAAACCTGAAGTCCAGATCAGATCTGGTGAAAAGATCATGGCCTGTCCAGCCAGTTGATAATGGATGGCAGTCCAGATATCAAGAAATGAAAGTAATATACTCTACTCTGAAACATTTAGAAGAAAGAAAATACCACTGTCTAAGTTACAGCTCAGGTAATTTGTCATACTCAATGGGAAATGTGGGAGTGTTAAGCTAAGCAGAACTTAGTAAAGATGGTGGTTTGAGATCTGTTGAATCTTAAATTTTGTTTATTAACTTCCATTTGTGATAAGCAAACACAATGTATTAGAGCAGAACTTGATTTATTGAAATGAATTAAAGACAGGCTGCTCTTATGGTTTAATTCTAGTGACTGAATAATAAAAAAAAACATGTGCCTTGTTACTACGATTAGAAAAAAATAACTGTTGCCAAATGTCATGTACTTTACAAAAGATACTAAGTTATTCTCAATGCCTAGTAGCATACTGTGAAATCATGATGGAAAAGAAATATGTAATGGTAGTCATGATATTGATAAACACACAAGTAAGGACATGACTCATAAACCCAAAGAGGGAACGAACACTGAACATACCTTGCATTCACACTCTCCAGTTGCCGGATTTGGTTGTGCAGACAGGCTACCAGCAACATTGCAGGTTCCTGAAGCAAAAAAAGAATTAGTCAAAAATATTTCTTACAGAATGTTCAACACTCAAGATACGCAAAGAAAATGCTAACAGAAATAAATGTATTTCAAAATATGTATATGTGTAACACATGTCATGAAACATCCAATTTAATAACTGAACATTCAATTTTAACAAAACTGATGAAATTAATTTAAGAAACGAAGATACACCATTCTCAAGGGAGTATTAACAGTTAAAATTGACAAAAAATATATATATATAGGTTCTGTACATAATGAATGGATTATCATAATACATCTGTAGTTTTTCCACTGATTTAACAGTCTAACATCCCGGCAGAAATATGAACAGTGTTAAAATTTTTAATTTTCATATCTGATGGTTATGTATACCAAGGTTTTTCTTGTTATATTGGACTCCTCATGACGTTAGAAACAAATAGGTATTCAGACATACATCACCAGTCTAGCTTACACATACATTTTACACATTAGTGTAACACTACAGATGCAAAATGACTTGCTATTTGTACAAGCTATCCAAATCATACACTTATGTAATATACAATTCCTGATAGAAAAACAAGGCTCACATTTGTTTTAACTAAAAATAAATGAATTTGAGAAAAGCAGGCAAATTATTTTTAACAAACACAACTGAATAAAAATAAAAACAGATTTTTTACCAACATATGTATGAACATTTTTTTTTCTGATACGACAGTTTTAAACACAAAGAGAAAACACATTTTTAGAAAGCGACATTTAAAACCACATCTTATAAAATGAGTGCAGTCAAATCTCGACAAAATGACCCCACCAATAATAATTCCCTTGAAGCAAAACCAATTTTTTGGGGAACCGTAAAAAATCTAGTTATAAAATTGAAACATTTGATGGAAATAGAGAAAAAACTAAATTTGTTGCATTTATTTTGGCTGCTAAATGTTATGATTATCTTTGTGACTCCCCCTTCCCCCAAACTCACATATGTATATCCATGTATGCCTAAACGACCTGCCATTACTCAAGTTATGCTCCAGAGTTGCTAAGCCCTTTGTGAAGCGGAATAATAACAATGATTATAAAATCACTGGACTGAATTGCCAAAAGCATAAATTTGATGTGTGAAGTCTTTTTCTAACTACATACTAATACAATATTGCCTCATCAGTGCGAACCTAAATATCGCTACCAACATGATCCTATAAACAGTACAAGTCTTCCAGAAGTGTCTACAGGATACGCTCCTTGTGCCTGGGGCTATTACAGACACTAATGAACTGTACTAATCACCCCACAATAAAATAACACGCTCATGTTGTGACGAGTTGGTTGTCACTCATAAACAAATGTTACACGGCAGTTGGTATATTTAAATTTGGCAGCTCTCTTGTGAGTGGTCACTGTGCCATTAATTTTTTTAATTCTGGCTGGACAGTCATATTTAATAATATACATATTTAGCATTACATATGTAGTATTATTTATTAGCTTGTTTCTATATTAGCATTGTGCGTATATTTTAGTTTTTAGGTTGTAATTTTAGAGTATGTCATATGTATACTTAAAGCTTTAAAAAGCCAGCTGAGTGCACATGTCGCCGAGTACTGGTCACTAGGTGGTAGTGGCTGCACAAGGCAAGGGAGGAGTCGATCAACTGCCGCTGAACTGGTAACATGTGCGAAGGTGTAGCACAATCCTGCTCTTGTCTGGCGTAGCATAGTGGGCCACCTTATGAGCTTGAAATTTGAAGTGCACTTTTCTTTCAACTATGTATGCAACATGGTTATTTAAGAATGTCATAAAAAATATTGGTTGCTGCAAATAAGTCTGCCTGCAATTCCTAAATTTGCACGTCTTGTGTGTTGAGTATGACTGGAAATAATGTGGATGAAGAATGCTGCCAAACACCAGAGGGGCCCTTGTTTCTGCGGTGGGTCATCGCCGTGACTTCACTACGGAGCTACCTGTGTGATCATTGCTAATTATCACCTTCGGTATCCCAGGCAGTGGCTTGCAGTTCGTTATCGCCCGCGAGCAGTGGACGACTGTGTGGAGGCATTCCATTATCTGCAATTTGCCGGCATACTCAGTTAATACGGTACTGTATTAGTGCTCTATTGTGTGGGGGCACTTTGCATCTGAAGCCCGTTACCAGCAAGTCTGTGGTCTCTGATAAATATTGGCTAAACTCAGTTTGTGGAAGTGCCGTTCAGCTGACTGAAAAGAATAGTTACTATCAGAATTGCATTCGACATTTATGAAATGAAAATATGGTGTAATAAAATCACTTTAACGAACAATCCGTGCATAATTTATATAAGAACAATGAAATGTCCGGCCAAGGGGTGTTGAGAGAAACAGCTTTTCGTAAATGTATAACAATATAGAGTCAGGTAGATTTGACCCTCCCCAGTCGCCTTATGCTGGGGGTTTCAATTTTTACAAGCTCGCCAAGGAATTGCACCTAGATTGCAACACACAGAGAAGCGCTGACACGTGCCGCCTAAGCTGAAATTCTGGCTGAGTGGCGATGTCACACCCCCTGACGCGTCTCACAACCTCCCTCCACCCACCCAGACAAGGGCAAGCTGGCCGGTATAAATACCAGTGCATCGCCCTTATTCGCCAATCTAAGCTCCTTCACCACACCTGATGATGCCAATGGTAGTCTACTCCTTCACTGCACTCCTGGTGCTGAAGGAACCATCAGCAGCAGCTCGTTCCACCACCTCATGTGCTGGTGCCCTCTTCTACCATCCAGGTCTTCCAGATCTACTAGAAGTTCAGTAACACCTTTGCCTATGTCTTCAGCACCCTCCGGAGATCCTCTGGAGCCAATTCCCACAGAATTCGTCAATCACACGTAAATAACTTCATACCTCCAGGAATGCCAACACTTACCATTGCCCATCTGGATATTGGTAAATCACTTTAGTCCCTTCTGGACACCAAGACTAGATAGTTAAGTCAAATTGTTTTCACAGCCACTTAGCTATTCTACCTTGCGTGTGAAAATTTAACTCGTAATTGCTAAAAGCTGCTCGGCGTGCTGTGTTTTTTTTTTCTCGCAACAACGGTAGGGCCTCGCCTATATGTTGACTTCAAAATTAATATTTAATTAAAACAAAATCAGGGTTGCCACCTTTTATCGATTGGAAAATTCTGTGACATTTCACCGATTTCCAGATAAGAATTTTTTTCCCCCTGACCTTTTTCTAACTTTTTTTTTTCTGTAACGATTGGCACATTTGCATTATAACACACTTTTACACCAAAATACTTCTCCGATCTTACAAAATTGCTGACCACATAGACTGCAAAGAAAAATGCACAAGCTTTTAGTCCACAATCATTAAAATAATTTTATATGATTCTTGCAGCAGTGCATGATTAATGACAGAACTGCCAAATATAGTATTCATATCACAGAATTCCCTATCATTTAGCTAACTTATTTGAAATCCCCCGACATTTCCGTGATTCCCCTAACAGTTATCAAATTCCCTGATATTTCCCTGTTTTCCAGACCTATGGCAACCCTGAAAATGTTATTTTTGCTCTAGAAATAATTGAACACAGATGCAATTTTTGAATTATTTTGGGTTTGTAGTCAATTAAAATAAGTCAAAAACAATGACTGCTTCGAAGTACCGGCCATTTTACTGAGTACCGAAATTGGTCGTAATTTTGAGTTTTGAGCGTACAACCATGAAATGTAAATCCAAAGACCGACATCTGCGATGTACTTGATTTTTATTTTTCAGGCAAGGACAATGTCAAATATTAAGATCACACAGCTAATAAGGACAATTGGAATATTCACATAACTGAAAGTAAAGCCTGAGTGTAACGGTGTTCATAAGACATCACACATTCAACCTTGAGAAGAAAAAGAAGACAAGTAAGAAAATAAAAGACAAGTCCTCACCCCTCGAGCAAGTGTCTCCTGGTATCAATGGGTTTCCTTGATAGCCCACATCACATGTCTCGCAGCGTCGACCAACATAGCCTGGAGGACAGTTGCAAACGACGTCTCCCCTTGTGTCCAGGTGGCAGGTGCGGCCAAATCTGTAAGCACACAATTCAGATACGTACATGAAAATTGAAACATGTAATCACCTCACTGTTGAACAACACAAAAAAAACCACCAATAGCCATTAAGGCTGAAATGACACATCATTTGCATTTCATATCCAATTACACACAAATTTATTACAAAAATTACAATATATTAAAAAATACTAATCTGATGACCACCTAATACTATGATACTATGCCTGCTGGAATCATACAAAAATCAGCATTTAAACACAGAATTTACATTCAACACCTTGTTGTTATGCCTAATTTGGTCAAACCTCACTCATGAATACACATGAGCTGCAAAATTATATTAATGTTTTACAAATATTGCGAAATTCTAGAAACAGTATTTATGTATTGATGCATGCTGCTTTCCAGTTTTATAACTAAATGACTACGACTCATCAACCATCATGTATTTTATGTAACCAGAGGAAGGGTCGAGCCCAGAGTAATTCACGGGTACTTATAGGATCAATCCCAGCCTAGTGAGAAATAACAGACACGTGAATAAAACCAAGCAACGCCATTCATGAGTGCCGTCTAGATCGCCAGTGTCTTGGAAGGCGATTCTAGACACGTGAATGAGATATTGCAAAGGCAGTTAAAATGCATGCCGCACCAACTCTCTCCCAGCGCACTCTGAGAGCCACCAAGTTGTCATCTGCCACGAAGCATTCCAAGCATGGCCGAAGCGTGCAAAAACAGAGTGCCGGGCAGAGGGTAGCTACCCCCACCCCAACATCGCACTAGAGAGACATCAGGAGGCGACACCACACTTCCCACCCCGGTCCTGGTGAGGACATGCCTAACGCAATATAAAGGACTGTGCGTGGCCGAGGACAAGAGTTATCATTTCCAGTAGCTCACCTCAACACTTCTGTGCTGGAGCTCTCTAATACCTACCAGGTCTTCTAGATCTTAAGCAGCCACCAGAGGCTGCTACCACGAACTACCAGAGGCTTCTACCACCAACAGCTTACCAGCAGCTCTTCACATATCCTCCTGGTTCGGCAACCGCCGCTACTTGCTGTTAACTATATTTTTGGTAGTGGCCCCTTTTTAACGTCTCTACTAGAAAACCCCCACATTAGCGTAATTGCCTCCACCTGTATAGCGTAGCTTACTTCCGTTCACACTATGCATAGTAGTGAGAGTACCTGTCACCGTATTTATCATTTATAATAAATACACTTTTGTTCCTATCCTGAGAATGATTTGTTCTACAGGTAATTCCCTTTCTGAGATTGCTAGATACTAGACCCTCGTGCGGAGCAAGCGGGATACCAGGTTTAACTAACTACATGAACCATAGAGTAGGACTGCAGATCCCCTTCACGAATCTGTATGTCACATATACACACACAACTTTCGATGGCCACCCATTCTATGCACTCAGGTGTATAGAAAGTCAGAGCCACAACCACTAGGTACTCATCCAAGAGAGGCAGGACAACCACCCCAGGCTGTACTGCTGCCGGAGCGCCGATGGTACTGGCAGGAGTATTTGCCTGGGTCTGGAGGCCCGCCCTGAATTGGACCACGCCCAGCAGTAGTAAGAAGATGGCCCATATGACCCCCCGCTCCAGGTTCGTGTGCCAGTGGTGCAGGACTGATTGGAGCACAGGGTTCGCACTGTCAACTACTGTTCCTTATACACTTACCTAGGCCACCGTCGACTGCTTTCCCCTATCAAGAGGACAGTTAAGTATCAACTCTGCCTCTATGATTTTTGGGAAAAGTCACAGAGCTCAAAGGGAGGAATGAAAGACAAAGTTTTTTGCTACTAAGCGAGTGTGTGCCAGTAACCTCTCTGCACCTTGCGGAGACACCCCTCTGGGCAGAGTTCAAGCCACCTGACACCTGGAGAGGTCTCCCTCTCCAATCTGCACCTTTGTTTTCTTCTCCTCCACATACACTTGGCTCGGCATAGACTACCATCTGGCTGCTCGTGCCCTAGTAACTGGTACTGATACCAGGCCCGGCATAGCCAACAACTTCTTCGGCAGCAGTGAAACTGCAGAGTGGAGCAGGAATATACTGTACCATACTGTATGGTAACTCATCATCCAGCACTTCAACGGAGATGGCTAGTTTCAGCCGACCCACTGCTTCATCGGAGCCAAAGAAGCAGGTACCCAAATACCCTGGTAAGTTTCCTCTACCTAAACGGGCTAGTGTAACAGTAAGATATATTGCGGTACCGTCCACACCTGATTTTGTGGCAAGTCACCAGCCTACACGACCAGTATTAACATCCAGTAGGAAACCACCTCAGAATAAATAATCTGTTAAAACCCGAGCGTGCCTGACCTAGAGCAAATCAAAACTACATTGACCAAGTCTCATTAAGTTTAAAGCAACACACATCAGTATGTAAAAAATATTATTTAGTTTTTTTTAAATTCAAACAAGTTTCTTCATACAAAGCTTTACAATCAATCACTATTATAAAAAACCCTGAACTCATAATGCATAATAAAGAACACAAGACAGAAAAGAAAAAAGAATCTTATAACAAATTATAACATGGTGGCAATTCATTGAAAGTAATTCTTGCCAACTTACTGATTGCTCGGAGTTGTCAGTGGGCAAGGGCACGGTTGGCATGGAATGTTTCGGCTTGGGTCACCATAGTATCCAGGCAGGCATGTGTCTGGTTCCCTGGTGCACAGGCCTAGCCATGGCCTAGATCTGCGTCGGTTGTAGCCGGGGGCACATTGCTGGAAAAAACACATCAATAAATTTAAAAAAAAAAAGAGAAAATTGTGGTTTTTCCTTGACATTACACAGCAGATGAAAAATTAGGAGACAGACAAAAATATTACATATTAATACTGTACCACGTTATTTTTTTTCCTACTATTTCTGACTTGGTATGGATAATATGGAACTGATGCTAAGTGGAGCAACTGTCATGTCTAAAGAGATGGTACCATATTTATTTATTCTATAAAACACATTTCTTTCCAAAATATTTTTGGGGGAAAAATCATGCTGCTTAAAATAAATTTTAAGAACTTACATTATTATTTTTTACAATGTAACTGTACTATTTGTCTGAATCATTATTTTTCATTTTGACAGCTCAGTCATTCATTATATATATTTTAATAAGTTAAAAAATACAATTTTGAATTTTTACAATAAGGATGGGACAGTCGAATCCAAGATCCGTCAAATCCCCCGAATCCACAGGATTCAAGACAGGATTCAACATAGCTATTGAGATTAACTTGCCTTTAACAACTTATTAGAACTTCCCACTCTTTATCACCACAGATTAAAAAAACAATAAAGTTTCAGAAAATTTCACAGAAATATTTACTAATAACTTGGTAATTACAGCACGGGAGAGAGGTGTTTATTTATAGTGTAATTATCGGAACATGGCAACAGCATTTGTAAACAAGTCAGCCATTACTAGATAGACATTTTACGCAGTGTGTGAAATAGTGAAATAAATGCGGATTACACAGTTTCTCGCGAAAAATGACACACCTCAAAAAAAAAAAAAAGTTGTGAATCCTCAGGTTTACCATGCTAATTCAATAAGGCACGTTCTACAATGACACGCACGTGGATACAGATCACGATAGCGGATGTGTAACACAATCTACAATGACACGCATGCAGATAACGTACGTATACACGTTAAGAAAGCTTGGGGCAACTCCCAACTCTTGCATGTTCATAAATCCATGTAGCCAATAGGAATAGCGTATTTGGTTTGTTGATATTCATTTTCGTGGTCATTTTGGTATATATAGCAACAAGTGCTTCTATTTGTCATGGCACTTATCATTTTTGTTTTAATAAATAAGTGCACATGGTTAGACAGTAGCATTTACATATTTTTTAATACTGTAAAAATATGCAAAATGAGATGTGTATATTATGAAACCTATACCAGTAATTTGCAACAGCTGAGTATTTTTTATTTTGTTAATTGGAAGTCTGTACATTTTATCGTATTGTAGAATGGTTAAAATTCACCCCGAGTTTACGGCATGTTCCGCTTGCGTTACCGCATCCATTTACGTACGTATCCATGGATTGTAGAACCGGCCTTAAGGTGGGTTTACGACTGACTTAACAGAATAAGTGAACCGTGTGCTTAAGATATGAATCAATGTGTTCAAGGGTTTAGTTTATGACTATCTTGTGCAGGTTGTGACGGGTCATGTGCATTCTTGGCATGACTTAAGAGATTGTTATATTAAGTACAAGTCAAGACAAAGTAGCCAATCAGAGCACAGCGACAGTTGTTGGTGGGAAACTGTATTTACAACTTGTATTTAGGTTATGTGGTACTGTGAAATCATATTAAAGTAATCATTTTAATCGAAAGACAGTATCCTCTTAATTTAAAGATTAGTTCATGGTCATGTTTTCTTTCATGGAAGAGGTAATTGAATTCGTTTTAATTAACCTTTTCAGAATTATTAATGTAAATGCATAATGTTGGCAAATGGCTTCCCCTTCTATACGATTTCACAAGTTTTTACACAAGCAGTAAACACAAATAATAAAATATATGTAAATTGTCCATTTTTCCAGGTTATTTAGGTTGCTTACATCTCCTACAGTTTTGATTGGCTAGACTTAACAGTTGCTAATTCAATCATAAACTGCAAATTTTCTTTTGATAATTTTCTGTGTGCTTAAGAGTAATTAAGTACAATTCTTAACTCTTCATTCTTTAATTGAAAACCCACCTTTAATAATTTCAATATGTATTCAGGATCGGAAAGTCAACACAATTAATGTATCAAATGTACATTGCCGAAGCGATATCACAAATGATACTCATATGAGATATTGCTATGTTTAGGAAATTAACTGATCTCAGTTACTTTCTAAAATAAACTAATTTTGTTTGCATTTTACACTTTTTCACTTTTCGTGGCATAATTTATGTAATTTCGTTGGTAGTATACAAAAGTGATAGATAAGAAAAATTACCAAATACTTATATTAAAAATGTTAACAAAAAATAAAAAATGGTAACAAAATATTCCATTGCCACTAGGTGCTGGCTGCACGTTTATTCAGTGAAGGCACACAGTACTCTCCAAAGATTTGTTATGGTATTACTATAAATTTTTTTTGTTTCTTTTATATTAAACATGTTTTGAAAATTATCAAGGTTATTTGAGGACGACTTGTATCTTGCGCAGTTTTATTTTTGTTTTGATCAAGTACTATATTAGTTAAGGTTACGTGTTTTATTTTAGTAACACATGAATGCTTTTGAAATAGTATTTATTATTTTACAGATCTACCTCACACTGCAGTGCCATTTGGTAATTGCCTACAATTGATTTGGCACAGAATACCGCACATGCACAGAAAATAGAATGCACGTCTTGGAATGGCATATCACACTCACAGAAATTTAGCACAGAATCCTTACACATAAAGTCACCTAATATCCTATAATTCCTGTGCACGTGCGCCATGCATGGCCAATCAGAACGTCGATACCACCGAGTTCATGCGAAAATCAAAATGGCTGCAAAATTAATGAATTTGTTTAAACATCCATCTATTCTGTGCATGTGCTAATTTGATTGTAGGCTTTCAGATTCAAGCTGTGCGTGTGTTCTGTGCTTTCACACGTGCTGTGCGTGTGCTAAATCAATTGTATGGCAGTTACTAAATGTGATCTTCCATAAGTATATAGTTCTGATTTAAATCTGTGGTTCCATGACTTTCAATAAAGTATGTTGTTTTATAAATGTATGCGCAATTTTTCTGGGCATAAAATTCAATTCAGCGACAGTTATTAATTTAATGTCTTCCCATTTTTTTTCTGAGGCTTCTGTGATACTTGCAGGATACTGTATCATGTAATAACATCTTCAGTACCTATGTATGGCAGTACTACTGCTGTGGGAAGATCAGTGTAATTTTGTTTTTGTTTTGAATGTCGCTACCATTTAACTTGTTTAATGATATTGTTGTGCAAGTCCTTCCATTCACTATTAGAATTATCTGTAGCTGTGTTACAATTTGTTCCCACTTTAGTAATATTATTTTAAGGTCACACATTTTTTACGTGGATTCGGATTTGAGATTCGAAGACATTTTGAACGATTCGACTATGGATTCGGATTCAACCAAAACCAGGATTCGACCCATCTCTAGTAAATAGTTTAAAGAATTTTCTGCAAAGGTCAAGAATAAAATGAATTTGGTTTATGTAATGTGTACCTTGATGCGTGCCCTACCTCGTGAGGTAGTTGTTAGGCCACTGACTACCCTCTCGGAACGTCAAGTAAGACTACCGTGGCATATAGTGCTAACTTCATGGACAAGACGGGTCGTGGAAGGGTTAGTTATCTGAGTGGGCTGCTTCTTGGTAGGGAACCATTGGGTTCGAGGGGAGTCAAACCCCAGTGTGAGGCATATGGAGGTGGATTCTCTCCCAGGGAGTTCCACCTTCCTCACTATAAGGGTCGCCAACAAGCGGAATGTCAGCTATCCCAGGGGTATGATGTGACGATGCAATTATGCCATCGTGGGGGTGGGGGTGTATGATCTGACAGGGGAAATTTTAACAGGTCGGGTGGGTCGACATGCGGGAACAACATCTAACAAAGAGGGTGCTGCACGTGACTTGGGGACTGCTTTGGTGGGAGTCTAACCCGTACTGTCTTCCCGGACGCTAGCATTGTGACACAAAAACTTGGGAGCTCCGTATTTGCCAGGTGATTAACCCGGATGAACTTGCCCGAGTTGAGTTCGACGAGGCTAGACGTTGTAGGAGCTTGGCTAGGCACAGCGTCCCCAGGGGTAGTGGGTACTATAGGCTGTGACTGTTCTATTACGGCTATGTAATCTCCTGTAGGGTACCCGGGCCAACACCTACCTAATTGGTGATCCAATGGGGATACGTGATCAAGGGGGATGAGGGGTGAGATAGGTCGAGGGATGGCCTCGTTACCCGGCAGCAGGGGTTTGACCTCTGACGTAGTACTCACAATGATGTCAACTACTTCGGCTCTTGCTAGGGCGCAGCGTTCCTTACAACGTTGCCTACTTTGTGTCCTACCTTTTCTACTATACATTGGGTTCCTCAAGAATACACTAAATCTCACAGTACCTAACCAAGGAGAGTTAAATACCTGATGCAATAATTTACACAAATTCTGGGAAAATAGGTGACTAAACTAAACAATGACGGAATCTGACAACTAGATTTGCCATAGTATTTATTACGTGATAAGGAAACTGGAGAGTCCCGGCTAGAATTAATTTTGAATGAAATATATTAGCTGACTGGCTAAACACTTATAACGGTTACACAATTATGCAAATAAAATAAATAGGTGAAGGCGAGCCTGTATCAATTATTCAAATTCCCAAAATCTACTCCAACAGGAGGCAAACTAAGACGTGCTGGCTTGTTACCACTGAGTCATGGAAGTTGCCTGGGGTAAAAGGTACCGGGGTCAGGAAATAGGTTTACCTTGGCAAAGGAGTGCTGTTCTCACGGTAAACAGGCCTCATTGAGGAGAGCCATTTTCAAGCTGAAGAGGCTGCAGTCTTCACAGACAGTGGAGTGGGTGATGAGCCGTGTTGCAGGTTGCGGAGAGGAAAGAGAGTTCTCGCAGACTGGGTAAGGTGAGTCTTTGCAGACTGAGGTAGGGAAGTCTTTGCAGACTGAGGAGAGTCTTCGCAGACTAGGAGGGGCTAGCGTCCTCTTCAGCCGGCGAACTTGGCGTCTCTGCCGGTACTATAAGCTGGACTTCTATTTATAAAATATTTTCTCATATCAGCAGTTCTTCGGGGTGTGAGGGGTAGTGTACCCTTCCAAAACAAGTGTACATTATTTGGGGTGTGGGAGCGCTGCTCATTTCTTATCGCCTCGCTTGGAGGCGACGAAAAATTAAAATACCTATCCCGCACAGCGCAGCATGTTGGCATGCGTCAACCTAATATGTAATTTTTTTTTATAAAAGTGGCATGTTCTACATATGGAATAGTATGCAGGAGATAGAATATTATTTTGCAGTAACTTTTTATTGGATAAATGTTCTGTAATGATAAATCAAAACTTTAGAAAACAATAGAAGATTTGGTGACAGCCAATTGGGAGGCTGCATGCTTCTAGGAACAGTGCAGCGATTTAGTATCTTTATGCTTAAGAAATAGCGTAGCTATCTAGCTGGAAATGCATTAACTGCATGTTGGAATAACACCGCAGCCACTTTGCAAGAAATGCACAAACTGAACACTGGAATAAAGGCTGCTCATGGTAAGGTGAGCACTTCTGAAAATACCTGCTAAGTTTCTGCTTTAATCATGTTTGTTGCATATCTTTCTGCATACCTATAAGAAATAAATTACCACGTGACTTTCAGCTGGTGTTTACATTAACTGGCTCATACATCCACTGAATATGCATTAAATAAACAACAAAAGATAATACATTTTTGACATGTGATGCAGTCCGCAGCTTTTATGCACACTCGACTTTGCTGCATTTGACGCAATGTTCACCGCATTGGGAAAGTCATTCAACCAACAGTACTGAGAGACTAGACATGTGGCTACAATACACTCCTGCACAAGGTTGGAAACTATTACAGACACGTCAGTCCAGCTTGTACTGATCACCCAGATCTCCAAATCAGACGTCATGCCAACATCCATTGAATTGACATTGTATTGTCGGACCGAGACATAGAGCCTGCCAAACAAAACCATGCAGTTTCACGACACACCGGGGAGGGCAACACACATTCTTAACGCACCCTGCGGACAAGATAAGAGCTGAGCCCGCCACATCAGCAATTCCGCCATGCAGCAGACGTAGTCTAGAACTTCCGAGTCAATTCAGATGAGTATAGAAGGTAGTACAGGGCCACTGTGTTTTATTCTCTTTCAATATAACACGTGTTTTCTAAGCTATTCTCTGTACGCTAATTTCTTGAGTGTCACTGTGTTGTTTCCTACGTAAACGCAGCCCGCCAGAGTGAAACCGGCAGACCACATGCTATTTAAAGCCAGAAACACACACATCAAACGGCCACCCGAGCTTTGCACCTACGTAAAGTTTGGTAGAGCCCCAACCACTCGAAACACCACCAGGTGAATCAGCCAGTCAGACATTTCATACTCCTCCACCACTCTATGGGGTTGGAAGGGATTTGGAACTAGTACCGTTGAACTGACCCCCTGTGGATACCACACCTAAGTATCCTGTCATGCAGTTTGAGCTAACCTACCTCTTTGTCCACTGCTCTTTATGGGTTGGATGAAGGGAGCACAGGGTAAAGCTATCGCCTGTACGACTGCGATCCTTAGAAGTACACGCTAGGGACTTAGTCATCAGCTTAACTTTTGCGAAGCCATAGTTGCTCCCATCACCTATGTAGTACACCTAGATGGGAGGAGTGCACAGAAAGATGAGAACAGCAGCTTACACATCCGAAAGTAATCCGAAATGCAAACCAAATCTCCCTTCTGTACTTGGCAGCACTTCACAGCAAAGCACAGTTCTCACCACCTGCATTTCTGAGAGGCCTCACCCCTCAGAATTACCGTCGCCTCTTTTACCACCTTTAATTAAGATCGCCGGCACACCCCATTGGTTGACGCATTACAAAGAGGCAAAGAACTACCCTTCAGAATCACTAGCCAATGGTTCAGTGGTCACCCATCCTACAGTCAACAGTCTTCCTCTAGCACCAAGTCGAGCAAGAGCACTCCACGTCCTGGGGATGTCCAGAGCGGCCACCAGCTCAGACAAAACCTGCAGCAAAACATCTTGCCACCAGGTAAACCATTGAATAAGGGCCAGTCTGTTCGCAGGGCCGTGAGAGTGTCTCTTAATTCAGTGCTACTCTGACAGGCCACTTGACCTCTCTTGCATACTGGTCGAGCGCCAGTAAAGCATTAAACTCCCTACATGTTTCTCGTGATTCCGGAATCACAAAATAAAACCTTGAGTTTAACTATAACAAACGCCTTTTACTTCAGCCATCACATAACTAAGGTTTTTGTAATATTTATCTTCCGGCGTCGTGTGTCAATTTTATTGACGTTACCCAGCAGAGAAAACTTATACTTTTACAAGTCAAAGGGTTTTCTTAGCTCCCAAAGTGAAGCATAGCTACTTCACTACAACTGGGCAAACATCATATTGTAACTGATACTATAAAGACATATATGTTCAATTCAGTAAATAATACTGGTTTGTGAATATTAATTGATATGATTGGACATAAAATAATGCCTTTAACTGTGGTCAACACGTCCAAGGTCATAAGAAAATATGATTAGTTTAGGTTGCCAACAGAATAGCAGAAGAGTTAAACATGATTATTCTTACCATTACAAAAAAAAAAACAACTATGAGATGATTTGATCGCTCACCTTTAAGTGTGAATACTGAAACATTCACCTGTTAAAGAAAGCTTTTACATAGCACAATGTATCTATTCCTTCATATACAATGACACGCTTTTCTACTCGGAGCATTTGCGCTCTGCAAGAAAATAAGAATTTTCCCTTTCCTACTATGCTAAGAGGAATTATAAAAAGGGCAAGCGCTGATTCCCTCCGAATGGTTGCAACTCTGGTTCCCTTCTGGAGTGTCTGTAGATTTATAAAGTTGGTTGCCTGACTGGGTTGTGGACATTCTTACGTTGGAAGATCTGGGGTGAAACTGTTTAGGTGGAGGAACCTTAATGGGAGGAGGGGAATCAAACCTCAGGGTAAGCTTGACCACGAATGTCTCCCTCCCAGGCAGTTTAGTCCAGCCCACCTAAAGGCTGTCAAAAGTCGTGATGCCAGTTCTCACTGGTTCATTATGGAAAATAACCGAGACAAAACCCTGCAAGAAATTATTTGGCTGCTTCTAAGTTTCCCCTACGCCTGTAGGGGGTTGGTCTGTTTGGTTTCTGTAAGGGGACGAAGTCTGGTTTAACTGACACTAAGCTACGTATAATGGAGTCTTCACGCGATGACCTCGGTGCTGCTGGCTTAGAGGTCATGAACCCTGAATCAGATCTGCTCAAGAATTTGCAGATTGCGAGGTCAGGGTGATAGCCATTTCCCCTGCGGTGTCCTCAGCCTTGTACAAGCTGGAGGGCCGACGACTGTCTTGAGCTATGGTTTGGCTCCCCCTTATATACGAAAAATTCTGGCTAGTAGGCTGTCAGAGGGGTGCGGGCATGGCTAGCCTCCCTTCACAGAGGTTGTTCAAATTAGGCTTGTGAGCCATGCAACCCATTTCTTATCTGCTCGGCGGGAGGCTGTTGACATATCTATTATCTCTTCACGAAGTGCAGGTGGCAGTGGTGACCTTGTAGACTGGATGTTGCCCTCATGCAGCAACCCTTGGAACTCATTTCTCTGGTATCGGTGCGTCGTTGACTTGACAAACAGAACAAATTCTCAGACGGGCAATGGGCGACCACATGTCGGCTTTGGGTGGACAATACAATTTCAAATAATCCCCATGTGTCTGTAATTGCTCACTAGGCTGGTAGCGATCTGTAGGCACGTGATTAATTGCACTGCTGCAGCATGACTTACGCATATGAGATTTGTGACTATATGATGGGGCAGAGTCGTAATGTAGTGTGCACAAGTCCAATGAGCAGAAGTGCGCATGCAACACATTTTGTCATCTAATAATGAGTAGATAAGTATCGAGCCGACTGCAGTCAAACTCACGACAGGGAAAATCAGAGGAGGTGGTTTTGAATGATTAATTATTAAAGACAGTGAAGAAATCAATTATAATTGCCTTATTTATTCATTTCTGTCTCAAAATTACAAGTTTTCTTTGGAGTGAAATATAATTTATTACTTTCAAAGACCGAAATTTGCCATGTGCGCAAGGTGTCATCAACATGTAGTGGTGTGAAGGGGTAATCCTTCCGCCGCCACCCCTCCTTCACCTGCAGCCGTAAACACACTGCCCAATCGATAACTTCTAAGCGTGCTCTCACTTGATTGAGTGCGTGTGGTACACTCAAAATTTGACTTGCATTCTGTGTCATATTATTTGTAGAGTTGTTCCGATACCGATACTTCACCTTTTTTCAATGCATCGGTATTGGGTATGGTATCGGGCCAATACATTAGTATCAGTTGTAGACAATAAAGTCAGGTTATTACTTTCTTTAGACAAAAATCACAGTATTTAGGTGTGTATACAGTAAAACCTCGTTAATTCTAAGTAGATTAGTTCAAAATCATATATAATTTGAAATGTGTATTCATCCCCAAACGGAAGAATAGGATTTTATACGAATGTGCCAGAGTTTTCACATCTGTTGACTGGTTTTCGACACCTCTACCACCCGCTGAAGAGGTGAAAAGATGTGAGAGTGCCAGGCACACACTGCACTGCGTGACGTTTGGGAGAGTAGGGCAAAGAAAATTCCGGGCCACCTGTTGTGACGGAGGGAGGAAGGAACGAGATAAATGCAATAATCATATTTTTTGGGCAATTTCCTTCAAATTTTTGCCTTTTATTAACCAAAAATTTTATGGTTCCCCAAAACAGGGTTATAACTTCAAGAGGGTATTTATTCCTGGGCCCGTAGTTGTGTTTACTTTGGAAAGGGAAAATGTGCATTTCTTAAGATGTTATTTTCTTTGCATAAACGAGTCTAGGAAAAATGTTTTTTAAAAAATTATTAACAGTAATACTTTTTTAAAATTCAGTGCGAAGGGCATTGGTATCGGGGTATCGGTATCAGAAAACATGGTATCGGAACAACTCTAATTATTTGCATTTTCAAAGGGTTTGAAAGTTGTAAGTCAGATTGAATTTGAATTTGGTGTTGAATTATTATCAAAATATATACAGTACTTATTTTGAGATATTATTTTCTTTATTTTAACAAGTTTAGGTAAGATGTTTTTTAATGTATTATTTACAGTAATACTTTTTCTAAAAATCTCATTTTTATTGTGTTTATTAGTTAAACTTTATTCACAGATAAAGTACTGCACTTAATATACTAAACATAAAGTTTCATAAGGTTAGAAGTTGTATTTTATTGGCGTACATGTCAGAAACCTCATCTACTGAATACCCGCATGTACGGAAATTTTTTGGCAGTCCCCTGAATAACGATATATAGGGAGTCGACTGAAGTGTACATTTTGGTGTCTAGAATAAAGACTTCTTCAGCAAAAATTATGCATCTGAAATTTTAGCCTTTACATAACAACAAAGTTAACCCCAAGAGGTATAACATTTTCAGATTTGGCAAAAACCACTCACTTGCATTGAAAACAGTGCTTCCACAACCCTTCAGACTATTTCATTCACACAGTTACATTTTATTTTGTCGCCTGCTCACCTCACATGATAGACCAGTGTATCCTGTCGGGCATCGACACTGTTCCACATACACCGCCTGCCCCAGACCAGTGTTACCTACACCAGCTGAGTCCAAAAGTATGTTGAACACTGACGTGTCAATCACATTCCCATCAGTGAACTGCGCCCTGAATAAAATAATACACAACATTAGATAAGACCTCTATACAGGCATCATGCAGTTACACAGAACTGATTCTATTTCAAAGATTCACACTAATTATGATAAAACAGAGATAAAAACAATGTGGGTGTGAAAATAGGAGCATGTCTCATTTGCGTAGAACATAAGAAAGCTTTTAAAAATAAATTACTAAAGATAATCACAAGAAGAATTACTGAATTCAATGACAATTAAATTTTTATTACTTTTTAATATAAAAATTAAATAACAGCTATTCAAAGAAATCAAGTGTGTGTTGTGTGTGTGTTTATGTGTATATATATATATATTTGAAAATTTGGGTTTTTAAAACTTACTGTAAAAATTGTACATGCTGGTTAATCTCAAGAAATAATTAAGGCACTAAGTTAATTTTGCAAATTGCAAAAAGTGAAAATTTAGGGAAATGGTGTCAATGGCGAGATGCATTTGACAAACAAGCATTATTCAACACTGCAAGTGAATCACTTTCACACAAGTTGCTATATGTTTAGTTAGATATGGGAACACTGTGTACCTGATCAAGATGTTGTCTGTGCTGCTGAGAACCATCATTATTTCCTCCCTGCTGGCAAGAGTGTTGAGAGTATCTCTTGGCTCTGGGCTTGAAACCTTGTACCATTTCTCCTCGGAATATGCGAACGCTCACGTCATTGTCTTGTATAGGGGATGGGTTCCTGCCTTGGTGGGTAAGGATGTAGCCATTACCCTATCAAAAACATTATAAATACAAGCATTAACTTAAATAACAGCTCAATAAATTGTCTGACAAAAAAACTATAGTTACTTAACTCCAATTCACTTAGCCAAAATTTAAATAGTGATGAAAAAGATGATTAATTAAACACCAATGAAAAAATCTGCAATAAAATAGACTTACACTTATAATGATATTTGGAGCGGTGATTGGTCTGCCATCTCCTTTGTAATTCACAGTATATTTAAGATATCCTCCATAAGACTTCAACTGGTTACCATTGTAGCTTTCAGGCAAGGCGAAGTATAAGTAGTTATTGGGTTCGAACTGGGCTTCAGATGAGAAGAGCTAAAACATAGATTATTATTTCAGGAACAATAAAAATTCATATATATATATATATATATATATATATATATATATATATATGTTACGTGGTGGGTGAGGAATACAAAAAATTGGCAGAGGCTATTACAGAACAACTGGAGCAGAATAGGTACAACATATTAAGTGTTAATAGCTCACATATGAAATGAATTTCATACAATACACATTAAAAATAATAAGTCTAGGTTATAAACTGGTTTAACTTAACACCAAAACATTGAAAAGTTGCAATATGATAACACATGTAATTTATATACTTTGCGAACCAAAAATAATTGCTCTAAGTAGCTGGTTTTATCAAGGATCTAACTAAGCAGTGTTAAAGGTGTGGAGTTACCCGGAAGCCATTGGGGAGAGAGCTAAGCGTTGGCTGGAAGGTCCTGAATGGTGGTTCTGGTTGTATCCTTGCAGTTGGCTGCAGCTGTATACTGACGAGCTTGTATGCGTTGATAGGAGGTGGTAACTGGCCATACAGGAAAAAAAAAAAAAAAAAAAAAAAAAAAAAAAAAAAAAAAAAAAAAAAAAAAAAACACCATTGTAAAATTTCAGTTTGCATTTAACTATAACTAACAGTGCTAACACAGATATGGTATATAAGTGATGATGCAATAAATATACCATATAAAGTTTTTATTGTTCCTTAAATCCAATCCAGATTTTTTCCTCTAATTTTTTATTGCATATATTTATTATATGGCGTTTCATGAGCCAAGAAAGGTACAATATCAAATTAGTTCACACTACTATTATTTTTAATGATTTTCAATATTTGAATTGTAAAATAAAATTTAATGATAACCAACAATATTTATTCAAAAAACTAAGTAATCATGTGTTTACTAACTATAACAAATCTTTCAATATATTTTTTGAAAACCTTAAAATGTTAAAATTTTTTTAACAATTATGAATTTCATCAGCCTTAAATTAAAAGATTTACATTTCATCCACTTCTTCATCTAGTGTCTAAACTTGGTGATGATGAACAGGGGGGGGGGGGGGGGGGGTGGGGAGGGGGAGATGAAATTATCAATTCACTATTATAAGTCATAACATTTTCTGACAAGTGTGAATCAATGAGTAACTTTTGCATAAAATTTGAATGACTGCATTTGATTAAAAATGAATGTGGGATTTCACCAACTTAGAATAATGTGTCTAGTAAGCTACAGTCTTTTTGAAAAAAGGTTTTATGTCAATGTTGAGTAATTCCCTCGTCCTAGATACACTGACACTACTAGGGTGCAGTTCACACACCTTATTGTTTCTGTGTGGAAGGTACAAAAATGATCTATGGTCTTTTCATAAAAAAGACACCCCTACAGAGCTTTCAGTAGTAATAGTACAATTTAATGGCAAAATATAAAAGTTAAAGTTGACCTGCAAGAACCTTTCTACAACTTTTACCGTTTCGGTAATAAATTATTTATACTGAAAATGATTGTGGAAATACATTTTAACTATGCATGTTCATTGTCAGATAAATGAATAAACTCTAGAGAACAACTGAGATTTCTTATATGATGTACGGAGATTTGAATAACAAAGAAGTTTTCAAAGATATTTTAGAGAATATCTGCTGATATAAGCATGCAATTACGTTATCAGATGGCAATTGATGACAACCTTACCTGGAATGTGAACAGGTCTGCACTCTTGCAGTCTGTTGTGACTCCGAAGCAGAAGCAGGAGATGCATTCACTCTGCGAGGATGCAGCATCATTGAAGGAGCCTCTGGAGCAAGCGGTTGTGGGTTTGTTGACCACCAAAATGGTGTCGGGCACAGCGAATGTGGAACCCCTCACATTAATGGCTTCACAACTGTAAGCCCCTTGATCTGATTCCTAAAAAATTTAACCATTACAATAAATATAATAATACATGTATAGTATTTTCTTTATAAAATTTATACTTAAGTAACTTGAAAAAGTAGTTCCAAATTATTTTCTAGAGATTTACAAAATGAAAAATAATGTATAATTTGAGTCCTAAAAATATATGTATAAAATTTTGCATTGCACAATTATGTATGGACATAATGGGATAAAAGCATTTTTCGACATAAATGACTTCACAAAGACATGTAAGTGGACTTACATAATTTGAATGTTAAAAAATAATTACATATATGTAAAAAAAAAGTTATTTCTAGGCGAGTAGACAAATCATGAGGAAGGGGTTTACAAACTACCCAAATATAAACATACATAAAAATGGAACACACTTCAGAGACTTGCATAACAACTTAAATGGCTTAGGTCAGTGACACATTACCTTCAGATCATAAGGATCTGGGTTCACATACCAGGTAAGAAATGGCCATATGTACTGTTTTTCAGAAAAGGTTTAAAATAGTTTAACTTGTAACTCCTCAACCAACAAATTAGACTTGAAGGATAAAACTCGGAAGTCATTCAAGCCAATTGTAAAAAACAAAAAAATATAAGACTTGAATACGAGTTGGAACTCAGAAGTCAAGTGATTTGAAGGATACATTTCAGTGGTCTTGGCAGTGAGAGTAAACACTATAATGGGCAAACTGTATGGATGCAACCAACCTGGATGTCTGGGCAGGTGAGGGTTCCAGTGCCGCCAGAGCTCGTGGTGGTACACTTGCTGGGGATGTGGCCCCAGTTCAACCGCCAGACTATTTCTGGTGTGGGGACGCCCCTTGCAGTGCACGTGATGATGAAAACTGAACTGACGTCCAACGTGATCATGGGTGGAGGCGGGCTCTGAATGTACGCAGATGCTATAAGCAACACCCACAAAGTCAGAACATCAGGTCCTTCTATAGCCACATGTTGCACATGTTGTTTCTGAAGTTTATTGGCAATGGCATGACTGCATAACAATCAAAATTTAAAACTCTGATGACTATGTCCACGTGTAGTTTGGGCAATACCATCTTTCATAATTTTGCTAGTGCTTATCAAGATTTTACAAAACGACTTTTTCCCAAAAACAAACTTTTTGAGAATATAATATGAATGTTTATTTATTACAAGAATTAATACTAGGGATGGGTTGATTAACAAAACAAAACCAAGTTCCGATTCCAGTGCCCATTCCACTAATTTTATTTTGGTTCTAGGTTTCGGAGACGGTTCATCTGGAATGTGAAAACTGATGCAATAATTAAGTACTAAAACTAATAAATAGTAGTAACCTACTTATAAAGACAGCTGAGGTGGAATAGTCGAATAAGTAAAAATTTTTCATTATACTTCTTCACCTAAACGTTGTGTGACTAGCCACAGTAACATTCAACCCCAAACGTCTTCGGTCATTGTTTGACATGACTAGCCCAACTAAATAATTGGTTGTTTTATTTTCAATCCCCTTGGGCATGCATCAGAACAAACCATTCTTTGCACTGTTGCCAACATAATCTTGTATGTTTCTAGTGCTACCAATGGTTGAAATTCCTCGTGCTACAGATGGCTGTATTATCTGCAGAGCAAAGTATTTTGGTGTATATAAATCCATAATTAACACAGTTTCTTTTCTTCCATTCAATAAACTTGTGTAGGAGTCGTAATTCAACAAACAAGGAATAATGATGCTGTAATTTTTTTAAGCGTCCACATCACTTGAGCAATACCAGTGTGGCAAAACTACCGAACTAGTACAGCACTATATCAATTTTTGCACATAGAATGTTTATCTTCAGATATTTTTGTTTGGTTGGCACTTCTTTGCATGAAATTGTGCAGTAGGTACTCTATGTAAATATAGCTTTTGTTGTAATCTGTAGTCTAATTCTCACATAAGTAAATAATTAATATGAAGCACAAATACTGCGAAAATACATTGTTTCAATTTGATAGTGTATATTAATGGTAATATGATATTTACAACACAATGCATAGCAATAAAAAAAAAATATCAGAACCGAATGCTTTTTCGACTAATCAAAGTGGGTGGTGGTTCTTTCAGAAGAAGCGGCATATTTTAGAACCAATGATTGGAACCGACCCATCCTTAATATATACTATAAGGAAGGACTGATATCCTGGAACACTGGGGCACAATTGATGCAACATTACACTAACAGTCCGCCAAAGCCAAACATGAAAATTGAACACTGAAGTAAGCACTTCTGGTGAGTTGTTGTCTAATAGGACAGAGGTGAATAAGACTAGAGATAATAAATATATACAACACTTTTGCTCTCCTTGGCATAATAACAGTGTATTACTGGTACTAAAAATAATATTGTCAACGGTAAAAAAACATACTGTACTGTTTTTTTTTTTCAGCACATATCATTACCATTGATATTATGCTGTCTATAAAATGAAAATAAAAATTCCTACAAATATTTGGTAAAGAAAACTCAAATATTAACAAATACAGTAGAATATTATCATTCAATGAAAATAATTAAAAAATCTTGAAATACATAAAGCAATATTTTAAAACCTAGGTCTTTCATTTTACACTATCATATTTTTTTCCTTTTCATAATGTCTCACTATGAAAAACATACACTGTTTGGTGAAAAGAAGTAAAACTCATTATACTAGTCATGGGTGGAAACACACTTTACATTCCACATTAACTGTATCACAAAATAAACAAAGTGCCTAACGTTAAAAAAGCCCACTTCATTTCTTGAAGCATCATTATCATGAGGACCCATGTATGAAAGGATTTAACAGTAATGAAGTCTTCACACTATTATTAAAAAACAATTCATTACTGAACACGAAAGAGGATATATCAACTAATGACCAGAATCATGGAGCTGATTTTCATCAAAATTTTGTTACAGATGGTTTATCCCAGCTTAAATATAAATAATTTTAAGTACAATGTTATGCAGTTTTGGAGAAGGGACAGAAATGGATATACTTACAGCAACCAACTTCATCACTGCCATCCTGACAATCGATCGCCAGGTCACAGTGGAAAGACTTTGGGATACACTGATTTCCTGTCTGGCACTGGAATTCACTATAGCGGCATGGTGAACCTAGTATACAAAGAGCATTCAACACAACATAAAAGAGGTTTGAAGTCATTTCATAGCATTAAAAGAAATGATACAGTTCACTGTTTGTATGCAATATAAACCTAAACTCCTCAATTCTCTTTCAGAATTAAAATTTCCTTTAAAGCACATGAAGAAGATTACAGATCATGTGAGATATACGAGCAACATATAACTCTCCACAACATCGCAATGAAAAATTTAATGAAAATGCAGTTAACTTACATGTTAAAGGGACAATTTTGCCTGTCTGTAGGGACAATGTCAAAATGCCGACAAAACTGTTGTGCTCTCGCTCGCTTGCCTTTCCATATTGCATGTGTTATTAATACTTAAGATTTCTCTTGGCTTATTATTACTGTTTGTTGATGATTTATTATAAGTTTTTTTTTTAAACTTCCATTTGGTAAAGTTTTTGTCTTGATTTTGATGTGTGACGCTTACTGATCCATCAACCACAACTTCGTTTAATCTGCGAGTAATTTTCCCTGGCGCACCAGACGGGGTCCGAACCAGTGTAATAAATACCAGTATGCCTACAGGTTACGTTCCTAGTAACAGGAAGTAATACAGATGCGCCAGTATTATGCTGTTCATCACTTGCAGTCAGTAAGTTATGCCATGCCTCCCCCTCAGAAGATAAGCCAGCGGCGAGCCACCACCGCCACCCTTGCAGTGGTAAAGAAGTTTAAGGGTGCACAGAAGGATAGCGCTACCCATGCTCCAGACAGCAGTGGATGCCGCAGAAAACAGCTCTTAGCTTCCCCACGAACAAGTGACAGACCACCCCCCACCAAGACACCCAGGTGGGGGCGAAACAGCAGTACTTACACGTGCATGAGACTGGAACATGCTAGTTGTTTGTCGACTCTTCTAATAGCCACATCATCCCTGGCAGCTCGCTCCACCGTCTTGTACGCTGGAGCTCTCTGACAACTCTTCGTCACCTAGACAGCCCAGAAGCTCTTCAGCACCACCGCCAACATCTTCCAGACCTTCCAGAGGATCTCCCCCTACACATCTTTGAGAAAACTTCAATCCCCCACTAGTGGATTGGCCCTCGTAACAACTTCCTCAAAACCCTTCTGGACGTGGGCCGCCTAAGTCCCTTCAGGACACAGCAGAGAGTAGACAGGGAAAGTTAAAAGCTTCCTAGTCGAAACTGCCACCCCCTAGATTAGAAGCAGGTAGCCTTCACCTAGAATATTTGTAGTTAACATTTCCAATCAGCTCAAGGTAGTTAGGAGGTAATACGGGCCACCATGGATTCCACCCCCAAAAAAAAGTTTCTCCCCTACTTTGACTTCCATTTCCTTAGGTGAATGTGAGAACCGGCATAGACACCACGCTCAAAGGGGTGGAGCATGAGACCTGAATTTTAAACCAACTGATTTTACCGTCTAGTGTAGGACTGCAGGTTCCTCCTCAGGGACTCGTATGTCAAAACCACACACTCGCTTGACTGCCACCCATTCGGTGCACACTGGTGTACCGAAAGGCAGAGCCCTAAACCACTAGTCATACAACCCCTAAGGAGACTAGACAATCAGACCAGTTTGCACTCCGTCCACCGCACAATTTGTGTTGCCGGAGGGATTGTTTGACCAGTTCAGGAGGGTCTGACCACCTTAAGGCCTACACCCACAGTTGTCGGGACAACTCAAGAGAGAACACACTCTCCAACCACCACACCACTTATGTTGCCGGTTGGGGTAAAGGTACAGCTCTGTGTTGGGCTGGCCGCCGATGTGGCAAAACACTTCTAGCAAGGGACCAATTGTCACCTGCTCCTCTCTTGTGTGGCAGGTAGTAGCACCCCTCTATGCCTTACACCAAAAGGGGTGGTAAGGATATGCAGGAGGGAAAGGCCACAGCAACTTACAAAGCTACCTGTGGCTGCACACCATTCGATAAGGCATTCTGCCAAGATAACCCCCGGGACTGGGCTCAAGCTGCCCGTCAATTGCTAGGGCTTACACTCCCAACTCCCTCCTCTCTCTTTTCAGCCTCCAAGAAGACGTCAGGGACACCACACCCCATAGTTGCTGCTTTTTGCTGTGGGGAAGAGGTTTCGTTGGGCATAGCTTGCCCTTGGTTCCGTGGGAGCCACAGAACCAGATGTGTTCCAGCAGTTTCAGCCACAGCACTATCTGAGGATTGACCAGCTCTGCCAGCACCTCCAGTAGCAGCCGCTACCCGCCTACTCGGCCGACTGCACAGCCCAGTTGCTCAAGCATCAGCGCAGTTAAACCAGTCACCTCTAAACACAATGCCCGGTACGTAGCCAAGCTAGGACACAATACACTGGTCGGGCCCCTGCGGGCAAGTAAGTTAGAGCCAGCCATTGTTAATTCCGTGTGTAACAGGTACGCACACGAAAAACTTACTCAAACCATGAATGATAATGGAAAGGGAGGAGCGAGTTATAATGCAAAATTTTAATTGAAAGTTGTCATATATGAGTGTGATCACGAGAAAAGGGCAGCTGGTTGCAAAACTGGCACTGGCAAAAATTTACAGCGTTGGTACAGGGAACAAAATATGTTGGAAAAATTGCCAAAATGTGTCCACAATCAGATGGCAATGAGGAGAAAGCGAAAGGGGTTAGGGACGCAAAGAATTTAATAAAAAAATTAAATTTGTCATTGTTTTGTTAAAGAATTTGCATGATTTCAAGATTAATTATTTCTGAGGTAAAAGCAGGGATATATAAACAGCTAACAACAATACTAAACAATTTTAGAACTGAAAACATAAGTATTAAGTTTGGTACTATTATGAAGTAGTTATGTAATACAGCAAAAATGTTAACATAAAAATTAAAATTAAAATCATGGGGCATTTTAAATTATATAATTTTCATGAAAAGAAAATATAAGAACATTTGATTACCAGGAGAATTTGTAGCACAGTTTGCTTCATCAGAATTGTCCCCACAATCATCATCTGCGTCACACATCCATGTCTTCAGGACACACTTCTTGTTGTTGCAACGGAATTCATTGGGTTCACAGCCTATTGGATCTGGAACAAATTAATTAAAATATTGTTGATGTAATTTTTACAGTTATGGCAAAATGTGCAGTAAAATTGTAACAGCAATAAGATCAATCCTGTCATCAATTATTGTAAAGCAAATCCACACAAGCAACAAGCTTACATAAACAAATTTTCATTCATCATCAGCAAATAGTCAATATTTATAATAATTTAAAAAAAAAAGAAAATCAAACCATGGTATAGTATTGAGCAGTAAATAAAAATATTTTGCACTGATGAAATATCATGTAGGATGTCACACAATTTTATGTGACATTTTAAATGTCTCAACTAAAATCTGCTATTAATAAAATGAAAGTTGAGTACTAACGAAAATCAGGTTTTTATCACATTTCAAAATATTTTCCTCGACTGTGGTGGGAATATTAAAATATTCCCACACACAAAAAAACACACAGATAGGTAAAGCAATTCTAGTTTTTTAAAGATTAGATTTAGTTCTCTACTGGATTTGTTATAATTTCTGAGAGCATATCACTACTGGTGACATGCTAATACTAAATAACAAATGCTAAATAATGTATTTATTTATATAAAATTTAAGTTTTCTTACTTACTGCATCTCATTTCATCAGAACCATCAGAACAATCTTCTTTCCCATCGCAGACCAACTGTCGATTAATGCATTGACCATTTGAGCACGTAGCTTCGTTGTAACCACATTTTATAGGCTGCACGGTGTGTACCTCTTCTGCGATGACAAAACACAAAAAAATATATATATACATATTACAACACTTTACTTCTGGAGATTTATATGGTAAACAACAATTATACATAAGTGCATTAAAACATTAAAAACTATAACATTATACAATTGTTAAAAAATTTAACAAAAAGTATTTGCTTTATAGACTGGATTGCCACAAAAATATTTCACTTCCAATAAAATGCACAATTGGTTGAAATCACAGGTCTGAAGTTTTTGAAGACAAACAATACAGCCAATAAAATTATTAACTTGCAAAACAATAACCGAAAAAACATAATAAAAGTAATAAAACATTTCCAAAATTGTTAAAAAAGACAAAGTAGAAATACAGTAGTAATAATAATAAATTTTTTCCTTTATTTCAGAAACTTAGTGTCAGTCAAATAGATCATAAAGCTCTAATTAGGCTGGCAGTAATAAAAATACAGACACGAATTGTAATTCTATAAAGTACTATAAAAATACAGAAATTACTATACAAACAACAGAATTTTGGGTAGATATAACAAAAAAGAAAACACACTAGCTGTTAACTACTTTGTCTTTGTCCCTGAGCGAGAAAGGCTGGTGTGGTTTGCTTGCCTTCAAATCACTGTCACTCGGGCGCATTCAAATAAAGAGAGAGAGAGAGAGAGAGAGAGAGAGAAAAACGCACTAAAAAATTAGAATGATTCAGAGATAATACAATCAATCATACATTAATTAACATCACATTACATCAGCAGAACATGCATACTTAATTAAACATTCAGTATTTGATAAAGAGATCTATATATTTACAATAGTAATTATAGTACTGATTACGTATCACTTTATTATATGGGAAGAAATTTATGATGATGTGAAGATCTCATGATTTCTTTTCCTGTAGGATGGAACTCTCAGACATGTATTATTTGTGATTTTGCTGCATTCAAAAACAGAGCGAAAACTCTTAAGAAAAAAATAGGCATCTAAAACAGAGTGTCTATGTTTTAAGGTGTGAGATGTGCCACAAATCTTCGCAGTGCAGCTAGAAATGCATCAGTACTGAGAGATGACACCAAATATGCTTTTCTGACAAGACAGGCGAACAAACAGATGTATGCCTTATACATCCTAGGTTTCCTGGTTTTGACCATTGTAATGGTAAATGGAAAAAGCATAATCCACTCTGGTTTGCAGAAAAGGCTGGGCGAAAATATATCATGCACAAGTGCAGCCTGTGTCTCACTACATCTCTGCCATTGACGATTCAGAAATTCTGCTAGAGTATTGATAACAAGTGTTGTGGACCAGGATGGAGAAAATCTCTGTGCAGGTGGTCATTAATCAACAAAGTCACGTGACACTGTTTTGGGAGAAGTCCAGAATGTTTCTGATCATGTGGTAGATATGATGCAAGCAATCTCCCACCAACTCGAAGAATTCCTTCTGAGTTAAGGAATGGGTTTGACTTTATGGGTGTATTCGGACACTTTCTGTTCTCAAGAGCTGACAATTCTGATGCAAATTATATCTGTTAAGTTTTTTTCACCCATAACATTAAAGCTGTCTGTGGCTCATCAATAAGCAAAAAGGATCCATGAATAGGCTTTTCCAACTGTAGTTTCATAAATTCCAAGCAATAAACCGCAATTCTCTTGTGAAGACCTGAAAATCGATGGAGCAGCGAACGATCAATTTGGTGAGCCACTCCAGCCATCAGGCTGGAAGTTTCCACACGCTCTTCAACTAGTAAGTCACTCTCTGATTTTGCCACCTGTTCAATGTGTTTTGGCCAGACATCCTTCTTCGTCTCCTGCAGCTACATCGGTATCTTCCACCACAGAGGATGGCTCACAAGTTAGGATAATAAGAGGCCCTTTAAAGTGCAATTTGCAGGATTTTGACCTGATGGCATATGGTACGGCCACTCTAGGGGTTGGGAGGGGGGGGGATGTTTGTCTGGATTTCTCCAACCCTGTGGTCTACAAATGTCTTCCAAACAACAAATCCATGCCAATGTTACAGTGGAGTCAGTCCAGGCAAACATATTATCTATCTTAAGTGTCGACCCAAAGACATTTAGGACATAACAAAGTGTTTTTACCAGCAGTAATGCTGCACACAATTCGAGTCTTGGAAGCAAAACCCATTTGATAGGTGCAACCTTAGACCGCTCCCAGGTGCACGGACACTGAATCATCCTGACGCACAACTCGTAAATACACTACTGCGGCATGTCGCAGAGGGGACAACCAACCCAATGGGTCAAATTTTCCTTGACAGATCAGAGAGGATTCCCTATTTAGTAGCAGCTTTACTCTGAGGTTGCACTCTATATGAAAACTGGTCGATACTAGGATTCTAACGCAGTCCTAAAACCTTCAAGGAGGTATGATCATCTGAGTCAAACAAGTAAGAGATAGATCGCTGGAGCTGAGATGATGGCAATCCTTCAAAAAATCCTCGACTGCTGCTAGCAAATTTTCGAAGGTAAAGCCCCCCAGTTTTCAGCAACTCAGTTCCACTTGGAGGACAGATGCTTCTGCCACTGACTTTTAACACCAGTAACAATATGGTCCACATATGTATTTGAGATTTAGGTTGCTGCTGGAAGACAGTATTTGTTGTCTTTATGATACTCATGAACTGACTTAGATTCATCCGAACACCATAGAATTCTCTGAAAATCTTGATGCTCAGCATGAATTAATACTTGTCGGTACATTTGATTTAATGTCAGTAGTGAACACTGTATAATGCAGACAGAACCGCAAAATAAATAATTTATCTCACACTGCAATACGTCATTCAGTGAGGCACCTGATGAAGTTTTGGCTGATGCATCAAATACAACCTGAAGCTTGGTGGTTGTACACTCAGGCTTCAAAACACAATGGTGAAGACTATACACAGCTGAAGAACAATCTGCATAATCCTCAGGTAACTTTTCCATGTGGCCAGTAGTTATAATCGGCCATAAATTCTGCATACATCTGCTTGAGCTCGGTTCCAACAAAATCTTTTCTCCAGCCCATATAGTTGAGTTAGAGCTTGAGGTCTAGAACTTCCATTGTTTCTCGTCTGGGGTAACAGGAGCAGCCATGGGTAGTTCCTCTAACTCCCAAAACTTCTTCATGGTTTCGTCAAATGATGAAGTAGCACGAAGACATGCAATGAGTTGTGATGAGGATTCCACAGGTTTATTACAGTTCACCCTTATCATTACAAGCCAACCAAACAGAGAATTTGCTGCAATTGTGATCCTGGACACCCTTCTAGGTGAGAGTAGGTCAGCATTAGTGGAAACAGTTCGGCTCCCATTTACATATCAATAGGGCGAGGAGTTCCAAAGTTGGGGTGTGTCAAGCGTAAGTTCGATAAATGTTCCCATTGATTGGCTGGTAAATTAGTGTTAGGTAACATACCACAAATTCAATTGAAAACTAGCATGTCACTAATTTGATTCAAAACTAGCATGTCAGCTCCGAATTGGTGAGCAGAATCACCAACTGGCTGGTGGCATGTGATAATATCCTGTAAGTCTGTCACTGATGACCCTGAAAGACCATGTACGGGTTTTAAATATTTTCGCATGGGCAACCCAAGTTTCTGCAAACAGCTACTAGTAATGAAATTTGTTTGGTTGCCTGAATCTAGAAGCACTCTAAATGTGTGACTATTACCAGTTTTATCTTTTACACCAAGAGCTGTTGCCAACAAAACAAATTATGTACCTGCCAAGCCTGTGAGGGTGGAAGCAGGAGTCAGTTAGTGCTTCCACTCTCAGTACTTTCTCTATTTGCATGGCCTAATAATTCTTCAGTTTCAGAGGGAATGTCCTTGTCAAAATGTAACAGGGTATGATGTCTCAAGTTACACTGGTGGCAGTTTGTCTTTCAGGGACAGTTCTTAAATTTATGTGAAGTCCTGAAGCAATTGATACAAAGGTTATATATTACCTTTTACCTTTTCAAACCATTGTCTCGGTGAAGTATCAGAAAACTGCAAACATTTAGACAATGTGTGAGAGCCTTGACACAGTTGATTACTCTCCTGCACTTGCGACCAATGACTGCGTGACACGTGAAAGAGTAGATTTTTATGAATTCTTGTACTTCTGCCTTCAAGCCAAAGATTCAACCATACGTTGATAACCATCAAGAAAAGAACAGAACTGAGTGAGTGTGGGCAATGTTGTTAGATCAACAATAGTGAGTTTCCATTCCTTTCTAAGGTTGAGCTCACTCTTCCCTTCACACAGATGTAACAAAGATGAGTCCCAAGTTTCAAACTACACATTCAAAACATTTAACGCAGCTGTGTGTTCATGAATTGTGGCTAACAATTGCAGCAGACTTGAAGGGTTACTTGTAGCTATGTGAGGTGCATTAACAAGTGCATCAATATGATGAGAGATAGTAAGATGCCTACTGTTGTACCATTTACCAAGTAAGGTAAAAGCTACCTCACAGTTATCTGGGGTGAATGGAAGAGACTGTATTAAGAAAGTGGTTCCCCTAACACTGATGACTTCAAATAAAGCAGTTTTTCCACACTGCTTAACAAACAGTTTTGAGCAATTAATGTATCAAATAAATTAGCAAAGTTCTGCGACTGCCCAATGTCACCACTGAATGTTGGCAGCTTTATCATAGGAAGCGCTACCCTCGATGTAGACCATGGATGTTTTTGCTCCATAGATGACTGAAGCAAGGGCTCAGCAATGGCAATTGTGTTGTAATACAAATTGTCGAAATCATTCAGGTGTTTACGATGAACTTCTGCATCAAGGTCATCAATTTCTTTTACAACTGCCAAAACAGTTAAACTAAACTTTTGTGTATGCTTTCCAGATCCCTGCATGTGGTCTGGAATAATTCCATTTGCGAAGGGTCTGTTAGTGACTTTTTACCTAGGGCTGAAACTCTTTGCAAGCCGTTTTTCAGTTCGATCCAACTGTAGATGAGCCACATATATTTTGGAAGCCATATTCATGACTGCGCATTGCAATTAACCTCAAAATGCACATCAATGACAATGAAAGAGTCATTTAACATCGTCATGCACGAAGATCAACAAAAAAGACAACCAACACTGCTATATGTCCACGTTTTGGCGTACATAACTATTGGCACAGACTGTAATTTGCATTATCCACGAACCATGGCATCCACTTGGTAAACAAACATATTCAGATTCTCACACATTTGCTGTTCCAGCTGCTCACTTTCTCAAAAACAACAAAATGTTTTTGAATCTCACACAGATGTGAAGCAATGTGAGTAGTGTGCGGTTTTCTAACACAAATTGCGTAGTTCAAACCGCAACACACCTCGCAGAAGCACAAAACGCGTCGACACAAAATCACTTTTCGTGAACCGTTTTTTAATTTACAGGTAAAATTCATTTGTTAAGCTTGCAGTTACACTAAGTGTTGTACTCTGCATGGCCTTCAGCTGAATATGGTTTGCTTCCAAGGATCGACACAACATCAATAGCCTTATCAAGTGCTGAAATCATCTTCCATTTGACGAGCTTTTCGTGTATTAAAGCATTGTTGATTAACGTCACTAGTATATCACTGCATAAAAATTTTTCTTGTGTGCCGAATGTACACACAAGCAATACATTTTTTAAATCCGATATGAACTGTCGCCTCAAAGTTAGAAACTGAAAATGGTGATAAAACAGATTTCCGTGGCAAGCAATACTGGTCGAATCTTGAAATGACTGTATCAAACACATGTGCCTCAATTTCGGCGAGGTTAAATTAATTATAAATCTCAATTCCCTTGTCGCCGATTGCATTCAATAATAACGCTACTTGTGGGATTATGGCGTCATCATTCATTTTCAGTACTTAAAGGTACAGCTTGAATTTTTGTTTCCAAAACGTCCAATATTGGTTTATATTACTTTCAGCAACACGGGGATCAGGCAATCATGCAAACTTTTCCACCTTGGCTGAGTAACAAACTTTGCCTAGCGAATGTATTCATTATAAAATTGTGAACTTAAAAGAATGACACTATGTTGTATTCATAGAATTATAAAGGATCAATGATTTAACCAAAACTTACTGCTAGATAGTAACAACAACTGCTATATCTGGCATGTACATTAGCTGGGAAACTCTACTAAACATATCTCACATGTACTTTTCCCATAAATGTCTGAAACTAATTATCACGTAAACTATAACGTAAGTAAAAGTAAATTTTAATTTTTTTTTTTTTTTTAAGGCTTGTAGTTGTTACACAGAAGAGATGTCAACAGATCTTCCTTTAGTAAGAGCAGAATTATGGTACCATTTTTTGATACTGTACTAATACTTTAAAGACATGAAACTAATTGAGGGATGTACTATAACTTACAAGTAAAAACAACACAAGTAACAACATGGTCTGAACGGGGGCGTACAAACTAATATTTTTCTTGGGGGACAGACGAATGTAGTATAATATGTCATTGATTCCGTGTAAAATAAAGCATAAATGTTTCATTCTCCTCAGGTTCTTTTGATTAAACGCAATTCTACTGTTGTTAGAATAAGTGATTATCAACTTGTAGAAGCAATAGACCTATATATAATATGAATAAACATTTTCTTAAATAAACAAAATTTTGATAAATTGATAAGATCAAAATTCGAAAACTTTGTGTGATTATTTTCTTGTAATACACAGATGTAAAAACCTAAATGCATAATGTAAGTAAAAGTCAATATTATATTACATAGGAATATAATAAAAAAAAATATCTTTCATGTTTCGGTTGGTAATTTTCCAGATACAGCTGTCAGAAAAAAAATGTATTTACCAAAATGCAGTTTCCAATAAGCGTAATACAATTTGAGAAAATGACAGCAGTTGTTCGATATGCTTATTCTTTTTGTAAACAAATTTATTGAGAACATCTAAAGCAGTTTTGTATATAAAAAAAATTCTTGTAACATGCTGCAACATATTTCACGCATCGGGTACACAATCGTAGTAGGAGTAGTTTTATCCTTTTGGATATTTCATGCCGTCCAATTAGAATAATAGAAACTACAGTCATTCAAGTTTTACACCAGCTATACTTAAAGGCAAAAAATAGTAAATAACATGCGACAATGTTGCAATATTATTCATTATTACTTGCTTTCCATTGAAGATATTTTCTGCTGATACTTATGGACGCTCTGCAAATGTTTGGTTAAAATACTTAATTTTAGATAAACCATTTAGTGTGGAAAAATTAGTAGATCTCTACCGCACATAAGAGTAGTTAACATTCTTTTCACATAAAAGTTTCAGTCCATAATTTTTTTTGCCAATTAAGCAGAGCAGATGTGTAATATTATTAATGCTGTTTTTTTATAGTATTCATTTTACTTTTGTTAAGCAAACGAAAATGTTGCAACGCACATAACTACACCAAGATGCAAAAAGATTACAAAAAAGCACTCAACTCGCATTTTTGGTGCTTTCAGATTAACAGCGATAAATTGCACAATCTTTTTACACTTGCACAAAGCTGCGATTATGAGTTTTCACCTTACATTTGATAATATTATTTGCATGCATAATGGATCCATGTCAAAATTAATATATTTCAATAAAAATTGTGTAGGTACTACTGCTTTGCTTGGTAAGTAAATTACTGTTAAGGCATTTAATAACTTGGCACTATAAACATATTATTAAAGTACAACACTTTAAAAAATCCGTAACAAAACAAATGCAACGGATGACTGAAAAAGGACTAAAAATATTTAAACACGCGAATAGAACATAGAACTTAGCAAATTTCATATTTTCATTTTACCATTATATTATTAGTATTGTCTTGCATCGAACAATGTTTCTAAACAATTGTGATTTACTTCAGCTAAAATCTGAGTTATTTCCTTGAATGTTATTTAGTTTTATAAACAATTACAAAATAGGAAATTCCATTAAAAAATTCAAACAACCACACTTCTGAGGAAAAAAAAAAAAAAAATCAAAGAGCAATAAAAAAACACTTGTATTTACTTATCAAAGCTAGATCAGCTTCCTGCTCATATTTTCAAAACGATCACTACACTTCACCAAGAGACATCAAGACACGTGTCTGCCGACTGTCCAGTGCTGAAGGGCAGGGAAGGCGAGACTGAGGAATGCTAGTGGAGTGGTTGGCCCTAGCGGACCTCAAGGTCACCACACGCCAACCTCGTTTCTCTTGTCCATACTATCAGTATTATAACTACTGGTTCGCAAGGGCTTTTACTTCATATAAAACGCATACGAAGTTACAAACACACATCTCCATTACTAATTATTTAGAACGGAATTCTTATATCTAGTGTACGCGCGGTGATGAAGATTTTTAGTTAAAATTTCTTTATACAAAGATGTAAATGTGAAATGAATTGTTAAGACACTGAACTGGAACGTGTGTTTGAGACAAACTGGAGGGGTACTGCCCTTCCGGTTCCTATGCCACTGGGTCTGAAAGTGTCTTAGCTACCTCAGCCATAGACAATGCCTTTTATTAGTTATGAATCTCAATGTAATTTCTACATAGTACTAGTAAGCCTACTGTGTTTCACCCAGAAATTACCTCTCTCCACTGTCAAACGAACAGGAACACTTCTAGCACCAGTCACGTTGTTGGGGACACCTACAGCTTCACAGAGGTAAGTTCCAGAGTGTTCCATCTAAGAAAAGAAGAGTTCAAATTAAACACAAGCTATGTATATATAAAGCTTATTTCAGCTCACGGCAAACACAGTAAGAAACTGAACTTTATAAAACCAAATGGGAAAAAAAAAAAAAAAAAAAAAAAAAAAAAAAAAAAAAAAAAAAAAAAAAAAAAAAAGGATATATTTATATATATCTGCCGATAAATAAAAATCGCAATAAATTTAAACACTTAGAATACGCTGTACTCGAAATATACTTTTACATCATTCCAGACTAGTACTGAAATCACTAATGTTACGCTAGTGTTCTTCAGTGATACTATATTTATTAGTAACCAGAAAATACATATTTTGACAAGAAATTTGATTGTTTAAAAATCCACACAAGCGATATGAATAAAAGTGAGAGAAAAAGAATTAAATATAATTTTCAACCTTCAATTCAGTTTTGTTAATTATTTCGAACACAACGTACATAATAAAACAATTTGGGTTCAGCAGAACCTACAAAACTTATATTTCCATTTGAACATACATTCATTTAAATTTGTCATTTGAATGCTGATAAATTTTTTTAATACAGAGCCTTGATTAACACTACATTTTTTATTTTAATGGTGCTACATTTTACAAACTCAAGGAAATTTTAGTTCTCTGTACTTTCTTACTTATAACCTCGTATACAATATTACCAAGCAGCTCAGAGAAATGATTGCTAGTGACCGTAAGTGCTTATCTGTTATTTAAGACACAAATAACATTACTGAAATCATTCATCAGTAAAATCAATGTACATTGGAAAGCCACAAAAATAAACTAAATGTGAATACCAACAAATAAAAACAATTTTTAATATTATATGAAAAAAAAAAAAGAGAGAGAGAGAGAGAGAGAGAGAGAGAGAGAGAGAGAGAGAGCGAGAGAGAGAGAAAGTTTCACATTTCTGACCTACAAACGGTTGGTCATTATTTATAATTTCCCTGAAACACATACGTATTTTCAATACATCTCTTATTCATTAACAGGCTAGTGTCAAAGAACATTTAATCATTCACATTTTTCAATGTTAGATAAATCATTCACAAGTGTCTGCACTGAGAACAAAACAGCAGGCAAGAGAGTCCAGGTACAATACGATGGTCAATGTATAAAAATAAAAAGGCAAGTACATACTTGGATGTCTGGCATTTCGAGACGTCCATCATGATTTCTAGATCCAGGGGGGAGTGGCTGCCCATTCTCCCTGGTCCAGTGGACACGAGCTCGCAGTGGGCCCTCATCTCTGCACTGGAAGACCACTTCCTGACCTGTGCCCGCGAATAATGTGTTACCAACACAGTCGCAGCAGAACTCTCAAGTACAAACATCCCATCAGGTAAGGAGCCCCCCACAGAGAATTTGAAACATCTCATCAGTATTAAATCTCACTTGCCATATTGGATTACATATTTTCTTACTGACTGAAGTAATTAAGGAGAAAAAATTAGAAACTGGATCCATAGAAATCTAACGATTTACCGCACTATGGAGTTCACACATACTATCTTAACTACAAAAGAAAATTTACGTCAAAGTAGAATTAATATCAAACTTAAATTTAAATTATGTTAATTGTAACAGTGAGTACAGTGAAACTCAATAATACAAATTAATTTAATACAAAATTGTCTTCTTTCCCATTGGAGTAAGATAGAGAAGAATCTAATATAATTTGTAATAAAAATATTTGTGTTACAATTTAACATCAAGTTCACTGGTAGAATTAAGTAATGCTGGTGGTAATACGTAATATCTTATTTTCCAATATGCTGAATCAGAGTCAAAATTATAATTTTGTGAGATTTTTTTACAATTATCACAAACTTGTGTTGAATACCTCATTACAACAAACTGCAAAAATTCAGGTCCATTGAGGTTTGTATTGGAGATTTTGTTTTCTGTGTGAATAGTTAAGATGTTATGTCTTCACTGTAGGATAACATAATTTTTTTTTTTAACGTTATTCTTAACAGAAAAAATAAGCTAGAAATCATAAAATACAAAGTGGTAAGAAGAACTCAGCTTAAAATCATGACATAAGAAAGATAGGGGGATAAAGAAAGTGCAGCATTCTGACATTCCCTTCTGCAGTTCTTACACAGCCCAAAAACCATTATGCTTGCAATGGAGGTTGAGTGGAATTGCAACACAGGCAAGAAATGAAAAGGTGTATTACAATCTGTAATCACCAACATCTGGGAAATCAACCCAGAAATCTGCAATCAGTGCAAGTAATGCCCTAGAGAATTTAAGAGATGTGAACATATGGATTCCGCACTACTCTTAAAATTTTGCAAATGTGCATGCAACTTTACATTTGAAGTAATAACATTTTAATACATAAATCTAAATGCAATGGCTTTTTTTTTTTTTTTTAAGCAAATAACATTAACAGCCATTAATATAATATAAACATATTAGCCAGATAACATAATATTGTGCAGGATTAATTTTGTTAAACATGCAACATAAAAACAAATTCTTTACCTGAAAATCAACCAGATTTTTATTTTATAGCAATCATATCAAGAAAATTAATGGCACAATTTTATCAAGCATAAAATTTGCAAGTATTTTCTTGTCAGTAATCAACAACTATGAACAAATATACATAACTTATTTATATACAGGTAAAGAGCCATAAAATGTAAATAATTCACATATAGGGACTAATTTTCCACCTGTTATGCAATTCAATTAACTTGAGCACAATTTTTCATATAACTTATGTAATATAAATATAATTAATAAGTTAAAACACTACAAAACTCACACAAAGTATATAAAGATGTAGCATGACTTGGAATAGCCTTATTTCAAGCATAATGTGCAGCTTGCAAGTACAGCAGAGCTAAAATTGTTAACTATCATTTCCACCACTGCAAAATTCACAGGCAAAGCTCCGTATTATTTTACACAGCACAGATGAATCTGACTCATTCTGCAGAGGTAGGACACTAATCTCGGAAAATATTGATACATAGAAGTTATAATATTTGTGGTACAAACTATTCAGAAGAAATTATATTGCCCAATTAGAAATTACATTGAACAATATTCATAAACGTGTTTTAAGCCTGAACTGTCTCTCTAGAACAAGTAGCCCAAAGCTGCAAGCAAAGGAAAATCGTGCAAAACATGCGCAAGCATTACCTGGTAACGCAGGTAAAAATGAATTTCAGGAATAAAATAAAGGTCATTAGAGTAGAGCACCACTTTAATAAAAACATAAATATTGAGTTAATGATTTATTGAAACAAAACATTGGAGCAATTTTTTTTGTACTCTTAGTGTGAGAGTGTGAGTGAATATTTTCTAAGCAACAACTTCCAATTCAACACGTAAGATAAACAAAAAGTATTACAAATCTGGAGACAAATTATGTGGCCAAGGTTCTTAAGATAGCTTTAGACCAAGGATGGAGCCAAATTCAAAATTTCAGGTTCCTGCTGCACGCTACACTATTAATTTTTATTGCTGATGCATTACAGGGTCCGAGATACTTGTGTCTTGGAATGATCATTTTCGGTAAAACCTTTACGTCTTACACCTTACCAATACTGGGAAGAGCAAAATCAGAATGCAAATAATGTCAGCTATTTTTACTATAAATGTCCTAAATTATTCTGACATATAATATTACAAAACTTGAAAAAATATTACAGACATATTGAAGTGTGTTATTCATAAAATGTCACTGTACAAATGGGTATAACAATTTTAGATGTAAGTTAAATAAGTTAGTTTTTAAGAACCTCTTATATCCCAAATAGACGTTTGACAAGATATTGACAATGATAACGACATAAAGTAAAGTTAATTCCTAGGAGACAAACACAAGATAATTTAAGAGTTCTCTTGTAAAGTACTTTACTAAACATACAGCTTAACCTGCAACCCAAATGAATTTTTGAGGCCACAAAGTAAAAATGAAGTTTTGCAACTGCAACATTTATTGGTTTTCTGGTAAACAAAATAAACCAAATGCATAGTATATGTTGCAGTTTGCTAAATCACTTCAAATACACAGCGTGGTGTAAAAATATTTCAGCCATTATCCAGTGTGGGTTCAGTACAGAATGTTAGATGAAAATTTTTGATATTTGATTTAAATCACAAGCTACATATCATCTTCAAGATAGGAAAATCTCAATTTTATACACAAAATTTGATTCCCATACACAACCAGAATATATTTTATGCATATATGAGTGTCGCAGTATGGGCAACAAAAATGTTTAGGCTGAGTACACTTCTAATTTTTTACGCCCAGTAGGACAAAAATTTTTTGCTTCCTTTCCACCTTCTCTGATGGCATCCATTAATTTTTTATGAAATAATTTATTACCGAAATTAATAAAAAATTGCAAGATCTCACAGAATATGAGTGAGTCAGTGGTACTGTGTGGCGTTCAACAACAGGGTCATATACACCAACAAGAATATTAAGTCTAAAACAAACTAAAAACCTCCACAGGAAAGTTGGGTAAAAATAGATATAAACCTCCACAGGAGGCAAAAACGAAAGTCAGGGAAAAACAGATTAAAAACCTCCACTGCAGGCAAATGTACAGTCACAAAACAAACAAAAATAGAACAAATACTTCAGAGGAGTAACAACACAAAAACAAAAAATGAATCACAACATATTAAAGAGACCCATCGCAAGTAAAATGGGTATACGCTGCTCACAGACATCATTGGATATGGGATTTGAATGTTGATTATTTATATCTGACATGATAATAATAGATCATTACGGTTACTTGACTATAAACATTATTTTCCATTGTATAATATTTATTGTATCATAGGCGTATTTGCAGTTTGTTTGTAGCAAAGTTTTTAATTTATCCACAGTTAAGTTGTATAATTTTATTTTTTTTCTTTCCTGAAAAGGCTTCTATAGCTCAAAGACTGATATCACTCATATTACCTGCTAATGACATCAAAATGAAAAGGGATTAGAGAAGGCCAGATGAAAATGTGAGTGTGATGTTATGATGATTGGTGCAAAGCAAATGAGTGGTATATAAATGTGTAGAAGACGTAACACCACAGTAGCACATAGTTAGTGAACAACTGAAAATAATAAGACTACTTTGTTGGTCATTTTCCAAAGTTACCATTAATGTTTAGAGTGGTGCTCTACTTTACTTACATGTAGCTTGATGCAGTATTTTAAAACATCTGTGAGTCGCATGTGTATCATAATTACATATTATACACAATTATGTACATTAATAATAATGGTTTCAATAATATACCAATAAACATAAAAAGCATTTTTATAGGCAATGTATGAATTTTGAAAAAGTAACTTTTTTTTTAAATCTAGGACATACTGGTTAGAAATAATGTAACCTGATGACACATAACAATACAAGCAAACAGCAATAATGAAAGTTTTTACAAGTTTACAATTAATATTATTCCCCAATTATTTTACAGTATTTCGTGTAAAAGTCACAAATATTCAACTAAGTTTGGAAATGTTTGCATTTAGTATATTTAAAAATGGGCTAAATATTACTATTTCAAAAAGGGTTTGAAAATATTTTAATTTTCATGGTACTATCAAAATGTCAAAATTTTTTTCACATATAAGAGTTAACTTGAATGCTTCTTTTAGAAAGGAAATTTATTTATATGCATTGTATTTAATTTAGACAAATCCTGCATTTCAAAATATTATAAACTATCCCAATCCACTATAATTTACTTATTACTATTGACGCGTGATGCACTACCTGACTATATACCATCACACTTGACTTCGCTTCATATGAACGTGCCTTCTCTACAACCAAAGGCTAGGCAGTGACAGTGGTACCAGACTTTGTGACGAGCAGACCGGCCATGCGCCATGCCCTCTACACCGGCCGTGCTCAGGTTCGACAGTACTAGTCACTGATGTCTCAATCCCTCGTGTTACGGACTTACATGAGCCAAAACTGTAATTAATAGTGGCGACCGATCTCAAGCCAAAGGCCGTCGTGCATCATTATAAATATCTGTCACACTTGTTTAAAAAGCTCACATTTCAGAAAAAATTGTTTAGTCTATACATTAGAAACATTTATTTTGGAGAAATTACTTATATGAGAAGGAAGGGAGGTGATATCTCTTCAAGGAAAAATTATTTGTACTTACAGTAAATAACATACATATTATAAATAAGAGCAAAAAATGCTTTAATACAATAATTAATGTGTGTTTAAAAATTACACTACTATTCAATAAAACATAACAGAAATAATGTATAACTACAACAGGCAATTATGTATTTAAAACCTCCTACATAATAAAAAAATACTCTGGGCTGTTAATCAAATCTATAAATTTTTAAAAATATTCTTACAGGAAATAAAAAATAATTAATTCTTGAACAATGAAAGCGTTTCCCTTAGTATTATATTTTATTCAATACCATACCACTAGAGTCCATGTTATCCGTTATCAGAAAATTTGTCTAAATTCAAAACAGAATAAAATATTAAAATTAATTTAAATGGAATTTAACAGCTAAAATTGGAACATAAAATTTAATTATATCATTAAAAGTGATATACACAAAACTATTTAATTAATTTGTTTATTAATTAATTTAAGCATCTCACATACATTGACATCAATTGAATAAGCTTTAGTCAAGTTAAATTGTCAAGCTGAAAACATTAAAAAAAAATTGGTTTAAAAATAATTGAACAAGGATAATCTTATCACCATTTTGGTTGAAACTAACTGCAATTATTCCTTCTTATTTGAGGTAAATTTGTTTAGTCCAGTAATTTAGGAATCAATATAAGGAAATGTTATAGAAATTAATTATAACACCAATAAGTTTAATTTAGGTCTCCTTGATTTCATTCATTATATATATATATAATAATGAATAATATTGATGTAATTATTGATTGATTTAATTACAGTGTGATTAAAGTAATTGTAAAGCATTTTCAATATACAAAATTAAAACAAATTACTGCATGCAAGAAGAATTTGAGTGAAAAAGGGATCTGAGGTAATGATTGGAGGTTAAAACCACACTCAAAAGGTATTTTTTTTTTTTAAATATATTAAAGGTTCTTTTTTCTAAGAAGATACCTATTTAGAATTTTTACCATACTATGTTTGTAAAAAATTTTCATTTCCACCAAGGCCTGATTTAATTAGGGGGTTCCTATCAGTTTTTAATTAAAATTTTGTTGCTATGTTATAAAAGCAATTAAAAATTGTTGCAGCAAAGATAAGTGCAAAAAAATTCTTGCCATGCTGAAAATTTGACTGAAAAGTAGCTTCTGCAAATTGAATGGTAACAATACCATTAATACATACAAGTTTGTTACACAGACTGTGAAAACAAATATGTATGATTATGGCCTGTACATAATATCAACATATTTTCACTGCCTAATGTCACATGATTGGAAGGCTAAAAATAAAAAAATAACAGCGGCATTAATTTAAATACACTGAAATTATGTTAAAGTGTTTAATTTAACCCTATCTTATGAAAACTGTTGGAAATTATAAATAAGAAAGTAAACTGCCCTCACCAAAAAAAAATCCATTTTACAAATAATGCAGGGGCACAAAGCTCAATGAACTGTACAGATAAGCAAAATATATCTATCAAATAAATACAATGCATGCACAAAGATAGTATAGCATGAGCCCAGAACATTAACAATGATAAGACCCATGCAATGTTATTCTTGAAGCAGTGTGCAATCAACAACAAATCTACACTCACCTGCTGCAACTGGATGTTCCAGTGACAAACCAATGAAAAAATAAAATTGTTAATTCAAGTACACAAAATCATTAATTACATTTAACACAAACAAACTACAACAACATACATTATGTATGGTTGTTTTAAACATGTTAAAACAGTACTGAGAAGTTTAAGAAAAAATTTACTTTTGACATCTGATGAATCCAAATAGTAAAAGTATTTATCATTCTTTGTCATGCATTTCTAAAGTACAAGCTAACACGTAAAAAATTGTAGTTTAATTTGAAAATATGGAAGTGAAAAATTTAAAGATTCTTAATTAAAGCATGCTCAGGGCAGGCTATTTATTTAAGCTGTTCCAAAATTAATACTTTCAAAAAATTGGCCAACTGATTTAAACAGAAAGTAGCATGGCTGGTATTTAGTCATAAGGGAATCCTAAAAATTTTTTTTGGAAATGTAAACATATAAATTTATTTATGTCAAAGCACTGCGAAGAAATTATTTTTTGCTTCTCTGTGCACTAGTTTTAATGTATTTAATTTTGTGGTAGCTAAAAATTAGCTCACAAATAAATACCATCTCCTCAGTTGAATACCATATGTCATCATAATGCTTTGTTGAGAAGGAGAATCAGCTTATCTGACTCCTTTTGTGAAAAACCTTTTGTTACATGAATAAATATTATTTTATGAGAGGCCATTTTATTTTATGTTCATCACATGTAAAGCTTAGATCAGGAGTAGAGATGAAAAAAATAATTAACATGTTTATACACATTAATTATATGTGTATCAATGAGCTAATCACTTTCGTTAAGAATTTCAGTATATATCCAAGAAAATACCATGTTTAATTGTTCTTCTAACATACACAATGATCCAACTTTCAGCTTACTTCTGATACTGACAGACTAAACATTCAGAATTATAAGGCAAGGTGATAAAACAATTACATGGTAAAAGTTAATTGGATCTCATTTTAATAGTGGTGAGAGAGTAGACAAATAGCAAAGACATCTGTGTGTTCCAGTATGCTATAATGCACAAGCAAAAATATAAAAATATCCAAACATGAAAATACACAAATAATAAGTTGTTTTTCAAAAAGGAAGTTATTTTACAAAAAATGTTTTGAAGGTAAAAAAAATTCAAAATTTCAATTACATGATATTTTTGGTATAAAAATGTTGTTTCGGAGATGTGTTACAGTACGTTACAAAATTTGTTCCCCAAATTACAACTGTTACCTATTTCCACAGCATTTGCAAGTATAGACAGCACATTTAATATTTGTAATACTTATAATTATTTTTAACTTTTAAGAAGTGCATTCTACCCTTTCAAGTTGCCAAAGATTTAAAACTTTTGAACTTCAATGAAAAATAAGGTCAGCCTTTATGTTATAACCTTAGCGTTCACATGAGTCCTATACTGTATTTAATTTTATGGCATTGATAAACTTCCTGGAAATTATTTGTACATAACACATTGAACTGTCTAAAAGGGCTGAACAGAAGAAGCACAACAAAGCAAAACAAGAAGAAGCACACAATACAGAAAGCAGAAACTGCTGTTATATAAAAGTTTTATTTAGAACACTACCAACAATTTATTGCACACATATTAAACTAAGAGGTGAACTTACACTATTTCATTTCGTTATAAATTTATTTTCAGCTGGACCCACATGTTTTGACTTTATATTGCTAGTAATTTCAAAAACAAAGATAGATCCAACAGAGATTCCTAATCACAGCTGAAATACAAATTGCACTGTCTTCCCTGCCCGCAGTAGAAAATTCAGGGGTGCCCACAGGGGAAATGGCAGAGGCATGATGCAAACTACATTCTTTTATAATTTTAAAGGGGAACAGGAAAGAAAACGGGCTGTATTCACATATTTTTTTTGGAGGTAAAAGAAATAGGATGGGAAGAACACGAAAGATAAACTGTTATCAATGGAAAGCGGAGAGGGTAATAGGAGTACAAAGACCACTGTGCAGACTCAAACCAATGTATCACTATATCTTCTTTCATAAAATTCGACACTTTTTTCTCTTGGATTTATAATTTCCCGTTTGTCTGGTAACCTAGTTTTAGATAAGCCCCGTTCTAAATACTCTGAACACTCACTTACTCCAAGCACGTAAAAAAAACCCTTTAAACTTTAAAAAAATGTGCTGTCTGAAAACCGAGGCTTAAGAGAAGTTAATTTACAAAAATTGCCAAGTAAAAGATTTTCCAAAAAAATTAAAATAAAAAAAGAAATAAAATAAGTACCTGTTCAAGTGTAAGATAGTTTCTTATGAAATAAAAGGATAGTTGTGCTGCTTGTAAAATTTCTGTATCACCATAAATCATTGCTTTTTGAACACCACCAGCTGAAATAAATTTAGTAGATGTTAAAATGTCTGGAATATAAAAGAAGGTGTAAGTCACGGGCACTGCCAGTGCGAGTTACAATTTTCACTCGCTGTTCCTATCTGGATGAGCGCTTCTCGGCTTCTGTTACTTCTGTTGCCCGGCAAAGGACATACCTGCTCTAAATATTGATTGAAAGTTTCATCATCTGAACATGGCCCAATCGTGGCATTGCGTAGTGCTGTAATGTCAAAAAAAAAGGACACAAATGCGGACGTGGCACTGGAAAGTATTATATTCATGTGATGGGTCACGTCAGCCAAAAGTTACAACCTGCACTTTCCTTATTTCACCATGTAGTGCAATATGACGGCTATGTGTGAAGCTTTCTAACCCAATGAAAAAGTGCAATGTCATCCTATCATGTCTGCTACTACTGCTGAATGACTAAAATAAAATAATAAATTTGGAAAAAACGAAAATATATTAAATGCAAACAAATTATTACTGCCACAATATCCTAAATATTGAATGAGTTACTATAATTTTAAAAATATAGGAAAATTAAATATTTCCAAATTAAATCAATAATTATATATGAACTGCAACATTACAACGCAGTAAACTTACACCAAATTCAGACATTGTTATCTGTTTCCTGGACAAAATTAAATGTTTAGAGAATTTGTTTTATTGCTGCTTTACAACAAAGGAATACTTTTTGACCTCTTTAACGCGCAATTGAAATCAAATTAAATACTTCATATTTTCAACATGGAATTTTTTAGCAAAAAAGAACCAAAATTTTCACCTGTAGGTAGAAACAAACTATTATTTTGATTGATATTTCGGTTTTTGGAAACAATGTGCTTCTTTGTCTCCTAACTAGCTGCTTATCAAAGACACAAATTTTCCTACTGATTTTTTTGTTTACCAATGAACAGATATAACATTAAAGAAATTTGAAGAAATGTCCTGTATATGTGTGCTCAGTGAGCAAGAATTTTTTTTCATATTGTATCAAATAAACTTCCTTCTGATTTATTGAGAAAAAAAATTGCAATTAACATTTTCATTCCCCTGTACACTATAAAAATTGGAAGGACTGCACGTTTATATGTTATATACACATGTACATTTATATAGACTTGAAAAATTCTGTCAGATGCAAAATATATTTTGAAAAGATATAGGGATGGGAAATTTGATTCTTCGATACCCCGATACCCATTGATTCTACGATTCAAATCGAGAATTGAAAAATAAAGTAGATTCTTTGTGATCCCGATTAGTAACACAGTGTCAATAAAACCTATTTTACGATGACACTCGGAAACTACGGGCACCCGTGAGGCGATTGCAAGCATCCTTTGGAGATTCCCGTGACTAATGTGACCTTGAGAGTGACCTTGCCAGGTGGTTTACAGCTGTACCGGTATTGATCGCTTCAGTTCTTTCTCTCTCTCCTTCTCGTGTAGTGCCCTCGTGCACACTTCCCAGATAAAAAAACTTGAGGCAGTGTTCTAATTCGTTTCTAATTTCATTTTTCTTCATTTGTGTCTAGAATTCTCTACCGTTTAGTCGAAACAATATGACGTTTAACTGCCTAGCATGTAATGCTGTATTATTTTGGTGTTATCATGATTTCAAAAATAAAAACTGATATGGCAGCAATTTGGTAATTGTCAACTTCGAAGTTGACAAAATGCAAATTAAAATTATTATTTTATAAACAAACATTTTAACAAAAAGTGCCAATTGGAACACCTCCTCATGATAATGGAAATGGAATGGCGAGTTATTATGCCAAATTTAAATTGTTGGTTGTAGAATATGCACAATAGCATGGAAAAATTGCACCTGATAGACAATTTGGCGTCGACGATAAAAATATACGGTGTTGATACGGGGAAAAAATAGGCTGTAAAAATTGCTCAAAAAAAGTGCCTTGGGAGACAAAATGTGTTAATACTCGGAACTGGAATAATAGTAGTTTCATCACGTGCGCACGACTAGAAATAATGGATTTTCTGTCATCACAGAAATGTTGTGTTTTCAGTCAGAAAAATTGGAGCTAGAAAAAGCATTCCCATGACAGAATTTAAGGAGGACGTTTTCCGGCAACTCAATTACGCAATATGCTGGCGATCAGACTACCCAATTCTTAGCAGCTGTTCAGTAGTACGTATAAATAATATACTTGTATTCTCAGGTAAATTCACTGATAATGCGGGACCTTAGATGTCATTTTATCATGGTCAGAAACTCTTTTACACTTCCCCCCCCTCTAAAAAAATGTTTGATGTACAGGCAGCACCCCATATTTTGACAGGAAATAATACGACAGTTTCCAATGATTTGAGTCGAAGAAGTTTAAGTAAAACACTGATTCATAGGTAAATTTATATTCACTATGGGCAATTGATGGTGCTGATAAAAGTTATCGTTATAGGGGACTTTTTGTTATAAAGCATACACATTACATCGGACTTTCACTGTAGAATAGTTTTGACTGTGAAAAGGCAATGCGATTTTGTGTGTTAAAAGTCTATCAGTTGTAATTCGTAGGAATAGAAAATTGGAAAAGAATTGAGAATCGACAGAGAATCGATAATCGGGTATCGGTATCAAAAAATTGGAATCGTCCAACCTCTAAAAATATATCATATCCACATTTTTGTAATGTTTGACAACACAATTTTGCCACCACTATAGATTATGTCAGTATGAATAATAATGCCAATACTTTGGGCATCGAAAGCATTGTAGAGGTATTTGAAAAATAACTGTAATTGCTTTATGGGAACAATGTTTGGGATACTAAATTTCTATACTTTCCGTAATGTTACATTTTTTTTTACCAGTGTAATAATTTTACTCTAAAAATGTGAAATGAAATTTAATAAAGCAAGTGTTTTGCATTAATAAATCATTTACTCAAAAATTCCAAATTTTTTAGGGAAAACTATTTTTAAAAACTTGACTTATTGAAGTTGATCAGCAACTGCGCTCCTTGCTTGTAGTACAAATGCTATGCATCTACTAGGGAAAAAATTATATTAATGAATTAATGGCATGTCACAACTAACCATCAAAAGCCTAATTATTGGAGGCAAAAAATAAAATAAGGGCGACATGAGCTCACAGTTTTGAAAATTTAATAACAGTTATTTTGGCAACACTGGTCCACTATTGCAGTACGAGTTCCAGATCTTAATCACTGTTTATCATTATTTATGTCATTTTAATAACTTTCATAATTTTATATTTCAACTCTTTTCAATAAGGTACCTAGTTAATAATATACTGAACTCGACTTGAGTTGACTCGACTTTTATACAATTTGAAAGTCGACTTGAGTTTCATACAACTTAACTCGACTCAATTCGAAGCTGTAAAAATCAAACTCGCCCATCACTAAATTTTTTTCATACGTATGTTTTTCAACCCAAATCGCAATCATTAACATTTTATGATTCTTTTCTGTTGTGGATGTGTATGCACATCTTGGCGATAGGAAGGGAGGAGATTGTGTTTGAAGATATGTAGGCATCCCTCGTAAATATATTCAAGTGCCCATTTTATATGAAAAACAGAATGAACAGTGCCCAAGGGTATAAATAATGGAATCATTATCCAAACAATAACTAGGCTTTACAAACATGTAGATCCACATTCTGATTAAAACTATTCTTTTAAAATTTTCCGTGCAATATTTTTTAAAATTCATTTATTATAGTTTCAACAGATTCCCCTGTTTTGTTTTTACTTAACACAAAATTTCCACTCAATACAAATGACTATAAGCAAAACAAAACTGAACTTACTTTCTTTAATGGTCTGAGCATCTGGATAGGTCTTCAAATTCAGCTGATTTGGTGAACCTACAAAAAAATTAATGCATTATACAACCAGTGGTCATATTTTAAATAGTGTATATGGTATGAGGGAACACAAGTCATTCCAATAATGGTTTAGCACACCATCTAACTTGGTATTTATTGATACCTGTCCATCTCAGAATTAATTACACAAGTATGAATAGGGCACTCCATACAAACTATAGTGTACAAATGTACATTATGTGTAGCTGTAAAGTTGTCTAAAGTTCTCTGAAATAGACAATCCAAAAGACATGTTAAATAGTGGATAAAAAAAAATGCTGTTGATAATGAAAATTAATAATATTTATGTCAATTCAGGTAATTTATACAACACAGTAACTACACTAAAGCTGTACTAATAACTGAGAAATTTTATACTGAACTACAAAAGAATTGTAAAAATAATAACTGGATATTATGTATTTATGTAAATACTTGAATTATATATGCATTGATTGAATGATTTATACCAACTACCCTCAAATTCCCTGTAACAACCAAACATAAATTTTAAAAAATTATTTGTTCCACAATAATGCCTGTTCCATACGGTTTATATTGCTTACATTTCTGTTTCAAGCAAATTACCTGGGAGCCCATTTGTGGCAGCACTTATCTACTGACTGATTTGTACTTTTTCAAGAGCTAAAATGTGAGAGAAAATGAAAGATATCTCAAGAAGAACAGACTTACCTTTAAAAGGAAAACATACCAATCATAGCAGTGTTAATCAGAATGAAAGATTACTACAGAAGATTATCAGGAATAAAGAAGACTGAAATATAGAATGCTGGCAAAGGTAAAATGTTATTTGGGTAGTTTTGCCATACGAAAAGAAATCTGAAAGGGGAAATTTAAAAATAGAAGTTGGTACTGCAGTAAATTTTGGAAAGGTGAAAGGATTGCAGACAATGTCAAGACTCCAAACTAAGACCGCCTTCCGTTACTCGTAGATTTCACTGGTCAGCAATTTCAGTAACGCCAGCTATTGTTCCAATACTGCTGATGGCCACTGATGGTTGCATCTGAGAGGTACCCTGTGCGAGGCTACAACCGTCGCTGAGATTGCAGATTTTACTGGCACTAAAGACGTCAGTGCTGTCAGGTAAACCCCTGGGTTTGGCGGGAAGTCATGTTTGAGGAAATTATACTCACGGGAGGCACAGGTGCTGTGGCAATCTCTTATAATATTGTGGTGCCATCAGAAGATGCCCGGAAAGCAGTAGAAGGTGAGTAACATTTTTACTGTTTTAGTCCAATGCTGTATGAAAATTAGTCAGGTTAGTGTGGCTACCATGATTGTTTATATTTTCCTGCACATGGGAATACTACTGCCAGACGTTCTGAAACAATCAATTTACTGACAAAGAGAAATATATGCTGCTTACTGACTACTGTTCCCTTATTGCTGACGGAAGACAAACTGAATTGTGGAGCAGGTTGGAAGGCGGGGAGTGGTCTGAGGGAGAAAGAAAAAGATAGAGAGAGAGAGAGATAGAGAGAGAAAGAGAGAGAATGAGGAAAAAAACAAGGTTTGCCAGGTGTGTTTGTTGGTTCTAAACTATGAAATTCTAGAAAGAAAAAAAGATACTTTGGAATATTGCTTTGAAGAAGAATGAGGAATGTTAAATGGGTGGAAATGATGAAGAACTGAAAAGGTGCAGATCAGGGTAGGAGAAAATATAAACCTCACGACTAAGGAACAAATGGGTTCAGTCACCTACTAACACTGAAAAAGCTCTTTGAAGAGGGTGATGAAAAGAACACTAGGAATAAGCACACTGATATTACTAACACATCATGAAAGGAAGAAGAGGTTAAAAAGTTTTGCAGAGAAACAAGAAAAATGGATACTATCTAACTCATAACTCATTGAGGGCAGATTTGAAGAAGTATTCACAAATGGCTTCTTATTAATAAAATTAACATACTACATACTATCTCTAACCAACTAATTCTACTATTACATGTACACTATTTACAAATTTAGTACCTTAAATAGAGATTCTAGACTACGACTAATGTGTACCATATTTATAAATTAGCCCAAGCCTATTTACAAATTAGGTCACAATACTTGGTAGTTTATATCAGATATACTAGCTACTGATATATGTACACAATTCCAATGCACATTTTTATGTACCCAACATGTATAGGAAAGCCATTCTTTCCTTATTTATCTTGCTTAAGTGAACTAAAAATCAAGAAAAATGAACTACTCAAAAGAAAAGGAACATCATATTTGAATCACACGTCAACAGAAACTTTTTCAACTAGTAAAATGTGCTTGTGAAAAATTATCCTACAAATATCAATATGCACCGAAAACAATGTTCGGTAAGGGAATGAAACAAAAGGAGTATTGTATAACCCAACAGGGACAAAAAAAAAGACAGAAAAAAAATGACTGTTTACCATGGCAGCATGTATGATAAAGAATTTAATTCACAGAAAACAGCGATATAATAGGAAAAAAAACTACAAGGTATCTTCCCAAGAATATAAAAATTAATGTTATTCAAAACTCTTTTGCACAACATGGGGAATTGAAATCTTCCAATGGCAAGTACACTGGCATAGCATTAGCCAAGAAATAGGAATCAGGAGAAACTAAATGGATAAGTGGATACAAGATGAGAACACTGGATAGAAATGAGGATGATATTAACTCACAGTGAAGAAAGAAGCAGAACGACCAACTTCTGAAACTGACAGTTCTCTTATCTTCAATTTGTGGCATGAGTGTGTACCATACATTTTAATATAATGTTGTGTAAAGAAGTGAAGGATCTCCACTATACATTTTTCAAAGAACTAGTGAGGAGAAAAAAATCTAACAAGAAAATATAAATATGTATGCGGAAAACTGAAAACATACATGCAAGGCAAAATATAAGTATTGTAAATATTAGGACCAAGGGAACTGTAATGTTCAAAGTCAAATAAACTCTAAATAGTTGAAAATTTGTTCACTTGATTCTTCAAACCTGTGGAGCATACATAAAATATTATAATGCAAAAGAAAATAGTTTTCTTTAAAAAGGAATACTGTGATATACTGTGATAATGTGTTTTACAAAATTCGCCTTTTGAAGTTGAAGTGACTCGACAACAAAAAAAATGACACCAAGATGCTGAAATGGGATGGAATGTGCATTACAAACAAGTGAATACAGTACATGCATTGTAAACTCTATTGGTTATTCAAGTCTGTATATATCAAACAAAATGTCATGGAAAACCACACTACAAAAGTAACACAACTGCTCTCTAATTAGTAATATGTATAACATTTCCAGAGAACAAGAGAATTTCACAATTACAAAAATTGGTTTTCCATGAATTATAATAGTTACTAATTTTCCTATTAGTCATTAATATTGCCCCACTATTTAACTATTTAAAGCAGCTGTTGTCTCATTTAAGTGATGAATACAGCATAGAGTAAACAGCCAGGAGCACATTACTCTATGTCTCATGTAACTTGGCAAGATTTTGACAGTTCAACGAAAGTGACGCCAATGTTTACTTCTAGATTAAACATCCTTTCGATATCAAAAGGTGTGTCAAGTGGCAGCTGTATAGTTTATCAATACGCTGTCAGCTAATCCACTTGTCATTGTGATGCCAAACAAATTTTAAGGAATGTATAGACTGACGCCTATCTAAAAAATTTGTAGGTTATAAAAGTAAAACTAGAAAACTTTGCAAAAAATTTAATATTTGTTACCTCTTTTTTTTAATTTATTAGAGACAGCGAATTTGGGTTAAAATTTGTGAGACTGTAATTATGGTACTTATCACACTTTGGAAATTACAGCTATTATGTTAAGACTGGAGATAAAAGTAATTCAGAGAACTTGCTTGACAACGCACTTTCATCCACCAACAACTCACTCATCAACGACTTTTGCAAAGCAGTTAGTCTGCTATTACTGAGACTAAACAGCTTGAGTTGGAAACATGTGCCGTGGAATAAAGTAAGAATTACTTAAAAACTAACCAAGCACATCCCACTTTCTTCGTTTTATTAATACAGTATGGTAACAACACAAAAACAACAAAGAAATGGGTTTGCTGGAAAAGAAGAACATGTCGTGTAATGAATGAAGCCGTAACGATTATCGCCCAATATAAATTACTAGTATTCAAAATAGCTGTACACGGAAATATATATGTTACTTCAATAATTATACAGAGCTAATGGAAAAATGAAACAATTGATATCCGTTTGAGAAATTGATATTTTTGCACAAGAAAGCTATTTTTTTCTGGCTGGTAGTGTTTTGGGAGCTGGCTAACAGATGGCGTGGCAGGGTGTGTTGTAACAGATGGCATGGCAGGGTGTGTTGTGAGCCGAGCATGTTCATCAACAGATAGCAGCATGTTGGCCAGCCTCTTGATCCTGTATTTTTTAAAGTTCCATTTTCTCTACTACTGGCTTGAAACGACATGAGTTTAAAACATATTTCATTAAATTAATTGAAAAATAATTGAACAACACCCTGCACTATTTCTTTAGGCTTTTGGAATTAATGCATGTATGGAAGGCAGGATGAGTGGGGATATGACGTAAACAAAACTCCCAATGTTTAGTTGTGTTTCATTTGAATACAGACCATTTTTATTTGCATTTAATTTTGAAAACATTTGCATTACTACTTTAGCACAAGTTTAGTTTGTAACACCAAGAACAGCTGTTTTGTGACCACATAAAAGAAAATGTATTAATCACTCTAGGAACTCTTTATTATCCGCGTATTTTCTGCTTGTCAGAATAGCCAACGTAATATTAATTTTCACTAGTTCATGCATCAGCTGTTGCAGGATTTTGTATATGGCACATTGTTTGTTTAGGATACATCAAGTTGCCACTCACTGGCTGTAAAGAACTTGCCAAGTTATATGAGACAAAGAGAAAGCTGGAATTTATGCTGAAAGAAGAAATGAATGAATTCTGTAATACTGAATTAGAAAATTACTAACACTTAGTTTCAAACAACATTTAAAAGAATTAATTCTGGAATATTATAACTTTAACTTCTTCGACTACGGAACAGTGATATGCAGTAACTGGCTGTTAACTGGCAATGCAATCAACACTTAGGAAGACCGAATTTGTACGTAGCATAGCGTATGCATTTTCAACATGTTATACAAATACTTCCAGCTATATGATACAGCATTCAAGCATTGTCTAACAAGTGTGCGGTCTATTGTGATCTCCATTTCCACACTTACTACAGTCTAACTCGTCACTGATGTCACGAGGGCAATCAACCTTCCCGTCGCAGTGCAAACTATAAGGGATGCATGGTCCATTCTCACATCGAAACTCATAGACAGAGCATGGCTTCTCAGCTTGGTGATGTTGAAAAAAAAATCAATAATTTTTGTGCACAAAAAAAAAAACTACTACAAAAAATAAATAAATACGGTATCTACAAAAAAAAAAACCTAAGTATGTATCACAAATTCAAAGCTACAAAAATAAAGTGAATAAAATAATAATTACTACAAATAAAGTATGTAATTAAGAACATAAACTACAATACTATAAAACTACAAAAAATTACAACACAGCAACATATATATATATATATATATATATATATATATATATATATATATATATATATATATATGAATGTTAATAAAATTAATTACAAAAGAAAACACTGAAATAAATGGTTTACTAACAGCAAATAAGTAACTAAAACACCAAACAAAAGGTCAACATTTTGGAGCAGTTAGATAATTAGATAGACTCCTTTATAGACACATTCTATCTCAATTGAATACAACATTTTGGAGCAGTTAGATAATTAGATAGACTCCTTTATAGACACATTCTATCTCAATTGAATACAACATTTGTGACTGGGTGTATTGAGAATTTACAATGTTTTGTGCTACAGTGCACTTCTATATTTGATACATAATATAACTGTTTGCAGGCTAATTTCGAAAATGTTCAAGACACTGGCTGCTACATTATTTATCAATAGTGAAAGGTGGCTTGTTAAAGTGCCTCAACTCCAATGCTCAGAGGCGGTGACATGAGTGGTGAAGCAGTTCAAACGGAGAGGAAGGCAAAACTCTCATATTGTTTCACGGCTCACAATAAGGGATGTCATAAGTGAAAAGCACATGGGTTACACATAGAACGTCACATCTGTACTACCAATGGTGGAGTAGCCTCTGCAAACCAAAGAGATCATTCATTTGCCATTAGCCTTGCTACCCTCCCAGATTGAAGTGCTGCAAACCAGACGTGAAACGCAATCTGGGATCATGAACCAGACTTCTTTGATTCTAACTATATGCTTTACTATGCTGTTTTTATTAATATATTAGAAAATTTTGTTCTAAAATACAAGGTATTGAGAAATTTACAATGCATAAAATTACCAAATTTTTTGATAAATTTGAAGGACAATAATTTCCATTATAAACCGTGGTGCCAATTTTTAAGCACATTTATGAATAATCACAGTCATATAAAAAAAACACACATAAACATGTGTACAGATTGTTCATGGCAAAATGAGCACTATTGAAAGCCCTGCTTTAGATCGACTTGTACGCACGTTGTGTATTCCTCCGCCTTATGTAAAATTAACAGTCCATCGAATGAAAGTGTGGAATTATTAGAAAAGTAAATATGTTACAAATCTGCTCATTCTTATACTTAGAAGAAGAATAAGAAGAAAAAGACCCCCCCCCCCACACACACACACACAAAGAGCAAAATAAATGAATTCATGCACAAATAGTTACTTAACACTATTTATTTTAAATTAAGATATTTAAATACACACTTTCCCATCCATCATTACCATCTTTACTGGGCACATGTCACTCAGTGTGCCCATTAAATTATATACAGGTGGGGGCAATGACTTTTTCTAAGGTTCAAAAGTGCTCATTTTATCGTGAACAGCCTTTAGTAAAACTTGATGTCAGTACAGACCCATCAGTTGGTAATAAATGCTTATACACATAACTGCATTGGTGATAAAAAAAAATTTACATAGGTGTTCAAACAGCCACATACATAATAAATATGTACTGGACAGTGTATTTGCATTAAATACTTAACACTTAGTAAAACATTAAGTTCATTCAAATTATTATTTGTCAAAAACCTCATAATTGCTTGCTTGGTATGTTGAAATTCCTTGGAAGTAAACTTGGTTTTTGAAACATACGCGTATTTAAATAGCTGAGCTACGTTTTACTTTTCGTACAATTCAAGTCCCACATTGATGTACAGAAATATTATATAAATCCTACTTAATTGCAGAGAATTTTGCATAACATCCTCTCTGATGATAAATTACTGTGAAGCACCGTCAAAATAGCTAAAATTGTGTTAGTCAACCTGATGACATACGAACATTAACATTTTCTTTTAACTTCACTTTGTCTCTTCTAGACACCTTTATTTAACTCTTTATTTTTCGTCTAGAACCAGTATTTCCCTTTTACTTAGAACCTACACACGCAGTTACCTTCATCTATCCTCGACTTGGTAGGAGGTAGCACAGGTCACGTGTTTATTGAGCTCTCAATAAACACACATTACTCTCTACCTTTCTGTTTTTATTTCCAGGGTATTTCTAAGTATCCACAGTTGAAATTAGATTACACTGTGCAATGTCGATGGAAACCAGGGAATTTTATTAAACCAAATTAAGACATACATATTCGACAGCTACCTGTTTCTTCCCAGCTACACATCAGCACTGTCACTGCTCGTGGGGGAGAAACAGCGATGCCACAACCACTAGCAACAGCTTCACACCAGGAGGTGTGACAGACTCAGGTTGCTTCTCACCATCCGCAATGAATAATGCGCAGTAACTGTGGCCTGCAGTGCTGCAGGGCATTCTAGTGTGAATGCACAACCAGTAGAGGCTTGGCGGTCCACGCGGCTCCACATCCCTGATCAACCCGCCTACGGTGGGGGATAAGTGGGGACTCTTATCGAGCTCGAGCCAGCAAATCACTATTGGGTTACACTGTAAGTATTTCTGTCTCAGTGCACTGCGTGAACTATAGAGCTGTTACCCTATGCTTCACGAGAGGAGTGGCAGAAAATGCAGGGATCATCACCTGGCTCACACTACTATCAGGCTGAGGATAGCATCACCCCATCATACGCAGGATAGACAGTTGGAATGGAACAGTGCTGCCGAACTCAGATGACGAGCAGTCGCACCTGCTCCGGTTATGTTCATTAACTTTCCACCGTGTGTCCGCATCCACACTAAGTTATCACCCAATTGTCACCGGACTTCTGACCTGTACTGAAGTGCACCTAAGCTGGGACAACTACATCTTCTGGTCTAAAGAAGCTTGTCTGTGGAACATTCGTTCCGGCATCGACATAATTTGTCCCGCCTAAGAACACATCTACCTAGAATACACAACTAGAAGTACGAGTGTATACGAACTAGTCAACACCCCTCGTCCCATTCCAGCTACCTAAGCCGCTTTAGGTCTAGCGGATACAATCCTCGACTAATGTATCCAGACAGTCTAATCGGACACGTGTCAATAGTGTTATTTTCGCAATGTCAACAAAGCATAAATGGGCAGTTATAAATGAACAGCAAGAAAAAAAATTTGAGCATGGTGTGTTATAAACAAAACCATCAAACCCGGTGCCCAAACAAACAAAAAATTGAAGACTTTTTCAAGAAAGGCACTGTTTAACTTTTCTTCCTTTCTTTCATATCAGATGAGGAAGCAACACAGAAACACACACACACAACTATGCACCGCGCCACAGATTTGGTTACGCGTGCCTTGGCGCTGGCTGTGTATACTTGATACGCCATGTATTAAATGTACTAGGTGCAACATAAATATCAGTTAAAGTATTGTGTACTTTAAATCCTGCTCATACAGTGCATTATTTGTGTTTGCTTTGGAATGTATAATAGGTAGGTACTGTGTTTTATTAAGATTTTTGGCGTCAATATCAATGTTCCATTAATAGTAAAAATGTGTAAATTCTATTACCTGGATTTTTGAATACAAATTCGCTTATTTGTGTTTTCTCTGGCCCAGATTAACACAGTTAATCGGGAGTTTACTGCATTTAAATTTGACAACAAGCTATGGCATTTAAAAACTAACGTTAACAAACCTTCATCCAGTAATCAATGTAGGGCAGGCCTGCCGGTTTAACGGATTTAATCCGTTTTTACAGATTTATAACGCTAGAAAATTCAAACCCAAATTTTAGTAAAATCGAAACTTCTTCTTTTTTTTACACACATCATTGCTTTAATAGTGTATATCCTAAATATTTTGCTTAATTATTCACTGGCGTGGGTATACAGTTATCTACACATTTTTGTTCCTGGATGCATAATCACATGCAAAGGCCAAGACCATAATTGAAAACAACCTTTACTGTCAAAAGCAGTTTTTACGCATGCAATCCGAATTTGGTGACTGTTTTGCATTTGGCATTGATATCACAGTGGTGAGGAAATGAAAATTATCTCACAGATACAGTCGTATAAACGAACGTATAAGTGTGAGTGGAGAAAAGGATTACCATGGTTTGAACATTCCAAATTAAAACAATTACATTAAATAAGTAAACGTCTTTGGTTTGAACATTCCAAATTAAAACAATTACATTAAATAAGTAAACGTCTTTCATATCCACTTTTTTTTTCTGTAATATTAATTTTTTTAATTCCAAGGGTTTTACAGGATTTGACCCAATGATTCCTGGATTTTATAAGATTTTTTTATATACAGGAACCAACAATTCAGCTTCAGGGATGGTGGCAGCCCTGATGTACGGTATTAAAGCTAGGTTGACATTCCGACTTTTTTTGGGACTTTGTTGGGACACACTTAATTTTATTTTGGGAGAAATATATTGCTGACGGGGGGGAGGGGGTTTCCTTTGGTTTAACGTCTTTCATGAGACTGCCTATAGTTTAACATCTTTATTGAGAAGGCATATTTTATGGTTCTTACGAGTGTGTCATATTGAATTGCATATTGCTTTGATGTAGCAATGGAAAATTTTGCGCATACATCAATAACATTCGAATTTCACAACTTCATAAGTTTAAATTTCAATGAAAGAACAAAATGTGATATATATGTTTGTAAAGATGCAGCAATAAACACACTTTGACCAAAGCTAACCTTACACTCGGATGTACAACACATGTGTAGTAAACAAATATTATTTTTACAAGATAAAAGAGTTGAAAGTACTGCCTTTTTCGGGTATGTGCATTTCAAGCATAGTAGTAACTGTTTCGAAATACATTATTTACAAAACATGCTAACTTACTGTTTGTAATTCACAACCTCTTAAACTTGTGTTTTTATATGGAAATCCTTGCATGAACACTTTACTACAATAATGTTTGTAGATCATTGATATGAAATAATTTATTTGCATTACGTAAAATCAACACTTTGCCCAGTTCCTGAAACCAACAAACTTAAACCTTCGAAACATAAATACTTTTATGTAGCTTCATAGCGGTTGGCACAGAAGTTGGAAAATGGCGGAATGAGCCATTGTGGTAAAATACGCGCTGATGATATTACATTTCAATCAAGAAAACTACTAAAATAGTGCCTGCAACTAATTATGCTTAATAAAAGCACATAGTACAAAAGTAATTCACTACTGATACACAATTTTGATAACACTAACAAGGAACATGAATAAACACAATAAAAATGAGCCCATTTCACCGGGACTGGAGTACTATTTTCTTCCATAGTCATTAATATTGCCAACATAACAACATACATCCCGCAGCAATTTGTTAGCTGATATATTTTACAAATATAGTGTGTAGGTTGGTCACATTGTCTATCAAATACTACTCCACATATGAAAATGAAATTGGCACAGCAATTTTCAACATGGTGGACGGCATCATATTCCTATGGGAGAATGTGTTTTGAACCATGAACAGTTATTGGATACCTCACAAAAAAATGCTGCAAATGCTATAAACACTGGAAATATACCCAATTCATCAAAATTGTATACATGATGTTTTGCATTTGAAACCACTGTATTTATATATCAACATTCATACATCGAGAAAAATCAAATATTCAAAATCTCGAACTACAGTATTTATATTCAACATCGAATTGAATAGAATATTCAATTATTCAGAACAGTATTCAAAAATTTAAATATTTGCGCAGGTCTAGTAAGCACCAAGTCCAAGTGCAGCGGAACTCACAAAAGGGAAAATCAGGGGACATTGTTCTCGAAGATTAATTATTAAAAGACTGTGAAGAAATAAATTTTAATCGCCTTACTTATTAATTACTCTATCCAAATTAATTACAGTTGTTTGCAATGAACTATAATTACATACTTTAAAAGATAGACATTTTCCACGCGTGCAGGGTGTCACCACCATGAAATGGAGGGGAGGAGTACATTGTATCATCCCTCCTGCCATTTACCTTTTCACCATCATGTCCACCATGAACAGACTGCTAGTCGATAATCTCACAATGCGCTTTCAGCTGATCGAGTGCACATGGGACATACAAAATTTGCCTTGTATTCGGTGTCATATTAATTTCAGAGGTTTTGGAAGTTTTAGGTAGGATTGCATTTGATGTCGGATTACAATCAATTATATTCTGTATTTTGAGATGTTATTCTTTATTTAAACGAGTTGTGGTGAAATGTTTTTTTGATGTTTTATTTATAGTAATCCTAAAGCAGCCATACTTTGATTAAAAAATTCCCATTTTTATTGTGTTTATTAGCTCAACTTTATTCCCAGATAATGTACAGCTCTCATTATACTCAAAATAGACTATAATAAGGTCAAAAATTGTATTTTCTTGATGTAAATGTCAGAACCCACATGTTTTAAAAAGCAAGAAAGTATTGCCGCGAGTGCTAAACAAGTGACTGTCGACAACGTCTGAAGTGAAACTTACGAAATAACGAGTTTGTCATTTCGGACATGGACCGCCACCCCCCTCCCTGGTTATGACAAATTTCTAAAACACATCTTACCAGTTTATCTACTGCCGGCCCGGGTCACTGTTCACTTTGTAGTGTTGTTTTCCCACCATCAACAAAGCGGCGTAAAAGGGAATTTTAAACTATCGCAGAAAAGTAAGAAAAAACATTTTGAGCATGGTGTGCTAACAAAAAAACTGTCCTGGTGCCCAGGAAATATATTGAAGACTTTTTCAATAAAGGCACGGTTTAACTTTTCATACATTTTTTCACATCAAGTGTTTAAACGTTTACAAAAAACGTAACATTTCCTAAGTTTTAAACTTTTGTGTGTGTGGGTGTGTGTAAGTCGGTAAAATTTAAATAAGCTCCTAGTAATAGAGATTGTACTGCATTGTTTAAATGCCAGGTTGCAGCACTTGAAGTCCCGTTATAGTCTTTATGCAGTGAATTCGAAACATTCAACTTAAACCTGTCTTGAGTGATGCACATTCAGAAAGCGACACACAAAACTACGCACCGCTTATCTATGTCGCCCACGCGACGCACCGGAGGCTGGTGCCGGCACTGACTGTGTATACTCGATGCGCCGTGAATTCCATATACTCGGTGAAGCATAAACATCAGTTGAAGTATTGCGTACTTTAAATCCTGCACATACAGTGAGTTATCTGTTTTTGCTTAGAAATGTATAATAGATACTTCATTTTATCACAATTTTCGGAGCCAGTATTACTGTTCCATTAAAAGCAAAAATGTGTTAAATTTGATTATCCGGGTTTTTAAATACAAATTAGCTTATATGTGTTATATCCGGCCCCGATTAACACAGTTAATCGGGAGTTTGCTGTAGTAATTAAAAAACACATACACTTAATTTCTCATAAGATTCCTCTTACGGTTGCCATTAATAAAGCTGCACTCAGTCCTGGAGCTTGTGCATTATTTGGAGATGAAAGGGTGCCATACATTCCCTGCCATAAAATAAGTTTTATAAGTAGTTTTGCATCAATTAAAATTAATATTTTAAAAACAAATTCTCCCCCCCTCCCCTAAAGATGTAGTAGAAAATGGACTTTACACATGGTAAAATATAAGCACTGCTTGTTCATAAATATTTTTGGCGACAAGGCGTGGTATAGTTACGCTTCTGGGATATCATTTTATTTAGACAACATTTGTACATTAAATTACATTAAAAATTATTTTACAAATTATGTTAATTTTATGCAAGAGATGATTATTGATTTCAGGGTAACAACACACTTAACATAATTTTTGGATTTTTTTTAGGGGTTGAAGTAGATTAGTTTTCATTTTACAAAGGTTGCAATTTTGCTAAGTCTTTCTTGGGAATGGTGGACATTCATACAAATAGAAGTCTATTGTAACATAATTTTACCGCAAGAGCCATTAAATATGGCTTGATTACATTTTTAACACAATTTTTTGTATAGGAGTTGGAGAGTGGGTCAAAATTTCACTAATAGCCCCTTCAAATTTACAACTCCTTTCCTGGGAACTGTGACAGGACATAGAATTGATAGTTCAAAGTTTTTATTTTCTTAACCTACTCTTAAACTAACAGGAGTAAAATATTTACGGTAGAGGTCAAAATACGTGACTTCTGTTACTATTTCCCCCATGTATTAGCATTTGGAATATACTCTTATCCTCCTTACATATTATGAACAGGTAGAACTAAAACAAGTAATTAAGAAAATATATTATGCTACATGCAATAAATTAAACCCAGCATGCATTTGCCATTTGTAAGTGAGCAGTGGCTATTAAAGAACACTTACCACAGTTGTCCTCGTCTGAAAAATCTTGGCAGTCAATGCGTCCATCACAGAGAGCAGATCTTGGAATGCACTGGCCGGGTGTTCGACACGGGACCTGGCCAGCTGGGCACTGGGATGGCCGTGGTGGTACAACCGCTGCATCAGCAATAGTAACACTTAATAAATTAGGGAAACAACTTCCATCAATAAACAGGAACTGATTACAGCTCATACTCAAGATAAGCTCTGTTATGAGAGACAAAATCAAGATTCAACTTCTACATTTCTCCCAGTAAAAGAAACTCATAACTGACCATAGTAAATTCTGGCTATCAAAATAGAGGCAGCATTAATGCGCGAGTATGTTTGGCAGTTGTCCCACAAACCTAGGAACTAGTAGTAAGTTACAAATGTGTTGAATTGCTGTCAAGAAATACACAATACACAAAATATTATATTGTATATACGGTGAAGGAAATGAACATTTAAAAAAAAAAAAAAAAAAAAAAAAAAATAGATGTTAATTTACGTTTCTGATTAAGTGAATGTGTACACTGGTGGCCCAATACGTTACTTTGTCCAGGGCTCATAATGCTGTTAAAACAGCAATAATACTAAGTGAAACCCAGCAAGACCTTACAGCTGGAAATGATATGCAGCTGGCCCTAGGTGGTAGCATCCAGTCTCCAGGAGGGATGGTGTGTCCTACCTGGACAAGCTGGAGAAACAGTGAGCTGAAATGAGTCAGGGATTGGAGAAATGGTTGATAAAAATGAGACCAACCACACGAAAATGTTGTCAGTTTACAAAAGACAGACAGTGATTCTTTGAGACTAAACTGGTAGAACACATAACTATTGTTCCAAATTTATTTTGTCATAACTCTTCACGTGACTTTAAGCCCAGCCCTGATATTCACCTAATACCCTCACGGTAGAATAGGTGATCTCTTGCCAACACAGTATTGCAGAATAAAGAGTTAAGGACAGGAGATAGAAACGCACCCCCTGATGAAGCTGGCTTAGCCAGCGAAACGTCGCAATCGCACAGCAGCATGAAAAAAAATGTGTCGTCCTACTTTGTGTCTGTGCCTATCAACAAGTACTAGACTGTGAGTACTTGGATTCCTGAAATTTATATATATTTTAGTAGTATAGCGGCCTATTTGCAATCTTAACTAGATGATGATGATAAGTTGGCAGTGCAAGAAAACCCGGATACATTGATAATCCAGATGAGCTCAAACCTCAATAATAATGGATTATCAATGCTCTACTGTATTTTATTTTTCAGAAATCTATTTGTATTTGAGAGAAAAAATCTCTACTAAACCTTAATTGTGAAAATAAACTTGAACTATAATACACCCCAGTTGACCCGTAGGCCTGTGGCCTGTAAAGCTTAAGTTTTCTGGAATGTCAAGTTGCCTAGTGACAAGTTTCCAATGACCTACCGTATATGTGTGTATGTATATCAGATATATTGCAAAGCATAAATTTTGCAGGTGGTGTTGGAAATAACCTCATACAACAGAATAAAATGGGGGCACGGATTTCATAAGGTTGGGAACTCCTGGCCTAGAGCATGTCTTGGTTTAAAAAATAAGGGTTGTTCAGCTACGTACGGCAGTTTTGTTCATCACTGGAGTCAAGACATTCAGGGTATCCGTTGCAGCGACTGGATCTCGACAAACATTCTCCGGAGCTACACTGGAACTGGTCAGAACGACAGCCTGCAAACCAAATAAGTCTTTAAAAAAATCTCAAAAATGTTTTCACAAATGTATAGTCTAGTGAGGTAACCCATTATTAATATACTAATACCTCGTCTTTTATTAAAAAAAATTGTGGCATTATCGGTTTCCAGTTTCAACAGTTTGCATACACCACTACATAAAGACTGCAAGGAAACAATGAAATATTTGATATGCTAAGTGTCACCTTTAGTGCAATCTTGCATCTGCAACTCGGAAAGGAGGAAAAAGATACAGGCAAATTGATAACTTAATCTTCAGTAAACTATCTATAACAGCAACTCTTATTTTACAGAGAATAAAATTTTACGTAATTATTTTCCAAATTCCCAAGGTTTTTCCTTTAAATTTATATACTTAATTTTTGTTTCTAATACATATTTTGATTTCTCAGCACCAATTGAAAGCACACCTTACATCATACAGGAGAGGATGACTTTAATAAAGAAATTATAATCTTACAGAAATTTTACTGTAGCCTTTTTTTAACTCATAAAATATGTCAAAACAATTTAGTAATATTCTACACTGTATTCTAAAACACTTAAATACAGTAACTAACTTGGAAAATTATTTCTGTGTGCTAGTGAGAAACACACCGTGGTACCAGATTTTACTTAATGTACGAAGGAAAAAAAATTTTCTCCTGATAACAAATAGTAAAGATAAACTCTCTCATCCTTCCTTACAGAAATTAGTACACAACAAAAGAAAGGTAAGCTAGATTTAATTTCAAAGAGCAATTGCTCAATAATTCTAGCCATCTTTCTTGAAATCAAATTCCTGGAACTACCAAATGCCCTGATCTCACACTGCCATGGAATTGGGTACAGATTAAAATAAAATAATTGTAACCAATGTGTCTACAAGTTATCTGAAAAACAAAATTTCCTTTGACACTATTTTTAACTGAACGTGCTACCACAATCTAATATACATAATTTTATCACTAAAAACTATAGTTTTAAATGTACAATAAATTCAGTATTAACATGCACATACAATACAATAATTAAATTAAACTATTATAATATATGAATCCTGAAAACCAACAAGAGTCAAACTCCAACACTTTTTTTTTTTTTTTTGAGTTTATGGGAAGAAAATCAGAATACAAAGAGTTTTCTTTTTTTCCTTTCGTATACTAAACAGCGGATAACAAGACTAAATTCGAAATACATTGGGATATTATGATGCTTACAATTAAAAACAAAAGGGTTTTAATTCTTAATTAAAGTATTAAATTGATTTTATAGCACAATTTATTATAAATTTTTTACACAATTGGTACCCACTGTACATCTTCACGAAAGCATTTATAGTTAACAAACTAATGAATAAGACAATAAAAACAGGTACACGGCAGATCACAGAAATAAAAATACTATGGCGGTTTCTAAAAATTTTACTAAACACACTGGGAAGATTCAACTTTTTCTGCTGAACTCAAATTTGCTGAATACAAACATATGAAACATGACATAAACTTTTGACGCCGACTGAACCCTTCAGATCGCTTGCACGCCATAGAAGTCAGTACGACACAGCCGAAACCGGACTCTACCGGCGTATCCACGTGCACCAGCGTATTTGGCGGCATGTTGGAACTGAAGAACACACCACATCAGTGCGCGGAGTTGAACTGCAGTAACGCGTGTGAAGTAAGGGAGTGATAGGCAGGAAAGTGCAGGGAGGCAATGGGGCAGAGTGTGCTTGTGCGCATGAATATGCAGAAAGAGTAACTGTGTGCTGTCCAGGGCGGACACGCAAGTAACCGGAAGAAGAATGCAGCGCAAGTTAACGTGTGCATTAAGAAACTCTCCATTAAGCCCTAGAGGCCTTAATAGTCGCGTTCCAGTGTTTTTGTTATTTTCCACTCACATGTTTATCACGTCCAAGTCATCCACCAGTGCCTATGTCATATTATATGTTTATGTTTGCAAGCACGTTAATTTTAATACAAGTATTGAGCACGTAAGGTGAGTGCAACTGTAAATGCAATGTTTAGCAAGTGTAAGAAAGTAGTATCACGGACCGCCTGCTGCCAATTCGGCCGGCACACCGCGCTACCAAGTCAGACATTGTTCCATGTCTTGAGAGTGTAGACATGCGGTCCGTCGTCTCTGCGATTTCCTGCCCACCTGGGCGGTCTTCAACTTTTGTTCAATCACTTCATTTTCAATAGACTTTAATACCAGGAACCTTTCTGCAACAGCCACCTGGGGCTTGCCACCTCTCGCTTTCCCTTGGTTTGCATTGCTATGAAAAGCTTAATGTACCAGTAATTTTTATCTGCTTCTTGCCATTTTGTAACACTGCTACCCTGTTGGCGGGTTTAGTCCGACACTGTAATTTGCAAGCTGTTTCCAGTAGAGAAACAGAAAAAACCCCTTGGAAAGTACGTGTGGCTTTGCGTTTTTCATTCGCGGGGTGCGAGCCCCCACCTTTCTGCCAAAGTGTATTATCAAGTAAGTGTTTTTCAAGTGTTTATGTATGCATTTAGATTTTCTGTTTTTGCTTACTTAAATTATGGTGTGTGGATCGCCCAGAATCCACTGCGCAGTACGTATGTTTTAATTACAATCACTGAGGAACTTCAACGCCGGAAGGATAACCGCCTTTGGCACACGACCCAGAGAAACAGAGTCAGTTCTACCACATCACGGCATTGTCACTGGCGCCCAGGTATTGTATAATCCTCACCAACATTTTTCCCGGCAATTTATTAGCCGCCCCTGAAAACCTCAGTAATCTCTTCACGGTAGCCTGACTACCGTCACATTTGAAACCTAACTTTGGATACATATCTATTTAAAGATTCAACCATCTATTCAAATCTCTTCAAAATAATATTCTAGATCACCAGCAGTACATTCACATATAATGCAAAAACTTAGAAAAACTGCAGCTGCGAAAAAAATGCCAGGAGCAAAAACAATTTTAAAACATATTGTCATGGCAAGATAAGATATGTATGCATTGATGAAATGTAAATTAATTTCTTTAATTGGTAAAAATATTTTGATTAAAATCAAGTAAATGTAATTTCATTCAGAACAGCATTTTCATGTAAAAACAAGCATTTTAATGGGTACTGCTTAGCATTACACAATAACAGAACCAAAATTATAGCATGTAAACAAAGCATCCATATACACTGGAGTGACACTACACAATAAAATCATCAATAACATACTGTATTTATATGCAAAATGATTGCCACTGCATAAGGTAAAGGTTTGCTTTCACATAACGGCCATACCATATAAATGTTTCAGTAAATATGTATTTTCAACATTTTGATCAAATAACACGCTTACAAAATTATGTAAGTGTAAATCATTCGCTCCATGTACTGTTTCCCTGCGCATAAGCAATACAATCTACGGTATGTATTGATGAGCATTCCTTGCATCCTATCCCTTCATTTTCCTTGCTCCCTTTCTCTTCCCTGCCGAATTAGATACTACTACAGATTACAAGATGACAGGGAAATGGTGAAGGAAGGAAAGAGAGAAAAAAATCTAATGTCGCACATTACTGCGTACTTTTTGAGGAGCAAAGGCAGTGAAATTTCTGTGACAATTTTCTTTTTTGCAATAAATGCAAAAACGGTTTCTCCAACACACAGTGAAATACACTATCTGAAAAATATGTGTATATAATCATTTGCGTAATGTATAAAACATGTCGAAAAAACATGTTACGACTACAATGTTCTGCTCTTAGTTTTCTCTGTCTAGAATTTCTTGCTATCCTCCCTCACATTACAGTACCACCTACTACCTCGCCCCCTCCCCCTGCATTCATGCTTTGTTGCTGTTTCATTAGAGAAAGAAGGGAGGGGAAAATACTGATTGATGACAGGCTAAAAAGTGATGGTAACAAGCGAAGGGGCAAATGACACCTGAACCATGTACTCCTCAGAATGTATATTTTGTAACGTCCCTCTCTAACAGAATACCAGAGATGGAGGCAGTCTGTTAACAATGAGTGGCAGTTACTAGTCACTGGTGGCAGGCACAAGTTGCGCTTGATATTAAATTTTAATGGAGCACTGGCATTTAAAATGCAAATATTTTTAATATTTAATTAAAATTTATTGCACAAACTGAATTGACCAGCACTGAACACATTAATGGCAACCATTCCTGAAACTTTTTTATTCTAGCACAACTCTCAACAACTCCCCGCTCTTTCCCTTTGGCGAGTGATGCACAACAAGAACACATAACGTAAGCGCAGGCACATTTGTCACACTATCATTGAAACAGATAAACAAATGTTACTAAGATTATTGTGTTTACGTGTGTAAGAAATAATCTGCTTATGGAAAGGAAATATGGCACAGTTGACCTGCAAATCAGTTGATCCACACTGGAAAATCAAGCGTTGACTGTATAACTGATACATACGACCACTCCACGTCTTTTCCCTTGCCCTGTTCCCCTCTGTTATGCAAAGTGCAATGTTTTAAGGGAGTGCTGTGACATCATTAGTAACAGGAGAAGTGTGTGGAGATTACAAAAGGAGCCACCCCGCCACTCTAACGCATCCTACAACAATTCTATCAGGACTTGTGCCATCTCGTTTCCTTGAGGATAGAATGTGTTACGTCTTAGATTGTTATTGTTGTTGCAAGAATGTTCTGGTCATTGCCCTCGCATCCCTAAGTGCGACTTGGAGTGCGAGGAACTTTCTGGATTATGTGGAACTCAGTGGAACTCCAAGTCAAGAATCTGGAGCCTTGTATGGCCTTTGCACCTTGTTTGCAGAACCAGCAAAGAGATAAGCAACGAGATGCACAGCTGAGACAGTGACCAATGTGAGAGAAGTCTGTGAGCATCAGTGAATTGAAATATTATGTTGAAGATACATCTTATCGACAATACCAAATTATTATGTTCTGGGTAACTAATTGATACAATCTGCATCTTTTGAAAAAATCTATGACTGTTTTACCACTTAAATGTAACTAACATTCGTTATACAAATATCTAAATTTCACAACAGTTATAAAAAAAATTTAAAACTTGAAAACACAAAAAAAAATAGAATTATCATAGATAAAATTTACACCCACATGCAGACAAATAATGGTAGTTAAAATTTCCAACAAAATCAAATTGACTGGAGTTTGACCCATTTGGTTATAAGGGACATATTCTAAACTATAATTAAACCAGAATTCTGAAAAACTATACTAATACATATTTAAACATTGTATAGCTAACAAAAATAAACATAACTAGCCCAGGGTTACAATACAGTACATTATGAATTTGTTGAACTGTATGTACCGTATCTTCTGTCTGTTTCGGGAAACTTACAAGGGTTGAAGATGTGGAAGTCTCAACAAATTCTCAAGTTTTGCAATTTTATTACAGTTTCTGATTAAACTTTCACTTATTTCACAATCCTCCCACTGGCATGTGGGTATTCACAACTACCAACAAAATGTTGTTCGAATCCAGCCCTAGAATGGCTGCGACTCAAATTCTCAAAAAAAGGTTCCACATTTTTTTTTTTTTAACAATAACCGCAAAATAAAATAAGCAGAGATAAATAATGGAATTAAGAACACATTTTCTTACCAGGAATCTTGTAATGTATTGAGATTTGCACCACAGAGTCATGAAAAAAAATTTTAAATTTGATTGCTTGTCCTAATTACCTTGAGAATAGTATGTATGTACAACTTGTATAGTGATACCAACTGACTGTGTAAATATGAGCAAGAAACATGTGTCTCATTGACACTTTAGTAAAATTAGCATGATACCTCTGTAATCAAGATCAGATGACCTCTGTGAAGGACTTAGAACTACTTTTCTGCTAGTTTCAAGAGTAACCAATAATTAAGTGGCAATGCACACTGTAGCAAGATAAGCTAGAACTGATCATTCCTTTATCTATTTCACTTGCAGCTAACAAAACTAGCAATGAATCAAAAAATAATATAACATCCATCAATAAATACATATTATGCTTATTGTTTCCATTGTACACCAAGTATTGATTTCACCAAGACTGATGTGATTTGCTTAGGGCTTCAATTTGGCTTGGTGAATGGTATTTTTCAGATGACTTTTAAAAGCTTTACGCTTGTACAGACAGTTAGATTCATCAAGCTTTCTGAATGATCATATGAACATGTCAAAAGGTATAGGAAGGACATCATTCTACATACGTAACTTTATGCATTAGTGACTACGTACTTGCATAGAAAAAAGAGTAACCCTGAGCTAGTTTGCAACTAAAAACCACATCACAACACTAATTCCGTACAACAATAACCAGTAAATTTTTACACAAACTATTTATATTTAAAACATGCACAGATAGGGAAAAATGTAAAAATAAGAGGTTATATGGTGATACACAGGCATGGATAATACCACTTTCTGAACATCTCTGAAGGAAAAACATCCATCCTAGACATCTATACTAATTTACTGGAAAAAAATATTCTTAAATAGAAATTCTTTATTAAGATAAAATATTACTTTTACAAAATAATTAAAATAATATTCTAAAAAAATAATTGTGTACATTTACAAGGCACTCTGAATTCATTGCTACAAATGCTAAACTCATTGAGTACATTCCTGTTATTTTAACATTAGAATCAATTTACTTCTTTGGATTAAAACACCTTTGTTTCACTTAATTACCATTGGTTGTACCTGCCTGGCGCATTAATTGCACTGATGCATGTTTAAAATATGTGTTTTCTAATGAAAATATAATGTGTCCCCAATACAAGGAAGGAATGGCACTGCAAAGGTATCACACATGTCCTACATACTATATTTAAGATCTCCAACATCCTTAAAATTGTTTTTCAGACACCTGTATCTTAAAACTTACTACCAAACATGAGCGAATCTACAATAGTAGCTTTCCCTGAAACATGCTACACACAATCCTCTAATAAAATCATCGGGTCATCGCATAGTCATGGAGGTACAATAACCCAACAAGAACACAGCACACCAGTTCAGGGCCTTGCACATAGCAGTGATAATGTACTTGATAGGCATGACAGTATTGACCTTATGAGTCGGCCTTATTGATCCCACACTTCTAAGCGACAAATGCGAAAATAGCTTCAGGTAGGTCAACTGCATAAAAATGCTGCACCTTGACGTATGACGCACAACCTGACTATACTACACACAACTTCGCATCATCTGAACGTGATTTCAATTCACCCCAGGCAGGGTTACAATAGTACTGGAGACTGCTCAAGTGCCTACAGGGTACGCCCCTCGTAGCGGGGGCGCTATTAGCGACATGTCAGCTTGTATTGTTCACCTGCAGTAAGACATCATGTCTAACTCTCCAAAGTGTGATTGTACTATTGGCCAAGCGGCTGAGACCGCCTTCCAAGGTCACGTACTTCTACGGCGAAGCTCGCCAACCCCCCCCCCCCCCCATCAAAGAGTGCCCACGGACGAGGAGAATATAAGTCCGTGCACCGCCCAAAGATGCCAGATGTAGTTGTTAGCTCCGGCAGCTCACTCTACCACTCCTGGTGCTAGAGCTGTCTGCCGCCCTCGAAGTCCTAACAACATATCAGAAGCTCTTCAAACACTTCACTAGCGACCTTCCAGATGCACTTCACCACTACTCCAGCAGCGCACGAAGACGCCATCAATACTTCTTGCCATACCTTCTGGTAATGGCAACTGCACTACTCCCCTCTGGCAGTGTACGTATCTCCAATAACTTCTGGTAATGGCCCTCGAAGATCCCTTCTGGATGAGCCACTACCCCTTCTGGTAGTGGCCCCCTCACAGGTCCGTTCTGGACAACAGTTAGAGGGTCAGTTATTTGATAGCTACCTAGCTGGATCGCCTTGTTCAGTCTAGGACCCGGTCTCCTTCACCTGGATTCAAGTAGTCTAACTTCTTTTCAGCAACAGTTAGGAGGTAGTACGAGCCACTGTGCGGATTCCGGACAGAATAAACATGATTTTTTCTTAAACCACAGTATACTATTTTCTAGGGTGTTTGTTTCTTCCTCAGTAGACGACGACTTACCAGAGCAAAGCAGGGGATCGTGTACTTGAATCTCTATTTCCGAAACTAGTGGAGGACCGCAGGCTGCCTTCACGGGGTGCACGTACGTCGAAAACCCACACAGTCGATGGCCACCCGTACTGTACACCTGGTGTGCTACAGTAAGGTAGAGCCCCAACCAATAGTAACATAATCCAACAATCATCATATTGCTACTCCAGTTGACCTGACCCACTCCATCCACCATGCTGAACTGTAGCCAGAGGGGGTGAAGTACTGAGTCTGGTGATTTACCAAAACTTGGACTCATGCCCACCGTCGTCGTCTAGCACTCCGAGGACATCCAATGCTCTATAACCACCGTGCCTCATGCAAAGGGTACAACTCTGGTCTGTTCAGTCGTCACTTTGGTTTTACACATAGCCAGAGAATTTTATCATCTGCTCTCCTCTCGTGAGGCTGTCCATTGTACCTGCCTTATGCCATACACCCTATGAAGTGGTACCGGTGGCACTACAGAAAGGTAACTACCACAACCGACGCTAGCGGAGCTGCAACCCAGTTCCAGCAGCACTATGCAGTGTGAACCCATGGGAACGAGCTCAAGCCAGCTGCCAGCTAGAGAGGCCTTGCCTCCCAGCTCTCTCCTATGCTTTATACCAGCCTCCCATCAAGACAGCCGGTTGACCTCACCTAGTGGTGACTGACATCCACCAGGGATGTGAAGTATCACTGGGACTACATAACCCCTGGTTCCAGTGCAGCCAGGCCAGCAGCCCTCCACAGGCCCCACTCAACTCCAGCTCCAGTCACCACACCTGTAGCAGACCAAAGAGCTACTCCATGCTCCAGAAAACACAGGTACGCCAGTGGTAGTTTATCGTCCCCTCCGCCAGACAGTCGAAGCTCTACTGACTTCATACCTTGCCGCCAAGCCATGCACCTGACTTTGTGTACCGGTTGAGGACCTACCAGATGGCAGTAAGGTAAAAGTAATCTCGGACATACTTCTGACCTGCACGACAAAACTTTAATTGACCGCTATGACCACTCTCGACCAAAGGCCATCATGCGTCAAGGGTTTTCATGACAGTGGGGCCACAGCTTCAACAGTATAGACTAGGAAGCAGACCTAGGCCAGTATGACCCCGAAATCCAGAATCTAGCCAGGCATCTAAATCTTAAGTCAACCTAACTTCGGGGAGTCTGAAAACACCCCATGGCGCTCAAACTAGCCAAAATGTTGGACTCTGAAAAGAGCTTAGCCGACAATTCAAACACCCCCATAGCTGAAGCCACTCTCAATCAGTGCCATACTTCCCATGAATGATGTACTACTTAAACAATGGGACAGTTGGACCCAGGGGCAGCTTAAAGGCGAAGTTCTCGAATGGTGGACAGGGTACGGGGAATTTGTTACGCTGTGGGGAATGTTATGTTCCCACCTCGCCGTACAATTTACAGGCGAGGAAGTCATAGCACATTTAACAATAGAATTTTCACAGCCGAATCCAAACCAGCAAAGAAAAGGCCAAGATCATTATATTCTGAAAGGCCCAGAAGTTTAAATGGATCTTCCCCAAAGGAGAAAAGAGGAGAGCTGCGTGCATCACATTACGAAGGGCTGCGTGTGTCACATTACATGCATTCTTCTCCCAAAATTACGCAATTTATTGCAAATACCAAAGCCACGGACAATAGACGAACTCATGGAAATGGCGAAAGAGACCGAGCAGAATTACAAGGTGCAGGTCTTGCTAGAAAAGCCGTGTGCTGGTAAGAACATCAATCAAAATAAGATGCCTGAGCTCAAGGCTAATCCTTCCCCGCCCCCTCCCCTCCGCAACATGCTCCCTAAGTTCTGATTCTGCCCAGGCTGGCCCTTTCACAAGGACTGCCTGCTCAGGCAGGCAGGTCAGGGACGAGTGGGGGAAGGGAGAAATACCAGGATGTCAGACGTGCCACAACGCACAGTGGAGGTTAAAGGACCCAACCAGGAGGGAAACGCCGCCACCGAGGTGCAAAGCGGGCCTCCACCACCGGGAACCAAGGCCCTGTTCTTCTGCAAAGACTAAACAAGGAGAGCGCAACAACCAAAATTCACCACATAGAAACGGAGATAAATGGGGTAAAATTCTTGCCCGCCTTGATTCCGCGACCACAGGCAACTTCATCCCAAGTGATGTGTTAACCTTGGAAACAAGGGCATCACACTACCCACAGACTCATCTCGTAAGAATGGCACAACATGATCTGACCCTGAAGGTCGACGGTCGTACAACTCTAACCGTGGGTATATACAGTTACATACATCCGGCCGAATTCGTAGTGTCACCAGACATCACAGAAGTAGTGATTCCTGGAAAGCCATGACTACGACAAAAGCAATGTGTGATGAAGCATGGAAAACAGTGCGTGTATATCAGGGATAAACACAGAATTACCATCAATTGGGAAGACATTCCGGAAGTGGCAATCTCACCTCACATAAATCCCGATAACATACACAACCAGCTGGACAAACATAATTTTGCCAAGCTGAGGCAAATTTTAGATGACCACGTGGACATCTTTAGCCAAGGAGGATTGCTATGCCAGAAGAGTAGCATCCAATATGAGATATACTCTAACTAAGACGTTTCTGTATATATTAGAACCTACAGAGTGTCCGCCAGGAGGTGACACTTGATTATGACACAAGTTCAGGAACCGAAGAAGCAGGGGATCATGGAACCATCAAACTCGCCGTACAACACAAGAGTTGTTCTAGTTCCTAAAAAGGATGGAAAGATATGGTTTTGTGTAAATTACAAAGACCTCAATGATGTAACACACCTGATCGCCTCTCCAGCAATCAACCTGAATCATACTCTCCGAGATATAGGTACAGCCACAAACTTCAGTACTTTAGACATGCAGTCAGGGTACTGGCAGATTTTGGTCTACCCTGATAGCAGGAAGTATACGGCATTTACAACTCTGGAAGGTGAAACACTTAAAAACCGAGTGATGCTATTTGTGCTAAAGAACTCCCCGTCACCTTCCAGAGGCTCATGTTGGCTGAGGTACTGACTGGATTTGTACAACAGTATTGTTTTGCGTATTTGGATGACATCATCATACACTCCAAAATGTGGGAAGAACACTGCAGCCACCTCCAGCAAATCTTGGAGAGGTTCGAATTACATGGCTTTAACTGCAAGTTGTCCAAGTCACTTCGGCAAGACAACAATAGACTACCTTGGACATGTCGTCATGCCCTAAGGTAATTACCCTCAAACCACCTTCATTAGGACCAACCAAGAGGCAGAGGAGTCTTCAAACCAGAAGCAGTTGCATCACTACCTAGGCTTATGCAACAGGTTACGTGACTTTGTGCCCAATATCACTCTCCAGATGGCCCCCCCTTCATTCCCTCCTAGAGCAGGAGACTCGCTGGCGATTGACGAATATTACCACGCCTTCCTATCACCAAAGACAAGCTTCATAACAATTTCACAACTCCACCGGCCACAAGGGGACAAACCACTAATAATGCAGATAGACGCATGTCAGAATGGGCTGGGAGCAGTTCTGCATCAAGAAAACACTGCTGGTCAGCCGCAGGTGACAGCTTATGCAAACATGCAACTGAGTGACATTACCACATAAATGACCAGGAGTATCTTGCCGTGATCTGGGCGGTACGGAAGTACTGGCTAAACTTGAGCTGTGGGAAATGTTCCTCATGGAATTTGATTTTGAGGTACAGCACTGCCCAGGCAAGAGCAACTATCTACCTGATGCACTGTCATGCAAGCTAGACCTTGACGGGAAACCGAAGGAAGAGGAAGAGTGGAAGAAGGTGATCCTTCCTCCAGCCCCGTGCCCAAAGCACCAAAGAACACCTCCATCACATACCACCAACAACAGGACCCCGATATCCAGCATCTCCTCCATAACCAACCCTAAAATGTTTGAACTCAGGGACAACACCAGTATGTCGCCAACTGCGAGGCCTGCTGCCACAGCAAAGACCTAAAGCCCAACCACAGCATGAGCACACCTGGTGGCTGATTTGATGGGACCTTACTATAATAGCACCAAGGGCAAACTGTATTTGTTGGTGGTCACAGACCTGTTTTCCTGCTGGGTGGAAGCTCCAGTTAGCTCATCCTAGGAAGAACCCTATGACGTCCGAGTGACTGGCAATGGGAGCGATTGCCCACTGAGATGCCGGAACACGACGACGTCTGCCTGGCCGCCTTAGACAGCACCACTAGGGCACGCAATGACCAAGACCAGTACATCAATCGCAAATACCCAAACCCCGCATAGGCGTACCAACATTCAACATGGGCAAGACTATGCTCCTTCGCAGTCACCCACTGAGTAAGGCCAGAGGTCAATTCAACACAGGCCTCGCTGAAAAGAGGAAAGTACCATACCACGTTGTGGGGTAAACAAGACAATGTGTACTGGCCAGAGGACAGATGCACCAGTGTCCTGGCGGAGCCTAGGACCACGGAGCAGAAACCCTGGATTACGACCCTGAAGAGGAAGAGAGAGAGGACGATCCTCCTGTGCACACGGCCCCAAAGGTCGAGCCCCTCGTGCCCAGGAAGCCCGAACCTCAGCCAGATACCGGACGGAGAAGCTACCAACCTATTCTCAACAGGGTCGAACCTCAACAGACTTACAGAGGAGCCATACCAGCCTGGACACTGCTCCCAATGCCAAGCAACTTCATCCGGAGGACGCTGAGGCCAATACACGAACCAGTCAGCATACATGAGAGGATGAGCCAACCTAGGAGGTAGAGGAGCCACAAAATCCTCTATCTCAGATGGCCACCCAGATCCCAACATTGACGTTGGACAACTCCAAAATCTACATCTGGACACAGCCGCCCACATGAGAGGTTGAGGCCAGTCACCATGCCGTTGAAGCAGAGGACCCCCAAGAATCAATGACTGGTGGCCCCGAGCTGGCCACTGACTTTGAAGAGAATCAAGGACCAAGTAGCCAAGCTACCAGAGAGATGCCTACTAGAGCCTGCCACAGCACCTCTCAACCTGGCCGCTGTTGCAATTCTCCATGGCGACCTACTTCCCACATCACATGGCCTTACCCCAAGGACAGGAAGCGAGGTCTCAGACTCAAACCCCGAACAGCCAGTGAACCCAGTATGCGAGTGTTCACCAAATAGTTAAAAATACTAAACAAAACAGAACAGCAATTAACAGCTGTCACGGGTACCAGTAAATAAAATCAACAGACACTATAAAACAGCTATAAACCACAGCCACCCATAAAAACCAGAGATATAAAAACAGACTGTCTAGTTAGAGCGAAAAATACATAGTAGCCAGTGACATAGTGCTATGTACTAAACCAAGTCATAGAGATTCATAACGCTACTCTAAAGTGCCGAGAATAAAAGACAGTAAGTGCTATACCAGATGCCTTGGACATTTTAAGTGTAGACAAGAACTAGTGAAACAAAGACTTCCTGAAAGGTAAAAAGAAAAGTACAGGCCCGTGACTGTTATAAACACAGACTTTCTCAAGAAAGAAAGATTTACCTGTGACTGAAAGGGTTAACAGGAAAACCAGAGAAAACGTTTAAGACAGTTCTAAACCACTTTTAATTATAAAATGTATCCGAAAAGTGACCTTGAGAACATACACAAAAATAATTTGGGAAAAGTTACATGTAAAAAATTTAACTTGTAAATAACAAAAAACTTAACAAAATTTCTATTTAAGAATATTATTAGATGCAACATAACTGACACTAATTGAAACACCCATGGCAGGCTGGTGGGGGGGGGGGGGGGGGGGACAAGATCTAATTAGATAAAACAGTTCCACATCTAACCAAAACAGTTTTGCTCATCTGAAAAGTCTCGACAATCGTAGAAGTTGTCGCAGCGTTGCTCATGTTTGATGCAAACTCCTTCACTGCACATGAACTCAGTAGGCAAGCAGTTGCCTGCTTCACCTACATTAGGAGAATGTTAAACAAGAACTCAATGTTCTAGTATGGCCCAAGACAAAACTCTGAATTTTACTGAAAAATATTACATTACACTAATTTTCTGACTGAATGATGTAGCACTGAAAAAACCATTTTTATAAGCAATAACAAGATATATATTGCCAAGTATTTAAAATATTCCGTATCACCTAAAATTTTTTTTTTAGATAAATATTAACTACTTACATACAAACTAACAAAAATTTCATACATAGATGTGATGCATTATACAACCAATACTTCATATACACATACTTTATACCAACAAACAATTAAAAAATAAATAATTAAACTCAAACAGACTGTATACTGAATGTCAGTCACTATATACTTAAGCTATTCCTTAAAATAAAGATACTAAGTAAACAATAATACAAAATATAATAAGTGATTATGATGTTTGATGATGTTTATAATGAAGATGTCCAATTTCATAGGAAATAAAATGGAAGTGAAACTTTAAACACGCATATATTTGACCTCAATTTTAAACAACGTAATGCACACTACAAATAAAAATCCAAAATTGTTCGAAAGCACAAATTTTATTTCTGTGGGTTGCAAAAATACTTGATTTTAACAGGCCTGCCTATTAAGCCGGCACCTGCCTATTAAGCCGGCAGTCGCAAACTTCAAATGGAGAATCAATGTTAAACAAAATTCCTCCTCATTATGTCAATTTTAATGATAACTATTTCAAACAAAAACACATTAATGCTATTTGCTCAGAGAATATTGCTATATAAAATTGTTTTTGAGAAAAAATTATGTATCCATTTTTTTTATTATATGTAAATTTAAATATTTACATTTTATAAATAAACATATTAAACAAAAAAATGGGCAAAATATTTTAATGTAGCATCATTCCTTAGTAAATTACACGTCACAAATTTTCTTTTTGAAATAGTGATCTTTACAATGGGTGCAATGAGAAGGAATTTCGTTTAACATTGATTCCCCATTAGAAGTTCACGGTTGCCAGTTTGGTTGGCAAGCCCGTTAGGTATACTCCACTTCTAGAATTATATGAAAGAAATAATTTTATATTAACACAGACCACAGTTAAAAATAAAATATGAAGACAACCTATTATTAAGATATTTACAAGATTCATTAAGTAATCTTCCAATACACTATATATGTGCCCATCACATTCTACTGTTTGGATTATAGGAAACCTATAATTAGATACATAAGTAATAAAAACAAAGTCAATTAGAAATTATCATCAATAAAAAAAGTTCCTTGAAATCAGAATTTGGGCAAATTTTTTTTCATGTTAACATCCATCACTATTTCCCAACAAAACATTTTTTCAAGTATTTCTGTTGCAATTTAGCCATATCTGTACTACATCAAATTTATATTTAGTAATTAAGACTATGTAATATGAAAGATGCACAATATTAAACTTACGGCAAAAGTTTTCATCAGAGCCATCTTGGCAGTCACGTCTTCCATCACACCTTTGGCGTGCATCAATACAGCTGCCATCCTGACATGTAAAGTAGTTTGGTCCACACGTTGATGGTTGGGGTGGTTCGGGTTGTACTGCATAGCAAGATGAGCACAACCACATTAGCAACAAAAATAGCACAACCAAATTAAATATTTTTAATACAAAACCTAAATTTAATTGGGAATATTGGAACTGATGTGACGTGGGGTGTAGGAACTTGGAAAAAACATCTTGGAGAAAATTGGCCTTGCTATTTGGGTACTATTTTATTTGTACTGGGGTGATGGGGACTAGGAAAGAGCATTTTGTGAAAATTTGCCATACTAGCAGGGTGCCATTTGATTTGACCTGGAGTATGGGAACTTATGTATGCACCAACTTGCCCAGCTAGCTCACAGCAGAGGATGAGACCAGAAGAGCTTGTATTCGCCCAAGCTATCTAGCAAGTTGGTGCTCCAAAACCTCCAAATTTCCGTTTTACTTTATCTGATGCAAACTTCTCATCTCTTTCCAAGTCTTCCGTCACGTCTCTAAAGCCTGTCAAAATGCTTTCACCAAGTTCCAGTGAGGGATGGACAGATACAGATTCTGATACCGATGCATTGGCCGATAAAATAAAATTAGTATCGGTTACAATTGGCAATGGTCCAACTAAATCATTTCGTCAACCCAAATGATTTAATCATCATGGAAATTATTTAAACATCATGGAAATTACAGCATTTTGTTATCTCACAGAACATGTTTTCACAAAAAACAAATTGTTTTTGCAACAAGAAACTATTTTCTTGATTTTATTTTTATCTTTTAGTAATACGTGGTACGAAATTACTTAACGGAAACAGATATGGCTGGCTTTGGTGTTGCTACATATTTAACTTGTAGCATTGCAGGTAGATATATATAATTAGTATGTTCGAGAAGTATTTCAATTGTCTATATTTCAGTCAAGGATAGTAATTCATGTAATATGTGAAAGGTCGTGACAATGACAACTTGTTTGTATTTCATCTATTTTCGTTTTTCCAAATTTATTATTTTTCTTTCCTCATTTCATCAGTAGTAACAGACGTAAACAACAGACGTCGTCAACATCGCCACCACAAGGCACGACATGTTGAAATGAGGAATATAACAGAGGTCACCTTTGGCTTACGTGACCGACTGTTCGAAAACAATATGTTTTCAATGACAAAACTTTCTACCAATATATAAGGAAGCGCGACCTTTCTCTCGGGTATCACAACAGTTTGTCGCAGCACGATCGTTTGTCAGCTCTCAGTCGGACAGCCTGAAACGTGTGATCACGTGACTCGCACCAACCAGCGCCCACGACTTTAACCTTCTTTTTTATTTCGGACATTTCAAATAATTAATAAATTTATTTTCCATCAGTGCGAAGAGTCAATTGGGCGCTGGGAGAAAAAAGTAATGATTCTCTCTCAACTTTGTAACTCTCGAAGTGAGAAGTTTTGTTTTGTAAAGGCTGCAGTTCTGTCAATTTTTTGGTTTGTCAGCTGCGAGTGTCAATTGTTTTGCCGAGAGGACAATAAACCTCCAGTAAACATTTAACTTCTTTTATTTATTGGCAATAGTGGTATCAACTAACTTTCATTATTATGTAGTTGAAGTCTCCAACTCATACTGAGCTAGTCCGTTGGTGTTTACTGAGATCTACGAGAGAACAGGATTGTAACCTGTTACAAACTTGATAGAAGTCACCGTGGTAAAATTCGTAAAATAAACTGCAATTCAATTTATAATACTGGTGGTATCTGCTTTTGAGGTAGTTAAAATTCATTTGTAAAAAAAAAAAAAAAAACTGCTATAATATTCATTGTCGCATGACTTCTATCACATAAACATCATCAAACAATAACAACTGTATATTGATTATCACTTGCACACCATATATCAATATATTGCTTGCAGCATGATACTGTGCACTATCGAGAAACGTGTTGGATAGCAAAGTGCCTCGGCGTTTTGAATGGTACAAATTGGCAAGATTTTATTTCTAAACATGAGTATGTAGGTTTAGTAGTTGTGTTATATTTTCTTTTAAATTATTACAAAAATTGAATTTATTTAGAGTAGTTCGTGATTGGCTGGATGTAATACACATACGATTCAATGAGAACCAAATAATATATCCTTTGTACTATGCCAAAGTATTAGATATTTTACCCTGTCACAAGAACAATTCAATATATATCAAGCCAAATTGCTATGTCGCTGACACTTGTTCACAGGCAGAAACATGTCTATGTGTATTTTATTTATAAACAAACATCTCCAACCAGAAATATTGGTGAAATAATGTAAGTAAATAGTATGTATATATATTTACAATGCAGATGAACTTTTTTTTGTGGGATGTAATTTATACACAGAACATTCACGCTGAATTTGTTAACACTGCAGTCTTTACTTATCTTCTGTGTTTTGTGGTAAGGTTCTTGACAAATACAGCATTTGCAAATATTGAGTGAGGTTGGTGATTGTAATCGGCTCGGCTGCTCATGTCACAAAACCGGTTAAGAATCCCAAAAATAGTTCCTGTTGTTTTAGATTGTGGCCGGGAGTTTGATAAAGTGTTATATTTATATAAACTGACTAAAGTACAAAAACTGAGATGAAAACAGTGAGTGGGCAGGAAAAACACACGTGCTTGAATACTGTCTTATCATGCTTGAATACTGTCTTATCGTATGCACAGTGATTTAGAGATAGTAATGGGCATAAAAAATAAAAAGACAACTGTATTGGAAGCAAATTTGAGTAATTTTCATATTGCCAAGAAAACAAAAACAAATAGGTTTCTGCCACTTCTTTGACTTCTTTGTTGAAACGTATTTACTATGAAAGGAGTATTTTTATTTTATCAGTAATAAAATAGTTACTAGTATTTTGTAGTTGGGTTATGGATTTGTTTTAGAGAATATTGAATTGAATGGGATTAAGTTAAAATATTATTATCTACAAATTAACAAAAGCTGTATGTGGGTGATGTAAAAATCTTGTAAAACTCAAATGTTAGTGAATGTTTCTTGGACAATTTTAAATGTCTTGATAAAGGACAAGACGTATCTCACAAAAATTACTGTGATGTGATTATGAGTGTTACATTTTTTGCTGTAAAACTTATTTTACAAAATGAAAATATTTTAGTGATGAAATGGCACAATTTTAATGATGAAATCAGCTCATTTTATTTAGCGTAAAAGTGGGGCCCTACATGAATGATACAGATCAAAGAAGCTGAGTGCATGTAGCACAAAATACATACTCGCTATTGAGGTCATGATGCCATCTTGATCACGTCTGTGCCCTAAAGTTCCATAGTTTTCTACTCTGTGGTGGGTTGGCACTACTGTGGAATGTTCTGAAGTGGAGATTTTATGCAGAGTTTATAAACTATACAAGAAATGTAAAGTCCCTGTTACACTTTCAAATGTTCGCCTTCAACTATATTTGACAATACAATTTGAAGACAAAAAAAATATGGCCATCAAATTTTTCCTCCCAACAAATTTGATTAAGTAATCTTGAATGTGTTTGAAAATATGTCACACTGTGAAATTTTTCTTTGAATTATTATTTAACAATTATTTGTATAGTGGTGTGATGGTAATTGTACAGGGCATAGGGAGATATTCTTTTGTTTTTCCATGCAGTCCATTAAAGGAATAAATGTATGGAAGGTTGTATGGAATGTATGGAAGCCGATGGCAAGCCGCATTACAAGCAGTGGGAGCAACCAGATACGACCCCGGGGCTGCTGTCCGCCCTCTCCACAGCCAAGCATCACCCTGGCCAGAATGTTGTAGACAATGGTGTCCACTGTCAGATTCAGGCTATCCAAGCGTGACGTTTGAGTAGTATCACTTGTGAGATCTGTCCAGAATCGGCTTAAGGCCTCTAAGGAACAGCAATTAACAGATTACTTATCCTAGGAGCCACCTGGGGGTCGCACACAAATACCTGGCTAGGGTTAGTCATGGGTCTCTTCCCATGCAGGTAGGCGAGGTTAAGAGTAGTGAGTTTTTGGAATGTGTCGGCGATGACTTGGGGATTGAAACCCCGATGAGCAATCTGAATTTAAGAGTTCTGTCGTACAACGTATGGATACGAGTGGTTGCAGTGACCTTCAAATATCTTGACGTTACCGTCACACTGATCATACCTAAGGGATCTAATCCCTTTTGGGCAGAAAACCAGTGTAAAGTGTGGGACACATTGGTATATGGGAGGAAACAAAGTCAAGAACTGCAGACGATACACTTCTCAGAAGGATTACCAGTGGAGTCGGTGGTAACGGAGCTCTCCTCTGCTCTGCTGAGTGCGCTGGGGTGGCCGGCTCTGGTTGAGGCAGATAAGTACATTCGCTGCTCGATGAAAGAGGGGAAGGACATGGGGGTATGGCGAGGTAAACCTCAGTGAGGTCTGAGGGTTCTAGATCTATGACTGAGCTACCACAATGTAATAATACTAGGTAATTGTAGGGTAGTTGGCCTGCAGCCCTGGAGGGCAATGCGAAGAGCGAATTACTTTCAGGTGTTTCAGTAGCGGTAGGCTTATTGATCTCGCCTTCTAGAAGTTTAAGAGCTCTTTTCAACTTTTTTCTGACCGCTTTGGTTAGCTCGCAGCATGAGGCTATTAAAAAAATAATACACGGCTATACCCAACATTTCTCACCACATAACATCTTCTAGCCATTCACTAGCTAGAAGGGTTATACAGTGAGGTTTACGTAGGCAGTGAAAATACCATGGTGTTACTTGTATTTGCCATATGGCTGGTTCACGAAGCTGGTGTTGTCTTACAGACTCAAATACTAAAACAATTAGGCGACTCAATTTTCAGCTTAGTTCTCAAAACACATGGGGCAGACATGTTACTAACAATTACAATTGACAAAACTCTAAAATTCATTTGTTGGAATATGGAGTTTATTGCACTCATGTAATATATTTGCAAAACAATGCAGTAAAGTGAAATCAGTATAATTACGTTAATTAATCTAAACGTAAGTTTTCCATTTTGCATATGATTAACTGCGGTGGTTAATTTAAAAGCAACTCCGGTAAAGACAACCTGATTACGTTAAAGTTTGTGATACTTTAAAGAAGCAGAAAGATTAATAATAAAATTATTTAATTACTAATTGGCCCGGGGAATGCTAACTTTAATTAGGGAATATCCAGAAAGGACTTTGTAGTGTACCTCTCAGGGTTCCTTACCCAACTGGTAAGGTGTGGCCAGGCTAAGGCCTTACGGGGGGTGTCTTGAAGAGACAATGTCGCAATGACTTTGGTTTTCCTGGAGAGATAGGGGGTAGGAGGGTTTAGGACAATGTGTTATAGCTGCTGACAGGGAAGACGATCCACGAGGTTGGAGGAGCTGCGGAGGCGGAGGCCTTCTGGTGGCGGCGTCCTCTGGATTGGGTGGGCTCGTTGGTGATCACTAGGTGGCTACCGGCATGTATGTGGGCATCCAGCCCATGTAAGGATACCCCGGCTTTCACAGCCTAAGGGAGTTGCAAGACAGAGTTGCTGCCACGGGTTAAGGGATTCCACCATTAGTCTTGTCCTCGGCCTTCACAGCCTGGAGGACAATGAACAACTCATGAGTGTCCCCAGCCTTCATGGCTTGGGGGACGATGAGCAACTCCTGAAGCCTGGTTGGGAAAACCCTTTTATACTGATTTCTGCGGACCATAGGCGGTCAAAGGGATGCGGGGGAGTTAGCTCCATCTCTTAGGGGTGGAGCTTGTGATGTCACACGTATGAACCATGGATCCATAACTTGCCTGCCCCTCGGTGCGTGGTGTTGAAAACTCTGGTCCAGAGGCGCTCGAGGAGGTAGTGACTCTTCATTGATTGGCCAGCTTCCCACAGTGGCACAAAGTTTTAATGGAACACTGTCCCACAAGCGGGCACTGTGAAGTAGAGCGGTGTTTCCTTCAGGTAGGGGGCAATGAGGTGACAATTTCTTGGCGATTTGGATGGAAATATATGGGTTTCCAAGAATGTTACAGTCAGTTCATAACCTGCACCTAAGACAACTGAATGGCATAACTAAAGGACATTGGGTCTTCCAGTTTTGTATTTAATACTGGAAGACAGAAAAAGTATTAAACAATATTAGGTCTCCAAGTGATTTCAAAGATGTACTTTATAGCCGAAAGTACTTAGAAGTGAAGTACTTTACAGAAGAACATTACTCGGTTATTCTAAAAGATGAAAGAAATGAACAGTTAGGTGAAACAACATATGCCTGAGGCAAGAGGAATTTAAAAATGTCTTCTTCTAGCAGTTAACGTCTAGCAATCTTATTTAATCACAAAACAAAAGAGATGCAATAATCTGACTCACCACAAGATTCTTCATCAGAGCCATCCACACAATCGCTTCGCTGGTCACACCGTCTACGTATATCAATACAGCGTCCATCACCACATGTGAACTCAGCTGGTGAGCAGGTCTTTGGTGCTAAAACAAATAATACATTAATTATAAATAAAGCAGCCATTATATAATGCTGCATTTAACAAGCCAATTTTTCTGGTGATGTTACTGAAGTATATGTGTAACCAAGAGAATTGAAATAATTTTATATTATTAAATTAATATAATTTAAAAGTTTCATCAAATAAAAATACTGTAATTTATATAATAATACATTCCATCCAGTTAAAAACAATAATTTTTATGAGCTAATAAATATGATGATTTTGACCTATACCTACATCTATTGATCGATCACTTCACTAAAGACCATATGGTACCTAAATGATACACATTAGTTCTGTTTTGCTCATGCTATGAATATACATTAATGATTCCCAATCATGGGTTTATGAAAAAGCCTTCTACACTTACAATATGAATAATCACCTAGTGTTTCTGCCACTTGACTGTTATATGTGTGTATGTTCTCATCACTAAGGCCTATGGATGATGTTGGCGAACATTGAAACTGAAGACTACAGGACAAAACTTTTTGTATCCCACACAAATTGTAAATACTATTTTAGCAACTGTTACTACACTTTTGTCAATGAAGATCAATCAGATTTGTCAGCTACAATGTTAGGGTACTTCCTAAATTTGTGAGTTGGTTTAGGTATAGGCTGTTCATGGTATAGTGAGAACTTTTTATGGTAGTGATTAAAAGTACCTTTCAGCTTATTTGTAACTTTTCACCCAAACATTAATATACAAATTGCCATATGATTAATAAACATAATGTGTATATCTTCTACATTTTTTGATATGGACTTGTTAATTACTTGCTTTATCCAATGTAAGGTTGGAGGCATTGCCAAGTGGCAGTATTAGTCATGGTGATGTCCTAGGCAGTGTTTGTATATTGTAAACGAGTATTAAAGAAATGTGTGCTATCTCCTTTAAGTTGGATTTGTTTAGTTCCTTTCCAGTAAACAAAAATGGTGACGAGGATGCGTAAGGACCTGTACGCGTGAGCGATGTGTTAATTGTTTTGCTTCGTTCGTGTATAGATTACACCATACAATGTCATCCTTCGCAAAATACGATCATTCCTGCCCCGAGACCTGGGCCGAACATCTGGAAATGTTTCAATTCTGGCTGGATTCGAAAGAGCAGATTACAGATGATCCGAAACGAGGACTTTTGATTGAAACGTTAGACGATCATACCATTCGCGATTTTAAGGACTGGATTACACTGAACACCCTTCGAGGTTGCACGTACATCGAGCTAATCAATGTTTTGAACAAGAATATTGTACCTACGATCAACCCCATGGTCTGCTACAATAAATTTATAAACAGAAGGCAGCTTCCAGGTTAGAAGGCAGTTGTTTACATGTCTGAATTACGGTGGTTGGCATCTTCCTGTAACTTTGAGGGCATGATGGCGACAACTGGACCAGTTTGTCTGTGGCCTACACAATGCAGATTTAAGAGCCAAATTATTTTCAGAAAAGGAGTTAACTGCGACGAAGGCTTTAGAGGTTGTTCAGTTAGTTAAACGCTCAGAAGAGAATGTCATTGAGGTTTGAAATTCATGCATGGAAGATGTACACAAATTTCATGCTACTGCATCAGGCAGCCGGGTATTTTCGCCTCCCAGTTTTGGTTCCACATTCAACAAGAAAGTTACTTGTTTTAGATGTGCTGAGGTAGGCCATACAGCTGCAAAATGACCGCTTTCCAGAAACAGCTTAAACTGCTGAAAAAGTGGTAAAGTCTTGCATGTTACAAAAGCTTGTAAGCAGACGGACAAGTCAACATTGCAGTCTGCAGAGGCTGATCGTGCAAATTTTGTTGACAATCTCACAATTGCAGCTGCTCTATCAGAGGTTCATTCTCCCACAGTTTCCCCACCAAATGTGGATTTGTCATACCTAGGTGCCCATGCCTCATCACTCTACGATGAAAGCTTATTTCTGTTATATGATCGTGCTTCAAGTTTGCATACGAAGCCATATTCTGTACGAGTAGAAGTCTCAATGTTCTCGTGCGTTTGAGATAGATTCTGGTTGTTCGATGAGACTTCTAAACCTCAACAACTATACTGCCAATTTTGCAAACTCCGATCATGGCCCTGTTTTGTGTCAAGTGCCAGTGGGACTTAGAACCTGGGCTTCGCAGTCTTTGAGCATTATTGGAGAATTCCAAGCTGTTGTAAAATACAAACACTTCACTTGCAATCTTCCTGTTTTGGTCATGGATGGTGTTGGACCTAACCTTCTTGGTCATAACTGGTTTCAGGCCTTAGATATTTCCATTCAAGGTGTGTACTTTCTGTCTCCAGACACATCCTATGCTGGGATGTCTAATGAAGCCTTCTCACACACTATCATGAATCTTCCTGCAGTGTCAGGCCATGGTATGGGCTGTTATAAGGGACCTCCCCTTCACATAGCTGTAAACGCTGCTATTGTTCCAGTGTATCAGTGAGCTCGATCAGTTGCATTTGCCCTCACTACTAAGATGGAAGAAGCTATTGTGGCAAATATGAAGAGAGGGGTATGGATTCCTGTGAACCACGCCAGTCCCTAGGCCTCTGCTATTGTGCCAGTACTGAAGTGCAACGGTACCCTTCAACTTTGTGCTGATTACAAAGGCACGGATAACCGTGCTTTATCATATTCATATCATATTCATATCAAATTCATACAAATCAGCAACAGTGATCAAGTGTTGTCAGAGTTGGCAGGTGGTTGCATATATGGAACCAATGATTTGGAACAGGTGGAAGGAAACACTTCTCACATGTTGACAGTGAACACTGTTCAAGGTCTACACAGTGTTACGCCGTTACCATTTGGTATTAATAATGCATATTCTGCATTTCAAAGGATCATTGATGGTTTGTTGGAACCATTTAAAGGTGTTATAGTATACCAAGACAACATATACGTAAAAGGTACAACAGTAGCAGAACACCGGGCTAGGCTTCTGCAAGTTTTGTATATCCTTGGTGATGTTGGATTCAAGGTTAATTCTGTCAAATGTGTGTGGCAATCTGCATCTATTGAAGTTCTGGGATTTAGGCTTGATTTTGAGGGTATCCACCCTACCACTGACAAACTGCTGCTATTACAAATGCTCCCAGTCCATATACAAAACAGGAACTTCAGTCCTTGTTGGGTTTGATCTCATTTTATGGTAGCTTCTTCAAGGATAAGGCTATCATTTCAGAGCCCTTACACCGCTTGTTAGACTCAATATCAAAATGGACTTGGACCACAAAGCACCAAGTGGCACTTCAGACAGTTAAAGATATGTTAACCAGTCACCAAGTATTAGCCCATTACAATCCTCACTTACCCCTGGTTGTTAGTGCTGACGCTTCACCAGTGGGGGCTGGTGCACATCGTACCAGATGCTCGGCCTAGCAAAACAAGGGAGATACCCATTGCCTACGCATCTCGAACACTGTCTGCCACAGAGCTAGCTTACTCACAGCTAGACCGGGAAGGACTTGCTATTGTTGCGTGCTGTAGGTGGCGCCGACTCAATTGCCCCGCGCCATAATCGGAAACCCACCTTGCCCTCCCCTCTTCCTGGAAAGATGCGCTCGCGGCCTCCTGATTTCCCCCTTCTGCGACTGGCAGGACATGGACTGAACTGAGGTGGGACTGAATGAAAGTGTAACACCGATTGTATTGTAAATATTCCAACTGTCAAATATGGATGCATAACTTATAAAATAATTGAATAGGTTTATACACTGTCTATTGGGACTGATCTTTAATTATTGAATTTCATTGATTTCTTTGTCGTAACTATAAATTTTATTAGTTGGTGTCAATTGTGAACAGTAAGTGATTTCAATTTATTGTGAGAATTTGAGTTCAGATAATTTTGCTGTAGTTATTGTAAATAAAATAAGGAAATTATAATTAATTATTTTCTTTGATTAAGACCTACATCCCTTAACGAACTTGGTATAGCCTTCATAATTTCGAGAGAGAGAAATTGTAACACTATAATGTTTGCAGTTAAAAAGTTCACCCCTTACTTGGCCTTTCGTCTGTTTACAATCATTACTGATCACAAACCCTTGCTTGGCATATTAGCTCCCAACAGGCCAACACCAATGCATTTATCTCCACGAATGTTGAGGTGGACACTCATTTTGAGTTCTTTTGAATATGAGTGATTTCATAAATCTGGTACAGCAGTTGGTCATGCAGACTGTTCGAGTAGACTGCCTCAACCAACTCCTGGTGAGGATGTATTTCCGGAGCCTGCTGGTGTGCACCTCCTTGAAGCTAGAGATCTGCACTTGCTGTTGCCACGAGATATTGCAAAGGCTACAGACAGTGACATGGTGCTTCGACAAGTCAAGATTTACATACATCAAGGATGCCAAGCACAGTACGCACTGAGTTACTTCCATTTTACACCAAGAGAGAAGCTTTGTCATTGCACTCTGAATGCATCTTATGGCATGAGTGTGTAGTGATTCCATCAGCATTGCAAGAGACAGTGTTAGATCTAATTCACTCAACACATCAAGGCAAAAACTACAGTTAGGCCATAGCTCGGAGTATTGTTTGGTGGCCAAACATAGACAGTAATATAATGAATAAGGTGAAACTGTGCACGGTCTGCCAAACAGTGGCTAATGCACCTTCAAGGTCCCAAGGTCAATCATGTGTCCATGGCCTCGGGCTAAGAGAGTCCGGGAAAGAGTGCATCTGGATTACACAGGACCCTTCCTTGGACACTATTTGCTGATTGTGATAGATACATATTCTAAATGGCCAATTGTTAAAGAGGTGTCCAGTTTGACTGCTGCAGTCCTCATTACACACATGCGTTACATCTTGGCAGATTTTGGTAAACCTTTGGGGATAGTGACTGATAATGGATGGCAGTTCACGCCAATCAGTAAAATGAGTTTCTTCAGAGTAATGGTATACGTCACCTGTATACCCTGCCATGGCACCCTTCCATAAATGGTTTGGCGGGGAGCGTACAGTGCAAACAGCTAAGAAATTGTTGTTAATAAATTCTCTGATTCAGACATCCATGTTCGTGTTGCTCGTACCTTATGAGCTATGCGCACACATCCATTCTCCTCTACTGGAAAAACCCCTGCTGAGGCAGTGGGTAGGACATTTCGCACTCACCTTACCCAGCTTCACCCTGCTCTCGAACCATCTAAACCTGCATCACCATTCTCTTCAAAGTTTAAAGTTGGAGAATTGATCTGGATGTTGAAGCACGGCGTGTGTAAGTCTACTTGGCTACCAGGTGTGGTTTGTGGTCATTCCGGTGCTCGAGCTTACAACATCAAGCTTGACAATGGTGCAATAGCCGAAAACATTTCCGGTGATGACGTGCGTCGCAGATTTGCCCCAGAGCTTGCAGAACATATTCCTGAACCATTTGTTTAAGACAAATCACAAATGCCTGGCAGTGAAGCTACTCCAGAGTCACCACAGCTACTTCACGGCACCACTGCTCAACACATGCTTTCTTCTCAAATGCTGCAGGCTGCCTGTCGGGAGAACCCTTTGCCAACGGTGCCTACGAGTTCAACTTCGTATCACCATCATGTTTCTACATTGGTGGTTGCTGCTGCACAGCACCCAGCTGACGATAGGCAGCTGCCGCTACCTGCTACAAAGGATATGGGCAGTTCTACAAAGGAGTCTGCATCTACCCCTCATCAGGATGGTGAATCTGCATTGACAACATGTACTGCCAGCTCACCATCAGGGTCTCCATGCAGAGGCTTCCCTGATATTCACCATCCACAGAGGACTCCACCCCTTTCAGAGTTTTCACGAGCACAAGTGCGCTGTCACCAGCATCTTAGTGGCCTCCAAATCCAACTATTACACAGTCTGGCCGGATATCTCGACCCCCTCAGTGATTTGAATGATGGTTGACTTGTACTTAATGACTCAGTGCAGTGCTAAGTCACTTGCCAATTTTATTTTGTTTTATTATTTTACTAGGCCTATACAATGGCTAATAATTTGATTGTCAATGTTAAATTGTCACAATATTGCATTGTCCTATTTGAATGGGGCAGGTGTTATGGACTTTTACTTGCTTTATCATGTGCTAAGTCACATGCCAATTTTGTTTTGTTTTATTAGTTTACTATATACTGGCTAATGATTTGATTCAGTGTTAAATTGTCACAATATTGCCTTGTCCTATTGGAGTGGGGAGAGGTGTTATGGACTTGTTAATGATTTGCTTTACATAATGTAAGGTTGGCAGCATTACCAAGTGGCAGTATGAGTCATGGCAGTGTCCTAGGCGGTGTTTGTATATCGTGAACGAGTATTAAGAAATGTGTGCTATTTCCTTTAAGTTAGATTTGTTCAGTTCCTTCCCAGTACACAAAATCTCTCAAAAGTTAATGTCTGATGCCACAATTAAATAAAATTTTTTGATTAATGTGCCTGCTGATAGAAACTTTAAAAGTGCTCACATTAACAACACGAGCCTATAGCAGCAGGGGTGTCGAGGTTCGATCCATTTTTATCCGACTCCCTTTTTTACACTTGTTCTCTATGCTCTCTTGCCTTCTCCCTGCTCACCCTGCACACATTTACATTTCTGTTTTAATATTATTTAAATTATATGGTGGCTCTTCAAACTTACAGCTTGCTTCTGCATGTGGTTTAAGAAATGTATATCTGGACGCATTTATACACGTGAATTTAACATAAGTTTATTGATGCCAGCCGGAATTAGTATTGATGAGTATTTGGTTTGAAAACAGATTTTTTGATGTTCTTTGTGCAAAAAATTTGTTGTTTGAACTACAGTTACAATTATCATAAAGAACATTAATTATTGATTTGTGCATTGAAGAAGCCTTGTCTGTAACCAGAGTTCTGAGACAAAGGAGTTCCTATTTTGCTATTACTGACAAGCCATGCAAATTAATATTTTGAGCTAAACTACTATTACATAGGAAAGGTGATGCCCATGAATAAAGGAAGAAATAAAATTTTTTGACATAACATACAGTTAATTCATTTTTTGATTCCCCAAGCAAGGAAAAAATAATAGTAATCAGCTGATTATCATTTGTAACATACCTACAGTTATATAACCAATTGGGTAGTGTCTAACAGCACGGTTTATTTATGCTTAATTAATGGATATGTTTCATTAGTAAAGCATTTTATAATCTGCACTTTAAAATACAATTAATGCAGGCAAAAATAATTACTAATTTTCAATTTCACAATGATAATTTAAGAGGATAATGCAACTTGATTTCCACTAACATTCAATGGAATTTGCATCTAATCCTGAACAGATGCTGCATGGGACCGGCAGTTGGCCAACACTTGTTCAAGGAAATAGATGCTTGTTGCAACAAATGTTACCACTATTGTGGTAAAAGGTGGCGCCATTACAAAAAACCCAGGAGCCAATGCCTTAATTTAACCTGATATATGGGCAAGGTTAGCACACACATGTGTGTGTCTATATATATATATATATATATATATATATATATATATATATATATATATATATATATATATATATATATATATATATATATATATATATATATATATATATATATATATATATATATATATATATATATATATATATATATATATATATATATATATATATAAAGTATGGTGTAAAAAATAGATTAACTTAAAAATATTGTCAGCATCACTATTTATCACAGGATTCAGAATTGTCAGCAAGGGGAGAGAGTATCAGTATGTTTTAACACTTTCCTAATGTGTAGTCCTCTGCGTATCCAGACCACCCCTCGGTCATGCCTATAGTCAATTCATGGCAGTTAACTCAATAAACTACAACCTTTCACAGTATCCAGGGAGAGGGTATTTACTTAAAACGGGTCGTTATTTAAATTTGGAAAAATTCTGTTACACCTGTGACTCTTAACAGAAGAATTGTAATTAAGTTTTACTTAGGTAGTTTATTGGACTGTTTTAACAAGTGAGGGCTGAAAGTGAGCTAGTGAGCACTAACAGTAAGCTAGTTTGAGTTGAATGTGAGCTAATGAGAGCTGACTGTGAGCTACTGAAGTCTGATTATGAGCTACTGATGACTGAATGTGAGCTAGCAAGGGCAGAAAGTAAGTTAGTGAAGGCTGAATGTGAACCAGTGAGAGCTGAATATGAACTAGTGAAGTCAAACTGAGATAGTGAGGGCTGAATGTAGGCTAGTGGATGCTGAATGTGAACAAGTGGGTACTAAATGCGGGCTAGTGAAGACTGCATGTGAGCAAGTGAAGACTGATGTGAGCTAGTGAGGACTGATTTTGAGATAATGAGGGCTGAATGTGAGTGAAGATTGAATCTGAGATAGTGAGGGCTGAATGTTGGCTAGTGGGTACTAATGTGAACTAGTGGATACTAAATGTGAGCTAGTGATGACTGAATGTGAGCTATTGATGACTGAATGTTAATGATGATGTAATGTGAGCTAGTGATGTGACTGAAAGTGAGCAAATGAGGGATGACTGTAAGCTAAGGAGGCTGAATGTAAACTAGTGAGAGATTAAATGTAAGGTGTAGAAGACTGAATGTGAACAGATGAAAGCTGAATGTGAGCTAGTAAAGGTTGAATGTGAGTTAGTGAAGGGTGAAAGTGAGATAGTGAGGGTTGAATGTGAGCAAGTGGGTACTGAATTTAAGTTAGTGCGGGATCAATGTGACCTAATGAAGGCTGAATGTGAGCTAGTGAGTGATTAATGTAAGCTAGCGAGGGCTCAATGTAAGCTAGTGATGTGACAGAACATGAGCTAGTGAGGGCTAAATGAGATAGTGAGGGCTGAATGTTGGCTAGTGAAAGCTGAATTTGAGGTAGTGAGGGCTGAATTTATTCTAGAGATGGCTTAATATGAGTAAGTGGAGGCTGAATGTGAGTTAGTAAGGGTTGAATGTGAGCAAGTGAGTGTTTAATGTGAGCTAATTTGTACTAAATGTGAACTAGTGAGTACTAAATGTGAACTAGTGAGTACTATATGTGAGCCAGTGATGGCTGAATGTGTGCTAGTGAAAACTGAATGTAAGCTAGTGAGAGATAAATGTGAACTATAAAAGGACAGAATTAAAGCAGTAAAGGCTGAATGTGAACTAGTCAGGGCTAAATTAAGCTAGCGAGGGATCAATGTGAACTAATAATGGCATAGTGTGAGCTAGTGAGAGCTGAACGTAAGCTAGCAAGGGTTGCATTTGGGCTAATGAGAGCTAGTGTAAGCTGAATGAAAGCTAGTGAGGGTTGAATGTGAATTAGTGAGAGACGAATGAAAGGAGTAAGAGTAAATATGTGAACTAGTGAGGGATCAGTGTGAGATAGTAAAGACCAAATGTGAGCTAGTGATGGCTGAATGTGAGCAAATGAAGGTGGAATATGAGGAAGTGATGGCTGAATGTGAGCAAGTGAGGGCTGAATGTGAACCAGTGGAGGCTGAATGTGACATGTTTCAGGGTGGTCACAGGGTTTCGGTGATGAAATTAATTTCCAGTGGGTGCCAATAATTAACATCGGCGACTGAATATGCAACGTAACGTACACACTCGAACTGGGGTATTATGGCTCCCCAGTACGCCGTTCTAGAGTACCGACATAAACATTTCAAATATTACACAAAATTCACTTGGACTTACTTGATGCAGAACACATGGCACAGGTAGTTGACAGTTTGCAGAGCTGTTGCCCTTATGATCCCCACAAGGCGTGAATAAATATACACAACATAGATTCAGAAAAATTCTGGTTTAGCAAAATCCAGATGAGATGGTACAACATATAAGCAAGCATGCAGCACAAGGCCCAGCACTGGCCTAAGCTGAACACAAAGGCATCAACGGAGGCGAAAAATAATTAAATGGTAAATTATGCCGGAGGAGCCATGAGTCTGCTCTGGACAAGAGATGTACTCTGGAGTGCACAATGAAGCTAATAAAATGGTTTCAGAATATTTATAAGTCTATTGCAACTACGAGGTTGGAGATCGAAAGTTGCTTCACCCACTGAGCCGCGACCTGGTGAGGTAAGACACTGTCACTTGTGCACTACAACTTTTGTTCACTGATGTAGGTTTCCATAGTCAATTTAGTTTACCGGTCAACATTTGCTTGCCTACATTTTGCCCGACAATTCCCCAGCATAATGCTTCCACATAAATAATTTATTTCGCCCTTGTGGTATTTTTTAAACTTAATCGAGGAGAGAGGAGAAAGATGTAATGAGAGAGGTAATGTCAGCAGCGCAACTTGAATCAGGCATCATCCGCCTATGTTAGTGGCATTCCAGTGTAATTTTATGTATTATTGCTACGTGCAATTTTAAGGGCTTTGTTTTTATGTATGTATTTTAACTGTATTTTCTTGTTTGAATATTTTATGGCAATTTCATGTACAACCACATGGCTAACCTAAACCAAGTCTATATCTGTGCCATCCATGCAGTTTGAGAGTTTAGTTGCACAAAATCATGTACGCTACAATTTATTTCTGGATTCTATGTATATTTCATTCAGGGTTCAATGTATTTTCGTGTGATTGATGCTTTTTGAACTTGACCACGCTGTCATGTTAATGTTAGATTTTACCACCATCAGGCCTGCTACACGTCTGCAATAACTTAAAACGTAAAGAGGATAATTTTCTCTCTCACAATAACATTTTGCCTGAACGTGACTTGCAGTTTTCAAGAAGAAATATTGCAATTTCATTTGCACCACGTGGTCCGCTACGAACATTATCCAGCGGCATCCGCGCCACTTAAGCTTGTTTTCACACGTGTGTGTTTATTGTGAATAGTCATCTCATGCTTCATCATCTTTTAAGGGTCTTAATGTATTTTGTGTAATTTTGCAATTTGTGTACGGAGCAATTACTTCCGTCCTAGCCGGCTCTGTGTAAAGGCCGCCACCACACAACCCATGTGCTGGCGGGCAAGCCCAGAAGAGTTTGCGTTAGTGACGACAAGTAGTCACACGTGTTAAAATGTTTTCATCAAGGATTTAATTTGTAATTCACCATGTCCTGTCTTCATGGAAAAACCGTCAGTCCCCCCTAGCTGCTGCCAGCCCTCTTCACTTGTGAAGGCTGTGCTTTCACGCACATCGGTGAGATCATCCATCTAGGCGTGGGCTAGATTAATTGCGGGCTGGGGAGCACACAAGCGGAATTGACTAGTCATGACCAAGAGTATCATAATTTCATTGGCACATTGATCTGTACGAGCAATAATAATAAAAGCAAGTTTACAGTAAACTTACCTTCTTTTATTCGTAGTGACAGTGTCCTAGCCACATGTATTTTATTAAGTGCTTATTTTCAAAGTGATGTTTAGTACAAGTTTAGTAGTGCCTACGTGTTTGTAAGTACATCAGGTGAGACGGACACACAAAACCCACAGCATCCCTGAGTGCCAATAATGCGGTGATTGGGAAGCACCGCTGGCGCCCATATTACCAGTAAGTATTTGTGTCATCGTTCATCTGGTGTCTCACCCAACGGCATCATACTTATGATGGGGATGTTGAACCTGTCATACAGCGTCGTATGCATTGTGATATGATAAGAGAAACTGAATCAGCATATGTATCTTTGATAATATGCTACTGAGTTTTTCGACAGTACCGTAAAAAAACAAAAGTTTATTTACTGTGTCATGAACAAATACACAAAATCTCAGAGCACTGTTTTACAACCTATAAGTATTTACAGTGACGGATCTCACGCATCCGATGGTATTTCCCATCTATCTCATTGCTCTAAACGAACCATGGCCAACCTCAGAGACTACTTTGAAGTGATGTTAAACAGCTCGTACACGTATGATACGTACTCGTTCACGAGAGTGTATACAGTTTGTACGAGACTATATCAATTAAATGGTGTTTTCAAGCAGCCATATTTGTCTTTGTTCCTTGCTGGACATTCCTGCATCCATACACCATGAAGTGTCACATTTTAAACGTACGTGTCACACACTTTCAACTGTACATAGTACATTTCCTGTATTGGGTCATTGTCGGAAGATAAACAATAGTTGCCATGAATTCTGAATTAGTCCTGGTATATATATCATTATTTATTTCTTTTACTGCCCTCCAATATGTTGAAAAAAATCTTTGAGTTAAAAAATTAAATCATTTTTTTTAGCATGTACCTCATAAATTTAAAGTTGTTAAAATTGTGTTTTTTTTTTTTTCATATAAAATTGCCTTTTCTGGCCTTTTTTTCATTTCATTTTGTGTTTTAACTTATATTTTGGTGTTACATGATGTACCAAATTGAATTTCTGCATTGGCAGTGTACTAACTTGAATATTGCCATTAATTCGCTGTTATTTATATTCACCATTGTAATCTCTCGCATCTATGTACGGGTAACCCCTTTTAAATCTTCAATTTTATGAGGAAGCCTCGACATGGGGCAGAACTTTACTTTTTAGTTATATTGTTGGTATCCTTCCATCCAGATCTGAAGCAGCCAGCTTAGCTAATGAGCTTACCTAACAGAAAACTGATGCATGCAACCTCCTCTATATGCTTTAAAAAAATTTTTGGGCATTAGTACATGGGGACCAAATCCAATTTCGAAAAAAAAAAAAAAAAAAAAAAAAAAAAAAAAAAAACTATTGGTTTAGTGAAAAATTTTCAAGGAAGAGTAAAATATGTTTTAGGTGTCAATTTTACATGTTTAAAGATGTGAACATGTGGCTAGAATGCAAACTTACGGCAGTTGACTTCATCTGCTCCATCACTACAGTCTCTAACTCCGTCACAGTGGTATGCAGCAGATAAGCATTGCCCATCACCGCAACGTAGTTCACTGGATGCACACGTCTGCGGCTCTGCAACCAAAACATAAACCAAATGCTTTGTTTAAAACACCTCACGCATATTTTCATCACTTATATATATATATATATTTACAAAACTTGCAGCAAGAAAATACAAGTCAGTTTCGAAATAAGTAAGTCACTAATGAAGCACCAACTTTATCATAACCAACTTTACCTATAGTTCAATTTACAAACACATATAATTACAGTATCATTGGAAATTGTTATTTGGGAACCTTGCTCTAAAATTAAATTTTAAAAATAAATTTGAATAAATAATTGTTACACGCTATTAATTAATAAATAAGTAGAAACTACTTGTGTTCATTAACAAACTGTCCCGATCTTTATAATTGATAGCCCAAATTCATTCAAAAATAGTATATCACAGCTTGCAAAAAAATCATAATTTTCTAATAAAAGTCAGTTATGCTACTCCAAGATATGACACCGTTTGCACCTCATTCAAGGAAAAGTAAAAAATCTTTATAAAAATAAAGTTTTAAAATAATTAAAATCTAAAATAAGTTGTTATGTGCCATAATTTCAAGTTTACAGGATGTTCGAAGGGCTAATATGTCTCTCCTGCATATTTGAAATGTTTAAAAAGTTTAAACGCCATGGTGCTGTCATTTGTTTACTTGTTACCATTAAAATAGTTGATTGAAATGTTTAGTGATTTTCAGTCACTTTTACACAATTATTCATTGATAAGTATTTAAGTTCATAAAAAGAACATGTACGTGTGTGTGTGTGTGTGTGAATATAAACAGCAACAAAAAAATTCGTAAAATTATTGCATGGCATAGTGTCGCAATCCTCTGAAGCGAAGAATTTTTAGATGGCATTTATTACGGGTGCTTAGGTTATCAGAAATGACATGACAAAAACCCTGGAGTGAGAAGCAACCAAAAAGCAGTCTTATGGGTTAAATAAGAGAGTCAACAAAAACTGAGTACTTATATACTTTTCTTGCAGTTCTACTGTATGGAAAAATTCAGTTTAAATTTCATCTGTGTCATACTCTCCTTTACGTACACTGGATATGAAGATAATTTATAAGGTTTGATTATAAAATTATGCCAAGAGCAACAGCCCTGCTAGGACTGATATAAGGGATGAAGTAAACAAAGACTTTTTTTAAATTTCATATACAAGATAAGGAATCAGAATCCATCAAGTGCTTATTTCATGATCAGACTAATGTACACATGTTGAAAAACGCACACTACATTAATACTACACATTTTGTAACTGAAAAAAATCTCCCGTTATTTAAAAGTTAAATGCAAATTCAGGTCAAACTAATAGGCATAAACTCTATTAAAATTATTAACCAGAATCCAAGCTTCAGGAGAAAAAAGAGGGACACTTAAATTTACAGAGAGGTTCTTTACGTTTTCGCAGAGGCAGAAGCAATAAGAACAATGTGAAGTTCAGACTGCAAACAAAAATGATGACTTTATAAATTATGTCATTAAAAATAAAAAAACTCTTTTTCTTGCTTGAAACACATCTTTTGTAAACATAGTAGTTTGAATGGCAAAGATGTTTCCATATTAAACACATTATTTCAACAAGTTGCTAAAATGGAGAAATATTATAACTAACTGTTGACTTTATACATAATATGGTACACTAAAAAAGCAAGGATTCTCTCATAACATCCATAAATATATCTAAGGTACTTACACACTGAAAAATGTTCCCAATGGGAAACTTTTTTTATGCCAGGCAGGCAGACTATCTAATTTGGTATTCTTTGCAGTTCTTGAAACCAATGAACGTTAGTACTACGCTAAACCATTGGACCAAAATAAAACATCAATAAAGTTATGTATCTGAACTAAGAAACTACCACTACAACTACACTAGAAAGCATTAAAATATTTGTTAAAATCACACACTCACACCACCCACATAAAACAAATTTGGATTCATTGAGGCCACAGTTTATTGTAGCCAGAATTCTTCTGAGATGCAGCCATAATGATGTACCTTTAAAACATGGCACAAGGATGACAATACTGTAACCCACAGGATGGCCCTGCTGTGCTTAAATTTTGGAAAATTTTCATAAGTAACAACTGATATATCCCAAGAGAAACAGTTGGGAAAAATTAATTTTCGTACAGTTTACTCAGATCTTTCGAGCACTTGAAATAACCTTAGGTAATATTCCGAAGCCTTTCCACAAAAACTTAAGCGGAACAGCACACCAACACAAAACATACACAACCTCACTCAAAACAGGGACCAAGTCAAGAGGTAGAGGCAGAGACGACACAAGAAGCGAGGGGAGAACTTGGCATTAGTGGAAAAGCTCTAAATTTTTTTAATTCGTTTTTAGTCAACAAATAAAAGAAAATTTTCAAACCATTTATTTCTCTGTTCAAAGCAAGGAGGAAAACACTCTGCATTAACATCTTTTGGAATATCTACATTAACATTTTGTTTGAATTTAATACAGATACCATTACTGATTCAAACTTGCATCAGTTAAAGTAAGTGCACTGGAAATATGATTTCTGGCACAATTTCATTCATTATGCCAGATACTGCACTGTAAACAAGTTTTTACATTTTTGCAATTATGTTGCAATGATGTATGAATTAAAACACTGGAGATGTAATAAAAATCCATGCCCATCAGTATTAATAATACTTCATCAATTAATGGTTTGAAAATTTTCGATACCATCCCAAGGCACATACGCCCGTTTGGAATAAAGGTGCAGTAGGCTTCGTCACTTCCGTCCCTACACTCGGCTGTACCGTCGCAGTGCTGTACACCCTCTATACAAGTTCTGTCCCCACACGTGAACTGATCTGGCCTGCAAGTCACTGCAAATTCCATGCAAAAATAAGATAAAAAAAAGTAAGACACTTTTGCCAAGCAAATGAGTTTTATGAAATAATAGCAGACACAGACACACTTGCAAAACATTATTGCTATAATAACGACATACATATTATGCTTTTTTGACTATCAACACAGTAGCAATATACTGGCAAAATAAAAATAATGCTCATTTAAAAGACAGCAAAGCTGCATAACACAGACAAATAAAGTTTATCAAAGCTTAGAAAATGTGTGCAAAATGAAACTCTACAGGAATGCAGGAAAATTCTTAAAAAAAAATGGCTTACTCTGAAACAAATTTCAGGTGAGAATTTCCTACACATATGAACCATCTAATTGACCACAATATGAACAATAATTTAATTTTAGAAGTAGAAGGAGAGACAGGATTCCATTAGAGTTGGAATAACAACCAAATAACAAAATGTGACCTATTTTTTAGGTTTATACTTTACTGGCACATCAGATAGATTACACTTCATCTGTAAGTACAGTCATTTTGACTGATAATTTTAATAACTACAGTATCTTTTACTAAAGTTAAGTCTCTGGAATTCCTTTAGTTGCTTTACTTGTTACTAAACCATAATAAAATCAAAATTCTAATAAAATAGAAAACTGTTCAATATTTGGAATCTCAAACTACCACTTTAATATTTTTTTTCATTAGTACAATTCCAAAAGTGTGATAAGCACACATACTGAAAATGATATCTTACACAAAAATTTTAAACAGCAGACTGAAAACAGTAATTGTGATGCTAAACCTAATTGCTAATGAATTCTTATCACTCGGTGAATATAAAATAATTACAAAATAAATATAAATAAATCTTTGAATATTTTTTGTTAAAGAAGAGTTTATAAATAAGGAAAATACTCTCGACTGCAATGTGGTCATCTGAAAAGCTAGCTACATTTAATATCGCCACAAATTTGTCAAAGTTAGACACTTCCAAACTAAAGGATACACAAAAACCACAACTTTACTCCGCAAAAGTTAGTTTTGTTTGTCCGGTTTTAAAATTAATATTATATTATAAGAATTGTCAGGCCACACCTACTACATACAACATCCCAAAAAATACACACACGTTCCTGCTCAAAAGCTTTACTGGTAACACACAATCATTTTCAGTGGAGTCAACGACTATGATTTGAAGTACACTGCCAATAACCATAAGCTGAAGTGTAGGAATCAATCACTAATTTTACCAACATCCATATTTCTGATGAGAAACATGGTGTATATGTCTGTAAAGAGCATGTAACAGTACTGTAAAGTTCATGTTTCTCATAGTTATAATTAAGACTTAAAAGTGGATCAAATGGTTGAGTTTATATACATCAACCACTGTTCAATGCTAGTAAGCAAAAGGGCAAAATCAAGGAGCAAAAGGAAACAATCAATAGAGAATGGCATTTCTAAGATAGCCGATATTGTAAACGGTTAGGTATGCCAACTACTACTGATTTTTTTTCTTTCGATCAATGCATATCCATAACTTAGTGCTGAAATATTCAGTATTTTTGTGAGATATTTACGTATGTTCTCATGTGGGTATCTTTTCAACTTGCACATATCAATAATCTTCAATAAGTATGAATTTAAAATGTTTACCTGCTACAGTACTTTCACACAATCTAAGAGTGAAATAAAGCTATAGCTCATCAGTTTGTTCAGCAGAAGGCTCAACTGCTGGACAATAACCACTGTGTACATCATGGTTGTTGGCTACACTGAACATGACCTCTGATGAAAGCGTACTGCAAGTGCATCAAACACAGACCGCTGATCCAAGCAAGGAACTAACATCCACTAAGCAACGCTGGTTACCTACCACATTCAAGCTCGTCAGAGCTATCAACACAGTCTGGTTTCCCATCGCAGCGCTGATTCTCGGGAATGCAGTTGCTATCGTTGCAGCGGAACTGCTCAGGTGTGCACACGCCTTACCAAACAAAAAATATGCGACCATGCCAGGGGAAGGAAGCTCACTGTGCCGCAAGCACCAGTGTAAATCGAAAAGAACAACTACAACAACTACTGCAGATATATAATGATAGTTCCAGTGCTGTAGTCGAGGGTATATACGAGTATACACCATGTACTTTTAGCTTAATCTCATCCTTTACTGCACATCTACATTTTATTTTAACTTCATTATTTGCACTATTTTTATTACATAACTTTAGCTAAATTATAAAAACCATATCATAAAGCATAGTCATATTGATCCATTTTGTGGATCAGTCAAAGAACTTACTAGCATACAGTATATTCAGCTACGAATTTGGTCCTGTTCACATTGCTATGAGATGAACGAAGCACTAATGCTCCACCAACACTTAATCATTTGTTTCGTTTAAGACACACAACGCTAGAACATGCTATTGAAAAGTTAATTTGTTAACCAGATGCGAGAATGTAATTACGGTATGCACATAGTTTATTCTTTTGAGTCTTACAGTAATCTCTAATTATAGGCAGTACTATGGTGTACGCTCGATATTTGTCATGTCCTGATTTATGAATACACCCTGTGGAAGTTTTGAGACTACAGCACTGGATAATTCAGTACCCTTTCAAGCAATATATGAAACTTCCAATGATCTCATGCAAGCTTGTAATGAATTAAAAACTAACAGTAGTTTACAAAATGACCAGTTGTCTAGTTCTAAGGACTATGTTCTCCAGGCCAATGCGCCATTTCACGAAATACAAATCTTCGAACAAAATTCAATCAAACTAAATTTAAATCAAAGTCTCATAGTCCTATTTAAAGTTCTATCAAATCCACAAATTACCCCCCCCCCCCCCCGCCCACCAATGTAAATTTTCCATGTTTGCATGTATTTTTGTGAAGTCCTTCCAATATTGCAAACTTGCTGGTTTTTTTTTTAGGTATTTTGGTAATTTTATCGATAATTTTTGTAAGCATATTAATTTTCTTGGTATTGGCATTACTGAAGATCTGCATGATTCTCCATCTGGGTGATCCGAACAACAACCAAAATTTGAACAAAAAAAAAAAAAAAACAGCAATTCAGCGAAACACAATCCTTCACCTTTTTTGTTGTTTGCACATGACATGCATGTGAGTTCACAGGTTTCCCAGTTGCGCAGTTATTAGTGATGATTACTGCTTTCTTTAAACAATGAAATCACACAACTGGAAAAAAATGTTGGGAAAGCAGAACCAAGAAGTACAATGCTTGAAACGTTTCAGAGTAAAGGTGGCTATGATATCACTAAGAAAGGATTGATCATGGAACCAACAGCATGTGTACGAGTGTTTTATTTCTTCTGCAAATCATCCCATCAAACACAAGAATTATAAGCCTGGAATGTGCCATTATTCACTAACCACACAAATGGTGGATTATTTATTCTCAACTGGCTACACGCATATTTTACCCATCCACCAAGATGTGGCAATTCCTGTCAACGAGACAGGTCACAACCAAACAGACACAAAGTATATGACAGATCGACATCACATCAAGAACAAAACACTATCAGTAATAAATTATGTAGAAAGAGGCAGGACACATAAGAAAAATAGTTCAGCAGCCACAATCTGAAAAGAACCAAGTTAGAATCAGCACATCAGCAGTGCAATGTTGATCATGTCACAGGAGGAAGGTTTTCCTATAAACGTAGTTTTATACACAGTAATAGAATCTTATTTCTTTGTGTGAAAATAAAGCCAAAAAGACTAAAATCTGAGGAGAAGTTACAGCATTTCAAAATCATAAACATTAACACCAATTAACCCAAACTATATAATATGCAAGATTTAAATGATTACATTTATCCTCCCTATTCGTGAAACAAATTTCTTTTCTTTTACAAAAATTCCCAAAAGACATCTGGTCATTCTGACTACATATGATGACTAATCTAATGCATTTCCACTAATTTTCCATGTTTTTTTTTTTTGTGACAAGTCTCCCAAACATAAGCACTTATGAAGGATTTGTACACTAATATAAACTGAAACTGGCAGGCTTATATGTTCACCAAACCAAAAAACAGCTTTAAAAGAAAAATGTCAACTATTTTCAACACAAAAGTACCATTTGCTACGTATATTAAACTGTTTACAAGTGAAAATTCATATGGTAGAAAAGTGTTTTCTTGTAGAACAATGGCAGGAATAAACTCTGTAATGTTTTTCCTAGGGGGAAAATTCAAAATTTGTAATAAATTAAGGTTGTCAACTGTTCTGTATTGAACATGATTTCCCGTATTCTGGGGCTGAAAGAATTATTCATATGGATAGGAGAGAATGTCATATATTTTGTATCTCTCACTTCTTCGAAAAAACACTGAATATTAATAAACACAGTGTCAGTAATTCACTATGTCCATGATTATATAGGCTATTCATGGTAGAGTGAGCCCTTTTGAAAGTCCTCTCATATGGAATAATACTCAAATACATTTTATTGTAGCCTTAGACGTTAACACTCGAGTCCAGTGAAATGTATACATTATGTTTATTACTTACATGGCAATATTTATATAAAAAAGTGGTGGAAGCATAAAAAATGGCTGACAGGAAAAAAGTAACTAGGGCTTTGAGAAGTGCTCAGTTTATCACGAACAACCTATAGGTACATTTACCCTGATGCTCTAGCTCAATGATCACAGATACAGTAGTTATAATTGATGCAGACACGTGGCATTCGTCAACAAGAGCATTAATCAAAGTAGCGCAGTTGCAGAGATGTGTATTTTCTTCCAGCAATAATGTGATGCATGCCAGCATTCTTCGCAGTAAGAATGCACACTCTATAATGACTTTGCCCCATTTACGAGCCACATGCACTCAGGGGCGGAATATATAAAAGCAAACCAGAAAATATGTATCGCACTAATAAAGCCCGCTAGCCTGGGTAGCAAATTACATCATTGTAAATTACATGCGTAGTTACAATCACCATTGCCCACCCAGATTTATGCATGCAAAAGGCACCCCTCTGATTTGAATAAATATTATTGAGAATTCTATTACTCGTAGCTAGCTCCGGAAGAAGTTCCTACAATCTCGAGAGATGGCAGCACCCCGTGACCTTGTGAAGTCACGACCAGCCCGCCTCAGAGACAGGGGTTTTAATTTGCAGTTACCTCCACACAGGGCGATAAGAAAAGTGCAGCACTTCTGCACTCCTGATACACACGCCCCCTTGGTGAAAGGCTACGCTACCCCCCCACACCCCGAAGAAATGCTGATAAGTGGAAATTCAGTATAAATATAACCCAAGCAGCCAGCACCGGCAGATGCGCCGAGCTTGGCGACCGAAAAGGATGCGAGCCCACCACCAGTCTGAGACTTGAGTCTGCTGAAGACTCTCGGCCTACACTGAATCCGTAAAGACTTCCCTTAAACTCCTCAGTCCATAAGGACTAACCTATCACTGAGTCTGCGAGGAGTCTTCGGCTCACCTCCTTAGTCCACTTACCCAGTCTGAGAAAACGTTCCTTTCTGCCTGATCAAGGACACTCTACCTCCTACCTTAAACCATCCTACCTTAACCAGCACCTTAATGCCTTCGTCAGTCTGCAAAGACCCTCTTTCTCTCAAGACCTGCATGTCACCGAAGACCTGCAAGTGAGACAATTCCAGTTACAGGTATATCCCCGCCTTAAATCCAGTAATCCTCACCCTAGTCAACTTCCTTTGACTCCGCGGTAACGAGCCATCACGTTTCATATTGCATAACTGATTAGCTTCCCCTTAAAATCTTTGCTGCTGTAAAAGTTGCATTGCTATATATTGAAATCTTAGCCACTGTTAAGTTGTGCACTATAGCTTGCTCCATTTTAGGCTCGCCTTCGCCTGACCCTGTTGCTCACGTTATTTACGTACTGTATTCTCTCCAGTGCTTTGCCAAGACAATTTTAATTGGACTAATTATATTTTGCTGGTTCTCTCCAGGGACTAATCCCCTTAACAGAACACCATGTCTAACTTACCTCTTTGTGTTCTGTTAATTGTAGTTAACAAACCTCTTTTCCCTTTACTGTGGTACTTTGTAAACTTGTCTCATACTAGTAAACAGATGTTTAGTAAAAAAGGAGGTGTCCCTAGCTAACAACGACGTAGGGAACGTCGCGCCCTAGCATGTGCTACTGTCAGCTCCACGTCCGAGGACAAACCTTAAATAAGGTGTCACAATCAAGCTCCACGACTCATTTCCCTACTTATTCCCCTGGACATTTCCACGTCATTAGATCACCTGCTTGGTGGTCAGTAGCCAGGATAACCAATGGCGGAATATGAGGAGCAGGAAAAGTTTCTAGCTCAGGAGAATGAAGCTTATCACCGTGACATCCCCGCTAGGCAAATCCAGAAGACCACGAGTAACATTAAATTGCAGTCTGGATGCTTGATTAGAGTAAAACATCCAGAGGGCAAGTCTTTCCTAAATTTTGCTTCATCAAAATTGCATCAGGAAAAAATTGTCCAGGTTCGCCTCTCGGCTCAGCCAGACAACCAGCCCCGTGCATCACCCCCAATTGCAGATTTTGTCCCATCATACCAACCTACTCAACCAGCAAAGATCTCCTCTGCCAGACTTTCCCCCCCCCCCCCCCAACCCTCGTCAAATTAAACCTCACTTCATTTCATCCATTTGGGATCACTGGCATCCCGTGTATTGGTGACCCTGACAGTGAGGAGGACCGAGCTCCCTGGATGGGCAGCCAATTCCTTCCGCCTCACTCTGGGGTTTGATTCCCCTCCAGCCCGTAGCAAACCTGCTCCCAAGCGGCGTTATACTACACCTAACCCCCTTATGCCTCACTGGCCTAATAGCAGTTAGTATTTGCCGTGGTAGGCCGAGCTAGACTTGGCAGGATAGTCAACGTTACCACACAACCAATTAAAGTAGTCACACCCCTAAGCACAAGCGTCAAATGTTACATGTAGCTGCTCCGCATCACTTACCGATCTGTCCCTCTCCGACGTGCAAAACGCAGTGTTTCAAGGGCGTTCCTGGTAACTGGAGAAGAGCACGCAGCTACAAACAAGCTGCTGTCTAACACTTGATGCATGCTGCAATAAGATTACTGGGCCTAATACAACTACCATCTTTGGAGAATTGAATGTTTAGGTAGAGTAGCTGCACAAATTTTCTGTGGTCATCGATCCCTTTTCCCTTAGCACGACTCTTGGGGTGAAGTACCTTCTAGACAGGGTTGGCTCATCAATACAAGCTGCAACGTGCCTCAGAGTTGGTGTCTGCAGTTTCGTATGTCAATTAACACCAGGTGTGTGCATTCACTGGTGCGCGAGCAATGACAGTGACCAGCAAGTGTAGTTTGTGAGTAACAGGAGCAGAGAAAGAGACTCACCAGCTGGAATGGTGTAAATATCTGGCAGTGGACATTTTAGGTGTGTATGTATAAATAATAAGTGAGAATTAATTGACTGTAGTTAGTAGAAAGACAGTGATAAAGATGTTAATTATATTTGAAATTGGCATTACACACTGCACTCAATGACAGAATAATAAGTGAAATAGCAGAAATAGGCAGTTCAGTGTTGTAAATAATAGCTATGTGTATTTTTACAACACTGTAAATAAGCTGAGAAAATAAGTTTAGACGTTTTATGTTTATTAAGATCTCTCCATCCCTCACGAACTTGGAAATGTCCCTGGAGGCATAAAAATATGTACTGACTTTGCACATTACAGATAGTACGTATTTATAACTGTTTTTTATATATAAAAATTTTCCTTTATAATTTTGTTGGGGTTAAATGCTGCGTATTAAGCTGTCAGAAGCATCCCATATGGCATATTTGAAAATGTTACACCCTCTATGTGAAGTGAAAATTTACACGATGATTTCACATATCAACACAGATGTGCCGAAATTACGCTGGCACTGTGTAGCCAACTTCTACATCCAAGTAACACATATACAATTTTCGATCAACGAACAATGAGACATCCGAATAGATAGTAAAAAAAAATTTAATAGTGACAGGGAAGAAAAACAAAAAGTGCCCATTGAAAACATTCACACCAAAGTAATATACATCATACCAAACTACATACCGAGCAAGGTGGCGCAGAGGCAAATCACAGGAATCACATTCAGGAGCAGTGGTGTTTATTCCACACATGCAAGGTAAGTAATGCTTACCCTAAACAAATTGGACATGTTTGACCCTTTTCAGTTTTCGCCTTAACGTTAATAAACACATTTAAATCTGAGTTTCCCAATTCCAATTCGAGAAACAGAGTTTTAGTAACTCCTGTACTGTACACGCATTGTGCTGCTATCTAGTATTTATTTCCACAAACCGGAGAAACTAGTGATGAATCAAACTCGCAAGTGAGTTACCCTGAAGCGTTCCTTCGGCAGAGTAAGCAGTCATTCTGCTTGCGTACTCCAGTTTTAATTTTTCCTTGGAAAGTGTATTAAAGTGTTCGGGAAAAAGGGCTCTCAAAATAATATTCAGTTTAATTATTATTGCATTCATTTAGTTTCCATTTTATAACTAATGTTAGATATTACAAAACGGTAAATACCTGTTGAGGGTAAGCAAAGTTGGAAGTTGCATTTGTTAGTAGAAATTGAAAATGGAACCACAGTCTGGCACTACCAAATGTTATCTTGAACACTCAAATATGTGGCGCTATTATATTGCTTACCTTGTAAAAAAAACTCACTACATGCAGCTGTTCAGGAGGTCACAGGAAATCAGATCTATTATAATAATTCTCAGAACATCACTAATTTTGGTTGAAATAATAAAGAATTTAACAAAATACAATTTCACAAAACTTTACTACCCAGATTCAGGATTATAATACCGTGCCTAACGTTCCCACCTTATGTTGTTCCCATAGTATCTGCCAAACATGTCAATTTTAGGAGTTTATAATGAATACTTTTTGAAGTCTTTTTAAGTAAATGCTGAATTATACATGAATAATTTCCAGAAATTTCGGATGAAAATAGATGCATCATTATTCAAGCCGTTCTGAAAGCTCTTCAAAGTTTTCTTTTTTATCCACTTTGAATCCATTGGGGTCATCTAAATATTTACAGCTAAATGTCAGAAAAACTATGCTATGCTAATATGCCAATAGTAAGTCTTTACTGTACAGGAAACTTTTAATTATTTTCGCTCCTCCCGTGTGCGTATCTTCAACTCCATCACACTCGCGGCCCCAGAGATTTCCTTACCGTAATGTTCTCGCATTGTAAGAGTACTTTTGCAAATTTGGCCTATGGTAGGTCTAAATGCCATGCCTGCTTTAGATGAGAGTCAATGTGTATTGAGTACCTAGTGTAATATCATTTTCAGAGGATCAGAGTTATTTATTTGTTTTTGTACGTAGGTACCTTCAGGACTTGGCCCACTCCAGGAACCACATGTTCAAGTGTTCTGAACTGGTTAATGTCTGACTTTCTCCCTTTAATTAACGTGACTTATGAGGGGATCGCCACATGGCAGTCAACATGCTACTGCCCTGAGAACTAGTCTCCACATGCTCATCCGTGTAAAGATGAACTGGCGCCCTATGGACATTGTTAGAATATTTTATGAATTTTCAATCATGAGACAGGGTTTCTTTGAAATCTGGCTCATCTCGCCCTTCACCAACGTCCAGACCACGTTAACCCAAATTACCTCTCAAATGCAGCCACACATTAAATTTGTATAACAAAAAAAAAATTCACTACGTTCTTATCAAAGTAATGAACTATTTGTATGATGCAGATGTCACAGCTATGCATCACTTGCTGTAACAACACTACACAAAATCAAATATGCGATGCTACATTTCAGAAACTGCAAATGCCGCCATCTCTATAGATGACAATCATTCCTCACAAACTGCAATGTTGAATGAAAACCATTGCATTATCAGCACAGGTAATACCAACAAAAACCTTAAGGTAGTTAGGAAAAAAAAAAAAAAAAACCCAATAATTTCAAAATAATGTTTTTACATTGTGCCAAGTATACCAACTAAGACAACCATCATTTCCTGTAATATCAAATGGATTAAGGTGGTACTTTCAAAGAACTGCATTGCATGAAAACAATATATGTATCATTATGCAAAAAAAGGCAAAGATTTACAATGTTTAAAAATAAGCGAGAAAAATATATTTAGTGCTTTTTGTAAATTTGTAATACAGAAAATTTATTCATTATCTTACTTGTTTTGGTTCAAAAGACTTACTCCTAAAGTTATGTGGAAGCCAGATCCATTCACAGTAACCATCTAAATCAATAAAACTCCATTAAAGTTGAGAATAAGTTAAATAATAGCACTATGTTTTTCTTTTGAAAATCTGTAAGAATAAATATGTACACACACACACACACAAAATTTCTGATGACTTACCACAGTCTTGTTCATCTGACGAATCAATACAATCAAACTGACCATCACACTTTCTTGATGCATCCACACACTCTCCGTTACCGCATGTGAACTGTTCAGGCGTGCATGTCGATACTGGCAAAATCAATCATAAGCTATTGCCAGCCAAAAATGCAACTATCCTACATAATAAGTTGACAATCTATGTCTGTCTGTCTGTCTGTCCGTCTTTAACACCTCTAAGTCTCTTGAAAATCAACAGAATTTCTTCAAATTTTGCAGAGCGAATCCTCAGGGGAAAATACAGGTCAAGTTCAAATTTCAGCAAGATAAGATTACGCAATCATTAACTTTTGCCCTATAAAATTACTTTTTAATAACTTTTTTCTTATGAAAAGTTTTGTATTTAGGCATAGAGAATATTGCATAGAGATATGAAGGTAACAGAATATCATTTTTCTTTACTTTAAATGTCTCGCTTCAATGCTGAGTTAATTAAGTGGGGCAACAGTGGCTCAGTGAATAGAGAGATTCCAAGTAGGTCCTTAGTGGCTCAGAGGATAGAACAATATCAAGTGAGGCCGCAGTGGCCAAGTGGATAGATATATATCAAATGGGGCCTTAGTAGCTCATTGGATAGAGATTCCAAGTGGGGCCTCAGTGGCTCAGTGGATGGACCGATTCCAAGTGGTGCTTCAGTGGCTCAGTACATAGAACTATGTTAAGTGGGGCAGTGGCTTAGTGGACAGTAGAACTAACTCAAGTGCAGCTGCAGTGGCCAAGTGGATAGATATATATCAAATGGGGCCTCAGTAGCTCAGTGGATGGATTGATTCCAAGTGGTGCCTCAGTGGCTCAGTGGATGGATTGATTCCAAGTGGTGCCTCAGTGGCTCAGTGGATAGAACTATGTTAAGTGGGGCAGTGGCTTAGTGGATAGTAGAACTAACTCAATTGCAGCTGCAGTGGCCAAGTGGATAGATGTATAACAAATGGGGCCTTAATAGTAGCTCATTGGATAGAGAGATTCCAAGTGGGGCGGCAGTGGCTCAGTGGATAGAACTATGTTAAGTGGGGCCGCAGTGGCCAAGTGGATAGAGAAATATTTAATTGGACCGCAGTCGCTTCAATGTTAAGTTAATTTCACATAATTTCATTATGACCTACATATATCCATGCAATATTTTTTTCAGTCTTTGTATGATAACTAAATTTTTTAACATGGTAACTGTTCTAGTCCCGTGACAATATAAAAAAAAAGGTCACGGGCTGCGTCCCCTTGTAAAAAATAAAAGGACACACTTTCAGGTGAATTAACTATAGAAGTTATGCGCCCAATAAAATGTCAATGAATGGAAATAATTTTCCTTATGTTCTATTTGCATTACTGAAATTATGTTTACGTTAAAATATGAGCAGTTACTGTGAGAGATTTTTTTTAAAGACTGGTTGCAGAAGTGTTCAATTCAGTTACACTGCTGCGATAACAAAAATGGGGCAGTAAAATTAAGTTATAACTTCAAATTCCCATTAATTTTAGGTTTAGTATACAGTTTCTAGGGTTTCCACAGCAAACGAATCCAGTCACTATTCTGTCCAAAAATGCAGTCGATTTTCAACATCACATACATATGTTTAAGCCTAATGAAACAAATTGACAAAAAGATTAAATATAATGACAATAATTAAAATATTGATGCACTTGAACTGACATGCATACCAATTTTGTAATGAAATAAAAAAAAATAGGATTATTATACAAAACTATTTTGCACTCCCAATGATTGAAGCTGACACTCATGAGCACACCTAAGGATGTAGTTCATTAAGATTCCCATTCCTCAAGCATGAAAGTGGTTCAGGCACTACCAATAGGCAAGAACCACCATCGGACTGAGGTTGGTTGTAACACATGCCCCTGTCAAGAAAGTATAGGACGTTCAAGGTTGGTTGAGAACATTAGAAATCACCCTTTGTAAAATGTCATTGTCCTTACCTGTATATATTTTAACAGGTACAATGACATGCATACACCTAATAAAGCTGGTAACAGAGAGAAAGTTGTCCTGTGTAATAACGTTGAACAAAAAGCCTAAGGTTAATATTTGTGAAAACTGAAATGATCTATTTGACTATGTCTTTTTTAACACATATAAATGTAAGAATTTGAAAATTTGTAACTACTTACTTTTCTAATAATTTTACAGTTTTACGTGGCCAATGGATGAATAAAGTAATTAGGACCATTGCAATGTTAATATTAGATATAGTGGAAGAATACACACAGCACATAAAAGTATATCTTAAGCAGGGATTTCAAAAGTGTGCAGTTTACTCCGAACAGCTTGTAAAAACAATTTTTGTCAAAATTAAAATGCAAGTACGTTAGCTAAAGCCTGAATGTTTAATACCTTCTATTTTAATATTTTTGTCACATTGTACTACACAACATCTAGACAAACAGCATTATTTTTTTTTCTTTTCCTTACTCATGTCAGACATTATGTTGATTAATCTTCTTGATATACTTGCTTAAATATATCTTGTGGTAACATCTTTTATAAAGATAATTACAAACTTTAAACTGAGTGAAATATATAATGTTATCATTGGCAAATGCCAAGAAGGAACTTATGTGGTGATAGCAGTACTTGCGCTGAATCATCACAATTATAAATAGAACAGCACATAAAATTAAATTCCTATTTACAATTCCCTATTTTTACAGTTTTTGACATTCTGTGCAACTTTTGATCAGTGCCATAAATAAATTTCACAGCATTTCCAAATTCGTACATGCAATTCAATTGACCCAGGTCGCCTCTGAAGTAAATACTGATGGCAACTCCACCAACCAATATTTGAGTAAAAATGGAGCTTTAACTACTAGACACATACGAGCATGGTTTTAGGTAAAACAAATTCAGCTACAGTAAAAAACTATAATGAAGCTAAAATTCTGGTAACTGCATGACATCTGGACACCATACTTAATATGTACTAACAATGTTTTTCTCTTCTCTACCCACAAACAACATGTCTTTTCTCCATGCACAGCAACTGACAAGACACTTCATACACGACTTCGTGCACGACCCGCCAGACCCCTTGTTCCAAGAGTAAACTAAGCTCAGTGTGTGTATAATGCAATTATAATTTCTGCCCCTGAAAGCAGAGTCTAAAATTTGCAAAGGAAAGTGTTATATCCTTTTTGCTTCCCTTTAGTGAGGCGTAACAGTCTGCGAGTGTGATGCCACATGGGTTTTAGTTTGATACAAAACACTAGCTAATAACATTCATAAATCCTAATCTAATTTTGCAGTGCTTATGTCATAGTTTGTTTAAGGGCACATTTTATTTTCTTGAAATGTAGTAAATTAATACGTAAAAGATACTGGCAGTTCCAGCTTCCGCAATGCCACTTGCAAGCTAAAATCATTTGCTTTGTATTAAATCATTTTCGTAATTTAATACCATGTTTTTAAGCACCAGTGTTAATGTTAAATGCTCTGTAATTTAATGTATTGTTTTCATATACCTTGCTGGACCATTCAGGCTTGCTTTAATAATTATTATTCTTCAACACAAAGTGCATATATGAACTCTGGGACTGAAAGTAAAAAATATTACTTGTCGGACTAATTGCACAAATTCCTCCAGTAGTGTTATCTATGTATTTTCTAGTGTTTTCTTATGTACATTTTGCCAACTGTATTTTTACTTAATTTCCCTCTTGGTGTTGGCTGGAGAGAGCAGGCGAAGTAGCCGGATGTCTCAGCAGCCATCTTCAGTCTGTTATTAGCGGGCCTAGAGGATACATGCGTGTTGCCTAACGGAGGCCTTCAACCACACTGTTTCATCATGTTTGCTGCAATAAGTCTTTAGTGTACAGGAAAATTTTAATCATTTTTGCTCCTTCCGTGTGTGTATCTTCAACTCCATCACACTCACAGCCCCAGAGATTTCTTTACCGTAACGTTATCACATGTGTAACAGCACTTTTGCAACTTCGGCCTATGGCAGGTCTAAATGCCATGACCACTTTAGATGAGGGTCAATGTGTATTGAGTACCTAGTGTAATATCATTTCAAGAGGATCAGAGATATTTATTTGTTTTTGTACGTAGGTACAGGAACCACATGTTTGAGTGTTCTAAACTGTTTAATGTCTGACTTTCTCCCTTTAATTAACGTGACTTGTGAGGGGATCGCCACGTGGTAGTCAACATGCTACTGCCCTGAGAACTAGTCTCCACATGCTCATCCGTGTAAAGATGAACTGGCCCCCTATGGACATTGTTAGCATATTTTATGAATTTTCAATCATGAGACAGGGTTTCTTTGAAATCTGGCTCAACTCGCCTCTCACCAATGTCCAGACCACGTTAACCCAAATTACCTCTCAAATGCAACCACACATTAAATTTGTATAACAAAAAAAAATTCACTACATTCTTATCAAAGTAATGAACTGTTTGTATAATGCAGATGTCAGCTATGCATCACTTGCTGGAACGAGACTACACAAAATCAACTATGCGATGCTACATTTTAGCAACTGTAAATGCCACCATCCCTATAGATGACAATCATTCCTCACAAATGGCAATGTTGAAAGAAAACCATTGCATTATCAGCACACTTAAAGGTAATACCAACAAAAACCTTAAGATAACTACAAAGGTAAAAAAAAAAAAACAATAATTAAAAATTTTTTACATTGTGCAAAGTATACACAAGTAGGGCATCCATCATTGCCTGTAATATCAAATGGATTAAGGTGGTAATTTAAAATAATTGTATTAAATTAAAACACTACATTGATGCATGCCACTTATACAACTAATCTAATACGATTATGACTCATTGCCTAGAGTACCTCTTATACCACTACAGACGTGAGCAACACGCTGCCTACCCTATATGCAGCAAGGAACTATGAGCAATTCCTTCTCACCTGGAGGATACGCAACCTGGCAGGCCCCCCCCCCCCTCCCTTCACCAAAACCTGCTGAGAGCCGACATGCTGCCCAGACCCCAGGTGAGGCCGAGCATCCCCGACAATGCACGAAGGAGAATCGCTGACCAGAGTATTCCCACGCCAGCCAGGGCCAGAGGATGTCACGCCTCCCCCGTACCCCGCGCCGGCAACCTACAAGCTTCCACTATATAAGTCCGGACACTGCAGAGCTCGGGAGTCATTCTTTCGTATCTCTAGCAACCTCCCACAGCACTATACCAATGCTCAGAATCTTCTGAGAAGTTTGTTCTTTCAAATACACCCCCGTGACTACATACTACATACGTCGACGACCTGTCAACCCAAGACCAGCGAACATGATCACATATATTTTAACTTCACTTTGTCTCCTCAAGACACCTTTTGCTTAGCAGTTTAACTTTAATTAATTTGCATTCGTCTTCAACCAGCTTTTCCTTTTTACTTAGAATCAGGTCGCCTACACCTAGAACCGCAGTTACTGCCAGCTATCCACGACTTGGTAGGAGGTAGCACAGATCACGTGTTTTTTGAACCTTCAATAAACACTCATTGTTCTCTACCTTTCTATCTTTCATTTCCAGGGTATTTATTTGTATTGACAATTGGAGACAGAATATGCTGTGCACTACCGACAGGAACTGGGAGATTTGTTTAAAACGAGTTAGCCTGACTGTGGAGTCCTTTCCAGGTGTCCACACGTCAGTAGACATACATATTAGACAGCTACCTGTTTCTTCCCAGTTACACATCAGCATTAAATCAGTGCTCGTGGGGGAGAAACAACAACGCCACAACCATTAGAAACACCTTCACACCAGGAGGCATGACAGACTCAGGTTGCTTCTCACCATCCGCATTAAGTCAGTGTGCAGTGACTGTAGCCTGAAGTTTTGCTGTGCATCCCAGTGCCAATGCACAACCAGCAGAGGATTGGCGGCCCACACGGCTCCACGTCCCTGGTCAGCCCGAAACTGTGGGGATCAGTGGGGACTCTAATCGAGCACGTGCCGGCAAGTCACTATTGGGTTACACTATTAACCTTCCTGCCTAAGTGCATCACATAGACTATAGAACTGTTTGCCCTATGCCTCATGAGAGGAGGAGTAGTAAAAAATGTAAGGACTATTTCCTGGCTCACATTACTCTCAAACCATGGATTGCATTATCCCATCCAACACAGAAAAGGCTGATGGAATGGGACAGCGCCGCCAAACTCAAGTCAACAAACAGTCGCGCCTGCTTCAGTTGTAATCCCGAACAGCATCTCCAGCAGTAACCAAGATGACTGTGTTCTTCAATCGCCAACACCCCTCACCAAACACCAACTATCTAAACCAAACTACCCCGCTTTTGGTCTGGCGGGCAAAATCCTCGACTAACGTGCCAAGTCAGTCTAATCGGGCACGTGTCAACATATACCGTAAAAGAAAAAAATGGCAAAGATTTACAATGTTTAAAAATAAGCGAGAAAAAATATATTTAGTGCTGTCTGTACATTTGTAATACAGAAAATTTATTCACTATTTTACTTGTTTTGGTTCAAAAGACTTACTCCTAAAGTTATGTGGAAGCCAGATCCATTCACAGTAACCATCTAAATCAATAAAACTCCATTAAAGTTGAGAATAAGTTACATAATAGCACTAGGTTATTTCTTTTGAAAATCTGTAAGAATAAATATGCACATACACACACAAAATTTCTGAGGACTTACCACAGTTTCGTTCATCTGACGAATCAATACAATCAAACTGACCATCACACTTTCTTGATGCATCCACACACTCTCCGTTACCGCATGTGAACTGTTTAGGCGTGCATGTCGATACTGGCAAAAACAATCAAAAGCTATTGCTAGCCAAAAATGCAACTAAAAGCAATAAACACTACAACCCAGAAAAAAGAAATGAAAAAAGAATTAATTGAAACACAATACAATGCATTTATCAAAGCATATTTAAAAAAACAACTATCATGCTTCTAGCTTACTGAGACTATACTCTACATTAAAAGAAAAATGGCTCTCTTAAAGGCAAGCAGAGACTCAAAAGCTTTCTGCCAATCAATCAAAGCAACAGTTCCATAGGCTAAAAATACATATGTAGAATGACTAAAACTTTTAAAAATAATGCATGATAATTTAGCCACATTAAATATACTTATATTAATATTTTGTTGCAGTGTAAAGCTTCCGCCACACATGTGATTAAGGATTTTTATTATTATCTTCAGTAAAAAAAAAAAGGACAGTATCCTAGGCTTCAACAACATTACTTTACTTCTAAATATTCATAAACTACATTGCAATCTAAACATGACTGTATTAAATGAACTTCATTACATACTTTTATCAACTACATTACTTACTCCACACTAACCAAACAAAACAGAATTTATAAACAGTTGTGATCAAGACATGAATTATTTATGTTTATTACTAGAAAAAAACCACTTCACTAACTACAACTAGTGTATATTTTCCACATAAAGGGAGGATGTATACTTCAAAAAACCCGAGAAAACATGATTGTGACATTAACCTTGTGAGGCGCAGTTCTGCTCGTCACTTTTATCCTCGCAGTCAGCGAATCCATCACAACGGTAGGAATCACTGATACAAGACCCATCTGAACAACGGAACTCACTGCGACTGCATCCGCCTACAGTGATTGAAGCACACATAAAGCAACCCCCACACAACATCACAGCAAATAAAAGAACTGAAAGTGGACATACACATAGACACAGACCACAAAAACACTACCCACACAAGCAGAAGCAAAACAAGCATGTTTTTAATCTTTTTTTTTTGTTTTAACTGAGAGAGAAAAAATTCTTTTACAAAGAACATACAGTGTAATTTGAGAATACATTACCGTTCCTGCAATTCATACGGTGCAACAAATATAAGACACAGTGCAAAATTATACAGTGTACAGTGATTATAAAGAAAGCATTTCATCTCATACACAGATACAAGAAAACATTCCAAAATAAACTGAAATTAACGTGTATGGTTTACTGTGTGTGAAAGATTTTATAACTGTTGTATTAAAAAAAGTATTAATTTCAAGAAATCTAAAAGGCTGTATTCAAATGAAACACATTTAAAGTTTGCAACATGACGAGTTCACGTCTGATTTTTGGAATGTGGATGTTAAGTTACAGTTGTATGTATTGTACACATACGGTGTTCCTAAAGTTTCGGGCTTTAACAAAATTAATGTGGCAGTAGATGGAAGATGACTGGTGTAGTACCTAACCCATCCAAAAAATATCAGCGAGCAGTAATTTGGATTTCAACACCTATGGGATGCAAGCCAGTGAGGATCCATTGAGGGCCAGTCATTTCATACAGAGAACAGCGTGTGTTAAGATGATGTTACTGCCGGTCAAAGATGTTCGCAATGGCTGACAGAAAATTAAGAAGTGCACCAACACAGACAGATGCCACAACCAATGCCTATTGATCATTACTAGATAATCTGCACAAGGCTATCAAAAACAAGTGAAACTGCATGTTATCTACAAGAGTCATCAGTCTTCATGACAACAAACGTATGTCTGCATGTTACCTGGGTTGTTGTCGATGCCTACAGCTCCAAAATCAGTAAGTGACATTTACTTTTTAGACCACTTGAGTAAGTCAATAGGGTTGAATATTTTGTAACATTAGAACATAAAAGAACCAGTATAGAACACGTACAATCAGCAATACAAATATTTCTTTACGGACGAATTCAGTAGGATCTACCTACCTTAACAATGGGAATCCTGCCCGAATCCCATGAGATATTTCTGAGGAATGCATGCAGTTAAGATTAATTAAAAACTACCCTTCCTATATGCTTGTGTTTTTGCTTACCAGGCTTCCTCCTCCTACGACTCCACGTTACAAACAACAGGTTTCACTTGAAAAGGCCTCAGACCATTAACTTTGCATTTAGGAGAATTAATGTGGTATGAAATATGAGCAGTTTCAGGAACATTTACGTCCTCAATTTTAGAATTATAGATGATATTGTAACATTCAGTGAGAGGAAACTATGACTAGAAAAAATGTCAACAGAGAACTGGAAATGTGATTTTAATTTTTATGACAAAGTTTAAGTAAAAATATGTATAAAAATCAAAGTGCTGCATTAGAGATGCGATGTGTTACTAGAAAACTACCAGGAATAAGTTTATGGCATCCTAATGTTCTGCGGTATGGATTTGCATGACTGTAATGTAATTATTGTTTGTTTGTGAAGGTTGTATTTCATGATCTTGTGAGCTGGTGTGTGCGCATATGTGCATATACTAATGTATGTGCCAATGTGCCAAACATTTTTGTTATGCTGTGGAAATATTTTGTTGGTATTTAAACAAGCATTTATGCTGGCAGAACAAACGAACAAGGACAGCACACAAAGTTTTGCATGGAAATCTGCACTGAATACCAATAAAAAGGTTAAAAATATTTTGCGTGGATGGATTTCTTGAAAAAAGTCCAAACATCAGTTACACAGTTTGAACATTCTAGTCCACCTTCATGAAGTACAGCTACGAAATTATGCAGAAAACTCATTACATTACCCACAATGATAGTACTCCTTACCAAAATATAATGGGGTTAATCTATGAGATAAACCATATATACTTTTGGTTAGACTGAACCACATTGATTCCCAGACTGCAAGAAAAGGACCAGAAGGGACATATGCTTAAAGTCATTCTTTTACTGTAAAAAATGGTTACTTGAATAATTTGTATACAGATTTGGTGTTAATGAATAAAAGTGGTTAATGCAGAAATTCGTTCAAAATATATGTATTCAGTCTGAAAAGCTGCCTCCTTGAATGCATTTGCCAAGTATTTTTGAATATCACACAAGAAATTAAACATCTTTGAAGGATGCAACTTAAATGATGGTGCACTCATCACCAACAAAAATGCAAGCACATACAAACAGCATACGCACATTCCTGGCAAGAGACAAGCAGCATATTTATTTTTAATTTTATTTAAAAATAATAATTATGAACCCTTTTAAGTATACCCTATTCACGGTAAAGTGAGCACTTTCGAAATCAACCTTCGAAAAACAACACAGCCCCTACCTGCAAGTATTTTAACGTGCGCATTGACCAGTATTCAGTAAAGTTGGAAATGAGGGAGGGAAAGTAGCTCTACGAATTAACGTTGAATAAAGAGTGTCGCGGAAACATTTATGAATATTGAAGTGATTTCTTTTGCTTTTTCTTTTAATGTACATAAATTGTAAGAATAAAAATGCTGTGAAATTCAAAATTTCACAGTTTCACTTGACCAACGCATGAATAAAGTGATCTAGCACATCATCACGCCATGTTATTTTCCACATGGTTTAAGAATACACAATTTTCATACAAATATACTTTAAACAGGGTTTTTTTAAATGCTCAATTTACTGGGAACAGCTTTTAGTTACCTGTTAGGGGGTTTTTCAGCTTGATATCATCAAATATATGAACTTTGTCTATAAATGCACCATAAATTATACCTCTCGTAATAAAATTACCAGATTACCAAGTGTACATTTGACTGCCTATTGACAAAATTATTTTCTTCTGAGGAGTTTCACTTGTCTTATGAATAGTGATGGTGCTCAGATGAAGCAGAACATGAACTGCATCCATTACATTTATTCGCAACCCACTATATTGCAAGCAACTTAAAATTTATTACATTACATTTCAATATACCCTATACAAATAAAAGCAATAGTACTACATTGTATGAATACTTGCTTCTAATCGAACTGTAACCTGGACGGCAGTAGAACAACAGTTTGTATGTAGTATATAAATCATCATGGAATTTATTTAACAGAAGCACCATAATAACTGTCAACTAGCAACACAGTTACGGAAACAGTAATTTGGATAATGTTAAAAAAAGGAAACAAGAAAAATGATTTTAATGATAGATTATGTTGGTCGTGGAAATGTTTAAAATAAAGCAGAATGCCAAAAATTGAAGTTTCAATGGCTTTATGTAAGTTTTAATGGTTTGATTTAGGAAAAAATATGAAAACAAGACATTTCATCATTTACTATAAATCAAAAATGAGTACAGGATTCCAGATTCTGACAACAATAAACTACACTTAATGGAACAAACTTTTATTTTTGTGATACGGCACACAAACACGAATCATGGTAAGATAAACATGATAACTAGTCAACAAACACCAGCATCTTGTAATGTGACTCCTATCATTCCACGAGATTTGCTCAATTTGAAGATTAACTACCTTTAATAGATGTATCTCAACAAATGAAACAATAACAAAACAAAACCTCTAACACAATGGTAAACAGTAACTTGGAAAATCAAACTGTATAAGCTTCTGGTATTTTAAACTTTACAAAATTCTGCAACGGACATTTGCTTGTGGATGTTTGTCCATAAAGCCTACAAAACAGAATTACTGAATATATGTATAAACACATATACATATATAACACACACACGTGAACTCTCAAGATTCTTTGAAGATGATCACAGAGCTATTCAACAACAAATCTGTAGATGAGTGTGCTGTCATGGGAGAAAGAAAGGAAGAAAAAAAAACAATTGACTAAAGACACTTGTGTTGCATTATCGACAACCATGTGTTGTAAATGTTTTACATTTATACCTACAAAATGGCAAGGACTCTAATAAACAACAGAACTGTAACCTGTGTTAGTATAGGTATTAATTACATATTCTTGCCTAAGCCAGAAAATAACACAAACAGAAAATTTTTTTAACTTTTCATTTGTAAAATGGAATAAATGGTGTTGAAGACAATATTTTTCATTGACTCACTTGCTTCATTATTCCTAAGGATATTTATCCCCTTCGCATAATTTTTTACCTTTGGTATTTTTTAAAATCAAAAAGCACATAAAAGCAACATTATTCAAATCATTTCTCACTTTTCCCAGTAATTGTAACACAACAAAAAAAATAAAGAAGCAACACAAATGAAGCATACCACAACCAGCCTCATCTGCACCATCAGGGCAATCTTCGACACCATCACACCGCCGAGCCAACTCCACACACGTGCCGTCTTGACAAGCAAAGTCAGAGGCGGGACAAGGAGCTACCGCTGTATCACACATTATATGTACAAGTAGTGCACCTTGCGTCCCACGTACACACACAGAACAATGTAAAGCATCCCCATTCCGCCGAGTAATGAGCAAGCTGTGCTTTGAAAAAAACATCTACAGAGCTATGAAAGTCATAAAAGTTGGAAAAGAAAATTACGCCAGTGTGAAGTGAAAATAAGGGAGATATGGTGGGATAAAAATTTGTGCCACATTTCTCCTAGCAGTCAAACTAACAATTTCTATTTTTTTTTTTTTTTTTTTTTTTTTCCAGTTTGAAAATGCCAGATATTATAAAAATAAAATTGCATTGCTCAAAAATATTTTAAAAGCATTGCCAAGGGCAAAGACAGCATGTGTTTGGGTGTCAAATGTGTTACTGCACAACTGAATTTGAGTGCTATTTCAGTGCTAGAGAATTAAAAAAATTTTTGTGAATGCCCGGCAAAGACTTCAAGTTTCTATGGACTTTAAAAACAATTCCAAAGCAAGCTGACTGGGGGGATTTTATTAAGTAGTCATAGTCATCAAATTAATCACTCTGAATGTACACGTCTGTCATGGTATGTCGGGAAATCTGCTAATTATAATTTAAACATCTTTCAAAATCATGTTTTGTTGCACTCGTGATGCCAGTACGTGCCCACAATTCATCGGAGTGCTCTGATACTAAATATTAATGCAGTTATTTGCCTGGTGCTTGAACTGCATTTCAGCTTTTTTGATGAAAGTACTAAACCATAGGTAAGAGCAACAATGCAATGCAATGAAAACCACTGCACACCAGTTCAAAACCTTGCATGTAGCATCAATCACACACTTAATGCAAGTGTCAATGTCGCACTCATCACTCCTGCACTCATGAACCCCAAATACAAAACTAGTTTTGGGTAAGCAACCACCTTTAGTAGACCCTAGGCCTGCCTGGAACTGGATGTGGCTGATGCCCGTATTTGCCAGTGACTCGTAATAATTCCCAGGTATCTTCATCTTGAAGAACCTAAGCTTTTAATTTACATACAATGAGTAAAATATGTATAATACTCAAACAGATGTGCAGTGTCTCGCTGGTTAGGCCTGTTCATCAGGCGTTGAACAGTGAGTGCCACCACTTGCTGCCTGATTAAGCTAGCCTAGCCAGTAAACCATCACGCGACCGCACATCCACGTGAAAAATGCGTTTGTGACTTTGGTTTGTGTGTGTGTATCCACGAGTAACGCCATGTGAGTACTTGTTCATTCTGTCTACTACTTTTTATAATGTATAATACTTAAGCAACTATAATAAGCGGTGGGGCCATCGTGGCTGAGCAGTTAGCCTGCTCGCCTCCCGCCAAGGTGAACCGGGTTCAAACCTGGATTTTTGCATTTAGGAATTGTGCCAGATGATGCAGCTGGTTGGTAGGTTTTCTCAAGAGATCTCTTGTTTCCCCTGCCCTTTCATTTCGATGCGGCTCCATACTCACCTCATTGCCCCTCATCGGCACTTAGGACCTCTCTGCCCAAATCTCTTTACTCACTTATTATAATAAGCAGTGAACACTGCTGAAAATACTGTTATGTATAACATCAACTTTTACCGCTCATGAGGACTGAAAAATAAAATAATTATGCAGCGAAAAGGTGAAGATGGGCCTGCCTTATTGCCCCCCTTAAAACTGTATAACATCACCACTGTCAGATAATATTTGACAGATTCTATCTGTGAAGACACAATTGAAGTATATTACTATGCATCTTGAATTTGTTGATGTGCAAATGCAGAAATTTCAGACACCTTTTAAGATAATGCTTCCTCAGTCTACCTAATGGCAAAATAAATAAAATCAGTATAATGTTCTTAACAAGTGAAGTATTTCGTAATTTAGTGTTACACAGCACTAAGTAGTGAATCTGTCATTCATTCTACTTTCTGCTTTCCCACCTGATCAGCATTGCAATTTTCTTTTACATTTATATTTGAAGGAAATAATTAACAACCAAAAGAAAACTTAACATTTCAAAGAATACATATACATCTTAGTTTATGTTGAATTCTAACATGAGGAAAAAGTGTTAAAGTTTTCAAAGCACAGCAACTCATTTCTCAAATTATGATAACATATGTACAAAATATACATAAGCAAAACACCAACAGTTTCACCCCCAAATCCCACAAGCAAAAGCTGCATCTGAAAACCCACAATGTGAAAAACCACCATTTATTTTGGTTAAAACCAGATGCAGTACCATCACATGTTAATGCCCTCATAGACTTCAAAATTGCAAAGTTTACAGTTGTACAACTGTAGATATTTTAAGTATTAAATTAATTTTTTTTTTTTACTAAACAACAAAACATTTTTTGCTGCATGCATGAAGAGCCATACTTAAAAAAAAATAAAATATTTTTTCAGTAATTTAAAAGACCATTAATTTTTTTTTAAAGACTTATGCTTCAAATGTATGTAGAGACTGTTGAACAGGTTGAAATAAGATCGCAAAATCTAAATGAATTGAAAAACAAATGCCAATGTGATAAAATAATTTGTGCAAAAACTATTTTAGATACCCATTAGTCGTAAGGGACCAGTAATACAAAAATACTGTGTCCTAAAGCCTAAAATCAAACACGTAAAAACTTTGAAATAATTATCTACTAGACTTTTTATGCATAACATTGTAACAACAAATATTTTCATCTAATATAATCTGTTCCTCAAAAATGAAAAAAGAAAAGAAAAATAATAAATGGTTACAATCAATTGGTTAGCTATGTTCCCAAGCAAAAAGAACAGATTCATGCTAGATCAAAATGGAAATACAACTTAATATATACACAACCAACCTACTATTTACATTGCAAATAACATCATGCTGCAACAGTTATTTAATCTACAGTAGTATTATTATACATCAATGCACTGTTGTAGAAGTGCAAAAATTGTTCCTAAAGTAAAATTCTTCTCGTACATTTCATACATTACAGAAATATATTTCTGTAATGTGTGAAAAAAGTATGCTATAAATTATAGCATACTGGTTACTTTTAAAACAAAGATGAATACTGTTGTGTATTGTGTTCATTTAGAATTAGGTTATGTAGTATTTTAATTGTGTTGGTTGACAACAACAGCATCCAAATATAAACAAACACTAAAGCCAGCAGTAGCCAAGCAGCAGCCATGCTGACGCTCATGCATTGTGGTACAGAATAGTTGGTGACGAGGTTTAAAATATTGTGTGTGGTCCATGGTCCATCAAAAATGGCACCAATTGGAGCTAAAGGTAAGCTTGCCCCAGAGAAGGAGTAATGGAACTCGTATTGCGAACGTCTACAGTTCTATTGCATTGTGAACAACATCAAGGATGACGAAGCTACGTAGGCAATGCTTTATATGATATGTGGACCAAAGTTGTACGGTCTAGTGACTTCATTATTGTCACCGAAATCTACCAATACGGTAACTTTGGCGGAGGTGTTCACAAGGTTAACGAATCACTTCCACCCGAAGCCCAGTGAAATCGTTGAAACTTTTAAGTTCCAAGAAGGGGAAACAATCGCTGTGTATATTGCAGAGTTGCGACGGCTAAGCACACACTGCAATTTTTGAAATTTGGATTGCATGTTACGAGACAGTCAATTGTGATGGCAATGGAAGCGACAAGAAGGAACATGGCGGCCTTGCGAGGCAGTACACTGGTGGAGGAAAATGTGCACAAGATGAACAATGCCGCCATGAGAAATGTGAATGGGGGGAAGATCAGTGAAATCGAACAGTGTATCAGTTGACAGGCAAAGGAAGGAAATGCGGGTAGGGAATCAGCTATGTTGGTGGTGCAATGGTAACCATACAATCAATAAATGCTGGCATGCAAATACAGTGTGCTGTTTTTGTACAAATTAAGGACACCATGAGCGGGTGTGTATAAGAAAAAAATAGAAGGATGGTTTGAGTGCGAGGAACTTGAAGCGAACTGGTGACACACAGGAAGTGCAGCCTTTTGAGTGGACTTTGCAGATGGTGCAGGTTTAGAATATACTTTGTACAGTATGCAGGAGCAACCACATAGGAAGTCATGGTGCATCAAAGTGTTGTTGAATGGACAACCGGTGAGCATGGAAGTTGACACTGGGGTGGGTATTTCCATTATAAGATGGCGCACATACAAATTTCTGTGGCCCAGTGAGCCACCTTTGAAAAAGGGGGAACATGGTATTGCGTATATGATCCAGTGAACATTTAGAAATGTTGGGGAACAAGGAAGTTGCAGTGCAACGTAAGCCCCTTCCGGTGGCCAAAACAGGATGTGGCCATTGAGCAGGTGGTAAAGAATTGCAATATTTGCCAGCAGTGCCAAAATAACCCACCTAAAGTGAAAATGGTTGCCTGGCCAAAACCAGATAAACCGTAGTCGCGGTTGCACATTGATTTTGTCGGCCCATTTCAAGGTTCAACCTTTCTAATAATCACCGACGCCTTTTCCAAATGGCCTGAAGTCAGGCGGGTCGGAAGTCAGTTGGTCATATTAGTCATTCAGGAGTTGCGCAATATGGTTCAGTTGCCATGTGCTGCCAGACGTCAATTTAGCAAACAATGGGACTGCATTTCAATCACAGAAATGGATGAGTTTGTGAAGAAAAATGGTATAGAAATGTTTTTTTTTTCTCCCCCATACCATGCTTCTAGTAATGGGTTGGCCAAAAGGACAGTACAAAAAGTGAAGCAGAGGTAACAAAAAGTTATTCAAGGTGACTGGTGGACACGGTTGGCACTAATGTTATTAGTTTGACGGACAACCACACAAGGGGAAAATAATACCTGTAAGACTCTTACAGAGTTATTAATGGGGCGACCACTACAGACAGTTTTGGCCAAACTGCATCCAGGTACAGACAGACACACCGCCCAGGATACGCAGGTGCAGTTGTGGCAGGGGCTTGACACTACAGTGTGGGAGAGACCGTATGGTTGCACAACTACGTGAGTAGCTTCAAATGGATACCGAGCTGGGTCAGTGGAGAGGTAGGATGGTTGAGTTACAGTGTCACAGATGAGCAGGGCAATTTACATAGAAGGCAAGTAGATCAGCTGTGATGGAGATGTTGTCAACCAGTGTCAGATTCAAACGCCAAAGAAGCAGTTTCCAACAGGGTGCAGACATACACCAGCGTGTTACAGCAGCTCAGACTCACGATCGCCTACAGCAATGGAGACTCGCAATGCTTTGCATCAATGGGTGCTGGGACATCTGCTGTACCCCACCAGAACAACAGGGAAGATTCCTTAGCTGCAGGTGGAATTGAAGCTTCACTACCTCCATGTTTAGCTCCAGAAAAGTCAGAACAGGCTAATAGCTCAGCTGCTTCCCAAGAATCTACTCCCTTCCAAAGATTTTGTGCGAGTAAATCTCAAGGAGGTATTCGGAGCAGAGATTCGACACGGCAGCATTTGCCCCCAAGGAAGCTGGGTGATTTTGTCATATTTTAAATGGGGAGGAATTGTTGTGTATTGTGTTCATATAGAATTAGGTTATGTAGTATGTTAGTTGTGTAAGTTGGCAACAACAGCAACAAATATAAACAAACACTAAAACCAGCAGTAGCCGGACCATAGTCATGGCGACGTGCACACATTGTGGTACATAATAAATCCATATCTCTAAGGCCTTTTTAAATAGAAAACAAACCATATTGCTTTTTCCTGAGAAACATATAGAATCTAAAGCTGACGTAGCATTTGCATGATGCCAAAGATCGAAAGAGAATTTTTTGCAAAAATTTCAAGCAAAACTGTATTCACAGATTCACATGCACATATGGTACCAGTAGTTTTCACTGGAAACTTTGTAATGATTTCTTATTGTTAGGAATTTGGTAATGGCACATACAATTTTTAAAAAGCAGTAAATATTTGTACACTAAGTCTCTTCCCTACTTCCAGAAAGATCCTTTTCAAATCCTCACAAAGTGCTTACATCTGGTTCCTTCCTCTATAAAGAAAAGACTATTCATTTAATACGATTCACAAAATCATCACAGTCTGGTTTAGCAAATATAAAAACCCACAAGGTCTGTTCAACTGTAGCGACAATGCTGCATCTTTTGTGAACAGATTGCTGTACGAAAATCCTGTGGTCACCACTTAAAATTCTGAGTAAATAGAATACGTGCAGGTTATGGTATTTTCCATAGAGAGTGCAATACATTCTTATGGGGAATGTGACCTCATGTTTAATATTGTTTACTAGTGTTTCCCCGTAACTGTAGTTTAAACAAAATCACATGATCCACACAGAAGCAAGTGTGTCCCACAAAATGCTTGTGACTAGCTACAATAAAATACAGTATTAGCTATTCAGCAAAACTTTCTTGTTGCCTCCTGGTCTTGCTTGCAATATTCTATAACAAACTTTTAGGCTCTTAAAAAACACGGCTTAATGACTTAGCAAATGTAACTTGTTTTAAAGCCAAAATAAATTACATTAATCACTTTATCAGTCCCAGCAGATCCTTTAAGTGTACATTTCAATTACTTGAAAAACAACTTCTTTTTAACCTATGCTTGTTTACCAGGAAATCAAAAATTTTCAGAACAAAACTTGTAAACTCACGAAATGTATTGTTTACAATAAATTAAAAGGTTTTAACTTTTAAAATGATGTGTTCCAAATTCTTTGCTAAACCAGATATAAATATTGAATTTTAAAAAATATCAACCACACAGCCAAGCTGGCATAAGAAATTAAAGAAAAACTTTACAAACAAAAAACATACCAAACTGTAACCTACCTTTAGTTGTAGAAACATATTTACAACTTACATACAACTAATATATCCAAATAGTATATGGAAGATGTCTAAATTCAAAATAAGGCAATATTATAAATTTGGAAAATAATGAAACCAACAAACGTAAAATAAAGTGTGTATAGCAAAGGCACATGTCAGTAATAGCACCTAAGATAACTAAGAATTAATTTGATTAAAAATTTTTTTAAACCAAGCAAATAAAAATACAGCAAACTATCACTGACTTAATTGTCTACATGAACTTTACACACTGGAGGGGGGCCAAAAAAAAAAACTAGCTGAACGTAACCCATAACTGTGGCAGCATGGTGCTAAATTACGACAAAAGAAAACACCAGTATTTGTACAGTTGTTGAATTAAATAATATACATTACCAACACTTCTGCTACTCCAGTATATGCTAATAACACACCCATGCATAAAACAACGAAGCAGTACATACATGCCATGAGCAAACCACAATAATACTCTCAATTTTCCAACGTAAAGCATTACGATTAAATGTTCCTGTCAGCGTGTAATGGTACAAGTTGCTGTTAGCAGTTTGTTCTTCACAGAGAAACATACTCAAAACACTTATGGAAAAAATAAATAAATAAATAAATAAAAAAAAAAAAAATTGCCTCTAACAAATGTGAGTGTGAATTTAATTTTTGTGCAAAATTGGAAGTACCCATTTAGTTATGAAAATAGAACTTTAGGTAGCCAAGCCACTTACTAAGACATTCATTCTTATTTGGGGTTAATCGTAACACCATGGAAACAGTCATCTATGATTTGAAGTGGATAGGCCTAATAGTGAGCAATAAATGTTACAGCTAATCGTGCATCAAAAGCGACAAAATACTTTTAAATCAATAGATTTGTTTGTGAAATTTACAATTCAGAACTTGCTTATAAACAAAGAATCAAAGACAACAAGGCTCCATGTTTGATTGACTCACTGTTGACAAATTATAGTCATGCATAGGATCAATTTAGAGCCACCTCATGCCTAGGATTGATTTAGAGCCTTCAACCAATTAGCTCTCCTTGTCATATGAACAGGTTAGCATAAATATCATGCATGGCCACCTAAACTTTACACAAAAAATTATTAAATAAAAATTAGATTTTTTCAGTACTCTTTGAACATTGGCTGCAGTTATAAACTTAATAACTATGGTTTTAAATAAACTGAATCAGTACTTCCTTTACATTATTTTGTAAACAGTTAAATTTTAATCCAGACACATAAGAAAGTCTATAATACCTAAAGCTTCTCCTAAGAGAACAGTTTTTTTTATCATTGCATCCCCTTAATATATTTAAAAGTCTCTAAAGTACAACTAAAGGTTTTCTCTTGCAAATAAAACTTAATTTTCAATAATTGCATCATTCACTTCATATGCATTCCAATATTGCATAATTTTTTGCATTATTACAAATGACATCTCTCAATAATGAATGCTTTATCTATCCTTGTTTTGGATTCATTAAATACGAAACATTCACAAAAGACACTTCTAACAACAAAAGAGCACATGTAGCTATGAAGCTGGCCTAGCCAGTGAAACATCATGATTGCGCAACTCTATGAAAAATGTATCGTCCATTTTGTGTGAATGCCTGTCGACAAGCTGTAACACTGCAGCTAGATATATATAATTAGTATATTCTGGAAGTATTTCAATTGTCTATATTTCAGTCTAGGATAGAAATTCATGTAATATTTGAAAGGTCATGGCAATGACAACTTGTTTGTATTTCATCTATTTTTGTTTTTCCAAATTTGTAATTTTTCTTTCCTCACTTCTTCAGTAGTAACAGACGTCTGTTGATGATAGTGTATATCTTTTCCGTTTCACTGGGTTAGTAAACTAAAAACATCCACCACCGCAAGGCACGACATGGTGACACTAGTAAAATCACAGAGGTCACCTTTGGCTGACGAGACCGACTGCTCGAAAACAATATGTTTTCAATGAGGAAACTTTCTACCAAAATATAAGGAAGCGCGACCTTTCTCAAGCATCACAACAGTTTGTCTTTAACCTTCTTTTTTATTTCGGACATTTCAAATAACTATTAAATTTATTTTCCACCAATGCAAGGAGTCAATAGGGTGCCAGGAGAAAAAAGTAACGATTCTCTCTTTTCGTAACTCTTAAAGTGAGAAGTTTTGTTTTATGAAGGCTGCCATTCTGTCGTGTTTTTTTTTGTTCATCAGCTGCGAGTGTCAATAGTTTGTTTTGCCGAGACGACAATAAATCTCCAGTAAACATTTAACTTCTTTTATTTATTGGCAATCCTGGTATCAATAAACTTTCATTATTATGTAGTCAAAAGTCTCCAACTCACGCTGAGCTGGTTTATTGGTGTTACTTAGATCTACGAGAGAACAGGACAGTAACCTGCTACTAAGTACTGAAGTAATAGACTGTGAGTACTGTACTTGAATTCCTGCCCTGTTATGTACGTCTGATTAAAAAGTTTAAATAATACAGATGAATTACTTCTTCCTCACTCCTGCAATGCTATGTGGTAAATATCTTATCCACACAACCAAAAAAAAATATGTCTATGTATTTGTACATTAAATCAGTGATGCTCCCTACATGACACCTTCAACAAGTACGTATCTAAAATACAGTAAGAATACAAACTTATATTTCTGTATGTACACTTCTTGTCTTACAGTTTTCAAAGTTAACTGAGCTTTACAAACAAGTTGCAATTAAGACAACTGTGAATGTGATGTATGTATAAATCATAACTTAATGTCCCTCACTTTGGCTGCATCCTACATATGTTGCAAGCCTGCAACAACTTGTACCACACCACTGTTGTTAGTACATTAGAAAACTGTTAACTACCTTCACATCCTACTTCATCAGAATCGTCGAAGCAATCCGGAAACCCATCACAATGCTTCTCTCGAGATATACAGGTCTCGGTGTCCTTGCAAGGCCATTCCCACGAGTGGCAGAACAGTTCCACCACTACGGTTAGCATGCAGTGAAATTAGAAACACCAGCAGCACAACATGCAAGATGGAGAGAAACCATTAACAATGTTACCAATACATAACCCTCGGTCGACCAAAGCCACTACAGACCCAATGCGTAGTGCCACTTGTCATGCTGCAACCAATTATATTATTCATGCACAAATCATTATGATAGTTTCACTTCCACAACTGTAAAAAATCTTTAAAATAATGGATTAGGGAACAATTTCATGAAAAACATATCTTTCAAACTATGTTCGCCAAGAATAACTCAGAATCATTTCTCAGATCCTTAAAATATCTTGATGGTGAAACAAATTAGCATACACTTTAACAGCTTAACCTTGGAACCATGGACAATACATAGCTGTCAATAATTCTTTATCTCTAACACAACAGAGTTACATAGACTATATTTAAAATAGGAGGGGCTATTGCATACTGATACATGGTAATTTCACACTGAAACTTCTACAGTTCAAGATACAGCTGCATAAAAAGTGACTAAACACAGACAATTCTACTGCACTGGTGTACTGATACATTGTCAAGCAAGATTTTTTATAATTAACATGACCATTACACAAAGCTACCAATTGATTTTGTTTGACTCTGAGATATTTCCAGGAATTACAAAATCTATTGCATTTTGCAGGCAAAGTACTTTTTTTATTGATGGATGGAAGTATTTCAATTGTCTATATTTCAGTCAGGATAGTAATTCATGTAATATTTGAAAGGTCGTGGCAATGACAACTTGTTTGTATTTCATCTATTTTCGTTTTTCCAAATTTGTTATTTTTCTTTCCTCATTTCATCAGTAGTAACAGACGTCATCAACAACAGACGTCATAGGACGATAGCTCATATTTTCCTTTTCACTGGGTTAGTAAAATAAAAACATCGCCACCACAAGGCATGACATGGCGAAACGAGGAAAATAATAGAGGTCACCTTCAGCTGACGTGACCGACTGCTCGAAAACAATATGTTTTCAATGAGGATACTTTCTACCAATATATAAGGAAGCGCGACCTTTCTCGGGTATCACAACAGTTTGTCGCAGCACGATTGTTGTCAGATGTCAGTCGGACAGCCTGCAGCGTGTGATCACATTACTCGCACTAACCAGCGCCCACGACTTTAACCTTCTTTTGTATTTCGGACATTTCAAATAACTTTTGAATTAATTTTCCGTCGGTGCGAGGAGTCAATAGGGCGCCAGGAGAGAAAAGTAATGATTCTCTCTCGTCTCCATAACTCTTGAAGAGAGAAGTTTTGTTTTATGAAGGCTGCCATTGTCTTGTTATTTTGTTTGTTCGTCAGCTGCGAGTGTCAATAGTTTGTTTTGCTGAGACGACAATAAATCTCCAGTAAACATTTAACTTCTTCTTTTATTTATTGGCAATCCTGGTATCAACAAACTTTCATTATTATGTAGTCAAAGTCTCCAACTCGCACTGAGCTAGTTCGTTGGTGTTTACTGAGAACTACGAGAGAACAGGACAGTAACCTGTTACAACACGTCCAACACATTTGATACAATAATGCATAACATTCCACGTTTCGCAGGATTGTGGATGAGTAATTTAAAAATCAAACCAATTGCAAGTTTTTTGAGAATGGAATTTTTCTCCTTAAAGACAAGACTCTTTTCAAATAATATGATGCAAATATATGGCAATTCTTGAGTTTTTATCAACTAAAAACTGCTTGGAATTGCTTTCAACTCTTGCAAGCTCAGACGACGAATTATGTATAGCTTACGAGATAAGCATTACATTTACCATTAAAATATTTGGTCACTGTCACTTACGCAGTACAAACTAAAACACTTATACATTGTTGATGATCCAACTTTTTCTAGTACAATATCTGCAATGATACTTCAACATTCTAAATTACAAGAAGCTTATTGTTACTCAATTGTTCCTTGCTGCAATTTATGTTGATAAATGTTTCAAAAGCATTGAAGAATTTCAGTGGAATGTTATACTAGAGAATATGCACATGATGTGCTTGTAAATCTACATTTACAGGTATGGAATGAACAATGAATTAGGATTAAGGGGTTAATAATAATAAATACATGCATTAGCTTCAAGTGTACAAAATCACTCATAAACGTTACAATAATATTACAAAGTTAGAATACATTAGTACATGCTATCTGTTAACAGCACTCTGATAAGTCACTAAAATTCATCTAAATATAAACATTAATGAATACAGATGTTAGGATTAGATATTAGCATACAATTAGTTCCCCAGTGGGCACGTAAGGTAGGTGCACAAGTCATGTATGTGATCCTGGAAATGAAACACAAAATCTCGCCAGCAACAAATGAGAAGACGGCAGTCAGACCAAGAAATTTTTATTATTCAAGCAACAACTCATGCGGGTGATGATTATATCCTTTACAAAGCAGAAATCTACAAAGACAGCAAGAGTATTAGACTTAATGCGACTCAGAACTATGCTCATTTTCCTACCGCCACCACACTCGTCTTCATCGCTGGCATCACCGCAGTCCTGATTGCCATCGCACATAACCCTCAAGTCCACACACCCACCATCTTTGCATTTAAACTCTGTTGGAGAGCACACCACTGCAAGAACACATACAACACATGACGCGTGCTCTCGGCACAATCAGGGTTTCAGTGCAATTTCTACTTTTATCCCATAGGAAAAATACAATCCGCAAAGAAAGAATACATGAGGAAGAAAGAAGTTCAAACTACGTAAATGCAAAATGATTATCTTAAATTTATTAACAAGAACAAATGAATGAGTGTGTTTTTCAAAATCCTGAAATAAAATTCATTGGAAGATACAGTATTAATTTCAGCTATAGTTTTTAATCAAAAGAAGTGCTTCCTTTACGCATACGAGAGTGAATTATGCGAAATAAAAAAGAAAACATTAAATTATAAAAAAAAAACACATGCAGCACTTATTTTTATTTTTTAAATCAGATAACTTGAGAGACCATTACCAACAACAGAAAGGTGTAAACAACCATGGAAAAAAAGGACTTTTTTTGGAAGTAATAATAATGACAGTGCAAAAAACATGCTAACATAGCTACAATCAAAAGTGTAATGAGTGCGAACCTGCTTCAGACATTGTACAACAAAAGAAAAAACCCTTGACACCAGGTGTTAAGGAACTTTGTAACTGAATAGAAGAGAATTTATAACCAGACATTGCAAGCAGCAAGAAAACAGTCACTGACTTAGTCACAAATGCACAATAATGTTGCCTAATTTTATTTTTTTGGAAAATATTTAAAGGAGAACAACTTCGTTCCAAATATGCAGGAAGTACAATGCATGGGTATGTTGAGCCACAAGAAAAAATATATTAACAGAGCCTTCAACAAGTAGAAGTATAATATACAACAAAACATAAAACTATCACTGCAATAAAACAAAACTAATGTTTGCGATGTCAAAAGAAATCAATGGATAAAATTTAAAACTGAATCGAGATTAAGTTTCAAACCACAGTATGAGAAATCATTATTTCGGCTTATATGTACAATGGAAGTCAATGAAAGCATAACTGAATCCACATCATGGGTTAAGACATCCCCAAAGAAAGATGCGTGAAAGGTGGAGATGCACACACATATTCATTACTACTCCAGTATGATTAAGTTCGGGCACAATTTTGAGTTAATCTCAAAGTCTCACAAACAGACACCCCACCAATTTATATTTTACACGTGGAAATAATTGGTCTTCATAGTCCTGTACATTCTAAAGCAAAAGTTATTTGTTCATTGGCTACCACAAACAGAACATATCCTTGTATTCAACTTGGCCACAGAATTATGAAACTCAACTTCTAAATATTTCTTAACTGCTCAGAGCCTTGAAAGGTGTGTTGGATGAGCAGAGGAACAATTACATATATGGCATACAGTTTATAACCAAATTTTAACATACGTAACAATATCTGTACTTCCAACTTGTAATAAATGAACAGAACTAGCCACAGAGAAGGAAAATTCAATGCATGTGAGATGGCATAAATTATCAATAAAGATGACATCTAAGGTCTTACACCATAAAATATGGGGAACCTGCACATATTGGTACAATTCTAGTCAATAAAAGAAACATGTGTAGCAAAATATCGGAAATACCAAATTTAACTTTTTTCACTGCCTGTACTTGTATTTTACATCGGATACAAAGAACCCCATACCAGCATTCACATGACCAATGAAATCTCAATTATATCCAATTCTACAAACTTGGGTTACACCTGACACAATGACAACAACCAACAAAGTTTGCATACCATTGTTGCCAACCACTACATCTCACCATTAAAAATTTACCACAGCTACGATGCTTTAGAGAACTGAGAAAAGAATAACAGTTTTTTACTCAAGCAGAATGAGTTTGTTTACACAGACACAGCAAAACAGAGACTGTGAGTAGAACTTCCTAAGGGTGAAATACTACAAAAATATTAATGATGAAATGGAATTTCCCAAACTTTAATATGAATATACAAAAAATTTACTTAAAATTGGGAAGAAAAAAAAAACACATAGAGAAGAAACTTGAAACTGATAAATGCTATACATAAATATACTTCGGTGCCTAAATGAAATGTCTGCTATTAAAACATCTAAAGAAAATACTATATGATAAATACCACAGCCTTCTTCATCCTCTCCATTGAGACAGTCTGGATTACCATTACATCTCTGGTTGATGTTAAGACATGTTCCATCACCACAACGGAATTCATCAGTTCTACAAGGTGGCTGGATATCTACAAATAAATACACAGTCAACAACAGCACTTAGCTATGGGCGTATAAAAATTAAAATGTACTGAATTAAGGTAATATACTTAAAACTAACTTGTAGTTTTATAATAACTTACCACAGTTAGTTTCATCTGAGCCATCTGGACAGTCAGCTCTTCGATCACAACGAAGTCCATTCGAGATACAAGTAACATTATCAGTGCATAGGAATTCATCAGATGAGCATTGCTTACCTGGAATATTTGAAAAAAAAAAAAAGAAAAGAAAAAAATGTAAACTACACAATTTATGTATGTATGTATGTTTGAAAGCAAATTAGATAGAGCCACACCATTTGTTAGGCGACATAAATTTGTTCAAAGGTTAAAGATATAAATATTTAAAAATACCTTTGTGTGTGTACCTACATGAATTGTATAAGTTTTTATAAAACTTGTTAAATGCTTAACAAACATAAAATAAAAACCACCCAAAATTGTCAAACTTCAGTATTTCAAGATAAAAAAAGAATTATGGGCACTCGCTAACAAAAGTAAAAAAGTTTTCCAGTGATCAAATAGGTTTTATAAAAGAACCTGTGCAGATTTTTAAAGATGAAAAACACCATTGCCTGAACATTTTGGAACAGGCAACTAGAAACTCAATTTTATTTTGCATTTTTTTTCTATCTACATGTAAATGTAAATCTAGGAGATTCAGTTATTTACTTCTCACAGGAATAATTATTTTATATCTTAAATAAATTTTTACGACTGTGAGCCAAACGTTCTCTCATTATTCACCTTTGTGAGGAATGTAATTTTTCCCTCAAATATTAGACTGTTTTTTCAGAATTCTGAGATATATAAATGTCTCTTTAAGTGGGATTTTGTAATGGCCAGAAGATGGAAAAACAATGTCTATATCCAAACAACTTTGGAATGTAAAAATAGTTTAAGCATTTGGAAAGAGATTAAACTCAATGTTTTTTATTTATTTAACAAAATTTAATGCCCGTTTTGGTATACAGCATAAAAACAAAAAAGATAGTAAAGGGCAGTGGCTTTTGCGGTGATCACCTGAAGTTTACTGCCTTGTGAGATTCAGCAGCAGCTAAAATTCTGTAGGCACCAAAATTTCAGCAGCCACTGAATTTCTTTTCCTTATGGTGGAGCAGACACACACAACTGAAGCCAAATACTATGTCAGAGACCAAATACTAGTATGCAGAACAGCCATCATTTTACAACCAACATAGGAATTATAATTATGCCTGGTTTACCAATAATACCATAACTGATTGCACCCTTATAATATATCTGGAAGAATGTATTATAATTAATACATATATAACCACACTGTAAATTCATTATCCTCATTATCCTGATTTAAATATCCCACAGGTTAGGCTAGGATGGTTTCTGAATACACACCTTGCCAATTCCTTCCCAATTCCTGATTGTGTAGTGTTCCCTACTGAGACCTTGTGACTGTTCAGGGGACCTTAATAATACCTAACAAATAAGTTAATTAATTAATTAAATTAAGGTGACACAATATCTTTATAACAATGAGTTACAATTAGATATACTTGGCATTCATGCCGACTGATAGTGAGAAATGTGTTGTTCAAGTTCCCATGTGCAAGACCCTTCATACTCATATACTCCTGCTGCTCCAAAAGCCAGGTGGCATCAAAATTTTGTTGCAGCAGTTTTGGAGGGAACATACTACACTAGTGACTGCACACAAACTGATGTAATTTACCACTTGCCTATTTCTAGCAATGCTTCAGGCATATGGATTAACCATTTCATGGCTTATAAATATTCCAATTTCATTCAATACAGTGGGATTTTTATCCTAATGTTCTCCAAACCCAATTTCAGATTCACCCGTAAATATACTTTTGACTCTTCTTCATTTGCAGAGAGTAGCAATTCTTCAATGGCATGCCTGCCTTGATAAACCCTGCGAGGATGTGAGTGCAGCTTATCTCAAATCTACCAACGACACTTTCACTTTGTCTATATTGCTGGCCTTACGAAACCCACAAGTACTTTATTGAAAACTGTAACACTAACATTAAATGTTAGAAATTGTGACGGATTGTGATGGAATCTATGCTGATATGACGAGATAGGGAAACCAAACAGATACAAAATAAATTGTCTCTGTTGTGCACAGCTACTTAACCTTGAACATGGTCACAGAAGTACCAAGAAAATGAGGCTGGAATTAAAATAATTTTGCTTCTTTTGATGAAATGAATGTCTTAAGCAAATATCTAGTAATGAAATATAATGAAATAGAGAAATAACTGGTTAGTATTCACAGAAATAAAAGTTATTTTTTTCCTCACATTATGTGGGAAGTAAATGGTTATGATATTTCAGTAAATAATTTAACAATTGCAGCAAAATTGTATTAATGCTGTTTTGTAGAGCAAAAATAAATTTTTATGTTCGCTGTGACAAGTTCAGCATGATGGACCTTCCTTGTATTGCAGCTAGTCTTCTACCAGAGCAATCTCTGGAATAATACTGTGCTGTGAAAAATTTCATGCATGAAATGTTCACAAACAAAACAGTCACAAAAAAAGCCAATGAAACACCTTCCACCCACTGGCAAAGCACACAAAATGAAGCACACACAGTGATAACATTGTGATCTTGTGAAGCAAACTAATGCATAAATGAAAACTCACAACAAGCATTTCCATTAAATAACAAACATACTATGATATCAGATAATGTGATTGCATTTTTAACTAAAAGATTTTAATGCAATAATTTTAATATGAATTTTTCTGTTATTTTTTCAAACTTATTTGGGTTTACATTTTAAATTTCACATTTATGTTGTATACTACTTAGATAATTTACAGGGTACTGTGTGGACAGCTTCTTACAATATTACGATTTACAACTCATTATCACAACGTCACTGAAAAAAAAAAAAAAAAAATATATATATATACTTAGCCTCTTCCCCGAGACAAGTATAAATGTCCACTGAATTATCTTATGTTAACGAATGGCAACATAGGTGATTCAGATGTGTATTTTCCATAAAAACGGGATGCTACATTTATGTGCTCCACAATTCTAGCTAAGTTCATACTCTGCAAGTTATACATGACACTTTTTAAGACATAAACTTTCTACACATTTTCATCACAAATTCCACCACTTTACATTATTACAATGTGAAATGGCTGCAAGTGCTTTAAAAGTAAAAATTAATATTTTTTTAACGTTATTATTATCTGCAGAAACACAATTATAAAAATTTGTCACATTACAATACATTTACATAAAAAAAAAAACTTCCTGGATCCCTCTTTCAGTTGTTGAAACACTGAATGGTACTTCTAATCTACATAACAGGCTGCTAATAAAAATTTTATTTACATTCCCATAAAGTTCTCCATTACATGGTAACACATTTTCACCTTTAATTCAGGCCATACCTAAATGACCATGATTACTTATGCCTATATAGAAACTTTTCTGATGAAGGAGAAATGATGGCACTGTGCTTAGGCATGGTGTGGTGCAAGATATGCTTTTTGACAGAAGACTACTACGACATCATGACAAGAAAGGACTCCAGCATAATTTCAGTAGCACCACAAAAGATTATCCTCCTCCCTTATTTTTTAAGAATTACTTAAACAGGTTTGGTTAGGCTACTGAAAATCAACAGACACACTGTATCCAGGGATGCAGGTGAATTAGCCATAAAGAAAAGTATGGTGAACAATTTATTTCAGCCAAGATAGCAATGTGCAACGCAGCAACTTGAAAGACAGATGCTTCTGTCCCATGAAGTTCCTATCCTTTAAGCAACCAAAAAGCCAACAGCCATTGGCGAGGGTCAGTCATCTGCTGGATGTGGTGCTGTGGACCTCTCAAAATATAAGATTTAAAAATAATTTCTAAAAATATTTTAAAAATAAATTTTAAATTAAGTTTTTATTAATTATTTATTAATTTGTATAATTTATATAAAAATTTTTAATGAATTTTTAAGAGATTTTATAAATTTTTGACAATTTTTTGAGTTCAATTTCAAAGGCAACCAGTTTAAGGTCACCCAAGTCACCTGGTTCCAAGATAGCGGTCGGTCGTGGTCAGTAATGTATTATTCTTGCTGACTTTTATGAATGTATTCAATTTTTACCATTTTTCTGAAGTTTTTGTTTTTCAAGGTCATGATTATTGGGTCAAGGTCAAGGTGACTTAGGTCCAACATGGTGGTTGCGTGACATCATAACATGGTGGCTGGTCGGTTCCAGTCGCTCGTCCCGCTAAGCAAAAATATTTAAAATTTTAATTTTATAATTTTTTTAAATAAAATGTTTAACATTTTTTCATAAATATTTGGGAATTTTTTTGGGATTATTTTGGAATCAATGTCAAAGATCACTGGGGTTGAGGTCACCGACATCCAACATGATGGACAAGATGGCTGGCAGAACCAAGATGGTTGATGGTCAGTTCTGACTCCGGACCCTGGACCCTGTGTACGGCTGTCACTGATCTGCCCTTGAGAAGTAAGCCTCCCAAATCCTTCCGATGGATCAAAAGTGCTTTTCTGCAACTCGTTTTTGCAGCTGGGGGAGATCAATGCTGTTTTGAAAGTTTAAAAATTTTTTTTTGGGGAAAAGGGAAATTTTGGAGGAAAAAAAGGGAAATTTTGAGGGGGGAAAAAAGGAGATTTTTAGGGAAAAAGGGAAATTCCTCTATGGCAGTAGTCGGCTCTGGATCTTATCACCCATCCCCTTGCACCAAACTTCTCCAAATCATTCTACTCGTGGTAACAGCATGCTGGCAAAATAGCATGGTCATTGATCATGTTATTGTAGAATTTCACTAAGTCTTCTTAAAAATATTTACAGATTATCTTTAAAGGAAAACAATCCGTGAATGGTAATGCTCAAAAATTTGAATTACAGTAGCAATCTTCTTTTAAAAATGCAGTCAATTAAACTGTAAAATAAATAGTGGTCATTTACATCGCAATACAGTTTTAAAAACAAAATCTATGGCGATCAATAAAATTACAAACGATCGTGCGCATCTGTCATGACTTATTTGTTGAACAATAGTATTAAAATGCAATGCTTAATTTATAGTGACAGAAAAATACAGAATCTGGTACGCTATTTGAAATAGGTGATTCTAACTTGGGCTGCTGGAGAGATGCAGGCACTGCAATTATTTGCTTCCAAAAGCATAACATTATCATTTAACAGAGTGAAACATATTTTTTTCCTACTGGAGTGTTGGTTTAACCTGTGGCCTCATGCATATAACAATAATTTTTTCCCAGGATTTTCCACAAAAAACTAGGCGTGGATTAGAGTCAATGGCATCTTAGATTCCAGTAAATATAGTACATATTATGGAAATAGCATACAGGAAAATATACAATGTGAGTAAAATGATGGACAAGTAAAAATTGTAATAAAAAGAAAAAATTAACAATGGAAAAGGACCTCAGAAAAGATGGGGATAAGGTGTAGGAATAATTTCTCCAGCAGCATGGTGCAAGTCCTACTGTAATGAGTGAAGTTAGTTAGGTGCTGTCCAGCCACGAATAGCAAAAGATAACCATATCCAGTCCAGGGAGCAGTGGCAGTAAAGGAGCCGTATGCCTAAGAGATTGGTTCTTTGATGCCAAGTTTTCAGCAGGCATCTGAATTAGGCCTACCCATAAGACCAGAATCAGTTTGAAAATCTTGCCATTATGGATAGTTAGTAAGAAAAACAAGCGCACAATTACCCCACAGTCATTCTGACGAATTCAGCGGCAAAGGTACAGTCAGGGATGTTCTGTATTTTTGTCAGCCGTGAGCCATCATTTGCAAGTCACGCCCAAATATGGAACAACATACTTGCATAGTGATCATGGAGCCACCGCACCAGCTATGGAAGGATAATGAGTACGTATAAATTTTCACAAGAGGAATGTCCTGAGAAGGCAGGAGATGACATGGACAGCTGGTTTATCACTGGCTGCATCTACAATAATGAAGTTTGATAAAAGTGGCACACTTAGGACACCAAACAACATGCACAATACAATGGTCCTTCTGCTACTAAGTACAATCATGTAGGGCAAGCAGCAACCATACACTATGGAAATATGATTGCAGGTATCAGTATCACCATAAAACAACTGGAGACATCAATGAAAAGTCTTATCACAGTCAGGGAAGAATCACATGCCCCGTGACAAACCAATTATGCAGAAAGATGGAGATGTAGTTAGCATGGGCATTTGGGAGCTCAATGCTGGCGAACACAAAACAGCTGGATGTGAATGTCAAGTTACATGGCAACAAACATTAACTTGAAAAATCAAGTCTGTTATGGAAAACATTTTTAGAGGATTAGAAAAATAATACTCACTCCTTGACACAGCATCAACCAAAAAAAAATTGGCTCTGTGGAGAGTAAATACACACAAAGAAAACTTATTTGTGGCAATACCAATGTCTGGCTTGAAGTCCATGAAATAATTTCTTTCTGTAGTACCTATGATCCTTGGCAGGAAATGAAAACGGGAAAAGAATTTTGGAAAGGACCTCTTTCCCAGGGCCCAAAATTGAAGCAGTTGGTCTGTGTGGGATGATAATAAAGAGATCTTGAGCTGTGTGGTTCAACATACATAAGAGATGGCTGTTTGACAATAAACAAAAGAGAAATGCTGGTGAAGTCAATAGTATTTCATATGAACCAACTGGCACTGCATGAGGGACGAGAAACAACAAGTTTGTTAGATATTAACAATCTTACGTGCCTGTCACACCGCTGCATCTACTCTACCAACTGATAGCTGTGCAATGACATCCTAACAGGAAATATGTAAAGTCTATTTCTATTGAAGAAACATCCAGATGTCCATTTTCTTTTGTAGGTGTGACAAGTTATCAAGTAAGAACAGACGATACTTACTGATGCTATTTAAGAATAGTACAGTGAGTCAGAGGAAGCAGTTCAGTTGAATACGAAAAAAAAAAAAAAAAGTAATCCAGTACAATTCACATATAACACAGTATTTTGGAAAAAAGTGCACCAGTTATGAGAAATACTGAATGGTATATGTGTATCTGACAACAGCAGATGTCTGTATCAGCAGAGAGTCATTACAACTAAAGAGAGCGCATGTGAGATGGTCAAAGGCAACCACTAAACACTATGGTTAACCTGGTATTGTAATGATAGGAAAAATACAGTGAGACTAAACCATTTCTATACTTCATATTGGTATTTTAATTTTTATCTGCTTTCAAGATTTCAAGGTATTTGTCATAATTAATAGTATAGTAAAGTATGTTCCTGAAAATCCCACATTGTTATTAAAAATTAGATAAGTTAGGGAAAAAGATATAATTAAAAATAATATACAAATCCAATTATAAATTTGGCTTTGACCAGACGTCGTGAAAATAATGTAAAAGCCAAACTGCAAGATAATTCCAAACAAAGTTGTAAATATAACTTCGAAAAGAGAGAGAAGATGATGGAGAGGAGGAGGGGGGTTGACAATTACAATATTTTAACAGTTGGCACATAAGTAATTTTGTTCCAATGCATTTTCAAGAATAATTTACTATACTATACATTAAGACCATGTTTTAAAATATTTATTGGACAATAACATTTCACTTATGCCTATTCATAGGTAAACATTAGTTATTCTTGATGAAATTGTGTAAGTAAAAAATGCCCTTAAGTTGTTAAAGGGGAGTATTTGACCCTTAACCCTTTGAGGAGCATGCACCTGTGTTTGTGTGTGTGTGTTTATATATATATATATATATATATATATATATATATATATATATATATATATATATATATATATATATATATATATATATATATGAGATGTTATGATATGTGAAAATAAACTGACCAACACAATTGATATTGCTGAAGTGAAAAATACAGGTCGCTCACTTCAATCTTGTCCTCAATACCAGTACATTTGTGCAGTCCTTAAAGGGTTAAATATGAACTTGATTCCAATAATACTTCAATATAAAAAATGAGTACACCACTATAAAATACTAGCATGTATTTCACATTGTAAAAATTACTGTACAACGAATGCAATCCGAATTTGTCAAAATTTATTTTAAACAGGATGTACAGGTAACTGCAGAGTAGGAACTTTGCCAAATAGGAACATGGATGCATCACTGTTTAAAGTAATACAGGTAAATTAATTATCTAGTTAAAAGCAAAATCGAACTGTCAAGTTGTTAGTTGACTGAAGCAAAGCAGTGAAAAGCAGAAAATCATCCTATTTTTCCCCCCACACCCTCAGCATTTGAAAACACAGCAGACCATTATTAACGTTACTTCAACCAAACCCACAATGTTAGTAAACATGTATTCGAAAGGATGCATACGGCAGTCGCGTTCATCACTGCCGTCTTGACAATCGTTGTAACCATCACAATGTCTGCTGCGGGGAATACAATGCTTGTTGGAACATTCAAACTGATCCGCTTTGCATGCTGCAAGAACACATGTGGAAAAAAAAAAAAAATTCTTAAACAACAAAATAATTATACCAGATCTATACAACCAACCAGCCAAGTGCAAATTTCCTTAAAAATCCAGTTCTTTGGAAATATACAAAAAGAAAATGTATTAAATATATAAAAGATGTGCACAAACAAAAGTAACTAGTAAAATTAGATTTTATTACTTTCCTCAATGCCACCCAGTATAATCATTTACTAATAATACATTCTAATTAACAGAATTGCAGAATGCAACAAATTGCCATTACAAATTAGGTATACGATAATAAAGCTACAGTGGAATATCAACGTTTACTAAAACTTCCTTTATTTTCTGGCATGATCAATCACTTATGTAAACTCATTTCAGTATTGACTTTTAAGATAACAGTGAAGTCATGTAATATAATATAATCTAACAATGGGGGTGTGTAATATTTCCATAATGCATTTGCAAATTTTAAACGTTTGTAACATTGATTGTCAAAGATGCTTCTAAGGTCCCCCTCCATTAATAAGAAGTTAAATTCTTAAGATAGTGTCACAAAGATATAAATAAAACAACATATGCTTTAAGCACTATCCCTAAAAATTAACATAAACAATTCTATCAAAAATTTGGAATACATGTTGCCATTCTAAATGCAGTAATACTACAAAGAAAGTACTGTAATAATATCAGAAATTTTTTTTGAGAAACAAATGTACTTTTACACAACAAAAATTTAGTAAGAATGCAAAAAGTCAAAGCCATAATTTGAATAGGGTAGGGGAACAATAATGTCAGAATGAAAAAATAATGATTATAAGATAAAGTAGAAATGTTGGCTTCGCCAGCTATACAAGGCTGCCTGAAAATACTAGTGATCAACCCTTGGACACAACAGATCTGGGGATTTAAAATAAAATTAGGAGAAACATAATTTGAATAGGGTAGGGGAACAATAATGTCAGAATGAAAAAATAATGATTATAAGATAAAGTAGAAATGTTGGCTTCGCCAGCTGTACAAGGCTGCCTGAAAATACTAGTGATCAACCCTTGGACACAACAGATCTGGGGATTTAAAATAAAATTAGGAGAAACTCCTAGAATAAAAATTATTATGAAAAGTTGTTTCATGAAACTATTTATTCTCAGATACAATTTAGAGTTATGACAAAGGTTAGTGCCACTTCAGAAATAACAAACTGTTTAAAATTGCCTTAAACAAACAAATAAGTATTTTTTATGCGAGATTCAGCCAAAAATGATGTTTATGAAACATTCTGGTAACATGTTGCTACAGACAATTTGATAGTCCACTGTAATACCGTCCTTGGGGTAGCATGAAAGGAGTGACAGATAACATTCAGTCGCAAATAAGGTAGGTACTAGTCTTTCAATTCATACTGCCTGGTAAAAATCTTAGTAGTTAAAAATACATAGTAAATAACATTCTCTTGAAATTATCTGTCATACTTATTTCATTACATAATTTTTATAGAAGGTAAAACTACACAACAAAATGAGCAGGTAACATTACAATACTTCAGCTTTAGAAATTTATCCCTTACTATATTCCAATTTTCATTTCCACTGATTTTCATAGCTGCTCATTTATAGGTCAAATCTGTATACCTACTCCTTTCTATGCTTATTCTTGTAAGAGGTGTAGTGTATACTAAATCAAAACCAAAATTACGATACAATAATTTTCCGCAAACAATAATTCTGTACTTCATTTCTGAAAGGGTAACATCATGCTAGCATTCCGTTTTCTGTATTACATAAGTTTTATGTAGCAAGAAAGATAAGCAGTGAAATTTAACATACATGTTGATCATGCGAAAACTGGGAAATTATCATGGACATAAGAGGTTTCCAAAAAAATTTTCTCGGAATTAGAATGTACAATAATTAGCATGATATTGTTAAATCATAACACAATATAGATTTTGTAAAACACTAGTATTGAATAATTTGTTTTGATATTTTTCAGGTACTCTGAAGTTTTCAAATTTGCAGCCCAGTTACAAAAAATTGACTGTATATTGTATTGTACAATGTTATCCATATATATATATATATATATATATATATAACAAATCAAAACGGTTGTGTATTTATAAAAAAAATTTAATTGTAAAAATATGCTTTTAACTAATTGTTATATAATTATTAAAATTAACTATTAGCAAGTAAAGAGTCAACAAACAAAAGTTTCAAAATGTAGTTGAAAATTATAAAATGGCTATATCTAGTGTGGTTTATAAATACTATTTAGTTGTATCTACCCTTAGTCAGGAAGGACTCAAGCAGGAACACATGGTATGGCCATAGAAAATCACTCACAATGATTTTTCAAGTACTGTATGTCTATCAGCCATCATCAATTTAACTGTTGCAAACTCCTGGAACGTATTTTCCAGAATGGTGTGAAATGCAAGCATATATGTGGCAACCATGTCTTCAGAATATAAATATCATCTGTGAAAAAAATCACATGGTTGCAGATTCGGGGAGTATGCATAATGTTGCAAGACCATCACATCATGTGCAGCCAGCTTATTTTGTACAAAAACAGAGTGATGGATGGCCAAATTGTTATGAACGTGCAGATTCTTTCCACCACAGATCAGAACGTTTTCAATGCAGTTTTTCACACAAACAACACAAAATTTGAACAAACTAACGCCGTCGGGTAAGACACGAGACGAATGGTGACACAATAAACTTACAGTAGATGGGCGCCACGGTGTTTCCCAGTAACCGCACTGTTGAGACTCAGGGTTCTCAGGAATGCTGTGGGTTCTGTGTGTCCATCTCACCCGAGCGTACTTACAAAACACTTAGCAATACTAAACATTTTATCACTGAAAAATGTGAAAAGTTGCTGTCACTGCAAAGGAAAAACTTTATGCACTGTGAGGCTTACTTTTATTTTGCCACTCATACAAAATCGTAACAAGATTAACTTTATGATTGAACTCTGATGTGTCTAACTAACTTCGTTCAGGTGCTCCCAAGCTCACAATTAATCTAGCGCACTCCTAGATGGATGAATTCTCAGTGGTGTTAGAAAACACAGTCTTCTCAAGAAAAGGGGTCGACAGCCGTTAGGGTGGACTACCGATTTTTCCTGAAGATAGGGCATGGAGAATAATGAAACGAACAGCGGACACGTGTGATTATTTGGCATCGCTAAACGCGGACTTGTCGGGGTGCGTCTCCCAGCACGTGGTTATTGTGGTGACAGCCTATACACATAGCCGGTTAGGACGGAAAAAATATCACCGTACAAATTGCACAAATGACACAAATACAGTTGAAACAGCATGAGACACAACATGAATAGTCACAATAAACACGCAGGTGCGTAAAAGCAAGCTTATATGGCGAAGATGCCGCTGGATAAGATACGCAGCCAATCACGTGGTGCAGGTGAAATTTCAGTATTTCTCCGTAAAAACTGCAAATTATGGTCAGACAAATGGTTATTGACGATGGAAAAAATATTCTCTTGTAGACTGAGACATTTCCAGGCTTGTAGCATGCTTGATGGGGGGAAAATCAAACATGAGCGAGACAGCGTGGTCATACATAAAAGCATCAATCATACATAAAAGCATCAATTACATGGAAATACACAGAACCCTGAATGAAACATTACATAGAATCCTGAAATTAATTATGGTGCACACGATATTACACAAATAAATCCTCAAACCGCATGGATGGCGCCGATATTGACTTGGTGACTGTTTACCATGTGGTCGCAAATGATGTGGCCATGAAACAATTTAAACATGAAGAATACCCTTAATTACATACATAGAAACAAAGCTCTTTAAACTGCACACAGTAATTAAACAGAAATTACACTAAAATGCCTTTAACATAGGCGGATGGCGCCTGATTCAAAGTTGTGCGGGCCACGTGGTCTCTCCAACATCTTTCCTCCTTTCTCCTTAATTACATTTAAAAAGCCACAAGGGTGCAAATTATTAAGTTAAGCGGAAGCATAATGCTGGGGAATGTCTGGCAAAACGCACACAAGGCAAAGGTTAACCCGTATACTAAAGTGAACTATTGTAATCTACATCAGTGCAAAAAGTTTGAAGTGTGTACGTGACAGCGTCTTAACTTGCCAGATCACCTCGACGGACTGCCCAGAGGCAGGGGTCGTGCGGACCTACCATGGCTGCCTACGGGGTTCACACAAGCGGAAGTGCTATGCACACCGAGTGAAACTTTTATTTTTTTTAATAAATGGCACATAGATAATACAAATATAGATTTACATTAAACATTTATACTGTGAATTTTCTGTATTCGTTGAATGTCTTTTATGACGGTGTTCATGTCGGAATATTAATGTTCTTAGTCTTTGTGCAGTGCGTATTTTAAATTCATAACCAAACATTGTGCAACAATTTAAACATACATTTTAAACACTTAAAGAACTTGGGGACCTAAAAATTAAACAAGAGACATAATTCACACTTCAAATAAATATTCCTTTACGGGAAAGTGCCTCTTTGCGCACGTGTGTGCCCGCATGTCACATGAGTGGTGAGCGCTGACGTGGTCTAAACACGGTTGGTTGTTAGCTGGCGTCAAAATCATTAATTATTTACAGTAGCACCATTACAAATCACATGTCCAAAGCATCAATGGAAGACCTTCAGAATGACTCTGTCTTTGGATTTGTCCTGGCAACATCGTTTTCTACTTGAGGACACCAGTGATTTCCATGTCACATATTGACTTCAGTTGTGGTTCCTGTAGGAGAGGCCATGTTTTATCACTGGTTTGCAGCACACTGCAAAAATTTTACAAAGGGGTCCCCAATGTCAATCACTGTAAGTAGCTGCAAATATTCATCATCTCTTGAGGAAGGCTGGATGTTAATGAGTGTGGGATAACAATTTCCACAGCAAGAACCACTGACAAAGCCTCTGTCAGGGTGACATGACAATTTGTATCTACTGCTGCATGTCACTGATAGTTTACAGATGATTTTCATTGCCAATGCATTGTATTTCATGAATCTTCTGCTGTATTTGTACTGTAGTTGGCTAACTTGTGCAACATAGGTGTGGCCAGTGTTGGCCCGCATTGCGGTAAAGTCAGTATCAATTAAAAATAACTTTATACCACATATTTTTGTTAAAAATGAAGGCTATACAGTCCGCCACATTGACGTTTGTCAAGATTTCATTTTAAATTTAACACGGCAGATGGTACAAAGAAGTTGTCCTGGCTGGTACAATGTAACCCTAAATCACTGTAACGCATGGTCCTATCATGAACATACTTTTAATTTGACATGCACTATAGCCAAGGCTAATTACTGAGGTACATGCAAAGTTTATTACAAGAGTACTGAAACCAGTCTTCCTCTAGTACAACTAAACCAATAAGTGAAATGAAAAATACTATGAACATCACTCTGTTTTGACACCTGTTTGGGGTTTGTTAAACAACAGAATAAGACACTAGTGTGTTTTAAAAACTTTCCTAAAGGTTGGTCCTTTGCAAACTGTGCCTTGCAGGACACCGTCTACGGACTCTTCACCAACAGAAAGTTGCATGAGCGGGTCACTATGCAATTCCATACTCCTACTTAAGTACCTGCAAGGTTTCAGCAGTAGATTGTCCTAATTTCTGGTGAAAGTTGATGTATGTTTGCAGCTCCACCTGTGACATGATGCATTTTGCCGCTCGAACTTGTCCACTGCTGATTTCTGCTCCATGACACACCACCCACTCATTTTGCTTTCGTGTAAACTTTCAGCCCAACATAAACACAGCTATATATCTCTCCCGCAAATGACGATGACTGGTAGCTGCCTGAACTACGCTGATGTGCTGCTACAGGTAATATCTCATAAAAATAGACCTCTCACAATAATTTGGAATGCTTTCTTTCAGAGCTGCACTGCCATCCATGTCATCTCCTTCTGCCAATGAGCTACATCCAGTCATGGCATTTTCCAGCAATTTACTGCCATCTTGCTGACTGCACTAACAAACATATCTTACAACTGTGACATCCTTTCCTACTATCATTGAAAATACTCACAGCAGACATGCCACACATTTGAGTTGCATCCACCTTTTTGCTGCAAAGGCAATGTCAGATGTTAGTACAAAAAGGAGATTTAAAAGATTTTTAAAAACTCTCCATAAATTTTACACCGTAATCGCCAAACATGCAACTTTACTACATCAACAAACATCTTGAGTCCATGACACACTATTTTAGCTACTGCTGCCAGCAGGCCTGGCCAACGACTTCAAGCAGAAGGTTAGTAGTAACACACCAAAACCATGGGAACCGACTGTTGTCAATACACCGTGTATGCAGATATCACAGCTAACAGGCATGAAATGATCTAAGAATAGATCACTTTTCTAAATATTAGAGTTTGCAAGTTCATTAAAATGTGAATTTTTTTTGTGTGAGTTCAGATACAGTGGGAAGGCGAACTGATCAGAGAAAACTAATCCATTTGTTTATCTTGGGACTAAAATAACTGTGAAAGACGTATGAAGTGTCGGGTAGGGCGTTGTGTGATGTTACCAGTGAGTACGTCCTATGTCATGTGACTCGTCCTGCATAAAGCAGTGCTTCCGCACACAGATGCCTTCTGGGCGCCAGGCATTGGTTTGAAAATTGTTTTACATGACATTCCATGGGCTTACCGAGTGTTCCTGCTCATGTGAGTTCTCAAATTATCTGAATATATGTAGTGGTGAAAATATTTGGATTAGTTGAGTAACTGCAATATTTTTTTTTACTCATCATTAATTAATTCAGATTTTTGTCACATGAACGAACGTAAGTGTAAATACAATAGATAATAAAATTATAATTTCTGATCCTGCAGTGTGAGTTATGCATTTATAGCCAAATAATTAAATATAGCATTAGAGCTCACTTACAACAGTACATTAGGTAGGTAACTCTAAGATTGGCCAAATCGTGACTTGTGTCACAGCCAGAAAGGCAACAAATGAAGTAACAACATTGAAGTGATGTAATAACTATCTAATATTACAAAATATTGCTGTGGCATCTAATATTTAAAGCAGGCATATAAATTTGTTGCTTGAAACCTATAGTACCTACTAGATGTAGAAAAAATCATTTTATTTAGGTGTAACTTGGTTTTGAGTAAAAGCTAAAATTATTTTAAAGTTCAGCTGGAGTGAAGTAAAAGTAAATTTACTGTATATTTCTACAGAGAAATACTTAATATATTTACTTATGTAACACTTGTGAATGGGCACCGAAACTCAACATTTTGCAAGAATCCAAAAACTTTAATACAACTTTGATCTGCAAACACATCTTTCGGAGACAATATGAAAAAAAAAAAAAAAAAAGTGTTACATAGATAAATATAAAAATGCAACAACAATGTGAACTGTCAATTGTGCGATGTGAATTGTAATCATAAAATAATATTATCCAAATCAATAAAGTAAAAGTCAACACTAGAAAAAAAAAAAAAAAAAAAAAGAGGACAGCAAAAATCAAAGAGAGACAAGTTCCCATCAACACACAAAGAAGTCATGACGCCACCATCCAAACAAAGAAGATCACCACTGGACAAATGTCACACGCACAGACAAAAAGCAAAACATTTTACCACCAAAACTATATGTTGGTAAATATCATGCCCAACATTTACAGAAAAAAAGAATAAGGGTTCAACCAATGTAGAAACTTAATAACATTTCAAGAAAATATGTGGGAAACAATGAGATGAGCAACAGAACCATTGCTGTGGTTCAAGACTTATACACTGAATGTCTGAACGATAACTATTTCTGCAACTCAGAACTGCCTCTAGATAGTATTTTTACAGCTCCAAATACACAAAATATCTCTTAACTTCTAGGTAATTAACACACAAAAATTAGAATACAACATTACTGGACAAATTTTCAGGTATATAACTATCAGGGTTAAGAGCGAGACCTTTCAAAGCAATCCAAGAATGCCACAGAGATTTGTGTCTCAGCACATAAGTAGTAGTAAATATTGATACGAGTTTTATTGTTTGTGTATAGGATTTCGTTTTTAACAAAGACGTAAATTTGATCGTGCCCCTGTAGTGTATTTGAGCTTAGCAATGAAATGTAGATATTTTGGAAGTTACAATAATAAAATAGGCAAATTACACATATGGCTATCAGATATATGGTACATATATTTTGGGACATGTGCTGTACATTTTACATTTCACCATTTAATTCTACAAATAGATGTCCCTTTAAAAACTAGGTACATTTAATATAATTTATTATTTATTTTCATTATATTATATTAATTATTTTGAATGTAAACAGTAATTTACTGCGCCATGGACAAATCCATGCAAAGGGGAGAGGGGGAAGCAACGGATGTAATCAAATTTACATGCAAAAAATTCATTGTGTCAAAATATCAGATTTTGTCTTGAAAGGAATTGAGAAATTAACATTTTAGGTTGAGAACTGTAAGTTTGTTATTTACCACCACATTTCATATGTGTCAACCCACTTGTAATAAATTCTAAATTTCTTTCTGTATTGGTGAGTTTATTAGAAAGTCAAATTTCACATACACACACACACACTATATCTCACATCACACTGATAGATGGCGAAAATTTTCCATAGATGGAAACATGCTTTTTCTCTCTCAAAATTATCCCTACAACTGTCAAATGTCAAGTAACTAGATGTCATTTGCTTTAATAAAAGAAGCAGAAACTGAATATGTAAGCAAAAATAAATGTATTAGAAAGTATCTTATAGCGATATTTAACAAACAATAGTTCAACTGTTTTAAAATGTAAATTTGAAGGTGTCATATTGACTGTAGTGCTAGGGGAATTTCTTCCCCCTCACTCTTCGTAGGTTTTGAGACAAAAGCTATTGTTACCCATTCCCCTCCCCGCTAAATGCTTGATTTGAATCTTTCCCTGTACAGATTCAAATTTCTCAAAAACAGCTTTACAAGAATTCTGTGGTGGCATAAATAATGATTACAGACACCACATTAGCATGATGGCATGTGGCAGCCCAACCTACCAACTTTATGTGCACATAAAATGCTCACTGTAACAGAAGTTAAAAAGAAAAATTCTTAATTTCACATGGTTGTACTTCTGGGCCAAAAACTACCTAGAATGTCATTGAAATTGAACTCAATAAATTATTGAAACACTTATTTGTGTAAGTGCAGGCAGATATTTACCAACAACTACTTGAACAAACACTGTAGCACTATCTAAATAGAGCATGGACGATCACGAAGGTGGAAGTAACAGAAACTGGAAAAACCACAGAAAACAAATACTTACAATAATGTTTACCAGCAGCCAGAATGGGTAGCCATTTCAGAGGTTTTTTTCTAAAAGAGTATGGACGGACACAAAAGAGAAATATGATGAGAATTTAGCACCACAAAAAGGAGGTAGCAAACAGCTTTTGATTAAAAGACGACTAACTACAAATGCGAAGGCAGGTACCAAGTCGGTTCCCCACCGAGTTAAGTTTTTATTGGACTTACGACAATACTCTTCATCATGGTTGTCTCTTGGACAATCGATTTTGTTATCGCACCTGAGGTTGGCGTCAATGCATGATCCATCACGACACCGAAACTGACCAGAGTTACAACGAGGAGCTGTCGACCCATACATCAAACAACATAAAACAAACTTGTTGATGAGCATGCAAAACTTAAAAGAAAGAAAAAATACAAAACAAAAAATGATGTTAAAAACATGTTATAAACACAGTAAAACAAAAAATAATAGTACAGCAACAAACACTTTTTACATACCAAAAGTTAGTGTAATTATCAATGATTCAGTTAATAATTTTTCAGCTAGCCTGTCTAAACTTGTAAATTTTATTTAAGAATTCATATGTTTTATATTTATTTGAAAATTTGTTAAGTATTTTGTTTTGTGTGATTAACAAAACAGCTAATAAATAAACCGGAAATTTCTAATTCCTAAAATTAGACTTTTTTTGCACCAAATTTACAATTGGGATGAAATGTGACATATTAGAAGGGATCGTTGACCCAGAGCTACTTATAATGGGAAGGCTACTTGGCTGCACAAACACAAATAATCATGTGCAGTAAAAAAGATTTTGCTTATATCACACCTTTGTGTTATCTTGGTCCCACATCAGAATTGTGCTGTATGGTAGGCCCACATTATCTGCAGAATACCATGAATGTGCAAAACCATGGATATATATGGCATTTATACAAATTGTTTCAGGTGTTTATTCTTACAAATACAAAAGGTTTATTTCGCTATACAAAGCCATTTTTAAGCCACCACTGCACATGTCTAGCCATTTAACAACTACATTAATTAAATGAACATAACCTGAACAAACAGTACAATTATATTGTTAAAACCAATTTCATTTAAGTATTACCACATGTTTATTACAGCAGTATTTCATTTTGCAATCATAAACAACCTCAATGTTACTTTAAAAAACATTGGAAATGTGATGCAAAATTATGTTAAATGTGCTATCAATGAGATTTTTTTGTTGTTTCTTAAAAATTACAATGGATAATTAATTAAATAACCAAAATGGTGGTAGCATCATCAAGTAGTAAGCGACAGAATATTTTGGTTGTCTTGCACAAATCCATGACAGTATTTTGGCAGTATCAATATAATTCTTACATGTTGTTGACAGAAATAAGTCTGTATACGAGATAATAAAATTAATTTGTCACACACTTTTACTCCTTTTCGATGAGTCAGTGTCAAAAAAAGAAAATATGGAAATTTGACCGTACATAATTTTATCGCTACATTTCGCAGGAGTTATTAATACTAGGGAATTTCAAAATTAATAATTTAAAAATACATTTTGAAAAAAATGTAACTACTATACAGTTTTTGTATGTAACACAAGCGGACTCTGTATTTCAAACAGACCCCTAGCCGTCAGTGACATTTTAAAATGTTTAAATGAGACCTATATTTTTGCATATTATGAAATGCAAACTTTCAGTACGGCAAGTGGTAACACTGTGAATGCTAATTTACACACTTTTTAATGACATGAACTGTAGCAAACAATACTACACTAAACATAATGAGAAGCAAAACTAATATTTTATGATTTAGTCTAATAAAATGTCTGCACTTTAGGCAATGCTATGAGCATCCACTTACTGAACATTACATATGCTTAATTAGTAAGTTCTGCGAACATGATACTGAAAACCACCATTCAACAGCTGTTCCTTCCCCAGCTTCTGAAGGAAAAAAAATGGCTCTTAAAATACGTACCTACATATACTATAGTTGCTTTTCTCTTGAAAAAAAAAAAAAAAAAGTGCTGGCTGTTTAAAGCTGAAAGCAGCAGTTGCTTTTTCCAATTTTACGTTAGTAAGACTCCATATAATTTATAGAATGGATAACAAGGAATTTTTTTTTGCTTTTATGTTATTCACTATGACTGCTTCTGAAAGTTAAAAGTTTGAGTTTTACAATCAAAACCAAGAGAAATATCTTTTTCAGACCAGCAGTCAATTTTTTTTTTTTTATTGTTCATCTTTTAAAGTTCACTATATTGTCTTCTTTAAAGACTGGCCCAAAACAAACTAATAATTAAGTTTGCTATTTTGGCAATATTCAGCATTTAGGTTTCTCATATTGAAAAGTTACGGAAAATTCTTAAGATTATCGTCTTTCTGTAAATTCAGTACCAGCGCATGTAATTAAAAGCCAAGTGACATTTTCAGAGAAAACGTGTTTGGAGAAAAGATATACATAGTGACAAATATTACACAAACAGAACAGTTAAAAAAAAAAAAAAAAAAAAAAAAAAAAAACCTTCACTCAAAACTGGTTAAAAAAAGTGATCAGCATACAAATATAACATACCTATTATGCTTCTAAATGCAGCAGTTCATTCGATAAATTTTATTATGATTGAGTATTATTATTTACAAAAAAAGACAAAAAAGATTTGCACAAGGGTACAGTTGTTAATTTCACTGGCAGGGACTGGCTTCTTCAAGCTACTAGTGTTGGTCCAATAAAAAATTTTTTTTTGCACATTGTACAAAATAATTTTATCATTCTGTATGTCTGTTTAACACATACTTTTTGTAATTAGTAAACTATTATTACTTATGTCAATTAACACATATATCTTTTGTAATTAGTCTATCAATATCATTAAAATCTTATTTATTCAGTTAAATATTGATAGATGAATGGCAACTTATATACAAATTTTGTCTACATAGAATTTTAACAAACTATATTTCATAAGGTCCACCTAAACTATTACACCATTATGTACATAAAATGGAAGTTGGTTATTTTTAGGACAAAAAAATACAAAAAACAAATTGTGACTGGAAAATTTGACTGCAATAATAAGTTACTTTAAATTAATTGTAAATTATTAGCCTCAAATTGAAAACAAAGTTTGTTCTCTGTTACTTCACCACTGGCATTGAAAATGCTACTCATTCTACCAAGTTCCAAGATTTAAAAAAATGCACATAAACTTACACTTTTTCAACAGCAAAAATAATTCCTGCAGAAAAAATACATTCACTAACTCTATTTTGTAGATGACATAAAGCAGTTTTGATGCTTATATAAGGAAGTTACTAAAAGCATTCCCGAAAAGACAATGTTAACACATCACATTTAATTAGACGAATTGAAAAGTGTGATGATACACCAGCATACATGCTAGAATCACATATTATTCACCCACATGCATGTGTGAAATTTGCAGAATGTACTTACACACAATATGTACAACATGCCATGTTTGAATCATGTATATAAATGCATTCCAATTACCCATTACAGAAACCCAACAATTTTATTAAATTTTAACCATAGAAAATGACATAAATCATGCACAGGCATTCACAGCACATTGATGGTAAAATCGAAACACATGTATTAAAATAATCATGAAAAATAACAAGACACCCATGTTTAAATGAAATTAAATACATTAAAATTTGTTAAATTTGTGACTTCCAACATCAGGATATGATTTTAAAAAAATGTAGTTTGTATTCTGTTTAAGCCTATATTATTTTTGCTGAAATTTTAAAGTTATTCACACAACTTTAAACTTATTTACAACTAGCAGCCCAGCATTGCTTGCTCAGGTTTAATGGAGTTATTAAAATACATACCTATATATTTGCGACTACCTGTAACTACCTGCGACTACTTGCCAATACTTGTGACTACCCGTGACTACCCATGACTACTTGCGACTTACCCACAACTACTTGTGAATACCCACAACTACTTGAGACTACCCGTGACTACCTGCCACAATCTGCGACTACCTAAAACTATTTGCGACTACCTGAGAATTTATAATATTAAGATCCACTGTGGCCCCACTTGATACATTTTTATCTACTGAGCCTCTGCGGCCCAACTTAATATAATTTTATCTACTGAGCCACTACGGCCCCACTTGGAATCACTCCGACCACTGGGCCTCTGTGGCCCCACTTGATATATTTCTATCCACTGAGCCCCTGAGGCCCTACTTGGGATGACTCTAGCCACTGGGCCACTGCATCCCCACTGAGATCTTTCTATCCACTGAGCCCCTGCAGCCCTACTTGGAATCACTCTGGCCACTGGGCCTCTGTGGCCCCACTTGAGATCTTTCTATCCACTGAGCCACTGCTGCCCCACTTGGGATCACTCAAGCCACTGGGCCACTGCGTCCTCACTTGATATATTTATATCCATTAAGCCACTGAGGCCCCACTTGAGAGTGCTCTAGCCACTGAATCCCCACTTGGGATCGCTCTAGCCACTGTGGCCCCATTTGTGATTGCTCTAGCACTGAGCCACTACAGTCCCACTTGCGATCTCTCTATCCACTGAACCACTGCAGCCCCACTTTGGATCACTCTAGCCACTGAGCCACTGTGGCCCCACTCGGCATTACTGTACCCACTGGGCCTCTTTGGTCCCACTTGATATATGCCTATGTCCATCTGGAAGAATGTAGCATTCTAATAGTGAAAGAATGATAAGAATCAGCCATGTAGTTTCTGAGATAACCCAAGACATGTAAACAAATAAACAAACTCATATTACCTCTTTATAATATTAGTATAGATTTATGATGTTTCCTCTGTTTCACTAGTGTCTAAAATCTAATGAATTAAAAGATTGTTTACTAAATGAAAATACACTTTTATGCATGAACATGAGTTAAAAAAATTTTGAGCACACTCAGGTTTCTCAACCAATTGAAAAAAAAAGAAAAAAAGACAAGAGTAGTATTTCAACTACTGTACCACAGTGGCAGAAACTACAAATGCACACTAAATAAAAAATTAGCACTATATTTTAAGAATTCTAAAAGATGTTTATGAGTGTACTGTAAATAGCTTGCTAGGTTATGTGTTTGTAAACAATACCAAGATGAACCTGGGTAATCAGGACACAGCTAGTCAATATGGACGAGCCATAAAAAGTGCATGCAAGCAATTGGTTGTGGCGCATAAAACAATAACAATACAATGATGCTGCTCCAACTGATTTCATGTTTTAACCAATAGGAACAGTAAGTATTTAAAAAATACTGTACTGAATAAATTTTATTTTTTAATCTGCTGCAAATATTTTTTATTATTATTTTGACTGTTGTAGTAAGAATAAAAATGGAAAGTTTTTTAAAAATCACAAGGCAATGACTGATAGCTAATGAGCAGGAAATCACTCAGCGTACCACCCTTGGCATTCACATACTTTTGTTTTAGGAAATGCAGTAAAAACAAACAGATAACAGCACTATAACAGAAAGAACAAATAACTGTGGATACTGCCTACTCTTCCCACCTGCTACATAACAAGTCCATCAACATGTACTCCTGCAAGGGGAACTAACTAATATACAGATGTCCTGTGGATACGCCTCTGCAGTCTCTGTTTCATCATCAGTCGGAATGCACCTAACCTGGATACCTGGATACTCTGGAGAACTAACAGTTAATTATTAATTACATGGGGAAAAAAAAAAAAAAAAAAGTGGCAGACTTACAAAGGGAAACAGGAACAGGCAATAACACTTTGTGGACTATGCCTAAGTACCTACAGCTTGGGCAAAGGTAGAATGAAAGATTTCTTTGCTTTGAAAACTAAATTTGCATGTACATTCATCCATTGCTACACAAGTTTATGAACATTATATCAGAAGTAATTTTCAATGACAAAAATTAACTGAATAAAAATTTTCAAACACATAAATGGTTCCAAATAGCAGAGCTACGTGTTTTCAACATATATTTAAAATAAATATTAAAGTTTTTTGGTGTTAAGCTTTTTTCAATGTATTTGGATACATTGAGAACTTCAAGTTGATGGCTGCTGCGACAGAGTGTGTGAAAGCATTATTTTACACATAGGCCCCTAATATTAAGTGCCAAATAAAGGTTTTTTCTTAAAATAAAGTACTGGAAACACCTCAGCTCATGTGTGCTCAAATATAACAATAATTATATAAAAAAAAGAGTGCCAAGGCCCCTCAATGAGGCCAGGTCTCGTTACTTCAGCAATGCCAGCAACATTTTCTCCTCAGGGCTGTCTATTAGTATTTCTTGAATAACATTTTATAATGGAAATATTCTGAGGAGGATAATGTATTTACAAAATGTTTCTTCTGTTCGATACAGCCGAAACGTGTAATAACGCTCCCACTATATGAAAACTCACATCATTCCAAAGTGTCACATCCACGTTTTTTGGAACAAAAATTGAACTGAACTTAGGTTTACCAGAATCCTGAGTATGAAAATCCCAAGCAGAATTGTGGAATGCAGTGTTGCTAATCACAGTGTAAATCTAATATTCACGGTATAATTTTAGTCACTGTAGCATGTAGTATAATAAATTTATCATACTACGAGAAAGTAGTATAATTAAGCCTCAGGGATGTTTTCAAAATGCAGAGCAACTTTACACTTACAATATACCAACAGAAAGATATTTTGTGGTCGATTATACCAACAGACTGATGAGTGGCACCGCTGAAAACTTGTAATTTCATTGCTGGAATGGAAAGAAAATCGGAATGGAATATCTTCGTTGTTTTATGGTCAGAGTTGCCAAATAATGTTCAAACTTGACATAAATTACATATTTCAATGCTAAAATCAGCTCTACAGAAACAGGGAAGAGACCACTAAGGGATGAGCTATCAAATTAATCCCCATGCCGACTGTTGTAAATAAGTGCCACTGTCATACTTAAGCTGTAATTTTAAGACTACGACATACATGTACTTGTATCTGATCACAAAAAATTACGCTAAGAGTATGTTCGGTTCTTCATCATTAGTAAAAAACATTTTCTACCACGTCCTACATCTAGATGGTATGAGCTATCACAAAGTACTGACAATTTGGTCCCAATGAAATCAGTGTAAAGGAAACAGCATCTAAACACAGATTTATGGCATAACCTAGAAAGTGTGGCAAAATAGCAATGGGACAGTTTACACCTGAAGAACTCGAGGTATCTGTGGTTCTTCTGAACAACACTTGCATGGTTGTTTTAAGGCAGGTAAGTTGGCTAAATGGGACCAACACAGGAAGTACTAACACGAACCAATTAATACTAACAATACTGTGTTTATGTAGTCACTAAAATTAAAATTAATGTTAAATAAGTAATGCAGTAAGTCTTTATTGGTCATTATGCATAAATATTTAATATTATAATCACAGAAATAATATAGATTTCATAGTTTGATATGGTGTTATCATTAATAAATATTTATATAAATTTATATAAATTATATCAATTTTTTAATTTATCAATATAAAAAAAATCCAGAATGATCGCACTGTACCTAAGCTACTGAATAGTGGTATGCATGGAAAATATACTGAGGAAAAAATTTTCTTAGCAAAATCTTGAACGCAATTATGCAACGCCCTAAAAAAATTTTCAACTTTGAAAACTCTTTAAAAGCATTACTGAACAGTTAAATAAATAAATATGTGTAATATTTTTATCCACTCACGGCAGTTCCTTTCATCTGAGTCGTCTGCTGGACACTCAATGCGACCATTGCACCGCAGTCGTGCATCAATGCACGTCCCCGAATCACATCTCCACTCAATGTCAGGCCGGCAGCCTGAAACATGAAACCAAGCAACAGCTGTACATTAAATGTCCAGAAGAAAGCCAATAATTTTGAATTTGCTGCAGCCAGCCTGACAATTCCAGCAAGGCACAGGGAAAAAATTTACACTTCGCAAGAAGAACCTGAGTATGTTTGGCCATACAGTCAGCACACTACACCCAAGCTTGTTCATGAATGTTTATCCTGTGAATAGTTTGTCTCATAAACCATCTTAATTTTTGAATAATGATGATGCAAAAGTATAAAATGGTTATTTGCTACTTCCACAGTATCTATAATGGAACATATGGAAACATGAAAACTAATTGGTGGTAATACACAAAAATTACAAAAAAAAAACTACATCTGAATAAAATTGTAAGGAACAGTACTACTCTTGGCTGAAAATTTCAAGTTGTTTGACAACATATTGTTTCTTCCTGACGGCTACAACTTGTACATGTGGCATACATTACAATAATGTTTATGTTATAAAGCATAATGGCATCTTTCAAATGTACAAGCCCCACCATTTTATCCAAAAGCAGATAATAATTTTTATTAAATACTAAGAATTTCACTTCCCGTACATTAATTAAACTTTTTCCAGCACAGAAAAAAAATTGTAAACACTTTTCCCATTAAAAATAAAATTAAATACACTACAATAGTAAAACTCTAACATAAATAATTTTTTTAGAATTAAAAAAAAATATTCAATATTCATTGTTGCTATTAATTACTATGAATCTATTAATCATCATTCAGTTTCACCATCATCATAGCCACTAAAATCATCAACACTATCATCATCATCATCATAATCCTAGAAGTTAATCAGATTGGAACTGGTTTAGCATATGTTAAGGTTCCATATAAACAACAACCCCGATGTGGGGACCGCAAATTAACAGTATCAGTCCAGTCGGCTATAAAAAGAACAAAGAACCCACAAACTTCCAAATACGGTGTATGTCATGTTACTTTATGACCAAATAAGCTCGGTGGTCCAAACTATATTGATTCTGATCCATCATTAACTTATTTGTAAAATAATAATTACAGAAAACTTAACATAGGATTCTGTCTTTAACACAAGTAAACATAGGCTATTTGTTTTCCCTGCCTCGAAACATTATTTTAAAGAAGATAATAAAAATAAAGTCACAGTTCATGACAAATAAATGTATAGTTTCCGAACTTCCACATATAATGCAAGAATAAACATTACCACAACAGTACGCCAATTGACACAGAAATGATAACAGGGATGTTTCTGATTCGTTGCAACTTATTGTGTACATATTTTTAAAAAATAATTGGTGTAATAATTGAAACAACGAAATTAGTTAAGTACTGTAACTACTGTATTAGAGTCAAAAGACAATATTAAATGTCTACCTAAACATGCAGTAATGAAAACATTTTAATTTGCATTTCATTATGAGAAAAATTATTATTTATTAATTATAACACAAAAAAACTGCCCAAGTTATTATATATGAAAAATATTACGCTTAGAAATAACAGTATAAATCAAAACAAGAATTACAGCTTAACTATATAATTTATTACATAGTTAAGATTTCAATTTAGAAAAAAATATAGCCTTTGATTTATGTGAAATTTGGACACATTCAACCAAAGAAAACAATATTCAAATTCCGAACCATCTTAAGTATTATATTTTTATATTACAAATATATAAGTATGCAGTGCCATTCTACGTGCAAGCACCACGGAAACAATGGTGGCAAAGTGGCAGGAGATTTAAAAACTACAAAATCTGTTCAAAGCAGGAAATAAAGGTAGTGATTACAGAGGATTTTATAGAAGCATTTCAACAGCATTGCTGCGTAAGCAACACACTGAAAAGTCTTCAGGTCGGGGAGGAAAAAATTTCCAATAAGTAACACACACTTTGGGAAAACTTACGGACATCACAGTTGCTTTCGTCTTCTCCTTCGGAACAGTCGTCGTACGAGTTGCACAATTGTGTTTTGTCAATGCAAGATCCATCACTGCACTGGAACTCATTCCTTTGGCAAGTGGGTCGAGATGTCGCTGTTGGTTGGGCAAATAAAATAAGGGCCAATAAGCCAATCCGTCGGAAGCAAAAGAAAATGCTAAGCAAGAAATTAAGCAGTACAATATAAAGCTGGAGACAAAGAGTCCAGCACTGATATTTTCTCTTCTAAGGGGAACATACTTCTCCATCTAAGCTTTCAGGATTTCAACCAAACAAATCTCTAAACAAATGTATAATACCCTATGACAGTTCTATTTCTGTTTTCAGTTTGAAGTAGAATATCTGCAACAATAGTTGAGCATTAAATATTTATATCTTTTGCAAGGAAAAAAATCTAAATAGAGTTAAGAAGAATGGCCTATTATTAGAATCCATAAATTAACCTTATTTAAAAATTACTAAAATGTTATCTGTCTTAACAACTCAAATATGTACAAATAAATAAATAAAAATAAATGTATGTTCTTACTGCAGTGCAGTAAAAGTTCATTCCAGAAAGGACAATGTACAAGTGAAGGAAAAGTAAAAGCAAAAGCATATGTGTTGCTGCATGGAAGTTAAAGCATACCGGTATAATTTGAAGCATACTATATTCATGCATCATTTCAACCTGTATATATACATGCCCACAAGCATAGTAATTAAAGATATACATGCAAAAATAATATTATTACCTTTATTTTACTCATGCATGTTCTATAATTATTTTCCAAAGACATCTCAAATAAGTTGTAGGAGGAAAAATATAATCTCTGCTTATTCTAAGAGCTCAGAAAATTGTAAACAAACATGGGAAGCATGCCATGTACACCATAGTTTTGGACATTTGTATCACAAACATGTAATTTATGCTGTTCGATATTTAGACATAAGTCATGAATGGAAAATGAGAAATAAATGTGACGTAGTTTTAGTGCAAATCCATTATTTTAACTGCTTTGATGTAAATTCATTATTTTAATTGCTTTGATGTAAATTAATTAAAACCGGGGGCTACTTTGCTCCAATGAAAAAAGATGTTCCAGAGTTCTCTAGTGAGCGCTGTGAGGACCACTGTCAATTGCGTGTACCGTGACAACATAGATGGCACCACATGCCCTAAAAAATAAGTCTCTAGGTTCTGTAAACGTTTGATACCCATAAATGTCTACATACATGATACAGGACTGACTTTGCACCAGTAGATTTTTCTATAACATTTGTATGGATTTACGAACTGGAGCAAAGTAACCCACGCCTATTGGTTACTTTGCCCCAATTTACAAAAATTCATAAAAAATAAATGTGTAGTTCAATATCAGTTACATATGTGTGGTGCTGAGCCAATGGCTTGTACATAACATTTAATATATTAGCTAATTTTTTTAATACTTTATTGAAAATTCACAATGCTTTCTTTCTAAAAGTCGAAAACATTGGAGCAAAGTAGCCCCAGTTTACGGTACTTTAACTGCTCTGATGTCAATTTACTATTTTGTTACAAATTACATTTGATTTATGATTGCAGAAGTAGCATAATTATATAATAACAACCAAATACAAAACTACCAAACATGTAATCATTTCAGTAGGCTATACTGAAGCGAGCCACATGACCACAAACTACAACTGCCAATTTGAACATGCCCTAAAACTTCAAGGCTGGCTAAATTGATTTAGATCAAGCACAGCATGTGCATGGACACACCATCAAAACAATTCCTTAAGAGCTACAAATTATGCCGCGCATACTCAAAAGTTTAGGAAATTATTTCAAAACTGGCAGAATTTTAAGATATATTTTGCATATGTGTGTGTGTCGTCAGAATTATAAAATAAGTTATTTTGCCATAGATATTGTAATTGTTTTTGTAACGTGATGTGCTATGTATCAAAATTGACAAAACAAGTTTGTAAAGTCACACCATAATCACACATAGTTTTCAACTAAATCAAAATGTCCAATATGTATACCGTCAATTTTCCCAAACAGTAGTCAAATTAGTTACTTTTTCCACAATTTCCATCTTTGCACGCGTATTCTGATTTGCCATGCACAGCATAGCCGAATTTACTGTGCGCCTCACCTGTGCAATTTTTTTGTGCATTTTTGTGGCGAGTGACATGATAACACACGTATTCTACTTTTTGTGCATGTGCTATTTTCTGTGCTAAATTAAGGTCCTGCCACAATTGCGCAAATGTGTCTGTCAGAGCCATTCGACCGTTCTGTCAGTTAATGCAGATTTCTGATCATGATGAGCCTTGTGTGCTACGATAGGTTGTCTAATGGATACAGTTAAAAAAAAAAGGGAATTTTTGTTAAAATTTTTATACTATGATTTCCTGTCTGTTTTCACGTTTCTTTGCCGTACACCACAATACTTGTTGAAACTTGTAATGATGTGGTTTATAATAATTAAATCAGGAATATTGTTAAATTTTCTTTTGTTTTATGAGGCATTGTAATTGCATCAGTATTTGAAGTTCACGTGTTTGCTTTTTGTGAAATCGAAATTTATATTGCATCAGCAATCTGAGATAACAGCTTTTACCACTTTCACAGACTTTTTTCCTTTGAGCATGTTCTAGAATTTCAATTATTTTCACTACGATGCAGTTCAGCATGGCGTGGGGAAGTGGTTGCGTTGCGATGGAGGTTGCAAGGGTTTCCGAAGGGATTCTGTATCACACCATGCCGTTATTTTGTCAGGTTTTTGGCACCGTGGTGCAAGGGGTGGGGATACAGCCCAAGGCGATCTGAGCCCTGAGCACCTGCCACCCGCTAACAAGCCCTCAAAGCAGACACATCGAGCGTGGTAAGTATCGCCCATACAGGCAAGCACTTGCAACCTCCACTTATTATTTTTTTTTTAACTTAAATTATTTTCGGCTAACAAACTTAATCCGCAAAATTATTTCGGCTGGTGTGAGAGATCGCTAGGGTGCCACGAGGGAACTGACATCCCTCCTGCGTTTTGAGTGACGTGAATAATAAATTAACTACTGCGGCACTGTTCTTTACTTGTCTGTCTCATTAAACTGACTGTTCATGACCCTGCATTAATGGAAGTTTGTTAACTTTTCATTTTGAATGCGAAATAAAAATACATGAGATAATCCGGGACTAGGATTTTTTAATTGTATTTTTAATATGGCATCTTTATTTAAGTTTTGTGTCTCTACCTAGTGAGTAAAACCACGTTGTGATTTCCAGTTGCCAATTCTGACATCTGCGACATTACAAACTTAAAAAATTACCTTACTTAGCCCACTTAGCAAATAGTCCATCTCTAAATCTATAAAATATGTTATGTATGCACTGCACTTTTTTGTACGCTTTGTCTTTTCTGCGTATAAACAAAGTGTCTCCTTGGACTCGTGCTGATGATGTCAGATGCTGATGATGCAGTTTGTCCTGTCTCACCTTGCATCACCACAGGCAGGTCATGTACACCAATTGAACCAATCAAATGCTGTATCGGTGACAGCGCGGTCAACTCGGACAGATCAGACAGATGCATCTGCTCAATTGTGGCAGCTGGCAGGCCCTTCAGTCGTAACCCCACTTCAAGCTGTTACCTACAGGTTTATCACAACAACTGCGATATTAATGCCTCGAGATTGTGAGATTCACTAGAAATCAGCAGATATCACCATTAAATCAGTGAATTAAAGACACCAAAATAATAGTGCCAATTTATGGCTGTGCACCTGTCGCTTGCAAATTTACAAATTTTGGAGCCATTTTGACGATTTCAGAACAACCACAAACTCTTGCGAAAACAGAAAACCTGTTTGAATGTTTTGTATTTTTGGACATACTTAGGTGCCAAGCTGAAACAAGTTGAAAATTCTCAACACCACAACGAAATATCAACAATTAATGAACAATGACATAGCCGAACGCACAAGGGCTGTTCACCCATACACTAAAGATGAGATAAACCTATATTTGCTGGCTGCACACAATCAATCTCCGTGTCCCAACCATAGGCGTGCGCAGGAAGGCTGCAAAGGGTGCAGCTGCACCACCATTGCATCATGTCGTTAGGAAATTAAAATAGAATCTTGCCTATTTTCACTACACAGTCTGTAAGTTTATAAAGACTACTGGATTTAAAACATGTTTGTTTGGTATAGCACATACTATAAATACTGTATAAAAGGATTCTAATGCCAGTAGTTTAAGTGCTATCATAACATGACAACTTTAAATACCTACAATTGTCTGCTCCATTTTACTGTACCATATATCACCACTCTCTTAAGATTGAGATGGACCCCTACATTTTTTTTGAAATAGTTGCTTGCGTGAATAAGAATATCTCGGTGAATAAATGTTCTGCAAATATGGCTTTTTGTCAGAAAAGATTTTTAAAAAATATATATGCCCCTATTTTCTTACATTTGTCATATTACGTGTATTCTTGAAGAAAAAAATTTGGGAAAATGGTCAAATATCACATTTTTAATGCTTGCCTATCAGTTTCCTTAAGCGGCAAGAGAAAAGTACAGAAATATGGATATAGTTTAATCTGCTGTCTTTCATCGCGTGTAATAAAACCCCTATGTTACAGATCTAATTTGAATAGAACAGCGTTATGACGGAAACACTGCACGCCTTGTGCGTAGGAGCTATGAGGCACTAGGTGTGCGTATTAAGTGTCGCCCGCATCACTCCCTCGCTTCTTGACCTTGGAGACGGGGTTCCCACGGGGGCCCATCCCACTCTTAAGAAATGCAAAACTGAATAAAAATATTGTAATCCTTCAAAGTTTGTGTTCAAAATCAAGACCACCAGCTACATTACAAGCCTCCAGTCTTGTTATATAAAGATTGCTGCACTTGTAGCATTCCATCAAAAATTTCAGAACATGCATCTATATTCTGGTGTAATCATTATGTCCTTGTAGACAGTGTCATTTGGCGTTCTTAACAGATGAAAATCTAAAGGGGCCAGGTCTGGTGAACAGGCAGGCCAATGTAGAGGTCACCCTAATGTAATCCAATGATTTTTAAAGAGTTGGTGAAGACAAACTGTAGTACATCTTGCACTATGCACAAATCAACTATCATGCTGAAACCACAGGATCCTCCTAGTCTGCAGTGGAAGGTCTTCTAACATATGTGGAAGTTCGTCTGTCAGAAGGTGGATATACTTTTGGGAATCCAGTGTCCCTTCTATGAATATAAGTCCTAAAGATGATGTTTCACACATTTAAACTCCATGGATGCTGCTGTTTCACTTGACAAAACCAATGGAAATTGTTTACTAACCAATAGTGCATGTTTCTGGAGTTGACTTGGCCAAGATGTGTAAATGTTGCTTCATCAGTAAACAAGATACATGACCAATATGGTGTATTATGTCTCAATACCCTTGTACAAAAGTTGACACAACTTTCAAAATTGTTTCAATGTAGTTACTGATGGAGAGAGACATGATATGGATGGAACTTATGACAATGCACAATGCATAGTACACTTGCCTGACTCATGCCACTCCCTCTTGCAACTACACAGGAGCAAATTTGCGGATTTACAGCAACAGCAGGTAAATGGAGCAGGCTACTGTTGGTATTTAAAATTGTCACATTACAACAGCATGCAAACTTATTGCACTAGAATCGGGTAAAAAACCACCACTGACATTCTAATTTCCTGTTTGTTCATGAAACAAAAATACTAACAAATATTAAAACCTGCGTCTGGGCTGCAATTATGAAATCTTGCCTAAACTTCAATCTGTGAACCCAACACACCAATATCACCTTTCATTTCCGAAATAATTGTGTTGCAACTTTAGATGAACCATCCTGTATCTTTGGTAGCCTAACAGCCTACTTGCCATCTTTACTTAATAGCACAGACTATTTGTGATACATTCAAATATAGTCATACTTTGTATTTTTAATTTTGTAAATGTGGATCACCATTTTCCGGTTTGCACCCCCCATTACCTAACTCAATGCACATCTACGGTAGGGGGAGCACAAGGATTCTGGATACAAAGTGTAAGAGTGAAACAAGTGCCATTTCATAAAATTTATTAGTGTCTCCCCCTCCCCTCAATCCCTCCCTCTGTATGGGGTACCTACTCAAACCCCTTCCATGCCCTGTGTTGTGATTGGCCAAAGGGATATGCTCCTTCCCCCTTCCCCTCTCCGCCCCTCCACCACCAATGAGGTGTTCTATGATTAGTTGTTGGCTGAGGATGGGGTTACCCCTCCACTGTCTCCCTTCCCTTCCCACCCCTGAGAGGTGTGCTGTGATTGGCTGTTGATTGAGATAGTAAAACAGGCACAAGGGACATTTGGGTAAGTACCTTTGCTTTGAGGAGGTTGTCTGGCAGGTTGCCGTCAGATGAACTGCCCGCAGAATGGGAACCCTAGCGACCAAAGTGGTGATGGCACTGGGTTGGGGAGACTACTTAGATTTTGTTTGCATAATTGTGCACTTGCACAATTACATAACACATGTAGACTCTTTGGCGATCTGCGAGACTGAGGTGTTGCACAATTACATAACACATGTTGACTCTTCGACAGCTGGAGAGAGACTAAAGTGAGCTGCTGGCTCCCAAGGGAGGGGGTTAGGAGGATGAAATGCACTTGCATTGGGGAGGGTGTGTTTACGTGTAATTAAAATTATATAAGTGATGGGGAGAGTGGAAAATGGCCCATACTTAAAATAAATTGTCAAATGCAAATGTAAAAAGCATTCAGTTTATGTTCATGAACTGCTTTTCTGCCATTATGATTAGCAAAAACGGCATGAGTTGGATTTGAGGTTAGAACACTTAGAAAGCAAGTGCTCTGAGATGTTCGTATACTTCCTCTAACTAATTTTTAATGCTGTTCGATTATAAATTCAATATAGTATAAGTATTTTATTACTATAATAGTGACTTATTTAAAAATCAATTAAAAACAAACACGTTCATCGTTGTTAACCATAAGACATTGACAGCTGTGTTTCTTTGGGGTAGGTCAGTGTAAGGTACATACGCAGAAGACGAATAAACAGTCTACCTTATCTTTAGTTTATGAGTCCACCTGTCACATGACTCGGAGGATAAAGCTGGGGCTGTGCGATTCACAGATAATGGTCGACGCACAATACTAGCGGCCCAATCGCTGCGAATGGGAATTGATAAAAGCCTCCTTCCGGATTAGCGGGGGAGGAGTGTTAATGCTGAATGGAGCCCCCTTTAATGCTCCCTTGCCTTCAATCAGTTTCCAATCTTCTTAGCAGGTTCTCAGGTAGATGCGACCTCTTCGATGCTATCTGTTTTTGCTACGCCGAGCAGTTACCAGGGCTTAAAATGCGTGTAACGTAAACGCCTTCCTTACGAGAACACCTGCGTGTCTGTTCAGATCAAGAAGGTCATAATTTTTTTAAAAAATCCAGATTATTCTTTCACGAAAACAAAATCAGACGTAGTCCGAAACTTACATAAACACTTTCTTAAGTGTAAGCTCTTTAGATGACCACATCTACCATTTCCTTCGCTACATCAATTTTTTGTCTGAGCTTCGTGTAAAAGAATTGGTATAGGCTGTTCATGCTAAAACGAGCACTTTTGAAGGCCCTGCTTAAGATCTACTTGTATACACCTTGTGTATTCCTCCGCCTTACGTAAAATTGGCATTGTTATGGACCTCATCATTTTATCCATGCGTCGGTTAAATGAAACTGTGAAATTATTAAGAAAGTAAATACTTTACAAATTTGCTCATTTTTAAAACTTCGACGCATTAAAAAAATTCATGAAGTGAAAGAATTAATTCTAAGTTATCACAAATGGTTACCTAACACTTTTTATTCGACATTAAGATGTGGAACAACTTTCCATTCATCGTTACCAACTTTACTGGGCGGATGTCACTCGGTGCGCCCATTAAACTATATGCCGACAGGAGCAGTGACTTTTTTTATAAGGTTCATTTCTAAAGTGCTCACTTTATCGTGACCAGCCTTTATTTATATTTCTTCATCAATAATGTGACGGACGCACTAACGTTCTTGCGAGTTCATGATGGCCGTTTATTGTACTTTTATACGTTTCCGTACTCTGTATTTATAGATCTTGATTTTTTTTTTCTTTCGGCACCACGGCCTTAGGAACAAACCCACACAGCCAAAAATAATATTTAATTAGAAAAAATATATCAAAACGTCAAAAATGAAAACGTGAAACGTCACAAAAGATATCGAAAGATCCAGAAAATCGCAAGACGAGCCGAGATGAGGAGGCGGCATAGTGTCTGAGTCGGCGGTCGAGGGCACGCTATAGTGCAAATAAAAAACATTTACTCACATTTCTACACAATGACTAAAAATATGTCGTAAGTAAAAGAGTTTTTTTTTTAAAATAACGATTACAAAAGACTCACTTGGGAATACACTTAGTAATTTCTTGCGCTCAATAAAAGGATTATCCAGTCAAAGTAATTTGCATTTCCATACGCACAAGTAAAATTTAATTTCATCTCTAAAAATCAGTTGAATAAATCGAATCAGCACGGAAACACAAAACAGATAAACATGCATATTAAATATATATTGAGCATCTACTCACTAAGTCCTTTAGACTACTGGACCGTAAACAGGAACATGAGAAACAATGCTGTCAAAGGCCTATTGTTTTATCTTCAGGCAATAAATATAATCTGTGACTTAATAAAATGAACCATACTAAACATTCACTGAACGAAGTCACCCAACCATCTGTCTGCAAAACCTTCATAATGGCCGCGCAAGTTCTGAGTCAGAATCAGTGTTGTTGATTGATGCTGCGCCATCTGATGTCACTTCACTTTCCGAGTCACTTTCACTGTCGTCATCGCCCAAGTTAATTATTACGCTGTCTTATCAACTTCAGGAATGATTCCATCCTTTCGCCAGTAGCCTATTCGTCCTCGACGTTTTGAACATGGCTGCAATATACTGTCCAGGAAGTAATCCATCCCGACTACCTGCATGCAACAATATTCGTCTTCTGCCTGCACTTGAATTTGCTTGTACGCCAAATTCTTCGTTGTGCTGCCAATATTTGGAAAACGTCAAATTGCTATCAAACCAACTTTCATCAAGGTAAAATATCTCTCTGCCATCTTCACGGTAGTGTCTCATCTTACGTATGTATACGTTACGCCATGTCACGATATCGGTCTTTCAACGAGTATTTTCCCCATTTGACCTACACTTTCTCCACTTAAATCCCATACTTCTTACTATCGGCTGTTCACGGTAAAATGAGCACTTTTGAAAGCTCTCTCATTTGGAATAATAGTCAATAAATATATCTTATTTTAGCCCTAGAAGTTAACTCCCGAGTGAGGTGGAATATACACATTGCGTTTATTACTTACATTGCAATATTCATTTTAAAAAAGTGGTAGGAGGATAAAAAAAAATGGCTGAAGGAAAAAAGTAAACAGGACTACAAAAGTGTTCTTGCTCCCCCTAGAAAATCAATCTCATTTTTGATGATTGGCAACAATCTTCGAATAGTTGGAACATTCTTCTCGCGCACACAGAAATCGCGGATAGTGTTTCTAACCACACACGAAATCATCTACTTTCAAAGAGAAGTGTGTCTTTTTTCAGTGGAGCGGATTTTTCCAGGTGTAGATAATAAATTGTTGGTCAGTTTCAATTCTAATTTTATTTTATTTTCGGAATAGTTTCATGGCGGTTACGCCGACACCCGTGTAAAAAGCCGCGCGGCGAGTTGCTTGATTTACCGGAATGATAAAACCCGTTGTTTTGCTTCTTCATCGTACTTCTGTATTACAGTACTCATGATTTCGCGTCCCTCACTGTAAATTACTTTCGTCCTTTTACATGAAGCCGTGGTCGAAATGATAAACTGACCCATAAAATTCGTCGGATTTTCTAAAGAAAACAATATGCACGACTATGCAAGCTCAAGTTGCTAATGTTCTGATGGGGTCACTGACAGATCTCACGTTTCCAACAAAACCTCGGAAACGTTATAACAGGGGGACCCATGTTTGCTCGCACGACTTTACCACTGTCTGGCGACCATAAACGACTGCCACTTAGACCACCGGGTTTCCCAGGAATTCTCCAGTTTCACCCCAGCCCTACCTACCCCACCGCCAAGACCGCTCGTTTCTGTCACGCACAGCACTAAATTTGTTTTACTTGTACGCTTTGTGTTAATATGTTCTTGACCATTCTACGCATGCACCATAGACATTTGTAGTCTATGGCGTGCACAGGAGAACTGGAGACAGAAGGCAAACGAAAATGGCGAGGGGAAAATAGAACTGCGGCAAAGATGACAAAAATAATAAACTGGACGAGCGAAGACTATTAGGCAGTGACAGGGTACCAACTAAAAATGCAGCGTAATTCAAACTAATGAGATGCCGGACGCGATATGACAGATCCCGTGATTGGTTTTAACGATGATAGACAGGCGAAAAAAAAAAATGGGATCATAAAAAAAAAATAGAGACAGGCAGACAGAAATAACGTTTGGGGAGGGGATGTGCAGCTCCAGGTGACGAGGGGCGCCTAGGTGAGTATGACAGGTGGCAAGTCACTCGTGTTTGTATATGAGCGAAAAGCATTCCATGTTTATCCATGATAATTCCCTGGAAACCAAGCGATTATGTTTCGTAGTGCGGTTTGCAAACCTAACCCGCATTCGGGAGGTTGCAGACTCGATCTTAACAAACAGCACTCATTACACAAATGTTTTGTGTAATTTTTAATTGCCACAGTGTACTTCAAGAGCTCGCCTGAGAAATCAAAGGGCTGTACTTAAAGAGTGTCCGAATATTTACTTTCCGTTTCAAGAGATAAAGGTTGCAATCAGAGAGAGTATTATCTTGAGGCCAACCCCGCTCGTCAAGTAGTTCTGCTGCGTGGCCACTACCTGTAATTAGCGCCACCGTGCACTGGAATACCCAACTACGAATACATTCCTTCTTCCAGTCACAGAGCTGAGGTTAGGCCTACTGTTCAGCACGAAACCATTGACAGCCAATCAGTGATCTCAGTGAAAACACTCGCCAGCAGCGCCAGCACTAAAATTAAATGTGTCCGCTATGCCCAACGATTCGGTTGCCATATCATTAGCAATGTATGAGTATTTCGGCAAGGGGATTTATTTGTAAAAATTCTATGTACATTCAATTCTGGTGAAAATAATTGAATAGGTATAAATCCATCTTTGCTCTTTTCGCACTCTCAACAGATATCAACAATATTACAGATTCTTGGTTAGAATTATAGTTTACCACCGCCATTTTCGGTTGTCTGCTACCGCTGGGGACCGCCTGTCCTAAGATCCTCAGAAAGTGAAGTCATCGATCCAGACGCCAAAATAACTCTCGTTAGTGAGTGAGTGTAGAGATTTGGGCAGCTCTTAACATCGAGGTCTCGAGAGCCAATAAAGGTGAGACGAGGTGAGTACGGAGCAGCGCCGGAATTTAAGGGCGGGGAAAACGGGAGATCCCCGAGAAAACCCGCCGACCAGCGGTATCGTCCGGCACGATTCCCACATGCGAAAATCCGGGAGCGACCCGCCGGGAATCGAATCTGGTTCGCCTGGGTGGGAGGCGAGTAGTCTAACCACTAAACCACCGCGACCCCACCTCATGTTAGCGACCCATTAATAGAGACTGAAAAATTTCGCGAATTCATTTTGTGGGAAGGTAGACTTCAAACACTGTGCATTTCTGCAGTGCTTGCAATTTGATCACAGTTAATTAAATACGCCCAGGTGAACTCTTGAGCCATTAACAGACCTGCAAGGAACAAAGTACAGAGTCCCGTGCCATCTGGTCCGACGTAAAACTGGCTTTGCACTGGAGCAGCAGCCAATGAACATACAGAAAGCTGAGGCTCGAAAATACATATGACCGTGGAGTCTAGCAAACACGTCATATAAACGCGAAATTTTCCCGTCCCTACTCATTAAAAAAAAAAAAAAAAAAAAAAACAACCGTCAGCTGCTGACTGGACAATATGGAATGTAGCCATGTTGTTCCGTTCTGCTGTAAGATCAGCCTTCCATTCTGACATCATTCACGCGTGTCATATTTCAAAACTATTCTTCTACTGTTGACGGAAATCCCAAGCGGTTCCTTGGCAGGCGTTCACTTCCGGTGCATGTGTTGTGACGAAGATGGCGTGCGATAGGAGTTCGTGAACAACGCATCAGTTTCACTTCCGTATACTTGGGATTTCCTGTTGCAGCAAACACACCAAGTACAAACACGCTCTAGACCGATGCCGAGTGACTCTAAAAGAAGTAATTCTCATCCCAAATACACACAGACGCCGACTTTTATATGTCAACCGGGGAGGGCAAAAACGGGATAGGGAAAAATTATTGTTGGTCGCGCAGTACCAGACGTCAGAACACGTGATAAATAGTGAACTGAACACACACATATTTGGATAAATTTCGAAATATTTCGTTGAGAAACTCAACTCGAGCATTATATTAACACATGCATAAGGGGGTCGGCGGGGGTAATAACCTTCTTTCGCCAGCTGGGGATCTGGTGATAACACAAGGGGGTGGCGAGGTATTTAGTCTGCTGCGTACTCTGCTATGTGCTCCTCCAAATAGAGAACACTAGCTCTCCTCTGAATAATCCCATGAACTAACGAAAAAAAAAAAAAAAAAAAAAAAAAAAAAAAAAAAAAAAAAAAAACAAACCGACCACGCCAGTAGGTATAGGCTGTTCACGGTAAAATGTGCACTTTCGAAAGCCCTGCTTAAGATCTACTTGTAAGCACGTTGTGTCTTCTTCCGCCTTTTGTACAATTAGCATTGCAACGGGCTTCGGCACTTTATTCATGCGTCAAACAAGTGAAATTAAAATTATTAGGAAAGCAAATGTTTTATTAAAAGTCAAGTTATCACAAACGGTCACATAACACTTTTTATTCGAAGTTAAGATATGGAAGTACTTTCCATTCTCCGTTACCAACTTTGCTGGGCGCATGTCACTCAGTGCGTTCGTTAAAATATATGCATGTAGGAGCAGTGACTTTTCTCTAAGGTTCATTTTAAAAGTGCTCACTGTATCGTTAACAGGCTTTACATGTTTTTACCCAATGGCATAATCAAAGGGGAGGGCCAGCCACAAACACTGGCGTAGCACTCCAAAACCCCACTTCTCTGATTGATGCATGTTCCCCCTACAACCAATTCTTGCATGCAGAGCGTAAAGGCTTAAGGCCATGCACGCATCTATAACCTGTTCCCCTCCGAACTCCATTACTTAACCTACTAATATAGGATGCGCCTCCTCAGCGTCACAAAAAAATGGACCACTCGGACAGTGGTTAGATGTGCAGATACCAGTAGAAATGGAGTTCATGCAGTGGATGCAGGCGAGCCACTTGCAACATGTCTTGAGTGTGTCTAACTATTCTCTGGCGAAAGTCAATGCGATTCGGCGCAGCAAGCATTTGTTCCCGCCACACTTGCTAACTGGACGACGCGCGCTGGTAGGGGACGAACCAACGCCAAACAACGCGGCGCCAGAGCAGGGTCAATATACAACTGCAAAGCAAGCCGGCGAAGGCGCGAATGTACATAGACGCCGGACGCCAGAGTGACCTTGAACTGGCGCGGACAATTTAAACCGCGACTGTCACAAACAATTAGTGCGGAACTACAGAGGCGGGATGTGGGGAGGGGGGGAGAAGGCCTCTTCTACGCGGACGGACGCCTTTTAAGTGAAGACAATTAAGGCGCGAGTAATCGTAAAGTAAATGTAAACGAGCTGGTGTCAGACACAAAAACAGACCCGCTCCGCACAAGAGGGGAAAGAGCCAGTAGCCAGTTCGCTGAATGTTGCAGTTGCGTTAATCCACATGTTTGGCCCCGACAAAGGACAGTGTGCTATACTAGTACGGTTACATTTCTTGACGTGAATACGTCTTTAAATTTGCGACCATAGTGGATGGCGATCCAGAAAATCCGATGAAAATGAAATCGGGGGATACAGTTTGGCATTGCAGCTCCGAATCCATCGTCTATATTCAAAATTCGTTTGCATCACTCGATTGCCAGAGTATCATAGAATATATAACATTGAGTGAGGACTGCGAAGCATCGCGCACGGCGGGAGAGTGGTAAAAATGGAAAAAGGGGAGGGGGCGCAATTTTGACTTCGTTTCGCCGCGTCTCATAACAACTTCCGCGTAATATAACTTTTAACTAGGAGAAGCTACGACGCTCGTTTAGGTTTCAATAGACAGCTCTCGTCAAGATCAATCGATTGCGTGTATAAAAACATTTGTGTGGCGAGGTTATGGCGATATTGTATGCGTTTAATATAAAAAAAAATTAAGAAAACTTAACACAATGTCGGCCTATACTCGTCTAAAAGCCAAGTCGAAATACAGAGATCGTAGACGGTTGGAAAGAGTATCTAAAAAGCAATCTAGTGATACCCAAAACCCCATATGATCGAGTGAAGCGGTGCCGCGAACGTGAAATAAACATCAAGGCGTTCGAGTGCGTCAAAGTAGACGTATTCAAGCAAAACAAACGGCCGTGTCTCCAACACAGCCACACGTCATTTTTGCGCGCTTATTTGCTGTCTGCGCGCAAATCACGAAAATTCAGGATCAGAAATATTTATTTCTGATTGGCCTAGTCATGTGTATAGGCTGTTCACGGTAAACCGAAAAAATTTCAAAAGCCAAGTCTTTAATATCCCCTTATATGCACTGCAAACTGTGTATTCTTCCACCATATGTAAAATTTACATTGGTCTGATCACTTTATTCATGCATCGGTCAATTCAAACTGGGTGATTACTAAGAAAGTTAATGATTAACAAATTCGCTTCTTACACAAACATGCGTTAAAAAATAAATAATTTCAACAATCACAAATTTTAACATATGCCGCTTACAATTCAAAGCCAAAACATGGAACTAATACTTAGCCCCCGTCATCGTATGCTGTTCACGGTAAAGTGTTACTTTTTCCTTTCAAAATTTTTTTTTATCCTTTAACTACATTTTAAAATAATTATTGCAACATATGTAAGTAATTAATACAGCGTCTTTATTACACCACACTCGGAAATAAACGTCTAAGGCTAACATAAAATATATTTGACTATTATTCCAATTGAGAGGTCGTTCAAAAGTGCTCACTTTACCGTGAACTGCCTATAGGTGCCAACTTTACTGGGCGCATGCCAGGTAGCGTGACAATTAAAATAAATCCAGATATGGGGCAGTGCCATTTTTCAAAGTGCTCCATTAACCGTCAACATTTTTTTTTTTTTAATATGAAGCAATTTCCCTAATTTTACTGGGTCAATTTTGGCACTCTTAAAAATAAAAGTTTCGTGATTTGTTTGCAAAGAGGTAAGCCTTCTCAAAACGCATCATCTAATCACAAAAGAGCAAAAAAAGGAAAGAAATAAACAAAATAAAAAAATAACCGCCACAATGATTACAATAACAAAAAAAAAACTAGCACTTTTACACTGCCTCTATCATTATTTTATTTTATACATGACAGGGCGGTTAAACATGGCGTTATTAACTTAGGGGGGATGGCGTGTTCAGACGGGCCGTCCAGCTAAGGCCCACCCATGCTATCGTACCACCATCAGCATCTTCACCAAATTATCGCCTGGGTAGTTGATGAATAGGAGTCAGTACAAAGAGGAGGAAGAGGGGGAGGGGGGTTATCCAGTGTTCCACAACAATTTACCAAGGCTTCGATATTTGAAATACCCCTTAGATTACAAAACAAACATTTTAAATACTAAAGCAATATTGTGTTTCGAATATTAACGCCGTAAAATGATGTGCGGTGTTTAAGTAGTTGCCAAAATCAGTTTCCTTTTTGTTTCAGATACGTGGTAAGAACTGACCAAATATTTACAAATTTATGTTCATAATGATTTCGCAGCGTCGAGAGTCGAGGGTCGTCCTGGAGTTCACACACGTAGCGGAGGAAAATAGAATGTGCTGACAGACGAAACCAAGCAAGACTTCATAGATCCGACCGCGATAGAAAAAAAAAACGACTGAAGAGATTTTGGGCGGGTCTTAACAGCGAGGTCTCGAGAGCCGATGAGGGTGGTTGAAGTGAGCATAAAGCGGAGCCAGAATGAAGGGGCGGGGGAAACGGGAGATCCCCGAGAAAAACCGCCGACCGACGGCATCGTCCGGCACGATTCCCACTAGCGAAATTCCGGTGACCCGGCCGGGGATTGAACCCGGTTCGCCTTGGTGGGAGGCGAGCGTGCTAATCGCTCAGCCACAGTGGCCCCCAAGGAAACGAAGATGAGGAGATTACTCCGGGAGAAAAAAAATTATGCACACAAGAAACCGCCGGGTAAAGTAGTATGTTTTCGTCTCCCCCCCTCCCCCCCCCCCCCAGACACACGGGTTGACGTAAGCAGAAAAAAAAAAAAACATGATTCGTCATTCGTGTACGGGCCGATGTATGAGCTATACGATAGACTAACACTCCAGTTGCCGTCAAGACGGGTTGGAATTCGGAAGTGAACTCCTCTCCCAGATAGCGACCTTCTGCCCGAAGGGAGCCTTCTTTTTTTTTTTTTTATCCTCGCCACTCTAGTTGGGGCAACTCTCGACGGGAGATACAATCTGGCGGAGCGTGTTGAACTCCCTAACAGGAACGGTCAAACTCACTGCTGAAGGCGCAGCCCGACCGACCAGACGAGAGACCACACGCTGAATGCACACTCCAGTGATGGCGCTAAAGATGGAGAGGGAGGAGGGAATTAAGGCCACGACGGAAGAGAGCTGAAATTGGCGACGCGGCGGTGTCAACGATAACTGGCGGCTCGCCATTCTCGACAATGAGGTAATGTTTTGGTGACGGCAGTACTTCAGTCGCAGGACTTCGGGCGCCCCCTACGCCTGAGATACAAAAAGTAAACTGAATGGCGCCATCCATTTTTTCGACGTGAATACGTCTTTAAATTTGCGACCATAGTGGGAGGCAATCCAGAAAATCCGATGATAAAATCGGGGGATACAGTTTGGCATTGCAGCTCTGAATCTATCGTCTACATTCAAAATTCAATTACACCGCTCGATTGCAAATTGATCAAAGAATATGTTACGTTGAGTGAGGACCGCGAAGCATCGATCGCAGCTCGATGAAAAAAAAAAAAAAAAAAAAAAAGGGGGGGGGGCAATTTTGAGTTCGTTTTGCCGCGTCTCATAACTTCCGCGTAGTATAACTTTTGACTAGGAGAAGCTACGACGCTCGTTTGAATTTTAAGTGACAGCTCTGATCAAGATAAATCGATTGCGTGTATAAAAATATTTGTGTGGCGTGGTTATGGTTAAAATTGTATCAAAAAATGAAGAAAACTTAACACGAAGTCGGCCTATACTCGTCAAAAAAAAAGCCGAAATACAGAAATCGTATACGGTTGGAAAGAGCATTTAAAAAACAATCCAGTGATACCCATAAAACCCCATATAATCGAGTGAAGCGGTGCAGGGAACGTAAAATATACATCAAGGTGTCCGAGCGCGTCAACGTAGACGTATTCACACAAAACGTACGGCCGTGTCCCCAACACAGCCACGCCCCATTTTTGTCAACTTGATAGCACTTCGCATGATCTCTTTTACCAGGGTAGCACATAGTTTCCTTACAATCACTTGACTATAAGTAACAATTTTGCTCTTTCCGTTAAAACGCAAATGAACCCTCTAATTAAAAACAAAACATCAAACGAGTAATAGTTTAAAAAAAAATTAAGGACAATCACAAAAAAAAATACACAAAATTTCATTGTATTTACAAATAAAAAACACAACATAATTTCCCTTCTAAGATTAAACAGCTATATTGAGGTATTTCACCGCCTTTAAAAACTGTGTAGATTATATCATTCCTGCAAGTTTGATTTTATTATTCGTGTGTTGAAAAAATGAAACCTAAAATTATACTTTTGACCTGCGACAAAGCGAATACTACTTAACACTTTGTTATTGATTAGCAGGAAAATGTAATGCCGGAAATGCAGTATCCACAAATAGAATAACTACTGTTAATCACAAAAACGTAATTGTTGGATTTTCTTTCTATGCAGCACACGTTCAGTCTGGCACATACTGCCCGCCACTCTCTAAATCATTTCGTATTTAAACATGTAAAATAAGAGCGGCAAAAATTACAATAACATCGGTAAATAGGCAGGTACATAATTCAAGAGACAAAGGAGAAGAGGGGAAGGATACTATAGAGGATTATTTAGACTCACCCTGCCTTAAGTGATTTGTTACGAAATTAGTATATTCATATCATATTTAGTAATCAAACACATTCCTTGAGGTTTCAGAAAGATCTTCTGAGGATCTAGTTTTATGCCCTTTTTAGTATCCTTGCGTCGAACGTTAAATTTAGACCGATAGGTCTATAGTATATGGGTCGAGAAATGAAACAGTGAGGTTGTGACAACTATTAATATGGGAATTTTTCACATGCAAAGTACAAATTGCAAACACGTATTGAATTTAAATATTACACAATATTAAGTTAGTACAATGTTAAAACATGGAATTTATTCTCACGTCGCTGTCAGCTTTACTGATAGCACGTCAGTCCGTGCCGAAATATATTTTTTTTTCCCCGAAGATTGGTTTTAAAGGTGTCCAATTAAATACAAGCTAAACTTAATTCCACGTTACAAATTACATGAAAAGGTTAACTGATGAGCAACAGTTCCTTGCTGTTTTTCAGTCAAGTTTCGGAAATGCATTTCTTTTGTAATTCCGTACATTATATATTATATATAACAAGCAATATCAAAAGGACGGTAAATACGTAATTCAAAATCGTGCTAATGAGAGAGAATAGGTCCTTAGCCAACCGATTCGCGACTTGAAATTTCACAACCATCAATTTTTGACTTCACGGAAAAAAAATAATCCGTAGGTTTTTTTTTTAACCCTTACGTTGTTGTCATTGTTACCTTAGCATTGTATTCTGTTCTAACTGTTAAAATTTGACAGTAGACCGCATAGAGTACGGCGGATACCTCCACTTTCCCAGTAGCTGAACTACAAACGAGTTCGTAAGAATACTCGTTACCTTCAAACTTTACTCGTCAGTCGATCAGAGTGGAGATAGTTCATACCAGTTCTCTCTTACGTCCCATTATGCACGCGTGATTCCCCCCTCCCCAAGTTTACGGCAGGGGAAAGGTCGTACGTGCGCGCGTGCGTTGAATTATAAACACGGGAACGGCGCGGGAGAATGGAAAATTTTAACTGAGAAAGGTTAACAACTTTTCTGCAATAACAGAAGCCGCGGAGCGAAAGGAAAATATTCCAACGTGGCGCGGGCGTGTGTTCCGTCTCGGACGGCGTACCGCGTTCTGAAACTGAAACAACGGGAGTCTTATCCAAACAGTGAATATCTGACAAAGAATCTAAACAGTCCCTCAACTCCAGTGGCACATACCCCAGGAAAATTGCGACACTGGCCAGTAAAACGGCGCAACGCCTTTCGCCAATCAGCATCTGATAACATACTTGAGTGGGCCAATCATCGTGAGGCTATTTCAATACAGAGTGATAGAGTGGAAAACAATTTGGGCGGCTGTTAACATCGAGGTCTTGAGAGCCGATAAGGGCGAAGCAGGGATGGGATGAAAAGGAGGAAACGGGAAATCCCAGAGAAAACCCGCCGACCAGCGGCATCGACCGGCACGATTCCCACTTACAAAAATCCGGAGTGAACCGGCCGGGAATTGAACCCGGTTCGCCGTGGTGGGAGACGAGCAGTCTAACCGCTATATAACTAATATACCGTTTGTTAAATTGTAGTAGTCATGATAGAATTCAACACCCTTGGTGGCTGTACTGCTAAGTAGCGTTAATGAAATTAGTAAACAAAAAAAAAGTCTACCCGCTCAGCCACCGTGGCTCCTTCAATACAGAGCATCTATTGTTCACGCACAACACGCCTACGAAGCGTAACAGTTGAAGTCGTCGAATTATGAGCGTGGATGTCGGCTTCTGGAAAACAAGTAAACTAGCCATTGAAATGTATCCGTGAAAATCAAGTACAGGCTGTTCACGGTAAAATGAGCACTTTTGAAAGCCATGCTTATGATCTACTTGTATGCACGTTGTGTATTCCACCGCCTTATGTAAAATTAACATTGCCGTGAGCCTCATCACTTCATTCATGCGTCGGTCAGGCGAAACTGTGAAATTTTTACGAAAGTGAATACTTTACAAACCTGGTTATTTCTACACTTTTACACAGAAAACGAAAGAGATCATTTAAAGTTATCATAAATGGTTACCTAACACTTCTTATTCGAGGTTAAGATATGGAACTACTTTCCATCCTTCGTTACCAACTTCGAATGTCACTCAGTGCGCCCGTTAAATATATGAAGGCAGGGTCAGAGACATTTTTCTAAGGTTCATTTCTAAAGTGCTCACTTTGTCGTGAACAGCCTTTATCAGTAGTTATACATTGCGGGTACACAATGCTAAATTTTTTCATTAAAAAATTAACTTTTTGCCTGATTATGTGGATATAACAACAGTAAAAATTCTCTTCGCTAGACCGTACAGTCTTATGCAAATAAAAAAAGAAAATTACTTAATTTTTTTGGACGAGTACGACAAAATTTAATAGGTGCATTTATACTTTAAATTTTTACTTGGAAAATACATGTTATGTCAGGAATAAATCAATAATGTAGAGTGGGGTAGGACACGTTCGCGTCTTCTTGCGCAAAAAATAACAGGAGGTGTTTCTTTTGGGCTTATCATAATACCATAGAGAAACACAAGATAAATCTTCTTTGCAACGAGAAACAAAAGCATAGTTGCCCACTAGAAGAAAAATACCGTGGGAGCTCGAAGTAGATATAAGTGTGCCAAATGAAAGGGCAAAAACTACACTGCAGAAACTCCATGAAGACCCATCGAGCGTGAGTAAGTAGCGGAATGAAGCAGTGCAACCGATTTCTTGGACTTTGTGAGAGTTTCTGAACTATAGAAGGAGTATGTTTTGCCAGCTGACGGAGCAGTTAAACCGATAAAAATGAGTAACTGCAAAACGTCTCTTTTTGTTTTTTTCCATTTACTTCGGTTTCACTATCCAAGAAAGAACTTCCGACATCCACGTTTCTTCGCAGGGTTGCGTTTGGTTAAACACAGAAAAAATATCCACACTACCTAACTGCGTAACAAAACTGAACTTCATGGACAAAATTATAACAAAAAAAAAAATTGCGCGCGCATAAAACAATTTTGCTATCGAGGAGTACTTAGAGAGAAACTGTGACAATGGAATCGCTTATATTTTACACACCTTGTTTGCAACCCTTGAAATGAGACATTTCAAGTCCGGTGTGCAGAAATATTCGGTTTCAAACTAAGAAATATTTCACGCATTAAGGAATAAAAACATGTTCTCATGGGCAATTTACCGGCAACGAAACTCCACTGCAAAATTTAAAGTATTATAAGTACGATTTTCAAACGTTTGTGCTTTATTATTTGGTAGACGTATGGGGTAACATTTCGCATTATACTAGAATAAAAGACAGAACTTTGCGTATAAACACGATAGTTTCATAGGGGTGCATGCATCATTCTTAATTACAGCGTTTCAGACAAACTTCGGCTAGATTCGTTCGGCCTCAAGTATTTTCGTCCAACCTCGGCTATATTCGTTCAGCCTTCGGGAGGGTTCGGCCGAACCTCGGCCAGATTCGTCCAGCCGCAGATGAAAATTCCGTCCAAATTTCGCCTGTTTCCATTCCGCCCCAGGTTCGTCGGCCGACCTCAGGCGAACGAAGCGCGTTCTGCCGACTCCCACGCCAACCTGCCTGCGAAGGCGCGTTATTGGCGGCGTCGCCGGAACGGACGTTTGTCGTTTCGCAAACACGGCGACGCGACGCGTCGAATCGCGAGGCCCACTCAATTACTTCCAGCTTTCCGCAACGAGTACAGGACCGGCGCAAGGTACACAGCAACCCAACGTTTCCACGAGCGTGGAATTATACGCAAAGGCGAGCGGACGCCGCCACGAGCAAACAGCTTCCCAGAAATGTTTCATATTCTCATATTCGAAACGCAAAGGAGAATGTTGAAACGGGACGTGGGGCAACACAATTTGGCGATCGTAACCGGGTGTATTCAAAGGTCGGCTGTTTGCACGGAATTTTCACGGAAGGGACTTCCTGCATCGAGGCACGTTTTCAAGGAAATTTATAATTTTTTAAACTTACTGGTGCGAAAAAAAGGCGACCTTCTAGTGGTTCCTTTTACACATAAATTACAAAAAGTTATCTAACCGATGTAGACTAATGAAATACGTTTTACTGTGGATTAAATACCATGTAGTTTGTAACTTTCCAACAGAGCGAAGTTGAATTATGTTTCTCAATACGTGGCTGATAAGATTCGGACTTGGCGCCTTTAATAAAGGCGTTGCATGCGCTAACATATGACTTAAGTTTGAATAGGAAAGAAAGCTGTCAACTCGTAAATGTACTATCAAGTATCCTGCCTCCACAGATGCATTAATAACATGTCACAGTAGACAGATTACATGAATAACAAACTCACGGGCATGAGATTATCGACATGAGAAATAAATGTTCTGAACTGTCTTTAAAAAAAAGTCTTAATAGTGTTAAATATATTGAGCTTTACCACTTTTTTAAATCTTAATGGCTTATAAATTTTTGCAATCGAATTAGGTGAAAATGTATTTAAAAGCAGTTTAACGTGATAGCATTATGGTCTCCTCATTTCATTTTCGAATTTTCATTTTGTCCGAGTAACCTGCATAACCTGCTTGAGAAAATGCGATTCCGGCGGGTATTCATGAAATAACTATGATACTGAAAACAATTTCTTGACTGGAAAACTGTGTCACTAACTAAACTTGAAAACTGAAAGTGTTTGTGAGAAATGTGAAGGAATATTTAAGCGGAATCACTACTAGGTGATCTGAAGCCAAACACATGTAACTGCGACCGAACTTGGAAAAAAAAAAAAAAAAAAAAAAAACGAAAGTTCGAAGAAAGTGTTAATTCCTCCCACTGCACGGGGGGGGGGGGGGAATGAAACGCCATCAGCGAAGAAGATATTAGAAACTATTTGCCGATATTTCCGACTGCCAGGGAGTTTCTAATTCCTCCCAGAATTCATCCGAATTCAATAAAGCAAACTGAAACAAGTTTTCGAAGTTGTCTTTCGTAGTTCAGGGAAAAACCCGAGAGGTGAAAAGAAAGGGGGAGGGGGAGATTCCAATTATGTCTGCGAGCGGAATTACATCAAATTAAATTGAAGAAGCGACGGCAAACAGCCGGAAATAAAAAATTGTACATAAAAGACCGTCGTGGCTACCAACCAATCGATTCTTTTATCCGTCCATCCAGACACTGTAGGAGCACACACACACATGCGCTCCTGCTTGGCAATGTGTCATCCCAGCAGGATTCGTTGGGGAGATTGCTCTACGAACTTCGATGGTATTTTTTTAAGTTAAAAATAAATTCCGCATGTCGCCAATGACGTACTTGGGACGTCCTGCTGAGGGGGGGGGGGGGGGGGGCTTGATACGTAATGTTATAGTACATTTTCGGTTACTTCCAACTTTTCTGAAGCCATGATAAAGTTCTACTTTCAGGATATTCCTCCGCGTAATATCAACAAAGCTTAAAAGTCTAGAAAATTACACCAAAGGGGCAACGCACTGCATTCGTGCGCATCCAGTGTAATCATATTTTGCATAAGAACTATCTCTTACTAGGCATTAACACGCCTATATTCTCGCATTTTTTTACCCATATCAATAATTAATAAAATATAATTTATAGATAAAATATGGACAAAATTTCAATTTAGCCGAAAATAAGGTACTTTAATACCAACAGAATTATAAAACGCTTGTGATACATGAAGTATTTAGGAAACAGAAGAACATGTTATAAATTGTGTGATTTTAAAAAATTTTCGTTAAAAAATGAGTGTGAAAAACCCTCGAGTAGACTACACATATCACAGTTAGATGTCATAGCACGGTTAGATAGATGTCTATCGTACAACTGCGACTACAAAAAAAAAATATATATATACGTTGATGTATTTTAATACATAGGTTTGTTCGTTTGTGAACATGAAACGAATGAATCATTGCATTGCTCTACTGTAAGCGATTGACACGAAAAGCGTCAACCGCAGATACGATCAATATACGCAGTCGCGCCTGAAAGGTAGTTTACACGTCTAAATTAATTGCACGCAAATTGAACACGCGAAGAGAATGCACAGAACCTCCAACCGGGATTCATTTTTTCCTACCACGAGTTCGAACAGTTTGACCAGTTAGTAGATGTGGTTGGTGCTCCTGATTGAAATTCCACAGCCTCTCCTAGTTCGATTCTCGAGAGGGCTGGCAATTTTTTCAGGCACGGAAAAATAATTTCTTCCAAGATGACACTGTAGAAGTCAATAAGAAATGTGCCTCGAAACTAAAAGTCCGCCATCACACTGTAATGCCCCACAGCGCAAGCGATGCCACTACTTTCCACGTGCATGCAATTCTGACGTTCACATCTAGCGCACATTGACAAACTAAACCTCACTACATACTGGCCAGCCATCCTAACCAACCGTAAACGAATTTTAAGTCTGTTCAAGCTAAACACAGCACTTTTGAAAGCCCTGCTTAAGATCTTCGTATGACAACTGTGTATTCTTCCACCATATGTAAAATTAACATTGTCAGGAGCCTTGTAACTTTATTCATGCGTCGGTCGAGTAAAACTGTGAAATTATATAAAAGTAAACATTATATAAAGTAGCTAACTCTTACAATTAAATGCACAATAATAGAAATAAACATGCCCTATTCACAACGGTTTAATATACATTTTAATTTCAGCGTTAGACATGGAACTACTTTCTTTCTGTCGTTACCAACTTTACTGCGCGCACGCCAGTCAATGTGCCCCTTCAAAGTATGCAGGTAGGGAGAGGGTAGTGACACTTTTAAAATGTTTATTTCAAAAGTGCTCACTTTACCGCGAACAGCCTTTACGAATATTTCGTTTCGACCACAGATGACGAAGTGATTCGAGTCCTAATAAACATCAAGCTGATGGAAACCTTGGCGCGTTAAGGTTAAGTTCTTTCAGTGGTTTCCAGTTGCCTTTCGCAATACGGAGGTGGAAACCAATCATCCAGCCACTTTAAAAATTCGAACCCGGTGTCCCCAGATACACTGTTAGAAAAATAATCCGAGGAATAATTTTTAAATACTCATAAAAATTAGAATTTTTTTTTTAAATTTCCGAAAACATAGTTTTTTTTTTCAATTGTGGATTTACAGTAAATTTCACACAACTTGTCAAGAATTTATGGAGCCATTATGTAAACTTGCTAGTTGGTTTTTTGTCTATATTTTCGGTTTGAAAAGACGACAGTTAAATTAGCAGATATTTCACTGTGTATAAATAATACATTTTTTTAAAAGTTAAAATACTTAGTTTATGGAGGATTTAAATACGAATCAGTTATTGTATAGCTCGTGACTCGCACCACTTTATCATACTCTTATAGTAACGAAAGATATGTGAATTTCACGGTAAAATGAGCACTTTTAAAAGCCATGCTTTAGATCTACGTTTATGCACGTTGTGTATTCTTCCTCCCAAGGTAACATTAGCATTACCATGGGCCTCGTCACTTTATTCATGCACTGGTCAGGTGAAACTGTGAAATTATTAGAAAAGTAAGAATTTTACAAATCTGCTCATTTTTTTACACTTCGAAGCACAAAAAGAACTAGAAAGCGAAATAAGTTATTTAAGTTGTTACAAATGGTTACCAAACACTTTCTATTCGACGTTAAGACATGGAACTACTTTCCCTTCATCGTAACCAACTTTACTGGGCGTAATTTCACTCAGTGCGCCCGTTAAAATGGCGCGAATCGTATCCTAACGGACAAAAGAATGGTAATTTTATGGGTGAAGCGACGAAGAACCCATGCTTATGAAAAAAATGAAGGAGCATGTTGGCAGTTTCCGGCTGCGGCATACTGTACGTGATAATTATTTAGTTTGTTCTATCCGCGGTGCAAAATTTATTGCATCTTTCTTTTTTAAGGTGCGTCTCCGACACGTTGCAAAATCAGTTCTATCACCAGGTAGGTGGGGCACTTTGGAAAAAAAAATCTCGATTCAAGTTATAAACGTAGTGTTAGTCAGGAAACGTGGGTGTTGCCCTGGAATATCAACCCCTACCAATCCCCTTTTCATCGTGATACCCTGGGAGGGGCCCGGCTTTTGAAATCGCCGTTCTCCAAAGACTTCTTTCCACCTCCTACCCCCCCCCCTTCCCGTGCCAAACAGCATGGGGAGCAGGAAGAAATGTTTCATTTTCGCTACCCCGGGCCTTGTAAAGCGATTTGCAATTCACTCTCAGCTGTGGTAGGTAGCTACCTACACGTGAAACAGGAGTGCCACCTCTTCACCCCCTCCCCTTCTCAACTTGCTCGTTCACGGATCCTTGACCATTCGTGACCCGACGAACCGTATTTCCCGCGCTCTCCAACCCTTCTCCGCCCCCCCCCCCCTCCATCACGCGAGCACACAAATCGCAGTAACGGCAGCGCGCGCGATTTGGCAGTGGTTCGTTTCCACTGAGGCGAGAAAAGTTGTTGCTCCCTTCCCGGCAACGCTCCGGGAGATGGCGGTGGGGAAAGTCAAATTCAGAGGGGGCGGGGGAGGAGAGAGAACGGGAAGAAGTTGTAAAAAAAAAAAAGGGGGGGGGCGAAACGAAGGAGAAGGGTAATCGCAGACGCAGACAGATAAGCGGGAAAAAAGGCGGTTCGAAAAGCTGAAAGTTTGGCTACGACGCACCAGCAGCGACGAAAATTTTCTCGTTTTCTCGTAATTATTCAATTTGCCCGGAGTGACTCAATTATGTAAGATTATGTAGCTGGAGAGAATTTCTAGAAAAACAATTTGTTCCGTGCTGTTCGCCAATCCAAAGACGTGACTAATTATTCCCAAATTTGAAACGTAAATCCTTACAATTCAATTTTTTTTTTATTTGCGTGTAAACATTTATTGCGTAGTAAAAAAATTATTTACTTATTATTTTCAGAAAAAATAAATAAACAGGGGAGTAAAACATCGAAACTAAGATGTTGTCGGTTAACAGGAGTAAAAAGTTGTTACTTAATTCCTAATAACCGGTTCATATCATGCATAGAATGAAGTTAGCCTCTTAATCACGCACAACAGGACATACTTAATGGTTACAAATACTTGGCTCCTCTCCTTTTCTAAATTGTTAAAAGATATACATTATTTTTAAAAGAATACAAAAACACGCGATTACGTTCGACTTAAAATAGCCACTTACAAAAAACAGGGCCAGTTAAAAAAGAAAAGTATTCTCATGAAAGAGGCTATATACCGAACATAGTCTGAATAGAGCTGTTGTTTGAAATAAGTCTGAAAATCTGAGACAAATGACTTCATCAGGTAAATTCACGACTTCTCAGAGAATATACAGCACATCAGTTGTCATTCTAGACACCCAATCCGAATTATTCTCGTATTTAAAATATCTGATGTCTATGCTACAAATGCTGTGAACATACCACTATGCTGTGTCTATCACAGTATCTCTAGGAAAAGGCTTATATAGGCCATTCACGGTAAAGAGTGGAGAGATTAGGGCGGCTCTTAACAGCGGGGTCTTGAGAGCCGATGAGGGTGATTGAAATGAATATGGAGCGGCGCCGGAATGAAAGGGCGGGGGAAACGGGAGATCCCCGAGAAAACACGCCGACCAACGGCACGATTCCCACTTGCGAAATTCCGGTTACCCGGCCGGGGATTGAACCCGGTTCGCCTTGGTGGGAGGCGAGCGTGCTAATCACTCAGCCACCGTGGCACCTAATCACGATAAAGTGAGCACTTTTGAAAGCCCTCTCATTTGGAATAATTGTCAATAAATATTTTTTATTTTAGCCTTGGGCGTTAACTTCCGAGTGCAGGGGATATACACACTGCGTTTATTACTTACGTGGCAACATTTATTTCAAAAGGGTGGTTAAAGAATTTAAAAAAATTGATAAAAGAAAGAAAAACTAAGGTTTCAAAAATGTTCACTTTGCCGCGAACAGACTATAGTAGAAAACATTATTTATAAAATGTCATTTTTAAGAGTTCGGATGCAATTCTACAACTTCCCAATGCATTTCAAAAACCGATATGATCTTAAGGTAACGGGTAACGCTAGATGATTACACCCCTACACCCGCTAAAATGGACCAGTCTACTAGCCGCTGGCATTGACCTGCACTGTACATTTGTATCTGCGTGAGTTAGTTTGCTAGCCGGACATGGCTGCTAAAATACGTGTAATTAATAAATAAAAACCCACATATACAATAACTATTGCTTACGAATATTGCACTGTAGTTATTCCTAAAGAGTAACTTGAAAACAGAATCGTACTTTGAGTTCAGTGTTTGTCCAACAAACAATGGAAAATATCGATATCGAGATATCAACGACATCAACGTAACCAATATCGTTAATGACGGCAGACATAGCAGTAATATCGATATCGGCAACAGTAACGCCAAAAATTACTAAATTTTTAAACCCACGCCTTATTGCAAACATCAGAATAACTGAACATCGCTAAGGACCTGCAAAATTCGCGTTATCTTTTGGCATCAAGCTTAAATTTCACAGTAGGAGCCTACTATGTATTCTTGAGCGGGCGTCTTTTCTCCATTGACTGCTGCCGGTATATGAAGTCACTCCCTTTCTGATAACTTGCACGTGGTTGATTGGCGCATAGTTACCCGGGGCGTGTCCAATAAATAATTGTCCAATGACAAACGTATTGCAGAAGGGAAAGCGTTTTTAAGTTTTAGAACGTCCTCGAACAATAACGCGAATCTTGCAGGTCTCTAAAACATCGCTAATATGCCGACCCTCGGAATATTTGCACCGTCACTGTGACAGTATTACCTACGGCACAGGGCGATAGTGCTTCGCTCCCCGAGCGGCAGCCAAGAGTTTACATTCCAGGGTGCGAAGGCGTCGATCACGCTTGTCGCTTCAGCACGCACGCTATCACGCCCCGCCGACTGAACAACCCGCCGGTACGCGAATGCTACCTCCACGTGCACCGGTAGCGGAAAACGTGTGGCTATAGTCTAATTCACGGCGCAAACTTTGCAGGTCGACGTGTGGCTATAGTCTAATTCACGGCGCAAACTTTGCAGGTCGACATGTGGCTATAGTCTAATTCACGGCGCAAACTTTGCAGGTGGACATGTGGCTATAGTCTAATTCAAGGCGCAAACTTTGCAGGTCGACGTGTGGCTGTAGTCTAATTCACGGCGCAAACTTTGCAGGTCGCTTTCGGTAAGTTCGCGTGGGCAGCCATGCACCGCGGTATGCAAACAAAATGCAATCCGATTGAAGAGAATCAATCGGACACGCTTGCAGAGTTGCACAGCGCAGATAGCGGCTGTTCACGGTAAAACGAGCACTTCTGAAAGCCCTGCTTAAGATCTACTTTTACGCACATTGTGTATTCTTCCGCTTTATGTCAAATTAACCGTGGGTCTCGTCCCTTTATTCAAGCATCGGTCGAGTGAAACTGTAAAGCAAATATTTTACAAAATTTGTTCATTTTAACACTTCAATGAATTAAAAAAAAAAAAAAAAAAAAAAAAAAAAAAAGCGAAATAGATAATTTAAGTTATAACAAATGGTTGCCTAACACTTTATAATAGACGTTAAGATATGGAACTACTTTCCATCCACCGTTTCCAACTTACTGGGCGAATGTCACTCTGTACGCCCGTTACAATATATGCAGGCAGGGGCAGTGACTTTTTCTAGGATTGAGTTCAAAAGTGCTCACTTTATCGTGAACAGCCTTTAGGCAATTTGAAGACCTGGCCATGTACGTCAATCCCTGCGATTCCGGTAGTCTATCAAGTAGGGGGTCGGCGATTCGTACCCCTTCTTGTAATGCACTACACGAGATGACGCTCTTGTCGGGTTCGTGCCGGTTTCGCGACAAAATGTGGATCGTACACCCATCACTATATCCGAAGTGCTGTCAACCTTCGACGCCCCGCAGCGCCCAAACCCATACTTTTTCCGAACATTCGTGAAAAAAAATGATCGGTTTACCATCCCGCACAACATACTAAGTGTTTTCAGGGTTGTTTTGAATTAACTCGGTTTACTAAAACTTCAGCTCTTTATACGTCGATTGTTGCACCAGTGAGACGCTACACGCCCAGAAATTATTCGCAAATTTACCACATTAGTGTATACGTATATAGGCTGTTCACGGCAAAGTGAGCACTTTTGAGGCCCTAGTTACTTTTTCCTTTCAGTCATATTTTTTTTTCATTCAACCAACTTTTAAAATAAATATTGCCACGAAAGTAATAATCACAATGTGTATATTCCACTGGACTCGGAAGTTAACTTCTGGGACTAAAATAAAATATACTTATTGACTATTATTCCAAATGAGAGGGATTTTAAAAGTGCTCACATTACCGTGAATAGACTTTAGTAAGAAAGCGCGAATGGCATGCTTTTTCCCTATACATCCATGGTATAATTCCTACATTTGCTTAGGAAAAAGTCAAATGAAAAAGAAAATTCCTATCAGCATATAGTAAGTAGCTTACTATATTTGCAGTCTGATGTATGGTACATATCCCGTACAATGTGTGGGTTAAAAACTTCCATTACAGTTTAGGAACTTTACAAGAAAAAAATTTACAGTCTAGTTTCATCCTTGCGCGATATTCGGCCATTGTTCCTTGTAGGTGCCTCCACCCAGTAACAGAATACTTCTCAATACAGAAGAGTAATGCGCCAACTCCAGCAACCCACGCTAGATAAATGACGTCACTGATCTGCAACATGTCGGAACCGCGTTGAACAATCAACGCCTGGTAACTTGCTTACCAGCCAATAGGGAATGTCCTGCATAACGCGGTAGCCAATCAGACGCGACGTCCTTTCCCAGAGCCACGCGCAACCAAGCCGTCAACGGATACGCTCACATCGAAGGAAATTCCACCCCATCTCACTTCGATGTTATTTACCTATTCTGCGCCACGTTATGCGCTGTTCACGGTAGAATGAACACTTTCGAAATCAACCTTGGAAAAACGACACTGTCACTACATGTAACAAGCTAACTAACTGGCACGCGCCCAGTAAAGTTGGTAACGCCGGAGAGTAATGTAGTTCCACGTCTTAACGCTGAATTAAAAGTGTTATGTTAAATATTTGTGAATACTGAAACGATTTATTTTGCTTTCATGTTTTATTAATGTATAATGCGTGTGCAAATTAGCACATTTGTACAATATTTAGGTTCTTAATAATTGTACAGTTTTGTTGGACGGCGCATGAATAAAGTGATAAGGCTCATGGAAATGTTAATTTTACATGTAGTGGAATAATACATAATGCGCACAAGAGTAGATCTTCAGCAGCGCTTTCAAAAGTGCTCAGTGTATAGTGAACAGCCTTTATAATCTTTGTTGAAGCTATTATGTCCCTAAGTATTTCTGGCGACTGAAAGGATTCTTGCGACAGTCCATTAATAGGAAATGTGTAAAAACACTATTCCACACATATCTGTAGGAATCGTATTTTGCTCCGAATATTGATTCAGAACATTTCGTCTCCCCTCTCGACCCACCCTCCAGTTGAAACTAAATGAAACGGAGATAACAAAATCATCACAAGTCCATTCATCGACAGGGAAGAACGAGACTTGACAAAATTCATCACTTGTAGGAGTATTCACTGAACAAGTGATTACGGGATTGAAATATTCTGGCTTGCAAAACATTTTTGAATAAAATTTAGTATTCTACGTCTTTACTGTTATATATTTTTTTGTTTGTGTATTCGTAGTGCTTTTTAATCACTCTCTCATAACGCAAGAAGCCACACAGAAATTTTAATAATAATAATAAATAAATAAAAAAAATAAAAATAAAAACCTAAGTATTGCTTATAAATATAACAAAAACTAATTTGTGCAATTACTATTTCTTGTTGTTCTTTTTTAAAATTCAGTTTTCAAATAAATTTACATGGAATTGGGTGACTTTTAATGTGACCTAAAACCGAAAATGAATGTAGGTTTATAGACACAGTGCGTGCAGGAATGTAATACAACAGCGTATCGGTAGATAGCACCATATAAACCGATTTTACAAACACATCTTAAGTCTGTGAAGGGTCACTTAATCACATTTCCTTGAATTATAGTATCACTCCGGCGAGATTTCGCAATGGCAGCTTAATTAAGATTCATGGGCAGGCTCCGCATTTTCGTCTGTTTGCATTGAGACGAAGGGGGAGGAAAAAAATTACTTCTCGGCTGGGAATTTTTTTTTTTTTTTTTCCCCCGGTTCGGCAGTGCTGAGTAAAAAGAATCTTCAACTTTCTACGCGAAAACTAACAAGCACCTGGCGGGGAAGGCAGAGCAGGGCAGGGCAGGGCAGTTGCTGTGAATTTCATTCCTACCTCTTCCCGAACAAACAAACAATTAATGGCAAATCAGCATGTTCGTTAAAAAGTTTTTGGCGTGCAGGGTTCCGAATTTTTACTTCACTAGCTCAGGATTGTTTATAGAGGTCTGCGTATGGTATACACTGTTCATATTTAACTGAGTACTTTAGTAAGTCCTGCTTAGGATCTATTTTTTTGACATTTTGTATCTCTACGCTATATTTAAGATTAACACAGGTACGGACTTATTTTCTATTCATGCGTCATCCAAAGTAGGCAAATATGTACGTAGGTATGTAGTATATGCTGTTCACGGTAAACTGAGCACTTTTGAAAGCCCTGCTTAAGATCTACTTGCATGCAAGTTGTGTATTCTTCAACCTTCTGTAATATTAAAGTTTCCATGAGCCTCATCATTTTATTCGTGCGTCGGACAAGTGAATCATTGAAATGATTAGAAAAGTAAATATTTAAAAAATCTGATAATTATTGCACATTAGCTGCATTATAAAAATATGAAGCAAGGTAAATAATTTACGGTTACGCAAATGCTTACCTTACGCTTTTAATTGGACGTTAAGGCACGGAACTACGTTCCCTCCATCGATAGCAAACTTTACTGGGCGCATGCCACTCAGTTAAATAGTATGCAGGTAGGAGCAGTGACGTTTTTCTAAGTTTTATTTCAAAAGTGCTCACTTCAACGTGAACAGCCTTTAGTTGAGCAAGTTTCTCAGAGAGGAGGGATTGGGTTTGGGAATTGGAAGGAATCGGCCATGGCCGATGTTAGGGACCCATCCAGAATTCTTCTGGAGTCAATTCGGGAAGCCATGGCAAGCCTAAATCAGGATGGCCGGACCGGGAATCGAACCCGCGTCCTCCCGAATGCGAGTCCAGTAGTGATGTGTCAAACCAGTTTATTCCAAAGAGCTAACTTACTCGCTCTCGCTCGTGGCGGAGAGTCGTTCATAAGAGCCGTTCGAAAGACTCATCTCGTTCGCGAGTTATTCAGGTTTGGAAGAGTCGAGAACATAAATGTTAAAGAGTGTCTCGCATCGCATCGCTGCGCTGATGTAAATACATGCGATCGCACAATACATAGCATTTCATACACAGCTTAAGGTATTGCAATTATGTTCGTAACATTTTTGTTGTTTCGTAATTCATTCAAAAATAATGAAAGACCTGCACTTTTGAAAGACCTGCTTAAGTTCTACTTGTATACAAGTTGTGTGTACTTTCGCCTTACGAAAAATTAACACTGTCTTGGGCCTCATCACTTCATTAATGCGTCGATCAAGTGAAACTGTGAAATTATTGGAAAGCAAATATTGTACAATACTGCTCATTCTTACACTTCGATGCATTAAAAAATACAGAAAGCGAGAGAAATAATTTAAGATTTTACAAATGGTTACCTAACATTTTTAATTCAATGTTAAGATATGGAACTACTTTTCCCTCCATCGTTACCAACTTTACAGGACACGTGTCACTCATTGCACCCGTTAAAATATATGCAGGTAGGGGCAGTGACTTTTTCCTTAGGTTGATTTGAAAAGTGCTCTCTTTATTGTGAACAGCCTTTACCAATGGCATCGTCCGGTCCAATTCCCACGTGTGAAGATTCGAGCGCGACCCTGCCGGGAATCGAACTCGGTTCGCCTAGGTGGGAGACGAGTAGTCCGACCACTTCACCACCGCGGCCCCAACGCTAAATGAATCCTTCTTGCCGCCCCGGTGTAAATCCCAGGGAGATGCGAGTTATTAACGCAGGTTGTTTGAAAACAATATACGAGAAGAATAAAAATGAGTCGGGCATAAGGGAATGGGGGAGTAGGCGCCTGGCGCCGGCAGGGCGTCATGTTGTGACAACACCCAACCGTCGTCTTGGATCTGGTTGACTATACCGACTATCACTTTTATTCTACTTATCCGCAATCTTTCGAAATCCTTCTCGTGTACGCAAAATATATGCTCTAATCTGAAGCGAGAAAAATTAAATTTAATCAGTAAAATATTACACTGACAACAATTAAAGACAGCGATACTTTTTTATCTAAGAATTTAAAAGGGCTTATCGCTAATTCCATCTCATTTACAATAAACGAAATACTTCAGTCCAGGACAAGGAAATTACTAAATCTGGCTCGCATGCAGAAATACTCTTCCTAACAAGTTTTTTTATACATTACGACAATGCCGTTTTATTTGTGTTTCATGTTTGTCGTTGTGTGACCGGGAGCAGTAGAGATTATTCTTTTTTCATCTAACCATAAGCCCACGATAAATATCTTTTTTGATAAAATTTTATAAGATACAATTTTTTACACTTTAAATATTTTGAAAGTATTTTAATTTGTTGCACTTCTGGGCGCCCAAAGCCATCGGACGAGCCTGGGTGGGCAGAGATTGAAAAATGCGTTAATATCCGGGGGTGACTGGCCAACGCGTGAGACACTAAAACACCCCCCTTCCCCAGCTCTCCCATCACTAATGCGCCCTGGTGGGAAAATTGTGTTTTTAATAAAGTCGGGGCTGACCTCCGCAGTACGCCATTTGGCCCCGAAAAGTTAATTGCCGAACGTGTCGCTGGTGCTGCGGCTATAAACAAGTAAAGTTAAATTCCTCTTCTTCTCCACGCTCCGAGGCGGCGTATTGGAGCGATTTGCACATTAATAACTCAGCACCACCCTCTTTTTCTGCCCAACTCTCCGACCGTGTTTTGTTTTAATGAAACGACGAGTGGAGCTTTAACACAATTTAAAAGATTACGACGATGAATCAAACTTTTTTGAGAAAAGTGTTTTCTTATCCACCCTTATTCCCCTTCTCCACCATACTTTTTTTTTCTTTTCTCGCCAAGAAGCACCCCTTCCAGTATTATTATTTTTTGGCAAAAAAGGGGAGGGGGGGCTCTCCGCTTGCTTGTATAAACTTTTTGGCCTTCGCCACCTCCCCCTGTTCCGTTACACCGTTTGCCGGCGAAATAATGGTATCTGCCCTTCCCCTCCCCCCTCCAAGAGCAAAGAGCCTTAACACATACTCTCTCACAAGAGCCTTAACTCACCCCCATATAAACTCCCCCTTAACACCCATCACCCCGGTCCAAAGTGACTCGCTCACCTTAGCGACACGGGCGTTAAGGGTTGAAGCTCCGCGGAATAATTTTAACATTTTGAAAACAGAACTCGCCGGTAAAGTTTTTCTCTCCCCTTTACCCCTCCGCCTCCTGCGACATCCTGTATATATCTCGTCCGCACCCCGACGCCACTTTTTCTTCCGCTTACACGGAATTACCATATGACCGAAGTAAGCTTTGGCGAGGATACACTTGCCTTGCGTTTCGAAAGTTAAATTTTCGAAGGAGACGTAACTTAGCGACACTCTCACATAAGAATATTCTTACTGTTACGGAAAAGACACCGGTAAAAAAAAAGAATACCCAGAAGTCGTAGAAAATGTACGTGCTTCAATCGAAGCTACAAATGCATTTTGTCATTTAGCAAAAAAATATTTTCATTTATTTTTTCAATTAAGGATTATTTTCTGTTTGGTAAAAGTAGTTGATATATTCGTGGTATGTATTTTTAATAGCTGTTTAACTACAGAATAATTTACCACTCAAAAATTATTTCCCAGCCGGTGAAAGTGCGATTTTTCATTGTATTTTTTTTCTGGGTTGCCCTATATTTCTGGATTTCAACGCGATGTACGGTTAGAGCTGATTTCTTCTAATGACACACATTTTTACGTGCACGTTTGGGTAACCTAAATGATCGACTTAAAAAACTACTGGTTTGACTTACAAAGCTACTGGCTTCATCTACTGTTTTCATTTCCGGTGGAGAAAAAAAAAAGTACGAATAGTTGTCCACAAACTTATGGCGTATTTCTGTAAAAAAAATCATAATTGCCCATTGAATGTTTTTCTTTTTTTGCTCACGCAGCCAAAAATCTTATGCCTGATAGATCAAGTTATACGGCGTGGAGCGACGGCCACATTTTGAGGTTACCTGGCAAATTGAAAACATGTCGTTCACATCCAGCACGCTTGAAAATGCGAAAGTACCGGCATGCTAGAGAATGAATGAATGAATGAATGAATGAATGGAAAAAAATAAAAAAATAAAAAAACCAGCATGAACAACCAACACATTTAAGAAAATTACTCGCTATATTTATCATTATTTACTCACAGTAATGGCACTGTTAAACCTAAAACGCGATACGAAATCAAGACGAAAGAGTGTATCAATTCTTATGACAACAAAGTATTCTTCGAGATGTTAAGCTGGTATGCCAATTCTTAAAAAATAACTTTGATTTTTATTTTTAATTTTACTTAGGTCACCAAGAAAGCTATAACGCAGAGTCAAAACAACATGTAATGCTACTTTTGGAAAAATAATTCTCTTCTCAGCATGATGATGAAATATATTTTTTACAAGATTAGCTGCTAAAGGATATCGCGCCACCGTCGACTGATTTTCAATACAGTCGAATAAACAGATAAAAATCACACGAAGCGAATGCCTTCACTGCACGTCCGGGGGCTATGGTGGATTTACGATTACTTAGTCCGGTAAACAGGCGGTCGCACATGGAAACAGCAGTTCCCCAGCTAAGCCGGTCGGGAAGAGGCGGTGCTCTAATGGCCGGCGGAGGCCGAGCACGCATGGATCCACTTTCCCACGCTCCACGGAACTCGAATTCTCTCCCGCCGCAGGGCTCCACACTCTACTGCAAGAAGTGTTCCGAAAAACATTGCTCGCCACACGACGCCGAGCATGAAATACACCGGCCCTAGAGGGGGGAAAAAAACAGGTCACCGACAGCGAGGGATTTCTCCCAAGCTATGTAAGCTGGACTTTTCCAAAAACCTACCATGAATTTTGAAAGTACGCCTCCCCTCCCCCTTTTTACATTTTAAACCATCCAAAAAACGAGAAATGATATTTTCTTTTACTTTAGTTTGTACTAAAATTTCAATGATAAATTTTGTTATTACAAGGAATATAAAAATATAAAAAAAAGTCACCAGAATTTCAATACAAACAAAAAAAAATGTCCGTACACAAAAATTTTATTTATTTTATGTTTTCTACTCATGAAAAAAAAAATTAAAAAATAAACGCGTAGTAAGTATAACGCAGCTCTAAAATTCTGCGCTACATACATATATTCATCCGGAGCTGTGACCCCCAAAACATTCATGTTTAATTAATATTTTTATTTGAAAATATATTAAACACAAACTCGCACGTGTAATTCCTGCAAGAATAGCGGTAGTCACGATACTACCTGCTGCTTCATACTGAATCAGTTCGAAACTATAGGAAATGTTTATTTGATACATCCGTTAGATGTCAACACCTTTCTAAAAACAGTAAGCCACCACCTGGTACCAAAAAATTGTTTTTATATTGTTTTAGAACTCTCTGGCATAAATAATCTAATGGGTATTCCGAATCAACAGTTGTCTCTATCTTTTTTTTTTTAATTTCATAAAATAACTTTTGTTTAATTTTTGTAACCTTTTTTTAAAGCCGATATACGGTAAAATTGCGTCTCTGACAGGTAAATAAGCACAACGCGGGTGACCGGGAGTTATCAGTTGAAAATTTTAACAAAAACATACTTAAGGTTCTGCGATAAATTCGAAATAATGAATAGCACTACATTCCGAGAGTTCAATTAGCTTGATTCTGGCGATAAACGTGTGACAGATGTCACCATGCTTCCCCTTTTCACCACATAACATCGATCTCTAAGAGTATCGAGATATCCGTTTCATTACCTCGCTGTATCTATATCTCTGATAACGCTAGTACTGCAATTCAGACAATAACTATCTATTTTGAAAATATCCCACAATAAGTGGGGTCAAAAACATGTGGGCATAGAAATTATAACTTAAATGAGTCAACGCGTATCACGTTGTTAATTAATACGGTAAAAAATTTATTTATTTTATTATGATTGTTAGTTACATACTCTACAACAACAACAATACACTCAAGTAAATTAATACATAAAAGTTATATCATAGCTATTTAAGATGTTTTAAATTACTTCATTTCCGATACATTAAAAAAAATTGCTATTCAAATCATTTATATGATTTTTATATATTTGCAATTAACTTTTTTAAACTTTACTTTGATAATCTATACATTTTAAGTTCAGGGTAAAAAAAAAAAATTGCTCGTAACTGAAAACTGCATGTTGTGTTTCTTAAATTAAAATCTCTTTCTGTGGAAAGAAAAAAAAAAGGGTACAATTATTACTTGTACGACACTATATTCAGTTGAAAAATGTGATCCATCAAATATTCAATAGACAGTGTTGCAATATTATGCATTTTAGTCTGCAAGGTCGATTTATTTTCATTAATTAGAGTTTTAATAGACGTTTTCTGTCATATAGAAAATCGTTTACAGTTTGTCTGCTTTCGCCAAAAATCTAAACTATAGGATACTTCATTACAGAATGAAATAAAGTACAATTAAAAACAAACACGTATTATGTCCTGTAATCTACTCTTTCCTACGACATTCTTAATTAAAAAAAGATATATAACTTGCTTTCTAAAGCTGCCATGCGATTAATCCAATCATCGTGAAAATCTATCGATTAGGGCAACCTTCGCGTTACTATTCGCACGTACTGCAATATTATGAGAATATTGAAATTTAAGTTACATTGGTTACACATTTTTGGTACCGCACAGCAATTGCGATGTTTAAGAAAAAAAATGGCTCAGTAAGCGATGTATCGAACTATCGCACAAGCCCTCCTCGGGAGGTCGCCGGAGACGAAACAGGGCCAAAAGCTTGTTCCGCTGATGGACGGACTACCTACCTACCATCGTCATACTGGTTGGAGGAGTCGATGTTGGGAGGGGTGGCATATTCGTGGGGAGGCTGGGGGGGGTGTGAAAACAAGGGGAATGCGATCGAAACAACCAATTCAATTACGGTAGGTGCAGTGACATCGGCAAGATGAGGAAACACCGCCTACACTGGCAAACAGCCGGGAAATCCGCGCGAGAGTGTATCCACGTGGGGTTCCGGCTTCATTACATTAAGGGAATTCAAGAGATCAAACGAAATCCCAACAATATTTTGCCCTCTTTTCTTCAGTTAAAAAAAAAAAAAAAAAATATATATATATATATTATATATATATATATATATATATATATATATATATATTGCTGTACAATAAAAAAAAAAAAAAAGGTTGTAGCAACCATCTAGACTGTTAAAATTGGGACGGACAGCCATCCGATTTTCTGACGTGCAAGCCGTCGTTATGTTAGTTAGGGACACCCGATTTCCGCAAAAAAAATAGTCCTATCTAGTTGTATTTCAAACCACCAAGACGCACTTCCGTTGTTTGAAGGTTTTAGGCGCTAAGCATTTAAAGCGAAGGCTCGCAAATCGCAAACGCAGGTCAAGCACCGGGAATGTCTTCTCACAAAATCTCGCAGCCGGTAAACCGTAGACGTGAAAATACCATATAGGCTATTCGCGGTAAAGTGGGCACTTTTCGAAGCCCTCTCATTTGGAATAGTAGTCAATAAATAAATTTTGCTGTAGCCTTAGACGTCAACTTTTGAGTCGGGTGAAATATATACACTTTGTTTACTACTTACATGGCAATATTTATTTTAAAAAGCAGTGAAAGGATAACAAAAATGGCTGATAGGAAAAAAGCAACTCGGACTTCAAAAGTGCTCACTTTACCGTGAACAGACTATATTCATGTATACTTTGCTTGGAACTCGCAGAGAAAATAAGGTCAACATCTCGTCACACATCTGACCACAATGAAATGATCAAGGAAAACTGTTATTAAAAAAAAAGAAAAGGTCCAATTACATTAAAACAGACTACACCCGCACATAGGGAAAAAAGTTAATGTAGACTATGCCCTGCACAACTCGGCAAGTGCTGCCAGAAAGAGAGCGCGCAGTAAAAAGTTAATGTAGACTATGCCCTACACAACTCGGCAAGTGCTACCAGAAAGAGAGCGCGCAGTAAAAAGTTAATGTAGACTATGCCCTACACAACTCGGCAAGTGCTGCCAGAAAGAGAGCGCGCAGTAAAAAGTTAATGTAGACTATGACCTACACAACTCGGCAAGTGCTACCAGAAAGAGAGCGCGCAGTAAAAAGTTAATGTAGACTATGCCCTACACAACTCGGCAAGTGCTGCCAGAAAGAGAGCGCGCAGTAAAAAGTTAATGTAGACTATGCCCTACACAACTCGGCAAGTGCTACCAGAAAGAGAGCGCGCAGTAAAAAGTTAATGTAGACTATGACCTACACAACTCGGCAAGTGCTACCAGAAAGAGAGCGCGCAGTAAAAAGTTAATGTAGACTATGCCCTACACAACTTGGCAAGTGCTACCAGAAAGAGAGCGCGCAGTAAAAAATTATGTACTTTTTACAAACAGTTATTTTGAAACCGGTTGCCTAATATTTTCTTGTAACTTTAGAAAAGAATACTGTATATGATTAACACATAATTTTAGCAAACAAACAAAATTGTTTGTGTTGCTCAAAACTTGAAGTCTACAATACTTCCTTATTAAAATGTATTACTAGTTTTACACATTCCACATTAAGATTTTGTAAAATCGACTGTACTTTACTCGTGGTGTCACAAAAAATATCTTTTGGTGACTAATTTCTAAAGAATTCCTTTCAGAAATACAAGAAAACGATACAGCGCATTTGTTAAGGAACGCCAGCTGTCGGCGTCAATTGTAACTATGTGGCCGTCGGGTCGGAGAATCAGTGTAGAGATGATGGTTTATCGCGGGAAAAGTTGACTGCTAGAATTCAACGTACTGTACACATGTCCGACAGTTTTCTTTCCTTACTGGTGGTCATGCGTGTGTGAAGCTACTGCCCCATTTTACTCGGCCAATGACGATTCCAAGAGTTCGTGATTGGTCTGCGAATAACCCAGCCGAGTCAAAACCTATAGTTCATCCAATCATAAAATAATAAACTAGATACAGTGTTATGAAAGATATGTTGGCTCAAGAAATGTTCGCGATCTTCCATTATCTCGAATGCATCAGAGTAAAAATACCTGTAGGTAGAGCCCCGAGTATTTTGTAGGTTGATCTGATGGCAAGCTAGGCTGGACAGCCCTATTTACACTCGAGACATTATCGTTTGCTTATTGGTTGCTGTAATAAAGTGAGGCCTCTGTACAGGACTGCTAGACACTCACGCACACTACTGATTCCTGCTTAGTACTGGCTCACAGTTGAACGGGGCGTGTCTAAATAACTGTCGTCCAATCACAACAGTAGGAGAAACGAACAAGTGTTTGGAGTCTACGTCGTCTACGAATAAATTCGCGAAATACTCGTGGCTCTACATGTAGGTAATCGCTAGGGACACCCGATTTTCGCGAAAAGATTTCACGACTAGTTGAATTTCAAAAAACTTTAGCTGAGATCCCAATCCGTGATTGGATGATCTAGATGTTACGCGTTCTAAATGTCTGCCCGCGAATCACAGACGTGCAGTATCGGAGTAACGTTATTCTTATTGGCCAGTCAAGTGAGAAAATGTCTCCTCACAGACACACGCCACCAACAAACAAAAGATGACTTCTTGTACGACCGTAGGGTATTGAAATATAACATGCACGGGAATCTTTTCGCGAAATTCGGCTGTCCCTAGTAATTGCGGAAGCAGTAAATTATTGCTGATGGGTTGATTAATATTCAGTTTATTTACGAGGAAGTATGAGGCACGGGTTACCTGACGTCGCGTCTATTATGACCACACGGTACACGCGGGGTAATTTGGGACATTTTAAAGGGATTTTATTTGTTTGCATTTTGCAGCCCTGGATGTAAGATTGTACACGTTGTAAAGTCCTAATAAGAACCATCCGTAAGAAATTAAATTATTATTTTTCTATACTCAGAATTGACACATATGTAAATGAAAAATCGTTTTAAAATGTCCCATGTCATCCCATGTGCCACAAGCCATCGCAGTATACGGTATGGCGAATCCCGTGAAATCAAGTGTCTATGTGGATAACAAAGCGAGATTTTCACATGTCTCTAGATATAAGGTTGACACCTGGAGGGGTGTTGAGACGGGGTTGTGAGGGGGAGGGGGGGAGAGTGCATGTTCCCGAGTAAAGCCGCCGCGTAACGAGGCCGCTTTTCGCCAAGTTGGCGCGTCAGGCCGAAGGGGATCAGCTAATTAAAACTAATTTGGTTGACACGTCGTCGGCGAGAGAGATTCAGCCAAGCTCCCCCCCCCCTCCCTCCTTCCTCCTGCGTCACTGAAGGATAATCCTCGACTTCGCCCTGGCGCCCGAACAGTTCCAACTCATAATAACCCTTCGCTAACAAGGCAGCGACAACACGGATGCGAGGCCGTGGGGATGAACACATAAGTAAAAAAAAAAAAAAAAGGGGGGGCAGAAATTTGAATGAAGCAGTCAAATCCCTGTCAAATCACGCGGCCCTTCGTTGGGACAGACAGATGCGCGCGTGGGCCTCTCCAATGGAGGAAAAGAAAACTTTGTTCGCAGATAACTGTACAAGTTTGAAATCAAAATTTGAAATCGAAAATTTTCTGGTCGCAACTTTCTGTAGAAGCACGTATTGTCAGCGGACTGTGAAAAGTAGTTTTAAGTATAGGCTGTTCCCGGTAAAATGCGCACTTTTGGAAACCCGGCTGAATATCTACTTGTATACACGTTGTGTATTCATCCGCCTTACGTAAAATTAACATTAACATGGGCCTCGCCACTTTATTCATGCGTCGGTCAAATGAAAGGGTGACATTATTAAGAAAGTGAATACTTTACAAATCTGCACATCTTTACACTTCGATTCATTAAAAAAAAACAGAAAGCGGAAGAAATATTTTTTAATTGATCACAAATGGTTACCTAACACTTTTTATTCGACGTTAAGATATAGAACTACTTTCCATCCAACTTTAATGAACGAATGTCACTCATTGCACCCATTAAAATATATGCATACAGGAGCTGTGACTATTTTCTAAGGTTCATTTCTAAAGTGCTCACGTTATCGTGAACAACATTTAGGCATTAACACCGTGGTAAAAATGTAATTTTAAAAATGATTGGCAACTACACTAAGTTTTATGTCCCTTTTCTTTTCAGATCGCAAAGATTCGACAGTGCCACTTAAATGACTCATGCATACTAGACAATAGTCCGATATCAATGCCTGTTTCAGAATATTTCTCAGGATGGACACGCTGTTTATAGTTACATGTTGCAAAGAATCAAGGCGCGATCCGTAAATTACAGAGTGAGCGAGTGAGGAGATTTGGGCTGCTCTAAAAATCGAGATCTTGAGAGCCGATGGAGGGTGGAGCGAGGTGAGAACGGAGCAGCTCCGGAATGCAAGGGCGGGGGGAACGGGAGATCTCCGAGGAAACCCCGCCGACCAGCGGCATCGTCCGGCACGATTCCCACGTGCGAAAATCCGAGGGTGGGGGAAGAGGGTGTGACCCCGCCGAGAATCGAACCCGAGGAGGTTCGCCTTGATGGGAGGCGAGTAGTCTAACCACTACACAACCGCCACACCTTCTAAAACTCCAGAAAATCGACGAAAGTAGTGATGAGAATGATGCGTGTGAGCGTGCATCTAAAACTCGTGTTGTTAATCTGGCAAATCGTAAAGAAAAAAATGCGTTGCTAACGTGTAGTGATGCTTCGTATCTCTGGGCGAGAGTTGGGGAACTTTGAGAAGGGTGGGAGGGAGGGGGGACACATCATGACAAAAATACCACATTTGAAATGCATCCCGCGTTTGGACCACGCTAATCCATACACAAGTGGATAATTCTTAGTATTCGTCGGTGGGCGAACGACGCTGGACTATTTGTGCTGCGACAGAACTGAACCCCACTGAACTTACAAACACTTCTCACTGATGAACACGAGAGATATTTCAAAATCGAATGCGGAATCTTAATGCGGGCGGGTATTTTTTTAACACGCATACCACAATAGGAGGAAGATCTACTTGTATGAACGTTGTGTATTATTCCACCTTATGTAGAATTAGCATTGCCATAGGCCTCGTCACTTTATTCGTGCTTAGGTTACGTGAAACTGTGAAATTATTATAAAAGTAAATATTTACAGAGTAGTTCATTTTTACACTTCGATGCACTATAAAAAATAATAATAATAATAATTTAAGTTATCACAAATGGTTACCCTAACACTTTTTATTCGACGTCTAGATATGGGACTACTTCTCATCCATCATTGCCAACTTGGCCGGGTGCATGTAACAGTGCGCCCGTTGAAATACATGCCGGTAGGAGCGGTGTCGTTTTTATAAGGTTGATTTCGGAAGTGCTCAGTTTATCGTGAACAGCCTTTACTCGCACAGTAACAGTTCCCCTAATTGGCCTTTAAATCACGTTCTGACCTAATGAAGCTGCTGTTTTGGGGCACAGGGCAACAGGGGCGATAATTGTATGCTTTTAAATGCATTTTACCCCAAATAGATCAAGGCACTGGCCTAGCGTGTAGTGCAATATGGCATTTTGTAGTTGGAGACCCTATCGCGTTTTGGCAACATAGTAAATTGAAGGTTATACCTCACATTGCAAAAACTACTAGAACGTTCTTATGCCAGAAGTTTTACTAAATAGACATTTATCTTTTTAACTAGCATATTGGCCACGCAAATAATTTATAGACGAAACGTAAACTCTTAATATAAACTTTTAATTTTTTTTAAGGGACATTCCAAAGTCAGTCAGTGTGAACAAGAAACACAACAGAATTCATTTTATTCAAATAAAGTATTTACATACGAAAAAAATCGAAATGGGCATGGTAAAAAATTTATTTCTGCTCTTTATACAAAAGTCAGTTGTAAATATGTTGTTCTAAAAAAATTTTTCCGCCATTTATGACGATGTACTTTATCTATGTGGCTGGGAAAACAACTTTCCAATAGAAAAAAATGCATACTAATAAATAATTTAAATGTAGAAATCATATTGGGAAAGCCTATTTAATAGCCATTATTATAAATAAAAATTTTCATGGGAGAAAAATTACGCCCTAGAACGTGATCCGCTAGGAGAATCGGCTGGCATGATCGTTAACACCGACTGTAAATAATATATTTAATTGTGGAAGTATTTAAAGGTTTGTTATGATATTTTATTGCTATGTCTAAGTGCCTGAATAAATTTGTGGACGATACAAAAATGCTCTACTTATGCCAAGTATTAATGCTGAGAGTATTTGAGTAACAAAGATCTACGTTATACAAAAACTTAGTTAAGAATAATGTTTTGCAAATAGCTACAGATAAAAATTTTGACACTGATGGAGATCAGTTAGATATCTTATATTTCTGGCAAGGAGCTGCTATATGCATTATGTAGAAGGCCCCTGCGCATGATAGCGGTAATGATATGTTTAACAGACACTCTTTACACAGAAACAGTAAACTGCATTTTTCTTAGAAACTATTTTTAACATCATAAAATGAATGTCTACTCTTGACTTGAAACTAAAAATATTCATTTATTTACTGAGCAGTACTGTATGCATAACATCAGACTGAAATGGTTCTTAAGCAGAATTTACAACAGTCCGTCACGTCCGCCCGTCACGTCCGTCCGTCATACGTTCATCCGTCTCCCAGCCGAGCGATTTACAACCAAACTTCGTACTTCCGTCCAAAATTGATTGCTGCAAATTAATAAAAACAAAACTGTTTACAAATATGAAAAACTCTGTATGAAAAGTGGAAATATTTTGCGGTATTGTGTTTCTAAGTACCACAAACAACCATATACGTACGTAACGGAAATAAATCGGTGTAAAAAAATTCTATAACATATAAAGCACAATTTCATTATTTTTATTGTTACAAAAAAGGAGCTCGTGTTTCCGAACGTAATTATCAATTATTCTTCAGGAAAAATTTAACTTAATATTATTTAACAGTTACATAAAACAAACATGTGAAAACAAGACGGCAAAAACAAAGCACTGCACACACTACATAGCCTTGTAAAGAACTCGGGATGAAAGTTTAGAAGGCTGTAATTTCATCCGTTCGTCGGTCGAAAGTTAAAGCTTCCCAAGAATTTTGACGGACGGGCGGATAGAATTAGCGGCCATCTCTGATTGGTTGTTGGTCACGTGATTGAAGGACGTACGTGACGGGTCGTTATAAATCCTGCATTACAATGACGTACAGTATATATGTTTTTCAAACATATCAACGTGGAGCATGTACCATACCAATTGTATACGGTACCTCACGCCCTTGCACATGCCGGGAATCCATATAAGAGAGAAAAAACTACGTACATATAATAAACACGGCGTGGAGGAAAGTCGTTAGGACAAAAAAAAAAAAACCCTTTCCACAAAGATAATATATATTATTACTCCTCCGAGAGGCCCAACTCGTCCTCGGAGACAGCTCCCTCCCCCTGCCGACGAAATCCCTCTCGCAATCCGCGGAGAGAAGCAGAAATAATCCCGGCGCGCTGTTCCGGGAAATGACGGCCGACAAAAGGTCCAACGCCGACGACTCCCCTGCCATTCAACTCGGAGGTCTCCCGGGGTTATGAAAAGGCACGCGCCCTTTTCATCCAGTTTAGCCCCCAACCCTACAACCCACGGAACATCACCCAGGGCACCCACCAACTGGTCGGCTAGCGACCGCCGCGACCTCATTGCGTCACCCTCCGAAGCCACTGGACACACCGCGTCCATGTGTTGCTCCCCCCCTCCCCCTTCCACCCTGAAAGCATGCCGCCTGCACACCATTCGCACAGTGGTAAAAAAAAAAAGGTTGTTCAAGCACAGTTAAAAATTTCCGTATGTTCACACATTTCAACGTAATCACACGGTTAATATACGGAAAACGCTATCCGTAATGTATAAAAAACGGAGCTGAGCTCCGTAAGTATAGTCGATTCACCGCTACTACCTACTTTTCTGAAACCCTGCTTATGTTATATGTCGAGGATATTCCTCCGCTTCATGCACACAAAGCTTAAACAAGTCTAGAAAATCACATCACAGGGACGACACACCGAATTCGTGCCCACTAACTTGTAATAATATTTGGCATTAGAACTATTTATTACTTGGCGTTACCAAAACACGTGTTTTCTCGCTGTTTTTTTTATTAAAATAAATATAGGCCTATATTAAAAATAAAACATTAAGATTTATAAATAAAATACTGGTCAAACTTCAATTAACCAGAAAATAAGATAATTTTATGTTGACAGAGGTAGAAATCGCTTGTAATACATAGCTTATTTAGAAAGTAACTAAACACGACATACGTGGGGCGATTTTTCGAAGGTTCGACTCAAAAAGTGTGAAGCAACCGCGAAAAGACTATACACATAATTCTATTGACGTCCGAGATATTATAACTTATGGCACATCTTTACCCCTGTAAGATGCAACACTACACACACGCTAATATGGCCTTCAACGGTTGTTTCTTAACTAAGTTTTAATGGCATGCTCCTAAATGGCACGGATATTGGTTTTCTGCCAAACTTGTGTTCGACTCGGAAGACACAGACAATGGCACTGGATTGCAACGAACGTTAAAAAATAAATAAATAATAAAAAATAAATCGCAGTTTTACAAACCATCCTTCGAAAAGCAGTTGCCAAGATTATTTTGGTTCAGCTGAAAAAAAGTAAGTCAGATGCTCGATCTGATTTACTTTCATAACACGTTACTGTGGAATGTGGAAATTTTAAGTTTTATTTTAACAAGCAAATACTGCATACTTCAAAATTATTAAACATGGAGATTCAAAGCAAAGAAAAAAAAAATGTCTGTGCTTGTTACAAACAATTCTTTGGACCTGAATATTTACAATACAATATTTTAGAAAGCATACTGTTTATGTAGCTCGATATTTATAATAAACTCGAAGTCTACATCACTTACTAGTGAAAATCCAACATTAGTTTTATACGTTCTTTCGATTAGATTTTGCGAGATTTGGTCTAAATTATTTGTCGTGTTACACAAAAAGAATTTTTGGCAATCGGTTGCCAAATAATTATTTGTACTAATACGGAAAATTTTTACAGTGCATGAATCATATTACAGCTTTTATAAAACAATGTTTTCTAAAGAATCAGCATTTTACTTGTAACGATACAAAATCAACCTTAGAGTAAAGCAACTGCCCACGCCTGCAAATATTTTAATAGGCGCACTAAGTGACTTCGTCCCAGTAAATTTAATCACGATGGATTGGAAGTAGATCCATATCTTAATGCCAAATAAAAAGTGTTAGGTAACCATTTGTATCTACTATTCTAATAATTTCACAGTTTCTCCTGACCGACGCATGAATAAAGTGATGATGCCCATGGCAATGCCAATTTTACAAAAAGCCCCTATCACACTATCAAATTTTTGCCTTGAACCATATATGACAATAACATTTGGGGACAAAATACGGCCATCAAATTTTTCCTTACGACAAATTTTATCAAATATTCTTGTATGTGTTTGAAAACGAGTCACACTGGTAAATATTTTTATTGGGAAAAGCTAATTAAAAATATTACTTAAAAATTATTTTCGTAGTGAGATACTGCTTTTGTTTTTCCATGCGATCCATTGCAGGAAGAAATGTAAGTAATAGTGTAATTTATTTAAATTTCTTTACTAAATTAAAATTATATTTAGAAGATATGTTTCCTGTACAGTGAGATTTAATGCCCCTGAGTTCGCAATATTATGTGCAATACTCACTTAAAATAGCATTCATGCCCAGACAGATTCTATATGAATTAATTACCTTCATAACTTACTTCGTTTCCAGCAATTATTCCTTATTTTTAATTTCCTGGCATTTATTTTTGTCGTGCACGATTCTGATTGGCTGAGACCGCAAAACATCAAATAAATTTTTTAACCCGTCCAATTTTCAAATGTTTGATGGAAACTGAAGCCGTCCAACATTATTAGACAAAAATGGCGGCGTTTAAGACGTTTCGATGACGTCATAACTGTCCAACTTTATTTGACCAAACTTATTGGAAGCAGTTTGACGGAAAAATTTGACAGCGTGACAGGGTCTTAAGGCGGGGAGAATAAACAAGTAGATCTTAAGCAGGGCTTTCAAAAGTGTTCATTTTACCGTGAACAGCCTATATCAAAGGGGGTTTTTATTTTACGTACAAACAATTTGTAGAGTGTACTGCAGCACAGAGTACGGCTTGATTACTTCAGAGTCTGAGAAGGGCCAAAACAAACCGTGACCCCAAGACACAAGGAAGACGACAAATATCAGATGCTCCATATTCCCTTCCCAACCTAATTCCCCCGGGGTCTTCTCGCCATCGCCGACCTCGGCAATTGAGCTCGGTGGTCCCCGAACAGCTCGCCGCGAGATATGAAGATTAAGCGGCCGGAGGTTATTAAGACAAAGCGCGGCGGCAGAAAATGGGCGGAACGTTAAAGGGGTGCGGAGAGGAGGAAGTGGGGTGTGGGCGGGCTTGTTATTAAGACAAAACCCTTCGCAGGGGGCGCCAGCCTCCACCGGGCTTGGCATTGCGCAACTGACCCCGCCCACCTGCAGACGGGCGCTCTAAATTCGAAATCAGGGGGGAAACCACTGATTCGCAGTGAAATTCAACTACACGAGTCAGCGAAAATGGCTGCACCAAGAATCAGTGGGAAACCACTGATTGTTTCGGCGAAAAATTTTCACTGATTGAATTAGTGACGTTAAATTATTTCACTGATTGAATAAGTGATGGCAGACTACAGTGGCGAATTAAATATTTTTTTTTATTTAATGTAGCCAAATAATTATGCGAAATAAAGATATTTACGATAGTTTACTATTAATATTGCGCAGGTGGCCAGGATTGAACTCAAGCACCCGTCGACTCTAGTTGGCTACCTTAACATCTGCGCCACCACGCCAAGTTGAAACCAGCTGAGGGAAATTTGTATCTTACACTTTCTCCGCGAAATCGTGAGGATTAAAATTGTATGCTCTTAATTTTCGTTTTTGGTTTAATTGGTACCGTTAGGATTGTTTAAACGATTAGTATATATGAGTGCACTATATTCATATTATTATATGCAGTTTAAACCTCCAAACAGAGCGCTGTTACGATTACATGAAAACGAAATGAAAGTCGCAAAATCTGAATGAAAGTCTGTGTGTTCCTATTACCTCATAAAATGTCGTTTTGGACGAAACACATTTTAGAAAGTATTCTGTTTTGGTTTTATTAGTTTAGTTTATTCGTTGTTATTTCACTTTATATACGTTGTTTAACGGCCATTTTTAAACGTTGACGGTCACCTTACACGCTGTTTAGCTGATTCATCAGTGAAAAATAAACTACGGAGTACACAGTGAAGAAAATGACTGATGAATCAGTGGAAAATGTCACTGAATCAATAAGTGAAGGAAATCTGGCATTTTTCACTGATTCATCAGTAAAAATCACTGAAGTGACTGTTGAATCAGTCAGATACGTTTAACTGATTGAAATAGTGAGATTCTCACTGATTCAGATTTAGAGTGTGTGAGTGTTAAGTACAGGCTGTTCACGATAAAGGGAGCACTTCTTTTTAAGGCCTTCCCGACATGCATTAACCACTAATAAATATTTTTTATTGCAGCCTCAAATATTAACTTTTGAGTGTGTTGAAAGTAGGCCTATACACCGCTATTATAAGTCACGTGACAATGCTGATGTTAAAATATCGCTTAAATATAAAAACTGGCTTAAAATAAAAATTTTAAAGGGCCTTAAAAGTGCTCTCTTTACCGTGAACGGCCTATACAGCCACTGTGAAACGGAACTGTTTTTGAAGCTATAAATTACCTACACAGTAAAAAAAATTTCTACACGTGCTTCGAACTATTTTTTTTTATCTGGTTGCCAAACATTCTCTTATAACTCTTCTACTGAAATATTGTACATTAACAACACATTGTTTTAGAAAACATACATAATTTTTAATGCAGCTCAATGTCCGTAATAAACTTGAAGTATACAATACTTCCTTGTTAAAATTCAATATTAGTTTTACACATTCAACACTACGGTTTTATAAAATTGACTCTAATTTATGTCTAGTGTTAGAAATATCTAGATTAAATAACTAGTTTAAGGCCGACGCACTAAATCGCAGTAACATGCAGACTAGCAAACATCAGAAAACATTAGCTCACATTACCAATTACAAATTATTCCCTTAATGCATCAAACAGAGCAAGATGGCAACAGTGATAGTAGTTGGCAACAGTGATAGTAGTTGGCAAGTTTTTAGAAGCAAAGAGATAAACTACGATTCATTGTGTCAATATAAATCGCAGTGAAATCTGAAAGTTCCAGTCACAGCCCAATTCTTTTTATTTTTAAAAACAATTTTTGGGAGACTACTTGTTACGATTATTTTCGTAACACTTCACGTCAATCAAGAAAATTGTACGTTGCTTTTTAAAGTATAAAGCCAATTTCTTTAACCAGGCAAATTTTGTTGAGTCCACGTTCGTTATAAAATGGCTGAACAGAGTTAATTTTGTGTGCCCCGCGCAACGTTTTGTAAACATTCAATATTTCACGTGCAGTTTTGCGAAATTTCCGAAGAACAGCTTGTAAAGCATACTTTTTTTTTTTTTTACTGTATGGAATAAGAAGTAATATTTATAGATAGCAGTAAGTCTTTGACTGGTGGCTGTCCAAGAACCAATCGGAATTACGTGAAGCTTACGATTGAAATACAGTCGTCGCTGCCTGCGCGCGCAGGTAAAACGAGACCGGGGCAAACCTGTGTATTGCGAAAATTCGTCTAGTAGCAAGAACTGAATCTCGAATAATTCTTGCTGCCAACACAATATGTGTATTTTTTTTTTTTTTTTTTTTTTAAAGTGCTGCAACGGGTGTGGTTGTAAAGACTATTTGTGCAAACGCTTGTGGTGTCACGAAAAATGAGAAGTGGCGAAGCCGAAAAAAAAAAAGGGGGGGGGATGATATGTGCGGTGTTTACAAACACATTAATTAATTAATTAACGTCAGAATGTGCTTGCAGAAATAGTCGGGTGGGTTACTGGAAAGCGAATGTTAGTACTGACTTAGTAGGTATCCTGAACCTTGCAGGGAGGCAACCACTTCAAATGTCAAGTCATTTGCCGCGATGGTGCTCGTGTACTTCACGTCAACATAGTTGGTTTGGAGGGGGGGGGGGGGGATTTTAAAAGCGTTCCTTTCCGCCAGTTTTCCCCCTTCGCCGGCACAAAACATCCCCGGTTAACAACAAAAGGACCCGAGGTGTGGGTTTCTAGGGGAAAGGCTTCCACTAATTCCGCGCAGAAGTAGCAAACTGCGAGACGTAGGAGTAAACTAAAGCTGCCTTCGAAAATAAACTCAAGTATACACGTACGGCTTGTTCTTGCAAAAATATTGCGAACTATACGTAGCAACTTTGTTTTTTTTTTTTCGTTCAAAACAGCTTTCGTAGTTGAAATCTTGGGACCTTGAGAGAAAACGAGTTTCGAAACTTCAGACTATGATTTTTGTCATATTCTATTTCAGATTTAATTTTATAAATTTGACTATTATAAAATAGAAAGTATTTTGGTAGATTTTAAAAATTGCTAGTTACTACTATATGCAGATGTAAGCAATCTCATGAAGTAAAAATAATTCAATACACGAAATAAAACTATTAAAACAACTATCACTTTTCACTTCAAGTCTTATATCGAGTTTTTATATACTAACAGAACACTATTTCCAATAACAGGCTATAAATATTAAATATATTTTGTGGCTCTAGAACGGTTGAAATATATGATGGTTTTAATTGGTCTGTTTAAATTGAAATATTTGACCATAAATTACAGAAAAATTAAAGTTGCCATAAAAATATTACCCTGTAAAGTTGTTTTGCTAAAATAAGTGTGATAATTACTATTAAATTCTTTATAATGTTTATTTTTAAAAAATCAATCTTTTTAATTACTAAAATTCTCAATTGGTGGAAATAAAATAATCCCATCAGCAAACCGTTATTCATTAAAAAAATGAACTTTGCCAGAATTACACAACCCATTGGACAATCGCCACACATACGTAACAAATAAATGCAGAGATACTGCTTTGCCAGAACCGTGAGAGATTTGAAATTAAGGAGATTAAATAAGACATATTTGTGGACCCCTCCCCGCAATTATGTGTATTTAGAGATAGCTATCACCATTAAAGTGACAGGAGCATCGGCAATTAAAACTGTTGTTTTTTTAAAGCTATTCTTAAAATAATAATAATAATAATAATAATAATTTGCTAATTTTTGTCACTAAAACAAAAAAAAAAAACAATATTTTCCAGAATCTAAACAACTTGGGATTAGAAAGTAATATGATGATCCTTTCTGGTTTAATAGACTGAAGGGGTGAGAGGGGGGGGGGGAATATTTACGATGTAATTTTAGTATCTTATTGAGTGTCATAACACTTCCTCGCGTATTAGCCTCCGCTCATGAATGGTCAAACCAAACTTACAAAAATTTAAAATATTCTCATCTCGTTTAGCAACATGAGTAATGGTGAAAACCGATAGAAAATTTGCACTGAAACCAATCAGCTCAATCATGATTTTCAATTCCCGCGCATATATTTACTCAAAAATGATGCCTGATCTGATTACTTAAATTAACCATATCGTGATTCAACCAGCGCCGCATGTTTAACCACTCGCGAGATCAATAAAGTACGCGAATTCAAGCGAATTAAGTAAACTCGGGCGTTCTGCGGATGAAACTGGGGAATAAACAAATACCACGCTGACGGACAACGTAACGTAGTTAACCTGACAGGGTGTCCAGTCGTACGGTTGCATTTCTGACTTGGCCTCTGCGAGGTTCCCTTTATTTCACAACGAAGACGGGATAAAGCCCTACCCCCAAAGTATTCGAGATAATGAGTTAATACTTTGGGGTGGTGGTGAGATATGTTTAGACGTGAGCATCAAATAGAAATGTTGAATTATTTGTATTGTAATATCCCATGATGTTATATAATGAGAAGATCACAAATTTTCTAAGTTCGAATTTTCTTATCTGATGTGACGTCAGTTGCATCGGAATTTTTCATTGAAGAGGTCAACTGATAACATGTATTCTTATGGACGAAAGGTCAAGTAGTTTCCCCAGCAGTGAACAAATAATACTAGTCCAACAAAGTTAGCCTAGCTTTTTGCAGCCATCTTGGGAGTAAGTGGATTGATAGAGCAGGACGAACGAGAACTACTTCACAATTCACATTAGGACCAATAGCATGGCTGAAGCCAACGATTGGGTCTTAAATCAAAACCAAATACACACGCATGACACCACAAGGGTGGCATACTCCCAAGCGGTCTTAAATGAATGCCGTTGCAAGTCTTTCAATATCAAAAGTCACACAGTAGTATAATATCATAATTATCATCCGTACAAGAAATTAAATAAATAAGGTACTACCTACTGGTCAGGAGAGTCGAGATACACTGTAAGAAATTATTCATGAATTTGTCGTTATCAGTGTACACGTATGGTGAAACTGTGTCGTCTACACAGTAAGTATTTTTACGTGACGTCTATGAGTGGTTAGAGGAAACAAAATGATAGGCTGTGTGGGTTTGTTTAAATAAATATATTTGTTATTAGCCCGCATTTCGCTAGCTGCGCAGTATTGTCAACTTCTTCATCATATAACTCCGGCATGGATAGAAGTAGCTGTCATTCTTTCAGTATTAGATTTGTCTCGTCGAGCACTATTCATGTTGCCAATATCATTGATGTCCTTTTCGCTCAACTCGCAATTTTTATCTATTTTGGTTTGTAATCTGCAGAAAAAATTATTATTGGTTATAAAGTCACTGTGTGTGTTTATTATTTACGATTCGTGGTTATGTTTTCAGTTACTCGTTTTTTACGCACAAACTGACACTATAATTTCTCCGATCGGATGAGCCGTTCGATCGCAACGGCGGTCTTGAAGAATACTAAAACGTCTTTAAACAAGAGGTTCGCAGCATGGCCCCCACCACCACCTGATGACGTCAGGACGATACGTTTGTGTGTGAAGCATGAAGTCAAAGGATCGACAAAATTTATTTTTTTACAATATAACAAATATTTAAAAATTTCAACGTCAGTATTCGCCTGACATGCAGGTAAATATTAAATAATAAACCATGTTGAAACAAATCTTGGCCAGAGATCCATACGCACAAATGAAATTCTCAGTACATGGAATATCGCTAACCCAGCCGAGTATCGAGCTTATAGGCTGTTCACGATAAAGTGAGCACTTTTTTTAAGTGCTAGCTACTTTTTTCTTTCAACCAATTTATTTCCTTCCACAATTTGTTAACGTAAACCCTGCCATGCGAGTAACAAACACGGTGTATACATTCACCATACCCAAAACCAAAAGTCCGAGGCCACAACGAAATGTATTTATTGGTTATTATGTTTGATGAAACAGCTTCAAAAAGTGCTCACGTAACACCGTGAACGGCCTATAGAAACTTATATCCCATCCGTTAGTACTCTTAACGTTATTGCTCGGCTTCGCCCCTTTTAGCAGAAATTCTCCGTTTTCGTGTCATAATTTCGGATTCATAGTAATTACTGACAATGTACGATTAAAGAAACTTTACATTTTACCACTTGGATAATATTTTAGTACGTAATTCTAATTGCGTGTCATCTGCTTGTTGTAAAAATTCAGGTAACTATTTATATTTTGTCAATATGTTCCTCTCATTTAGCAAGCAGGAAATAACACACAGTGGAAATTAGATACGAAAGTATTTAACAAGTGGTAAATTGTAAATTTTCTATAATCAAACATTTACAATAATTATGACACGAAAAATTTCTGCATAATAACTAAACGTATGTAAAAATAAAACGCGCCTTATACGATGGCAGAGCAATACTGGAACCCTAGGTTTACTACAGCCACTGGATAAAGACAACTCAAAGTCTGAACCGTATTCAGGTGATATCGCACCAGCATGACGTAAGATATATCGCTTTAACAGTCTTCGACACAGAATCGTTAAAGTTAGCGTACCGTGTGCGATATACGAGAAACCACGCGGCTCGACGACGCTCCCAGACGCCTCGGGTTAACAAAGTACCCTACAGCAAGCAAGCCCAGACACCTAACGCCACCTCGGGAGAGGAGATCGTGTGCTACAATCGCGTGGGGTGCCGAAGAAAACACAAAGAATGATGAGTAGGGGAAGAGGGAGGGTTCCGGGCAGCGTGATATCAGAAATTCCGGGGGCTTCCGGGAGAGGCCGGAAACCGGAGCGGGAGCTGCGCCCAGCCCCCTCCCAACCCCTCCCCCTTCAACCCCTTTGTTAACGCGAGTAGACAACAACAACAACAACAACATTCCCAACAACAGCAGGACTTGCAGCGGGCAGGAGGGAGGTGGTTTTGAACTGGAAACTCGCGTGCACGCGCAACTGGATACTTTCCGAAATACGCTCCGCCCTCCCGCGGCTCTCGCCTGTGTGTACACGCGAGCGTCTTTCGAGTGCACTTGCGGGTCCATGGCGAGCTGTCGTGCGCATTCCCCGTTTTAATCTCGTTACGTGTCCAGATGCTTTCCCTCCGCTTAGTTGGACACGGTACAGGCTGTTCACGGTAGTGACCACTTTTGACAGCCGTCTCATTTAGAATAACAGTCAATAAATACGTTTTATTTTAGCCTAGACGCTAACTTCCGTGTGTGGTGGAATCTAAACATTGCTTTATTACTTACATGGATAGAAAGTGGCTGGAAGGAAAAAAGTAACTAGGGCCTCGAAAGTGCTCACTTTACTGTGAACTGTCTATACCAGCCTTCTCCCGGTTTGCTGCTGTACTCGATACTTATTCTCGCCACGTTTCCTTGGCCGTCTCGTTTATACACTTTCATTTTTGGCCACGGCAAACTTCGTTTGAGTGATATCGTCATCACTTTTATATGAGGAATATCCGCTAAGACACAATCAATATTAATTCTTTACAACTGTGGCGGATGGTAAAACACGAACGGGAGCCAGAATGCAACAAATCGAGAATAGATGTTTAATAATATTCTATGCCGTCATGTGGAAAAGGTTTTGCTTAATCATCCGAAACTCGAATTCCGAAATTGTTGTGGGTATATGTACACGTCCGAAACAGATCATTATCAGATACATCTTGGAGCTGCACAGAAGTTTTTATTATATTTTTACAAAATTTGTGAACGCAAGCTGTAAAAAAGTTTTTATACTGTCACAAAAAACATTTTGTAATTTCAAAATAAAAATTGGCATGTATGTGTAAACGATGTGATTTTTGTACTGTGGCAGTGTCAACCAATACAATTTGCACTGTGAATTTCTCAACACAGAAAAATCAGGACGTATATAAAATCTAATTAATAAATTTATTACAATGTAAGGCTTATTGTGACAAAAATTTAGTCTTTAGGTTATTTATTGTCAGTATTTCATCCCTGTGTATTTTCCAGGTTTTCTTTGCTTGGTATTTTTTTAGTTGCTATAGGTACTTGATGCAAATTATTTAAGTTCTGAATATTATACAGATAGGTAACAGTCCTTCCAAATTAATCACGTCAAAATGTTCTTTCAGGTAGCAAGCGACTTACCGAGAAATATAATTCTCACTAGATAAATTTACCTACCACTTGCAGAATTATTGCCTAAGCTTGAACGAAGCAGTGGGCAGTTTAGTGATGAAACTGCAGTTTCAATATTGTCAGATTTTGTAACTCGTATGAATGTACACACGAAACAAATTTGCAAACAAACTGTAATGTATAGCATTTTTTTTTTGTAAATCGGCGAATGTCTGTATCATTACACAATTTTTCTACGTAGAACGCTTTGCACACAGCCGATGGGTTATTTGCAGCATACGCCGATGTCGTCATTAGAGCTCCCTCGCTGACGAAGTACAAATCGGCTGGCGCCGTAATTCGCCTGCGATGGCTCCAGAAGGAAACGCGGGGTCGCAAAAACCTCAGCTTAAAATATAATTTAACGAAATGCATTATTTATACCTCCAGTTGAGAAAATTCTGCAGAAATAAACTGAGAAAACACTATTGCATTTGGTTATGAACGTAGTTGCAACGATACTCCAGAATCCAGCATCAGAATGCGCTGGAATTAATTACAGTTGCTTCTGCAGAATAAATAAACTTTTGCTTAAGCTATCAAGCTATATTAAAATAACTAACTTTTCTGTAACACAAACAGTGTTCTGGTGTGGTTATTGCAATAATTATACTCGCTGGTGCACAAAAAATCACATACATGATCGTAAGAGACGATTCTGTAGGTATTGCAACGTGGGTACTGTCAACACTTTTTTTACATGGAACCAACATAATTGGTGTCATTACGTTAAAGAGTCACGGGATATTCCGGATACAGAATTATTTTATAAGTGCAGCGATTAAAGTTGTTTCATGAACCAAGATGAAGATATATGTACTTTTCAAATTTTATAAATTCAGCCATTTAGTAAGCCGAGTTTTAAGGAAAATCTCCGTGTCTTTTCCCAGGCAATAAAAAAAACCTCTACAATATTTTTGTAAAATGTTTGTCAAGATTATTTCTGTAACACTACAATACAATAACAACAATTTCACGAGCAGCTTCTGTAGAACACCCGAAGCTAATGTTCTATTTTAATAAGCAATAGCTGTATGCTTCGTGCTTATTATATACAGCGAGACACATAAATAAATATCGATGTTATATATAACGATGAGTTATAAACTATACCATTTTCTTCCGACACATAATTTTTTGGTAAATAGTTTCAAAAAGTGCTGGTAAAACGATCGAAAATTTGTTTCCTGTGTAATTTATTTCCGTCCTTGCACATGCCAAGTAAATACTTACACAGGAATAAAATTTATTGGCATTTCTCGCAAGATTTCACGTTCTGTTCCATCTTCTCCAAACAGAAACACCCCCCCCCCCCTTTTTCGCCGCATGAAGAAGGAATTTAAAATATTATTCATATTTAATTATATACAAATTAATTATAGGTTTCATAGCATGACATCGCAAGGCATACGACCTTTCCACCTCGGCTACACTTAATCGCATGCGGCAGGGACACAGAGGCGGGAAAAAATTACAAACACGTTTGTACGTCGACCTTACCGCCAGCCATCACTAACAACGAACACGCCCCGACCTTGGCGAAAAACCTAATGAACACTGTTGACATTCACGATGGATTCATAAAGAGCTACATGCTTTATTTCAGCCGAGTTGGTTGCACGCTAACGTTACGCGCAACCAGATAACGCCATAAAACGCTCACACAAACAGTAAAAAAATAAAATAGAAAACTACGCAGGGTGCCGATCATAACGAATTACAATGTTATCGAGAAGAAATATTACTTCGATGTTCTTATAGTCGAGCTGGTATTAACTTTATTTTCGGGGGAAAAAAATTACATTTACAATAGATTTTACCTAAAAATCATCGAATCCTGAAGAAAAAAAAAGGGGGAGAATGACTAATAACATTCCTGATAGAAAATACGCGAAAAATATTTGCTTTATCATTTGGGGCAGCGCTATTCAATCAACGACCCACTAAGTGCATGCGGTTCGCTAGACTGGCCTACTGACGAAATATTTTGTCAGCGATTATGTTTTTAAAATGTAATTACCTAACTTAATTTAAAATATAACTATCACTAGCATAAACTTGTAATGCAATTATACAAATTATTTTAATTAATTACATCTTAAACAGACTGTGTTTAAGTGGACCATGACGTTATTTTGTGTGTGTGTGTGTTCCAACCAAGCATTGTAAATTACCTGTAAGTGGCTCGGCGGAAGAACTAGTTGAACACCGCCGATTTAAGGTGTTCTTTCAGAAACCGGTCAGTTTTCAGGAATTTCGAGACGTTAAGCAACCGTTAACACCACCAATGCCAACATTTCCCCCAAATTTTCTTTCTCTCTCTTCCACAGGCTTCCCACACTTCTCTGCGAATCGCTATACATGCAAGATACGAAATCGATCTCGATGCAGGTCGTCGCATGTAAGACGAGGCAGCGCAACGTTATATCCGGGCTCGCGAAGAGTAATTAATGATCCCTGACCGACGCCCCACGAAAAAACACGTTAAAAAAAACACACACACTCTTAATTAAAACGTACAATTATACCCCACCCCTTCAAATCCCCTGGAGTACTAATACGGCACGACAAAATAATAGGCAAACGATATGGCAGACCCCTCCCCCTTTCCCAAACGTTGGACGAGAGTAGTATACTCCGGGTATGTTATAACGATCTTATAACGACGAAGTAAGGGAAGGTGGATGACTGCGGGGCCCTCATTGGCCCAATCACTTAATGAATAGCGGCGTGGCGCGACTGGAGGAGGGGTCTGGGCCAGGGCAGACGAGGAAGAGCAGAAATGTAGGAGCACGGGAGGAAGAGAAGGTAAAAGGAGAAGGTGCAAGGGTGGCAGCGCGACGAGTGAAACCTGAATTAAAGTTGCAGAGGTGGACCCTTCGCGAGGTGCGAGCGGAGTAGTGACAAGGGCGAACGGTGGCGTCGCTGTATTATTGAGGCTCGTGAGAGCTAAATCCCTGGTGCGTGCTATATTTATGTCCCCATGAGGGGAAGGGGGGGGGGCGGCTGTGTAGCGCAGAGGACACACTCTCGACGCATCGTGGGTGCAACCCAAAGCCCCGACACTCCCCGATATTAACACACACACACTCCGCGCGCGGGGCCAGATCCATCACCCGTCTCGGGACCGTAATGTATCGACGAACCACGCCCCACTCCGCAAATATTTAACACCCTCGGGGGATAAGGAAACAAACATGTTTTCCCGCGTGTTTCACTTCGACCCACGATGCACTTCGGGCTATGGGGAAAATTCTCACGGTACAGTCAAACATCAAAGAAGTAAACAGAGAAGAATCGGCGTAGCGGTTCTATTTATATCAGTGACGTTTATCCCATAGACGCAAGATAAGCAATGTTTAACCTATGCATATTGGAAATGTTTGACCCATTATATTTCTTGCCTTAACTTAAAAAAACATTTAATTCTGAGTTTCCCGTTTCCAATTCGAGAAACAGAGTTTTCGTAACTCTTGTACTGTACAAATAGTGCTGCCATCTAATATTTACTTCCACAAGCGGAAGTGACTATAGATGAATCAAACTCGCAAGCAACAACAAGCCTCACGCTCGAGGGTAAGCAGTCGTTCTGTTTGCATCCTCCAGTCCCACATTTTTCCTTGGAAAGGGGATGAAAATGTTCGGGAAAACGGGAGTTTTCTTACACTTTGTAATATGCTCTCTAAATAATATTCAGTTTATTGTTATTACATTCATTTCGTTTCCGTTTTTATAACTAATGTTAGGTATTATAAAACGGTAAATACATGTGGAGGGTAAGCAAAGTTGGAAGTTGCATTTGTTAGTAGAAATTGAAAATTGAACTACAGCCCGGCACTAGCAAGACTGAGTGTAAAATATGTATAATATTTTTATGGCACTTAACTAAATGCTATCTAAAACACTAAAATATGTGGAGCTATTATATTGCCTACCTTGTAAAAAAAACTCACACGCCACTGATTGAAATGGATATAAACCATTCGCTGACTTGACTGCTCGAAGCTCAAGGACGGAGTTTTCTGTCTGATTGGTTACTGGGTGCTGCGAAAGGTACGCTCTTCAGTTAGTTTGTGTTAAATAGTACGGAAGTGCGCTAAAGTGGCTTGCGCGTAAAATTGTCCTTACATATTCCAAGACACCTAAAGAAAAAATCAGAAATGGCATTTCTGTACTTCAAACATATTACGACACCTGACTAACCGATGCTCAAAGTTTATTATTTTGCAGTAATAAGTTTGAAAAACTTGTTTCTAAAAAAAAACAGTAAACACATACTTTAAAAACGAGCGAAATTTTCAGGACATCATGCACATTGAATCTTGCAAAATTGGCCTTCTAAATCGCTATGTATATAAATATAACCGAACATACGCAGTTGATTGCGCTTAACTTCCCTGCAAATTCCCCGTCAGTAAAATGTCACGGCTAACGCTTCAATTCCCACAGTTTTGCACTTCGCGATGAAAAAAATTGCACGCAATTCCGTGTATTGCGTATAGAAGCGATGGATCGTATGGAACATGCGCCAGATTAACGCTTGCGCACCATCCCCTGCGTGACTCTAGTACTTACTCCTTCAAAAGCCTGTGTAATCGCTATCATAATTCGACTGATCGCTACTGGAGCCTTGTAATTATAATCAGAGTGTAATTATTTATAATATAATACCTACAACTATAGACTATTCACGATAAAGTGAACACTTTTGAAAGCACTCTCATTTTGCATAACAGTCACTAAATATATTTTATTTTAGCCTTAGACGTAAACTTCCGAGTAAGGTGCAGCATTAACACTGTGGTTATTACTAACGCGGCAATATTTCTAAAAAAAGGTGCTTAATGTATAAGAAATGGACAATAGAAGAAAGTTACTACGGCCTCAATAGTGACCTATATAAAGATATACTCCCACAATCTGAAAATAATAATAATAATAAACGATGCGATACGCTATGACAAGCTAAAAATGCGGACGCGAAAGCTGAAATGTATATACCGATCACTGATAAAATTATTTAATCGCTCAGAAATAAATATAAGCCATTCACGGTCACTAACTTTTCTGAATGGTTGCTATATTTCTACTTCCAGGATATTCCTCCGCCTCGTTTCTAACAAAGCTTAACAGAGTCTAAGAGAATTACACCAAAGGGACGACCCACCGCAATCGTGCGCACTTAATGGAATAATATTTGCATAGCACCTATATCATACTACGCATTACTAATATGCCTATTTTCACCCTGTTTTATTCATATTTATTATAAACGTATATAAAATTATAGATGTTTAATTTAACAAAAAATCAGGTACTTTTATATTAACGCAGGTATAAAACGCTTGCGATACATGGCATATACAGGAAATAATCATACGCATCATAAACGGGGTGATTTTTCAAACGTTTGATTTAAAAAATGCAAAGAAACTTGGAATATACTATATATTTTTGCTATCAGCCCCTCGCCCGAGCAAGCGGACTGATCCGCACACCACGGCCGTCCTGCGGGCTGCATACTACGAGCAACTTCAGGCGCTACTCGTTCACGAATGAACGTGCGTCACCATGAACAGGTTATTTTTAGACACAAAAGACCCGGCCCACATATACGATGAACGCGTATTTCCTTATTGATCGGTCACAAAAATCTCGTTGCTTCAAGTTCAAATGATTCGAAATTCCATTTACTCTTACGATAAAAACATGTGATGTGACATGTATTGTGTTATACATCCGGGCACACGCAAAAAGCAACAAATATTTCATGTAAACGATGTTAAGACAGAGTGTTGTGTATAAGACTGCAATTTTTTTTAAATGCCGCTGCAAAACCAAAATTTACTTAAATATTAGGGATGAAGAGAGGAACTTAACATGGTATGCCCGAGGACAGTTTATACATGAGCATCTCCATAGATCCGGCCAAATAAACCGAATCCTTCGAAATCAATGTCACCAGCATTTTTAAGAACTACTAAATCATTTCACGAATTATATATTTCTTAACATATTTATATAAATTTATTTATTAAAAGGATTTAGTCTCGGATATCTTAATTACACCCCTTTGTCTTATAGTTAAGGCACACATTATTCTTATTTTATTACAAGTACAAGCCATAACTTTTTTTTTTTTTTTTTTTTTTTTTGGTTAAGTTAAGGCAACTTCAACGTACGTCCACAGGAGATACCAACCTCTGGAAAACGTAGCTTCCTTCGCTCGACACACTGGCACATATAAGGGAATTTAATCGCCCAAATACTCCATAAAGTGATGATGTCCAAGCCAACTCTTTCAACCCCGCTGTTATTACAGCGGGAATTTAGGCGTTGAAGTATCGGCATAAAACTAGCTGAAACCAGCATGAACAACAGGAACATGCTTTCGGGAATCGCCAGGAGAAAATAAAAAAACAAAAAATGTCAACTAATTTTCTGCTTCTGCAGATTCTGATTATTTTTGTCACACGATTACCTTTCGTGGCATTGCAAGAATGTGTTCCAACATGGTGGTGAAACCAACTGATGCATGACCACCGCAATGACACACTATAACTTACCCAAACATGGAATTTTGTCACAACTGCTGAAGCCTACAATGAACGCAAATAACAAATAAAAGATTCCAAGTTTAGGAACAATCAGAAATAGAAGTAATTAAAACGCTTATTTGCCTCCACCCACATTCTAAAATACCTAATAACAACTAAAAGAAGTACGGTAACAATTCATTCAACATGTACGGAAGTTACATCAATCTATATGATGTTCACGGTAAAATGGGCACTTTTGAAAGCTCTGCTTAAGAGTATATTCTTCCGCCTTATGTAAAATTTACATTGCCATGGGTCTCATCACTTTATTCATGCGTCGGTCAAGCGAAACTGTGGAATTATTACAAAAGTAATTACTATACAAAATTGGTCATTTTCACACTTACGTGCATTAAAAAAAAATAAAGCGAAAGAAATAATTTAAGACATCACAAATAGTTACCTAGCACGTTTTATTCGACTTTAATATGTGGAACTACTTTCCATCCATCATTGCCAACTGTACTGGGCGCATGTCACTAGGTGCGTCGCGTCCGTTTAAATATATGCAGGGAGGGGCAGTGAATTTTCTAAGGTTGATTTCCATAGTGCTCACTTTATCGTGAACAGTCTTTACCAATTATTTCTAATATTAGCTACTCTAATTGTAGTTGTGTTACATCACGGGGCGCAATTCATCCTTAAAACCTGAAAAGACGTTATAAGATCATTTATTTCAATTTGGGGCTTTGCAACTTCACTTCTTTCTTTGTGTGGCGCATGAAAAAAAACACCCAAGGACTTTGCTTAAGTCATTATCTATTCATAAATTACTTTTTTTTAATTAATTTAACATGGATAAAAATAGTAAATCGTTTTCCAATATTTGCATTATAAATGACAACGATAAAACATACGTGTAATGATACAACGTTAATACTCGTAAAGAAAGCACATTTTGATTAGATATATATCACCTATAATCTGTTAACATTTCTGAAATCACCTCTAAAAAAATTATTGTTGAGGAAGTTTTTTCTTTGTATTAGCACCAATTACTTTTCGTAAAAGAAATAAACAAAACGTTCTACCAGCCATCGGAAAACAACACGAGTTTCTGCAGGAAGTGTGTTACCAGGATTATACGTGACACTGTTATTTAGCAGTGCCTGCGTTATGACGGGCGTGTTCGAAAGCTCTTCATTTCTCAGTGAACAATAAAAAAAAAAAAACCCTTCCATTTCAAACCGCATTTTAAAATATCGCAAAGAAAACTACATTTTACATGCTTTTGTGACAGATACGTCGCTAAATATGTATGACAAGATAAGGTGCTCAAAGTGCTCAACTAATTCCGATAGTAAGTCACACGTGATCATAAGTTCAATTAACGCGAAAATTCTGCCATTTTAACTATTGCTACTTTAATATAATAAAGATTAAGTGAAAATAATGATGGTTCAAGCATTGTAAAATGTTCAAGTTAACTACTTCGAAATCCGATAGAGTTTACAAAAAACTGAAGTGAATGCCGTTCACTGCAGACATTAACAGTTTATAAAGTGCGTTTCGTGAAGATAACCCACCTTCGTTCGTGTAAGGCAACCAGAAAAAATAATTGCGGAGTCCTAGTAGTTCAGGGATTTATCCCGAAGTCGATCAATCAAAATAATTTTCACGAAGACATATTCTACAGTCCCAACAAACGGATAGTTATGTTTAGTCGGCAGAAACAAAATGTGTTGTTGATCAGATTTACTTGGTGAAAATTATACTTGGATTAAGTGTGACCAGTCCCTGTCGACTTGGATTTATAGAATTTTCTAACAACCATCGTCAAATATTTTGAAACTTATTTTATTTTAGCGATCGACGTGGCATAGGACATTACTTCGCAAAAATTCTAAAATCGGCATAGCTTAACTAGTCTTGTTAGTGTCATTTGTGTAATTGCCCGCAAGAAAAACTAACTTATCTCTTGCCGGCAGTTACTAGCCAAAAATTAATACAGACAGTGAAGCTATAATAATTTGATAAAACTTGAGAAGCTATTATTTATGCTGTGGAGTGCAAACATTTTCGTTAAATATTCTTAAACGGAACTTACGGTAAAAAAAAAAACTGAACAAATACAATATGGCTGGAAATGACCCCCTTAACTTCGACAGTACATTTCCTTAAAGGCCGTTCACGGTAAAGTGATCATTTTTGAAATAATGGGCGCTCAGACTGGCATTGGATTTTGTAAAGTTGGTAAGGACGGGGCGAAAGTAGATCAATTTCTTAATGTTGAATTATTAAAAGTGTTGGGTAAATATTTGTGAATAGTAAAATAAGTTATTTTAATGAGCACATTCGTAAAATATTTCCTTTCATGATGATTCCACAGATTCACTTCAGCGGCACATGGATAAAGTGATTATGCCTATAGGAGCGTTAATGTTACAGATGGTGTAAGAATACACAATATGCATACAAGTAGATCTTATGCAGGGCTTTCAAAAATGCCCACTTTACCGTTAACTACCTACAGCGCTATTAAAAGAAGCCTTTCGCTGACCCGTTCAACCCTTTCCTTTCAGTGCGTCACAACCTGTTGAGCATGGCGGGAGAAAAACAACCACCAACACCTCAGCTCGTAACGACGACTGTCAAGCGAAAGAAAAATCACCCCTGGACTCGCCTTTCAACGAGGGCGAATAGTGCTAGAACAGAACGGCCACTTCACATCCCGCCTCTCCGACCACCGCCGAACCCCTCGCCAATAAAAAAGAAAAAAAAAAAAAAAATACGACAGTGTATCTCGAGTGCCTAATCAAATTGCAAAATAATTCTGTCTTGGTGATTTAGAAGTCATTCAAGTGGATGATTTATTCGGGAAGACGGCTGTCGCATGACTTACTTCGCTGAAGTTATAAACTGAAATCAATGCGTTTTCTGAGGAGCACAATCTGCACCATTTACGCTTTTAATTGCTACATTGGAGCGGGAGTTAAAAAAAAAAAAATCCTACCGTTGTCAGAAACTCTTCCTCATATTTTTTTTTTTTTGTTTTAATTTTTACTTTACAAGAATTTAGTTCCGTTTCTCGTATCTACGAAAACGTACATTCAATTTGCATACCTCGAATGTACTCTCAAATAAAATGGCAGCAGCGGTAGGAACATCATTTTTTAAAGAAATGTTTCAGATTCATAATGAAATACCGGTTATCCAATTCAATACAGATGAATCACGTGCAGTACTTTCTTGTTAACAATAAATAGAACTACTAAATAAAATATGTTCTAAAGCCAATTACAGGCAATGGGAACAGCAACAAAACATTATCTAGCTAAAGAGAGATTCTTGAAAATAAGGCGATTTCAAGGGCAAGTTTTTTTCACTATGTTCAAAAAATGTTTACGAGTAACGAGCAATAAACCCAATATAACACTCCACTGTCAATATTTCCTAAATAAGCAAAGGGATTTAAAAATTGCACCCATAAAAACAATAGGCCGTACTGTAAATAATACAAAATAGTCATATTACCACCACAAAATATCTTGTGCAGACTATATACCCTGGCAGCAAATTTAATAACTTTTTTTTTTGCGAGACATCGCTTGTTGCCAAATAAAGATTTGTAATGAATTCCAAAGGGTTTCAAATTACGCACTACAGAAAAAAATGCAATCTACGCATACGTAACTATAACTTTAATGTTTCTAATAATTATTTTGTATTTAAGAATATGGCTCACCAGAAAAATAACGATGATAACCCTGGAGCACAAACAATTAGACAATGCTTACAAATTCTCCCCTCCCCCCCCCTTTTTTTTCGCTCGGGAAAATTTTACGAGCCCAGTCAATCTGTGTTCAGGGACGGCAGCATGTCGCGTTGCATTCTCGACCCAACTGCACGCTGTCTACACTCCCATGACCTTGCGACGTAAGGATTCCTCCAACCTCCTTCAGCTTGCTCGTCGCGCCGTATCCCCCACGCCTTGCCATCCGACGATCGCTCTATTTCCAGAATGTGATCTAATCTCGACATCTGCGACCCATGCGGCAACTTCTCAGACTACGCCCGTCCATCGCCAACAGAATGGCAAAAAAAAACAAATCGCGACGATGCAATTGGATGTGGTCCCATATGAAACTGCAGTGACACAGAACGCGCTATATTAGAACGCCGCATCATTGCGACTTTTGTGAGGAGGGAGGGAGAGGGATACAAGACATCCTACGAAGAAATAAGCCAACGTCCAATTGAGAAATGTTATTGGGACATCACTGTTTAATTTCTCCTCAACCTCCAAGAAAAAGTACTTTCTAGCCGGCATCATTTTACGCGCATTACCGATTGTAATGGCAAAAATTCCTTTACGTCAACAAAGGGAAGAGCACTTTTCTTTAATAGACGTTACTTATTCCTATCCCATTCCTGATTCGCGACGAGGAGAGAAAGAGAACCTCGGAACAGAATATCAGATTTCGTCGTCGCTTTCCACGCGAGACACGTCGATAAGTTGATCTAATAACGCCACAAGTCAACTTCTGCCCGGGGACAGAGCAGACTTGACCGATATTCCCTAGAGGACCACTGTACCATATTTCATGTACCAAAAGTTACATGGATTACTAACACTTGTTGATGCAATAGTCTGCGATGGTTAAATTTATGTTTTTTTTTTTTGTAACGAAATACGCGAATACTGATGTTAATTGGAGGAATCGGAGCATAAGAATATCAATATGATTACTGGCAAAATTCATCATGGTAAAAATTTGACAGAAATCTAAATACATTAGATACTTAATTTAAGCTCTAGAAATACGATTTTTTTTTTTTTCACCATTTAATGATTTTTTTCTTTTTGATAAAAGTACAAGAAAAACTATACGGCGTCAGATTAGGATATTTTCTGGCAACGAGTCGTAATCCCAGAAAATGTATTTGCTGAGATACGCGTATACAAGCAAACAACGATTACAAAGAAAATGTTTAATTGCATGGTTAATATCCTTAGTATCCACTGTATCCTTGTTATCTTGGATTCACGTATTTTCCTCCATAACTTAATTTTCGGGGTCAATATTTAAAAACCAAGCTAGTCACGGCATAGAGAACATCTTAACAGCTATTTCGAACTCCTACTTATGTCTTATTTGTCTTTCATGATTAGTTTCAAATCTGTAACCGTAATCAAATATTACCTAATTTTTTTTAATGATGCCATTCCCACATGGGAAATTACAGAAATGATTCAAACTGTAAAAATTAAAAAAAAAAAAAAAAAACTCTTAGGTAGTCTACTGTATCACGTCAAGCTTTTTTTTTTTTTTTTTTTTTTTTTTGTCATAAATTTGTACTGCGAAGATTTGTAAGAAAAATCGAACAGGGAATGGTCAGTTTAACGTAGACCGCCTACGTGTTCCTCGGCCGGGCTAGCACTCAATCTTGCCGCAGTTGCCGGAGGGGATGGGGGAGGGGATGAACAGCAAACGGCGCCACGTCCTGAGCGGAGCCGCCATTTCATGTACTGGAAGGGAAAAAAAGGGAAGCGGCAGTGGCCAAAAGTCGTAAACGTTATTGTTAGACCCGCCCAAGGTTTACTGCTCACTCCGTCGCCTTTCCCCTTTCTGCCAGCGCAATTCATTAAAAGGCCGGCCTACTTGTTCGACACACTTAAAGCCAAGTCTGCGGCTAAATCTCGGTCTTGCTCGCAGAATTGCATCTGTAGGATTTATTGCCGAACCAAGCTATCTTAAACGAAGAAAATTTTCGATGGCTTTGTAGGTGCTGATTAGTTCGTCGTTGTGGTGTGAAGTAATGCGCGGGTTCCAACGTCTGGATTTGGCGCATACCGCCACCAACGCCAGACTGTCGGCCATCCTGACTTGCAGTGCCATCTGTGGGCAAACCACGAAGTTGATTACCGTTACTTCGTGTGCTGGACGTCACGCAGCTCGAGTATCGCTACTTCAAAATAATTTGTGCAAAAAAAAAGTAATCTTTAACCTTACCCTTCAATCAGGACATAGCATCAAATAAAATAATGTAAACCAATACTACAGGAGTGGCGTCAACGATTTTGGTATATTTTTCTGAGCATGTTAAGTCACACTAAAGAAATGTATGAAAACTGTTGAGGCATTTTTTTTTAAATCTACTACAAAGCATCACGGTGAGTGTGCAAGCAAAAGTTCCTATCCCTTTCACAAACCCTGCCCCCCCCCCCCCTAATATAAACCTATGGCTGCGCCCCTGGGAGGAGGGAGGAAGGCGCTGAACACTTAAAAGGACAATAGAACTTAATACACGCTATGCCGCGAGAATAGAAATAAATCTGCGTTTATGCGTAGGTATGATTACTCTGTGAGAAATTTTTCCAACATAAATAAATTACATCTCCGATTCTTACTATAATGGGCGTAAAAAATACGAAATTTCAGTGGTCATAAATTTAAACAACTTTTATCAAGATTTGAAACTATTTTACTCAATTCGCTGACGAACATCATCCTTAATACGACAATAAGCGTTTATGAACTTGATATTTAATCAGGTACATGAAGAGTATTATATTATATAAGTAGAGCAAAGATTATTTCACGAATTCATTCGGAGTCGAGGTAGATTCCAAACACTTGTTCTTTTCTCCTAATGTTCCGATTGGACAACAGTTCTTTAGACACGCCCCGTTTAAATGTGAGCCAGTAATAAGCTCTAGGCAGTAGTGTGTGTGTGTGTGTTTAACAGTCATGTACAGAGGCCTCAGTCGATCATAGCAGCCAATAAGCAAACGATAATGTCTGGAGTGTATAGAGGACAGTCCAGCTTAGCTTGCTGCCAACTCAACCTGCGAAATACTCGGGGCTCTTGATATAAGTATATATTAAAACTTTCAATCCAAAAATATTGAATTAAACGTAAACCAGCAATACTTAAAAATATATAACTAAAACAACAAAAAACATTAGGAGAAAATTTGTGTTTAATATTGTAAGGAATAACTGCGCGGTTTCACGATTTCCAGATTTGCGTGCAGCGAATTTAATGCCAGCCATTTTGCCCGACTAATAAAATACTTCACCGTCCTCTGAAGTTTCCAAATGAAGGTTAGGCACGACAATAAGGGTTATGAAAGACAAGGCAATGAAACCGGGATTTCGGGGATAGTTTTATTGCTGCTCGACTTCAAAAGAAAAACAAAACTAGCGCGCCGACGAAAATCCTGCCGAGTCGTCCAGGCATGCAAGAAACACGAGACTATAAATAAGAACCCCCGCACGTACGGGTTGCTCAGAATACAGACGATAAATATCGTACGCCTGAGCACATAAAAATCAGTATTTACGGGATACTGGTGGAAGTTAACAGTGTAGGACTAATGGAAGAGTATTGCGGTGAAGTAAACAATGGTCAAAACCTGAACTATACCATTGAAAAATCACCCCATGTTGTTTCCTAAATATGGCACAAGCGTTTTGTATTTGTCGTAACATAAAAGTACCTTATTTTTGGGGGCCGTGGTGGTGTAATGGTTAGACTACCAGCCTACCATCAAGGTGAACCGGGTTAAATCCCCAGCCGGCTCACACCGGGTTTACGCAAGTGGGAATCGTGCCGGACGATGCCGCTGGCCGGCGGATTTTCTCGGGGATCTCCAGTTTCCACCCCCCCCCCCCCGCCGTCATTCCGGCGCTGCTCCATTCTCACCTTACTTCACCCTCATCGGTTCTCAAGACCCCTATGGTACGAGCCGCCCAAATCTCTTCACTCACCCTTATTTTTGATTAAATTTAATTTTTAATTATATTTTATCTATAAGTATAATATTCCATTTACAATTAATATGAACAGAAACGGGGATAAAATAGATGGGCTGGTAATATCCAGAAAGAAATAGTTCTTATGCAAAATATTATTACACTGAGTGCGCACGAATGCGATGCTTTGTCCCTTTCTGTAATTTTCTAGACTCGGTTAATCTTTGTTTGCATGAGGTGGAGGAATATCCTGGAAGTAGAACTTTAGCAGGGCTTCAGAAAAGTGTGAAGTAGCCATGAATCGACTATACAGCCACAGAATGCTTGATTCACAGAAAGAGTAAATAGCCGCGTTTGTAAGGCAGCTCGAGTCACGTGGGGCAACAAAATGGCTTCGCCTGACTGCAATTTGGCGAAACCCGTTCGCCAATCATGCCCTGGTGACGACAAACTTTCCGGTCGGCGTGCCACAGCCAATCAAATACGAAGCCAATTTCTAGGGCCTAAGAAACTGTCAAGTCATTTCGCTCATGTATATTACAGGTTAAATCAGTTTAGAATTAGGAATCTTTTCAATGTATATTATTTTTTCCACTGATCATAAAATACACAACTTGAGCAACATGTGCTCACAAATTTTCGCACAGTTAACTTCCTCATACAACAAATTTTGTATAGATATGTTAAGTCAAATAAATAAACATTACTGAATATACTGTGTGAAAATTTCCAAGCAAGCCAAGAGAAAAATAAGTACACGAAGTAAATAGCGCACTATTCGCATTATAGTAAGAGTGGCTAGAAACCGATAACTTTCACAATTGCATGAACCACGCACATTTTACAAACTCCAAGAATTATATAAAAAAATAATTCCTGCTAGAGTGAAAACGCGCCCATTGAGCAAATTTCCGAACACAAACGTGGCCCAGATCGTTCTTGCACACCGACATGTTTGATTCCACCACAAAAACGAATTCGTCACTTTCAGTTTTCACGGGCACAAAGAGCGGAACACCAGGGAATGTGAGACGTACTTTAATCTACTGTACTTTGACAAGGGCGAAGCAAGGACATCAGAATGTGACAAGTCGCATGGACGTTATCGTGAATGTCATTGGCCCATCTTTCTGAGTGAGGTTGGGCCCACAGCTGGAGCTAGACGGGGGGGAAGGAAGATAAAACTTCTGACATTGTCAAAGTTTGACAGGTACCTCAAAAGAGCCCACTGGCACGGAGTTACAAATCCTAAGCCGAAAAAAAAAAAAAAAAAAAAAAATCTCTGAAGTACTGAAAATGGCGAGAGTTCATGGATAACTTCAGTGATCGCTTTCCATGGAATTACCAGTACCAGTAATTTTTAATAATTAATTGAAAGTAAATTCTTCCGCTCAACGTCCCAAATTTTCAGCAAGTACATGTGAAACCACAGCAAGTACGTGCGAAACCACTGAACTTATCAACCTGTCGGTGTTCAATATTTACGCACAGGCGTTGATCAATACCATCGCTTCACCGACGTGTATTTGACGACCACGATGACGTGAATAATTTTGTTGCCCTGGCTGGTTGGTTCCTATTAACTACGTCTCCGGTGGAGGAATTTGGGGCCTACAAATCTCAACATACCACTTAAAGAGTACGTAGGGTTGAACAGAAACTATGCATGTACAGGCTAAGAGAAGTATACGTGCCATCACTGAAACGAACTTAATGTTTTCCGAGATCGTGCACAGAATTGACGAAATGGAGTAACTACAGGGAGAAAACCAGTTCATGACTTATTTAGACAAGGCACAAGAATCACTCATTAGCCAACACAGTACCTCAATCCGAAGCCGTAGGCTCCATATTCGAAATGATGCATGACATTCACAATTAATTAAATGACTTACAATGCCATAGTGGTTAGAAATGGCATATCTTTGCCGATCTTTCTACAACCGAATCGCTACAAAAACTGTTCGAGACTTAGGTATTTATAAAAGTAAAATGACAAAACATTTTTATGTCAATATGTCAATTTATTTTGCTAATTATTTTACAGGTAAAATTGAAGTCTTTGTGTATTTAAATTAAGACGAAATCAACACTAGAGATTTTACGACAACTCTACACGAACCGCCGTTTAAAAATTAGTTAGTTATATATATATATATCTTATGCTTGGTGCAAAAGGAGGAGGATGGAGGATGGGGAAATCGTTTACAGCAGAATATAGAAGAAATACATTTTAAAAAGTGGAGAGTTAAAAGCGCCGGTATAGATTTTTTTAAAATTTACTTATAGGCTATTCACGATAAAATGCGTGTTGTGTGTTCTTCCGCCTTATGTAAGAATAACAATGCCATGGGCGTAATCACTTTATTCATGCGTCGGTCAAGTGAAAATATAAAATTTTTAGAAAAGTAAATATTTTACAAATCTGCTCACTTTTACACTTTGATGCATTAAAAAGAAAGAGCGAAGGAAATAATTTCAATTAACAGAAATGGTTACCTGACACTTTTTATTCGACGTTAAGATATGGAACTATTTTCCCATTCATCGCTACCAACTTAACTGGGCACATGTCACTCAAGGCGCCCGTTAAAATATATGCAGGCAGGGGCAGTGACTTTTTTCTAAGGTTTATTTCGAAAGTACTCCATTTATCGTGAACAGCCTTTATTAACAAACGACGCAATCAAAAATAGGGAATTGCTATTCTATTTTCGTATCTGCAATATTTACGAAACATAATTGTGTGACAAACTTGTTTGCCAGCACAGGCATGTGAAAATCCGTGCAAAGACGTTTCCAGAGAGAAAAGTCAACGTTCACGACTTCAGCGAATAAAAAGTAAACACACAAAAAAAAATCCCTCCATAGTAACGGAAATCTCGAGTCTCGACATTCAATTCAGCGTGTCCTAGTTATTGTGCTCCTTCCTTGCCCCCTCGCGAACAAGACTCGTTGGAGCAGGTGAACCAGAATCGGTTCTACTCCGTCATGTACGGATCGAAAGCGGGTAAGGGAGTGTGGAGAAGACGGAGGAGGGGAGAAAAAGCGAACAGACGGAAAGAGATGGAAAAACTGCGGCGCCGATCGTAAAAAAAAAAAAAAAAAAAACAACCCGTTAAAAACTAGAGCAACGATCTCACCTGCAACAGAACGTCACCCAAGCATGCAACAAACGACACACCAAGAACACAGTGCATTGGCGCTTCTTCGAACGCGTTTGGAATCAACCTTCGGAATGACGGAGGGGGACTGGCAAAAAAAAAAAGGGCCGCGGGAATACGACACGAGTACGTCATTTTAAATGCGCTGTTACAACTAAAATGTAATCGCATAAAAAATTCATACCATATATATTTGGCATAATAGCTGTCGATATCACAATTTTAGTTTTTTCTTGGACGTTCAAATAATATAAAATATCTCTCCGGAATAAGTTAATTTTCTGTGAATTATATACGGTGAGTTACTTCAAGAAATCTCTAGAATGTTAAAAATAACTTTAAAAAAACAAACAAATAATAGCTTTTTGTTATTTGCAGCAGTTCACGATCTTTTTTTAAATTAAGTATTGGTAAGCATACTTAAAATAATTTAAGACATGACCTTTAGGTCACACTTGTTAAATCGCTGAATGTTTCCGTTTATTTTAATTGTACGTCCCGAAAACCGTCAGAATTGTGATTCTGGCATGCTATGACGCAAAAACTAACGGATCTGATTTTTTAAATATAAAGTAATTAATTTTTTTTGTGACTAGCAATCGGAAGTGTTAACATAAAATTGCAGCACGAACTGTTTGCAATTTTTAGTAGCCGTACCTTCTAACAAACGTCAGTAATGTCAGCATAGAATTAGGAAAAAAATTATTTTTTTTGTCTTAGCCCATCTATTCATGCGTTAATTCAAAAGTTCAAGTGTTGCAATCATGTAATATTTTGAAGTGCACTGTACTTGCCCCGAACATGCATTTTGCAAACAGTGAACAGTATGCTGCGTGTCTTGTGACATTAGCATCAACTGTGAGTTGAGAAACTTTCAGATAAAGCATTCTTCACTAGGTGTATAGGTCGCTCAAAGCATCGGCCACTGACTCATTACTGTGTACCAGTACCTGCCACAAATATCCATGCGCAATATTTCCTATATCAGGTTTAACCCTTTCATGCAAACTGCCCTGCGTATAAGACGTTGCACGGGAACTGAGTTTTATTGTATGCTCAGTACAAAGCCAAATTGTATGGGGAAAATCCTGCCACTGTGAGGGAAAGACGTTGCACATTACCGAGACTTATGGTCGGCGCTGTACACGACACGGAATCACTGGCATGCATTTAGAGCATCTCCCTTGCGAGAAATGTGATTTGTTGAATTTTCTCGTTTTTGAATGGTTAACGCTAACATCAAGAAGTAGGCGGCACAATGATTATTGGTTGCTCAACACTAGTACAGATCCATAAAAATATTGAACTGTTGCAACATGAAATCGTAGATTAACCTGAAGCTGAATGGGTTGAGAACCCTTGTCACTTGCCATATTGAATTTTATATTTATTTCTTCCTGATAAAAATGTAAGAGTATTTATCGAAAAATTCGAAAACAAAAGTTTAGTTAATTACTTTACCCATCATTACAAGCATAATATATGAACTATTAACGGGATTTACGAAACAATTAATTTAATACAAAACTTGATATATGAATTCAATCTCGAATTTTAATGACAACCTGGTAACGCCTATTAACATTCAGGTACAAAAATTTGCACAGAGCCATGAAATGAAGTTAAACATTTTCAATAATCACCCTCTCTCTTGACACTAAAACGAAATGGTGATACAGCCACTTTGCTTCCGTATGCTCAATTGTTCTGTGACAGGACCCAACACGCTCCGTTTCGAGGCGCGAGGCCCTACAGTCGTAGCGTCTCACGTTCAAGGCCGTGCGAAAGTAAAAATAAAGGGGGGGTAGGGGGGACGAAAATTGGCGCGGACGGGCTTGCAGAGAGTGGCGTTCACGAGGGCGAAGCGGTTATATGAGGCGCCGGAACCGGCGCCACGAGCCGCCTAGACCGCGAACGGGCGTCTCAGCGCCGCACCGGCCTACGGACGACAAATGTGCCGCCGACACGCGAGCGCCCCCTCTCGACCTTACAGACCGGCCGAGGCCGCCGCATCGACGAGAGTTGAACGGAGCTCTCTCATCCACCGCACACTGCAAACAAATATATTCCTGGTAAACTTCCTAAACTGTAATGCATTGATTTTCAAAGTGGGGGGGGGGCGCCCTCCACCCGCCTACCCTCCTACCTGAGGCGCAACGACATGCTAAAGGGGGGGGGGGGGGAGACCGCGGGCGCCAAAGTACAGGAGCAAACTCGATATTGCCAGTGATTTAGGTTGTACAATTTCTTCTATCCAACCAAGAATTGGGAATCTTGTTCAAAAATATGCAAGCTCATCCGTCTCATTGATTGATTTGTTCACCACCGTTTGTGTTCAATAAGCATTAACATGTATTGATGAAATAAAACCTTTGAGACTTTTATTCGTTTTTGTTTTATCCTTATGATAATGAAATTGTGACACCGCGGGGGAAGGGGGGGGGGGTAGTTTTTTTGCAGAAGGGTGGGGCGGTAGCGTGATAAACTAAATGAAACTAAAGTTTTGAGAACCCCTATTATACGAAATAATACCACGTAGGTCACAGGGTGGCCAGATATCTTAACTCGTGAAGGATATTTGTCGTAAGGTATGTGATTGATAATAAATGTTGAGGGCTAAAAGAGATTTGGACGGCTCTTAAAATCGAGGTCTTGAGAGCCGATCAGGGTGAAATGAGGTGAAAATGGAGCAGTGCCGGAATAAAAGGAAGGGGGAAACGGAAGATCCCGAGAAAATCTGCCGACCAGCGACATCGCCCGGCACGAATCCCACTTGCAAAAATCCGGGAGTGACCCGGCCGGGGATTGAACCCGTTTCGTCTCGGTGGGAGGCGAGCAGGCTAACCGCTCCCCGCTAACCGCGGCCCCCTTCCCTATAATAAAAGGCATGTGGTCAACTACCAGGCATTACAATACAGTAAATACTAGCTAACGCACTTAAAAAAAATCTGGAAGCAAATCAAAATAGTAGTATACAAAGGTATATTCTAGAATAAGGGGCGGAGAACAGGCGTCAAGTGCCGGCTGGCCGCCATGTTGTGAGGTCACCAGACTGCCATATTGGATCCCAGTTATCTTGACCTCGCGCCTTTGTCCTTAACCCCGTACCCGTAACCTTGGATGTAAAAATTGCGAGATTGATCGAAAGATTGGATGAAATATTGATGCGCAGACTACGAGATTAATCTAAAAAGATTTGTTTGTTGCAAAACCTAAAATTACATATTTATTTTTTTTACTGAAAGGGTTGAGATATATGCCGGTTGTCGTAGTGACGTTTTTCAGTGGTCGATTTCAGTGGTCAATTTATGGTGAACATCCTATAGCATGGTGTATGCTTGACCGGGCGGGGGAGGTCGATCGATGGGGTAGTTTTTCCGCACTGAGGAGGTCGCCGGAACAACACCCCGCTTTTCCAAAAGTAGCGCGGGCTCGACGGCAGGGTAGGTTGTTTAGCGGGGAGGCGATACGGTGGCGCCTGGACGGCAAAAGGCGTGTAACACGGGCCCCGAGGACGTGCACTCCCCGTCAGCTGTCTGGTGGTCGTCGACAGCGATACAAGGAGGGTTTGGAGGGAGGGAGGGGGCGCCCGTGCATTATGGATGAGGAGGAGGTAATAAGGCCGTGCCCTCGTGCCTACCTGCCGGGATAAAAGACCGTCTGGTCGAGTCTCGCTCACGATCCGGGCCCCCAAACGCCCAGAATCGTTGGAAAGGGGAGGGTGAAATCCTGTACAAGGGGCGAAACATTGAGAGGGAATTCTAAGAGAACTAAGTATAAGTAAAGAGGTAATCGCAAGTAGTTGCAATGTTTTTAAATACAATGCCGTTGTTGAAGTTATGTTTATTGAATAATGTTAGGCGCAGTGGCGTGTGGTGAACTGTTACAAGGTAAGCTGGCGTTAGCTCTGTGCTGCACCCTGTTGCTTGCTAGTTCACACTTCCACTAGTAAAACGTAGCTCGGCAGCTGACGTCACAGGACGCGTGTAATGGGTCCCTTGCTGTACGGCGGTTAATGTCTCCTGCTCTGCGCACCGAGAATGTACAAATAGTGAGCCGGACCTGCTTACCGTGCAACAGTTCACCACACGCCACTGGCTAAGTGTATAGTAATTAACGTAGTTTGTGGGAACGGGGGATTTTATATTTTCTTTCTCCACAACTTGTATGCTGTGTGCATGGCCCTGTCCACGGCGTCCACTTTCATGAAGGAATAAAAAGAGAGCCCGAGAAATGTCTTCAGTTGATTCTACTTCATTATTCTGTTTACGCGACATGATCCAATATGTTTTTTTTTTTTGGCTTGTTGGCTGTTGCCATAAGAACATACCTCAGTAACACAACTGCTTCCTGTTTGCTACTGGGTCACATTTAAACACGGCGTGTAAAAAGAACTCCCATCTAATCACAACCGTACAATAAAGGATTAAGGGCTCTAGTCAAATCAGTGTTTCCGCCTATAACTGTATCTCGGTGAATAAACGGCCTGGAGATAATAGTTTCTTCAAGAAAAGTTTAAATCAAAATTCTAAATCCGCCACTTTTTGCATTCATCTCATTTAATATACCCACAGAAGAAAATTATGAGAACGGCTATAAACAGCATTTTTAGGGTTTCCCCGCGAAGTTACCATCATAAAGGAACGAAAATGAATAGTTTAATCAAATGGCGTGCATGGCTTATGGCAATATCTACTGTAACATGTACAATTTCCAGCCACCCGAGAATGCATAGCACCCTTTGCAATGCCAGACACGTGACCTTGCAGCGTTTTGGGTTTTTAACTATAGTCCATTCACGATCACTCACAATTTTTCTGAAACCCTGCTGAGGTTTTGCTTCCAGGATATTCCACCACATTATGTAAACAAAACTTAAAATATTACACCAAAGGGCCAGCGCAGCGCATTCGTGCGCGCTCAGTGTAATAATATTTTTCATAACAACTATTTCTCAATATCCGTTACCAACACACCTATTTTATCTCTGTATTTATTCATGTCGGCTGGAAATTAAATATTATAATTTTTAAATAAAATATTACTCAAGGTTCAATTAAAATTAACAATACAGTAATTTTATTTTAACACAAGCACAAGAAGCTTGTGAGACATTACATATTCAGGAGGCAACCCAACGCGTCATACATGAAGTTATTTTTTAAAAGTCTGGTTTAAGAATTTTGAATAAATCACGAATAGACTACAGTGATTGCTCTTACGTGTTCGCGGGGCCACGGTGGCTGAGCGGTTAGCCTGCTCGCCTCCCACCAAGGCGATCCGCGTTCAATCCCCGGTCGGGAATCGCGACGGACGATGCCGTTGGTCGGCGGGTTTTCTCTGGGGTCTCCCGTTTCCCCCGTCCTTTCCTTCCGGCGCTGCCCCATACTCGCCCGTATCACCCGCATCGGCTCTCAAGACCTCGTTGTTAGAAGGGCCGTCCAAACCTCTTCACTCGCAGTCTACGGTGCCACTAAAGCAATTCGCGAAATACTCGGGACACTGAAAATTAAGGTAAAAACGAGGATAACTGAAGCAAACGTTCCTATGCTGGGAGGAAAAAAAATGCTTTTGAGATGCTCTTTCCAACAGTATGCGATTTCTGTATTTCTACTTGCCTTTTTGACGAGTATAGGCCGACATTGTGTTAAGTTTTCTTAATTTTTTTTTCATTAATTAAACTCATACCATTTCACCATAACCACGCCACGCAAATGTTTTTATACACGCAATCGATTGATCTTGACGAAGCTGTTGATTTAAACTTAACCAGCGTCGTAGCTTCTCCTAGTCAAAAGTTATACTCCGCGGAAGTTATGAGCGGCGAAACTAACTCAAATTGCCCCCCCCTTTTTTTTATCCAAAAAAAAAATCCTCGCGCGAGAAGTTTCGAAATCCTCACTCAACGTAACATATTCTATGGTCCTTTGGCAATCGAGTGGCGCAACTGAATTTTGAACGTAGACGATAGATTCTATATCCCGATTTTATCATCATCAAATTTTCTGGATTACCACCCTCTATGGTCGCAAATTTACATACTTATTCACGTCAAAAGTCTGCCACTAAATTCATAAAGTTGTTCAATGACACCTGAACTGTGGACGGAAATTTCGTCAACCAGGCGACGTAAACGCTGCGTGTCAGTTCAGTTCAACCGAACACAGCAGTGTGAAGGCGAGAAGCTACAGCAACGGGTTTTTTTTTCTCTCCGAGAATAAGACGTTATTAACTTTATAAAGCAGGTCGCGTCGAGACAAACTCCAGAGAGAGTACTTCACGCTCCATTTTACCTCATTAGACCCTACACTAACTTCTGCTTGCTTTCTGACAAGTCTTCAAACTTTTCATTCTTTTGTTCTAAGTGGATATATTTTACGGTAATTTTTTTTTTTTGTTTAGCTTCCGGGGAGAGGAAACAATTAAGAAGAGGAAAAAAAAAAACTAAATTTTTACGTTGTAGCGTTGACGTATACAAAAGCTTACGTGAACTCTCGCAGCACCTGGTCGACAACTCGGCAGTCGTAAATTATGATCGTGCTCGGAGAAGTCCATTCGCCATTTACAAAATTCGCGAATTGCAGCATAAAATCCGCCAAAGAATCACTTGTTTGCCATTCGTGGCACAAAGACGTGGCCGCGATAAACTAACAAACAGCACTAGCCTCATTTATGCCCGGTCGCACCATCGTGATTCGAAACTCGAACCGAGATCGGATCCACGATCGACACAGAAAACTGTTGCGCCATTCGAGTTCAGAGCTGGACTGGAGATAGAGATGAAGTTCTTTCCGAACCGCTGAAATTGGCGGTTCGAAATCTCGATCCGAGATCAACAGCCATCGTTGACAATTGTAGTTTGAAAATACGCCCACAGATAGAACTACGTTGGAATATTTTCTTGGGAAATTAAAACACCATTATACGCACTTGAATATTATTCAGTAAAATTCGTAGAATAATTCACTTAAAACAGATAAAACATCGCACATCTATTTCTATCGACGAATCGGAGATCCAGAATCAAGATATGTCGTTGATGCAACTGACATTGGAACCAAGTTCAAACTGGATCCTCGTTCGGAACTAGGATCATTCGATCCCGGATCGGGGAAGATGCTGGTGTAACCTGGCGTTCGAGTTCTTTCTACCAGACATCTGCGCGCCCTTGCACCATGTGTAAAATAAAAAGACAGCATCGTGGGCCAAACAAATACTATCTAGAATCGTAAATATTAAGCGAATTAATTTACGGGTATAGGCTGAGTGAACACTTATGAAAGCTCTGCTTAAGAACTTGTATGCACGTTGTGTATTTCATCACTTTACAATTGCGTCTGTAAGGTGAAAATGTGAAATTATTATAAAAGCAAATATCTTACAATGTGCTCATTTTTACACTGAGATGCATTAAAAAATGTAAATCGAAGGAAATATTTAAGTTATTACAAATGTTTACTTAACACGTTTTATTCGACGTTATGGTATGGAACTACTTTTCATCCATCGTTGCCATGTATAGGAGCAGTGATTTTTTTTAAAGGTTGATTTCAAAAGTGCTCACTTTATCGTGAACAGCGACTAGTCATTCGATTCCACCTGCCGAACCCAGTTAACTCGGCGCGGCCTTCAGAGCAGATCGACGTGGATTCCGCGAGGAACCGGGCAGCAGGCTTAACAAGATCGGCCGACCGCCCACACCCTCAGGCCACCCCCCGACCACACACACACATGTGACCTACGAGCAACAGATAAAACAATTTGCCGCGTGATGAACGAAAGAGGGACGGGGGGGACAGGGGGTCGGTCTGTCGGCAGAGAAGGGCCGAAAACACGGCACAAACATCTCGTACAAGATAAACCAATAAATATAGAAGGGCAGAGAAGGCGAGCGCGCGTGGGCCACAACTCAATTCCATCGGCAGGGAAGAACTACCATCCCTTCCCTCCAGACCTTCTCTTTCTTCGAGAAGACCTAACGTAAGTTGGAGGGAAAAATATTATTTTTTTTTCCCCAGTAGCTTTTCATTGCTTACATCTCCCTTCTCCTATAGCCTCTCAACACAAGACAAGTAGAAGTTTTTCATTTTTACAGCGAAGTGGACTGTAAATTATAAGACGAAATATTTGAGATACGCAATGGTATACCAATACACACACGCGTACACGCACACACGCATAAACATATAAATACACATATATGCATGTATCTACATGTACCACATATATATATATGTAAAAATAAACGAAATGGCAGGGCGGTAACTTTTATGTGGGGATATCAATTCTCTGATTGGCTACGCGACGATCTCAGCATGGTCCCTGCGTGTCCATTGGCTGGTTATGCATGCTGCGAAACGTTCCCTATCAGCTGGGCTGTTGGCTGGCAAGTGGATTACCAGACGCTGATTGACGAACGTTTTGCTGGCCAATGACGCAATTTTGCTCGCATGTGCTGCTGGATTTCGTGGTGTACGCAGCTATTACATCTCCGTGTCCTTGCGTACTCTCTGATGACGCCTTTTCGTGGTGACGCTGTCAAAAGCAGTGCAGCGCGAGGCGGGAGACTCAAACACAGCTCGCACAAAACACTGTGTTTACAAGATGTACAATGGAAGGCCCCAGCATACAAGTTACCAATTACATGAAGTTTTCGGCATCGTCCATAATTCATCGATTGACGTTTAACACATTCGAAAAGCCTTCAGATCCTAGTTTAGGGCGATAATGGCATTACTACACAACAACTGAGGCAAATATAGGCTCTAAACACAACCTGAAAATAGAGTAACCCATATACAATCCATTTGAAAATGAGGAACATAAAAACTATACGCTACCAATAAATGCCATGATTCCATTTCGTTTTGGCGTCGTATACCGGCGAACTTGTGCAATTCCAGGCAAAGCGTCTGCCGTGAATTCGTTGCTACCAGAAACTAACGAATAAAACTGTTTCGTGGTTAATACGAACAAAACTGTAGATAACAGTTCCTCGTAATGTGAGAGGCGGTGTGAATTCCAAGCCTGGCCAACTATAGAGCACGCACAGGCTAAGCACTAAAGGGCGATGTAATTGGCTGCCGTAGTGACCTCTGGTTCCAGCATGCAATATTCGGTCGCGGTTGACGGTTACTTCCCTTCTCGCTCCAACCAACCGAAGCTTTCTATGATTCCGCACTGTGGTCTACAAACTTACCCCATCCCCTACAACCCTTAACTATTTTTGCCCCCCCCCCCACCCTCCGCTCCCTATTCCCCAATTGAAGCGGCAATCCGAGTTGGGTACCCAACTCTCTGAAAATTTCAGGTGACGATTGAAAGCCCCTGACCACGTTGAACATACTCCTAGCCTCCCCTTCCCACACACCTCCTTTCAGCTTTTACCACCCCCTCCTCTCCCTTCCACCCCCACACAATCGGTTCATAGATGACTAATTCGAAAGCGACCGATGACCTCGCCTCGGGTTTCCGGGAATAGAAACTAGATTTTACGATTTGGCCCAGCGCGACGATATTTTTGTTTCTGTCGTCGATCCCAGTAAATAAGCGTTGACATGTACAGCATTTAAACTAACGCTGTTGTATAGAGCTTTAGGATAACTATAGGCTATTCGCGGTAAAGTGAGCACTTTATAAGGCCCTTCTAAATTGTTCCCTTTGGTCAATTTTTTTTCCTTTCCGCCACTTTTTAATGTCAACATTGCCATGTGACTAATAAATACGGTGTATACTTTCGCCACTCTCAAAAGTTAATGTCTGAGGCTGCAATAAAATATGTTTATTAGTGGCTAATGCCTTTTGGGAGGGCCTTAAAAAGTGCTCACTTTACTGTGAACAGCCTATACGGGTGACGTAAGTCGGGAATCGCAGTGATACTTGCAAAACCTGATGCGAAATTGCGGTCTCTTGAAGTCACGTACAACCCGGATATACACGTGCCACTTGCTCTGACTAAAGATGAAAGTGCTCTTCTATAGATGCCACATCTTTACTGAACGACAGTGCCACTTGTTTTTCGCAAGTTCTTCTTTGGCAGTTGGCAGCGTGTCTCTGCGAGAGAACGTTTTCGTTCCCGAATGAGCAAATCCTAATCAAGGTACTGCGATATTGAACGTCCTTGATTCGCAAGCAGACATTTAAGACGTGTGGCAGTTACAACGTCCTCTAAAGTGGGTCTGAACTAAAGTGCCTTGAAGGACAACACAGCCGCGCAATCTTTTCACGAAAAACAGGCGCGCCTGCTGATTGATATACACACCAGATTTTCAAATTTTGTTCGACACTTTTTGAGTGGGAACCTGCGACCGACTAGTATTTGAAGAATATATCCGACTTCACTAGTGATGAAGTTTCAAGTGATTTAGTCTTCGCAGTGACCAACGCCACAAAACCCGTGCACATTGGAGGAAAATTCCTCGTTTATGCACGTCGTTGAAATATTTCTACGAAGAGTTGTGGGATGTAACCCGTCAACTTTCGTCCATATAGCAATGTGATGCCATTTTAATTAAATAAGAAAAGTCTTCAATAATTGTATTGTAATTTTAAACAATCATAAAGAAAATTTAAACCTTTTTATATTTGTATTTTCGAATACACGCAAATAGCTACATATTTTTATCTCCTGACTGCTTGAATTTTTGAACAGTAACTTCCGCTAGGCATATCTTAAAACGAGTAAAACAATCCTTTACAGCTCCCATAATTTTTTGTAAATGGTTTGGTTTAGCTTACGTGTGTGGTTGATAAACAGAACAACCAGGGACCTGCAAAATTCGAGTTATTTTTTGACGCCAAGCTAAAATTCATAGTATTATATATACTCGAGCCGGTGTCGTTTCTCCATCGGTTGATGCATAAGTGTTAAGTTACGCCCTTTCCGAGTGAACTGCACGTGATTGGGGCACACAATTGTGAAGTGTTCGTTTATTGGCGCAGAGTTACCTAGGGCGTGTCGAACAAATGGTCCAATGACACACGTATTACAAAGGAAAAGTATTTTAGGTTTGATGTGTCCTCTAAACCACGAATTTTGCAGGTCTTTAAGTAAAACTGAGATTTTTTGAGGGCGCCGTGGTGGTTAGATTACCCGCCACACAACACTGCACGCCGGGCCCTACTCCCGACAAGGCAATTCCCACTTTCCGCACGTGGGGTACATGGCGGACGCTTCCACAGGGTCAGTGGGGGTTCCCAGGGTATTCTTGTACACCCAACAACTGCATCCCCTAACGCCACGTCTCCACCTCATTTCACTCCGCTCTGCGTCGAATATGGTTACTGTCTCAAACTCGCGTTGGGATTTTCATTTACGACACAATAACTACGGTAAAGGCTGTTCACGATAAGGTGAGCATTTTTTAAATCAACCTTAGAAAAAAGTCACTGCCCCTGCCTACATACATTTTAATGGGCGCACTGAGTGACATGGCCCAGTAAAGCTGACAATGATGGATGGAAAATAGTTCCATATCTTAAAGTAGAATAAAAAGTATTAGGTAACCGTTAGTGATCAGCTGAATTATTTCTTTCATTTTCTGTTTTGTTTAATGCGTCGAGGTGTAAAAATGGCCAGGCTTGTAGCATATTTACAATTATGCAGTTTCACCTGACCGACGCATGAATAAAGAGATGAGGCCCATGAAAATGTTAATTTTACATAAGGCGGAAGAATACACAACGTGCATACAAATAGATTTTAAGCAGGGCTTTCATGCTCATTTTACCGTGAACCCTAAAAAGGACAGTTTGGCAAAGATTTAAAACAATGTCTTTTTTCTTTTTTTTTTTAATTTGATGAAGCTTTTCAAGGTAACATTTGGCTGCAAGGAGGCATTGCGAGTGGTACTTCCAAAACTGCGATATGTATACCCGAGAAGCTGAATTCTTCGAAAATTATATTTGTAGGCCAAAGTAGTCTACGTTCGGCGAGTCGCAATTGAAAGCATCCACCCACTCGGGCAGCAAACGTCAAACGTACTTAACAAGTCAGCTTGTATACTCCATGGCCTGCCCTTCAAAAGCGAAAGGAAAAGAGAAGATGAGAGAGATAGAGGATACATCGACCGGCGTCTTTTTGTTCTCCACGCAGTCCACGTAACGGCATCACGAAATCTCCCGTCACATACGCAGCTTCTGCGATGCCTCGTCCCGGGAATGCATCATCAGGTGGTGAGTGCGCGAATATTAACAGCCACAAAGAGGAGCCGACACAAGATGTTCCAGCGAGTGCGACATCAAATCCTGGCTAACTAGTGTGAGATACGCCATTACATTGAACTCACCTGTATTATTTCGGAGTGCTAATCCCCTACCTCACTCAGTACAATATTTTGTACGTACGATTGGCAAACTTGGAAACTAGTTGCCAAAAAGTTTCATTATTTTTAATAGTACAATTAAATTATTTTATCTTTATAACATATATATACACGCCTATCCTTGTATTTACTCAACATTGCTATATGGTTAAGTACATATATTGTTTTAATACACTTGTATGTATGTGTGTGTATATATATATATATAATATATATATATATATATATATATATATATATATATATATATATATATATATACACACACACACAAAATATATTAATTTTTTACTGTGAACAAAATCAGTCGATTAATGTCAATATCGCAAAACCCTATTACGCAATTATTATGCACTTTATATGAATAATATAAAATACAAAATTGGTTGTCAGACTATGGCGAAAAAAAAAAGGTCCAAAATTGCAAAGATAAATTGTCACCAGAAAAGAAATTGCTAAAACACGAGTAGATAACGATCTTAATTAGGATTTCAGATGTTTATGAACTTTTGTAGAAGATGTAATTTGAGGATTATTAATATGAAGAAGGCGTGATGGCTCGAACGATAGAAACCTGTCTGCATTCAGCATATATATATATACATATATACATATATATATATATATATATATCACTAATTATAATGGTGTAGTGCGTTGGAACAACTTTATAGTCAGGACAAGGCGTCAATAGTACCTGGTTTGGCCATTAACGCGTTTGATGAACGATGTGGAATATTATCAATAATAATAATCTTTTATTTTCTTTTTACCTTTATACGGGACGACTTTAAGGTAATCGAAAATTGAGTACTTTGCACCGGCATTGATATGGGACGGCAAATAAAAACTCACTAACTAAGCTATTTTCAATTAGGCTACTATTCTCAACGCAAATAAACGTATAATTTCGACAGGGCGATGGAAAATTGCTATAGTAAGATCGTGGGTTTAAAAAATATTCTATAGGCTATTCAAAGTAAAGTGAGCACCTCTGAAAGCCTTCTCATTTGGAATAAGCCTAATGGTCAATAAATTTATTTTATTTTAGTGTTAGATTTTAACTTCGAGTGCGGTGGAATATGCACACTGTTTTATTGCCATCATGGCCTTATTTATTTTAAAATGTGGTTAAGGGATAAAAAATGGCTGAAAGGAAAAAGTAACTAGTGTTTCAAAAGTACTCACTTTACCGTGAACATGCCTATCCGCAGAAGGAGATTCCCACCGATTTGATAGTAACCGGTCGAGTATAGTTCGGGTATAATGTCCTTATTCTTTAGGTGACGCTACCTCCCAAAATGACAGATCTCTAAGAAAACTTGGTTGGCAGTTAAGACTGGTAAAACAAAATCAAGTCAATGGTTCCAGAGGTATTCCATCATTTTCACAAGCATCCGGCTTGGTCGGAAACAATAAATGTTGTTTTTATTAAGTATTGTAAATGTAGAGTCCTGTTAAAATTGATGTATGCATTAATTTATGCAGGATACACACCTAGATATGCACGCAGTCTGCTCTCCGTCCAGCACAACATAGTTACAAATATGTATGACTCTGTTAGTGAGACACAAGATCGTCAGCATAAGTTATTTAGCTCACCGTCTAATGGCGCTACGAGCATAAAGTGATTATTTGTAGCTCACGTGACGCCGGACCAATAAAACAACCAAAGCGAGATGAAATAGCAGTATCGTCTCTTCTACAGTATGATTATAAGCAATGCCATTCGTTATGCCTTCCGTACGACTCCGCTTCCGCTTGCTATGCACTTGGTTCTCCTACTGTTTATTAATTCGCAATGAATCACTGATATTAAGATAATGATACATGCCGTTAGCCCAGAAGGAGGTCAAAAATATGCTCTTTCTCTTGGGCAGAGTAACTACTTTGGAAGTAATATACACAGAAGTGCGTACAAAATTTGTTCTGAAAATAAGCTCCAGCAATAAAATTAATGAACTTGAAATAACGTCGCTCACGTTATCTACTCGCGAAAATTCATTTCAGAAAGATACTAAGTGCAACCCGAATCCTGTACTTTTTGAAGGAACTGCAACATGAATTGAAAATTTCGCGCAAGGAGGTAACGGTCGTTGAGAATTAAAAGCGAACTATCTATAGTATCCCCAGTATTCTGAACTTTGTAACACGCGGGGAGAGAAACTTTTATGATTTCATCGTGAACTTGGAGAGCGGAATCGCTTAGATCGTTGAATCCATTCCTCACTAGTCATTCGTCAACAAACGTTCTCTTTGGCGGGAAAGTAGACCTCATCTAAGAGGTAAATCACGTCGGTGAGTAGGGTTTGACATCTCGTCAGCAGCGAGGTCGTTACATACGAAGCAAGTTGCTCAGACAATCATGAACGATGAAGGAATCGGCCCAGGAACAACCATCGCGTTCGCCTGGAGTGATTTCGGGAAACCGTGGATAGCTGAAATAAAGATGGCCGGACCGGGAAACGAACCCGTGTCCTCCTAAAAGCAAGATTACCTTGCTCGGTACTGCTGAGTGAGTGCGTTGCTGTTGACTCTTTGGGGTAATTTTGCTTAACACGATCCAATCCCAGCAGGGCCTGAGTGTATGACGCAAGACTGACTCAACACTTTCAGTGATGCAGTAAGAATCTCCACTCTTTTCTGATCCCGAAGGGATCGGTTCGCCGTTCTAATACCGGATAATGGATACTTAGCTGCTTTAAGATGTTACTTCCTTTCTGTCATTTTCGGCTAGCCTTCCAGCATAAAAACGGAGGAGCTAATAAGCATGAAAATTGTGTTCTCCGGAGAGGTCCCCTGACTGGCATGTGTATGGAGGTCGTTTTGCTACCTCCGCCCTACTGCCCGCCCCATATACGTTACATTACGCCGTGCGTTCGTCAGCTCCGTCTTGACAACTCGTTCTGCCGCCAGGAGTCTGTGATGGTCCAGAGCGGAGTGTGCTATATATCTTGGAAGAATCTCCCAGTGTAAATCGTGCCTGCTGGGGCATGCCACGCCCCACTGTCCAGCCGACAAATAGGCGGTGGCCGTGATGAACGCCAGCGCCATTGCCGTCACGACCTCGTTCGCTTAGCCCCCCCCCCCCCCTCCCCGCCGCGCCGCCGGCGTAGATGTCGGCGAGATGGCAGCCGTCGTTAGGCCCTCACACAGATTCGGTAAAGACATCTGCTAGTAGTTTCGAAAATAGTTAAAACAAAAATTACCGGTACCTGGACGAACAGCTGCCTTTCTGAACTCACAACATCACAGTTCGGGACCCATTAGATTTTCTTTCATATCTCTTTAAAAAATTATTTCCATAAGAGGTAGCCAGGTTTAAATTAGTAACAAATTAATAAATAACTTCCTTCAAAGTTAAACCCCCTCTCCTGAAATAAAACAAAAAATTTAATTTTACTGATTATGTAACAGAGTTCACGACTTTTAACTGGGATCAATGTGGAGGAGGGCGTGATTAAAAATATGTCCAACGATCCCCTTTTCGGCTACTACCTGATAAGAGAAATGAAAAAGGTTATATATAGGAAGTACATTAACTAAATTTAATATAAAAAATATAACAGTTCAGTTATGGCCAATGGCCGAGCACTGATCGATCAAATTTGTTATTTCTTTGTTGTTCTCGTTAGGCCCTCGTCTGCCCGCTGGGGATGGGGTGGATTTGGGGGGGGGGGGGGGAAGTCCGCCGGTACTTCTTGGTCTGCGATGAAAGGTTCTCTGTCACGATTTCAAAAGTACAGAGTAAGTCGATCCACAATATGTCAGCAAAAAGATTTTTTTTTTCTTTCTGGGAGACTCGCATGAACCAATCATGTACAGATACTGTGCAAGACATCATCATCTTCGAAGCCGATCAACAAGACAGCGGTGTATATTAAAGAACCCAGACAATTTCTCGGGTGATAGACCGGAGCACTACGATCTGTAATTACCCTCCATCTCCTTCCATTCCAGTGCCTTTTCCCAGCATGATGGATACGACTGGGACCTCGCGAGACGCAGGTGCGGAAATATACAGGCACTTCATTTCCCTTCCCCTCTATCGCAAAATCGAAGTCACCTTCGCCCTATAATATTGATGCATAACCTAAGTAGAGAGCGAACGGCGATGCAAGGTATTGAAATCGTCAATTTTATCTTACGTTTATTTACAAATGCACGCTTCAGAAGAAAACGCGATACAACTTTCGACACATTTTGCATATTGCAAGACTTAACTTTAGAGTCATCCAACACACGTTATGCACGGCATTTTGAGACTGCTGTGTATGAAAATATATTTTAAGGCTTAAACTGAACAATTCTCGGAACCATCCTCTATCTCTCCTTCCAGCGTACTCTGTAACTTTCCACAGCAACCTATAAATAATTAACACGGGATGAACCTGTAGCTGATTCGTGGCTGAGTACTATTGTAACCAACCTTTGAAACAAGTCCTTGCACAGCTGCATGCATTCCAGTGAAAAAATAAATGACTGGAGTACGCCCTGTAAAGATGCCAGCGACGAAGGAAAAGTAGTTGCGTGTCCAATTATGGTATTAAATGAGTTTAATTTTTAAAAATACTATGTAAGATAACTAATTTACTTAATATATTATTACTTGAGAATTAGCACATCTGTGCCGCACTTAAGTTCCAAACAATTTTCACAGATTTACTTGATCGGCGCATGAATAAAGTAATCAGGTCCATGGAAACGTCCATTGAACATATGGCGGAAGGATACAATCAAACAGAGAACTGTATCCTAAGCATAGCTTTTAAAATTGCTAAGTTAACTGCGGACAGTCCATAATGACTGCAAACCTTTTGTCAATCACGCGTAACTGTGAATTGTTATGCAAGTTAATTCATTACTAATAGGTTTACTTAAATTACAATTCGAACGCGTTCAAAATACATTCCAATTGCTACAGTTTATCTAATTCACTGCGTTGAAGTGGTTTAGATGGAGGAATGGCAGAACGAATATTGGAAATGGAAGCAGCAGTTTCCCAAGAAAACCAGTTCAAGTTCCCCGCAGATTATTTTCCGGGACGAAAGCACCATTCCCCGGCGATACAAGAGAGCCACCGCAACATCAGGTAAATCGGAGCTGCGTCTTGTAATTAATTATGGGCTCGAAAAAGACAAACGTTTCCGCCTTTTTTCCTAATAACAGCCACGAAAAATACGAATTTCTTCCAACGAACCGGCTCGACTATGACGCAAGTCATTGTACGTGGTTAGATTATGGTGGGCGGTGCCCAGACATGGCCGCATCTGAGCTATTGGTATGATTGGAAGGGAAAGCCTCGAGAAAACCCACCCGGCTCAAGGCAACGTCCGCCACGTTTCCCACACACGTGCGAAAATACGGGACGACCGTATCTCCGGGAACTGAACCCATGTGGCGCGAATCGAGTGGCCCCGTATCTCCAGAGGTCACCGAGTCGGTCAACTGCCCAAAGAGAATATCAACAAAGAACGTTTGAACTCGTTCGTCCCTCGCGTATTCATCGCGAACGTCGGGAGAAACAACAAAATTGGGCAGACTACAATGTACAGGATGATTCTCAATTAGAGCGGCAAACTTCGGGAAGTGATTATTCATGAAAAAATAAAAGGAAAACATATGTGACATTTTATAACTAAACCGAAAATTAAGGGAGGTACGAGCCCTTAAAAAATCGACATTTAAAGCCGTATTTGTGCAAAATATCGGCTCTTACGTTGAAGTTCCCGATAACATACAATAATGTTCCGATAGTTGCCACTGCATTTTACTTCGTTGCCGATATTTTACACAAATACGGTTTGAAACCTCGTTTTTTAAGGGACGATACCACCCTTAATATTCGGTTTAGGTATAAAGTGTCGCATATGTTTTCCTTTTACTTTTTCATGAAGAATCGCCTCCGAAGTCCGTTAGTCTAATTGCGAATCATCCTGTATACACCAAGTATATCAACTGCGAGGTGGCGCCAAGGTAAAACAGTGGACTCGTATCCGGGATGACCCGCCGTTCTATCGACAGTCCTACCACCCTAATCTCGACGTCACTCTCCATTGGAATGCTGGTATGTTTCATTTAAACATACCCTTGGCCGATTCCTTCCCCATTTCTGAATGTCCAGTGTTCCCATACTAAGGCCTTGTCGCCTATCGGGGGCACTCAAAACACCTAGTAAAAATGTGTGCTCGGGAAGAAAAGGTTGCGGGGCGATATCACGAGACTAAAATCACTTCTAGCCCATCATAGTCGTAAAGGAAAAATTGAGTAGAGTGTCCACACGAGTTGTGCAGCATTACTTTCCATGCCCCAAGACCGGCATGCTTTTCTACCAATAGTCCTAGCGAAAACAACGTGAATATTATCCAAGGTGAAAACACACGCCCTCTCACACATTTTTAATGCATCTAGAATATACTTCATTCACGTAAAAGGGCGCGTCTTTAGAAAATCTTAGACGTACACAAACAATTCCATCTTCGACAGTTGTATAACTCCGGGATGGGCGAGTATATGTTGGTGGTATGCGCAGCAAAGACGGAAATCTGTGGTCTGTGGTCATAGCTACTGTGGTACAGGTGAGCATCGTGATCGTGTCAAGAGATGGATTCGAAAAGGGGGTGGTCAAGGAAAAATGGTAGGGGGGTAAAAGGTGGTTTGTAAAAGGAGGGGGAGGGGGTAAGTGAATTCGTCACACGGGCAAGTGCGTCCGCTGATGGGGTCCGTGGAGGACCCGTCGATTTGCCGCACGGCTGCTCACGTGGTCCTAATCGCGCGAGCCAACCCCCCCCCCCCTTCCGCCCCAACCAATTCCACCCAACTCACCCTCGTCGAACAAACTCTTTACCCCTTCCCCCTCCACGCTCTTCCACCTCCTACAATCACGCCCACACCCCCTTCCGCACTTCCACAAAGTTTAAATTGTTTTCCTCCGCTAAAAAACGGGCCCCTAGTGGACCTCTAGCCCCCACCCCACTCCCCTCTAACTCTACCGAACGAAGGACCTGATTAGCTTACAAAGTCGGAACGTTCAAGAAGCGCAACTGCTTAAAGACAGGTCCCCCGCAATCTTGATATTATGAATTTTTCTCCAAAACCTGGCAGTACCTTGTGTGTTTTCTGGGCCAACATAGCAAAGGATATAGTTTACTACACTTCCTAAAAAATATATTGCGTGTCTGCTTTTATATTGAACACTTATGTAGTCGCCCGCAAAAAAAAAAAAAAAAAAAAAAAAAAAGCAGTTATATCTTCTCCGCTACGCTCTATTAAACTACAGGGAAAGAAGTAAAGCTGTAAAAGTTGTAGAATGTTTACGGAAGTTTAATATGTGCTCTGTCGTGCATGAAATTTCGATGCACCCCGGGAATAGTAGAACGTGTGGTCGTAGGCGCGCAAGGAATCGCAAGAGATTGCAATTATCCCGCTTTATACGAAGCTGCCAATCAAAAGACAAAACAAAATTTGCAAAAAGACATTTTTGAATGTCGAAATTTTCACATTTTTCTTCGGATAGTGTAGCTGTGGAAGCAATCCCAGTCAGCTTTCTTTTTATTCAGTAAAGATTTATTTTACGATTGCTAAAACAATTTAAATTTATGTTTCATTACTCGTAATTACTCTTTCCTCCCATAAAAATGTACCGATCACGCTGTTTTTTGCATTATGGCGTGTCAAAATCACAAACTTAGTGTTTTTTGGGACGCACAAAGCAAATAAAACAAAAACATCTAAAGGAAATTTAATAAGGGTAACTGTAAGGTAATGCCTCAGTCCATTTAATGATGTGCTTAGCAAAATTATTTTACAAAAAAAAAAAAAAACTGCTAAAAATCATACATTGCCTCAATAATTTTTTTTTATTGCGAAAACATTTCATACAATGATTGTAAATATTTCTTACAGTAACTTATGGTATCATATCTATCTGAATGATCTCATTTCTGTGAATAAGATTTTATTATTCGTACGTCCCCCCCCCCCCCCCCCCAAAAAAATTGTGATTTCGGCTTGTAATTATGCGAGAACATTAGGTCACAAAATGTTTTTATGCGAAGAAGCAGTACTTTTTGTAAAGTATACAATTTAAATAGTATTTAGTACAAATATGAAAGAATTATTTTTTTTTATGACAAGCACTCTCAAAGGGAAAACGATAACGCGAATTTTAAAATCACTGGTGTAAATCTGCTACTTAGATTTAAGGTGATTCCACACACACACACACACACACACACACACACACACACACACACACACACACACACACACACCACGCACGCACGCACGCACGCACGCACGCACGCACGCGCGCACGCGCGCGCGCGCACACACACACACACACACACACACACACGCCCTTCCCATTTTTTTTACGTGTTAGGAAATTTTTCCTCGGGAATTATTTGTCGCTCGACGTTACTTTTTCCCCGGCGTGTTCCACGATGCGGCTTCCGCGTCCCCATTTGCCTCGGCTGCCCGAACACCAGGGACGAAACTACGTCTGGCCGCAGAAGCGCGTCCTCCCGCTTGCCAAAGCCATATTAGTGTTCCCACGTCTCGTACCTGCGGGTCATCCCGGCGGGAATTGCGAAGCTGCACAACGACCAGCGTCCCTTACTTTCCACGGGCTCGCATTGCTCTAGCCTCTCGCACGCATCTGAGGATGCTGTAGGCAGATCTGCAAAGAGCCGCAGAACCGACGATGGGGAACTAGCCGGGTTTCGCGCCGCAGAACAACTAAGAATAGATAAAAAAAAGGAACTACCACGTGTTTGCCGTCTTCGAAGTGAAAACGTCTTTTAAAATCAGACGCGACGCCCGTCGGGTGCCATCGACGAACACGGCGATGCAACGATTGCAGCAGGCCGATCCGTTCCGACACTGAAACTTTGGGCCGCATTCCACTTGGCACTGACAGCGCTGACCAGTAGCATATACGCTGTTCACGGTAAAAATGAGCACTTTTGAAAACCCTGCTTAAGGTCTACCCGTATGCTCGTGTGTATATTTCCGCCTTACGTAAAATTAACAGTGACTATAGGCCTCGTCACTTTATTCGTGCCTCGGTAAAAGTGAAAGTGTGAAATTATTAGAAAACTATATAATTTACAAATCTGCTAATTAAAATACTTTGCTGTAATAAAAACAACACAAACCGAAAGAAATAATTTAAGTTATCATAAATGTTTACATAACACTTTTTATTCGACGTTAAGATATGGAACTACTTTCCCACCCATCGTTACCAACTGCACTGGGCGCATGTCACTCAGGTCGCCCGTTAAAATATGTGCAGGTAGGAGCAGTAACTTTTTTTCTAAGGTTGATTTCAATTAATTAATTAAATATTATAATTTATAAATAAAATACAAGGAAATATTCTATTTAACAAACAATAAGGTAATTTTATATTAATAAAAATATAAAACGCTCGTAATAAACTACACATATAGGAAACAGCCAAATACAATATACACGGGGTGATTTTTCGAAGGTTCTATTAAAAAAAGTGTGAAGAAACTGCGAATTGAGTATATGTACCTGTTTTGTGCCAATATGGCAGTGTTTAAGGGGAACCTTCACCCGCAAATTGGATTCTTTTTTTTTTATAGCTAATTTCTGTTTTTTTAAAATGAAAATTCCGAAATAACCCGCAGACACCCAAACAGCTCTTGAAATTACACACAAGTGCAGGCAAAATGACTGAACTAAGAACTTAAAATTACGTTACAATATTAAAAGGGTCAAAATTTGGCAAAATCAATATCGTCAAGTAAATATGAGTTCGGAGTTCGTAGTTCGGTCGTTACGTATCTAGTGCTGGGCGAGGTCAAGGTTTATTTTTCTCAGGTTGGAAAACTCAATACTTTTAGTCTGGCAACAATAATTTATCGCCACTATGTAAGCGCTAGTGTCATTTGTGTGCCTAAATTTCTCTATTTTATACGTTAAAAAACAAAATAAGTGCAATAATCCGAAATTAAATATAAAATAACTACTTAAATAAATAAAACCTTTCTCTTGTATTATTCACGTAGTTAAAGATTTTAATTAAACGTGGCCTCTTTGAGCCACTGCGCACCGAGCGGCGAAAATTTCCCTCAGCCAAATTCATACTCTTCCATAAGAAAACTCTCTCTCTTCCTAACCATGATAGAATAAACCTTAGTGAGGTATTGTTAGTTGGGTTTACGGGTAATTTAGGAAATATAAACACACTAGAAAAACTACTATTCCGTAATGGCGGGGGAAGTTTCCCCTTTAGTGTACTAAATACTGAGATCAAAAGTACTGGTGTCCTTCGGTGTTTGTACAGCGTGTCACATTTGACACGTGTTGCGAATGAAAAGCGTTTATTTTCTGATAATGACGACAAAGATTCTCGTTTTAAAAACGTACTATAATTAGTTGAAACGTCGTACCAGAGGCCATAATCCCGGTACGAGCGCGATAATTACCGTACGCCGAGAGGAATCGCAGCGCGAATGAGTAGAATCAGGGGGGGAGGGGAGGGAGGTTATACAGGAAGTAAAAAATGTGGGGTTGTGAGCGGGGTGTGGGTGGTGGGCGGGGCGGGAATCAAACGCCGGCGCCATACATCACACGACTCCGCAGGGGGTCCGATTGCAATCCCGAGGATGCTCGTGTGCCCGTACCATAGTGCTGGTAGGGATCGGGGCGAAGGGGCATGGGAAGGGCAGGCGTGGATAATAGGAGTTAGAGAGAGACGTGATACAGCCGAGACGACACCCGAAGCAAAACCAAGCGCCAGGACGGCAGGGTGAAAAAAAAAAAAAAAAAAAAATCCCGCGGTCTTTTTTGCCCGATAGGTTAAAACCGGTTTCGAAAAAAAAAAACACAAGCGAAACGGGAATCTGGAATTCCAGGGAGCAATAAAAAGAGCGCGTAAACCGACAAACGAGTGTGTTTTATGTGAATGTTAGACAGATTACCCCGAAATATGTACCTATTTTCATCAGAGAATTGCGAGCTTAGAGTTGATTGAAACTGGAAATGTTTTCGTATAACTTAAAAAATTCTTTTTCAATAAATTTTAACAAATAACCAGAAAGGATAAGTAATTGAAAATAAAAAAGAATATAACATATTCCAAATATTAATGAGGATATTTCTGAGTTAAAATATAAAAAAAACTTTGCTCTGTAATAAATATTATTAGATAACAGGTGACCTCATCCTGGTGACCAGCAGGTACTCTAAGCACGTGAAGGCAATGGTAAGACAATATCAGCATCAATCGCCATATAAACACAACTGCCTCCAATCAGTTGTATTTAATAATCGGCACTCAACCTTACCTGTTCAGTCTTTAAGTTGTAGTTCTGACGTCTTTGAGGATTTTTCGGGTCATAACTGTGATTATGAAATGTTTGTTCACGTCGTTGTGTAAGAGCTTATATCAATCATCTTCGAATGTACTGAATGCATGTAGTAGGCCTACTTAATATTTCTGGCCGTACGGTCACGTACCAAAACCATGTAATATGGTCAGCAGGAATTTTTTTTAACATCAAATCATCTTGGGACAGATGAAATCTTCTAATTAGGTACGTAAAATCAACCGATTACAATGCGCCCCCTTGTCAGATAAACACATTTCGGGGAAAATGTAATCTGAAGACGATATCCGTTTCTAGCAGCTTCCTAGTTTATATTATTTACACTTCATTATTTAGCATCCAGTGAGCGTAAATGATATTTGTTACTTCCGGTACAATCGCAATATGTAGGGAGTGTGCGATGGTCAAAAGTGGATTTTAGGGTTCACGGGTTCGAATCCCGAGTTTCACAAGGGGAGAAAAAGTCTGCCATGAGGCACAACGTGCCTGATTCTTGAAACTTGGTTTTTCTATATGAGATTAGAACAAAAATAAGACAATTTTTTTTATGGTTAGGGGGAGTAAATTTCACGAGTTCTTTTTTTTTTTTTTTACGCACGGGACAAAGAAAAACTGGCGCAACCTCATTGCACGGATGGGGAGCAGAAATTACCAACTTTTCTGAGCGTTTATCTCTAAATCGACAAACGAAAATGGCCAGGAAATCACCAGATTATATTATGAGTCTATTTAAATTTAAACTTAGATAATATATAGGTCTACAAAAGATGCATTAACGCAGGTTCAAATATTGATTAGTATTGCTCGTTACAGTTACTAACCACCATATTTAGATGCCGGTGTACAAATTTTTTTTACAATTAAAAATTAAAAGAAACGTCTGTGGTGATGGGATTTCAGTCATCCATTAAATCACCAACCAAATTTTTACAAAAATCACAATTATTGAGAAGACGTTGAAGGAAATCGGAGGGGAGAAACGGTGATTTAAAAAATTCACGGGAAGGGTAGAAGGGTTGGGGGGGAGGGGGGTCTCTTCAACAAAACTAGTGGGATGTAATAACAAACGCTGAGGAACATGTATGTCATGCGTTAAAGGTCAAAGAGTGATAAGTGATAGGACAAGCTTGGCACGCGGTCAGAGTAATTTGCACCGGAAGTGAACAATTCAAACCCAAACAGCTCGCACCAGCTTCGACTGGGAAAGGCCATTCATTACGAACAGTTGCCATATCCGTGCTAACGATTTTTTTTATAGCCCTTGGCACACCAATGTAAACCAGTTCCTCGTTCGCAAATTTTGCGCTGCCTTTCAGTAATACAATTCACTAATGTTCTAAAGCCGGCGAATCTCCAGCTTCGACAGTGAATTTTCCATTACTTATTGATTTCTGGCTAAGACCGAAGTTACGGCAAGCCATTGCGTCCGTTTGGCCATCGCCACCTCTTCGTCCCTCTACGACATGAAGTCTTGCGTCCGTCGTCGGATACACACATGCTGCCAACTAACACGATCAAAAATTATTAAGATTAAGATTTAAAAAATATCCAGGAGAGGAGAAGTGAATGAGAATCCTACACGTGCACACACGCCACGCGCGTGCAGTCGCAATTGCGTAGCTATTGAGAGATTTGGGCTGCTCTTCGCAGCGAGGTTTTGAGAGCTGATATGGGTGAAGCAAGATGAGTACGGAGCAGCGCCGGAATGAAAGGGCGAGGGAAACAGGGAGATCCCCGAGAAAACCAGCCGAGCAACGACATCGGCACGATTCCCACATGCGAAAATCCGGGAGTGGCCCGGCCGGCCGAGGATTGAACCCGGATCGCCGTGGCGGGAGGCGAGTAGGCTAACCGCTCGACCACCGCGGCCTCCGTGTAGCTAAAAGGCGGTCGAAGCGCGCGCACGGCCCGTCCATTAAAATCGAGCGATGGGAAAAACTCCGGGACACACGCGACACGTAGGCACACAAACACGCATCCGTAGGGGTGTGATTGTGTGTTTGTGTTGAAAAATAGGGGGGGGGGGGAAGGCATCGATTAAACAAGCCACACACACGAGGATTGTGGAACAGGGGGTGAAACAAGCGGGGCGACAAATAACGGAGCGGTAATGCAGGTGGGACGCGGGTAGGCCACGAAAACACACGCGATTACAGGTACGACAGACGTACTGTCAGCGGCGCGCTGTCATTAGTCGCCGCCGGCGGAATGGGTCACGGAAACTGTGCTACGTCACGTACCGTGGTGATGTTGTGGTGGGGGGGGGGGGGTTGTAGGAGTATAAAACCTATTGCCACCACACCCGTCCTCTCCCACGGCCCCTGACTGTCCCTTGCTGCCTGCATGACAATTTATACACCCGTATACACACTAGCGTTACGACCCTTGCGACTTTTTCACGGCAAAACCATTTTAGGACTACTTGCCGTACGCTTATTCCAAGTCAGTTTATACATGCGGATTAACAACGTGGAAGACAAAATTATCCGTTAATATTTTCACAATAAAACGTTAATATACTTACCAAGGAATAAAATCAATATGCACTCTTCATTATATCAGGTGGCGGAAAAGGTAACATACGACATTGCAAATATTCAGGTATTGGGGTATTTTTATGTTTTTATTAGTTAAATGAAGCCATATCTTATATGTTTACAGACGATAATATATTTAATATTATTAATAAAAATTAGAAAAAAGAGGTATGTTGGTAATGGCTAGTATGCCATATGTATATATACAGTATGTATAATTTTTTGTTAGTAATTCAACGCTGTAAAAAATTTATTGCTATGCATAAAATATTTATTTCCGACTGTGTGTCCAGCGCACAAATACGGCGCATTGGTTTTATCATTGTCATTTCCTTCCAGACTTTTACGCGTGGCGGAAGGATACGTAGGGAGTAGGCCGAAAGTAGAACTTCAGCACGGCTTCAGAAAAGTCGGAAGTAAGCCGGAGTACGACTATGCACTGATATCCTAGTTTGAACTTCCATTTAAAAACGGAATTGAAATCCATCGCCTATGCGATATTCGAATCCAGAAACTAGCGGCACGAGGGTGCCTTCTCTTACCACGAAATTTTGGACCTGCCTGTACTAAACCGAAAACGACATAAACTTCTCACCAAACCAACGGTAAAACATTTACATCGTTTGCTTTTTTTTTATGATAGAAATTCTGTGTATTTCTAATGTAGCGTTTATTACCCCGATTGAAATTTTATACACGTGTATGTAAAAATAAAGACATATGTAACAATTATTTACGCTAGGTAAAATGTCAAGGATCACACAGCTCAGTACTTCTTAAGATAAAGCATGTTATACTGCTCTTACCATTACTAGGACGAAACATTAATAAGCGCCTTCGTACACAGCACGTTTCTTTACCTACACACAGACAACATTCAAGCAAAAACATCTTATAGACTGTTCAAGGTAAAGTGAGCATTTTTGAGGCCCTAGTTACTTTTTTCCTTTCAGCCATTTTTTATCCTTTGACCATATTTTTTTAAAAATAAATAGCGCCATGTAAGTAATAATTACAGTGTGTATATTCCACCGCACTTGAAAGTTAAAGTCTAAGGCTAAAACTATATATATATATATATATATATATATATATATATATATATATATATATATATATATATATATATATATATATATATGCATATATATAATTATTATTATTCCAAGTGAGAGGGTTATCAAAAGTGCTCGCTTCACCGTGAATAGCTTATACCACGTACTGTTCCCAAGACTGTTCATACATGTACAGGCAGCTGGTCCACATTGCGCGCAAGTAGGTGATTGTCGAGTATGAGAGCCGAAAGTGTATTCCGCCGTGCTGTCACAGAATATCTAAGAATATAGAAGCCAAACAACGGGGTCAGATCACGAGCTCCAAGACGTATAATCCAGCAAAATTGCCTCGCCTGCCGGCAGCAGGGTGAGACACCGTTCGCCAATGAACATCCGGAAACTATTCGCACTGGGTTGCTCGAAGATAAGCTATAAAGGCGATGGGACGTAATGATCTCAGTGCGAATAGAACGAATCGCTTACAGAGAGACGGTGCTCAAATTCTAGGTCATCGCCGAGTACGTACACTGTAAAAAAAAATTTCTGGTAAACTACCTAAACTGCAATGGGTATTTTTAACCTATACGTAGATACCTGCAAAATTCGCGTTATTAATTGAGGACATGTTAAACTTAAAACCCTAATCCTTTGCAATATGTGTGTCATTGGAGCATTCTTTATTCGAAACGCCCCAGGTCAACTATACGCCAGTAAACGAACACTTCACAATTGTGTTCCCCAATCACGTGCAGTTCACTCAGAAAGGGCGTAACTTAACATTTATGCAACAACCAATGGGAAAACGACGCTGGCTAGAGTATATATATAATACTATGAGTTTTAGCTTGATGCCAACAAAAATTACGGGAAATTTTGCAGGCCCCTACCTATACACTGTATGGTAATAATGCCACACATCAAGTTGCAGATATAGGAATGTTTAGCAGCGCTTCTATACAATGTTGGGAACTTCCTTATGCATTTGACTGTTTCCTAAGCAAATGAAGGAATCCTACAAAGAATGTATACGGGAAAACATTACCATTTGTTCACACACACACACACACACACACACAACTATAACGAGCAGTCATCGTCGACAAATGTAGTTTGAAAATTCGCCAACAGATAGAACTACGTTCGATTGTTTTCTTGGGAAATTAAAACATTATATGTAATTGAATATTATTCAGTAAAATTCGTACAACATTAATTCACTTAAAACAGATAAAAGATCGCACATCTAGTTCTATCTATTACGAAAAATACGCCTACTTACATGACGTCTTATATTACGAACCAATAACAAAATTTGTCTCATACTTAATATCGATTTCTCACTTTGGAACAAGGATCGACGAATCGGAGATCCAGAACCATGAAATATCGTTGATGTAACTCTTTTACATTGGAGCCAAGATCAAACTGGATCATTGTTCGGAACTAAAATCGTTTGATCTCGGATCGAAGGCGATGTTGGTGCAACCGGCCCTTGGAGGTCTGGCGCGTTGCAAGGCGGTAGCTCCACTCGTGGAAAGTTGTAATAATGTTAATGTCGGCGTGCTCGGAACTTACGACTTTCATTAGCGCCGGCCCGCAGGGATCGGGTCTGGGATAGCCCTCGCTGTAATCCGGGGAACCCTTGTCGGCGACCCACGCGCTTAATCATCCGCTCTCCCTCGCGATATATTTTTTTCCCCCCCGTCTCCCCGTTCCTCTCCAGATTGGTACCAGGACACTTGCGCTCTCCCTGGTGGCGGAGGAGCAAATTGAATATCCTGCAGGACTCGCAGGAGGTTGAGGTGTAAAAACCACCTCGCCGTTCTCTTTCGCCGCACCAGGTTCGCTGGCGTCGCAAAACACCCGTCCACGCCCACCCGGCGAGAACACGGGGTCCAATCCTCGTGCGGACACGCTCCCCGGCCCCTTGAAGTCTCTCCAAGTCGCCCGCCTGGGCGACCCTCCAGCAAATAGCCCGGCGCAAAGTCACTTCCAAGGTCACCGGAACTGCAGATATTCATTATAGCCTGTTCACGGGAAAGTGAGCACTTTTTAAGGCCCTTCTAAATTTCTCCTTTCGCCCAATTTCTATCTTCCTGCTGCTTTTTAATATAAACATTGCAAAGTGACCAATAAACACAGTGCGTACATTTCACTACTCTCTGAATTTAACACCTAAGGCTGCCATAAGATATATATTTGTTAGTGGTTAATGCCAGTTGGGAGGGCTTTAAAGAGTGCTCACTTTACTGTGAATAGCCTACTTAGGTGATTATCTAAACACGGTTATTTCGCTGATCTTAGAAAAATTATCATCCTCCCTCGTTCAAAGGCGAAGGAAATTTTAAAAAAATTGCAATTTTATATTTTTAACACAAACTGTTCAACTCTTCAGACATTATCAGTGATTACCTGTCAAAATTTAAAGAAAATTGAGCGCATTGTTTATTGCATGTCGAAATCACTATTTGATTATTTTAGAAACGTAAAAATAATAATAAGAACAAACTTATGAAAAGAAATAAGATAATTCACACTGAGAAATGATGCCAAGAGCTACTTCACGGCGTATATGAAATCGCAAAAAAATGCTTAAAAAGGGCGATTTGTAACTTTCCCTGGATTTCTGTAAGATAACATTTGATAAACACACCTCAACACGAATTATTACAAGGCCTTTCAGTTGCCCTTGTCCAAAAATTATCCGATCTAAAACCAATTTTGTCTCAGGAAAAAAAATTCTGCCAGTCTCATTTCTATTGACAAAGGTGACGGATCCGATTGCAATACAGCGCTAGTGGCATTCAGGTTGGCTACCCTGCGATCTCGCCAGCACAGTCGCGTTATCTCAGAACTCGCTGAATGACGGGGTACAAATGTCAGCTGAAGGACAGTAAAACTATAACATTTTGCCTAGATTGGCTTGTTGTTGAATTGGCACTATTGTTAATTTTTGTGGGGTTATGATTTTTTTTTGGGGGGGGAGGGGGGGCACGTATTCCCTGAGCCCCTTCCTTAACTACGCCCATGACCAATAACAGTGTCAAAGCGAATATCTGTAAATGTACTGAAATGTAACAAGGCCTCTTATAATCAAATATATTCAATTATCCTTTCTGCCTGAAATTGCGGTCTCAACCAGGACTCTCCCCCCCCCCCCCCTTTTTTTTCCACCAACCCAGCGCCACTGTTTGCTTCCACGGAAGTTGCCACAAAAAGTTTCTTGCTCTTCTCCAGCTACACTCGAGGCCTGCTTCACACCAAGTCTTGTTGCCTCGGTTCAGCGTGAAGGATAAATGAAGGATTGGAAGGGGGGGGGGGAGGAGGATGGAGTAGTGCAAATATTTGAGACGCCTACAGACGGCAAGAAAAACTGGGGCAGTGTGAAGAGCTGATAATAATCCCCTGCCCGGCACGGACAAGCTCTGTGGGATAGGGGGAGAAAAGGGGGTGGGGGTGATGTCTACAGTTCCATCATTCGCAAACAAGACACAGACCGTCCCTGGGAGGAAAAAAAAAATTTTTAGCCTCGTGTAAGCATCTACGTCCGAAGTACAGTCGGCGTGAAGGCCGCATATCTAATTTCAACTTCCTTAAAGATCCTTGCTTATACGACGCCAGTTAAGACTGCTATAAGCTGTTCATGATTAACCGTGCACTTTAAAATTCAACCTTCCAAAAATGTCGCCGTCCCTGCCAGCAAACAGTTTAACGATCACAACGTCCGACATTGCATCCGACAAGGTTGGTAACGAAGGAGGAAAAGTCATTCCGCGACTTAATTTTGAATTAGAAATGTTACATCTGTAAAAAGAGAAATTATATATTTCGTTTTCTTTCTTTCTTTTTTTTTATGCACTTGCGTAAGTGTACAATTTAGCGAATTGGTTAGATATCTACATTTGCATAAATTTACAGTTTCACTTGACCTATGTATAAATTAAATAATCAGACTCATGGCGGCGTTAATTTCACATATGGTGGAAGAATACACAATGCGCATACAAGAAGATCTTAAGCAGGATTTTTAAAAGTGTTCACTTTACTGTGAACGGACTATACTAGTTAACTACCGTTGCGTGGCATTCTCCAGTAGTTTCTCCTCTTTATTGTTGTCTCAGAAGAGAGCTCGTAAGCTTGACAACACAGTGGCCTGTTTTCTGGGAATCAACCATATGTGTATAAAATTGAAATTTCTGGGCTTTTGGAGGTGATTCGCCGTGATTGTATTCATTTGTGTTGTACATTATGAAACAGTGACCGCATTTGCATCCAATTACAAATCAACGTACGAGTTTTCGAATTGATTTTATCGGCCTCTGTATTGCCCTGTCCTCTTCCCAGAACACACACAATGTAAATTTGCATGCAGGATAAACGTTGTATGGCTAATGCTGTTTATAGACTATTCACGATAAAATGGGCACTTTTTGAAACCCTCTCATTTGGAATAATAGTCAATAAGAAATTTTTCATTGTAACCTCAGACGTTAACCTCCCAGTCCGGTGAAATATCTACGCTGTGTTTATTAACTACATGAGAATATTATTTTAAAAAAGTGATGGAAGGATAAAAAAAAAAGGCTGATAGGAAAAAAGTAATTAGGGCCTCAAAAGTGTTCACTTTACCGTGAACAGCGTATAGCAGTAAAAACTACAGTAGAAAAAATGAATGCAAACACACATGCGTTCTAACTGCTTACGGAAGATGAAGTTAATGCAGTAGAAATTTATAAACTGCTAAATATTTGACTATCGTTCAGGGGAAAAGATAGCTCTGATTATAGATTCTCGAAATTATTTGCTCCAGGTATAGAATTGCACCCGCCTCTCCAGAAAGCAGAAATTTACTGACTTTAAGATCGCCGCCTGGGTAGACCGCCGAACGGTGTACAGAGCTCCAGTAGACAACGTTTTATTTAAAAACCGTCAATGTGTCTGAGTGAGGTTTGCTCACGAATAGAATTTAAGAAACGTTAAGCGTCTGTATACGTTTTTCAGTTTCTCCAGTTCTCTTTCTCTCTCTCTCAATCTCTCTCTCAAATGTGTTTTTGTGGCTGTGGAAATGGCTCAAACGGGAGTTTTCAGTCATTTTGGGTATGAGCATTCCAGTACAACTAATTAAAAAAAAGTAAAGGTGCGTGCATCAAACCTTTACTTTTATTATCACATCTCCTAGAGGCGCGTTATCGACGGCAAGACTGTGCGCCAGTTCAGCGCTTTGCGCGTAGAGGCGATGAGAGATTTGATGCGCGTGTCTCGGTCACTCATAGCACTCCCACGCTTTTAGACCAGACGTGCAAAATTCCTTCAACCAGGCTGCCACTAACACAATATCACGTGAACACTTTAGACAATAAGGAATATTTTTCACGGGTAGTAAAATACATACGAATCGAACTGTATATTGTACGTAAGTTAAGGTATTTCGCCACTGGCGATTTCCAAATGCAGATAGAACTGTATTTCATTGATCATGTTGAAGGATGCGAGGACTTCATTTCAACGACAAAAAGATATGCAACTGTCAACACCTTTTTTCTTCTTCTTACGGCATCAAGGACAGTATGAGGTGTTAATATAATTATCAACAAATGCTCATTATTCTGTTGTGTGATACAGAACTACTGAAACACGAACCAAAGCTGAAAGGTACGACCGTTAGTATATTTTAGATCAAAGTGTGCCAATTTAAAAAAAAAATAAAACAAGAAAATTAACATAATCACAGCAGTTACAAAGTTCAGCAATATAGCAACACTTGTATGACTATGTGCGTTCTTTAAGATAGTCTGTCATTTTTTTCGGGTAGTTTTGGATTTCTATAATTCAATTTTGGCAACAGAAGCATATTTTGGAAATTCCAGTAAAAGATATTGGTGAAGAATTACTACACACATTTCTGTTGGGAAAGTTGTCTGCACGGATACATCCCCGTGAAACAATAACCTGGTTGTCGGTACATATGTTAATCCGACGCGTGAAGCAAATGCCGAGTAGTTAATTAAAATGACAATAAACGTATTTATTTAATTCACACATACTCCTGAGTGATTTGCAATCAGTAGTCAGCAAGTGACGTGCGTACTTGATAAAATAAAGAAAGCGGAAATAAAAAAGAATCCAAACCACAGTCTCCGCCTTTTTGCTGGACGAGCAATAACTACAATGGAAGAAAATCGTAGTCAGAAAAGCGGAGAGAAAAAAAATTTTTTCATTAACAAATGTATCTGTAAGGAAAGGAAAAAAAATCTGAGGATGATTTACGGGGCGAATTAAGCATGCGTTCCAAACGTAACGTTACCTAAGAAGAGCGAGTTAATAGTCCGTGAGTGTAAGCTCCGGGATGAAAAGGGCGAGGCGGGATGTATCTGCCTCCATCTGCCGCCTCTTTGCCTGGTGTTTCATTTGAACTGTTCCGGCTTTTTTTTTTAAAGCACCCCCCCCCCCCCCCACCCCTCGCTCTCTCTCTCTCACTCCCTCTCCCCCCTTACTCATGGCACATGTCTTGCTTTCGGCAGGGCTAGGGAAGTAAGTGCCGGTACATCATCAGCAGTGGTGATGGAGAAGGGGAGCAGTGAGTTGTCCTTTCTTCTCTCACTCTCTCCCTCTCTGCCGCGCACACCACGCCCTATTTAAGTGAGACGAGCGGAGTGTGACGGGCGATCCCCCCTCCCCCTCCCACTAAGCTAATGTCGGCCGAGTTGGAAAAGGGTCGACGGTTCACGAAGGGGCAGAGAGATCCCCCCTTCTCCAAACTCGCTACAGCAACAAAACATCCCCTCGGGGCCTCGAGAGACCAACCAACAGGCGTCAGAGACCCGGAGGGTAGCAGAGCGCCATCCATACAACACCCCGTCCCTCCCCCACGTGACCAGGTGGACATGTGTACCATCCCTCGCGACCCCGCACACTCTAGGAAAAAAAAAATTCCAACGGTCGCCAAGTCCCGACTCAACGTCCCCCATCCCCTCTGCCCAGCTGTCCCGCAGGCTAAGTTACGCCGACCCCATTTTATTTCGGCTGGACCCTCGCGTCAGCCTCTGGCCGCAAGCAGAAGGGAGTTCGCATGTTTCATCCCCCCCCCCCTTCAGACACACCCTCGGCAATACCAACCCCAGCTGCGAAACACAGGTGCAGACACAGAGTAGGCGACTCGTTATAAATTGCTGTGTCATCGTGACTCAGGCCCGTGGTGACAGCGTAAACAGAAGACCTTAGTGTTAGTTTGTAGTTCAACATTCCCGAAATGACATCCAGTTCAAATTCTGCGTTTTAGTGTATTCTCGGTTTCTTCGCACTTTTTGTATCAAATCTTCGAAAAATCAGCCCATGCATGAGGTGATTGGTTATTTTATAAATATGACATATGTCATATTCTAAAGTTTATTTGTTTTCGTTAAATAACGATTTTATAGACATATTTTATCTATAAATGGTAATATTTCATTACAAATTAAAATGAATAAAAAGGGGAGAAAGTAGGTGTTTTGGTAATTCCCAGTAAGAAACATTTCTTGCGTAAAATATTATTATGTACACAGGTGCGCACATAAGCGGTACGTTGTCCCTGTGGTATGATTTTCTAGACTTGGCTGAGCTTTGTTTACACGAGGCAGAGGATTATTCTGGAAGTAGAAATTTATCAGGACTTCAGAAAAGTTGGAAGTAACCATAAATGGACTATAACTAATATATTTTGTAGGAACTATAGTCCTTGGTTCTATGAGCATCAACAACACAAGGCAACGGACAATGGGAAAAAATGTTTAGATGAGTACAAACAGAATATATGACTGTATTCAACAAGCTTTTATTTAACTAGTCTTGTTTGTATGTACGCCCAAAGTGTGGAAGGGGCCGACAGTGTTTAACTTCATATTTTTAGTATTTTTCGTCGCACTATTTTTTTTATTATTAATATATAGATATACTATTATACATTCACGAGTCTGTGAACGTACAACTAGTCTACCTACATGGAAATAACAAAAAAAATGGTTGAAACTAAAAAGTGAAAAATATATTAACTTAAATAAAAAAACCTTGTAAAACCAATTTTTTATTTATAACTGCACTTAGAAGAGAAAATAATTATAGTAGTTATATCATTTACAGAACTTGTAAGACCTAGTCGAGCAGCCGTAATAAACTTTGCTACAAATTTATATATTTATTTCAATTTATATTTAGTATGTAAAAACACGACGCAAGCAATTAATATGCGAATGAGTTATTCGTTCTATATTGTGCCAAGCATCTATATATTAAATATAAATTGATACAAAAATATAGATTCGTAGTCAAGTTTATTACGGCTGTTCGACCACGTCTTAACAAGTTCTACAAATGCTGTAACTACTTTAATTATGTTTCTCTTTTTAGTGTATAAGTCAATACACACTCACTTTTTATAACACATAGAATAATAAAAGCTTCAGTTGGGCGCAAGACTAAAACCCGACACCGATTTCCTAGCACTTGTGACATATTCTGTAACACTTCAACGCAAACAAAATATGCATTAGGCAGCTCAATTTCTAACAAATAAGTCAAACGTTGATTGACTGCTAATGTGGACTGTTACGAGCTCTTATCAGGAGACTACCAAGACACCCGCACGTTTCGCGAATTAATTCGGCGGAGTTCAACTACAGTTAAAATCAGTAAGTTACCATGAGATTCAGTGAAGTCATTTTTACTGATTTTCTCCGGATACTTCCAATCCCAATACAGGATACAGGGCGCTCCGTACACATAGTATTGGTATACGCCATTCACGGTAAAGTGAGCACTTTTTAAGGTCCTTCCAGATATTTTTCTTTCGTCCAATTTCCATCTTCCTGCTGCTTTTTAATATAACACTGCAATGTGACAAATAAACACAGTGTATGCATTTCACCACCATCAAAACTTAATGCCTGAGGATGGACTAAGATATATTCATTAGTGGTTAATGCCTTTGGGAGGGCCTTAAAAAGTGCTCGCTTTACCGTGAACAGCCTATAACAACATTTTACAAGCGAACGTTGCAATACTAGCGTGGAACTTCATCAGGTTGTGGTCGTAAGCAGCACAAGGCCGACGTACGATAGGGAACAGTAAGGGAATAAAATTCCATTTACGTTTTCATGCTATTTGAGGGCGCGAACGAAAATCGCTTCCAATCTTTGTCGTACTAACCAAGCAGGGTGCGGCGAATAAAAAGTGTTTGGTTAATATTTATAATGCCTTTTAATTATTTCTTCTGCCTTTTGTTATTTTTTTTCTAATGCACCGGCGTGCAACACTGAGCAGATGTGAAATTTTCCTTTTGTAACAATTTTACACTTGGCCGACGCATGAATAAAGTGATGAGGCCCAAGGCAACGTGGATTTTACATAAGGCGGAAGAATACACAGCGTGCATACAAGTAGATCTCACGCAGGGCTTTGAAAAGTGATTATTTTAGCGTGAACAGCCTGTAATAAAATGACATGGTTACTGTGTGCTGCGCAAGTTTTCCTATCGGCCGGGTTGTATACTGGCAATTAACAAGCGACACGTTGCTGGAAGTAACCGCGAATGAGAATACATGGCTCTGAACGAGGTCCTGAGAGCAGATGACGGCGAGATGAGGCGGGAATGGAGCAGCGTCGGAATGCAAGATCCCCGAGAAAACCCCGCCGACCAGCGGCATCGTCCGGCACGGTATGAAGATCCGGGAGTGGCCCGGCCGGGGATTTGGCCCGGTCCGCCATTGTGGGAGGCGAGCAGTCTAACCGCTACACCACTACGGGGCGCCTGGACGAACGGCGCCTCTGCGAGTCCTCTCGTCGGGACGACGTCAGTCGGGGCCGGGAGATGCCGGGGCGAAGGAACCGCAGTAATCTCGAGGCGAGCCTTATCGCACGTCTGCGAACTCTGTCAACACCGCCGTACATACATGTACTTCTTATGGCGCCGACGTTTCGTCATCACGCCCACCAACAGCTGCTGATTCCGCGAACTGCGGCTGGCTGTGCATCTCCTAATAGTCCGCACGAATCTCAGGTTTGTTCTCGTGGTACGCTTTTTCTACTATCCGAGAGCAAGTGATATTTTTCACAAGCAGAAAAGTAGCAAAAAACAGCAGTTACTCTCGGAAGGACGACACGAACGATTAACAGCAGTCAATTAACGTCAAAAATAAATACATGAAATTTTATTTAAAGAAAATGTTGATAACCATGTTTGCCTCTGTGAAATTGACGTATATTAAACATCTTGACAAAGGTAACTTACTTTCGAGAATAAATGTGTCTTAGTTACTTTATTTCCCCTCTGCACTTCTTACAGGATACACACACATATTCTCTTCATCAATCTGCGTAAAAGAAAATTACTATTTGCAATCATCTCTCTCCACACACTTCGATGTTTGTGATTTTATTTTGGTGGCAACTTTTTTCCACCTTGCTCTTTTTGATATTTCTACTGTACCTCGGCGAGCAACAGCAGAAATAGCTGCTTTTTAGAGCACAAGTAACAATTACTACCGCCAGCCGAACAGCGTACAAAAAAAAAGTGCTTCCGGTAACACGAACGGCAACTAGCAGAAATAGCAATAAACTAGCAGAATAGCACACTACGCGAACACCTAATTGGTAAGAGCACGACAGAGGCGGGGATGGGAGATAGGCGAAACTTTTTCACGTTGGGGGAGCCCAATCCAAATAAGTTACTTGTCTTATTTAAGTATATTTTTTTCGTGTTCAGTCCTGTTTTTCCATGACAGACATCTGCATCGCAATGGCGAATGTCCAAAAATTTCAATTTATTCAATAGCACTAATAATAATCTTTATTTCCTTTTATGCACAGGACATCAAAATTTGCTTAGGGCGGAGATACCAGATCACTTTGGAAAGACCACAAACACTGCTGCTGTTTAGGATCACACACACAAACTTTAGAATGTGAGTTAGGTATATGGAAGGTAATAAATTTACTAGGAATATTATGCAAAATATTCAGGAGATACACGTAAGTAGTACAACGCCTAGCAATTTCTATAAAAGAAAATTGTATATGTTAGGAGGCGGAAGATTGTTTTTTCCTTACAAACATCTACGTCTATAGTCTTCATGTTGACTCATTTTTTGAAATTACTTCAAAGGCACCGGAATGTCTTTGGAAAAGAGTACTGACATTGCAGTAGTACGGTTTTGTTCGGGCTCGTTCGTCTAAGAAAAATAACTGGAGGAGTGGAGCCAAAGTATCACAAGTGCTGGCTGCTCGCCTCCCTAGATGCCTCCGCCAGCACGACTCGGCCTGGCGGCAACCGAGATTAGTGACGGCCCGGCTATGTACTAACTGTCACAAAATAAATTCGGCGCGCATCAGCAAACACGCAGCTGATTACATGGAAACAATGTTTTTATCACGGCATCAGGCTGCGCGCGCAGCTACCTTTCCCCTCGCCGGCCGCAGCCCCCCGCATCATCCGCCAGTAATCGTAGCGCTAACAGTAACGTTTTTTATTTTTAAAATCCACCAAGCCAGTGTCAGATGATCTCAGAATCGGGGTCTCCGAGAAGCGCTCCTGAGACTTCCTGATGTTTGCTTGGCAATAAAGCGAACATTCTCCACTAGTTGCATCTTGCAACTGCTCCCGTTACGTTGGAGGAACACGAACACACTTTTCCGAGAAGCATTCTTACTTATCTTGTAGTCATATGGTCACAACACGCGGGAGAATTAATCACGCTTAAGCAACCTGTACAATCTGGAACGCAATTAAATATTGGATTTATCTACAGTCACTGAAAGTAATGCGGGGTAGCCATTTTTTTTTACATTGGAAAATTCCCTGATTTCCATACAAAAAGAATATTTTTTCCCTTACCTTTTCCTAACATTTTTTTTTCCTGTAAGGATAGACTCCTTTGCATTATAACACACATTTGCATCACAATACTTCAGATCTTTGCCCACAACATAGATTGCAAAGAAAAATGCCTAAGTATTTAGACCACATTCATTAAAAAAATTCTATATGATTCTGGCGGAGGTGCACGATTGATGCCAGAACTGCGAAATATATCGCGCATATCACAGAATTCCCTGACATTTAGCTAACTTGTTTGAAATTCCCTGACGTTTCCCCGATTTCCCTGACAGTTTTTAAATTCCCTGACTTTTCCCTGTTTTCCAGACATGTGGCAACCCTGTAACGGCAGGTTGTTATTTCGATCACTTCTACTCAGTAAACTTTGTCGATTTTTCTACTAAATATTATTTATCAGATTTAGTTTTAATTTTTTAAAATTTACAACATTGTGCACTTATGTTTTGGTTCGGTGCGAGAAGAATCTCCTGTCCAACCGCAGACGGTAAAATTCCACTACCAAAGGCAAGCCTCAATAGGTCGAATTACATATAAGCATTTCATTGCGAATTGATAAACAGAGCTCATCCTCATCATGACGCATGCCCTGCTCTTACAAGGGGTCGCAAATAATCTCTCGTAGCGAACCGCACGAGATAGGTGTCAAAGTGATGACCCAATTGCGGACTCGCCTTCATGCAGACGAACTGTGTTTCCAACATCAGGATGAAATAAGAAATGCCAGCGGCACTGCATGGTAGCAGGCAGCTAAATTACTTGGGAAGTACTCAGTCGTCTTTCGTCCCTTCAACGGGCGGAATGGCTTCTTACACAGGCGACATTAAACTAATAAATCAGTTGACGCTTCAGTGCACAGAGTACAGAGGACTACGGTTAGAGATGCCGCCCGGGAAAAATTCAATCTGTGCTAGGATGGACTTAAAACAATTGTACTTCCCTGCTACTTCTGTGATTGGGCCTCTCGTTTTCTGGCACACCCGGCACGACTGTGGACCAGTACTACTCGCGTACTGCGATACAGGGCGAATCACAACCAAATACACACGGTAACTTACTTATCACGAAGGCGCCAGCCAGAACTATCAAGTTTTAAGCTTTGTCGTCAAATGAACTCGAGAAATTTCCCCGTATCTAACTACGGCTGGGGGCAGTAATATTTTGAGATAAGATTTTGAGACAACATACAGGTCGAAACACTGTTGGGTCACCCAGTATTTTTGATTGGCTGAAACATGTTCTGCGTCCGTATTAACTGTTCGCGCAAGAATCAAGAAGGTTCAGTGTCGGAATTACAGAATCCTTAGTGGTTTGGTCAAATGCTGAAACAACGCCAGCAGCCAGTGGAGGTGCGACTAAAGCTGAAGTGTCTAGTATGTGAGTCTACTGTGCGCTCAGATTTTTTCGTGAAAAGTCACTGGCCCCAACCATGACATACTTACAGAGACACTTGAATAATTCGCGAGTTCAATGACCTTTGGGCTAGGCTAGACTTCACAGTCTTGTGCACAATTGTGCAGTTACCAAATGCTCATTCGTCGCGTACTGTCACAGTCGAATACGATAGTTGGGTACAGATTTTATAGCATGTTTATCATTGGCTCGGGTACCCAAGGAGGTGGCAAACAACGCATGGACGGCGCAAAAATACCACACATATGAATTCCTTATGGAACGTCCTAAAATCATTTCGTGAATTTCTCAGATCTCTGCTTGTAGATAACTGGGCCAGTGAAATTTGCCTGTCATTAGCAACGCGAATAAAACAATTTAAGAGTTTTACGTGGCCCAGTTACGCAGAGGAAGGCCATAGACGACGGTTTTCCTGAATACATTGAGCTTTACTTCGGCATGTCCAGAAATTGGGTCACGCCGGAAGTAAGGCTCGAGGCTCTTCACCAATTGGGCGCGACGCCTAAACGAGCGCGGCCTCTAACGACCCTGCCGCCTATCTTTTTTTTTTTTTCTGCACACATGTGGCGTATTTTTCGGGTTGAGTTGGTAGCACGCTTAGCAAAGTCGGTGGCTTGGCGCTCGTGCTTGCGGTGCCGTTTGCTAACGGATTGTAAACAGTGTGCAAAAGGTTTGCAATTATCGGCTACCGTAGACATTAGCACGGTAACAGAATTTGTCCACCGGAGCATGTGGAAACACGCATGTTTTTTTTTTTTTTTTGTTTTTATGCGGTTTGTTGCACTGAAAAGAAGTAATAAACTTGCGGGCTAAGGTGTTCATTGCAACTAACAAGTTCATAAATTTCCCTTCAGTAGTTAGCCATTTCTGTTTGTTCTACGTGCGAAATGAACATTTGCCAACAGTCTGCTAGCGATTCAATCGCGAAAATATGCATATGTTTCTCTACATATTCACCGCCAAATTTACTGAAACTATCTAACACATCCTTTGTGAAAATGCTTCTTTTTTTCTTTTGTTTTTTTTTTTTCCAAACAGAAGAAGGCCTCCGCATAATTACTGTCGAAAAAAAATAATAATTTTTGCAAGGCAGGAGTCTTCGCCGTCAGTGACGTCAAAGGACGTAAAGCTTCGAGGGTCAGCGGAAAGACAAGAAGGAGATAACGGCAACATAAATTTGCATGGATTTCATTACGCTAAATGAATAATTCATTTCGCGAGCCGGGACACCTCAGGTGTTCGGCAGGATTCCCTCGACGGCTCAAATAATTTGTTGTCTAGAGAAAGTTACGGGCAACAAAGAATATCACAAATAAAGGCACAGCGTACTGAGGAAAGTATAATAAAGCCATAAAGATGGACAACACTCATTGAGGAGCACAACCACAGTTAACCAAATAAGAAAACTTACTGAAGGATTTTTTAAACTCCTTTTGGGCGTAATGTGGTTTAAAGCAGGCAAGTGAGCGCACCTTTAAATGGCGAACTTCACAACTGAACCACTAAAAATACCTCCAAATATGTTTACAACAAGGTAAAAAAATTACTCCACTGGGTCAACTAAATTCTCATAAATCCCCGCTAATACGTGTTACACACAGTAATTTAATGTATTTTCAGCCGTAGGAGTCTAACTAAATATAAGAAACCATTCATATTTACGACGTGCACTGAATAAAAAATAAACTACTTGTAGTCGCTTGCAAGATCTGTTGATATAATTAACCGTAGCAAATATTTGATGGTGTAATAAGGTATTTTGTAGTTCCTGTAAATAACTGTTTGGTACCGATTGCAACGGATGTTCATTTTGAATAGAGTCTAATCGCGGTTTAATCACACTTTTTGAATCAAACCTTTGAAAAACCACCTCACGTATGATGTTTTTAAATGTTTCCTAATCATACCATCTGTCACAAGCGTTTTATACCTCTGTTAACAGAGAAGTATATTATTTTCGTTAATTCGAAGTTTTACATACAATTTATTTAGTAATTACATTTTATTTATAGTAAACATTAACTTAAAAACAGTGAAAAAACATCTGTGTTGGTAGCACCTAGTAAGAAATAGCTCTCATGCAAAATAGTGTTACAACTAATCATGCAAAATAGTGTTACAACTAATCATGCAAAATAGTGTTACAACTAATCATGCAAAATAGTGTTACAACTAATCATGCAAAATAGTGTTACAACTAAGTTCGCGCGAATTCGGTGCATTGTCCTTTGGTGCAATTTTCTAGACTTAGTTAAGATTAGTTTGCACGAGGTGGAGGAATATCGTGGAAGTAGGACTTTAGCAGGGCTTCAGAAAAGTGTGAAGTAACAGTGCATGGATTGTAAAATGAAATATTAAAGACTGATCACGATAAAGAAAGTACTCTTGAAACAAACCAATACAATAACTGCCCCTAAACTTTCTATACGCTAGTGCACACACACACACACACACTAGTCTGCAATATAGTAGTTTTTAAGACTTGGCGTTGTATTGGGAGTGTGATATCTAAGTGTACAATCATGCAAGTTAATTATTCTTGTTTTACACACGTTTTAGTATGAATATGAACAAGATTCACGGATTTTTTTTCAGTCGAACCTTTGAAAAAAAAAAACACTCCATCCATCACGTGTTTGGTTGTTTTTCAGTTATGTATATCACAAGCACCGACTACCCTCCGGGGATGCAGAGTAATAAAAAAGAAAAGGTTAAAGTTACAAGGACCGAGAGAAGCAAAGGAAAGAAAGTGAAGATAGATAACAGAAAGATAATGCAAAGAAAAAACTTAAGGGCATTGGCGCAAAGGTAAAAATAAAAATATAACGCGTGTGTGGCTTTTGGATAGCCTAGAAAAAAAAAGGGGGGGGGGGAAGTAGCGGCCAAGTTATTTTATACCGTTATATTGAAAACTTCCATTTTCTGTACGAGTTTACAGTGAGTGAGAGCCACTCTTATAGTTGATAAAGTGTTTCGGTGTCGTGTTTACCCAGGCGTGTTGCTAGCTAGCATCCCAGCAAAACTTGAGCATTTTAATTTTTTTTTTTTTTTTTTTTTTTTTTTTTGGGAAATGAAGATAGAAAGAGAGAGGGGGGGGGGGGGTAGGAGGTAGAGACGAGAGTCAAAATGTAATTTCTTGGTTTCGGGCGAGCATTACGTCTGTATCAGCCGGATGAAGCCGGGTGCACAATGACCGGCAGGGGAAAACGGTCCACAGCGCAGAAGTTCCTCCTCCGGCGCTGCAGCCGCGGGGCAGATAGAACTTCTCGCCTCGACTCCCGGCTGGCCGATTTTCAGGCGAGGCGAGGCTCGCTCCAACATGATAAACGCACCCCCCCCCCCCCGCCCCTTTTTTTTTCTACCAAGCTTTGCTTAATTCCTCTCCCCTTCCACGGCCAGCCATATCCCCTACCTGCACCCTCCCCTCTCTCCCCGTAACACCCGAAGAACCTTGGTTACCCACCGGCCAGAGTTGAGAACTTGTCGATCTTCACGCCAGATCTGGTGATTTCAGAAGATGGTCTGGTGGCAACAGGTCAAAAAATTTGCAATTTATGGATTTAAAAAAAATAGGGTAGTAGATATATTGATTTGAAGGAAACCTGAATAATTTTTCTTTCTAAATTAGATTATTACTCTTTGGTGTCTTTCAGAACGTTCATTTCCCTGGAATATATGACATACAGCTGGAGAGAGCCTGGGGAAATTTCATGTGATACACATTACGTATTTTAGTCTGGCGGTTTTAAGTTCCAATAGTCGAGAATACTGTGCTATTGAAAGCATGTGTAGCGAATACAATACTAAAGTAATGTAGATGGGACATTTATGTTCTTAATTTTTCATAGTTTAAATTTCTGACAGTGGTACTATTTTATATGGCGGTAAGCAATTGTAACAAGCAATAATAAAAAAAAAAAACATGTTATGCATTTTCTCTAAATTTAATTTTTAATAGACTAATATTACAGTATGGTGATTTCCTGGTGATTTTTATATATCGATGAAGATACCTTATACTCGAAAATGTTGGCAACTCTAACACGCACGCCAAAAGAGCAGGTGAGCGAACGTGAGAAAACTTTTGGGAGAGCAAAAAAAAAAAAAAAAAAAAAAAACCCCTCGCTCCCCTTCAATTCAAACCTTTTACGTATGCACGGGTTCCTACGAATAAAATCACCGAGGTCTAAATGCTTCTCTGAAACACCGATTAAGCTCGTGTGTGGTTGTTCTTCCACATATGACTGGGCGCGTTTGATGGACCTGTTTTCGTTCTTCATATCGTCCACTGCTTATCCTTTCGCTCGTAAGAATTAACACTGCCGAGAATGTATCGAACAGTTTCATGACAAAATAATAACAAGCATCTGAATTTGATAGAGATATAACTGCATTAAGCATTAAAATTACTCACCCACCTGATGTGTACGAAAAAAAAAAAAAACTAACTAGTGGTAAAGGCCACTAAGGAAAAAATTCCAAAATTAATCACTATATATTAGTGTCATAGACATTACACGTTTACCGTTTCCAGCAAGTAAAAAGGGAGTTATATTTCACAGCAGTTGAATAAACCCGTATGAAAATCTTGTTTATAAAATATGAAATGCACAAATTAAAAAAACTTACACAATTTACATTGGAAAAATAACACTACCAACTACATCAAGATAACTATGTATCTCACAAATTGGAAGCTTTTGCGATTTTAAATAGTTGAGCGTTCAGACATTTTTGCATGATTTTTTTTATCTGCGGTGCTAATCATATCGAAAAATAAAATGAGCCACTTCTTAATTTTTTTTGTAAATGTTTTGATTCACCGTTTCTGTATGTTACAAAATATAAAATAAGTATAATTTCGATATCGAGACGTCGCCATGGAAATCTTTGGATTACACTTTCGAAATATAAGTAACCATATGTAATGCCTAACAGTTGAACGGTAACTGTTCAATTGTACAAAACTCTTTTCTATATGTAAAGCGCATTTTAAGACAAATAACTGACTGTTCAATTAGCTAACGACATTACAAAAACACTCCCGTACGTGATTACACTAAAATTAATGAAATTACGAGATGGGATCATTTTTCCAAAATCGATATCAAAACTGTTTAGGGTCCCGCGTGTCTGCAGACATTTCGCGCGTTCGAGGTCTCAAGACGCGTGAACTGTGCTCTAAGGCCGACCGTTGATAACTCAGTACTTGCCGCATTGCCTCTACGCGCGAGACGCCCCAATGACGTGCAGTCGTTCCGTCGGCGACTCGTCTGAACGTGATTTCGAGCGACAAAACCTACACTGAGTGAGTGAAGAAAATTGAGCGGTTCTTAACGTCGAGGTCTTGAGAACCGACGAGGGTGAAGCGAGGTGAGAATGGAGCAGCAACGGAATGCAAGAGCGGGGGAAATCAGGAGATCTCCGAGAGAACCCGCCTACCAGCGGCATAGTCCGACACGATTCCCATATGCGAAAATCCGGGGGGGGGGGGTTTCCCCCGCCGGGAATCGACCTCGGTTCGCCTTGGCGGGAGGCGAGTAGTCTAACCACTACACCACCGCGGCCCCGCCAAAAAAGGAAAATGACGCAGACAGTCGGGCCCCTTAAGGAAACCTCCCTAGTTGTCATACGAGTCTCGCCGTTAGCAGCTGTGTCGATTCCAACTTTTAAAAAATTATGGTATATTTCAATGAATTTTTTAAGGACAGAAATGAAAGTCGATATTTTGTTGCACGCTCATAAATTTGGTCATTGAAAACATAAATGCGGTCGTTGAAAAGTGTCAAAGTGAACTAAATTAGCTGTAAGTACCTCTTTGTTTACGATACTTATTCTTCTGTACAACACTGTTTTTAAAGTATAGCGAGAACGCTGTATCTTTTCTCAACGGATTGCTGCATTAAAACTCTACCGCTTAAAATTCCGAGGAAACAGATCACACTCGAAGCTTGTTTAAGCTATCTTCCATCACCGTCGCAATGCTTTCTTATGGTTACATGTGACCTTAAGGCGGTTTTTTTTTCTAACATACTCTATTTCTAAGTGTTAAGTGTAAGCCTCAGGTAGGGACGGGAGCTAACTGCGTCTCAGCGTGAATTCCGTACACCTACACGGGACGGAAATCATGCAAGGAGACATGCATCGCGGCACGTCTACGATCAACTTGACGCAAAACGTTAAAAGTTAAACGTCACCACACGGAAACTGGCATGTATACAATCGACGTTAACTGAAGTAAAAATTAAAAGAATGTAGGTGCATGTATACAAATATTTTTTTTTGTGTTCGAAATTTAAAATTAGCCTATCGTAAAAAAAAAAAAAGAGACTAATAGTTACACTCAATTATTTGTATATTGATTTCGTATAACATTAACAAATTAAATACGTACGGCGATAGTGGTGCTATCTGTTGCCAATCGTCTGTAACATTTGTTTTTACTTTTTTTTTTGTGACGTATTGATTTCTGATTGGCTGGCGCAAAACGCAACGACTTGAAATTGAAAGCTGGCCAACTTCTACCGCGTTGCCTTTTACGTTTAGCGCCATGACAACGTTTCTAATTCGGTCGTGGCCAGATCGTACACGATTTACGGATTCATGACTTACTGCAACGCGTTGTTGTACCGTCAACGCGATTGTAGACGGGCTTTAAGTGTACCTATAGTTAAACTAGAACCAAGAGGAGAGAAGGAAAAACCGGCATAGGCACAGTAAAAACCCTTTCGACAGAAAATAATTCAAAATTATTGCGCGCATTACAGTAATGCTACAGGAAACCGAGTGTTTGGAATAATGTTCTTTATTAGTGGGAGAGAAAGGCTAGAAGGATGGGGGGGGGGGGACATTTATACCTTAATGCGTTTAATTCTGTTATCCAGGGAATCCCATCACCGACAGTGTATTATAGTTATGACGAAGGCTTGGATTTGACTCGCTGTCTCCTGTTCAGGGTCGAGGGGGCGTGACGCACTTCAAATAGCTACGTCGAGAGGTGTCGATTAGGTAAGAACACAGAAGGCAAAGGGGCGTGGCCCACTACAGTGCCAAAACCAACAACATCGCTCGCCAATCACGCGAGGTTCCTGGAAATTGGCCCTGCGCCCTGCTGCTGGCTGTCGCTAGAAGCTGGGGAAGCTAGCGATTTTAACGCCCTGCAGGCTAAACGGCACAGTACTTTACGTCAACAGATTCGCGCTCTCTCCGCTGCACGCCACTTCCAACAAGCAGCGAACGGAGGACTGCACGCTCGTTGATGCCACGATCAACCGTTCGAAAACTAGAGGCCCAGAAAGTCCAACAAATCGAGTTTCTCACTTTGAAGCAGTGGCGTTTATTCCATAGATACAAGGCAGGCAATGCTTACCCTATACATATTGGAAACGTTTGACCCCCTGTAGTTTTCGCCTTAACTTTAAAAACGTTTGATTCTAAGTTTCCCATTTCCGATTCGGGAAACAAGAGTTTTCGCGTAAACGCATAGTGCTGCTATCTAGTATTTATTTCCACAAACGGGAACTCGCAAGAAACAACGCGGGCAGGGTACGCAGGCGTTCTGTTTGCGTCCTCCAGTCCTAATTTTTCCTTGGAAAGTGGATGAAAGTGTTCGGTAAAACGGGAGTTTTGTTATAATTTGTAATATGCTCTCTAAATAATATTCAGTTTAATTATTATAACATTGACTTCGTTTCCAGTTTTATAACTAATGTCAAGTATTAGGCCTATAAAACGGTAAAATATGTGGAGGTTAGGAAAGGGTGGAAGTTGCGTTTGTTAGTAGAAATTGAAAATGGAACCACAGCTCGGCTTATATCAACCATTTACTGTAATATGAAGTGTGTAATGTATCGTATTTTATGGCATTTAACTTAATGTTATCTACAACACTCAAATATGTGGGACGATTATATTGCTTACCCTGTAAAAAAAAAAACTCACTACATGCCACTGCTTTGCAGGGTCTCGAAACATCGGCCACCAGTGAACAGCGCCGATCACGAATGTCCTTTTATGTGCCTACGTGTCCTCGATAACGATCACAGGAACTGAATGGGTCAAGACACTCCCCACACAAAATCTCGCGCTGGGCTCCGCATCCCGAGATGGACTGTACCTCACCTTGGGCGAGGCAGGGCGCCGACGGCTGTGGCCTGCGACCTCGCCCAGACTGGGAGTGACCAAGGAGCGGCGGCGACTAGACCCGAGGGGTCACTCGCCTCTCGGCGCGGGCTGACTGGCCAACCTTCAGCGACACGCACGTAACTCCCTCTGGGGGCAGGGGTTCTCCTCATTCTTGCCGTCGCAGTCTTGTAAACTTTAACATAATATAACTGTTTTGCGGATATATGTGTTTTTGTCTTATAGCCACAAATTAACATACAAGAGGCGTGAGACATTTCAATAGCAAAAAGGGTAGTTTTCTCAATCTTATGTGTAACCATGCAGAATATCAACTTATCTTGCTTATTAAAAACGTGTTCCATTATTTTTTTTTATAAGATGTGCGAAATCCTTCGTTATGATCATCTTTCGCGACAATTCCGAGGACGAAAACGTGGAACAGAACAAGAAAGATTTCAATTATGATTGCACGAATGCCTATAAAGAGAATAACTGTAAAACCTGTCACTTGTAACAACTTGCTAAACATAGGAGAAGAAATGTTTTTTTTTTCGAGAGTAAAGGATTTAAAAAATAACGAAATGGTGATATTTTAATTACTGGAGTCGATAAATCGTATATTTCATATTATCCGCGCACAATAAAAATTTCATGTACGAAATTGCGCTCACGCCGTGCAAGTAATGACAGTCTATAGTGTAGGCCTATCTAGTTTACACGTTATTAAGATAATCCTGTTAATACCGAGACCACATTTATAGATCGCCCTTATCACCGTTGCGTTAAAGTCCTTACACTTTCGTTGTCTCGTGTATAGGAGATAAGTGTTAAAGCTTTGAGTTAAGGTAAAGTATTATATCTTGTCAGTTTCACACTCTAAGCTTTTTTTTTTTTTTTGTGTGTTCGACTACCTCCTTTGGCGACAGACAGAAAACACGTTCAGTGGATCTCAGTCCGGTTTCCATTAATACTCGTACGGCATTAGACAAGTACGACTGTATATGTAAATATAGACTATTCACGGTCAAATGAGCACTTTTTTAAGCCGCGCTTAGGATCTGCTTGTTTGCACATTGTGTATTCTTCCGCCTTATGTAAGATTAACACTGGCACGGGCTTCATCACTTTATTCATGCGTCGGTTAAGTGAAACTGTAAAATTATTATAAAAATAAATGTTTTTCAAATTTGTTCATTTTTACACTTCGATGCATTAAAAAAATCAGGGAGCAAAAGAAATAGTTTAAGTTATCAGAAACAGTTACCTAAAACTTTTTATTCGGCGTTAAGATACGTAACTACTTGCCATCCATCGTTACCAACTTTACTGGGCGAATGTCTCTCAGTGCGCCCGTTAAAATGTATGCAGGCAGGGGCAGTGACTTTTTTCTACGGTTTATTTCCAAAGTGCTCGTTATACCGTGTACAGCCTTTACGTATTCTTACGACACTGGTGTTTCTAATCATGTAGGAAACATCCAACTTGATGGCACGTATGTACAGAAGCAACTACGGAGACATGAAGAAGTAAAGTGTAAAACAAATATTATGAAAAAAATTTGCCATTCTTACAAAAATTATCATCTCAGATGCGCGCGAACGCGGCGCGAAACAAATAATAATAATAATAATAATAATAAACCTCTATATAGCCAAAATCGAGTTTATTTCCAGCCGTGTGCGCTACGCGATTTCGCAAAAGTTCTGTTAGTCTAAAACGACAAAAAGCCAGTGTCAGGAATACAGAATAAATTAAACCACTTAGATATTTTAAAGCGCAAAAACAAGGGAGCGATAAGGGCGACACAATCAGAAGCATCAAGTACTCCATCGCCCCTATGTTGAAGGCAGTGAACTGGCAGGTTTCTCGTTGTATCGGGTGCGCGTTCGAGATACGGAAACCACGTGAGCTCTGAGGCCGAATCTCACTCAATCACCAAATAACTCTTCGCCACGACGCGCAAGGCGGTCTTCTGGCCTGCAAGTCTTTATGTCGGAGGGCTCGACTGAACACGACTTTTATATCTGTGACCCTACATTTATATGGCACGCCGAAATCCCAATGTTTGCAATATACGTGTTGAATATTGCATTCAGTACAAGACTTAAGTGCGATTTTTCTGTGTGTAAACCGATAAAAAATACTTTAAGTAATTTATAAAAACCTGCTTCTCCGAAACTTCGTGCCGCGTGCCGAAAATAAAGAAGAAGCGTGGAAGGGACAAGATATGCATACCACTCTGGCCAATCCAACAGGTAGCTAGAAGAGAAGTAAAAAAAAAAATATAGAGGGAACGGTCCACAGACAAGAAACCAGAGGAAGGGAACGTTTTTGTTGGTCTGTTTATTAGGCGAGTTGTCCAGCGATAAACACGGCGAGTCACAAGAGGAAAAAAAAAACACGCACAAACTTGCAGCTCCGTATCGGGAGGTTAACGAACCGCTGACGGATTTAAAAGGGAGTGGAGCCCAAGCAAGAAAGGGGAGGATGCTAACAAGACGACCGCACGAGAGTTGCCCGCTTACAAGAATTATCGCAATTCATCGAAAATGTACAGTTCGACTATGAAATATGCAAATATATTAAGTAATAAGTTAACGTACTCTTTAGTACATCATTTTCACCATAGTTTCGTGTTATAGGCTATTCAAGACAAAATGAGTACGGCTTTCAAAGCCCTGCTTAAGATCTACTTGTACACACGCTGTGTGTTCCTGCGCCTTATACTATGAGCCTAATTACTTTAGTCATGCGTCGGTCGAACGGAACTGTGAAATTATTAGAAAAGTAAATATTTTACATCTGCTTATTTTTACACTTCGATGCATTGAAAAAAAAAGCGAAATTAATTAATTAATTTTTACATAAATGGTTACCAAACCCATTTTGTTCGACGTTGAGATAAGGAACTAATTTCCCCTCCATCGTTGCCAACTTAACAGAGCGCATCTCACTCAGGGCGAACTTTACATTTAGAAAATGCAGTTAGAGGCAGTGACTTTTCTCTAAAGTTTTAAGGGGTTTTTTCGGGGATCTCCCGCTTCCGCTGGCCTTGCATTCCAGCGCCGCTTCATACACGCCTCACTTCACCATCATCGGCTCTCAAGACCTCGATGTTAGGAGCCGCCCAAATCTCTCCAATTCCATTTCACTCCACACCCCCTCCGCAAGGAGCGCAGTGCTCCATGAAAGGCACATTATAGGCTGTTCACGGTTAAGTGAGCACTTTCTGAAGCCCTCCCATTTGAAATAAGTCAATAAATATATATTATTGTTAACTTTCGAGTCCTGTTACGTATACACACTGTGTTTATTACTTGCATGGTAGTATTAATTTTAAAAAGTGGTGGAGGATAAAAAATGGCTGTTAGAAAAAAGGAACTAGGACCTCAGAAGTGCTCACTCTACCGTGAAGAGCCTATGCCAATATTTATCTTCTAGTGTTTCAAGTACTCTTCTAATAAAAATTATTGTTTCCAGTCCTCTGTGCTAATGGAAATCTTTTACTTCATACATTGTATACCACTCTGCAATTATTTTCTGTCGAGGGGTTTTTACGGCGTCTATGCCAGTTTTCCCGCTACCTTTTAGGTTCAGTTTAGGTTAACATAACCTAGACCGAGTCGCGGCCATGTTCGCTCGATCCCAGTAAAGCCGCGAGCAGGCGGTATACGGAAGTTGGAACGTGAGAAGAACAAAATCCAGTTTTACACGTACGAGTACCGCCGTGTTCCATGCCAGGAGCGCCGCCTCGTTGCTACGTACTCGAAAAAATTTTGGCAACGCCGCCGAGCCCAGACCTCGTCCTGGCAGCGTTCCATTCATCGCACGCACCCGCAGCATCCAAGGCCATGCCCCTCTGCCCCCACCCCTGGCCGACCGCTGTCGGGACAAGTCAAGGGGGCCCTATATGGCAGGCCGACAGCAGCTACAAGTGTGTATAACGACTGGCCGGCAGGGCGACCGATGAACCTACTTGGCGAACTGGGAAGTGCCAGGAGAAGAGAATTGCGCCCTGGAGGGATGGGAGGGGGGATTGCAAGGTGGAGGGTGCCCCTTAGCAGCCGTACCGCAGAACCACGACACGCAGCAGAGAAACTGCTGCGTCTGAAAGTTTGCTTGTTTAATATATATACTAATACAGACCAGTGAAAATTCGCGGTTTCATTTCTGAACACGCTACAAGACAAAACCTCGTACGATTGTATTGCTTATTCTATTGACCCACCCGTTAGTTTACATTTCCAGGACAACTCTCAGACAATAATAAACACACAATAAAATGTAGACCGAATCAACGCCTTCCGCTAATAGAACAAGCAACCAATGCATAGTGATATTTGCATGATTATACATACGACAATGGAGTATAGCCTACTTGAATTTATCATTTCTCTATATATAAAACACTTTGAGCACTGTACCAGAGTACAGCTCAGGTAAAGTAAATCTGTAAACCTCTCAACGGTCGGGGGAAAAATTACACATATATAGTTTTACTGATTACCTAATTTTATCATGATAGAAAAACACTTCCGCTGATTAAAATGCATCTACATGAATAAATTCCTACATTTCTGTGTGCATATAGTGGAATGTGTATCAAGTTGAGTATAAAATATTGGCTGACAGCAGGATAATAATTAACGTCGTACAGTTAAGTACGAGTGTCCTGTGTATTAGGAACCAATATAATATATTGAGACGAACATAGCCCTACTTGTCTTCCTACATTGATACATATAGGCTACCAGCTTATAAATCGCCTACACTCTAAATTCGAATCACTGGGAAACCACTAATTGCTTCAGTGAAAAATTTCACTTATTGAATTAGTGACGCGAGACAATTTCACTGATTTAATAAATGATGACTGACTGCAGTGACAAATTAAATATTGCTTTTATTGAATGTAGGCAAATAATTACATTAAATAAACATATTTACAATAATTTACTTTTGATATTGTGCAATTTGCCGTAATTTAAAAAAGTAAAGAAAGTTTTGCAGGTGGCCGGGATAGAATTGGTGCACCCTTCACCTCTAAGCCGCTGCCTTACCATTTTTTTTTTTGCAATTGAAGTTGTCGTTGTTGATACAGTTAACGTTGTTGAGCTCAAGTGAGACCGACTTGTTGATAAATTCCTGGTGTGACGAGCGAACTGAAAATCTGCCGCATCGAAGGCACCGCGGCGCGAATCTGCAACCCTCCGACTAGAGGTCGGCCACCCTACCCCTGGACTTCGGTGGTACGGCATCATCTGAGCTACCACGCCAAGTTGAAAGTGTTAGAGGAAAATATATGTCTTATATTATCGCTGCGAAATCGTATAGTTTGAAATTATTTGCTCATACTTTTCGTTTTTGGTTTGATTGGTACCGTTAGGATTGTTAAAACGAATAGTAAATATGAGCGGACTCTCTTCGCCGCATTAAATGCAGTTTTAACCTTCAAGCAGAGTGCTATGACGATTACATGCAAACGAAATAAAAGACGTAAAGATGAAACGAAAGACGTAAAAACGGAATGAAAGACTGTGTGTTCATGTTACCTCGTAAAATTGCGTTTTGAAAGACGAAGCGCATTTTAGAAAGTATTTTGTATTTGTTTTATTCGTTTGTTCGTTGTTATAGTACTTCACTTGATACACGTCGTTTAACGGCAATTTTTAAACGACATTCGACGGCGATTTTTACACGCAGTTTCACTGATACAGAAGTCAAAAATAATTAGAGACAGAGCAAGTTGCTCAGATATTTCACTGCTCCATCAGTCAAAAAATATACCACTGAGAAAAAATGACTGACGAATCAGTGGGAAATACCACTGAATCAATCAGCGAATAAAATATATCATGTTTTCACTGGTTCATCAGTTAAATTGACTGAAGTGAATGCTGTATAAGTCAGATACGTTTGACTGATCGAAACAGTGAAATTCTCACTGATTCAGATTTAGAGTGTAGATTGCCCGTAAATGTGCCGAGACTCAAAGAGTTGACTCGTTCGGTCCTGCTTCCACGACTGTGGAGCAGTTGCACAAGAAGAAAAATCATTGCCTGAACTGCACACAGCAAAGCTCATCTCTCAATGCAGTCTGTTTCTTATCTGTGAGTAATGCGATTTTTTCAACTTTCCTGCTGTTATTTTTTTTTTTTTTGCGTTTGGTTCATCCTAATGTCCCTAAGAACCAAGTATTAAGTCAGCATAAGTGGGCTGACGAATTACTTGATTGCAACGCCTGAATCCATAAACAGATACGGGAATGTACATGTCTAATCATAATCAGCCCCACATCAATCTTAAGTATTGCAAGTGAGTATCGGCTGTTAACGGTAAAGTGAGTATACTTTATAAAGCACTCTAATTTAGAATTATAGTAAGTAAATATATTTTAATTCAGCCTTAGGCGCTAACTTCCCAATGTAGGTACCGGGGATCCAAGCGGTGGGTGGCCAGAACCTAAACCACTAAGGCCACCAACGGGTCCTCGTAACAGAATACTTAAGAATACAGAAGAGAAATGGCCACTTTCACTTCCAACTCCAGTCACATGCGCCGCAAAATGGCGACAAAATGGACATCAACATATCGGAGAGCCTTTCGCAAATCAGCGCATGTCAGCTCACTTTTCAGCCGATAGCGCGACACACGAGGAACATTTCGCATCACGCAGTGGCCAATAAGACACGGGGTTCGTTCCACAGAGCAGTCGAACACCGAATGGGCACGCCCACATGAAAGAAACCGCCGCGCGCCACTGCACTTCTGTATACTTAACCTATTCTATGTCGTCGAGTGAAAACTTATTATGGGCACAGTTTATTTTAGAAAATATATATATATATATATTATTTCGCTCGCGGCGCAAAGTATTTCCGCGCCAGGTAGCCCTGATTGTCGTAAATCTTTCCTGGCTGCCGAGAAAGGTAAGCCAATCAACGCCCTGCTAATTAGTGGGCGGTCTTCCACACGACAAGCCGACTGATTACCTGAGAGAAAAGCCGATCTTTTCCTTCTCCCTTCTGAGGTGTCGAATACCTGCAGTGCGAAAGCTATAAACTCACGGCAAGTATTTTTAAACGCCTCCGAAATCCTCCAGTCATTTCCAACCAGAGCCACATCATGCAGCGCGTTGTACAATCAGAGAGGCGGTGAATTACGTCTAATGGTATATTATTAGATCCGACGATCGTCTGTCTGGCAGCTTCCCCCCCCCCCCTCCATCGCGCAAAGCCCTTCCCAACACTCAACAAACCCACGATCAATGCCCTACTATTTACCGGTTTTATCTGCGAACGGTTTTTTTTTTTTTTTTTTTTTTTATAAACTCGAGAGTCACGCACTTAGTATTTATATTTGCAATCAACACTCCACCCCTCCCCCCCCCCGGGCAATTCTTTGACACTCCCATCAAGTTTCGTAAATTGGGGACGATCTGGGAGCTTCACGATTCCAGCCGCGACTTGGGGTACATTCCATAGACTAAAGATGAGGTAGACCGATCTCGCTGGCTGCGCACAACCAATCTCAGTGTCCCAACATTGAACTGCTTTCTGCCAAAACGTCTAGTGAAAATGGCGTGTTTTTTATTTTAGATTAGAAAACTGATTTGTAAACAAATGCTTTGAGATAAATGTATACTTCCTCTAACCAGTTTGTAATGCAGTTTGATTAAATCAAAATTGGTAAATGTATTCCAGTTATATAATAGTGCTTGTCATTTTAAAAGTAAGATGTAAACAAACACTTTCATCAGTGTTGACCATGTGACTTTGACAGTTGTGTTCCTTTGGGGTAGGTCATTGTTGGGTACATGCTCAGAAGACGGATAAGCGGTCTGCCTCATCTTTAGTCTATGGTACATCCACGTCGGCAATATACTCTCGCGCTACTTCCGCGATTGATTTTCACCTTACAAGCATCGCGGATCTTCTCCGCCAATCACTGGTAGCTATAGCAGCCAAACAGGACACTTTACGACAGCCACATTTGAACGCGTGCTGGAAGAACATAATGTGCGATCCGCGTTGGCTACAGCACGCTGAAATAATACATGTTTTATTAGCTACAAAAAAATTGTTTTCTTGCAATGTAAGTGTGAAATAGTTGTAGAACCAATACGTGTATTTCAAATAATTAATTTTCTGCAAATACGACTTCCAGTCAGAAAAGGTTGATACCAATTATATAACGCCGTATTGTTTTTATTCTATCATATTAAGTGTACAGTAGTGAAATAGAAAAAAAAAGTGAAATTATAAGAGACAAATTAATCACATTTGTTAGAGACTGCCTATCCAGATTTCTTTAGAGGTCGTCGAAAAGTGCAACTATAAGTTAGTAGTTAAATCTGTGGGCTTTCATCGCGTGTGATCAAGTCTCACTGTTAGATTTCTTTAGAGGTCGTCGAAAAGTGCAACTATAAGTTAGTAGTTAAATCTGTGGGCTTTCATCGCGTGTGATCAAGTCTCACTGTTACATATGCAATCTGCAAAACAAAGTGCTCAGTTTATTGTTCTATAGCAACAGTAGTGAACCAATACAGATATTAGAAAATGTGCAATGCAATGTCTTATGTCATGTGGAAGCCTAAAATTGAATTAAAAAATTTTAAATCCAAGATGGAGGTGTCCTTAAGAGCAGGACTGCCAGGACTAAGAAGACGACACAGGACGCTCGGCCCAGAAATGACCCTGAGTCTCGGGGCGCCCCCAATTTGGCGCGGCGGCGGCGGGCGGGGCGCCGCTAATCACTGTAATTACATCCGAGGCGGACGCAGCCAATTTGCATGCCCCCCCCCCCCCATTTTCAAGACGGGGGAGTGGTACATGGAAGGGGGGAGCTCCCCTGGGAGAGGATGACGTTGCGTCCTTCCCGGAGCGAGATTTTGCGCCTGGAACACGACTATACCCGAGTTCTAAGTGCACATTCACAGACACAGCCTTTAACACATTTCTTCTATAAAAAAACAGAACCCCCCCCCCCCCCCCCCGTCTCTTCACGATTATCTCTGAATACGCACACACAAATATGCGTTCATAACAATACGTACACGTTAACAAGGTTTTTTTATTTTATTTATTACTTCTTTTTACTTACAGGCAATACACTGCATTCGCTCATCTGTAGACCAAACCAGTAATAAGAATACGTTAGATACATACCACAAGAAGAGAGCACTCAAGCGGTACAAGGGAAACTAGCAACAAATATACTAATGTACAAGGAGGAAAACATTTTGCTCCAAATGTTTTTTTAGTGAAGCTGACACAGGACAAGAATCATGCCATTAAATATTCTGGCTAGATTTGGTTTTTACAAATTCATTACAGATGGAAAGCACAAACCCATTTTTCACGATTACACAGGGGAGACATTTACTAGAGTCAAAGAAAACAATTCTTGTCGTAATGACACGGGGTATGTGTGGCGAAGGGATGAGAGACAGTATCTGCCCGCAATTGTTTGGAACCCATCGTGATCTGGGGGTTTTAGTTTACGTGCGCAACTACGAAACTATGGGATAAGTTAACACAGATTGAGAAAACTTAGTTTGTAACTGGGAAACTACAATCTGCTCCACGTATTTGGATAATATTTATTCCTTTGAATGTTTGAATATATGAAGAAGTAGGGAGGAATATTTTCGAGAAATTAAGTCATTTTCTGTTGAAACGGGGTGAGAGAAAAGGCCACATGCAGGAGAACAACACTCCAAGATACGCATACTTGGCAATCGTGCCGGACGATATCACTGGTCGGAAGGTTTTTCTCGGGGATCTCCCGTATCCCCCCGTTCTCGCATTCCTGCGCTGCCGCTTCGTACTCACCTCGTTCCACCCTCGTCGGCTCCCGGGACAACTATATTTAAAAACCGCCCAAACCGGTCCACTCTCCGCTCCACTCCAAGACGCTGATTGGCGTACTGCGTTCCGACACGTCGCTAGCCAGTGACGCCATTTTACTGGCAAGTGCGGCTAAATTTTTCTGTACTAGCCGCTGTTTCACTTCTGTACTGTCGCGCACTCTGTGGCATAGGACTCACTAATCGCCTTGCGAGGCGAGCTGAAACTGTCGTTCAATAAAACGGACGATACAAATTCAATTTGTTTATTCATTGATTTCCCCAATGCTTTGTCTTACAAAAGGGCGTTAGCTTTATAATTGTTTGCTTATTTGGAAATATGTGATTTTGTAAACGTTTCTCTTTAAAAAAAAAAGTCAGGTATTGCAACAACGTTCGTGTAAATGATGCGTCGCAGCAGGCCACAGTATTACACGAACCATCTTCCGTCTAAGGTGTGAAACCGTTAAGTAATTATACGTGCCCCCGCCCATTATGCTTATTCAATTTTTTTTACAAATATAATGTTTGGCGTGGAGTTACATTTCCTGTCGATATTCCTCTCACGTGGGTAAGTCCTCCGTAGTCGAGTGGGCCGCCATTCTGCCATATGTCACTCACCAAGGAGGACGGAAAGGAAAAAAAGAACATCCGTGAAAATACACCAGAAACTTCTGGAACAAAATGGAAAAACTTCTCGGCTCCGTAGGCTTCACAGATCACAATAACACCCCCAACCCATATTATTATTTTTTTTTCATCGAACTTTTTTTTTCTCCCTCTTCTTTCTTGAAGAGGCTAGCCGGCTGCGAGATTCGATTACACGAGCGGAATTTAACGTTCTTTCCGTTATTACGGGCGTTTTTACTATGCGTCGCGTATATTCAAAGTCTCAGAACTTTATTTACATTAGCAGCACGTATTATATCGTCAATGTCGCTGCATTATCATTATAGAAATGTAACTAATACTCATAGCCGCCGACATCTTGTTTCCAGATGCGAGTTTCAAGATTCAAACTTTCTGTGACCATATATATATACACACACACACACACACACACACACGGTAAAGTGAAAACTTTTTAGACCCTAGTTTATTTTTCCTTTCAGCCATATTTTATCCTTTAACCACCTTTTTTTAAATAAATACTGCCATGTAAGTAATAAGCACAGTGTGTATATTACACCTCACTCTAAACATATTATTTGACTATTGTTTTAAATGAGATGGCGTTAAAAATGCTCGCTTTGCCGTTAATAGTGTGTGTGTGTGTGTGTGTGTGTGTGTATATATATATATTGTATTTTATGTTTTATGTTTGTATATGCGGTTACACAAGAATGTAACATTTATATTAATGCATTCTACGGTTTAAAAAAAACACAAGCAGTTAAAAACATTTAAGAAAACACCATATCAAACGTTGGCTTTCGAAGGCAATGAAAATTATTTTACTATTAAGTGGCGGTTTCAGACAGCGGTAAGCAGACCCTGTAAAAAAAAATGGTGACGAAAAGACGAAATTATATATATATATATATATATATATATATATATATATATATATATATATAAATATAAATGAACAAGTTCGTAAAACCGTGAACGTAGTAAGTAGTTAAGAGTGAATTAAGAGTAAATACAAGAACTACGATGCGTAAGTTTTTCAACGAATTCCGTATTCCCGGAAACCAGAAAACGATCGTCGAGGTACACCTGAGTGGTTTGGCTTTGATTACATACTCCATTGCAGACAACATAATCGCTCATTTTCTGCAGAAAAAAAAGGGGGGCGGGTATTCGTTGAAACTTGTCCATTAGGCCGTGCTAACCTGTTCAGCTGGCTGCTATTCTCTTCACGGTTTAAATCAGCGCTTCAAGAAAATCATTCATAAACTCTATTGCATCAGAGTATAAGATTTTCACAGTATTATCACCGTGTTTGAAAAACCCTGCTTAACATTATGTAGACTATGCTCGAGTGTAGCTCGAGCAAAGCTAATTTGAAAATGTATTTGTTGTTCAGAACAAGACTCGCATGGATGTGCAGTCTTTGTTCGGCTACTGGGGGGTCCGATCACTCTATTCATGCGTAGGTCAAGTGAAATTGTGAAATTATTACAAAGGTAAATATTTTACAAATTAAATTACACATTACAAACAGAAAGCAAGATAAATAATTTACTTGTTTACAAATGCATACCTAACACTTCTAATTAAACAATAAATAATTGAATTACTTTCTCTCCATCGTTACCAACTTAACTGGTTGCATGACAGTCAGTGTGCCCGTTAAATGTGTGTAGGTAGGGCAGTGACATTTTTAAAAAGCTGATTTCAAAAGTTGCTTGACCTAGAACATTCCGTATAAGCATAAGACGGAAGCATTTATTACTGCTTTTCTAACACGCGTTCTGGCAAAATTTTAATGCCTAATTAAATCGAAAAAGTTAGTAGATTAGCGCGTTCAACAATTATGTTCTTGCAAAACAGTTTATGGCTAACTTCCAATAGTATGTCCAAGACATGGAATTACTACATATTCACGAGTCCTTCACGTATAACTTAACTCTAATCTCTCCTTAAGCAAAGACACAAATAAATAAAAAAAACATCGTCGCTAATGAGCATGGAGTATCCTTTGAAATATTATTCAATTTAAAAAATTACGGAAAGCAATTTTTAGAAAGAAAACATTCGTTTGTACATTTACAAGAGCAGCAATCTTTTCGCTGCGGGAAAAATTAGTTACATCAATACTGAACGTTGGTAGATATGTATTTTCCCTTTTGGCACTGAAATATTTTTGACGAAAAGGAATGCGAGGAATTCGACCGAACAAAAAAAAAATGTACAGATGGTAAGCAAGTACTCCGTGAACATGTTCCACATGAATGTTTTCGGATCTCTATTTTGCTCTTTTTTTGTTTTTCGGCGATAAAACTGCAAAACGCCCCGTAGACAAACGGTAAACATTCGAAAGTTCAATGGCCTAAAAAAAACGCCACTGATCCCCGTGTGAGGCAACCTCTCTTGCCTCATTCCTTCGCTGCTATGGTAACGAGAAGAACAATTTTTACACTCTCGAACTTGTTCCACTGAAACGAGAACGAGTTCGTCCTTCGCGGTTCACAATTCTGCACGACGCATCTGGCAAACTGTGATCTAACTTAAAAAAAAAATGGCAGCCGATCTGTTACGAAACGGATTCACAGTTATATTTTTCGTACTCCCGTTTACAGCAGCCGGCGTAGCGCGCATCACTTATTTATACTACATTGCACGGTATATATTTTTTTTTGCGTTGGTAGGAGTAAGGGGAAAATGAGAAACTCAACACAGTCATGAGAAACTCAACACAGTCACACAAACATCCCATAAAATACGTGAATAACTAAATATCTCTTTCTAATCTATGTCCATGAAATATGTCGAAAAAACTAGTACCATTAATAGTTTACAGTACATATTTAACACTTACTATAAATAATAATTTTATTAAGGAAATAGTTTATCAAGGCCTCTTAACGAAGGGTTTTTGGTTTACATATTCAGCCTTAGAATTTAAAATTCACGTGGTTATGCAGCCATTTGTAACACTCGTAAATAATTTCGCGATAGCCAGTTTTTACTATAATTCTGATAAATAACGTGTTTCCTTAAATAGATTTTTTTAAGTGGAGTCGTTAAGGTGACCGCCTATGCTATGAGAGTTTCTGTGTGAAGTGGGTTTGTGAATAACGTGCTATATCGCCAGAGCGTGAAAAACCTCGCGAGTTCAACGATATGTGAGCTAGAGTACCCCGACTTCTCTTATAGGCCGTTCACGGTAAAGTGAGCACTTCTGAAGCCCCAGTAACTTTTTTATTCCAACCAATTTATATCCTTACACCACTTGTTAATATAAACCCTGCCATGTGAGTAATAAACACAGTGTATACATTCACCATACCCAAAACCAAAAGTCCGCGGCCACGATGAAATGTATTTATTGGTTATTATGTCTCATGAAACAGCTTCAAAAAGTTCTCACCTAACCGTGAATGAATGGCCTATATAAGCAATCGAGCATCAGATAGCAACCAGTTATACCCTTGGCTATTTAGGACGGTGCTGCTGACTACAGAATCCCCCATGGCGCGTGTCAAATGAAACTATGATTCATTAGAAAAACAAACCTCAATGTGCATGTGTCTGAAGTCAAACGTGACGATACGCGTTTTCGCCAGGATCTCCGCCCCGCAATCAAAGTGGGGAAATGAACTTCCGAATTTAGAAAATTAACTGTAAAATTAGTTGTACAGATAAAATAATTAACAGGATTTCCGTGTAATGCCAACTCCTAAGGGCACCATTCCTCAATAAAATCCAGTGGCTCAAGTTTTGATGCCAAGGAACTGTTAACTATTTTTTAATTTTTACAAACACGTATTTGCAAACTAGTTGCAAAACCACAAGTATATCACGGGGATGAGTTTCATTCAAATTATTTTTCGTTTAATGCCCCCAAAAGTAAAAATTCGTATTTTAGTAAAATATTTATGTTACTTCGAATTCCACAGTTCCGCCTAATCGACATAAGCATAAAGTAATGTGTCAATGACAAAACTAGAATTAAATATGACGGAAGGATATGAAACGGGCGTGACCATTCAAAGGCCTAATTTAAAAATTAGCTTGGAACGAGTAAAAATGCCATTTCTCACCCACACACAAACGCGAGATGGGCGGGTCGTACTGGGGTGCGGTCGTCTCGAGTGGGTCAGCCTTGTGCCGAGGCTGTTGATGGAGGCGGGAGTGATTGGGGGAAGGGGGGACGCGGTGACGTAATTGGCCGGTAATAAGGATGATGCCCGCGCGACCGGACCGCGCAGCCACAGATGGCACGGGTTCGTGCAACATCATAGAAGAGGTTGCAGGGAGGGGACACATCAGATATGAGTGCCCCACTGTACCAACGCTCGGCGAGCTACATTTTTAAGTGGAGGTAGGGAGGTGGGGGGTTAATCAGTGCACGGGTACAAAATGTTCACGATTAATTCAACACTTTAGAAATTCAACCTTTGAATGAGCGAGTGAAGAGATATTTGTGTGGCCCTTTAACACGAGAGGTCTCGAGAGCCGACGAAGAGTGATTGAGGTGCGTATATTGGGCAGCGCCGGAAATGAAAGAGAGTTGGGGGGGGGAGATCCCCGAGTAAACCCGCCGACCAGCGGCATCGTCCGGCACGATTCCCACATGCGAAAATCCGGGAGTGGCGCGGCTGGGGATTGAACCCGGTTCGCCTTGGACGGAGGCGAGCAGTCTAAACGCTTGGCCACTGCAGCCCCTCGACCTTTGAAGATTGTCGCTATTCCTATAGGCTGTCCACGTTAAAGTGAGCACTTTTGAAAGCCCTATCATTTGGAATAATAGACAACAAATTTATTTTATTTTACCCTTAAGACGTTAACTTCAGAGTTCTGTGAAATATACACACTGCGTTTATTACTTACAAAGAAATATTTATTTTAAAATTTTGTTTAAGGATTTAAAAAATGGCTGAAAGCAAAAAGTAACCAAGGCCTCAAAAGTGCTCATTTTCCGTGAACAGCCAATCACTGCATATATTCCAAGGGGTACATGGAGCAGCAATAGCCCAGTAACGTTGGTAACGAAGGAAGGGAAAGTAGTTCTATATTTTAACATTGAATTAAAGGCATTACATACTCATTTTGTGTAAATATATACTGAAACTATTAATTTTGCTCTCGGTACCCATTTTTAATGCATGTAAGTGTAAAAATTAGCAAATTTGGAAAATATTGCATTCTTTTTATATATAATTTCACAATTGCATTGGACCGACGCGCGAATAAAGTGACCAGGCCCAGGACAATGTTAATTGTATATATGGTGGAAAAAATACACTATGTGCAAACAAGTAGATTTAAGCAGGGCTTCCAAAAGATGCTCAATTTACCATGAACAGCCTTTAAATGTTATTGTGTAAATTTGTTTATACGAGTGTGTAGTGTTGGTATAACCTATGTACAGAATGCATCTTAATTAGACCGAAAAACTTGGGCAGCAAGAACATAAAGAAAAAAAGGTGAATTTTATATATATACACACACGTACACACACACACATGCTATCCACGGTAAAATTAGCACTTTTTTTTTAAAGCTCTACTTAAGATCTACTTGTATACACGTTGTGTATTCAACGATAATGATAACATTGTCACTGGCCTCATCACTTTATTCATGCGTCGAACAAGTTAAAGTTAGCTCGTTAAATTATTAGAAAAGTAAAAATTTTTACAAATCCGGTAATTTTTACACTTCCATGCATCAAATAGTAACAGAAAGAGAAAGAAATAATTAAAATTATCAGAAATGGTCACCTAACACTTTTTTATTCTACGCGTTAAGATATGGAACTGCTTTCTATCTATCGCTACAAACTTTACTGGGCGGATGTCACACAGCGCGCTCATTAAAATATGTGCATGCAGGGGCAGTTACTTTTTCCTAAGGTTCATTTCAAAAGTGCTCACTTGATCGTGAACAGCATATATATATATATATATATATATATATATATATATATATATATATATATATATATATATATATATATATATAATATTCAACGTGGAACACCGAGTGTCCGGATAAAGTGAAATGGAACAAAAGATCTGTTACAACTGCAACACCCACCTGTCGATGTCATCGGATTATTCCATGGAAATGACCATTCGGCTTAACGTCCTCAGAACTTCACGCACTATACAGAACTCGGTGTTTAGTCTTTAAATAATGACTTCGGTACTTGTAATAAACTAGTGCTGCAGGCCCAGACTTCAAAGACGTGTACCGCCCTCGCGATACACTTTAGGCCACAGGCCGTGTGTTGTCGCCTCCTTTTTTTTTTTTTTTTTTTTTTCGTGGTTAACCTACCGCCGATGTTCGTAAGTCTAATTTAAATATTGTCCTGCGTATGGCGCCATATCCACTTTTTCAAACACCATTTACCACGATGTCAATAGCCTCAAATAAATGCATAGATATTCGAAAAATCATAATTTCACTGTTTCTATAACGGCCCAAATTAAAAAAAAAAAAAAAAAAAAAAAGAGCTACTGGAAGATTAAATACATTATTTTAAGAGACGCTTAGCAAAGGTTATCTCGCAAAAAAAAATGGGCGGACAACTACAAACAAACAAACAAACAAAATGTAAACATGTCAAACATTGAACGGCTAAAAAACACGTATAAAATGATCCTTTAAGAATTTTTAATAAGAATGGCTGCCATTAGGTAATTCATAAAACTGTTTTTTGGAGAAAAAATAATTAAAATTTTTCAGGCATAAGTAATGATAAATTTTTTGTAATGGTAGGAAATAATAAAAATACTGGGTGGCAGTGAAAGATGTCCTGGTTGCAAGGCCAAAACAGAACGTTCAAGGGCTCTTCTTTTCACTTCCGCTATTTTTAAAGAGATAAGGGTATAAACTATCAGCTTAAACTCTTCAGGCAAACAATTCAGCCGTTAAAGGCATGTATAAAAGTCAACCAAGTTACATCACAAATTACGCCAATTAACGAGCTCGCCAATTAAATTTGCGATTAATTATTCACCACTCTGCTGTCAGTAAACAATGCGCAATAAACATCTGACTTCAAAAATTTATACCGTGTGGGGTTTGTCGTTTTGCACTACTCTGATATTCGTATGCTAGCCGCTTTTATTTATTTATTTTACTGTTGTTTGTGTTAGAAGTTACACTGTAAAAAAAAATTTTTTTCTGGTAAACTTTCTAAACTGTAATGGAAGTTTTAACTTATAGATCGTATGATAACAATACCACACATCAAGTTGCAGATATATGAATGTTTAGCACCACTAATATACAAAGTTGGGAACTTCCCTACGCAAATGTAAGAACGCTACGATGAGTGTACAGAGGAAAACATTCACATTCCTTCGTTATCACTAAGCGGAAACACTGGTATGGTAACCATACCACACATCAAGTTGCAGATGTAGGAATGTTTAGCACCACTACTATACAAAGTTGGGAACTTCCCTACGCAAATGTAAGAACTCTACGATGAATGTACAGAGGAAAACATTCACATTCCTTCGTTATCACTAAGCGGAAACACTGGTATGGTAAATTTCCGAATAATTCTTTACAGTGTAGATATTACCTCATTTGATATAAAAATAATAATAACGATAATAAACAACTATCTCTGTGAACGCCTCCCGACAGTTCAACTACTCATAGATAAAAAGTAAGGTTTTGTAAGCGTGGCACTGAGAATAAGCTACGGTGTTTAAAATAACGCACAAGCATAAGTCCTTTAGCGATAAATGTCCGTCTCCGTTAATAACAAGGATTCCATAAACCACGCCCGTTTTACGTTCTCGTGTAGACGATACCCACCAATCGCGTAGAGCCGGCAGGACATGATATAAATAAATATTAATTGCGCAGTTTAGTGTATGTTTCGGCTTGGTCTCTCGCGCAAAGAATGGCGACGTGGTATTTCTTTCGTGGTGTGTCGGTGTCGAACACCAAAAAAATGCGGTATTTTTATTTCCTCTTCAAATCCCTCTTTCCTCTACCCCCCCCCCCCACACACACAAATCCTCTCAAATATAACCCCCCCGGCGACACGGTTAGCAACCATTGTCCACAAGGCCCATTCTAAAGCCCGCGATGTATGCGAAAGTCAGTAGCGTAATTTGTTCCGAGTGGCACTCAATAATTCAATTATTCATTCCGTATACAAATCCCAAAACAGTGAGGCTCCCCTCCATGCTGCGTTCTGCGGCCATAACAATCGCGAAACTGTTAATATGCAAACGTGTTGATTATTTACAACTAGACGCATCCGCCCGTGCGGACAAACTGAACCGGTTGAAATTATTACGAGCCGACAATGTCATTTTGCGTCCAGCGATTAATTATTAACGAGTCGATCGGCAAGAGCTCGTGTTAACGCGGTCCGCAGCAACGTGAAAAACGTGCCTTATAGGCTGTCGCTATCACTTTCAAGTTAGAATTTGCAACTTCAATGGGCGACGTCACGCCATTTATTCAGTCGATACTGGCTGATCAGCCAAAGCAATTACGCTCACTCGAGATACGTTCGCTGGTAAAGTAAAGGAGATCTAAAGTGATCTGCACTAATTATTTTTTTTAAAGCAGGGTAGCAGACTTTGTAGCAGTGTATAATAAATTAACGCTAATGCTCCACCCAAAACATCAGGGTAATACTTGTGTTTATTTATTCAATTTTTTTTTACCACCGTTAAAACTGTGTTTCCTCTGGCGAGGGGAGGAGGGGGGATGTGGAAAAAATGTCATGCGAAAGTGACAAATTCAACAATAAAAGAGTTTAATAAGCCCGCTCACTTTATATATGGGTCGGTTGCAGAAAAATACCGCCCTCTGCAAGCAATAAAGTCCGAGATCAATTGAGAAAGTTTGATAGTCCTGGTTAGGATCTACTTTACTGCCCATTTAGTAACTTCACAGTTTCACTTGACCGACTCATGAATAAAGTGACGAGGCCAATGGCAATGTTAATTTTACAGAAAGCGGAAGAATAAAGAAAGTGCATACAAGTAGATCTTAAGCAGGACTTTCAAAACTGCTCAGTATATCGTGAACAACCTATAACTAACAGAACTTCTTTCCATAGTTTCCAGCCAAAATTTATGTGCAAACAAGGCCTCCTCGGATTTATTTAGTTCTCTAGAAATTAACTTCCTGCCTTTATAATAATAACCGCCTTGTTAGCTATTTAATATTGAAAAGTTATAAAACTCAACGGAGCAACTTGAACTGAGCCTAATTAATTTTCCATGCTTACAGTAGTTAATGAAATCCTGCAGGCATTTTTTCCTCCGTACGTAAACGATAATTGCACGAGGGCGTAGTTAACGACGACAGTCCGTGCATACACGTGTGAACGTCGACCCTTATCGATCAACGTCACTCACCCAGGCACGTCACGGGCGAGGAGGCGATACGGCGACAATGAACCATAAACAAGCACACCGTTACGAGCCGGCAAACAAACACCAAGAAGAGAGAATGAGACGGCAACACGATGAAAACTTGTTTGCGGAGGAGTCCGGTGACAAACCTCCCGCGTGGCCCCACGGTGATTGGCGTCAAAGAAGTTTTTTTCGCATGCACGGTTTCTGGGCGTGGGGGGGTTGGAGGGGGCATGAGGGGGGAATTTCTTCTTTATCGTGCCCTTGGGACCGTGCGAAGGCCAGTTTCACCCCCTACAACATTCACAACCGGCCCCAAGACATCCGAACCGCGACAGAACTGATTGAAAACACAATGCAACTTCGGCCTTGCGAGAGTTGTATTTCCGAACAAAGACATAAATCTTGCAAGCGTCACCGAGTTCAAAAACCCGGGCAAAAGAACATGTGTGTATGTAACAAGTAAAGCTTTCACCAATAACACATTTTGGTCAAGAGAGATCAAGGCATTCTAAATAAAAACTGAATCAGAAACAAAAACAACGACCGAGACATAATTCGTACTCACGTCTCCATATTTTACACTGCTATTAAGCGCATCTCCACAAGAACTGGTTTGAAATGAAATTGTGTGCCTTCTAAACGGAATATTCTACCGTTTAGATATCGAAACTCACCTGTAAATCGAGACTGGAAAAATAAATGTTGCGTGTAAAAAAAAATATATCTAAAGAAAGCTGCAAGTGTCCTCTGCGAAGGAAGAGCCGACCAAAGCCAAGGGAAATTAATTAGCAGAAACACAGGACGCAACTGGCTAACACCAAATTAGCGAGCATCTAATTACTGCGGTGAATGCAGGCCTATTAAAGGTTAAGGGTTGAAGGGTGGGGGAGACGAGTTCATTAGAAATACGAAGAGGGGGAGGGGATGGTCGCCCTTCAAGAATCCACTTGGTCTCCCCTCTCAGCAACTTATCGACGGACCCTGTAGGGGAGGGACGGGATGTGTACCTCGCTTTCGACAGGTCGGCGACACGAACAGAAGACGAGGTCTTCTTCGGCAGGGATCCCGTACACACTGTCCGACATCAACCGACACTCCAGCTGTTCGTGGCATATACTGGAGATGAGCTAGACCATTTATTCGTCTTCTGCGCATGTACCCAAAAATGACCTACCCCGATGGAACACAACTGTCAAAGTCACATGGTTAACAGTGATGAAGGTGTTTGTTTATATCTTAATTTTTAAATGACAAGTACTATTGGAATAATAAAATACTTTTACCAGATTAAATTTAATCAAAACGCATTACAAATTGGTTAGACGAAGTATAAAAACATCTCAAAAGCACTTGTTTACTAAACAGTGTTCTAACATCACCCCCAATCCACGCAAATTTTTTCTAGCCGTGTAAGCAGAAAGGCAGTTCAATGTTGGAACACGGAGATTGGTTGTGCGCAGCCAGCGAGATCAGTCTACCACACTTTTAGTATATGGTTCATAGCTGGGTTACACACTCTTAGTATATGGTTCATAGCTGGGTTACACTTCATTCAAAACATCTGCAAATAGTCCTGAGAAAAAATTGTTGTCCGTAACTGCATTCATTGCACACAGATAGTTTAAATCTCACGCATTCGTTTGACAGCGACAAAATGTCCTAGCTGGCCAGCAATATGGCCAAAAGGGAATATATAATATATGTAACGTGCAATAGCCAGTCAGGCTCGAGACCCACTTTCACAGCTTCGCGTTGGCCAATGAGCGATCGAGTCCGCTTACGTCAGAGGAATCACGTCAATATTTTTCGCTTCTGTATGATTACCTACTCTGTGATAAGACACTCAATTTCGGGAATTCATTCGGCAGGAGAGCAGTTAGTCTTCAATCATTCATTCTCTTGTATTGATGACATGATTGAACCACAGTTCTCGAGATATTCCTCGTGTAATGGTGAGCCAGTAATGAGCATGAGGCTATAGTTTAACCACAGTATAAAACGGTGGCATACGAAATTGGCCTTGTTTTGTTTTGCACACGTTATAATACGTTCTGGAGCAACAGTAACACATGCATGTTTCTGCTTACTCATTTACAGTCTTCGGCCAAAGTATGTGGGCACTGCCACGTGTGAATAATTCACCATCACGAGATGCTACCATTGCCTGCAGTGATATCCGCGAGCATGTAATGGCGTGTGAGCTTCCGTGATTTGCCGGCCGACTTGACTTAATGAATAATTTGATCACCCAGTCAAAGCAAAGACTTAAATAAAATCCAAGTTACCTAGTTATTTTTCAGCTTGGAACTGGGAACTTATGAAGGCTATCAACTTCTCTGCGACGTATGCGATAAGAAATCATTTACACACAAATGTACTACAGAATTAATTCTTTGGGCGCGTAGTCAATGGTATGAACAATGATTCGTACTCATACACTAATTCAGCAGCTAGCGATAGTTAATACTCACCACACTCACATCAAAACTAGTACGAGACAGAAAAAAAAAGTATCGCTAATGCAATCCGCAACTTCTGTAAGTATAGACATGGATGATTTATTGCACATCCTCAAAAAAACACTTGCACCTCAAACAGAGTACCGAAAGACAAAAACGTTAGGATCAATTATTGCCCTAAAGTATTTTCGTGTAATGGATTTCAATTCAGGGCATCCTGCCTCTTCTTTCTCGTGTAATGTAACTTGTAACCAAGTGTTTTAAGATACAGTAACTACAATTTTATATTATTTAAGTTATCGATTTTAATATTTTTATTTTTATCACTTTGCATTAACATTTTACTAAATAAGATTTAAATTTTTTTATATGCTTATCTTAATTAATTTGTAGTAGACAAGTGCAATATAGTGTCAATTCTAGAGAAAACGTTTTATTTCCTGCTTGCGTATTTCACATAGGGGGGGGGGGGGAACAACGCGCCTGCAGACATGAAATGATTTGTGTTAAGGTGCAATAGCACCAGACGAAAAAGATACGTGGATATTGACACCTATCACCAAAACTAAGGATCGGAATGTATCGGACATTCCCTGGAGGACTTTAAACCAACGACGAACACGCTAAAAAGTAAAGATCGAGTGGCGGGTGACCCGATCGAGAGTATAAACCTGTTCTCTCCTTATGGAACCAGTTAATGAACAAATGAGTGCCGTTCTGGCACAAATAAATGAAAATGGCGCAATCACAAATATTGCACGCTTTTCGTGCATGGTCACCTTTTACCTTATCCTTATTACAAATTCTTTTTGTACATTAACTAATTCCCTTTTCAAGTTTGCCCTCGCAAATAATACATTAAACTTATCTTCTTAGACCGTCTCACGAAAAAATTTAAATGCATTCCGGAATAAATTTGTTAGTAATGTACTAGCTATGAATTTTAAATTGCCTAGGAAGGTTATTACCTTACCAGCATGAATCGCCTTTAAAGATGATGGAATACAATACATTATTACATGTGAAAGGTTATAATTACAGCCCTTTGAATGGTTTAGTTTCGAGACTATAATTTATCTTTTTTTTTATTTTAAAGTCTGCAATAATAACACAAGCTGAACGTCAAGGGGCCCCTAGCGACCAGAAGTATCATGACTCGTTTTAAAAACCTTCCATCCGCTTTAGAAATGTCGCACCGGTTATGGGCAAACAATCACTTCCACGAGCTGTGGTAACGTGTCAGGTTTTTACATTAACCCGTGCCGGTTTTATTTCCACATCGCCATGTTCTACCGACACAGATCTCAGACAACGCGAAATAAAAAGCATAACTATCGCTAATACGAGCGCGAGTCATACTATCCCGCATGGACAGCGCCAGAAGGCAAGTCTTCGCCATAAACATACTGATCCTTTCTCTGCTACACAGAAGTCTACAGAGTACTTGGACGCACAGGTCTCGAAGAGAGATTAAGAAATCATTCGAAAATTTACCACACCAGTGTATACTCAAAGATGAATATGCAATCACAGACAGGAAGACGACGTAGTTCTGATTCTATTAGCATCTACGTAGGCCTGCACTATTCAGGTGGTACGAACAACCAATCCGAGTACCGTTTTTCTAACTGGCTGTGTAGCAGGCCGTGAGTACAGAAACTTTGTTCTTACAACTAGATTTTCCCACTGTTGAATTAATGACGTAAGTACGAAACAGTCAATAGAGGGAAAATCTGGTCGTACGGGAAACAGCAAGTAGACATATGAAGGAGGCGAGAGCATATAAATAAAGGAGAAATCTAGGCTTACCTTAAGAACAAACTTGACAAAGTTCTGGATTTGTATTAAGGCCTTGTTGGGTATTAAGCATTGACTATTATCCAGTTCAGCCACCTTGAGGGAAACTGATCCCTTGCATATTGGATTAAACAATTTTTCTTTTGCCACAACTTCTATAATTTTCAGCACGAAAAGAGTATAAATATAAATTTTCCAAAATTTCATCAATTACACATCTTAAGACTAGTTTCCGATGTCTAGGTGCCGAAAAAAAAAGTAATCGTTTCGCTCGGACGATTACAATGCATATCAACAGCCATCGAAACAACACAAGACTTCGGAACGTATACGGCAATGTCATGTCCTTTTTCGGTCAGTAAAAATAAAGTATATACTGTTCACGGTAAAATGAGCACTTTTGAAGCCATGGTAATTTTTTCCTTTCAGCCATTTTTTTATCCTTAACCACTTTTTTATTATTATTATAAATATCGCCATGTAACACACACAGTGTGTATATTCCACCACACTCGGTAGTTCCCGTCTACGGATAAAATAAAATATATTTACTGACTATTATTCTAAATGAGAGGGCTTTCAAAAATGCTCACTTTCCCGTGAATAGCCAATACCCAACCGTACTGTCAGGTTTTATAAGAAAATATAGACAATTCCAATATAAAGTGATCGATGAGCTTGTGATTATTTACAGCTCATACAAGCTGACAAGCTCGCACTTAGGTTAGCGCAAGCGAAGGGAAGCAGGATGACATGGCGGACCCTTCGGTGCAGTCGTGCCGACCCACCGATGGGCTGGACATAGCTCTGTAAGCTGATATTACGACCGTTCGGTAACGCCACACTTCGGACGGAAGACCCTTATGCGAGTTCAGCTGCGTGCGTCTGGCACGTTGCGAACGACGTCGTCATGCCCGCAGCTGCGCGGCTATTTCGCTTCTGTGTGGCGATACGCTCTGTGACCGCGGCGCTAGTTGGCTCCTTCGCCAGCTCGCCCTGACGTCAAGACGTTACAACGGAAGGATGGCAGGGTGCAACCAGCGCGCCGCTGCTATCAAGGCGGCAACGCGGACCATAAATATGCTGCGCGCGCTTGCTCCTTGCACTCGCACTTGCACTTGTCGAGCAGGTTCCAAATATAGAGAAAGGATATAGAGAGGGAGGGAGAGAGAGAGAGAGAGGTCGTGCGTGACCGTCGAGCAAACTGCCGATGAACAGAAACCCATGCAGTTTCACAAGATCATCTAACGGCGTCTGTCCGTTCTCCTAGGACCTGGGGGCCTAGCACGCTCGCCTCCCACCAAGGCGATCCGGGCTAGATCCCCGGCCGGACCACTCCGGATTTTCGCAAGTGGGAATCGTGCCGGACGATGTCGTTGGTCGGGGTGGTTATCTCGGGGATCTCCCGTTTCCCCTGCGCCTTCATTCCAGCGCCGCGCCATATTCACTTCAATCACCCTCATCGGCTCTCAAGACCTCGCTGTTAAGAGCCGCCCAAATTTCTTCACTCACTCCTATGACCAACATTTATTGACTATAATTCCAAATGAGAGGGCTTTCGAAAGTGCTCACTTTACCATGAATGGCTTATAACGGCGATGGAAAATAGTATAAACAAGCTTCGGGTATGTTATGTTTTCTCAGTATTTTAAGCGGTGGCAATGTAGTTTTAATTAAGCAATCTGTTCTGAAACGTTACAGCATCGCCGCTATAGTTTAAAACACTGTTTAACGTAAGAATGCACACCGTAAACAGAGGGTTACGTACAGCGATTTTTACTAACTTTTGACACTTTTTAACAACCACTGAGTCTCAATAACCACATTTGTGAAAGGGCGACAAATTATCGACATTCATTTCTGTCCTGAAATAAGATTTACAATGAAATATTCCATAGGTTTTTTTTTTAACAACTGCTTACAACGATACACGTATCACAACGAAGTCTTAGGAGCCAATAGGGAGGAAGGCTTTGAAAAACCGTGTGTAATTTCCGAGATGTGTGGAGAAACGTATTCAGGACTTCTCTGAACCAACCATCAACCCAACACACAGCTGTGTTCACCGCACGGACTATCTTCCAGGCAGTACCGGTGTGCTTCCGTTGCGCCGTCTGCAATCGACATGGCGCACATAACATGCATAGCTTAAAGAAGTATAACCTGTGTATGAGATTGCAACGTCCACAACTAGTATTTGGCGTGACTTATTTGGCGTTATTTGCGTGACGTGACGTTAAGATGGTCATCTCTGAGTATTTTCCTCCAGGTTTTTAATGCCTGCCAATGAGAATGTGAAACGCGTCATAAAAACTGCTGTAACCTACTTATGCATATAAAATTCTTGCCCTGGAAAAATTACTTCCGATTAGTTTTCTGTTGCTAATTGGTTAGAAAATGTTTTTTTTTTCTTTCATGTTAACGCCGACTGTAGACATGAGGTTTCACTTGTTATGCTTTGTAAGTTATGTTATCTAAGGCAAGTCGATCGTGGACGGGACCTAGTTTCACCCAAGTCCACTTAGTTTTCTATTCAGTAACCGTTGCACAATATTCCATTATTTTCTAAACCAAAAATATACGCAAACATTTTCAATTTGTGTCGACGTTAGGTAATATACATTATTGAAAAATACTGCACGTTTTGTAATGCACAATCACATTTAACATTGTTTTACCTTAAGTATTTTATCTTTTTTTTTTCTTCAAATTATAATGCACTTTACACCTTACAGGGTTGTATGCATCAATCAGTTATGTAGAAACGGTATTTTTACCGGTAAAAAATGTTAACGCATTTAAATACCATATCTGGAATATGGAACCACAAACAAAATTTGTCCAGTATAAATTTAATTCGATCCTGTCTTTTGAGGTCTTGTAGACTACATCATTTAGGATCCAAACAAAATTGCCGATGTTTTGCTGGAATTAGTTAGTTAAGCACTAAAGTATGAGGGGGGGGGGAGAGCACACAATACCAAGGAGTCCGATGACATAAGCAAGCTTATTGTTATCGTTGTTTGAGTGTGTTTGCTGATACAAGTACAGTTCCAGAAGAAATACTGTTTGTTATTGAAAGTGTTACATCATGTCATATTTTGCCTGCCCACGGACTCAGCAGTACCTGTCCGTCTCATTTTAGTCTTATTTGAACGCGTTTTGTGGTACGTTATTGACGGTTTATGTTTATGAATCTCAGGAACAGCCCTGACAAAGAATGGTATTTCCCAAGTTGGGCCTCTGCAATTTACATTTATTTAGCGACCGGTAATTTAAATCCAGATAGGTAATTATGTTATTGGAATATTAAGTATCAAATTTGAGGTTTTACTGGAGTGTCTTGGTTTTTTTTTTTTTTTTATAAGCCTTGTGTACTGACAGCTTGTTTTTACATAAACTCGTTTGAAAATCACGATTTTGAAGAACATGTATCTCCCTTGATAATTATTATAGTTCATAAGTCGTTTGATAAGTTTTATTTCTCGTTCACCATACGAAAAAAATCTAACAGCGCTTGGACCCGGACATACAATACTTGATAATACAGATGCAAAACAACTGCTTTTCACCGCGAAGTCCAGCAGCACACGTCAGGAAGATGCCATTACTGGCCAGCAAACATGGCGCAAGGCCGTTCGCCAATCAGCGCCTGGTTAACTCACTCGTCAGGAGGCAGCTCCGGCCAATAGGAAGTGGGTAATCAGACACAGTTACCATTGCGGAACTTTGCGCGGTCAATCAGAGATCAGGGAAGCCTACATCAATGGACCCGGTACGTAATTTCGCATCCGTGTAGATACCTGTTCTGTGACCTGGAGTTAAGAATAACGCTTTATTTAGCCTGTTCACGGTTTCTTCACACTTTTTGAATAATACCTTTGAAAAAATATCCCACATATGGCGTGTTTAGTTACTTCCAAAATATGTCATATCTCAAACGTTTTATACCTTTAAGTTACCTTTTTTTTTTAAGTTAAATATAACTTTACTGATATTCTTTGAATAAATTTTATTTCTTTTATAATTAATATGAATTAAAACAGGGGGGGGTGGGGAAATAAGTGCTTTGGCAATATCTAATACGAAAAAGTTGTTAAGCAAGATATTTTTACACAAGCTGCGCACGAATGCGGTGGGTTGTCCCTTCGGTGTAATTCTAGACTTAATGAAGCTTCGTTTGCATGAGGTGGAGGAATGCCGTGAAAATAGCACTCCAGCGGGGCTTCAGAAATGTTGCAAATAACACCATGAATGAACTACACCTACAAAACTCTACACACATAGGTCTGTGAATCCTCGCCAATAGGCCAATGAACTCACGAATTTTCAACATATCCGTGTATGCTGCACACAGTGGTTGAACTGGAAAAACCAAGACGTCTGCTTTCCTAGTGCCCATGCATCGGCAACAATGAATCTAGACAATAGAGATGTAGTTCCCAATACTGCGACGAGCGCGGGGTCTTGAAACGAACACATGATCTCGGCTGGAAATATGGGCTTTAGGTGGTAAAAACACAAGGTCGGGGGTGGGGGTGGGGGGGATGTGCGAACGGTGGGAATTTCGCTTCCGTTCCCTTTCGTTTCTTCCTCAACCCCCCCCCCCCCCCGGCGAAAACTCTGGATCCAATTACCTGTCAGGGTAATTTATTCAACCATCATATAACATCGCATCGGCTTGTCTGCCGAGTCCAAGTCATTCCACGAGGGCCCCACAGGCTGAAAAATTGATATTCCGCTTTATCCCGCTTGTCCGGGAGGTTTTGGCGGATTTTTTTACCTCAGCCATATCGACAGCGTTACACCTGATGCATGTCGGCCGTTCTTTCGGAAATATTTTTTTCAACTAAATATCTCTGAAATAAAATTCTATGGACAATTTTACCTCTAAAATATGTAACCCTTTAGACATATTTTAACCTTTTCAAGGCCACTTCAATTTATAATTGCTGTTTTAAAATATGAATCATGTCCCAAGTGAATTAAGCGTACGCAAAATCTGTCCCTACGCTAACTTACGACTCTACGGACGTAATGGAATATCTTTAAAAATTGGTAAGTGTGACATAAATAAAAATATCATTCATTCACCTTCCGCCCTCTTAATACACTATTCTGAGAGTTACACTTCCAGCGTCTCAAATTTTCTGAGAAAATTTCGAATATACCACGCAAATACGCAATTTTATCTCGAGAAATCACTACATTTCACACCTGGTTAATATTAAATTGTAAAACTAACCTTAAAAATATGCCTGGCATTAGCAAAAACATCAAACAAAAAAGAACTTGTATCAAATGCTAATCACCATCGTTGAACTGCACCTGTCGTCAATAATTGACAACTTCGGCCAATCGATACTTAAGACAAAATGTTAACTAGGAGATTAGATTTTCTATTTGCGTGTAATGTACGCTTATTTCAATGTAATTACTAATGAGCTATTCTTACAGCTGTGTTTTTCTGTCAAGTTGATAAAAGTGCGTTACTGAATTTTCAACACGCGCTATCCGCTAGTAACAAAGCGAAGAAATTTTGTTCACAATTTACATAGGATATTAGGTTAATTTTGCAATAATGATATGTTAGCCAGGGTTTTATCATGTTTTATGTTCAAAACAAAATTAATACACCATAGATTTTTTTTCTAAGATAGTAGGTTGTTCCCGCTATTGCCTGAGCCACAACAAGTGAAACTGTGGCAGTGATTTAGCTTCGCTAGTCAGCTTTCGCAGCCTTGTGGCGAAATTTCTCATCACAAGCACGACCGCGTGGCCTTGGGACCAGCAGAGTTAGGCCTGCCAAGGTTAAGGCCCCGTCTACAATCGACATAGAACACATAACATGCATAGCATAAAGAAGATGGTAACGTCCACAACTAATATTTTGGGTGACTTACTTAGCGTTATTTGCGTGACTTGGCGTTAAAAATCGTCTTCTCCGAGAATCTTACGCCAAGTTTTCAACGCTAGCCAGTGAGTATGTCAAACGTCATAAAAACTGCTGTAACCAACTTATGCATATAAAAATTATTTCCTATTCATTCTCTCTATCTAATTAGTTAGAAAAGTTTTTTTTTTTTCACGCCAATTGTAGACGGACGGTTTCGCTTGCTAAGCTTTGTAAGTAATGTTATTTAAGCCAAGTCAGGTCGATTGTGGACGGAGCCTAAGGCGGTCACCTACCTGGAGCTATGTTTGCATTTGAGAGATAGTGTGATAAGGACGGCGCAGCCTACGCCCCTACGCGCAATGCTCAAAACTGACGTCCAGTGTTTTCTGCCGTGATGCGTGTTAAGTCCATTCACGGTTACTTCCAACTTTTCTGAAGCCCTGCTAAAGTTCTACTTCCCCTATATTCCCCCGCCTCGTGCAAACAAAAGCTTAACCGCTTCTTGAGAATTACACCACAGCGCACCGCATTTATGCGCAATCAGTTAAATAACATAATGCATCAGAATTATTTCGTACTAGACAGTACCAACACACTTATTTTCTCCGTATTTTTTATATTAGGTATACATAAAATATTTTAATTTGTAGATATAAAACACATATAAGTTTAATTTATTTTAAAAAAATCATATTTACGATAACACGAGTATAACATGCTTGTGGAACATCCCATAGTTCTATTTAGAAAAAAAAATCAGACCACGCCATACGTGGGGTGATTTCTGAAAGCTTTGATTCAAAAGGCGTGGAGAAGTTGCGAATGCATTACACTTACGGGACTATTGCCCCTATTATTCTACTAGCGGAAAGCAACAGCAGTGAGAAAAATCCCGTTCTGCTAAACGCTTAGCTGCCAACGGATAGGAACGCCCAAATCAAATATATTTCCACCTTCTGGATGTAGGAGAGATGTAAAACGGCACAATCGTAGTTACATCTGTGGTTTTCTATCGCGTACAATCAAGTAAAGTTCCGCTGTCGCAGATCTCGTGTGCACGGGAGAGCATGACGACGGAAGGATTGTACGCAGTTCCAGTGCCTTGGGCGTAAGGGCGACGGGACGCTGGGCGCTAGTGTTATTGTCACCCGTATCGATGTACCTCGAATGCGGGGGAAAAAAAAAAAACTCGGGCCCAAGTGTTCTTAACTTTTAAGGGGACTCACAACCACCCGTCGCACTCGTCAGTCGACCGTCCGTCGGTCATCCGTCGGTTTTTTCGTCCGTCAATTGAAAGCGACTCACAACAATCCGTAGTCCGTCGATCCGTGGGGCCAGAAAATGTTCAGTGTTACCACCCAACAACACTAACTTTCTCGACAGATGTTTTTAATGAATATCATAAATAAATTCTCTTTCCCTAATATAATTTATCAGCATTTCCCCTGAAAATCTTCAAGTCGTCTTCAGTTCAACTCGAAGGTAAAGCATAAAAAAGTAAACATCGCTGCCCTGTGTATTTAAAAAGAAAAATATTCCGACAAATAAACAAGTGACTGTTTTCCGACAGCCATGTTCAAGGAACGATATTACAAGGCGGCTGCCCATCCGTCTGACCGTCGAAAGTTAAAAGTTTAAGATATATTTGACGGAATGAAGGATAGAAAAACAAGCCGCCCCGCGATTGGTTGATGATCACGTGACCGCCGGACGGACGAGTGACTGACGGATGAAACGGATGGTTGTGAGTCCAGCTTAACTGTCAGTCAATGGAAGGCAATGCGCCGGCGCTGCAAGGTTTCAGTATTAAAAAAAAAAAAAAAAAAAAAAAAAAACGGCAATGAAGGAGTTTCCCGGGTCGACGAAAAGTGCTGAAGCAAAATCTGAGCGCTCGGGTCATAAATAGCCGATATCCCGTGGTCCCGAAGGCGATCTGGCGGCGAAGCGGATGCGCACACGCAAAAAAAAAATATATAAGGAGAAGGAAAACCGGACCCAGGTACGCTGTCGTAGCATAGAACGGCGCGCACGTGCGTGAAATACCAACGAACACTGTGTTGCGACTAGCGTCATCACCAGCCATTACTGCATCCGCGGACCTGGCGTTAACGGCTCTTCACGATAAAGTGAGCACTTTAGAATTTAACCTTAAAAAAACATCACTGCCCCTACCTGGACATATTTTAACGGGCGCACTGAGTGACATTCGCCCAGTAAAAGTGGTAGCGTTGGCTAAAAAGTAGTTCCGTATTTTAACGTCGAATAAAAAGTGTTAGGTAACAATTTTTGATAAATTAAAATAATTTCTCTTGGTTTCTGTTTTTTTTTTTTTATGCATCGAAGTGTGAAAAATAAGCAGATTCGTAAAGTATTTACTTTCTTAACAATTTCGCAGTTTCACTAGACCGACACACAAATAAAGTGACGAGACCCATGGCAACGTTAATTTTAACATAGGGCGGAGGAACACACAACGTGCATCTACTTGTATGCACGTTGTATATACCTCCGTCTTACGTAAAATTAACATTGATATGGAACTCATCACTTTATTAATCCGTCGGTCAAATGAAACTGTGAAATTATTAAGAATGTAAGTACTTTACAAATCCGCTCTTTTTTGCACTTCGATGCATTTAAAAAAAAAACAGAAAGTGGAATAATTAATTTTAAGTTATCGCAAATGTTTACCAAACATATTTTATTCGGCGTTAAGATACGGAACTACTTTCCATCCATCGTTACCAACTTTACTGGACGAATGTCACTCAGTGCGCCCATTAAAATATATGAATGCAGGGGCAGTGACATTTCTGAGGTTCATTTCTGAAGTGCTCACTTTATCGTGAACAGCCTTTATCTACTTGTATGTATACACATTTTGTATTCTTCCACCGAAAGAGAGCGTGAAATTATTATAAAGTTAAATATTTTTAGAAACTATCTAATTTTTTTTTTTTTACATTTATATATATTTAAAAAACCGAAAGTAAAGGAAATAAATCAAGTATAAACAAATGTTTGCCTAAGACTATAATACAATATTAAGACATGGACCTATTATAATGCATCCGTCGTTGCCAACTTAACGCGGTCCATGGCAGTATAATTAATGGCAGTGGCATCTTTCAACTGGTGATTTCCAAACTGAACGGCCTCTAAATAGTTGATGCAAAAAACTATAGAGCCACCTGTTTTTTCGCACTCCTGCAACTTCTATTCGATTGCTGGCTGCAATTATTTGTAAGAAGATATTTTACTATCTGAGAGGGGGCGATATGAACCGAATTACTATAGGCTGTTCGCGGTAAAGTGAGCACTTGTGAGGCCCTAGTTACTTTTTCCTTTCAGCCATTGTTCATCGTATAACCACCTTTTTAAATAAATATTGCCATATTAGTAACAAACACAGTGCGTATTTTCCACTGCATTCGGAATTTAACGCCTACGGTTACAATGAAATATATTTATTGACTATTATTCAAAATAAGAGGGTGTTCAAAAGTGCTCACTTTACCGTGAACAGCCTACACAATACTCAACGTCGCGGGCAGAAACCTTAAACACGCGACAGTTCACGAATGTGTTTTGAAGAACAACTAGTCGTGAAATATTTTCGCGAAAAAGAGGTGGACCACTACCATTTATAATTTAACACTTAAAGGCCGGTTCCCGAATCCCGTGTATAGTTTGGGCAGTGCTAATAAAAAAAATGCTTTGTTTTTTCTCATGTGTACAGCAGTAATAACACCACCAATACTATTTTATAACTGGGAGGACAGAGCTTTACACAAGATATGTCATTACTATGCTTGCGCAAATGAGTTATACATTCTATATTGCTCCAAGCTTTTATATAGGCCTGATAAATATAAATTAATATAGACATAATAATTTGTATTAAAGTTTATTACGACTTTTCGACAACGTCTTACAAGTTCTACAATTTCTTTAACTACTATAATTATTTTTCTCTTTTTAGTGCATTTATAAATAAATGGTTGGTTTTAAAATATGTTTTTTTAGTTAATTTATTTTTTATGGAAAGACTCTCTCTAATCTGTGCTCAGTCAAACTTGCAACTCCATCGGCTAACGGCCAATAATGTGCTGACTATGTATAATAAGATCAATAGACCCGTGGAAAATGGAAATCAGAGACTATAGTCTATTCGCGGTTTCGTCACACTTTTTGAATGAAACCACGTATTACGTGTTTATTTATTTCCTAAATATGGCATATATCACAACCGTTTTATACCTTGTTAACATAAAAGTGTATTAGTTTTCGTTAAAATAAAGTCTTACGTTTATTTTATTTATAAATTATATTTAATTTATAATAAATAAGAATAAAAGCAGTGAGAAAACATATGTGTTGGTGGCGCCTAGTAAGAAATAGTTCTCATGCAAAATATTATTACAACCGAGTGCGCACGAATTGGGTGCGTTGTCCTTTCGTGTAATTTTGTATTAGTTAAGCTTGGTTTGCATGAGGCGGAGGAATATCCTGGAAGTAAAACTTAAGCAGGGGTAACGGTGAATGGATTATATCAGGATTCGTGCTTCTATAATGGTGAGCAAACGTGACTGACTTCTACAGACTCGTGATAGCCAGTGAACAGCGTACGACCGCAGAGTGTTCGCATTGGCGCTCTACTTCGAACGTCTTTTTAAAATTATCTTCTTCCGTATCAATATTAATATTTTTAAGAAGATTAAAAACGGACGCACTCGAGAAAAGACGACGGTTTGGTAAAAATTAGAAATTACAGAAAAATTTACGAGTGTCCAGGACCGTCACCTTAGATATCAAAATGTCTTAAAACTCTCAGCCGCTGTCAACTGACCACTGGCTGCATCCCAAACAATTACTGCCTAAGAAAAACTGGTATTCCTTGAACAATCAAAGAATAACATTCAGTATACATAACCCAGCCGTGGAAGATTAAAACGGAAACCAAAATGTTTCTGCAAAATTATATTAGTTAAAAATAATTTCACGTTTTTGCTCTGTATACTTTCCCTTGCCTTGGTTTCATTTTGGAGAGTTAAATTCTGAATCTGTCGATACGTATTTTAAAAAATATATATTTTTCAGCGCAGAAGTGTATAATAACCTTCTGACTGTAGCTACAGTTTAGGATATCTCACTGCAACGAAAATCTGTCGGATTAAAATGCGTATTGCAGGTTTAAAATGCAAGCATCAGTAACCGCTTTTCTTGAAGGTTCACACATTTACATAATCACTCTTTGACTTTTTTTTACAGGTTTACCAGATCGGTAACAACGCAGAGCATATTTATCAACGCCCGCCGTTGATTTGTTCGGCAGGTGTTTACGAAACCAGTTGTGCTGACCCGAAAGACACTCTCTTTTCCAGGGCGGCCCCTCTCCAAGATCGCACGGCGGAAATTGGCGCAACAGTGGTAGAACAAAAGCGGCAGGAGAATCCGTTACCTGCTCGCTATAAATAGCTTCGGCCCAGGTCTGGAGTCGCTAGCAGATAGCGCGAACAATACAGCGAGCCGCGGAGTCGCATCTCGGTCGCGAGATAAAAAGCGCCCGAATGTCGAGTTTTGTAAAGAGATTTTTCTTTTGCTTCTTCTCTCATTTTATTATTATTTGTTCGCGCCGCTGACTTATGTAGGCCATCTCTGGTGTCGGCGTACCGTGGGATGGCTCCATGTTAGCACACGTCTCGGGGCCCGGGACAAGGAACTGAACGCGTGAGGCGTCAAACAGAAATTGTTTATTCACCCCCTCTTCCTTTTCACGCTCCTACATCGCGTCTCACTTATTCTCAGGGGGCACCTGTTTTTCGCGAAAAGATTTCAGGACAAGTTGTGTTCCAACGCACTTTGGATCAGAACCAATTTCCTGATTGGATAGTTTGAATCGTTATGCGTCGTATTTGCTTGCCCGCGACAGTCAGTATCGAAGAAACTTAATTCTGATTGGCTCACGTATGTAAAATCTGTAACTTCACTCGAAGACAAGCGGCCAATCGTCAGATGAAGAATGCAAGTGTGTACAAAGGATATTGAAGTCTAGCCTCCGCGTAAATCTTTTCGCGATAAACAGAGTAAACAACGCAAATCGTTTGAAGTTAAAGCTGCATTTAGTTTACCGTCATTCGGTAACATTAGCTTTTTTCCTTTTCTCGAATGGAATTGCAGTTCATTCGCTGTTGTTATTTTTAGTTAAATACTGACTCTAAAGTCTTCCAAAGCGTTATTTAAAACAAAACGCATCCCACAAGTAAGAAATCGCAAATTTGTATCTCTAATTACTACTTAATTTGACTGGTTAACGATAACGATCTTCATACCTTTCACGCGTAGACGCTGACCAGTGACTTAACATCAGTAGCTGCCTTATACACAGAGACGAAATTCCGCGGCGGTTAATTTCATGTCGGCGTAAACTTACCCGATTGGATACTCGAGGCTCCGGGAACGAGCCTTGTGTCTGATTGGCTACTGCGTCCGCAAAAAGTTCCCCTATTGGCTGGACTGCTGGCGCTGGCGAGGAGGTTACCAAGCTCTGGATGACGAAAGTCGTTTCAACTATTTGCTGGCCAGCGAAGCCATTTTGTTGGACGGTGCGGCTAGATTTCGCTGCAGAAGGAGCTATTTAACGTATCTGTAGGCTATTCTAAATTACCCTGCTGTGGTGTTATACTGGTATACTGATCTCCTACTAGTACCTACCTACAGTTCCGAACAAAACTCTTGCTGGTGGGGCCACGGCGAAGTGGTTAGCCTGCTAGCTTCCCATCAAGGTAAATCGGGTTCAATCCCTGGATTTTCGTAAGTGGGAATCGTGCCGGGCGATGCCGTTGATCGGCGGGTTTTCTCGAGGATCTCCTGTTTCCCCAGCCCTATCATTCCGGCGCTGTTCCATACTCATCTCACTTCACCCTCATCGGCTCTCAAGACCTCGCTGTTAAGAGCTGCCCATATCTTTTCACTCACTCACTCTTGCTGGTTGAGAAGATTAATGTGAGTGAAAGGGTTAGGGAGCAACCTACGATAAAGTGAGCACTTTTGAAATCAACCTTACAAATAAGTTACTGCCCCTGCTTGCATATAATGGAACGGGCGTACTGAGTGGCATGCGCCCATTGACGTTGGTAATGATGGACAGAAAATAGTTCCATAACTTAAAGTGGAATAAAAAGTTTTAGGTAACCATTTGTGAATACTTAATTTGTTCATTTCGCTTTCTGTTTTTTTTTTTTTTTTTGATCTAAGTGTAAAAATGTCACATTTGTAAAATAATTTATTACCTTATAATTGCGTAGTTTGACCTGACCGGCGCATAAATAAAGTGATGAGGCCCATGACAATGTTAATTTTACACAAGGTGGAGGAAAACACAACGTGAATGCAAGTAGATCTTAAGCAGGGCTTTCAACCGCACTCGGCTATCCTGTACCTGGACCAGGACCGTAGTGTAGGCGCTCGCACTTCGCGGTCGGACTAGTTGCTCGGGAACAACAAGCACACATGTGCCAACACACGAGTTCGTCAGCACTTGTGGGAACTCACCTGTTGCAGGCATCTCGAGCCGGAGAATACGTGGCGGGTCGGCCTCAAGGAGACGGCGAGAGAAGAGCCGGAATATTAACCCATCGCAGACGGCGAAGAAGAGGAAACTTCTTGGCGAGGGAAGCAGTATCTGATCCCATACATACGCTTCAAGTGCACGATTAGGGGCGCATGATTCGCGAAAATATCTTGCGGCAACATGCACTGCTGCTTCATTTATCTCGCTTGGCTGACTATAGGATTCATCGATAAGGGCTGTACACGGCAATTTGAGCCCTTTTCTAATGAACCTTACAAAACCGTCACTGCCCGTGCCTGCATATATTTTAAAGGACGCACTGAGTAACAATCGCCCAGTAAAGTTGGTAACGATGCATGGGAAGTAGTTCCATATCTTAACATTGAATAAGAAGTGTTTGACCAGCTTTTGCAATAAAGCAAATTATTTATTTCGCCTTCTGTTCTTTTTTAATGCACCAAAGTGTACCACAAATGAACAGATATGTCAAATATTTTCTTTTATAATAATTCCATAGTTTCACTTGACCGACGCATTAATAAATAAAGTGATGAGGCCCATAGCAATGTTAATTTTACATAAGGCGGAAGAATACTCAGCGTGCATACAAGTATGTCTTAAGCAGGGCTTTCAAACGTGCACATTTTACCGTCAACAGCCTGTATTCACTTGCACTCAGCGTCACGGGTGTACCAAATTCTGTGTTTCTCGGTCAACTACGAGAATTGCTTTTCTTGCCAACAGCAGTCTACGACTAAGGACCGGAATAGATTATCGTGTCCTATAAACTGGACGCTAAACTCCACAGTCTTCTGTGCAATTAAACACATACCAAATGGCAATTGATTGCTTTTCGGCACAGTCGAAGGCGATGATTGGCTCTTCAGTTTATGGTGTGTTTATTATCACCTCAGCGCTCTTCAAGAGATGTCAATGCTTGGACAAGTTGCTGAAGAGACATAAACATAAAATGATATTTTTTTCTTTCAATTCTGGTGTGTTTTGAAATGAATAAGGGAACTATTCAAGTATTCATCATTGGAAGGGAAAACTTCTTGATGAATGCTGTTGATTATATTATGACAGGCACACATCTCTGAAAGCCTATACAGCTTATTGTCCCAACGAAACCACGTCATTTCAAGCGCAGCACGTATAATAAATGTTCTTAAACGCAACACCAGAAACTATATATTAACCCGTTTAGTCACCACGTTGAATATGAGTGATACTTGTGACTACGGACCCGCAAAATTTGCTTCATTTTCTGATATCAAGCTAACATTCACAGTAATGTATATACTCGAGTCAGCGTCGTTTCTCAGTTGGCTGCCGTCCACATGCGAAGACACTCCCTTTCTGAGGAGCGAACTGTGCGTGATTGGGGCACGCAATTGTGAAGTGTTCATATATTAGCGCAGATTAAATCGTGGTCGAATGACAAACGTATTACATAGATAAGAGTGTATCAAGTTTAAACTGTCCTCTATAATAATACCACGAATTTTGCAGATTACTTATGACCAGTACTGTACACAGCTAGGTATTAGTGTTTAGTATTTTTAGAGTCTTCCTTGCGGATTTGTGGAATTTACACCCTCTTTGAAATGAACGGTTAATGCCAATATCATCGATCACGCAGCATTCTGTTAAATAGCCGTAAGTAGAGACCTGAAGAATTCGCGGATTCATTTTGGGATAAGCTAGAATTCAAAACACATATGTTTACATAACTTTAGCCATTGGTCCACATGGTGTTTGACCCCTCCCGGAGAACGCTTGCCCAATCGTCACCTTACAATGTGACACCAGACAACCAATGTGCAGCTAATATCGGCATATTTGTACATACGACTTTGCAGGTCATTGAACTCGCGAATTTTTCAGGTCTCTAGCTGTAAGGGAAATACTGAACATAAGTACAGTGCCTATCTAAAGATTACGTAATTGCCACACTCGAACTTAGAAACTAATGCGCGACCCAGCGGGTTGATGACGGAATGAAGGAGTAAAAAATGAAATAAATAAACGAGTGGGCCAAGCGGCGGACGAAGCGAGTGGAGGATAATGCGTTCCGCGCGTGCAGGCACCAACGCCCGAAGGATCTGCCGACGAAGCGGAAGGTCCTGACAGTAATAAGAGGTTCGCAGTGCGCGGCAAGCCTCCAGGTGACAGCTGTGTGTGTGTGTGTGTGTGTGTGTGTGTGTGTGTGTATGTGTACGACATTGTCCCGACAACGCTGTAACCAAGGAGGCGCCATCATCGCGGGCTTGCAAGCGCGTTTTATCTGTCTCTCGCCGGATTGAAGTGAAAACAAGCACGGCGCCGGCGAACGTCCAGAGCTGAACGCCTGCTCACGCGAATACGACGGGACACAGGAATATCACCTAGCAGCCAACACTCCCCCTCAAACAAAAACCACGCGAGCACGGACAGATACCAGGACGTTAAGGGCCCTGTCTACCAAACCTGCACATAACTAGATACCCGTAAATTTCGCGGATTCATTCTGCAACAAGGTAGACGCCACAATCCTTTGTGTATTCGAACGCACTTAAGTTGTTCATTGGCTGTTTCTCCAGTTTAACGCTAGACCAGGTAGCACTTTATTTGATCTTTGCTTTCTTAGCAGGTTCGTTATTGGCTGAACGTGGTTCGGGGTGTGTCTAATGAACCGCATCCCAATAGGAGCATATACTCCCATGTACACGTGTTTGAAGTTTAACTTGTCCTCATATGAATCCGCGAAATTTCCGGGGGTCTACAGAGAACTGTTTCAAACGACAAAAATTTCAACGCACCTTTATCAGAAAATACTGCGACGTTAAATTTATTCAAAAAATTATTCAAGCATTAATTTTTATTAAAATTTAAAATTTAAGAAAATAAATAAAAATTGGTAATATTTCTTGGAATGTCACGTAGAATACCTTTTTCTTGCCTGAAACGGTTATATTTAAAACTGTCGAATTGAGAAGTTAATTTCTTTAACGTTTATGGAGCCACGTTGGTTGAGCGTTCGGACTGTTCGCCTCCCACCAAGGCGAACCGGGTTCAATCTCCGGCCGGTTCACTCCTGATTTCCGCAAGTGGGAATCGCGCCGGACGATGCCGCTGGTCGGCGGTTTTTCTCGGAAGCTCTCTCTTTCCCCACGCCGTTTTCATTCCGGCGCTCCTCCATCCTCATCTCGCTTCGCCCTCGTCGGCTTTCAAGACCCCGCTGTTAAGAGCTGCCCAAATCTTTTCAATGCAGGCTTGGGATTGGGTCGCTAACGGGCGAGGTGGTGCAGTGGTAAACCACTGGAATCGATTTCGGGAAGTCCCGGGTTCGATTCCCGGCCCGGCCCTCCTGATATCGGTTTTACGTAAGTTTTTTTTTTTTTGGGAATCACTCCAGGTGAATGCCGAGGTGATTCCTAACTACAAACCCTGGCAGATTACTTCCTAATTTCCTTGTCTTTATGTGTTCTCCTACCAAGGCGCTTCGCTGTGTGGGCGGACACACAAAGTATTTAATTAAAAAAAAAAAAACACTCAGCGGGGTTAAGCGGGGTTAGGAACAGCTGATATAATAACTCTACAGTGCCCACGAAACGTTTTCGTGGTGATAAAATCGCGAAATAAACCGCGTTTTTATTAATAGACTGTCCTAAAATAACCACAGTATAATTATGATAACATCGTAACACTTTTTGTAAAACGTGGTTTCATGAAATATTAATTAGCGGTAAAACCAACTTTTTTTTTTTTTTGTCCAGAAAACTCGTATAAATTGTAAATGAACAGAGGGGCGCGCTCATACGTTGAACGATTGCCTCGAGTTACGAAATTCAAACAACATTATGTTACAAATTCATGGCACAATACATACGAAACAAATATATAACTTACATCACAAATTATTGTTACATCAAAAGTTACATATATGAGACTCCGAGTCTCGTGGATGGAAGAGATTCTAAAAACAGATATTACATCATCGCTGCCTGTCCTCTCAACCATCACCATACCAGCGCAGGAATGAAGTGGGGAATGAGTTCTCTCTCTCTCTCTCCTCCTTTTTTCAACCCTGTACAAAATATTTTGTATATGTGAAAAACTTCAAAAATTAAAATTAGAAACTGAATTGTCGCAAATTACCTGAGTGCAGATATTCCTAAATATGCTATGTGTCACAAGCGTTTTATAGGTGTGTTAACATAGAAGTTTCTTACTTTTCTTTAAATTGAAGTTTTACCTATATTGTGTGTATGCATGTGTGTGTATATATATATATATATATATATATATATATATATATATATATATATATATATTATATATATATACACACACACACACACACATTACATTTTATTTATAATAAACATGAATAAAAACAATAAGAAAAATTCTGTGTTGGTAGCGCCAGTAAGAAATACTTCTAATGCTGAATATTATTACAAATGAGTGGGCACGAATTCGGTGCGTAGCCCTTGGGTGTAATTTTGCAGACTTAGTATAGGCTATTCACGGTAAATTGAGCACTTTTTAAGGCCCTCCCAATTTTTTCTCCTAACCAATTTTTTATCTTACAGCCACTCATTAATATCAACATTGTCATGTGGCTAATAAATAAATACAGTTTCTACTTTCACCACGCTCAAAAGTTAATGACTGAGGTTGCAATAAAACATGTTTATTAGTGATTAATACCTGTTGGGGGGGCCTTAAAAAGTGCTCACTCTATCGTGAATAGCCTATAAAGCGTAGTTTGCACTAGGTGGAGGAATATCCTGGAAATAGAACTTTAGCAGGGCTTCAGAAAAGTGGGGGGGGGGGGGGGGGGGACTTGAAATTTGTTTCACAAAATTAGTTTTACTCGTGTACACCATTTGACAATTACGTGTTGGCGAGTAAATAATCATGAAGAGTGCTGCGATAGTTTCGCTATGATATTTGATTGCTTGTCGCGGCTAACGGACTAATATAGTTATCGAACGATGTCAGCACCAATGACATATGAACCGCGCGCGCAGGAAGTACAACACGTCACGCGACATTCAAGGAGGACCACACTGCCCAACATTTCGTTGCATTGTGGAGCCCCAGACATCCGCCAAAATCGATTTCTGTGTAGGATGTTCACGGTTAATTGAATGCTTTTGAAAACAACCTTTGAAAAAAGTCACTGTCCCCACCTGCATATATTTCAACGGACAAGCCTACTAACGCGCGCCCAGTAACGTTGGTAACGACGATCCGAAAGTAGTTCCACGTCTTAACGTTGAATTGAAAGTGTTACGTAAACATCTGTGAGTACTGATATTATTTTCATTATTAGTTTTTTCTAGTGCATGTAAGTGCAAGAATTAAAAAATATTGACTTGTCTAATAATTTCACAATTTCGCTCAGCGCCGACGCATGACTAAAGTGACAAAGTCCATTCAATGTTTATTCTACAAACGGTGGAAGAATACACAATGTGCTTACAAGTAGTTCTTAGGCAGGGCTTTCAAAAGTGCTCGGTTTTACCGTGAACACGGCATGTAAAAAGAGTGCGAACCCGAACATTTTTGTGAGTTCATGTGACGGTAAGACCATATTTCACAGTTACACGTTCCTAGAGGGTTTGTTACACCGCGAAAATATTTTAAGACAACTTACGTCTGAGAAACAATGTACGCCTTTATTATTTTATACGGCTCTCGGCCTATTGAAACATGCGTAGTACACGCAGATCATACAATCAACATTTCCTCGAAAGCTATAAATCGCTCTTTCTACCTACAAGTCTAGTTGGTGTAATTTTTACGCTGGCTGTTGCTCTTATGTAATCGGCTTTCCGCCTCTGAGGACTGTCTCTGTATGTCACTCAATAATTCTGTTCACATGTACGCGTTTATTACTGTAGAGAATAATTCTGGACTTGCAAAGAAAATATAACAGGTGGTCAAACATAGTTCTAACATAAAAGCGCATGAATTCTAGCCTACCACCAAGAGTATGAGAAAGTCACAGTTGGTGTTCCGGCAGCACGGTCGTGAAAAGTCTCGAGAGAAAAAACGGTTTCCTGATTAAAGCGGACACCGAACCACTTGTTACCCATTCGTGTGCAGGACGCTCTTTTTAAAAATCGCCCCAAGGGGTTGAGCTCGAAACGTCAACTGCATAGGCTGACCAAGGGATGGTTCTAGTATTCAAAGGACCGCCCGTTAGGAAAGTGGTGTAACACACTATTGTTCTCCCATGCGGTCTACAACGCCCAAACACGTGGGAGGATAGAGGGTTAGGATATTTCACATCTGTTGGTTCTATTCTACTGCATGCATCTATGTTGGCCTTGGACATACTACGTGTTAAATTAAGGCGTTGGCTCCTGTGTCATCGAATGGGACCACCCGTTAACCAGAATTTGGTCAACTGCGGCCAGGCCACAACATGACTCCGCCGTCACAAGAACTCGCTAAATTTTCGGGTCTACAAAAAAAAAAGTACTAGTTTAGGCGTGGACGTACCTTGGGAAGACACCAGGCCGGCGAAGTGGAGTATCAGCAACGCCAGCGGCAGCCACGGCACAGCGTCTCGACGCGCCATTCTTCTCTTCAGAGGCGTCCCGACGGCATAACTGACCCCGCGAGGACGCGGGGATGAACCGACACGAGGTGATGCAGCAGCGAGAAACACGTTAGCGGAAATATCCGCCTGAACCTCCACTCGCCCCCTCCCTTCTTTTTTATTATTTTATTTTTCAGAAGTTGTTGGCGCGACCGTCCGGCATCGTCGGAAACACAAACGGGGTTAAATTAGTTGGTGAAAAGGATTTGGTGAGTGGTGAGGAGATGGTGGGGGGGGGGGGGGAGGAAGGGGGGACTTGAGAAAGTCGGGGGTCGAGATCTTGGAAAACTTCAATACCGCCGAGTTCAGCAGACGCAATCTAACCTTTGCGAAATAAAATTACCGTTAAAGATGTTTGGAAAATTTTGAAAAAAAAAAAATTGAAATCTGCTTGCTAAAGCCAAATAATTTTCCTTCCCGAATTGTGCAGTGGCTCGGAGTCTTACGTCCGACCGAAACGCCTTCCGTAAGTTTTATTCCACCCCCCGTTATTTTTTTTTTCTTTCAACCTTTTCCCGAGTCGACGGACAGCGCCGGTGGCCCACGGACAAACTTCGCGGCGTAGCGTCTTCGGGCGGACTGCACGGAATTAAATCACGACGCCCCGTGTAATATTTCCGCGGCAATAAGGGGCCCCTTCAGGCCCGCGCGATTCTCTACGCGCGCGCTTCGTGTGGGCTCGGGCGCGCTCGGCTGAACTCGTGAGTTCCCCCTCCCAGTCTTCCCCCTCGTAGAGTTCTAACCTTTCCCATCCGACGCTCGCCCGCCGACGACGTTTGAACATCGCGTGCAACGAAGCGATGCAGGCGGACGCACAAATTACGCAGATTGCTTTGAACGGCGTCCCACGTCAACGATTCTGGCTAAGGTCCCAGCAAGCGTGGATACGTTAATTTCTAGACAACGAAGCCAGTTACGAATGCATGAATTTTTCAACTCGCTTTAGCCCTTTTTCGGCTCCACGTTGAATTGTGTTTTGAAGTGTCACAACTGAGCAGTGATGTGTAATTAGGAATATCCTACGGGAAGCGGTTAAATAATACAACACAATACTTCTTGGTTATTGTTTATTCGCTTTATCTTGCAGCTTTTTAATGAAACCTTTGAGAAATCACCCCATGCACGACCCTTGGTTGTTTCCTAAAAAAAATCCATGTATCACAAACGTGTTATACTTATGTTAACATAAAAGTATCTCATTTTTATACATTTTACTTATGAATTACAATATTTCATTTATAATTAATGAGAATAAAACCGTAAGAAAATAGAAGTGTTGGTAATTACTAGTAACAAATAGTTCTCATGCGAAATATTTTATCACTGGATGTAGACACATACGGTGCGTTGTCCCTTCGGTGTAATTTGCTAGGCTCGGCTAAGCTTTGTTAGCATAAGGTGGCAGAATAGCCTGAGGCCATGTCATTTCGTAAGTTTCAATTCGGACGTTGTCGACAGCCAATTGTTTGGCACTCGCGGCAACAGATTTTTACATTAACGTTCAATGCTTAAAACGGACGTAATATTTCGACAGCATTTTAGTGATAATTATCACTGGAATGCTGCGAATACATTTATAAATAAGCAAAATTATCAATTATGCAATAACGACATAAAAAAATATTTGTTGCGAAATATGTAAACAGAGCACAACACTTACTTGCCTTTTAAAACATGCCTAGTGTATTTTATGGACAGTAATTTGTATATAAAAAAATTACACATTTGCGCATACATTCCCCCCAACATGACGCTGACTTTATCATTTCGTATTTTTGCTAACATCTGCTAGATATAAAATACGAAATACCAGATTATCAAATACGTCGCCGTTTTTGTATTCACAATTGGGTCACGACATAATCTTGTCAATTTACATTTCGTACACGGTCTGAAAGTAGAATTTAGGGATGACTTCAAAAAAGTTGGAGGTAACAATGACTGGGCTATAAAGAAATAAATTAGGTAAATTAAGTTTATTCTTTCCCATTTTATTTATTTTTTAAGCGGTTTCAACTTAAACTTGCGTCCCTCAGATGTATGTTTAGCAAATGAAGTGGCAAAACGACAAGAGAGAGGTTTCTAGTTTAGCCCGGTGTCTCAACATTCCACGAATTTGCAGTGGTTACCTTTCAGTTGACTAAAAATCAGTAAAGTTGGTAGCGATAAATAGAAAGTAGTTCCATAACTTAACGTCGAATAAAAAGTGTTAGGTAATCATTTGTGATAACTTAAAATTATTTCTTTCGCTTTCTGTTATTTTGCAATGCATCAAGGGTGTAAAATCGAGCAGATTTGTAAAGTATTTACTTGTTTAATAAGTTCACAGTTTTATTTGACCAACGCATGAATAAAGTGATTAGGCCCGTGGCAATGTTAATTTTATATAGGGCGGAGGAATACACCACGGATTTACAAGAAGACCTTAAGCAGGGCTTTCAAAAGTGCTCATTTTACCATGAACAGCGTAAACATATACAAAAGTACTCGAAGGCCCCGCATTTGATCTTGTTATAGACACTAAAAAAATATATATCTATATTGCACGTCTGTTCAGAGACCTGCTTGAGCTTAGCGGCGATGGCGCACTTGATGTGCACGGCATTGTCGTCCTTATCGGTTCCGCACTTCTGGCCCTCATACGTGGGAAAACAAATCACCCAAGTGCAGGCATGATCTCCAAGAAAGAACACTAAGTTGTAAGTCATTGTCGAGGGTGACGAGGGGAGATCAGTCTAGCCTGCGGGTGAAACGGCCCCACGTTCCCAAAATTGCCGCAGGGGCTGCAAGGCGTCTCTTTTAGCGCGGAGACATAGAGACGTCCTCGTCGGATGAGGACGCAGGAAATGGTGGGCGAAGACGAGTGCTGGCTTCTGCTCGTTTAGCCTCCATTGTACGCCGGGCAGACGTCGGTGTAATTGCTCGGGCTGAGCCCACGAGTCGCCAGCTCTCTTTGTCTGCTCGCCACGAAGAGATCTACAACGTACCACTGGTATGCGAGAACAGGGCCGTTACTGTTGTAAATGGCTCTGCCCCCTTCCATGTATGAATCAGTTCTTTCTTTTTTCTATCAGGCGCACTCACAGCCACAGGCGAAGTGTTTGCACCGACACTCCTATCGCTATACAGCGTGTGTATGTATATGTATATATATGTGTGAGTGTATGTATGTGCGTGTATTGTGTGTATATGTATGTGTCTATATATATATATATATCTGCATGTGTGCACATTGTGTATTCTTCCACCATGTGTCATAGGTCTCATCACTTTATCCATGTATCGGTCAAGTGAAGCTGTAAAATTATTATAAAAATAAATAGTTTACAAATTCTCTTATTCTTGCACTTACGTGTAATTTAAAAAAAATCAGAAAGCTATTTATTTCGTTTCATGTAATAAGTAACGAATGTTTACCTAACATTTTTATTCAACGTTAACCCTTTCAGGTCCACCTTAATTTACGTTTTCAGGTGTTGCAAACAAAATATTCTGTGGTGCATGCTGTATTTAAGTCCACACCACACGGCTAATCAGTGATATGAGCCAATTAGGTCCTAGACCAGTAAAACGCCTTGCGAATCATTTACCCACAGGTAAGATCATTGGTCATTGCGTTTTGTAGTATGCAGTGCAGACCAAAAACTATCTACACGTGCGTAATGTACACAATTGTGTACACTAGGTCTGAATGGGTTAACGCATGGAACTACTTCCTTCTTATCGTTACCAACTTAACTGGGCAAATGCCAGTCAGATGGGAGGAGCAATGACATTTCTCAAAGGATGATTTTCAAAAGTGCTCCCTTTACCGTGAACAGCATGTACACACATACATAAATTTATTTGGTAGCCAGAACTGATTTATTATTTCGTAGTCACACACTCGAGCAGAGGTCACTTGTTCACTGGCTGTCGCCACAGGCCGAACTCAACTCTCCTTTCTCGCCCGGCCACATGGAATGTAATTACCAAAGTGCTAAAAGTTAGCAATTGGCTGCGAGTCCTGCAGGGCGTGTCGGGTGCGCGGACGTCCAATGACGCACAAGCAAACCAACATATACTAGTATACCGTCCCGTCTACCTTTGTACCGAATTACAACTACAAATAAAAGTTTTTATACCTGTACCATGTATCGTACAGATATACGTTTAACCCTTCCAGACCCACTTTAATTTACGGTTTCAGGTATTACAAACATAAGAATTTATCATACGCGCTGTACTTAAGTAGACACAACACTTGTTTCGTTGCCACAGCCAATGAGCTGTAGGCTACATGTTCGGTCACAGTAATATGAACCAATTGTGACCTCGACCAGTAAGATAATTTGCAACTAATTTACCCACAAACAATATAATTGGTCATTGATTTTTGCAGTGTGAGTACGGACCAATAATTACCTACACGTACGTACTGTACACAAATATGTACACCGTGGGTCTGACTGGGTTAAAAGGAAAAATGAAAAATTATATATTATATATATATATATATATATTACGTCAATCGGGTTCTAAATCTAATGAGTAAGAGGTTGGGAGGTTTTAAATTATAGTTTATTCGCGGTTTCTTTATATATTTTAAAATCAAACCTTTGAAAAATTACTCCACGTATAAGTCTTTGACTGTTTTCAAAATACGTCATATATCACACTCGTTCTATACTTGTGTTAACATAAAAAAAATACCCTACTTTTTATTAAACTGCACTGCTTTAATTTATAAACAATGTATTATTTACAACTAATATGAATAAAAACAGGGAGAAAATTAATGTGTTGGTAATGCCTAGTAAAAAAATAACTCTTACGAATAATATTATTGACACTAAGTGCGCACGAACGCTGTTCGCTGTCCTTTGGTGTAATTTCCTGGACTCGGTTCAGCTTTGTTTGCATAAATCGGACGAATATCCTTGAAGTAACCGTGAATGGACTATAATTAGAGGTAGCAAAATTTCGCGAAAAGCTTTTAAGACAAGCTATATTTCAAAACACTGTATGGTCGTTTCCTTATATTGATTGGCTGAATTACTTTTCGACACGTGTTAACTATCTGCACACGAATCGCGTACGATCCATGGCGATGTTGCCGAATTCTGACTGGCCTGGTCAAATATGAAACTGCCTTCTCAAGCAGACAGCAACCAATGGCAATAGACAAACTGCTGTCGGGTGCTTATAGTATTGAAGTCTACCGTGTACTCGTATTTTCTTCGCGAAAAATCACTAGCTCTACTATAATTAACTGCGCCAGCATTTTCCCAAAATGAAATGGGTCATTATTTGGTACAGCCACTCCCAGTACTGTCGGCCAAATAGAACACAGGACCTCTGGAATGCGAGTCAGACATGCTGCAGCACGACTGAACATTCCGGGAAGGAGACAACAAAAAAACACTAACATTTTCTATTTCCATTAGATTTGAGTTGCGAGCCAAGTTGCATCGCTATTTGGGGAAATATTTAGTGGCAAATTTTAAACATAACTTTACATGCTTAGCAATTTGTAATCAAAGAATTCACTTTCAAAATTAACATATGAAAAAGTAGCCGTTAATTCCCACAGTGACAACCAGCAGTGAAATGCTCCCAATGAAGTTGTAACGACATAAGAGAAATAGTTCGATCGTATTAACAGTGCACATAAAAAAAAAACAATTAATTCCATGTTTTTGTTTGCTTTGTGCACGTAAGAGTGAGAATTTGAATGGAATTTAAGTATTTAAGTTCCTACAAATGTTAAAATATCAAACGGTTAATGCATGAATAAAGTTACCCGGTCCATGGTAACGCTTGTTTTACAACAGGCGGAAGGATACAAAATAATTATAAAAATGGATATAGGCAAGCTCTTCAACTCACCTAACCGTGATCAGCCTAAAATTTATAAAATTAAAACGGCAGATAAAATTATTATTCAGGCGATTTTTTGGTAGTAAGGCATGTGCGGTTTGTGTGTTACTGATTTCCACCACGGCGGGAAAAAAATCTGCAGACACATTTGCAAGCAAGTATAGTTCTTAATAATTTCGGTATTTTGCGGGATTTCAAAAGATTAAAAAAAAAATTGTTATTTGAATATAAATGGCGAGGTCACGTTTTTTTGGCCTCTCAGATGCATTATTAAACACAAAATTACATTTCATAAGCGCGAAAATAAATTAACGATTACAGCAGAAGGAGAATGGGGAGATAAAAGTTATCGTGAACGGACTGTACACATAAATTTACATATGTGGTTGGAGAGGAAGAGAGTATCATAATAAAGGCTGTTCACGATAAAGTGAGCACTTTTTACATCAATCCTTGAAAAATGTCACTGTCCCTACCTGCACATATTTGAACGGGTGCACCGAGTTACATTCGCCTAGTAAAGTTGGTAACGATGGATGGGAAGTAGTTCCGTATCTCAACGTCGTATCAAAGGTGTTAGGTAACCATTTGTGATAACTTAAATTATTTCTTTCGCTTTCTGTTTTTTTTATAGCACTGAAGTGTAAAAATGAGCAGATTTGTAAAATATTTAGTATTCTAATAATTTCGCAGTTTTACTTGTCCGACGCATGAATTAAGTAATGAGGCCCGTGACAATGTTAAACTTACATAACGCGGAAGAATACACAACATGCATAGAAGTAGATCTCAAGCACGGCTTTCAAAAGTGCTCATTTTATCGTGAACAGCTTATACTTAAAAGTTCTCCCGAGTGAACGTAAGCGTGATAATTTGATCTCGGCATACGCGTCTACTTAAGAAAAAAAAAATCCAAACAAAAAGCACCTACGATATTAACTCGAGAACGGCAAAATAACGACGCCACTTTCAAAACGTAAAATTGTTTCACTGGTCGCGTGCGTAGTTGGCTTCATTTTCCTACACACTCTGCGAACGTATCGTCTGCTCTCTGCATTAATGATTGCCATGAAGTTACAGCGTTTGCTTACCCTTTCAGTATCGAGGTAGAATAACAAACCTTCGGAATTCTCTCCAGAGCGACGTATCAAACAAACTGTTGTGGCTGAGTAAACGGTGAGACGTATCGAAAACTCAAAGATGTGGGCTGCTCGTTTCGAGCACAGCGGGAACCGGGGGGGGGGGGGGGAGGGAAGTTAATTTTAAATTAAAATCACTATAAATTCTCTCCGCCGTATACATTTCGTCGCTCTACGCTTCAATTGCTAGAAATCAAAAAATACCCTTCGACACGCTGCAGCTGCTAGCATTTTTCTTTCTGCTTTTAGCTTTTGCCGATATTATTCCCATTCGTAACTAAGCAAAAAAAAAAAAAAAACCCGCAATATTTCAGCAACGAGTACTCGTGGCGAAAACTGTTCTGTTATCTTTCTGCCCATAGCGCTAATTTTTCAAGGTACAGTATTATATCACACTGAAAAAAATTGTATGTCATAACTAGGGATAGGAGAATTTCGCGAGTTCAATGACCTGTAGCTCCAGAGAGTAGCCAGTGTTACTTCACATCTGGCAGTATGGTACTCGCTACTTGTTTCTTTGCAAGTCTGGCATTGGCTCGAGAGTCGTCCAGAGTATGTCTAATGAACTGTGATCCAACTGCAATGCTGACTTCAGTGTACACGTGTTGGAAATTTAGCTTGTCCTGAAATGAATTCGCGAAATTTTCCTATCCCTAGCCATAACTGAACGTGTAGTACATGTCCGAAAATTTAACTTACAACTATCTGGCATCTACTGTCTGTAATAAACATCCTCTTTGTGTATCTGATAAGAAGAAATTGAAAATTATAAACATAGATAAGCAACTATCGGCTCTACTTGCAGCCCCTCCCTCTTTTTTTACACTACAAAAATACTAATCGAAAATAAATTATAGACATTGCAGTTTTCCTTTATTATAGACACAGACATTTATTATCTAAGATAAAAAAAAGAGCTCTTCGAAAAAAAGACACGTAGAATTATTCTAATTTAGACTATTTACGAAAATTATTGGTTTGTGACTACCACATTCAAATTAGGTTTACCATTGTTTAGTAATACAAGGGAAGTATACAAACCCAATTGTGTGAGATATTGCAATTCTAGAAACAAGAGGAATGTATTTGATCATCTCGTTAATTTTTTTTTTTTTTAATTCTACATGCTATTGACATAACGACAAACCATGGTCTAATAAAGCAATATGGGATTTACATCTAAGAAATAGTAGTCCTGTCGACAATTTAAGAATAATGTATTACTTATGTCTATAGAGAAACGAAAATTTAGCGTATTTATCTGCCTACAAGCTAGACTACACAATACTTTGTAGCGCTTGCTCAAGTTTAACCCTAGACTAGGTAGCACGAGCTCAGGAACATATTTTCCCCCTTACAAGCACGTAATTGGTTGAAATTCGCCCAGGGCGTGTCTAACAAACCGTCTCAAATGAGTTGGTGAGATTTCCGAGTCTCTTTCTACTTATGCCCATTTAACTAACATCGAGGTCTTGAGAGTCGATGAGAGTGAAACGAGGTGAGCATGGAACAGCGCCGGAATTCAAGGGTTGGGAGAAACGGGAGATTCCCGAGAAAACCCGCCGACCAGCGGCATCATCCGGCACGATTGACTTGCATTAGACGCCAATTCATCACCACGTGATGAATAACAGTTATATTGGTCCCGATATTCCTATTCATCGCAATCCTATTGGTAGAGCCCCGATTATTTCGTGGACTGATTTGGCAGCACGCTAGACTTTAAAGTCCTCTATACAGTCTAGACACTATCGTTAACTTATTGGTTATGCGACCAAGTGAGACCTTTGTACAGTACTTTTCAACGCTCACTCACTACTACTTCCTGCTAATTGTTGGCTTACAATTTAACGGGGCATAACTAAAGAACAAGCGTCTGAAGTCATCTACCTCGCCACCGAACGAATTCGCGTAATACTCGGGACTGTAACTATTGGTCCACGGGACTACTATAAAAACTATTTCCATTATTGACTGGTTGTCGGCCAATGGCCTGACGAGATAAACGTGTACCTATCACAGTTACGTGCAATGTAAAACGCGATATAGCACCCACCGAGGTCATTTCTGTAACTCAAGAAAACAAATGAAAGTTTCTTATTTTTCACTTATGTAATGTAGTGTTCATGTAAGGTCAATGTAAAAACTAGCAAAGCAATGGACTTAAACACGTACGAAATGGTCAAATAAGCTTTGCTTCGAGTTAGACTCGGGCATATACCGAATCCTCAAACGTGTTAAAGCAGTTCATGCCAATTGTAGACAACTGTCTACATGTTGCACACTAAAGTTATATTTGAGCAGTACTGTACACCGTGAGTCTCAGTGCCAAGTGATCTTCGCTTTTGGAAACTGATCTGTAAACCATGCTGCTGATCAAAAACTGTGACTGGTACATATCACTAAAATCTGTTCACGATAAAGAGAGCACTTTTGAAATCAACCTTAAAAAAAAGTCACTGCTACTGCGTGCATAAATTCCAACGGACGCACTGAGTGAGATGTGCCCAGTAAAGTTGGTAACAATGGATGGAAAGTAGTTCCATATCTTAACATGGAATAAAAAGTGTTAGTCGTCCATTTGTGATATCTTAAATTGTTTTTTTTTTTTTTTTTTTTCGCTTTCTGTTTTTTTAATGCACCGGAGTGTAAAAATTACCATATTTGTAAAATATCTACTTTTTTAATAATTTCACAGTTTCACCTGATCAACGCATGAATAAAGTGACGAGGCCCATGGTAATGTTAATTTTATATAAGCGGGAAGAATACATAACGTGCATACAAGTAGATCTTACGCAGGAATTCCAAAAGTGCTCATTTTACCGTGAACACGCCTATATCACTGAACACACAGTCAATAGTTTATTGGTTGTGATGACGAACCAAGTTCTTTACCAGTTTTAAGTACGTGCATATTGCAAAGCTATTTGACCCTACTTGGCCTGAGTCCGTCCAGGGTTCTCTCATTTTCATTGTTACTTTGCCCTTTGTGGTTTCCGCGGATACAGGCCCCTTCGGACCAGTAATGAGCTCCCTTGCCCTCGCATCCCGATGTCCACTTCCTCCACTCAGAGTCATTCTCCTTAGCCATCTGGGTTTGGCTGTTCTCTTTTTTGGGAGAGAGCATAGCCACTGCCAGCACGAGTCGATCCTCAATATGACCTCCGGGCGCTGAATGAGTCGGTTGAATTAATAAAAATTATATTTATACTTTAAGCTGGAAGGAGGTTTTAATTTATAAGTGTAATTTTAATATTTAATAATTAATTTTCCTACTATATTGAAACTGGAATTATTACTACATGATTAAATTGATGAAATGGATTTACAATTTCGATGAAAACGATCTATCGTTTCTTTTGGACCTGGAGATTTCGAAGGAGTCCCACAGTCGGATGTTACGAGTATGGAGAAGGCGGCTCTGGACACTCGTATTTTTAGATCTAATACGATTGCTACTCAGTTATAGCTCTACCAGTTCTCTCTTAGAGGCCAGCTTAAGTAGGGCCTACAGCACGCATCGAAAAATTCCTCACTTGCAACTCGTGGGGAACGAGGGGGTTAATCCGAGTCGACAGTTAAAACAATTTCGTGCGATCGCCTGCACGAAAATAAAATTGTATTTCTAGACCGTCTTCACATTAGGACGACCTGCCGTTGTTATTTAAGGTTCAAGAGAGGCCCGGGCTGGACAAACACGCAGGGCCGCGTCATCCAGGGGAGTTCACTTTTATTGGCTGCTCACTTTTTATAACCTCCCCCCCCCCCCACCTAAACCATCGTGCGGCCACCACAATCTAAAAGCATCTTCAACTGTCGAGTCTGAACAAACAGCATCGACTTGCTCCTCCCTCCCCCCCCCCCCGGACCAAGATTGTTCCTCCCGATGGAAGCCGGGGCCGAAGGAAAAATAAATCTGCAGCAGGGGCAGTGTCGGAAAATCCCTCTGGTAACACACGCAGTGCACACACGGCGAAAGGAACGATATAGCGGTATGTATTTCTTATCGAGCTTCTCTCAGGACCGCTGTTTCTCGTTTCCACTCTTTCCTGCCCGGCGCCTTCGCTCACTCTCGTACTTTCAACGAATTGTGGGGAGAGGGGGGGAGGAGAGAGAGAGAGAGAAAGAGAGCAGTTGCGTCAACACGGAACCCCCGGCAGACGCGGAGAGCCAAACATGAATCTACGACACAGCAGCCACTGCAATTATATCTCGTCTTTAACATTTTTCACGTCTGCGCAATTTTACAATGGGCTGTTCACGGTTGACTGAGCTTGAGATCAAATTTGAAAAATTTCACTGCCCTTAAAAGCGGTTCACAATAAAGTGAGCATTTTCGGGATCAACCTTTGAAAAATTTCACTGCCCTTACCTGCAAGTATTTCAACGGGTGCACTGAGTGATATGCGCACAGTCAAGTTATTAACGATTTGGGTAACGATGGAGGGAAAGTAGTTCCACGTCGTAACGTAGGATTAAAAGTATTACATAAACATCTGTGAATAACGAAATTATTCCATAATTTTTATGGTTATTTTAATGCACACAGGAGCAAGAATGAGCAAATATGTAAAATATTTATTTCTATAATAGTGTCACAGTTTCACTTGACTGACGCATGAATAAAGTGGTGAGGCACATTGCAATGCTGGTTTTACCTATGGCGGAAGAATACGCATTGTGCATACAAGTAGATCTTAAAGCAGGGCTTTTAAAAGTGGTAAGGTAATTGTGAACAGCATATAGCTATACGTGAGTCATCTATATCCACCACTGCCACAACACCCTGTTCTATTGGCCTCTGCTTTCACATATCGCCGTACCATTGGTCAAGACTACCCTAAGACTTCCAATACTGGCTGTGAGCCAATGTGCCGAGTTGGCTGTGTAACAACCAAATGTTTATTTATCACGTAATATAATGTAGCCTACAGTCTATTGGGTTATTTCCAATAACTATACAAAAATTAGTCTCTTTTGCCTAAGAAAAATGTATTTAATGTTATGTTGCTTCCAAGCAAAATCCTGGTACAAATACAACAGTATGCATATTTTGAAATCTTCCAACATCTTCAAAACTGCTACATCAGACGGATGTTGCGAAACTTACTACCCGGACAAAAACGGATCTGTTATAGGAGACTATTGAACTTTGCTACAGATTTCCGGCCAGTGGCCGCAGGAATACGTGACGCGAGAACGCTGCAAGCGAGTTCATAGCATTGTGCGTAGCGGCGATAACGCATTTGATACGCTTGTTAAGGTAGTTCTTGCCGTCATTCCTTTGCCTCTGGGCCGCAGACGCTAGGATCGACTTCCATGAGCGAGTTCGCTTGGGCGCTCTTACGCAGGACGACGTTATGAGTTCGAATCCCGTCTAGGTCTCGGTCTTTTTTAATTCAAGTTTGTGTAAGCCTTCCCCCGGCATAATACGGATACGTTTCCAATATCGATATTTTAAACAAATTATAGGTTTTATGAAGACAAGCTGTTTTAAAGTAACCACAAAATTAACTTTTTTTGGAGAGATTTACGGAGACCTGTGTAAACTGAGTCGCTGAGATTATTTCCGTCCTCGGACCATTTACAGTGGTTCTGTTTTCACAGAATGGAGCTAATCCTTAAGCAGTTTAGTTTAAAGTGCAAGCACAGTGTCTTCCAATGTAGGATTGCGCCCGGTTGTTCAACATGGAAGAGTTCATTCAAAAGTACAGCACACGCACACACACGCACACACACACACACACAACCAAAATCGCCAGACGAGTACAAATTGTGTTACTTATGAAACAAGAAAGCGCAACCGCTGACCCAATAAAGTCAATGCACGTCCATTTCAGTTGTAAAAATAGTAACTTTTGTGGATCGAATTGATTAATAATTAAATATAGGGCCTATTTGTAACAATTATTACTGTTCATTTATTAAATAGAATCTAAGTACTTACTAAGATGATCTTTGATTGGGGGAGGGTAGGGGGTGTAGGGTTGAAAAATATGCTCTTTTAAAGCATTCACATTGGAAGCACCCTTGAACTTTAATTACAAATAAAATGTTATCGTTTCATTTTTTGCACATTTAAATACGTAAATTATAGCAAAATATATTCTCAGTGCTACACCTACATGCTTCCTTCTTTCATATGTAAGTTCAATAGTATTTTTCTGATGATCTTGGTATAGTGCGTATAGGGGACTCTGCTTGCTGTACAGTCGGTTGCAGGGCTCCATTGGAAACCACTGTTTTAAGATTTTAAGAAAAAAACAGTAAGGAGAACATGTCAGTAAAAGTGTAAATCATCCTCATTACTACCGTACGGTATACAATATTGGGCTTCAGTTAAGCACCCTGTGTAGGAAAACTGTTACGTTTCTAGTTGAATAGCCATCATTGTGTGGTAGGCTTGACGCACTTTTGCTCGAACGGAAGCAAGATGGCCACCTCACATACGACCGTCACTAGTCGACTAAAAGCACAGAAATTTTCCACACAAACGTAATATTGTATTTTAACATAGCTATGCTTACTCTAAAATCCAATTAGTTCATCTGCCATTCCAGATGAACTAAAACAGAATTAGGAGCATAGGGAGAAAAAAACGTTACATAAATGCATAGTTTGTTAAACGCAAAAACCAACTGCTTTAAGTCTACTTTCAATAATGTTTACGGCGTGTATGGAAAAGTAGTGTTAACATTTAATGAAAATTGTATTTAAGGCCTGTGCAATTAATTTTTTTTTCTCCCGATATTGGATTTTTGTGATTAATTAAGCACTTTCGTAAACCCTGCTCAAATCTACATTTCTGTCCATTTTATATTCTGTCGCCATTAGAGTACCATTTCCGTGAACGCTATCACTTTATGTATGCTTCGATTAGGAATAGATATGAAATTGCTAGGAAATTCGAATAAAATGCCAGTTTTTACTATCAGGAACATAAAACAAAAAGCAAAGTTTCAAATAAATTTAGGGTCATTAAATTTTCACTTCATGCTTTAAATACGAAGTCAAGTCACGGTACTACTTTTACTACTTTGTTGCCAACTTAACATGAGCTTGCAGGTAAGTGCGCACGTTAAAGAGACGTAAGCATTAAAGAGCAGGGATTTATTTTTCAAATGTTGGATTTTCAAACATATCAGTCATTCGCGAAGTGTTACATGCATTAAAATAAGAAAGAGGAACACACACACACGTACTTTTTTCTCCCGGATTTATACTCAGTACGAATTCCCATTTGATAAAGGCTGTTCACGATCAAGTGAGCACTTCTGAAATCAACCTTAGGAAAAAGTTACTGTCCCTGCCTGTATGTATTTTAACAAGCGCACTGAGTAATATGCGCCCAATAAAGTTGGCAACGAAATAGGGGCAGTAGTTCCACGTATATACACGTCGAATAAAAAGTGTTAGGTAACCATTTGTGAAAACTTAAATTATTTCTTTCACTTTCTGTTTTTTAGTTCGTCGATGTGTAAAAACTAGCCGATTTGTAAAATATTTATTTTTCTAATAATTTCACAGCCTCACTTGACCGACGCATGAATAATGTGATGAAGCCCGTGGCAATGATGATTTTACGTAAGACGGAAGAATACACAACGTCCATACAAGTAGATCTTAAACAGGACTTTCAAAAGTTCTCATTTTACCGTCAACAGCCTATAGATGCACGAGTAGAAATCGGCAGGCCGATGACCATTATTTTAGCTTTTCCACGAGTTGGAAATATCCATCACGGATAAAAGGAAGCGGCCAGATGTTTATCGAAATTGACCTTACCACACACATACTCCACTAGTCTTAGCTGCTGCACTGACGAAATTGCAAACACGCATCTGCAGCGCTCTGCTGTGGGGGAAATACAAATGCCGGACGGCGTAATGAGGAAATGCGGAAATAGAGATGACGGGCGGAAAGACAATTATGTTCTCTGATGATGTCGTAATGGGCCGTTGCATAATTCCTGCAGTTGACAATCGATGAGAACTGATTCACTGGCGAGTACACAGCCAAAGATTACAGTTTGCGGGGTGATTGACGATGTTTAGAATAAATATCTGAAGAAAATAAATAAATAAATAAATAAATAAAGTTTTACGCGTAACTGCGTATGTTTTATTTTTACTCATATTGACTGTAAACTGCGAAAAAATAGTTCAATGTCAAAACGCCTTATTAAAAGTTTAATTATCAACTTGCCGTTATGGACACAGCCTGAGAAGGGCTCGGGAAGCTAGTGCCCCGACCAAAATGTGAATAAAAAATCAAATTTCCTCTAATTAAAATTGGTTTTTCAACCCCGGAATTACTGTTCAGTTCTCATACTTCGTCGAAACTAAAATCCACGAAGGGTTCGATTCCCGGCGGGGTCACTCCTGGATTGTCGCATGTGGGAATAGTGCCGGACGATGCCGCTGGTCGGCGGGTTTTCTCGGGGATCTCCCATCTTCCCAGCTATTTAATTCCGGCTCTGCTCCATACTCGCCTCGCTTCACACTCATCGGCTTTAAAGACCTCAATGTTAAGAGCAGCCCAAATATCTCCACTCCACTAACAAACTACTACTACAGAGCTGATATCGCATCGTGTTTAACGCCTGGAGACGTACAGGCTGTTCACGGTAAAATGGGCACTTTTAAAAGCCCTGCTTAAGATATAATTGTATGTACGTTGTGCGTTCTTCCGCCTTATGTAAAATTAACGTTGCCGTGAGCCTCATCATTGTATTCATGTATCGGTCAAGTGAAACTGTAACGTTATTAGAAAAGTCAATATTTTACAAATGTGTTAATTTTTACAGTTCGATGCATTAGAAAAAACAGATAGCGAAATAAATAATTTACGTTAACACAAATGGTTACCTAACACTTTTTAATCCACGTTAAAACATGGAACTACTTTCCATCCATCGTTACCAAGTTTACTGGGTGCGTGTCACTCAGTGCACCCATTAAAATATATGCAGGTAAGGGCGGTGCCTTTTTTTCTAAGGTTGATTTCAAAAGTGCTCACTTTATCGTGAACAGCCTTTAATACCACAGTATATTTCATCCGTGCGCCGATGTCGGCCTGAGGTGCTCTTTCGCGGGTCGTGAACCGCAACATCTTCATCAGCGCGGATTCTCCCCCCCCCCCCCTTTTTTTCCAATTCCTTTAGGTCGGCCGCGAGGGCGACGACGATGTACAACGAAACAATTAATTCGTTCTTCGCGTCCAGCTGAGCTGTCAGTCGCTCACCCAAATTAACATTCCAGGCGTGAAGTCGCGGACGCGCGGACCAATCACGGCACACCACCAGACAAACCTCTCCTACCCGGCGGAATTAAGTTACATGCGGGAGGTACCCGGCGAGTGACACAGGCTCACCCACAACCATCCCTTTCATTCTTCTTTCTCTTCCCCTGTGGCGCGGGGGAGAAATTGGGTTTCGGTTGGATCACAAGGCTACCCTGTTATATATATATATATATATATATATATATATATATATATATATATATATATATATATATATATATATATATATATATATATATATATATATATATATATATATATATATATATATATATATATATATATATGTGTGTGTGTGTGTGTGTGTGTGTGTCTGTGTGTGTGTGCGCGTGTGTGTGTGTGTGCGTGTGTTTGTAATTTTCACTGAGATTGTTTCTAATTTTCCGTCCGTGAAATAAATTTATCTTTCAAAATAAATAGTAATAGCCCTCAAGAAATGTTTGTACTATACTGACCCGTATCCACGAGCTCATGCAAAATGGCGGACAATCGATAACGTAACACCGCTTACAGCTAGCTCTTCGTGCGGAAACTAAGGGTGATGCAAAGTGCAGTTGTGTGTAAGAAGAAAATGCATTGCAAGTAGGAATGCCGTATCAAACAATCATAGTAAAACGACGAAAGTTTAAAAAAAAAAAACACGTGGCTCTGTTACTCATTAATTGTTAGTGTTAATGTTTCATATCTACACAGAACATTTAAATTGGAATAAATGAGTTCTTCTTGACTGAATTACTTCACCATTACTTTGAAGGTATTAACTGCTATGTTCAGTAAAAACAATTATTGTGAAGTTTGTGCGTCAAGTTGGTCTAGTGTTTAAGGGTATGGAATAATAACTCAAAGGCTCGAGTTATAGTCTCTGTACTGCCAAGGTGTGAATTTTTTTTTTTTATGAATTATATTTTGAAATAATTTTTTTTCTATTCTCTGTAATTAAGTAATCACATTTTATTTCTACAAGGAAAAAAATAGTTTCATGTCCACTTTTCTATAATGCCAGTTGTAATACAATCTTATAATTTGCAATATTACAAATATATATTTTTCAGACTTTACAAGAAGACTGTTTGATGTTCTACAGATGTTGTAACAGTACCATAATTTTTTTTACGGTGTACGTAAATGCGAGGGGCTCCCGTGGCCACTGCCACAGGAGCAGAAGAGGGGGGGAGGGTAAAAAACAGGGGGACTGGTAAATTAAACAAGGGGGGGGGGGCAGGCTTTACTCTTATAACAACTACTGCGCAGTTCTCGAAAGACCTGACGCCCGACCTAGTTTTTCGAATCACCTTGACGAGCAGCGTTCAAGTTCCTCCCAGCGCAATTCCGCTCCCTTAGTCTTGCGGACGAAATTATATCCGCCCTCGAGTACAAAAAGCACTCGGAAAGATTACACCCCATCCCCCTCCCCTACACAGCGGGCAGTCTTTAAGCGTCCTCATGACCTTGTACGAAGATTCTTAGAATAATAAAGAAAGTCCTGATAGTAGTATGTTCGTGTCTATAATAGGCTTAGTCATTATTAAAATTATGTATAAAACATAAGTAATTCGACATCAAAAGCAAATTAACAGCAAAATAGCTAAAATAGAAGTCAGTTATTCACCCCTCAAATTTTCTCTAGCTGAAGTGACTGACATTTTTACAGTGGCTTAAAATTAAAGAGGAATGTAACCAATTAACGTATTAAAAACAAATGTAAATACATTCTAATGTGATAGCTACATGAAGTCCGAAAATGATTCCTCAAACATTGCATTAGAGCCACCCCCCGAAAAATATAAAGTATATAACGGTGCCGAGAATGTAAGTTACAGATCGTTCCCTATTCCAAAGCAAAAATATTTTTTCCCCGTAGATAATTTGCTACGCATTACGTAATATTTCAGATATACGCTACTCACGGTAAATTGAACACTTTTTGTGGCCCTGCTAAATTACGCCTTTCAATTAATTTCTACTTTTCCACCACTTTTTATTGTAAACATTGCAATATGACCAATAAAAACACTTTCTATCACTCTCAAAAGTTAACGTCTGAGATGGCAATAAATTATATTTATTAGAGGTTAATACCTTTTGGGAGGGCCTTAAAAAGTGCTCACTTTACTGCGAACAGCCTATACTTGCGTTTTTACCGCGGAAACAACCCTAGTAGTGTTTCCAAGGAGCTACCTCCCCAGCTTGTTTACCAACCCTTCCTTTCCAGGGATCGGTAAATACCCTATCGCCCCGCATGCACGACAGGGATTTGGTGGTTCGGTTACGTGTCGGGGGTGTATACGAAGGGGTTGGAGGGGGGGAGGGGATGGTTTTCCCCGGGGATATTAACGGACCGGAAGCGTCTGCGAGTGTATCGTCCAATATCGGCGAGACACGTGCACTCGCAGGCGGCTTTTGACAACCCCACTTAATCCGCAAACAGATCTCTTGAGCTGCGCCGTATTACGATCCGCGTCACATATACAGCCGGTCCGCATTTTAAGCGCTTTCGGAAACACTTCTCGACAAGAAATAATAGTAATAACTGCAAGTGGCCGCACACAGCGCAACGCAAACGGTGATGTTGCCAGCGAATTAAGGGCGAGGGTCTTGTGAAAACTGGTTTTCTCGCGCAGGACAAAAACTTTTAGAGCACGTAATTTTCCCAATATTGCTGTTCTTAGTGTTTTTTGGGGACGTTTAAATAAAATAAACGGAAACATACACAGAGAATTTCACAGTGTCACTGAGAGGCCGTTAATTCTATTTAAGCTTATGCTTGACAAATTTAATTTGACAAAAATTATAAACTGCTAGAAATAAAACATATAGAAAAACTTCCTTATTTTATGGAAGGTTTACAAATTTCGAAAACATTTCATAGCGTGATTTGAAATATTTCTTGAAAGAAATTAATGGTAGGCCTAACTCATTTCAATGTGAATTACCTCGTTTCGGTAAATGAGTTAGTTTTTAATGTTCGTACGTGTTCCAAAACACTAAAATTGTGATTTCTGACACGTGATCAAGTAATGGTAAAATTAGGGTTATTTTCCTGAAAGCGAGGAGCAGCACTCGACAGTATTTTGTAGAAATATATATAATAATGGCAATTTTGGTGAACAGCATGCACTTGCTCTCAACGAACACTTTGCTTGAGAGTCTGCGAGAACGATTTTAGGATATTCCAGCAACACGTAGTGTAGAACACTAATGTGCTATTTTCCTCCCTAAAAATGCTCTTCTCCAACGTTACTTTAGCATGATCTCTCGCGCATGGCTGATATATAAGAATTTACGACGTACACAACACGACAGAGATGCATCACACCGTCAACATATTTGTTCAAATAGTTCACGATAAAGTGAGCACTTTATAAATGAACCTTTAAAAAAAAGTCAATGCCCCTGCATGCATATATTTTAATGAGCGCACTGAGTGACATTCGCCAAGTAAAGTTGGTAACGATGGATGGAAAGTAATTCCATATATCTTACCGTCGAACATAAAGCGCTAAGGTAACCATTTTGGATAACTTAAAATTATTTATTTTGCTTTCTGTTTTTTTAATGCATCGAAGTGTAGAAATGAGCAAGTTTGTTAGATACTTATTTTCCTAATAATTTCACACTTTCATTTTACCGACGCATGAATAAAGTAATGAGGCCCATGACAATGTTAAATTTATATAAGGCGGAAGAATACACAACGTCTATACAAGTAGATCTTAAGCAGGGCTTTTCAAAAAAGTGCTCATTTTACCGAGAACAGCCTACATCAGAGAGCCATCAACTGATTTGATTTTTCTGTACTGGCATCCAAAAAAGGTGCTGTAATTCTACGTCACTGGTAAGATACTTAAATTTAATAACGTACACATTCTTCAAAAACTTCTGATCGGGTCCTGTCTGTGAAACGTTTGCGTCAGATGTCGAAAAATGACTAGCGAGCTCGCGCAGGAGAAGAAATTATCACGTGCAAGATGTCTGAGAGAGATTATTTCACATCAGGACGAAGCAAGCGATTGGTCTCGCCACACTTATGGTGTCCAGAAAGGAGGGCAAGTACCAACATTTCTGTGACAAATGCGTTTAGATCTTCCTATATCCCACACCTCCCCCTCTCACACATTGTGCATTGCATGTCTGTGCATGTGATTGCGCACCTATGTAAACACTTATTTCATGTGGGCCCAATCTTAACATATCTAGATAAAATTAAGTTCTACTAAAATATTGCTGTTTTTAGTTATGTAAAGACGTATAAAAAAAAGCAAGTGGTGACCAACCACTGTATCAATCCACAGAGGTGACGCCCTTTCTATCTGAAAATGGAGAGGCGATCACCTTCTTTGCCATCTAAACTCGGTGCCTGTGAGTCTATCTTTAGTGTATCCAAAGCAACGCGAGATGTTGCCAAGCTAGCGTTCGCTTTAATCATTAGGGCGTGGCACACAACTAAACAGTAAACAGACCGATAAGTATATACAGGTTTATGACAACCCTTGATATTAATTTACTCTAACTTTAAGAGCAAATATTTTTCCAATCTGATGCATTACTTTCGAAATATTTATTACGCCGGAAATTTGCATGTTTCAGTGCGGCGTAAGATATAGCGCTAAAGGAATTTTTATGCCCGTCAAAATATTTGCTCACAAGGCAGCCACAAACTTATTTAATATCGCCCTCTTCGTGACCTTCCAGAAACCTGTTATATGCTATTCACGGTAAAATGAACATTTTCGAGAGCCCTGTTTAAAATATGCTTGTATGCACGTTGCGTATTTTTCCGCCTTATGTAAGATTAACATTGCCGTGGGCCTCATCACTTCTTCATGCGTCAGTCAAGTGAAACATGAAATTATTAGGAAAATAAGTGTCTAACAAACTTGCTCATTTTTACGCTTCCGGTGCATTAAAAAATATATAGAAAGCGAAAAAAATAATTTAAGTTATCAGAAATGGTTACCTAACACTTTTTATTCAACGTTAATATACAGAACTACTGCCCATCCATCATTAACAACTTTGCTGGGCGCATGTCACTCAGGGCGCCCGTTGATATATATGCAGGTAGGGGCAGTGACTTTAAGGTTGATTTCAAAAGCGTTCACTTTATCGTGAACAGCCTTTAACTGGAATTAACGTGTTTTAAAGTTAACTAACTTATGTGTGGTAAATAACTCTTAAGTCTAACATCCGTGCAGACCCTGCAAGAGGAAGGGGGGAAGTGAGATACTTGCAACACGCACGAAACTTAATTCAGTTTTGGGCGTCGACGTCCTATTTGACAGTCATGCCCCTCATCAGTAAACGACGACGCATCCGATGTTTTATACAAAGCACGATCGTCGTACACCCGGCGACCGCAAACGCTTTTGAATACGTCGTCGGAATGGAAAGACGAAAGGGGTGAAAGGACTAAGGAGAGAGAAAAAAAATTACAGAACGGAGTCGCTGAAGACACGAGATCTGGCACTTGAATACATTTGCGCGAGGCAAGATTTGACGGGCGGAAAATAATAAGATTTTTTATCCGCGCGGTTAAGCGCGAAGTTGTATTCCCGGGCCGGTCATTTGAAATTGAGATCAGCTCGCGTAGTTATTTACATGCGGGCACTCCAAGGAAAAGGAGACGGCCTGGAGAAACAAAGCGGTGTTGACGAACTCCCCCCCCCCCCCCCACGTGATCCTTTACCGTCGCTGACATATGTCCCTCGGCCGATGCATTCGTGTTTGCAACGGAAGCATTCTCGAGAGATGAGTCACCCGAGTGAGTGAGCGACTCTTATCTTCGAGGTCTTGAGAGCCGACGAGGGCTAAGTGCGGGTGGGTATGGAGCAGCGTCGGAATGAAGGGGTGGGGGAAACGGGAGATTCCCGAGAAAACCCGCCGACCAGCGGCATCGTCCGGCATGATTCCGGAGTGAACCGATGAGTCTCCGAATTTTGCTGACATAATCTCTCCTTGGCACACTCGAATAAATTTTCGTCATCTCATCTACTTGGTGCTGACCAATATCACTATTTACTTGGCTGGGTGGCTTTAAGACCATTCAATATCTAATACACTCCACAATAACATTATGTATTTTCTCAGGGCATTAAGCAATTATATATACAAATTATTATACATCCTGAGAACGCATTGCTTCAATCTCTTATACATAGGCCTAACGCCCCGGGCTGATAAAGCAGTGTCTACTAATGACGCATTCAAGAGATGCGTCCTACAGTTTAGTGATGTTACGTGTTCACTTGTAGATTTTCGCCGTCTTATATGTGTTGACTATGGGAGACGTTCCTCATTACGTTTTTTGGCGAGCTAATATACTCCAGAAGAATAATATAAACTAGCTTGATTCATATATAAATATTTAATGGAGAAGTCCCTACGATACCAATCCCATAACATAATCGACAAAATTGTGTTCAAAGGGATAGATTACACCTGTCAACTGTTTGCAGTTCAAAGATGTGTAATGCAGTCAATTAAAATAACGAACGTAGAATGTTAAAAAAATTAAGTTGGTTAAGTACACTATAGGCTATTCACGATAAAGTGAGCACTTTTTAAGGCCCTGCTAAATTTTTCCTTTGCTCCGATTTTTATCTTGTCGCCACTTATTAATATAAATATTGCCGTCTGACTAATGAACACAGAGTATACATTCCACCAATCTCAAAAGTTTACGTCCGAGTCTACGATAAAATATAGTGGTTAATGCTTGCTTGGGGGGGGGGGCGCATTAAAATGTGCCCAAATTACCGTTAATAACCAATAATTATACCTATTTCCTTCGCGCTTGTCTATGTGTGTGAACAATAATTGCCATTACAAAGTCAAGTTATAAATGGGCAAATGTTATGGGGAATATATTTGATTGTATTAAATAAGGTACAGTGAATTTAGCATATCAAACACAAGACGATATGCAAAAAAAAGTTTTTAGGAAGTATTTTAAACGTACCTACTTACGTCTAATATCTTTGACTGTCACATGGACACAGATTCTGTGTAGTGATCACATATCAGAGCCTACTAATTCAAATGCGGCCTTTCCAACAAAAGAATTGAAACCTCGATAGCATAAATTTTGCACTGTGACTATAACAGAAAAGTATTAAACATGTTGTTCCGTGTAAAATAGTCTTCCCTCTCCCTCTATGTCTCTCTCTCCCTCTATGTCTCTCTCTCTCTCTCTCTCTCTCTCTTTTGCGATATCACTCATTCTGAGACAGTAGTAATTAAACTGTGGCCCGTGGACCAATGATGGTTGACGGCTATGTATTAGTTGACCCGCAGAATTTTCTAAATGTGCCATCAGTTTTCTATGATTTGGGATTTCAAATTTTCTGTTTAATGATGTCTTCAGTGATTTAGTGATTTGATCAGTTCATTTGCGATTCAAAATATAATCAAACACAGTAATTATTTACTGATTTTATATTTTACCTTTTTAATGAGTTGTTAAATTACTGCTCGTATATCTCGGTATGCTAACGGGAGAAATGCCTTTGTACATGGTCCGTGTTCTGTTGACAAGACCACACTTAGCGTTCCGCGCTAAAATGTAGTACTAGAACCACAGCTGCAAAGTGGATCGAACGGGGGTAGGATCAGCGATGATTTAACACACTTCACGCGCCACGAGCGATGATACACGCGGGATGATTGACGCGCGCCACTCGTGCGAACTACTCGAGGCGCCGTTTCTTAACCCCGCCGCCGCAGCCTCGGGCGACTTTGCGAGTCATAATGCCAAAGAGTAAATGAATGTGTCACGATCCCATTTCGAGACGCCCCTTAGTGTCTTTTTTTCCCATGGGCCGGGCGAGAAGTCGACTATGGTTGGGGGGTGGGGGCGTGGGGATGGGAATAAAAGGGGAAAGGGGAAAAAAAATATGAGGACAGGGGGGAGGAGAAGGGTTAGGCAGCGCACGACATTTGGTCGACAGGCGATGATGTCAACGGGACGTTACAGAGGCCGGCATTCCGAGCGTGTAGGATGAAGTCGTAGGACGTGTAATGAGGAAACCGCCGCCACAGAGTTAACCACATGGCAGTGAAGAAGGAGTGATAGGGGGGGGGGGTAGAGGTCAAGCTAGTCTGGAACCTCTGGACGGCGTTTCAAGGAATTGTTCCGCATAATTTCTCTACGCTGGGACACTCCGCAGAAACGACAACCGAGCGGGGGTTTATAAAACTTAATTTAGTCTTGCCCCTAGCTCCGCGCCTGGTCAAGCTTCGGTCGACACCACAACATTTCAGGCGTCCTTTTTTTTTTTTTTTTTTGGGCAATCAAAGCTTACAGGAAAGACGAGGCAAGTATTAAGACTCTTTGTGTTAATAAGGGTTGCGGTGGTTAAGTGGTTAGACTACTAACCACCCACCTAGGCGAACCGGGCTCGTTTCCCGGTGGGGCCGCTCCAGGATTTTCGCATGCGGGAATGGTGCCAAACAATACCGGTGGCCGGCGGGTTTTCTCGGGATCTCTCGTTTCCCCCCCCCCCTTTTCATTCCGGGACTGCTCCATACTCACCTCGTTTCACCCCCCGGTCGCCTCTCAAGGCCTCCTAAGTGATGCACTAAATATCTAAGATTTCAACATTACGGATTGTTCGCTAAGAATCACCTTCTGTTTATAAATGTTCTACTTGCTCTCATTTCAATAATCGAAATACTCACTGAAAGTTAAGTTAATCTGAAAATTAAGGAATCAGGGAAAAGGGTGTAAGTAGAAATCACTGTTAAATAATAGATATTCCGTCACTGAAATACTCAGTACGATTGTAGTGATCCTAGCGGAGCAGTTTTCACTGCTTTGCAGTGAAAATTATTTGCTATGAGGCAAACATTCACCGATACAAACAAAACAAGAGTTAAAAATGGAAGTTACGAGCACGGTTTTAAGTGGCATGACGTATAGGTTTATGGCGATCATAATTAAAGTGAATTATGTTTTCCCGTATATTTAGTACCTTCGTCCGGCAAGCACATAAAACACAGTAGGCGAACTTTCACAATCATAAGAAAAACAGCGGTGAAATGGATGGTCAGATATTACCCAAAACTGCGCACGTTATCTCAAAATTATACCCGTGCGCCCCACGCGGCAACATCTGACTGCCATGCGAGGGTCGTATGTTGGGTTTCTGCTGAAGGCGCGTGGATTTTCAACGTGGATTATCACCCTCCTCTTCAGTAAACGCATGTTTTTAATTAAACATTTCAGTAACATACAAACAAATCATTCTGGGCGTCGATCCGAACAGATGTTTTGTTCGACACTGCAGCCTACTGTGTCATTATAACGGCGTGTCATACAACCAATTAAAAAGTGTTGCTCCTTAACATTACTTGCAGCAACTGTTTATGAGACTGTCTCAACAAAGAACGATGCAGCAACTGTTTATAAGACTGTATCAACAAAGAACGATGCAGCAACTGTTTATGAGACTGTCTCAACAAAGAACGATGCAGCAACTGTTTATGAGACTATCTCAACAAAGAACGATGCAGCAACTGTTTATGAGACTATCTCAACAAAGAACGATGCAGCAACTGTTTATGAGACTATCTCAACAAAGAACGATGTCTCCCGCACGCACGGCTGCCAGATGTACAGATTTACCCAGAACAATTCCGATTTTGCTGAATTTGTTCCGCATACAGTTCTTGTCAGTAACAGTACGCACAATGTTCCGATTTTTAAGATAGACTGCACATCCAAAAAATAATTAATGTGATTAAAGGCCGTTCCCGATAAAATGAGCACTTTTGAAATCAACCTTCGAAAAAGTCACTGCCCCTGCTTGCATATACTTCAACAGGCGCAATGGGCGACTTTCAACCGGTAAAGTTGGCAACGATGGATGGGAAGTAGTTCCACATCTCAACGTCGAATAAAAAGTGTTAGGTAACCATCTGTGATAATATAAATTACATATTTCGCTTTCTGGTTTTTTAATGCACCAAAGTGTAAAAAAATACCAGATTTTTTAAATATTTAATTTTCTAAAAATTTCGTATTTTCACTTGACCGACGCATGAATAAAGTGATAAGGCCTACGGCAATGTAAATTTTACAAAAAGCGGAAGAAAACACAGCGTCCATACAAGTAAATCTTAGGCAGGGCTTTCAAATATGCTAATTTTACCGTGAACTGCCTATACAAATTTGAAATTAGTAATTGTAGCATTCTTTGAAAAAAAAAATGTGTATTCCTTTCAAACACGTCCGTGACATTCAGATAAAGTGATTTTTAACAATCCCAAGAAACAAAAAAAAAAAAACAGAAAACGTATTTCCAAGAACCAAAATCAAATATAATCTACTGTACAGTTATTTTTGGGGCAGCGGTGGCTGAGCGGTTAGGCTGCTCGCCTTCCACCAATGCGAACCGGGTTCGATCCCCTCCTGGTTCACTCTCGGATTCTCGCATGTGGGTATCGTGCCGAACGATGCCGCTGATCGGCGGGTTTTCTCGGGGATCTCCTGTTTCTTCCGCCCTTTCATTCCGCCGCTCCTCCATTCTCACTTCAGTCAACCTCAAGACCTCGCTGCTAAAGAGCCGCCTAAATTTCTTCACTGTTCACTCGCTACAAGTTTTTTTTTTTTTTTTTTTTTTTTTTTTTCCAAAATTGATTATATGTACAATTCGACCCCGTTTAGTTTATTTGATGTGCCTCAGTTGAACATGTATAAATAATACCAGTGTTAGTTTAGGATGAGTGGAACAAGCAATTTCGGTAACACATGATGTACTGATATTCCTTTCCGAATATCTGGCAACCCTTCCCCCACGTGAGAAGTATCCCATACTGCGCGTTGATTTCTACTGTGTATAGTAAGTATACAAAGATTACACTGTAATTTCCTGTGCAGTGTCTCATATATGGGACACTGTCTCTGAAAGGGTAAATATTTTTTTTTATCAGATCTTCGCCCCTAATATTTCTGATTAGTAAAAAAGAAAAAAAAAGATAGTCAATTGAGACATCACAAAAAAAACGCATTAGTTTGACGAAAATACTACAAGGATAAAATTCTAGAACTTTTAAAGAAAAGTTTTAAGAACTTGTACATTAAATATAGTCTGATACAAATATTCAAACATACAACTTTATTTCAGCTAAGGTATTTTAAAATTCGTAACAAGAGACTAACACTCACATAGATCAAGAACCATTTGGTATTGTTACAAGAAAGTCCTTGGGGCATATCCGAGTTCGTGAGGGATGGAGGTCCTAATTGAAATATAAGAACTAAATTCAATAATTATAATTATACTAATTCTCAATACTACAAACAGTCAAACGTCTGTTATTTACCGGTCTGAGCGTCCAACTACCTCTTATTATTCTTATTGAGCGCAATATTTAATTACTAACTCCCTCTCAATTAAAGTGTTTATCGCAGTCTTTCTTACCAATGTCCATTAAACTGCTCCAATTATTTCAACACGTTTAGTTATAGCTGTCTATTTCCATCGTCCCGAATGTCTTATCACTCACGCATATCCCGCAGATCAGTCCCACTCTCCACTGCACACAAGCTCGCCGACGGACTCTCGCAGATCGCTGCAGTCGTCCCTCGCCGCTCCGCAATCACCCAACTGTTGCGTAAGAGGACGTGGGACATACGTAAATTGATGTTGACTGGTTTTTGGAAACCAACATAGAAAAAAGTAGAAATGGCAATCCTAGATAATAAATTTTGCTAACTTAACGACCAAGTATTTTGCAGTACTACTGTATCAATTTCGCATAATATCTTCCGCAACGAAAACACACAAAAATTGACATCGTCAGAAATATCTCGGCAGAATAACGTCACTCAGGTAAAATATTTGCTCTCGTAGTTAGTAAAAACTATTCTGTATGGTTATCCTTTCTTCGTTTCCTCTATCGTCTTCCATAAAATTTGTGGAATACGATAAACCTCACTAGCATTAAATTATGTTCCGTGCCCTCTTAAGGCAGCACGAAACGCCAAACTCTCGGCTCTTAATCACTCAATCCTCAGCCCGCACATGATATTTATACTTGAGGTTGATGCCGTCTAGAAAGTTCTCGGCAATCCAAGTTGTTCTGAGAAATGTAATGACGATGACGACATTTCCTGCGTGATGAATGGAGAAATATGAGCTTCTCAGGGTCAGCGAGGCGCAAGCTGCGATCAGTTTATCGGAGTGTGCGGCGGCGTCCTTTCTGATAGGCCGCTCGCTTTGTCTAGCGTTACAAACTTGAACTCCAGCTCCAGACGTTTTCCCTCGCAAAGGAAATACCGCGCAAACGACATGCAACAGAATATTAATTGGTAGATTTTTAACATCCTTTTTCGTAACTACTACAAGAATTGTACTTGCCGAAAAGAAAAACTAATATTTTCAAATTCCAAAATTCGTAAACTTATTGACTGACCGGCTTATTTTTCGTTTGCAACACGGCTATTATTCTGTGCGACATACGCCCAGTCTAGGACACTAACAAACCTGCACGCGACTGATGAAGGAATGACAGACAGTAAAATGTGGCTCAGCCCTATAACGCGATAGTAACGGACAAACAACTCTGCTGGATCGTACAGTATTACGTCGCATGGAGGACAATGAACTCGCATATTTTTTCCTGTCGTTGCATTGACAAAATGAACTACAAGTGCATGTTATCGCCACAGTGACGAGCCACAGATCACTACACTTAACGATTCATAGAGTCCTGAGTGTTTTACGAATCCTATCGGCGATAGTGTAGACTTTAACATTACTGGTGTAAAAATAATATTTACTTTTCCAATAATTTCACAGTTTTACTTTACCAAAGTATGGATAAAGTGATGAAACCCGTGGCAATGTTAATTTTACATAAGGCGGAGGAATACGCAACGTGCATACAAGCAGATCATAAGCAGCGCTTTCAAAAGTGCTCACTTGACCGTGAACAGCCTATAGTGGCGCGGCAGGTCGTGTGACGTGGGCGCGCCCACTGTCTGGATTAACTGCGCGAGGATCTGATTGGCTACTGCGTGCTATCGAAGGTTCCCCCTATAGGCCGGGCTGCCAGACGTCAAGCACGTCACCAGGCGCTGATTGGCGAACGGCTGTAAATAAAAATTCTGGAAATATATCTTTTTGTCAGAAAATATAAGAAATAATTATCTATGCCTTTTTTTTTTTTTTACTTGTATCATATTAAGTGTATTCTTGGAGAAAAAAAATCGTGAAAATGGTCAAATATCGCATTTTTAAACTTGCCTCAGCAGTTTCCTTAAGCGGCAAAACAAAAGTACAAAGATACGGACTTAGTTTAATCTGTGGGCTTTCAACGCGTGTAATAAAACCCCTGTGTTAGACATCTAATTTGCACAGTACAGCGTTACGTCGGAAACACTGCACGCCTTGCGCGTAGGAGCGATGAGGCGCTAGGCGTGCGCGTAACTGTCGCCCGTATCTCCCCTTCGCTTCTTGACCTTGGACGTGCAGCTACTTAGTCCCCTTAACAATTTCATTCCCACATTAACTTAATTTTTCCTGTTGTTGTAAAAACCAACATTTGTTTATGCGTGCTGTACCTAAGTTGACGGAAAAAAACATGTTTCGTTAATGCAACCAGTGAGCTGCAGACTTTGTGTTAAGTTAAGTCACAGATATGAACCAGTTATAACGTAGAGCGTAGTATAGTTTACGAATCAAGTTACCTCCAGGGAATATAATTGGACACTGAGACTCGCAGAATACAGCACCGGTCAAATATAAGCTTCAAGTGCAACATCTTGACGACTGTCTACAATGAAAGTGAAAGGGTTACGGAGACACCATAGTAAAATACTGTCTGCCAGATCAGTGTTTGCGCGTATGCTAGTGTCAAAGTAAATACATGTTCTGAGAAAACGGTTTTTTTCCAGGATAAGTTGAAAACTAAATTCTACATAGAGTCTGTAAGTATAGACCATTCACGGTTACTTCACACTTTTCTGAAGCCCTGCTAAAGCTCTATTTACAGGATATTCCTCCGCCTCGTGCAAACAAAGCTTAATCGAGTCTATAAAATTACACCAAAGGGACAACGCACCGCGTTCGTGAGAACTCACGTCTAATAATATGTTGCATACGGACTATTTATTACTAGGCATTACCTAGATTAAATATAATAATTCGTGAATCAAATGTAAGTAGAAGTCCAATTAAACCACAAATAAGGCACTTTGAGGTTAACACAAGTACACAACGCTTGTGATATAGGTAGGGATAGGAAAATTTCGCGAGTTCAATGACATGTAGGCTAGACTCCTCAGTCGTGTGTGCTCTAGAGCCACAGCTGTTTGTTCATTGGCTCCTGTCACAGTGTTACCTCACACCTGGCAGTATGGGATTCGCTACTTGTTTCTTTGCAAGTTTGCTATTGGCTCAAGAGGCGTCTAGAACGCGTGTAATGAAACGTAGTCCAATTGCAAAGGCGACTTCACTGTACATGTGTTTGACATCTATCTTGTTCCAAAATGAATTCACGAAATTTTCCTATCCCAAGATATAGGTAGGGGGTGGTGAAATGTCGCGCCTAAGATTTTCAAGGCAAGCGATATTTCAAAATACTGTAGAGTCGTTTACCTATCTTGATTGGCTGAATTACTTTTGGACATGTGCTAGCTATCTGCACATGAATCACATAGGAGCCATGGCGATGTTGCCGAATTCTAAGCGGCGCGGTCAAATATGAAACCGCCTTATCAAGCAGACAGCAACCAATGGCAATAGAAAAACTGCTGCCGGGTGCTTATAGTATTGAAGTCGACCGTGTAAGTACTCATATTGTTTTCGCGCACTAGCTCTAGATATAGGATACATTTAGAAAGCAAACTCGTAATTCATGGCGTGTTTTTTTCTAAAGTTTGGATTCTAAAAGTGCGAAGAATACAGCGAGTGCTGCAGCAGAGATCGCCAGCCTGCAAAGGCGTCGAGAGGGGCGAGCGAGTCCTTTCACCGGCTGTCCGGGCGGGAGGTCGACAGGCGCAGCTGTGTTGCTCGCAGGCATCGTCGTCGACCGTGGTCGCCTTGAGACGCCCCTCCGTACATGGCACGTCCCACTTGATGCCCGTGCATAAATCAGCGATCAGGCCAGGCCACCAGCCTGCCTGCGCCTGCCTGCCTGCCTGCGTGCAGGAGCCCCTGTCTACACAATACCGCCCGCCCGTCTCACTGATGCCCGCTCTACAGTTACATGTACAGATATGCCGATGTCAACTGCGCATCGGTTGTCTGCTGTCACAGCGGAAGGCGACGATTGGGCCAACCGTTCTCCAGGAGAAGTCAAACGCCGTGTGGACCAATGGCTACAGGCTGCTCACGATAAAGCGAGCACTTTCGAAATCAACATTAGAAAAGTCACTGCTCCTACCTGCACATATTTTAGCGGGCGCCCTGAGTGATACGCACCCAGTAAAGTTGGTAATGATGAATGGGAAAGTAGTTCCGTATCTTAACGTCGAATAAAGAGTGTTAGGTAACCATTTCTGGTAACTTAAATTATTTATTTCTCTTTCTGTTTATTCACTTTTCAAACACTTTCACAGTTTCGCTTGACCGACGCATGAATAAAGTGACGAGGCCCGTGACAATGGCAATCTTACATATGACGGTAGAAGACACAACGTGTACACAAGTAGATCTTAAGCAGGGCTTCAAAAGTGCTCATTTTACTGCGAATAGCCTATAGTTATATAAACACACGTGTTTTGAATTCAAGCTTGTCCAGAATCGAATCCGCGAATTACTCACGTTTCTATTTATACCACTGGCCCAGTGGCGTGTGGTGAACTGTTGCAAGGTAAGCTACGTTTTGCTCTGTGCTATACCTAATCATTTGCTAGTTTACAGATCGGCCACCAAAACGTTGTAGTGCATTCGACGTCGCAGCGCGTGTGTAACGGGTGCCTCGCCGCTCTCTCGTGAGTGGCCGCAAACACCAGCTTACCTTGTAACACTTCCTCACACGCCCCTGGTGTATGTACATGCTAGCTTGTCCCGAAATGAATCTGCGAACCGTTGAGATCTGCGCCAATAAGCAATTGAGTAAGGAAGCTAGATAACATAGGCGCGTGTCGCTTCTGTGTGTTTGTCTTCTGTGACGGAAGCGAAACGGCGTAGCGGTGCCCGCCGATTGGCTGCGCCGTGCCCGGGTAGACGGGTAGCCGACCGCTTCTTTTGATTGGCTGCGCCGAGCGGCAGACTCTTTATCATTTGCTCGGCTGGCTCCCGGGCATGTTCGTCTGATTGGATAACGACCCAGCGACTTTGGAGCAATTTCGCTGGGGCGTGCTGTCGAGGTCGGAAGGACGAGAAGATTTCACTTACGTGTATTGGCAGGTCCGCACAACGATGCTTGGTTCGAACTAGGTTTTAACATTATTTAATGACTACCAATCCTATAATTTCGCTAGGCATAATAGAAGTTTATGTAGACACAATGAAAAGTCACGAAAAACGTTTTCAGCAAACATATTTTCCAAAGCACTGTAGAGTCGTAATCCTTCTATGACTGCGTTATGCAGTTTTGACTTGACTTGTCACATTGAAACCACCCCCCTCCCCCCTTCCTAAAGGTCCAGTCTTATATTGACGAAATTCTCATTGGCCCCAGAGTAATAGGGAAATAGTTTCATGGACACACGACACCCAATACTGAAATAAATTTTTCTGAATTGTGCACAATACGTTGAAAACTAAGAAACGGCAACCTTTTCAAGTTACACGGATTAGCTTAGGTATGGGATGGCGTAAAAAGGGTGCCCTTCGACCAAGCATTGGACAGAGAACGTTCAGATGAATCATTCTTTGTCTTCAACAAATGAATTCCGTACGTGTGTATTATGTAATAAATTATTTTTTATAAATTAACACGTCAGAAAATTAACATTTATGAAATATCCCCAAAATAATGTTTTTTTTTTCTTTTTAAGCACAGAAGTAAACGTTAGATGACGCGTGTCGTTGGTATTGCGGTAAAAACAACACACCCAGCACGAGTGTGAAACAACGGTAAACGTTTCGCAATTCGGATGGTTTGAAACTAGCGGCGAGTCGAACAGGAGAAGGCAGCAATGGCAAAGATAATTAATTCTGCTACAGCGCGTAAACAGAGGATTGTCATAACTAACTATAGTTACGACTTTTCTGAAGCATTGCTACATTTCTTACTTCCACAATATTCCACCGCCTCGTGCAAACGAAGCTCAAATAAGCCTAGAAAATTACACCAAAGGGACATCGCACCGCATTCGTGCGCACCAAGTTTAGTTATATTTTGGATGAGAACTATTTCTTACTAGTCATTCATTACCAACACACCTATTTTGTACATGTTTTAGGTTAGGTTAGGTAACCTTAGGTTAAGTTAGGTTAGGTCACCATGGTTACGTAACCAGACTGGGCTTATTAAGTGAATTCAATAATGATGTCACATTTGACACTATCAATTAAGCAAACTAATAGGGCCAAATATCACTTTTAAAATTGCATTATTATTTTTATATTCACATATTTACTATATAACTAAAAACGTCGTGCAAGCGGTGATTTTTCAAAGGTTATATTCACAAAGTGTAAAGATACTGCGAATACGCTATAACTACAGCATAATAACGTAGAATGGTCGGGTCTCAACCAACGGCAGCACCTCGCGTGAAAAAAGGTTCCCCGATTTCTGACAGTAATGCCCTTTTTTTTTTCTTGCGTGCATTGAGGGTAGACAGAATCTCACTTTCATTGCCGACAAATCGGAAGAGCTCATATTTTTAATAACAGCGCTGCCATTTTTCCGAAAAAGGGACGGAAAAAAAAATTGGAAATACCCATCCCAGTCGTCATACTTCAAGAACAAACATGCTCGGTGATGCCATACAAGTACATCTGCAAGACGAAATAAGCTTTCAACTTTTTATGCTCTTCCTGTCTGTGAGGAGCAGTACGAATCGGCTCATGTGGGTTTTCCACATGCTCCGAGTTTTTTACGGTCAACAGCAAAATTTTATTTAAGAACTTAAAGAGGTCATTCTAATGTTTTAGGCGCACTGCGCAACTCGCAATATCATGATTTATAACGTTAGAAAATGTACTTGCATTATAAGTTAGTTAAAGATCCTTTCGCCAATCTTTGAAATTCGTTCTCATAAATCAGTATTAAGGAATGATTTCAACTTTATCTTTATTATCGCCCTTATTTCTCAAGTTCGTAAAGATATCATCAACCATACTCTATTCCGGAGAACAAATTTCCCACTGAAGCGACTGTACTTCCAATACAATATTATATAAATCCTAATAATGCGCTACATTGGTTGCTAAAACCAGAGAAAAGTTACCAACGTGTTAAATTGTTTTACTGCGGTTTGTTTACAGCCCCTGTAATGCCTTGGGCTGGGAACCCATGCTTCGATGAAATGGATATGTGACATTACATTGCACCAATTCTCGTCTGTTTCTCTTGTAACAAGCTGGCACAAGTTTCCTGTTCAGTTCAGGAGAACTAGTTTCCATATTTAGCTAACCAACGTTGCCGTGAATATGCCAGCTGGTTTTTAGTTACGATATGAGCAGTCATGGCCGAGAAATCTTTTTTAAAGGTCGAATTGCCTTGGTATGAAGAACATACCGGCTGCGCCCTCGTTGGGGTTTACAGACCAGATGCTGGGTGGCGAGCGAAGCGCAGCTCGGTTTTCTCAGAAGACGCCCTCGCGCGCCTATACTTGACCGCACTCAACAGATCAGCGACCCTGGAGCCGCGCGCAATACGGCTTCTCCAGTGGGAAGGGACACTTGATGAACTATGCGGAGGAAGAATGAAGGGTGGCTGCGGAGAGGGGAGAAGGGGATGGAGTGCTTTATCTACGGCTACATTAGCGCCCATTAAACAGCATTGCGAAATGGCCGCGTTTAGCTCCCGGCTGGATCGGCGAAAGGGAAACAGGAGACAAAGGGGGTACGGGGGGGGGGCAGATGCCCCACTACCACCATCACCCCGGAGAGGCCGAAGGAGGTCCCTTCTGATTGGCGGAGGCCTGCCCGAGCGCGGCGATGATGATGATGGTGATGACGAACCACGGGTCTAAATTTAGCCGACGCTTCCAGAGAGGCGACCCCCTTCGCCATCCGTCCAGGGCACAGAACGGCCTAGCGTACAGAGGCGAAAACTATGTGCAGCCTACGAATCGGACCCCGGGCCTCACGCCAATGCGACATACCGCGGTGACGTCCGCCAATCAGAATCCAGAGAAGAAACTGCCGGACGTCGGTTTGTCAAATGGTAAGAATAAAGGAATAAAAGAGACCCGTTTAGAGCTGTGCGATATAGCGAAATATCGATCACGATCATTAAACAATATTTGTTAAATATCGCCACTGCGATATGATCCTGTCCAGCAATATAACACAATAGTAATGTTAGCGATCTGCGACATTAGCAATTTGCATTGTTGGTGATATGAGATGTTTGCGATATCGACATAAGCGATGCTTGTGATACATCACCATCGCTTCTCATTACTATCTAGGAACGATACATCGCACCGACTCTGATATGGTCAACATGAGTCAAAACGTTATTGAAACGTGAATATTGCACAGCCTTACGCCTGTTTCAAAACAAGAAAATACATTCAATCACGATAAAGGTATTTTTTTTTTGCTGGAGTTTGATTTCATCAAGTGTTAAGTAGATTACGAACTATCTACAATCGACTATAAGCTAATTTCATTAATTATTTATTTCCGGATAAATTATACATACGGAAACAACGGCTCTGTTCCTTGCCAACCAGCCAGCAGGATGATCACTTTACCGTGAATGGCCTATATAGGTTATTCACGATAAAGTGAGCACTTTTGAAACCAATAATTTGGAATAGTCCAATTAGTAAATAAATATAATTAATTTCAGCCTTAGACGTTAACTTCCGAGTGCCGTGAAATATATACACTGTGTTTATTGCTTACATGGCAACATATATTTTAAAAAGTCGTTAAAGGATAAATAATGGCTGAAAGAAAAATGTAACTAGGGCATAAAAAGTGCTCATTTTACCGTGAACAGTCTATAGGAGCAGTGACTGTTTTCTAAGACTGATTTAAAAAGTGCTCACTTTATCGCGAACAGCGTTTTGATTCTTGAAGGCTGTTCACGGTAAAGTGAGAACTTTTGAAATCAACCTTAGAAAAAAATCACTGCTCCTACATGCATATATTTCAATCGGGCGCACTAAGTGATATGTGCCTAGTAAATTTGGTAAACATGAACAAAAAGTAGTTCCATGTCTTGGCGTCAAATTAAAAGTTTTAGGTAACCATTTGGGGCAACAGAAATTATTTATCTCTCTTCCGTTTTTTTTAATGCCCGAAGTTAAAAAATTAGTACATTTGTAACATGTTTACTTTCTAATAATTGCAGAGTTTCACATTACCGATGCATGAGTAAAGTGATGAAGCCCATGGTGGCAATGCTAATTTTATATAAGAGGGAAGATTTCACAACGTACATACAAGTAGATCTTAAGCAGGGCTATCAAAAGTGTTCATTTCACCGTGAACAGCCTTTCAACGTTACGGGCTAACAGTCATAAATAAAGGCATGGCCTGAAGAACCGCGGTCCAATTGCAAAGGCGCAATAAACACGATGTTCTTGAATCCTATCTCGCCACAGAATGAATTCGCGAAATACAGCGGGGTGGCTGTGCCGATCTCTCCGTTGATTACATCTCTCGGGTATCGCCGCCTCCTGTCGAAGCTATACAGGTCGCCCAACAAGCTACTCCGGTTACTGCAACAAGGTGTGTCAGACAAGTCTTGGGGGAAGACCCCCTGGGGTGTATGCGAGGTAGTCTCTCTTCTCTCGTTTCCATCACACCCCCGACTTCCACAGAGAGGACAAATAAACAATAAGACACCAATACGACGACGCTCTTCTCCAATAATCCAATATCCGCAGAGGAGGGAAAACAAACCCCGCCAGACAGAAGGTCGTGTTGTCTTGCGATTATACCCTGGCGCACCTGAAACCTGAAGACGCTCCGCGTTGGCATGCTCTTGTTCCTCGATATGAACTGGCATTCTCCCTCACAGTACATATATATATATATATATACATATATATTCGTATTTTTACGGTTTTTTTGCCAAGATTATTTCTGTAATTACTTCCACGTATGGGGCTAATGTATTGCAAACTGTTATAGTTGTAGACATAGATAAATAAAATAAATACCCGTGGAATGTTTACGAGACTGAGATCTAAACATACGCCTAATCTGAAATTTATACGATGTTTACGGGCTGTCTATGTGCGATGCAGGAATAAGACCAACCTATGTTTTAAGTTTCATTAAATTTATTCTTTGTTTTATGGTATAGACGGTAAATGCAAAATAGTGCAATCTCTTGTCTACAGTTCTTGTCCTGAACACAGTTACTTTAATTATAAAGAAATAGCTTCAAAAGCGCAAACAGGCGTGTAAGTAAAGTTCCTAGATAGAGAAATGCTCTCTACAAAATTATATAAATAAATAATAAAAATAAAGCGCTAAAAGTGTATTAGAGAAAATTAATATAGTACGTGCGACACCGAAACCATCCCATGCAGCGTCCGCCTAAACAACCCGAGGTACCGTTGACGAGGCCCCAACGCGATACACCTGGTTTCGTGCAAAGCCCCGAGGGCTGTCATCCGCCCACTGGCCGCCAGGTAATTTAGCTAGGCGGTGCGGCGGACGTCGGCCTCTCTCGGGTGCGACACTGAACCCATCTCATGCAGTGTGCACCTATATAACGCCCCTTGACGAGCCGATATATATATATATATATATATATATATATATCGGCTGGCCGATGGGATCGGCGGAGCACCGGTGAATCGCGTTGGGGCCTCGTCAAGGGGCGTTATATAGGTGCACACTGCATGAGATGGGTTCAGTGTCGCACCCGAGAGAGGCCGACGTCCGCCGCACCGCCTAGCTAAATTACCTGGCGGCCAGTGGGCGGATGACAGCCCTCGGGGCTTTGCACGAAACCAGGTGTATCGCGTTGGGGCCTCGTCAACGGTACCTCGGGTTGTTTAGGCGGACGCTGCATGGGATGGTTTCGGTGTCGCACGTATGTAAAAATATGTTTCTACGTTTTACAAGCAATTTTTTTTAGGAAACGATTTGCCATATATATATATATATATATATATATATATATATATATATATATATATATATATATATATATGGCAAATCGTTTCCTAAAAAAAATTGCTTGTAAAACGTAGAAACATATTTTTGCTGTGCTGTTTTTTTTTCAATCACGTGCCTAACATGCTTCTAAGTAAATCCAACCTGCAGAATATTTTCCGAAATCCGAAAAATTGTTCTGTAAGTACCACTGAAATATAATGGTTACAAAAATGAAAGGGCTTATTTAAAAGTAATCAAGCAACCGTATCGTGGTATTAGTAAAATAGTTTTTTTCGTTCGTCGGTGAAATTTTGGCTGCACGAATTTGCGTAAAATTTTCGTGTGATACACGAACGAACACTCGGGAGAAGTTTATTTCATCTCAGAGAATACTAAATACACGATATATACATCTATCTGCTACAATTTGTAATAAATGTCCAACATATGCTGAAAATAATGGTGCAATAATTTCTAACTCCATAATACCGTACGCTTTATGCGGCGTGACAGAAACATTTCCAAGGAATGCGTATGGGCAGAAATGGGCAGCAGTGAACTCCAGAATCGCATATTTCTAGTGTGTCCACGTTTATTTTTTTAACAATTGAAAAGAATATGCTGGCTGCATTGATGAATGCGCCACATCATGGCTTTCTCCGAGGACATAATACATACAATATTGAATTTTACACTATGTTATGAGAAGGAAGACTTTTGGAGCATAGCCCACACAACACTACATTTACCAATACAATACTGTATGAAAAATACACATATTTTCTGTCTAATAATTATTATATAACTATTTCAATAACAGCAATGCAATATTTTAAACCGCTCAGTCCCTCTGACAGTCATAGCGAACACGTTACACTGGAATGGCGTAAGTTACCTGTGCGAGGGCAAGTGTCCAATGCATGCAATGTCTTCCTCTCCTGTGAGTATAATATATTCATGGTAATGTGAGTACTTTTAAAGGCCCTCTCATTTGGAATAATAGTCAATAAATATATTTTATTTTAGCCTTAGAAGTTTACTTCCGAGTGCTGTGGAAAAATGCACACTGTGTTCATTACTACACTGTGTTCATGCACTGTGTGCATTTCTACAGCTGTGATTTGTGAATGGTCCATATCAATGAGAATTATATAATATTTGAGTCGAAACAAGCTTAGTAAGGGGAGAAATATAACTTGGTAGCAAAGACCAACATACTGTTTGAATACAACATCTGAAATATGGTTTAATTGTCGAGTGAAAGGATTTTAATGTTTGTTATTCAGTTAGCAAATGGGGATATACGATTAATACTATAACTGATGCTAATTCTTAACATTGTAAAGAATATAAGCTTAGTATGTCAAAGTCGCTACTTGACCTCAAAAACATAAGCACCATCGTTCCTTGCGATCTTAAATACTTACTTCCTTCAGTTTTTCGAATATAAAGTAGGTTTCTTTTTCAAATTTTTTTTGTATCGACTTTGCTAGTTTTGGTTCGAGAGGCCCTTGCCTCCCTTGGTGTTTGTTAACCGCAGGTACAAGAACATTTCACAGTCCTGACTTCCACCAACCTACAAGTTCTCCGGAAGATTTCTAATACAGAAAGGGAGAAGAAAAAAAAAAAAAAAAAAAAACGAATAGCATGAAACTCGTTGCTGTCTCGCGGGGATTTTACGTTAAACCCACAAACCCTGGCCGACATTCCGTCGCAAAGAAACGTCATATCTCCCAGTTATTTAAGCTGTGTCTTTTCCTCTCGCGCGTACTCCAACTCGACTTTCCTTCTACTCTCGTTTCGTTTTTATATCCGCCCAATTTTATTTTATTTTATTTTTTCCCCGCCTTCTCTTCCCAAGTTCGGCTGCAATTCGAAGTACTGAGACTACGAGAACTCTCAACGCAAAAAAAAAAAAAAAAAAAAAACTCCATTATTATACGTGCAAGCTGCACGAGTTACTTACCTTCGGCGAATGGACACGGACTACTTTTGGCGACCTAGTTGGCCTACCGAACACGATACTGCAGGTTCGAATTCCCGGTAAACCACACACACACACGTCTAATTAAATGAACTTTCCATCTCGGAACAGGATATTACAGAGATTTATTGCATGACTCAAGAAACCTAGAACATGATGTTACAAACCAGCTGTAAACTACAAAAATGACCCAAGAACGGCTGCTGTCAACAGATACGAAAGTAACATGTCGTTGTGACGAATTATATGACGTATAAGTAGTTTCGTCCAACTTTTATGAAGCCTTGCTAAGATCTACTTTCGGACCACTACGTATTATTTCGCCACAATGAAAAAAAATCGTAAACAAATCCGGAAGAAAAAGGCAAGGGAAAACCAACACACAGTGTCTGAACGCTGAACAGCCAATCGAAAATAAATATTTTTATACATAAGAGTGGAATTGTTTCGAGCATGGTTTACAACATTACAGTCCTGAAAACCTGAACATGGTGGTAAGAAAAGTTTGCTTGTTATTCATTACTGTTTATAGTTTATATTGAATAAGAAATATATAGCATAATTAATAAATAAAATGGTGGTAAGAAATGTTTGCTTGTTATTCATTACTGTTTATAGTTTATATTGAATAGGAAATATATAGCATAATTAATAAATAAAATGGTGGTAAGAAAAGTTTGCTTGTTATTCATTACTGTTTATAGTTTATATTGAATAGGAAATATATAGCATAATTAATAAATAAAATATAAGTAAAATTTTCATTCGAAAAAATTAGTTACGGCAATGTTAACGGAAATACAAGACGTACCATACATAAGGCGATTTTACAAAATCTTTGTTAGATATGTGCATAACCTCAATAACAGAATAAATTGTAAATAAAAAAAACAGAATTGTATATATCAAACGTATACACATATAAATGCAAATAAGTCTGGACAGTAAAAGGAAGATAGTAAAACTGAAAATAATAAACTTCCTACAGTAAAAAGAAAAATATTACAAATATTCCGAAACTGTTCAGTCTTCAAGCGACTCTTGCCTTGTTTTTTTGTAGCGATGTGATTTTGTGAAATTGTAGGATTCGTGCAGTTGCGTGTATCCGAAATATTATTTCACTCCGGTACTTAGACCATACTTCAATAATCACAAATAGAACACGTGAATGCCGTTCATTGACGTACCTACGGTTCTGCTAATTTACTGTGTAAGTCGTCTCGTTACCCTCCACGCATAACAGCCGGCACCTTCAAAGAGATAAATATATAAACGTGCCAATTGTGCAGATTCAGTTATTTTGGAATTTCTATAATACAATCAGATAAGAAAAATCGTAGGAAGAGTAACAGGCAGAAAGGACGTGCCAGCAGCGCAGAAAACCATTTCTGACACGAATAAATGAATATTTTGCTACTAGGAGTGTCAGAACGAAGTCCCGGTTGGGGGCAACTAAAGGATTATTATTACACATCTGACCAAGTTTCAACGCAAAAAAAAATACACATTTAATTCACGTGATTTTTTTTTTTCCAGTATAACGCTTGCGGGCCGCCAACTGCGAACTCCGGTCGAATACTGCGTTATGCACCGAGTGCTAGCAAAACACCAACCGAATGTGGTACGCACCGAGTGCTCGCGAAACACCAACCGAACGTGGTACGCACCGAGTGCTAGCGAAACACCAACCGAACGTGGTACGCACCGAGTGCCAGCGAAACACCAACCGAACGTGGTACGCACCGAGTGCTAGCGAAACACAAACCGAACGTGGTACGCACCGAGTGCTAGCGAAACACCAACCGAGCGTGGTACGCACCGAGTGCTAGCGAAACACCAACCGAGCGTGGTACCCACCGAGTGCTAGCGAAACACCAACCGAGCGTGGTACGCACCGAGTGCTAGCGAAACACGAACCGAGCGTGGTACGCACCGAGTGCTAGCGAAACACCAACCGAGCGTGGTACCCACCGAGTGCTAGCGAAACACCAACCGAGCGTGGTACGCACCGAGTGCTAGCGAAACACGAACCGAGCGTGGTACGCACCGAGTGCTAGCGAAACACGAACCGAGCGTGGTACGCACCGAGTGCTAGCGAAACACGAACCGAGCGTGGTACGCACCGAGTGCTAGCGAAACACGAACCGAGCGTGGTACGCACCGAGTGCTAGCGAAACACAAACCGAACGTGGTACGCACCGAGTGCTAGCGAAACACAAACCGAGCGTGGTACGCACCGAGTGCTAGCGAAACACCAACCGAACGTGGTACGCACCGAGTGCTAGCGAAACACGAACCGAGCGTGGTACGCACCGAGTGCTAGCGAAACACGAACCGAGCGTGGTACGCACCGAGTGCTAGCGAAACACCAACCGAGCGTGGTAGGCACCGAGTGCTAGCGAAACACGAACCGAGCGTGGTACGCACCGAGTGCTAGCGAAACACCAACCGATCGTGGTACGCACCGAGTGCTAGCGAAACACCAACCGAACGTGGTACGCACCGAGTGCTAGCGAAACACAAACCGAGCGTGGTACGCACCGAGTGCTAGCGAAACACGAACCGAGCGTGGTACGCACCGAGTGCTAGCGAAACACCAACCGAGCGTGGTACGCACCGAGTGCTAGCGAAACACGAACCGAGCGTGGTACGCACCGAGTGCTAGCGAAACACAAACCGAACGTGGTACGCACCGAGTGCTAGCGAAACACAAACCGAGCGTGGTACGCACCGAGTGCTAGCGAAACACCAACCGAACGTGGTACGCACCGAATCTTGCGATATGCAACGTCCGTTATCATATCGCTGGTTCGTTGGAAACTAAAGACTGCTTTCTCTATAAAGGGAGAACTTTTGAAATCAATCTTAGAAAAAAGTCACTGCTCCTCTCTGCATATATCCTAAGGGTACACTGATTAAATTGCGCACAGTAAAGTTGGTAACGATGGATGGAAAGTAGTTCCATATCTTAACGCCAATTAATAAGAGTTAGGTAACCATTTGCGATAACTGATTATTTATTTTCGCTTTCTGTTTTATTTATGTATCGAAGTGTACAAATGAGCGGGTTTGTAAAATATTTACTTTTCTTATAATTTCACAGTTTCGCTGGACCGACGCTTGGATTAAGTGACGAGACCCTTGCCAGTGTTAATTTTACATAAGGTGTAAGAATACACTACGTGCATACAAGTAGATCTGAAGCAGGGCTTTCAGAAGTGCTCATTTTACTGAGAACAGCCTATAAAACAAAAGAGCTTCCACATCATCAACGTGTGATATCGGCCCTCAAGACCACTCTGTTAAGAGCCGGCCAAATCCCTTCATTCACTCAACGTGTCATCGCGCGGTATTGGCAGTATTGCTGGTAGATCGCCAGGCAATGTTGGAGACGTGCTCAGAAGAATAAATTTAGTCTACTTCATCTTCAGTCTATGTAATGCAAAAAATCACAGCAAAACCAGCTAAAATTGGGACGCTGAAGCAATTCGCAGGCTATTATGGTCGTTATTAACAAATGTTCCGCTTTCACCAGCTGAATTAAGTTTTTTTACTGACTCGTTATTTTCGCGTACATGTAGACTGCAGTGAAACTTCATCCTAACATGTTTTTGCCATAAAGCAACCATGAAAAGTTACTTTACAGCATTCCATGCTCCCAGCAATAACTCCATTTACTTCAAGACTATTGCTTTGTGTCTCCGGCTAAAAAAATCAAACGAGACCGTCTGCAGCTCTAAAAGATATTTTTTACTCTTGTTATATTTTTACTGCTAGAACCATCAGAACATCAGTTTTGAAGGAAATTCAGTTATTGCGGGTTGCACACTATACCCATGAAATGCTGGAATGATCTTTTGTAATCCCGAACGATTTTGAAGCAAATGTACCGGTAACAATTTTTTCTTAGCCTCTAGGAAGATAAACTTTTTGCTGCAATGACGCGAACTGGGTGTAAAAAGTTGATTCAGCATTCAACATTCAATTTAATTTGCAGCAGAGCTCAAACGAAATTACGACAAAAATCTTACGAAATTCCACTTCAAAATGTTGATACTAGCATAGTATACAGATTTTAAGCGGATAAATTAAAGCTTCTGATTGCAACTCAATTTGAAAATATGAGGATGTAGCCAACATAATTCCTGTCAACCAATCGACGGCATTGTGACCAGTCAAGTTACATCATCAGCACGCAAGTGATTAATCCTCTTAGAGTTACCAACACTAATAAAGGGCAGAAGAGAAAATAATCAGCGGCTGGAAAAAACTTAAGCAGTTAAAACACGTACAATTAATTAACATGATAATGTTATGCAAACTACTGACTTTTAAGGAATGTCGGTTCATTGCAGATTAGAGAAAACATTACCTCAACACAGTCGGGAGCAAAAAACAACATGTTATGAAATTACCAGTAACAATAAAGTATTTAGTCACCGAGAGAAGAGTGAGTGAGAGAGTGAAGAGATTTGGGCGGCTCTTAACAGCGGGGTATTGACAGCCGATGAGGGTGATCGAGGTGAATATGGAGCCGCGCCGGAATGAAGGGGAGGGAGAAACGGGAGGGAGAAACGGGAGAATCCCGAGAAAACCCGTCGACCAGAGGCCTCGTCTTGCACGATTCCTACATGCGAAGCTCAAGGAGTGGCCCGGCCGGGGATTGAGCCCAGTTCGTTTTGGTGGGAGGCGAGCACGATAACCGTTCAGCCACCGCGGCTGAACCCCATATTAGCAACCGAAATGTAGAAAACACTAATCTCTTCTATCTTTGTATATCGTTAGTGTTTGTGCAAAGGAATCCAAGGTTTGAAAGCGCATTCTGATTTCGCACGTAAAAAATCAGCGTTCTATTAATTTTTCAAAAAAAAAAAACTAATTTCCCTTTTAATCGAAATATTTTTTGTTGTTTTCGTATAGAGTGTCGAGGAACATAGTACGCGATGAATGATTCCAATAACTTAGTAAATAAACACAAAGATCACACAAATTAATCTTAAAAATAAATAAATCATAACAGTACCCGTATAAGTTTTTTGGTTTTCCTTTAACGAAAGGTAATAAGCCTATGCTTCAAACAATAAGGAAAATGTTGGAAAAAATGCTGCTATAAGGGAAGAACTTATAGCGTGTGTGATCATGAAGAACCATACGTGACTCGTATTCCAGAGGTCGTGGTATCGATTTCGGCCGACCGCACTTGTTGAATTTCTCAACGCACAGAGTTTTACAATAGGCTGTTCACGGTAAAGTGAACACTTTTTAAGGACCTTCCAATACGCGTTAACCACTAAGAAATATATATTATGACAGCTACAGGCGTTAACTTTTGGGAGTGGTCGAATGTATATACTGTGTTTATTGGTCACAAGGCAATGCATATATTAGAAAGTGGCGAAAAGATATAAAGTGGCTGAAAGGAAAAATTTTGCAGGGCATTAAAAAGTGCTCACTTTGCCATGAATAGACTATATGTATCCTCTTTCCAGGTAAATACTGGATCTTTCAAACATAATTCCTTAATTTTACTCCGGACCAAAGGTCTGTTTGATTGTTTCCAGTTTCCTCCTTTCCACAAATACTTGTGGGAGGATTCGCACTCTTCCTCTGTAGTATGTCCACGGTAAACTGAGCACTTTAGAGGCCCTAGCTACTTTTTCCTTTCAGCCGTTTTGTATTCTTTAACCGCATTTTAAAATAAATACTGTCATGCAAGTAATAAACAAAGTGTATATATTCGACCGCACTCGGATGTTATCGTCTAAAGCTAAAATAAAAAAATATTTATTGATTATCATTCCAAATGAGAAGGCTTTCGAAAGTGCTCACTTAACAGTGAATAGACTAAAACTTTCCAAATACTCCTCGATTATCGACAATGCAAAGTAAGGACAAAGACAAAATGATGGAAAATCGCACATACGTGTATATACATTAAGTATACGTAAGTGTATTAATCGCTTTTCCCAAAGAACAGCGGCAGTGCGTATCTGTGATTATTATACGGAATGGACACAGGGTAAAGCCAGCAACTACAACTTCCAGCCAGAATGAGCCCAGCAGTGTGTTAAACAAGAGGACACGAAATGTTTCAGTCCGGCGTGAAACGTTAACAAAACACGGGAGGGTGCCGATGGGCTTTTAATTTCCATCGCAGTGTTTCCGGTCTGCCGGTGTGACCGTGGATTTCTACTCCCGTGAAATTTCAGGCCACCAGTAAACATACACTAGTGTAGTTTTACTACCTGGCACTGGGCGTACAGAACACATACAACGAAAATGCCCAGTGAAATTTTACTCCTACGTTACAAAAAAGGCCCCAGTGCTCAGAAAAAAGGGTGTAGATATTCACTGGGGAAATTTTACTCCCCAATGTTTACAGAAATTGTCGACGACGGAGGGGGGGGGGGGGGGGGAGGTCAAATTCCCTAGTTAATATTTACTGGGGGAATTTTTACTCCCGAATTTGAACACAGAAAATGTCGGAGTGAAAAAAAAAAGGGGGTGGGGGAGTATTCCGTAGTGAATGTTTACTGGGGGAGTAAAAATTCACGGTAGCCGTGAGACTTTACTCCCGCGTATTTTCATGTTGTCAGTAAAACTACACCAGTGAATTTTTAGGGGATGCGTAAATTCCGTAGTAAATTTTTACCCCCTAAGGAAAACAGTCTATAGTGAGTGCAACAACGCAAGAAATATTTCATATAAATTCTAGTATTGAATGAATCTGGAGAGGCACTTGGATAAGCGGCTTAAAAATGATTGAATAGGGTGTAAAAATACCAAAGTGAATTTTTAATCTCCACAGCATTTGACGAGTAAGGCGTAGTAAGAGATTCGCGACGGTATCTTGCTGCGCGGCGCCAAGGAAGCCTAAAAAAAGACCGGAAACTGCTAACGAGCTGCGCGGCGGAATGCTTCAAGAGGAGACGGGTACGAAGGGGCACAAGGCGCAAAAAAAAATAAATGAAAATGGTCTGCGGGCGCGCCTTCGCGCGCCGCACATATTTCGCGGGGTACAACACGCCCCGTAAGTAGCTGCTTCCGTCGACCCGGTAAACCATTCCCTCCAGTCTTTTAACGCCACCATCTCTCCCATTTCTACAGCTTTTGCGAGAATTAATTTTTTTTAAAACCCAAATGGAAGCCGATATTGTAAAATTGTCTTACACTTTCGGTACAAATAGTTTTTTATTACTTAGTATAATTTTTTAAACACAAAAATCTCTATACTTTTATCCAATTAATGAACTAACGAAAATAGTTTACTTAATAATTAGTTAATATTGTAAATTTTTTGTGTGTACGCTATTTATGTATGTATATAGGTGTCTGTCTATATTAACAGTATACAAGGATAAGAACCCCTGCATTGAAGCACACGCGCCCATCATAAGGCCTAAAATAATTATTTTAATATTGGTATCTTCAGACGCAGTAATAAGGCCAACTTTGGGGACAAATACTTCATGTCCAGTGAGTTTAAAGCTTCTTACTTAAGGGCCAGTGACTTTAAGGTTGGTGAATTTAAAGCTACTGACTTTAGGGCCAATGACTTCAAGACCAGTAACTTCAGGAAAAAGTGACTTCAGTCTATTGACTCCACGGCTTCTCTCTCTCTCTCTCTCTCTCTCTCTCTCTCTCTCTCTCTCTCTCTCTCTCTCTCTCTCTCTCTCTCTCTCTCTATATATATATATATATATATATATATATATATATATATATATATATATATATATATATATATATATATATATATATGTATATATATCCACACGTTTTGGCCTAATATCAGAGAACTAGGAATTTATTGCAAAGTTCATTTCTGGGTAGGATAGACACAAAATATTATACCTAATAAGCTATGGAGCTCTCCAATGACAGGAAGTAAGCACCTATATATACAGTAACTGTATAGTTAACACAACAATCGAAACCAAAGGCGGAAAAACGAGTCTCTATTATTAGTGAGGCTTGGGAATTTTTGCTTGTTTTTACTAGAATTCACGATATTTCCTAATAGTATGCTGGACGTAAGAATATGGTATTCATTCATTACGTGACTTATTTATTCCCCTCTCTAGAATCGTCGCATCGTTTCAAATTTGCAAAATCAGTTTAACTGGATTTTTTGTGGGTAAGCAAGCCAGCAAAATCCTCCAAGTGGTTTCAAACATGGGGGACAAATAAATAAATGAATTAAGAAAAATCGTATCTCAGTTCTGAACCATTGTTCATCATTATTTTTTATCACTCGATAAAATGTGTAGATTTTATAAAACCCGGCAAGCTATATTTCACCCATACATAGCTGAAAAAAAGGAAGAAATATTTTCCCAAGCACTTGTGAATTGTATAGGCTTTATGTTACAGTTTTAATTAATATTTGGATTTTAATTTTCTTTGTATTAGGCTATGAGACTAAATCACTAAGAATATCATTTGTGAAATGCACAGACAAACAAATCTAAACTGAAAGAAGATTTTAAAAAACGCTAATAGGCAGTGTTTTTTTAATAGCTGGGAACGAAAAAATTCGGAGTTGTCATGTCTTTTTTTCTTCTCGGGAAAACATATTATTCTAATATTTTCGCGCAATGAATTTATTATTGCTATTCGATAAAAATTGTACGATTTTATAAGGCAATTACAGAATAAACAAGTCATTAAAAAACTTTTGCATGTTGGAGATTCTTACTGCAGTGTTTAAAAATTGGAAAACTATATGGAAGGAATTATAAGTTATCTGTTATAGGTTGTTTCACGGTAACGTGAGCACTTTTGAGGCCCTAGTTACTTTTTTCTTTCAGTTAATTTTATCCTTTAACAACATTTTAAAATAAATATTGCCATGCAAGTAATAAACACTGAGTATATTCAACCACCCTCAGAATCTAACGTCTAGGGCTAAAATAAAATATATTTATTATTATTCCAAATGAGAGGGCTTTCAAAAGTTCTCACTTTACGGTGGATAGCCTTGAACTGCGCTCCTTGTAAGGAACAGAACTCCCCGTACGGTATGCAGTACACAAATGTCCCGCAAGTTGCCTACACGCTACGTGATGGTTCTTGGGAAACTATCTATATCGCTCCACATATGAAAACCTCGGGATTTTACGATGTAGCCACCTTCAGTGTGACATTTTCGAGTTGCCAGTACGAGAGCGTGGTTGGAAGGGATGGAGAGTTGAAGAGGGTAATCTGTTTCACAACATACCGTATTCCTTCCACCGACAAACCAAGTAGAATTTTTCTCCTACTTCACAAACTCGATTCCGCTGGTATAGTTTATTCGCGGTTCCTTTAAACTTTTCCGAAGTCCCGCCGAAGTTCTACTTTCAGTATATTCCTACGCCTCGTTAAAACAAAGCTTAACTTAGTCTATAAAAGTACACCAAAGGTACTGTGCACCACATTCATGCGCACTCTGTGTAATAAAATTTTGCATGAGAACTATTTGTTACTAGGTATTACCAACATATTATTAATATTAATTATAAATGAAATATTATAGTTTGTACATAAAATATAAGTAAAATCTCAATTGAAACAAAAATAAGATAACTTTACGTTAACAGATGTGTAAAACGCTTGGGTAAATGGCACATCGCACTAACGCATTGAACATGCCTGGGGCAAGCTGTAAACAGCAGTTTATACTCCTCCACAACCTCCAGAAACACTTCAGATCTCATAAGTGCCATCCAGATGGAATGGGACCTTCGTCAGGAAGATGACATCAACGCATTGATTAGAAGTATGCCACGGCTTGTTAGAACCTTGTACGTACAATGCACATGGAGGCCTTACACGGTACTAAGCTGCAGTGGGAAGAAATAAACCCTTCCTAGCCAGAGACACAATTTAGTTAATTTTGTTGTTCTATTAATGTTTAATTGCCCGTGAAATTGGAAAAATTTTGTTGGAAACTTCTTGTGAGGTGTTATGCTGCAATAAAGTTATGTCAGCGCGGAAAAGTTTCAATGCAATTGTCAACATAAAACGTGTTTTAACCTGAAACCCTACCTATGTTTGTTTAGACAGGACTATTTTCTGGGTATTGGGGGGGGGGGGGGCGGAATGCTGCAGCACGTACAGTGGTTTCTGTACCGCTGGCATTCGGACTCCGTCCCGACATCTACGTTCTCGCCAAGTCGCCGGCTTCTGTACGCAGAGCTATTCCGTGACTAGACTCCCGCGCCACATCAGGTGTTGTTGCTCCCACGTGGATTCGCGAGGACCACGCCTTAGCTGATGACAAGCCATCCCTCCCAAGGTCGTGTACGCCTTCTCGAAAGCGACGCCACACGACGTCATCGCCGATAGTTAACAACGCACCTCAGCCGTTTTCTGCTCATGATTGATCGGTCGCCAACACAACCAGATGACCCCCCCTCCCTGTGATGGCCGAGACAACGCACACCGCTTTATTTACGCGACACACAAGAGTGGCGCAAGTAAAAAAAATAATAATTCAAAAGGGACGCCTGAAATATCCTATGTTCAATTTTGAAACATTGCTAAAGTTCTACTTCTAAGATATTCCTCCGCCTCATGAAAACAAAGCTTCACCGAGGTCTTGAAAATTACAGCAAAGGGACCGTAATGGTGTGCACTTACGTACTATTTTTTTGCACAAGAACTATTACTCAATAGGTATTACCAACACAACTGTTTTCTCCCTGTTTTTAGTTTTATTAAATATAAATTAAATATTATAACTTATAGATAAATTACAAGTAAAAGGGTCATTTATCAAAAAAATATGTTATTTATGCTAACAAAAATATTGAAAGCTTGTGATATATGACATATTTAGAAAACAACACAAGTTTATCGTGCATGGGGTGATAATTCACAGGTTTGATACAAAAAGTGTGAAGAAACCTCGCATAGGCCTATACACGTGTAACTGCAGCTTTCATTGGCCGCGAGTGTGACTGCGAACAGAAACCGTCCATTTTCAGCCCTGTCTTCATGTCAAAAACTAATGTAGGTCCTAGCAGGAATTTCCCACATTGTACTTTACAAACATCAAGTCGTTTGTAAATATCAAGTCGTTTGTGGTGATATAGGATGTTCACAGTAAAATGAGCATTTTTGAAAGGCCTGCTTAAGACCTACCTGTAAACACGTTGTGTATTCCTCCGGCCTCATCACTTTATAAATGCGTCGGCCAGATGAAACTGTGAAATTATTAAGAAAGTAAATACTTTACAAATCTGCTCATTTTCATACTTCGGTGCATTAAAAGGCAGAAAGCGAAATAAATTTAAAACATCGCAAATTGTTATCAAACACTTTTTATTCGACGTTAAGATACGGAACTATTTTCCATCCATCGTTACCAACTTTACTGGGCGAATGCCACTCAGTGCGCCCAATAAAATGCAGGGGCAGTGAAATTTTTTTACGGTTCATTTCTAAAGCGCGCACTTTGTAGTGAACAATCTTTACCAAGGTGTTCTGAAAATATTACATCCAAACACTCGCGCGTCTGCATCACCTGGAACTGGCAATTGCAATCCTGGGTGAAAATCGAGGTCGCTGTATAATTTTGTGTAGCTTGGGCTACGCACGCAATTCATATTTAATACGTGTCGACTCAAAAGATGTTGAAAACTATTTCTCATTTTCCCGTAAGCCGACAACAAAAAACACGTATATTCAAAGTTATACTTGCTTCCACATAAAGTTGCATTTTTAGTGTAAATTACAGGCATATTAAACACAGTTGTTTTGATATTTTAAAACTTGTTCCTCACCGGCACTTTTTGACGACCAGTACATGAAAAAAAAATGGGGGGGGGGGGGATTATTTACTCCTAGATCCTCACTGTTGCTGTTAATTTAAAGCCTCGCAGCATAAGGCGGTCTTTGGGATAACTATTTTTTTTATAATTTAAAAAAAAAGTCAATTAATTTGATTTTACTCATTGACGGGGTGTAACAAAAGAGCTTATTCAGCACACGCAGTGCGGTACATGAATCAAACGCTATTAAAAAAGGATTTAGCACGTAGGTAGTCACAACTCAAAACACAAGTCTGCACCCGCAAGCTATATTCGAGAACAAATTTTACGTTCTTGCCCTGGAAAGTCGCGAGAAAAAAAAAAACATTTTTCTACGGGGGGGAGGGGGGGACTTCACTTTTGTCGTGGCTGCCGCGCAACACAGAATCTCTCTCCGGAGGCGAGCAATTATATTCCAGTTACGCGATGTTTCATCTCCCCCCCCCCCCCCATATCGCGTACCGCAGGCGCCCAAGTGTCCCGAGGTCGTTACAGATACGGTTAATGTTTCCGTTGCGCGGGCGACTGCAGCGGTAGTCAAACCTCGCGTTGCCTACCCCCACCCCCTCAACCGCTATTCTCCCCGATCCACCCCGCGTTTTGGCGAATCGCGTCGACTGCGGCCCATAAATCAGGAATGGGCGGAACGGAAATGGCAAAACAGCTTTTAATGCCTGCCCCATCCCTCGACTGCGGACCCCTCGCGAGCGCCAGTTATCTTGGACAGAGCGCGGGAAAAAATGCATGAGGTGGGGGGGGGGGTGTGGTTTTTGAAGGGCCGGGGGAGGAGTGGCACGAGGGGGTGCGAGCGGTTGACACTGCCGAGGGGGAGGGGTTGGGTGTAGAGGGAGGAGATGAGATAGATTGGACGAGGATTCAGAGAAACAAAGAAACCAAATATCACGTATTCCATTACAAAGTCCGCGCAACGGGGGGGACACGCAATCAAGTACCTTCCGTTCCGCGGCAAATGGGCCACGCGTTCGCCTCCCTCTACACCCTCTCGCGTATTTTTTTTACACGTGATAACGATCTCGTCGGATATGGAGCGAAGTTCATAAGTCCGCTTGAAGCTATGGAAGTGTTCGAGTCACACGAGCGAGAAAAAGCTAAGGGCGACAGTCGAAAGACGAGTGTGTCTGTGGAGGGCCATCATTAAGGCAGATTCCCACTCGCCATCTCGGATATTTCCATACTCTGGAAATACAGTTATGTTATCGTGTTCCTTGGAACGACAGAGCACAGAGCCTTACCTAGTGCATTGTCTGAGATCCGTACTTGTTGATTACTGTTGATATCGTCGCCTTTTTAATCGTCCGCAAAAAATAATCTCGCGTTTCGCCTCGACAGTTACCAGCTAAAAATTAATAAATGTAGCGAAGCTGTGACAGTTCGATAAAGTTTGGGAAGCTGTTATTTAGGATATGTCGTGCGGTAAATTTCAATACACCTTCTGAAATAGAAGCTTTGGCGAAAAATCGATAAATCCAAGATGGTGTGTGGGAATCCGCTTTAATGTGCACGAGCGTATTACTTGTGATTTTTCAACATGTGTAGCTTTTCTATTATATCATAGACGGGATCCCAAAACTAACCCGGGATAGTGGGTTAAATACGTTAGCGGTGATTTAGTGGTCATTCTACTCGACTCCCCACCTAGGCGAATCGGATTCGATTCCCGGCGTGGTCGATCCCGGATTTTCGCACGAGAGAAACGTGCCGGACGATACCGCTGGTCGGCGAGTTTTCTCGAGAATCTGCCGATTTGCCCGCCCTTGCATTCCGGCGCTGCTCCATACTCGCCTTGCCCAGCCCTCAACGATCTCTCAGGACCCCCTTAAGAGCCAACCAAATCTCTCCGCTCTACACACCTAAACTAACTAAATGAGTGTCTTCGCAGTTTGAACCGAAACCTAGGACTATTGGTGAGAAAGTGGCTCGTCTCCACATGCGCATGCGCAGAAGACACGGCCTCGACTGTCCAGACACTTGCGTCGAACTCTCGCCAACTGCACACGAGCTGCAAAAAAATCGCGAGCTCATTCAGAATGAGCTTACAGTTCTTGCTGACCTTTTTAAGGGCAATAATAAAAAAATTTACGTCATTTTACCAGTCCATTAAAATTATTTTATGTAGCAAACTACTAGGGCACATAGCTGCCATCTGAAAGAATCGTTGGATATTATACCAACAACACGGCCGTTTGTTTTGCGTAAATACGTCTACGTTGACGTGCTCGGACGCCTTGATGTTTATTTTACGTTCCCAGCATAGCTTCACTAGATCATATGGGGTTTCAAGGGTATCACTGGATTGCTTTTGAGATGCTCTTTCCAACCGTATACGATTTCTGTATTTCGACTTGGTTTTTTGACGAAATAGCGTTAAGTTTAAAAAAAAAATGTTTACATTAAACGCATACAATTTCTTCATTACCACGCCGCACAAATGTTTTATACACGCAATCGATTGATCTTGACGAGAGCTGTCGATTGAAACTCAAACGAGCGTCGTAGCTTCTCCTAGTCAAAGATTATACTACGCGGAAGTTATGAAACGCGGCGAAACGAACTCAAATTAAAGAAAAAATATTGTACTTAGTTACGAAGTTATTTTACACTGGATTTATGATTATTGCAATAATCCTGTTTTTACTAACGTAGAAAATATAAAATCTGGAACTTTTCCGATACTGGTGTTTAAAGGCTGTTCACGGTAAAATGAGCAATTTTGAAAGCCCTTCTTAACATCTACTTGTATTCACGTTGTGTATTCTTCGGCCTTGTGTCAAATTAGCATTGCAATGGGCCTCGTCACTTTATTCATGCGACGGCCAAGTGAAACTGCGAAATTATTAGAAAAGTACACATTTTATAAATCTGTTAATTTTTACACTTCGATGCATTGACAAAAACATAAAGCGAAAGAAATAATTTAAATTATCGCAAATCGTTACCAAAACATGTTTTATTCGACGTTAAGGTATGGAACTACTTTCTATACATCGTTACCAACTTTACCGATATATGCAGGCAGGGGAAGTGACTTTTTCTAAGGTTGATTTCAAAAGTGCTCACTTTATCGTGAACAGCCTTTACCTAGTTAAGACAACTTTTTTTTTTTTTTTTTTTTTTTTTTTTTGCCAAACGTTAAACATTGATCTCCCCAACCTGCAGCAAAAGTAAAGTTAACTTTGTTTGCATAAGGCGGAAGAATCTCCCACAAGTGGAACTTCAGCAGGGCTTCAGAAAAAGTTGGAAGAAACGCAGTATAGTTTCCGATTCCGACAGCCGGTCAGCCTCTGCCATCCTTGCCGGAAGAAACCGAGACTCCCCACCCCCCCCCCCCTCCAAAAAGTCAAGCCGGAGTCTTAAGAGTGTTAACCTGGGTATCCGCCACGGCCCAGATTTTAATAACGTTCGCTGTCTGATCCGCTTTGCGGGGCAAAACGGAAGCTGCCACGGCAAATTGCCTGGTAATATTTCAGCAGGTGGATCTCACGGCCGGCAGAAATATTTTGGCGCAGGTGAAGGCATACACTCCCTCCCCAGCCCCCCCCCCCCCCCCCCGACTCGTCATACCTCTCTCAACTCAAGCGCCGGCGATGAAAGCGCCGGCGATGAAAAACGCCGGGTGTTGAGGCGAGTCAGGGACGTCGGCTAAAAGTAATGGCGCGAAGAACACGTTACACGAGGCTAACGTGCAAAAAAAAAAAACTATTATTACAAACCGCTGCACCAGGCCCACATACAAACACACACACACACACATACCTCGTGGTCCAATTATTTTCTCCCGGGATGATGGTGCAAAGTGAAGATCAGCGAAAGCGATGGTCCAGCCTCAAGCACGCGCAAGAAATGTAAATCGCGATAGCTTACTAATGCCCGGTTGCACCAACATCTTCCTCGATCCGAGATCAAATTATCCTAGTTCCGTACAAGGATCCAGTTTGATCTTGGTTACAATGTAATAGTGTTGCACCAACGAAATGTCACGATTTTGGATCTCCGATTCGTCGATATTGGTTCCAAAGTGAGAGATCGATATTAAGTATGAGACAAATTTTGCTATTGGTTCGTAATATATGACGTCATGGAAGCAGGCGTATTTTTCACTATAGATAGAACTAGATGTGCGATGTTTTATCTGTTTTAAGTGAATGATTGTTGTACGAATTTTAATGAATAATATTCAAGTGCGTATAATGTTGTTTTAATTTCCAAAGAAAACAATCGAACATAGTGCTTGCTATTTGTTGGAATATTTTCAAATTACATTTGTCGGCGATGGCTGCTGATATCGGATCGAGATTTCGAACAGTCAATTTCAGCGGTTCGAAAAGAACTTCATCTCGATCTCCAGTTCAGCTCTGAACTCGAACGGTGCAACAGTTTTCTGTGTCGATGTTATATCCGATCTCGGATCGAGTTTCGAACCACGATGGTGCACGCGGGCATAACTCTTAAGCATAAGGCAGGCGTGATCGTGGATTGGTTCTGTTATAGGCTCTTCATGGTAATCTGAGCACTTTCGAAAGCTCTGCTTAAAATCTTCTAGTATGCACATTGTGTATTCTTCCACCATATGATGTAATATAAACATTGTCATGGGCTCAATTTCTTTATTCATGGGTCGGTCAAGTGAAAATGTGGAATAATTGCAAGCGTAAACGTATTACAAATTTACAAATGCTTACACTAATATGCGTTTAAAATACAAAAAGCGAAATAAATCACTTTAATAGAACGAATGTTTACAAACTTTTTAAAAACAACTTTAAGAGTGAGTGCGTGAGTGATGAGATTTGGATGGCTCTTAATATCGAGGTCTTGAGAACTGATGAGGGTGATTAAAGTGGGTATGGAGCAGCACCGGACTGAAAGGGCAGGGGAAACTGGAGATCCCGAAAAAAACAAGGCGACCAACAGCATCGCCCGGGACGATTCCCACATACGAAGATCCGGAGTAACCCGGCCGGGTATTGGATCCGGATCGCCTTAGTAGGAGGCGAGCGGCCTAACCTCTCCGCCACCGTGGCCCGCTATAACTTTGAGACATGGAACTAATTTCCCTACGTCCTCGCCATCTTGACCGCTGGTATGGCAGCCAGCGTGCCCGCTATATGCAGTTAGTAGTAGTGACGTTTTGCAACTGTTGATTTCGAAAATACGCAATGAACCGCGAATAGGCTGTGTGCACCTGACAACCCATTAGGAAAAAAAAAAAAACAACTCCCATGTGGTTTACGTTTCCTAAACAACGAGATAAATATATTGGAAATTACAGCATTTATTTTTGGTGATTTTACTACAACTACAGGAATATTCGCTCCAGTGTGTCTATAGAAAACATTGCAGATACATATTTGCTGGCCTTGTCTACAACTGCATGGCTCAAGGGTCTTCGGAATGGGACCGCCCGTTAACAAGACGGTTAATCTGGACTTGTTTTCAATGTACGTTTTCAAGTAATGCTTTGTGTCTTCTGTGACGACATAGTTCTACCCTTGCGTAATAAACAATTTTTTTAAATTTAATTTCTTAGCCCCATTGCAAAGAACTCATTCAAAGAATACAGCTAGGCTATGATGTCATTGACACCAGACTCGTTTCCTACGCGCGAAATTTAAATGTGAGCCCACCGGGAACCCAATATGGGTCGTCTTGAAATAGATATTACTAATTTGCAACGTGTCGCTGCGCGTGTACTCCAATAGCGAAGCGGTTAAAATGTGTCTAGACGACTGCCGGCCCGTGATGGCAAATAACTCGTTCGGCCACTAACGACCTTAGAAAATTTACTAGTCACATAAAAAAAAAAAAGCGATAAATCGAAGACGGAGACCGTCCCTCACCCATAAGGTCGGCATTCCCACACCGGAAACCGTCGCAGTGCAAAATACCAACGTATATACAGAAGCGCAAGAATCAAATGTGTTTCCAAATACACAGGGCAGTGAGGTGACGTCATCCACCAATCAGCGACCAGAGAAGATCCAACAGAGGAGAAAAAAGCAGCACGGAGGAGGCATGCAGGCATTCATTCTGTAAAAAAAATTGAAATTGAGGTAAAATTCCCTTACATGAAAGGGAAGCTAATTACCTCTTCATGTAAGATAAAATTACCTTTCAAATCTAGATTAAATTTACATAACAAGTAAAGTACTGTTCCCTAACCGTACGGGATAAGTACCTGACAAAAATGGAGGACAATCCCATACAATTAAGGGAAAATTGACTATATTGTACTATAGAACTATATTTTTAGATAGCCCGTGGTATTAGTACTGTTAATTTTGTATTATCGATATCCTCTGACGAATAGTAACCGAAAGCTGGACACTAAATTCCTCGACACTTGCAGGTGCGTGGCCTCGAACCATAGTCCTCTATCACGATAGGCCGATGCGCTATAATCCATAATCCATTCATGGTTACTTCAGTCTTTTATGAAGCCCTGCTATTGTTCTACTTCCAGGATATTACTCCTCCGCCTCGTGCAAACTAAGCTTAACAAGTCTGGGGAATTACACCAGGGGGACAACGCACCACATTCGTGCGCACTCAGTTGCAACGATATTTTGTATATCGGCCGTGCACGATAAAGTGAGCACTTTTAAAGCCCGAGTTACTTTTTTTTTTTTCAACCAATTGATATCCTTCCCCCACTTGTTAATGTGTAAACTCTGCCATGTGAGTAATAAATAAAATGTATACATTCTCCATACGCAAAACCAAAAGTCCGAGGCCACAACGAAATGTTTCTATTGGTTATTATGTCTAATGAAACTGCTTCAATGGTGCTCACTTTACCGTGCACTGCCTATAAGAACTTTTTCTCACTAGACGTTACCAACACACATATTTTCTCCCTGTTTTTTATTCTAATTATTTATTAATGAAGCATAATAATTTATAGATAAGATATTAATAACATTTCAATTTAACAGGAAATAAAGTACATTTATGAACACGAGTATAAAACGCTTGTGACACATGGAGTACTTAGGAAATAACTACACACGTCATACATGGGGAGATTTTTCAAAAGTTTGATTCAAGAAGTCCGAAGAAACTGTGAATGGACTATATTCATTACACCATGACGACAGTATAAGAGCATCAGTGAATATTAGCATGTTGAGACAATCCTGAAGAGATGCACGCGTAGTAAGGTAATTTTCCCATCCTTTAATGGGACTTTCCACAACCATGTACGTGAATTTTACTTCAGAATGTGGTAATTTTACCTTGCCCGTCAGGAAAACGATGTTTCCCCCACAAGTTTGCAAAAACTACCTTACACTTGCCAGGTAATTTTCCCATTATTTTATACAGTGGCCAGTTTCCTCGGCAAGATAGCCAATCGGCAAGTAGTTCACCGCCACGACAAAGACACGCACTAGATAAATATACAGAAACGAAATGGCATGTCGGCTACTTTGATCTCGACGTGCCCACTCGCTAGTTGGCTGGATTCGCGAAACTTTCAAAGCGATCTTTGTGCACTGTTGCATGTTTCCCTACATTTACGGAAATTCTTACGCCAATGGTACAGTAGATATACGGAAACGCAATGCGTAATGACGAAGGACGGAGCTGAACTTCCGTAAATACAAAAAAAAAAGGGGGGGGGGGAATCTCCGTATTTCCTGCAGCTTTGGGTTTCGGGGACGAACAATACCGAGTCTACACAAACCTTTCTCTGCCACTGAACCTATATATTTTTTCAAGCGTCAAAAAGCATCATCAGGGGTCTGTGACATTTAGTAAACACTTAATACACTAACTTCGATAGCAGTTAGAGTATTTTAAGTATATGCCTCAAAACTGGGTGTAAAAATGTAATTGATTTGAGCCATGGGCTTGTAACGTTCTGACCCGGGTTAAAATCTCGTTCGGGTATTAAATATTTCAATTTTTTTTAACGCAGTAGAAAACCCACTTAGCGAAAACTAAAGATATTTTCACTATATCTTGTGATTATAAAAAAAAAACTAACAAGGAAATCAACGATGGTGTTCCGTAATTACACGGATAGTTTTGCTAAATTTAAAGAAAGTCCGTTTATAAAAATCAATGTGTCCGTAATTTTACCGAGAGTTTACGACACTTCTGGATAAATTTTTAGCCTGCACGTTTCCGTAAAATTTAGGAAATTTTTATTAAACAGTTTGTTTTATTGACAACTGCTCGCAGCGAAGGAATCCCTATTGGCTGGGCTGCCGGCAGGCGAGTAGGTTACAAGGCGCTGATTGGCGAACGGCGTTGCGGTATTTTGTGACGCCATTTTCCTGGCGTGCGCGGTTGTCAGACTTCTGCGTTCTTCGCCAGTAGGTACAGACATTAAAAATTAGCATTATTATTCGACATCATACTAAACTTCTCCGCACTGTCTAACCTGGAGCCGGCGTCGTATCTCCATTGGCTGCTGCGTAGGTGTGAAGCCACGCCCTTTCTGACTGACCAGCACGTGATCGGGGGCACACAGTTGTGAAGTATTTATTGATTGGCGCAGCGTTACCCGGGGGCGTGTAAAATAAAGTATGGTCCAAAGACAAACGTATTGTAAATGTACATGTGTTTTAAGGTTTGGCGTGTCCCCAAATAACAACACCAATTTTGCAGGTATCTACCAATAGGGCATATTTTACATGACGCAGTACCGATCAGGCAAAATTCACATGCCCAATAGGTAACCACTAACGAGAAGCTTGCCCAATCACGTCCAAGTCAAAAGAGAAAATCGTCCCTCAATGCTGCAGGAGCTAGTAAATAAACGACGACTCGACTGTGTATAGGACGATTGATTATATACAGAGACAGGTGTTTTTCGCGAAAATATTTATGGCCATGATAAACTTCAATATCCTACGTCTACAACCACCACTTCATTTGATTATTGGCTGCGCGTCTACGTGAGAAGACATGTCCTTATTTGACCGGACCAATCAGAATAAAGCACTCCGATATTGAACGTCCATGATTAGCGGACACACTTGAGGCACGTGACATTTAAAATCATCCAACAACGGACGAGCATACGAACAAGAGTGTTTTGGAGCATAACTGGTCTAATTATAGCGTGATGCATGAAAATAACGCAAATTCTGCAGGTCCCTGCCGATGAAGTCCACGTCACAGGGACCGCCAATCCCATTCCGCTTCCGTACGCTCGACTGTTCTAGGGCGGCGGGGGCGGTATTCGCCAGGTGGCCGTATCGCCCTCCCCGCGGGACGCGGCGTCAGACGGACGTAACTCGAACCTCGCGTGGGGGGTGGACAGGAGTGGTTGGGGGGGGGGGAGCGGTGAAAGGTGGTGAGTTCGATCACGGGGTGCCATGCCGATTTGCGCAAGCGCATTACACCTCCTCCGGGCCGGACGGCTCCGGTGTTGCGTTACGCGCTTCCCCGGAGAGGCCATCCGGCGCGAAAGGCCGAGAGCTCCGACACGGCCCTCGCGATAGCCTTCCGTCACGCGCAGGGCTGTCCAATATTAGTGGCGTCAGACCTCCATGCGGGGCCTCCCGTAAGGCCGTTCACGATAAAGTGAGCACTTTTGAAATCAACCTTAGAAAAAAATGCACTGCTCCTGCCTGCATATATTTTATAATGGAGGCACTGAGTAGCATGCGCCCAGTCAAGTTCGTAACAATTGATGGGAAGAAGTTACGTATCTTGACGTCGAATAAAAAGTGTAAGGTAACCATTTCTGATAACTTAAATTATTTCTTTCGCTTACGATTTTTTTATGGCATCGAAGTGTAAAAATGAGCAGATTTTTTAAAAAATCTTTTTTCTGATAATTTCACAGTTTCACTTGACCGACGCATTAAAAAAGAAATGAGGCCCATGTCAATGTTAATTTTACATACGGCGGAAGAATATGCAACGTGCATGCAAGTAGATCTTAATCAGGGCTTTCAGCAGTGCTCATTTGACCGTGAATAGACTACAGTTGTTATGTGGCTCTCATTGTAAGCAGTCGTGTCTTTACAAAATTAGAAAATAAATAAATCAATATTTAAAGGTTAAGTTTTTTTTTTTTCTCAGTACAAAAGCAAGTAGATATTTTGTTGCTAATTTATAAATTTGGTTATTGGAACATAAATGTGTGTTGAAACGTGTCAAAGCAAAATAAAATAAACCCCTGTTTACAACATTTATTTTTCTGTAAAACAGTGTGTTCAACTATGCCGACATTGTATCTTTTCCGAGCAGTTTGTTGTATTACAGTCATATAGTTACCGCTTAAATTTCTTTAAAAATTAGAACACACACGAAACTTTTTTATACTATTTTACATTGCCGTCGGAATGTTTTCCTCGCGGCCTGACGTAAACTTGAGGCGTTCAAAATTTTTACTACACTTCCTAAATTGTAATGGAAGTTTTTAACCCATACACTGTATGGAAATACTACCGTATAAAGACTGTTCACGATAAAATGAGCACATTTGAAATCAACCTTAGAAATAATTCACTACTCCCACGTGCATATGTTTTAACCGGCGCCTTGGGTGACATGCGCCCACTTAAGTTGGTAACGATGGATGGGAAAGTAGTTCGGTATTTTAACGTCGAATCAAAAGTTCTACGTGACCATTTAAATTTATTTCTTTCGCGTTTTTTTTTTTTTACGCATCGAAATGTAAAAATATCTGTTTGTAAAATATTTACTTTCCTAATAATTTCAGAGTTTCGCTTGACCAACGCATAAATAAAGTTATGAAGTCCATGGCAATGTTAATTTTACATAAGGCGGAAGAACACAGCAACATGTATACAAGTAGATTTTAAAGCAGGACTTTCAAAAGTGCTCATTTTACCGTGAACAGCCTATATCAGATTGCAAATATAGGAATGTTTAGTACCGCTACAATACATAATTGGTAACTTCCCTGTGTATTTGACTGTTCCCTGAGCAAATGTAGGAATGCTACCAAGGATGTATGGAAGAATATTTTACCACCTGCTCTTTTCAATGGTGTGGTTTATTTCCGAACAATTTCTTAGAATGTATAGGGAAACCCTTTAAACAAAGTATGACAACACTACTCACTAACCCACAGCAGGACAGCGTTATATCTGGAGAAAAACACACGAAAATACATGAACAAAAAAAAATGAAACAACATTAGAGGCAGATTAAAAATGTTGTATAATTATAACCAGAACCTACGAAATATGCTGTCGCATGTTTTTAAATTTCTACCGCTTCGTAAACCTGTTGTGATACATCAAGCACAACGGTACAAGACTGCTGGTTTAACCTTATACGTTCTTGAAAATTAACACACCACGCTGTTTATTCATGCTTCAGAAATATAACACGGCAATTTGCATTCTTCACTGCGAGATATATGTACACGCTTTAGCAGTTTCCGGACTAGCAAACGAAGCAAGAAAGGTGAACAACCTTATGGGTGACATTCTACGTAAACTGGTGATACTTCTGGGGGGGGGGGGGGGAGCTGAAAAGTATCCATTCGGAATGGTTACCATTCCGTATTTTTGTACCGACATTCACATCCCAAATATCCTGAAAAGTACCCACAGTCGGAATGTTTACAACTCCGTTATGTGTGTTTTTTTGTTGTCATCCACAAAAGCCTGGAAACTGTCCACTGTCTGAAAGGTACCCAATCTGTCTTTTTCGCGCCAGCGAAGCTTGGAGTTTCCCCACATATGATTTTCAAGCGCAGCCCCCTCGCCCTTGAAAATAACTGTACAAGCGTACTCAAACATTATGCACCGTCCCAGCGCCAGCAGGGGAGTAAATACCCAAATCAGTGATTCAAGGCGCGCCGGCAATATTTTTGTACTATTTGTAATATTACTGTAATATTGTCAACATATTTTCACACTTGAGTCCTGAATGGTTCCTATTCAGGCAGTGGACAGTTTTCAGGCCTTTGTAGATGACAAATAAAAAACACACATACTGGAATTGTAAACATTCCGACTGTGGGCGCTTTTAAGAATATTTGGGATGTGAACGTCGGTACAAAAATCTTGAGCGGTAACCATTCCTTCGATGGATACTTTTCAGTGTTTCAGTAACGCAGTGCTTTATTAATAAAATCGGAACGATTACCATTCCGTATTTTTCTGCGCAAGTATGGATGCAAAATATTTCCAGAATGGTAACCATTCTGAATGGATACTTTTCAGTCGCCCCATACTTCTTCCCGAATGAGTGCACCGCACCTCTTTTTTTTTTTTTTTTCTCCAGAAGGTTGAGAGGTATTTTAGTATTCTGGTACAGCACGCACAGGACTAGCGACAGAAAAACTGCTCTTTAATTCCACACTGAAGAAATGTGCACGGTCAGTCGTGTATAAGAATACAGACATCACAGGTGAACATAGATTTAATCAACCTACAACGCGAAAGTTAAGAAATAAACGTGTTTTAAAATGGAAGGTATAATTTCATGAATTAACTGGCTGCTGTCAGATGATAAGGAGCATCGTGGAGGAAAAAGGGGGGGGGGGGGTAGGCGTGAAGATTTGCACAGATTGAAAAATATTCTCAAATGGATTCGCAGAATTTTTCGGTCCCCAGTAATTACACAACATCTGATCATTTCTCCCATGGTGTGTTGATGATTTCCCGTCATTTTTCCGGCCGTCCGAGTATACATGGCGAAACAAGTATGCTAGCAGACTGTGCGTGAGTGCGATTAAGCTATTTGTCACAACTGGCATAAACACACCCGCACTAGCGATTTGTAATAATAGTTCTTTTAACGTGAACAAAGCCTTATCAGTTTTTTTTTTCGAAACACTATATATCCGGTTGTAGCGCACTTATTTAAACCAAAACGCTTTGGTAAGCCACGTTTAGAAAATTCAATATAACTTAAATCACAGAAAACCCACTCCAATTCTCATTATCAAGAGTACTTGAAATAAGCGCTTCCAGTTTTTCTTATAAAATTTAATGTTACTGCAGTCATAACTCGACGTTCAAAGCGGAGGAAAAATTACCTCACTAGCACAGAAGTAAATCCATCAAAGCACTAGAAAAATTCACGAGAAAAACTTTGCAGGTATGCCATCCTGTCAGCCAGTCGAGGATAAAAAGAAAGATACATTATTTCACTAACAGCTGGCATATTTCTTTTTTTTTCTGCTGTCGATAACAGGCTCGCGATTCAAACGATATTGTTACGCAGAAACTAATGATGTAGATATTATAACTATTCTAGTTATTTATTTCAACTTAGTCTGCATAATGTTCTGTATTTCAACTCTACAAAGCTTCCTTTCGCCTTTGGGGCGGTTGCGTATAAAATCTACCTTAGAGCCGATCACGATGGTTCACAGTCCCTTTACGATCAAGCGTCTGTAATTTTTAAATAATCACGCAAGTACACTTTTGAATAAAATTTTTTTTTTCTCAATGCTTGTCAGATACAGCAAAAGTTTTCTTTAGAAATCAGCCGTCCGCCCAGCCCTGTGCGACAGCGTCAGCTATGAATCAGGCTGCATCAGATATATGAATTTACCATCAACACGCTGTTGAACGATCTAGGAATTCCTCAAAGTGTTTCCCTACATGACAGTTATTGTTTCAATGGACATACGAGCTGGTTGCACTTAAAACTTAATTTCAATGACATTTATTCCACTAATAAACACAGTAAATTAATTTTACAAATTAACCTGTAATTACCAGTGGTTCCCATTCTATACATCTAAGTATCTTTGCATTGACTCTGATTAGAGAGTAAATGTAAAATGGAACACCAAATAAGGTTGGGGAGTTGAAAAATAAGCAAATTAGCGTAAGTTGAATTTTGACATGCAAGTACTATGGACATCAGATTTATTATGAATTTGGTAAAATATTTCCCAAAGAATAGTTTGCAAAAAGTACAAATATTATTTCACTGTGAACGATGCCATTACATCAATCAAGTGAAACTGTTAAGATGTTATAAACATAAATACCCGTTACTAACGTCCAAGTGTTTAATCTTACGACCATAAAAGAAACACACACACACACTAAATTTGATAAATTCACTGTCCGCAAAATTTAAAAGTAACATTTTTAATACTACACTCTTAATAAATTATTTGTAAATTTACCATAACAGTGTATACGCACAGTGACAAAGTGCGAATGGTAAAATATTTTCCCATACATGCGTGGTAACATTCGTACAGTTGCTCAGGAAAAAGTAAAATGCGTAGGGAAGTTCCCAACTTTGTATAGTAGCGATACTAAATATTCCCATACTTTCTACATGGCACGTAGTACCATTACTATGCATTGTATAGGTTAAAAACTTCCATTACAGTTTAGGAAGTTTACCAGGAAATTCTTTACAGTAGTATACGGTAGGACATGGACAACTATTCCTACATAACTGGAAGCATATCAATCAGTGTATAGTGCATTCACTGTTACTTCCAACTTTTATGAAGCCCTGCTGAAGTTCTAATTCCAGTGTATTCCTCCGCATCATACATACGAAGTTTAACCGAGTCTAGAAAATTGCACCAAAGGGACTGCTCACCACATTCTTGTGCACTCAGTTCAATAATATCTTCCGTAAGAATTATTTCTTACTACGCATTACCAACATCTTATGTTTTTTTTCGCAATTTTCATTCAAAAAGTACGAATAAATCGCGAATAGAATTCTTCTTCTAATACAAGGATAAACACACAAAAGTTTGTTTCGCCTCAAAGATTGTCTTCCCGCCGCAATCTTGGTCTGTGTTCGATTTCGGTGCAATGTATCCTTAATCTCTTCCCGTTAAACGAGCCCTTGTTCCCTTCATGAGAAATATTCGTTAGTGAATTCGGACGCCTTTGTTCGTTTCCACCACGAGTTTCATTCTGTCGAATTTGGCTTTATGCGAGTTTCATTTGTCTTTGCGACGTTTTCAAGTGTTCTCCGAGGCCATGCAGAGTTGTAAACACATAACATACACAAACAAATGAAGTATTTCAAACAGTTGCGAATCGAAAACTATCTAGGGCTCGAGAAGAGCAGTTGCTCGTGCCCTTGGCTGAAGGGGGACATTCCAGGGTGTGTAATGTACCCACATGGGGCCGCACTGGCTGAGCGGTTAGACTGCTCGCTTCCCACAACGGCGAACAGGGTTCAATCCCCGGCCGGTTCACTCCAGATTTTCGAAAGTGGGAATCGTGCCGGACGATGCCGCTGGTCGGCGGGTTTTCTCAGGGATTTCCCGTTTCCCCGACCTAGCATTCCAGCGCTGCTCCATTTTCACTTTACTTCACCCTCATCGGCTCTCAAGACCTCGATTTTTAAGAGCCACCCAAATCTCTTCACTCGCGAAGCCAGATAAGAGCCCTTAGCTGGCAAATTCGAACGCACCCCTGGTCATCTAACAGTACGTCTTCCCATTGGTATAGGCCATTCACGGTGAAGTGAGCACTTTTTGAAACTGTTTCATCAGACATAATAACCAAGATATACATTTTATTGTGGCCTCGAACTTTTGGTTTTGGGTATGGTGAATGTATACACTGTGTTTATTGCTCGCATGGCAGGGTTTACATTAGCAAGTGATAGAAGGATATACAATGGTTGGAAGAAAAAAGTAACTAGAGCTTTCAGACGTGCTCGATTTACCGTGAACGGCGTATACCCTTTTATACAAATAAAACACTTTGACTAAATTTAATAAGTTCTCGCACTAAAACTAGGTAAAGGCTGTTCGTGGTCGTCTAAAAAAATTATTGTCCGTAACTATGTATCGTTGTTCTTATATACAAGAGCACGAGATTGCCTAGTGTTAAAACATTTACATTCATAAAAATTCCACGGTTTCACTTACATGTCGCGTGAGGCAAGACAGACGGTCCGATGTAATTTTGATGTTACATACCGCGAAATGATACAAAACGTGACGAAAAGCAGATCCTAAGCAGTGCGTTCGAAAGTGGCAAACTAACAGTGAAAGACCTATAGGATTAAGCGGACTAACATCTCAATAAACTTAGTTACATAAATAGTGTCTTTTCTGTCAATTGATACAAGTTAAAATTCAACCACATGTACATTTGAGTTTCTGTTCTACAGGGCCGTAGTTTGCTGTGAACGCCAATGAACAACTAGCTTGTGCTCCAGCACAACCTATTTGTAGGGGCACGTATTTTCCGCGAAAAGATTTCAAAACCAATTACACTCCAAAACACTTTTAGTTCATATGCGCTTTCGTGTTCGGGTGATTTTAAATGCCACGTGCACCAAGTGTCTTGCCCGCGAATCATGGACGTTCAGCATCGGAGTCCCTTTATTTTGATTGGCCGAGTCAAATAAGAACATGTCTTTTCAACGTACACGCGCAGCCAATAATCAACGGAAGTTGTGGTTGTGGACGTACGGTATTGAAGTCTACCATTTGTTCATTTTTTTTTTCGCGGAAAATACATGGCTTCGTTTTATATTTGCTTCGTTTTAACCCACTCACACCCATCGTACACAACTGTGTACATTACGCGCGTGTAGGTAATTTTTTTTGGTCTATAATTAGGGGCACACGAATTTCGCGGAAAGATTTCAAGACCTGTTGTATTTCAAAACACTTTAGCTCAGATATATAGTTGTTACGCGTGTTAAATGTCTGTCCCCGAATCAGAGACGTACAGTATCAGAGTAACTTAATTATTATTGGCCAGTAAACTAAGAGAATGTTTGTCACAGACACACGCCGCCAACAAGCAACAGCAAACTGCTGGTACACTCGTAAGGTATTGAAATTTAGCATGAGCGGAAATCTTTTCGCGAAATTCGTGTATCCCTATCTATAATGCACGCTGCGAAACTCAATGACCAATGATCAGACCTGTGGGTAAATGATTCGCAAACCGTCTTACAAGTCTAAGTTATAATTGGTGCATATAACTGCAGTCGAACATACAGCCCACAGCTCGTTGGCTGCGACGGTGAAACAAGTATTGTGAAGACTTGAGTGCAGCACGCATCATGAATTTTCATGTGTGCAACACCTGAAACCATAAATTAAAGTGGGCCTGAAAAGGTTAAATAGTGGTGTGGAGGTGAACAGAAGAGCAGCTCGGCTGGGCACTCTACCAGATTCGCGCTCTACAGTTACGACGACCGCAGGCAGGCCTGCCCCGGGGCCTCGGTAGCGGGCGCCAACGCCGGCGACGCACCGCAGTGTACACCCCCGACGTCAGACGGCGGGTCGAGTGGACGGCAACCCGACACGACCCCCGGGTGTCGCCTTCCCACAGGGGCCCGCCCGCCACACGACCTCACCTCCCTCCACCTAACAGCCTCTCTCACGCGACCCCTGGGCACGAGGCTGCAGTCACGGGCCGAGTGGGACAAGTCTTCCGCCGTCCACACCTACGGCTGTGGTGAGTATGCAGCAGCGCCGGAATGCCAGGGCAGAGGGGAAAGGGAGAACCCCGAGAAAACCCGCCCGGCCAGCGCCATCGTCCGGCACGACTCCCGCACGCGAAAATCCAGGCGGTGACACCCAGCCGGGAATCGAACCCGGTTCGCCTTGGTGAGAGGTGAGTAGTCTTACCACTAAACAACCGCGGCCCCACCCCTATAGTTGGAAGCACACTGTTTTATCCCATTTTTGAAGGTCGACAGACAGGAACGGAAAAATTTCGCGAGTAAATGTCAAAGCAAGCTAGACTACAAGCACGTGTATATTTAAGTCACGTTTGATACTAGATCACCCTATATAAGACACCTCCTCCAGGACTCTTTGAGTCAATAACAAACCCTCAAGGGAAAAAAGGCATCGAATACCGTGTTAAATTCCATTCCCGGTTTCTTACAACTTTTCTGAAGCCCTGCTGAAGTTCTACTTCAAGCTATTCCTCCCCTTCATGCAAATGAAGCTTACCCAAGTGTAGAAGATTGACATCGAAAGAACAGCGCACTGCACTCGTGCGCACTCACTGTAATACTATTTTGCATAAGAACTATTAACTAAAAGATGTTCACGATAAAGTCAGCACTTTAGAAATGAACCTCAGAAAAAAGTCACTGTCCCCGCCTGCATATATTCTAACGGATGTACTGAGTGACATATGTCCAGTAAAGTTGATAGCACGGGATGGAAAGTAGTTCCATATCTTAGGGTCGAATAAAAAGTGTTAGGCAACATTTATGATAACTTTAATAATTTCTTTCGGCAGCGACCAGTAAAAATGAGTAGATTAGTAAAATATTTACTTTTATAATAATCTCACGACGTCACTTGACCGACGCATGGATAAAGTGACGAGACTCGTAGCTATGATAAGTTTACATATGGCGGATGAATTCCCAACGTGCATACAAGTAGATCTAAAGTAAGGTTTTCCAAAATGCGCATTTCACCGTAGATAGCCTATACTACGCCTTACCAACATATATATTTTCTGCCAGCTATTTTTATATTAAAAATAAACAAAATGTTATAATTTAAAATCTTAAAGTGACCAAAAATATGTTTATTTGTATGTTAACAGAAGAATGAACACTAAGTGATATATCTAGGAAACAACCAAACACGACATACATCTGGTGATTTTCCAAAGGTTTTATTCACAAAGTGTGAAGAAACTAGTCTTGTCCAGGGGTAGAATTGGCCACTCGCTGGGCTTGAGTACACATATGAATGTGGAGTATAGCCTACAGGACTCACTGGGCTTGAGTACACATAGGAATGTGGAGTGTAGCCTACAGGCCATACATTGAGCCTGCGAAATGGCACTGTCCAAGAAACGGCAATAGTCAAAAGTTTGAGATATATGATAGTAACTCGTCCTTCCGAAATGCGAACAATAGAAATAGCGATTCTGCAATTCTATATTTAGAATGGATTTATAATAATAAATTATGCATATGCGAAACTTCTACAAGAAACACCACAAAGCTTCGCTGCCAATAATTTTAGCGCCATGAACGTACCGGCAAGGTACTCGCTGCCCGTAATATCACCCTTAACGCTTCCCAGTTTCGTTAATACCACGCACAAACCGTTAAGCTCCCTGAGGGCAAGTATCGTCCATCGTTAGAGCTAGTTATTTTTCGCCAAAAAAATAGGAGTACATGGTCGACTTCTAAGAATTCGACAGCAGTTTGTCTATTGCCATTGGTTGCTGTCTGCTTGAGAAGGCGGTTTCATACTTAATCGAGCCACTTAGAATTCGGCAACATCGCCATGGCTCCTACGCTATTCATGTGGAGATAGTTAGCACGTGTAATTCAGCCGATCAAGATAGGTAAACGACACTACAGTTTTTTTTTTAATATAGCTTGTCGTAAAATCTTTTCGCGAAACTTCACTACCCCTAACCATCGTGATCAACTGATCCCGCGTTTTTTTTTTATTTTGAAAATTATCGAGAAGAAAGGTTTCAGAACACTCGACTATAGCTTTATAGCTGTTTTCTAGGCTGAAATGGCCATATCACGACACGGCGATTTCCAATTTAATACATTGAGGTCTACACACATTTGCTGCCACTTAAAACAAATTAGAAGTGAGTCACCTATATCCACTACTGCAAGAACACCGATTCTGTTGGTGTCCGGTTTAGAACTCACCATCGTCCTATCAGTCCATACCACACCGGACACTACCCTGCTCTTTATAGCATTAATTATTGGCCGTTCATCAACCAATGGAGAGCCGAGCTGATATTGACCCAATCAAATGCCCTTTATCGTCAAAATGATTTACAATCAATATCCTTTTGAGTTGTTATATAAAAAGAAGTTATATCGTTAACAACATCATTGTTACTGAGCTGTCGTGTTCTTGTGAGGTCATGTTAAACACTAGCCGAACAAAGACTGTACATACATGCGAGTTTTGTTCTGAACAACAAAGACATTTTCGAATTAGCGTTGCTCGAGCTACACTCGAGCATAGTCTGCAAACCACGAAACCCACTGCACGCGCAACACGCCAGGGAAGTAAAGTAGAAAATCGCAATCAGGAGCAGCGTCTCCAACAAGGTCAGCCAGTCGCTCCCCGAGACGTCATCGGGCGGGTAGCGCGACGATTGTGACCTGACGCGACTGTCGTCTCGTCCCCGGGGTAATGTCGCGGGATGGCACAACACGAACGAGAAATAAAAAAAAATACCCTTCCCCACCTCCCCCTTTTGCCGAGTCTTATTTTTATTAGCGGACATATTTTATATGACAAGTGGATCCGGTCTCGGGCGCACACGCGAGCTCTCTGCCAACAACCCCTTCTCTCCCCCCACGAAAAAGATGGGGCGAGGTGGGGGTTGTACCAATTACGACGCGACCTGAGTCCACAATTAAGGGGGCCGAGGGGGGGCATCCGTCCCCTTACCAACCCCTTCTTGCTTTCCTTCGGGATCGACCCAACGTCGACTCCTTTTCCGCGGCCACGCATCATAACACTCCCTCCCAACCCCCCCCTCCCCCCTATCACTAACCACCCCTTATCAACTTCGTCGGTAATGACATAGAAGCAACCCTTCCCCCTTCATGACGACTCGCCCAAACCCTTCTCCCCTCCCGTCATCACGTGTTTGGCGTACCGGAAATGGCACGCGAACTGTAGGATTGTGCGCACGGGCATTCCATTTTCAGTAAACCTGGAACGAGGGAAGGAGGGGCAAGGGCTTGGGTGTACTAACGCAACAGTATCTCCGAGTACGGAAACTCTTTCCGTTCACGATAAAAAAAAAAAAAAAAAATTTAAGTTGTCAGCAACTTTCACAACTACAGAAATTAAGTGAAATGACATCTAAGAGGAACAAACTCGCAAATTATTTATATTTTTTATTGTCAGATCACACGAAACATCCGCTAAAAGTATGTTGGCGATGGCAAGGGTGGATGGGGACGGGACTCCCTACCTTCTCCAAAAAAAAAAAAAAAAAAACCGGATCCCACTGTTGGCCGATAATTCTAAATTACACTGCAGGCACGGTATATTTATGATAACTATAAGCTGCAGTAAACTCAAGCAGCCCCCCTTACAGAAAATACTAAAATACGACGACATCAGAGAAATTATGTAACGTTAGCTATAATGTGAAGTTCCGATGCTTCTCTCTTTTAAGTTTTGTAGCAATGGTGCTTTAATGTCAGCAACAAAATTTGCTTGGAAAAAGTCCACTGTCTGACACTAACAACAGCATATTGGCAAAACAATGAGGCATAATTATCAACCAAAATTATGTTGACTGTATTATAAATTTCCAAAGCGGTTAATAGACGCAGGGCTCACCCACTCAAATACAAAAAAAAAGATAAGAAAATAAAGCCCCGACTTGAGTAATTGGTTTCCGTATTGGTACCAACGGGAAATCGACTTTGCAAGGGCAAATGTTTAATCTGTGGCTTTTGTTTCACATGTATTTCGATTCTAGTGAGAATATCTATTAATTTCATACTTAGAATGTCACCAAGCACATAACGCCCTACATAACTGCCTTAGTGAAGTCGAGCTGCAACAACTTTTATGTTTTCAGAAATCCGATCCTGCACACTGCATCAAAAGACATCCTATTCTAGTAATTTTTCGTTCCCCAACTACATTTAACAAGTATTGCGAATCTATAAATCTTCCGACGTAAATCTTAAGGAGGGGGAGAGATGACAACTGCCATTTGTCATATGAAATTAATTACGGGGTGAAGCAGTTCCTTCTAAGGAGTTATTGGTAAATTGATATAATTAACGAAGCTCTCAATTCGCTGAGATCGTGATATCTTGTTCTAAAATGTTTGTTGATTACACCTCTTTGATATTTTGTTATTGTTTGTTGTTTCAGTTAAAAATGTCCAATCTATTTAACCATTTTGTAATCCTTCTTTCAATTACTACAATCAATTTGTCTTTTTAGAAATGTCGTTAAGTTGATAGTTGGTTGTATTTAGGTTACAGGCAGCCATATCGTAGATATTAAATGGTTTACGAGAAATTATAAAAGCGGGTTTAATTATCACGACCTGAGTAGTTCGCAGGGAAGTCTGGCGGAACAGTTTACAGATGAAACTGCTCCTAATTCTAATTCTGCACGGGGTTAATATTTAAGCTAAAATGGTTTAAGTGTCAACACGGTCTCTCAAGTGAGAAACTAGGCTATAACTGAAAACACGCACTCTGCGCAACCATTGTGCGCAACCCCTCTCCCCCACCGAAGGGGAATAAGGAATGCTTTGTCGCCTTATCGGCTGTTACAGCCATGTTTATAAACACTGTCGCCAGGCCGCATTGTGCGTGTACAGGCTACAAGTAAAAACCTTCCTTAATGCCCCCACTGTTTCACTCTCAAACTGGATTTACAATAACCCGACAGTCCGACACAACAGTCCTGACACAGACGAAAATTTTTCATCACCCAATCAGGAGCAAGGTCACCCCGACAAAAGTAGATTCTATTTCTACTTTCGTCGGGCGTCGGACCAGTCGGCCTCGCTTGGCAGGAAGAAGAAGAAGAAGAAAAGTCAACCTTAAAAAACAAAATGTGCGTATTTCACTACTGTGGTAAATTTCACATTAAACATATGCTTTTTTACTTACGTGTACATCCTGGTTTTCTTGTAACAGAAATCTAATACAGTGACGAAAATAAATATTCGTGGAAAATAACTGCTCCAAAATCCAAAAATACTTCATTTACAAAATTATCAAAACAAAATTGTGTGCAATGATACGTGATTTCTTCACACTCCGTAGCAAGTTACTGGCCGTTCTAGGATTTTGCCGAAAGCCACGCAACACTTGTCGGAAGGAAACTGTCGGGGTGTTGTAGACATTGAACTAATTTTGGTGGCGGAAATGGTCGGGCTGTAACTTCGTGTCTGACTGTTGGGAAGACCTCGTCGTGGCATTGTAAATCCGGCATCACGCGACAGAATAAAACGACTTCCACGGATATGTCGCGTGTTCACTCAAATTCATCGAAGACCTTAAGATAAGCTGGCGACTGGTTTTCTGGATATTTGTTTCATTATTAACACGTTAGCACATTGAGGTCTGCACACATTTACTGGCACTTAAGACAAATTACAAATGAGTCACCTATATCCACTACTGCAAGAACACCGCCAGTTCTGTTGGTGTCTGTGTTAGAACTCACCATCGTCCTATTGGTCCGCACCACACCGGACACTACCCTGTACTTTATAGCGTTCACTATTGGCCGGTAATCAGCTAATGAAGAGCATAGCTGATATTGACCCAATGAAATGACATTTATAAACTGTAACTTTACAAGAAGTGCAGAATTTGAGATGGTTTGCAGTTATTGGCGTACTTCTAAAGTTAACCTCTGAGAAGAATTCTTCGCATGCAATTGCTTATGACTTAACGTAAAGAACACTCATTGGCGTATTCATATGAAACATAACGTTCTCCAGAAGAAATAAACGTCTTGATGAAGAACAAACACAGCTGACTTGTCTCAGTATACAAAAAGGCAATAAGACAATGCAACTTAAGTTCCATTTTCCGACAATTTCGTCCAATTTAATTTCACAGAGCTATGGGTATTAGATGTCCTATAACGTCACACATCATTTTTTTTCTTTTCGTTTCAACATGAAATTCTAGAGTAGGCCTACACGGAATCACCCCACGTATGACGTGTGTAATTATTTCCTGAATATTCCATGTATCACAAGAATTTCTCTGTTAACATAAAAGTGTCTTATTTTTCGTTAGATTGAATTTTTACCTACATTTTAATCATACATTATAATATTAGATTTGTAATAAATATTACTAAAAGAAGTGAGAACACAATGTGTGTTGGTAGCGCCTAGTAAGAAATAGTTATCATGCAAAATATTATTACAACTGAGTGCGCACTAATTCGGTGCGTTGTCCTTTGGTGTCATTTCATAGACTTATACTTAATCCCTTCTAAGATGGCAGCAGATACAGAACTTAGGCAGTGCTTCAGAAAAATGTGTGAAGCGACCGTGTGAACAGATTATAATAACTGTTCCCGCGCGGCTTGACGTGGCGGATGGCGGGCCGCCAAAAATCACGCCAGCCTACGAACCCCTCCCCTTCTTCATGGGCATCTCCCCAATTCAGCTATGCAAACGTCCCCGTGTTCCGATTGTTTTGATCGAAGGCCTCTAAATACCATCCGTCACCGCTGCCCGCGTCGGGCTGACCTATCGCGCCGCCCGCTGTAAATCAACCCCTTGTTGAGGGAGGGGTCGTGGGGGCCCTCGTCCGATCTAACCCCCCCCCCCCCCCGGCCACATCGGGAACACCGACACCTCTCACCCATTCCTGGCGCTACTGAGTTATTGCTCCATTTTGCCGGACCGACCCCCGCGGGAGTTATTCCCGACATCAGGCCTCGGTTAAGAATCTGCCCCCGCACTCCCTTCACCCTCGGCTCCTCTCGTCACGCAACGTTCTGTAGTATGAAAACAAGAGCCCTTCGGAAAAAGGAGACACGAAAATGTTTATAGACTGTTTTCGAAAACAGAGCTGAAATGCCGGAAAAGTGTAAACAAGCTCCCCAGAGGTCAGGCCAAGATACAGAGTGTGTGATAATAAAGAGGTGAAACAGCCGCTTACACCGTGAACCACGTAGATCCGCACACACGCTAGCAAAATGGCTTCAATGGCCAGCAAATAATTAGATCCTGGAAACCTACTCGTCAACCTGCAGCCCCAGCTAATATAAGCCGTTCACGGTAACGTCAGCACTTTTCGAAGCTGTTTCATCAGACATAATAACCAATAAATACATTTCATAATGGCCTTGGACTCAAGGTTTTGGGTACGGTGGATGTATACGCTGTGTTTATTACTCACATGGCACGTGGTGGAAGGATAAAAATTGGCTGAAAGAAAAAAGTAAAAAGGGGTTCAAAAGTGCTCAATTTATAGTGAAAACCCTATAGGTAACATTTCGCGTAGCAAGTTTATAGTCTATTAGCGGTTTATTCACACTTTTTTTTTTTATCAAACCTTTGAAATCTCACCCCAAGTACGACGTGTTTAGTAATTTCCGAAACATGCTAAGTATATTATTTTTCGTTAAACTTAAGTTTTACCTATTATTTTATTTATCAATTATAATATTTAACTTATAATAATTATAAATAAAAACTGTGAGAAAACATCTGTGTTGGTAGCGTCTAGTCAGAAACACTTTCCATGCAAAATATTATTACAACTGAGTACGCACGAATTCTGTGCCTTGACCTTTTGCATAATTTTCTAGACTTCGTTAAGCTTAGTTTGCATGAGGCGGAGGAATATCCCTGTAAGTAGAACTTGTGGCAGGGATTAAGAAAAGTGTGAAGTAACGGTGAATGGATTAGAGTCGTGTAAATTGTCGCAACGGCTGAAATCGAAAACGAAAGCGAACGTCACGCGGCTAACCAGCGACTAGCCACACGCACGGGCTGCCCCACAGGGAAGAAAAAAAAAAAAATGTTCGGAATCTCGTCGCTCGAAGCCGCATTCCGCACGACTGGAAGGCCGACCCCGCTGTAAAATACCCTTGAGGCTGGCGGTAATTGGGAAGCTGATCTTTCCGTTGGATCGGCGCGCGGAGAAGTGATAGTTCCGCTTCTGTAGGCGTGTGTGTTCTGTGACGCGGTATTGCCAGATGGTGGTCTTGGCAACGCGCTCCAGATCTGACAAACACCTACCCCCCTCCCCCTTCCCCTCACGTTGCTCTTCCCAGCCAACGAGCATACAAGTATAATCCATTCATGGTTACTTCAGTTTTTTATGAAGCCCTGCTAATGTTCTACTTCCAGGATATTCCTCCGCCTCGTGAAAACTAAGCTTAACCAAGTCTGGAGAATTACACCAGAAGGACAACGCACCACATTCGTGCGCACTCAGTTGTAATGATATTTTGTATAAGGACTAGTTCTCACTAAGTGCTACCAACATACCTATTTTCTCCCTGTTTTTATTCGAATTATTTATCAATGAAGCACTATAATTTATAGATACGATATTAATAACATTTCAATTTAACAGGAAAAAAAGTAACTTTTCTGAACACAAGTATTAAAAAAATGTGATACGGGGCGTATTTAGGAAATAACTAGCCACATCATACATGGGGAGATTTTTCCAAGGTTTGATTCAAAAAGGCAGAAGAAACCGTGAATGGACTATACCAGAGACGTCACTTGAGGCAAAGCAGCGGAACACTTATAAATAAAAAAATCGTGTTCACGGTTTGGCACTACTACACGTGAACACAATCGTCTAATTCCACCCATTTTAATAGAAATATGTTCAATATTCACATCTAAAATATGTAGAATAACATCCAGAAATAAACGGCCACTGTGAGCTGCCAAGTGTCAGTACACAACGCCAAATCGTAGTTAAAACACTTAACTAGCTCACATCAACAATGCACGGATGCACGAGAATTCAATGCTCACATCAACACCAACATTGTAAAAAGAAATGCTGATTTAAATCAATCATTGTACTTCAGTCCCTTCAATTGAATCAATATAACTATATTTTTATTTTCAATTACGTCGAAAAATGTTTATAAAGCGATATAAAATAATTCAAATAATTTTCCGTTTTTATATTGCCGATACTGGACTGAGCAATTAAACAAAATCGAATCGGAAATAAATTAAGCTTTCTGTTTACTGCTATCCCATTTCTAGAGGTTGTTCCCAGCGGACTGGCGGCGAGGGTGGCTACCCCATTGAGCACCGCTTCGCTCCATACAGACAAGTATACAGAAGCAAAATGATGCAGTTCTCTGATTGACTGCGCGAGGTCATGCCAAATGGGTGGCCTTGTCTATGATTGTACATGAGAAATTGACTAAACCTTCCCTATATGCGACACCAGAAATATTGAACACTTTACCCGTCAGAAACACAACACAACTACTGCATGGAAGCATGTTAATGTTGGTCTTGTAAGTTTAGCTTCGGAAATTTCATTTATTTAAATCAACACCGCAATTAAAGTTCATTTTATACATACACCATAAACCGAATTAACATTGTTTTGGGAATCACAATATGACGACGGCCGAAAATGTAGCTTCAAGTAATGTCATAACATGCCGTCTCCTGATTATACCTATAAGTTGTTCACGGTAAAGTGAACACTTTTTTTTGTAACCAGTCCCTACAGACATAATAACCAATAAATACACTTCGTTGTGGCATGTGACTTCAGGTTTTGATTATGATGAAATGTAGATACTGTGCTTATTACTCACATGGCAGTGTTAACATTAATAAGTAACGGAAGGATAGAAAATAACCAGGGTTTCAAAAGTGCTCACTGTACAATGAACAGCTTATACCTCCACAAGGGTTCTGGGAAGTCTGATTGACTACTGCTTGCTGAAGTTCCCTATTGGCTGGCCTGCGGGCCGACAAATTAGGTTGCCAGGCGCTGATTGGCGAACGGTGATCCGACAATTTGCAGGACAATAACGCCATTTTGCTGGCGTATGCGGTTAGGGTTGGCGATATAAGTAACTTTTTCACTTTTGTAGTATTTTGTGCTAGGTATTACTATAGTCCATTCACAGCTGCTTCCAACTTTTCTGGAGTACTAATAAAGTTCTACTTCCAGGATATTACTCCGCCTCATGCATACAAAGCTTAACCGAGTCTAGAAAATTACACCAAATGGACATCACATCGCATACATACGCACTCAGTGTAATAATATTTTACATAAGAACTATTTTTACTAGCCATTACCAACACACCTGTTTCCCCTCTGTTTCTTATCCAAATTAATTATAAATGAACTATTATAATATTTATAATTAGAATTTAGTTAAAAGTTCAATTTGACATAAAATAAGATACTTCGTATAGTAACACAAGTCAAACACTCGTGATACATGACATAATTAGGAAACGACCAAGCATGTCATACATGAGGTGATTTTTCGTATAAGAGAGGCAACTTCGAAGAAAAGGTTTCAATTTTCATTTTAGTCTCTCGCCATCTCCATAGTTACACGATTACGGAAATAACTACTCAATAAAATCACACTTTATTACGTGAGTTAATATTGTGCCATATCCTACGCGGAAACTGATGTAAAATATTAAATTAAAATTTACATAAAAGTTAAAACTAAAAACTAAAATTTTAATTCAACAAATTCAATTACTTTAAATTAAAAAAATTAAAGAAAGAGGGCGCTGCGAACAGATTTAATTCGAGAGAGTTACGCAGAAATTGTAATCTTTTCAATACGAGAGTTAAATACAAGCCAAGACTCAAAACACATCGAACTCCAAATAAAGTGTCGCCAAATAAATAACAAACTACGCTAGCAAAAGGGGGACAAAATACCAATTAAACTAATCGAACAGAGTCGAGTGTTACACCAGAGTCCAATAAAGGTGGAGCTTTAAACGGGGCTATCACGTGGCGGAAAGAGGGTGCGAGAATTAATCAACATTTTGTTTTGGTAAGGAAATATCAGTAATTAAGCGCCCGCGCTGTTTTAACGCGGGCGGCATCACGTTTCACACAAACGACAAATGCGTCGGGGCACACAATTCTCACACGCGCACCCGTTTACGAGCTGCGCAAACAAATCGATCCAACTGCAGAGGGGTTAGTTCGTGCGTTTCACGACAAGAGAATGACACCCGGACACGTTAAGAGGAGGATCGAGCGAAGCATTTTTTGGCGAAACAGTTGTTTACGCGAATACACGTATTTCGGTGAATAAACGTTATGCAAATACGACTTTTTGTCAGAAAAGATTATATATATATATATATATATATATATATATATATATATATATATATATATATATATATACACCCCTATTTTGTCATATTAAGTGTATTCTTAGAGAAAAAAAATCGTGAAAATGGTCAAATATCGCATTCTCAAAGCTTGTGTTATCGGTTGTCTTAAACGGCACGGGTGAGTGAGTGAAGAGATTTGAACGGCTCTTAACGTCGAGGTCTTGGGGAGCCGATGAGGGTGACTGGGGTGGGTATGAGGCGGCGTCGGCACGATTCCCGCTTGCGAGGGCCCGGAGTGGCCCGGCCGGGGATTGGGCCCGGATCGCTAGCCGCTCAGCCACCGTGACCCCTTAAGTGACAAGAGAAAAGTACTAACATACAGGCGTAGTTTAATCTGTGGGCTTTCATCGCGTGTAATAAGGTGCCACTGCCTTAGAATGCAGATCTAATCTCCACAGTACAGCGTCGCGACGGAAACACTGCACGCCGTGCGCGTAGGAGCGCTGAGGCGCCAGGCGTGCGTGTGTATTGTGTCGCTCGTATCGCGCCCTCACTTCTTGACCTTGGACGTGCAGCTTCATCCCGCTGCGCTGTCTATTCACGTCTGCAAGGTTTTGCCAGCAGATGTATGAACGCTACGGAAAGGAAATTCTGGATACGGTCTGTTAGAAGTATCTCCGCGATTTTTATTTTTAACGAAACCTTTGGAAAATCAACAACGTGTCGTTAATTCCAGTTTCAGGGCTATAATTGGAAATGCTTGGTTATAAGAAATTTACAACTAACTAGTTGTTTAATACCGTTGTATCTAGTTCTCACTGTGTGTTATTTCCTGCTTGCAAAAAGGCAGGCACGTACTTATTGATAAAATATAGAGAATTTCGCGAGTTCAATGACCTGTAGGCTAGACTTCACAGTCTTATACACTCTCGTACAGATATTAACTGTTTATTGGTTGACTGTTGTGGTAGTAAATGACGGTGGTTGGGCGCACAATTTATTGGATGTTTGTTATTGGCTCATTTATCCCCAGGAGGTATCAAACAACACGTCGTCAACCAATTACAAAAGTAACATGAACGTACAAGTGTGTGAATTCCAACTTGTCTAGAAATGAACCCACGAAATGTTCGGGTCTCTAGTAATGACTAATGAATCCGTAATTATGACACGCAAACGAAGAGTTTGTGCAAAAGTAACGAAGCCGTAACATAAATGTCTCTTATCCGAAACATTTTATACTTGTTAACATAAGAGATTTTTGTTTTCCGTTACATATAACTTTTTCTTATATTTTATCTATAAATATTATAATATTTATTTTACTGTTAATATGAATTAAAACGGAGAGATAGATGTGCTAGTAATAAATAGCTATGAAGCAAAATGCTATCAATCTGCCCGTCCGTCATCCACCCGTCCGTCATACATACACCGAGAAAAAGGTTTTGTTGAGTTAAACGACATTTGTTTGGTGCAACCAAATTATTTGTTTGTGTAGGGGCAATGAAATATTTTGTTGCTGAAGCCAAATTATTTTGTTGTTCTCATTTGGTTGCCCCCAAACTATAATATTTGGTTGGTGCAACTAAATATTTGTTTGCCTACACGCACATTAAACAGTTTGAGCCGATATAAAGAAAATTCCCAAGTTCGACCGAGTTTCGAACCTAGATCACCTGCGCCCGAGCGCTACGCCTTAGTAATCTCCGCTAATGTGACAACCGATGACGTCGTAAAGCTTTTAAATCGATATAGTGTTGCACAATATCGATATTGGGCAATGTGTGCAAACAAATATTTCAAGTTTTACAGCTTTACTTGTCAGTTTCTTGTTGCATTGTTTTATTAATGCGTTTATAAAATTTTTAAGTATCAATAGATGCACTAACAAACACGGTTACTATCCTAATTGTCACAAAAAATACAAATAAACTCACGAGCTGTATTTTCGAACGCAGGCAGTCAAATGAGAGGCCAAACAAATATATACATTTGATTGAACTAAATATTCAGTTGCCAGTCTAATTTTTTTTTTTTTGGCCGAACACAGAGATTTTGTTTATTCAAACATATATTTTGTTAGACGAACTAAAATAATTTTGTTTCTTTTCAAATTTTGTTTGCTCAACAATATATTTTGTTACGGCAGCTAAATATATATTTGGCCCTATACAAACAAATATTTTGTTCGATTTTCTCTCAGTGTACATCCGTCTCTCAGCCGAGCGATTTACAACCAAACTTCGTACGTCCGTCATAAGTTCATTGCTGCAAACAAATAAAAATTAAACTTTTTACAAGTAGGAAAAAATTCTCCATAAAAAGTGAACATTTTTGGCGGCACCGGTATCGAACGCACATACACGTGCGTAAGGAGAATTAATCGATGGAAAAAACATTTTAAATAGCATATAAAGAATTATTTTATTGCTTTTACTATTGCACAACAGGAGCTCGTGTTTCCAAACGTAATTATCGATCAATCTCCAGGGAAAATGTAACTTGATTTCGATTTACAGTTACACAAACAAACATATGAAAACAAAAGACAGCCAAAACAAAACACTGCACACACTACATAGCGTTGTAAAACACTCGGGATGAACGAGTAACAAAACGTGAAAGTTTAGAAGGCTGTAATTTCATCCGTCCGTCCGTCAAAAGTTAAAGCTTGCGAAGGTTTTGACGGACGGACGGTCGGACGGATAGATAGAATTAACGGCCGCCTCAGAGAGATGAATTCTTGTCTTACATACACAAATATCATTAAGGCGCAACCGTGTTACACACACTTAATATTAAGGCTATATCCGAATTGGCAGATTTTGTAGACAAAATGATCACGTCGCCCGATTTTGTATACAAAAATGGTAACATATTTGGCAATTTGGTATTTCGTATTTTGTATCTAGCAGATCTTAGCAGAAATACAAAATGACAAAATCAGCACCATGTTTGTTTTTACTTTAAAAACACATGCACGATTGCGTAAAAAAAATGACTTTTAAAACAAATAACAGTACATAAAAAACCCACTAGGCATGTTTTAAAAAGCAAATAAGTTATGTGCTTTGTATATTTTTTTAATTGTAAAATTTATTACTTTCTTAATTATTAACGTATGCGTAGTATTCCAGTGATGATTGCAGAAATATTACGTCTGTTTTAAACATTAAATTTGGATAAAAAAAATTTTGCACTGTTAATGTATGTAATAATGTGTTTCCACGAGTGCTAAACAAATGATTGACGACAACGTCCGAATCGATACCTAAAATTCACGAATTTACGAAATAACGAAATAACAGCCATTTGTCAATTCGGACAAGGCCTTAGAAGAGGGGATAGTTTAAGAACAGAATTACCATCTCTAGCTACCTCATCAACATGTATGGAAACGGGAGTCCCGAAAATATATTATTCTTGGCCAGTCTGCGACGTGAACGACGATATAAAACGTGATTTAAGAATATTTCTCTCTCTCAACAAGACTTAAGTAACCAAATAGGCCCTAATCTGGCTAAGCCCTGAAACCGAGTAAACTTCATTTCAGTCACGCTGGCTGCGGGGCAAGTGGGAGACTTTGTTTAGTTTGGTGGATAGGCGGCCCGAGGATTGTTTTGTTTTATTAAGAAGAAGGGGGTGAATTTACGGGGGAAAAATAACAACGGGTTCGACTACGCAAGACTATACACGTCCCGCATTAAAAAAAAAAAAAAAAAAAAAAAAATGAAGTTCGCTGTACAACGATTCCGCACGGGCAGCAGCTGACTCGGTAGGCAACGAACTTCCCTGGAGGGATTTCACATTTTTTTTTAAAGTTGTGGGTTTGTTCCGAGTGGTTCTCACGGCTGTATAGGCGAGGAAAACGCGCAGCGATAGAAACGAGGGTGGGGACGAAAACAATTGCCGGCGGGTTTCTCGCCCTTGCTCCGCGAAGAAGACGTGGAACAAACGGGACGAAGTGAAAACAAAAACGAAACGTAATCGTCAAATTTCTTATTTCCTTGCAAGAACCTGCGTGATCGGCGGGGCAGGAACTGCCCATGATACGTGCGATCGGAATTTAATTAAAACGCCTAAGAAACAAGTCTTCGAAAATATTTCTCCTGTAACTTGCACTTGTGACCGTCGTACTTTTTGTATAATTTTGGCAGCAAAATACGAGCAGTAGTTCCAGTCCAACACGCGAATAAAAACTGTTAGAAATTTGTCTCCTGTAGATGAAAAACATTTTTAAAAAAGTTTCGTGACAAAAAAAGTTTTATATCAACTCAAAGGGTTATTTTTTTTTTTAGGCGTGAAAATGGTTAAAACGGGTGTTTTCAGAACCATTTTTAAGCTGCTAAAATTTTCCATGCAGAAACTTAAAGAACTGTCTTCAGACCACATCTTTGTTTGCATGCCATATAGGGTTGCCGCTTAAAGCCATATTCAGGCGAGTCGCTGATGGGAGACTGCACGCCTGTTGTGCGCCTTGCCCATAGAGGCGATGACTTAAGTGGCGAGTGAACAAGATTCGGCCTTATAGAGCTCACGTGCACCGAGTTTTCGAACATGCTAAATAGCTGCAGGCAGACGGCTGAAATTTATTTTTGTTTTATAGAAAATAAAGTTGGCACAACTTATTATAATAGGCTGTTCACGGTAAAGTGAGCACTTTTGAAATCAACCTTTGAAAAATGTCACTGCCCCTACCTACTTGCATGCATTTTAACGGACACACTGGCTGACATGCGGCCTATAAAGTTGGTAACGAAGGAGAGAAAGTAATTCCATATTATTAAGTTGAATTAATAGTGTTAGTAAAACATCTGAAATAATCAAATTAATTGTTTTGCTTTCGGTATTTTTAATGTAGACCTATATAAGTGTAAGAATTAGCAGATATGTAAAACATTTATTTTTTTAATTATTTCACAGTTTTAATTGACCGACGCATGGATAAATTGATCAGGCCCATGACTATGTTAATTCTACACATGGCGGAAGTAGACGAAACGTGCTGGCAAGTAGATCTTAAGCAAAGCTTTCAAAAGTGCTCGCTTTAGCGTGAACAGCCCTTAATCATCTTGACATATCACTAGAGACCTGCGAAATTCGCGTTATTATTTGGGAGAACGATAAATCTCAAACCCGTGTACTTTTGCGATAAGTTTGTCATTGGACTGTACTATATTTAACACGCCGTGGGTAACTCTGCGCCAGTAAATGAACACTTACCAATTGTGTAGCCAGTCGCGTGCAGTCCAGTAAAAGAAGGCGTGACTTTACACATGTGCAGCAGCCAATAGGGAACCGACGCCGATCCGAGTATATACATCACAGTGAAGTTTAGCCTGATGCCAAATAGTAACACGAATTTCGGGGGGGTCCCTACATATCGCGAATGAGAATGGATACCATTCATAACGTTCGAAATAAAATATTACTTTTTTCTGCCCACTTCGTGTCTCCCAGCGAATGTAGGAATTAAAAAGAACGCCATCAACGTCACCATAGCTACCTGTAATTGCGGGACTAGACGGGAAAGTAACTACAATCACGGGCTCACTTTCCTACTTAATCCTCATTACGCACGCGGCGGCAGGCATAAACAACGTTTGTTCACGGTTAGGACAACGCGGCGCCGTAATGGAATCGGCGGGGACCTGGGGCGAGCCCGAATTTCACAGCGGATGAGGACTGATTACAGTCGAAAAGCAGCACGCGCTCCGTTCCGCCGAGGGTGCCATCTGTCTCGATGAACGGGCTCCATAATGCACGGTAATGCCGGCCGATGAAGTAAAACTTCGCCGGCGTATTTTCGCGTGACGTGCACGTAGTCCTGGACGGCGCGTATTTACAGTTTAGTTGTGAAAAGAGGCACACCTTGCTTGCGGATAATATAATATTGGGAACGGATACAGCAGGGAGAACAATAGTCCGACGGCGGGTTTTCGAACTATCATAGCTCTAGCGCTTGCAGCGCGTAGGGTGGAAATAAATGGGGTAGAGTGATCACGCTGGCTGCGCAGGGCCAGTCTCCGTGTCCCAAACAGTGAACTGCTTCTCTGCCAACACGGCTATCATAAACGACGAGGATAAGATTTTGAGGCCAGAACACAAGTTTATAGGCTATGCACAATAAAATGAGCACGTTTGAAAAACCCTGCTGTAGATCTACTTGTATGCACGTTGTGTATTCATCCGCCTTACGTAAACTTAACATAGCCACGTGCCTCAGCACTTTATTCATGCGTCGGTCAAGTGAAACTGAGAAATTATTAGAAAAGTAAATATTTTACAAATCTGCTAATTTCTACTGGTCGATGCATAAAAAAACAACGGAAACTTAAATAAATGATTTAAGTTATCACAAATGGTTACCTAACACTTTTTGTTCGGTGCTAAGATATAAAACTACTTTTCATCTCGTGTTACCAACTTTACTGGACGCATAACAGTACTCCCGTTAAAATATATGCAGGCAGGGGCCGTGACTTTTTTCTAAGGTTCATTTCAAAAGTGCTTACTTTATCGTGAATAGCCTTTAGTAAACAAACACTTTGGGATGTTTGCACACTTACTGTAAACAATCTATAATGCAGTTTGACTGAATCAACTTCGGTAGAAGTATTTCATTCACTTCTACGTGGCTATCTTTTGAAAAATAAGAGATAAACAAACACTTTCATCAGCGATGGCCATGCGACTTTCGACAATTGCGTTCGTTCGGGGTAGGTCAACGCTGGGTACACGCGCAGGAAAGACTAACGATCGGTCTACGTTATCTTCAGTCTATGTGGCAACGGGCAGTACGAGTAAGGCCGTGTGTCCTGCGCGGGATTCAGTTTCGGGCGTCAGCTTCGAGCAGCAAAATTCGAATACGTTATGAGCGCTACCGTTACCAGCAGCAACGTGCGTTAAGAAAAAAAAAAAAAAATCTTGAATGATGCGAGACAGATTGAGTTGAGGATTTGGGCGGCTCGTAACAACGAGGTCTTGAGAGCCGATGAAGGTAAAATGATTTGAGAATGAATGTAGCGCCCGAATGCAACGGCGCGGAAAACTGGAGATGCCAAAAGAAATCCGGCACGATTCCCACTTGCGAAAATCCTTGACTGACCCGGCCGGGGATTGAACCCTGTTCACCTTGGTGAGAGGCGAGCAGTCTAACCGCTCAGCCACCGTTGTACCTTGAATAATTCCGAGATTCTCCGCGCGTCAACAGGCATAAACATGACAGGTATTACAGATACTGATTCCCCGTCCATTCGACTGATTGACCTATATCAAAGAAATTCCTTCTAAATAAATTTATTTTAAATATAACCGTCTCAGTCTGCTGTACGGATTAGTTTCTCCAAAGAAGTAATAAACCCGCACTAAAATTACTATTTTTGTTTTTAAATTAATACCGTACGTAACAACAAATACTAGCATTATTTTCAAACATATGCTTCTAGCAGAACGGTACAGCATTTTTATCATTTGTATGATCCCATATTTGTGTATAAACTATATTAGTTATGGCTAAAAATTAAAAAAAAAAAAGTGCTTATGTATTATGTTGGTTTTGAGTAAGCCTCAATAAGTTAGTAAGAATTGTTCTGCGGGACTGTAATACTTGCTAGTGTTAATTTTAAAATTATATATATATATATATATATGGCCCTTACCCCCTAATGACCAATACCTTCCACTGACTTAATATCAACGATTCGGGTTTAGAGAGTGACACTGCACTGGGGATTATGATTAAAGCGAACTCGTGATAAAACTTTTCTAGACCCATACGAGGTCACGTCACAACAGGGCCGTTTGCAATCTGCGTGCCACGACTTTCGAAACTTTGGACAGGAGCGCGCTCCGGTTGAATTCCTCGCAAATTAGATCTGCAGCAGCGGGACGTCGCTGCACGCACGCAATGGAAGCCGGCGGACTGAAATACGGATGCCACTGCACATTTCCCTCTTTATCGTTAGGGGAAACAACGCAGACATGTTCGAAAAAGTGTTTTTTTTTATATCGGTTTTATAAAAACCAACCATTTTCACTTTTTTTTTTTTTCGTCTTTATTAGAACACGGCATACGTAGGTAGTTGCAAACCAAACAAAAATTGTGTTTGCCTTTACTAATAATATCTCATACTCCCGGCTATGCGTTTAGTGATAGTGTGCGCAAGCGCAAACACAATGCTTTTAAAGAAACCTGGCTGCAGTGTCTTAAATACACAAACGACAGCTATAAGCGCGAACGTGATGATCTCCGAAAAGAACACACGCCTTAGACGAAGCCTACAGAGTGATTTCCAAACCATCGCGCACATCAGAAACGCCGTTCTGGAGCACTCAGAAAATAACCACCCCCCCCCCCCCATATCCCGAAATATACCACCAAATAAATACAGAAATAATCAAGGAACCTTCACTGAATCTGGCTACAAACTTCCCGTCGATGAAATGCTAGGATTACCGCTGAGAGTCCCATAGGTACACGCAGGCGCGACGAGAACACTACACGGCAGTTCAGAGCCTTGCGCGTTTAGTGGCGATAGGGCGCTTCATGAACGTGGCATCGTCGCCCTCATTATCTCTCCCGGTAGGCGAGCGCACCTTATGATTCTGGTTGACCATGATTCTCCTTCCTCTTGTTTCGAATGTGCCTACTTAGGACCATGCTTGTTCAACTGTTGGGCTTTGGTCTTTGCCCAGTATTGTCGCATCTTCTCCCGGTCTAACTCTTTTCTTCTTCTTCTGTCCAGGAGGTACCTTCCCTCAGAGGTTTTTCCTGAAATCCACGGGCTTTATTTCGAGATGTCTCACAGTCTGCCTGTTTTGAAGATCTGTTATTCCCAGTTCATTTATATCCTCCTCGGTTTGTGTCAGCCAAAGTGGCACGAATATTCTTGTGTCGCCAGAAGGTGAACAGTCGGTTAACCAATCTGTTTGGAGACAGTCTAGTCACATGGCCATAGAAAACAACCCTCCGTTTTCTGGAACAGTGTGTGTGTGTATGCATATATATATATATATATATATATATATATATATATATATATATATATATATATATATATATATATATATATATATGCACACACACACATAGACGTAGGATATTTTTTAATACACGGACCAACTCCGCATGCGTATTCCTTACGAAAAAATAAGGCAAAAACATACATACGACTTACATCCCAAGGGCGGTACACCACCTCTTTGAAGTAGGAGCAATAAGACCCAGTAATTGCACTTCCTACAAAAAAAATGTACAATACAACCGTAAGACTCTTTAAAACGATTAAATGGACAATGTTCTACGATCCGCGTGATGTTGAACACAATCAAATTTTTTTATTTGTGACAAAATTGGGGTTGCAATCCTTATTTTGCAATATAAGTATTTGTTACCATTGGTTCATTACATTGTGTGTGGCATATTATGAAGTAACACGTTAAAATAATCTAAAAAGGCCTTAATCATAATTGTCCTAATTCCTACCGTTCCCGAGGAATAAATAAATAAGTACACAATCACGAAACACCGTGGCCGGGTATGTAGGCAACACGCATGAATTAATCGGACGTCGCGTGGCATACCATGCTAAAATAAGACCACAAAATACCAGGATGGTGGGTTGATAAATGAATTAGCCGTACGAGGTGAGCGTGGATGGTTCCCAAAGCAGAAGCGATCCCGGGGGAAAATTCTTGGAAAACGACCGGCCATGCTCTCATAAACTTGACAGGATAATTTTCTATCGTCAGAGCAGCTATGTCTGATAATGAAATTTTGCATAGTAAACTTCGACAGATAAATAGCTATTTTCTGCGTAGAAATGCAAAAATTAATTACACAACGGCATGTCCTGCCACCCAATAGATGAAAGAAGAAAAATCTCCTTACTTCTCTCGTGTAAACATTCGAGAAATTACTAGGGCATTATCTGAAAAAAGTTATTACTGTTAAGAAATCCAAACATTAATTTTTAAAAGAGCAGAGAAAAAAATTAATTGCACCTCACAGTCTAATTACCGCAAAACACCGTTTGAAAACAATTCTGGGAAAGGAATTAATTGCACTCCAGGGTAAGGTGAGCATTAAAGAACATATATTTACAAAATACTGCTGTGAAGGGTATTAATTACATAAGAATATGTCCTATCGATTAAATTAATTTCTAAAGTTTCACCTGTTTGAAAGAAGTATTAAACCACCCTCTTGGAAATTTTCCACTCTCTGTCTCTCTCACGTAAATAAAACTGTAGACCAGAAATAACATTTGATCTCGAATAGTCCACAATGTTAAGTTAAGGTCCCGTTATTAGTTTGGAAGCATAGGGACGTCGAATCACCTAATCATCGATCTACAAACACGCACCGCCTTCTCCGACCACATCTCCAGATGCAAGACGTTATAATATTGTTGTTACCGGGAGGGGGATGAAAAGAACGGGAGTCGGAAAGGGAAATGGAGAAGGGTGAAAAACTCGGCTTACTGCACATAAGTTGCCACGGCGTACTCATTAACCCCGAGAGAAAACATTTTCAGAAACCCGGGGGCGAACAACTGGAAAAAGGGGTTTTGAAGACTGGGGAAGGAGATGCTAGGGGAGGAAAAAAAATAAAGAGTTTACAAGGGCGCGTTTATCGACCCCCTACGACCCCCCGCGCCTCCTCTTTTCTTTTCCTCCGCCGTAATTTCCCTCCTGAAGCAGTTTCATCCGCGAGATTTGTGGTCCACCACGGGGGAGGGTAGTTTCGCACGCCAGCCGGCGGAATATAAAAACAGGGGGTGGAAGGGGGGCGTGAAGATGTCGCGGAGAAATGGAGACGGCCATCAACGGGGTCTGGGCGACGTAATGAAGCGGCATGATTAATGCGGCCAGGAGGGTAGTAAGAAGCCGGTGGTAGTGGTAGGATTGCATTCCGTAAGAGTATTCAGAATAACTCAACGTTGCAAACTCCCACTCTAACCCGCCGTAATACTCATTGGTTGTGCGCGCTCTCACGAGGAGGAGATCGCATGACCCAAATTAAGGGAGCCGCGGTGGGGTAGTTGTTAAGACTACTCGCCTCCGAACAAGGCGAACCGGGTTCGATTCCCGGCAGGGTCGCTTCCTGATTTTCGCCACCTTGGAATCGTGTCGGACGATGCCGCTGGTCGGCGAGTTTTCTCGGTGATCTCCTGCTTCCCCACGCCCCTTCATTCCGGCGCTGTTCCAACTTCACCCTCACCGGCTCTCTCGACGTCCATGTAAGAGCCCCGCCCAGATCTCTTCACTCACTCAAGTTATGAACACCGACCATGTGTCAAGTAAGTAGGTATAGGCTGTTCACGGTAAAGTGAGCACTTTGTAAGGCCCTTCTAAATTTTTGCTTTCATCCTATTTCCATCTTCCTGCTACTTTTTAAAACAAACATTGCAATGTGACCAATTAACACAGTGTATACATTTCCCCACAGTCACAATTTAATGCCTGAGGCTGTAATAAGACATGTCTTATTGGTTAATGCCTCTTGGGAGGGCCTTAAAAAGTACTCACTTTACCGTAAACAGCCTACAGGTAGGCTGAGCTTAAGAGTGGGATGGACCCCCATGGGAACCCCGCGTCCAAGGTCAAGAAGCGAGGAAGCAATACGGGCGACACTAACACGCACGCCTAGCGCCTCATCGCTCCTTCGTGCAAGGCGTTCAGTGTTTCCGTCGGTAACGCTGTGCTGTACAAATTACACCTGTAACAGTGGTGTTTTATTGCACGCGATGAAAGACCACATAATAAACTACGCCCGTATCTTTGCACTTTTCTCTTGCCGCGATGAAAGACCATATAATAAACTACGCCCGTATCTTTGTAATTTTCTCTTGCCGCTTAAGGAAACTGCATAGGCACGCTCAGGAGGTGTTCATAGGGTTGGGAACAACAGGCCGCTAATTTTTTCAGGCCCTCTCCCCGCATACCATCATTTTAGTGAATTATTTTGATACCCATTAAAGCAATTACAAATTGTTTCTAAGTTGTTACACTGTGGGAGCTTAAGTATTTTATACATTTTTAAAAAACTTTTGCAGTCTCATAGATTTACGCAAAAAAGATTTTTGCCTCTTAATTTTTATTATGTTGCCTGGCCATATTGTCGTTGATGACGAAACGTAACGATATGATAAGTGTGAATTTCTGAAATGCGTTGCAATTCTTGGCAGAACATCGTAGTCTTCTGATCCCACACATAATTCATTTTATTCCACTGTTTAAGATGGCGCACAAGTGTTAAAATTTCCTAAAGATATTGAACGGTACGTGTGAATATAATAATATTTGTACTGGAGTTCACGGTGTATCCGCCAGGGGCGCTGTAAGTACTCCGTAGCGCCAACTTCGTAGTTCGAAGTGATGCAGTAGTTGTGCCGACTAAGTTGGTATGCGTGGACAGGGTAAAAAAAAAAATTAGCGGCCGCTCAAAAACATTGCTGTAGCCACTCAAGGCACTCTATGGGCAAGCTTTAAAAGTGCGATATTTGACCATTTCCACGAATTTTTTCTCCGAGAATACAGTAAATATGACAAAAGTAAATAAAATAGGGACATAGGTAATTGTTTTTTATCTTTAGTAAAAAAAAGTAATATTTTCAGAACATTTACTTACCGAGATACGCGTATTCGCGCAAAAAAACTATTTCACAAAAAATCTATTAAAGACGGAGCAAGTAGCTCAGAGAAGCAAACGCAGGGAAGGTAAAGGCTGTTCACAATAAAGTGAGCAAATTTGAAATCAACCTTGGAAAAAAGTCACCGCCCCTACCTGAATATTTTTTAACGGGCGTAATGAGTATCATGTGCCCCGTAAAGTTGGTAACGATGGAGGTGAAAGTAGTTTCATATATTAACGTCAAGCAAAAAGTGTTAGGTAACCATTTGTGATAACTTAATTATGTCTCTCGCTTTCTGTATTTTTTAATTCATCGAAGTGTAAGTTTAGTATATTTGTACTATATTTACTTTTCTAATAATTTCAGTTTCACTTGCCTGAAGCACAAATAAATTGATGAGGTTCACGGCAATGTTAAATTTACATAATGCGGAAGAACACACAACGTGTATACAAGTAGATCTTAAGCAGGGCTTTCAAAAAGTGCTCATTTAACCGTGAACAGCCTATATCGGTCATGGCCTGTGTATGATGTTCACAGTAAAGGTCCTTCTAAATGTTTCGTTTCATCCAATTCCCATCTTCCTGCTTCTTTTTAATATAAACATTGCAATGTGATCAACACACATAGTGTATACATTTCAACACCCTCGAAATTCAATGCCTGAACCTGCAATAAGATATATTTATTAGTGGTCTATGTTTGTTGGGAGGGCCTTAAAAAGTGCTCACTTTGCCGTGAACAGCCTATACTAAGGAACCAGCCCAGCACTCGCCTGGAGTTATTCCGGGAAACCGTGGAAAACGATCAGAATGGCCGGACCGGGGCTCGAACCTAAGTCTTCCCGAACGCGTTACGTCGCTAATACACGGTTGCACCATCGTGGTTCGAAACTCGATCCGAGATCGGATCTAAGATCCACACAGAAAACTGTTGCATCATTTTCGAGTTCAGATCTGGACTGGAGATCTGGATTAAGTTCATCTCGAACCGCCGAAATTGGCGGTTTGAAATCTCGATCCGAGATCAGCAGCCATCGTCGACAAATGTAGTTTGAAAATACGCCAACAGATAGAGCTGGGTTCGATTGTTTTCTTGGGAAATTAAAACATAATAGACACCTGAACAATATTTAGTAAAATTCGTACAACAATAATTCACTTAAAACGAATAAAACTTCGCACATTTAGTTTTATCTATAGAGAAAAATACGCCTACTTCCATGACGTCATATATTACGAACCAATAGCAAAATATGTCTCGAACTTAATCTCGATCTCTCACTTTGGAACCAAGATCGACGAATCGGAGATCCAAAATCGTGCAATTTCGGCTGGTGCAACACTTTTACATTGGAACCAAGATCAAACTGGAACCTGGTTGGGAACTAGGATCATTTGATCTCGGATCGAGGAAGATGTTCGTGCAACCGGGCATTAGTGATAGTGCCAGGTCCGTATTCAATACGAACTTGTGCGAAGTATACGACAGCCACTACCGCACAAGCGAAGGCTGCCGCAGTAGCTGGTACGGTGCCAGCTACTGCGGCAGCCTTCGCGGCATCTGTTGCTTTGTACGACCGTATTTCACACTAGGTTTGGTATAAAGACCTGACCTATTTAATGTGGCGTGTTCCATACCAACTTTCCAACTTGGCCAGTCACAGAGCATAACGCGTTCTTCGTGGCCGCAATGATGAAGAGAAAACGAGTGTCTTCGTCTTGATTATACATCGACTGGGTCGCAATTCATTCAAACAGTCATTGTATGACTAGATAACATAATATTTATCATAAAACATTTACTATACTGTCTGAAAGCGTGTTTCAACACAATGAACATAGTAAAAAAGATTAAAACGAGCAATTTTCAAGTATCATAGTTTATAAAGCGCTGCACTGGCAGTCTTTGATATTTGACAATGCACAGAGAATCCATTTATGGGTACATGGAAGGAGAAATACTCGCAACTTTTTCTCCTTTTAATATACTGGTCATGATTTTCAGTTAAGAAAGGTTCGGGAAATATACATTATGCAATCACGCCAAATAATTTAACAACACTATTTATCCACAGCAAATTAATTTATGAGCATGAGTTCAAAACTACAACAACTTCCTTTTATTCTAATCAAACTTTTAATTAGTAGTAGATCCTTGAAGTTTAGACGGTAGTATCCACTCCATCTTCGAATTTTCTTACAAATCTTCGTGACGAAAATGTACGACCAGAAATAAAAAATCAAAGCTAGACGTGACGTGGACGACTACTTAACGAATTTTTTTTTAATTTGTAGGGTTTCAAATATACATTTATTTTCCCATGTGGGACTGAAATGATTAAATAATTAGATAATGTTTGATTACGGTTACGGATGTGACACTAATCATGCAAGAAAAATAAGTGGGATTTAGAAATAACTGTTAAAATGTTCCCTATATCATGAATAGCTTGGTTTTTAAATATTGACTCCGAAAATTAAGTTAATGAGAAAAATACATAAATAAAAGATAGCAAGGATGCTTCCCCCTTAAGAAATCATTATTTCAACAACTTGAGTTTTTTATGTTTTGCTTGTGGAAACTAAAGTAAGCTAGAAATAAATTCTCCTGGAATACCCCTTTAAGGGTCGGTCCACCATGTAGGGTGGTTGATGAAGCCAGACCCCGTTCCACAGGAAACACTGTCCCTTCAATAAAGACAAAAACCACGCACAGACAGTTATTGCAGTAGTTCACGTGAGACGATCCTACCTAAAGAAACAACTCCGTAACAATTGACATATTCATCCAACGGTGGAAATAAGTTATAAATTAAATACTGACACAATCACGGAAGGTTTAAATTCCACATGTCGCAGCTTGAACTAGCGGTCATACGAACAACTGCGAAGCGTAAAATATTAACACCTCAGGCTACATTAGAGAACATCGCGGTATTTCAGAAAATTCTCCTCGCCCTGCAAGCGTAAAACAGCCCTTTTCGAACAACACTGACAATGACTAATCGTTGCCGGGGTCTTCGCTTTTATGCGTTGGTACTTTGTTATTTCTTTCTTTCCCTCCTTCCTCCAAGTTCCTTTCTTCGTTCACCCCGACAGGGTTTTGTGGGGATCTGCTAGAACAAGAGAGGGGGAGGGGAGAGAAGAGAAGGGTACGTATGGTTCGATACCCGAGGCAAAAAAATAAAATATATTATAAACAGCAACGCTGGCGGCGTACGCGCTAATCTACAGTGACCGCCTGCGAGTTAGGCAGCCTGCCCGCTAGCTAGGTAGATTAAGTTGCGAAGGGTGCCAGGGGCAAGCCAGAGACAGCGCTTTAACCGGAACGAGGATTTATATACGCAGCCTCTCCCTCACCATAGCGACATGTCGGGGATCTGTATTTGCATTAAATTCAACCCCAGTTACCGAAACTTCCCTCGCCCACACGTAGTAGGCTGTAAATAAAGTGGGGACGTCAGGTCTGCATCGAAATGCGTGTGCGTTCCAGTTCACGCATATTTACGCTCCTCACGGAGACAGTAAAGTTTTTTTCAACTCTTTTCAAAACTCTATAAGTTTAAACCACCTACGCGAACCTGGTTCGATTCCGGACGGGGGTCACTCCCGGATTTTCGCATGTGGGAATCACGCCGGACGATGCCGCTGGTCGGCGGGTTTCCTCGGGGATATCCCGTTTCCCCCGCCTTTTCATTCCAGCGCCGCTCCATACTCACCTTACTTCATCCTCATCGGCTCTCAAGTCCTCTATGTTAAGAGCCACCCAAATCTCTTCACTCACTCTCTCGAAGTTTGAAAATTGACAAATATGTTCAAGTAAGTAGATTAACAGTAACAATCACGAGCTGTTCCCACCTCTAAGCCAGTATCGTCATGGATTAAATGTTGTCAGTGCAGAGTAGATCCAACTTCCCTACTGTAGATACACGCCCACGAGGTATGGGTTGTATTGAGTTGGGGTAAATAGGAAGGGTTGCCACCTTTTTCCATTGGAAAATTCACTGACATTTCCCCAATTTCCAGACAAAAACAATTTTTGCCCTGACCTTTAGCAAACATTTATTTTTCCGTAGGGATTGACTTCTTTCCATTATAACACACTTTTACACCAAAATACTTCTCTTATCTTACAAAATTGCTCCCTACATAAATTGCAAAGAAAAATACATACACATTTTGTCCACAATCACCAAAACAATTTTATACAATTCTGGTGGCGATGCACGATTGATGTTAGAACTGTCAAATATGACATGCATATCTCGGTATTCCCAGAAATTTTGCTACATTGTTCGAAATTCCCTGATATTTCCGTGATTTCCCTGGCAGTTTTCTAATTCCCTGACATTTCCCTGTTTTCCAGACGAGTGGCAACCATGGAGTACTACCAGGATACCCGTCAGCCATCGGCAACATCCGTCACGTTTTCCACTCACGTCCCAAATTGGGACAAACGTCACGACTGTAAAAATCATCCCAAAATGACAATGTCAATTCCTTTCCGAAGAATCCACAACGTTGAGAAATATTCGTAAAGTACCATCACATTATTCTAATGAACATGCCTAGTAACTATTCAAGCCAAAATATTCGTAAAACTCCTCAGTCAAGAATAATTACCTTGTTGTTGAAGATTGAAATCTTATGCAAGTATCACATAATGGTGTCGCATGCTAACTAGTTTAACCCACTTGGAAAGTAATTATTTATACGACAATAACGAGTGTTCAAGCAACACTGTTTTCTGCGCACAGTAAATGTCTTCTGTCGAGGAGTCTACGAGTGAAAATAGATTACAGGGAGGCAACAGCGAGGTAAGAATTCATCAAATGTTTACAAGACTAAAAAGGGATATGGTCGATTTCCATGTGAAATAACCCTACTACCGCCGTTTACACAGCTATCTCACAAAGGCTTTTAAAATTTCTGAGCAAGATCTTCGCTCTAGTGCAATAACCTGGGAAAGCAATCTATTAACAATAATTCTATACAGGAAAATTTTTCGTTAGTCTAGAACACCGATGAAATGTAGAAGTTAGCTTTTTGTAATGAATGATTCTAAAACAAGGAAGGGGGGGGGGGGATAAGGGAATTGAAACTTTTGATTAAATAAACCTCTCTGGATTTACTATAAATTTCCACTAGGTGATTCATTGTTCGACTCCAGGACCTGCATTATTTTTGTAGCTTTCTGTCTCAAAAAACCAAAACGAAAATTCTATAAATCAACATAATATTACACTCCAGATACGAACCGAGTTAATTTATTCAGAAACATGAGAAATGAATAATTTCATCTGGTGGCACAAGTTCAGTCATCTCCGCAGAGTATTTAAGCTGTTCATGAGAGGGGTGGGGGGGGGGGGAAATCGTTCAGTTTTTAAGCTTATCATGATTAAAAGCAACAAACTAGAGTTTAAACATGTTAACGTGTAACTCCGGTGGTAACTGTTCACAAGTGACTGACTGTAAAACCGCATAGGAGCGTGGAAAAAAACATATTTTCCGCCGTGGAAAGTAACATTCGTATACGGTTTTTCCAGGAACTTTGCTCTCACACGCAAATTAGCATTCCTGAAAGTGCCGCACGTCTAAAGGTAGAGTGCGAAGTGAATACAGCCTCGTTAATGAAGCCAGCCACAGCATAACTTTTTTTTTTCTGCGCCTGGTTTACATTATAAACAAGCAACGGAAAACACAGAAGGGGAAGGGGGGGGGGGGGAATTCTGGGTCACAAAATCACGGATGGAATAAATGAAAACATACCTATCCCCAAAGCAGCTTGCGCAAACATATTGATGGGCGCCACACGTTACGACGCGGGGAAACTAAATCCAGTAAAAGTAAAAGGGGAAAAAATATATTAAAAAATAATTATAAATTTAAAATAATATTTTTCAAAAAAAAAAAAAAAAAAAAAAAAACGCACACGGTATCGCCGTGTAATTTTGTTACGCCTACGTTGAAGCGGAAGACCGACAGAAGAAAGCAAGCGAGGCACAAAGTTTCTTTCTTATTTTTTTTCCCATGCGGGGGACAGGAACAAAATGTAAAGCTGGGTGGGTGGGAATTAATGAATATTCAATTTCCAATTTGCACTTTCCACTAGACCTGGCACCCGAGTACTGAAGGCCCAAGAGGCAGGTGTACATAAGATAGCTCCTGACCTGAAACTCCACTCGTTTCTTCCCCGAGGGGATGGGTGGGTCGTAGATCCAGGTGGTGGAAGGGGGCTGGAAGTTATAAAAGGTAGAAAGGGTGCGAGGGGGGGTGAATTAAGCAAGGAAATCACGCGCACTTCAAGCAAGCGCTGCGGTCGGACCAGGAACATTAGTGGGCGGGAAAGAGATGAACGGCGAAAGGGGTGGAACGGTACAGGAGGTGGGGGAGGAAAGAAGCTGTGATAATTGCGCGCGAAAAGTTCATTCTCAATTCCGTGTGTGTCCGCGCGCTGGGAAGATGGCCCCAGGCATCGAGGGGTTGCAGGATAGAAGGAGGGGCAAAGGGGAGGAGAGCAGGGTGTTTAAAACTCTTTAGAAGCAGGCGCCCAGGTGCTAACGAGTAGTGACTACCAGCCAGACTTTTCGCAGCCAACATGAGTGCCAAGAGGAGATGGAGGAGTGGATGCGCCATGCGCCACTTACCCCCCCCCCCCCCCCCAACCCAACACCCACCTAAACAAATTAACCCGCGCGAGCCTTCAGTAACTCGGCCACAGCCAACGAGAAGGCATGATAAGGGGGTGGGGGACGCAGGAAAATTTCAAGAATGAAACGCGGTGCTAACTTCGTTACAACTTTATGATCACAAGCTACACCGGATTATCATTCCCTGTGTTTCATGTGAGTCTGCGCACAGTGGTGCAGCAGTGTACAGTTTATTTACTTGTAGCCAAGTCCTGCTCACATGAAAACTGAAAAAATTTACCTATCACTAAGTATTCACATAATTTATTTTGCGTGTGCTAATGTTAACAAAAAAGTGCTCAGATACTAAAGGAGAGTTTTATTTAATTCAATTTATTTGTTAAATTCAAAGAATTTCAAATTTTTATCCCAACTCGCACACTACTTGCTGGTGAAATTTGTTAATAAAATAATAACAGGATTCCTAACTTAAAAATACTACACAATTACTGCACAGAATTTGTGACAAATTAAAACGAAGGTGCAATTAGTAGCACACATTACCCAAAACCCAAGAACAAATATCTTCTTTGGATTCCTATGATATTCAAATTGAGAGATTCGTGATATGGGTAGATTGCATTCTACAAGTTTAACTGTATTTGACAACTATCCAAAAGTTATAAGCTGTTAAGCTAGTGTCTAAAAAATCGATGAAGCAGAGAATACCAAATCAAATTTCAGCAAGTGCATCATAACAGAAATGACTACCAGGTACAATTAGAAGAAATGGAAATTAACTCCGCAAAATTAAAAATACATAGTAGTAGGAAATAGTTCTTTCTGACACAACTGGCTGCTCTATGAGGAGCCGCGGCGGCCATCTTGGATGACGTTATGCATAAACCAATGGCGACCATCTTGGATTTCTTTCTCCCCTGTGGAATTTCCTTTTCCCCTCCTGCTCTGTCATTCCACCTCGGCACTTCATGTTCTTACATTCCGATTATTCTCATGTTCTGTCATTCCGATGTTACTTTAACTCACTCTCTGCCATCCCTTCCTGTCTAACGCCCGTTCTATCCCTAAGGAGGTTTTCTCATATTACTTCTGGTAATATTTATTTCTATCTCGTATCTTTTTGTTTTTTTTTGTGCTATGGCATTCATTCCTGCTCTCTCTCTCCTGTTATATACATTGAGGGAGTTTTTTCATATTCCTTCCGGTCTCCTGTATTTTAACCCTTTCATCTCTCTTGGATTTTGCATCCTACATCACCATCGACACCGTCTACTGTAGGCAGCCATCTTTAATTCTCGCGCCTGTCGCAAGTTATCTACTGTATGCGGTCATATTTGATTCCCGTGCCCGCCACCAGAGTGTTTGCAGTACTAAAGTTCGTGGCTACGAGCGGTACTATCGGTGTGGCCTTTTTGTGCATGTGTGTCGGTTCACTGTCGCCAGCAGAAGTGTTCAAACAGTGGCCGCCAGGAGTACTGGGAATTTTTTTAGTTGTGGTTTGAGAACTAAAAAAAAATGCATGAGACATACGATTTAGATTCGAAAACCCTTGGGACGAGCGTCTAGACAACATGACGACCCTTGCATGGGAAGTGTTAAGAATATATTTTTCTTCTTATATCTTATATATTAGCTTATATCTTCTTATATATTAGCATCGGCCTACACACTCGTCAGCTAATAAACGTACGATCGCGAAAAAATCGACATTGCACAGTCAGGGGAAGATATGAAGTAAATACTCGCATCGGCCTCCTCACTCAGACAATAAACTTGTTATCGCGAACTGGTGAGGTTTTCTCATATTTCTTCTGGATTCGCCTATGCTAATGATGTCAATTGTGAATATGTTAATATCACACGTTAATCGCCGACACCTGATGAGTTTTCTCATATGATACATCTACCAAATTCATAACACAGGTATCATTCTCGACAACAAAAAGGGCAGCAGGGTCAAGTGCCCTAAGCCCACCTATAAGCATTGTTGGCTGCAATACCCGAACCGCTAAGATACAGCCACCAAATTCATAAAATAGGCATGTCCCCTGACTACGAAAAGGGCTGCATGGTCAAGTAGGCCTTAAGCCCTCTTATAAGCATAGTTGGCTGTTATTTACGAACCATTTAAGATAATCACGAAATTCATTACATAATCATCACCACCGACGATGAACTGGGCCCTAAGCCCACTTAATTAGCATAGACAATGACCATTTCCCTCCAATCGAAGCTACAGGCACTAAATTCACATCATAAACATCACCTCTGATGAAGAACAGGGTGGTAGGGTCAACAAAACTTTAAGGCATCTTATAAGCATACTCGACCGCCATTTCCCGTTTACAGAAGTTATAGTCATAAAATTAATAGTCATAAAATTCATAACATAGACATCACTGCCGACAGTGAACAGGATGGTAGTATCAAGTATGCCCTAAGCCCTCGAATAAGCATAGTTTGGTACCATTTCCTACCCACCGAGTCTATAGTTTATAGCCGAATGTAAAAATTGGTCGAATCAAGGCCCTACCAAATGACTTTTATTTTTTTATAACTTGTGTAACCATATGTTAGAGTTATTTTAAATTTTTCACAATGAAAGACACTATTAACACTCCTGCCTATAGTTTATTCTTCAGGAAGAAGGTTCGCACACTATACGTATGTTTGCAGTGTTTTGAAAAAAACCTGAATTTCATCTTTCAAGTGTCTAACATGAGTGACTTAATCATTTATGAATGAGTGTTTAGTATTTACATTAATTATGGGAATTATTGTATTTTAAATACTGCAGTATGTAGTGTGCAAATTCTTTAGATATTGAGCATAGGTAGCTTAATTCTGTTTATTTGTATTTCAATTTCTGAATAATATAGTCTAACTGACTTCATGGCCTTTAGGTTGGCAACACTGCATGCAAACAATGCAGGGAATCAGTAGCTCCACGGGCCATAGCTATATCTAGAGACATCATCACAGACCAATGACAGTAAGGTGTGTCACCTCTAAAAAGAGAGACGACTGGGGCTTGGTATGCAGATACTTAAAGTGGTTGGTGCTGGACAGGAGGCGGTGCCAAGCTTCTTTTGGCCAATGATGAAACTTCAGTCTTCAAAGTCGAGATATCACAGAGAAGACTTACCTGTTTCTGTGGGTGACTTGTGCAGAAATTTACTTACATTAGAAATATGACAGAGCAAGTAAGTTCACGGAGATCACTTATAATTGTATACAAACTTTGAAGAAAATTAAAATAGTATTGGCAATGCTTCTAATAAGGGATGGCAAATACTATTTACAAAGTAAAAAGAAAAAAAATTATACAAAAGTTTATAGATATTTATTTTAATGAGCCACAATTTACGTTTTTATAAAAACCAAAACATATTACATAATCATAGAAAAATCTAAAACAACTTATGTTTTAATTAGTTAATTGAACTTCTGTTTCACATATCTCTTCAATTAATACTCATGACAAATTTTTTTATTCTTTGAAATACATTTTATGTTTTTTTAGGGGGACTGTGAACATGGAATATGTACAGCAGTGGCGTAGCACATTGTTTTGCTGGAACGGGAATGCCTGTTAGTGAAGGTACTTCTTTTAACTAGTAAGATGTGGATCTGAGGGTTTCCCCACTTCCCCATCTGGGAAACACAAACATTTTGTTTATAAAAAGTAAGTGGTTTAAGCATATTCTTAATTATCAGCTTACTGTTTAAGCTCAGCCTGGTTTTGGGTTGTAAGGATGTCAGCCTGGAAATGTACACGAGACGGATTGTGTATTCCGTGGTAAGCTACAATCTGGGTGGGAGACTAGGAAAAAATTTTATCACTGTTTATATGCATCTGTCTCAATCGCTATATATTAAAACTTCATGTCACACACAACCAAAGCATACAGTATGTTAAATTATTTTTGCCATCTCCAGTTCTCCGCAAACAGTGTTTCACTTCGAGGATGTAAATAATTTCCTAATTTCACTTTTTTCTAAACACTATTTTTAGTCTACACAAAAGTAGCATGCAAGGCATCGAAGTTACTGTCAACTGAAAGGTGCAACAAAGACCAAGATACACCGGTGAAACTATTTCTCTCTTAGTACCTGACCACTAGTTGCTGAACCAGCTCCTCCTTCTCCAACAATGCAGTGCCCTCCCTGAGAAGGAACGCAAAGGGGGAAACACCAAAGTGAATACTGAAACCACTAAAATTGCGGATGGACTGGCACTGAGGACAGCGGAAAAGTAGTAAAGAAATTAATTTAAATCATTTGCACAGTTATCAAAACTTTAGTTTAGGAGTAAGTATATTTTATAAGTAACTGAATTAAATTTCTTTTATAAACATTAATTACAGTATTTTCAAAAAAATTAGGAAACAAAATTAATTTCTTGTTAAATAACAACAAATACAATAGTTCAGGTAACATGAATCAAGTTAAACATAAATCTAGTAAGCAAGAATAATGAAGTAGTTCAAGCTAAACTTGCTACGATTCCTATCTAATTGAGCCAAAACTGAGGAAAATAACAAATATTTTCACTGAACTGCAAATCTTCTCTATCGCAGTTCCTTGGCACCAAAGCTAGGCGAGAGAGAGGAATATGTCTTCATTGTTAAACTCCATGTGTGTAGGCTGGTGTTAACATGCAGTGATATCAGCGAAGAAAGGTATAGTGTGTGCGGATTGCCCCTATCCTTCAACCGCGCCACCTGTCCCTCATCTACAAAAATACTCAGGTGATAGCATACTGCTCATCGCTCAGGTTTAGAAAAAGTGCAATAAGAGGTAAAAAAGGAAAGTAAAAACGAAAAATGTTGCACGTCTAAGTTACAGAAAGTTTGCACAAGCCTATGCTATACAAATTGATAACATAATTATGAAATATTTTCCAAGGGAACGCCGGACATCGATCAATCTTACGATACTATGCCACTGATGTACAGTAATTATATTACTAGAATTCAAAGTGTGTGTTTGAAAAGAATACACATTTCTCAAAATGATACCATGATCATTATTAAATAATGTAATTGAATCCATTTTTCTTAGGTTACGAATAAATTTAATAATGTAATTCAGCATACTAGAGACAACAACAGTATACACAGAGCAAAATGTACAAAAATAAGTTTGTTCCAGGTAAAGCAGTACATCAGGCAACCCCATAACTCTAGTCTAATAAACAGAAATAGTGTGAGACAAAATTCTGAGATCACAAGAAAAAACCCTCCAAAGAACACAGTACCTTTTTTTATCTTTTCATTGCCTCAAATAATTACGGCACAACCAAACAAAATTGTGCATCTTGAAATAAAATTGCTAATTCAATTCTGTGCAAACACACACAAAAAAGGCAAATTTAAAACATGCTTAAGTTTGTAAAATTAATTCAAAACAGTGCAGTATTTAAAGGTGTACAGGTCTGTATTAACTGAATTGTGTGCCACCAAAGCATGCATACTGGAGCTCTTTCATTTGTTTCTTCAGTTCTATTTACTTGTCTATTAATGACAAATCTGTTGATAAATATATGTGCCACAATTCGGCAGGTAAAGAAAAACTATGTCAGAGTTTTGCAAAAATTTGCATTTTACTATTGTATATGCTCTAAAAGTTAATTTGGTCAAAATGTTTCAAAGAACTGTTAAACACAGTAAGGTTTACATGGCATGCTTTTCCCATATTGACATATTCTCAATGGACCATCAGTTAAAAATGATAAATTTTCAAAAACAAAAAAAAATCTATTAAATACTTGGGTGGAAGGTGATTGCACTTGCCTAATTTCAATGGCTGATTTTGTTCTCGCATTGTATACACAACAAACAATTTTTTAAAATGTCTGCTTTCGTTTAAAGTGGCAGCTTTTCTTTTTGATTGCCTTTCTTTCTTATCAATACAAATGCATGCAAGTCTCCACATGCAATTCATGCTTTTTAAAACTAATTCATAAAACTAAAAAGTGTTTGGAAAACTTTGGTGTATTAAGGTTAACAGCCAAATTTACACAATGGACCTAACATTTTGACTGTGAAACCACGACAAAGCAAAAAATGTGAAACAAAATATGCATTACTAATATTTCTCACCTTGTTTGTTATGTAATGTAATTTAACTTCCAGTGCAGAATATTCAAGAAAATAAATGTATCTTTTGCGAAAGAAATTATGTAAATTTTTTCCGTGCAATTGCTTTGGAAATATAACAAAGAAATATGGTTCAGTGCTGTGGTTTAAGAGTACCTGAACCATTGTAATCAATATTTAAGAGCAACACTAATGTCATTCTATTTTCACATTATTCATATAATACATGACTTTGTCTACAATGGAGCTTAAATTATGAATGTTTAAAAAAAGTACAGTACACAATTGTTTTGCTAAAAAAAATATTTGCTTCAAACGTTAATGTGCATCAGAAATTTGTCGTAAACAAACTGACGTGTAAAGTACTTGTTATCAGGTAACTAGTTTATCTTGCAATGAAGGCCAAATGAACACTTTAAAAGTGTAATAATAATATCACGTATTATAACCTATGTACTAAATAGCAGTGTGCTAACCCTTAAGTCACGGAGCTACAGACCCAAATTCACATGCATCATGCACTGTTAAGCTCCAAAATAAAAAGGCAGTTTCAAGCGTTTGCGCAATGCTGTCACATTCTCTACCTGTCGGTGATGGCGTTGGTGGTCTCGTTGGCGGCGTTTGGACTGGAGGGCAGTTGTGTTCATCTGTTCCATCAGTACAGTCAGCACTGTTGTCGCACTTCATTGAAGCCGGGAGGCAACGATCAAGGTCGCATCCAAACTCTCCTTCTCTACACTCTGCAAGACGTCCAAACTAATATTACAAACCGTTCAGAAGAAGTGTTTTTAGCATTTACCACATTTCCGAATGAATGACATTGCACAGCATAAAGAAGGTATAAATAACCACACTAAAAATTAAAATGAATTACCTACTAGGCAACCACATACTTCAATGTAATAATCACTTGACATCACAAACACAAAAATACTGGTGGGAAAACTGTACTGAATAAACAAAAAAATATAGATCAGTTTTAAAAACATAAGTAAGCAAAGTTCAGTCATATGATGAGTGATAAAAAATTCTGAATTTTCCATCAATTTCAATTGTTCTACTAGTTGGTACATCCAATCTAACACTAAACTAACTTAGTAAAGAAAGCGACTAACTTGTTTTTAAGAATACATTACAGCAAGGCTACAATAGGCACAACTGATTACCGCGATACGCACGTTACCTAAAAAAAAGTTGTATTACGACACATTTAACTGCTGCTTTCACAAGTGCTATTAAGTATGAGATGGACACATTTCGATAAAACAACCGCCACAATACATCATGCTTCCAGCCCCTGTTCCCAACCCATACAAATAAAGAAAAGGTTGTATACCATGCCTGGTTATACAAAATGTGACTTTTATGACAACTTTAATTGAAATATTTGTTAGTAGATGGTGATAAACACTTGCAAACAGTACCATCACCAATGGATATGATACCACACCATGGAAGACAACGGGGCCAAAACCAAACACTTACCAACAGAACTGTCAAATAATTTAACAACCACCACAATGATTCCTCACATATGAAATGATTGACTCTTCACTGAGAAATAAAGACATTCTGTAAATAATTTGTGTTGAAAATCAATTGTGTTCCATTACAGACTCAAAATTTTTTTTTAGCGTGAAATGAAATCAGCCATAGGTTCACAAAAGGGAATCTGTGTGTCGAACATAATGATGACCACATGTGGTTATAGTTCATTGGTATATCAGAGTTAAATTTATTTTCAAATAAAATTCCAACTCCCTGACTGCAGGAGCAGGTTTTAACTTTCTGTCTCTGACTCTGTGTGTGTGTGTATGTCTATGTGTGCGTGTGCACGTGTGTGTGTGGGTGGGTGGGTTCGGGGAGTTATCCTATTGTGCAGGTGCAGGAATAGATTTTCAATTCGTAGCATGGCAGGGAACACACCCATCAATACGATTTTTAAAAACAACATTAAATTTAAAAAATTGGTATTTTTAGCGATTCTTATGTTATTGCTTTGCAGTTTTGAAACATTTACAGCACATTTTTATGTACATGTAAAGGTTTTGGGGATAGCAGGGGATGAAGTCATGTCCATTGTAACCCCCCTTCTGGATATGCAAGTCGCTGACCATTCTTTTAACCGCATCAATTTGTCATGCAATGAAAATTAACCAACCAAAAAGCTTATTATTTTTATGTTGTGTGCATTCAAACAGTAAAAAATTTTTTGGCTATATAAAAGAGTGCTAACTGACTTTTCAGTTTACGTACAGCCTTTCAGTCAACCAAATACATATTTTTATTATATTTCTAAAAATTTTTGCAAAAATGTTTCCTGTGTCATCAATTCTATACTAAGAAAAGTTAAGTGATATTAAAATTAAGTATGGTAAAACATGAAGAAAATTCTTTATGACATTAACACTTTCCAATAAGGTCACTTTCTCTTGCAACCAAATTCGATTATGTTCTATGTTAAATGAACTCATTTGACATATTTCCACATGCTCTAAATCTCCACATTAAAGGAAGCAATCACTTTCCTGGCAGAATGTACAAATTTAAATATTGCGGTTGCCTAAGGAGACAAGGCACCATTGCATTGATTACCAATTTGTTCCAGTGGTTGTGTAGCACAGCAATGATTAATTTTCATTCATGATATGGCAATAAAGAATCACTATTTGAAAATGCTGAAATGTATATTGAGATGACTCTCTGATCATACTTGTTACCAGCACAATTTTTATGAACTAGACAGAATTTTCTTTCCTGTCAGAATAATAAGAATAACTGACCATTGAAGATCAAAACATTTAACACAAAGAGTTAAAAATTACTATAGTGCAATTACCTTCTTAAATTACACCATCACATTGTCTTCCACCACACTTAGCTTTTCATAACACAATACCTCATTATAGTAAAATGAAAGGAAAATAATTCCATAAAAATTTTTGCAAGATATAAAAGCAAAAATATGATGAGACCACAACTTTTTGCGTTCTGAAACACAAAAATTTTTTAACAAAAGTGTGTTTACAAGAAATGTGCTATTTGCAGAATGATTAAGATGGCTGAATTGATTCATATGAATCAGTTCAGTGAAAGTATTTGTTCAAAAGAATCATTCTAGAAAGTAACACAAGACAAGATATTGCATACTCTTATCAGCAGGCAAAGCCAACGCCAGTACAGGTATGATGTTACAGTTCAGCACTGACATTAAGTTACAAATTTCCTCTGTAACATCAAGGGGACACTTTACTTGGTGTAAGATAAGAAGGGGTTACAATAAAAATGTGTGTAGATAGACTGACTGAATGCAGGAAGAATTACCATGTGACATGAACCAAGCATCCACATATGCCCTCGTGACAACTTGAACCTCCGCAGTCACTTACACCACATAGCCGAAACCAGGCCTAAGCGAACATCCAGCCAGAGTACATCAGTATGGGTCGCCGAGAACAGACCGCACCCACCTCGTCAACACGTACTACGTGACTCAAGTGACCATGTTGTTTTATTTACCTCAAGGAGTAACTCTGGGGGGAAAATAACAAGCGGTTCAACACAGTGTCCCCCGAATGCTACAGCCATCAGGTGCTCCGGCAATTCGAAGGAACATTAGCTCTCTCTTGTGTGACGTTGAATTGCCTGCTGACTGAAATAACAGTACTACGTGGTCCCAAGTGTGTTCAAACAGTAGGGAATAATATTCCCGCAGCAACCCCAGTGTTAATTAAACCATAATTAATAAAGCAAACGTCAATCTTTTTATATAAGCTCAATTGAGCATGGCTACCAACACCCCTATTCAAAGATGGGCTCGTCCAACCCCTCAGGTTTAGACAACCTCGACTTACCCAATAGTCAAATACAAGAAACCGTGCCTCCACAAACGTGTGCAACTGAGGCCATTGAGTGGTCTAAATTTCAAAGCGCATTTTCAGTGATGGACTGCTTATCAGAACAACTTACTCACTGTGACTCAGCCGCCCCCGAACAACTGCATGTCGAAACTCGACGTCACGTGATAACCCAAGACACTTAAGGACATTTGGACCCATACCGCTGCCAACGTCTAGTGTACTGCAACTCACATCACTGCAGCCTGCCACGGCATCATTATCTTTCGTGCCACAAACCGTTCAGACTTCACATGCCACCCCTGTAGTTACTCCGGCGAGATTTCAGACACTACCAAATTTCTCTGAACAAGGCTCGGAGGACTCACAAGCATTCATGGAAGAATGTGTGCAGCAACTGCAGCGATATGGTGTCCCACCAGAGGAGTGGCCATGTGTAGTAGGAGATCAACTCACAGGCGATGTGTGCATGATGTGGTGTAGGTCTGTTACAGAATACCAAATGACATGGGAACTGTTCATCATAAAATTCTCCACCAGGTACACCAGCACACTGGACACCTTACAAACACAGCTGTGCATTTTCACAGAGCCACAACAGGTCCACGAGGAGCAAGAAACATTCATGTAACGCAACATGAATTTTGTAGTCAGATTTTAACCTCATATTGCAGCCACAGATATGTTAGAAGAAGAGATTCAAACAGTTCTCCCAGAATTCACAAGGTTGCTTTGCCAATAAGCTATTTATTTATAATGGGTTTGAAAACTTTGTACAAACAGCTGATAATGTTTCCCGAGATGTCACCCAATTTCGTCAACATGACACAACAGCACATGGAATGCACGTGTTCATAGCTGCCATGCCCACCAGGAGCTCGGACAACAACAAAAACACAGTGCCTGATGGTCCACCATCACGCAAGCAGATTGACAGCTCACCGTCCAGCTGGGAGCGCTTGAACTGGAATGGCCTTCACGCAACAATGGCGCAACCACAGCATTACACAACAGTACCGCAGCACCTGACTGGCCACCGCCCGGCCCGTGCTGCTACTGTCCTGGTGAGGAGATGCACTGGCAACGACTACCAAAAACAAAAAGCAAAGGAAAACTCAGCACCGGGTAATGGAAAGAGATAGGGGAGACAACCCCCTTCCCTGAAACAGCAAAAATCAACAGAACTGGAAAAACAACCACTCATATCTCTGGCAAATCTTTCAAAATTACGACAGTCTACTGCGCGTACCTGTGATGCACGTCACACTCCTGTGCATTGCACATGTGCCCTCTACTTTTCGACTTCGCCCCATCATCGAGCATATTAATAGTACATGGGCATACCACATGCCAGCAGACAATGTATCCCGTAACTAAAGGATTGATCCTATTTTAACGGATGATTACAGACACATGGTTAATTTATTGAAATTGTACTGCCCACTCAAAAGCCGACAAGCGGTCATCCACCCAAGCCTGAGAAATTGTATACACACCGAGCCACCGACATGCCGGAGCAAGAGAAGCTAGTCGGCAGGGATGCTGCACAATGGCAGCCCCCTTCGTCCGATGTCGTCACTACTGCCCGAGCCTCGAGAAGAGGCAGTAAATGTCATCAGCCTCTAGACAGGGACATAATAAATGGTGGTGTGGCCCACAATACTAATTTAAACAACCCTTGTGAGATGAGGCTAGCTATACCCGCATCCCTCGGGCAGCCTACAAGCAGAAATTTTCCGTATATAAGGAGATGCGAAAATGCAGTTCAACAGTTCTCTCGGCCCTCCGACCTGATCAAGGTCGAGGCTGCCCAGAGAGGCTGTAAAAGCTCTCCACATCACCGGAAACCAACCCTGCTCTGAGAGGATACAAAAGCTCTCCACCACACCAGGAAGCATATGGAGAAAACCCAACCAGACACTTGAAAGTTTCTCACGCAGCCAACTCCGTCAGCCATCAACGCAGGCTCCAACAGACGAGATATCATGACGTCCTCTCCTCTTCCCCTTACCAAGAGTTCAATCTTTCTAACTACGTGGTAGCAGGTCGTGCCATCGTCCCTTCTGGACTACCACCCCTAAATTAGCAAATCAAATTTTCACTTTAGAAATTTGAATTAAATATCTTTTTATCACCTGGAGGTTTACCTTCACCTGCTGTAACAATTTAAATTTTTCTTAAATTTACTAATTGATGTACAGAGCTATGCATCGGATGCTTTCCAACGTATTGAATAAATACACTTCTGTTTAAAAAAGTTGAATCTCTCAGATATTCTTTTTATCCCCAGTTCATGATTTATTAATGGTAATTGTAATATTTTTGCCAATCTCTATTAAGGTTCTTTATTAAACGTGACCGCTCCTGGATAGACATGAGTGGGCCGAACTTGCTTGGGTATTCTGGCGCATGAAGAAGGCTGTAGTCTGAATAAAGTGTAGAATACCCCGAGTACTGTCCGGAGCACCTGTACCTCCCAAGAGATCCATCTTCAACTAATGTGACAGCTATCCTTGCACATCGAACGAAAGATAAACTGAAGGTGCCATATGAAGTTGAGAAAATGTTGGCAGTTTGGGATGGCTTACCTTCGCTGTGACGGGGGTATGTTTGACGAGCTCCACACCTCATGTCCGCTGGGCGGGCCTGTTGGTATGCAAGTGTAGGCGCCGCGGGGGCTGCTGGCGCCCACGAAACCTATGACTTCTTTCCCCTCCCTTGTAGGTCACCTTGCTCACATGACACCAGCCAGCCAGTTACGTACCACCAGTGTGCCCTTCCAGGATTTCCGGATATCGACGAAGTAAAGATCATTTGGTAATATTCTCGATGTTTTGAAATAAAATATAAATACAGGAGTCTCGCCCAGGTTCGGGAAGACAGCACAGGGTATTCACTTGGGCAGGAACTGCTTTTCCGCCCTCTTTTAAAAGGGAGCAGGGGGAGAGGCTTGCTGCCATTTTAGTTAAGTATGCTTTAAAGGAAACAACAAATGTAACCTGCATATAGCTGGAAAGAGATGTAATTTTGAAAAAACTTAAATTTTGGGGAAAATTTTAAACAGAATTATTTTTTAAACTAACTTTTTATACCAAAAGTAATCAGTGGGAAAATTGGAAAATAACATTTTATATAAAGTCTACTCATTGTGATATTGGGGGGAAAAACTACTATGTAACTGATTTGAAGTTATAATATAAATGTAAGGCAACTAATATTTTCAAACATTTTCACTGGAACCAACCAAAATCCCTTTCTTGACATCATTGGGGGGCTCTCTGCTGTTTTCCAACTTAAAACACCTACAGTTAGGCGGCAGTTGAGTCAAAGACCTCGCCCTGTAAGTGTTGGCAAACACCGTCACATTATCCAGATTTCAAACATTAATTACCTAGGTTCGTCTGCGGAAGACTGGACCCAGGAGGGCTTGAGCGACTCTGGATAAATCGAGAGTGCGCCATTTTGATCAATGTTAAGAATTGTAAAAGTGAGCCGATTATTTTTATCCTAACATCAGTGGCAGTAATGCCCAGAAAGAGTGGAGGACACAATAGTCAGGTTCGTCGTTTGGCCCAATGGGTCTTACAAAGAGAATTGAATTTATCAGCTAATACAGGAACTCCCACTACTTCTAGTGAATTATCGCAGAATTCTCAGCCCATTGAATCCACTTGTGAGCCAAGTAAAGAGCCTCCATATAACGGAAGATTGCAGTTCTCCCCTAAATTACTTTGGGTATTTATTGGTCTTGGCACAACCAGGAGTATTTTGGCAACCTAGGGAAACGCGGCGCAGATCCTGAGCCTAGAGCCCCACCTTGGCCTTGGACCGTCCCAAGCAAGCTAACCAATACATGCAAAATATGCACAGCCACAGGGAAAGTGATAAGTCGTTCACATCCCTCTAAAACCGGTAGTTTAGCGTAGGGTTGTGACAGTTACCTCAGATTTTGTTCCTGCGAAGAAACCAACTAGGCCCGCCCCTTATAAACGCACGGGAAGCACCTGAGAAACAGAGTAGTTAGCACCTGGGAGGATTCATGTGTAGGGTTTTATTTCTTTTTGTTATTGACCCCCTCCCCCTTCCCTGTTTATTTTGTGACAGCTGACATCATGCATTTTGGAAACCTTCACGGTGAGCCGGACCAAACTTCCCGGGAGGGAGAATTTTGCAGTCAAGTTTGCCCTGGGGTTTGATTCACCACCTCCAATTAAAAATCCTCTGCCTAGAAAGGGTCCCCCGAAATCTCCCAACATGGATAGATCTGCGACCCAGTCAGGCAATCAAATACCGAATCAGTCGACACTTCCGGAGGAAAATTACTTAGTTTGTTATAGAGATGGGAATCTGCACTCTTACCTAATGGATTTACTTAATTTATCCTTCTCACTCTCCCCTCTCAAGAAACGGAACTACCATCCTCCATTTTAAATATTTCATTCAACTTTCCACCTATCAGAGAATGAGTGGGTGCATGTCACCTGTTAACGTAAACTTAAATCCAACTGTAGCCCTCAATGATACAGCACCCTCGCATAACTTCAATCGTGAATATTTAGTTACCTCTGAAGATTGCAAACATCAATAACAGTCTGTGCAGTACATCTGGGATTTATGGAATTTTTGTCACACACTGGAAATTGTTTTCTATAGTGTTTTTTGGAACGACAGACCACAGAGCATTGTCTAGTGCATTGTCTGAGATCAGTATTTCTTGATTACTGTTGATATCGTCGCCTTTGTAATTGTTCGCAAGAAATAATCTCGTGTTTCGCCTTGACAGTTACCAGCTAAATACTAACAAATGTAGCGAAGCTGTGGCAGTTCAATAAAGTTCAGGAAGCTGTTATTTAGGATATGTTGTGCGGGAAATTTCAATACACGTTCTAAAAAATAAGCTTTGGCGAAAAATCGATAAATCCAAGATAACGGGTGGGAATCCTCCTTAATGGTACCGCCTTGGTGACTGTAACCATCAGAGACAAAATCATGCATGTTTCCATTCTAGTTATGCAAGACCTCCAAGAAGACATAATTCTGGGAGTGCTGTTGCTCATTGACCAACAAGCTGTTATCGAGTTATCCTGTGACCACATTCATTTTGGCAAGGTGCCTCGGCTATCACAAGTCCACAGTTCTGGATGTTGTAAATCTCCACAATTTTGACCATGCCATCCCGATGGAATTTCAGAGTACCGTACAAGCCATCATGCACAAGCGAAGTGATGTGTTTAAATGTGGGGACCCGCCTCACCGCACCAGCATTGCGGAGCAACCTATACCTATGAGTCACAAGGAACCACTGTACCCACTGCCCAAAGACTACACAGCCTACCACCGCAACATCATCAACACTCAGGTGAGTGCAACGTTACGTAATGTGGTATTATTGAGCCTTCTGAGAGCAACTACAACTTAGCCATAGCCTTGGTGCCTAAGGAAAACGGAACATGGGAGATTTTGTGTGGATTTTTGTCCAATAAACTTTATTATCCAGTAATTAATGTAAACAGTGTTTTCAATCTGATTGGTTCTACAAAAATGATGTCTTCCTTTGACCTTCGTTCTGGCTACTTGCAAGTCCCAGTCATGCCTCATAACTGCCACAAAACTGCCTTCAACATGCCAGATGGCAGGAGGTATCAATTTTGCGCTATACCCTTTCTTAACTTGCGAACCTGCTACTTTTCAAGCCATGATGGTACACATACTGGATGGCTATATTGGCAAGTTTGTCACCGCCTATCTAGATCATGTAGTGGATTGGTCAGATACCAGGAAGGAGCATCTTGAACTCTTTGCGTTAATATTGGAATGTTTTGCACGCAGTTCCTAGAATACCAACGGTTCATGCTCAGAACTGACAAATGCTGCTTAGAGTAGCTACATAAAATGTGCAAATCTGGGAGTAAACTGACACGCTGGTTTATGCTTATGCAGGCATACGACTTTGTAGTAGAACATGTACTGGGAGTAGAACATGAACTAGCAGACACACTCTCATGCTCCCCGGGGCCAGACGTGTGTGAAAATGACCCTGATGAGTGGGAAGCAATGCTGCCACCTATCGGACAACCCCAGTTCTGTGCCAAAGACCCACCACCGTGCCTAAATCAGATCAGCCTGAACACGAATGCAGACGAAAAAAATAATAGCACAACAGCTAGATGCACACATTATACAGGCACAACAAATAGCTCCAGATGCAGTACGATGGCACCACGAGTGCACTCAGTGTGTCCAGAAAAAAAAAGTGCATTGTAAACAATTGCCTTGAAGTACTTTCATCAGGGAACAAAAACAAGTTAAAAATATTTGTACCAGCAGAGGCCCGCCAAGTGGTGCTCTCGTGCGCACACTACGACTACCTTGCCGGTATCTGGGCGCAGAAACAATGCAGCGCATGATCGCCAGCAAATACAGTTGGCGTAGTATCACAAGGAAAACATACAGTTATGTAAAACCATGCAGGATTTGCAACTCGTTCAAAACCTGCCGCTAAGACAGCAAAGAACAATAACAACCACGAGTTCCAACCGAACCATTCAATACTGTAGCATTAGATCTCGTGGAGCCCTACCCACACTGCGCACAGGGAAGGTGTTTCATCGTAGTGGTGATTGTCCTTTTTTCTTGCCAGACAGAAGGCTAAGCCATCAGCAATGCTAGTGCAAACAACGTAGCAAAAGTCCTGGAAACTGAGATTTCCTTCACGGGATTTTCTCCAGGTGCCTCTAACCGACAATGGCACATAATTTATGGGGCACCGGTGGTAAAACTTTTGTGAACGTAGGAAAACACAAGACCACACTACAGCCTAGTACTAACCAGCCAGCCCCACTGAGCAGTAGAACCAAGACATTAAAACTCAGCTCAGAATGTGCGTGGGAAAGGAACACATTACCTGATCACACCACTTGCAGGCCGTACTGTTCTGCCTGCGCAGCCATGTGAACATCATTACGGGGAAAACACCAGCCGAGTTACTGCAGGGATGAAAATTTAGCTCGCTCTGGAGAGCTAGCCTTCCCGGCCAGTCAGCCAGAGAATGCAGATCAGCAAGGAAAACTCTGGGAAGTAGTACAGCAGATGTGAGTACAACAGCAATGATACATTCATACCTGGCTACCCACCACCCAAAGACCACCAACAGACTGTAAGTGGACAAACTTCTTTATGTTCGTGAGCACCCACGATCAGTGGGCAGAAAAAAATTTTGTGCCTGCCTAGCAGAGAAGTGGAATGGACCTTACCCCATTGCTGCCAAACTGGGGTAAGAGCACCTACGCTGTCAAGCTCGGCACCAAGCACACCACAAAACTCCATCGTGACGACATAAGAGTGACAAGTGATGGAGTGGACAGAGCCACCTCGCCTTCCTACTCAACAGCCTGACCTTGCCGCCCCAACAGTGGAGGGCACCGCCTCGACGCCCAGCGCACAGGCGGCTGACAGGGATCGAGCGGGCTCAGCAGAAGAAGAGGCAATGTCAAGCACAAGCCTGCACAGACAGGACTAGCAACCAGGAGTGATTCAGGATACATCAGCCATGCACCCGGCGCCCAACAGGGAACAAGTAGGGGAGGACGGCGCCCTGATTATCCTGGAAAATTTTCTCTAACCAGCAGCACTAGTACAAATTCTGCTTCTTGAACCACAGATGCCCCGTGTCGTGATGCCCAATAAGGGAGCGGCGGAGGAGATAATGGAAGTATGAGGCTGCCTGCCTATGGCTCCACCACCGCCTGCCAGCGCTGTACAGTCCACCAACACCAGTGTGCCACGAGCGCCAACAGCAACATCCAAACCACAGTCTTCAAACACACTGACGCCCAGCAAGGATGCAGTAACCGCGATTGAAGGGCAGCTGGGGAAATTGTCCTGCGGCACCTCTGCCGCCAGTCAGCTTGGCATTTCAGCCCTCATTCCAGCAGACGTCGCCAACTCCTTTATGACAGGACTCTTGCTCGGTGTCCTGACACCCAATAGAGAAACGGTGTCAGACATCAAGGAGGTCTGGGGAGACACACCGGTCAGTGTGGCAGCCCAGCCATCAGTCGCCAGCACTGCAGCCGCAACACACCACCCCTTACCTGCACTGATACCAGGCATCTACATGCCCATTATGGGACCAGTGACAGAGAGCGAGGAGAAGAGTGATTCATTCAGTTCAGTAGCAGGCGGAGGAACACCCTGGAATGGCGATAACTACGACAGCAACACCTCGAGTATCCTGCTTTGCCAACCACAGAGCCGCTGGTGCCTACCACAGCACTACCGTTGTTACAAAAGCAGTGTGGTTGCGCCACAACAGGATCAGCAAGCCACCTAGATGCCGGCGTCCCAACGCTGACGGGCACCGTTACCAGCTGCGGCCATGTCTCTGGCGTGGGCCGCCTTGCCACCAGAAGCTGTAAACACCTTCCAAGCGCAGGGTTGAAAGGGCTCCCATGAGGTGGGGGCACATTTGATGCCGACCGCGGCTTTCCTCAGAGTCCTTGTTGACCTGCACACACTACCTAGTGGAGCAGGTAGGAACTATCTACACAAGGTACCGGCTGCATGTCGCATGACTGGAGGTCATATGCCCAACTTGTGCTATCCAAGTCAGTGTGACAACTTTCAATGCCACAAGGGATAAGTTTGTGTAAACCGCATCAACAATGTAAATCTATCCTTAGTAATTCCTATCTTAATTAATAACCAAACGGGAAACTGATCTGACAAAATCCTTGCATGAGTAACAAATTACCAACTGTGCAAAGTGCCAACCACGTGGTCGCCAAGAACTAAGTAATCTCGTAACTTTATGGAAAACTAACTAGTGCATTGAACAATGCTTAGTAAAGGAGCACAGATGTAATTAATAATACTTTTAACCAGTGCCATGCAAAATAAATTAGACACACATGTCTTTGACTCCAGCAATGGAACACTTGAACTCTAACTGCACCATGCCAAAATTCTCATGACAAACTAGTGTAATTATTATAATAATTATAAAACTTTTCAATTAATGCAAAAGCATTCTCTCTTTGCTACAAAGAGTTATATGTGTGTATTCTCTTTCTCAGGTAGCAGCAAAGACTCAATTCTAAAACTTTAAAATGCAATAAAAATTATTGCCACATAATTTTTATCACGTTTTTGTATGTAATGTAATCCACAGTGCTCGTTGTGCCACTAGCAAAGTATTTTTTAAGGGCTATATGTTCCATTTCACCCATTTCATTTTTCTCAAGGGATATTCTGTTTTGATGGGTGGTGGTCAGCTCCTGTTACCTCCGCCATGTCACCTCCTCTTCAGTCTGAGAGTAACGGGCATCAGGCCAGGTCGCGTCAAGCGGCTTGTGAGTGAAGCAACTTTTGTACTTAAACCACATAGCTGCAGTAATAATACTGGAACCTTTTTTTTAACTTCTTCGTAGACCCCCAAGTACGCCTCCCTTCCGGAGCAGACTCACGGCCCCTCCAGCTCGCGCAGCTTCAGCAGTGTAGGGCATCATGCTGCACACTCGCTTATTTGTTGTACCATCTCATCTGGATTCTTCTAAAATACTACTTGTATTTTTCTGGAAACCGATGTGTTTGTGTACATTATTCCTGCTTCACTGGGATCTTAAGGGCAATGGCCCCTTATAACCGTCAACTACCTGACTCGTTTTCTACATCAAGTCGGAGTATATTTGTGTGAAATTTGAAGTGTATATATCAGTGCATTGGAATGGTATGATCAGGAGCCAAAATACCCCAGTTCAGGAGTGTGTATATTACATCACATTTCTCAGCCACCAACATCAATCATTGCACGCGACCTTTAGCCTGGGCTTTTCGAACATGGCCCACCTCAAGAATCTCATGTAACCTGAGAGGATTCCCTTAACTGGTTAACTAGTGCCATCCAGACATTAATTTCACCACTGGGACCATGTGACCAACCCCGAAACATGTCACCTGCTAGATCCTATATGCTCTGAGGTTTTCATCACCCACGTTCCAGTAGGAGGAAAAGCTTGGTGGTAAATTCTAAATCTATTAATGAAAGTCCCTCTCCTCACATCACACAGAAATGTAGTGCCATAGTCTGTAGATTATTTTTAATATATTCTGACGTCGCTCTCACTGTCCCGCTCGGGATGCAGCCACTTTTGCTCTGCTCGTGCACAAGCCACCCACTGCTGTACTTTCAGTGTACGGGACACATAGGTCGTTCATGCAAGAATAAGTCTTTTGAACCATTCCTGACCCACTAGGCCTGTATTACCACGAAAGAACTCAGCTCAGCAAGTGCATAGTGCTATTTTTGTGTGTGCCCTGAAATCAGAGTCTAAATAATTAAAGGGAAAGTATTACCTCCTGCTTGCTCCCCTTGAATGAGGTGTAATTAGCCTGAGATTGCAAAATCACCTGGGTTACGTAATGCTACTTAATCACAAACTTGTAACTCTCAAAGTTAATAATATATTTTTGCAGTGTTTGTGTCATATTTGTTTTCATTGAAAATACCATGTTTAAATTTCTCAGTTTTTGTTAATGTGTAAAGTAAATGATCTCGACAGTTCCGACATCCACCATGCCACAAGCCAAAATTTGAATTCTCAAATGTAATATTAAACTCTTATTTTAATTTAATATTTACCTTCTGAGTGCTTTTACCAATGTAGAATGTTTTGTTTTATTTTATTATGATTTTCTACATGCCCCGCTAGCCCATTCTGGCTTTTCCATCTAATTCATACTTTTCTGACATGCATACCATACAAGAATTGTGGACTTTAAATAATAGATGTCTTACGTCGGAATTACTATCTTAATTCCTCCAGATCGTGTTTTGTGTTTTTTCCAATGTACATTTGTCCACGTGTATGTTTCATGTAAATTCCGTAACAATGTCGGCGGGAGATCTCTGCCAGGTAACGGAATCTCTCAGCCACCATCTTCAGTCTAGACCAGCGGGCCATCAGGAGTGCATGCTTCGCGTCGCAGGGGCCATCAACTTCATTGTGTGGGCATTTAGCTGAAATAGTAAGTTTATTCATTCCGGTATCTTTTCGTAACTTTTGCTCCCCCCCGCACTCTCACTTTCATCTCCGTTAGACTCGCGGCAGCGGACATTTAACACCATAATTTATACAAGTGCTTAACCGTACTTTATAACCGTGTCGGCCTATGGCAGGCCCAAATGCCATGGCCGCTTAAGGCTAGTGTAGCTAATTGTGTTTGAGTGTATAATCACTCTGTTCTCAGCTAAATACATCAATTCTTGACCCTAATCTATACGTTGCTTTATTGTACGTTTGTACCTTAGGGATCTGGCCGACTCAAAACCTACGTGCTCAATTTATGAACAGTGTAAGTTGCGTAACTTGAACTTTCCTCATAATCTGAACTTTATTCTTCTAAAACATGTGCTCGTGAGGGGACCGCCATGAGGCTGTCGACCTGCTGCTGCCCTGAGAAGAGTTCACATGCCCACCCATGCCTTGATGAGCTGGCGCCCATGGGAAATATCTACATCTTTTCTAAATTTCTAGCTATGAACCTGAGTTTCTCTCAAATCTGGCGTACTCCGCCCCTCACTAGCAAACCATGCCACGCTAATTTTTATAAGTTTGCACGCACTTTACTTACAGCTATCATATCTCTATGCTATATATGTTTTGTTAAGTTTAAAATATTTCTTTTTAAAAGGATGTCGCAATGAAGAACACTCCACCAAAAAGAGTGTTTTCACGGCAAACAGTATTTGAAGAGGATCACCGTAACAACACTGCCATTTCTTGGGTGCCGAATGTCTGAAACAGGAGTATTTTGAAGTATTTATAGTGCTTCAAAAGTTTGTTTAGCTCACACAAAAGTAAACTGTCAAATCCGTATGGCTCATTTATTGTCACATTCCAGTTGTAAATTGAAGTACAGTAATAAAATTATTTTTATATGTTCAACACACCCAAGATAAATTACTACTCACAAATGCAAAATAATGCAGTCCTTTTGCTAAACTGCCTTTAATTTTACTTTTACCTGGAATTTTTCCTGCACAATTATATCAGGGTACAAAATTTTCAAATAGAATTTTCTGCTTGTAGCCCATTCACGTCAATAAGAACAGGTCCTAAGATAAAACCACATGTAACTTTTTGACAATGTCCACTGTTTGACAGCTTGCAGAATAATCTGCCCATGGATAATTGAGAACTTATTGAAATTCAAACTGTGCCTGTGACTGAAGCGCAATTTAAGACAGCTGGAACAATAGAGGAATGTCGAAGGATTAAACTATCCACTCTGATTCACTGGGAGGCTTGAAGTGCTGGTGAAATAAATGAAAACGAATACAAGTTCACTGGATGGCTGCTGGGAGCAGGAAAATAAAAACGATAGCGGCATTACATCCACCAGCATACACAAACTAACAATAACTGGTAAAACAAAGAACTTGTGAAAAACTAATTCCAGGCCTGAACATAATGATATCCACGATCACGATGGTATGAATTCAAAAGTCAAACATTATAATGGTGGCATATGCACACTCCTTGAAGTGTAATCACTATGAAAATAGATTTTAAATTACAAGGAAAAAGTTAAGAAAATAAGACAACTATGGACCATTTCATTAACTGTTCGAAGGAGCTGCTAGTATCACCTGTTTTCAGACAACCACTAATCAATGTCAATCTAAAACTGTACTCTGGTATTGTATAGTATAGCTTTCAAAACAATAAATCAAAACTGAAAAAGTTTACACAGTAACAGGAAAAATGAATGATGATCAAATTAGTTTACTTCAAGAGTTGGAATTTCACTTTGAAGATACACAATGACAAATTTATCCATTTTTAGAAACATGGTATGGTAGCCGAAGCGTGACGTCTTTTCAACTTATTTAAATAGACGTCTAATCATCAGTGCGGACTACTCAGTCGCACACCCCAACGGAGTTTGATTGGCAGTACAATCATCCAGACTTCAAGAACATGTACTGTTTACCTCAACGGTAAAAGATGCATGCTCCTCACCCGAATAAATTGTACTGTTCACCAGCAGAGCCACCGAGTTGATACTTCAAGTATGAATCACTGAAACATGCAGCAGCTGGAACTTCGGCCAGCCGGTGACATCACACGTCCAGAGGATCTCACGCTGCCACCTCCCCCCAATGGGCCAAGGGCAAGTCAGAAGAGTATAAATATGGGGCACAGCCCTTAGAACGCCAGTCTGTCCTGTTCCTTCACCAGACTCCTGGTGAAAAAGGAGCCATTAGCTCTCGCCTGGTCTTCACTGCGCCTCTGCTGCCGAAGCTCAGGTCTTGAGATCCCTAATTTCACCGTTGAAGACGTCCGCTTGGAAGTATTCTACGTTTAAGTCATAATACACTTAAACATTGTTTTGCACCCTTCAGGACATATACATAGCGTTAATTAAAACTGAAAACAAATTGCCTTCACTTGTCTAGTGTAGCAAGCTTTCTGTAGAATTAGACCCTTTCCCAGTAAACATCAGGTCCGTCAACGGACAACAGAAGACCGGGAATTGTACTCTAAACCAGTTTGCCAAACGTAGCATAGGACTACAAGTTTCCCTTCAGGAAACTTGCACGTCACACACCCAACACCTTGGGCGGCAACCCTTTCAATGCACTATGGGGTATAGAATGTCAAGAGCTCCGACACTGGGTAATCATCCTCTTGGGGTTGGATTGTCAATCTGGGTTGTGCTCCTTCCACCAAGCTTCTGGTGCCGGAGGGAGTAGTTTCCTGTGCCTGACCCATCAGGGGAATTCATCCACATATTGCGATCATCAGCAATAATGAAACCTGACTCTCAGTGTCCACCGTGCTTCTGGTGCCGGATACTGGGAGAGGGGGCGGCCTTGGCCTGGTGATTGCGGTGCATGGAAGTACACCTAGGTAGGGGCGAATATCACCTGCTCCATCTCTGCGGGACTGAGTATAGAGAATCTTTTCCTCATGCCCTACTCCGGAGTGGTATTCGTAAGAGGGTTAAAATGGCTTTTATTATATCTAAATACCAACAAGAGCTTAGCTCCAACCCCACTATCCTTGACAACCTAAGCCCACAGGATAAAGCTCAAGTAATCCATCATTTAGAGAAGCCAGCCTCACCAGCCTCTCTACCATAACTATTCACACCGCCAGTCAAACTCGAAGGAGTTACTCACCCCTTGTTTCTCACCTACCTAAGTGGTGAAGAAGTTTCTTACGGCATTGCAAATCCCTGGATCAGAGGATTCCAGGTCACTAAAATCACCAGCACCGACCGAGACCTACCCACCTGCACACCAGGTCCCAGTGAAAGACAGAGTGCATCACAACCCTAACCACAGCTGGTCCAGCAGTCTCTCCAGGCTATCCGTCGCCCAGGTGTACCAGTGAGAGTGGTCCTGCCCAAACATACAATTGTGCTTGCCATCCCCGACTTTGAACCCAGCTGGAAAGCCACACACCCAAAACTAGGTATTGCTCCTGTTCCACACTGCTATTAACAGTTCAAACTCACCCTGGTGTGGCTGCCATCACACCCACCAAAACACTTTGCACTGTGACGTACCTCCTTTGCCAATAGGACATCACACATCATAGCTCTGTATCAGGTGAAAATTCACTTGTACACATTTAATTCCATGTATTAAATACAGAATCATAGAAAAATACACATTTACATTGATAAAAACAAACTAAATGCTGAAACAGCAATTTCATATTTCTTTAACCAAAGCCGTAATGGAAAATGAAATTGTGTATACATACTTTTAAGTGTAGATAAAAGCACTATCAGCACATTCATCCCTCATGTATTAGTAAGCTCAGGGATAGTAGGCACACTTCTCTCTTACCTTGGGGGCAATCCACCAAATTTTTGCAATTTTATCACATTCATCACACTATTAACTAGATACTGTACACTGTTCTTCCAGGTATCCGAGCAACAGAATGACTTGGCGCAAAAACTTGCGAAAAGAATGGACAATGTGATATGGTAGTAAAGTTGTGCATAAACCAAATGAACACCTGATTGTTAGTTTCACAAAATTCAGGCCAGCCAAGGAAAAATTTTGTACAAAATGTCACAGAATATTGACGATGTCATTGTAGATCCTTGGTAAACGTGATGAACAAATAATATTTAAATGTGTGCTATGTGTTGTACAGTAGGTATCACTCCATGCCTACCATGAAATAAAATAAAAATTAGACGCACACCACGTTAACATCAACATCCAGTGTCTGGTCAGTAGGACTAGGCTTAACTAATAAACTCCAACTGTAGCAAAATAAATTACAGGAGGCAGCTTTATAACCCAATATAATGTATTTTAAAAAAAACATGTGAATGCAGTCTGAAGCACTGGTGGTTAAGAAAGTTAGTTTGGAAAAACATATCAGCTAAATAGCCAGAGAAAAGGCTGTACCAGATGGTGTCGTCGGACAATTCAGTTCGTCCGTTCCCCCTGGACAGTCTGGCTGGCCATCACACTCCTGAATTTTGCAGATGGACACCGTGCCATCAGCACAGCGCACCTGGTCATCGGCACGGCAACGAGATACCAGCGGCGGGAAGGTGACCGGGATGATGCCAGACGAAGGAGTCGCAAACAAGTCTACATTGACTCTGCCAGGGGTGGTTTCGGTGCTTGTTGCTGTGGAAGACGTTTGTGTGGATGTAGGTGCTACACGGAGATGCAACCAACGGACATCATGTAAAGGATGCATACATGCAAAAACACATACGGGAACGTAACATACTCGGGTCACAAGACAAACACAGGTACAAGCAGGTATGCAATCTAAAATAACAACCAGGTGAATGTCATTGCATTAATGCATGCATACATTAAGACTCGGCCTAACCCACATTGTTGAATTTTTCATTCATATGTCACAACTTCCGTTTCAGTGGAATAACCAAATATTTGTTACTATAGCATTATCATAATTGACAATCCCCTTCAAACTTAGTCGTTAAACTTCATCCACATGTGATATGGTGATTGTAAAATGGCATTAATCCATTCATAATTCTCGAAAAAATACGGTATGACTACTTGACAAATTTTCAGAATTGATGTTTGTACTTCAGCGTAGCATATATTGTCATGATTGTATACTAGCAGTTTCATAATAAGTGTCGGTATACAACTGAAATAAGCTAGAACTAATATTCAACATGGCGTGTAAGGCCAAGCCTTAAGGGCAAAAACCAAGTAAAATATTTGTTTGGAGTTTTTACAGAAGGAATATCAAATAATTGAGAACTGATTTTCCTTACATTTATTCACTAGAAATCTTCCACTACACATTAGACTTCATATACTAATTATTTTAGTGGCACAGAAGTTATACCAGTTAATAAGCTAAGTTAACTGCTTTACAAAGATTGTATGTAATCTCAGTAACATTTGAATTTAAAATTTAAAATCCTTACTAAAACTTTATAAAACAATGTCCCAAAAAAACTATCCTTACAAATTTGTAAATAAAATTTGCATCACTTTTTTTCTTGAATACAATATCTCTTAAACTGGTGCAATTCGATGCATTCACACTCACCTGGTGTTTTTTTATTTTGGACATCACAAATGTTATTAGTGCAAAGGATCTCAGGCAAACTTACAACGAATATTAACACATTCTGAAACTAGCAAGAGACAAACATCTTGTCAGACTCATGCATAAAGAAAATTAGGAATAAAACAAAATTAAATAAGTATCACATCACATTCAAAGCGCAAAAAAAGTTAAAAATACAGTTTCTGTTAACATGTGCAAGTTTTAAATACAACCACCATGGATGTAAATACTAAAAGTACGACACACACAGATTCAGAATAGGCATGTGTAAATGTGCAAATGAAGATATTTAATAATTTTCCAGATTTTATATGAGTGAATACTAGTTTTTCATTTCTTAATGCATATTTCCAATTAATTTTGCATAAAATAAGCTAACATTATTTTTAGGAGCTAAATTTTATTTTGTAGCTTATTTTCACTTACTACGCTCATCATAATCAGAAATTATAATATTCTAAAAATAACTGACATTTGGTGGAGGCTCCTGTCCATGATACGGAATACATATGAATGGCACACGAACCCATCCTATTTCTACCTCAAGTTACTTGTCATGATAGATACAATTTTCATTGGAAAATAATAAATATACGAACACCATCATCACAACGTGACACAACTTGAAACACAGATAATCTGTAACAACAAAATCTTTTTTTCTGATGGTGATATCCGTTCATAAAGACTGTTCGCGATAAAATGAGGACTATTGAAATCAACCTGAGAAGAAAATCACTGGCCCTGCCTGCATATATTTTAACGGGCACATTGAGTGACATGCACCTAGTAAAGTTGGTAACGGAAGGATGGAAAGTAGTTCCATATCTTAACGTTGAATAAAAAGTGTTACGTAACCATTTGTGACAACTTAAATTATTTCTATCCCTTTCTGCTTTTTTAATGCATAAAAGCGTAAAAATGAACAGATTTTTTAAATATTTACTTTTATAATAATTTTACAGTTTCACTTGATCGACGAATAAAAAAAGTGCTGAGTCCCATGACAATGTTAATTTTACATAAGGTGGAAGAAGACACAATATGCATACAAGTAGATCCTAAGCAGGGCTTTCAAAAGTGCTCATTTTACTGTGAACAGCCTAAATAGTAATTCACCCTCATCAGAAAACAGTGAATGAATTTTTTAAAGTCTGGTCCACTTGCATGTATGTCTGGGACCACTGGTATCAAGGCTACATGTAAGGCTAACTTCAGTTTATGCAGTTTATTTTTCTCAGATTTATCATTAATATGCAATTAATGCCTGGAAAGGAAGACAATTATTTGTGAATTACAATACAGTATCAAACTTTGGTATGGCAGAATCTCTGTATTTTTCTTTCTAACTGCAATAAATGTATTTCTGATACTGCAATGGAATTCAATTTCTTGCTTGCAGCAATTTAGTAGTTAAATTGTGACCAACAATTGAAGCTATGTATGAGATTGAATTATACACTTGTTACAATACATATATCAAATGCACTTTTATCATCTGAGTTAAAACTTATCCCTTTATGAAGTCTTATGTACAGGCCTGCCTTGTAGTTTCATTATAACATCTGATGAGAAGGTGGAGGGGGAAGGGAACCAACTTGTAATTTTTCAGTATCTGTAGCACTGTACAGAAGCCCCAAGTACAGGTAATTGCAAACACTGAACTAATTGGTCAGCCTAGTTAGAATAGCTGTCAATATCATGCCAGCTAGCACTCACTCATTTCGAAATTTTTTAAGTTATAAATTTTGAACATTACAATGCACATTTCCTAGAAAATGTTATCCATAGTGCTTGCTACTTAGTATTAAAACATTCCTACATGCAACATGTGTAATTTAACAAGCAAAACAAAATGCTCGTTACTCTGAAATATGTAGCGTTTCAAGTGCAGTTACTTATATTGAGTCTTAGTGCAACTTTGTAACATTGCAATTTTTAGGAGTTATGTCTAACATTAGCCATAGATATTTTTATTATATATGATTACAGAGTATGTACTTGCTTATGTTGTCACTTTCTTTAATATCAGTACTAAATTATGTTTTACTATATGAGTTAACAGTATAATCTTTGGTTATTTTAATAGTTTATTGACATAGAGATCATGTGTAAGTATTTTTCATTAGTTTCTAGGCAGTAATCAGTATTATCCAGGTTGTATCTTGTCTTGCCATTGCTGACTGGCGGAGAGAGGTGTCATGGTCAGACGACAGCCAATCAGTGGACAGGAGACAACAAAGTAAGAAAGAAGTAAAATAGAACTAATCTTTTCAGACAGAATTTTTGTCAAACAGCCAAAGATGGATACGTGTACATAAAAAGAAGTTTTAATGATATAATAAGGAATAATAATATATGTTAATATTAATTAAATAATTGCAGAAATATGTTTTTTAATGATTAATTATTAATAATTGAAAAAGAAAATGATTAATTTGATTATATTTGAGAATATTGATTAATAATATGTTGAATGTGCTAAAGAATAAAAACTAGTTTAGTAAAAAAATTTGAAGTTGAGAATTGTGACATTATGATTTTTAATTAAATGTTATAAACAGTGCCAAACATGATAACTGTACATTTGTGATTTGTATGAAATGTAACAACTTCACATGGTTATTCATAGGAAAGAAGGGAACTAAAACTTAAATCTCCACAAAGCCACTTATTTAAGTCAAACAGAAACTAGTGAGCAAAATTAGAAGATTTACAACATATTCCTACAGGTTGACTTCTGTGGATACTCAGTGTGTAGGAGAATACCTACTATAAGGAGGTAATTACTTCCATGTATAAGTTCTGTAATTAGGTGTGTTCACAATTATATTTAAGTCGTTATGTATATGCTGCTTTAATAACAGTTGTAGAATGGTGGTAATGCAGTTCTACACATACGTACACTATCAGAAAAATTTTATCTTTGATTTATACGATGAAAGAGAGAAATGAAGGTTCAAACTGATATTGTAATAAAACAAGCCACATTAAAGAAAACTATGAGAAACATGTTACAAAACTTCATATTAAAATTTTTAAAACTAACTGTGAATAATTATAACTAGCCATGCCATATTTCAAATAATTCACACTGCATAACAATTTCTGTTGATGGGAGCATAGCCAAGAAAGATAAACCTAATATTCTTACAGGACTAACTACAATACAAGCATAATACACATTCACTGCAAGGGAAGGTTATGACTAATAGAGACAGGTCTCACCACTTAAGTAAAGATTTTTTTTCTTTGTTTTCATGTCTTACATTGTGTTTCAAGCAAATTACCAACAATTAATCTTTAATGTAAAATTTTAATTTTACTTTTCTCTGTGAAAATATATTGATACTTTAAATTTAAGCTACTGTATTTCATAATATGCTGTAATATTAATACCTACTGTATACAGTGACGCCGGCTAACAGCCAGTGGTGCTAGAGCCCATGATGGCGCTCACGTGTCACGTGTCCTGTACGTGCGCAAAGAGGAAGATAATTTTGAACTTTCATATAAATGTTATTTTCCATTGCAAAATGTGTTCTCTTGTATTTGCAGTGCTTAATATGTCTTAAAATGTTTTAAAGTGTTTGTACTAAATATTAATTATTTGGTAGCACCAAGATTAAGAACACAATATTCTGGCATGAACGCTGTCATAAAGAGACATTAAAACAATATTGAAATTCATCAGAAAACTATAGAAATGTAAAACAATATTTTATTTTATTTGTCCCATTTTACTTTCAATATCTGGACAGTCTGTCAAGGAGAGCTGGTGAAGTAAGACACTGTCACATACGCGCTACAACTTTTGTTCACTGATGTAGGTTTCCATAGTCCGTGTAGTTTCCGATTAACCTTTGCTTGCGTACATTTTGCCAAACATTTCCCCAGCATTATACTTCCACTTTATTAATTTCTTGTGCTCTTGTGGCATTTTTAACTTAATCAAGGAGAAGGAGGAGAAAGATGTTGGAGAGGTCACGCGACCCACACAACTTGAATCAGGTGCCATCCGCCTATGTTTATGGTGTTTCATTGTAACTTCTGCATTATTGCTACATGCAATTTTAAGAGCTTTGTTTTTATGTATGTATTTAAGGGTAATTTTCGTGTTTGAATATTTTACGGCAACATCACATATAACCATGTGGCCGACCAAAGCCAAGTATTTGATTGCACCATTGTTGCGTTTTGAGAGCTTATTTATGTAACATTGTATGTGCAATCATTTATTTCAGGGTTATATGTCAATTTTATTCAGGTTTCAATGTATTTTTCACGTAATTGATGCTTTTTGTACTTGACCACGCGGTCATGTTAATGTTTGATTTTACCACCATCAGGCCTGTTACAAGCCTGTAACCACTTTAATCGTAAAGAGAATCACTTTCTCAACGAGAATAATATTTTATGTGAATTTAGTTTGCCGTTTCAACGCAGAAATATTGTAATTTCACCTGCACCACGCGGTCCGCTAAGAACTTCATCCAACGGCATCAGTGCCATCTAAGCTTGTTTTCACACATATGTGTGTTTATTCTGAATATTCATCTTGTGTCCCATCTTATTTCATGTATCATTCAAGGGTCTACGTGATTTTGTAATTAGTGTATGGTGCAATTATTCCCGTCTTAACCGGCTCTGTGGATAGGCCGTCACCACACTACCCACGTACTGGAGGGTGAGCCCCGACAAGTTTGTGTTACTGATGTAGAGTAATCACTCGTGTTAATATATGTCAAAGGTTTCATTTGTAATTCACAGTGTCCTGTCTTCAGGGAAAAACCGTCAGTCAACCCTAGCGGCTGTCGGCCCTCTTCCCTTGTGAAGGCTGTGCTTTCACGCACCTCTGTGAGATCATCCATTTAGATGTGTGCTAGATTAATTACAAGCTGGGAACACCCAAGCGGAATTGGCTAGTCATGACCAAGATTTCATTGGCACGTTGATGTGTATGAATAATATCAATAAAAACAAGTATACAGCAAACTCAATTCTTTTATTCAGTAGTGACAGTGTCCTAGCCACATATATTTTATCTATTGTTTATTTCAGTGATGTTTAGAAAAAGTTTAGTTTTGCCTACGTGTTTGTAAGTACGCACGGGTGAGACGGACGCACAGAACCCAAAGCATCCCTGAAAATCCTGTGTCTCAATAGTGCAGTGATTAGGAAGCACCGCTGGTGCCAAAATTACCAGTAAGTAATTATGTCATTGTTCATCTCGCGTTTAACCCGACGGCATCAACAGTATTAATATTTACAGATAGTAAATTTGTTTGCAGTGCTTAGTTAAGTACACATTTAAAATTTCGCAATAATTTTTTTTTTCTTATACACTTAAATCAGCAATCAATTGAAGAATATTGCAGGTGAGACCTAACTTAGAGACACAAATTATTAGTTAACACAAGCAAAATACTTACAATTCTCGTGCAATACTGTCAGTAACATTCTCATGCTAGGTAAAACATTGAGGAGTTGGTTTTGAGGTAAAAAAAAACAGGAGTTAGAATGGAGTCTGGGATGCCAAGAGCTGGCTGTAATTAAAATTTTCGCGGAAGCTCGATACAGTTAAAACGCGTCACGCACACATTAACAACACTGGCGGAGAACATCACTGGAACGGCTTGAAGCAACATCTAGTTAGGTTAGTTTGTAAATCAGTGAACCAAAACTGTATTTACAATTTGAATGTTATATTGTTATTTCGGACAGCACATTATGTACATGTATATTACGAAAACATCTTGAGTATTGGCGGATGTACAAAGCACTGTTAAATTAAATATCAAAACATCTTCTGCAATCAATATTACATGCAAAAATAGTTTGTCATTATAATTTCTTTATCTGAAATACAAAAAAAATTATTAGCATACAATACACTATTCATGTCTTACCAGAATAAACCTAAAAATTGGAAAACTTTTAATTAATAATGTTCATCAACAGCAAATTTCATAAACTTGTTCATTTAATATTTCAATTTAAACTACAGCCTAAATCAGTTAACTTTGAATGCTTAAGAAACTCAATATAATATTTTTTCATGTTTCATTATACGTTAACATGTATAGGTACTTTATATTTAGTAACACATCACTAATCTGCAGGGGCCGCAAAGGCTGAGCGGTTAGTCTGCTCGCCTCCCACCGAGGCAAACTAGGGTCAATCCCCTGTCGGGTCACTCTCGAATTTTCGCATGCAGGAATTGTGCCAGACGCTGCCGCTGGTCAGTGGTTTTTCTTGGATATTTCCCGTTTGGATTGCCCCTTCGTTCCAAAGCTGCTCCACTTTCACCTCGATCACCCTCATCGGCTCTCAAGATCTCGTTTTTAAGAGCTGCCCAAGTCTCTTCACTCACTTCACTAACTAATCTGAACTATAAAATTTTCCACATAATTAGCATAAAAATATGGCACATTTCATAACTGGTATTTAAAGTTTAATTTTAGACTTTATAACTACTGACCAAAGAGCAAACAATACTCAGCAACATTTACTTTCATGCAATGTCAAGTTTATGTAAATACCAGCAAAGTAAACCCGAGAACAAGCTTATGCAATATTTCAGACAGTCATTGCAAAAGCATTGCTGTGTTGTAGAGGTCCTGTAGATTTTCTGTGACAAAACTTTAGTAACTGGTTCTATGGAAGCAGAGCATGTGGATAGCTTATGGGCAGGTTTTTCTGAGATTAAAAGTGGTAGGATTCAAACCAAGAGTTGGTTGCCTTCATACTGGTTCACAAATAGAGGTCTGCGAATACTCTTAAACTTGAGCTCCAGCCAAATATACCGGTTTGCAGCTCGAGCTCAGCTCAAAATATTTTCCAAGCTCAAAAGATTTGAGCATTTATATCAATGTCATTAAGTCAGCGAACAGTGAGAATTTTTTTTTTTACTGAATAGATTATTTTACCAAAACTAGCATTTATGGCTGACAATGTGAATAAACGATCAATTTATTTAGTGGAATATTTTTTTTAATTTTCTTATTACATACAAATTACCTACAGGAAATGATTTAGATCAATTTAACCAGTTTCCATAAGTTACGGGATCTTCCACTGGGCTGATGCAAAATGTGGGCACACTCCAAAAAATATTTTCCTTCTATTACATGCTGAACAGTTATTTTATGCCTGCATTTTTTAAAGTACTTTTATATTCTGTGTAGGAATTATAATTATGCTGGTGATACATGTAATTGCTTTTATTTAATACATTCATGTCAACTGTATCTTTTATACGTGCACACAAATACTCTGTACATGGAGTGATAAGTATACTTTTATTGAACTGGCAAATTGAAGTCATTAAAATAATATATTTACATAAAATAAAGCACTTCAGTTTAATAGCTCTCTGAACGAACATTACATGTTGTATTACATTTTGAAAATCGCAAAAATTTTTAGTGAAATTTTAGAAAAAGTATTAAAAAATTTACCGAAAGTATCTCGTCAAAACTGAAGAAATCATGAAAAAATTTCCACAGAAAACGGATGTCTCTATTTATTCACAAACAAAACAATATTTTAAAAGGTATGCATGTTCTATTAAAATAATTCCTTAGAACTGCATATGTGAACACACAGTAAGTTTAAATTGTTAATACATAATATATTTTACAATAAATATTTTTTTTTTACGCAATAAAAGAGTTTCAGCTCCAAGCTTTACATTAGATTTGCTCGGGCTCGGCTAAAACTAAAAATCCCAGGCTCACAGACGTCTAGTTCACAACAATAAGTAGGTGCTGCAGTTGGCATTCTCAGGAAGCAGGCTTTGTCTACCACTTCATTATCAACCACAGTGACTGAGTGATTCCACAGTTTGAGCACTAAACTGGTAGATACAAAAAAATGAAACAGCATGGTAATACCTTCAGTGAATATTGTATGTATGCATTCAGGAATTGGCTGAGTAAGAATTAGGAAGCTAGACTTTGGTTTTTTGACAAATTTCCAACAATGGAAAGTTTCTTATTGGTAAGACTGACATCTGGTCAGTTTCCTTTCAGTATAGACTGCTTAACACTATCCCGTCAACTTGTTGGAAAATCAGATCATTTTTCTGCCTTGTACAGAGGTAGTTCGAGGGTATGTCATACAATTTTCCTTATGTATACCCAGCTGCACGTCATGCGATGGATACAGTGAAATTTTAATACATGAAAACCTATTTAATACAAAGTTGTCTTCATTCCCCATGGAGTAAAATAGGGAATACAGTGTTAATTCGAATGCTTAGTAAAAAATATTTGTAAAATTGTATTACAATGTAATTTTAAATCCACTCGTGGCAAAATGTCACGCTGGTGATAATAGTGTCTTATAATCCAATATACTAAATAGCAGAGTACAGAATTTAATTTATTAAGATTTTCTTAAAATTAAGACAAACACGGCCGTCTTAAGTGTGTGTAACAAGTGCGGTCGCACAGTGCCTCATGCCTAGAAGTGCCTTGTGCCTGGGAAGAAAAAAGAAGAAATTTAATTTTGATAGAAAATATTTAAATATTTAGCATTTGTTTAGTTGTGAATTATTTATTTCGCAATAACATTTATAAATTTAAACATTTTATTTATAAAATGTAAACATTTTTTTACAATAAAATGTTCTAACGCAAGGTGCAGGCGCTCGAGAGCAGAGAATATTCTTCGAAAGGTGATTGTGTTGTGGGAAGAGGGCATTAACTAGTTTGGAAGGGAATACCCAAGCAGAAGTCCTTGCATCTGACCTCGCTTTCGCTAGGGACACCTGTGATGACAAGCACCTGTTAATACAAACTCATTATTACAAACTGCTTTAGGTCTATGAGGTTTGTATTATAGAAGTTTCACTAATACAAACACAGAGAACTGTGGGTTCCAGCAATAATAGCTCATCCACTGGGTGGCAGTTACACCACAGTGCATCTGACTCCTGATCTTGTACATTAACTCATCAAGTATGGCTACTGCAGTCATCCCCTTCACGATAGCTGGCATAAAAAACTGTGCATAGAGGTAGTTGCAGTGATCATGATTAATAAATACTTTTCCAGTAAACTTGCGGTTACTGTTACACGGCACAATAAAATAACTAGTCCAATAGATTCTGATTTTACGTTTAGTAAAGCATTCCCAATCGCTACATGGAAGTTTCAGGGAAAGTGTGTCTGCAACTGATACCAGAATACGGAACCTTTTGTTGCATTATCATACCTCAGAGAGTACGCTTCCTTACAGATATTTAATGGCTTTACAATAGCAACAAATAAAATACAAAAAGTAAAAAAAAAAAAAAAAAAAAAAAAAATCTGATACCACAGTTATGCCACAGATAAAAGCATGAAAAAAAAAACTTTGCTTCTGTAACACTTATGAAAGTATTACTGATACTTGATACAAACATACAAACCACTTTTGTGACTTTATTCATGGTTTGAGTTCATTGGGGCCAACAAATAAAAACTATAAAGTCAGCAACTATTATCTTAAGATAGCACCCAGCTGAATTATGTGAAAGTATGATTCTTTTGTACAGAGATTAAAGAGTAGGCTAGCTGAATGTACTACATCCTACATACTTAGTCACATGTAGAAGAAACATTTCTGTTATGCAGAAACAAACATGTGATAAAATTCTCTTTCTTGAGCATCTGCAGCATTTCTTTGACGGGGTGCAAAAATGAAATCACTCATGTCCAATTATAGCATCAATGAGATAGTTGACAAAAATATAAATCTCCTCTCTTCTTTCACACCTATTAAAATTATCACTCCCTTTATTTCCATGAAAAGACACTATAACATACCAGTTACCTGACTGAAGGTTTGGTTCAGCACCACGAGTTTGGAACCCATTAGAAATTATCCCCAATTCTGTACAAAGTTGTGCGTGTAATTAAATACTATAGCAAAACTATGATGTGCATACATGTTATGGATGACTTTCAGCACATCAGTGCAGAAATACAAACAAATATTTGGTGAAAAAATATTTGGTGAAATGCCCAAAAAATCTTTTACATCAAGAAAGATCCATTACAAGAAAAAGAAACAATGTTAAGCCATATTATTGTAGTTTTATATAAAGCTGCTTTAAACCATGTTTAACTGTTTATTGAAAACAAAAAAAAAAAAACATATAAACACGTGCATGCAGTAACAACAGTAATGATACATATAGTAGCATACTGTGCATGCATACATGAAAAATCTGCAATGAAAAACAGAATGATTCTCATCACACACTCACAGTGATATTTGTACAAGTATGCAACTAAGCAGAGAATATGAGAAATAATGTACCACGAAAATTAACATTCATGAATTAATCAGTAATCTATTAAACACTTTCAAAGTATGCTGCCCTGTTCCTCACCGAAAAGATTAGCTCATAAATACGAATTTCATACAGCCTTGGTGCCACTTGACATTGCTGAAAGAATATGCTTTTTCTATTAAAGACTATCAATATGTGATTACAGCAAAAAGAGTACGTATAAATACTTTGGTTTCTTAACAGCTACTGTAACCAGTTCTACGAGAGCTCCCAAACCAAATTATGAACTGTTAGTCTAGGTCATAACAGTAGGTCAGTCCACCATAATAGCCAGTACTTACGACAACCAAGTTCATCAGTTCCATCGCGGCACTGGCTGTAGCCGTCGCATCGTGCACTGAGGGGCACGCACTCTCCGTTGCGACAGGCGAGCTCTCCAGACACACACTGCGGGGTAGGGACACCTGGTCGTGGGGTGACGGCATCAGGGTTTGATGCTGCAGGGATTGATTGAGAGAGTATAGAAGGAACAGATGGGGAAGGAGCCCAGAAGAAATGGTTGAATTTCCAAATGGCACAGAGAGTGTTGGAGGAGCAGTTGAAACGGCATCAGACCAGATATGGTCAGCATTACAAAACGAATTTAATGTATTGAATATTGTATCAAATAACAGGGATAGTGAAAAAAAAAATTAAATTGTAAACACGGGATTCAAGAATGAAGTGGATACATAAGTATGAGGACGTTGGGAGGAAGAGTTTTGTGATACAGATAAATTGGGGTAAAGAAATGGTGAAAGAAAAGGAAGAGGGGGGAAAAAAAATCAAAATTAACCAAAAATACTTAACATGACATTAACAAATGTATAAAAACAACACAATAAACTGACATGCAAAATTAACATAATGCAAATATTTTTAAGCTAAAAACAATTTTTCATATTGTTAATGTCAAAGAGGCACTAAGTCATTGTAAACACAAAAACTATAATGAAAATTGCTAAGAAAAATCACACACATGCATAATTACTGTAATTATTATTATAAACAGCCATCAAATACTGTCATATGCTGAGATACAAATAAGATTATTAAAAATTAACACAAACAATAATATTCAAAATTATAGGTAGCTGTTCAAAAATCTGAAGTTAATAATGCAGTGAAATGAATGTTAAACATGATTTTGGGAAAGTTCGTAAGGTGATAAGAAAGCTCAAAATCACTATCAAATTGCACATTCAGTAATTTCTAACTTCAAAATTTTACTTAAAGCTGTTGAAGTTGGTAATATGTAATATGTAGACACAAACTTTTGTGCTATATATATTTATTGTTTCGTTGTCTCACCTGATGTGTTTTTGTGTGTGTATCATCTAACCATGATATGGAGTATTAAATAAAATTTCAACATGGTATTGTGCTAATAATTACAACATTTTATGGGCCCAAGATGTAGCCACGTGCTCATAATTATTTAAGCTTGGTGAATTCACGAGGTTTGCATACTCATTGATGACTAATTGAGGGTATCTGGATCCTTTATCGCCACGAGCTCTGCAGAAGCTGCGATTACTTTCGCTACCCATGGCAAACTCCGGATCCCTATCTCAAATTGAGAAGTTGGAAGGTACACGTAATTACAATAACTGGAAATTTTTGATGAAGCTCATCCTAGTGCACGAAGATTTGTGGGATTGTGTCTTCCAGGATGAAGGTGCAAAAGGGACTTACAAGGAGGTTAGGTCTGTTGCGGAAGTTGTTCGGAGTGAAACTGGAGAAACACAAGACCATGGAAGAATATGTACCTGAGGTCATGTCACTTGCACAGAAACTAGCAGACATAAGTGCACCAATTGACGACGAGTTTGTAGGAGTCATCATGCTCAGTGGCTTACCATCCGAATATGACCCCATGGTGATGGCAATGGAAGGCTACGATAACAAGTTGCTTTGTAAAGCGGAAGCTCAGTCAGGAAGACATTAAACGTACACTTGCAGATCAGAGACATTCAGGTGATTCAGCATTTGTTGCCAACAAAAGGTATGAGTCGTCCTCAAAATCAATGAGAGGTATTAAGAAAACCTTTGGCATTGGAGTATTCAGGTGTTTTAGTTGCAACGAGCCAGGCCACAAGGCATGTGACTGTCCCAAGAAGCAAGGAAGGAGTAAATTACGAGATGGTGATTGGTCACTACTGACAGCATTATCTATCTGCAAGCAGTAACGTGTGCTAATAGTGAGAAATTGTGTGCAATTGGTACAAGGAACGTAAAAGTTCAGGTAGATGGCAAGAAGAATGTGAGAACCATCCGAGGCATTACTTACATGCCCAATATATTAACTAATTTATTGCCAGTAGCAGTGTTCACTGCTGAGGGCTGTCAGATTTATAAAGACTCTGATTGCAGCAATGCTGGTGAAGTCAAGCTAAGTAAGACTGATGTGGGGGGCATCTATAAACTACATGTGGTACCAATCAAAGCTAATATTTCAGTGAAGGGTAATACACAGATATTGTGGCATATGAGATTAGGGTACTTGAGTTGGAATAACATGAAGTTACTGAGAGATGGCATGGCATTAGGTATAAACTTCGTGAGTGAAGATGAGAAGCCCTGTATCCCTAGCCTCTAAGGGAAGCACTCAAGAAAACCTTTTGACACAAAAGGATCCAAGAAAGCAGCAAACAAATTAGAACTTATTAACACAAATTTGTGCGGGCCGATGGAAAGAGAGTCCGTAGATGGTGCACTGTATTTGCTGGCATTTATCGACGACGCCACCCAGAAGACTTTCGGTTACTTCATTAAGTCAAAGAATGACGTGACAAGCAAGTTCTGCAAATTCAAGGCCAGGGAAGAAAATGAAACCGGAAAGAAAGTCAAAATACTTTGGTCCGACAATGGAAAGGAATATGTCAACCAAATGATACAAAGGACACTTAGAGTGGCTGGAATAAAGCATCAGTTAACAGTCAAGTACACCCCAGAGCAAAACGGAGTGGCGGAGAGAGCAAATAGGACCATTGTTGACAAAGCTCGCACAATATTGCAAGGTACCAGACTGGATAAAAATTATTGGGCTGAGGCCGTTAACACAGCCATTTCTGTAAAGAACAGATAACCGACAAAGGCCTTAAATGACATGACACCTGAAGAAGCGTGGTCAGGACAATAGGTGGATCTGAGTAAGTTGAGAGTGTATGGATGTCCCGCCTTTATGCATGTACCCAAACAGCAGCGAAAGAAATGGGATGCTCAGAGCAGAAGTATAATATTCGTGGGATACTGTGAAGACACAAAAGGGTACAGACTCATTGACCCCAAAAGTCCTAAAAGAATCCACAGGGCCCGTAATGTTGTGTTTATTGAAGGGGAAGATGTGACTGATGAAATGGTAGTGTCCACTATGAAATTCACACAGCAAGAATGTGAAGTGAAGACTGAAAAGTAAGCAATTGCCTTGGACTGAGAATTCAGCGGAACAAAGAGAAGGGAGAAATCTATGTCGATCAATGCAAATACCCATTTCGAATTCTAGATAGATTTGGAATGAGTGACGAAAACCAGTCAGCACTTCATTGGATGCGAATTGCGACATGATTAAAGTAGACCCTATCAACAATGTGGACTTGTGTTTGCCGTACCAATGCTTGGTAGGTTCATTAATGTATCTAGCTGTGTGGACGAGACCCGACATTGAGTATGCTGTGAGTGTGCTCAGTCAATTTAACAATGTGTACAATGAAGAGCAATAGAAGGCTGCAAAGAGATTGTTAAGGTACTTGAAAGGCACTTCCAGCTACTGCCTTTTGTACAGAAAAACAGAAAACGACGTCTTTGGTTACGTGGATGCTGACTGGGCAAATGACAAGCAAGTCAGAAGATCTAATACAGGTTTTATATTTCAACTAGGAGGTGCAGCCGTCACCTGGGAGTCAAGGAAACAGCGAACAGTAGCCTTATCCAGCACAGAGGCTGAATACATGGCCTTGTCCGAGGCAACCAAGGAGGCCATCCATATCAGAAGTCTGCTGTATGAACTGCTTGGGAAGAAAACCAACATTGTGTTACTAAATGATAACCAAGGGGCTCAGAAGTTGGCAAATAACCCAGTGTTCCACAACAGGACGAAGCACATCGACGTTCGCCATCACTATGTCAGGGATGCTGTCAGGATGAAGCTGGTCGACCTATCCTATGCACCCACCGAGAAGATGATTGCTGACATTTTGACCAAACGACTACCTGGTGCTAAACACAGTATGTGTATAAAGGGCTTAGGTATTGAGACTCCAGATTAAGGGAGAGTGTTGAAGTTGGTAATATGTAATCTGTATACACAAACTTTTGTGCTATATATATTTTTTGTTGTGTTGTCTCACCTGATGTTGTTGCCGTGTTTTTGTGTGTATCATCTAACCTTGATATGGAGTATTAAATAAAATGTTAACATGGTTTTGTGCTTAATAATTACAACAAAAACATAAACTTGGGAAATTTGAAACAAGTGTAGGACAGGTATGATTTTTTTTCAAATGTTACTGTTTAATCATTTCTAAAATAAATGGGACAGTTTCATAATAACTTTCAGTTGGTACCTTTGTCAGTGGTCTTACATTTTCAAGCTTTAAATGTTTGGGTGGATTTAGAGGATTTTTTACTAATACAATTTCAACACCTGAAATCAATGGTGAACTGAATAAACAAATCAACAAAAAAAATATGAGAAATGACAAAAATGTAGCAACTAATGCAGAAAGTCTTCATTGAAGACCATGAAAAATCACTTAATATATAGGCATTTACAGCATGGTATTCTTATGATTTGCAATATCAAGAAGAGTATTTTACTGCGTAAAGCCAAAATGAATGTACTAAAAGATCCATATATGTACTTGCATGCAGTGAATATGGTGAATAATCTTATGTCTATATAAAGTTCCACTGGCTGTAACTCTTAGTTACAGAAAATTAATTTATTCATTAGCTGTACTGTCCCATTATTGTAAATCCCGTCAAATACCCCGATTAAATGGGCTAACCAGAATATTCATCTACAACCAAAAAATCTACATGAGCAATCTACTTGCCAATTACAACCAGCTGAATTGACACATGCTACAGGCCTGAAAGGAAAAGAATTAAGAAATCAACCATAAATCAACATGAAACAAGTGAATACTTACAGAACTATGTAAAACAAACAAAATGCTATCATCCTTACTACTATATAAATACAAAAGTGTGTTTATTTGTTTGTCCTTCTTTCACATCAAAACGGAGCAAGGGATCGACGCAATTTTTTGTACATAGATAGTTTGAGGTCCAGAGAGTAACATGGGCTACTTTTTATCCCGAGAAAATATCTCACTCCTTCAGGAATGATTTTAATTGTAAATAGGTACTGGATTAAGCTTGATTACTGCATTAAAAAAATTTAATCATTTCTCCTTTCCTTGTTACAAGTTTATATTTAACTTGCCTTGTTGGTTTGTTTGTACGTTCAGGTGAAACCTTGCATGTCAATTTTAAACCACTTTCCATTATCCAATTGAACTGAAATTTCGCATACATGTGTAGGTTCCATGACAATACAATTTGAAGGTACTGACACCGGCTAACAGCCAGCGGTGCTAGAGCCCATGACGGTGCTCACACGTCATGTATCGCACGTGCGCAAAGAGGCCAATAATTTCGAACTTTCCTATAAATATTAATTTCAGGGTAAAATGTGTTATATTGTCTTTACAGTCTTAAAATGATTTAAAGTGCTTGTACTAATATTAATTTTTCGGTTATGACTATTCAAAATACCTGTGACACCAAGATTAAGAGCACTTAATATTCTGGCATGAACGCCATCACAAAGAGACATTAAAATAATATTGAAATTCGTAACAAAATTATAGAAATGTAAAACAATGTCTAATTTAATTTGTGCCATTTTATTTTCACTATAAAATATTTCACTCTGCATGCATAGCACTTCCGCTTATGTGAACCCCAAAGGCGGCCATTATAGGTCCGTGCGACGCTTGTATCTGGACAGTCTGTCGAGGAGAGCTGGCGAGGTAAGACACTGTCACGTGCGAACTACAACTCTTGTTCACTAATGTAGGTTTCCATAGTCCATGTAGTATACCGGTTAATCTTTGCTTGCATATGTTTTTGCCAGACATTTTCCCCAGCATTATGCTCCCGCTTTACTAATTTCTTACGCCCTTGTGGCATTTTTAACTTACTCGAGGAGAAGGAGGAGAAAGATGTCGGAGAGGTCACACGACCTGCACATTTTGAATCAGATGCCATCTGCCTATGTTTATGGCATTTCATTGTAACTTCTGCATAATTGCTAAAAGAAATTTTAAGAGCTTTATTTTTCTGTAGGCATTTAAGGGTAATTTTCATGTTTGAATATTTTACGGCAACATCACGTATAATCACATGGCCGACCGTAGCCAAGTCTTTGTATACACCATCATTGCGTTTTAAGAGCCTATTTATATAACACTGTATGTGCAATCATTTATTTCAGAGTTCTATGTATTTTTCATTCAGGGTTTAATGTATTTTCACGTAAATTGATGCTTTTTGTACTTGAACACGCTGTCACAGTAATGTTTGATTTTACAGCCATCAGGCATGTTACAAGCCTGTAACAATGCTAATCGTAAAGAGAACCATTTGCCAAACACAAATAATATTTTATCTGAATTTAGTTTGCCGCATCCACGCAGAAATATTGCAATCTCACCTGCACCACATGGTCTGCTAAGAACTTCATCCAGCAGCATCCGTGCCACCTAAGCTTGTTTTCACACATGTGCATGTTTATTGTGAATATTCATCTCGTGTCCCATCTTATTTCATGTATCATTCAAGGATCTATGTGATTTTGTAAGTGGTGTACGGTGCAATTGATCCCGTCCTAGCCGGCTCTATGAATAGGCCGTCACCATGCTACCCACGTGTTGGAGGGCGAGCCCCGAATAGTTTGCGTTAGTGATGCAGAGTAATCACTTGTGTTAATATGTATCAAGAGTTTCATTTGTAATTCACAGTGTCCTGTCTTCAGGGAAAAACCATCAGTCAACCCTAGCGGCTGTCGGCCCTCTTCCCTTGTGAATGCTGTGCTTTCACGCACCTCGGTGAGAACATCCATTCAGGCGTGTGCTAGATTAATTACGGGCTGGGGAGCACCCAAACGGGATTGGCTAGTCATTACCAAGATAATCATTTCATTGGCACGTTGATGTGTATGAATAATATCAATAAAAACAAGTATACAGCAAACTCAATTCTTTTATTCAGTAGTGACAGTGTCCTAGCCACATATGTTTTAGCTATTGTTTATTTCAGTGATGTTTATTAAAAGTTTAGTATTGCTTACGTGTTTGTAAGTACGCACGTGTGAGATGGACACACAGAACCCACAACATCCCTGAGAACCCTGAGTCTCAATAGTGCGGTGATTGGGAAGCTCCGCTGGCGCCCAAATTACCAGTAAGTATTTGTGTCACCATTCGTCTCATGTCTCACCCGACGGTGTCAGAACCACTGAGCTGATCTGATGATAGAGCTGGAAGGTGGCCATAGGCACTCTACAACTACATGCAGGAAACATCATATTGAGTTTATTTTACAGAATCGAGTAACAGTAAAATTGAGATTAGAAGTGTCACTGCTGTTGTGCGTGTGCCTTTTTTTGCAGTGGCAAATAGTTCTGAAAACATTATTATAGTATGTCCCGTATCAAAACGAAAGTGAATTACTGGTCAATCACGATACATCATGGGGATATTTCTTAGCATGGGAAAGCCATATTCGTGATACAAATACATGGTTGGAGACTAAAAAAAAATAAAATATATGTAAAAAAATATTTTAAAACCAACCTTTTATTTAGAAATGCACTAAGAAGAGAAAAATAATTATAATATTTACACCATTTGTAAAACTTGTAAGATGAGGTCAAACAACCGTAATAAACTTTACTACAAATTAATATGTTTGTATCTATTTATATTCAATATATAAAAGCTTAGCGCAAATAGTCAAGAGCCTTACGCACAATATGTTCTTCCTATGCTTACGCAGATGGGGTATATGTTCTACATTGCACCAAGTATTTATATAGTAAGTATAAATTGATACAAACATATTAATTTGTAGTAAAGTTTATTATACGGCTGTTCGACCACATCTTACAAGTTCTACAAATTGTGTAAATATTATAATTATATTTCTCTTTTTAGTGAATTTATAAATAAAACAATGGTTTCAAAAGATTTTTTACATTTATTTTATTTGTCTACAGATTGTAAAAATTTCATTCCAAAAAGCCATAGTGGCCAAGTGGCTAGAGTTATTCCAAGTGGGGCCACAGTGACCCAGTGGATGGATATATGTCAAGTTGGGCCTCAGTAGCTCAGTGGTAAGAGAACCCAATAGTGGAGTCGCAGTAGCTCAGTAGCTAGAGAACTGCAAATTTGTTTTACTTTTTTTTGTCGGTGGGTAGAGAACCCAATAGTAGGACTGCAGTAGCCCAGTGGTTAGAGCACCCAATAGTGGGGCCGCAGTAGCCCAGTGGCTAGAGCGCCCATTAATGGGGCCGCAGAAGCTCAGTGGATAGAGAACCCAATAAGAATTCCACAGAAGCTCAGGGGCTAGAGAACCCAATAAGGGGCCCAGCTGATCAGGGGCTAGAGAACCCAATAGTGGGGCCACAGTAGCTCAGTGGGTAGAGAATCCAATAGTAGGGCAGCAGTACCCTGTGGTTAGCTCACCCAATAGTGGGGCCACAGTAGCCGAGTGGGTAGAGAACCCATTAAGGGGGCCATGGTAGCTCAGTGGTTAGAGAACCCAATAGTGTGGCCGCAGTAGCTCAGTGGGTAGAGAATCCAATAGTAGGACTGCAGAAGTTCAGTGGGTAGAGAACCCAATAGTGGTGCCATATTAGCTCAGTGGGTAGAGAACCATATAATGGGACCACAGTAGCTCCGTGAGTAGAGAACCCAATAGTTGGGCCGCAGGAGCCTTGTGGCTAGAGCACCCAATAGTTATTTCAGGTCCTAAATATGATGCAAGCGAAGCCACGGGTAAAAACTAGTGCAAGAAAAAATATTTAACATCATGCTTCTATGTGAAAGTATAAAAATGTAACATTCACACAAAATACAGCTAATGGTAATAACAGTATTCACAATGACTTAGTTACTTCAAGGTGACAATTTTTAGAAACGGATACATTACTGAAAAGAAAATAAACACAACAACATTACTAAAAAACAAAAAAAAAAAAAAGTACAACCTTTGGGGTACATAAATGTAAATTAAGGTTAGAAATTTGACACATGATGCATCCAGCGCTGAGAGGAAGCGCACTCAACATGAAGGACTTCGCCCCAACTTCAGTTGCAATTGCCGATGGGCAAGTTACCTCCAAATAAAAATGGTAATGGAGGCAAGACACGTGGTCCAACCTAAAGATCACAGAGCCTCAATGTAACCATTAACCACATGACCCTTGCTTTTACCATTCGCCTAAACTTTACAAGAAGCCGTCACGTCAACGTTTCTCTCCGAAGAAGAGACCATTTCCTCTCTGCTGCTCCCAATAAGAAAGCACACAAGGTTTGAACTTCACGCCACTCAAGGGTAACGAGCCGCCTGACAGTCACAGCCTCCACAAGCGCACGAGAGCAAGATATGTCATCGCCTCGTGCCTCGCACTGCTCCAGATAAGGATCCAAGAACCAGTGTGTGACATCACAACGAATCCCAGTGCAAACCTAAGGAGTAATTGCTGCATCTTCTGGCTGTGAAGGCCCTCACCTGCTCAGGTGACCGCGGAACACCCAGTGGCCATCGACATCTACCAGCTCCGGAGGACCGCCACATTCCCGAAGGCCTTCAACTTCTTCAGCCGCCTCCAGCAACTGGAAGGCTGCCACCATCCAGAAGCCTTCAACATTTTCGGCCTCTGCCATCAGCTCCAGAGTTGTTAAAGGTTACCAGAAGCTCCAGCTGACGTCCATCAATCACTCCCTCAATACATTCCTTCCCCTTACCTACTAGGTATTGTAGGTCACTGCGACGTTGTTCCCTCTGGACATCCCTTAAAGCCCTAGCCCGGCCACAGCTTCATCAGTTTTGTGGGGACCTCTCTCTTGTAAATTAGACTTTATGTCCCTTCAGGACTATAACTTCCCTAATTAAATAAGGAATTTATATTTGGCTATTAATTCTTGAATTTATCTATTGTTTAATATTATCCCACACATCATGTATTTATCCAGGTAACCTTCACCTGGATTTATGTAAGAACTTCTGCAATTAATCAAGTTAAATATTTCACATTTATTTATTTGATTTTCAAATAGGAGAGAGCGGTTCGACATGTAACTATATTCTTTTCTAAATATGTAATTAATAAATGTATTTTATTATTCTTCAATGTCGGTGTTTCCCTACATAGCTTTTAATAAATCCCTTGTGCCCCTTAAAGGAATTCTATAATATTTGGAAGTAGCATTTGTGTTCAAGTAAGGCAAAGCCGGCTACGTGAGCATTCGTCAAACGGCAAATACACACATCTTAAGGAGGCCAGCCAAGGTATGCCAAGGTAGTATGGTGTATTGTACTGGCCTAGCTCGGCGGAGCCCAAAGCACTTGGTACTCCTTTTCCTTGGTGGAAAAATTCACCTAAGAAGCAAATACTGTCAACATGAGGACCCTGCGTGGTATAGTTCCATCCAGGGTGCACTCCATATCTCATTAAGCAGCGACTCGATACCTTACCAAGGTGAGGAACGGCAGAAAGTGTAGGGAGCAAAATATAGCGTTCCTTGCTGCCAAGCAGTTGAGTGCACTCGCATCTCCCATGAAGGAAAGGCAGGCAGAACGGGAACACGTCGCTGAACTGAGACACCAAGCAGTCGCAACTGCTCCGGTTGTAATTGTATATTTTTCCCGGTCGCTTCGTACCAGCCCAGAATACCACCCCGTGGAGAGAGGGTTGGTGTACAAGACTGAGGCTAGGTATGGTTGGTCAAACCCGCACTTTTAGAGCAGTGAGTTGTAGTGAGTTAGCTGCCTGGAATCACAGCTTCAGAGTGGGGCGAGCCAGCTGCCATTGAGTGAGACCCATACAGCATCACCAGCATCAACCAGGATGACGGTGTAAGTCAATACCCAACACCCTTTGCCAAACCCCGTCGAGCCTAACTTAAAAACCCCGCTATTGTATTCGTCTAGCAACAAAATCCTCAACCAATGAGCCATTCAGTTTAACAGGGCACGAGTCAACTTCCGTCTTAACACGTAAGCCCACTAGAGCCACACTTTATACCGCCGTCCTGCCGGAACAAGAGTAACCCTTTGGTATGATCACCGCAACACTGGCGTCACATTATTTAAAGGCCACTACTCACTAAAACATGCTCTGCGTACCGCAGAACTCTAAAAAGTGAGAATAACCACAGGAGTAACAGTCCCCAAGACGCCGATCAGTCAGAACACCAACAAAGCTCCCAACCACTGACCCCGTAGTTCTAATGTTGTAAGAATCAACCTGCAACTGAGCTAGCAAAAGGGACTTGTGTGCTATCACTGGCAACACCAATGATACAGTAACCTGGTATCAACTTATTCGGAGTTGGAGAACTCTGAGTTGTTCCTTGGGGTCTCGCGGATCCCAGGATGCCTTGCTTGTGGGTGGTCGTGATGGTGCCGACCATTCACTTGTCAGAAGTGACACTTCAAACTGCAAAATTAAGGGAACCTATGCTGGCTAGAAACAGGAGTGGATCAAGACATCCTGTTTGGGGGGTCTTATTCCCCCATTGTGGACGTTAGGTCTAAGACGTTCGATTCGTGGCATGGAATGAGTGCACTGTCTCACAATAATTTTTGGAAGCAATATTACATAATAAAATGAAATCAGTATTTTAAACAATTCTAAAATCATTTCATGTCAGTTTTAAAACATTCACCTGGTAGTTTCATGTCTAAATGTAAGGTCTTTTTACACTTGCAGTAGCAATATTAAAACTGTGTTTCTGAAGAAGAAAAAAAATAACAAGAAGCCTGACAACCAAACATTGTAATATGTATCTAAACATTTCTAACACAATGTATTATCTCACCTGAAAGTTCTATAATTTCCAAATTTTCATCAGCAACTGTAACAGGCCCAACTCGCCTGCTGTTCCTTATCTGGTCATACAAACGCTGACGGATTACATTTTTGTCTGTAAAACCAATGGTTCCTAGGTCAAATGTAATTCTGGACTGCATACTGTCACTTGTTTTTCTGGGGACAAATAAGAACAAACATGCTGATTTCAGAACATTTTTATCAAACTATTATGTACTGCGAAGAAACTTAACACATTCAACAGATTTATTAAAGGCAGCATACATGTTATTACTAAATTCATCGGCTCTCAAGACCTCAATGTTCAGAGCCGCATAATTCTATTCACTCACTCATTCAGTCTTTACTTATTCACTGTGAGGTTTACATTTTACAAATACTGCTTATGATACCAACTATGTTGAACAATACTGGCAACTTGGCAATGACGCCATTACATTGTGTAATGGAAGTAATTACCTCAAGTCCATCAATATAAACAAATTAAATTTATCAACTATCACTTATTATAATGAAGCTCATATCAAGTCACTGGCATTCTATTCCAACACCCTCAACTTAATCTAATGTCCTACATCTGTACACTTACACATGCCACAACAAACCCCTCAATCCATAGCTTATGGCCACAGTACACATGTTTATGGCCTGTTAAATGTTTTGTCAGAATGTCTGCAACAATTTCATCTGTTGGCAAGTATTCTACTATAATCTGCTTGTCCTCTATTGTGTCCCTGATGTAGGGTGTCTTATGTCTATATGTTTAGTATGCTTATGGAACACTGGGTTGTACAGCAACTTCTGTACACTCTGACTGTCATTGTAATTGACACTCTGACTGTCATTGTAATTGGTTATGGGTTTCTTCCTACTGCAAATTTCACTCAAGAGTCCCTTCTAATGAATGACTTCTTTTGTCATCTCACTCATTGCACTGGAAAGGGCTAAAGTTCTTTGTTTCCTTGACTCCCAGCTGACCGCAGCACCACCCATCTTCAACACATAGATTGTGTATGGTCTTTGGTTCGACTCCTTGAATACTAGGGCATAGTCCAGAGTACCTTTCAGGTACCTCAATACCCTCTTCAGTCTACATACCTTTTGTTCCTGGTCTTCAGCTATGAAATCCTCTGGCTGCTCATTGAAAATTTCTTCTTCTAAATTTCAATGCAGGAAAGGGGTCATAGCATCAATGTGGCAAATATTCAACTCAAGTTCCGCAGCCAACGAAAATACCATCCTTACTGTCGAGTGTAGTCCACACCATATGCTTCGGCGAATCCCCTTGCCACAAACTTTGCCTTATATCTCAAAAGATAACCATTTGCTCCCTTCTTGATTTTAAAGACACATTTGGACTGCAATACATTTACATTGTTTGGTCGATTGACTAGTTCCCAGGTCTCCTCTACTAGCAAAGTCATACTCTTCATGCATGGCACTTTCCCACATCTTCCTGTCCTTCCCAGAAAGTGCTTCCACAACAGTTTTTTTGGGTCATGTAGCGATTCACTGCAGGATGTTTGGTAGACAAAAAACCAGGGTAGTCCTTCAGTAGTGTATCTCTGACTGAATACCTCTGCTCTGTAATTTGCTCGGCTTCACAACTTCTGTCCTCCAAGCCTTTATATTGCTCAACATGTGCTTCGGTTAGGTTATTCTCTTCCTGTGGCCAGCCTCCCCACCCTGATTCTGGCTGGGTCTCAGAATCTTTCACTTGGGTCGTAGAATCTGAGAGCATTGGTTGTAATGCAGACCCACAGCTTTGCCCTTTAGTAAAGAACCGCATAACTTCATGTAATTAATAAGGTAGGTAACATTAAACTTTCTTTCATCAACATGACAGCGGAACCAGAGATCCCTTATAGGCCGTCGGCCTAGGACCATCATCACTGCTCCACCGAGCATGGCGCCGGGCACTTTCATCAGTTCTTGCCCCCTCCTGACATATCAGGTGGGGCACGTACTGAGCAAATCATCTCTGGGACCCGCAGTGCATCACTTATTTACAACAACTCAGGCACTTTTGAAATGGAATGGATGCCTTCGAAGGACATCAAGATGGACCATTTCTTTTGTCTTCATAATGTTATTATTTGTTATCCATTTTGGGTATTAGATGTGTGACTCCTAAACCCCATTCAAATTATTTCTGATATTTTTATTTTGTATAATTCATATGATCTAAATTTGATTTGTAAGTGCAGTATTCAGTGTTGTTGTCTACGTAATTTGGGCTCCCAGCAGTTGTTATTGAGTTCGTTGAGTGAATAGATGGCTACTGAAGTCTTTAAGGCTGGGATTATGATGACTAGAGAAAATATATGAATCAACAAATGAGTACAAGTGTGTTACATTTCTTAAACACTATTCTGTAAGCAGACATCACTCAACTGTATTAAACAGTATTTATACACTGTAAGATTTTACTCACTGAAGATTTACATTATGCTTTTTTTTGTGGCCTACACACACTAAATACATGGGCTGGAATAAGCCTGCCTCGAGTTGCTCGTGCACGAGCCCTAAGTGAGTGATGTGGTCGGTGCTTGTGTGGCGTGTGTGGGTTGAAGCCCTCAAGGGCCTACGAGAGTCATGCCAGCGTGTTCTAATTTTAAGTATTTTCTTCTGTAATATCATCCTGCCATGCAACCCTGTGCATGTTTTGAGAATAAGGATTGTGATATTTTAAAGTATTCTTTGTATGTCTTTTTTGCCATGTACTCCTGTGCACATTTTTGTGATTTGAGAATAGTGTTAACTTCAACTATTCGTTGCATGTTTTCTACCGTGTACTCCAGCGCACGTTTTTGTAATTAAAAGGTGAAGTCGTCGGGTGAGACATGAAGATGAACGAATACACTGTTTACTTACTCGTAGGTAGGCACCAGCGGTGTTTCCCAGACACTGCACTTTGAGACTCGGGGATCTCAGGGATACATGGTTCTGTGTGTTCATCTCACCCTTGCGTACTTACAAAACACTCTCAATACTAAACATTGCACTTTAAATAACTGGAGATATGCTGGGTTCTGATGCTACAAGAAAAATAACTTTACACTGGTAAGATTTGAGTTTATTTAGCCAAATTACATTTTGTGCCAAATGAGTTTTATGGTTACCTCGGACGTGAGTAGCCAGTTCCGGTGGGTGATTCCCCCAACATGTTACTCAACTTGCGCACTCCTAGATGAATGATTTCTCCCGCGGTGTCTGAGAACAGTTTCCAGAAGAAAACGTGTCTATAGCAGCTAGGGTGGAATAGAGATTTTTCCTGGAGACAGGACACGAAGTATGAAAATGAACAATACCACGTACATTTATCCGCGTCACTAACGCCTACTTGTCAGGACACGTCCACGAACCACGTGATGTGAGGCGGACTGTCTATACACATAGCGGGTTAGGACGGAAAATAATACCGCAGTACAAAAATACATAAATATCACTGGGTGAACATGGGGCACGGCATGAATAGGCAGAATAAAAATGCAGATGAGTGAAAGCAGTGTTAGATGGCACAGATGTCGCTGGATGAAGTTCTTAGCGGACCATGTGTGCAGATGTAAAATGCATAATTTTTCGTGAAAATCAGTAAATTGTTCCTGGACAAAATAATCCCTGCATGAAGAAAATTATTCCCTTCAATATGCGAGCAAACAAAAATCTCTTAGTATGCCTGATGGCGGGAAAATCAAAATAAAATGACAGCGTGGTCATACACAAAAAACATCAAACATGAAAATTACAAGAACCCTGAATAAAACAATACATATAACACTGAGATCAATTACGGCACACAAGATATTACAAGAATTAGCCCTCTAAATGCATGGATGGCGCAGATACGGACTTTGCAGTAGCGAACCACGTGGTAGTGAGCGTGTGGCAGTAACACAATTAAACATGGCAAAAACCCTGAAATAAACACATACAAATATTACCTCAATATTACTTGTCACAATTAAGCAGATGTTACAGTAAAAAGGCCTATACATGGACGGATAGCGCCTCATGTTCAAGTTGCACAGGCCGCGTGGCCTCTCCAATATTATCTCCTCTTATCTTGTTAAAGTTAAAAAAGCCACAAGGGCTGCAAATTATTTAGTTAAGCAGAAGCATTATGGTGGGGATGTCTGGCAAAACGTACACGAAGCAAAAGTTAATCTGTAAACTAACATGAACTATGGAAATCTAACTCAGTGCAAAAGTATGAAGTGCGTACGTGACAGCATCTTACCTCGCCAGCTCTCCTAGGACGACTGCCTAGAGGCAGGGGTCACACGGACCTACCATGGCTGCCTACAGGGTTCACACAAGCGGAAGTGATATTCACGCCGGGTCAAATATTAATGTTTGTAATTTAAATGGCACACAAAGTATTGTAATACATAATTGCAAGCAGAGAATGAATACTGAATTTATGTTATTATTCCATTGTCTTTTAAAAGGTATCTTAGCCTGAATACCAATGTCCTGTTCTTCAGCACCACGCGCATTGTGAATTTAAAAGTAATCATTTCTACACTTTATGACATATCTTGACCCTGACAGAAATACAAAGTACACTGAGAATAAGTTTCCCGGTTTGGGAAAGTCCGTGGTCGTGGCGGGCTGCACGCACATGCTTACCCACGTGTTACGTCAGCGGTGAGCGCTGTCATGGTCTGACTGCCGCTGGCTCTTAGCCGGCGTCAAAGGTTGTGTTAAATTTTAGTATATTTGGTATGATTATTTTGCAGTGTGCTCCTGCGCATGTTATAAATGTTTCCTGTGTTAATATTGTTCCATACCATATTTATCTATGCTCATGTTACATATTTTCTTTTGTGGACCACAGGGCCGCCACTTCTGGCAGTCTCTTCTCTGAGCTCGTGCCGGACGGACGTGTGCTGCGCAGCCAGAGGGGCCTTCATCTTTGCTTTCACTGATCATTGTAATTCTGGATGCTTAATTCATATCAGACCTTTCCGTTTCATCCCCACAGTCTACATAGCTTTCACATATGTTTAAAGATGATGAAACAGACGCATAAATTCGTATTCATTTGATACAAGATAAGCCACAAATCTGGGACAAGTCCCTACAAGATTATAAAAAACGCAATATGATGAGAGATGTGTGGAGACGTGTGTGTGTAGAACTAAAGAAAGACTTTGAATACTTGAGTGATAGCTAGAGACAAGAATTTAGTAGGTTTCAAATTATTTAACCCTATGTGTATATTTATTACAAGCATCAATTTTGTGCGTTTGCCTGATTTTATATTGAGTATGTACATAAATAAACATTTTCTTTTTGTAAGTATTAATATAGTTCTATACTTGAGAGACAGGTGCTTGTTGTCACAATTTTTCTATTTAATTTTGTAATATCTGATACAACACTATCAGCAGTACAATTTACATTATTTCTTATAAAAATTTATAAGTTACATTTGTTATAAATTAACATATTGTGATAACATAGAGACATTAGCATAAATAAGTCAATAAACATGAAAAATTACAGAATTTATAGACATGTAAGTTACCCTCAACAGCAAAGTTGTTCATTAACAAACTAACCCTCATATTTTTACTAGCACTAGTAATACATTAAAAATTCCTCTTATGTAGTGATACATGCAATATTTGGCATCTTATATAATGTCTCCACAATTGTGACTCTTGTTACATCAGTGGCAGATTCTGATTAGTGGGTAGGGGGCAAAGGATACGTGTACTTCTCTCGAGTGAAAACTATTTTGATTTGATTGTCACTATGTTAATCCACAACTTGCACTTTATATTGCACTGTGTCGCAAATGTTGTTCAATAAAACACTTCCATAGCAACCATGCTACAAAACAATCACTTTCTGGTGAAAGGCCGCAGTAATGGTAACTGAGGGCATATACCAATTTGAGTTTTGTAAGCTCTGAGATGGGACACCTCTATCGCCACTAAACAGAATTTGTAGGTTAACTTATTCTAACAACTGTTATAAACAAAATAAGTGTGGCATGAAACTGTTGCTCCAAGTAAATATACAATTAAATTGCATTAAAATACGATATTCCAGTGAAATGTTAACGACAATACATGTTTCCCCGGCCGGGTCACCGGATTTTCGCAAGTGGGAATCTTGCCGAACGATGCAGTTGGTCGGTGGGTTTTCTTGGGGATCGCCATTTCCCCCGCCCCTTCATTCCGGCGCTGCTCCATATTCACTTCAATCACCCTCATCGGCTCTCAAGACCTCGCTGTTAAAAGCCACCGAAATCTCTTTACTTGCTCACAATACACATGCATTCTGTAAATATTTGCTTTTACTTGAATTTTTCATTTATTGTGGCAAAATTATGTATAACAGTGACTTGGTGTATTCAATACATATTCATATTTTTCAAAACCCACCCCCCTCTAAGACAATCCTTGAAATGCCACTATGTAACATTCGATAAAAAGCTCTTATATACTACCCCTCACAAATAGCTAATTTTGACATTTGGAAACGAGCTCCTTTGACAACTTAAATATATTTAACTTATTTAGTTTGCAGAAGTTATATCACTATATTATTGCAAAGCAAACCATAAACAGGTTTTCAGTTAACTCTGTATTACACTATGATTGTGTGTATGAAAACTGTAAAAATTATGAAGAAAATAATTCTTGTAATTATTTTCATGTGCGTCCATTTGTCACAAACATTTATGGCTGAAACTGACATAAATAAAGTTAATTATAAAATTGATATGATACATTATTACTATGATTTTATTACACATGATCACAGTAAATATTTTGACAATCTTTCTTGACAAAGATTTTCTTACAAATTCTGCTTTCTGAAGTATCCAGAATGGAGATGCACATAAATTTGTTTAAAAATACAGACTATTTTAATCAATTAATTTTTTACATTTAAAAAGTTTATTTTAGTAAAATATTTTATAATGTTGCAAAATATATAATTAAATTCTTTTTTCATAAACAGCATAAATCGTACTTCTCTCTGACAACTTTTATGATGTCTGTACTACTTTTTTTTACGAGTTCTTCACGTTGTGTAGTCGGGTACAGTGCTTCATAGGCAGTTGCTTTACTTCAACTTTAACAAAGCGAGCGCAATAGCTTTCTTGCGTCTATTCATCGCACCCGGTGGGCAACTAAAGCTTGCGTTACGTGCAGGACACGGGCGACAACCCGGATAAACTTTGTCATTGTGTGAAGACAACACACGGGCGCCACCTGCCCGGGTAAATACCTGTCTGGGCGATTTCCTGGACTGTGTGAAAGAAGCCTAAGGCATGTTTTGCAACCAACAACAAAACAGAAAAGTGAGGGTAAGTGTGTTGTGGTATCAAATAAGTAGCCACATGGTGACATAACGCCCTGCAGAGTCTCTGCCTACTGCGTGGCCGTGCGCGTATTCACTGCCTGGCTCCCAGAGTATTTAATGTTCAAATATTCTCGCTTATTACCAGTTTATAGTAACAATATAATGAAATTAAGTTTTTTAAATAAATCCAGTGCATATTTTACATGATACGTATGTGAGAAGCAAATACATTTTTTTTATCACTTATAGTAATGCTATAGTAGCATATTAACATTAAATTTACTTGACACCAAAAATTCAAAAAACTTGACGCCATCCTCATTATGTGCCACTCGGGGGCTAGTGCTCGCTGCTGCATGAACCACAAGACGTGCACCGTGTGTTAAGTGTAGCATGCCGTTTGTACATAAACGAGTCAGTGATACGTTCAGTGTGTACAAAAGACCCGCATACCAAGAGTAACTGGTGGCTTGTCTGTTTCTTCTTTAGTTTTAGTGTGATCCCCTTAAAGCAGAGTCTAATGCGTGCCCAAGCCCTGCCCTAATTTGTATTTTATGATTTGAGTGTTGGCCCATGTGGTTTACATGTGTTCACATAGACACAATCTGAAACTCTCTAATAAATTCTTTTATTATTTTTCCAAGTGATATGTTGTATGTTGTTTCGTTTCAAAATGCAGGTAACTGATTTCAAGTTTTAAAGAAAATAAACATTCAAAGACACTTGCAGTTCCGGCAGCCACATTTCCAAGTTCACAAAACCAATTTCAAACAGCTCATACATTAAGTTACACTTTATTAAATTTTGCTGTTTGAAAAGGGTTTTTATATGTAATTCATTTTGTTAATTTGTATTGCAGTGTATTTATGTCTTTTAATTGCCCGTCCCGGCATTAAAGTGTAATATTAGATTCTCAGAGACACTTAGCAACAGGTATATAACACTCTCCAGAAGAAACTTAATCATGCTAATTTACATAAAATAATCAGTGATTGTCTTCTATATTAAGTGTTTGCATTTTGCCTTTTTGTGAACATTTCCCTCGAGATGCTGGCGGGAAGGTGTCCATTGCTAATGGGACCTACACGTCACCATCTTTAGTCTGGTCTAATGGGTCTTGGATGCCGGATGTGCACCGCTCCATGCCACGTGCCACGGGAGCATCATCAAGTGTGTGTTAATCATTTAGGGTGTCAAAAGTTTAAAGTCTTGTAATATACCGGAACCTTTTTATTATCTTTTGCTCTCCCGTGTGCCGACCCTCCTCTCCGGCGGCTTGTGGCATAGTTAAGCCATTTTTGCAGCATAGGCCCCTAGCAGGCCTCGTGTACCAGGCCAGCTTCAGACACAGGGAAAGCGTATGTTACCACGTGTAATATTTCCAATAGTATATTTCATTGTTACAAACCATATGTTTTATATTCAAGTAAAGTACTTTTCACCTCGGGAACTGGCCCTAACCAGTAAGTGTAACCATGAGGTCGATGACCATATGCTTATTGTTTAAAGTATAGCCATGACTTTTCCTAACTAATTCGCACAAAGTGCATTGCGAGGGGATGCCGCCACAGACTGTCGACCTACAACAACCCTGAGAAACGAGACCTCGTACTTTTCTGAGATTTAGAAAAACTGGTGCCCTGGGAAACCGAACATCTGTATCTGCATCCAACCATGAGCAGGAACATCTTAAAGGTAATCTGGCATAGTATGCCTCTCGCAAACCCCAAGCCACGTCAGACTGCATGTGGCTTTTGTGAAGGTTTGTGAATGTGAATCATCAGTTATGTGTAGTAAAATATGCCATAGGTTTAGCAATATCAAACAATGACGTTAATTGGATTCTTGGTCAACTGCATGGCTGAACATCTAAAAAAAATCAGTCATAAATCATACTAAAAAACTTACTCTATTTTGATGACAGAAGCTGATCTACGTCCTCGCAAGTCCTGGTACAAATTGACGATCGCTTCAATCAGTGGTCTGGTGAGTTGTTGGAAATCCTCAGTTTTGTGGTCAGCAAAGGTACTTCTATATGGCTCAACAATGTTCATCTTAATTCGGAAGAACACTGAAATAGACAACACACACGTTACACACGTATTGTTTAAAGCTACAAAAACAAACCCTTCTCGTAACATTAGACTACTCACTTTATCACATCAGTTTCAAAGTAATTATTTGAGACTTTTTAAAGAGTTTCTATCTATTTAACTTCACACAGCTTTGAAGGTGCCTAGGTTTTTCACTGTAAAAATATGAAAATTATGGCTCTCTGGAATTTTTTATGGTAATGTTTATTTACTGTGTAAATAAATTACAAAATATGTACTACGAAAATTTTTAATATTTGCTAGGAGGTAAAACAAATATCTACAGTAGGTCTATACAAAATAAAAGAAGGTTACAAATACTTCTTTAATACAGGCTACCGTTGCTATGCTAAGTATTATAATTTAATATGAAAATCTACGACTATTTGGACCTACAATCTCAGTAAATCTACTTTCAATATCCATACAAACTGCAATCACAATTTACAGTACAAAATTTTAATTTTTTTTTCACATAAAAATGACAAAACATTCATTCAGCAAAATCCCCCCCCCCCCTTTTTTTTTTACAAGGGACCAAGAAAAAAGTATTGCAAAATGCAAGAACATGGTAAAAGTGAGACATTTATGCTGAGACAACAGTACGGTATGTAGGTAGGTAGTTGGACTTAACGTCTCGTAGACTACGAGGTCATTAAAAAGGGAGAGACATCAATATATACGACAAAAACTATGCGTGAGATGCAAGAAAGTGTAAAATCCAGGGATGTAAACCAATTTTTATCTGTATTAAAAAATGTATAGGGTTGTGCAAACGTGACTTTTTTTCTCACAAAACGAAAATGAAAGATATTTGATGAACATTTGTGAAACTGAAACGAAAATGAAAAATAATATCATTAAGGCTCGGCCTTAATGAAAGCTTAATGAATTTCCTAACATTATAACAGGTAATTCATTATAACACAGTTGGAAAATCAAACCAAAAATATGTAGGATATGAAGTATTTACCAAAGGGTGTTTTTCCTACATTTTGATTTTAATTTTAAAAAGTTATTTGAGCTATACAATAATGAAAACAAACAAGATTATTTACAGGCAAAATTCTTCTTTGCTGGTTCACTGAATGAATATTCATTAAACACCCGAAAATTCATCGAGATCGAGAATTTCCATTTCGTTACAACTTTTGATAACCAAATTTCTTAGCGAAACTAATATGAAAGCTGTAATTTTTCGTTTTCATTTCATTATACTGAATCTTTCTCACAACCCTATAAATGTAGTAACACTAAATTCTATTTATACCATACAATATCATAAAGAAATGTTTAACTTTTAAATAAATGTTGCAGGAACAAGTTTCTGGATTATGACTGGATGTATGTGGTCACCAAAATATTAAAAGGCAATGCCATCTGGTATTTTCAAACATGGCCTCTATTTTTAAATTACTAACTGGCATTATTAGTATTGCTTCTTATCTTCACTTCTTTGTATTACCTGTTTCGAAATTTCGAGCACACTACGAAATAAATGCTGTTAAATTAATAAAAAAAACTGTTTTGGTAACATGCATACACAAGAAGATTAATTTTTACGAAATCTGGGTGTTGTGTACTGTGTTCATGTAGAATTAGGTTAGGTAGTATATTAGTCGTTAGGTTGGCAACAGCAGTAGCCACAAAGCTAAACACCAGTGGCCGGGTAGCCATAATGGCGACATGTACGTGATGAGGAACATAACAGTTGGCAACGAGGTTTAAAATATTGCATGTGGTTCGGATCCACAGAAAATGGCACTAATTGGAGCTATAGGCACGTTTGCCCCAGACGAGTCATGGAACTCGTATCGCGAACGTCTACAATTCTATTGCCTAGAGTTGTATGGTCTGTAGACTTCATTATTGTCACCAAAATCTACTGATGCAGTACCTCTGGCAGAAGTGTTCACAAGATTAACGAATCACTTCCACCCGAAGCCCAGTGAAACAGTTGAAACTTTTAAGTTCCTGAAGCGCAATCAAAAAGTAGGAGAAACAGTTGCTGTGTATATTGCAGAGTTGCGACGGCTAAGCACCCACTGCAATTTCCCAAATTTGGATTGCATGTTACGAGACCATCTGGTTTGTGAGGTTCGGGACAAAGCTGTACAACAGGCTTTCCTCGTTAAGGATAAATTGACTTTGCAAGAGGCCGTGAACATCGCGATGGCAATGGAAGCAACAAGAAGGAACATGGCGGACTTGCGCGGCAGTACATTAATGGAGGAAAATGTGCACAAAATGAACAATGCAATTGGGAGGAACGTGAACGCGGGAGGATCAGTAAAGTCACACAGTGTATCAGTTGACAGGCAAAGTAAGGAAATAAGTGAAGGGAATCAGCAATGCTGGTGGTGCAATGGTAACAATGAAATCAATAAAATGCTGGCATGCAAATACAGTGTGCCATTTTTGCAAAAATAAAGGACACCTTGAGCGGGCATGCATAAAAAAAAACCAGCAGGCAGGTTCGAGTGCGACGGACTTGAAGCAAACTGGTACCACATAGGAAGTGCAGCATTTTGAGGTGGGCGTTGCAGTCTGTGTAGGTTCAGAATATAATTTGTACAGTATGCAGGAGCAAGCACATAGGAAGTCATGGTATATCGAAGTGCAGTTGAACGGACAACCGGTGAGCATGGAAGTTGACACTGGGGCGGGCCGTTCAATTATCAACTGGCACACATACAAGTTTCTGTGGCCCAATGAGCCACCTTTGAAAAAGGGGAACACGGTATTACGTATATGGTCCAGTGAACATTTAGAAGTGTTGGGGGTAAAGGAAGTGGTAGTAAAACTGATTCGAGCCACTTGGAATTAAATTGATCAGGGTAAACAAAGTTCAGGAAGACATTGTAGACTGGCTTGTTAGCAAGTTCCCAGCAGTGTTCAAAGCAGGTGAACTGGGAAAATATGTGGGTCAACAGGTCACCATTAAAGTCCCGCAAAATTGTATTTCTGTGTTTAAAAAGGGCCGACCAGTGCCCTTCACATTGAGAGACAAGGTAAGTAAGGAAATAGAGAGATTGACACAGTGGGGAGTTTATGAACCTGTAAATTTTTCAGAATGGGTAACACCTGTAATACCCGTCTTAAAAAAGGATGGCACAATTAGGGTGTGTGGGAATTATAAGGGAACAGTGAAACAGTGTATGTGCCACATGTGTGTATCCACTGCCCACTGTTAATGAGCCGTTAGCAGTACTGGAGGAAGTACAACTCTTCACCAAGCTTGATTTCGAAGAAGCATATTTGCAGGTAGCTGTAGATGAGGCAACAGCAGAACTGCTTACAGTTAATACTGTGAAAGGGCATCTCAAGGTCAAGAGGTTGCCATTTGGGGTTAGCAGTGGTCCAGCAATATTCCAAACGGTGATGGATACTCTGCTTGCTGGCATTCCAGGGACTGTAATATTGCTTGATAATATACTGATATCGGGAGGAGAAGATGAAGAACACTGGAGTTGGGTGCGTCAAGTTCTAGAAAGGTTGCAACAGGCAGGACCCCGACTGAAAATAACCAAGTGAGTGTTTGGAGTTGATTCTGTGGTGTTCCTGGGCCACAGAAACTACAAGATAGGTATTCATCCCTTGTCCAGTAAGGTGGATGCTGGGCATGATGCACCGGAACTGAAAAATAAAAAGGAACTCCAGGCCTTTCTTGAACTGTTAAATTTCTATGAAAGATTCCTTTACAACAAGGCAGAAGTGTTGGAGCCACTTCACTGGTTATTAGATGCAAATGCTCCATGGTGTTGGACAGAAAAACAGTAAGGCATTTCAAAACGCCAAACTGCTGCAGCCAGAGCAGCACTGACACATTATGTCCTCAATAAGCCCCTAATTCTGACATGCGATACCTCAGAGTATGGTGTAGGAGTGATACTGGCCCTTGACATGAGTGATGGGAGGGAAGTCCCAATAGCATATGGCTCTAGGACACTACAGAAGAGCGAGCGAAACTATGCGCAGGTGGACAAAGAAGCCCTGGCTGTCGTTTTTGGAGTAAGCAAGTTCAAACAATATGTGATTGGTACGAAGTTCAAGATAGTAACAGATCATAAACCTCTCTTACAGCTGCTCCATCCTAAGAAGTCCCTTCCAGATACAATATCCCCTCGGTTGTTGCGATGGAGTCCCATGTTGGGGATGTATGATTTTGAGTTGGAATACAGGACAGGATACCAGATACAACATGCAGATACTCTCAGCAGACTTCCGCTCCAGGCACCAGAATTTGAGATACCAGCGCCTAGTGACATTCTCATGTTGGAAGAGTCAGCAGAGGTGTTACTAGAGCCAGGTAAAATAGCAGCGGAAACGGGTAAGGATACGTTACTGCCTAAGGTTCTTCAGTACACTGCAAGTAAATGGCCAGCGAAAGTGGCTGTGGAAATGCAACCATATTTTGTGCGCAGTCAGGAACTGTCTATACATAAAGAGTATTTGTTGTGGGGAAACAGGGTTGTGATTCCATCCCAGCTGTGTTCAGAGGTGATGAATCTACTGCATGCTCAACATAATGGGTTAGTGCATATGAAAGCAGTGGCCCGAACATATTTCTGGTGGCCAAAACTGAATGCAGCCATCGAGCAAGTGGTAAAGGATTGCAACATTTGCCAGCAGTGCCAAAATAACGCACCTGAAGTTAAAATGTTTGCCTGGCCAAAACCAGACAAACTGTGGTCACGGTTGCACATTGATTTTGCTAGCCCATTTCAAGGTTCAACATTTCTAATAGTCATTAACACCTTTTCCCAACGGCCTGAAGTCAGGCGGGTTGAAAATCAGTCGGCCAAATCAATCATTCAGGACCTGTGTATATGATCAGTTGCCATGGGCTGCCAGACGTTATACAATACAATAGGACTGCATTCCGATCTCAAGAAATGGCAGGGTTTGTGAAGAATAATGGTAGTAGAGAAATAGTTTTTTTTTCTACCCCGTACCATCCTTCCAGCAACGGGTTGGCCGAAAGGACTGTACAAACAGTGAAGCAGAAGTTAAGAAAAGTTATTGAAGGTGACTGGCGGACATGTTTGGCATGCATGTTATTAGCTTGGCGGACAACGCCACAAGGGGAAAATAATACCTGGAACACTCCTGCCGAGTTATTAATGGGGCGACCACTACAGATGGTTCTGGCCAAACTGCATCCAGGTACAGACAGGCACACCTCCAAGGATACGCAGGTAGCAGGTGCAGTTGTGGCAGGGGCTTAACACGTCATTGTGGGAGAGGCCGTATGGCTATGTAACTACATGAGTGGCTTCAAATGGATACCGGGCTGGATCAGTGGGGAGGAACGACAGTTGATTTACCAGGTCACAGATGAGCAGAGCAATTCTCATAGAAGGCTGCGACCAGCTGCGAAGGAGAAGTTGTCAACCAACGTCAGTTTCGAAGGCCAAAGAAGTAGTTTCCAGCAGGGTACAGACAGCAACCAGAGTGTTACAACAGTTCGGGCCCAGGATCGCTGACAGCAGTAGAGACCCACAATGTTCTGCATTAACGGGTGCTGGGACATCGGCTGCAACCCACCAGAACACCAGGAGGATTCCACAGCTTCAGATGGAGTCGAAGCTTCAAGGCCTCCGTGTGTAACTCCGGAAAAGTCAGAAGAAGAATTGTTCAGCTGTTTCCCAAGAATCTTCTCCCTTCCGAGGGTTTTGTGCGAGTAAAGCTCAAGGATGCATTCGGGGCAGAGTGTCAAAACGACAGCGTGTGCCCTCAAGGAAGCTGGACGATTTTGTCACATTTTAAATGGGGAGGAACTGTTGTGTATTGTGTTAATGTAGAATTAGGTTAGGTAATATGTTAGTCGTTAGGTTGGCAACAGCAGTAGCCACAAAGCTAAACACCAGTAGCCGGGTAGCCATCACGGCGACATGTATGCAATGTGGAACATAAAACTGGATATATCTCATCTCTACTCTAACCACTATACAACCAGTGTAATAACACAATTACATTTTACACTAAATACATTTTGTGACATTTAAAAACTGGAGGTTATCTACTAAACATTTAGCAGCATTATCAAAACCATCAGTTTATTTTAAACTCTATCGCTAGGTTTTCATAGTTGGCGAAGATACATTTACAAATGGTACAAAATACATAGTATTGGTAAATAAAGATAATATTATACTAATAAAATCTAATTACTTCTAACTGTATAATGAAAAAACAAGTTATTTTAATTCTGGAATGAACTATATTAAAATCTAACATTTTTAGACACTCTGCACAACTGCACAACTAAAAACCTGCTCTTGTTATTGTACTTGAAGAATGCTGCCTAGTGCAGGATCAGCTGAGCGAGGTGCTAGGGTTTTACACATTAAATGATTTTAAGTGTGTCTCACAATATCACTACTGTAGTTTCAAACAAAAAAACTTTGTGTCCTTAGGAAAAAACAGCCATGCTACAAGAGTACAAGTAAGAATAAATTAATAACAATATTTAAATGTTTCTTAAGTTTTTTAACTTAATTTGCCCACAATTTTCTGAGTATCCCAAATTTTACAAAAAAAGTTTTCTATAAATATAGTCTGGGATAAACGATGTTGTGAAAGGTGGCCCAGACACTCATCACATCATTTAATATGGAAGAACCCTTATATATTCACTTGGCCGGTCCTCCACAAGCAGCAGTGTTAAAAAGTTGCACTTTCAGATACTTTTGCAAATGGCTTTTTTTTCTGTCGACTTAAAATGTGAAATGTTGACAAGTGAAAGAAATGGCAGCAAACTCACAAGAATTTGATTGCGCTCCATGGTCAACTCTATCAGTGGTTGTGCCCGAGCCTTCGATGAAGTCCCCAGATGCTGCCTCATTGACGTAATCTTCATCGTCTATATCTGTGTCGCCTCTGTGGCCTTTCACGGACTGCTTCTCCTGCCCCAGTTGTTTCTCAAGCTCATCTGTGTCCTTGTCCACATCGTCTTCCGCCGGAGGGAGCAGTACATCGTCGTCTTTGAACAGGTCCGAGGAGACCATGTTGTCTGCATCATTATCCACACTGCGCTTTGAGAGTCGCTCGTTCACCATCTGTGCCTCATCATTCCATAAGCCTGAAAAAAGCACAGCATTTAGGGAAACGTGTACAAGCACTATCAAAGCACCCTTGTGTCAGGAAAACACTCACTAAATGTACCAAAGTAAATTTTCTCAGGCCACTTATTGTATGTATTTAAACACTCATACAGGCAGTCCTCTACTTTCGTACATAATGTGATTTTGAAAATGTGTGTGAAAGTTGAATGTATGAAAGTTGAATCATATATATGCATATAAGAGGCGTTCCGTTCCAAAGTTACAAGAACATTACAAAAAATTAATTTTGGTAGAAGGATAATTTTTTTAATTGATAAACATGTTTCTTTTAACAAGTATTTAATTGAAAATCACAAATAAATACACATGTGCAATACTTTATTACCTGAAATATTGCATTCAACACCTGTATATGTATTTGTTTGTAAGTACTATGTGAATAAATAAGGTAAATAATAAGCTTCCCATTTTCTGTAAAATTGTTGTGCAAATGTAACATTTTATTTTGTAGGTTGTAAAAACTATGTAAAAGTTTTTCAGGGATTCGTATATTATTTTAACAGAAGCACTCATTTGTATTGTGCCAATATGACAGCCACATCTAAACATTCAAACATATGATCTGCGAAGGCAGGAAAGCATGGCAGGCAATATAAGATGGCAACTAACAGTGTTATATCAATATGTTGGTAGGTTGCTAGATGTATGAAAGTTAAAATCGGTATTTGAAAGTTGATTTAGAGGTGATAATATGCAATGTATGAAAGAGCGAGTTGTACGAATCTCGAATGTATGAAAGTCGAGGACTGCCTGTATATGCCAAATGGACAGACTCTTCAGATAACTAAATGCTTTGTGTATCATAATGATGATGCTCCAAGAGAGAAAAGGGAATAGATGCTCAACATGCGTTTGGGAGTCTGCTTAACTTTTATTTTAGTTTCTTAATGATAGGGTTTAATTAATCCACTAGTTACCTACATGTAGTAAGTTTCCTTGGAAGAGTGTCAACCACATAAATTGGTGTGAATGCTCAATGTAACAAACCTCATTAAATTTTGTGCATTTCACAACTGGGTCAAAATAAAATCTCTCTTAGACCTCATAATATATATGTACATTATAAAAACAGTGAGTACTGGGAATTACTGCAAATAGATAAGCCTAGTACACACGGGCATCTTTCTTGAACAAGAATGTGCGCACGTTCTTGTGTACCTCGACTTGCATCGTGTGAACGGCCACCGAGTATGCATTGTTAGTTACTAGCACACAAGAGCTTGTAAACTAACTAGTGCCACATAAGAACGAACCTATTTTTCTCCATCTTTCTTGTACAAGTCGAATGTAAACAAAACATATATATTGTCCACTATCATAAATTATTCTGTGTATGAATTTTGAAAATAGAGAGGGTTGTCTTTTTTTCTGTGTTCGATTTTACATTTTCTACATTTGTGTATATTTAGTGCTTGAAATATGTCTGATGGGACTAAATATGTTGTTCTTTTTTATGGTAGATGTAATTGATAATGCACAAATTACCCCCACAACCCCAAAAATTGGTTCTAAATCATACATAGTTGACATCAACCATCAACTTTCTTGCTCACCGCCTAGTGGCGTGTATATGGATCACACAATTTTGTGCATACTAGCTAGTATGCACTGATTCCGGCTAACAGCCAGCAGTGATAGAGCCCGTGACAGCGCTCAAACGTCACGTGTTCCGTGTGTGCACAAAGAGGCCGATAATTTTGAACTTTCCTATAAATATTAATTTAGGGGTAAAATGTGTTATATTGTCTTTACAGTGCTTAATAGGTTTTTTAACGTTTTAAAGTGCTTGTACTAATTTTAATTGTTTGGTTATGAATATTCAAAGTGCCCCCAGCACCGAGATTAAAAATACTTAATATTCCGGCATGAATGCCATCACAAAGAGACATTAAAATAATATTGAAATTCATACGGAAATTATAGAAATGTAAAACAATATTTTATTTCATTTGTGCCATTTTATTTTCAATATAAAATATTTCACTCTGCATGCATAGCACTTCCGCTTATGTGAACCCTGTAGGTGGCCATGGTAGGTCCGTGCGACACTTGTATCTGGACAGTCTGTCGAGGAGAGCTAGCAAGGTAAGAGATTGTCATGTACGCACTACAACTTTTGTTCACTGATGTAGGTTTCCATAGTCAATTTAGTTTACCGGTTAATCTTTGCTTGCATACGTTTTTGCCAGACATTTTCCCCAGCATTATGCTTCCAATTTATTAATTCTTACACCCTTGTGGCATTTTTTAAATTAATCGAGGAGAAGGAGGAGAAAGATGTTGGAGTGGTCACGCGACCCACACATTTTTAATCAGGCGCCATCTGCTTATGTTTATGGTGTTTCATTGTAACTTCTGCATTACTGCTACACGCAATTTTAAGAGCTTTATTTTTATGTATGTATTTGAGGGTAGTTTTCGTGTTTGAATGTTTTACGGCAACATCACGTATAACCACGTGGCCGACCAAAGCCAAATCTTTGTATATGCCAACATTGCTTTTTAAGAGCTTATTTACATAACATCTTATGTGCAATCAATTATTTCTGGGTTCTATGTCAGTTTTATTCAGGGTACAATGAATTTTTCACGTAAATATATGTTTTTTGTACTTAACCACGCTGTCACGTTAATGTTTGATTTCAACGCCATCAGGCATGTTACACGCCTGTAACAACGCTAATCATAAAGAGAATCACTTGCTCAACATGAATAATATTTTATCTGAATTTAGTTTGCAGTTTCCACGCAGAAATATTGCAATTTCACCTGCACCATGTGGTCCGCTACGAACTTCATCTAGCGGCATCCGCGCCACCTAAGCGTGGCCTAACCACCACAATAAACACACATGTGTGTGTTTTATTGTGAATATTCATCTTGTGTCCCATCTTATTTCATGTATCATTCAAGGGTCTATGTGATTTTGTAAGTAGTGTACGGTGCAATTGATCCCGTCCTAGCCAGCTCTATGAATAGGCCGTCACCACACTACCCACGTGTTGGAGGGTGAGCCCCGAATAGTTTGCGTTAGTGATGCAGAGTAATCACTTGTGTTAATATGTATCAAGGGTTTCATTTGTAATTCACAGTGTCCTGTCTTCAGGGAAAAACCATCAGTCTACCCTAGCGGCTGTCGGCCCTCTTCCCTTGTGAAGGCTGTGCTTTCACACACCTCGGTGAGAACATCCATTCAGGCGTGTGCTAGATTAATTACGGGCTGGGGAGCACCCAAACGGGATTGGCTAGTCATTACCAAGATAATCATTTCATTGGCACGTTGATGTGTATGAATAATATCAATAAAAACAAATATACAGCAAACTCAATTCTTTTATTCAGTAGTGACAGTGTCCTAGCCACATATGTTTTATCTATTGTTTATTTCAGTGATGTTTATTAAAAGTTTAGTATTGCTTACGTGTTTGTAAGTACGCACGTGTGAGATGGACACACAGAACCCACAACATCCCTGAGAACCCTGAGTCTCAGTAGTGCGGTGATTGGGAAACTCCGTTGGCGCCCAAATTACCAGTAAGTATTTGTGTCATCGTTCATCTCGTGTCTCACCCGACGGCATCAGCACTCGTGTTCAATTTCTTATTAACCTTTATTTTCAATTTCTTGTACAAGAGAAAGATGCCCATGTGTACTAGGCTTAACACATATTTAGGTGACTCAAATATCATAGAATTTCACAGTGGACTACATGAGTGAAACACAAAAATAATTAATAATTTTTTTTTATAAACCCTCTAGTAGATATAGATGTCATTCAACAGAGACCAATTATATAAGGAATTACAAAATGTATTACCCTTTGACTACACTTGAATTCCCGCAGTTACTAATTATTAATAGTCTACAATTCAAAGCAAAATTCATGTGAATGAGGCAGAACAAAAAAAAATATTAAAATTCACGAATTCCTCTTAGCTACTAGCCATTCGGGGTGTTTTCCCCCCTTGTTCTTACAATTAATTATTTACTGAATTATTTGAAAACACTACTGCTGCAAATATATTTTATTTATATTTCTGTTTAAAAATATAAATTTAAAAAGCCTTATTTATTTGCCTGTATCTGTGCATTTAAAGAAAGGAACACTAATGATATTGGATAGCAGGAGTTTCCCACAGCCACTCCTCTCGCGGAGCCAAAGGTGAGCAGTGACTCAGCGTGACTCCATTTCTAGCTTTGTAACAAATTCCTGCCTTGGTAATATTTTCTTAAATATAATGCAAAACAAAATTGATGAATATAAGTTTCAGGCAGTGTCGAAATTTCCTCCATGTCGGAAGTTGGCACCACCTGTGATATCATCTAGCTGCTGTCTGAATTCCCACTATAGTGACGGAAGGCTAGCTTGACGTGTGTGTGTACTGATTGCTCAGAATTTTACATGGTGAGTACCAACACATTTGCTAAAGGCTGTTCATGATAAAGTAAGAACTTTTGAAATCAACCTTAGAAAAAGTCACTACCCATGCCTGCATATATTTAAACAGGCATACTGAGTGACATATGCCCAGAAAAGTTGGTAACTATGGATAGAATATAGCTGCATAGCTTACCGTTGAATAAAAATTGTTAGGTATCCTTTTGTGAAAACTTAAATAATTTCTTTCGGTTTCTGTATTTGTATGTGCATCGATGTATTAAAATGAACAGATTTGTGAAATATTTGCTTTTATAATAATTTTACAGTTTCGCTTGACCCACGCATAAATAAAATGATGAAGCCCACAGTAATCTCAATTTTACATAAGGCGGAAGAAAACACAACGTGCACACAAATAGAGCTTAAGCAGGGCTTTCAAAAGTGCTCTTTTTACCGTGAACAGCCCACGCAGTTTAAAACAATGTTTTATTGAAGAATAAATATCATGAACCGAGGGCTACTTATGGTGATTTTAATTAATTTTGATGCTTTTCAGCTATCACATTTGTTTCAATAACTAAATTTATGAATGGGGAACTGAATGTCGACTTTCATTTTTGTCCTGGAAAAAAATTTGCACTCAAATAATCATAGTTCTTTTTAAATTATAAAAACGAGACACATATGACAACTACGGAGGTCCCTTAACAAGTATACACTGACGATTCATGTATATGGCCTTCGTTGTAATGTATAGTCTGTGGATGTTTGTTTGATGTGGAACTGGTTGTTGGAGCAGTGTGGTTAATGGAGTAAAAGGAAACACACCTGTGTGTGAGGAGATGGCCACAAAGTATGAGTGTGAAACAACAACAGTGTAACCATGTAGTTGCGGGTTTTACTGTTAAATATAAAATGTTATCTATTTTATATTTGTGTTTATTAGTTTAAGTCCTTCTTCCTGAGATTATAATAGCATTAAATAAAATCAATGAGTAAAGTCAGAAAGTGAGGGGAGAGGACGCACCCAGGAACCTCTTGGCGCGGTGGCTGATGTGATGCAGGCTGTCGAAGAAGCCGCCGCCGGTGGTCTGCTCAGAGGGCGGCGTCCCAGGAGTAGGCTGGCGCTGCTCTGGGGGACTCTGCACCGGGGTCACGGTCGATGGCTGGGGGTGCGGGAAGGACGTCGGCCGGCCGGCACTGCTGTTGTGTCGCCGGTGCGCCACCCTGCCGCCATGTTGCTCCGGGCTCGAGAACACCTCGTTGTTGGCCGTGCCGTCATCGAACACCAGGTCGTTGTCGAACTGCGACAACAACACACCACACATGTCACCCTCCGAGCTTGGTGGCTGTTGTACACTATGATTACTACGACAATTCAAGTAGGCTATGTCCATAGCAAAAAATGGAAAAATATTAACGAAAGACATGAAAACACACGTGGTCCCATTTGATGGCTCCAGGAACCAATGCTTTAATTTAACATGCGGTTTGGCCAATGCTAGCATAGATGTACCTGCGGTACAATTAAACCAACTAATAAACCAAAAAATATTATGAGCCTCAAGTCATTTATTTATCACATGTTTTGGGATTGTAAGCCACAGGAGAGAAAGTAGTATGTTTTTAACACTTTCATATGATGGCCTTGGCATACCCCTGCCTTGATAACAACCATAGGACAGAGCAATAAAAAAGTCATTGCATCTACATTGCAGTTGATCATATCAAGTATTTATTGCCTTTAAAATGGGGAAAATTTTAACAGTTTACTACTTCCAAAGCTAAACCAAATACATTCCACCTTGAGTTACTATTACAATTAAACCATTTGGTAACTCTCTTCACACCAATACCATCCAAAAACTTGTTCGTGTACATAACATACTGCTATGTAGTTTAGCCTTTTCTGCAACATGTTGACTGCAGGTATGTCTTTAGATTGAGGAGAACACTAAAACTTCCTTCTATCTCACAGCTGGACGACGGGCATGCTAACAACAGCCGGACTAGATTTTCAGCATTTCTGAATTGACTCCTGACATAATTTGTCATTGAACTCAAGGCATTTTTGCATCATATAGACAAGTAATTTTGTGTTTTGTAGAAACAACTGTAATGCTATATTAATGAAGAAGAATCTATTTCTGGGTAAGGTGGCAACGTATCACAGTTTTCTCCTCTTATAAGGACGTTTTCTAAGAGTGGCCTTTTTTTTGCACCAGATTGCTTAAGTATTTGTGTTTGAAGCATAAAATAAAGATGACGTAGATCACTAATTCGTCTTCTGCACATGTACACAATATGGACCCACCCCAAAGGAACACACATGTCAATGCACATGGTCAACAGTGATGAACGTGTTTGTTTATACCTTAATTTTTAAATGACAATCTGAATTTAAAAAAAAATTACAAATCTGTTAGAGGAAATCGAAAAAACATCTCAAAGCACTTGTTTACTAAACAGTATTCTAACCTCAAATCCAATCCAACCCATTTTTGCAAGTCGTATTGGGGGAAAAGCATTTCGAAGTTGGAACACGGAAATTGGTTGTGCGCAACCAGCGAGACAGAGATACGGCGTTCCTCCATTTTAAAATATGCTGAGCAGACAACTAACCCCCTCGCAACTGTTTCCTGGCAGTTCTTTTAATATTGCAAGGATGAGACCATACCTTTCAAAATTTCCTCTGTTTGTGATTTATGGTATAGCCATGTTGTGGGATAGAGCGGCTTAATCTTGGAAATATTTCCAATAGGTCCTGGGATTGCATTTTCATATATTTTGATAAATACAGATTTATCTTTCATTTTCGAAAAGACGATTCCCAACTGACTTGCCGATTTGATTATTTTAGTTGGCAGGATTAACCGCACTGTGTTGTCAGTCGCTCGTCTAGGGGGCAGATATACATGTCATGATATTGTTCCTACGAACTTAACACAGTTAAGTTTTGTAGGAAAAAGAGCATTTTCAAAAACAATTGACCTCTGGCCGTGACGCACGTAGTAATGTGTCACAAGTATTCTACAATTGTGTTGACATAAGAGTACATTTTTTTTTATCAAATTTAACCTTTACCTATATTTATATACAAATTATAATATTTCATTTACAATTAATATGAATAACTATAGAGAGAAAATAGGTGTGTTGGTAATACCTAATAAGAAATTATTATTATGCCAAACATTATTACACTAAGTGCGCAGACGAATTCGGTGCGTGGTCCCTTTAGTGAAATTTTCTTGACTCGGTTAAGCTTTGTTTGCACGAGGCGGGGTAATATTCTGGAAGTAGAACTTTAGAAAGAATTCAGAAACGTTGGAAGTAACCATGAATATACTATACCTCCTTTTTCCAATAATTGCTTCTGATCGTTGGCAGAAGGATACACACTGGGTATAGGCTATTCACTGTAAAGTGAGTACTCTTTAAGGCCCTCCCAAAAGGGAATAACCACTAATAAATATATCTTATTGCAGCCAAGTGTTAAATTTTGACAGTGGTGAAATGTATAAACTGTGTTTCTCACAATGCAAGATTTATATTAAAAAGCAGTAGGAAGATAGAATTTGGGTGTAAGTAACAATTTATGAACAGCCTATAGAACTGTAGATCCCAGCAAGGGCATCATGCATGCTCGCGAGTCGCCGCCGGCGAGCCCAGCCCAGACGGGAAGACGCCGTCGGAGCGGAGGATCGCCAGCCACGACGATCCATCGATTAACGAACTCCCCGTGTCGCTCGGCCAGGATGACAAAGACCTCCACCCGCCACATCTTCCGACGTCGGTCACGAAGGCAACTGCGTCTACGAGATGCGCCCGCCCAGATAAGACAGGTTCGCTGGCCGCGGCCGGCACGACCTCACAGCCTTACACCCTCCGGGCCGAGGTGGTTACCGTGCTCTGACGGCCCACCGGCGAGGCCTACTCGTAGACAGAATATGGGATAGAGAACAATCCCTCACTGGCTGCGCAACTGCGTCCCAACATTGAACTGCTTACCTGCCAACACGACTATAAGTTATTCACGATCAAATGAGCACTTTGAAGCCCTGCTTAAGATCTACTTGTAGACACGTTGTGTATTCTTCCGCCTTATGTAAGATTAACATTATCATTGGCGTCATCACTTTATTCATGCGTCGGTCAAGTGAAACTGTGAAATTATGAGAAAAGTAAATTTTTTACAAATTTGCTATTTTTACACTTCGATGCATAAAATAAACAGAAGGAATATGATATTATTTCAGTTAACAGAAATGGTCATCTTACACTCTTTATTCGACGTTAAGATACGGAACTACTTTCTCATATATCGTAACCGACGTAACTGGGCGCCTGTCACTCAGGGCGCCCATTAAAATATATGCAGGTAGGAGCAGTGACATTTTTCGAAGGTTGATTTCGAAAGTGCTCATTTTAGCAAAAACGGCGGCGTGGATTGGATTTGAGGTTAGTGCTTTGTGATATTTTTATACTTCCTCTGATTTACCCGCAGACCGCGTGGCTATAATGTTGCAGCGCAGTGAACTGTGCGGCGTACTGTAAAACACAATGCAGTGTAGTGACGAGTGGAACTGAAAAGCTTACTGAAATAGTGAAGATACGCCATATCTTGTATAGTTTGTCGCATCGAGGAAGAAAGACGGAGTGTGGTATAAAATTGGTAAATCTCTAGCAGCATCTTAATATTCTAAGTGGGACCACCAATTTTCCGCGAAAAGATTCCACAGCTAGTTGGTACTCCAAAACACCTCAGTTCGGATCGAATACTGTCTATCTCATATAAGATGGCAAGATTTTGACAGTTCAAAGAATGTTTACTATTAGTTTACGTATCCTTTCGCCATCAGCTGGTGGGTCAATTGGAGGCTACGCGAAAACAAAGAAATGGGTTTCCGAGAAAAACATGGCGTGTTTAGGGCATAGACGGACAATTGGTGTATGATCGTAAATTTGTTATTTTACATACGAAATTTCATTTCTGCTTTATAGCTGGTTAGGTTTGAGAAACAGCCAACAGATTGCGCGCACGATATGGTAGTGCGCGTGAGTCACGCGTGGTACCAACAGATAGCAGCAGGATCGCCGCATCTTGAACCTGCTTTTTAAAACTTGACTTTTCTCCTATTACCGTCTCGAAACGACACGAATTTGAAATACATTTCCACAAATTATTTGAAACAGTAATTCAATATTACCATGTAATATTTCTGTAGGCTTTTGGAATTAATATCAAGAACATATGGAAAGCACGGATGGACAGTTGGAATACAACATGAAAAGCTCTAAGGTTTGAAGTCGCGTTTCATCCGGCTATGAATAGTCTTATTGTGTTTCATTTTGAACACCTATATATTACTATTTTAGCACGAAGATTAGTTTGTAACACCTGCAACCGTTGTTTTGTGACCACGTAAAATAAAGTACATTAATTATCTAGGAACTCTTTGTTATCGCGTATTTTATACTTATCTCATGTGCGTCGGCAGTACACTCAGTATAGCCAACTTAATATTTACTTTTGTTCGTCCGTGCATCAGCTGATACACGATTTTGTAAACGGCACTTTGTCTGTTTTGGTTATGTTAAGTTGCCACTCACTGACCGTCAAAATCTTGCCATCGTATATGATATAGACAGTATCTTGGTTGGATAATTTTAACTCGCACACGTCTAAAGTGTCTGCCAGCAAGGAAATTTCCAGGCATGAACGTAAGAAGTTGAAGCCCTTTTATATAAACACACACACACTCTCTCTCTCTCTCTCTCTCTCTCTCACACACACACACACACACACAGGTGCGCTCAACCACTTCTCTGCTATGAACTGCGACGAAATTTGCAGCTTAGATCTCTAGCGCCACCGCTATGCTACCTTGATCGGCTGAGTCCGAATTCGCCTGAAGTAAATGCTCATGCGTACCTGTCCTCGCAAGTGAAGTATGCAAGTATATAAGTACACGAAGATGCGTACTTGCGGAATATGTACCGTCATTTTGCGAAGCAATTTGCAGGTTACAACATAATGATACGGGCTGCAGCTGGTACCGGTCGCTGGCTCCCGTTATACGTGACCCGGGGTGACCCACCTCATCCCTTCATTTCGCCGGGCTGACACGCTCGCTGCTCTGTTGCTTCTCTTCTTCTGGGAAGCCCATGGATGCTTGACAGCAGCGGTCAACCTGTCGCACCACTCGACTCCTGGCTGGCGTCATAGCAACACATCTTCCCTGCTGGAGATGCCGACAAATGTAGCGACGACGCAATAATATTATGGTGAGACAGGCTGGCGTTACAGGCCCTCCTCTCCACGCTGAAGAAACCGACACCTGTAGGACGTGCAAAAAATATTCTGGAAATTATATATATATATATATATATATATATATAATATATATATATATATATATATTCACCCAGAATTTTCTCTAATTATATATATATATATACTGCCGAGGTCCAGCGGCCAGCAGTCTTTGGCGAAGGTCATCTAGCTGAGTGCGGGCGCGAAGTTATATACCGTACGACTGCGGACGAGGTGTTGTTGGTGTGAATGGACGAGAGGGCGTGAAACCTGGCGAGTGATGCCTACTGTGCGTGAGGGCGCTCGGAGATGTCTAGAACATTGCGGAATGGCGGGACATGGACTAAACTGAGGTGGGACTGAGTGGACATGTAATACGGATTTTATTGTAAATATTGGAACTGTCAAAAATATGGACACATAATTTATAAAATAATTGAATAGGTTGATATATGTACTGTATATTGGGACCAATTTTTAATTATTTAATTTCATTGAGTTCTTAGTAGTAATCATAAATTGTATTAACTGAAGTCATTAATTTTAAACAGTAATAAGTGATAATTGTTTTGTGGAATGTCGAGTTGAGAGAATTTTGTTTGTGGTTTAACGTAAATAAAATTAGGAAATTATAATGAACTCTTTTATTTAATACAGACCTCCATCCCTTAACGAACATGGTTTAGCCTACTAAATTTCGAGAGAAAAATTGTAACAATAATTATTTAAAGACGGGAGCTCCCCGAGAAAACCCGCCGACCACCGGCATAATCCAGCATGATTCTCACTTGAGAAAATTGGGAGTGAACCCTGATACGCCATGGTGGCAGGCGAGTAGTCTAACGACTCAGCCAACGTGTCTCCCCCCCACCCCCCTCCACCCGCGTCAAAGGGCTGAGCCCCATACGCCTGCAGAGGAATAAATTCATGCAGGGAAGCGTGCATCACGGCAGAGAGGGATTTGGCAGCCATGTTCGCGATTGGGGACATGACTACCTTCCTAAGTATCGTACTGTATGTGGCTTTTTAACGTCACCCGGTTTTATGCTTGAAAGCTTAACAGGGGACGGCTTACAGACTAACTTATAACCTAGTTTAAATTAACACTCATACCCTTACCTGGGATTCGAACCCAGAGCCACCCGCACCTCAGATCGGTTGCGCGCCAACCAACTGCGTCACGGGGGGTCGGCATTTTCCTCAGTGTACTTAAAGTTCAGGTATAATGTAAATAAGAAGAGAGGGGGAAAAGGCACAGACGCCGTAAAAACCGTCTCGACAGAATAGAAGTTCAACATTTTCATACATTCTGGGAATGAGGAGAAAGGAGCAAAGACCCCCCCCCCCCCTTCCCAACCGGAGTGGCGGAAAAGAAACACAAAATGACCTTGACACGCGTGTGATCCTCCACATCCCCGGCCAACAACAACGCCATGCCGCCTAGTATCTATGCTGGGCAGAAACTTCTCTCGTGGGGCTACAGTTTTCAGGCGCGAGCCGACATCCGCGTCTAGACGACTGACGGTATGATGGACTAAGATGGACCACGACGAGGAGGAAGAGGGAGGCTGCGGTGTAAGAGCAGAAAAAGTACGTCCATCATCCTCCGCAGGCGTGGCAAAATAAAAACTTTTGCCCACCTCGCACACGATTTCATTTGACAGCCAGCCGGCGCCCGAGGTGGCACGTCCCACAGAAATTGGTCGGCGCCTACCAGAAGAAGGTGGTACTACACGTAAGGGGGGGGGGGGGAGTTCCAGACCATGCGCAGACGTGCGTGACTGGGGTCTTGGCCCTAGTCCTCCCCGCAGTGTCAAGAAAATTGAGCAATTTTCCCCTCCTCTACCCCTTTCGTTTGACCGTAGCCCCTCTACACCGCCTACTAGAAGGAGTGTCTCACGGAGTAATTGACGGTGCGTGCATCGTAAACATCGGATCCCCCCCCCCCGTTTTTTTTTTTTTTTTTGCTACACCAACGGAGGTGTCAAAAACGTGTGTCTGCTCAGAGCACCGCCAAGAACACGCCGTATACGGTTCCCCGCTCACGCGGCAATCCACGTCGTGGAGTATAAAGAAAAGAACTTTTTCAAGCTATCATTAGAGACCTGCAAGATTCGCATTATTATTTGACGACACGTTAAACTTCAAACACTTTTACCTTTGCAACGCGTTTGTCATTGGACCATACTTTATCTGGCACGCCCTGGGTAACTCTACGCCAATAAATTAACCTTTTACAATTGTGTGCCCCAATCATGTGCAGTGCAGATAGAAAGGGCGTGGCTTCACTTCTATGCTCAGCCAATAGAAAAATGACGGCGACCCCGGCATATACATTACAGCGAAGTTCAGCCTAATGCCAAATAATAACGCTAATTTCGCATGTCGCTAGCGATCATTAATTAATGGCTTGCGCGGAGGGAGGGTGGGGCGTCTGTTTTTCGCGGTAAGCTGCGCGGCGGTGCGTATGAAAAATTTGCACGACGGGATGAACGAATTAAATTGATATTACTGGATTTTGATAATACGAATTAACCATACTTTTCCAGGTTTCCTACCGGAAAAAAAATCATAACCCCGATATTTTGGTAGTGGAAATCAATCTTAAAAAAGTTAAGTGTTTACTACAATACATAGCTTACTAAATGTCTTAAGATAGTAAATGTTTGTAGTTAATCGACCTTACTTTCGTAAATAGCAAGGTTTTTTTCCCCCGTCGAAAACATTTTGCAAGGTTTGCATTGGCAAAGTTTGAAGTGGCGACAGCGAAATGTTCATTTTCTACGCAAGGCTTTAACTTTCATACATAATGCCCTGACAATCAGCGACGGGCATCTAACCTGGTTGCAACTAGCCTGACCAACCAGGAAATAGTAGACGGAATCGTTAATGTGGGCCAGACACACCGCGCGTCCAATCAACCAGTATCAACAGCTGAGCACATATTAGAGGCGCCCTGTATGCATATAGACTGTTCGCGGTACAATGAGCACTTTTGAAAGCCCTGCTTAAGATTTACCTGTGTTCACGTTATGTATTCTTCCGCTTTATGTAAAATTAACATTGCCATGGGCCTCAATACTTTATTCATGCGTCGGTCAAGTGAAACAGTGAAATTATTTTTAAAGTAAATATTTTACAAATCTGCTCATTTTTATACGTCGATGCATTAAAAAAAAAAAAAAGGAAAGAAATAATTTAAGTTATCACAAATGGTTACCTAGCACTTTTTATTCGACGTTAAGATATGGAACTATTTTCCGCCCATCGGTACCAACTTTACTGTGTGTGTGTGTGTGTGTATATATATATACACACACACACAAAGAGAGAGAGAGAGAGAGAGAGAGAGAGAGAGAGAGAGAGAGAGAGAGGCAGGGGCAGTGACTTTTTTGTAAGGATGATTTCAAAAAAGCCTATTGTTTGGCGGGGTGTAACGCCAGATATTAGATATTCCGAAGAAACTAGTGGATGTCGGCGGCTGAGGAAGACATCCTGAAGCCATCTCCGCTAACGCCACAACCCGCCTGCCCAAACCCCGGCACCATTTCCATACATAAAACCCACATCCTGTGGAATGACGACGCCATTGTTCTGGGAACTTCCTACCGTTATGGCCCTTTTTGCTGTCAGCGCCCCTCGCGGAAGACAAACGACTAACAGCACTCACAAACCCCCCCCCCCCCTTTTTTTTTTCTACGCACGATTACGCCGTACTCCACGCACAGAGGACACGCGCATTAGTCCAGCAGGTGCTCGTCTGCACTGATGAAGCCGCCTTCGGAAACCATGTCCACACAGCATCATTCATTGCTATCACAGCTATAATTTAAAATAAATCCTAGTGAGAGGAACAGCATTAACCCATTAGCAGTGAGTCCTAGCTTGTCCCCCCCCCCCCCCCCCACCCTCGCTGCACAAGTAGTTCAGCTATGGGATGTTCACGATAAACTGAGTAATTTTGAAAGCCCTGCTTAAGAGTGGGATAGACCCCCGCGTTTTTTTTTTTTTTTTTTGCGAAATAGTTGTTTGCGGGTATACGCATATATCGGTTAATAAATGTTCTGGAAATACGACTTATGCCGGAAAAGGTAAAAACCAATTATTTATATTACTTCTATCATATTAAGTGCACTCGAAAGAGAACAAAAAATTTAAAAAAAGTAAATAAAAGAATGTTGAACTTTTAGAGTTTGCTTGCGTAGTTATCTTAAGCGGTGGGAGGAAAATATCACTAGACGTAATAAAGTCCCGTTTACAGAACTTATTTGCATAGTTCAGCACACCGACGGAAAACTATCAGCACACCGACGGAAAACTATGCACCTCTTCTTGCGCGTAGGAGCGATGAGGCGCTAGAGATGCTTGTTAGTGTCGCCCGTATCAACTCCCTCACTTCTGCGTCTTGAACGTGCAAAACAGGCTTCAGGTATATAGGGGCCTTAAGATCTACTTGGCATGCACATTGCTTATTCTTCCGCCATTTACAAAATTGACATCGTTATGGGCCTGATCACTTTATCCATGCATCTGTCAAGTGAAACTAAAATTAGTAGAAAAAAAAAAAACTGTATTTTGCAAATGTGCTCATTCTGACACGTATGTGCATTAAGAAAACATAAAGTAAAATAAATTATTTCAATATTCACACATGTTTACTAATCACATTTACTACAATTCTAACACATGGGACTACTTCCCTTCAGTCGATACCAATTTTACTGGGTGCATGCGAATCGGCGTGCCCGTTAAAATATATGCAGGTACGGACAGCGACGTTTTTCAAATGCTTATTTCAAAAGTGTTCAATGACCTGCGGACAGTTAACACTCGCCAATATCTGTCAGATTTTTGCTATATAAGATCATCTCTCTTTAGAACCACATACGTGTGATATGCCTCAAATAATTCTTCCGTTGTATTTTATGTAGATTGATAAGTCACACCTCGACAGCTCTCGCAAGTGGCACGTCCTCAGGGATTTATCATCTGCGATATTTTTTTTTTCAAGAGCTCTATACCTATGTTGTGACGGAGTTTGTAAGTCTAGCGCTTATGTCACCGAGACGTTTAACGAATATTACACTCTAAAATTCGAATCAGTGGAAAACAATCTCATTGTTTCAGTAAAAACATTACACTGACTGAATTAGATACGTAAAACAATTTCACTGATTGACTAAGAGACGGCCGAATGCAGTAGTGAGCTAAATATTGTTTATATAGAATTTAGCCAATAATTACCTGAAATAAATATACATAAGATTTTACTATCTAAATTGCGTAATTTACCGTAGTTTAAAAAAGTAAGAAAATTCTTGGAGGTGGCCGGGATTTAACTCACGCAATCTTTCCACTTCGCTTTTAGACCGTTGCCTTGCCATATGTGCTACCAGGTTAAGTTAAAACATAATAGGAAAATATATGTATATCTTATACGTCTTATCGAAATCGTGAAGGTATAAATTTTTGGTTTAATTGGTAGCGTTAGGATTGTTAAAACGAACGGTATATATGAGTGCACTCCCTGCACCACATTACATGCAGTTTAAACCTTCAAACAGAACGCTGTGATGATTACATTAAAACGATATGAACGAAGTAAAAACGTAAAACTTGTAGCCTTCCCAGCGGACACTTCTAGCCATCCCAGCAGACAGTTCTAGCCATCCCAGCAGACACTTCTAGCCATCCCAGCAGACAGTTCTAGCCATCCCAGCAGACACTTCTAGCCATCCCAGCAGACACTTCTAGCCTTCCCAGCAGACACTTCTAGCCATCCCAGCAGACACTTCTAGCCATCCCAGCAGACACTTCTAGCCATCCCAGCAGACACTTCTAGCCATCCCAGCAGACACTTCTAGCCTTCCCAGCAGACAGTTCTAGCCATCCCAGCAGACACTTCTAGCCATCCCAGCAGACACTTCTAGCCTTCCCAGCAGACACTTCTAGCCATCCCAGCAGACAGTTCTAGCCATCCCAGCAGACACTTCTAGCCATCCCAGCAGACACTTCTAGCCTTCCCAGCAGACACTTCTAGCCATCCCAGCAGACACTTCTAGCCATCCCAGCAGACACTTCTAGCCATCCCAGCAGACACTTCTAGCCATCCCAGCAGACAATTCTAGCCATCACAGCAGACACTTCTAGCCATCCCAGCGGACACTTCTAGCCATCCCAGCGGACACTTCTAGCCATCCCAGCAGACAGTTCTAGTCATCCCAGCAGACACTTCTAGCCTTCCCAGCAGACACTTCTAGCCATCCCAGCGGAGACTTCTAGCCATCACAGCAGACACTTCTAGCCATCCCAGCGGAGACTTCTAGCCATCCCAGCGGAGACTTCTAGCCATCCCAGCGGAGACTTCTAGCCATCCCAGCAGACAGTTCTAGCCATCCCAGCAGACAGTTCTAGCCATCCCAGCAGACACTTCTAGCCTTCCCAGCAGACACTTCTAGCCATCCCAGCAGACACTTCTAGCCATCCCAGCAGACACTTCTAGCCATCCCAGCAGACACTTCTAGCCATCCCAGCAGACAATTCTAGCCATCACAGCAGACACTTCTAGCCATCCCAGCGGACACTTCTAGCCATCCCAGCGGACACTTCTAGCCATCCCAGCGGACACTTCTAGCCATCCCAGCGGACACTTCTAGCCATCCCAGCAGACAGTTCTAGTCATCCCAGCAGACACTTCTAGCCTTCCCAGCAGACACTTCTAGCCATCCCAGCGGAGACTTCTAGCCATCACAGCAGACACTTCTAGCCATCCCAGCGGAGACTTCTAGCCATCCCAGCGGAGACTTCTAGCCATCCCAGCGGACACTTCTAGCCATCCCAGCAGACACTTTTAACCATCCCAGCAGACACTTCTAGCCTTCCCAGCAGACACTTTTAACCATCCCAGCAGACACTGGTAGCCATCCAAACATAAACTTCTAGACATCCGAGGCTGAATGTTCATGTTGCCTCGTAAAATGGTGTTTCGAAAGAGGAAACACATTTTAGAAAGTATTTTGAATTTGTTTTATTAGTTTATTCGTTATTTAACCTGATACACATTGTTCAACGGGCATTTTTAAACGTTGTTCGACGGTCATTTTTACACGCAGTTTAATTGAGCCATAAGTCAAAAAACAAACCACTGGAAATCAGTGAAAAAAATCACTTATGAATCAGTGGAAAATGTCACTGAATCAATACGTGAAGAAAATATGGTATTTTTTTCACTGATACATCAGTTAAATTCACTGAAGTGACTGTTGAATCAGTCAGCTACTGTTGGCTGATTGAGACAGTTAAATTATCACTGATTCAAATTTAGAGTGTATATGTTAGGAAATTAGCATTTACCACAGTCTAAACTCCAGGTATCCGGGAACGTCAACTCGGAAGTCGTATCTTGAATTAGAAGCTTCATTATTTTTTACCTCGCGCCCTTCAAAACTTTTTCAACGCTATATTTTGACACTACTATATGCCGAAACCTGGCGATCAAGGCGTCTGATTGGTGGATTGAACGTCCCATGTTCCCAGATTTGTTAAGTTTCTATAACTTTATCCGCGGGCATATGATTGTATTTCCCCTTCATCTTAACACTGAAAGGCAATGCTTAAACGATCGAATTACGTTGCAAGCACTCAAGGACTAGGGGATAGAGCATAGCTGACTTTGCTTGGTCAACATAAACGTTACTTTTAGCGTCAGGTAGTGCTGTCAGGTGCCTTACTTTGCAAAGGAAAGAGTGTATGTATGTATGTATGTGTGAGTGTATGTGTATATATATATATATGAGCCAAACAAACATAACTGCCCCTGATTTAGCATTGAATGTAACCACTGGAAATGTCCAGATACACGATTTGTGCGCACGGTGACTTTTAATCACACGTGTAGCAGAGTTCTTGAACTACAGCTATTGTTTCCCTACCATCTGATCTCCAAAAGAACTCTCTGTTTCCATTCCAACAACCGGTTTCTCAGATCTGTCCATTTTAACTGTTTTAATTATCGTTCTACCGGCATTCCACACTCTACACACAATGGACCTGCGCAGAGACAGACAATAAAATTATAATACAAATTTAAAGTGTCTCTCTCTTTCTCTTTCTCTCTCTCTCTCGCTCTCTCGTGCTTGTATATGCGTGTGTAGTAAGGCAAGGACTAGATCGTTGCGCGCAGATAAAACACATATAGTATGTAACACTGTCATGACCGGCAATATTCATCTTGAGTTAAACCATTAAAACTAAGCTTAAAAAAATACGCGTAGGAAGAATGCCTCGATTGAACAGTCCTCATTATATTAAAGTAAATACACAGGATTTCACACAAAAATTTTAATAAGAGATTTTTGGCGACACCTTTGAAGGCACGGTGTTTTCATGTCGGTCTCCTGACATCTTCGCGACAAAATAAGTCATTACGAAAGCAATAAGTAAACTAGCTTGGCGGTGAAGGTGCCTCCTCCTCCATCCATAAAAGAAGACATCTTTGTGAGAAAATAAACACAAAATCTTGAGACCTTGTGTAAGAATACATAAAGAAGAAGTACATTTACAAATGACATAGAGGCATGAAAAATTCGCGGGTTCTATAACCTGCAAGCTGTACTCTACAGTCGTATGTACAAATATGCCGATATCAACTGCGCATTGGTTGCCCGCTATCGCAGTGTAAGGAGATGATTGGGCCAGCGTTCTCCAGGAGGTGTCAAACACCGTGTGGACCAATGACTAACTTTATATAAAGGCCAGTGTTTTTAATTCTAGCTTGTCACAAAATGAATGCGTGAATTCCTCCGGTCTCTACAAATGACAATTAAAAGAACGACCAAGCTTTCAGGAGTAGATTTCTCATAAGTAATGAAAGAAAAATAACGTTCCAATAACGTAAGTCTGGAAACGTTTCCTAGGAAAGTTATAACACGGGAGAGAAAAAAACTCGCACTGCCCTCATCCGCAATCAAGTGAGTATTCGTTATTAATTGCCCTTTTACTGGTGTCCACGTTTGTGATGATCGTGCCATAGAATACTTGAGAATACAGAGGTTGAAACAGCCGCGCATTCCACGAACTCCACTCGCACAAGTCAGCAAAATGGCGGCACTACTGGCTAGCAACATGTAGGAACGACGTTCGCAAATCAGCGCCGGGTAACTTACTCGCCAGCCGACAATATAATCTTTCGCAGTACGTTAGGGATGTTGGTAGCAGAAAAAATAATTATATTATTCATATTTGTTATTTATAAAAGTATTGTTTTACTGCAAAATTATCGTTGAACGAAACTATATATCGAAAGAAACATATCGATTTTTGGTACATCGGAAACCGATATCTAATGTAGAATTACTTGGAATATTACATACTGAGGACACGAAGCATTGCAGAAAGTTGTAGCTCCTGTTTTTTTATTGTTGCCAAAGTAAACATAGTAATTTTTTAATTCAATGTTTGTATTTTAAACAGTGATAATTAAAACAACATCTAGAAATATTTATTTCCGATACCTGAAAAAAAATATTGATTTCGATCAAATATCGTTTAAATATATCGATATATCGTTGAAATAACATCATCCTTTCGATATATCAATATATTCCCAGTATCCCTACAGTACGCAGCAGCCGCTCAGACCGTAAGGTACGCGCCAGAGCCTCGCGCAACCAATCGTAGAGTGGGTACGTCCACATAAAAGGATAGGCCACACTATTTCGCTTCTGTGCACTGACCTATTCTGTAGTCGTGAGAAAGAAACAAAAAAAAAATCGAGGTTAGCCCTAGGTTAGATTGTACGCCATAAGCTCAGAAGAATAGATAAGTACCTATCAACACAGAGACTAAATGTCGTGGAGGTTCCTTTGATGAGGGTGCTCTCACTCTCTGATTGGTTGCACGAGGACCTGGAAACGGACCTTCGTGTCTGATAGGTTACCTTGCACTGCGACATGTGATCTATTGGCTGGGCTACTGGCTAACTAGTACGGCGTGTATAGGAAACATGTGTACAAACTCAGGCACGTTGTTCGTGACCGGAAAAGAGGAAGATTGATATAGGACACCAATGGTCCATCACAAATAATAAGGGCTGTAGCAGCCCCTAAAGGCGGTGGGCGACAAGGACATTACGTCGGATATCAGGCAAAGTGCTTGTGTTAGAAGAACACAAAGTAGCATACGGAGCAAGTAAACCAAGCTCGTGAATACGTGATAGGTATGAAGTCGTCTTCGCAGTTTTCATTGCCGCGTCAGGTTCAAAAACAACATCGTGGCTACTTGGGATTTGGTAAATTAGTAAGATTCGTTGCTTACACATTCGGGTCACGTGAACATTTGGTAAACTGAAAACTGCCAACTGGAACAAGGCATTAGATTTGAGGTACACCTGGTTGGTTGCATTTTCTACACACATCGTGAGCAAAAAAAAAAAAAAAAAAGTTACTACTCGATTACTTGTGTCGTGTCAACCAGTAGAGGGAAAGGCGCCAGCGGAAAAGCGCCTGGCATCCAAGAAATGCCCATTCACCAACCCGCCACATGTTACAAGCTCATCCGCTCGTGAAGAATGTCTTATAGGCGACGACGTTCTCGGGATACCGTAGCCGAAAAATTCTGAGTGGAATTCTCGCACCCGACAACGAGAATTATTGTACGAGGCTGCGCCCAAGTTTGCTGAAAAGCATACACAGTTGAAAGATGACAGAACATTTTCGAAAATATTACTTAGAATTTTACTATTTTTATTGTACATCCTTCCGCCAGGGGCAAAATAATAATAACTTATCTTGTTCTGATTACTAGTATTCTCGCGTTTACAAAATGGGACAGACATTACAGTTAAAATCAAACACATAACTATAACACTTTTCCATTGCCCTAATTACTGAGAAAATTACAAAAAAAAAAAAAAACTATTGACAAAGTTTACCAACTAAAATATAACATAAAAAATTAAACACAAAAATAATATTTTCCTACGCAGCAAAAACACGTTCTAGTAAATTTCCTAAAACTGCAAAGGAAATTTTTGACCTATATACTGCATGTAAATAATACCACATATCAGGTTGATGATATAGAAATATTTATTGTCGCTTCTATAACAAGTTGGGAACTTCTCTACGCATGTGACTCTTTCCTGAGAAAGTTTAGAAACACCACTACCATGGTTGCAGGGAAACCAACTTTACCACTCAGGCTTTCTGCTACATGTATAAACTGATTGTTCGCACCTGCCTGTAAAAATGTGTGCACGCAATTATGGTTTGATAATATTAATATTCTGAGTTACATGAGAACAGGAAAATACTACATGTGTCACTGAAGGCGCCTCTGCGTGTTGTGGTCCAGCAAAGGAGTAATGAACAAAACACTCACATCAGGGTTGCCACCTTTTTTCCATTGGAAAATTCCCTGACATTTCCATGATTTCCAGACAAAAAATATTCTCATTTCCCTGACCTTTTATATACATTTTTTTTTTCTGTAAGGACCGATGCCTTTGCGATTATAACACACTTTTACACCAAAACACTTCTCTGATCTTACGGAATTGCTCCCTGCATAGATTGCAAAGAAAAATGCATCTAAACAATATTTTATACGATTCTGGTAGCGGTGCATGATTGATGACAGAACTCCCAAATGTAGCATGCAGATTTCCCTAACATTTAGCTAACTTGTTTAAAATTCCCTGATATCCCTGACAGTTTTCAAATTCCCTGGCATTTCCCTGTTTTCCAGATGAATGGCAACCATGTTATATACATTAAATCATTTACTATATTATTATTACAATATCATAACATTATAATGAACACGGATATCATCACAGATGTTACGAAACGTGTTTCCTCTCCGCTGGAAACAACAAGTCGGCATTCATGTTACCGGCTAACCTTGGAACCCACAAATTTATCAAATACTGTCTTATTTCAATACTTGTTCTGGGTTACAGAGAGCTCAAGAGTGCTTGTATTCGTTTTTGCTGTAACTTTAAAAAAAAAATTTTTAAAAGAGACCATTTAAAACAGTATTTAATAAAAAGGCTTGATACGCAGATACTTTTTTCCCTCTTTGTACCAATAAAAATCAATTCTCGCGAAAAACGAGTCATCCTACCTAGTACATAAACTTATATAAACAGAAGTTGCAGCACATATCCAAAACCAGGCCATAAAATTAAACTTACCCATAAGTTCCACGGCATCAGAGTTCCGACTACAGGAAATCATTCAGCTGCCTTTCCTACAGCCAATCGGATTGCTCTGCCGGTCGACCTAAAATGCTGGAACTATGCCACGTTCGAAAAATAATAAAACTTATAACGCTACCTGCTGATGTGGCAAAAAAAACACCCAGAAACTTATAGGACTAACGATATTTAACAACTCAAACTATCATCCATTCCTCGTACTTTTAATGTTCTCCAAATAAGTTAACTAGGGACCCAAAAATTGTTATTTTGATTGTTTAGTGTTTTTTTAGTTCACTGTAAGTTTAGTAAAGCGTAAATGACGCAACTGATGTCATTTAGGTTATATATTACAGAATGTTCCTAAACTCAGTACAGAAATCCCACCAGGTTGTTCCCCCCAAAAAATCATTCGACAAATGTCTTTAACAGCCTATGTCCGGAAACCACTCCGGAAGGGGGAAACGTTATCAAAAGTAATAAATAAATAACATGCTCCGTCAAATAAAATGTGCAGGGACAGCAAATCATTTTTAATTTAGATACACTCGGTAATTGAATGAAGGTGTAGAGGATGCAAACACGATTATTGTAAACATGCATGCCCTCTTCAACATGACGTAGGGATTGCTACCCCTTTGAACTACAATATAATTTACATATCAGACTGGTTCATTAACATTTCGGTTCAATACTAGACTGATCTGTGCAGTCACATATCCATACGTTCCTCATGCAGTCGCTTATCTTGCAGGCACTGAATGATCGTTTCAGAAACAGGTGAAATGTATAGTGTTCCCTTGCACATCTTTCGTCAGAGGTGTTTATACCAGACAACACTCAGTTACTGTTGTTATTGCTGTCGATAATAATAATAATAATAATGTGGTCAAAATGTAATTGTAAACACGCACAAATGGTGCGAATGTATCAGACCCGATCGAACCCGTAGGTCAACAGTAGAGACCTACAAAATTCGCGTTATTATTTGGGGGCACGTTAAACTTGAAACACGTGTACCTTTGCCGTACGTTTGTCGTTGGGCAACACACGGCAGCCAATGGAGAAGCGACGTCGGCTCTACTGCATACAGGACTGCCAAGTTCAGCGTGGTGCTAAATAATAACGCGACTTTTGCATGTCTAGTCATCGGTAGAGACCAGAGAAAATCGCGAGTTCAATGACATGTAGGCTAGACTTCACAATCTTATATACTCTCATACAGATATCAACTGTTTGTTATTGGCTCATCTATCTCCAGGAAGTGTCAAACAACACGTCGACCAATTACCAAAGTAATATAAACGTACAAGTGTGTGAATTCCAACTTGTCTATCCGCGAAATTCTCGGGTCTCTCTAGTCATCGGCAACGCCCGAAACGTTTCGTACATGCGGGTTACTCGAGATTCAACCGTCGGGGATCCAGCCCCGGCAGTGAAGAGGCCAGCTTGATGAAGAGAAGTTCACAACAGCAATTTTCCAGACACTGCATCACACGTCTGTTACGCATCTTTCTCGTTTCATTCCGCGGGGGAATGATACGACTCCAGTGCCGCGGAGTCGCAAGCCGCCCACACACCCGGCGTTTTCCAGAAATGAAAATTTTGAAAACTGGTAAATCTGCATTTTTTTTTTAAGCGCGAGCCATGCGTTAACTTTCCCCCAAGTTTTGTGTTGTGCAGAACGAGAAACAGCCGAGTCTACTCTATCGCCTTTCTAGTCTGTCTACCTCTCCCGATTCCAGACTCCCGTTATGCTATAATTGCAACTACGAATACTTAATAACTAGAGACCTGAAACATTCGCGAGTTTAACGTCCTCCAGGCTAGACTCTGCGGTCTTATGTGCAACCGTGCAGATATCGATTGCCCATTGGTTACCTACTCCCACAGTGGATAGCGACGATTGGGTGTGCGTTTTGATGTTTGTTTTTCATTGGCCCAGAGCTCTCCCCGAGGTGTCACACAACGTGTGGACCAATGGAAAAGGTGACACAAATGTAAGAATTTTCCAATTCTAGCTTGTCCCAAAATTAATCCGCGAGATTTTTCAGGTCTCTATTAATAACACAGCTTTTTTTTATAAGTCAATAGTTTACACAGTTCTTTTAGGGAGGAAATAATTTGGGAATTCCGTTTGGGCGGGCTCTCAACATCGGAGTCTTGGGAGCCGACGATGGCGAAGTGAAGTGAGTATGGAGCAGTGCCGGAATGCACGGACGTAGGAAACGGGAGATATCAGAGAAAACCCGCCAACCAGCGGCATCGTCAGGCGTGATCCCCAAGTGCGAAAATCCGGGAGTGACCTCGCTGTTAATCGAACCCGTTGGCGTTGGACGGGGGTGTCGGAGGGAGGAGGGGAATGCCTTAGCCTATGCGCCGCCACAGCCCTAGTCTGTGCAAGGACCAGCGTCACTGGGCGACCCCAAGTTATAACTAGAGACCTGAAAAATTCACGAGTTCAATGGCCTGCAGGCTAGACTCTAACGGGAGGAGCGAGTGAGCATTTATAAACTTGATCCCGAAATTATAACGTGCAATCTACTTTAGTATTCTAAAAACATGAATGCTTTAACATATGCCACACGTCACAGTGTGCTCGATTGTAAAAAGAAAACTTTCAGAGTCAGAAAAAAAAAAGTGTATTTTATTGGCTCTTGAGGGAAGAAACATAACGTCAATAAAAAAAAGAAGCAAAATTTAAGACTTCTGAATCGTACAGCGTGGCAAGTGGGAGTTATAGTCTGGGGGAGTTAAAAAAAAAAGGGGGAGAGGAAGAAGTGGAGGGGAGTGAGGCCGTAAAACACATCGCGAGTTCGCCGAACTTTGGGTTGAGGTAAATAAATCTTCCGGTTTCTGCCTGTCCACGTGGGTTCGCTGTCCCTGCAGGACCCCCTCCCCCCTTTTTCCACTTTATCTCTGCGACCGACCCGATACCCCGTGCAGTGATTCTCTTTTTCACAGCGCGAGAAAGAACCAAGGGGCTGCGGATACTGTGTCCACAGAGGGTCAAGTCCGGTACACCGTGGCAGCACAGCACGACGCGGCCGGAAAATGTGGAACAGATGGAATACGAAGAAACGGAATGTCACAGAATAACTAATCGCGCAGAAGTGAAACTGCCGCGTGAGTTGCAGGCTCCAGCCGCAACGGTTTTTGATACATAGCGCCACAGAATTGGTAAGTGGCAAGTGTACAATATTTATTCGGAATTCTATAAACTTTTCTCCTTTTTTTTTGGTCATTTTTCTTGCGCAGACGTTGCACCCCAAACGTTTTGCATGTAATATTCTCAATAGTAGTGAGCGAAGTCTGGTAGATCTGAACTCTGTATAAGTGGCATGTGGTGAAGTGTTTCAAGGTAAGATGGTGCTTGCTCAGTACTGTACACACTCGGTGCACGCAGCAGCTGCAGCTGGCAGAAACTGAATGTATTGCGGCCACTCACGAGAGAGTGGCGAGGCACCCATCACACACGTGCTGTGACGTCGAATGCACTACCGCGTTTAACTGGCCGTTGTGTAAACTAGTAGACGATTAGGTATGGCACAGATCAAAACACAGGCTACCTTGAAACATTTCACCACACGCCGCTTACTCATGTCGTCATTGCAAGTGCCACATTGTGTCTGGCCACGATACCATACTTATCCCGTAGGGAAATGCAAAATTCGCGTTATTATTTGGCATTAGGCTAAAATCCACAGTACTGTTTATACTCGGGCCGGCATCGTTTCTTCATTGGCTGCTGACTAAACGTGATGCCACTCCCCTCCTGACAGAACTGCACGTGATTCGTGCGCACAATTGGCAAGTGTTCATTTATTGGCGCAGAATTACCCCGGCCGTGTCAAGTCAAGTATGGTCCAATGGCAAACCAACTGCAAAGGTACGCATGATTTAAGGTGTCCCGAAATAATAACGCGAATTTTGAAGGTCTCTAATCCGTGTTCGTCTCCTTGCATCTAGTTACTAACTAATTCATGAAGGACGTTATTAGGAATTAGGGATAAATTACATAATTCCGTAATTCCAAGTAAATGTCACACATAAATGATTCCGGAAAATCAACTTACCGCGTGGTGAAGTGTTCAGTCGTTGGCGTGTATGACACTTGTTAGATTTGCAGTATATACTTACATGATCATCTCAAAGCCGTCTACGCCTAACTTGCATTCGAGAAGATGCGAGTTCGTTTCCTGACTCGACCATCCTGGTATTGGTTTTTAATGGTTATTAACTCATAACTAGAGACCAGCAGAATTCGCATTATCTTTCGATGGCATGATAGACTCCGCAGCCTTATAAACAAGCGGCCACGTCTTGTGGTTTCATTGGCCTCTGCACTGCAATCAAAGTCACATATCCGCTTGATCTCCTCAAAAGTGATTGGCCACTCCACAACTGAACTTATATTATTGGCTCAAGAGTCCTCCGAGGCGAGCCAAGCATATTTTTGGCCAATGGCTGAAGTTGGTCAAACGCTCAGGAACTTGGGGTTCAGTCAGTCCTGAAAAAAAATAACGCGAATTTTGCACGTCTCTACTCATTCATAACCTACCTACCAATCCCGCAGCCTGCGAAACACTTTGGTGAGCCCCACTAATGAGTATTGCTGCAAACGACTTAAAATTTTTCCTGTGACTAACGAACACATTATATCCTACCTACACACTGGATTTATCAGTGATCACAAAAGTCCTTGGTTGCCATTAAGTACTAAAACGGCAAAAATAATTTTGTAGCCACAAACAATTTTTTTTAACGTCACTACAAATCCACTCTTTTTCTCAATCACGCTCTCCCTTTCCTCGCCCTCCTTGTGAGGAATGAGGAAGTGTGCACGGGGAGGGCAACGATTGCGGGCGCGTGGTTGGAATCCCGAACCGACCTCGCGTCCTAGTGTTTGATCACGACCGACGGGTGGGTGGGGAAGGGGGTTGGACCAGTTCATCAGAGCGACCTTTCGAGTGGAGTTTTCACTCCCCAGAGCTTTCTTCTTCCCCGCCGAGTAAATGGCGGCCTTGATTTGTGCCCCCCGGGTCCCGTCTGCCGGGTCGGACATTAATCGGGAGGCCTTGTGTTCCGGGGGTTCCGGCCGGAGATTTATCGGTTATGGCGGCGGGCCTGACCGGCAATGAGTAAGCCCCCCCCCCCCTCCAAGGATAGCGCCGGCCAATGAGGCTGTAATTTACCGTTTCGACGGGGGACCGCTCTCGCTGGTGTGCTATTCCAAGTCTCATCACTACCTAACAGCGTCGAATAATCTATCTTCTTCGCGTGGCTCACGACTTCTGAAGGCCTCCCGCCTACCGCGAGCTTTTATCCCGCGTTTGAGGCCCCGAGAAGCGCGGGAGCGATTAGGGCGACATTGCCACGGGAATCTAGTGACCCATCGCCGCTAAACGCAAAGCTAGACTCTGAACTGGCATGCAGTGTTCTCGTCGCACTGCGTGTACCGATGGGTAGAGATTATGGTTTACTGCGGGGAAAATTGACAAGTTTGCTACGATTCAACGTACTGTACACACGCCCGACAGTTCTCTTTCCTTATTGGCTGCCAAGTATGTAAAAAGCAAATACCCTATTTCACTGGGCCAATGAGGATTCTGATACTATAAGGTAGAACGTTCGTGATAGGTCTGCAAACAACTTACCCGAATCAAAACCTTGTTTATCCAAACATGAAAGAATAAACTAGTTAGAGCGTTTTAAAAGATGTGTTGGCTCAAAAAATTCTCCGCGATTTTCCATCATCTCTACGGATGGGACTTTCAGCGTTGACCCTATTATGTTATTGTTGGGACATCTGTAAGAAGATTCAATGCAGGGCCCATGAGTCCAGCGCCACTTTTTTTTTCTGTTCTTTATTTATACAAAATTACATTATAATTTATCGACAGAAAATTAGTGAAAGTTGTTTTTAACCAAATGAAAATACGTGCAAGTTAACAGAAGTATAATTTATTATGGAAACAATCAAATACGTCATACGTGGGGTTACTATCCAAAGGTTTCTTTCCAGAAAGTATAAGGATACAGTGGCTAGACAGTACTTCTTCAAGCATGGCGGCATGGACGAGACGACAGAAGGCTGGCGCTAAGCCCTGCCTCGAAGGGGGCGGTGGTCTCGGCCGTGTTTGAATTGTCACACTGGGGTTAAAGTAACGGTGAAGCTGGAGCAGCTACGGAACGCAAGGGCGGGAGAAGTTGGGAATGCTCCAAGAAAACCCCCTGGCGTGCGTCGCGCAACGTCCGCCATGTTTATCACGTGAGAAAATCACGCGTGAGAGCGACAAAGACTCGCAACGCGGATCACCTTGATGGTTGGCCGAAAGCTAGCCGCACCAACTGCCACTGCTCCCGCCATTTTTTTTATGCCAGGTTTTAGTTCGAATACCGCCGGAAACAGCTTTCAGCACTAGTAACAACCAGGATAAAACTGATAATTTAATTATTAAAATGAAAATCTAACGTACGTACCAGAAACACCTTCAAATAATAGTAACACCCGAATTGTCCCAAAGGTACCTACGTATTTTCACAAAGTATTTACATCCCTGGCATTTTAAAATGTATAATTTGTGCAGTTATAAAAGCTACAATATTCACTAGTCACTACTATTTACTTCAAAACAGATTCACCACATATTCGCGTGTATATTCGAGGTAAAGGCTGTTCCCGATAAAGTAAGCACTTTTGAAATCAACCATAGTAAAGTTAGTAACGATGGATTGAAAATAGTTCCATATCTTAATGTCGAATTAAAAATATTTAATAACCATTTGTAATAAAGCAAATATTTAATTCACTTTGCGTATTTTTAATGTGTCGAAGTGTTAAAAAAAAAAGCAGGTTTGACAAATATTTACTTTTCTAATAATTTCAAAGTTTCACTTGACCAACGCACGAATAAAGTTGGCGGGGCCCATGGCACTGTTAATTTTACATAAGGCGGAAGAATACACAAGGTACATAGAAGTAGATCTAAAGCAGGGCTTTCAAAAGTGCTCATTTTATCGTGAACAGCCTTTACCAACAATAATGTTGTAATTTAACGATTTCGTACGGTTTTTGTGTCCTGTAAGATGCTACATACGAAATACTGTACCTTGTCATTTTTTATACAAAATTACGTCACGTAATCATTTTAGTAACAAAAAGTCCCCTTTCGATTACGGTTGTTGTTTCCGACCTACCTTAAGGGGGAAGTAAGAACCACATATAACAAAACCTTACAGTAGCCGGAAGGTTTTTTTAGTACATGTTTCTCTTACACTACACCATATCGCTCAAGTATTGTACGCCATAGGCAAGAATTTGTGAACAATTTTATAAATACAAAGAGCTTGTATAAAATTTCATCAGGTATTAATGGAAGAATAGGAAAATATGTTTTACAAACGACTGTCGTTTAAGTAGAAAGAAAAATTTTGGCAACGAAACAGTTCTCTAAAAGCATGTTTTGTGACAGAGACTCGAAATAAGTTTTTGACGGCCAGCGAAAAATTACAGGAGGCAGCCACAAAAACTGATGCAATTATTTATATTACTCTACACGCGGTTTTATTTGCTTATGTTACACACTGTTAACACATTTCAGATTATCTTTAGACAAATTTACCATTGATATACGGAAAATGGAGTCGAGATCCGTATACAAAGTATGGAACTTGTCCGCATTTTCCATCTTCGGGTTTCAGGAACGAACACTGACGAGAATACACGAAGCATTCTTAGCAACCGGAACCAGAAATAATCGTTTTTTGCGGCAGTCTGGATCTCCACACCAATAGTCCTTTAGAGATGGCAAAGTAGCATCAAACACTTGTATAGGCTGTTCACTTTTGAAAGCCCTGCTTAAAATCTACTTTAATACAATTTGTGTATTCCTCCTCCTTATGTAAAATTAATATTGCCACGGGCCTCATGATTTTATTCAAGCGTCGGTCAAAGTAAACTGTGAAATTATAAATACTTTACAGGTGTGCTCATTTTTACACTTCGATGCATTAAATAAACACAAAGCGAAAAAATAAATAAATTCAAGTTATCACAAATGGTTACATAACACTTTTTATTAGACTTTAAGATGTGGAACTACTTCCCATCCGTCGTTACCAACTTTACTGGGCAAAAGTCACTCAGTGCGTCCGATAAAATATATGCATGCAATAGCCTTTAACAGTTTGCAGCACTAAAAAAAAAAAAAAAAAACTGCAACCAAAACTTCTGATTTGATTTCGAATTTCTCTCCACAATAAATTATTTTCAATTTTTGTAACTGTCAATAATAACATTTTTTTTTGTGAGTAGGTTCTATTATACCGGACGTACAGAAAACTAACAAGCAAATCTACGGAGAGGATCGGTGAATTCACGGAAATTTCTGTAAACTTACGGTAAGTCCGATATTAAAAAAAAAAAAAAAAATATCGTTAATTTAACGGAGAGTTCTAGAGAATTTTTACCACCAATTTTCTGTGCAAAGACGGGATTTATTCAGGGTGCAGAACATTCCCGTATTTATGTAATTCACAACAAAAAAAAACACGCATAAATTCCACTACAACACACGAAAGTGAATTTTCCATTTCGGAAATATCGCACGCACTGATGATACGTCACACAGGGCAGAATTTTTGGCGTTCGTACCATAAACTTACATTAAGAAAAGGGAGAGAGACTGGAAGCAGATACTTCCATACATTTTAAAAACAAACCATAATAAACCAAAAAGCAACCTATTGCTGACAGCACTCCTGAAGAGGTTATTTTCAGTTCTCCCTGATGGCGGAACGGTGTAAACCAGGAAAAAGAACACGGAATTCGGCGCCCCGCGCTTTTAAATGCGAAATCCTTTTAAACGTAGAGCAAAATATTTATGTAGCCAGCCTTTTAAAAATGGGAAATGGGAAAATAAACACGTGTCTCCATCTGGTCTTCACTCGCGGGGTCATCTGGGTTCGTCTTCGGACCGAAATAAAAACCATGGGGAAAAAATTCCGCCAGAACCAAACAGGATTCGGCCTCCGCCCTGACTCCCCCACCCCTCCACCCTATTTTACCCCTTCAGCAAAGTGGAACTGATGCACAATCCGTAATCGCAATAATTTCTGGTGAAAAAATGTCACGACTAAATGTTAATGCAAAAGTCCGTTTGACATTTGTTGCTTGCTGATGATCTCATTACGATGTATAAGCTGTTCACGGCTAAGTGATCACTTTTGAAATCCATCTTTCAAAAATGTGTCACTGCCCCAACATATTTAACGGCACACATGCAAGCATGCGCCCTAGTGATGGGATAACCGCATCATTTTGTAAATCGAATGAATCAATTACGATTATTTTTGATCGAATAAATATCCGGTAAAAATAATCGATTGTCTTGTTCTAATACGTATATAGAAATTGACCGCAACTACTGTATATGTCTATAAATTTGTTTAAAAATATTCTTACCAAAAATTTCTATTTTGAAAATTTGTTTTTTCAAAATTATATTTTAAATAAATGTGAAACATGTAGGTATCCGCAATGTTTGGTTTTGTCTAAGTATAAGCAGCTGAAAATCGTGAATAACTGAAACGTTTAACAACAATCGATGAATCTATAATTAATTAATCGACTAGTCGATTATTTTGTAATCGATTATCCCATCCCGTCCAGTAAAGGTTGGTAATAACGGAGTAAAATAATTCCATGTATTAAAGTTAAATTTGAATCGTTAGGTAAACACTCGTGAATATTGAAATTATTTATTTTGTTTCTGTTTTTTTTATGCATATGAGAGTAAGAATTAGCTAATTTGTTTAAAATGTTTAATTTTGTGATATTTTCAGTTTCACTTGACCTACGCAGAAATAAAGTGACGAGGCCCATGACAATTTAAATTTTACATATTTTACATATATGACACACCGAGTCGCATTAAGTTTTCGATGGATATTTAGAAACTATTAGATAAGTTTTTCTTGAATCACGTGCCATTCTAAATTTGAATCAGTGAGAATTTCACTGTTTCAATTATGCAACAGTACATGACTGATTCAACAGACACTTCAGTGAATTTAACTTATGAATCCGTGAAAAAAAAAGCCAGATTTACTTCACTTATTGATTAAGTGACATTTTCCACTGATTCCACTAGTTCTTAAGTAATTTTTTCACTGTTTTTCAGTGGTTTGCTTTTTGTCTGATGGATTGGTTAAACAGCATGAAAAATGGCTGTCGAACCATGTTTAAAAATGGCCGTTAAACAACGTGTATCAAGTGAAATTACTATTATAAACTAATAAAACGAATACAAAATACTTTATATATATATATATATATATATATATATATATATATATATATATATATATATATATATATATATAAATGGTAGCGATCTATAAACAAAGTGGGAAGGGCGTGCGGGTTCAATCCCGGTCACCTCCGAAATTTTTTTCACTTTTTTAAATTACGGTAAATTGAATATAAATATAATTAGTAAAATGTCACATAATTATTTGGCTAATTTCAATAAAAACAATATTTAATTCGCCACTGCAGTCGGCCATCACTTATTCATCAGTGAAATTGCTTCACATCACTAATTCAATCAGTGAACTCTTTTCACTGAAACAATCTGTGGTTTTCCACTCGGGCATTTTCACTGATTCGAGTAGTTAAATTTCACTGCGAATCAGTGGTTTTTCACGGATTCCAATTTAGAGTGAAATCTAGATTTAAGAAATTAAAATGAAAATTTTATTTGTATTTCCTAAATGAATACAATGCGTGTTGTGTGATTTTAATCTGTTTTAATACATCTCACTCTCGTTAATATTGTTATGCGTTCATTTGTATTTTTTTCTTTCTTTCTCGTAGTTCGTGTCGCGAAACGCTACAGGTTTCTGCGCATAGCATTTTCTTTTCAAAGTAGCTTAGAGGCCTATAGTAATTCGATAAATTAAAAAATACATTTTTGTTTGCTGTGTTATTAAAAGCTTCAGATCGATGTAGCTTCACGACGTTTGAGCTGTCCGACGGAAACTTAAGGTTATATTACGTTCAAACTTCACACGAGGGAGCCTAATGCATGCTGGCTAGATATAAAAGTTTCCCTTGCTTGTAAAATTTTCAGCATTAGAGGAGAACGCGTCGACGGAATTCCAACAGTGATTTGTAGGAGGTGTCTAGAGCGGAGTGCTGTCATAACTTAGAAATAGCTAACTTAGAAACACATAACTTTGAAACACATGTTAGAATTTTCTAAGTTGTGTGTTTCTAAGTTGTGATCGTTCTAAGTTATGAATTTCTAAATTACGTCATTTTTAAGTTATGTGGTTATAAGTTGTGTGTTTCTAAGTTATGATAGTTCTAAGTTGTTATGTTTCTAATTTACGTGGTTCTAAGTTGTGTGTTTTTAAGTTATGATAGTTCTAAGTTGTGTGTCTAAGTTATGATAGTTCTAAGTTATGATTTTCTGAGTTGTGATGTTTCTAAGTTATAATAGTTTTAAGCTATGACTTTCTAAGTTGTGATTTTCTAAGTTGACTTTTCTATTATTATGAATTTCTAAGTTATGAAAATTATAAGTTATGATAATTCTGTGGATTTTTTCAATTATTCTAAGTTATGACTGTTCTAAGTTGTGATTTTCTAAGTTATGTGTGGTTCTCGTCTAGAGCAGGAATAGGACGCCAGGACACGAAGCTAGTTTCAAGGGAAATCAGACATGGCAGTACTAACGCAGGCGTCTCGGAAGCAATCTCACGTAAGCACGAATGGTTTATTACGCATAATCAATTAACTTGCAAAATTTACGTTGAATTCCGCTAGAACGGTACCTAATGCCGTTCCCGTATTCATCTTAAGTTTTTCTTTCACAGGTTGTTACTTACACAAATTGGTACTGGAGATTTAATGAATTCACTATTTTCCATTAAATTTATAGGTCTCGGAATAATTAAGGATGACACAGGGATACATGCAGTATGTGTGTGCACCTTTTTCATTTCAGCTAAGTCCGATGCTAATTGATATTTTATTACCAGGGTCTCTGTTGCTGCAGTCTGACAAACGTTAATGGTATAATAATTTTATGTTGTTCTCAAGATCATCAGTTCAGTTTATATTTGAGATGGGCAGTTGTATTGCTCGACCAGGGTTTATATCAGTCCGTTATTTCATCACATATAACCTTTCTTGGTCGTAACAGACCGCGCGCTCCGAGATGGAACCCAATTAAAAAAAGTAAAAACTGCGTGAGCCAAAATTGCCCCCCCCCCCCCCTTTTCCCAGCAAATCTATATCCCATTTCATTGGGTCTTGAGGATTCTGATATTCTCCAAACCAGAACGTTCGTGACTGGTGTGCAAATGACTTAGCCAAGTCAAAATAATTATTATACAATCCCAAAATGACACACTTCCAAAAATATGCTGGATCAAAAATTGCTTTGCTATTTTCCAGTGTCTTTAAAAAATAAGTCCAGCCCGTATAAATTAATTAAAGAGTCTAACTGGCTGTGCAACAACAGAAATCACTGGTACATAAGTGAAACTGTGTTACTGAAGGGACCTGCGATGTATTCAGCAGTTAGATATTTTTTTTCCCGAATCAGATTTAGGATGCACTTCACGATAATGCGCAATCTGAGCAGGAGGAATCCCGACAGCTTTGTCGGCTTTATCGGCTCGGTTTTTATGCCAGCAGTAAAAAATTTAACAGCTAATTTCCGACGCACGTGTAACGACCCTGTGATCCTGGGTTACAGCTTGTTAGCCTAAAATAACGAATGGCGCCTCCCGAAGTCTTTTCTTCATTTTTTTTTTCTTCTTATGTCGGACAGACTGCGCCTTTACATAATTCATAAACGCCTGAACTCCGTGTCTTTTTATCTCGCGGCCTGCCATTGTGTGGGAAGGTGGCTGTCGGACGTGGAGCCAATACAAATGCGTCGAAAACAATACGTTCCCGTCCGCAAACTAATGAATTCCGAACACAGCACGAGACACCGATAGCGGAGAGTTCGTAAATAAAATCTCGGGGATTAAGGGATTCAGAAATTTCCACACCAGCTGTTCCTAAAGGTATTCGAAAGTTCACGTGGTGTTAATAATTTAAAAAGTAAATTAATAAGACGTCTCGGATCGTCGGAATTTCTAAGCGTCATCTTAGCGTGGCGAGAATGGCTAGGGCCCAACTCCATGCGTCGTTAGCAATTAACATTACAGGCTGTTCACGGTAAAATGAGCACTTTTGAAAGCCCTGCCTAAGATCTACTTGTAAGCACGTTGTGTATTCTTCTGTCATGTAAAATTAACATTTCCATGGGCCTCGTCACTTTAATCGTGCGTCGGTTAAGTGAAACGGTGTTAAAATATTAGAAAAGTGAATATTTTCCAAGTCTGCTCATTTCTACACTTCGGTGCACCTAAAAAACAGAAAGCGAAGGAAATAATTTAAGTTATCACAAATGGTTAAGTAAGGTTTTTGACACGACGTTAACATATTGAACTACTTTCCACCCATCTTATCAACTTTACTGGGCGCATGTCACTCAGTGCACCCGTTAATATAAATTCAGGAAGGGGCAGTAACGTTTTTCTAAGGTTGATTTCGAAAGTGCTCACTTTATCATGAACAGCCTTTATCAACAAAATGCCCGTTTGCCGCACGGGCAATGATATATTAACACTGCCAAGGTTTTAAAATTTTATGCAAGAGCCTATTCTAGTCAACAAGAAGCATAGGACAGAGAATGTGTCTAAAAAAATATCGCAAGGTCTAAAAAGCTGTGATTAACTGATAAACAATACCAGTTAACATCGCCAGTTGTTACATGTACACTTGAAGACCGCCAGACCATCCAAACCCGTTCGTATAACTGGAAAATTCTCTGCATGCAAGTAAAATAAAGATACGGTGAGAGACAGCAAAATCCAAGTTACAAGTGCATGTAGTGTATACGTTTTAGAATCTAGCTAGCATGTCATAAAAAAAAGTTTTATTTCATTTCACGAAGCATTGGAGGTTTTAATGAGTATTAGTAGTTTTTCCATCACTCCGATCTCAATAGTGCCCGACTGGCTGAAAAAGTTAGTTTACTTGAAGAGCTCCTGGTTTCGAGGGCCAAATGATGCTTGGATATGTGCGTGACTCCTTTCAGAATGACGTTTATAATCCACTCCACAGCGATTAGCCTTCTGGCACAAATAAGGTACGTAAATAGGCAAAGATCAGTTCAAACCAACAACTTTTCCTCAGTGTATGGAAGACAAATACACACTTCATATTATAGCAAACAAGAACATTTGGCGGGTTTGTTTACACTAAACAAAACTTTTTTTAATTCAAAAGGAAAGTTAAAGAAATTTAGGTTTGTTACTGTTATTTTTTTCTTTATACATTTATATTATATGGCATTATTAATTTTCTTCGTATCAAAGAAAAAAATTTCCTTGATATAGTTATGTAGGTAAGTAGTATTTAATATTTATTTCGTTCATTATAGTGTTTAGTACACTACGAAATTTTCTAAATACTACGTTTCAAATATCAAATTGCTTAGCTCATCGTCATAATGGTTTAGCATAAAAGGAACTAAAAACCTATTTTTTCCCCAGTAGGACACAGTTTGGAACAAACGTTCGAAGTTGATGCTACACTACTTGGAATTTGACCGGACGATATGCTTGTGACTGCCTGATATCAGTTACAAGTCCTGTGTATCGTGTCACCCACTTGTCAGGCCACTCACCTTCTGTTTTCAAATTTTTGCAAAGATTTTTAGAAAAACAGTTTACCTGAGAGACGACGACCTTTTCTGTTCATTTAAATATACTGATTCATAATTCTCCTTAAGGTTGAAGTAAAGCAACTGCCAATGGAGCACTGCACCCGACTATACAGCATGAAGAACTCATAAAAAAAGTAGTACAGACGCCATGAAAATTGTCAGAAAAGTGTGATTTATGCTGCATATGAAAAAAAAAGAATGTATATATTTTGCAAAATTATAAGTATATTTTTTAAATGTAAAAATAATATCAATTAAAATAGTCTCTTTTTTAAAACAAAATTTAAGCATTTTTCCATTCTGGACGCTTCAGAAAGCAGAATTTGCAAGAAAATCTTCGTCATGGAATATCGTCATAATGTTTGCAATGATTGTATGTAAGAAAATTGTAATAATAATAATGTAAGAAATAATTTTTATAATTGATTATATTTGCGTCCATTTGTCACAAACATTTATGGCTGAAACTGACGTACATAAATAAAGTTAATTATAAAATTTATACGATACATTATTAGTATGATTTTGTTACATATGATCACAGTAAATATTATCACGAGCTTTGTTGAAGAACATTGTCTTGTGAATTCTGCTTTTCGAAGGAGCCAAAACGGAAATTCGCTTAAATTTAGTTAAAAATGAGGACTCTATCGATCTATTTTTTTTTTTTACATTTAAAAGGGATATTTTAGTACAATATATAATGTTGCAAAATATATACATTCTTCTTTCATATACAGCAAAAATCGCACTTTTCTGACAATTTTTATTGTGTCTGTACTACTTTTTTATGAGTTCTTCGCACTGTACATCTTCGTTACAAAGTTTCACGCCATTTACTTGGTGAAGGGGGATGATATTACCAACCACATTTTCACAATTCCGTTAAGGGTCCTATGTACTGAAACGTTTTTTGTGAAATCGTTGTTTGCGTGTAGACGCGTGCCTCGGTAAATAAATGTTCTGAACAGAAAATACAAAAAATCATCATCTATGCCCCTATTTTTTTTTTACTTTTGTCATATTAAGTGTATTAATGAAGGGAAAAAATCGTGAAAATGGTCAAATACCGCATATTTAAAGCTTGCCCGTGAAGTTTCTTTAATCAGGAAGAGAAAAGTACGATTATAAGGGTGTAGTTTAATCCGTGTACTTTCATCGCATGTAATAAAACCCCACAGTTACAAGTCTAGTTTACACAGTAAAGAGTCACGACGGAAACACTGCACGCCTTGCGCGTAGGAGCGATGACGCGCTAGGCGTGCGTGTTAGTGTCGCCCGTATCGCTCCCTCGCTTCTTGACCTTGAACGCGCAGGTGCATAGGACCCTTAATAGCAAGTACTCAGTACAATTTGCCATATTTATGAAATTATGATGCTAAAACCAGAAATGGAATAAAACCAATTGTTTACGAGGACTTGTAATTGATAAATTAAAGGTACAAAAAGTCCAGTTATTCCTTACGAAATCGAATTTGTTGAAGTAAAATTGTATATTTTGTGGAAAGAATTCTCGAAAATATATATTCGCTTCGTAAATAAATTTGTTAAATGCTAGATTTTAAATACTAGCTTTCAGGAATTTTTTACATAATTACATAATTCAATATTAAATAAATATTTATCATCTTCGTATGCAAGACAAATAATTCGAAGGAAATTTTAATACTACTGCATAAAATAACATGCTGGAACAGCCATTCAAGATTCAAAAAAATTTTAACAATTTTATAAGCCACACAACTACTCCTAAGAGAAATAAACAACCAAGAAACCATATTACAGATTTTTTTTAATTAGCCAGTTAAAGAGTGAAAAAGAAAATTGCTTCTTTATCAGCTAAAAAAATCTAATTACATGAATAGGAGCAACAATTTCTTAATACACCAACAAAAATTTTCAAAAATAATAAGAGTTTGACTAAATAAAACCTGTTTAGAGTTAATGGAACACAATGAAGGTTTGTTTCGAAAGTGCCCCTTTTTATTCTGTCCCGTTATCAAACATGTGAGGAAAATTAATGGTTAATAATTTATTAAAATTGTGTAATATTTAAAAATGTATTACTACAATGCGTGTAAATGGTAAATAGAAAATACAAACAAATAATCATTTTATAAGCAAAATTACCCGAAGAAAAATAGAGATATAAATATAAATTATGGTATTTAAGCTTTTTGTTCTAACTTTCGCCAACCAATAATTTGGAAATAAAAGATGAGAAAAATAGAGTACTGCAACTCTAGACCAAAATTTTTTAATCAAATCTGGACAAACATATTTTTCTAAATCTAGTAAATTATTTTTGAGGGCTCGAAAATAAATTGGCAACGAAGAAAGAGGGGGGGAGGGGGAGGGGGAAATATTCCATAGGTTATTCGGAAAAAGATAAATATTATAAACAATGTCTCTCCTTTTAAAATTTAAGAAATAAAACTATTAAATACTGCTTACATACAGTATACTATAAAAAGGGGGAAAAGAATTCTAAAATCAAGAAACACAAGAAAAGAAACGAAAATTCTTTAGAAAAATTAATAAACCAAAGGAGAATACAAATAAGAATTAGAAAGGAAAGAAAAATTTAGTGGAACAAGAATTAATAAATTTTTTTAAATAATATCTTGGAACTAAAAGTTTTTCAATTTGTGTGATTTTGTAATAAATTACAAAGAGAAATAAATTTATGTTAGTGGATCGTGTGAAAAAAATTGAATAAAATCCATATATTTGGCAAAAAAAATTCAACAAAGAAATAAAATAAAATATCGGCAATACTAAAATAGGGGGCATAGTTGGAAAAAAATAGTAAAAGATTGTAAAATAGCATAATAATTGAAGGAACATAATTAATTATTTCTAACGTATCCTAACATACCGAGCAAAAAAAGATTATTGGTATATTGAAAAATTCGAAAATGATGCAGATTGTTATGATTCAATTTTTGGCTGAAGAAAAAACTAGATATACCAATTTCTTTGAATCACAAGTTAAAAATAAAAATTGACAAAATAAAAACATCAAACAAAAAATATATACCTTAATTTTTTGCATAAATTTATTTCAAGTTAAAAATAAATAAATGAAAGCTGGAAAATAAATCAAATGAATGCAAAATAAATTGTATGCAATGGTACACAATTGTTAACGTTGTTACAATTAGCATGAGCAAAATAAAAACAATAAGAAACATTTTATAGTCCCAAAGTGTGTCCCGTTCGTGAAAGCACTCGCTTTCCTTAGACAACGGAATTCAACTTATAATTTCACCCATATACGTGAATCTGACGGCGGCTACAAAGAATATGTGTAATGGTGAAATTAATTCACGACATTAAACTTTTATAGAAGCGCTTGTATTAAGTGGAATTAATTTTCCAGTTGGCTGATTTGTGCGAAAAGTACTTAACGCAAGTATTTCGCGTTCGGAATTGGAAATAAAATATCTGAATATGTATAAAAAATGCCGTTGCCACCCCAATGCCAGGGCAAAATTAAAATTACCATGCTCGCCTGCTGTTAACATCAGAAGACATGTGATTAATCATATGTAAAAGCAGTCTCCAATACGAGGAAATGTGTGGGCTAATAAACAAAGAACTGGAGACTACGCCCGATGTATGCTTACTTCCCGTCACGGGAAGTAAGCATACATCCAGTACCAGTATGCAGAAACGAACATATGCCAGCTGTTTGGTAAAGAAACTATTTTGTTAGTAGACAACTACTGTACATCCCGGGAAGTAAGTTAGCACACCCTGTCGCCTCCATCAAGTTATGAAGATTAAAAAGGGGGGGGGGGGACTGGTATGAAAGATCCAAGTAGACAGCAGAGCAATAGACGTGGCAAGCCCCACTTTATTCCATAACTGGTAATTTCCGAGATGGGCGATACGAATAACGCTGGGACGGGTAGTTAAGTCTTCAAAGTGTGTGTGTATTGGAATAAGGATGAAGCTTTAGGGGGGGGGGGGGGGGAGCGAGCTCGCGTCGAAGTTGATGACCTTTTCGTCTCCGATCGACAAGAAGAATCCCCCATAAGTTTCGGGATGAAGAGGAAAGACTTACAAACTGCTACTCCAGAGCTGCACCACGCCTGGTTCGGGTAAATAAGAATTTACGAGCTCCTCCATGGCCCCTCGACGTATCCTTTCCGAGGCGGCTTTATGAATATCTAAAACATCCACCAATACCACAGGGACCCCGTCAACCCCAACCCATCGGCTAGCTAGCAGTGGTCGTCCCTCCTCCACACACACACACACACACACACACACACCACCCCTACCCCTTAATGAACCATTCTACACCAACCACCGTCTGTATAGCGGAACAACCCTCCTGTCCTCGTTTAGGCAACCACGACACGTAACACCTAAGATGAGTTTTTACGCGACCAGACTCCAGAGGAAGGAAGAAAAAATCTGAGAGGAACATCTTCCGTACCCACACCAACCCCCTTTCGACGAACGTATAAATAATGAATAGAGAGGGTTGAGTCACGTTCTCTGTGTGTGCGGTAACGAGCAAATGGGGCCTCAATGGGTATCATCTATAAAATTTTTGATGGGGAGTTATGTTGACAAGCAAACACGTTCCCTGGAGAGGGACCACAGGGCGTAGGGAAGGGGGTAAGAAAAAAAAAAAAAAAGAAAGGGTTGTGTGTGGCGTATTCCTCAACCCCTACTCACGAACGACAACGCCGGCCCCTTTTCCGATCCAAGACACGTCAAAGTTGGGGGATCCCCGAGAAAAGGAGGGCTTAAAGGGATCACACTGGAGGGTGGGCCCAACTTGATGTTGCTAGTCCCGTTACGAAGGCGAGAGGAACATTCTAGCACCCCCTCCTCTACCACGGGCGTTGTTTCTGCGCCCCTCTGGAACATTCCAGTTTCAAGTCACGCGCCCGCCAGAGGTTTTGTCTTTTTAAGTCTCCCCCCAACTCCCTTCTCACTCCAAGGGTGTAAAGCTGGCCGGAATCCCCTGTTCACCACTACCTCCTCTATGCTAGGGGAAGGGGTAGGCGGAGAGTCTTTACGCTTTGAGAGAGGGTTCGCGATGATGAGGCGACCCTTACGAATATGCAGGTCCGCGCGCGGCCACTGTGCTACAAGGGCAGATGGCACAGTCCTTCCACGGATTCGCCGCTACAAAACGTAGCTACGGACGTTAGGTTGAGGGCTTCAGAAGCATGTGGGGTTTCCGCCCAGGTGAATCTCGTGATGTCATATTTAGTGTCGATGAGAAATGAGCGCTAATTATTCTTTAACGGACAATCTAAACTCAACTTTATACTAGTATATTTAAAAAGTAATCAATTTATTGAAAGTAGCATTAAAAATAAAGCATTGTCACGGATAAAAAATTACTCTAGGGGGTTTTTAATTTTTTCTAGTGCTTACGTAGAAGTTCTCAGACAGCGTGGATTTATTTTTTGGTGCTGACAAGAATGACTTAGATATTTTCTATGGAAGCAAAACTGTATTTATATTTAAGTTTAAAAAAATGTTATCTAATGAAATTATAATTTTAACCGCATCTGCGCAGTATTTAATACGTTTTTAAATTAATAACTCAACCAGAATGTTTATATACGAAAATTATTTTTTTTCTCTTCACGTTTTTTGTTATGTTAAAAACACCGCTGAAATGAAAATTTAAATTATTTTTAATTTTGGAGCTATGCGGTGTATTAACATGCATCACTGTGTTATTTTATAGCTATCCACCATATAGTAAAATTGCGTTCGCAGATTAGTAATCATGTCATTTCCTTAAATTTTGTGGTTCTGCCTGACTATAAAGAATTCTGTAAACTATCTACAATAACTGAGCTTTAATAAAGACTCACAAAAATCTCATCTTTCTAAATTGCGAAATAAAACACGAGCGAACAGCCTTGGCACAATAAATGCAATACTTGCGTGAAAAGTTAAAAAATATTATCCATTACAACGACACGCATGTAACATCCTTTGGGAAACGACTCGCCCCCTTCTTATGGGGGAGGGTTGATGCAAGATCAAAATAAATTATAACAAGCTTTTTGTCATTTCAGAAGCCACGACGTTGGGTGGTGGCGACAAAACAGGCAATGGAAATGCTATGACAAGCAGTTGTTCGTACTTGAGCAGCGTGGTTGGGATCACAAATATACAAAATTATAGGCTGCTCATGGTAAAGTGAGCACTTTTTGGAGTCTTCTCAGTTGGAAAAATACTCAATGATTATGTTTTATTGCTCCTTCAGACCTTAACTTTCGAGTCCGATGAGATATATACACTGTGTTTATTTCTTACATGGCAATATTTATTTTAAAAAGTGGTGAAAGTATAAGAAATGATTATTAGAACAAATTAACAAGAGCATCAAAAATGCTCACAATACAGTGAACAGCCTATAGATTTACATGCATTTACAATTACAACTAACGCTTCATTGTCTCAAACACTTAAGTATTTTTCACGTCCTCCTCACAAACCAGTTTGAAAATCTAATATATCTATACACTTATCAGTAGACAAGGCACAAAGCATAAAATGTGATAGGGTATCAACTGTGCAACGATCGCAGAAATTCGCAAAATTGTCGTATCATTTTGTACATATTACAAGAGAAATATTTTTTCCTAAGCACCTAACAGTAATGTATTGAACAATGTTATTTTTACTGTGCCTGAGATAATGTTTAAGAATGAACACATTTTTGTTTCATTTTTTGTGTTGGCAACGCTACTGTGACCTGAGTAAATAGCGACTCGATAAGGCCTATAGTGTCGAGCTCCTGGTTCGGACAGTGGGCGGGGACAAAGTGACAAGAAAACAAGGGAAAATGCAGTACGTGATCAATCACTAGTTTAATGCGTGTTGCCCACTTGTTTTTCAATTAAAAATTAATGGGCAAAATCCTTCAAAAGTTGGGTTTTGGACAAAACAAACATGCCTTTTTCGCCCGAATTCAACATATTGTTACAATTTCTCTCTCGAAATTCAGAGGGCTAAACCAAGTTCGTTAAGGGATGGAGGTCTTAACTAAATAAGAGAGTTAATTACAATTTCCTAATGTTATTTACAATAACAACGAACAAAAAATAATCTGAACTCAACATCTCACAATAAATTGATATCACTTACTGTTTATAATTAATTACTTGAATTAATTCAAATTACAATTACCTCAAATAAATCAATGAAATTAAATCATTTAAAATCTGCCTCAATAGACAGTGTGTCGACCTATTCAATTATTTCATCAATTATGTGTCCATAATTGACAGTTCCAATATTTACAATAAAATCCGTAATACATGTCCACTCAGTCCCACCACAATTTAATTAATGTCCCGCCAGTTCGTAATGTTCTAAAGTTATCCGAGCACCCTCACGAACAGTACGCCTCACTCGCCGGGTTTCACGCCCTCTCGTCCATTCACAACAAGAACACCTCGTCCGCCAGCCGTACCGGACTGAACTTCGCGCCCGCACTCATCTAAATGGCCTTAGCCAAAGACTGCTGGCCGCTGGAACACCGTGGTATTTATAGTGTCGTAGGCCATCGCCCAGAATTTTCTCTAACACGCGGACTGAACCGAGCGTCCTAATTCACAGAATATGCTTGCTCCTCCTACAGGTGTCGGCTTATTATCATTAAAATTATCACAGGTGGGTTACCTATCACTTTTTATTTGTCGTTAAGATATGGAATTACTTTCCATGCATCGTTACCAACTTTACCGGGCGCATGTATACGCAGGCAGTGGCAGTGACTTTTTTTCTAAGATTAATTTCAAAAGTGCTCACTCATCCAAAATAAATACGTTTCGTTACGGAAATTACGTAGTCCTGTGAACAATGCAGTGCAGAGGAACAGTCGCGAGAGAATATACAAGGTATTAGGAGGAAGGGGGTGGGGGGGGGGAAAGATGTTGCAGAGAAAGCATGCCGCACGCAGGAGATAGCACGCTCTCGCCCGGAGAGGAGCTAAATACCCCAGATTTGGCCACAACAAGCGGGGCGCACTTCTTTATTCCCCGGCCGCACGTACTTATTATGTCCACGTCGACTTTTGTGCAACTTGTTTCGGCGCGCTTGAGCCCCTCTTCGCTCTTCCCTCGCCTCGTCGACGGCCTGGGTGGGACGTGACCGGGGTAGCCAGTCGCCTGCCTGCACGGTCGCCAGCTTTGTGATTTCCTCACCAGATCTGGTGATTTCGGAAGATGGCCCTGGCTGCCATGTTCCCGACAGGACAAGTTAATGATTTCTGTACAAATCTGAAGGCAGTGACCTGGTCATTTAAATGGATTATTTATTTCTATTAAATTACTACATTTCAGCATTATTAATTTCTGCCTCAAATATATTATGTACACCTGGGAATATCTATAGGAACATAATTATAGGCTGTTCACGGTAAAGTGAGCACTTTTGAAAGCCCTGCTTAAGATCTACTTGTATGTACGCTGTGTATTCTTCTGCGTTATGTAAAATTAACATTGCCTTGGGCCTCGTCACTTTATTCATGCGTCGGTCAAGTAAAACTGAAATTATTAGAAAAGTAAATATTTTACAAATCTGGTCATTTTTACACTTTGATACATCAAAAAGAAACATAAAACAAAATAAATAATTTTTAAGTTATCACAAATGGTTAGCTAACACTTTTTATTCGACGTTTAGATATCGAACTACTTTTCCTCCGTCGTTACAAACTTTACTGGGCGCATGACACTCAGTGCGCCCGTTAAAATTTATGTAGGTGGGAGCAGTGACTTTTTGTAAGTTTTATTTCAAAAGTGCTCACTCTATCACGAACAGCCTTTACGTAACTTATTGTCTGCGTAATTCTCTCTTTATAGATAGTTGTGTGGGCTCCGTCTTGCGGGAATAAAGGTACGGTTTGGCCCCGTCGTAAGCTACGTATTACGAAACTCTACAGTGGAAAAGTATTTAAGTACGCATTTACATACCTTGAGTGCACTATGCGTTTGCACGTATATATAATGAGTAATTATGATATTAGAGTATTTCTAATGGGATTTGTTTTGCTTTTAATATTTAATTGTTTCAATTCCCAAAAGCGGTATTTTATATGACGGTATAGATTGCTCATTGTAAAATAAACACTTTCGAAAACAACATTTGAAGAAAAAAAATCACAGCCTGTTTATTGCATAAAATGTAGTAGATCTATGCTACCGTAGACAGGGCGTGCAGGTTCGCCGTTATGTTGGCAGCGAATTAAATAAAATAGTTATAAGTCTTCATGTTATATTGCAAGTGTTATGATTAAATTTATTGGAGTTCATGTGGTTTTTTTTTTTTCATTATACGTATTACAGTACGAAATTGCATATATATAACACAGTTAGCTCCCTAACAATACCACTGGATGAAAAGTCGTTATGCCCATGGATATGTAAATTTTACATATGACTGAAAGATACAAAATGAAAAGAAAAATAAATCTTAAGCATTACTTGAAAAGTGATTACCTTACTGTGAAGAGCCTATGAGCGACTATAGCGGTCAATAAAATACGTCAAGCTGCAAAAACAAATATTTGATATATTTAGTTCAATGTCAAAAAGTAACTCTTAGTGTCCTACTAATGATTTTTGTACATCGATTTAGAGACTTTCTCTCAGAAAAGTTGGCAGCTCTGTTGGGTCGGAGAAGGAAAGGAGTAGCGAAGGCGCCTGGTCGCAGGTGGATGGCGACGCACTGCGCCATCGCGCCGCTTCTCCCCTGGGAAGACGAAAAGCGCCACTGTTTTCAAGGTCATCCAACCCCCAGCCTCCCTCTTTACTACAATCATCCCCTATCTCATTCCCTATTCGGGAGGGTAGCCTTCGACGACGACAGCCGGAGGAAGTGCATTCGAATGCAATGCCTTCCTTTGAAAATGACGCGAGATGAACGTAACCGAGGGACGCACGCCAAGACTGACAACCGCGCGGGGAAATTAAGCGTGGACACGTGCCACCACGTGGGAAGTTACTGTGGAGACGTGACGTTATTAACAAAAATGGCGGACCCGGGCCAAGATTTGCTGCCACACTACGGACACATGATTCTCAAAATTACTGTTATTATGATTAGTTTCGAACCTTTCTGGGACCATGCTAATGTCCTACTTTTTGGATATACCACTTTCTTTCATTTTCTCTCTTAGTTCAAGTGTCATTCAGAGCGCGGTTTAACTTTTTTCTTTTGACACGCTCTAATCGGAGAGAGTGTTAATACAGACTGCTTCACTTTATCATCGATTGTGTCGTAGTTGAAAACATTAGCCTCCTCCGCGTTATTTGGTTGGGATCGAAATTACAGTGGCGTTGAATTTAGTTTGTACTGGGAAACAGCAGTTTTCACTGGGAATTCATACGTTAAGTAGGCCTATGTCAAATTACGATCCGTGAAATCAGGCATCTCATTTCGATTTTCTAATAAACATTTACCTGGCAATGGGGCTAAAAATAATCCGAGGTGTGCGCAATCCATTTTTCCCCGCAAAGAGCACACAACTCCGGCGAATCGAAAATAATTCGAGATATGCCTATGTATTGACAGCGATGTTTTACAACATTCTAACATTAGAGAAAATTACGTTTTCAGGCAGCTTCGTTTTAAGTGATACTAAATCAATATACGCGAAACTGTATACAGCGGCTGTCCAAGACGTGCGACGTTGATGGTAAATCAGCACAAGTCACTAACCATGTAGATGAAGCAGCATTTTAATAGTAGTACATTTTACTGACGTTCTTGCTGTGCCCCTGTTAATGTACCTCGACTGGGAAAATATCTCCAAACAGGCTTGCTCCTTGCGTTATTTTCATCGCGTTTCCCGCAGGAAATTTAAAAGAGACTTCAGTTTCAGCAGCGAGTATCGATACATGCCACGGACTGGCGACGTGTTGTCTTGAGCGATGAATCATATTTACATTTGGGAACAAATGGCAATGTGAGAGTATGCATGGAAGACCTCAGGCGAACACTACAATCCCTATCTCACTTATAAAGGCTGTTCACGATGAAGTGAGCACTTTAGAAACGAACCTTTAGAAAAAAAGGAATTGCCCCTGCGTGCATATGTTTTAATGGGCGCACTGAGTGACATTCGACCAGCAAAGTTTGTAACGATGGATGGAAAGTAGTTCCACATCTTAACTTCGAATAAAAATTGTTGGCTAACCATTTGTGATAAATTAAAATTATTTCTTTCTTTTTCTGTATTTTAATGCACTGAAGAGTAAAAATTAGCAGATTTGTAAAGTATTTACTTTCTTAATAATTTCAGTTTCGTTTGACCGACAAATGACTTAAGTGATGAGGTCCACTGCAATGTTAATTTTACATAAGGCGAAATAATACGCAACGTGTATACAAGTAGATCTTAAGCAGGCCTTTCAAAAGTGCTCATCATTTTACCGTGAACATCTAATAACTGTCAACAGTCAAAGTGGTATTCGGGGGATTGCAAATGATTGTCGTTCAAAGCTGGTAAATGTACGATGTCAGCGAATGCACATCAGTAATACAGAGTAGGCAAGAATGCCCGGTCGGGTAACACTCTGGATTTTCGCAAGCGGCAATCTTGCAGGGCGATGCCGCTGGTCGGCGGGTTTTCTCGGGGATATCTCGTCCCCCCACGCCCTTGCATTCCGGCGCTGCTCCGTTCTCGCCTTATTTCACCCTCATTGGCTCTCAAGACCTCGATAAGAGCCGTCAAAATCTAACAATTCAACAATAAAATGCGGAGGCTTCAGTTATCATTGACTTTTGTACACGCTAGTACACACGCTGCAACAATCGTAACCACCATTTTTCTACTGAAAACTATGAAGTTTATAAACATTAATTACTTACAAGTGACGACTTGGTGGGTACAAAGTGCTCTCGTGAAACAGCGTTTAAGAATGTAATTACTCTCTCTCTCTCTCTCTCTCTCTCTCTCTCTCTCTCTCTCTCTCTCTCTCTCTCTCTCTCTCTCTCTCTGTCATAAAACTTAAAGACGTCCACTTTAGCCTATCAAGGCGATTTCCACGACACCGAGGAAAATAAAACTTAACACCATATTGATTTATTACACTTTAATCCATAGTTTTTATTGAAATACTCCCCACCACATGTTAAAACTAACCGAGTTGCCCAGCCATATTCGCCACTTACGTTGACCCACTAGTCGTGACATCACTAGCTTAGTGTTTATGAAGTTTTAAGGCCTTCAAGTCACGTGGGTAACGGTCAAGATCGAAACCCTCTGCAGGATACAAATTCAAAAGAAAACCGGGGCTTTCAAAAGTGCTCAGTTATGTTGAACAGGCTATAACGACAGTGTAGATTAACTAGTTGGACAGCATGGCTGGCGCCAAGCTACCACACCCTATCCTGCCTTCTACCTCATTACGAGAAGCAAATCTTGCTCGAATGCCACCACGAGCCCGGAATGGCAATAAATTTTCTTCTGCCTGCAAAACGCGGCTAGAATATTTTAGCCGGGACATTTCGAGAGGAGAAAATAAAACATAACGGTCGGGAAGCGGGTCATAAATAGTCGATATCGCGCGGTCGGTTTTTAGCGAGAATGTTACCCCGTGCGCGGGGTGGAGCCTCTGGGAAACCGGTTCTCACGAGACAGGTCCAGGCGAGCCGGTCCTTCCAGACAGGCAGAGTACTCACTGGGACGTTCTCCATCCGCCCAGCGGGAACAGAATTACAGGCAAGGTTACTCTGTAGCACAGACTTGGTTAAGGCTGTGGTGGGAGTTGTTCCAGGGTGAAGATGGGGGGGGGGGGGATCGAATCTGGCGCGAGTGCAAAGCCACCACGCCGACTTACACGCACGCCTGCCGAAGACCAGATGCCATCTCCAGCTGTTAGATGTTTTCTTCGGCGTGGTCAATTTTGTTTAGAATTAAATATTCGAAAGAGTAACTGTGAGCAAGAAGCGTGAGAACAATTGAAATCTCCACAGACAAACGCTTAATTACAAACACGTGTCCATTTATGTCACTTTACAAGTGTATCAAATACTGTTATGACACGCCCTGGGTCAACCAGTCAGCGACAAGTGACCTGAAAAACTTTCTGGTTTAATGACCGTACGCTAGGCTTCTTATTCTTACGTAGAATAATGCAGATATTAACTGTTCATTTGATGATTGATAATACAGTGGAAGGCGACAACGTGAGTTTTATTGTATTCTAGTTTGTCACCAATTTTTAAGGTATCTGTCAGTCACGCGTAATCTGTTATGGTAAAATACTGGGAAATTACTGGGGCAGCAGCCAATGAGCGAACATAACAAGACTCGAGTTGAGAGAGAACTGAAGAACCTATCCCATAAGTAACAGACCCTGGTAATAATTTGAGACAGTTATTTTAGACTGTATCCCAATTCCCTTCAATACGATATTTAAATATCGCAACTTAATATTAATTTGTTTCTATTTTACCCATTTTAACGCGGGGTGTTTTCTACCCTTAGACATTGTTTACGGACGTAAAAGTCAATCGGCATTTTCGTAATGTTTTCCCGTAAGGAATCATTTCCCAAATCTGTAACGTAAGTTACGAAACAACCTGTATGTACATTAAATTGATAAAACATCGCATGAGCCTATTATATCGTTCATGAATTTAATATCGATTAATGCCGATAACATTGATAAAACAGTAACACTGGTATATAGAAAATTTTCCATAACTGTACGGATATACAGAAGTTTATAACATCCTGTTTCGCCTCCGTGTTCTAAAACTCAGCTGAAGGCTGTTCACTATAAGTGAGCACTTTTTAAATCAACCTAAGAAAAAAAGTCACTCCTCCTACCTGCATGTGTTTTAAAGGGAGCACCGAGTGACAAGCGCCCAGTAAAGTTGGTAAGGATAGAGGGAACGTAAAGCATAGGAGTGTAAAAATGAGCAGATTTGTAAAATATTTACTTTTCTAATAATTGCACTGTTACACTTGACCGACACCAGAATAAAGTGATGAGGCCTATGTCAATGCTAATTTTACGTTAGATGTAAAATATTACACAGTGCGCATATAAGTAGATCATAAGCAGGGCTTTCAAAAGTGCTCATTTTACCGTGAACAGCCTATACCGACACATCAAGCGCGCTTAGAACGGGATTTAGTGAAAATACCTCGTAGTTTTAAATGTGTCGGTAAATATTTTTAGTTGGTAGCAATATTTTTTTACATTTCGAATTGTGATTGGGAAGTTCGGTAACCGTACACCGTAGGTGGTGGGTGTTGATGAAGATGAGAGGAGTGCGGTCGCAGTGGGCGTATGCGACGGAGAGAGAGAGGGAGGCGGGATAGAGAAGACGGAAGCCAAGGCAAGGCATGAACCCTCGCTGGGCAGCACAGTTTTGACAGCGAGAGAGAAAGAGAGAGAGGCCCGGTCTACTTGCAGTTCTATTAATACTGGTACCCGAGCGTGACATCAGCCTTCTCTCGCTCGCGGTCCAGCGGGACGGGATGCTGTACCCGCCAATCTGCCTCACTCCCTCCTTCTCATTGTTCGGCGTGCGCAAGTGTCTTGCCATTCGCACGCGACTCCTCCTCCTCCTCACGAGCACACTACAATATAACTGCACGACGATTGGATCGCAGCAGTAAACCTAAAATCGTTTCTCCTACAGAGTTAGTTGTGCTTGCAGTTCGCCTAAAAGTCTCTTCATCTGCAGGCACTAGACCTAAAAGTCTCTTCATCTGCAGGCAATAGACCTAAGGTTTTTCCACCTGAGTTAACCTCAGCGAAATGCGTTTTACCTACAGCCATTTGTCCTACAGCCGTTCTTTCCTAAAACACACTAATTATGTTCGCGAAAATGTTTTAACTTCAGCAACAGCCCATAGACCTAAAGTAGTTTCGCCTAGTCACTCCACCTAAACGACATTTAATCTACTACAGCGAAACCTAAAGTCCTTTCCCCAACCGTTAGAAATAATGATTTCAGATCTACTATCTGCTACCCATAGCGACGAGCACCAAGAGAAAACCCAGTTGACATCAGTGGTATAACTACTGAGCAGCAGGGAGGAGAATAACGAAAAATTTGTCTTTGCCACAGACAGGCAGTCTTACTGAGTAACAAAATCCCACCACTCTATTACCATAAACCCGGGTTATTACTTTACAAAAATATCGGAATCCAGAATAATATAACAATTGCCTCTTTGGGAAATATGGAAGATGTAAGAATTCATCGACATTTCGAAAATGATAAGGCCACTAACCTGCTGTTTCGCGATCTGAGTTTTACTACTTACCCATTTCTTGTTCAGTTTCTACCCTCCTTTTGAATTCCTCAAGGCTGCAAGGACTTACTTTCTCTAATTGAATCGTTATCTGTAAGCAAGGAATTGCTCTCTTACCTGCAACACACAAAAAAAGGAGCCAAAATTAGAAAGTTTCAACCATAACCAAGAACATAGAGAGAAAAAAAACAGTTCACAATGTATATAACGGTGTGAAATAAATTTTACGTGCTAACTTAATTTAATTCAGTTAATATTTTCCACAAATTTAATATGTTATAAATAACGGAACTATATCAAGTTATATTTCTATGGACAGTATAAATTAATACTTTATAAAGTTATTTTGGAGATTCTTGCTGATTTCACGATAAGAAACTTGACTTTGGATAAGTAAAAAGAATCATTAAGTGCTTATGAGCGGCAACTGAAAAAATATAAACAATTCATGTACCTGCATTGTTTCGAGATTATTTATTAGATACAACACTGTCGTGGTTGTAGAAAGTACCTGCAAATAACAGTACTTGTATAAAGAAAACAGCGTCAAACTAGTCATGATTATCAAAATTTGATGGTAAAGAATGAAAGTTCGCGTGTTCAGGCATACGAATTGTATATAAAATTAATGGGAAGTAGGGTTATCGAAATCCCATGTCGACCGCAAATATTGCCACATGTATTTATGACGGACAAGTAATTTGTTTCCGCCAGAGTCCAGCAGCAAATTATACAATTTCATGTTAACATACTGCAATTAAAAATTCAGCTTCCCATGATACAACAGTGGCTCAAACTCTAACTGAAAGAGAGCGTAAAGGCTGTTCACGATAAAGTGAGCACTTTTTAAATCAACCTCAGAAAAACGTCACTGCCCCTGCCTGCATATATTTTAACGAGCGCACTAAGTGACATGCGCCCGGTGAAATTGGTAACGATGGAGGGAAATTAGTTCCATATCTTATAAATATATCGAATAAAAGTTGTTAGGTAACCATTTCTGATAACTTAACTTATTTCTTTCGCTTTCTGTTTTTTTTTAATCCATCGAAGTGTAAAAATAAGCAGATGTATAAAATATTTATTTTTATAATAATTTTAGAGTTTCACTTAACCAACGCAGGAATAAAGTGATGAAGCCCATAACAGTATTAATCTTACATAAGGCGAAAGAATACACAACGTGCATATAAGTAGATCTTAAGCGGGGCTTTCAAAAGTGCTTACTTTACCGTGAATAGCCTATATGAGAAAGACTATTGCTATACCCAGTGCGCACGTCATGCGCTGTACCTTTGGTATAATTTTCTAGACTCGGTTAAGCTTTGTTTGCACGGCACGGAGGAATATCCTGAGAGAGGAACTTTAGCAGGGCTTCAGAAAATTTGGAAGCAACCGTTGGCGGACTGTACTCGAAAATTCTCTTGTGCTTTTGCGACCGTGTTTTCCACGGGCGATGCAGAAGTAGCACAGGAAAGTTTGCAACCGAGCTGTCATTATTGTCGCAATGGTGGCGAGCGACAAGGCCATTTTTTTTCTCCCCCGATTGAAGAGACGACCGTGTCTGTTCAGCTCCGCCATTCCGAGTCTTGTAAAAACACTAGTCATTAACTGCAGAGTTACAACACTTCGGTCGCTCCATGGCTTCAAGATAACTCGATTTACCTGTTCAGTCGCGGCCCGCAAGGTGTGCTGGATTACACGCGTTGTCACACAAAAAAAAAAGTTGATGTTTACAATACATGCATTGCAGCGGGATTATTCATGTGTATAGTTTCGTTTTTTTTCCCCCCTACTCTGTGAACGCTTTGGGTGTTTCTGCAGTACTTTCTTTAAAGGCTGTTTAAGGTAAAAAGAGCACTTTTGAAATCAACCCTTGAGTAATGTCACTGCCCCATAACTGCATATATTTTAACGGTCACAATATATGGCACGCATATGTATGACAAGTTCAGTATTATGTGTAAATGAAAGGACAGGCATAGTTATATGTGAATAAGCAATTCGGCGTTTTCGTTAATGAACATTTTAGAGTGATCCCCACATATATATCTCCCCGTCCCCAATTCGACAAATAAAATGCATCGTACAATCCTTCTCTTTTGTTGGAGATTTTGGTTTGTGTTTGACGTCCTCTTATCTAAGAACGCCCTTCGGCGCGGCTGCTATCACAAGTCACTGCCTTGAGTGTGCAGCTACTGCATGTAATTACGTTTAATTCGCAATGCACAAGTCTAGAAGATATTATGTTTAACTCACTACGACATTAATTAGGAGCATATAACAATGTGTACTGTAGCTTCTCTGTAGCTATGGGCGTAGAAGACGTGGAGGTCTGGACCCGTATTGGTATTATGATCACTCCCATGGAACCCCGAATCATACTTGCACAAAAATTCTTTCTTTACTGTAACTTTCGCATCATCTCTAAAAGTTGCAGTTGAGTTCATTTGATATTCTTACTTATGCTACAATATCGGACATGAGTTGTTATACAATCATGATAAGGGGAGCTTCACTCACATGAGGTGCACACTAATATGGAAATCTGAACATTGTTTTTCCTCCTATCAACACGATCCAAAATTAGGTGGTATCCACACAACGAATAAAGTAATATTTTTGTAAATTAGTAGTCATTTCCCTTATAAATTAATTCACAGAAAAGGCAGTGTATTTGATTATATTTCTACATTAGGTTTAAAAAAAAAAAAAAGTGTTTTGAGTTGAAGTGATTAACTAGCGCAAATATTACTTTTTTTTATTGCAGTAATTTGAAAACATATTTATAAAATACATCTCTTACTCGTAATGTAGTGCTTTTATGATATTGCCATGTAGGGCCAGTGCCCGTTAAATTATGAATTACTTCCTGAGACTGACTGTAGGTGTGATAAAAAGTACTAGGAGTCCAACAGCAATAACTTTGGGATTAAAAATATTCTTGTGTCCCACTAACCAAAATTAAATACATCTGGAAAAAAATGTTCGGTCACGGAAACCTCTTTCGCTAATGGGCGCGGGTTTAGAACCCTAGGTGGTATGATCAAAAAATACATTTTAAATATTGGTTCCCACCGGTGAAAATATGCTTCCTACGCCCTTGATTGTGTAGTTACGGACATTGATTATTTTCAAGTGTTTGTTTCAAAAACTTTCCCTTGACCGTGAACAGGCATACTTTACAGATTTCGTCGTTACTCTCGCAGGCAGGGAACATGCAAGTAGAGAGTTGTAACTCAAGGGTATAACGAGAGATCCTAACACTATTAATTTATTAGCCGAAGCAAAACAAGGTAGGTTCTACAGTACTGCCAATGTTAGACCACAGAGTAAAATACACATCCTCTCTTCGTTATGTTGATAGTACTGTAAAAACCTCGCAAGCTGTTATATATATATATGCTGTGATTGGCCTATGTTTTCTGGGCAATATTATTGACGCGTCTCTTATCCGCAAATACATTTGAGCGAATATTGACAGTAGGTCTAAACGTGAAGGTGAAACACTACTATGCGACCAGTTTTGTTCGTTTATTCATGAAAATACACGTGAAACGAATAAACATAAATGAAAGACGATATAGACTGTTCACGGTTTAGTGAGCATTTTTGAGGTCCTAGTTACTTTACCCTTTCAGCCATTATTTATGCTTTAACCATCTTTTTTAAATAAATATCGCCATGTAAGTAATAATAACGGTGTGTATATTCCACCGCACACGGAAGTTAACGTCTAAATGTATAAAGTATATGTGTGTGTTTGTGTGTATATCTTTATATATATAATTCTTCTGTGCGTGTGTATGTCACTGAACTCCTCCTAAACGGCTTCACCGATTTTGATGAAATTTTTTTGTGTGTGTTCAAGTGGATTCGAGAATGGTTTAGATTCACAATTCGGTAAAGAGAGGGGGAGAGAGAGGGGGAGAGATTTAAGACATATGTACAGGACAACGTCTGTCGGGTCCGCTAGTATAAATATATAAACAGATTCAAAATGAGAGGACTTTCAAGTGTGCTCACTTTGCCGTGAATAGCCTAGAATACAAAGAAGGCTGTGCTACCACCACCAACATTTAAAATATACAAACAAAAAAACTTTTTTTTTTACAACATTTAAAGAGAGGAACTACATAATTGCTTATTTTATGTTTGTGCTGTGTGAATACAGTATAAACATTGTTTAAATATGTTATAAATGCTTTTAATGCCGAAGTTGTGAGAAGTAGAACCTCAACTTTGAGGGCATCTTCGGTATGGATTCATTTTCTGTATTCGAGTTACGAGGGCCTGCTCCCAGCACTATGGTGAGTGAGTGAAGAGATTTGGACGGCTGTTAACATCGAGGTCTTGAGAGCAGATGGGGGTGATTGAGGTGAGTATGGAGCGGCGCCGGAATGAAGGGGCGGGAGGAAACGGGAGATCCCAGAGAAAACCCGCCGATCAGCGGCATCGTCCGGCACGATTCCCACACACGAAAATCCGGGAGTGACCCTGCCGGGGATCGAACCCGGATCACCATGGTGGGAGGCGAGCAGACTAACCACTCAGCCACCGTGGCGCCTCGCAGCACTATAGCAGACTGATGTTTGGCGAGTAGGCGGTGGCCAGCTGCCAGGCGACATCTCGTCCGAGGGGCGATGACGTCGCACGAATCGCCCGGGGCGGGGTGAGAGACGTTCGGTAATTGGCCGGTGGGCGAGGGAAGAGGCCCACCCACGATAGTCGTTACAGCGGTCGTCGGCTGTTGAAGCACGGCCGTGGTTGAAGCCATCCCAGCCAACAAGCAACTGCTGCTGCTGCCAGACCCGCACCTACATCGACACTGGCCAAATGTTGTGCCAACAGTATTCATGTTACAAATACAGAATTTTTTTTTTTTGCCATCCGTAAGCCGTCAAAACTAATATTGCCGTTGCTGTAGTATACTGTTGTGCCATTCATGTAAAATGTAATATGTTACGTCCTTACTATACTGTCAACGTCAAGCTGGTGTTTATGATGTGACATGAACAAATTTGTGTTGACCTTAACACTTGCATTAACACTTTTCTTCTTTCCCTTATGTTAAAAACATTCCAAAATAATATTTATTAAGTACAGCTATTTTGACGCGAAAATAAATAAAATTAATATATAAACAACACTTTGATTTACTACATATATAAAAATTTAATTTTCAAATAATCATTAATAGTATATTACATTTAAGATTCCATAAAACATATTTCAAGCATCCAATAATTATCTCACAAAAAACAATTATTATTGAACACATACCATATTATAGAATCATCAAACAATATCCCAATATCTTATTAATTGAAAAGGTCACAGAGGCCTTTGGTCTCCTAAAGAAAGGGCTCCCGATCGCAATACAAATTAATTCACCTTACCCTTACACTGTCACCCATTCACATACATCTGATCCGAGGGCATTGCCCTCACCGGTACACCCATAGGTAGTGATCGTATACATGAAGATTCACATACATCCACAACACACCAAGAGCTGAGGATATTGCCCTCACCATACACCCACAAGGAGTGTAGGTAGTGCTCTCATCCTCTCTCTCTCTCTCTCTCTCTCTCTCTCTCTCAATCACCCATATACTGTAGGGTGCAAGTAGTGCTTATGCAAATCCACAACACTTTGCAGTCATACAAACGATCTTATTCATACTCTTGAATTTTCCCGGCGTTCCAGATCACCAACTACTTCCTTAAGTCTTAAATCCCGAATCATTTCTTCCGAGTACAATGGCCCTCATTCGCCAGTTTCAGAGGCTAAGTTCTACTCTAGGATTCCCAAAGCGAAGTTCCTCATTTACTCGTACCAAGCCTAATTTCCACTCAGAACATCCAAAACCTAAGTCCCACAGTTCACTCATTCGGGGTATTCCAAAAACTAAGTCCCACAACTAAGTTCAACTCTGGGCGTCCACTATTCCAGAGAGTAAATGCAAAGTTTTTACTTCAGTCGACCAAATATTTTCTAAGTCCAAACTCATCACTACCAGATACTAAGTCCCTCACTTAATTCTTCAGAATGATTCTAAGTCCCGATACTACACTGCCAGAGACTAAGTCCCTCATTTCAATCTGCAGAATTATTCTAAGTGCCACCTCACCAGTGAGAAATTAACAAAGTACCGAATCGTACTTAACTGATGCATCATTAGGCCGATGTTGGCCCCTAAATACCGCTACTTACTGCTCTGCGGTTCCCTCCCGCACACCCTCTTCTCCAGAGACGCCAATCTCGGCTTCAGCATGCTCTATACTGACAACATTTTTAATAAACAAAGTTACAAGAACCAGTCACAAATAATTCAGGCTGGTGGCCCCTTCACAATTTTGCGCTGCAGCTTGTTTAGCAGTAATGAGCAACAGGCAGAAGCGACGACAGGAGTAGGGAGCTCACATTCGCAGGGGAGGACACAAGGCACAAGCTGGAAAATCAACACAGGCTTGCCATCACACTTCAAAATACAAACTCAACGCATGTGATGGAGTACACTCGGTCACAAAGCTTTCACGTCACCACATGAAGATTCGTCATGAACTTGTTAATGAAACGAGTTAAAAAAATACCAAAATTAAATTTTTTGAAGTATCTGGGACTTACGCACGACACGAAAATAACTGGTTAAACCACAGCAAATTTTCTTAATTTTATTGTACATTTTCTTTTCAAAAAAAGATGCGTCCTTATTTTGTTAAATCTTTAAATGTGTCGCAACTATATTACTATGATATTGCTTCCATTAGTACTGTCAGAAAAGTTATGATAAACGATTGAACTTTTCGATTCAAGAAAATATAGAACATGTTCCAAATGAAAGTAATTTAAAGGAAAACGAGAGATTCAAGAGATTGAAAGAGAAAATGGCCGCAAGTATGACATTTTGTGACGTCATATAGCATTCAGTGAATAGAATTCAATAAAAATTGAAGTTAATTTCAAGAAAAGTTTGATAGTGAGAAAGGGCCTTAAATGTTATTTAAAAACTTTTCAATAGTTTTGCGTGCTAGTTTACGTTTTCTGTATACGTTCCTAACGTGTATATTTTTTTTCAAAGTGAAAATATGTCAGTACGTGTGTTTCACAATATTTTTTTTAATGATACTTCCGGTACACGCTATTTAACATAGCACAGGGACATTCAGCACAACTTTACCTTTAATATTACACCATACAACGATAGGGTCGACATTGAAGTTCCGTGAGGCAAATCGAAGAGAGAAAAGATTACGAGACAGTTCCGTGCCTTGTACATAAAGGCGACCAGACATTCCTTGCACTTACTTAGGTCGTCCTTACTACCCCTACTCTTCGAGACCCTCAAGACACGCAAATTACCTCCGGCCATGTTATATCTGAAGTAAGATTTCGAAAGAATCGGGCAATCAGGACATGGTGGTAAAGACTGTTGGCGTAAAACTCGTTTTTACATAAAACTGGTATTCAAACGTGTGAAGACAATTACAGGTATATTTATTAATTTTTACTGGCCATTGCAGGAGTCTCCATAGGTTAGGTCTAAACTCGCAAGCAACAGTATAGTACATATCCCAGTAAGTATTTACTTACAGGGCACTTCCAGTGTGCGAATCAGTGTGTGTATCCGGGGGGGGGGAGACCCATCTAGTTCCCCCTCTCATAATTTTTTCCCCCTGGTTTTTATAAGAAAAATTAATTCCCTGCCAGAGAAATAATTTCCATCCCTGAAGAGTTATAGCATGGTAACTGACAACATGAATCGTTCCCACGTACAAATTGTAACACCAATACTTCATGACTGCTTCAGATTAATTGAACTGGCTGGAAAAGACACGACCCACGGGTTTTAGATATAGCGCACAACTTCGCGCCGCCCATGATGCACTCGATTTCACACCAGCACAGACTGGAGTCACCCAATCACACAACACAGCGGTATGTAAAAATCGATGAGCTAGTACAAATTTCCGCCACCAGATTATCGGTCTCTTAAAATTACGTCGCAGCTGAAGTGAGAAATAACGAACGCGTTAGATCGTACGTTTTCCAATATGACCGTGTAACATAATATGGGGCAGAGTTTGCAAGCTTCGACTAAGTTTACCATACTGTTGAATTAAATACGTGTTTCTAGTACACTACGTCTGACTGATTTTTAACGCAAATACGCTGTAGTAAATTTACGAGAAATATTATTTTCGTTAACACTCGAGTTTTTTGTATTAAAAAAAAAAAAGTAAACAAACGTCACATCATAGTCGAAATACGTGAATTTGACAGTTGTTATGTCCACAGGCGCCAACTTCTTATTTCCTGTATGGGGGGGGGGGCGGAGGGGGAGTCTCAAAACTTTGTGTGGCAGTGCCCCCGTGTTCTTTTTAATATTATCTCTTTCTTCCCCAGGGGCCACGTTGGTTGAGCGATTAGCACGCTCGCCTCCCACCAAGGCGAACCGGGCTCGATCCCCGGCCGGGTCACCGGATCTTCGCTAGTGGGAATCGTGCCGGACGATGCCGTTACACTCCACTCTCAAGACCTCGCTGTTAAGAGCCGCCCAAATCCCTGCACTCACTCTTTCTTCCCCCTCCCCCTTTTCTTCTCGTAATACTGTGTGTTGTAATGTGTGTGCAAGTGGTTGGCACGCATGTGAATCAAGGCCTTGCAAGTAATTGGTTATGTAAAGTTCTATAAACAAGACGGCAGTCGACAATAAAATCTAAACACTAACCACAAGATGAAGTAGCGACCAACAACTGTTGTTTAGTTGTTTTAGAATTAGATAATATTTAGTACCTTGATGTTTTGATATTGTTCTGTAAATAATGTGTTCATGTTCTGTACATAAAGTGTTCACGTTTTGACTTATCTGATGTCTTTGTACAAACTTGTACTCGAGAAAATACCAAATGGATGCAATAAATAAATAAACCCAGGAGGTACGACGCTCCTGTTGATTTTGAATAGTGGAGGGGTTACCCCCCCCCCCCCCAAAGTCTTTGCAGACAAGCAAGGTGTGCAGTGCACGATCGCGTATACAAGGCGTCACGTCGCTCTTGGCTAGAGGTCACCGAACCCCACGCTCGCGACCTCGCCGCCCAGACAGCTACGCGTAAACAAACGTCACAATTCATTGCGACTACCCGCTTCCATGCATTTAGCACAGACCCGCTCCAACAAAGCCGCACCACACTTCCAACGTCTCCCCTACTCGTGCTTACTTTCGTCCGTGTACGTGTGGAGAAGAGAGAGAGAGAGAAAGAGAGAGAGAGTGAGAAAAAGACCAACTGTTATAAAACGAAAGAACGGAGATAACTCTCGACGGCACCGCTTATTTGCTTTCCCCTGCTTCTTGGAGTGTTTCTCCTCGTCAAAAGTCTCCCGTGACTAACGCGTCATTCCCGGCGCGAAACAGTAAAACACACACATGCGCGGGGCGTGCGCCTCGGGATGGGGCGATACCATGAAAGTATCGATACCGAAATAGAAAGAGCAATCGAAATAATATTGGTATCGATACTCATTTCGATACCGGTTTCACAATAAATGTATCGATACTCATTTCGATACCGGTTTCACAATAAATGTATCGATGTCAGTCTTATTTTTATATTTATAATTAGGAATTAATTATATTTTTTATAATACAATACTTATTAGTATTAGTTATATTTGGGTTAAAGTTATTCAGAAAAAAAAGTATCAGTATCGAATAATTTACTGATACGATACTAGTAAAGTATCGATTCCAAAATACCCGGTATCGAAAGGAAAGTATCGATACCAGTATCATATCAGTAGTATCGCAACATTCCTGGGGATACGTCTAGGAGCACGCACGGCAGAGAGGTTTGAGCTGCGCGTGGCGGAGAAAAAAATCGGGAAATACAAGGCAGTTTTGATTGTGTTCATAAGGGTTGTTTGATATCTGCGAAATAAATGTCACAAAACAAAGAGAAGAAAATATCCCCCACGCATTATCTGAATACTGTATTGAATTAATATATTTTCACTATACGCCTAAGATGTAAGATACTGTACCAAATGTTTTTACAAACGATACAGCTTAAATTGTTTCGTAGCGAGCATTATCTCACCCCTAAATGGAAACACTACTAGCCACTATCCTCTGTGTAGACGTGGTTGCAGAGGAATTAATTGTATAGCCGATACTGAATTAGGATTTCGATTGGATCCTTATTGCCTACAAAAAAGTGACCAACAAACGAAGGACACAATATATGGATGAGAAACCCAAATGCAATAAAAGTGAGATAATATAAATAAACACATAGATGGAACAAGAGACAACTATTCAGTTTCGAGAAACACCGACACATAAACAAAAGAAGACAAAACAATTACGATAATACGAAATGTACAATGCAGCAAGGACAAATAAAAGGATCAACAAATTATAGTTATCCAGTATAACGACCGAAACAAAAATCGGCAAAGATGACATCAGCAGAATTTATAGGCAAAATACAAAACAGCAAAAGTCACCAAAAAGTATGATCTAGTCAGACAACGAACAATACAAAACACGACCGACAGCACAAGTTTAAAAAACACAGACAGCTAAATAAACAGTAACAAGATAAAACAGTTGAAGGTCACGACGTTTCGGTAGCTGCGTTTTGATCCCATCTTCAGGTAATAAAAAATGTGTTCGGGAATAAATTATACAATATTTATACTGTATGGCCGATACACAATGGACTAATTTTTCAGGGTAGATTCTTCTCAGCAGAAATTATACACAATATCTCTGAGCACGTAGCACTCAATTCACTTTGTATTCTCTCACACGAAGTACAGCAAGGACTGAAATATTGATACGTCGCAACACTTGCACTCGTGAGTCAATATGCGACAGAACGAGTTGAAAAGACTATTTTTGTCTGCTGTCGGTGATTATAGTCTATTTGCGGTTTCTTCACGCTTTCAGTTATTTCGTAAATATGGCACGTACCACAAGCGTTTTATACTTCCGTTAACATGAAAGTGTCTTATTTTTCCTTAAATTTAAGTTTTACCTGTGTATTTTATTTATAAATTATACTAAATATTGATTAAAAAAACAGTGAGAAAACGTGTATGTTGGTAGCGCCTAGCAATAAATTCACAGATTGGGGCATAAGTCATGGTAACTATGCTGTAGTGTGAGAATACCGGCGCGTGTGGATAATGTTGTGAAGTACACACATGACAGGACAAGGTAAAGCACTGCGTGTATGGACAATAAAGAACACGCCTTGTACGCGTCCTCGCTGAAACGCTCCTGCCCACCTCGCGACTGTCCGGTTCCGGCAGGGCATTATCCCCAACAGCTTCGACCAATTCCCTGTGACATTCCCTGGCAGTTCTCCCACGGGGAACGGCTATTGTGATGTACGAGCGCTGCTCAACGCGGGTTACATCCATCTGGCACAGTTGTCACCGGACAACTGATTTCACATTGCCCTCTGCGCTCGTACAGGCCAACCCTGCGCCATTTGACATTGTCAACGCGCACTAGGGCCGCTTGTCTTACCCGCGACATATACCATTACGTGCACCGATAACAGTTCGTCACAAAATTTAATAGTTGCCATGACTTATGCCCCAAGCTAGTTCTCATGTCAAATTTCAATACAAGTTAGTGCGCACGAATTTGGTGCGTTGTCCTTTGATGTAATATGATACTTATTTAGGGTTAATTTGCACGAGGTGGAGGTACATCCAGGAAGTAGAACTTGAGCAGGGCTTCAGAAAAGTGCAAAGTAACCGTGAATGGATTATGTTAACTAAGACTATGTTCGTTACGCTTTGACGGTGCCGAGAGTTAGGTTGAATCCCGGCGTGTACGTCCTTCAATTTAAGAATAAGGTTAACGTATCGTGTAAACGCCTCTTCCTCCCTCCCCTCTCATTTAACAAGTACGTATGCCGAAAGGCACACAGGTAAGCAAGAATAAAGTTTTCCCCAAAATCTCATATTAGTAACTCAGAATGTGTTTCCTTTCCCAAATCCAGATGCGTAATAGTTACAAATCTTCCTTCGTAATATTGCACGCATTATCAAATGATCCTGGAACACGGCCAAAAGGGGACTTTCAGACTGTTTTAAATGAAAACATGCAACTGAAAAAAAAAACACGGGATTCGAGAAGCATAAAACCATCTTAATTATGAAACATAAAAATAATTTCACAATTTTCCCATGGCTGCACTTTAAAATTTATCCTTTGGTTCAATGTTTGGCACGTTAGATGGCGATAGGGTTGGTGCTGCTCTTAGCATGACCTTTTGGGCCTAAAACACGCAAAGAATCATAGCACACAGGATAATAAAAACCGAATTGTCTTTATTGAAATGCTTGCGAGTCGCTACACGTTAATGACTGCCCAAGTGCTGGCGTTTCTATGAAAGTAGTCAAACTTTGATCCCATTTCGCACCGCACCAAGGTGAATTGTACACACGAGCTCGAGCAACTATTGTTTGTTTTTGGCTGTTATAAATGTGGCATGCCTGTGTAAACTGGCGGATAGAGTTATAAGCATAGACTGTTGTATGTAGTCGAGTAAAAGCGAAACTTCAACTTGAATAGTCATTCCTGTTACTCTGACCGGAAGATTTTTTTTTTGATCACCAACAGTCTGTATAACTATCGTATCTACTAGTGACAAGTCAGGCCAAAATCATTACTCCAGTATTACTTTCTCGCGGAACGGATGAATTTGCCAGTGCATGTGAGGACAGGTTGAACTTGAATACCAGTGTTAGAGTCCTTGCTATTGTAGAAACTCAATATCATATTATTGTATAATACTTTCCGGGGAAATATAACTACAGGAAAACAAGAGATGGGTCTTACGCTACCTGGTTAAATAACCGAAGCTCGATGATAACCAGGACTGTCGAGTCTAACTTAGGTCACTGAACCCTCGGTTTTTACCTATCATTAACCTCATTTTTGTTTTATACACCCTAAAATGCTTCAAGGCCAATTGTCAACAATCGAAGAATTAGTGACTTAACAAGTGTGAAACATTCGAGCAAGAGGAGAATTGTAGGTTCCTACACTGAGTGAAATAACTACGGTTAGATATAAAAATTTAGACGTGGTTTCGGAGCACTTATTATACATTCGTTAAGAGATTTCTGGACTCAGTGATAATCACCTGTACTAATAAGTTTTACGGCATTAACGATAGAAACTTAATTGGATTGTTTTTTTTTTTTCTAAAAGCTTTTATTTAACTTGCATTGCTTGTATGTACAGTGTCTGTCCGACCTCGATGCAATGAACTGGCGTGCAGTCTGCCTGCAAAGCATAACTGTTCGTCAGGTTGCAGCCCGAAGTGTGGAAGGGGCCACCAGTGTTTAAACTTCACTTTTTCAGTCTTTTCAGTCTAACCAATTTTTTTTTTTTTGCATTCCTGTTCTTTTAAATTAAATTGTAGAGATAATCTTTACTCTAGCGATTAGTGCGTTTCACACCATCGTTCACATTTATGTAGTGTATGGCATCAGTTTCGACCGCAGCACTGAATTTTCCATTAACACTGCAATAGAAAGAAAATATATCTAGTTATAGATATCAAGAACTGCCAGAAATTCTGAATTTCAGGCAAATTAGCCATAAAAATAACTGTCTGTAAATATTTTATTTGTGATTTGATTTATGAATTCCGATTTCAACACACTGCTCTCTCTCTCTCTCTCTCTCTCTCTCTCTCTCTCTCTCTCTCTCTCTCTCTCCCTCTCTTTCTACACCCTCCCTCTCTCGTATAACCATAAGTGCGATGTATAAGTAAAGAGAAAAAATCCTTCACGTAGAAAAATCATAATCGTTATATGTCATAAACCAAACTCTCGGATTTCCCCAAAAAACTTGGAAACAGTTTTTTATTTTCTTTCTTGACAGTCATAAGATAAAAACAGTTGCGTTTACAGCCGCGATATAACACGTAGTTTGACGTTTATTCCATACAAGAACTTTCCCTATTCTTGCTTTCCTGGCGGAACATTAAATCCTTGGGTGGAGCATCCGTGTGGAATTCTCAGGTCTTGCCGGGGTACGAGGGGAAGAAGGCAGACGTCACGTAAAGAACTGTGATGTTTTCAGCGGGGCACCAAATCAAACGTCCGTTCCGAATCACCGTAAGACACATCTCCTATACCATGCATAAACATTCACTTGGTAGTGGGAAGACATGGTTGGGGGAGGGGGAGGGCACAGTAGACGGACTATTTAAAAATAATTTACGAGCGCCGTATTTTTCCGAACTGCACATAAATAACGTCAAAGGGGGCCCGTGACCGGGCGGGGGTGGGGTCGAAGGGGTTTCTGAATAAACGTCTTTGACGCCGCTGAAGGCCCTAGACGCCGACGCACGCCAGCCATCTGGCAAGTACGTGACCACGCCAAAGATATTTTCGACGCCGAGTCTCGCCTTGCGACTTCCTTTATGCACGCAGTCCTTCGCAGCAGCCGGCGCCATTCAGCCGGGTTTACAAACCCACGTGACGATGGAGAAAGGATTTGGGGGGGGGGGGGGAAGTGTAAGCTGAACGCACACGAGTCATAGGTACCCATTTATAAACTAAGCGAGACGCAAGAACAAGTAAAAGTTGGCTAGTTTTCAACGTCTTGCCTTTCGGCTTGCGTTTTTGTTTTGTTCATATACAGAGAATGCTTATGAAAACTGTTTTGCATTAATTTTCCTTTTATGCCATACTTAATACATTATGTTAGCTGGATTCGCGTCAATTAACGCGCAGTTCATTATTTTAAAAACTGCGTGATGATGTACTACATTATGTACGTAGCTTTATTTTGCTTATAGAATTTAAGAGAGCCAAAACTCAAACGTTTAAAAAAAAAAAAATTACATTAATTCAATAGAAGTTTTTTAAACACCAACATATTAAAAACCAATCAAATATGACACAAAATAACTGCGAAAAAGAATTTTGTTGCAAATCTACGACTTATTTTGTAGTGTTGGTAACGATTTGCGATTCGCGCTGTATATAAATTACTATCACTTCAGTACATCATTTGGATGGTGCTTCCTTGCGTTAATGCGTTTCTTCCATGGTTTATACACCCGACCTTAAAGATCGTTACAGAATAGGTTTGAAATTTAAAAAATCAAGTTTTTAAAGAGTTTTTTTTTTTATATATATAAAAAAACGAAATGGAATGAAATTACATTTCACAAAAACATTGTTCTAATATGTATAATTAGTCTTCAACCCAAGAGCAAACTGTCATTAATACCTCCCTCTGGGGTGGCCCCCCTCTTATTGCAAAACAACTTTTTTCCCCCGTCAAGAACTATAAAAGTTTGATGCTGGCTTCTTGAGCAGTATGACATTGACAACGCGTAGCCTTCTTGTTGCAACTTCCCAGGATCACCGTTTGGGTGTAAAATGCACACAAATATTTCGGCGGTAGCGACATAGTTCCAAACGCGAAAGCAATATCAACACTTCTAGCAGGGCATCAAACACCGACTATCGACAGGAACGAACAATCAGCTTCACTACTGTAAACTAATTAATGCGTGGTATAGGCTGTTCACGGTAAAACAAGCACTGTTGAAAGCCCGACTTAAAATCTACTTGTATGCACGTTGTGTGTTCTTCTGACTTACGTAAGATTAACATTGTCGTGGGCCTCACCATTTTATTCATGCGTCGGTCAGGTGAAACTGTCGAATCATCAGAAAAGTAAATATGTTACAAATGTGGTCATTTATATACTGCGAAATAAATAATTTAAGTTATCACAATGGTCACATAGCACTACTTATTCGACGTTAAAATAAGGAATTATTTTCAATCCATCATTACCAACTTTACTGGTAGCATGTCGCTCAATGCGGCCGTTAAAATAAATGCAGGCAGTGGCAGTGACTCTTTTCTATGGTTGATTTGAGAAGTGTCCACTTTGTCGTGAACAGCATTTAGACGCATGTAGTTAGTGTTGCCTATGTGCAAGACACTGTATCGCTGCAGCCGAAGCTTTGTGAGCTGCAACAAAGCTACTCAGTTTGCAGCTGTAAGTGCAAGTGTGATTACACACTTAAAAAACCTATGAATTCTTAAAGTAAATCAAATTTTTGCCTCGCATGCTTACCGTCTACCGTCCAGCATCATAAGGAAATATTTCTACGTATATTAAGCGAGATTGTTAAAAGAGGAGTGTGCATCGAAATTTTTTTTTGCGAAATCGTTGTTTGTGCGTATTCACGTAGCTCAGTTTGTGCATGTTTTGTAAATGCGACATTTGGCTTTTAAAAAAAAAAACTATTATCTATGCCTCTATATTTTTACTTTTAACATAATAAGTATTGTCATGGAGAAAAGAACAATCGTGAAAACGGTGAAATATTGCATTTTTAAAGCTTACCCATGCAGTTTCCTTAAGCGACAAGAGAAAAGTACAAACATACGACGTCACGACGGAAGCACTGCACGCCTTGCGCGTAAGAGCGACGAGGCACTAGGCGTGCGTGTTCGTGTCGCCCGTATCGCTCCCTCGCTTCTTGACCTTGAATGCGCACGGGGACACTCATCTTAATAAACGTGAATCATGCGATGAAAAGAGTCATAAGTTGCGTGAGCGTGCCAAGTACTACAATCAGACATGTTGGAACGAATGACGACGATGCCAGTTAAGTTATCGGGTACATGAAGACAACCCCAGCCTTGCCAGCAAGCAGGAGAACAGGACAGCCAGAATTTATCACGACCGCTCCACATTCAGAATGTTGACGTTTCAAACCTCGGCCGTCACCAGAATGTTTAAGAAATTCCAACACGGACTGGGTACGTTGTCAGGTGTCACGCAGTATTTCACAACGTCGTACGCACTAAGGTGCGTGGAAATAAGAGATTTCTTCAGACCGCAGAAGGATTCTTTGTTTCCTCGAAGAGAAAAAAAAAAAGGTGGTGGAGTCAAGGTACAAAAGAATTGGTGGAGGGGGGGAAGAAAAACCATAAGTACATGCGTCTTGGGTTTTTTTTTTTTTAAGTCTGTCGTAAACATCGCCGAGAGTGATTTATGAGACACGCGTAACGCGAAGGAGAGCTTGGTCAAGATGGCCGCTCGCCTAGAAGTACGGGAAACACGTGGATGTTTCATAGTCTTCCCGCGTCGCCGGGAGACACGGCGCCGACACAGAATAGGGCATTTTGCAGAAAAGAAACAGCCAATTGAATATTCTGGGACTCCAGCTGGTCCAGTGCTTGATCGCCTTTATACGAGAGATGAATTTAACGAACCGTGCAAAAAAAAATACAAGCGTACGTCACGTTCGACGATATTCCTACGTCGAAAGAAAGATTTATGAAGAGCGACCTCTTAAATTCATATTTGCGTGAAGGGGGTTAAGGACTAATGCTGCAGATGGCATTGGCAGACTTCGCTGGCAAAGCTTGGCGTATCCACCCAATGAGCTAACGAGTTTTTTTTTGGGGGGGGGGAGGCGAGGATCGGGGGAATTGCGCAACGTTACGCCCTTTACACTTAACTTGCGACGTTTCTCAACACACAAGTATATTAACATACATACAAGTTATAGGTTTCCCATAAATATTTTAATTTTTTGTTTGTTACGTTTTATGAGTTTACACGTGTTATTTTTGTACTTTATGTTACACTCCATACACTTATCTTTTGTAATACTTCTCCTTTCGCAGAAAACGTGATACTGCGCCTATGACAGCTGAAGCAGGAGCAACTATCGAATCTAAAATCAACTCTCTTCGCCGGAAATTACTTTTGACATTTAACTACACAATGACTTAACATTTCTAGAAATGCGGGATTAGCCTATGTACATATGTGGCAATAAAAAAGAGGTGGGAAGCTCTTTTCTTTTAAACGCCTCTTTTAATGTTGTTGTTAACCTCCATCCCATGGCCTTGGAAAGTGTGAAGCACGACAGGGAGTATCAGCATAAACTTCAGAGGGAAATAAAACTTTCTGGACTACCTGCAGCCGTACTTGGTTCTTGTACAAACTTCTACAAGCTCTGGTGCACGAGCCGGTATACCAGCCGCTATATGAGTCGCCATGGAAAATTCATATTAAACCTTCTGGACTACCTGCAGACGTACTTGGTTCTTGTACAAGCTTCTACAAGCCCTGGTGAACGAGCCGGTATACCAACCGCTATATGAGTCGCCATGGAAAATTCATATTAAATCTTCTGGACTACCTGCAGACGTACTTGGTTCTTGTGCAAGCTTCTACAAGCCCTGGTGCACGAGCCGGTATACCAGCCGCTATATGAGTCGCCATGGAAAATTCATATTAAACCTTCTGGACTAACTGCAGACGTACTTGGTTCTTGTACAAGCTTCTACAAGCCCTGGTGCACGAGCCGGTATACCAGCCGCTATATGAGTCGCCATGGAAGATTCATATTACACGACAGCAGTTCACCTACTAGCATTTGGCAGCGTGTGGTTTGTAGTAAATATGAACCCCTTTCGTAGAACTGCTACCGCAGCAGTTAGTAATTTGCGTAGGTCTATGAAAAAATTAGCTAGCACATCAAAATTTTGCAATATTACTGTTCACCTTTTACATAAATTGAGTGCTTAGTAGTATAGTTTCATTAATTTTCTTGAAAATGACGAAGTCACTACACTACGAGTGTGTTATTTTAAATTTTGACAATAATTACTTACCGGTTGCAAAATATAGTTTTTTCTTTACTTACCAGGATATTATCCGCAAGTAAAATTTAATGATAAAAGAATTCGGGTGCAATGGAGTTTTGAACACGCCTAAATAATACACTTTTGTAGCGGACGCCGTAACTTCACCACTGTACTACCAGTTCACATACTACATTACTAGTTTATATACCTTAGATACGTAAACTAGTTCGAATTTATGTTTTCATAGAGTAGTTAATGTTTTAAGTATTTAGAACGGGTTTAAACAGTAATTAAAAGCTGCTATAGCCAATATTATTCGTCGTTGTCGTATTTTAAATCTATTGCAAGAGTTTTAACCTCACGGCTGTATAATCAAGATGGAGGCGTCCTTTTCGGTTTCTTCATCAACTCGTTTCACGTAGTAGCCACGGGGAGCGCCCTACGTTCTGAAACTGCGATGTGATTGGCCAGTTACGAGAGCCGGTGTGGAACCTGCTACGAAACAAAGGGCGTGTCCAATTACCAAACCTGGTACGAAACCTGGCCGCACAAGGCGGGAAATGCCATGACGGATGCCACACTAGACCGTATACAGGCCGCTATGACGGACCTTGCACAAACTTTTACGGGATCTGGTATCGTGTAAAATCGCCTTTAGGGAGCATTGCAAACGGCGATGGGAAATAGCATAAACAAGCTTCGCCTGTGTTCTGTTTCCTCAGAATTTTAAGCGTGACTTTAGGGTTTTAATAAAGCAACCTGCTTCAAGAAGTTATAGCATTGCCATTAAGTTTGAAATACTGTTTTAAGGGAGAGTAAATATTGTAAACAGAGGGCTACTTAACGCGATTTTTTTTTGCTGAAATTGACGCATTTCAACACACACATTTATTTCTCAATAACCAATCTTAGAAATTAACAACAAAATATCGACTGTCATTTCTGTCCTGGGAAAAAAAATACATTTACGTATTTAAGAGTTCCTTTTAAAAATTAGAATAGATACAAATGTTTAAAGGCTGTTCAAGATAAAGTGAGCACTTTTAAAATCAATCAAAGAAAAAAGTCACTGCTCCTATCTACATAATTTTTTACGAGAGCACTGAGTGGCATGCACCCAGTAAAGTTGGTAACGATGGAGGGAAAATTGTGCCGTGTCTTAACGTCGAATTAAAAGTGTTCAGTATATTATCCGTTATAACTTCAATTATTTCTTTCGCTTTCTGCTACTTTTAATGCACATTAAGTGTAAGAATTTGCAAGTTTGTAAAATACGTAGTTTTCTAATAATTTCATATTTTTACTTGACAGACGCATGAATAAAGTGATGAGACCCATGGCAGTGTTAATTTTTCATAAGGCAGAAAAAGAATACGTGGCACTGCTGGCGCTACACATGCCAATGTGATAACATTGCTCTCTACCACCGCGCTGCTCGACTTACGTTTTTTTTTTTTTTTCGAAAGATATTACGCACGCGCGGAGCGACTCTCGCACAACCGCTCTCGGCCGCTGTAGCTACTGAACTGAAAAACCTCCACCCCTTCGTGCAGCGGCAATGAACTCTCCCGACTCGTCCGACGCCGTTCTGGTCTTCTGTGTAATATTCTCTCATATAGATCACACTATGCTGCTCGTGAAGGAGAAGGTTTTTGAGGCGTGAGACGCCCTCGCCGAAAAATGATAACAGACAATCGTTCGAGGTACATCACACATACGTGTGACTTTGGTAGGTTTGATCTAGCATCATAATGAAGCGATGATGTATCGTAACGAAGCGAAAGATAGTCTGGGATTCCAATAACTGCAGCAGTGCAGCACGGTAGCGCCGAGTTCAGATAGCGGCAATGCAACTGAACTACCTGGGCAAAGTGGCTGCGCGACTGCACGGGTGGAGCCTAGCTATAATCCATCCACGGTTACTCTTTCCAACTTTTCTGAAGCCCTGCTTGAGTTCTACTTCCAGGGTATTCACTCACCTTATGCAAACAAAGCTTAACAGAGTCGAGAAAATAACACATGGAAAACGCGCCGCATTCGTATGCACTCAGTGTAATAGTATTTTGCATGGGAACTATTTCTTGCTCGGCACTGCTAACACACCTATTTTCTTCCTGTTTTTATTAATATTTACTGTAAATGAAATAAAACTTATAAATTAAATGTAAGTAGAAGTTCAAATCAATAAAATATAAGGTACCTTTATGTTAAGGGAAGTATAAAACGCTTGTGATACATGGCATGTTTAGAAAACAACCAATTTCGCCATACATGGGGGTTATTTTTCAAAGGTTTGATCCACAAAGTGTGAATAAAACGCGAATAGTCTAAATCACTCCGTCTCGGGTTCTTTTGGAAGTACGTATCGTTCTCAGGTTGTTTTAGAAGTACATATCGCTCTCGGGTTCTTCTGGAAGTACATGCATTCAAATTGGATTGTTAATTTTTCAATTGGCGGTGAGCGTACGCATCTAAAACCAACACCACATTAACATTCGAGGTTCCAGGATCGAGTCCTGTCTTCTCTCGCGGGCGTATTCCTACACGACGGCATACCGGAAAAGCCGGATAGAAAAGGAGGGGGGGGGGGGGGGGGTTCCATTAATTCTGACGCGATAATCAATATTTTTTCCGTCCGCGCCGACTGCTTCCAGGAACCAGTTCGGGTCCAAATAAGTCCCTCTTTATAAGACGGGTTGCCATTGACGCCATAAAAAAAATTAAGAGCCGTCACATACAGCGCGATATAAAAAGCTGTCGGCAGGGCTACCGACCGACACAAAAGTAACAACTACACAAGTCAAAAATTTACTTGGGGGATAAATTTTGATTTAATTGGTAACTATTAAGTTATGTTATTTTACGACTTTTGGCTGACCAGGAACTGGATTACGTGTGAAATATATCGTAAAAATGAGGCCCGTACCCAAGGATATCTCGGGATTCGAACCCGGGACTTTAATAACCTCAGGAATTACAAGCAACAAAAATGTTATCACTGACGTAGTTGATGTCTTTCAACTAGTACCACATCACAACTAGGAAGGACGAATTACATATAGACCAGGGCCAATAAATACATATGTATATCTTGAACTACCGCAGATACGCACGACAGAGATAGAAAACGAACCCACAGCTCCACAATTTACAAACAAGTGCACATTCGGACCACAACACCACGGGAATTCAGACCAGTACACAATTACGAAAGTAAAATAACAGAGGTTTTAACCATGACTAATTCTGTTCAGCTTGTACCTACTTCATGTTATTTTCATGTCAATAATCTCCAACAGAAGAAAATTTTCTTTTCGCATCGTTATAGTTGTAAAATCGGCCTGCTGTGTGGGGAGAATACTAGGTTCGAGTCCTGGGAAAGGCGTACGCTTGTGCGGTAAGGCGAACCGGGTTCCATTTCCGGCAGGGTCACTCCCGGATTTCCGCATGTTGGAATTGTGCCGGACCGGACGATGCCACTGGTCGGTGGGGTTTTTTCTCGGGAATCTCCAGTTTCACCCGCCCCTTTAATACGGTGCTGCTCCATACTTATTCCGCTTCATCCCCATCGGCGCTCAAGACCTCCATTTTAAGAGCCGCCCAAATCTCTTCACTCAATGTCTCTCTCTCTTCTCTCTCTCTCTCTCTCTCTCTCTCTCTCTCTCTCTCTCTCTCTCTCTCTGCTCCCTTTGCCATGCTGCCACATGTAAACATTACTATAGGCTATTCACGGTAAAGTGAGCACTTTTGAAAGTCCTCTCATTTGGAATAATAGTCAATAAAGTATTAGACGTTAACATTCCGAGTTCGGTGAAATATATACACTGTATGTTATTTAGATAGCAATATTTATTTCGGAAAGAGGGCGAAAGTATTTAAAAAATGGCTGATAGAAAAAACAGTAACAAGGGCCTCAAAAATGCTGAATTTACTGTATATTAGTGGACTTAATGACTAGCATCGATTCGCCAATCAAGTGACATACAGGAACTGTCAAAAATATTAAATAATAACGTCAATTATTATTTTTATAATGCGTATAAGACAAAAAAAAAGCTTGTTTTAGTTGCCTCTAATTATAAATGGTGTAACGAAGGTTATGCCATGGAGAAAGTCCAATGACGGATGTCCTTACCGAAATTTTCAAAAAAGTAGCCAGAAGATTACTACCCCACCCCGCATCTCAGAAAGAAGTAAAAAAACTTACTATTTCAGAATTTTTATACATATCGTTGATGCTTTAAGAACGCTGTTACGATATATTATCAGGTTAGTACTGCAAAGCACAAATAACAAATAGCCCCTAAAATGCTTCCGCGCGTCGTTCACGTACTGAAACCCCAAGTTATTTAGGGCGATATCTTTATCGTTATCCTATTGTAGACTGGTGTTATGCGCATTATGTAAAGACTGTTCTTCACAGGATATCCACTAACACGCTCCCAGCGTGAGACACATTAACAAACATGCTGTTCTGCATATATATAGCAGATAACTTATATTCAGTTTGTGACCGCAGTTTTATTATCTATAGACAGGCTGTTGCTGTTTGTTTTATAATAAGAAACAGAAAACGTAATTTTGGCAATTCGACCTAAATAAAACGGATTGGGAGTACAGAATAACTAAGGTTTTATTTTTATTATTATTTTTAAAAAGTCTGCGAAAACAATATATTTGTTAGAGCCGCAAAATGTTTTGTTGGTATTTAACCCGCCAAACTTTTTTGCGGCTAAAACAAAATCTTTTGTCGCCATCACAAAATAAATTTTTTGTAGCCACAAACGTTTAGTGGCCGTTTAGTCGTAATTAAAAAATGTTTTCATCACAAAAATATTTAGCAGGGCGAGTACCAACAATTTTTTTTTTTCGGCCCACACATACACGTAACGAAGAGTTAATTAATATACATGACTCGCACCTTAAAATGCAAAATTTCTTGCCACGAAGCGCGAACCGTTTCGGCGTATTGATGAATCTACGCCACTCGTATAACGATTACACGTTAACAAGGCGTTATTGCCAGCATAACTGTACATATGCCAGTTAGCATCCCTGCGCTTTAAAATGTATGCAGTGGTGATAATTTTAAAAGTTAATTTCAAAAAGTTAATAACCGCAAAATATAAATAAACGCCCGTGCTTTTGTTCGCTTCCACGATACACTATTTTCATAAAAAAGCTGCGATTTGCAGACAGTGCAGTAGATTTCAATTAATAATTTTTTTCCGCAATCAAGGTCGTAAATCAAGCAGTTATTGTAAAAATTAAACTTTTAAGGTTACGTCGCGGCCGAATTGCTTCACGAAGGCTGGTCTGTCCTTCAGCCACAGTTCCCCCCCCCCCCCCCCTAAAAACCAGCCTTGACATTTAATTCATTATTAATAAAGCTGTAAGCAATGGTGCTTATTAGATGGGACATGAACGATGATTATAAACTACCCACAGTTTACAGTGAGTATTACGAAGCGTGGTTAGCACGCAGATGCAGCGAGGCTGGTTTAGAAGCTCGAGGCGATATAGGCAGGATGATGTACAATATTAATTCAACTTATTCTGCACTATTAGATGACACGATTTTTTTTTAACGGGTCTTCACTTCCCAACCCAACCGGGAACCGGATACCTGTAGGGCTACCTGAAGCGACTTGTAACCACTAAAGCAAATTGAAGATTTAGAAATCTATTAATGCTGCGAAACGAAAATGATAGAAAACGGTACCACTCAAAACGCAATTTTACATGCAACTTAATTAAAAATAATGACAGAAGTAAAATATAACATGGAAAACCGGGACACAGCACACAGAATTATTTGTCCATCGCAGTACTACTATAGGCTGTTCACGGTAAAGTGAGCACTTTTGAGGCCCTAGTTACTTTTTCCTTTAAGCCATTTTTATTCTTTAGCCACCTTCAAAAGAGAATATTGCCATGTAAGTAATAAACACAGTCTGATTGTTCCGCCTCACTAAGAATTTAACGTCTAAGTTCAGAATAAATATATTTATTGACTACTATTCCAAACGTGAGGGCTTTCAAAAGTGCTCACTTTACCGTGAATAGAGTATACATGAATAAACGCTGTAATTTTGTTTCTAATATTGAAGAGCTTTTTATTTAAATTTATTTAATTTAACTCTATCCACTGCCATCGGCTTATTTTCGACAATGGCTATAATTCATTTAGATACTTACAGAAGAACACTGTAATTTTCAATCACCCTCAGTGCAGAGGAAATTGGTGTGACATTATAAGGAACTTGCTTTATTACGAAGTCGCAGTGCATTATATTCCAAGGGGAGTAAATAGATAATTAATTATCACAGAGCAGAATCAGAGGAAACCATTTGTAGTACACAGCGGATCTCGCAGGATGGATCTGGTGAATCATGCACAGTTCCTGCCAAGCACCAATTATCAAGCAAAAATTCACAAGAAGCATCCAAGAAGGCCGTGTACGAATAATTTTCCCACAACACGAATATCCCCATATACATCATCATAGTGCACATGGCTATATCCTGGACAGGAAGTGTGATTTTTATCACTTTTTTCTACTACGGGAATACAGCGTTTCAGATATTCCGCGATGTGTAGACAAAAATAGAAATTAACATCTTTAAACAAAACGCGTTGTAAACGGAATGACTCCGAGAGCAATTAGGATTTTATTTTATTTACACTGAGCTGAATGTCTACGCACATGATTCAAAGTTTTACTCTCAGAAAAAATGTATAGTAATTTGTTTTGCAAACAAATTACAAAGATTATTTTTATAAAGCTACAAATGTATTAAAGCAATTTTCGCAACATCTTGTGGTGTGAAGATATAAAGCTACAATATATTTTAACAGATAAGTACTGTACATTTAATGTTTATTAAAAATATGGAGATATACACATAATTTAGTAAGTTTCGTGGATCTCTATTTTTGTATAGCGCTTCATTTTACTTGTAAAGTTAAAAAAAAATCTCGCGACGCGTTTTCTCTTAACATCCCAGTTTTTGGCAAACTGTATACAGCAACTTTGGATCACAATGGGGCCGCGGTGGTTGAGCGGTTAGCCTGCTCATCTCCCACCAAGGCGACTCGGGCTAATCCCGGCCCGGGTCACTCCCGGATTTTCGCAAGTGGGAATCGTGCCGTACGATGCCGCTGGTCAACGGGTTTTTCGGGGATCTCCCGTTTTCTCCCGCCCTTCTCCATTCTCGCCTCATTTCACCCTCATCGGCTCTCAAGGCCTCGCTGTTACGAGCCGCGCCCACTTCTTTGGACGACAAAGAGTTCCGCAAGTCCCGGGTTAGATGATTCGCTTCCCGGGTGAGCTACGGATGTGGGTGCGTTTGCATACGTAAGTCGGTATCAGTTTAGTAGGCAAGTCATCGTCCCTGGCTTGAAGCAGCGACGTCCAAAAGCAATAAAAAATATCCCCGAGGCGATGATGGACCAATAAGCGCGAAGCAATGTCGCAAGCGTCGTCGGCCCTGAGGAAGCAGTTATAGGCCACGCCGCGCGCGCTCCAACTACCAAGAAGCTGCGGCCGTGTAAGGAAGCAGACCCGGAGGGTCGCTGTTTGCCGACGTCTGCACGCGCGATGACGCGTCTCCAAACGGCGGGGCCTAGCGCGCTCGCGCCCACGCACGCAGAACACCTTCCCGCCAGCTTACATCACCTGGCAGCGTCACGGCCGCGTTTTAAAATGTCACGAGTCGGAGACGCCCATCGATACCTCGCGGAAACTCTTTACACGCAAGTTAACAAGGGATGGGTCTAAGAGGTGGAACACCCCCTCCATATTCCACCTAACAAGGGATATGTCTGAAGGATTCAGAACAACCCCCCCTCATTTTCATACCTAACAAGGGATGAGTCTAAGGGGTTCAGAACACACCCTCATCACACCATCAAGGGTAAATACACTCTTAATAATATAAGGAGCAGTAACGCTCAGAGATAAAACTTGTGATATTAGAGGGTTGCCACTTTGTGTTTTTTAAGTATATAATTACTCGACATTTCCCTGACTTCCAGACAAAAAATTATTTTCTCCCTTACCTTTTTGGGCCAGGGTGGCTGAGCGGTGAACGTGCTCGCCTCCAACCAAGGCAAACCGGGTTCAACCCCCCGGCCGGGTCACTCAGAATTTCGCAAGTGGGAATCGTGCCGGACGATGCCCCTGGTCGGCGGGTTTTCTCGGGGATCTCCCGTTTCCCCCGTTTACCACCGCCCTTGCGATCCGAAGTTGCTCCATTCTCAGCTCGCTTCACCCTCATCGGCACTCAAGAACTCGTTATTAAGAGCAGCCCAAATTCCATCACTCGCCCTCACCTTTTCTTTGAAATATTTATCTGTCGCGATTAACTCCTTAACATTGGAGCAGCGCATTTTTAAACCAAAGTACTGTCCAGGCTTAAACAACGCACCTGAACAAAATATTTTGCATACATTGCAAAGAAAGAAAAACTACATTTTTCGTCCACGATTATCAAAGCTTTATATTGTACAGTTCTGGCGCACGATTGATAACAGAACTTCCAAATATTAACAAAAGACTTCCCTGATATTTTAACTGCAGTGTTGTAAAATCCCCTGTCGTTTTCGTGATTTCCCTGACAGCTTTCAAATTCCCTGACCCTTCCACTTCCCCCCCCCCCCCCCAGGTTTCACGCAAGAGTAGCAACGTTGCAGATAACAAATCCTGAGAGTACAACTAGTTTGTTACTCGTGAATCGGCAGCTTGGGTGGTCACTTTACAGCTCCTTTTTCTTTCTGTACTTCCATCTAGCCTGTGTTGTTTTTTAAAGTAATTTAAGATTTTTAAGACGTAATGCTAACGTTTAATACAATGTCCTTGTGCAGTGTTTTAATTGGTAAACGAATATCCCTTAGCAACGGCAACGATGGTTAGTAAGTCTAAAAAACTTACTGAAGAAAACATCGTATGAATAAAAAGCTGGCATGCATGGGCGTAGCTAATATTTTAGTCAAGACTGTGGCTAGCCTTATTTTTAAGGAAAACTTTTCACACATCTACATGTTTATTGTTTTAATATTTGGTTCAAATTTAACACAATAAACACTTACTGAGATTTGCGCTCTTAGAAATTATTTGTAACTAGTGTATACGTACAGTGACAAAGCGCGAATGGTAAAATATTTGCCCATACATGCATGGTAAGATTCCTACAGTTGCTCGGGAAAAGGTCAAATGCGTAGGGAAGTTCCCACCTTTGTATAGTAGCGATACTAAATATTCCCATGCTTTCTACCTGAAATGTAGTACCATTACCATACATTGTATAGGTTAAAAACTTCCATTACAGTTTAGGAAGTCCAGAAATTTTTTAGAGTCATATTTGTGTAATATAGGATATACCTGGCAAATTTCATTGATTTATAATTTTTGTACTATAAGTATTTCTTCTATGTCAACGTCCCTGCTGTTCCACTTCAACTGTGGCGCTACCCACCCTCCGCAAATAAAAATTCCTGGATACGTGTCTGCGACAGGAGTCAGCGAAAACATCTGGGCTCCCGAAAAAAAGTCACTGCTCCTACATGCATACATTTTTACGTGAGCACTGAGTGGCATGCATCCAGCAAAGTTGGTAACGATGGAAAGAAAGTAGTTACATATCTAAACGTCAAATAAAAAATATTAGAAAACCATTTGTAAGAACTTAAAATTATTTATTTCGCTTCATGTTCATATTTTAATGCATCGAAGTGTAAAAATAACCAGATTTGTAAAATGTTTTCCTTTTTAATAATCTTACACTTTCACTTGACCGGCGTATGAATAAAGTGACGAGGCCCATGGCAATGTTAATTTTACATAAGGCGGAAGAATACACAACGCTCATACAATTAGATCGTAAGCAGGGCTTTCAAAAGTGCTCATTTTACCGTGAACATCCCATAGTAGACCCTCTAACGGGAGACTCTGAGCGCGTAGCTTGTTGAACCCGCCGCCTAGATGGCGCTGCTGTGTAAAGGAAGGCGTTGGGGGAGGGGAAAAGAAGGAAGCGATGCACTCTCGGACGTATGGCGCCACGCCATTCTCGCGGAAAACTGTGCGTTGTTGCCACCACTGACTTTTTTCATTGTTTCATAGTAACGGAGTTCGCTACATGGTTTTCGAACCATTAAACTGCATAGCCTGTAACGTGCAGCGTATTTAATATTTAAACTGGCGATATAACGTACTTTCAGTAACGAAAATATTGTTTTCGTCTTGCAACGCGTCCGTTGTTTTCAAAACGTGTATTGTGGTTTTTCATTTTAATGCTTCATCATGTAAACTGACTGTGTAATGTCACCTACAATTTTGCATTGAAATCCCTATCTCTCGCATACAGTTCCTGTCGATCGAGCCGGCCCTTAAAGACAGAAAGAATTCGTATAGCCTATTCGGGATAAAGTGAGCACTTTTTAAGGCCCTCCAAACAGACACTGACCACTAATAAATATATCTTATTGCAGCCTGGGGCATTAAATTTTGAGGGTGGTGAAATGTATACACTGTGTTGATTGGTCACATTGTAATGCTTATATTAAACAGCAGCAGGAAGATGGAATTTGGATGTAAGGAAAAATTTAGAAGAGCCTTAAAAACTGCTCACTTTACCGTGAACAGCCTATACCTGTGCCAATCCCAGGTGACAAACCGCGGCGCGTTATGGCTACTCTAATTTCTCGCAATTTTTGACAACCACTGCGTGTTTTTATACTGTGGACTTTACGGGAAACTTGCACTTATGTAGCTATTAATTTTTGTGGCTGTCTTGTGAGGAAAGGAATATTCGAAACGAAAAGTTGAAAATGGAGACTGCCGACTGACGCTAGTATTAATCAATACATTTATTCGTACGTAAATTACATGAGGATTAATATCAGGTACAGGGATGGCATGTTAACATTTAGCAATTTGTATGTACGCACAAACAAACAATGCAACAATGTGCGAGACAGCGAGGATGTAGGGGGATGGGGAATATTAGAGAAAAAAATTAAAATGAACGTAATAAGTACTGTCACAGAAAGTTTTTGCTAAGACCTACTCTTCAGTAAATTATTGCACGCACGTAGAGGTCTGAGTTAGCACTACGTCATTTCACGCCATTACCGAAAGGCGTCAACACTCGTGTAGTTAGCGAGCCGAACCGAGCTACCATTGCGCTCAAAACCATTGCGAACTAATTATTAAAGCAAAACTGAAGCGTGCATGCTTTAAATGGTAACATGCCACCGAATTAATGCACGGGATTCACGACAAGGCGTCCAGCATATTTCTCGCTGGTAGAGGAAAGGGTGTCTGAAAACCTCCTAAGGTGTGGCAACACTGCAACTGTCAAGGCTTGCTGCCTGATGAGATGTGGAGGGGGCGGGCGGTAGCGCGGGATACGACGTGCGAGAGGCGTAGCCCCAGGCGTGTTATTTATAGCTGGGGATGTTATCGCGGACGTTTTACAAGCCCGCAGACTCGCCTGGAGCCGCACGTCGGGGCGGCCACACTGGAGCCTGGACAGCGTCCCCCCGGCCGGGCCACCCTCATTTCCGGCGCCCCACTATCACTTCCGGTTGTCAGAGTGGCACGCCTACCTTAACTTGTTCCGTCAGGGCAGATTCCCACCCGCCATATTGAATTCATGGAATTTTTGCCATACTCTGGAAATACAGTTTTGTGACATTTTTTTGGAACGACAGAGCACAGGCCATTGACTTGTGCATTGTCGGAGGTCAGTATTTCTTGATTACTGTTGATATCGTCGCCTTTGCAGTCGTTCGCAAGAAATAATTTCTCGTTTCACCTCGACAGTTACCAGCTAAAAATTAATGAATGTAAGTTCGATAAAGTTTGAGGAGCTGTTAATTAGGACATGTGCGGGAAATTTCAATACATCTTCTGAAATAGAAGCTATGGCAAAAAAATCGATAAATCTAAAATGGCAGTTGAGAATCCGCCTTAACGCCGGTGCTTAAGAAGTTGCGTCACGCCTTATTGAGTGTTAATAAATGTTGCCTGGTTATCATTAAAACGTGAGTATAAATGAATATATAAAATTTATATTTAGTTCTTAAATAAATATGCGTTAGTATGTATATATATATATATATATATAATGTCCATAATGATGGGTAAGGCAATTAGCTAAGCTTCTATTGTCGCATTAAAATAAATCCTCTTAAAATTGAATTAGGAAGAAATAAATAAAAAATTCAATATTGGGGTGACACAGGCTCAAGGGCGCCGCCTACATGGAGATTTTTTTTACTCATTTGAGTCTGAGAAGTCATTGAGAGATAAGGGCGACACTGAAACGCGTACCCAGTAGCCCATCGCCCCTACGCGCAAGGCGCAGTGTTTCTGTCGTGCTCGGTGTACCTATGGCAGTAACAGTAACCTCACAATTATATTGGTGTAAAATCAGACACAAAGTTCAGCGCTCGTCCCTACAACAGTTTCGCATCTTCCAGCCAGTATATTATTATGAGATATGGCATGTGGAAAAGACGTTTATGGCTATGTTGAGGGGCTCGGAATTTGCAGGGAGTCCACTGAAATTCAATTTTGGAAATACCTGAATTTTCCTTGTTTTCCATGCAGAATCTTACCATTTTCCCTTACCTATTTTCAAGACTGAACACTTCTAATACTATGACAATTTACCACGTTCGTTATTCTCGGAGCACTGATTGCAGATAAGAAAACAAAAATTCTTTCCTTTCTTCCACCAGTGCTCCGAGAGTAATGACGGGGGTGAATATCTAACAACGTAAGAAGGTGCTAAATGTTGTCACTTACGTCTCGAAGATCCAAAAATTTATAAAAATCCGCTGTGAAACAAGTTATGACATAAATTATATAAATATACTGCTTTCATGCATCAATGGCCTTGATATTACTGTCACAGATATTTCAATGACTGACACTCTGTGACAATAAAATGTATGCGACAAAATTGCAGTCTACGCTTTACCGATCATCTCTAGTTACAACCATAGACTAAAGATGAGGTAGACCGCTTATTCATCTTTTGCGCATGTATCCAGCATTGACCTACCCCAAGGGAGCACAGCTGTCAAAGTCGCGTGATCAACAGTGATGAAAGTGTTTGTTTATATCTCACTAATATACGAATAAAATACTTTTGGCAATTTGAATTTAATCAATCTAGACGAATTATACATACATCTCGAAGCATTTGTTTACAAATCAGTTTTCTAACTTAAAATCCAAACCAAGACGTGTTGGCAGAAAAGCGGTTCAATGTTAGGATACGGAGATTGGTTGTGCGCAGCCAGCGAGATCGGTCTACATCATGTTTACAGTATGATATTTCAATGACTGTGTCACGTACCCTATATATCGTGCGAAAATCAACTATCAGAGACAAAGTATCAGGCTGCGATTAATCTGCCATCTCTAGTTACAACACACTATCCGCCGCTGTATTCTGCAGATCTTCCAAGTCAGCCTGACGGCTGGAGCAGCAAGCTAGCATCTGGCGCGGACGTGCCGGATTACTTCATCAAGCCAGCCAGCCACGTTTATCGCGAATGACCCGAATGGAGTAAGCTGGGGAGGAGGTTGCGAGCGCACGAGACGCAGAGCTACTGTAAATACGGGCCGTGTTTACAGCGTAGGTCGGCGATGAAATACGGCGCCGGATAAAAAGATAAAAGTGACGAGCCACACTGTGTGTCACAATGCTCCAGCGTGTTTGGATTCGCACAGTGTGGGCGGGATAAAAAAAAAAACCCCCGTCATCGCTGCGAAACTGCGCGAGACGTCGCAGCCTGCGAAGGTCCCCCCCCCCCCCCAACCCATCGTGCGGTGTCATTTTTATTCCTGGCTTAAGTAGGGCAGTAGCAAAAACTTTCAAACGTAACTATGTCAACAAGAGAGTGGTCAGGGTGCACTTCGAAATATTATCGGACATGGCGAATTCATTCGCCATGTCCGATTTCAAACACGAATAACTTCCAATTGTGTTGGTGTTGGATCAGTGAGTGAGTAAAGAGATTTGGACGGCTCTTAACATCGAGGTATTGAGAGCCGATGAGGGTGATTGAAGCGGGTATGGAGCAGCGCCGGAGGGAAACTTGATATCCCCGAGAAAACCCGCCGACCAAAGGCATCGTTCGGCACGATTCCCAGATGCGAAAATCCGGAGTGACCCGGCGGGGATTGAGCCCGGATCACCTTGGTGGGAGGAGAGCGGGCTAACCGCTTAGCCACCGTGACCCCTGTTGGATCAGTGGTGTAACTACGGGGGTTATCAGGATGATCAATCGTCCCCGAGAAACCGGAGTCCGTTTTTAATTATATATATAACCATAGCCCTAATTAAGCAGTACTTATTCCATCAGTAAATGGTTTTAAATGTATTATTTAACGTCTAAGTTTTAAAAATTTTCCCGGAGGACTGCCGAACTCCCCGGCAACCTGGATGATAATCCATAACCCCGCACCCTTTTTTTTTTCCTCCTCACTCTCTCACACACACCTCCTGGTAGCATATCACTACGCAAAGACACTACCGAGTTACGTCAGTGTATTGGATAACCCTGAAGGACTATAAATCAACAGTTAACAAGCATGAAAATAAAAACCTCGTCCTGTGCTACCAAATCCAAGCGTGAAACTGGCTATAGGCTGTTCACGGTAAAGTGATCACTTTTTAAGGCCCTTCTTCATTTTTCCTTTTATCCTATTTCCATCTTCCTGCTACTGTTTAATATAAACACTGCAGTGTGACGAATAAACACAGTGTGTACATTTCACCACCCTCAAAATTTAATGCCTGATGCTGCAAATAAGATATATTTATTTGTGGTTAAAGCCTCTTGGGAGGGCCTTAAAAAGTGCTCACTTTACTGTGAACAGACTATAAAAAAGACTGTGGTGCCTAGGTCATACAGGGTATTGAAAAAATATTATCCAGTCCCTCACTATAAGCTGCTTAACTGTACTGTGACGTGTGAATACAGTAAGATCCGATATTCGCATACACTCTCAAAACTGTGTGAAAACCTATGAACAGGTCAACAAGAAAACGTTATTCGTTATGACAACATGTAAGTTTCAATCGGCCTGTACAAGGAACATGGGCGATCACGTTTCGGGCCTTGTACACGACGTTACAATAAGGTATAGTCATCGTTGTAACTTTGGGTTCGTCTTAAAAACTTTTCATTCGGAAGAATAAAAGACATGGGAATATAAGACATGGGAAGTGCCATCGTAGTAGTTAACTATTTTGTATGCTTGTTTGACAGATGTTTTCTACCGTGCCACGAAAAAAAATGTTTCCGGCTAAAGACTTCAAGATAAAGTGAGCACTTTAGAAATCAACCTTAGAAAAACATCACTGCTCCTATCTGCATATATTTTAATAGGCGTCTCGTATATTTTAATGGGCGCATTGAATAACATTCGCTCAGTAAAGTTGATAACGATGGATGGAAAGCAGCTTCATATTTTAACGTTGGATATAAAGGGTTACATAACCATTTGTGATAACTTAAGCTATTTCTTTCGCTTTCTGTTTTTTTAATGCATCGAAGTGTAAAAATGAGCCTGTTTGAAAAATATTTGCTTTCCTAATAATTTCACCGTTTTATTGACCGACGTATAAACAAAGTGATGAGACACGTGACAATGTTAATTTTACATAAGACGGAGGAATACACAACGTGCATACAAGTAGATCGTAAGTAAGTCTTCCAAAAGTGCTCATCTTACTGTGAACTGCCTTTATATACATAAACATAACGACATGAGCCACAGGCACTCAAATAAGGATGTATATTTCTAACGAAGCCATTTTCAGAACTAGCCGAGAGTGGCATTGTATACTACATAGCCTCGAAGGTTCGTCGGCCTTTTACATTTCTCACATATCAACCTTGGCTTCGCAGCCACACCTGTATAACGCGAGTACTATGTCATGTAGGGACTTCTCCCCACTCCTAGAGTTCTGAGGGGGGAAAGAAAGGGGTGCCGCGAAGGGATATAAAAATGCTGTAGCAGTTAACAGCCATACACGGCCCCCGGAGCTAGCAACTTCACCCCACTCCTGAAATTAAAATGCGTAATTACCTCGGATGCTGCTAGGAGTAACTCCCCTCCCCCAAATTGCCTTCCGGACAATTAACCGGATTGGACACGGCGCGCAAGTGCCCCAGCTGTGAAAGGAGCAGCCCCACACCCCCTGCCCCTACCTCTAACCACGCACACCGCGCCAATCGTCATTTTATGACCCCGGCACCGTTCGATAGAGGGGTTGGTCGTGTTTAGCGAAGCCCATGCGTTTCCCGTCCACCGTCCCAGGCAGTTTTAGCATCGCTTCCATGACACCGGCCGCCCAGTAACGAGAAAAGGGGAGCAGAATAAAAATCAACACTCCTGCACGATGATTACTGACTACTATGTCGTGGGACATCCTTTCAATTAGTCGCTGGCTGAGTGCAGTTCGCTCCTGGAGATACTAAAAAAAATTCCACTGTTTTATAGCGTCGTAGCTAGGCAACCCATTAAGGGGTTGAGGGAAAATATTAGCTTCTCTCATTCTTTTTTTTTTTTCTTTCTGTATTTCGCACTATTTTTTAACGTGACTCGAAATAACTAACAATCCATACTCAGTTGTTACGGCCAGTACGGATAACTATAGTAACCGAAATTTAATTTGCAGACTTGAACATAAACCTCAGTAAGATTTATAAACGAAGCTTAAAGACGAACCTTTTAGCCTGCCATTCGCTGCTTTGACATTAAAATACATTGTTAATAATGCCTATGGAGAAGCAGAGTGAGGTAACATCCACATTATAACTTCCAATGTGAGACTGGCAAGCGAATAGTGACATGGAATGAGTCACTAAAACTGTTATGCGGTGGAATACACGGGAGAAGGTGACAGAAGCACCCCGACGAAACACAACGCTCGGAGGCAACGTTCGCCATGTTTCTCATATGAAAAATTCCGAGTGTCGCTCCGCTGGTAACCAGAACCCGGATTTCCGAGGTAGAATGACAGTACACCATCTACCCCCGTGGTCCTGCTAGGCTACGTGGCCATGCTAGCCTACATGGTCCTGCTAGCCAGCGTGGTTCTGATAGCGTACGTGGCTCTGCTAGTCTACGTGGTCCTGCTAGTCTACGTAGCCCTGGTAGCCTGCGTGGTCCCGCTAGTCTACGTGGTCCTGCTAGCCTACATGGTCCTGCTAGCCAGCGTGGTTCTGATAACGGACGTGGCTCTGCTAGTCTACGTGGTCATGCTAGCCTACATGGTCCTGCTAGCCAGCATGGTCCTGCTAGCCAGCATGGTTCTGATAGCGTACGTGGCTCTGCTAGTCTACGTGGTCCTGCTAGTCTACGTAGCCCTGGTAGCCTGCGTGGTCCCGCTAGTCTACGTGGTCCTGCTAGCCTACATGGCCCTGCTAGCCAGCGTGGTTATGATAACGTACGTGGTCCCGCTAGTCTACGTGGTCCTGCTAGCCTACATGGTCCTGCTAGCCAGCATGGTTCTGATAGCGTACGTGGCTCTGCTAGTCTACGTGGTCCCGCCAGTCTACATGGTCCTGCTAGCCAGCGTGGTTCTGATAGCGTACGTGGCTCTGCTAGTCTACGTGGTCATGCTAGTATACGTGGTCATGCTAGTCTACGTGGCCCTGCTAGCCTACATGGTCCTGCTAGCCAGCATGGTTCTGATAGCGTACGTGGCTCTGCTAGTCTACGTGGTCCCGCTAGTCTACATGGTCCTGCTAGCCAGCGTGGTTCTGATAGCGTACGTGGCTCTGCTAGTCTACGTGGTCCCGCTAGTCTACGTGGTCCTGCTAGCCTACATGGTCCTGCTAGCCAGCATGGTTCTGATAGCGTACGTGGCTCTGCTAGTCTACGTGGTCCTGCTAGTCTACGTAGCCCTGGTAGCCTGCGTGGTCCCGCTAGTCTACGTGGTCCTGCTAGCCTACATGGTCCTGCTAGCCAGCGTGGTTCTGATAGCGTACGTGGCTCTGCTAGTCTACGTGGTCCTGCTAGTCTACGTGGTCCCGCTAGTCTACATGGTCCTGCTAGCCAGCATGGTTCTGATAGCGTACGTGGCTCTGCTAGTCTACGTGGTCCCGCTAGTCTACATGGTCCTGCTAGCCAGCGTGGTTCTGATAGCGTACGTGGCTCTGCTAGTCTACGTGGTCCCGCTAGTCTACGTGGTCCTGCTAGCCTACATGGTCCTGCTAATCTACATGGTCCTGCTAGCCAGCGTGGTTCTGATAGCGTACGTGGCTCTGCTAGTCTACGTGGTCCTGCTAGCCTACATGGTCCTGCTAGCCAGCGTGGTTCTGATAGCGTACGTGGCTCTGCTAGTCTACGTGGTCATGCTAGTATACGTGGTCATGCTAGTCTACGTGGCCCTGCTAGCCTACATGCTATCCTACATGGTCCTGCTAGCCAGCGTGGTTCTGATAACGTACGTGGCTCTGCTAGCCTACGTGGTCCTGCTAGTCTACGTGGCCCTGGTAGCCTGCGTGGTCCCGCTAGTCTACGTGGTCCTGCTAGCCTACCGTGTTCCTGCTAGCCTACGCGGCCCTGCCAGCCTACGTGGTCCTGCTAGCGGACGGTGGGACATTCGTAGGACGTGCCGAAGTCGCCCTAAAATGACTCACTATGCTGATTGCTGACTCTGAACCTTTAGTTCTTCGGCCTGGATGATACGAATTTTGACCTCCCACTGCATTCCGCAGTACGAAGACAATACACAACAAACGGTCCTGAAACTTAGGAGGACAGAAATACGCCCAAGCCGGAGTGGTAGATTACCATAGACCTATTTATTACACTGTAAATTTGTACAATTCAGAGTGCTGCGCATTATTTTGTTAAAGGGCCCGCCTACGTGCACATTAACTGCACTGCAGGGTGTTTCACATACAAGTTTTCTCACGAAAATATTAAACGTGCGTCCAATGTCCAGATGTACGAAAAGAACACATACTTCAGACGAGGCGTGTCGAAAGCTTCCAAGAAGTCACACACGTTAGAAATACCATTTTAGAGCACTTCGGCGTAGCTTAAGACGGCTTTTTACAAAGCCCTCCGTCTCAAAAAATATATGCGTCAGATCCGTAAAAAATTATGTATGTACTCGAGAGCCCCGCAATGAAACTTGTCGCATACTTTCCATTAATAAAATGGTAGTGTAACCGCTCAAGTCCCATAAATACACTCAACACGACTAGAGTGCCGCACGTCAGTTTCAAGACCCTTGTGTGTATAGGCTGAAGTGAGCACTTTTGGAAGCCGTCTCATTTGGAATAATAGTTAATAAGTATATTGTACTTTAGCGTTAGACGTTAACTTCCGAGTGCGGTGGATTATACACACTGAATATATTACTACCATGGCTATATTTATTTAAAAAGATGGTTGAAGGATTAAAAAAAAAAAAGGCTGAAAGGAAAAAGTAACTAGAGCCTCAAAAGTGCTCACTTTACCGTGAACAGTCTATTGTGGCAATGGCGCACATGATGATGCGCGCCTTATCGCCAGGCCCCCATAAAGAGGGGGGAGGGGGCAAAGGGGGTGCAATACTCAAGAGGCCGGGATCACAAGGGGGCCCCGGGCCGGGCCCGACTCGTAAATGTTTGTTATTTATGTTGTAAATAGTCGATTTTTGGCAGGGAGAGGGCAGAGGGTCTACGACACGCATTGATCAGGGGTTACGGAATTTCTCTTAATAGGCCTGCCTAGCGCACTTCTTAGCCTCAAACGCGGAGAGCTCATGGACCTTTGCGGCTGCTGCGAGAAACGACTACGGCGTACAGCACTGTTTAACAGCGCACTTAACTGTAAATCTCCAACTCCAAGGACGAGGCGGGAGCTTTATTTACGCGCGCCAGCCATTGTGTACCGTCGGAGAACAAATTGCGCCAGGTTGAACAAGGACACGGTCGTGGTAGCCGCGCGGATGACTCTCCCCCTGGAGATGGCCGGCGATAAGGGCAGACGTGTCCCGAGGACCTGTATGCAAACAAGCATGGTAGTGTATTTATGAGAAGAATTGGGGGGGGGGGGGGTTGGTTTCTGAATTTTCGCGACCGCCCAGGCCGCGAGCCCGCCATGCTAATCAGACGCCACCGCCTGTGTTTACTGCCGGCGCAGACGGCGCCAGAGACCGGGCGAATAAACAGCGGGTGGGCTACACGAAGGCGGGCCAAGAGGAGGAAGTGGTCACTTCGGGACACTGCCGTGTAGGCCTGGGACATTCTTTCACGGGAGAGGTTCCGAGAAAAAAAAAAAAACGTCACACTTCGTCCGGAATATACTTGACGTGACTCCCATGGCGCACAAGTACACCGGATACGTACGCGCTTTATTCAGTCGCATTCCTGGACATAGTTTCGCTTTAGAGGTCGAGGAACGCGGCAACGAGATGGGCGACACTGCCGCGCATATCAAGTGCGCCATCGCCTCCAAGCGCAAGGTTCTGAACTGATGTGCTGTGTTCTCGTCGTGATGCGTGTATTTACGGAACTTTTAAGAGGTGACCCTACAATTTTATTGTTGGTAAGTGTATAAGAAGGTTCACTGCAGGGTCCTTGAGTAGTTATGTATGTCTCCGAGGCGTTATAATGTGATAGAGCGAGCGCTTTGAAAAAGTCGGGTTTTTTTTTTTTTTCTGTGCTGGAATACTTCGAAAAGGCGTTCCCCATGTGCGTGTGACATTGAATGCATGTTTATCAGTTTTGTGGGGAAAAGGTGCATTGCACACACTTCGAGTAGGCGGGTCCCTTAAAGTTGTTCAAGGACCAATTTATTTTCTTGATTTCGAGGATAGTTTATGTTCTCGTGATGCGATGTAGTAAATAACTTGATTAAAATGCCAATTCATTTTAAAAATTAAGTTATGTTTTTTACTGTAATTATGAGAATTTTATCGCCATGGTGCAACATGTAGCAGCCTGTTTACGATCAGGTGGGGTCTTTTTTGAACAGCTTGTACGAAACCTCCGACATGTAGACAATCTCAATAAATAAAGATATGTATTCAGTAATTACACATGTTGTGTTTAATGAATTTCCGTCACTGAAACTCTGAAACGGGGCTTCATACCCTACATGTATGACATTTTTTTATTACTAATGACCTCTGGAACATGCGGCCGAGGTTTATCGGTTTCGTCGCGGAACATCACACACACATACACACACACATACACATGTGTGTATATGTGTATATATATATATATATATATATATATATATATATATATATATATATATATATATATATATAATTAGTTTGAATTATTTTTGTATAAGTATATTTCCTTCATTGGCATACTTTTTCAGGGTGTTATTTCATATCACAACGATAATGGATCGAGTATGTTAAACATGTAGAGCATAATTTTATACTTCCGAACGCACTTACGTTGGCCGTCTGTCTGAAGGTATTTTGCATGTTTAAGGTCTAACAGCGCGAGATTTTGCGTGAAATTACGACGTCCGCACTCTTTGAAGACGTTGAAAACGTAATATTACGTTGTCAGCAGCGTGAATAAGAAATCTGAGCTGCTCGTTAACAGCTGTATTCACTGTCTACGAGTCTCTTAACGCGCCTTCTCGTAGAAAACGTGTCTCAGCGAAACTCTAGGCGTTGACACTACGTAGTAACGGAGTTAATTGTGAAAATGGCCGTCTTAAACTTTTTCACTTTGAAAACAAATTAGTGGAGAGGAGTGACGTTATTTGGGCCGCTCGTAACCACAAGTTCTTGGGAGCCGATGAGGGTGAAGTTAGGTGAGTATGGAGCAGCACCGGAATACAAGAGTGGGAGAAACCAGAGATCCCAGAGGAAAACCCGCTTACCATCGACATCGCTCGACACGATTCCCACGTGCGAAAGTCCAGGAGCGACCCCGCCGGGAATCGAACCCGGTTCGCGTAGGTGAGAGGCGAGTAGTCTGACCATTGCACCCCCACGGCCCCAGAACACATTAGTGATAGTATAAAGGGAGACGTAAACTTGTCTTCCGAGAAAACTATTTCTTTATTGATATTCCCAATAAGATAAAAATCAAAACCACTAAGCTGTTTTTCATCACAATTTCGCACCAAAGTTATGCCCAACGTACGGAAGGCCTAATCGTGTATCATGGATGGAAAGGCTTCATCAAATGTAAATTGCTTTTGATAAACAGGTTTATTTCTGGTTTTGTTTCTGCAAAATCTTACTGGAGATGAACGATGCCGCTAACGTTTAACGTGTTCAGATATCTACTCGGCGCGTCACTCAGAAGCAATGGAGACAGATGTGTTCCTCAGAGCGTGACGATACAGCCAGCAGTGCAGCCAGACAGCATTCTCCTTCGCGTGCCTCCACAGAGAGAGAGAGAGGAAGAACACATATGCGAACGGTCTCGGTGCCGAGATTAATTAGGGCAGGCGCTCCGCAATTGGTCACGGCCCATCTTGCGGCCACAGCAGCCAGAGGGGAGTACAACAAAGACAAAGAAAACGAGACAAAACATCGGAGGGGAGAAGACTTCTAAGGACTGGTTCCAGCGCGGCTGAGTAGTTAGGGAGAAGTATTAGAAAAAAAAAAGGGGGGGGGGGGAGTAAAACATAAAACATGTGTATCTCGGTGCTGAGAATACGCGTTAAAGAAGGCGCCTCACAATTGGTCGCAGCTTATCTTTTTCCTTCCTTCCACGCACGCATCTTGACACGCAGCCAGCTGTTGCTCAGACGGACTGGCACAGGCTGAGGATTGCTCCCAGAAGTCTGAATGTACTCTACACATTACAAGATGCCGGCTTGTATTACTCCGCCTGACCGCCCAGTTGGACGCCAGGGATGCAGTAACAGGAGGAGGCTAGGGTGGTCCCCCCCCCCCCTCCTCCGCATCTTTGCCGGTAGTCATATTGGACCAGGGGACCAAAGTTGGAAGAAATCTGAAAACAAATGCCCTGATACTCCAGTCTGACTAAAAAAAATGTGTGTGTGTACGTATATCCCACACACCTATGATTCTGTTTGTGTCATTTCCAAACACGTACCAATATCGTGAAAACTATGCCACTTTTACCATGGTCATATTGCTATATTCTGGTATGAAATTACCGGTCTCCTATCAGTTGTTTACGGTTATACAGTAATTGTGTGTATTAATTGTAATTTTTTTTTTCCCAACAGCATATGAGAAAGGAAAAAGAGTTTTCCGCGTCTATAGAGATTGCTGGTTAAGTCTTTATATTTATAACATTTAACCATATAAATTACAAAATATCTTCAGAAAGTTTTCCGGCGCAATCATACTGTGAACCAACCTAGCCAGCCAATGACACCTCCTCGGATTGGATAAAATATACTACTGTGTCTGCCATGTTGCAGATATGGTGCGGAGGCCAGCTCATCAGACGTGCTAAACACACATGGTAATATTCACAAGGGGGTTTTAAAATTACATAAGGTACCCGGATGAATCGCAAGGGATCTGGGAACATGTTGACACCTCGGCGAAAACGTACACCGAAAAACGTTGCTCACATTGCAACTCTCTTTCATACCTTGATTCTCTGACTGGGCAGAAGGTCGATAACAATCAGTCGATAACAATCGACGTACATACCTTGATTCTCTGACTGGGCAGAGGGTCGATAACAATCAGTCGATAACAATCGACGTACAAAACAGTAATGGCTAGGAACAAGGAACAGTAAGCGTTACCAGGCTATCGTCATGTTATCGAATGTAAAGCGTAAAACCAAACTTCCGCAAATATGTACGGGATCTTAAAACCCCACCAGGAATGTTTGGCGCTAGGCATAAACCAATTTAAATAATGAGTCTTCTAAAAACGCAGTATGATAATGTAACACTAGCAACTGGCGATAAGGAATCGACGAAAGCCGGCATAAAACTTCACGAACACAACACTATAATAAAGCAAGTACACGATGGATCAATATAGTACAGTAAATAAATCCATACACGCCGTGGTGCGTAGCTGCTTACACTCAGGCCGCCAATCGATCAACGAAATTGGCTGTAGTAGCACGTATATGAAAAGAGCTCCAGACCATTTCATCCATGACTGTGATGCATAGAGACGTGCAAAACTCGCGCTATCGTTCGGTGACAGGATAGACTCCACTGCCTAATAAACAAGCGAGCACAGTCTGTGGTGTCATTGACCGCTGCACCTGAATCAACGTCACCTACTTGCTTGATCTCCTTAAAAGAGATTGGCCACTCCACGACTAATATTAGCTCAACAGTTCTCCAAGGCATGACAGGCATATTTCCGGCCAATGGCTGGATTCGGTCAAACGCACAGTAACTTGGGAGTTCAGTCTGTCCGTTAATAATAAAGCGAATTTCGCAGGTCTCTAGCAATGGATAATGTTGTTAAACTCGACCGAAACAACTTCAAGCCTCGAGTATCAGACGAGTTATATATCCAAATTTATGGTCCTGCTGTCATAGCTACTTGTTTTTTTTTAACTGCTGGTGGCTGTAGCGAAGTGCTGAGTGGCCATAATTTTGCAAGAAAAATCAGGTTTAAAACAAATAAGGATAATAAATAACGTCTGAGGACGGGGCGGCTGTTGAAAAGACTGGTCGCCCAGACCGCCAACGAAAGTTATCATGCACTCCTCGTGGGCAGACGGAAATGTTTTATGTCTTGTTTTACCGCCTCCCCCCCCCCCCTAACACACACACGTACTTGCCACCACCCCATACAACCAAAAAGAGACCTAGTCTTTTCGGGCAGGTACTACGGACAATACGCTTGCCGCTCCCCACTGGGAGGACTAATCTCTTTCCTGTAATAATATTCAGGTCATTATCTCGGTCGCACCCTTTATCCCATCTTCGCTCTCCTCTTTACCTCCTGCGTTCTTTTCTTTTTAAGTTCCGTGAGCCACTCCCTCGCTCCACGTAGCTTTCGTCTGAGACTATGTTTGTGGCATGTACAACAACTTCTGACACGTTTCATTTCTTTTCTTTCTTGATCTTCCATTCGAGCTGCACGCCGCTGCTGGACCACGAAAACTTGACCGTGTCCTTGCCTCTTGCGTTGTAAACGAGGATAAAAAATTCATGAGAAATCGGGACTTGCCTGCAAGCTTACGTTGTCGCTACAATCTGCATTCAACCAAACAGCTTTGATGGTATTACCGCGTGACAAAGTCGATCTTAGTTGCGCACCTGCCGCTATATGCCAGTTCTTAGTGTGCGCCAATGGTTGCCTTCCTTCAACTACTGCAAAACGATTAGCGTACATAATTTTTAACGGCATTTTATTTTATGTCCCATTTTCGACTACTATTTTATTTATATAAAAGCGACTGTTTTTTCCAAAATAAATTACTTTAACAGAAAAAAAAGGGGGGGTCTATTCAGAATATAAGACTAGTGAATTCATTTAGATATCTGTAGGTTACGGGGGTGGTAGAAGCGGGGGGGGGGGGCTATAACGTAATGAACATCCCTTGAGTCAATGGCGAGTCTCATACTGACATAAAGAGAATCGTGCTACAGTTTGTTATCAATCGTTTCCAACTCGTAATTGAGAGAGATAAGCGCAGTAATTTCCAAAGGATGATTGCAAAGGTGATTACCGACACATTTTCTACGTATTTTCTCTTAAAACTCAAATCAAAGAACCCATAATAGAGCAAAACAAAGAGCCTTAAAATACTCACATACTATAACATGTTCTGAAATACACATCCAAAATAATGCGTTTTCCAATAGCACAGTATTCATTGACATAAAGTTACAATTTACGTACATCAGCATGGGCTTAATATGATCATGGGGCAACTATAATGCTTGCCCAGGTCGTGTCAACATGAAGTCATGAACTTCCTCCTGCGTTGTTTGAGAAAAAAAAATCACTGATGAGCTTAGAAAACAGTGAAATTTGTACTAGTCAAGGTGACGGCATGTGTTTACATTTTACCTTCAAGGTGACCCTTCGCAAACTGAACCATGAACCATCCCACCTGAAAACGTGGGCGAGTTCGAGGATGTATCTGAGGAAGTAGATAAGGCAACATCCGCACGAGGTTCCCGCGGCGTCAGCATGGATGGCAGTAGACAAGTCTGTGAAGACGGCTGTCTTGCCCGAAACATTTGTTTTGTCTAGAGCAATACGGCGGATAAGGAGCCCGCCTACCTGGATGTATTTTCCGCGTCTGAGGCCGAGAAACGCAGGAGCGATAAGAGATACACTCTGCACGTATTAAGTGTGCAATCGCCACTAAACGCAAGGCTCTGAACTGGTGCATTGTCCACGTGCTGCGTGTAATCCTACCTACGGGACTTCAAGCAGTGACTCTTATCATTTTATTTGTGGACAGTTTGTAGCAAGGTTCAATGCAGGTACCTTGAGTATGCTTGTTAAAAGCTATTCACGGTAAAATGAGCACTTTTGAAAACCCTTCTTAAGATCTACTTGCATGCACGTTGTATATTCTTCCGCCATATGTAAAATTAACACTGCCATGGGCCTCGTCACTGTATTAGTGCGTCGGTCAAGAGAAACAGTTGTGAAATTATTAGAAAAGTAAACAGTTTACAAATATACTCATTTTTTTACACTTCGATGCATTAATAAAAACGGAAAGCGAAAGCAATAATTTAAGTTATCACAAATGGCTGCCTAACACTTTCGTATTCGACGTTAAAATATGGAACTACTTTACCTCCATCGTTACCAACTTTACTGGGCGCATGTAACTCGGTGTACCCGTTAAAATAAATGCAGGAAATAGCAGTGACATTTTTCTAAGGTTGATTTCAAAAGTGCTCACCTTATCGTGAACAACCTATGTGTATCTGACAAGTAGATCTGTTCTGAGATAGGGCGTTTCAATGTTGAAGTGCTTTGAAATGGCGGACAGCTTTGAGATATTTTTATACTCACTCTAACCAATTTGTAATGCAGTTAGATTAAATTCAAATCGCTCAAAGTATTTTAGTCATATAAAGGTTCCCCCCTCCCCCCCCCCCCCAAACAAACACGTTCATCGGTGTTGACTATGTGACGGTTGTGTTCCTTTGGGGTAGACCCATGTTGGGTACGTGCAAGCTGTCTACCTCATGTCTAGTCTACGGGAGGTAACTGCACAGAGTGTGTGAGTAGAAGGAGAGGCAGTGACCCTGTAGACCCCACACACTCTCAGGGGTGGAAGCAGACGTCCCGACAAAAGGTCAGCCCAGAGAGGGGTCGGGTAGGCGGTGGGTGCCAGCACTCAGCAGTGCGTGTCCCAAGTCAAGGGTCGTCCCGTCGACACTCGGTGAGCCCTGGGGCCCTGCTAAACTATAGTCCATTCAAGGTTACTTCAAACTTTTTTTGAAGCCCTGCTCAAGTTCTTCTTCGAGGCTATTAATCCGTCTCGGGCAAACAAAGCTTAGCCAAGCCTATAAAATTACACCAGAGGGACAAAGCACCGCACTCGTGCGCACACACTTTAATAACATTTTAAATCAGAACTACTTCTTATAGGCTGCTCACGATAAAGTGAGCACATTTTAAGGCTCTGCCGAAAGGCACTAACCACTATTAAATATGTCTCATTGCAGCCTCAGACATTAACTTTTGATAGTGGTGAAAGTATACACCTTATTTATTAGTCACATGACAATGCTGATATTAAAAAGTGGCGGAAAGGCAAAAACCGGCTTAAAAGAAAAAGTTGTAAGGGCCTTAAAAAGTGCTCACTTTATCGTGAATATCCTATACTAGGCTTTACCAACACACTTATTTTATCTCCGTTTTATAAACATATTAAGGAGGTATCAAAATGTACAAATAAAATATAAATGAGCGTTCAATTTAACCAAAAATAAGATACTTTTATGTGAACAGGACTAACGGCTCGTCGACGAGGTATGGAAAGGGAGCTGCTCAAAGAAACAGGAGGTGGGAAGGGATCGGCCATAACCCGAAGCAAGGGTGCATCACAACACTGACTTGGTGTGATTCAGGGAAACCGTGTAAATCGGAAATCAGTTTTGTCCGGGTGTCGAATCGAGGCCCTCCTAAATGAGAGGCCGCTCACTTGGTTTGCTGTTTACAGAAAACATGCAGAAGCGAAAACCTAACAAATGTACCAGAATATATTTTGACTATAAATGGTTTTACACGTTAACTCTCAAAGGATTTTTTTTTTTTTTCCCCAGTGTCGTTACGTGAGATGTTTTCTATTGATATGGTGCTGCATGCAAGATCTTCGAGCTCGCAACAAAATGCAAGCCAGCAAAGATTTGGGAGGATATACCGCACACAAACTATGGAGAAATGAAGAATCCTCTTTGAAATCATGGTGCGGCACAGATAGCGATGATCAATTATCATGTAGTCCTGTCAAGATACCGACTGTAAACGAGAGTCAAGAAGAGCACAGTGATTGATGAGAGGGCAAGTTTTATATGAAAAAACTTGGCAGCAAGCCCAATTAAATGGTAAAAGAAAGAAAGACGAATGATGAATGAAAAGGAAGACTAAAATTCTGTTCGCCATGACTTGAACACGTAGGCCTTATACATGCGGAGTATTCAAAACCATTAAGAATTTGGGGAGGGGGGGAGGGAGGGGAAGAAAGGCGTGTTTTGGTTTTGTGGCGTTAAATATGTATCTGAGCAACGCTCTTTTTTGTGGATTCCGAACTATTCCCGTGTGCTAGCGCGTGACATATATATATTTTTTCTCTTTGCTTGCCTCGCATAATATGGCGAGATGGAATTTCATTATACTTACACGTCGTATGTCGACAGGAATTATAACTCGAAACACTGTGTTTACGAAATGTAATAGTGAGCAAAGCATTAAGATATACACGCCTCAAAAAATTTTACCACCTGTAATTGGTTCTACATAAAGTATTTTAGCTGGGACAGTTCGCGCAATACAAAAAAAAAGGCATTCATTACGTCTTGCGTGGTATTATGTAGACAGTGTGAATTTCATCACATTCTCACGCTTGGGCCGTGAACAAATGTTTTCACCAGCCCCTTCCACTTAGAGATTTCCATTCCGCCATTCTCACAGCGATTACGAATTAACTAAAAATGCATTATTATTTAAACTACTAATAATATTAAGAAACTCAATAGATCTATACGGGAATATCATTAGATGATGGAAAATCTCTCCAAGCCAATTTTTTTTTCCAACGGTCAGGTGTAAAATGATAAAGATGACAAACGATTACGTCCTTTTAACACTTCCGACAAGACTATAACTTATGATGGCATCACAACTACTGACCGCGTTATAAAATATCTGACAGAATCTGCGTACTCAGATACTCTTTACCGATTAACAGACGTAAACAATACTGTTTGCTATCCTAGTAGCTGTGATTCTGACTCAAATGGATGTAAAATGATATAACAACAATTATCTGTGTGCTGATACGTCTATACCTACATATTTCCAGGTACACAAAAATCGTTTAGAACTTAATAAGTAAAATATGACCTATTATATGTTTAAAATTCTCACTTCTTGGTTAGATCAATGTTTTCAACAATTCTACCAAGCAGATGTTTTAAAATATTGTTTAATACAGGCTATAATCAATTCACGTTACTCCACACTTTTTTGAAGCCCTACTAAAGTTCAACTTCCAGGAACTTCCCCAGCCTCGTGAAAACTAAACTTATTTAAGTCCATAAAATTACACCAAAGGACATCGCAACGAATTCGTATATGCACACATAGTTGTAATAATATTTTGCAAGAGAACTATTTCTTAATAGGCACTACCAACAAACACGTTTTCTAAATGTTTTTATTCATATTTATTATAAATTATAATTTACAAACAAAATATAGGTAAAACTTCAAATTAACGAAGAAGTCAGGAGTTTTATGTTAACAGAGGTATAGAACTGCTGCGATACATGGAGTATTTAGGAAATAACTAAACATGTCATACATGAAGTGATTTTTCAAAGGTTTGATTCAAAAAGTGTGAATAAATGGCGAATAGACTAATATGGTTCTTCAGCGAAGACGGCGATGATTTGTCTTAATTTTCAGCGGAATGTTCTTCCAAAGTAAACATTCCTCCTTGTTAAGACAGGGTGTGTGACAGCCCTACACTGCGGCTGTGTCGGAACCACGCGCGAAATCTCGAGCGCCGCCTCAGAGGGCGTGGAAAGGGAGAGCATACAAGTGCCAGGAATCCGCGCTAACCTTCCTTCTCGACGACCCTTCTGAGCCAAACGAGACGGCAGACAGATTGAAAAACGACAACACTAGACAGGGTTTTATTTCGCTTTTATTTTGGCCCCCCTGGAACCGCCTCCTCCCATGCACAAAAGGGATGTATAGCGGATGATGGGGGTGGATGCTGGGGCGAAGAGAAGAAAGGAGCACGCACCCTCTGACAAGCGCTGCATCGTGTCTAAGCTGGGAAAGCTTCTGGAGGAAGTCGCCTATCACTGTAAGAAGGGACAGCCGGCGTGAAGTGAGCGTGTACGGTCGTTTACAAAAAAAATTAACCCTCTGCACCAGCAGCTCGAACACATACTTACCTTACCATTTACCGCTCTATATGGCACCCTAAATATATCAATGATGTACTGACGTATTAGTCCAGAAAAAATTGGCAGTATAGGATGTTCATAATATTAAAGGAGCACATTTGAAACAAACCTTTGATAAATGTCACCCCCCCCCCCCTCTTTTGACTATATTTTAACGGGCACGCTGACTTGCATGCGCCCAGTAAAGTTGGTATAGTCTGTTCACGATAAAATGAGCACTTTTGAAAACCCTGCTTAAGATCTACTTGTATGCACGTTGTGTATTCTTCCGCCTTATGTGAAATTAACATTGTTATGGGCCTCATCACTTTATTCATGCATCGGTCGAATGAAACTGTGAAATTGTTAGGAAAATAAATACTACACAAATCTACACTTTTTTTTTCACTTCGATGCATTAAAAACGCAGAAAGCGGAAGAAATAATTTCAAGTTGTCAAAAATGGTAGCCTAACATTTCTTATTCAAAATTTAGATATGTAACTCTCTATGACGATATTTATACATATATGATGGAAGAACGAGATCATTTATATTTATACTGTTTATCGATTATAACTAATCACTAACCTACCGTGCAAGGATGAAAGCATCATTGTTTACAAAACTTTCCACCTTCCTCTTTGTCGAAGTCCAAGGTATGCGTTTCTTCCATTGCGGTCGACAAACCTCTGATTGGCTAATGCATGACCCGTCGCGACTCTGTATTGTGAATTTACTTTGAATACTATCGAAACAATTCCCTGGAATTTTATAATGTTCTGTTAATCACTGCACTGCTCTCTGGACAGATAAACATAATACTGTAGCATATCCTACATACAGCTAAGACGAAAATGGCAGACCATGCTGTGATACGAATGAAGAACAATCGCACAAATAAGCAGATGCTGGACGACCCAACAGGATATGAAATGGAAACAATGAATCATGCTTGACTTCCCGATAGGCAAAAGCGCCCAGCGTGAAATGTATATGATGACGAACAGTGAATATATTCACAGCAACTTTCCGTTTAGCTCGTATACTTTACGACATTACGTCCATTCGTAAATTTCGCTACAGCTCTTATCTTCCAGTCATCCGTAAACGAGGTTTAAAATTAGCACTTCTTTAAGCAACATTCAGCTTTATGGGCCACGATTCGACTTTCACCTGCATTTAAACAAGCAACAACCACGCGACCAACTTTAGCTCTCACTTCTATTTTTATTCGCTACGCCGGGCATGTTTCGTCGTGCGGTTAACATGATCCAATTCGAAAGGTCACGGGTTCAAAACCCGATTTGCTGCCGCACCGATGTGTACTTTCCCCAACTCGAGACAAATGATTGCGTAGTTACTTAACATACCACCCCCACCCCACCCCCCAGATATATTACAGCCCTCCATGTACTTGGGATAAAGTGCGGCAAATTAATTTTTCTGATTTGCCGCTGCTGAAGAAAAGCAATGCATGCCAAGTTTGTTATAAATTTTCCACGAAATAAGTGGTTGGCAGAATACTCATTATGAACTTTCATTCAAATAAATATTGCAACACAACCATGCAGCTCGTGCTCATTACCTGTAAACAGGGTGAGCAAAATGTCTTGTTTATGATATCTTGGTTATCGTTTACGGAGATTAACACAATGAAAAACTTAAGCATCAAGAACTACACTGCTTCAAATCCACAGTACAAAAATAAGAAATTAAAAAAAACAATTCTCTCAGTCTTAAGTTTGGCCATTCACAGAGAAAGGTACATTAAAATGAACACGTATTTTAATTTTGATTTCAAATAATGAACATGCAAGATTTCTTTTTTTTTTGGGCTTGCTGCTAAAAACAATTGTAGGTTGGTTTCAAATATCTCTGTAAAGCACACATCTTGTCCCTGACAGCTGCTTTCTGCAGGAATAAAGTACAGAAAGTCAAAAGGTATTTGATAAAACTCTTGAAGACTGACAAGGGCTTCTGCGAGTTACATTAAGCTCTGTGAAATTACTCTTACAATTCCTGTGGCGGCAGCAACGATGGAAAGATCTTTCAGTAAAATGAACAGAATACGTAGTCAGCCAAGAAAAAGGATTCCACAGGGGAACCATAATGAACTGTATGATGATAGGTACCGAGGCACCTGAGATTGCAACTAAAGATTTAATTTTAAAAAAAATATATATATATATATTGCAATTTAAAAAAAAACTCTTCGGGCGCGATTTCTGAAGGAAAAATAATACACGGTCTATAATTTAAATATTTCGTTTTATTATCAGTTCCTATTTATCTTTCAAAAATATTTTCGTTTTGTGTATTTTAAAATAAAGTTACACCTACAGACAAAATTTCATTTATTAACTCACCATCCCCCCTGAAATATATAAATGACCCCCGGACCCTTACACAGTCGAAAAAGGGGGGGGGGGGTGTCCGAAAAAAACACTGCTAAATATTTTCCGAGCAATTTTTTAATGTTTACTTTTGAATTACAGTTACCTGATCGGACGTCGCCTCTACTACTGGAGTAAAACTTGCTCTAAAATGAAATATTATTTGTTTGACTACTACAACTTCACGGGAATACACTGACGACTGGCAAAAGAAAGCCACGCGAGTATGTATAGTCCATTCACGGCTTCTTCCAAATTTTCCCAAGCCCTGCTGAAATTCTACTTCTAGGCTGTTCCTCCGCCTAACGCAAAGAAAACTTAACTAAGTCTGGAAAAATTAACCAAAGAGAGAACTCATCTCTTTGTGGGCAATCAGTTCGATAATATTCTGCATGAGAAATATTTCTTTCTTGGCGTTACCAACACACTTATTTCCTCTCTGTTTTCCTTTGCACTAATAGAGAGGCTGTTCACGATAAAGTGGGCACTTTTGATATCAACCTTAGATAGATCTGTCACTGCCCCTGCCTGCATATATTTTAACTGGCGTGCTGAGTGACATGCTCCCAGTAAAGTTGGTAACGATGGAGGAACAGTAGTTACATTTGTTAACGTGGAACAAAAAATGTTAGGTAACGGTTTGTGGTAATTTAAATTATATATATGTATGTATATATCACTTTATATTTTTTTAATGGCTCAATGTGTAAAAATTAGCATATTTGTAAAATATCTTAACTTTTACACTTCGATGCATTAAAAAAAAAGAAAGAAAGAATTTCAATTAACACAAATTGTTACCTAACAGTTCTTATTTGATGTTAATCTATGGAAATACGTTCCATCATTCGTTACCAAATCTACTGGGCACGTCCGTTAAAATATATGCAGGCAGGGGGCCGGTGATTTTTCCTTAAGGTTGATTACAGAAGTGCTCACTCAGAGTTGTCACCTTTTTTTCCACTGGAAAATTCCCTGGCATTTCCCTGATTTCCAGACAAAAATAATCTTTTCTCCCTGATCTTTTGCTAACATTTTTTTTCTGCAAGGATTGACGCCTTTCCATTATAACACATATTTACACAAAAATAATACTCTGATTTTACAAAATTGCTCTCTACATAAATTGCAAAGAAAAATGCCTAAGAATTTTATCTACAATCATCAAACAATTAAGACGATTCTGGTAGTGGTGCATGGTTGGTGATAAAACTGCCAAATATAGTATGCAAGTAGTAGGACCGTGCGGTTCTGGGACACTACGCGGATGTCATGTGGATGGGGGATTAATTGATGAATTAATGGCTAATCCGATTAATTTGTTAATCCTAATCCAATTAATGTGATTTAAATGTGTTTGATATATTATATTCAGGCTTAATCCGTTTTTGAAAATTTTATAAAACTGAACATTTTTCAAAATTTAAAGTTTTGGAAAATTTTCAAAAATCGGATTAAGCCTTAATACAATACATCAAACTCATATTAATCCGATTCATTGGATTAGGATTAACAAATTAATCGGATTAGCCATTAATCCGCTCCATCCACAAATTCATTCGCCTAGTGTCCCAGAACCCCCACGCTCCTGCTACTCATGCATATCACAGAATTCCCATATATTTAGCTAATTTGTTCGAAACTCCCTGACATTACCCTGATTCCCCTGACAGTTTTCAAATTCCCTGACTTTTCCCTGTTTTCCAGATGAGTGGCAACCATATCAATTTACGGTGAACAGCCTTTAATAATTCGTAAGTGATCCGACGGGGAGAACCGACAGAACACGTGGAGTGTCGGCGACCTCGGGCAAGCGTGATGCGCGCGGATCCCTGCAGCTTCCGCATCCGGTCGCCAGCGACGGCGGTGCTGTCTAAGAGAGACGGGAGGGAGCGCCCATAGGAAGCGGAACCACGCACCGCGCTCGCACGTGCACGATAGCCCGGACAAGGGACGCCGTTCACGACCGCGGCCACGACCAGTAGTGCACGTGCGTGCGTGCGTACGAACGCACACACACACACGGGGCACTCATCCACCCGCCGGATATGATTGCACCCCCCCCCCCCCCCAGGGAATGCCCCCCCCAGGAAAACCAGGTTTGTCCCCCCCCCCGGCCAAAAAGGACCGCCATTTCGCTACCTCGGCGCCTGACGTCTCACTGGCTTATGCCCGATCGCACCGTCGTGGTTCGACATTAGATCCGAGATCGGATCTAAGATCAACACAGAAAACTGTTGCACCATTCGAGTTCAGGACTGGACTGGAAAACGAGATGAAGTTCATTTCGAACCGCTGAGATCAGCAGTCATCGTCGAGAAATGTAGTTTGAAAATACGCCAACAGATAGGGCTACATTTGGTTGTTTCCTTGGGAAATTAATAACATACGCACTTGAATATTGTTCAGTAAAATTCGTAAAACAGACAAAACATGGCACATCTCCATTTATCTATAGTGAAAAATACGCCCACTACCATGATATTATATATTACGAACCAATAGCAAAATTTGTCCCATACTTAACATCGATCTCTCACTTAGGAACCAAGATCGACGAATCGGAGATCCAGAATCATGAAATTACGTTGCTGCAACACTTTTAGATTGGAACCAAGATCTAACTTGTGTCATGGTTCGAAACTGCGATCATTCGATCTCGGATCAGGGAAGATGTTAGTGCAACCGTGCATTAGTGATGTGCTCATAAAGATTGTTCAAGATTCCGTGAGCACTTTTGAAAGTAATGAGGGCCATGGGAGAGTTAATTTTACAAAGGGCGGATGAATACATAACGTGCATAAAAGCAGATCCTAAGCAGTGCTTTCAAAAGTGCTCATTTTACCGTGAACAGCCTATAAGTCCATTCACTGTTACTTCCTACTTTTATGCGGCCCTGCTAAAGTCCTACTTTCAGGATATTCCTCCGCCTCATTCACACAAAGATTAACCACTTCAGTAAAATTACACCACAGGCACAGTGGACTGCATTTGTGTGCACTCAGTGTATATGCTGTTCACTGTAAAGTGAGCACTTTTGAGGCCCTAGCTACTTTTTTTTTTATCCTTTAACCAACTTTTAAAATAAATATTGCCATGCAAAGTAATAAACAGTCTATATATTCCACCGAACTCGGAAGTTAACGTCTAAGGTTAAACTAAAATACATTTATTGACTATTTTTCCAAATGAGAGGACTTTCAAAAGTGCTCACTTTACCGCGAATAACCTATAATAATATTCTGCATGAAAACTATTTCTTACTTGACAGTGCCAAAACATCTATTTTCCCACTGCTTTAGTTCATATTAATTATAATAAAATATTGGAATTTATAAATAAAATATTAGCACAGTTCTATTTAATAAAAAATTAGTATGTTTAGTAAAACCAGTTATTTTATGTGAACGCAAGTATAAAACGTTTGTGATACAGGCTGTTCACGGTAAAGTGAGCACTTTTTAATGCCCCCACAAAAGGCATTAACCCCTAATAAATATATTTTATTGCAGTCTCAGACGTTGAGTGTGATGAAATGTATTTTTCGAAGTTTTGGTTGGAAAAGCGCGAGGAACCGGCAAATAGACTATACGGTGGACACAGGAGCACATCTAGTAAGTTTGTGGTGGAGTGGTGGCGGCCCATTTTCCTATAGCGCAGGTGAATTCGCGACATAAGAAGGGAGGATGTCGGGGGCTCTACCTCACATATTGCTGATACGATTGCATAGTAGTTTTAAAGCAGTGACAGACAGTTTCATGTCAATGTATGGGGTGATATTTTTCGGGGCCGGAGTAGGAAAGTGTTATGTCTCTTGTGACCCCCCCCCCCCCCCCTTCATAACACACGACGGTCATGATACGCCGCTGGGTGGACACACGTGTTTATAGTCTATTCGCGGTTTCTTCACACTTTTTTAAATCAAACATTTAAAAAAATCACCCCATGTATGACGCGCTTGTTTGTTTCCAAAATATGATGTGTATCACAAGAGTTTTATACGTGTGTTAAAATAAAAGTACCTCATTTTTGTTTACATTGGAATTGTACCTATTCATATCTTATTTATTAATTATAATACTCTATCCAATATTAATGTGAATAAAAACAGTGAGGAAATAGGTGTGTTGGTAATGCCTAGTATAGGCTATTAACGGTAAAGTTAGCCTTTTGTAAGTCCTCTCATTTGGAATAATAGTCAATAAATTTATTTTATTGTGGCATCAGATGTAGTCTCGTGAAATATATGCACTATGCTTATTACTTACATTGCATAATTTATTTTTAAAAGTGATGGAAGGATAAAAATGACTGATAGGAAAAAAGTAACTAGGGCAGCAAAAGTGCTCACTTTACCGCGAACGCCCTATAAGAAACAGTTCCTGTGCAAAATGCTATTACAATGAGTGAGCACGAATGCGGCGCGGCGTCCCTTTGGTGTGATTTTCCGGACGTGGTTCAGCTTTGATTGCACGATGGAGGAATGTCCTGGAAGTAGAACTTTAGCAGGGCTTCAGAATAATTTAGTCTAACTTGTCTTGCAATTGATAGACTCGCGAAAAGCCAGAGACCGTCATCTGCCAGCCGGGTAGACCGGAGGGGGGACGTGGCCCGACTCATGGCTGCAACCTTGCACGGAGAGAAACGAGGTTGCGTCAACTCGCGTTTTCGGGATACTTTCCTCTCGAGGAGGCGGCTGTTTGCGGAGCAAATATTTGGTCCTGGCGTCTCTGGTCCCGCTCACGCAGCCACGGCGACACTGCGCAGGCTTTCATCGCGGACCTCCCCAGCCCCGCTAACGCCGAGTGGAAACTCGGGGGCCGCCGGGGATTTACCGCGTCCGCAGGAAGTCAGGAACCAGGGTGTTCCAGCTATTATCGGTCGTCAACACACACACACACACGAGAATAGGGACCCACCCGTATGTGTGGCGCGGTAAATAAATGTTCTGGAAGTACGAAGTTTTGACAGAAAAAAAAAAGAAGCTATTGTCTATTTCGCTTTTCTTCTTCTTTTTTTTTCATGTTAAGTGTATGGATGGAGAAAAGGAATCGTAAAAGTGGTCAAATATAGCATTTTTAAAGCTTGCCTATGAAGTTTCTTTAGGCGGTAAGAGAAAAGTACGACTATACGCAGGTAGTTCGATCTGCGTACTTTCATCGCGTGTGATAAAGCCCCACAGTTACAGATCTAGTTCACACACTAAAGCGTTAGGACGGAAACACTGCACGCCTTGCTCGTAGGAGCGATGAGGCGCTAGGCGTGCGTATTAGTGTCGCCCGTGTCACCTCCCTCGCTTCTTCACATTGGACGCGCAGATACATAGTCCTCTTAACAGCGAGGTCTTGAGAGCCAACGAGGGTGATTGAGGTCAGTACGAATCAGCACCGCAGTGAAAGGGCGGGGGAAACGGGAGATCCCCGAGAAAAACCCGCCGACCAGCAAAATCGTCTGGGCACAATTCCGGGGGTGGCCCGGCCGGCGGTTCGCATTGGTGGGAGGCGAGTAGGCTAACCGCTCAGCCACCGCGGGGCCCCCTAGGAACTCGGGCGTGCAAAGATAGCGACCCAGGACACGCGGATCATATGCCTCGGCATAGCCTCTTACGCGCAAGCGACTGAACAGAGGGGCAGTCATTCCGTCGGCAACTCTGCTCTTGGACTATAGTTAGAGATCCAGAAACTTCGTGGATTCATTCTGCAACTAACTAGACTCCAGAATCCGTTTTGTGTTCTAGCCTCTTTTCATTGGCTGTTGCTACAGGTAAACCCCAGACTAGGCAGCACGCGATTCGTTCCTTATTTTCTTAGCAGGTTCGTTATTGGTTAAACGGGATATGAAGCGTGTCTAACAAACTGTGTTCCAATAGAAGCAGCTAGAGGCTATTCACGGTAAAGTGAGCACTTTTGAAAGCCCTCTCATTTGGAATAACAGTGATTAAATATATTTTATTTCAGCTTTAGACTTTAATTTCCGTGTGCGGTGGAATCTTCACTTTTTTTTAAATTCCTTATATAGCAATACTTATTCAAAAAGGTGGTTATAGGATAAAATATGGATGAAATAAAAATAATTAGGGCCTAAAAAGTGCTCACCGTACTGTGAACGACCCATACTCCCATGTACACGTGGTTGACGTTTATGAATCCGCGAAATTACCTGTTCTCTAACTACCGTCCGTTCACGATTACTTCAAGTCTTTTCTGAAGCCCTGCTATAGTTCTCCTTTCAAGATATTTCTCCGCCTGGTGCCAACACAGCTTGACCAAGTCTAGGGAACTGCACCAAATAGACAACTCACCGCATTCGTGCGCACTCAATTTAATAATATTTTGCATAAGAACTATTTTTTTCTACGCATTACAAACACACATATTTTCTCCCCGTTTTATTCATGGTAATTGTGAAGTTACGTTATCATTTATAAATAAAATATAAGTAAAGTGTCAATTTAACCGAAGCATAAAACGCTTGTGATGCACGACATGTTTAGGAAACAACCAAACAACGTCATACATGGGGTGATTTTTTTAAGGTTTTATTTAAAAAGTGTGAAGAAACCCCGAATCGACTATACATGAGACAATCTTATAATTGTATGCTGTAGTATTACACAGCCTAAAAAAAAAAAAATCTGGTAAACTTACTAAACTGAATTCGAAGTTTTTAACCCATATATCGTATGGAAATAACACCATACACCTGGCTAAAAATATGGAATGTTTAGCGTCGCTTCTATATAGAGTTGGGAAGTGTCCTACGAATTTGACTGTTTCCCGAGCAAATGTAGGAACGCCAGTACGAAAGTATGGGAAATTACTTTACCATTAGCGTTTTCTCGCTCTACGTACACTCTCATGTAGTAAATCTCATAGAGTGCAACTAAAGGTGCGTACCACGCCCCTAACCTGATTTGGAAAGATCTGGGTAGATGACTTCTTTTTTTGTTACCTAGAAGAGCTTTCGAAAAGTGCCCCTTTAATGCACTTATAAGTTATTGTCAAATCGTTATAGTCTTCAAAATATAACACTCAAAAGCCTTAATTTCCCAAATCCTGCAGCATACTAGGCTTTGCTCCTATACATTTTTTTCCCAGTAAAACTGCATCTAATGCAATCTGTATAGTGTGCAGAACATACTGATTCAGTATGAGTGCGATTTATAAACAGGTGAGCGAGTATTGGCACTCTCAATTTTGTTGAAAATAGGGGTCAGATTGTCGTAAATATATTTTTGTTCATTCAAGCGAAACTGTTAACATTCATTTAATAATTAGTTTAAACCATAAACTGTAGAGGAAACGTTGTCTTTATTCCTTTCGTAGCTTGTAACACAAATGCAGTATGCCGCGCTTAGACTCTAATTAAACACTTTGAACCGGCCTATAACACTCTAGTGTCGGAATTTGAGTGTTATATTTGGAAAACTATAATGATTTGACGACTAACAACTGTACTAAGAGGGCACTTTTCGAAACCTCTCAGAGAACATGTCACCTTAACATCTTGTCGACAGCGAGGTAATTAGAGACGGAATAAGTTGCTCAAAGAAGTAGGAACATGTACGGATCGCTCTTGGCTTGTAGTCGATAACCATCCCGGTATCCGAAACCCACGTCCTCCCGAAGGCGAATCCGAAAGTTAACCACTGCGCCATCACGCTTGCTGAGAAAAAGGTCGTCGCGTAAAAGTTGGTAAACAATTTAAAGCATAGAAGTAGCCATACAACATAGGTCGTGTGCAACAAGAATTGACAGCCATGTTATCAAACCCATTGATCCACAATGTGCAAATAACAGGTCGTGTTCGTGAGAGTTACTACTGCAGCATAATGGACAAAGGAATAGTTATATTTTAAGTCTTATGCTGGCGCATGAGGCGACAGCCAATCAGACTAGAGTATAAATTTTTCAGCGAAGTCGTGCTTTTAAAATACAGGATCAACTATGCTGCAGAATCGAAGAAATGTCGCACAATATAAATCGGGGGAAAAAAAAAAAAACATGTGAGAGTTTACTGGTAGAAATGTTTAAATGTTATTCACATCTCAACTACCGCAAAAACAAAATTTTTAAAAAGATAAAGCAAAAATTCAAATATTTTAAATCACTGACAATTTTCTACATATACTATCACAATCATTACTTATCGACACTGTCAACTGTGGTCAGTCCCGTCGCAAAATTTCATAAGCTAAAAAATGATAAGTACTTACAATACTATATTGTGAACCAAATTCGCACAAGAATTAAAGTCGTGTGGACGTTCTAATGTCATGTCCTGTGTTTCTTTATTATGAACCGACCCTAGCACTGCCTTTGTCGACTGAAGAGACCGACGTACACAGCATCGTCGTCCGAGATGCATCCTCAAGTTTCCTTTTCCACTCCGAAGTGTGTAAGGGAGGCACATTTCCTACGCAGAACATAAACGAATTTAAGTCGGCGTCACGATAGCGAGTAATCAAAACAAGCGAGTACAGTTCGGAGTAGTAGCTTTTTTTTTTTTCCTTGCGTTGTTTGGCCGTTTCTGAATTACGAGATTTATTTTTTAAGTGTATGTACAGGAAGTCGGTGAACTCTCTCAATACTGCGGCGCCGAAAAAAAAAATGCATCAGAATCCAAACTTTCTGCCGAAAGATTCTAACCACATAATAGTGTAAGATTATCTGTTCCCGAAATTTCGGGAAAACTGTTTTATGTTTGCGACAGTTCACAACAACACATAGGCTATTATCATACGAATTACTATCATCCAGTGTTGCAAAAGAACGTTTTGACGTGAATGTGTCTTTAAATTTGGAACCATTGCGCGAGGCAATCCAGAAAAGCCGATGATAACAAAATAGGGGGATACAGTTTGGCATTGCAGCTCCGAATCTATCGTCTACATTCAGAATTCAATTACACCATTCGATTGCCAAAATACCAGAGAATATTTTACTTTGAGTGAGGACTGCGAAGCATCGCGCATGGCGGTGAAAGGAGATTGTGTTGGGGGGGGGGGGGGGGGAAGCGCCGCAATTTTTAGTTCGTTTCGCCGCGTCTCATAACTTCCGCGTAGTAAAGTTTTGACTAGGAGAAGCTACGACGCTCGTTTAGGTTTCAGTCGACAGCTCTCGTCAAGATCAATCGATTGCGTGTATAAAAACATCTGTGGGGCGTGGTTATGGTGAAATTGTATGAGTTTAATGTAAAAAATTAAGAAAACTTAACACAAGGTCGGCGTATACGCGTCAAAAAGCCAAGTTGAAATTCAGAAATCGTATACGGTTGGAAAGAGAATCTCAAAAGCAATCCAGTGATACCCATAAAACCCCATATGATCGAGTGAAGCGGTGCCGAAGGGGAAAAAAAAAAAAAAAAAACACACACATCAATGCGTCCGAGCGCGTCAGTGTAGTCGCATTCACGCAAAACAAACGGCCGTGTCCCCAACACAGCTAAACCCTATTTTTCTGGTAAGACCTATCTTCTAAGCACCTAAAGTTAAGTTACACAAAACAAGCAACTATATCGATCGAAGCTAAACTTAAGCTGTGCCAGTAACATCCAACAACTTAACTAAAAGAGAAGATATGTAGCCTAGTGGGTCTCTTTGATATATTCCAAATTATATGTTAAAGATCTGAAAGAATTAACGTGAGAGAATACGAAAGGTTCTCCGAATTAGTGGCCACGATGTATAATTCGCACATTACAGAAATCCAGCAGCTGGTATTTCAAAGCCCAAGCAGGACAGAAACGAACATCCAGTAGGAATATCAGTGTAAACCCATTACAGACCGACGGTAGACTCGTCTTTCTTTTTCGATCGCGATGTCAAGGCCAGAACTTCCCCGGTCCAACACATTATTTCACGCCGGTAAATATTGCCGCCCTCAATCCATCACTTGGCCAGACTCCACAGTATTCTGTGGACCCGGGTAGTACTCCTTCACTCGCCTCTGCTGGCCTTGTGAGGAACACATTTACTTCACTCAAAAGTCGCCGCCAGCGGGCCAGCCCACACGCTGTTACTGCGGGGTTATTTCTGGCTGACAGCGTTGTTACTGCGGGGTTATTTCTGGCTGACAGCGTTGTTACTGCGGGGTTATTTCTGGCTGACAGGCGTTCACTACGCGGCAAATAAATTTTAGCTCAGTCGCGGAAGAGATCCACGCAAGTGTTACATATTATAGGCTGTTCGTGGTAAAATGGGCACTTTTGAAAGCCTTGCTTAAGATCTTTTCGTATGCACGTTGTGTATTCCTCCGCCTTATGTAAAATTAACATAGCTATGTGCCTGTCACTTTATTCATGCGTCGGTCAAATAAAACTGTGAATTATTGATAAAGTAAATACGTCACAAATATGCTTATTTTTACACTTCAATGCATTTAAAAAAAACAGAAAGCTAAAGAAATAATTTAAGCTATCAGAAATGGTTTCGTAACACTTTTTATTCGACGTTAGATACGGAACTACTTCCCATCCATCGTTACCAACTTTACTGGGCACATGTCACTTAGTCAGTTAAAATATATGCAGGTAGGGACAGTGACTTATTTCTATGGTTTTCAAAAGTGTTCACTTTATAGCGAACAGCCTTTAGTTTAGTGTTTTAAAAAGTAGCTGTGTGTATTTTTATGGTATTATAAATATATTTTTTAAAAATTACTTTATTTTATTTTTATTTAAGCCTGCAACCATTACGAACTCTGGCACGCACCTGGCGACCCATAACACTGGTGTCAGAAGTGGGACGGACACACTCATTTGTAAATAAAGTTATGTAATAGGCTTGTAATTAGTGATATAAAAACTAATTGTAATAGCTGTAGGCCGAAATATTAAGACGTTTGTGTATTCATCGCAACGAATATTAATGATCAAATTTTAATCGAATACTACTGTATTTTACAAAATTTTATAAATGTCAGTATAAATGAAACACATTTTGAACGGTGTGGCAGATGGCACAGGATCAGGTTCTTGTTTTCTAACAGTTTTGTTACTGACTCACGACTGCTCCACAGGGTGCATAGAAAAGTGTGATACAATTAGGCTACTTGTTTGAAATCTATTTTCAACTTCTACTTACACTAATTCGAAAGCGAAACTGCATTGTCAGAAAGAGTCATAGCGACCTCGATTAACGAAGTTGCCCGGACGATTTCTCGAGTTGACGCGATAGTATAAGCGCTACTTCAGGCAATTGTAGTTTCTTTTCACATTACTTAATTGGGCTCTCAGATCTTCTTTTGACACGTTCTGAAGGTCTCTTGAGCCAGAAATAAAATTAATAAAGCACCTACAGTCCATCCGCGGTTTCTTTACACTTTTTAAATCAAACCTTTGAAAAACCACCCATGTAGACGTGTTTAGTTATTTCCTAAATACGCAATGTATCACAGCATTTATACCTCTGTTAACATAAAACTTCTTACTTTTAATTAATTTCAAGTCTTACCTATCTTTTATTTATAAATTATAGTATATCATTTATTATAAATATGTATAACAACAGTGAGAAAACGTGTGTGTTGGTAGCGCCTAGTAAGAAATAGTTCTCGTGCAAAATATAATTACAACTAGGTGCGTACGAATTCCGTGCGATATCCTTTGGTGTAATTTTCTAGAATGATTTAAGCTTAGTTTGAACGAGGCGGAAGAATATTCTGGAAGTAGAACTTTAGCAGGGCTTCAGAAATGTGCGAAGTGACCGTTAATGGATTATAGCAATAGACCGAGGCAACGGCGGGCAACACAGACTCGCGGCGCAAATGGCGGCTCCTTTTATGTTGACGTACCGATTCGGTGGATGGTTGCGCGGGGCTCTATAAACGGGTCACGCGTCTTGATTGGTTACTTGGTGTTGCTGAAGATTCCCTCTTGGCCGGGCTGTCGAATGGCAATTATAGGCAGTTCACGATAAAAATTGGCACTTTTTGAAAGCCCTGCTTAGTATTTACTTCTATGCACGTTGTGTAGTAATCAGCCTTATGTAGAATTAACATTTCCGTGGGCCTCTTCACTTTATTCATACGTCGGTCAAGTTAAACTGGAAAGTTATTGGAAAATTAAATATTTTACAAATCTGCTTATTTATACACTTCGATGCATTAAAAAATATAATAATTTAAAGTTATCACAAGTGGTTACCTAACACATTTTATTCGACGTTGAGATATGGAATTACTTTACCTCCATCGTTACCAACTTTACTGTGCGCATGTCACTCGGTGCACCCGTTAAAATATATACACGTAGGAGAGGTAACTCTTTACTAGGGTTGATTTCCAAGGTGCTCATTTTATCGTGGACAGCCGATTTGCCTCAGCTGATTCCTCAGATTTTCGCATGTGAGAATCGTGCCGAACAATGCCGTTGGTCGGCGGGTTTTTTTTTTCGGGGGATTTCACGTTTCCGCCGCTGCTCCATACTCACCTCGATCACCCTCATTGGCTCTCAAGACCCTGATGTTAAGAACCGTCCAAATCTCTTCACTTCATTTCCTTGCCCTCGTCTTCTGATGCCCGTGGTCGGACAGCCGGGAACAATGCAGGGATGGCAGTTGTTTATAAGGAGCCTACAACCCTGATCCACTGTTTCCAAACACGCCTGAATTTCAAACGGCTGTATATATATATATATATATATATATATATATATATATATATATATATATATATATATATTATATATATATATATGTGTGTGTGTGTGTGTGTGTGTGTGTGTGTGTGTGTGTGTGTGTGTGTGTGTGTGTGTGTGTGTGTGTGTGTGTGTGTGTTATACAGGCGTGAATTGACCTGGAGGCTATCAGCCAATGATAAACGTGTGGTTTAAAAAAGCCAAGTCGCGTGTGGCCCAGTCAAACAGGAAAACGTGTTCTGACAAAAAAATTTGACCGCTCTTCGGACAAGACGTTGAATGAAAATTCGTCGTAGTTATTATAATCTCCAAAAAAAAAAAAAAAATCTGCGCAAGTTACGATTGCGTGAATTTTGAAACATGATAATTAAATGCTCGCCTGTCTTTCTCCATTTACTTAAATGTGTAATTCAAGTAGTGAAAGGCACAAAAATTAATGGCTAAGAAACTTCATTATTTTTTTCCCCCTCAGAGAGCAAAACAAACTGTTTCTTTAGTGTAGAATCGAAGCTGAAACCTCTGCTGAGAGACTGCTGTACAGAAACTATGCAGTCACTACTTCAAATTTCAGGGACTATTAACAGGAGTGAAGAGCATTTCTATTAGAACTTCTCATCTCCGCGTGGCGTTAATTGCCTGCCACTTTTGGACGTCTAAACCTTGACAGCTCGTCAGGAAAGAGGTCTTTTAAAGTGAGTGCTAGTTATTTTTGTCCGCATTCTCCCATCCGGCTCTCTCAAGCTGATCGGCAAACATCATTTTAATAGTTTTAAAATTATTCTTATTACTGCTGCATTTGTAAAACGAATCCTCATATTTATCCAACAAAAAAAAAAAATATTTGAATGGAAGCTTCTGTTCAATACAAAGATATAAAGCTATAGACTGTTCACGGTAAAGTGAGCACTTTTACAACTAACCTTAGAAAATTTTCACTGCTCATTGCCTAAGTACTGTATATGCCTTCGTACACATCGGTAAGAAATAAAGCAATTATATATACATATGTATAATATAATATAATAATATATATCCTTTATGAATGGGAGTGGAAATCGGCACCTACTATTTTTAAGGCTTGCACTTCGTCGTTATAAGGCATTATCCACAAACTCACAGATTATTCTTTCATTCTGGCTGTATTCCTGAAAATAAAACGTCTGCTTCTGCTACATTTTCTGAGGTGGTTACACCCGTCAAGAATAGATTTAGACTATAGGTCATATATTTATATAATTTTACTACGTTTTTTTTTGTTGACGAATCGCCTGCAGAAGTTTGCTGGAGAGCTCAGTTTCATCCTGCACATGCCGCCTCGCACATGAGGGATGGCAGTTCTTCATGTGGTCTTCTGTGCAAAGTGTGATTGGAGCGGACGAAAACAGCGAACTTCGAGAGGCGACTAGACGAAAATATCCCAAGGCAATATCGGGTGTACGTGATTACAGCAGACGCTCAGTTCAATCCCGTACGGCTAACGTAATCCCTTCCAGTCTGCTATTCGCACTACCAAGACACTTCGATGAAGAGCATCTTCCAGATGATTAACACGATAGACAGAACTTTCACGGCATTCTGCAAACCATCATGTTAATGCGTAAACCACCGGGTCATATCCGCAGGTGTACAAATAGGGCAGACGCTGCCCCCCCCCCTTTTCCCCTTCACTATTAAGCCAATAGCCGTTCGGGATGAGGTGAACTTAACATCATGCGAAGTGAGGAGTAAGGGGGGTGGGGAGGTTTATGGCCCTTAATACACGCTACACTACTTTCGCTATTCGATCGAGGTTACATGACACTCTGAGGCGACTATGGATCGATAATTACCTGCAAGGAAACCAAGAACCGAATCCTATAACCTGTTAGGGAACTGAAACGGCTACACTTCTTGGGACAGCAGCCAATGAACAAACAGCTGTGACTTAACCATGAATATCCTAGTGGAAAGGTTATTTGCGGAGGCGTTCAGGGGCCTCGTCAGAGTCCACTCACGGTAGCTCCCAACTTTCCTCAAATTCTGGTAAAGTTCTACCAGCAGGATATTCCTCCGCCTCTTGCAAACAAAACTAAACCGTGTCTAGAAAATTACACCATAGCGAAAGCGCAGTGCATCCGTGCGCGTCAAGTGTAGTAATACTTTTCATAACCACTATTTATTACCAGGCATTACCAACTCGCCTGTTCTCTCACTGGTTTTATTAATATTAATTAAAAGTGAAATATTATAACAAGTATAAACAAAAGTTCAGTTAAACCAAAAATAAAGTACTTTTATGTTCACATAGGTATAAAACGTTTTTGATAGATGACATGTAGGAAACATGCAAACCGGCCGGAAGATTTTTCAAAGCGCGCTGGCACATAAGTGTCGCAAGAAATAGCCGCTAGTCGCCGCGGGCCCCCATCCGTGCTTTGCGTATGCGCGCCGCCAACCTAAGAACATGCTCGCATCGTACTCTTATACCCGATAGAATGAGTACACTTTTACTACAGGCTATTCACGGTAAAGTGAACACTTTTGAAAGCTCTACTTAGGATCTACTTGTATATACGCCTTATGTAAGATTAACACTGTCACAGGCCTCATCACTTTATTCATGCGTCGGCCAAGTAAAACTGTGAAATTATTAGAAAAGTAAGTATTTAACAAATCTGTTCATTTTTACACTTCGATGCAGTAAAAACATAGAAAGCGAAAGGAATAATTAAAGTTATCAGAAACAGTTACCTAACACTTTTTATTCGACGTTAAGATATGGAACTACTCCCCATCCGCCGTTACAAATCCAGTAAGGGCGCATGTCAATCAGTGCGCCCATTAAAATATATGCAGGTAGGGGCAGTGACTTTATTCTCTAAGGTTGATTTCAAAAGTGCTCACTTTATCATGAACAGGCTATACAATCGTGTAATAAGTCACGAAGTTATAGTGTCGGCGCATCATCCTTCCAAACGTTACGTTAACAATAAAAATTTTCGTTTTCGTACAATTTGGCAAAGAAACAGAGGGCTATTTTAAATTTATAATGTTGCCTACCGCCGGTAATGTTTGCTACCCTTTGAGCAAATGGCACCTGAACAAATATTCTGAGTGATGCAATGTTACCTCAGCAGTACTCCATGTGCCGCCCTGATAACTAGTCCGTGGTAGAATGGTAATTCATCGGGTGTTTTTTGACGTGAATGCGTCTTTAAATTTTCAACCATATATAGTGAGACAATCCAGAAAATCCGATGATAAAATCGGGGAATAGAGTTTGCCACTGCAGGTCCGAATCTATCGTCTACATTAAAAATTCAATTACGCCATTCGATTGCCAAAGGATCAAAGCATATGTTACGTTGAGTGAGGACTGCGAAGTATCGCGCGATTTTGAGTTCGTTTCGCCGCGTCTCATAGCTTCCGCGTAGTGTATATAACTTTTGACTAGGAGAAGCTACGGCGCTCGTTTAGGTTTTAATCGACAGCTCTCGTCAAGATCAATCGATTGCGCGTATAAAAACATTTGTGTGGCGTAGTTATGGTGAAATTGTATGCGTGTAATGTAAAAAATTAAGAAAAACTTAAAACGATTTCGGTCTATACTCGTCGAAAAGCCAAGTCAAAATACAGAAATAAGTTAGTATGCGGTTGGAAATAGCATCTCAAAAGTAATCCAGTGATACATACCCATAAAATCCCATATTATCGAGTGAAGCGGTGCCGGGAACGTAAAATAAACATCAAGGCGTCCGAGCGCGTCAACGTAGACGGCCGTGTCCCCAACACAACCAAACCCAATTTTTTTTGGGTACGTCTACGAATCTAAAAATTGTCCGATGGGGAGCGAACACAGGACTCTCAGGAAGGCGGGGAAATGAACTGCGACAAGCACAACAGCGCACGAACCGGGGCGCAGTTAATCCCGGTCCGTTTTCCAACTACGGGTGCATTATTCATGAGCGTTAAGTCGTGTACGTCGCCGCTCGCGGAACTTCGTACCAGGGCAGTTGAAGCCTTCGCCGAGGTCAGAAAGATTTGAGTCAACAGGACGTGGCCGGAATAGCGTGTCGCGCCAACTGTCTCCCCGACGCTACGCGACTCACGCGCCCCGCCACAACAAGCATACAAATCGCGCGTGCAAATGTACTTCTGGCAGTAACTCAGCGACCAACATCCGTTCGGCGTCACCTCTCGCCACACGCGGAGATTTACTAATTCGAAAATGCACGCGCGCGCGCACACACACACACACAGATTCCCCCACGGCTCATAAATACTTCCCCTTTCGAAAAACACGAGATCACACTTCGGGCGAGATCCTGTTTGGTTTTGCGTGTTGCCCAACAAGCACGCGACGAATTTGCATTTCTTAATTGTTGTGTATGTACGATCCGGCGTGGGCCGGTTAATGTATTAGCCAACATGCCCTTCTACGGCATCGCATATCATAATTTTCGAACTTGCCTGAAGCAGTTGCGCGTTCGGACAAATTGGGATACTCCCGAAATGTCATCAATCTTCAGTTTCAATTGTCGAAGCTAAGACTTATTTTGGCGTGACGGTTCGTCACAAACGTCTAGAATGGTTTACGTGATATAACCAATAAACAGGGACCTATGAAATTCCTGCTATTAATCTCAGACGCAATACGAGTCCAGATAATTGCGCATTTATGTTGCTTTTGTTATTGGCCTATAGTATATAGCTAATAAGAAACAACTCAAGACGGGGAAGTCAAATCACGTACAACCAAGACATAAGATAAAACGTGTACGCACTGCGGTAGAACCCGATAAATAAATGACGCCCACTCAAATATATAACGGATTATGAAGTCTAGAGCTCTGCCAGATAAATAAAACCCAATGTTGAATTTTAATTTGGTAGTTTGCTGGGTTTTGTAGGAGAATATGTTAGCTTCTCAAATGCCGCTGGACCTTCGCACATCAAACACGCCCTGGAGAAGTCTCAGCCAATAGTGTAAAGGATGGGCCACACGTCTTGCCAATCCCCGAAGAAATAAACATTCCTAGAACGTGCACTTCGGTAAATAACGCATCCATAGTAGAAAAACTGTTTACCACGCTGTCGGCGTATCGAGAACACCTGAAGCAATCTTGTGCACGCTGAATGTCGTTTGTTCATGTCAGTATCGCTTAGCTCATCGACAGCTGTACGCCTAAAGAATTTCAATCCAAAAACCCTGTTTTCATGCGTCTTAACATTGTGGTTTGGTGGGAGTGCAATCTCGGATGTTTGTTTCCGCAGTGATTTCTTGGGTGATCAGAGCACAGATGCCTCCACCGCCGATAATCTCCTGTAGCAATTCTTAATGCTTCCACAAGTTTCGAACTCTTCCCCGTCGGGAGGGGCTTTTGCCGTGTCTATGCGGGTTTTACTCTCCCCTTTCTTTCACTGCCGCGATGCCCGCCTCCTTAGAATGCAATTCCCTCTCCTTTAGGCGTAAGGGGTTCGCCCTGAGACGCAATTAGAACCCGACCCTACCTTCGGTCGTACATTTGATAATTAGCAATAGGGCAGATCAGAAAAAAAAAACCTCCACCGCCGTGCATGTGTCATGTTGTGAGTTTGGCCGTCGCGTGTCTTCTGTTTGTCTTTAATTAATCCCGTCGGAAATAGCTTGTGTTCCCAACGCAGTACTGTCCTTTCAAGAGGGTTTTCTTTGTGAAATCGCCTCGTCGCACATCCTCTATGCTTTTTCCAGTATGTGGACGTTCATAAGCCCAAACACTACCAATAATCCGCTCTTAACACCTCGAGGAAATTTAAGGGAGTGAAAAGACATTTGGACCACTCTGTATATTCAGAACTCGGCTTGATTCCGTGTGGACGAGCCGAGCAGGAGAATGAGCTATGATTCTGGCAGCAGCCAGTAAGAATATAACCTCTGCTCGAGTGTATAGAGTATTGTTAAGTCCAACCTGGTACCGTTTAATAATGCGAAATGACAGGGTCTCTAGTTATTAGGTAATTTCCTTGGACTGTACTTGAAGCGAACGATTCTAAAACTACGCCGTGTCGTTAGTGACAAATAAAATCCTTACGAATTTATCGCATGATTTTTTTTTAATTTTTAGAATAATCGTTAAATGAAATATTTTACACTAATTGGCGACTGTAATATTTTACTATAGGCTATCCACTATAAAGTGTGCACTTTTTGAAATCAACCTCAGAAAAAAGTCAAGCTCCTACTTGCATATATTTTAACGGGCGCACTGAGTGACATGCGTCCAGTAAAGTTAGTAACGATGCATTGAAAGTAGTTCCATGCCTTAACGTCAAATTAAAAGTGTTCGGTAACCATTTGTAACAATTGAAATTATTTTTTTTCGCTTTCCGTTTTTATGATGCCCCAAAGTGTAAAAAAAAAGAGCAGATTTCTTAACATATTTACTTTTCTATTGCAGAGTTTCACATAATCGACGCGTGGCGACGATAAAATGACGAGGCCCATGGCAATTTTTAATTTTACCTAAGTCGGGGGAATACACAACGTGTATCCTCCTTAATCTTTTGAGGAAGTGTTCATGCCTAGACGCATTTCCCGTATTTATTCCGGTGGTATTTTTAAGCAGGTCACAAAGTAACGTCCGTGCTATTTCAGGCACTGATACGATACCGGTTTGTCGGCCGGCACTGCTTTGCTTAACGATGCCCTTGGGGAAGATGATTAAAAGAAAAGAATGGTACAAGGTGAAGGAAGACTGATGCCAATTAGTGGTGCAACGACGTATAAATCATATGGCAGGGCAAAAAGAATTGCGGCACATCGAGACAAGAGCACGAGATTACTGCAATAGACGTGTCCTTGAGAAATCTGAGTGGAGGAGGCACGACTAATGATGATGCCCAGCTGATTTCAAATGGCGCCTGCGCAGACGACTGTTATAAGCGTTTGGTAATTCAAAGTACGTAGTTGCCTGTTGCTCCTACGCAACTTTAAGGAGGATGGTGCACGAAAAGCGTATGTTTATGTAATTTTTGCCACAAATTGTTTTAAAGAGGATTTTCGAAATTTTTGGTTCGACAAGACGCAAATGACTATTTTGAACACCTTACTATACGGTTAAAAATTGCCTGCGTTCGTTATTCTTGTGTTAACATAAAATACCTTGTTTCTTATTACACTGAACTTTCACTTAAAATATTTCACATTTATAATTATTTACCTTTTACATTTTTGCTACGAAATAATTTTTGAATGGAAAATTTTACCCGTCCACGACGCAGATCAATAGAACGAGTGTTGCTGCAGTGGCAGTGGATTTATGTACAATCTCATCAGTACTGCCATAGCCGTCTATATACGTCTATGGCAGTACTGCACAAAATTAGAATCACGTAATGATAATAATTCACTTTAATTATAGCTGCTTTCATTAGTGTGTGCAGTTCCATTTATATAAGCTTTCTTTCAATGAAGAATGCAGTGTATTGTGAGCATTGGTAAAGTATTACGAATGCTCACGCAAAATTTTTTTGCGTATTTCGGAAAAAAGTGAGTGAAGAGATTTGACGACTTTTAATATCGAGGTCTTCAGAGCCGATGGTGGTGATTGAGGTGAGTATGAAGCAGCGCCGGGATGAAAGGGCGGGGGGAAACGGGAGATCCCCGAGAAAACCCGCCGACAGACGGCATCGTCCGGCACGATTACCACATGCGCAAATCCAGAGTGGCCCGGCCGGGGAATGAACCCGGATCGCCTTGGTGAAAGGCGAGCAGACTAACCGCTCAGCCACCGTGGCCCCTATATTTCAGACTTTTTTTTTTTTGCTTTGCAGTCAGTCAGGAATTAATAACTCGGTATTTTAGGAAATATTATTAAAATAACTGAAAAGGTAAGGGTAGAAAATCGTTGTGTAAAATATTTTAACGCGATTATTTTACATATCATATAAAACATTGCAACACAGTTTTTTTATAGCCTGGAAACAATTTCTGATGTTACTACAGCAGTGCGTAAATTTTTCTCTGAAAAGAAATACGCAACTCGTACTTTATTTCCTTCGGCTTGTATTCCTGTCCAAGACGACAAGGAAGGAAGAAGTTCACACTTTCTGTAGTTAAGACAGGAACTTCTAAACGCCATCCCGGCAATTGCAACATCCTCAAGGGTGAATGGGGGCCGCTACTAGTGTGTTCGTGCGAGTGATGTGTCGGCGATAAGGCCGGTCTTCACATGTGCATCGAATACACTGTCGCCACTAAAACCCCAGCCATCCTACCCTGGTAGGTTCAGCCGCGTGCCACTGCATTGCCGCTATCTGCACTTGACGCCATTGTTCATTGTCTATAGTCCGTCTCACGCTTAGAATGCAGTACAGGGCTTTGTGACGTAACTGGCAAGCTGAGAAAAAAATTGGCGGTGAAGGAAGCGGCCTGATTAAGATAATTTTTTATCTGTTTACCTCCCTGCCAATTCGTATAGGAATCCAATCCTGCGACGCAAAGCTAAGCGGCACCTTTGAAACTGAAGCCTGTGAGAAACTATAACATTGTGATTGGAAGGCGCGCACGCAGCGTAGATAGTTTCAAGCAACAGCGCCCGCAGGAACAAGGATAGCGTTAACGACAAAAATTGTGCATTGGAAAGAGAGAGTGAATGTCCATTACACCGCACACTGCAATCTAAGAGTGAGACGCTCAACAACCTGTTGAAATAGGCTAATTTTTTTGCTAATTCTGGTGTATACTTAAGCCCAGCCATCTAGGTCCCAACGCACGTTTCATATACGTCGAATGATTTTTCTGTTGTTTTTACATTACAAAGCAAATTGTAAGAATTGGTTCCGTTTACTATTTTGCAATGGAACTCATGCCAATGAAATTTTCCCTTGACTACCGAGGAGGTTGAATGTTTTCTTAAGTCGTATCTAAGGGGAGGTTGAAGCTATGGGGTTACACAGCCTGCACTTGCAGTGTTGTACATACACTCCACTTCCAGGCTATCTTTAAAATGACATGCGGCGCCGAGGTTGGCTTAGCGGCTAGAGGGATCATCGCCCACCAAGGCGAACCGGGTTCGATCCCCGGTAGGACGACTCCCGGATTTTCACTGGTCAGAAGGTTTTCTCGAGGATATTCTGCTACCCCCGTCCTTGCATTCCGGCGCTGCTCCATACCCCACCTCGCTTCACCCTCATCGACTCCCAAGACCTCGTTGTTAAGGGCCGCCAAAATCTCTCTAATCCATTTGAAAATGACATGCATTTACACATAAGAATGACTGTTGCTATGTTTATGCTGTATATCAAGACCTCTTTCTTTCCTATCCTATAAATTGAAAATTCTGGGCAGAGCACTACTGCCAACATTTATACGGAAGCAGATTTATATCCCTCTATTATGAAGAAATGGGGATTTTTTACAACTTGAAAGAAGAGGGGGTCGGGAAGAGGGAAAATATAAATTTATTAATCAATGTGCTAAAGCTTATAGAAGATAAGAGATAAAAATAACAGCCGGAACTCTATTACAGTCGCTGCAAGAAAACCAGACACCAGGGGTATTTCGCAATGTTCACAATTTACAAGATGTACAGTCTAAGGAATTATTCGAAAATTTAACATACCAGTGTATAAGCTTAGTGAGAAAATAGGAATGGTAATGTTTTTATCTATACATTAATTGTATCGTTCCTACATTTGTTCAGGAAACAGTCAAATATATGGGGAAGTTCCCAACTTTGTATAGTAGCGCTGCTAAACATTCCTATACCTGCAGCTTGATATGTGGTATTATTACCATACAGTGTATAGGCTAAAAACTTCCATTACAGTTTAGGAAGTTTACCAGGAAATTCTTTACCGTGTATGTCTACACGTTATTGTATAATATGTTTCACAGTAAGAGGTTATGTAATTGTAAACGTTGGCAAACTTTACTTAACAGCTGACCAAATTTACAAGTTATGATAATACACTTAACTTCGAAGTCAAGTTACTGTTGAGAGTATTTTGCGACGCATACGAAAAATACCACCATACAGTACAGTAAAACAAATCGATAATATAGGCTATTCACAGTGTCTTGACAATTTTCGAATTAAACCTTTGAATAATCAAGCCAAGTATGACGTGTTTGGTTGTTCCCCAGGTATGTAATGAACCACAGTCGTTTTATATGTCTGCTAACAATGACGTAATCTTGTATGATAAGTTGTAAGCAACCATGTGAAGTGCTAACGGGAACGGCGACGTCCGGGATAAAGTTCCTCAGAGCTCTGACGGCCACGCCCCGGGCCGGAGGGCAGCTGGGCAGCTGGGCGGCAACTGCCGAGGGACCCCACGTACACGATTCATTACGCACCAGAGTACCAACTCGTTCTTCTCTATTTGGGCAGCGGAGGGCCCCCAGATGATCTCGTCCGCCACAGGGGTGTACAATCCGACATACCCATCTTCTACCACGCCGCAACCATACCAATGACAGTAACAGCTGATCACCTTCTGTATCACGATGCTATGGGCTGTTCGCGGTAAAGTGAGCACTTCTGAGGCCATCGCTCTGGTCACTTTTTTTTTCCTAGCAGCCACTTTTTAACCTTCCGCCATTTTTTTTTAAATTAAAAATTGCCACGTGAGTAATACACAAAGTGTGCATATTTTATCGGACTCGAAATTTAACGTCTAAGAATAAACTAAAATATATTTAATGACTATTATTTAAGATGAGAGGGCTTCAAAAAGTGTTCACTTGACCCTTATCACTGTGCAAGAAAATTCTGACAAAATTCCTAAACTGTAGTGGAAGTTTTTAACCTATACATTCTATGGGAATAGAACAACATAGCAGGCTGCAAATATTGTAACGTGTTATATTGCTACTACACAAATTTGGAAACTCTTTCCTGAGCAAATACGGAAACGTTACCATGGATGTATGGGGAGAAACTTTACCATTCTCTCATTCTCACTGTACATATACACCGATAGGTATAGTAAATTTGCGAATAATTTCCTACAGTGTAGCTACGATCATTCATAACGATGCCCATAACTAGGGACAGGAAATGTACTCCACAACCCTATGCATTCTCAAGTCTCAGCTATTTGTGGATGCTGCCTCACTGAGCAGCCCGTTCTACCCCCGGAGCAGGCAGTATGACATTCCCTACACGTTTTCTTGCAAGTCTGTTATCGGCTCAGAATCTTCCAGGCCGTCTTTGATAATTATTGATCCAATTGCAAAGAAGGAAGGCTTCAGTAATCACGTAATTGAAGTCTATCAAGTCCTCAAATTTACCCGCGAAATTTTCCTGTCCTCGCCCGTAACAACTGCCAATACATAGCTGTGCAACAAACTTGCTGGCTAATCATACATCTGATTACAGTTATGATTTTGCCTTTCGTGAGTTAATTTGTTAGAAAGTGATTTGTGGGAATGAGTACTGCAGCAGCTGAAATAAATTCTTCTGTAACCATCACGACCTTCTTACAAACGAAATCTGCCGCATACACTAAAAAAAAAAAGTGGAAATGTACAAGTTGGCCATATTACAAATGCTTTTTCGAAGCATTTGTTTTAGTTCGCGAAATTAAAAGTACGTAACTTTTGTCGCACTGTTACATCGGTGTAAAAGCACGACAAAAATAATATTGTTATTGTAATGTCAAATTGTGAAGTTACATGCTTAAGTTTTCAATGCTGTTACGGCCACTTGCTGTTTTGTTTTTTTTTTTTCGTAGAAACGTGTGCTTAATTAATGGAGGCAGAAACGGCTCGTCAGAAACACATTACTCCAGCAAAATATTTGTTCACCAAATTAAGCTAAACTCACAACCATTCGTCGCAACCGTCAGTCGTCTGTACGTTAGTCAGTCATCCGTCTACGTTTTCGACTGTCAGTTGAAAGCGATTCACAATAATCCGTCATTCGTCAATCCTTCTGTACGGCAAAATTTCAGTGTGACAATTTAACATCGCGATCTTTCTTTCATTCTAGGTATATTTTGGTTGGAAATACCTACATTTTCAAGAAAGAAACATTTTGGAAAAAATAAAAATAAAAAAAAAATTATTTTACATAATAACATATACTAATATTTTTACATTTCAATATTTTGAATTTACCACTAAAGATAAATAGACACAGATCCACGGCCTTGTATTTTATTTCAAATTGCATATTATTCCAATCTAAGGAATGTCGTCAGAAGGCAGTTAACCTGTCCATCCGCCTAACTCTAAAATTGCAGTTTGGTAGATATATGACGGACGGACGAATAGAAAAATAATGCCCTGCGATTGGTTGAAGATCGCGTGATATCCGCGCAGACGGACGGACGACTGACGGGTGTGACGGATGGTTGTGAGTCCAGCATAAGTAAAAAACAATTATGCATAACTGACCTTTCACAGTTCTTCTTAAAGGCTGTCATGAAATTGTAAAATACGATTAGCCTATCCCCAATCGCGTTAGTTAGTTTATTTCCCACTATAAACTCATTACTAAAGATGGTGGTCTCGACCACAGTCAAGAAGATTGAAATCAAAGACTTAAGATTGAGGATTGTACAGTGTATATCGCTTCCTTCCGTAGCAATGGTTCAGTAACCTCGATCATTCTCATGTGGCGAGGACAATGAGATCTCGATAGTCCGAGCCCAACAACCCAAAGTGTAGACAGAGGGACTATCAGGTTTCACCATCCACTCCTCTTTTTCCCCCTATGGTTAACAGTCACTATTAAAATGATTAATGAGTATTAAGCTGCAATGAAAATATAATTGCTGCAAACTATGATGCATTTTAATTATCCTGAGGTTAGAGGTCTTTTTTCCTTAAGTGTGTGAGTGAGTCAGTAAAGAGGTTTGGACGGTTCTTAACATCGAGGTATCGAAAGCCGATGAGGGCGTAGTGAGGTAAGTATGGAGCAGCACCGGAATTAAAACATGGGGGGGGGGGGGGAGTAGATCACAGAGAAAGCCCGCCGACCAACGGCATCGTCCGGCACGATTTACCACTTGCGAAAATCCTGAGAGAAGCGGTTCGGGAACCAACCCGGTTCGCCTTGGTGGAGTCCATCATGTTTCCCATGCACGCAGCTTGGAATGGAACCCGCAGGCATCTTCACTATACGCTATTCACGGTAAAGTGAGCACTTTTGAAAGTCCTCTCATTAAAAATTACAGTCCAATAAATATACTTCATTTTAGCCTTAGACGTTAACTTCCGAGTGCAGTGAATATACACATTGTGTTTATTACGTAAGTGCCAGTATTTATTATAAAAAATGGTTGAAGGATTAAATTTGGCTTAAATAAAAAAGTAACTATGGCCTCAAAAGTGCTCACTTTATCGTAAACGGCCTATAACAACGTGACCCTAGAGGGGTTGAGCACATAGAGCCCCCCCCCCCCCCCCCAAAAAAAAAAAAACATACATCTATAGATAGTCCTGTTGATGCTTCGAAACCAAAATAAAATACCAGAAATTAAAAAATAATGATAATTCTTTTAATGTAATATTTTTCCCTAATTTATAACGAGGCAGTGTCCGTATTCCATGCCACAATGGCACAAAGAGCAAATAACAGCTCTCCTCCCACCTTTACAAAAATGGAGAGTCTAGCATCCGCTTATGTGCCACACGCTCCCGTGTCACGCAAACGCAGAACACAGAATCAGGTAGACGGGGATCTTTTGAACCGGGCTATACCTTGGTCGTGTAAACTTCCTGTCCATCCTCGAGCTGCGAAAAACATCACCCGCGGGTTGCCTGAAAGTCAAGGCGCAGCCTGACTCCGCGTCGCTACTGTCCCATGCAAGGCGTGTCGCACACTGTATTCACGGAGAGAGAGAGCGAGAGACAATACGAGCGGTAGGGCACAAAGTAATACTCTCTCGAAATTGTGCAATATATTATTTCTCCAATCTCTTTTCTGTAATTACACGTCGGCAATTGTACGCGGCGAACAACAACCATGAGACGTTGGATAGACTGCGTCATTTTTTATTTTTTATTTTTTTTTCAACTATCCAGTGATCGTGCACACACGATCGTGAACACATCGTTACACGACGAACACTCACGACAGGCACTGTGCACGGTGATGCATACGGGCCCTCAGACTTACACGCGGGTCGTTGTACGTACAGGCTGTTCACTGTAAAGTGAGCGCTTTTGAGGCAGTAGTTAATTTTTCCTTTCAGCCATTACTTATCCTTTACCCACCTTTTCAGATAAATTTTTACGTGTGTGTAATAAACACAGTTTGTACATTCCACCACACTCGGAAGTTAACGTCTAAGGCTGAAATAAAATATATTTATAGACTATTATTTCAAATTAAGAGGGCTTTCAAAAGTGCTCGCTTTACCGTGGACAGCCTGTAACATGATTTCTGGTAGTTTCTGCACCTCTCGTTAATGAGCAGTTCATTCTAATTTCACCACACAAGAAGTACGAAGTTTGCAGGAAGCACGCTAGACGTAAGTGCAGAGGACACAAAGAAGTTACACGGGCGCCACACTTGGGAACTCAAAATTGAATGCGTAGCCGAATGGGCGTGCCCAGCCGTAACATAACGAGAAACATACAGTGGTTTACGTTTCTTACGCCACAAGCGCGCACGAATTACACAGTAACCGTTGGCACTATCACGGATTTGATAAAAATGATTCTCATGTTCCGCGCCATGTCCTCAGCGTTGGCTCACGAGGTGCCTGGACAGTAGGATAATTTTGTAGTTTGAAAGCTGTTCACGATACAGTGAGCACTTTAGAAATGAGCCTTGGAAAAAAGTCACTGCCCCTGCAGGCATATATTTTAATAGCCGCACGGAGTGGTGGCATTCGCCTAGTAAAGTTGGTAATGATGGATGAACGTCGAATAAATAGTGTTAGGTAACCATTTCTGATCATTAAAAAATATTTATATAGCTTTCTGTTTTTTTTTTAATGCATCGAAGTGTAAAAATGAGCAGATTTGAAAGTATTTACTTTCTTAATAATTTCATCGTTTCATTTGACCGACGGATGAATAAAGTAATGATGCCCATAACAATGTTAATTTTACATAAAGCGGAGGAATACACAGCGTGTAAACGAGTAGATCTTAAGCAGGGTTTTCAAAAGTGCTCATTCTCTCGAGAATAATCTATACCAGGCGTTAACAAAGACACCTGTTTTCTACAAGTTTTTATTCGTGTTACTTGTAAATGAAACATTGTAATTTATAAATCAAAATACGTAAAGGATCAATTTAATAAAAAATAAGGTACTGTTATAAACACAAGTTTAGAACGCTTATGATACATGACGTATTTAAGAAACAACCATACACGTCATACGTAGAGTGATTTTTCAAACGTTTGGTTTAAAAAGTGTGTAGGTACCGCGAATAGACTATGTTATGGCAGCAGCCATGGCTAGGGTAAAAAAAAAAAAAAAAAAAAAAAAACACTGGATATTGGGGCTCTAGTGCTCGTCTGGTCCGCGCATTCATTCAAACCTTGCACTACGACGGACGCAATGTGCGGCCGGCCGCGAGATAGCAGCACAAGTGAAAAGCGAGAAGACGCTGACTGAGCGCCAGGATGCTGCGAGGTGCAGACGTGTTGCCTCCGTAGACGCATGCGCAGACATCCTCCGGGAGTCACACCACGCGGCGGCTCACGATGCACAAACCCCCCCCCCCCTTCCCCCAAACACATCAACCATCACCACCCTCCTCCACCAACCAGAGCACAGCGACACTTACAGCGTTGCCACACGTATGACTGTAGTCAGGGATATAGACTGTTCACGGTAAAGATGGCACTTCTGAAAGCCCTCTCATTTGGAATAATAGTCAATAAATGTCTTTTATCTTAGCCTTATACGTTACCGAGTGCAGTGGAGTATAAACACTATGTTTTCCACTTAAATGACAATGTTTATTTAAACAGGTGGTTAAATGATAAAATTCGGCTGAAAGTAACTAGGACCTCAAACGTGCTCATTTTACCGCAAACAGGCTATAAATGACTCAAAGGCTCTATAGGCTGTTCAAGATTACTTCCAACTTCCTCCATCGCGTGCTAACAAGGCTTCACCAAGTATAGATAATTACACCGAAAGGACAAGGCGACGCATTCGTGCGCACTCAATGTAATATTATTTTGAATAAAAACTATTTTAACTAGGCGTTACCAATACACCTATTATCAGCCGGTTTTTATTCATATTACTTATAAATGAAATATATGTAGTACAAGTAAAAGTTCAATTCAATTAAAAATATGGTACTTTAATGTTAACTCGTGGATAAAACGTTTGTAATACGTGGCGTAATTAGGAAACAACGAAGCACGTCTTATATAGTGTGTGAAGAAACCGCGAGTAGACTATATGGAATATTCCCGGTATATTCACACTTTTTAAATCAAACCTTTGAAAAAACAACCCATGTACCACGTGTTAGGCTGTTTCCTAAATATGTCGTGTTTGATTAGAGATATCTTGAGCCAACGCATTTTTTTATATCACTGTCACTAGTTCATTCTTTCATAGTTGGATGAACAAGGTTTTGACCCGGCTAGGTTGTTTGCAGGCAAATCACGAACGTTCTGCCTTATATATTCAGAATTCTCATTGGTGCATTACAAAGGGGTATTTTTTTCATACATTCATGACAGCCAATAAGGAAAGAAAACTGTCGGACGTATGCACAGATGTTAAATACTAGCAAACAGTCAACTTAACATGTTACTCCAACACTGAACGTTCCTGATTCGCTGGCAAATACCTTAGTCACGTGACAGGAAAAATCAGCCAATCCCGACAGTTGTTCTGAACTAACGTGCTTTGGAGTAAAACGAGTCGTGGAATTTTTTTTCGCGGAGAACAGGTGACCTCGCTTATGTTTAAAACCAGTGATTTTTGCATAAAAATCGGAGCACACAGTAGACTTGAAGACTATAGCTACACCTCGGGTGTTGACATACCTCCATTGGCTGCTGGTGTCTTCTTCGCATTTGACCAAGCCATCCAGGAATCCATAACTCCGACACTGAACCTTCGTGATTCGTGCGCAAACCTTTCACATGGACCACAACATGTTTCAGCCAATGAAAAAAGCTGGGCGAACCCTATAGTGCTTTGAACTACATCTTGTCTCGAAATATTTTTTGCGAAATATCACTGCCCCTACTTATACTCTTTTAACCCATTCAGACCCAGTGTACACAACTGTGTACATTACGAACGTGTAGGTGATTTTTGGTCTGTACTCAACACTACAAAGCTCAATAACCTGTGGATAAATGATTCGCAAACGTCTTATTTGTCTAGGTCATGACTGGTTCATATAACTGTAGCCGAACATAATAGCCTGCAGCTCATTGGCTGCAACACTGAAGCAAGTGTTGTGTCGACTTAAGTACAGCATGCCTCATAGTTTTTTTGTTTGCAAAACCTGAGAGAATAAATTAAAGTGGATCTGAAAGGATTTAAAGTTTCGATGGTTAGTTCACGGTTACTGCCATCTTTTCTGAAGCCCTCCCACAGTTCTACTTCCAGGATATTCCTCCACCTCATGCAAACAAAGATTAGCCGAGTTTGGAAAATTACGCCAAAGGGACAGCGCATCGCATTCGTGCACACTCGGTGCAATAAAACTATTTCGTACTAGGCATTCTGATGGTTCTCATTCACATTAACTATAAATTGAATATTATAATTTATAAGTTAAATATGCGTTAATGTTCAATTTAACCAAAAACAAGTTACTTTTGTCTTAACAGAATTGTAAAACGATTTGGTACAGGACATATTTAGGGAACCAAACAGAGTATGGAAAACATGGGGTGATTTTTCATATTGCTTTTATTCAAAAAGTGCGACGGAACCCACGAATAGACCATACAACAAAAAGTGGAGCATGTACGATTATTAACCGGCGGTTGGTACGACTTCTCCACTGCTGTCATCTGGCAACCCTGGACGCTCAAATTTTTTTTGCGCGCGCGCGCGTTCTGCAAGTGTGTGGCGCTGGCGACGCGACGGTTCGCACTGTTTCCACTTCCGGCATCTTTGGGAAAGGATCGCTCTCATCCCGCCATCCTTCTCCCCCTCCCCCCCCCCCCCAAATCCTCCAGCAGCCTTGGCTTCGCCGACTGAGAAGTGTGAGAAAACCGATTGCAAAACACGTTGGCATCATTTTTTTTTTCCGCCGCCCCTTCCTCGCGTGGCCTCGCGGCTTGTGCGGTCGGGCGGGGAACGCGCCCTTCTCGTGCGAATGGCATTTGTTTGAATGTTGTTTTCCCACAGGATGGCTGGGCATACTCACGTGCACAGGACGTGTAGGAGACTAGCAACAAGGGCCACGCTAGCATGCCGCACTAAGTGCGCTACCGCCGCTACGCGCGAAGACATGAACTGGAGTGTAAGTGCTCTCTTCGTGCTGCGTGTACGAATGGGACTTAGAGCCGTAACCGTACCATCTTACAGATGGGACGTATGCATGCAGCAAACCGTAGCTCCGCCCGTGTCCAAGTAGTATGTTTTAACACACACTAGTCTGGGAAACCAGTAATTGTCAAAGTTGAAGCGCTCTAAAATAATATTTGCAGTATGCGTGATATTATAGAAACATAATTTAATTCAGATTTGGATATATTCTCTTTTCGTAGATAAACATATCGTGGGCACGTCTAGTAGTTTCGTAAAAAAAAAAATCAAACATAGAAAAGAGAGGGGGGAGGGCTGAGTGGTTAGTCTGCTCGCCTCCCACCAAGGCGAACCAGGTTTCAATCCCCGGCTGGATCACTCCCCCTCATATCCGCATGTGGGAATCGTGCCGGACGATGTCGCTGGTCGGCGAGTTTTCTCGGGGCTCTCCCGTTTCCTCCGCCCTTTCATTCCGGCGCTGTTACACACTCGCCTCAATCAACCCTCATCGGCTCGCAAGACCTCGCTGTTAAGAGTCGCCCAAATCTTTTTAACTCACTCACAAACATAGTGGGTTCAATGGTATGCGCTACACACGGAATAAAAAAGCCAGTGAGACAGTAATCTAACGTGCATGTAGTATAATTTGTTGCCGAGACTAAATCCCGAAATCTCTTAAACAGCCACTGCCTGTAAAAGAAGCACACACTGGAAAAAAATATTTTGTAGTGTACAAAAAAAAAATTTGGTAGCTGCACAAAATGTTTTATGTACACCACAAAATATTTGGCAGGGTGAATACCAACAACATATTTTTGTGGCTGCCACAATTTTTTTTTTTCCAGTGCAGAGACTAATTTTTATTGGTCCGGATACATGACAGAGCGTTTGAACGATACTAATGTAGCTTCGGCCAAAAAAAAATCCGTTCTTTGCAAACGTCTTAAACTTGCGTCTGAAAGGGTTTACACGGATGAAAAGAGGGGGGGGGGGGAAGGGAGTGTGCGCCCCTAGGAAACCTTGCGGTCAACAGCACAAAGTCCGCCATGTTTACAACTAGCCAAAATCATATGTGAAGGTGCCCCCACAGACTGCCTCGAATGGTTGGCCATGCGTTAGCCACGTAATTAGCGCGGATCATACGATAGAGAACCTAGTATGAAAATCCGTACAAAAAAGTCTCTTTCACATAAACAAATATTAACCCGGTTAAGACCTAGCGTACAGAGTTGTGTGTAATCTATTCGCGTGTTCTCCATACTGTTTTAATCAAACATTTGATAATTCACCCCATGTTCGGTGCTTCCTAAATATGCCATGTACCACAAGCGTGTTATAGGTGTTTTAACATAAAAGTATATTACTTTGGTTAGATTGAATTTTTACTTATATTCTTCCTATAAATTATAAATAAAATATTTAATTCATAATTGGTACGAATGAAAGCAGTGGGAAAATAGGCGTGTTGGCAAAGCCTAATAAGAAACTGTTCCTACGCAAAATATTATTACACTGGGTGAGCACAAATGCGGTAAGCCGTCTTTTTGGTGTAATTTACTAGACTTAGCTAAGCTTCGTTTGCATGAGGCGGAGGAATATCATGGAAGTAGAACTTCAGCACGGCTTTAGTAAAGTTGGAAGTATCCGTGAATGGACTATAATGGTTTGTTCAAAGGATGGTTGAATCAGATGCGACGAAAGTTCTGTGCAAATTACACGTTGTTGTAATTCGTCTTGCAATAGTGACCTACAAAAAAAATATGTTAATAATCACAACTTAACACATGCCGGCTTCAATGTAATATTTTTAATTATGGGACATTTTTCAGTTAAATGGGACGTTACTGATCTCAACCTGTGATTTTTTTTAAAACTCGGAACGAGTGGTTGAAGTCTATCCTAGCAGTTAGCGCCTCTTGAACTTGTGATTAGTATCTACGGGGTATGTGAAGGTCGAAGTCGGCAGCACTGGAGTGCGTGAGCGGGGCCCATTGGTCGCACCGGGACAGGCGAGCGTCTGGCGTGTACACCAGGGGTCGTAAAACCGGCGCGGCGCGCTTTTACGACTGGCGGAGCGGCCAATCGGGACGACGCCAGTTCTATGCAAGCGCAACAAGTGGCAAGGGGCTGTGGGACAGGGAATATAGAAAAAAAAAAAAAAAAACAAACGGCTGTTCTTGTTTTCACCGTGACGTCAGCATGGTGGGAGGGATGTTTACCACAGCAGCTTGCAGTAGTGCGAATAAAACTAAAAGTGTGATAGTTTGCATTTTATTTTAACTTTTCTTTTTGACACAATTTCTACTTCAGAAGTCATGTCGAAATGTTTTGCACAAGTTATAAACCGAAACGTGCGAAATTCGCATTATCTTTCGATGACAGGATATACTACACTGCCTCATGAACAAGCGAGATCAGTCCGTGGTTTCGTTTTCCACTGCACTTTAATCAACGTCACCTAACCTGTTTGATCTGCTTAAAAGAGATTGGCTATTCCGCCGGTGATGTTATCGTATTAGCTCAACGAGTTCTCCGAGGCGAGACAAGACACATTTCCCGCCAATGGCTGCAGTTTGTTAAAGGCACAGTAACTTGGAGTTCGATCTGACCTTAAATGACAACGCGAATTTCGAAGGTCTCTAGTCATGGATAATGAAATTTCTGAGAATGTTACAAAAACCTACTAACCTGTGCACAATCAGTCACAGAGCAAATAATAATACAGAGGTGAAACAGCCGCTTGTTCCGCGAACTCCAGGCGCACACGCCAGCAAAATGGCGTTACCAACAGGCAACGTGTAGGAACGCCGTCCGCCTATCAGCACCCGGCGACTACCCTCCAGCCGGCAGCACCGTAGACTAAAGATGAGGTAGGCCGATCTCGCTGGCTGCGCACAGCCTATCTCCGTGTCCCTACAGTGAACTGCTTTTCTGCCAACACGTCTAGCAAAAACGGCATGGTTTGAATTTTAGGTTAGAAAACTGATTTTTAAACAAATGCTTTGATATGTATGTGTACTTCCTCTAACCAATTTGGAAAGCAGGAGATTAAATTAAAATTGGTAAATGCTGTTCACGATAAAGTGAGCACTTTTGAAATTATCCTTTGAAAAATGCCACTGCCCCTGCCTGCATATATTTTAACGGGCACAGTGAGTGACATGCGCCCAATAAAGTTGGTAACGATGGATGGAAAGTAGTTCCATATCTTCACGTCGAATAAAAAGTGTTAGGTAGCCGTTTATGGTAACTTAAATTATTTCTTTCGCTTTCAATTTTTTTCAATACATCGAAATGTAAAAATAAGCAGATTAGTAAAATAATCAGCCCAGTTTTTTTCTTCACTTGACCGAAGCATGAAAAAAGTGATGAGGCCCACGGCAATGTTAATTTTGCATAAGGCGGAAGAATACAGAACATGGATACAAGTCGATTTTAGCAGGGCTTTCAAAAGTGCTCGTTTTACCGTGAACAGCCTATTAAAGTACTTTATGCATACAATAGTCCTTGTCTTTTGAAAATTAAGATATAAACCAACACTTTCATCACTGTTGACCATGTGTGACTTTGACAGCTGTGTTCCTTTGGGTAGGTCAATGTTGGGTACATGCGCAGAAGACGAATAAGCGGTCTACCTCATCTTTAGTCTATGAGTAGCGCAAGAAATCTTTCGCAAGAACGCGATAGCCAATCAAGACACGAGTTCCATTCCCAGAGCTTCGCGCGGCCAATCGAAGAATTCGTACGCCCGCGAAGGAATCCATTTATCCTTGTGGCACAACCGTACAGAAAAATTGAAATACTTGACATGCACTGTCAGGTTGTATCGAAAAATACAAATTTTTAAAAGATAGCTGGCGTGAGAGGCCAAAGTTGCGAGTTCGAGAATTTATCATATTACCACGGAATAAGTAAGTGTATAAAACGGCGTGCCAGCTCCTTTGATAAATAATATTTCCTTAATTGGAATATTAAATTCAATTTTGTCATTAACAGTGATTATGCCTCTATTTGGTTTCATTTAATAAATCATGATAATTTTATTATCATCTTTTAGTTCGAAACTAACTGCAATATTTCTAATTTGACAAAAATTGAATATAATTGATACTTTTTGAATGCAAAATAAATGTTACTATTTATTATTAGGGACCTGCAAAATTCGCGTTATTATTTGAGGACATGTTAAACTTAAAAACCTTTTCCTTTGTAATACGTGCGTCATTGGACCATTCTTTATTTGACACGCCCCGGGTAACTCTCCACCAATAAATGAACGCATCTCAACTGTGTGCCCCAATCAGGCAGCCGCCAATGGATAAACGACGCCGGCTCGAGTATATAAAATACAATGAATTTTAGCTTGATGTGAAAAAACAACGCGAATATTTGCAGGTCCCTATTTATTACCTATAGTTAGGGATAGGAAAATTCGCGAATTTCAAAGACCTGTGGACTAGACTCCACAGCTCTGTGTTCACTTTGGGCTCGGATGTTTGTTCATTGGCTGCTGCTCCAGAGAGTAGCCAGTGCTACTTCACATCTGGCAGTATGGTACTCGCTACTTGTTTCTTTGCAAGTCTGGCATTGGCTCGAGAGTCGTCCAGAGTATGTCTAATGAACTGTGATCCAAATGCAATGTTGACTTCAGTGTACACGCGTTGGAAGTTTAGCTTGTGCTGAAATGAATTTGCGAAATTTTCCTATCCCTACCTATTGTTAAGGCCGCGTGGTTTTTTTTTTTTTTTTTTTTTTTTTTGCGAAAATATTTACGCTCTGGCTAGACTTCAATATCCAACATGCACAGTTGCATCTCTCCTTTGGTTATTGGCTGCTTATCTGAGCGAGGAAAGTCTGTTACATGAGTGAACCAATCAGAATTAAGTTCCCTCGATACTGACCGTCCATGATTGGCGGGCAGACAAATAAGACGCGTAACAATTCAATTGAACCTATCACGAAAGTGGTTCTGAACTGAAGTGTTTTGGAACACAACTTGTCCTGAAATCTTTTTGCGAAAAACAGGCGCCCTTAACTATAGTCCCAATTGCCTCAGTTTAAGGCCCAATTATTTCATTCGTGGTAAAGACCTATGATTAATACAGTAATAAATGTAATGCGTGTGATTAATCAGTTTTATTTATTTCTGATAGGTTTATTGTAGGTACTATGGGGCAGTAGCGCAACTTTCTTTTGTTATTGGCCGCGCGTCCACGTGAGAAGACATGTTCATATTTGGCAGGGCCTATCGGAATCAAGTGCTCCGAGATCGTACGTCCATGATTTGCGGCAGACACTTAAGAAACGTGACATTTGAACTCATCCAACCAAAAGTGCATATGAACTAAAAGTGTTTTGGAGAGCAACTGGTCTTGAAATCTTCTCGCGAAAAACACGTGTCCCTTCGCATCGGTTGTGATGATGAAACAGGTGTAGTGTTGGTTTAGGTACACCATGCATCAAGGGGAAAAAAAAATTCTAATTTTCCAACACCTGAAAACATAAATTAAAATGGGTCTGAGGTTTGCAATTTCCAACAAACCACATGTTGCTGTGTCCTGCGCACATAAGAACCGGTTAAAAGCACGTTTAAGTGGCATGGCCTGGATTCCGTCGTGGCAGAAGACACTTAAACGGCTTTGCCGCACGCAGTTAAATTTTTCGGGCAGCAAAACTGTCGGGCCGGCATTGTGGTAGGAACACGCAGGAGGGGAAATAATACTTACGGGGCATTGTTTATGTGGTGCGGGCGGTAACTGCTCTGTAGGGGAATGTGGGAGGGGCTTGAGAGAAATGAAGGAGATGCCGCGAGTTTACCAGTGTTGTGGAAGGGCGGGGGAACATCTGCAGGCCCCGTCGCGCTGCAGCTGTCGTTGCGGAAATGCCAACACGCTTGCTGGAATGTCGCTGTGGCCGGACTCAGCCCTCCGGTTCTGCGAGACATCGCAGACGTCCTACTTTCCTAAACTCCCCCCCCCCCTTTTTTTCCCCAAAATTTCTGTACACAAACCGGGAAGAGTAAAAACAAGCTACACATGTCGCTGGCCGGTGACTTCATCTATAGGCTGTTCACGGTAAAGTGAGCACTTCTGAAAGCCCTGCTAAAGATCTACTTGTACGCGAGTTGAGTATTCTTCCGCCTTATGTAAAATTAACATAGCCATGGGACCTCATAACTTTATTCATGCGTCGGTCTAATGAAACTGTGAAATTGTTAGAAGAATTAGCTAAATCTGCTAATTTTCACACACTCGTGCATTAAAAAAACCGAAAGCTAAATAAATTATTTAAATTACCGTAACACAAATGGTTACCTAACACTTTTTATTTGCCGTTCATAAATAGAACTACTTTCCATCTACCATTACCAACATTACCGGACGCATGTCACTCAGTGCCCCCCGTCAACATATATGAAGGCATGGGCAGTGACTTTTTCTGAGGTTGATTTCAAAAGTGCTCACTTTATCGTGAACAGTCTTTAGGTGACGTGTGTGGCTGGAAATCGTAGTAAAAAAAAAAAGTCCGTTTCGCTTCTGTATTCTAAAGTTTTCTGTGTCCAGGATTTCCTCGTGAGGCAAACGTGACAGACGCAGCGGTCGGTTTTAACAGAATGCTTCTCTTTCCCCGCCCCTGCGCTCCACCACACGACATTTGACACCTTTTAACCAATGCTAGTTCAGTACCTCGTGCTCTCCAGTGCAACCTTTGGCACTCCCGTGATGTTCAAGGTCGTCTTTAAAATGCCTAAAACGTAGTCTCGAAGAAGCAGAATGTTTTCAGGTGTCCCAGAGACGTAATCACCTCTCCTACGACCTGTACGCTACACTGCAACGGCGACGTGTGCAATCGCCATCAAACCGCGCCCATGACGTAACTTCACCGCTTCGCAATAAGCCATAAAACTCGTCCGTAGTTAACTTTCTCCAAGTTTGACCTCCAATCATTCATGTCGACTTGTAACTGACAGTAACCTTCTTCTGTCACGCTTGTTCCAAACACAATAAACCCGTGTCATATTGCATGTGGCCCCGTGGCCTTTCCCAGAACGACTTTTGGATATGTGTGCCGAATATGCCAGCTGTTGACGTGCGACAGAAGAAGATCTTGCGTGCCATATCTCAAGAATTTATTTAAGTAACTTGATAACACTTCGAGCGCGGTACAGATTTACTGGCATTCAAGACAAGCTATAAGTGAGCATATTATATTCATGACTGCATCTCCATCGATTCTGCTGTTCCCTACATTCCCATCTACAACCGTCCTGTTGGTTCATACAGTTTACTAACTACTATTACGTGCTGCTGCTCGGCGCTGTGGCGGTGTACCCATCTCATCCCTCCCCTCACCATGGGGTTGCCACCTGACCACCTTTTCTGGGAAACCCGTGAATAATGGACAGCGGCCGCCGGACTGTCGCGCTGCTCGGCGCCTTACTTGCGCAACGGCCCCTCTCCCCTGGCGGAGGTTTCAACGGGTCTGGTGACGACGCAAGAATGTTCTGGTGAGACTGGCTGGCACCTCAGCCCTCCGCGACACATCACGCGAGTTGGGGAAGATTCTAGGTGGCGGCCTAAGACACTATATATATATATAGACACACACACACTACCGCAACCCAGTGGCCGGCACTCTTTGGCGGAGGTCTGGCCGAGTGTGCGCGAGATAAGTGAATTGTGGACTACGACTACGACAGGAGATTGCGGAACAACGGCGGGGGAGGTGTTCGTGGTTTGAATGGACGAGAGGGTGTGAAACCGACGAGTGAAGCCTACTGTGCGTGAGGGCGCTTGGAGGACTCTATAATATTACGACTGGCGGGACATGGACTGAAATGAGGCGGTACTGAATGGAAGCGTAATACGGATTTTATTGTAAATATGCAAACTGTCTATTTGGACACATATTTTATAGAATATTCGAATAGGTTGATACACTGTCTATTGTGACTGATCCTTAATTATTTAATTTAATCGATTTCTTTGTGGTAATTATAAATTGTATGAAATTGGAGTAATTAGTTGTGAACAGTAAGTGGTATCAATTTATTGTGAGATTTTGAGTTCAGAGAATTTTGCTGTAGTTATTGTAAATAAAATAATGAAATTATAATTATTAAAATTAAGTAAGACCTCCATCCCTTAACGAACTTGGTATAGCCCACTTACTTTCTAGAGAGAGAAAGTGTAACACTGCATTACCAGAGACCTGAAAAATTCGCGAGATCACAATCATCCAGGCTAGACTCCATGGTCTTATGTGCAACCGTGCAGATATCGATTGCCCATTGGTTACCTGCTCCCACAGTGTAGAGCGACGACTGGGTGTGTGTTTTATATTTTGTTTCTCATTGGCACAGGGCTCTCCACGAGTTGTCAAACAACGCGTGGACCAATGGGAAAGGTGACACAGATGTAAGATTTTTCCAATTCTAGCTTGTCCCAAAATTAATCCGCGATTTTTTTTTCAGGTCTCTAAACATTAGTAGATGGATTTCGTAGGTTTGTATTTTAAGTGAAAATCTGATCAGACAAAACTAATCTTATAGCTAAGATACCCGGGAATTTCGCGAGTCAGTTTGAAGTTAAATGAAACAACTTCTCCAGCCGCACACGTCCGAAAAAATGGCGTCACTGGAAACGAGACGAGTCTGAGCGCCGTTCGCCTATCGGCACCTGGTCACTTACTCGCCGGCAAGGAGCCCAGCCAATTGGCTGCCTATATACAGACACACAGCTTTGCAGCCATGCTTTTGCGTAGTGCTCTTAGCTTCTCGGCCACACCACCGCTAAGAACGCCCAATCGGAGGAGGAAAAGGGATCACGCACTTCCATCGCATGCAAGCTTAGCACTCGAGTTGACCAGATCCAATGCCCCAACCTGATTCACAAGTACAGCGAGGTCGCAACCTTCCACGACTGCTGCGATTCCCGTACTCAGCAATAAGCGTGTGGTCTGGCCCGGGTTCTACCCACACTCCTAAGGCCGGTTTCACCAAAACATCTTAGAATTTAAACACTGGATAAGCTGTCCCTAGTGCTTTGTATCGTTTCACCAACTTTAAGCTCTTCTTAAAATGTTTTAAGCAGCTCTTAGTTTAGGCAGCCGAAATCGGGTGCCTAGCTATTTAAGCTCTGCTTAAATCATTGGAAACAAATTAAAAGGAAAATGGCTGCTAATGAAAAAGTTGTGCGTAGATAATCCCAAATGTGTTATAAAGTTTTCAGTTTTATAAATTAAATTTTTTTATAAATAAAAATAAGAACTTTATAGGTATTAAAGTTATTGAGATTGGGTGCAAGTCCTTATTTGCTGAAATAAGCTATGACGATGATCGAAAACAAAACTCATGGAAGGCACATATTTGTTTGTGTGCTTCTTCCACATATTTTCAAGAGGCAGAACCAATGTATACATAGAAAATGGAGTGTAAAGGCAGGTAGCTGATTGATAAAATATGATTTCATTGAATACATACAAGCAACGGAAGTATTTGAAATAAACGGAAAATATGTTTGCCTTTACTACGCTGCATAATTTTTACAGCGAAAATGTGCCTACATTATGCCTGTATGTACGATATGTAAAAATATATGGTTACTTTGAATGGATTTGAGACTGGACATAATATAATGCATTGTTTTACTACACATTTGCAGTACAATTTTTGCACACATTCGACTTTGTTTTGAATTAGAAAAGCTAACGAGAGCCCAATTAAAGATGTACAGGTGTGACTGGCGATAATCATATTTATTCAAATTAGGGCACTGGACGTTTCTTAATTGCCCATGAATATATTCAATGTTATTATCCACAAATCATCACAATTCCAAAAAGTTCAATTCTGGTTAGTGATGAAAGCCAACATTTCATCATCCTATCCTCAATGGGGAGATGTATTTTCTTCGTAGTGTAATTGCTTGAAATATTATCGGCGAGGCATTTCATTGTGTATCTTTAAAACTTAGGAGGTACGTAAAACATAAAACAGTTCTATTAAGTAGAAAAATTCGGGATGGTTTTGTAGTAAATATAGGCCCAGTGGTATTTTTTGAGGGCAATGCGATTTTTACTCGGAATATACATTACGTTTAGGGAATATTTAATCAGTGCTTATACAAGACAACAGTTTCATTAAAAAATGTATCATTACTCTAATGTATTATTTTTATGAACCATTTAATATATAAATGCTTGAAGAAAACTACTTAAATATATGTACCGAGTCTAAAACATTACCCGAGTAGATAAAATATAAAACAATATTATGACTAGTAAAACATAGCCAAGCCTATATAGATCGTTGTAACTTTTGCTGCGAAAAATCACACTGAACACTGATAATTAATTAAAACGAGATCACAAAACATTTCAGAATTGCAACACAACACTTCCACGACAATAAATTATCCTCAAAAAATTAAAAACTTATCTATTCACGAGCGTAATTTTAACATAAATAAATTTCGGTACACGTAGTTAGTTGAACAAATAGAATACACGTATATTTTTCGTATCTGCAGTGAAATCTGTTTTAATTGATTCTTAACATTTGCCAAGCAAACGATAAAGCTTTAATTGTTTATTATAAAACAAATATTTGGTTGGGATTCGTTTGCTCTAACAAAAGTAAACACAAAATTTCAGGGGGAAAACCAATATGAGAATATTTGCAACTTGTTTCTTTAAGCAACACCCAGCTAAGATGCGCTTACAAAAAAGAGTTTTATAATGGTGAAACACCTCGACACCCTTAAGGGCCACTTAAGCTTAAGCTTCGCTTTGCCGGAACCTAGTTTATTCCTTGTTGGTGAAACCGGCCGCTAGTGTATCTCCAGGAGACAACCGCAGCGGGTTGCCTCTCAAGCGCCCTGCCTTTCTTTAAGAAGGGGGAATCTCTCCAGACCTTCTCCAGCACACCAAGTTAACACCACTGCCAGCAACGAGTTAAACCCAATGCGCTCGGCACACCAGAGAGAACCTCTCGGTGGGGAAAGACCGATCCGCTCGTGCTTCCACTTAATCTCAACGGCACTCGTGTGTATTCAGAAACCAACCGCTCGACCTATGGCGGGCGCCCCGGCGAGCAGACGCAGCCTCGTCCACCCTGAGGCTCCGGAGGAGGCTCACCGAGTAGCCCGTCCTCCGCAGCATGCAGCAGCCAAGACACAAGGCCCATTTCAGAGCCTAGCTCCAATCAGCGAATGGGTACAGCCGCTCCATTTCACGCCTCTACACTTACCTAAAGGCTATTCGCGGTAAATTGAGTACTTTTGAAAGTCCTGCTCAAGATCTACTTGTATATACGTTGTGTGTTCTTCCGCCTTATGCAAAACTGTCATTGCCATGGGCCTCATAGTCTTCTTCATGTGTCGGTGAAGTGAAACTGTTAAATTATTAGAAAAGTAAATATTTTAAAAATCTACTAATTTTTACACTTCGACGCATTAAAAAAAAGAGAAAGCAATAGAAATAATTAAGTTATAGCAAATGGTTACCTCATACTTTATATTCGACGCTAAGATATGGAACTATTTTACCCTCCTTTGTTACAAACTTTACTGGGCGCACGTCACTTAGTGCAAGGTTGATTTCAAAATTGCTCACTATACCGTGAACAGCCTATATCGTATGCTACAGTCCATTCACATTTACTTCCAACTTTTCTCAAACCCTGCTAACTATACCGTGAACAGCCTATCACCTATGCTACAATCCATTCACATTTGCTTCCAACTTTTCTCGAATCCTGCTAACTATACCGCGAACAGCCTATCACCTATGCTACAATCCATTCACATTTGCTTCCAACTTACCTCAAACCCTGCTAACTATACCGCGAACAGCCTATCACCTATGCTACAATCCATTCACATTTGCTTCCAACTTACCTCAAACCCTGCTAACTATACCGCGAACAGCCTATCACCTATGCTACAATCCATTCACATTTGCTTCCAACTTATCTCAAACCCTGCTAAAGTTCTACTTTCACGATATTCCTCCGCCTCACGCAAACAAAGCTTAATTGTGTCTAGAGAATTACATCAAAGGGACAACGCACCGCAATCGTGCGCACTCAGTTCACAAATATTTTGCGTGAGACCTATTTCTTAGGCGTTACCAACATGTCTAATTTCTCCCCATTTTTATTCACATTAATTTTCAAACATAAAATACAGGTAAAGCTTCAATTCAACAAAATATAACCCACTTTTATGTTAAGAGACGTATAAAACATTTGTGATGTATGGTATATTTAGGAAAACAGCCAAATACGCTATGCAGTGTGTCCGTTGTGACGCTGTACTGTACAAACTAGGTTTATAACATAGGGCGATGAGAGCCCACAGATTAAACTATGCCCGTATCCTTGTACTTTTCTCTTGTCGCTTAATAAAACTGCATAGGCAAGCTTTAAAAATGCGATATTTGAGCATATTCACGATTTTTTTCTCTCCAAGAATACACTTAATATGACAAAAGTAAAAAAAAAAATGAGGGGCATAGATACTTGTTTTTATCTTTTCTGACAAAATGTGGTATAAAATGGTATAAAATAACTAGGGATATCAATACTCCGCGTTATTATTCACGAACCCTTTAAAAACTCGAGCTGGTGTTGGCAGCCCGTTCGGGTAACGCGCATTAATTTCAGAGTTCAAGTGTTGCAATCAAGTAATTTTTTGGCATGCGCTGTACTTGCATTCGACACGTGTCTTGCAACCAATGAATGCGTGTTCGATGACACAATTCCATCAAATAGGTATATAAAATTCCTCAAATCGGATTAGCCATAGGGAAGTCTCGGCGCTGACCACCTATGTGTGTACAGCACAGGTCATGAATATCGTTCATGTGCAACAATCCCTCGATCGTCGTGGACAAGGGTGACTGGACGGGTTATTGGCTATTGACTGGGTGTGACTGTGAAGTCGTTCTGAAGTGCACATTCATTGGCGCAAAGATTTCCAAGGTGGGTCAGACGAAGTACGGTTCAGTGACAAACGTGCAAATCTACGCGTTCAAACAACTCCCGAGCTTGAAATATAAATTAGCAAAAAAAAAAAAAATAACCCGAATTATGCAGGTCTATATATGCATTAAGTAGCGATCTAATAAATACGCAGATTCATTTAGGGACAGACTATAATTCAAATCTCTTCTTTTTATGTCACGTTTTCGATTGGTGCACGTGCTACATGACGCCTGCTGTAGAACCATGAAATGCAGACACCCAATCATATAGCTTCACACTGTGGTGCTATAGTCTACTCGCAATATATCCACTGTTTTTCTGTTCAAACCCTTAAAAAAATCGCCCAATGTGTGACGTCTATTGCTGTTTCCTAAGTACGACATGTAACACAAGAGCGTTTAATACTTCTGTTGACATAAATGTATGTAATGTTTGGTTAAATTGAACTTTACTTATAATTTTATCTATAAATTATGTTTCATTTGTAATTAACATAAATAGAAAAAAAATAGGTATGTTGGTATAGGCCATTCACTGTAATGTGAGCACTTTTTAAGGCCCTGCAAATATGTTCCATTCGATTCTATATATTTGGGGATAATGCTTTTTGAAAGTTTCTTAACAAGCGCTCACTTTACTGTAAATGACCTATAATACTAGTAAGAAATAGTTCTCACGTAAAATATTATTAAACTGAATGCACACAAAAGCGGTGCGTTGTCCCTAAAGTGTAATTTTCTAGACCTGGTAAAGCTTTGTTTGTAAGAGGCGTAGGAATACCTCGGAGGTAGGACTTCAGCAGGGCATCGGAAAAATCGGAAGTTAACATGAATGGACTATAGCGATGGTGCCTCAGTAGTGAGTGGATGAGTGAAGAGGTTTGGGCGGGTGTTGAGAGCCGATGTGGGTGAAGCGAGGAGAGCGCGGATCAGTGCCGGAACGCAAAGACTAGGGATACGGGAGATCCCCGAGGAAACCCACCGACCAGCGGCATCGTCCGGCGCAATTTCCTCACGTGAAAATCAATCCCGGGGCGACCCCGCCGGGAATAGAACCCGGTCCCCCCGGGGGGAGGCGAGTAGTCAGACCACTAAACACCACGGTGCGACAGGAAAAGGCCGAGGCCGATGAGTGGTGCCCTGGCTGTGTGGCCATGAAGAGCGACGGGTGCTGACGGGAGATGTCATCTACGGGTCGCCGGGCGCTGACGACACACGCGCTAACTGCGGAGTGTCGGGCGTCAACGGGCGATATTTCGGCGTGTTGACACTCCCCCCCCCCCCCCATCATTTTCCATCCTCGGAGAGAGAGCAAACAAACACGAAGATGACTCCGCGAGAGACGAAGAAGTCACTGCTAAGGGGTCGAGGCTGACCCCCGAGGGGCCTCTGCAAGCATGACGTCTGCCAACTGATTCACCCGCCGCCGCCGCACGAAAAGCAAACATCGTTGGCGTGGGATTCTCGGGCGGGAAAAAAAAAAAAAAAAAAAATTAACGCCACGCTAACTCACGAGCAGCTAGGTGTAGCGATGATAAGCTCACATCATAGGATACGTAAGTACATAGAGACAGTGCGTAGGGCTTAACGTATAGTCGACAGCGAGGTCATTAACACGTAGCAAACTGCTTATGCCGGAATCATATAACCCAGACACACACGGCACAACCGCCCCGACACGACACTTAAACCTAAACGGCCAATGAAATACAAGATAGATCTGACGTAAGCCCGAAATAAATCCGAAAATTTCTACTCTTGTCGCGTCAGTAAACTGTCGCGCTGTAAATTCGGGCAGTCACATAGAAAATGGTCGTGGTTGCGGTTTCTCGCGTGTCGTGTTGTGCTTTTCGGGGTTATGTGATTCCGGCTTTAGAGTATTAGAGAGGGGTAAGGAATAGGCCAAGGCTATGTATACTCCCTTAGAGTCTCCAATTAACTTACGAGCTCAAGTATTGCAACAGTTTAATATTTGACAGTTGCCGAAGTAGTGTAGATGTGCATGTATGTTCGTACTTTTCTCTTGCCGCTTAAGGGGCCACGGTGACTGAGCGGTTAGCCCGCTCGCCTCCCATAAAGGCTAGCCGGGTTCGGTTCCCGGCTGGGTGTGCCGGATTTCTGCATGTGGGAGTCGTGCCGGGCGATGACGCTGGTTGGCGGGTTTTCTCGGGGATCTCTCCCGTTTACCTCGCCCTTGCATTCCGGCGCTGCTCCAGACTCACCTTACTTCACCCTTAACGGGATCTCAAGACCTCGATGTCAATAGCCGCCCATACCTCTCCACTCCATCTACAACCAGTGAACTTTGTACTAAGCATTTGTTGGTGTCGGAATTAACCAATCACAAATGAGCGACGCAGCAAGTTTCAACCACTCAGATTTCTCGCAAGGAAGGTGGTAAAAGCACCGGTCCCTGGTTCCTTGTGTACAGTTCCGACCATAAATATGTCATGTGCAACATGTCCCCAATCATGGACACGGGACGCAACGAGTTAAAAAAAAAAAAAAAAAAAAAAAAAAAAAAAAAAACTCAATTTGAGAGAGGTGCACAGGAAAACACGTTTCTCGGGAGTAGGTTGATGCCTTCGTGGTGCTTATCACTGTGCAACACCGAATGTGAATGAGTGAGATAACCAATACACCGAGAACAATGAAAGCACGTCTGTAGCGCTACCAGAGCATGCGTACGGAACAAGATACAAGGAAAAAAAGAACAGAGAAGAAGAGGACAAAGAGCGACGAACACACACTGTTCCGAAACCGCGCACGACTGTACCAAACGGCACAACTCCAAAGATCCAGTTACACAATTATTTATTACGAATCACATTCGATGGCACTGCTTCAGGTAATTGTTTTTTTTGTGTGTCCCACTGTTTTAAAAAAACCAGGAAGATGCGACAGAAAAAAAATGCAATGTCATCTTTCTTGTCACTATCCTGCTGATTTGTATTTAAACACAAAACTATTTTATGAAGCGTTGTTATCGACAATTTAAATTTTTTGGGTTAGTTTTTCTCGACTAGGGTATCAACCAACCTAATGCTGAAACAACCGACGAACTAGCTAGAACTTAGAAAAAAAATTTCCCACCCCCCACAACCACCCCTGCACACCCAGTCGAAATGAGAATTCACAGTGTCGGCGAGCCACTGCGCTAGAAGAAAGGGTGCATTCAAAACAGTTTTTCCTCTTGTATTATATTTTAGTTTAGCGTATGTGTGTCGTGAGTGAAAGCCGCATTTTATTACAGCGCCTTTTGAAATTACAGAGAATTACTGCATACCACACTTTGTACAATTTTCTACATCGTTTTTTGCCTGATTCACTTTTACGAGGTAAAATATAGAAATTAGGCGTCTGGTATAGTATAACTTACTATTACTGCTCTATGAGTTATAACATGATACAGCCGAATAGTTTTGTGACTCACAATGTATAGGCTATTCACGGTAAAGTGAACACTTTTTGAAGCCCTCTCAATTGAAATAATAGTCAATAAATATATTTAATTGTAACCTTAGACGTTAACTTTCGGGTCTGATGAAATATATTACAGTATGCTTATTACTTACACGCAATAGTTATTTATAAAAGTGTGGGAAGGATAATAATTCGCTGAAAGAAAAAAAGTAACTTGAGCCTTAAAAGTGCTCATTTTACCGTAAACACATTTTACGCCACTATTTAGTTGTTTAACAGAGTTTTACAGAGAAACTATATCAGTGAATGACAAACGACAAGACAAAATAAGCGCTACAACCAGTCAGTCAAGTGAATGAAGACATAGAGGGAGAAACGTGAAAGGGAAGACGTGTTCTGTTCCTAAATCTCAATTTTTTTTTTTACGCCTCTGTAGATATTCTGGGGCTGTGGACACACATCTTCTGATAAGACGAAGAGGGCGCTAGACACTGAAGGAGGAGATACCAGACAGCCTGTTCTCGTCTCTACATCAGACTCCCGTCTGACCTTCAACACTCATCCATCATTGCTCAAGAAGTCCGAGTCTTCAGATGGTTCACGTAAGCGGATAAAAACTTATATTAATTTGTGTATGTGAAAAATCTCTACGTAACGTAATGTTAGAATTTTCTTCCGTGGTCGTCACAAACCCTCATCAAGCAGCATACTACTTAAAATCAATGAAAAATGATCAGTAACTTATAATGAACTTACCTGTGGTCACCACCTCGGAGCTGTGAAACTCACGGTAAATATATAGAAAACACTGTTATAGGCTGTTCACGGTAAAATGAGAACTTTTGAAAGCACTGCTTAAGTTCTCCTCGTACGCACATCGTGTATTCTTCCGCCTTATGTAGAACTACTCTCCACCCCTCTTTTCAAACTTAACTGGGCGCAATGTCACTCAGAGCGCCCTTTAAATGATATGCATTGGCAGGGGTAGTGGCTTTTTTCGAAGGTTGATTTCAAAAGTGCTCACTTTATCGTGAACAGCCTTTAACTTGGTGAGATCCATTCACTGAAATAATCGGTGCGCTATCACTATAGTCGCGTCGGCATAAGAAAGGACTTATCTTCGCCTACCCCAAGTGAAAGTGAGAGAGGCAGAACGACTTGCAAAGCACCAACCACAGGTAGCAGGCAGGCGGGCAGACAAATCTGCAAGCACTCCCTCCCACCTGCCGTACCACCGTCGTCCAATTGTTTCCTTTCCCGGGGAGATATGGCCCGACATTGGCAGAGATACCAAGTCCTTAGTTACAGCGACGCTACTATAATATCAGGAGAGAATCTTTCGCCGTTTTGAGATTGGAGTTTATAGCAAACAATTTGCAATAGGAATTTGCTTTCTGTAAAATTTGCATTATAAACAGAATGCGGAATCTCGCTTTGCAAGCAGGCATACAGCTAACTTGGGAACGAAAGTAAAAAGCTACGGACTCAAAAATAATAATTTAAAAAACTAGGTACATACAATATGCCTGCATGGCACATGCCTGTCCTTATATGAGCAAAATCACTTCGTTTAGCGCCAACTACGTTTTCATTACTCTCTCCTTACGTGTATTACCTGAATGGGGTACGTGCGAGTATGCAGAGAACGCGAGTGTGGAAATAAAAAAATCCAAGGCCTGGCGGAAGCCTTTTGATGTATTAATTAACCAGCCATGTGTACTCTCGTCATCTTATGCACGGCACAGTTTGCTTCACTTTAATATAAAAGACACGCGGTTTTGCGACAAAAATACTACCGAAATGAAAACAGAGCGAAGCATCAAAATTGCATATACTAAACATGTCCCAGTAAACCCAAGGAAAAGGGAATTACAATCACGAAATAACTAGATCCCGCGTGAAACACGAGTACATTCGGTAACAAGCCTTCGCTATAAAAAAAAATCAGCAAATTCCCAAACTGTAAAGGAAGTTTTAACCTAGGTATAGGGACCTGAAAATGTTGCTGTTTCATTTAGGGATATGCTCGGAAACAACACATTGTATGTTTGTGTTAATTTTACAATTGGATCACACGTTGTTCGATCCTCTTGGAGAACGCGAGACAATAAATACGGAACAAAATGCCGGCTACTGAGACAGCAACCAACCAGTTTGATAACTGAATCCGTGAATTTTTCATGGTCTCTACGCACTAAGTATGGAACATGTATTGTACAGAATTATTCAGCTAAGTTGTTCACCTCAAATATCTTACGAACCGCTGAAGGAATCAAAACTTTTGAGTTAGAATTCGCAAATGGTACTACGGGGCTCATAAGCGACCGTCTATGTACGTTCAGAAATATACCTAATTAATTACTCAGGTGACAACTTCAGTTTTATAAATGAGAACATACATATTTCTCCCAATAGCATAACATGATATTAAGCGGCGAGTTTAGTGACGTAATTATTTGGAATATTCCGATGAGCACTTTTTGAGATACAAGGGGGTTTTCATAGGTGTATGCATTTGATTGTAACTGTGGTGGGGTTAGGTTGTCATCCGCTGAGAGATATTGCATTGGTGTGGACTGAGAGAAAGACACGATTGTTCAGTGAATTAATGGTAATCAAGCTATGGGTACCAAATTAAACACGCGTTCGATTTGTCTGTAACATCAACACCACAGAGTCCACGGCGGCCGAGCGGTTAAACTACTCGCCTCCCATCTAGGCGAACCGGGTTCGATCCCCAGCCGTTTCAGTCCGGATTTTGGCAAGTGGGAGTCGTGCCGGACGATGCTTCTGGTCGGCGGGTTTTCTTGGGTGATGTCCCGATTCCTCCGCCCATTCATTCCATTCCGGCACTGCTTCATACTCGCATCGCTCCACCCTCATCGGCTCTCAAGACCTCCCTGTTACGAGCCGTCAAAATCTCTTCACTCACAACACCAACAAACAACCTTACACATGCTTTCGATATATGCGATACTGTCACGCGTGCGTCACCTCTGTAGGAACACTCGGGGTGGTCTTTCGATTGGCCAGGACACATCATATTAGGGGGCCGACGACTTTCAAGGCTAAAATAAAACGGCTGACGTCACTTCGGGGCTCGCCAGCTTTAAATCACGCTGTTAAAAACGCGTTCCAACTAGCAAGTGACAATCCCACAGCGTAAAGAATAAGGGGTCCAAAGGGGTTAGGCAGGCGGCCACAGTCACCAACTATGTAACATTCTCACCAGATCTGGTGATTTCAGAAGATGGTCTGGTGGCCGAATTTCATATTTACGACAGGTTTTTTTTTCTGTGAATATCTGGTGGCACATCTTGTGATTTGAAAAAAGATTGAAATGTTCTTATTTAATTATAAGATTATTACAATTTTGTGTCTTCAAGAGAGCATGGGAATATCTTACGATGCATATTGTATGTTTGATTGCATATGATTAGGATAAGTATATCCAGATCCGGATATACATTCTTAGAGTACTGTGCGTTCGTACTTACTGAATGTTTATCTAATACTTTATATAAGTATTTAAGATAAGATTCTAATTTTACTTTTAATTGTTGCTTCAATTTCTGACGAAATATGCTGAGATCACGATTTGGTGATTTACTAGTGAGTTTTCGTAAATTGATTTAGAAACTTTCACCCGAAAAAAGTTGGCATCTCTGCACGCAGCAAAGCCGCCTCTCTCCGCCAGACCATTTGACTCCACGACTGTAGGTCAACGAACCCTTAGAGGACGACGAGCAAGCAAAGAGGATCCCCCCCCCCCCTCCTCCCTCATCAGGGGCAACTTGCGGCCCGCAGCTGCTACAGATCACTTTTACTGCGCTCTGTTTAAAAGAAAAGGTCACCGAACGAGCGAACGACAGCTTCTCCGACGCCATGTCTGTTGCTACGTGAAGATGGCGACTGGAGCGCGGTCCAAACTTCAGGATATTCGGGACCCTCTACTCGACGTCCACGATTGCCAACATCGTGATATTGTCACCACATCTGATAAATTCCGAATACTGGTAAAATTTGTACTGGTAACCAGTTGTGACGAATCTATTTATTTTTAAGGGAAACGATTAGGAAACTTATTTTGAATTACTTTACTATAGAGATTATTTGTAGTCAAAATCGTATTTAGCAACGAGTTTCAGACCTAAACACACAAACGTGGTTTTTACAGACGTTCGGGAAAAAATATTTACGCAGTACGTTAGTCTCGTTCATTGCCAGATTAGTGGTAAAGCTTAGATAACGATTCGTAAGATCACGTGGTTGTAAGATGAGATAGAAATCACATTACAGGTGGCACATTTGTAAGTAATTACTGAATATATTGGATGGTTACATATATGGACAAAAAATTGTAATGGGTAACAATAACACGTAAAAATGTAAAACGGGAGAGCGATGATTTAAGGTTCACTGCAATACAATTATCGCGTCGTTATTGGTGATTTTTATATCGCGATTTCAGCGTTCGCCAAATCTACAAACTTCAAACACATCGTCACAGAATACACGAGAATACACGAGAGAGAAACGACAACTTTTCTGGCGGACTCCGACCGCACACGCTGGCAAAATGGCGTCACTAGCCAGCAAGATATGCGCAAATCCGTTCGCCAATCAGAGCATGGTAACTCGCCGCAGTTCCACCAGTAGAGAATTTCTCGTTGCACGCAGTAGCCGATCAGGCGCAAGGACTGTTTCCGGAGCCTCGCGTAGCCAATCAGAGAATGGGTACACCAACATCCAACTAACCGCCACGCCATTTCACGTTTGTGTACTTTTCTGTCGTTTGTATAGACATGTAAAATTGTTATAATTTGACATCAGGCTAAACTTCTCAGTACAGTCTAAACTGGAGCCGGCGTCATTTCTCCATTGGCTGCTGCATAGATGTGAAGTCACGCCCTTTCTGACTGATCAGCACGTGATTGGGGCACACGATTGTGAAGTGTTTATTGATTGGCGCAGTGTTACGCGGGCGTGTCAAAGTATGGTCCAATGACAACTGTATTGTGTAGGTACACGTGTTTAAAGTTTGACGTGTCCCCAGATAATAACGCGAATTTTGAAGGTATCTTAGTCAAGTGGTTATATGCTCGACGCTGATCGATGGGTGGTCGAGGACCTCGGCCGCCGAAAACACGATGTTATAGGCTGTTCACGGTAAAGTGAGCACTTTTCAAGGCCCTTAATATTTTTTTCCTTTCATCAAATTTCCATCTTCCTGCTGCCTTTTAATATAAACATTACAATGTGACGAATAAATACAGTGTATAAATTTCACCATCATCAAAATTTAAAGCCCGAGGCTGGAATAAGATATATTTTTAGTGATTAATGCCTGTTACAAGGGCCTTAAAAAGTGCTCACTTCATCGTGAACAGCCTATAGACCGTTGAGCCACCTTTTTTGGGGTGTACGGTGGATCTCGTCGCACAAACAACCAAATACTAAACTTTATACTCCAATGGTGGCACATCGTTAAACACAATGAAGATACCTTTTATCAGCTGCCTCTGAGGCCCTTATACAGTGACACGTCTGTCATGAAAATTGCGTTGTGAAACGAAGAAGAAATTTTTCAGACGTACAGTATTACACAATTATGGGCGAAGCGAATGAGCCGTAATAAAAATAATTTGGAATCCTAGCCATGTTATAAAACAGTGCACACGAGATATCTTTTGTGAAAACAGCTTCCAAACCTCGCCATGAACACCGGGTGTGTTGCACTTGTGCGTCAAGTTGGCAAATTAAGAGTCCATGAACAACTGCACTATCATACATTTTGTAAGACAACAAGGATCTCCTGACTGGTGCACACCAACTGTCTGACCTCACGGCGCTTACCATTTTTGTCTGTGTTTCTATACGTTTCAGCGGGCAATACTAAAACTCTGAAAAGGAACGTCAACAAATTAGTAAACGCAATTTATACTACGTCGAATATATTTACATTATTTTAGATTGCGTTAACATTATAGGGATACACGTAGCATGTCAATAGGTTGATAAATGGGCTTCTGATAACGAAATAATTACAAACTTGCCGTTTCTGGTGGCAGTTCACGAAAGCTCAGCTTTGCGCATAGCAATTGCTTGCGTCAATTGGACGTCACTGACGCTTGGGTTGGAATACGGACACGCCCACAGATAATAGTCCAATCCCAGTTACTTCCGGATTTTCTGGAGCTTTTCTAAGGTTCTACTTTCAGGCTATTCCTCCGCCTTATGGAAACGAAGCTTAACCAAGTATAGAAAAAAATTACACCAAAAAGACCACATACCGCATTCGTGCGCATTAAGTTTAATGAAATTTTGCATCAGAACTATTTCTTACAAGGCACTACAAACCCACTTATTTTAGCCCTGGTTTTATTCATGTTAATTATAAATAAAATATTATCATTTCTCAATAAAGAGTAATTAAAAGCTCAATTAAACCAAATATAAGATACTTTTACATTAAAAGAAGTACGCTTGTGATTTATGATAGATTTAGGAAACAAACCAAACCAAACACTTCATACATGTGGTGAACTTCCAAAGGTTTGTTTCTAAAAGTGTGAAGAAACCGCGAATAGACTAAATATAGAGCCAACAGAAAGCACGCTTGAGGGTGACCTCATAGCCATCCCCTTCTAAGGAGGCGACAAGAGCCGAAGACGGTCAGAGAGGGACTGCGGCTCGCGGTATTTCCGGTACGGCGTCAGTTGCAGCTGCAGCTGCAGCGCTGTCGGCGCCGCAGATGGCAGGCTGCCTGCAACTTCCACGAAAAGCTGCCAGGGAACGCTCTCGGCATTGTCCCCTGGAACAATGGGCGCGTTTGAAGCACGGCTGCACCCATCCACAGGCGTCATCGGGAACCGCACCCGCGTCTTCGCGGGCCCCGGCCAGAATGTCGAGTTGCTCTCGTCTTCCGTTACGCTCGACCGACGCGGGAGGCCACGCCTCGCCCGGGGCAACGGTGCGGTGCTGTCACAACTTAGAACCACACAAGACAGAAATTTCTGACAAAAATCAGTTCTAGGTTATGTGATTCTAATGTATGGAAGTTTTAATGTGTGTTGTTTCTAGTGTATGATAGTTCTTAGGCGTGTGTTTCTATTGTACGGCCGTTCTAACATATGTGTTTCGGCTGTAAAATCGCCCTGGTTCTGTTGTATGATCGTTCTAGATTGTGAATTTTGGTTGTATGACGTTTCTAACATATGTGGTTCTGCAAATATGTGGTTCTAAATTGTGTTTTTCTGTTGTACGATAGTTCTAACATCTGTGTTTCTTTTGTATGACTGTTCTAACACCTGTGTTTCTTTGGTGTGACTTCAGTTTTCTGTGTTTTTAACGAATATTAGTTCTTAGTTGTGTGTTTCTTTTGTACGACTGTTTTAATACGTGAAATTTATCTAAGTTATGTGGTCTCGTTTGTTTATTCTGTTATCTGAACGTTCTAGACTCGTGTGGTACCCGGCACTTATGATAAACTTCTCGCCATATTTATTTCAAATATAGAATTTTAATGGGTCATATTTTTTTTCTGTAAAACTTTAACATTTGTTTCAGAATGTTCAGCTTTTAGAATACTTGAATAATTTGCATTGCCTTTGCAAGAAAAAATTTTTACCTGTGTTCTCTTACATGATTGCATCTCTTTTGTTTGAAAACTGTGGGATATATGAAAATAAGCATTACAGTCGTCCTTTCCATTCTCAGGAAAAGACTCTATACGTAAACCTTGTGTAGTTACAAAAACGCGTACTTCAAACGGAGCGCAGCAGACTATGTAATACGCATGCATGCCGTCCTAAGGGAAATTACCTACATAAATGACAAGTTTCAAACACTTCATTAATACACGCGAGTGGATTGGCGTGACGGTTTCTTTAAATTGGGCGGCTCTGGAACGGACCATATGTCTGGCTACCGCGCGATAAGAAAGATTCCGTATTGGTCGAGCTGCCGGCTGGCGAAGTAAGTTACCAGATGCTGGTTGGCCAACGGCGTTCCGACATGCCTCTGATCGGTGACGCCATTTTGCCGATGTGTGCGGCTGGAGTTCGAGGGATAAGTGACTGTTTCAGCTCTGTATTCGTAGATGGTCTGTGCCACGGCCAAGACTGTCTACAGGCGCTCGAGATAGGAGACCGAAGCAGCTGCCTGGAGCCGTCATACCATGGCTAGAGACCGGAGAAGTTCACGAGTTCAATAACCTTTAGGCTAGACTACGCAGTCTTGTATACTCTCACACAGATATCAACTGCTTATTGGTTGATTGTTTTGGTAGTAAAAGGTGGTGATTGAGCGCCCAATTTATTGCATGTTTGTTATTGGTGCATTTATCTCCAGGAGGTGTCAAACAACACGTCGGCCAATTACAAACGTAATATGAACGTACATGTGTGTGAATTCCAACTTGTCTAGAAATAAACCCGCGAAATTCTCGGGTCTCTAGCGTTCTAGAGTCGCACCGTCATCAGCATTGACTGCAGCCAGTTGTAAGCAAAGCGGTATTAGATCACGACTGAACGCTTGTAAAGGGCCGCCCAAATCACTCAACTCAACTCAACAAATTTCGATTCACGGGGTTCCATAAAGCGTGTATTCAGCACACAAAAAAAAAAACGTATACAAACAGAAGTGTTAGCCCTCAAACGAAGATTTCTCTGATAAACGACTTCCCATAGATTCAGCCCACGTGACGTATGAGAACTCAAGTCTCCACGAGCCGAATGTTTTCCACCATGTTGGCACGAACCAACAGAGCTAAGACTTGTGATATGTGTTCACATAGCTGAAAATAACAAAGAGTATAGGGTTTGTACCATAGAAATATTTTCAAATATATTATCTAGAATTGTTGAGTTTAGCCTTGTTTTATAAACTCTTATAATTACCGGGAGGCCATTCCACTGCCCTGCACATTTGTAACCAAAGGGAAAGTGTATTGAGGTCATTGCACCCCCCCCCCCCCTTTTTTCAGCCTTTAAACAATTGACCCTAAGTGTGAAACATTTACTTTAAACAAATTTAATTTATAAATGTATTAACCTACATAGAGATAAAAATATTAACATTAAGTTTAACTCATTAATTATTTTTAAATATACAGCCTCCGAAGTATAAAGGGTCGCACTGTTGCCTGTCATCATGTGGGAAATTGGTTCGATTCCCCGGAATTAACTATTTCAAGTACTGTAACATGACTACTTCAGAAAGTGTAAACCCATTGCAGATTCCTGGTTTGAAGCAACTGTTGCCGTGTGCGGGTGGGATTTGCAGTCGTGGCGTTGATTGCAATAATATAGTTTTATATAACAACAGTAATGAGGAACAAAGTATAACGGACTAAGTAAGACAACGGTCACACACCAGAACAGAGAAGAGTGAAGAGATTAGGGCGACTCTTAACAGCGAGGTCTTCAGAGCCGATGAGGGTGATTGAAGTGAACATGGAGCAGCGCCGGAATGAGGAGGCGGGGGAAACGGGAGATCGCCGAGAAGACCCGCCCACCAACGGAATCGTCCGGCAACGATTCCCATTTGCGAAAATCCGGTGACCCGACCGGGGATTGAGCCCGGGACTCCTTGGTGGGAGGCGGGAGTGCTAATCGATCAGCCACCGCGGCCCCACGCTGCAGAACAGGAGCACCATTCGCGAGGAGTGTGGAAATGCGACGTGAAAATGACAGCAAACATTTTCGCAGCATAAAACCAGATTCCGGGATTTATCTGGCTGAGCGAGGGTGTGCAACGTCAGGAGCTGATGATCGAAGGCGGGGGGATGCGGATCTGCACACAGGCGGCATTCTGCGGCCCAGCCCAGCCTCGACGACGGCACGTGAAGGAGGGTCAGGCACCACGTAGGCCGTCTTGTTTAGTCTGGCGGGAGGGCAACGACGTTCCAGCTGTAAAGGCTCCGCGGTCACGCTGAGAAATGTATTACTGCAGGGAACGTGAGCGCTTGCACGCCGAGATGCTGCCAAGAAGAAGAGGACCGTGTGTTTACAACACGCACACGCAGCTGCTGTTACCAGCCGGTAACACGGTCAACACCGAGGCGGACGTCTGGCTGCTTACCAGACCGCCCCCGCCCGCGCTCATCTGCTCACTTTCACCGTAAAATGTTTCAAAGGGCTTTTCATTGTTTCACTGCGACGTTTGCTTGCGAGCTGCCAGAAAAGTTTACTGCTTCGTACGTTTTTAACGTGCTTGCCCACATTTCACGAACTGTTCTGGCGTCATTGGCGAGGGCGATATTGTTTTAAACTTTACTTTTAGGTAAACTGCGACTGGCTCAGTTGGTTAGTCACTCTGAGGTCCCCCCGGTTCGATGCCAGTTCTGGTGGACGGGAAATTGTCGGACGGGGATTTTGGAGTGTGACGGGCACTGAGAGTAATGTGATTTGTTTTCTCGGGGCTCTCCCGTTTCCTCCCCCCGTCTTCATTCCGCTGCGTCTCAACAACCCAATTCGCCTCACCTCGTCCATTCTTCGGCCCGGCCGGGAGCGACACTTCTGATTCTCGGGTAGGGCAGACGGCTCCGGTTAGCGCCAGCCTCTTTCTCTCTTCCCATACGTGATCCTGCCTCGTGCAGGAACAACGTGCGCATTATCGTTTTCATTTCACTTCAATAAATTACTAACATGAAGGTTTTTGTAGCTCATTAATGTTCCCGATATATTTCAGTTATCACATACATCCAATATCTGTAAAACAAATCTTCTTGCAGTAGTGCAGTATACAACTCCTCCTTACCGAAGTGTGTATGTGTGTAAGTGTATACAGGCTGTTCACGATAAAGTGAGCACTTTTGAAATGAACCTTACAAAAATAGACACTGCCCCTGAACGCATATATTTTAATGGCGCACTGAGTGACACTTGCCCAGTAATGTTGTTAACGATGGATGGAAAATAGTTTCATAACTTAATAATTTGTAGTAACTTAAATTATTTATTTCGCTTTCTGTTTTTTAATGCATCGAAGACAGAAAATGAGCCGATTTTTATAATATTCACTTTACTAAAAATTTCACAGTTTTACTAGATGGACGCATGAATAAAGTTGTGAGACCCATGGTAATATTAATTTTATATAAGGCGGAAAAATACATAACGTGCATACAAGTAGATCTTAAGTGGGGTTTTCAAAAGTGCTCATTATACCGTGAACAGCCAGTAATTATACACACTAATACGCAAGTCTTGCGTATAGCAAAAGGGCTCCCCCCCCCCCCCTGTAAAAGGCAGTACCCGCCCCTGGGTTAACGGCTGTCGTTGTTAGGTATGTAGCTACTTTTCCATTTCGCTGGGCCACTCTATTTAAATATGTGAACAATAATTTGTATTCGTTTTGCGTACAGAAAAGAAACAAACAGAGGTAATTGATTAAAACATTCACGTCCCAAGTTATCATCACTGTTCACTTGATGGGCGCATGATAATTACATCAATTTGACGGCAACGTTAATCTCTCACAAAGCGGAAGAATACAATCTGCCATGAAAACAGCACGGATTTCACTAGCACTCAATTGACAGAATACGGCCTATGAATACTGTACCGTCGTTTCCCTGGAGTGGGGGTGAAACCACGAGGCAAAAGCCACCAATACCACTGAACCAGATTGGGATCTGACACGCAGCCTTCCTAGTGCGGATTAAGCACATTACTGTAAGACCATCTCTCAAAATGGGGTAGCGAGTAATGAAAACCTTGGTTTTTAATGAAAGAGAAGGACGATATTTTCGGTAGTTTTTAACATAATTAGTAACAACTAAGTCTTACTGTTGTGACAAAGCGCAACAAATGATCTTATTGGGGAACTAAAACGAACAATAAATGCATTATATCTAAAGGCAAGCGATAAAAATCAGCCGAACAACAAAATTTTTACAAAAAAATTGTCGTATTTTTTAAAATAAAATAAAATAAATAGAGACAAAATTGTTTATAAATGTAGGGTTTTGACAGTTTACCCTTCTCAATAAATACTATAGTAATCACATTTTGCTATGTAACGTCACCGCAAAACTACGGCAATTACGCCAACTTGTAAATGTTGAATCACATCTAACGTAAGAACCTCTGCCATCGATAGTTTTAAACACTCACACGTTCTCGTCAAATAAGATATTTATCTTTTTACTTCCCAACTGTTTTCGTTCTGGTGCTGTTAGATCTGTTTTCGCCGAACGGAGTTGAACTCCTCGGTCCATGCTGAGGTTGAAAACAAGTAGTGCTATGAAAGGTGTGTTGCCAAGATGCACGAAGCACGAGGCAGGTTGCAAGACGCGTAGTGCATGCATGATATGGCATGCAACAGCTGCACAAAACCTGGGGCGGAGTGGAAACTCGCGTACTGTACGGTGCTCCGGCTATAGAGCATCTTACTCTTAGATTGAAGTGCGCGGTGTAATGGACACACACTCTCTCTTTCCAATGCACGATTTCTGTCGTTAACGCTGTCCTTGTTCCTGCGGGCGCTGTTGCCTGATAAGATTTTTTTTTTTGCAACTTCGAAAAAGAAAACTATCTACGTTGCTTGCGCACCTTCCAGTCACAATTATAAGGTTTCTCACAGGCTTCAGATTCAGCGTCGCAGGATTGGATTCCTTTATGAGTTGGCAGGGCGGTAAACAGTTAAGAAATCTTAATCAGGCCGTTCCCTTCACCACCCATTTGTTTATCAGCTTGCCAGTTACGTCGCAAAGCTGAAGCAATCTGGCAACAGCGAGTGCCAATAGCCCTCTACTGCAATCTAAGCGTGAGACGGACTATAGCAGTCGCTAAGCCCGAAAAGCGATTGGCTTGGGAAAAACCACGACAAGTTTTTAATGACTAACACAAGCCTTTAGACTAGCAAGCATTTAGCTCGCCGAGCGTTTTTCTTCAAACTGTTCAACTGCCAAGATTTTTTCTACATTTTAAGTGCATTTCATGATTTTGTGACATGTCGATGCCATATTTATTCAAATACCAAACCACTTGAAAAATAACTCATATATATTTTTGCTTAATTATAATAATTTCGACTTTAAAGTATGATTGGTACAAATTTCAAAAAGTTATTTCAACACAAAATTTGGTTTCCGGTGTTACTGAAGTCACGGTAGCGGCAAGTTGCTATCCGGCACTTTCAGCTGTTAGTTAGAAAGAAAGGAAATATAGCGAACCACATTACAGATTTCCAAAGAATGTAATCATTCACGAGCAATCACTTCGATCTGTAGTCTTAACATATTAATTTGTTCCATGTTGATATATTTATACGAAAATTATACACAGTTTAATTCCTGTACTTCGCTTCTTTTCTGAAAAAGTTATTATCGTCCACTGTCACAATTTTTTTAGACAATTATTCCATATCACAATGAAAAAGTATGTAGACTTAAAATGCTAAGCTTTTAGAAAACATTTCTAGCGCCTTACACGAAGAAAAAAAATCGTTTTAAGATTTTTAAGATGTTTAGCTTTAATTTTTAGGCTGTTCGGCTTTGGACTTAACAACGAAAACCGACCTACCAAGACTTCAAGGGGATCGAGCCAGACGATACCACTGGTCGGCGATTTTTCTCAAGGATCTCCCGTTTCCCCCGCTTTTGCATTCCGGCGCTGCTCCATATCCAGCTCGTTCCGCCCTCACAGGCTCTCAAGACCTCGATAAGAGCCGCCTTACTCCACTCCACTCCGAGCCCATGACAACTGACTGCGTTGGGGCGAGGAGAATCCACAAATAGTCTCCACGACTGATGTCGCGGGTAGAGTCCACCAGACGTTATTACCACACTGCAGGATTTTGTTTTCCTCATCAATCACTTGCCATGGGGGTTAACGAAACACACCCGCGTTTGCATAAGCGCAAACAAATCATTCAAGCTCTTCCGCGCCATGCACGTCGAGAAATGGCCCTCAAGTATTTCTGGCGCCGCCGCGGGGGTATCGAATTCAAAGTTCCTCTTCGTGCGAAAAAAAAAATAGATAGAATAAACAAATAATTCCATCCATCGCGCGAGACGAGAAACACTAGGCGGATGACGGAATTAGGGCGGTTTACGCGGGGAAAAAAAAAAAAAAAACAAAACAAAACCCGGATAGAACCTTCCTCGCGATTGTTCTTGGCCGCCTGACAAGGCCTGCCGCAAAATTTGTTTTCGCGAGATCCGCGCACGCGGATCGTCGGAAGATGGGGGCGCCTGTTTGTTGCTACGCGCATGCGCAAAGAGTTATTTCGGGAGACTTGACCCCCCCCCCCCCCCCTAAAACAAAGAATACAGAACCCATCCCGTGAAAAAGACACCTTGATGCGACGGAAACTTAGCGAACTGACACAGCGTAGACGACCTTCTCGAATTTCACGAAAACTTGTGTACATATTCAACATTCATGATGTTCCAATTCTGGCTCTCACGACCGACATTCAGCATGAGAATCCTCGATGGAAAAGGAAATTTACAGCTCAGCAATATTAATGCCTTCCCTAAAGGCTGTTCACAGTAAAGTGAGCTCTTCTGAAATCAACCCTTGAAATAAAAAATCACTGCTCATAACCAGTGACCGGCAAAATTCGCGGTATTTTCTGCCAACACTCTATAATTCACAGTCCTGTGCATATTCGACCCGGTGTAATTTGTTTATTGGCTTCTGCATTACTGGAGAACCATTTTTCTTTTTGACTTGATTGGACGTGATTGAACCAGCCTCTCAGGTTTCCTATTGGCTCAAAACCGCCCAAGGCGAGTTCGAAAAAAAACTGTAGTCCAATGACAAACGCAATGCAAGAGCACAAGTAGTCAAGTCTTCCAATAATAACGCGAATTCTGCACATCTCTACTCGTAACTAAATGTATGATAGAGTACACGCTGGCATGCAAAGCGCTATGTTAAGAGAATTATAAGAAAAATAGTTGCAAGACTCGACGTTATTTTCAGAGTGACATATTTAAACGTATGACGAATGAAGTCACGGTTTCTCGTTATAGAAAATAATAGTTCACGAATCTGCATATTATTTTCATTTTTACTTTCTTAACAATTACAGGATTTCACTTGGATATCGCATGAATAAAGTAAAACGGCCCATAGCAATGTTGATTTTACATAAGGCGGAAGAACGCACGTGTGTAGTAGATCTTAAGCAGAGCTTTCAAAAGTGCTCGTTTTACCGTGAACAACATATAGGCCACCTTAAAGATGGAAATCGGTATACAAAATCGTGGGAGAATAAAAAAATAACCTCAAGTCCCCGCTTCACTCGTGGGAGTAACCGAAAATAATAGCGTGTCAGCCTTACGGCGAACCGAGTGTACACCCCACGCGAGACGGCGCCTTGGTGAAAGATTCCCACCTGACGTGTCAGAAGGCGGGGAAAATAATAGTTTCTCACGTTGCACGTCACCCCCACGGCGGACGTGATGTGCGTGGCCGAACATCACGCCCAAGGAGATACATGGTAGAGGGGGGGAGGGGGGGCGTGTACGAGGGTTCCCTGCGGACAGAATGGAAAGTGAACTCGTTCCTATACTCGCCTTATGACGCGTTGTCTAGACAACATCGCGTGGCTGGATGAAAGGGGCCGCCGTGCCCTCGAAACATTTACGAGCTCGGTACGGCAGTTAAAACTGCCAGCACACAATTTGCTAACCCCACGCAGCGCTCCACAACACGGTCACGATATTTGCCATAGGCTGATCGGGATATTAAGGGTGAGTAGTTTTTTATTTTTATCGCATTTATCCGCTAAGATTTCGCAGTCCACCGGCAAGTCTTAATTTAAGGGGTTTTATCTTGTAGCTTTATTTTTCAATCAAATTTTTAGCCATTAAAAAATAAATATAGACTTCACGGAAAAATGAGCACTAGCCCAGCTTAAGATCTATGTGTAAACACGTTGTGTCTTCTCCCGCTTTATGTAAAATTAACATTGACATGAGCCTCATCACTTTATTCAGGCGTCGGTGAAGTGAAGCTGTGAAATTATTAGAAGATTAAATATTATACAAATTTACTCATTTTAACACTTCTATACATAAAAAAAAAACACAAAGTGAAATTAATATTTTTAACGCTCATAAATCGTTACTAAACATTTTTTATTCGACGTAAAGATATGGAACTACTTTCCACCCTTCGTTGCCAACTTTACTGGACGCATGTCGCTCAGTGCGCCCTTTAAAATATACACAGGCAGGAGCGGTGACTTTTTTCTAAGGTTGATTCCAAAAATGCTCACTTTATCGTGAACAGCCTATAAATGTAAGCATTACTCCCTAGTAACCGATTTTTATTTTTATCGATGCTCGAATCCAAGAGACAGGAGTTAGTTATGCCTTTAGTAAACAGCGCCTTCGCATTCTACCTCCATTATACAAATACTCCTCGTCACACTGCTCGTGAAAAAAAGTCGCAAATAATAACTTCTTAAAGTACCCGTTTGGCATATACTAACTTGTAAAAGACCCATTTGCGACTGCTGTAGAATTATAGTCCAGTCACTGTTACTTCCAACTTTTCTGAAGCCCTGCTGAAGTTCTACTACAAGGATATTGCTCCGTCTCATTCAAACAAAGCTCAACCAAGTCTAGAAAATTACACCAAAAGGACAATGCAACATACTCTTGCTCACTCAGCGTAATAATATTTTGCGTAGGAACCATTTCTTACTAGGCAATACCAACACACCTCTTCTCTCGCTGTTTTTATTCGTATTAATTATAAATGAAATATTATAATTTATAGATAAATAATAAGTAAAGGTTTAATTAAAACACAAATAAATTAACTGTAAAATCCTTTTGAAAACAAAAATTTTATTTGCAAATGCACTAAAAAGAGTAAAATTATTATAGTTGTAGTTACATAATGTGTAGGACGTGTAAGACGTGGAATAACCGCAGTAATAAACAGTACTACACAATAATATAGTTTTATCAATCTATATTTAGTACTTATATAAAACTTGGCGCGAATAGTGATAAGTCTTACGTAAGATATGTGGTTACTACGATTAGGCAATTTAGGTATACGTCTTATATTGCGATTAGTTAAGAGCCTTACGCAAGATATAGGCCTACTACGATTACATAAATGAGGTATACGTTATATATTGCAATTAGTTAAGAGCCTTACGCAAAATACGTGCATACTACTATTACGCAAATAAGGTATACGTTCTATATTGCGAATATTTAAGAGCCTTACGCAAGATATGTGATTACTATGATTACATAAATGAGTCGTACGTTCTATATTTCGAATAGTTAAGATCCTTACGCGCGATGTTTACTTACTACGCTTACGCAAATGATGTACAGTATATGTTTTATATAAGATATGTGCTTACTACGCTTACGCAAATGAGGTATACCTTCTATATTGTGAATAGTTAAGAGCCTTGCGCAAGGCATGTGCTTAATGGCTTACGCTGTTGAGATATAAGTTCTATATTGTGCCAAGTTTTTATATAATAAATATAAATTGATACAAAAATATTAATTTGTAATACAGTTAATTACTGCTGTTCCTTTTTTTAAAAGCGCTCTATCAACTGCGAGCATCATGTACACAAAATCTTCCCCGAGAAATAAACCTATACGACCAATACAATTAACATAGTCTATTTGCCGTTTCTTCATACTTTTCAAATCAAATCTTTGAAGAAACACAGATATTATTACACACCGAGTACGCACGAATGTGTTGCGCTGTTTCTCTGGTGTGATTTTCTAAGCCCTGCTTGCATGAAGCGGACGAATATCCTCGAAGTAGAACTTTACTAGGCCTTCAGAAAAGTTGGAAGTAACCGTGAATGGACTATACATACTAAATCTAGGTAGAATTGATCGGGAAAAAATTGCCCCCCCCCCCCCCAATCCTCGTGGCCATTCAACAAACTCAACCCGGTAATAGTGACATAGCTGTTCTGACCGTAACGTTCGGTTGGTGCGTACGATAGAAAATAAGCCTGGTAAATCTTCAGAACATCAGGTTAGTCTCGAACTCGCAACCTCCCGAATACCATCGACCGACCAAGTCATTTTGCAGGAAATGCGCTATAAAACGTCTCTCCGCTGCAAGACAGCAGATCGTATGAGTTTGTAATATGAGACAGGCGCCGTCTGGCAAGAGCTTGCATGTGCACAGGGCATAAATATTCCGCCGCCATTTCACGGCTGCCCGTTTTCTCCGAGCGAGCCGTATTTTAAGACAGCGCGATACATGCAAATAAGCACAGAATGCACGCACGGCATTCTACGCGCTTTTAAAAGTAAAATAAAGAGTTGTTAGGAAAGATCCCTTAAATAAACATTTCATACAATATTTATAAGCAATAATTTAATATTGAAGGAATGAGTGCCTCTTTAGCGAAACGTGTACTGACGCGTGTTATTTTAGGCACGATTACGCGCGTCGACAAGAAGAGTAATTTTATGGAGGCGGGACCGCGGGAGGCCTATTTATCATGTAGAATGGCGACACTATGAGCTCAAGTGGTGTCTTGGCATACATATTCTCCAGAGGTCGTTAGATAATCCTCGACACTTACATGACGTCAAGTCCACAAGCTAGAAAGAGGGAACAAACATTACAATTTGATATCGCTGCACAGACAACTTTAATGCTTACCGAAACTTATTTAAGCACGCAGGTTCGGTTCTCACATTCGCGGGCAAAGGTTAAATAATGAAACGAACAAATTCCTACTAAGCATAGCGCTATTTTGAAATCAGCTCCACGACATCTTGTTACGCGACGTTCTATTGTTTCAAGGGTCTGCGATTTTTAACGCCACGCGATAAAAGTGGTCGAGCTACTTCGTTATAATGGAATGCCTAACACCTGGGCGGGGACAAGTTCAAGGGGTCGAGTTCTTGCTGAAGAATTTTTCGCCATTGTTCACCAGACGCACCAATCGCGCTTGACTTCCTGAAGTCGTGAATTATACCAACGCGCATGCAAATTTGTTGTATATAGTTAGCAGCAATATATACAGGTTGTTCGGAAGTTCAGTACCCAAACTCCATGCACAGTTTCTTTGGACCAATAGTAACAAAAAAGTTCTATACTCATATCCGGAATCGTAATTTTATAACAAATAATTGTGTTCATAGTTATGCCATAGTTTTTAGGCGCCGTGTCCCAATGCACAGAGAGAGTACTCTCTCGCTCACTCTTGACGTCACAGAAAGTCCTCTCTGCTGACCCAAGTGCGTGGAGAGAGCGCGAGAGGGAGTGAACGACGATGTACACTGGGTGCTCACTCTCACACCCTCTCTGGCAGCCATGTTGTTTTCAAGGCTAACCTCAAATATATAATAAATTTTGTTGTTTCTAAACCAGTGTTAAGAATTATTTTATCGACTTAACTTAATCATTGCGATTGTTAAATGTGTAATAACAGCAATATTCCGTTTGATACGGAACATAGCAAATTACGATATTATGTTCACGTTTCATTTAGGTTAATTGTGTGCTTATTATTAAATACTGTGATTTGCACGTAACAATTATGTTTTAATCACACAAAAATGTAACAAATTGAAATAAGGTGCTATTTCATAAATTACTGTACATTTATACGAGGGAGGTGAAAGGCCAGCAATATTTTATTTTTCACTATTTATTACTTTTTCTGCCAGAGAAATAATGCCGAAGGCTTACCGAGGGTACAAAGAGGCCACAAGTTACAATTCGCTCAAGTGGGCCCGAGTGTGCTAGAGTGAGAGTGAGCACACCTTCCGAGTTGAGACACGGCCTAAATGAATACATATTCAGCGTTGCGCGCCTATTTCCTACGCAACATATCCGACAAGCATGATCACACAGTCTCGTCCTCCGCCGAGTGGTTAGACCGCTCGCCTCCCACGAAGGCGAACCTGGTTCAATCCCCGGCCGGCTGGCTCCCGGATTTTCGCAAGTGGGGATTGTGCCGGATGATACCGCCGGCCGGCGAGATATCTCGAGGATCTCCCGTTCCCCTCGCCCTTGCATACCTGCTCTGCTCCGTTCTCACCCCAATACACCCTCATCGGCTCTCAAGACCTCGTCGTTAACAGCCACCCAAATCTATCAACTCAACTGCATGTAGTTGCAAGTGCGAATTTTTTTATTTATCGATGGTTGATAAAAAGTGCTTGAATGACCAGCAGCAGCAACTCCGCACTGCTGAGATTTAAGGCTTTTTTTTTATCTGAGAGAGGTTTCGAAAAATGCCCCCTTAATGCCGTTGTTAATTGTCAAATCATTATATTTTTCAAAATATAACACTCAAATTCCGACACAAGTGTGTTATGGGCAGGTTCAAAAAGTTGAATTAAGAGTCTAAGCGCAACATACTGTATTTGTGTTACAAGCTACGAAAGGAACAAAAACAACTTTTCCTCTACAGTTTATAGTTTAAACTATTTATTAATGAATGTTAACAGTTTCGCTTGAATGAACAAAAATAGATTTACGACAAGTCTCGCCCCTATTTTCAACAAAATTGAGAGTGCCAATACTCGCTCACCTGTTTATAAATCGCAATCATACTGAATCAGTGTGTTCTGCACAGTACACAGATTGCATTTAATGGAATCTGATTTTAAAAAAAAAATCTAGGAGCAAAGTCTAGTATACTGCAGAATTCGGGAAATCGAGATTTTGAGTGTTATATTTTGAAAACTACATGACTTGACAGCTAATAATTGCATTAAGGGGGCACTTTTCGAAAGATCTTTCGGATAACCAAATGAAAAGAAATGTGAAATATGACTTTAAGCCAGACGGGTGTCTCTTGAGCCGTTGTTCTTCTGAGGAGATAGGAGTAGGCTGACCCCGCTAGGAGACCAGCAGGCCGAGTGTGACGTCACCTGCCATCAGCGAAGACAGAGCGAGCGCCGGCCCGGGCGGGCGGGGCAACCAAACAAACCACGAGGGGGGGGGGGGGAGAGACACGGAGCGACAATCGACTAAAATAGCCAAGGATGGCGTCATCCCGTATAGAGGTCTCGGAAATCGTATACAAAAAAAAAAGGCACGTACGAGAGTACAATGGCAGGATGTGGCTAGCTGCAGGACCGCTGGTGCCATCTGTCACCCGAGTCCTTCGGGAATATGGGTCGTACCGCTGGAAACCCACGCCGCAAGTCCTTCCTGCGCTGGCGGTACGAGCGCTCTACGGACGAGCTCTTCCCCTGCCGCGAAGTCACAGCCCAAGTGTGCGACTCGTACCCAAGCAAGCAGGGGCGTATCCAGCCCCCCCCCCCTTCCGAAATGACACATTTTTTAAAGCCCTATTATCAAAATGTCAATCATATTTATATATTTGTTATTACCCACATGACACGATTTTTTACACCTATATTACAATGGCAATCATTATATTAATTTATTTGTTATTAACCACGCACATGATTACATCTTATACACCAAAACTTTGTTTTTTTTTAATACATTCGGGGGGGGGGGGATTGTCAAGTACATAGTTTCTAAAAATGTGAGCGAGTTTGCATAAATAGTTTCTATCCTCCTTTCCTTTTCTATTCTTCCACTATGACTTGTGAACGATGTACTAGTGACAATACTAACAACTATCAGCCCTCCCCCCTCCCCGGCCCCAAACAACGGAATAAAAATGCTGGATACGCCCCTACTTGTGTAGTTGTGCATTTCATTCGAGATATTTCTGACGCTGTACATTCTTACGTGTCAGTGGTGCGCGAGATTGCATAAAGTAAATGCATCCAGGGAAACTATTTGTTGCTTACAAATAGGTAAAAACTTTTATCCAGAATTGCCTTTTTTTATTCTTCACTTAGTACTACCAAGTACGGAAAATAATGTGCTACGACTATATAATTAAGGTCTGCTGTCCAGACATTCAGGAAATTGCAAGAGAGTCTACTCGCGGTTTCTTCACACTATTTTTAAATCAGATTTTTGAAAAATCCCTCCATCTATGATGTATTGGTTGTTTCCTAAAGTTACCTATCACACGCGTTTTATACTTCTGTTAAAATAAAAGTGCCTTATTTTTTATTAAATTGAACTTTTATTTGCATTTTATTAATAAATTATAATATCACACGTATAATTAACATGGACAAAACAGGAAAATAATAAGTGTATTGGTAATGCCTAGTAAGAAATAGTTCTTTAGGAAAATATTGTTACACAGAGAGTTTTGTTTGCATGAGACGGAGTTATATCCTTGAAGTAGAACTTCCGCAGGGCTTCAGGAAAGTTGGAAATAACCATGAGGACACTGTATAAACAATTCAGTTTAACCAGTTACCGAGCAACGTTGAAACCAAGAAAAGTCACACCTTACTACTCTACTGATCATGACGCTCGTTTCAGCCAGCTACAAAAATTAACTCAGTCAGGCCCACATGGCTGGACTTGTCAAGTACGTATTCGAAACACTGAATCCCGAGTGAGTGAAGGGATCTGGACGGCTCTTAACAACGAGGTCTCGAGAGCCGACTCGGGTGATTGAGATGAGTGCGGAGCAGCCGGGGGGGGGGGGGGGAGCGGGAGATCTCCGAGAAAACCCGCCGACAGGCGGCGCCGTCGGGCACGATTCCCACGTGCGGGAATCCGGAGTGACCCGGCCGGGGATTGAACCCGGGTCGTCTCGGTGGGAGACGAGCAGTCTAACCGCGCAACTGCCGCGACCCCGCTACAAAACCTGAGCATTGATATTTTATTGCGTACGGGTACACTGTCACTCCCAAGTTTACCGGCCCTGTTTATTGGTTCGAAATTTTTGACTGAATAAATTCATTTGAAAAAATTTATAATAATTTGTCGGGCAGGACGTCCTTTGCCTAGTTTTAGGTTGTTACCGCGGTCTAAATTCTTCCACGCCGCTGAAGCTCGGGCGTAGCTTCTGATAAAAAAAGAAAAGTTACGTCACGCTGGCAACAAAGTTTCTCGCGTTGCGTAACGTCGTCTTCGCATACATTCACAACTCTCCGCCCACCAACATTTACGGCTTTCTAATTCTTTGTGACGACGCGGGAAGGAGCCGGTACTCGCGTGCCCTTCAGCGAACCCCTGCAGCTTTACAATTTTACGGCTCTGGTAGAGCCGAACGTCGAGAAAAAAAAAAAATCTCGCCTCCTGGACAAACATCGGGCGATCAAATAACCGCACACTTGTCGGACACTCTCCGGCGTAATGCGCATTTATTTGCGCATTCAAAGGTGCTAAGTAATTTCCCCACGCGTAGCACGAGGGAAAAAAAATATCTTAACGGTGGTAGTTAAAAATACGAATCATCTTCCGAGAAGATTTTCAGTGTATAGTGATATTAACACAAGACAGCCGCAAGTGTTAATGCGGGGAACAATAAACTCCGCTATTTTAGTCGCATCTGTGTTCTTGTGTGTTCACGTAAAACTTCCTCGTGCATACAGGTGTGAAAAAAGGGAGTAAGAGATAGGAAGTATTCGGTAATATTAAGGTAAGAGTAACGTCAGAGACGAGAAAATTATGTACCAAATACGCACGGTGTATTCGTAAAAAAAGGAAAATAAATTCTCACTTTTCTTTTGGCTTTTTTCAAGATCAAATTCCTAATCCATGTAGCTACAAGAGCCGAATTATGAGGATTTCTGCCGCCGCTAGAACTGCTATCACAATAATAAAGAAACAAAACACAAAAAAAAAAATATTGGAGCGAGCCTCAAATTGGGTCGGAACCTGCTCGGTACATAATAGCAATTTTTGAAGCTGAGCTGTTGAAAATTATTCATTACAAATACCAACTTTTCGGGCGAACGGACAACAAATTCGCATAATCCTTTTTTAATCCCGTAAACTACGCAGTTTACGTAGGATCTATAAATAGCCTGGAATATATTTAGAATGAAATTTTCTTATGAGGGTGACTGGGATAATATGAATACAGAATTAATAATTATTTAATGCACTCCAAGTTTGATATTCGTTGCGCTCTATATACTTAGCTGTTTGTTGAATTTTGTGAAATAATTTCATTGTGTCGCTTAGATACCAGCATATTCCGTGAATTCATCAGGTGGTAAAGGAAGGAGTCATCTGTATTAAAGCAGTCTTCTGTATTACTATATTGCAATTCTTTGGACAAGATCTGTGATACCGCCGAGTCACGTGTAATATAATACAAAGGCTTCTTGATGAACTTTGCACTCAACCTTCCAACTTTCTGTATCCAGTTCAAACACCCTGCGTATATATTGTTTTCATAGACACTGCTCGCAATAGCGTCACCTTACGGCAGATCAGAAACTACAATATACAGTCCACGTGACTAGAATGAAACAAGTGGCTGAAGAGTATGGAAGAATTGGTATTAGGAAACTAGTTATGTCTTATCAGCAATGCTATATAAAGTGATACAGCCAATGGTCAATGGAGTAGGATGAAGTTTATAGAGGAAAATATAACTTACGTGCCACGGGCATTTAACATTGCTTCGTAATCTTACCTGCAAAAGAAGGAAAACAGTACTTTAGTTTTTGGAGACATGCAAACATGAATTACACATACACTACAAAAAACTACGAAATAATCACACACAAATTAATAAGAATCAAAGGAAACATTAAACTATTAAATTACAGATATCAAAGTCATTGTCCAATTATCACAATATCATTAAGCAATTATATTTAACATAGAGAATATAAGTATAGCATCTTCATGTAACACACATATGTATAAGAAATAATAATCCGTATAAACCATAACAACACAAAAATGTAGTTCTAACAAGCACGTCACAAATAAAATATAATTTCAAACGACTGATTATTAGATTTATTACAATTTTAAATACACTTGTCTTCCGAAAAAATGTTGAAAATCATATTAAACTATGTTGCAGGCCAAGGCAGTCATAATTTTTCAGAAATCAGTGTGAAGTAGTGTATCAAGGTGGCAATCAAGATCCGGATGGCCGGACCAGGAATCCAACCCAAGCCTTCCGATTGCGAGTCTATTTTCTATTTGGCCTACAATTGTGCTACCTCGCTTGGTCATCCGTAACTGATAAGTATACGTTGTTCACGGTAAAATGAGCACTTTTGAAAGCCCTGCTTACGATCTACTTGTATACACGTTGTGTGTTCTTCCGCTTTATGTAAAATTAACATTGCCATAGGCCTCATCACTTTATCCATGCGTCGGTCAAGTGAAACTGTGAAATTATTAGACAAGTAAATATTGTATAAATCCGCTCATTTTTACACCCCGGCGCATTACAAAATACAGAAAGCGAGAGAAATAATTTAAGTTATCACAAATGGTCTCCCAGCACTTTTCGTTCTACGTTAATGTATGGAACTAATTTCCCCTCCATCGTGACCAACTTTACTGGACTCAGGTCACTCAGTGCGCCCGTTAAAACATATGCAGGTAGGGGGCAGTGACTAATTTCTAAGGTTGATTTCAAAAGTGCTCACTTTATCGTGAACAGCCTTTAAAGATGTTTAACTAATGCGTTTTGTTTTGTTAAATACCGTGATAAGCGCTTTCGTAGGATATTTGTGATCCTGCCAGTGCGCCAATGCCATAGTCGAGCAAACGTGAGGTAACGCATTGTATTGGCAACATTTAAACTCCTTTTTCTTGACCTCTCCTCCCTCACACGACTCTGTCGATTGTAGTGAATCCCTTTAGACGATAAAAGAAAGGGGGAAAAAAAATCCCCTCAAGTCTCCTTTAGTCTTTTGCGTTGCATTAAAACACGTCGATAGAGGCCAGAGTTATGTGTACGGAAAATTACACTATGGCGTTAAGGTGGAGAGATCCCCTACATCTTATGTTTAGGTATATTCCTCCATAACTTAATTTCCGGGTCGAGTATTTAAAAACCAAGCTTGTTAAGGCGCAGGGAACATCTTAACAGTAATTCAGAAATCCAACTTATTTCATATCCGTGACTCGTTTAACATATAAACGTAATCAAAAGTTCCCTGAATGTAATTTGCCCCACATAGAAAAATACGGATATAAGTAACCCCGTAAATTATGCTGAGTAGGCCTCTACGTGACGTCAACGTTCGAGTTCTAATGTCAGGACATAATATTAAATTACGAAAAACTGTAAAAATAAAATACAAGACGGATGGGTTACCTCGACAAGAATGTTGGCCACGAAAAAAAGGTAATTTTATGACATGAATAATTACAATTTCTTCGCAAAAAAAAAATTTGCATTAATACATAACAAAATCTCAATTTACTGTCTTAGAAATGCACAAATAATGAAAACCAACTTATGTAGAAAAATGTGACAATTTATACCGAAAGAAGATTCCAAGAGCTACTTCCAAGACGTGTATAAAATCGTACAAGTAAATATTTTCCAATTAAAAATAATTGCTGCAAATAAAAAAATTCTTGCATATTCTTTATTTTTGGCTGAACCTGAATTTTTGAAAATAATTTTTGCTAAGCGTATCTTAAAATGAAATGAAATTAATACTTCAGTTACCCTCGTTAAATTTTCTGCAAATAGTGTGATTTACTTTATCCGTACATCACAAAAACCGTGCAATATTGACTTTGACGTGTCATTTTGTAAAAACCACACAGTCTAAAAAAAATCTACCTGAGGAAAATGTAGTCACAGATAATGTGCCTATCAGAGTTCCCAGTAGCCGAAGGAGAAAACGCGTTTGTGGATTGCTGCGCCTCCCAGCGGAAGATACAGGAAACAAATACTAATACTTGGTTGTGGAGCCTACTTTTAACAGTCACAGTGGCGTACCAACTTCTTAAACTTACCATAAGGTGCCCTCTTCATGACACTTTTGCTACTCTTAAAAATTTAATTCTAGTGTGATCAAAATTAAATTACACGCTGCATAAACGGTACAGAAAAGTCTATAACTTAATCCAGAAGCGAAGATGCAAGTAGTACAAGAAATTAATTTAAACAATTCATTAGAGATTGCGTACAGTATCTCAAAGCATCTCTGTGGACAAAATCAGTTTCAATTCCAGTTTACTCTCATTCTGGCACTCTTTACTAAATTTTGGTACAGTGTCAGACGACTCGCCTCCCACCAAGGCGAACCGGGTTCAATACCAGACCGGGATACTCCCGGATTATCGCAAGTGCGAATCGTGTCGGACGAAGCCGCTGGTCGGCGAGTTTTCTCGGGGACATCGTGTTCCTCCCGCCTATGCAGTCCGGCACTGCTCCATTCTCACCTCATTTCACCCTCATTGGCTCTCAAGAGCTGGTTATTAAGAGCCGACCAAATCCCCTCTCCGCCTTTTACACGCGTTGGTAAAGGCTGTTCACGATAAAGCGAGCACTTTTGAAACCATCCTTAGAAAAAAGTCACTGTCCATGTCTGCATATATTTCAACGGGTGCCCTGAGTGGCATGCGCCCAGTAAAGTTGGTAACGATGGATGGGAAGTAGTTCCGTTATCTTAACGTCGTATTAAAAGTGTTAGGTAACCATTTCTGATTACTTAAATAATTTATTTCGCTTTCTGTTTATTTCTTCATGCATCGAAGTGTAAAAATGAGCAGATTTGTTAAGATATTTACTTTTCAAATGATATCACAGTTTCACTTGACCGACGCATGAATAAAGCGATGAGGCCCACGACAATGTTAACCTTACATTAGGCGGAAGAATACACAACGTGCATACAAGTATATATTAGGCAGGGCTTTCATAAAACGCTCGTTTTATCGTGAAAAGCCTATACACCTCTGAACTGTAAGTATGTTACGATGTTCCTCGTATCCGATGGCTTCCTTTTTTAGCGGTCCGTTGGTTAACATTGTGATGTCCGTTTTCGTACATGTGGTAGACAAGAGACCGCCTTCCGTCACTCACGGATTTCACTGGTCAGTAATTTCAGTAACGTCAGCTTTTGTTCCGATACTGATGGCTACTGATGGTCGCATCCGAGAGGTACCCTGTGCGAGGCTACAACCGTTATTGAGATCGCGGATTTTACTGTCGTTTAAAACGGCACCGTTGTCAGGTAAACCCTAGGTTTGGTGCGAAATTCAAGTCATGTTCGAGGAAATTATACTAAAGGTAGGCACAAGTGCTAAGGCAATCACTTATGATATTGTGGTGCCGTCAGAAGATGCCCAGAAAGCAGTAGAATGTGAGTAACATTTTTACTGTTTTAGTCCAAATTGTATAGGCTGTACACGATTAAGTGAGCACTTCTTAAGGCCCTCCCAATAGGCACTGACAGCTAATAAATATATCTTATTGCAGCCTCAGGCATTAAATTTTGATGGTGGTCAAATGTATACACCGTATTTGTTGCTCACAATGCAATGTTTATATTAAAAAGCAGCAGGAAGATGGAAACTGGATGAAAGGAAAAATTTATAAGGGCCTTAAAAAGTGCTCACTTTACCGTGAACAGTGTATATAAGAAAATTGGTGAAGTTAGAGTGTCCGCCATACTTGTTTATATTTTCCTGCACGCGGGAATACATTCCGAAACTATCATTTTACTGACAAAGAGAAATATTTTCTGCTTACGGACGACTGTTCCTTTATTGCTGGCGAACACTGATACACCAGCCGTTCACGGTAAGGTGAGCACTTTTTGAAGCTGTTTCATCAAACATAATAACTGATTCTTTGTGGCCTCGGACTTCTGGTTTTCGGTATGGTGAATGTATACACTGCGTTTAATACTCACATGGCAGGGTTTACATTAACAAGCGAAGGAAGGATATAAATTGGTTGAAAGAAAAAAGGAACTATGGCTTCAAAAGTGCTCACTTTATCGTGAACGGCCTATATACAGAGAGACCCACGCAGTCACATCTGGACGAGGGGCGAGGGTTACATATAAAAGGGGGGGGGGGGAAGTGTGCAGTGCGGCACATACAATGCCACCGACCGCCCATAAAAGGGAAGGTATTCTGGAGCGGCAGACGTGGCCCGGCGCCGAGGTAGGGTCGACCGCGACCTAAACGGTTTAACAAGCCCCTGGCTCTCGTCGTGTTTTATGTAAGTGGCGACACGCATGGCTTCAAGTGCGGGGGCGGACTGTGCTACGAGTCTCCTAGGAGGACGTGACGTCACGCTCGTGTCCCGCCGGGACGAACAACGACCGTTACAGCCCGCCTTCGAGCTCACCTACAATGCGTCTCACTCTGATATTGCAGCGGCTAGCCAATTAAACTATTTTATATTTATACACTACTACACAATTAAAAGGAAGGAGGAGATACAAGTTGATAGGTGACATCAAGGGAAGCGGAAAGTATATGGACCTGAAGAGGTTTGCAGAAGACAGGAGAGCATGGAGAGCTACCACGCGAAAACCTGCCCCTGGGCAGAACACCAATGATGATGATGATAATGCTGATGATACAATTGAATCAGTAATTTCTAAAAGGCTCTCTGCAAATTTTTGGCTAAAATGTGTTCAGAGTACCAGGTTATTCCTTATACCTAGAGACCTGAAAAATTCGTGGGTTAACTTTGGGACAAGCGAGAATTGGAAAACTCTTACATTTGTGTAAACATTTCCATTGGTCCACGCGTTCTTCGACACCTCGTGGAGAACCCTGAGCCAATAAGAGCCAAACCACAAAATACACGCCCAATCTTCGCTCTCCACTGTGGGAGCAAGTAACCAATGGGCAATCGATATCTGCCTGGGTTGCACATGAGACCGTGGAGTCTAGCCTGGAGGACGTTGAACTCAAGAATTTTTCAGGTCTCTACGTATACCATGTTGCACATTTCCACGCTACAAAGGCTTTTCTGTGACCCTTAGTGTAGATACAAAAGTGAAGGTAATTTTACATTCTTTTCGTAAATGCATTATCTCCCACTGTTATGGCCTTATAGAAATTACTGATTCAATTTGACAGTTTCTATTACGTAGTTTTTTACGGTCAACACAGTATAAATTCTTAGCTGTTGATAACTACTAGCCATCTGGAAACAGCGCGAGTCACGCACTCTTTACTGCAATCTGAGAGATGGGGCGCATTATGGGATCACATCACTCTGAACTTGAACAGTGAGAAATAAGCCAAATCAGAAGAAGAAAAAAAAACGGTGAAAATTGAGCGTCTGGTAATCAGTGGCAGATAACTAATTAAAATGGTGGCTGAGTTTCACTGATTTATTTGTGATTCCCACTGAATGTCAAGAATTCCAAATCAACTATCCCCAATTAATTTGCTCAATCCGCTACTCGGCAGTAGCTTGTCAACTGATTTTGAGCGAACGTTATTTCACTGATTGGTATCACTGATTCGGGCTTAAGAGTGCAGGATATAGACCATTCACCGTTACTTCCTCTTCCGTGGAGCCCTGCTGAAGTTCTATTTCCAGCGTATTCCTCCGCCTCATGAAAGCAGATCTTAACCAAGTCTATGAAATTACACCAAAGGGACAACGCACCCAGTGTAAACATGTTTTTCGTAAGAACTATTTCTTACTAGGCATCACCAAGACACCTATTTCCTCTCTGATTGTATTTATATCAATTATAAATGAAACATAAACATTTGTAGATCTAATATAAGAAAAAGTTCAGTTAAATTGAAACTAAGACAATTTTATGTTGACACAAGTATAAATCGTTTGCAATGCATAGCATATTTAGGGAAAGGCTGTTCACGATAAAGTGAGCACTTTTGAAATCAACCTTAGGAAAATGTCACTGCCCCTGCATGCATTTATTTGAACGGGCGCACTGAGTGACATGCGCCTGGTAAAGTTGGTAACGATGAATGGGACGTAGTTCCATTATGTTAACGTCGAATAAAAAGTGTCACGTAACCATTTGTGATAATTTTAATGATTTCTTAAGCTTTCTGTTTTTTTTTTTTAACGCCTCACTGTGTAAAAATTAGCAGATTTATAAAATGTTTAGTTTTCTAACAACTTCACAGTTCCACTTGACCGACGCATGAATAAAGTGATGAGGCCCATGGCAATGTTAATTTTACATAATGTGGAAGAATAAACAACGTGCGAAAGAGCAGATATTAAGAGGGGTTTTCAAAAGTGCTCATTTTACCGTGAACGGCGTAGAACAATAAAACACATCATACATGGGGTTGTTTTTCATTGGTTTGATTAAAAAAGTGTGAATAAACCGCGAATATACTTAACTTGAGAGTAAAGAGGAGAGACATACGCTTACACCGCGAACTCCATAAAAACGGCGTCAGAGGGCGTCAATAGGCCTGGACGCTGTTCGGCAGTCAGCTACTGGTAACCTACACTCCAACCGGCAGTCCAGCCAATAGGGGAACTTATCGTGGCACGCAGTAACCAATCAAACACAGCGCCCGTTCCCAGAGCCTAGCCCACATCAAGGGAACCTCCTCGCCTTTTTGTCTTTGGGTACTCGCCACCTCTAGCTGAACACGAAGCCTGCAGCTCACAGGTTGTGACGAGGAAGCAAGTGTTGAGTGGACCAAAGTAGGGCTCTCTCGTCAAAACTATAGGTTATTCACGGTGAAGTGAGCATTTTTGAAAGCCCTATCATTTTGAATAATAGTCAATAAATATATTTTGTTATAGCCTTAGACGTTAACTTCCGAGTGCGGTAGAATATACATACTGTGTTTATTACTTATGTGGCGATATTTATTTAAAAGGGTGGTTAAGGATTAAAAAATGGCTGAAAGGAAAAGGTAACTAGGGCCTCCAAAGTTCTCAGTCTGAAGCCGTCAGTTTATGCGGGTCTGAAAGCAACACACGACAGTGTACTGCCAAGTAACAAAACGAATTTCGCAGGTTTCTAAATAAAGAGCAATTTTTTTTTTTTTCAATTTTGCAGCGAATTATTTAGAAACTATAGCTGCCAAAAATATTTTTGTAACACTGCAAATAAATCCGCAGTGAATTTCACAAAACTTTGTGAAATGTGTGAAAACTTAATAAACATTGAGCTACAAAACAATCTTGCATGTTTTGTAAAATATGTGTTGGAAGATATACAATATTTCAGCTGCACAGTTGCAAGAAATTCACTGGCAACCAGTTTCTAAAGAAATGTTTGTAACATGCAAATAAATTGTTTTACTTACTGTGTATTGCTAATCGCTAAGTATTATTATTATTATTATTTTTTTTTTAAATAACGGTGACGATAAAAGCAACTTTCAAGAAGGTCGAATAACATAAGGTAACAGTTACGATGATCTGGAACGGTATTCTCATGCACGGGACGACAACGCCAGACTGCAGACACGCTAATGACAGACCTCGCGCCAACATGACATCACCGACTGACGCGCGTGCCCATAAAAGCCACCTCCTGGCCTTCGGACGTGCTACGATTTTCGCGACGCATCATTACAACGTAATCGCACGTCTGATGGCAACATGGCGCGCAACGGCAGTTAAGTGCACGTTTTTATTGGAGGCCGCTCCCACTTATTTTGGCCCGTCTGCATTCTGCCGTTTATTGCACTGGAACTCACAATGCAATGTACAGCGGAACCCATCGTGGAAAGACTATTCACGGTAAAGTGAGCACTTTTGAAATCAACCTCTGAAAAATGTCACTGTCCCTACCTACGTTTGCTTTTAACGTGCACGCGTAATGTCGTGCGCTCAGTTAAGTTGGTAACAGCGGAGAGAAAGTAATTCCATGTTTTAACATTGAATTAAAAGTGTTCGGTAAACATTTGTCAATACTACGATCATTAATTTTCCTTCCCGATTTTTAAATGCACACAAGTGTAAGAAAAAAAAATTAAAAAAAAAAAAAAGTTTACTTTTATAGTAATTTTTAAGTATTCAGATCTAAAGCAACGTTGATTTTACATATGACGGAGGGATACACAATGTGCATACCAAAGCGCTCATTTATAAACCCTGTGGTTTTACCCTTTGTCTAAAAGGCTGTTCACGGTAAAATGAGCACTTTTCAAAGCCCTTCTTAATTTTTTCCTTTCATAACATTTCCATCTTCCTGCTGCTTTGTAATATAAACATTGCAATGTGATGAATAAACACAGTGTATACATTTCACCACCCTCGAAATTTAACGACTGATGCTGCAATGAGATATATTTATTAGTGGTTAAAGCATGTTGGAAGAGCCTTGGAAAGTGCTCACTTTACCGTGAACAGCCTATACACTTTACATCAGGGGACACGGCGACTACCTCCCAAGAAGCGACCCGTGTTCGATTCCCTGCCCGGATTTTCGCATGTGTAAATCGTGGCCAGACTTTTCCGCGAGTCGGTGTGCTTTCTAAAGATTCTTCTGCTTCTCCTGCCCTTGCATTCTGTCGTAGATCCACCTACGTATCTGCTTACCAAATGCACACGAAAGAAGTCGTTGTGGAGTGCCTTTATTTTCCCATCGATTCAGAAAATTGTTATACTGTACGTCAAATATCAGTCAAAAATTAAATAAAAGTGTAGAAAGTGAGTATATTTAGGCAGCGATTAACAACATGGATGGACCATCGAAGATAAGCACTCGGAAAAGCCACAGTGCCAATGGCGACCTTCACGATACGAAATGACCGAAAAGTCCAGTCACTGCATTTTCAGAACGCTAAGAAGACAGAGCAAAATGGCGTCACTGGCTAACAACATGGCGCGACGCCGTTTGCCAATCAGGGAACGATATTTCGTCGTACGCAATAGACAACCAGACACAAGACCCGCAATCGACTATTGGTTACGCCTACAACAAAAGTAACCACCACAGCCTCTCTGATTCGTTCTTTTATTTTTGACGAAGATGCACGAGAGCTATGAGTATCACACTGGCCCTACAACAGCGACATCGCCTCTACGCTCATGACTCTGAGCTGGCGTGCAGTGTTCTCATAGTGCTGCGTATACCTATGGGACTTTCAGCGGTGATCCCTATTTCTTTATTGATGAGAAATCTGTAGTAGTAAAGGCTCCTATAGGCTGCTCACGGTAAAATTACCACTTTTGCAAGCCCTGCTTAAGATCTACTTGTATGCATGCTGTGTATTTTTCCGCATTATATAAAATTAACATTGCAATGGGCCTCAACACTTTATGCATGCGTCGATCAGGCGAAACTGTGGAATCATTAGGAAAGCAAATATTTTACAAATCTAGTCATTTTTTCACTTTCATGCATTAAAAAAATCTGGAAGCGGAAGAAATAAATTAAGTTATCATAAATTTTTACCTACAACATTTTGTTCGACGTTAAGACATGGGACTACTTTCCATCCTTCGTTACCAACTTAACTGGGCGCATGTCACTTAGTGCGCCCGTTAAAATATACACGGGCAGGGGGAGTGACTTTTCTGTAAGGTTGATTTCAAAAGTACTCACCTTAACGTGAACAATCTTTAATTGTTAGGCCTTTAAGTCGTGTATCCCCCCCCCCTTTTTTTTTACTTTCCATGAGGAATTAATGTAACATCGTTTTGCACCGAGTTCGTAATTGTCCTGTACATCAAAATTCGTGTTTGACGACAAAAAAAAGGGGGGGGGGGGATGTCAGCCAGGCCATTTATTTAAGGAAATAGCTGGGGTGGAAGGGAGGGGGAGGGGGGCAAGGAGCGTTGCCCGTCGAAGGCCAAGTGAAGTCAACTAGCCGGACCAGGGAGATGGCCAGACCAAGTCTCTAGCGCCTTCTTCGTTAACACCACCGCCTGCTCAACTCCCCTCCGCCCCCGCCAATCTTGTTAACGGTATTATTCAACCCGCCGTCACCCCCTACCCTACCCCACCACTCCATAATCCCCTCACGAACTCTCGTGCTCGGTCTTAACTGTGGAATATCGCAAAGTTCCTTGCCACTCCGGTTTTCTACCGCGCTGACTTCTGGTATCTCAAAAGATTCAGAAATTAGCGACACAGACTATTCACAGTTTCTCCACACTTTATTAATCACCCTATAATGATGTGATTCGTTCTTTCCTTAGTATAACAATGTCGTGCATCACAAGCATTTTATACTTCTGTTGAAAGCTGGTAAGGATAAAGTGAGCACTTTTGAAATCAACCTTAGAAAAAGTCACTGCATCTGCCTGCATACATTTTAACGGGCGCACTGAGCGACATGCGCCCAATAAAATTGGCAATGATGGATGGAAAGTACTTCCATATCTTAACGTAGAATACGAAGTGTTAAGTATCCATTTGTGATAAGTTGAATTATTTCTTTCCCTTTCTGTTTTTTCTTAACGCGTCGAGGTGTAAAAATGACTAGATTTGTAGCATATTTACTTTGCTAATAATTTCGGAGTTTCACCTAACAGCCGTATAAATAACGTGATGAGGTCCATTACAATGTTAATTTTACATAAGGCGGAAGAATACACAACGTGCATACAAGTCGATCTTAAGCAGGGCTTTCAGAGTGCTCATTTTACCGCGAACAGCCTATAACACGAAAGTATTACAAATTTTTTTTCGTTAAATTGTATTTTTATTCGTATGTTATCTGTATAAATGATAACATTACATTTATAAATTAATTACGAATAAATACACGGAGAAAACAGGCGTATTGTTAATGCCCGCACGAATGTGGCGCGTTGTCCCTTTGGCGTAATTTTCTAAACTTTGTTAAGCTTCGCTCGCGTGAAGAGGAGAAATATCTTTAGCAGTGCTTCAGGGAAAATTGAAATTAAATGTGAATGGACTAAAACATTTGATTAATCTGCTTGATCTGGAGTCACGAGTCCGCGTTTAATGTTGAAACTGACCCGTGTTCCATCATCATGTCTCACATAAAACATGCATGCACGGTAGTTGCCGAATAGTGCGGAGCTTTATTGAATATTTCTGATGAATTAAAAAGGTTACAGCGTTGCATTTATAACAAATGAAGCGTCAGGCAATTCAATGCTTTAGAATGACCATTTGAACACCGTGAAATCGTCACAGCCATAATAGCATGCCAGGTGCCTCATACGCTGTACAGGAAAAGGGGGGGGGGGGGGGGGAGGCAAGAGAGTTCAATACTCAGGGACCCGACTTGTAAATGTTTGTTTATACGTAAAATTCAAATTTCGTTACTCAAAACTTATTAACATTTTTTGCATGGATGACGACTATTTATGTTGTTGTAAATGGTCGATTTTTGGATTGGAGAGAAGGGGAGGTAGGGGGGGTCCACGGCACACATTGCTCAGGGGCCCGGAATTTCTCTAGGTGGGCATGTGCTGCACCCTTTAAATTAAATCGCAAATTTGAAATAAATGGCAAAAAAAAAATCATTTCATTAACTAAAAAATTAGTTATGGTAAGTGTTTCCAAAGTTTGAAATACTTTTGAAGGGTTTTTTGAAGAATTTTTTAACACAGTACTTGTGAAGACTTTCGAATTCTGTATTCCCATCTAAAGTATCTGTATGAACACTGCGACCTCCTGCAGCATTCTTGCCATCAGAATTGTTGAGCCGCTGGCAAGGGAAGCACGTACGTCCTGCTGGACCGAACGAGGTGTGGGACCCGCGATGACGCCATGCTTATTATTTGCCCCCCAGGCTTCCTCTGGAAAGGTTCGCGGAAGGAGATTGCGACATATGCGGTCGCTGGCGAACTCTCGTGTCGTCCGTGGCCCCGTGTACCAAACGAAGATTCCGCTCGTCTTCTTTCTCCTCCACGATGCGTGGCGCGTCGGTCTTCGGTAGAGACAGTGTCATTTCGCGTTACAATTTGGTACATAATCCATCCACGCTTACTTCAGTCTTTTCTGAAGCCCTGCTAATGTTCTACTTCCAGGATATTCCTCCGCCTCGTGCGAACTAAGCTTAACAAGTCTGGAGAATTACACTAGAAGGGACAACGCACCACATTCGTGCGCACTCAGTTGTAATGATATTTTGTATACGAACTGTTTCTCACTAGGCATTACCAACATACCTATTTCCTCCCTGTTTTTATTCAAATGATTTATCAATGAAGCATTATAATTTATAGATAAGATATTAATAACATTTCAATTTAACAGGAAAAATAGCAACTTTTCTGAACAAAAGTATAAAACGCTTGTGATACAGGGCGTATTTAGGAAATAACTAAACACGCCATGCAGGGGGAGATTTTTCAAAGGTGTGAGTCAAAAAGGCCGAAGAGATCGTGAATGGACTATAGGTTGTTTACGGCCCCTGCCTGCATGCATATTTTAACTGGCACATCAACTGCCATGCGCTCAGTAAAGTTGGTATAGGCTATTCACTGTAAAGTGAGCACTTATGAGGCGCTAATTACGTTTTCGTTTCAATCTTTTTTTTTTTTTTAATCTTTAACCGCCTTTTTAAATAAACACTGCCATGTAATTAACAGACACAGTTTGCATATTCCACCGCACTCGGAAGTTAACATGTAAGGATAAAATAAAATATATTGATCGACTATTATTCCAGACGAGAGGGTTTTCAAAAGTGCTCACTTAACCGTGAATAGACTATAACGACGCGACGGATGAAAAGTAGTTCCGTGTTTGAACGTTGAATTAAAAGTGTTGGGTAAAGCGAATACTGAAATGATTTTTTTTTTACTCTGTTTTTTTAATGCACACAAGTGTAAAAATTTGCAAATTTGTAAAATATTTGTGTTAATAATTTCACAGTTTCATTAGACCGACGCTTGAATAAGGTGATCAGGCCCATGGCAATGTTAATCTTACATATGGCGGGAGGGTAGAACAAATAATTAAAAAAGGAGATCATAAGCAGGGCTTTCAAAAATGCTCAATTAACCGAGAATAGGCTATAGCTACGTATATCCTGCCTCTTCACTTGAGCGTGGTCCGGCAGAGTGTACGACCAAGAGCTCCTCGTCACAAAGCCAGTTTATTTACAGCACAAAAGGGAGCGGGAAGTCTTATAAACATCCGTTACTTTCTGAGACACTACTGAATAACAGCTTAAAAATACTGCGATGTAGCATACATTGCCATTTCCTCTTGTAATCTGACCCATTTTTGTCTAGAATTAATATGTCCAAAACAGGTATGCTCAGCATTGTATTTATGTACAATAAAATCATCATCAGACATTTTTTCTTTCTAGTAGTATACGGGAATAGAACATCATTTTAATGTTTCTCTTAATGTTATAAAATTAGATGGTCATCTCGTATATAGAGTACCCGGGTTGCGACTACTCCAAAACTGCACCCCTGTTCAGTGTCTTGGTCGTAGAGACGATGGGGCACTACGTGTGCGTGCCACTGGCACCTTTAAAGCCCCCTCCCCGCCAAAATACCTCAGTTCCACAAACGCGCAAAATAGCTCCGGCCGTCCTACAAGAGATGTGCACTTTCTTGTCTCTGAAGTAGAGATCTCCTAAAATGAACTTTAAATTAAAGAACAGTCACCTAACTTATAAATAACTCTCCTTTTTCAGATTTCCATATTAAAAATATATCAAAGTTGTGTGATTTTGTAGGTTCGAGGGCAATGGGTCCCAGATAAGGACCAGAGGACAAACCGACATCTTGGATGACCTTGAGTTTAACGTTTTGAGTACAACATTTTGTTTTTGAATCCTCCATTTTGTCCACCATTTTGTTTTCGTCATCCATCATCTTGTTTTTGCTGTCTACCATCTTGTTTCCACTTGTCCTTAGTTTACATCAGCTGTTCCTAGGAGGCACGCCAGGCCGCCATCTTGTTTCGTCTTCTACCATCGCGATTTTCACATTGTCTGCTAGGTGGTGCTAGTATCGGTTTCCATGTTGGTTCCTCCACTGTCTGCTAGGCAGCGCTAGTGTCTCTTGATGTCGTCACCGGCAGCTACGAATGCTGGTGTCGGCTGGAGGCTAAGGGCGATGTTCCACGTGCTGAAAGAAGACACTCGTCTCTATCGACATATTGTTTAATGCAATATAAAAAACTGAGGAGGTGAGGAAAAGCAAACTGCTGGACCTTGGATTGATAGACAGACGCCCTAGTCGACTGAGCCAACAGGACATGGGTGCCAGTACAGCTCTAAATTATGTACATATAAAAATAGCCATTGTATCAGGGCAGGTTTTAATATTATATGTACAAAAATTTAAGTTTGGAGATAATTCTCTTCTAAAAAATGTTATTTATAGTCGTGAGGAGGGTACGTCTATTCGAGAAATAATATTATGTGCGAAGTAATTGAATGTGTTATGACATCTTGTGCGACTGATGACTATATATGGAAAATAAATTTGTTCTTTTAGGTATGGGTATGAGAGGTACATGTTATGTATAGTCATATTGTCAATATATACGGCAGTCATTTTGACAAGACACTGAAAATAACTCTCATTTATTTTATTTATTATTAACATAAATGAAAACCAGCACAGCCATGGAATGTGTCAATTCGAGAGGTAATGACAGTATAAAGTGCGAGATGTCATCAGTTTATAAGCATAGTTATGCATAAATCACGAACCATCCAGGTAAGGTCCTCGAAATGCTGTACATAGACACCATTATGCATCCTGATAATATATGTGTGTTAAGCTACCAAGTACTTTTATAGGTATAGTTGGCTTACATTTCCAAATGATTAGTGTTAGGTCCTTGAAAATTAGTATCCCTGCATAAATGTGTCATCACTAATGAGATGTTTCATATGCATAAGCACGGCAAGAACGCTGTTTGTTGATAACTTTCTTCTTTATACTTGAACCCATTAATAATAAGTAAATAAGTTTTTTCTCTCTCTCTCTCTCTGTAGCACAGTAAATTGCGAACTAAAAAACAAGATGGCAGACTCAACAACCAGGTAGTGGACTCAAAAACAAGATGGCGGAATTATAAACAATGTGGAGAACTCAAAAAGGTCAAGGTCATCAAATATGACGGATCCAATATGGCGGCTCGTACTCTGGTCCTCACCCGGGACCCATTGTCCTCGAACCTACACAATAATACTACTTATCCAGTTTATCAGGTTGCTTATTAAATCACCCATTTTCCTTAGCATAGACTCTCTTTAAGTAATGTACGCTTTACATATGTTGCAAATATGTCGATAAAATATTAATTTGCTCCATTCATAGCTGGTGTATGATTGAGTAAGTAAGGCACAGAGAGGTTTTACCGTACACTGCGAGGCTTTTTGTCCGATGATCTTTCCCGTGGGTAACTAACCTGTAAACCGTACGAATACTCTACGTTACGAGTGATTCGTATCTCCATTGGCGGAGGCATTGGTTGTGATAACAAAGAAGCTCTCTGTTATTCCGACGGCGATGTAAAATAGCATAAACAAGCTTCACCTGTGTTATGTTTCCCTCGACTTTAAGCAGTGAGCATAAGGTTGCAATGCAGCAATCTGTCCGGAAAAGATACAGGATTGTCGCTGTAGTTGTGAGCACCGTTTTACAGGAGCATAATAAATATCGTAAACAGATGGATACGTTCAGCAATTTTTTTTCCTGACTTTGACACTATTCAAAGGCCACATTTATGTAGATTGAAGTATTCCATAGTTTTATAAAAGTTAAAATAGGCATGGGGCCCATTATAACAACTAGGGAGGACCCTAAGAACAGCAGTCATCAAAAACTTTCGTAGATGCAACACGTGAAACCAAAAGTCGGTGTGAGTCTGGAAGGGTTGTAGTGCGAATACAATTATGATGAGTCGTTCTTATGTCTTGTGCATAACGTCTACTGAAGCGACGTCACTTATTTATTCTCTGGTACAGAGATCGCCTCTGAAATGAACCGCCGCAAATCCTTTTAGCCCCGGGGACTACAAGACTCACGAGTTTTGATAGCCGGATCCTGTCCATGCCAAACCCGGAGAGAAAATCGTCGCATCTTAAACAAACTTGTGGTGTAACTTGACTGTCTCGCCAAACTCGGCTCACGAACATGTTTCGTTCAATCAACGGGCTCCCGCGCTTCGCATACAAGTAAGTGTCCGACCGAGGGAGCGGAATATCAACGAGGACCAAGGGGAAGCCCCCAGCGATCGTGAGATGCTATCGCGAATAATGTTTTGTAAATCATGCAGCATGGGCACTTTTAGTTTCTTTGTTGCAGCGCGCAGCAGCATAATTCGGTGCTTTAAGGCGGACCTCACGGCGCCGGGGCTTAACATCCGTGCATCTTTATGGTGTATTGAACACTGCAGTTTCGTATTTTATTAACGGGTTGCGAGAGAGATAGGGGGGGGGGGGGTAACGTCGTGCATGTTTAACGACCACTTCTTGCGGTTACAAGGAAACCGCTTTCATTATCCTGTCTGCTATATTTGTAACTTATAGACGTTAATATTTTTTAATGGCCTAACCAAGGCGACGGCTCGGAAATTGAAACACTCCCCCATATATGGACACGTAACGGAACGCTTTAAACCCGTAGAGTAATTTTTAATGCATTTTATTTTTAACGGTCCGTGCGCTGGCGAAAAGCCCAAGGCTAACCAATGGTTAGAGGTTCGTGGATCTAGCGAATACATTTGACGCCAGCCTTACTTCTCAGACATCTGCATACTCGCAGGGCAATCGTTTATTCATTGCATTCTCCTGTAGTGACAGGACTCATACGTTTCATTGGGCCGCGTTGCACGCGATACGTCCGAGATATTTCTCCTGGTTACTCGCCCAGAACAGTTCAGAGGTGACAAAACAACCGTCAGACTATATAATGCCGATTCGCCTCGAAATCAAAAATTTCGTTGTGTTGACTTTGCGTTAAAATTTCATTTGAAAAAAGAAAAAAAAATATAGCTGTATTCACATTGCAGTTACGATTGGTTTGTCTTTGGTAAGCAGAGCGCTACCAGGTTTGCGGTACTTGGAATCTAAAAGAGCTCGTGCATACGTGTATATATTTGCATAAACCTAAGTATGTACTCGAAACATTTGAATGTATGGTCTGTGTCAATAATAATCTTATCTCTTACCAAAACCGACGCCTACTTCAAAAGGGTACAAACGGAATTAAAACTTTCAACTTCCAATGTGATCGTATGGTGTTACCAAGTAATGTTACAACACAACATACTGTCGGGACTCACGTTTTCAGGAATAAAAATAAATACAGGAACCCAAAACAAAATAGATTCTTAGATCTTATTGGTTTAAACTACGTTACATTTGCATTACGTCGGAGTCACTTCAGCTTCACACATGAAAATTTAAACTATAAGTCACTCATAATTAAAGGCTGTTCGCGATAAAGTGAGCGCTTATGAAATCAATCTTAGAAAAAAGTCAGTACTCCAACCTGCATATGATTTAACGCGCGTATTGAGTGACATGAGCCCAGTAAAGTTGGTAAGGACAGAAGTAAGGTACTAGTTATAAGCTATTCGCGGTAAAATTAGCACTTTTTAAAGCCCTGCTTAAGATGTACTTGTAAACAAGTTGTGTCTTCTTCCACTTTCTGTAAAATTAATATTGCAATGAGCCTCATAATTTTATTCAGGCGTCGGTGAAGTAAGACTGTTAAATAATTAAAAGATTGATATTGAACAAATATGCTCATTTTTACACTTCGATGCATTAAAAAAAAAAACGCACAGTGAAATAAATAATTTACATTAGCACAAATCGTTACTTCACTTTTTTTTTTTTCAACGTTAAGATGTGGAACTACTTTCCACCCTTCGTTACCAACTTTACTGGGCGAATGTCACTCAGGTTTTAATTGCGCCGCAGGCCACCCAAAGCGCTATCGTCTTCCCCCACCCCCCTTCCCAACCGGCAGCCGTCGTCAGCTTCTTTGCATGCACGCGCGACTCCTCACAATGACACTGACGTCATCGGGACCACCTCGACGTCTGGTACGCCCTCCGTTTCTGCTCGCGCCGCGCATTATGGAGTCCGCCCGCCTGGTGCTGGAACTACTTTGTAGTGTGTAATGGAATCCTGTTTTCTTGACGAAACTATTTAACGTGCCCCCAGTACGTTTACCTGCGAAAAGACATCATGCCTCAGACGAGGAAAGAATTGCAGTTTACAGTTATAGGCTATTCACGATAAAACGAGCACTTTTGAAAGCCCTGCTTGAGATCTACTTGTCTGCTCATTTAAACACTTCTATGCATTTAAAAAAAATAAACAGAAAGCCAAAGAAATATTTCAAGTTAGCAGAAATGGTTACCTATAATTTTTTATTGGACGGTAAGATACGGAATTACTTACCCATCCATCGTTACCAACTTTACTGGGCGCACGATACACAGGGCGCCCGTTAAAATATGCGCAGGTAGGAGCAGTGACTTTTTTCTAAGGTTGTTTTCGGTAGTGCTTACTTTATTGTGAACAGCCTTTTACCACGCATGTTGTAAATATTATTTTAAAACCCTTCAACATAGTAAAAAAAAAAAAAAAAACACCAGCTTTTTCAAACAAACTTGCCTGTAAGGTACACAAACTGTCGCGTTTGTTTTTTTGTTTTTTTTTTTTGTGGCGAAAAGCAATACACATATTGTTTTAACTTAATTATTGAACTGCGTTTTTTTTAAATAAAATTCCCTTATTTGATGGAAATGGGAAAAGTCGGACGATTCTAAAAATTGACCAGCGTTTTATATAAATAATATTTTAGTTGGTAGGCTTTTGTGGGAGCTTAACAGTAACGTTTTACACCGATGAAAGTGAAATGAGGTGAGGATGGAGTAGCGGCGGAATGCATGGACGGGGGGAAACGGAAGCATCACGAGAAAGCGTTCGCCTATAAATGGCAACGTCCTCCACGTTACCTACATGCGAAGATCCGGGCGAACCTCGCCGGGAATCGAACCCAGTTCACCTTTGTGATGGGTGAGTAGTCTGCTACACCACCGCGGCCGCGGGCCTCCCTTGAATGTGTTGGTGCACTCAACATTCAGACGTCGAACGCAAGTTTAATACATCTAGTACTAAAAAAAAACGCATTTCACCCATAGGTTGTCAATTTATGAAGTAATTACAGCGTGCTAGTGTGCTGTCAAGACAGACTGGAAAATTGAATTAGTTCATAGACGTATACGGTAAACACCACAATGATCTATATAAAGTAACCCAAGTTTCAGTTTTTTTTAATGCTACCCCAATGAGCAATTAGAAATAACGGGCTCTTTTTATTTTTTTCAGGCGTCACTATCTCGGGATTCTTCATAGCGTACGTAATTTGCGAATCGAGTGAAACATTTAAATCTCACTGTACATGTCTTGCTGGCTTCCGTCGGATTAAATGCAGAATATTTTTTTTTTTTTTTTTTTTTTTTGTTCTTAGCCCTCAGGAACTTGTAGGAAATTGATTCGTCGCTAACGAGTGACTCGTGCAGTGAGTGTAAGTTACCTGTGAAGACTTCTTGAACACGTTCGTAACATTTGCCGCTGACTCACCTCGGCGGGTTACCAGACATCCATACGCGAGCATTACCAGAACCGTCCCCACCCGCATCATAGCTTCCCCCCTCCCCCTGCTCCATTCTTTAACCAGTCTGTCTGGTCACGGACCGGTACCTACGATAATATCGGGAGGCGGCCGCCGCCGCATTATTCCTCTCTGATTGGTGCCACCAACATATGCAGCTGCCGCATACACTTGGTGCGCCGTAATGTCGAGCACACAGCTGCGGCCGCAAGGTATATACTTTGTGTGCCGTCACTCGAACATCGGTAACCTCCGGCCGCGAAATGCACTCGGTGTATCGTGAGGCAGCTTCGACTGTAGATAGTTGTGACCCGAGCTTCGTAAGGATAAGTAGTTTGCCGAATAACTCTTGAATAAGCATACGTACTTTGAGGAAGAGTTGTATAGGAAACTAAAGTTAAGACTTCTGATGTGTGAATGGGCGAGTAGATGTCGGATTGTGTATACAAGTATAGGTCATTCACAGTAAACTGAACACTTTTGAAAGCCCCCTTATTTGGAATACTAGTCAAAAAATATATTTTATTTTAGTCTTAGGCGTTTACTTCCTAGTGCGGTGGAATACACACACTTAGTTCATTACTTACTTAGCAACATTTATTTAAAAGCGTGGTTAAATGAAAAAAAAATGGCTGAAAGAAAAAAGTAAATAGGGCCTCAAAAGTGCTCACTTTAGCGTGAACAGCCTATAATTACTTAAAAGACCTGCAGAGACCGCACTTCACAAAGTAAAAAAGGTTTGTTGTAGATAATTTTGTGAAGGCACCATATGAATAGACAGCATAAGAATTAAAATGCTGGAAGATCCGAAAAACTGTTTCATTGAGGGTGTTTGGGTGCCTAAATTATTGTTCTATGTTCTGAATAAATTTCACAGTTACTTGGCATTGTATGAATGAAAATATGATAAACCTTCCAAAACAGTGTGAAAAACAGTAACTTACAAGTATTTTATTGGCACAGTTATCACAATTCAGTCTAAATTCTTGTTCTGAACGAAGCTCCAAAATTAATTAAACACAGCGTTTGCTATTAGCTAAAGAGTTTCTTTAAGTTTTCGGAAAACCACGAAGAACTTTCTTCTAAATATGTAATTATGTTTGCTTGCGATTAGTTTTTAACTGCCTACTTTTGATTTCTGTTCTATCGTACAACGTAAAATGAAATTATGAGCTATCCACAAAAATGATTTTTATTCATTTTTCCTTCGTATTATTATGGTAACATCAACCATTAATTCGAACTGTAGCTAAACACGATAACTATTCAAACTTTTGAAATTTCTGCGTTAGAACATATGGATTAATAAAGTTTTGTAAATTGCCTGATCACTTTTATCATGTACTTGCACTCTTGCTTGAAATAGTACCAAAATTACGAAATATACAAACACATATATATACACACACACTATTTTTACACTCAAGCTCCTTTAATAGAAATGTGCGGAATCGAGAAAGGTATGTTAAGGCACGGTATATCTTACTTTTGGAAGCCCTCATTACTTTTTGCTCATTACTCCACACGTACAATTTAACGCTGCCAGAAACACCGGCGTGTTGATAACAAATATATGAAAGCCTCTCTCATTCCAATTTTACTCTGATGTATATCAATTTTAAAAAAATACTCTGCCTATAATTTTAATATGTTATAAAAAAAACGTGTTAAAGTACAGAAATAATTAGTCTACTTTTCTCTAATTTGCGGCCAACATTATACACTACTTCGACCAGATCAAATTTATACATTTACGGTCAGTTTTTTCTTCTCATATGCTGAATTCAAAAGTAGTATAATGGTCACGTCGTTTATTGATTTATGAGACCACTGAAGGAGCAGTGCCAGTTATGTTTAAATCCAGCGATTTCATTACCCTGTTATTTATGGTATAACGCCCGATCGGCGACATTCCATTTTAGCAAGAGCCAGTTTTTTTTAATGATAATAACGAGCTATGCAAGTTGGCTGAAGCATATAGCCTATTCCGACTGAGGTTTCACTGGTGCAGTTTCTTCAAGATGACGTGGGCGCACAGGCATAAAAATACATAATGTGGATGTAGTCGCGGTTCCACTTTGATTGACTTAATTTGATCTTCATTCGCCAGTTGTTTATTTTCAGAGCATAATTACATGACTTCGAAGCTAACTCCAGCAAACATACACTACGTAAAATAAGGACGAACATTTTCACAAAACCCTGCAGATTCTGTTACGGGCTGTTCTTATAAAAGTAATTAGAGACTCAAAAAGTGCATAAAAAAAAAAAGAAGTAAAAATGGCGTAACCCACGGAAAACTTGCAAACGAATCGGGGGCAAAGTACAAGCGGAATTACAAAAAAATTACCGAAAGTACACAAAGAAAAGCGAATTATAAAAAAAACATGAAGACACCCACAGATGTAAAACATCAGACATGACAGTCAACGCAAATTGGGAAAGGAGAAACATACGGGGATTCATTAAAGCCCCTGTCACACTGTCAAATTGGGAAAGGAGAAACATACGGGGATTCCTTAAATCCCCTGTCACACTGTCAAATTGGGAAAGGAGAAACATACGGGGATTCCTTAAATCCCCTGTCACACTGTCAAATTGGGAAAGGAGAAACATACGGGGATTCCTTAAATCCCCTGTCACACTGTCAAATTGGGAAAGGAGAAACATACGGGGATTCCTTAAATCCCCTGTCACACTGTCAAATTGGGAAAGGAGAAACATACGGGGGATTCCTTAAAGCCCCTGTCACACTGTCAAATTTTTCTGTCAAACTGCTCCAATAATTTCGGTCAAATAAAGTTGGACAGTTATGACGTCATCGAAACGTCATAAATGCCGCCATACTTGTCTGAAAAAGTTGGATGCTTTCAATTTCCACCAAACATTTGAAAATTGGACCAGTTCTAAAATTTATTTGATGTTTGACGGTCTCGGTCAATCAGAATCGTACACGACAATTATGTACGTCAAGTAACTTTAAAATAACGAAAAATTGCTGGAAACGTAGTAGGTTATAAAGATGAATAATTTATGTAGAATTTGCGTTGGCATGAATGCTATTTTAAGTGAATATTGCACATCATATTACGAGCTCGGGGGTATCAAATTTCATTGTGCAGTAAACACCTCTGATAAATAAAACTTTAATTTAGTAAAGAAGGGATAATAAATTACAACATTTCTTACATTTCTTCCTCTGACGGACAGCATGAAAAAAAAAAAAAAAAAAAAAAAAAAAAAACAATATCTCAACATGAAAATAGTTTTTAAATAATAATTCAATTATATTCTTCCAGTAAAAAAATTTGACAGTACGACACACTTTCAAACACATTCAAAATTATTTTAAAAAATTTGTTGTAAGGAAAAATTTGATGGCCGTATTTTTTCTTCAAATTTTGTGAAATATAGTTGAAGGCGAAAATTTGACAGTGTTACGGGGGCTCAATGCTGAAAACAACTACTTTCATAATATTGCAAGCGCATATGCGGCTCGACACGAGTTCAAAACACCTAACGACTTCGCTTCTGTGCATTCTGTACCGCGAACGGGGACGTCGAAAAATATTTACTAATTCCACAGTACATAACGAGCAACAAACCGAGATTGTCTCTTTGCTTTCCGATGTGTCGACGTGACGCAAACACGTTGAGCCAATTTCAGTTACAAAAAATAAATCACGTAACCTTATACTTTGATGTACCGGTATGCCTTAATTATACTTCAGCTTGGTCGAAAAAGCCTTTGAAACAACTTATAAGCTTATTCTTAAATTAGATTCCTTTGAAATTATTACGCACATTCCCGGTAATTTCGGGGTGCAAATTTTAATACGTCGTTATTTGTGTACTGCAAATTTGTTGCCGAACCTTGAACGTATCAAAGTGAGTGGCGACTCTTAACAGCGAGATCTTGAGAGGCGATGAGGGTGATTGAGGTGAGTACCGAGCTGGCGCCGGAATGAAAGGACGGGAGAAACGGAAGACCCCCGAGAAAACCCGCCGACTAACGGCATCGTCCGGGCACGATTTCCCACATGTGAAGATCCGGTGACCCGGCCGGGGATTGAACCTGGTTCGCCTTTGGAGGTAGGCGAGAGGGCTGACCGCTCTCGGCCACCGCGGCCGCTAACAGTACGAAATGAACCCGATATTTTCAGACAGGTATATTTGAAAATTTGCTGACTACACAGCTTACATGCGAATATTGCTAAAGACATTTTACTGGTGCATTTATATACACAGTTGCCCTGCGCGCTACTATTGTGCCTTGTGCATATATCTGTTGACATACATTTGGCATGCCGGCTATAGTAACCCTTATTGTTCGTCCAAGGAACTAGAGGTAAGTTACGCAAGCGCAGTACCTGGATGACTTCGCGACTGTCCACTACATGTACAGCGGATATTACACGATACCTGCAGCCGTACTTGCTTCTTGTACAAGCTTCTACAAGCCCTGGTGCACGAGTCGGTATACCAGCCGCTATCTGATCCGCCATGGAAGATTCATTCCCTCGGTGGGTGCGCAGTGTGTGGTTTGTAGCATAAGTGAACCCCATTCGTAGAACTGCTATAAGCCGTTCACGGTAAAGTGAGCACTTTTTGAAGCTGTTTCATCAGACATAATAACCAATAAATACATTTCATTGCGGGCTCGGACTTTTGGTTTTTGGGTCTGGTGAATCTATACACTGTGTTTATTAGTCATATGGCAGCGTTTACATTTACAAGTGGTGGAAGGATATGAATTGGTTGAAAGAAAAAAGTAACTAGGGCTTCAAAAGTGCTCACTTTAATCTTGAACGGCCTATACCAATACCAGTTAGTAACTTGCGTAGGCCTTTAAAAATACTAGCTAGCACATCTTAAGATGGCTATATTACTGTCCGCCTTTTACATAAATGATTTGCTTACTAGTATAGTTTCATTCATTTTCTTGAAAATGACGTACAGTCACTACAGTACGACCGTGTTATTTTTAATTTTGACGACGATTACTGACCGGTTGCAAAATATAGTTTTTCCTATGTGTACCGGAATATTATCTGTATGTAAAATTTAATGAAAAAAAAATTGCGCCTTCCGGAGTTTCGAGCTCACCCCCGAAAGTTGCATATCACTCACAGGTGCCACAACTTACCCCAATGTACCACCAGTTCACACACCAGAAATTGAGTTTATTACAGGCTGTAGATTATAAATATTTTTTTTAAATTACGTTCTTCATGCAGTAGCGCACATATTATTTGTCGTATTTTAAATCAATTTAAAAGAGTTTCAACCTCACAGATGTAAATTCAAGATGGAGCGGCCCTTTTTAGTTGCTTCATCTACTCGTTTCAAGTAATAGCCAGGGGGAGCGCCCTACGCTCTGAAACTGCGATGTGATTGGCCAGGTACGAGAGCCGGTATGGAACCTGCCACGGTAAATAGGACGTGTCCAGTTACCAAACTTGGTAGGAAACCAGGCCGCGCACGGCGGGAAATGCCATGACGGGGTGCCACGCTAGCCCGTGTATACCGGCCGCTATGGCGGACATTGCACGGGCTTTTTAAGGGACGCGATACCGCGTAATATCGCCTTAAGGAGCCGGTTTACAGCTAACTTGCACGGTGTCTCGTTACAAGGCGCCGATAACCACGTGCCACAAATAAGCTAGTCTGAACGCGCCGCAATAACATCTCAAGTTTCCTCTCCCCTTCCACGCCCCCGCCCGCTACTCCAACTCCCCCTGCAACTTCTTACTTCTTTCCCCCTGTCCTAACTCCGCCATAAATAGGCGTACCGTGCACTTGCTTCTTTACGACGTAACCGCCATGCCGTGACTTAACCGTTGCCTGGTTTGCGTAATTCATTTCTCCCCCCCCCCCCAGTTATTTCCTTATAGTACTGGCGTCTGGTAACTTCATCAGCAACGAGTTTATAAAATCTACAATTTAAATTAAAATTCACCTGTTTTGAACCTCGGGGTAAGCATGGATGAAGTCAGCAGAGCCGGCTGCCATACCACCCATTTACTCAGATACGCGTGTAGCGTAAAAATTATTTTATAGACGATATTTTACTATGGACTATTTGCGGCTTCGTAATATTTTTTAATCAAACCTTTTGAAAAATCATCCCATATACGATGTGCCTGGTTTTTTCCTAAATATGCCATGTTACACAACCATTTTATAAATGTGTGAATATAAAAGTACATTATTTTAAGTTTAATTGAACTTTTGTTTTTCCTGTGTCTATAAGATATGTCTAATATTTCATTAATAGTTAATACAGAAAGAAAAAAGGTGTGTTGGTAACGCCTAGTAAGAAATAGTTCTTATGGAAAATATTACTATATTACGCACGAATACGGTGCGGTGTCTCTTTGGTGTAATTTTCTAAAGGCTGTTCACGATAAAGTGAAATCAACCTTAGAAAAAAGTCGCTGCCCCTGCCTGCATATGTTTTAACGTACGCACTGAGTGACATGCGCCCAGTAAAGTTGGTAACGAAGGCTGGATAGTAGTTCCACATCTTAACGCCGAATAAAGTGTAAGGTAACCAATATTTACTTTTGTAATTATGTCACATGTTCACTTGACAGACGCACCAACAAAATGATGAGGCCCACGCAATGTTAATTTCACATAAGGCGGAAGAACACACAAAGTGCATACAAGTAGATCTTAAGCAGGGTTTTCAAAAGTGCTCAGTTCACCGTGAACAGCCTAGCCTATACACTTTGTTTGCATGTGCCGGATGAATAGCCTGAAAGTAGAACTTCAGCAGGGTTTCAGAAAAGCCTGAAGTGACCGTGAACGACCAGAACGAGATCTACTCCTTCAGAAAGGATAGTACTCCTGACTTGGCGCCGACCTCTCCTCCAATGATTTATTGACCGAGCTCAGGGGCGGAAACTACACGGAGACCCTTTCAAGGCGACGATAAAAAAAAAAATCGACGTCCGTGTCAATTTATGCATCGCGTCAAAAATTTCGAGTTTAAATATTTTTATTACTCGTTAATATTGTAAATAGTCCCTGATCGTGAAAGCCAAAGCAGTCCAAGTCGCAGTGTTTCCTGAAAGCGGGAGTTTTGCCTCGGGGTTTACCCTGTTTGAACACAGCAGTAGCAGCTGACGAAGTGGCCTGAATAGCAGAAAGTGCACACCATCATCGCGAACGTCTTCCCCTTTTGTGGGGGTGGAACTGGCAAACCCGAAACATGATACTGGAATACGTAGGAACCGAGCGTGGCGACGCAGTGGTTAACCTTCGGATTAGCATTCCGGAGGACCTGGATTCGAATTCCTGTAAGGCCTGATTTTTGACGTGAGTACGAATATTTAAATTTGCGACCATAGTGGCTGGCAATCCATAAAATCCGATGATAACAAAATAGAGGGGATACAGTTTGGCATTGCAGCTGCGAATCTATCAATCAATTAAACCACTCGAATACAGAAGGATCATAGAATATGGTACGTTGAGTGAAGACTGTGAAGCATTGCGAACCGTTGAGTTTGGGGGGGGGGGGGGGCGATTTTGAGTTCGTTTCGCCGCATCTCATAAATGCCGCGTGGTAGCCTATAACTATTGACTAGGAGAAGCTACGACGCTCGTTTAAATTTCAATCGACAGCTCTTGTCAAGATCAATCGATTGCGTGGCTATGGTGAAATTGTATGCGTTTAGTATAAAAAATTAAGAAAACTTAACACAATTTCGGCCTATACTAGTCAAAAAGTCACGTCGAAATACAGCAATCGTATATGGCTGGAAAGAGCATATCAAGAGCAATTCAGGAATACCCATTAAAAAAAAAACATGTGATCGAGTGAGGCGGTGTGGGGAACGTAAAATAAACATCACGGCGTCCGAGAGCGTCAACATAAACGTATTCACGCAATACAAACTGCCGTGTCCCCAACGCTGGCCACACTCCATATTTCTCCGTGGTTTCCCGAAATCACGCCAGGCGAATGCTGGGATGGTTCCTCACTGTTCTTGCTTCTCCGAGCAACTTGCTCCATCTCTCATGACCTCGCTGTCGACGAGACGTTAAGCCCCATAGGCTACTCACGGTAAAATGAGCACTTTTGAAACCCACTGCTTCAGATCTATTTGCATGCACGTTGTGTATTCCTCCAACACATGTAAAATCTACATAGCCATGGGCCTCATCATTTTATTCATGCGTCGGCCAAGTGAAACTTTTGAAATTATTAGAAAAGTACATATTCTACTAATCATGCTAATTTTTACACTTTGGTGCATTAAAAATACAGAAAACGAAATAAATAAATTTAAGTTGTCACAAATTGTTACCTAGCACTTTTTATTCGACGTTAAGACATCGTTACCAACTTTACTGGGCTCATGTCACTCAGCGATCCCAATAAAAATATATGCAGGCAAGGACAGTGACATTTTTCTAAGGTTCATTTCTAAAGTGCTTTACTGGGCGCATGTCACTCAGCGATCCCAATAAAAATATATGCAGGCAAGGACAGTGACATTTTTCTAAGGTTCATTTCTAAAGTGCTCACTTTATCGTGAACAGCCTTTATGCGATGCACTCGCCTGGGTCGGCATCAACACTTTTGCCAAATGTTAGGTAGGTTAACATTTAGTCGACGAAGAATTAGACTGCTGTACCGTGAAATAAAAATGGACCACTGCTAATCTGCGTAATATTATCTCCAGCAGTTGTGAAGTTTCCGCGAGTCGGCGGCCGAGATGCATCTGTTTTTTTTTTTTTTTTGCGCATACAGCTAGGAAAGGGCGTGTTCACCCGCAGCACACGCCACGCCAAAAACATCGACCCCGTAGAACCCGTGCTGTATCGTGCTATGTTCTTCTGGGACTTTGGTGGGAGATGTTATTGGACGCGGTAGTACTTCCATCTGGCACCCACCTCCCAGAAGGTCCTAGATAACATCGCAAGCACGTATATTTTCGGACGTGGCTGGCTGCCGAGCGGTACGCGCCGTACAAAGCAATACTGAACGTACGTTCACTGATTCTCCTGTGTGTCTGGCCACCGCCAACACTGTTGCGATCGTACTGAATATAATCCATCCACGGTTATTTTATACTTTTCCGAAGCCCTGCTAAACTTCTACTTTCAGGATATTCCTCCACCTCGTGCAAACTATGCTTAACTAAGTCTAAAGGCTGTTCACGATAAAGTGGGCACTTATCAACCTTAGAAAAAAGTCACTCGCCCCTGTCGGCATATATTTTAACTAGCGTACTGAGTAAATGCGCCTAGTAAAGTTGGTAACGATGGATGGGAATAAGTTCCGTATCTGACCGTCAAATAAAAGGTGTTAAGGTTATCCATTTGTGATAACTTAAATTATTTCTTTCATTTTCTGGTGTTTTTTTTATGAGTAAAATTTAGCAGATTTACAAAATATTTACTTTTCTAATAATTTAACAGTTTCACTTGACTGGCGCGTGAATAAAGTGATGAAGACCATGACAATATTAACCTTACATAAAGCGGAAGAATACACAACGCAAATGTAATTAGGTCTTAAGCAGGACTTTCAAAAGTGGTCATTTTACCATCAAGAGCATATAGAAAATTACACCAAAGTACAACTCACCGAATTCGTGCGCACTCCATTGTAATAATATTTTGTATGAGGACTATTTTTCTTAGGCGCTACCAACACACATGTTTTCTCACTGTTTTTCTAAATATTTATTATAAATGAAACATTATAAACTATATACAAAATATTAGGAACACTTAATTGTAAGGGAAAATAGTGTATTTTTATGTTAACAGAGGTAGAAAACGCTTGAGATAAATGGCATATTTAGAAAATAACTAAAGACGTCATATAGGGATTGATTTTTCAAAGGTTTGATTCAAAGAGTCTGACGAAACATTAGTAGACTACAGCACGAATAGTATTTTATAAAAATACTGGAAACAAACTGGCAATTCCGAATGGATTTGGGGGGGGGGGGGGAAGTGTACATTTATTCGGCATAACATATGAGACATGAGACGCGTATAACCTGCCACAAATAATTTTTTAGCAGTTTAAGTATTTCGTGTAATTTACGATAAGGTTTCTTTTTTGTTTTTGTCAAAACATTTTCCTGGTTACGGTATAAAGTAAATAAAAAAATGAATTTCAACATTTTTATAATGGTGTTAACTGTCCTTTAAAATGCACAAGTCATGTATCAGAAATATTTGCAAGCGGTTTTCGTAAACCGTTTTGATTTCCTTCCAAATAAATTTTGCAATTGCAGGAGCGACATAAAAGGGATGTTTTCGATAATTTGCTGTGGTTTTCTCGTCAATTTTCTTATTTATAAAAAAATTAATTGAATTTTAATGCGTTATAATTCCTTAAATAGTTTTATGCAGAAATAACTTTATGTTTGAAAAAAATGACAGCTTGGTGAATCTAAAGTGATGTTGGAAGCGAGTAACAAAAGTTAGGTTCGTTTGCATATTAACGCTTTTTTTAATGTGCAATATTTTAAATAGTGACCACTGTAACAGGCTCTTATAGGCTTTATACACACTATAGTTTAATGCTTTTTTTTTTTTCATGTGCAATATTTAAAATGTAAATACCATCATCGGCTGCAGGAGATCCGTCAATTTGCGCCACCTCTCGTCGAAATGTTGTGACGATGTCTGCCTCATCGCTGGCGACGAACTGTGGACAACCTCGGAGACTACTTTGCAGAATGTTAAAACAACTCGTACACGTACGATACGTACTCGTTCACATGGGTGTATACCCACAGTTTGTACGAGAAAATACCAATTAAACGGTGATTTCAAGCAGCCATGTTCGTCTTTTGTTCCTTGCCGGACATTCCTGCATCCATAACCCGCGAGATGTCACCTTTAAAACGTACATGTCGTGCACCTTCAATGGCACGCAGTACATTTCCTGTGTTGGGTCATCTTCGGGAGATAAACAATAGTTACCATGACTTCTGAACGAGTCCTCGTATATATATAAAATTGTGGACAACGTGCCCAAATAAATTTTTCAACTCTTACAGCAAGGTTTTTTAGTATCCTGTTGAAATTTTCTTATTAGGATGTTTATACCATCATTAAGCATCAATAACTGCACTATTAAACGCTGTTACTATCCTCATTGTCACAAAAATGCAAACAAACTCTCGAACTGTATTTTCGAATGAAGGCAATCGAATGAGTGTCAGTTGATATAACAAAATAGTTTGTTGGCAGTCTAATCGGTTTTGGTCCAGCACAGAGGTTTTGTTTATTCAAACATGATTTTCTTAGAAAGATGAAATTAATTTTGTTGCTTTTCAGGTTTTGTTTAGTCGACAAATTGTTTTGTCGGGGCAACTAAATGTATTTTTGACCCTGTAAACACAAATATCTTGATTGGCTGTGCCCTCGGTACGGGTAAATCAAATGGCCGCGGATGAGGCACAGCGACTTCGAGGGACGACGTGGAGAAAGGAGAGCGTCAAGTGGTCGTAATGACGGCGGGCGAGATGTGTTGGTACGCGATGCCACTTGCCTCGGCGTTAACTGGCGCGATGACGGCTCGCGCGGAGGAGGACGTGACCGCCATCGTCTGCGCGTGGGCGCCGCACAGTCGTCGTCGGCGGCGGGAGAGTTGCGTGCCCTCGCAATTGTCGAAATGACGGGCCACCGCCATACTTGCAATTGCCGGCGGGCTGAAAGGTCAAGACGCTGCGACGGTAGGGCTCCGCAAGCATCGTTCCTCCAAGTCGCAAGAACTCGCGCATGCGATTATTAGGATGACTTCTTCCCCCCATCAGGCGTGGGAATAGTGCCAGGACGATGCGGCTTGTCGGCGGGTTTTTCTCGGAGGTCTCCTTTTCCCTCCTGCCCTTGCATTCCGGCGCTGCTCCACTTTTCAACATCGCTTTACCCTCATCAACCTCGTTCAGATGCCGACGATCCAGTGGCTCAATCGGTTGTTGCGCCGCCGGTCTAGGGTGCGGAAGATTCTGGGTTCGAATCCTGGGTAAGGCATGGGTGTTGGTTTAAGTTAGGTCATATGTTAGTTTGTAAGCCGTCCCCTGAAAATCCTTCACGCATAGCGCCCGGGGACGTTAATGGGACCTTTCTTTTCCAATCCAGGGACTAAGATGGCTGAGCGGTTAGCCTGCACCCCTCCTACTGAGGCAATCCGGGTTCAATACCCGGCCGGGACACTCCGGATTTTCGCATCTGGGAATCGTGCCGAACGATGCCTTTGGTCAGCTGGCTTTCTCGGGGATCTTCCGTTTCCCCCGCCCTTTCATTCCAGCGCTCTCCATGCTCACCTAAATCACACTCATCGGCTCTCGAGACCTCGATGTTAGTTAAGGGCCATCCAAGTATCTTCACTCATTCACTCTTTTCCAATCCAATCGTTCAGAGCCGCCCAAACCTGTCCACCCCACTCTTCGGTTCGGTTACACGTCGTGTTGCAAGCACATGATTTTTTGGTAAGCGCTGTACTTATTTTAGAGTTTTCCCTACAACCAGTTGACAACATGTTGCGTGTTCGATAATATTGGCAGTAACCATTCACGTCGAGGGTTGCAGAAAATCTCACAAATCAGAATACCGTCGGCCAGTACAGATGCGTAGGAAAGTTGATCAGACAACCCTGCTCAACACACACACAGATGATTTATTGGCTCCTAATTCAGTCACAGATTTTCCCCGATTATAAATAATCTGCAAAAATTTGGAATGAACTGTAAAACTAACCACGGGCGAAAATCAGATAACTAGGCGTCACTGGTCAGAAACACGTTGGAGCGCCATTCGCCAATCAGCGTCTGGTATAGGTTGTTCACGGTAAAATGAGAACTTTTGAAAGCCCTGCTTAAGATCTACTTCTATACACGTTGTATACTCCTCCAACTTATGTAAAAATTAACATTGCGACGGGGCCTCATCACTTTATTCATGCGTCGGTGAAATGAAACTGTGGTGTTATTATGAAAGTAAATATTTTACAAAACTGCTTATTTTTACACTACGGTGCGTTAAAAAAGAAAGAAAGCGAAAGAAATTAATGTGAGTTATCACAAATGGTTACCTAACATTTTTTATTCGACTTTGAGATACGGCACTACTTTCTAGTCATCGTTATCCGCTTTATTGGGCAAATGACACTCACCGCGCCCATTGAAATATATGCATTCCAGGGCAGTGACTTTTTACTAAGGTTTATTTCAAAAGTGCTCATTTTGTCGTGAACAGCCTTTAACTGAACTGCCAGCTGGCAGGCCAGCCAACACGAAACATTTCCCTACACGTAGTAGCGGCCTACCCAATCAGACGCAAAGCCTGCTCCAGAGCCTCGTCCAATCAGAGAATGGATACTATCACAAAAAGAAATCATCACACTGTTTAACTTCTGTATATTTATCTATTCTGTGCTAACGTGGAGGTATTTATTAAACTGTTTTCCCCTTAAGCCTTTACTACAATTGTCACTTGGAAAAGTTTACGTCGAATTTTAACTAAATTCTAAGCTGTCGCCGGGAGAATGTTGGTAACGCATATAGAAACACTTACAGGGACGTTTCTTTTGATATAATACTTCTGACAATGAAAGAGTTTGCAAAAACTTTAATTCACAAAAAAACTCCTGAAAAGCAATATTGTATGCAATTTTCACTAAATCATCAGTAGCAGAGATAATGCATTTTAGAAAAAAAAATTGTATGGCAAATACGCAAGCTCAATTATTATTTTTTTAAGTACATGCCTAGAAAAATTTTTTTAAATGAATTACAAACATCGTTTTGAAACGGAATTTTTAAGCTTTTCCATTTCGGATTTATTTGAATCTCGCCACTGATTTGTTTCCTGATTTAGTAATTCAAAACTTCTACTACTATTCTCATCTCATTAACTGAAACTAGGAAGTAATTAATCGTGCCTTCTTGGTTCACACCTTCTTTCACTTCTCTTTATCTCATTAAAAATGAGACGGCGTTAACGGCACTAAAAGGCTTGCTTGACGTCGAAAGAAGTCGCCGACATCCATTTTCCGTAAGAGGAATGTTTCGGGGCCTGATGCCTTTTCCTTGTTAGGTCCGACCACGATGCTGCCTCTCGGCACACGCGCGCACACACGAACACACAGCCACGCACACTTAAACGCATACACGACTAGCCAAGCTGCGCTTGACGATCTGTTCGTGTCGTCGAGGTCAAGACGAACTGCAGACCTTCGCTTTGGCTGCGAGAGAGAAAAATATGTGTCTACGGGTTTAACGTGGTAACCAAACAACTTCATGACTCCCTACGAAAAACATGTTAGAGCAGGTTCAGTCATCGTGCTCGCAGAACAGACACGCCAAAAACATATTGTTACATGGGACGCCTGAAGGGCGTATCTGAATTCATGAGGAATGGAGGTCTTAATAAAAATAAAAGAACTAAATTCAATAATTATTATATTTGTTCTCAATACTACAAACAGTCAAACATCTGTTATATACCAGTCTAAACGTCCTGTTAACTCGTATTATTCTTATTGAGCGCAATAATTAATTACTATCTCTTTCAATTAAAGTATTTATCACACTCTTTACTTTAGCTAATGTCCCTTAACCTGCTCCAATTATTTCCACACGTTTAGTTAAAACTGTCTATTTTTATCGTCCCGAATGTCTTTTTACTCACGCATTCAGTCCACAGTCCCGCAGATCAGTCCCACTCTTCATTGCACACAAGCTCGCCGACGTACTCTCTGGAGTCGTCCCTCGCCGCTCCGAAATGGCCCAACTGTCTCTTAAGGTCGTACGAGACGCCAAACACTCGGCTATTAATCACTCTCTCTCTCCAGAGGCCCGCACGTGGTATTTATACTTGAGGCATGTGCCTTCTAGAACGTTCTCGGCAATCCAAGTTGTTCTGGGGAAGGTAATGATTACGACAACATTCCTGCGTGATAAATTGAGAAATATGAGCTTCTCAGGGTCAGCGAAGCTCCAGCTACGATAAGATTTTCGGGGTGTGCGGCGGCGTCCTTTATGATAGGCCGCTCGCTTCCTCTAACGTTACTAACTTGGTATCCAGCTCTCGGAGCCTTCCCACGCTAAGGAAACACCGGGCAGTGACAATACAATACAATGTTTTAATTTTCACTGGAGCATTAGTAATGTATCAAATTGTTTGGGACGCATCCAGGTTCCTGAGGGATTGAGGTCTCAAAATAAAACAACTCAAATTAGTTTCCTGATTCTTTCAATTGTATCAGCAGACTTTACCGTTATTATTTACAACTTACTACTTTAATTAGTGAGCGCAATATTTAAAGTTAATCACAATAGTCACATAATCATCATTCATTAATCATGTGAGAAACGTGCTGGATAATGCCGCTTGCCGGCGAGATTTCTCGGGGTACTCCCGTTTCTCCCGCCCTTGCATTCCAGCGTGGCTCCACCCTAGGGTCTCATTTCATGTCATGTCCGGGGATGAATGACATATACGGGTCCCAGCTGGAAAGTCCGTCACTCGGAGTGTGTTGCCGCGCCCTGGGTTCACTCCCCACTCGAGTTTTTTTACCACTCATTAATTCGAAATATACTTTCAAGATGTCCTTTTCCATATATGTTTATCATAGAATGCCCATCCATTACTCAATAAACAAACATGTTTTCTTACAGCCCAGCCGATCAATCCCAGTCTCTTCCTTTCCGATAATCGCACACTTCACTGGTCGGTCACTGCATGTCTGCTCACTTCCACACACCGCACGAACCCGGCACAAATGGCCATACAAGAATTCCCGACACAGACGCATGCAGCGACTTATATAGCTGAGTTTACCTGGCCCAGAAGGTTCTCCGCACCTCGATTCACGCCAGCGCAGGTGGTGACCAGAAAACTCGCGAAATGTCTCCCAAGTCGTCGACTCTGGAACCAGGAAGGAGTGAAGCTTGTCCCGTCAACGATGACGAGGTAGGAGTGGCGCGGTCCTCACCCCGGCCGTCCGCAGGGAACAACTTCGGTCGACTTGAGGAGAGACAACCAACCACTGAGCCCGCATGTGGCAAGTGGCGAAGGGCGCGGCGGCGAAGCGGCGCGACCGCGCGTAACAATTAAATATTTATCGCTGGGTTACGGTCAATGGCCAAACGAGCTTGAAAACACTGCTTTGTTTTGCCTTTCCGCATTTTGAAACTTTAGAAGGAAAATATTTCGACCTTTATGTAAGATAAATCGCCACGAAACCCCCGAAAAGTTGCTCTAATTTTTTAACGCCGTATTAGATGCATAAAGGTTGTTGCTGAGGAAGTACTTCATTCACCTAAACTGCACAGTACTCAAGAATGCAAAGGTCGAGCGAATTTCAGCAGCGCACGGCAGCAACATTTCGTAACGCCGGTTCCCAATCAGCGCCTGGTAACCTGCTCACCAGCTGGCCGTCCAACCAGGAGGGAACCCTCCTCCGCAGCGCGGAGCAATCAAGAGGACACGAGACTCGCCCCCAGAACCGCATACAGCCAATAAGAGAATAGGTACGCCAACATCACATAAACCGGCTACGTCAAGCAGCTACTGTGTTAACTTACCTATTTTGTGCTGCAAAAGAATTCCGTTACATATAGGGGATGCTAATGCTTGTTGTGGCTATTGCTTAGGTCACACTGAAGCCATCCCTGAGGTTCGTAAACAGGTGTACGAAAATATCAACTACTGGTGTCCAAGGAGTGGGGAGATTTGAGCTGCTCTTAAAATCGGAGTCTTAAGAGTCGATAAGGGTGTAGCGAGGTATCAGTTCAAAACGGTAAGTGGTAAATAATTTTCCTTTGTAAGACGCAAATTGTTCACTGTTGGGGACCGCGGTGGGGTAGTGGTTAGACTACTCGTCTCCTACCTAGGCGAACCGGGTTCTAGTTCCGGCGGGGTCGCTCCCGGATTTACGTATGTGGGAATCGTGCCCGACGATGCCACTGCTCGGCGAGTTTTCTCTGGGATATCCTGTTTCCCCAGCCATTATGTTCCGGCGCTGCTCCACACTCAATTCACTTCACCCTCGTCGGTTATCAAAATATCGATGTTAAAGAGCCGCCCAAATCTCTTCTTCACTCCACTTTAGGGATAGTTAGTTCAATCATTTTTAGTTTACAGTATTGTACAGTACTGCAAAATCACAACCAAATATAAGTAATTTGTAATCCAAAACTTATTGCCGTGCGACGGTTTTCGCCCCGCTGACGTCAAAATTGTTCTGTATTATATGGGTTGGACGGTTTTAATTATCGTGTCTGACGTGTTATGTCGTGTACGTCGGAGCTATGTGATTCGGGCATAAAGATGCATAATGGGTTGAAACAATCACGAAAGTCCATGAATAAAGTGTTCAATTACGAATGAATCAAACATATTAAACATAGGACGTTTGTTAGACACGTGACACAAATGCCATCAAACGTCTGTATCTCTAAAGGTTCCTTGGCACCCTTGAACCCCACGTAGGGCCACAGTACGAGATGTGCTTTATATGAAGGGTTTTTGGTAAAGGCCCGAAAGGAAGACCGGTGATCAAGAAGGGCCAAGGAAAAGGAGGGTTGGCGACTTCCTAGGCGGTCGATCTGATTGGCCGACGGCCCGCGCACTCACCCGTGGAGGCATACCGAAACATAAATCACTCTTCCTGAGGTGTCGAAGGGTGTGAGAGGGTGTTCGCCACCCCTTCGGGACTTTGGAGGGGAAAAGAGGAGGGGGACACAGGATGGTTCACTCGTCCTGTCAATAACTACATGACTTACGACTTCTCTGATAGCGGCCGGAACACATCTACAGCTCTTCTTTTCCGCTTCCTTCCGAGTCTTATGGGGTAGCTGTGTGTTTGGAGGGTATATATTTTTTATCTTCAAGTTTTCACTGCTCCCCCATCCTTCCTCCTTCACCAACTAAAGTCCAGCAGCAAGGGAGAAGACGTAGAAAAGCTGAAGATGCAGAAGGGAAACTAACCGTCTGGCCACTCGCTTTTAACCACGGCAAACCGGGCTTGACTACCGGAGGAGTCGAACACGGAATTTCACATGGGGGAAAGTGGCGGACGTTGTCATTGGGTTTTTTTTTTCGGGGTAGTCCTGTTTACCTATTTAATTCCGTCATAGCTCCATCTATATGTCGCATGGCCCCCCGGTTGAACGCCACACAAAATCTCGCCCCACGTTTAGCTCACAACTGTCAGCATATTTAAGACACTGTCGCTAAACCATGTTAGTTTATATTTTTATATCTTACAGTGCTTTGAGATTTCAGTACCGAATGGATCGTAGAGTAGTTGGGAGATAGCTATAATGACGCCCCGTCGATTTTAGCATATACGTGAACAACAGCATTGCGCGAAACGTAAGGGGTAGTAGTAATCGTGGAAGAGCACAATATCTCTACCCTCTAATAAGATGGGTGAACGCCTGTGTGAAGTAGTGGACAGATTTGCTGCCAATCACCTGGACGCACTGGGTTCTATTCCCCCGGCACCAACCACTTGGAATTTTCCAAGTTTTTTGGTGAGTATGGCTCATCCTAGCCACAGAACACAGACGCGAACCAACCCCTTCTACAGCGAATTACACTACAGCAGCACGCTCCAATCAGCTTCTGCTGACGTAACGCCAGCCGGTAGCCCAGGCCATACGGAACGTCTGCCAGCACGCAATATAGTCTATTCACAGCTTCTTCACACTTTTCAATCTAACCTTCGGAAAATCCCCTAATGTATGAGATGTTTGATTAGTTATCAAATATGTCATGTATCACAAGTGTTTTATACCTCTGTTAAAATAAAAGGATCTTATATCTAATAGAAGTTTCACCAATATTTTATTTATAAATTATAATATGTAATTAATAATACATATTTATAAAAACAGTGAGAAAACACGTGTGTTGGTAGCACCTAGTATAAAATAGTTCTCATACAAAATATTATTACAACCGAGTGAGCACAAATTCGGCGCGTTGTCCTTCAAATGTAATTTTTTTTTTAAACTTATTTAAGCATAGTTTGCACGAGGCGGAAGAGTATCCTGGAAGTAGAACTTGAGCAGGGCTTCAGAAAAGTGTGAAGTAACCCGCGAATGGATTATTACAGCCAATCAGACGGAAGGATCACTCCCAGAGCCTCGCAAAGCCAATCAGCGAATGGGCACGCCTACATGAAGTAAACCAACCATAGACTAAAGACGAGGTAGACCGATCTAGCTGGCTGGGCATAACCGCTATTGAACCGCTTTTCTGATGTCACTGAATCAATAAGTAAAGGAAATCTGGCATTTTTTCATTCATCCGTCAGTTAGACCCACTGAAGTGACTGTTGAATCAGTCAGATAGGTTTGACTGATTGAAACAGTGAATTTTTCACTGATTCAGACTTTTTAAGAGTGCACTGGTTTCAAGACAAGTGTTGTACACACAAGTACAGCGCGTATCAAAAACTTAGTGACGTGCGACAGTTGAACACAGAAATAAATGTGACCTAACGGGATAAATATGTGCTACAGTGTTAGCTCTAATTCCGTTCTCAGACAGTTTTTTACCCGATGTAAAACTGGTCTAGCACCACTATTAGGGACGGCAGAAGAAGGAAGAAGTACGAAAAAAAAATCTGACCACAACCTTCACCCTCCCCAGTTAAACACATATGAACCGTTACATCAAGCTGTTGAGGTTGCCCGAAGATGACCTCGAGGCAGCAGCTATAGCAGAAAAGGCCACGCGGCCTGGGGTAACTGACCTTGTCTACATTCCTCCGGCAATCTTGGCGTTCCCAGAATAACTCGCCAAGGAGTAACGTATCCCATTCACATTGATCCGCAGAGCCATGCCACAGCCGTCTGGCGGGCTTCAAGGACTCTCCTAGTCCCCATCCATCAGTCATTTATCTCGCACCACTATCTAGTGGCCGGGTCAGCCAATTCATCGAGCGCCATATATTCTAGCCATCACGACGGGCCTTGAAAATTTGCGAGGTAAATGACCTGACTTCGAAATCGTGCGAAACCCTTCGGGCTGATGTTACACTCCCATTGGCTGCTTGTTACCCCAGCGATAGGCCGTGATTGGGCAGGAATTCGACTGAATGTTCATTATTGGCACAAGGTAATACGTGACGCGTTAAGAAAGTCACATGCCAGATGCTTGGTTGAGCGGAGCGCGTGATGTTGGGCCTCTCATAACCCTCGTCACAGTTTTTCTGGTACCAAGTGCTCAAGGGAACTTGAGGCAGTCCTTCGTCCTTGTGGCGTCGTGACGTGTGCTCGGGTTGCATATACCCCCGTGTGATCCGATCCAAGAACCCTGCCATGCGGGGAGTTTGACTGGGGCGGTACATCAGTCAAATGATAACGCAGGTGCCCTAAGGCCAGCTCAGAGCGGACAGAAACCTCGCGTGGACAAAAAGGGCAAAAGCTGGCTTGATCCCGATACTCAGTATGGGTAGTGACTGCGAAAGCACGGCCAATAGATTCTTTTGGCTTGAGGAGTTTTCAGCAAGAGGTGTCGGAAAAGTTACCAGAAAAGGTTTTCATTCGGTATTTCAATGGGCCTTCCTAGGTAAGATAAGACCTCAAGGTCACCTTCCGGCCATAAGGAAGCATTGTGACGGCGATGATAAATAGCATAAACAAGCTGAAAATACTAAGTGTTTCAATACAGCAATATGTTCCGAAAATACTAAGTGTTTCAATACAGCAATATGTTCCGAAAAGATACAACATTGTCGCTACAATTTAAAACACTGTTTACACAATACCTAATAAAATATCCTAAACAGAGGACTACTAACAACGATTTTTGCTAACTGGGACTCGACCAAATTTATGCTTCAATAACCAAATTTATTTATGCACGTGCAACAAAATATTGACTTTAATTTTTGTCTTGACAAAAAAAAAATTCATTGAAATATTCACTATAGTCAGTTTATGGTTTCTTCTGAAGTTTTATCACAGACCTTTGAAAAATCACTCCATGAATTGCATATTTAGTTATTCCCTAAATTTATCAAGCGCTTTATATCTATGTTAACACAAACGTGCCTTCTTTTTCGTTATATTTAAATTTTACCTACATTTTATTTATACTCTATAATATTTCTTTTATAATAAACACGAATAAAAACAGTGAATAAAGAGCGGTGGTAGCGGCATGTAATAAATAGTTCTCACGCAGAATAATATTACAACTGAGTGCGCAGGAAAGCGGCACATTGTCCTCTGGTGAAGGCTTAATTTTCCACACTTAGGCTTAGCTTGCACGGGGCGGAGGAATATCATGGAAGTAGAACTTTTGCAGGGCTTCAGGAAAATGTGAAGTAACCACGAATGGATTATAATTTTTTTAGAAATCAGAATCGACACAGCTGCTTACGGTGCGCTCTATATGGCACATAGGAAGGCCTACCGGCATGCAGCTGCGAAATTAAAATAGGAAATCACATGCTAAGGAAATTTCGCCTCAGTGCGATAATTTTAAAGATAGGCGTTTCAAATAAAATGTATTCTTCGCGAATTTGTTTAGGAGAAGTTCTCCCTGCATCGAAGATGTTTCCATAACATGTATAACCTGTTCGCAAGGAATTTTTTTAAATCTAAGTTTTGGAAAAAAGTACATACTGCTTGCCTATATTTAAAATATACGTTCGTAGGGGCCTTCTCCCAAAAAAAAAAAAAAAAAAAAATCGTGTAGGGCACATTTTGTTTGAAACGTCTAACATAAAAATTAACATCCTGAGGCGAAATTTCCTTAACATGCGATTTCCTTTTTAAATTTCGCAGCTGGCAGTCGGTAGACAGTGCCCGTAAGTCTAGCTCGCAAGCAAAAACACGACTCAAAAACCACTGTGGTACGGAGAATTTTCACAGCGGTCTATTTTTGGTGTGAACAATCTCTTGAAAAGGGACAAGAAAGAAACGCGAGGCTGGCCGCTGACGTCACTTACACGCGCGCAAAAATAGTAAAAATAAAGGAAGCAGTTAGGTCATCGCCCATTTCGCCAGCGCAGCGGCGAGAATAACCCACGCATTTCCTTATCTCGCGCGGTCTACATGCCCGAGATAACTTCCGATCTACTTCGTTTCCCTACCTTCGCAGAGTTGCCAACTTGCTGAGTTTCTCACCAGATGTGGTGATTTGAGAAAATTTAGGCACTAGTAACCAACTATCAAATTTGCGACAATTGGATAAGTTAGTGATTCTTGTAAAAAAAAAACTATCTGGTGGTAGATCTGATAATTTGAAGAAACTTTCTTTTTCTATTTGCAGATTATCGCACTTTCGTGTCTTCTTGAGATTCATATTACATGTGTATTGCACGTGACATCTCTTTATGGTCGGTTGACTGTCTTTTGCGGGCCTTGTCGTAAGAGATGTATTTGGGAACCCCTCCCCTGGACAAGTACTTGAAGTATGGGTTATCCACGGTAAAGAGAGTACTTTTGAGGCGTTAGTTACTTTTTACTTTCATCCAATTTTTATCCTTCAAACAGCTTTTTTAAATAAATACTGCCCTGTAAGTAATAAACACGGTGTATTATTCCCCTGCACTTTGAAGTTAACGTCTATGGCTAAAATAAAATATATTAATTGACTATTATTCCAGATGAGAAGGTCTTCAAAAGTGTTCACACTTTACCGTGAATAGCCTATATCAATAAATAACAGTTCGAGAATGCTGTGTGTTTGTACGTATGTCTCGTATACGTTATCTGAACTGTTTCAATTTCCCACAGTGGCATATATATATATACACACACAAATATATATAATTTAAGTTGAAATAGACTAAAACTGCAAGCTGGTGATTTTCTAGTAATTTTGTATGTCTATTTGAAGACTTTTTGCCACGAAAGTTGGCAACTCTGCGGTGTCTACACCCCATGATTGAAAAGGGGGAAGGCAGGGGGTTTGTTGACAGAAGGAAAAGGGGGTTGATAATGTGTTCTCTGAGGAGACGCATGACGTAATTTGTGCCACGGAGAGGCGCCGTGCGGTCGAGCCTGGCTCCGTATGTATCCCGGTCTCTGGACCTGCCGGGGGCAACGCACCCGTTATCTTCATCCCGCGATCTTTATCGCGACGGTGTCGGTAAACATGAAAGCCGGCAATCGCGTACCCTGTCGGGACGTTGCATCTCGCCGGGATGCTTGCTCCTTGCATACTAGTCGAAAAGCGGTGTGCCTACCAAACCGGTAGCCGCGAACTTCACTAATGGGGAATCAATGTTAAACGAAATTCGTTTTTATTGCGTCAATTTTTAATACAACTATTTCAAACAGAATGTACATTGACGCGACTTTCTCAGACAATATTGCTATTTAAAAAAAAGTTTATTTGTTCGCCTTTTTTAATATGGAAATTTCAATATTGCATTTTAGAAAAAAAAATATATGTTAGTCAAAACAATCGGCAAGACGTCTTTAACATAGCAATATTCCTTAAGAAATTTTACGTGGAATACATTTTGTTTGAAATAGTTATCTTTAAAATCGACGCAATGAGAAGAATTTTTTGTTTCATCGATTCCCCATTAGAAGTTCGCGGCTGCCAGCTTGGCAGGCAAAGCTGTTAAGAACGCAAATACATATATATATATATATAATTTCTACTTGCCACGCACCGTTCAACTTGTAGATCTACACGTAATACGTACGGAACTGAATAATCAACATGCATAGGCGTTGAGAATGGGGGCCAGCAGGAACATCGCTCCCCTACGTTGATTATGATAGGTCATTTTCACAGTTTGTATTTACAACTTACTGTAGACTGCTTGCCTCATCCTTTTTTTTTAAATATAACACATATTGTTTATTGGTATCTAAATAACCAAACACAGCAAAATTTCAGTAGAAATTTTCAAACCTCGGCTTACATGGAATATGTGTTACGTACGTGTATAATCACACTCGTATAGCGAAGTTCAAATGAGAAGACAATCGTCGCGCAGTTCTGAGGGAGGGAAGGTGGGGGAGGCAGTGTAGGGGAGGGCTCTCCAAAGCACTATCGCCACTACCGCGCTGCGCGACCAACGTTTTACTACAGGTAGTAATCACGCGCGGAGCAGCTCTCGCCACACCCGCTCTCGGCCGCTGTCGCTACAGAAGTGAACGACCCCACCCCTTCGTGCAGCAGCAATGGACTCTCCCAACTCAACAGCCGCGTTTTGGTCTTCTGCGCATTATCTTCTTGTCTGGATTGCACTCTACAGAATGGTCCACACGTCTTGTCACCCCCTGAAGCTTTTCTATTTGTTTAAATGTGTTCAGAGTGTTCCACATGCATTGTCACTCCCTGAAAATCTGTCTGACTATCGGAATGCCTTATGATGTACTAAATTATATTGATATACTAAATTGCATTGCGTTATTACTGGTTGTATATGTATGTAGTGGGTAACAAGACATTTTCAGGGGGTGGCAAGACATGTGGACCATTCTGTACAACGCGCAGTATGATAGAGAGAGAAAATTGTAGGTGGTGACGAGGGGCGGAGAGAGAGAGAGAGACAGAGAGAGATAAGATTTAAGTGAACATGAGAGTGTCACAGAAAGTTTGAGGCTTCACCCCCCGGCCCCCCGGGGGAATCAAGAAGTCGCCGCCAGTGTTTACGAGTCGAGTTATATTCACAGTCTTATGTACAATGATAACACACAATCAACACTATTCATTGGTTGTTTCCTGTCACAAAGAAAGGCGATATTGGGGCTGTATTTTATTGCATTTAATATTGCCCCAGGGTTCTCAAGGGGTTGTCAAATAACTCGTGTGTCGAATTCGCAAATTTTTTAGGCCTCTAAATATAAGTCAAATCCCATTTTTGATGAAAATCGAGGTGTTCACCTTCTGACGAGATTTAAAGTTCAAATGAAGACGAAAAAAAGTATGCATATGCCTCCACGTATAAGCCATCACGACACAAAAGTAGTGACGTTAAAAAGTAATAATTAAAAATAACTAACCTGTGACTTTGTGCCCATCTCAGTTATTCTACATGAACTAGTAATTTTGGGCAAGCACGGTGGCACCATCATAAACCGGAACACTTGAGCCGTATTATGACCCCGCCCACCCACAACTGCGACGAATTGTACTGTTGCAGCAAACCCCGCTCGCAAGTACACTGCTATTTGAAACATCGAGACTGTCCACCGAGCAAGCAACCGAATTTTAGTGTTTTTACCGTGACAAACTAAACTTTCCCGGCTCAATATCGAGTTACCCGGCCGATTAAGACTCGCGCGCAATAAAAAAAAAGGGGGGGGGAAGCGCTGAGGAACTACGGCGACAATCAGCGAGGTCTCTCGAGGTTGGAGGGGGTGGAACTGGAAAGGGGGGAGGGGGTGAAGAGAGTGGGTCAAGTGTGGCGAAGCCCTCGGTTATTAAACCTCCACCCTAATTGCGGGGCTGGGAAAGGACCAAAATGGTGGAGAGAGGCAACTCAAGTGTCTCCCTCGAGAGACTGGAGTGTCGCGCCTCTCCCTCTCTCTCTCCCTCTCTCTATCTATCTGGTCCCACCAGTAAGATCGTCCCTCCCCTTTACGTTCGCTGAAACAACCACCTTCAAACCTACAGTGCAGACGACGCCGGCTTGGAAAAAAGACTTTTCCCTCCCGCAGAACTGGATACCACACCCCCCCTCCCACTCCTAGGCACCAATGCCATTACGTAAATCCTTTCCAGCCGATAAGATTTTTTTTTTTGCGGAGTATTTGGAACCGATGCAGTGCTGCTTCCCTGTTGCTGAAAATTTGTACTCAAATTTCTTTCCGTTGGCGCCGGCTGGCGGAAATGAGCCAGTTGCGACGACAAAATAAGGCGCCACTGGTGCCTTCTGGAACCATCCCGATTTTCGCTGACAATTTGTAGTATCAATCTGCCATTATTTTTTAAATCCTCAAAGAGTGAGTCACTGTTTGGTTTGTTCCGCATGTGTGTGTGTGTGTGTGTGGTTTTTTTTTTTTTTTTTTTTTTTTTTTTTTTTTTTTTTTTTTTTTTTTTTTTTTTTTTTTTTTTTTTACGTCGCACAGATATTCGTTCGACGACGAATTAGATATCCTAACATATGTACGTGCATTTGTGGTTCTTAATGCAATTACGTCATTTTATTGTATACATTTTGAAGGACTAATCTGCAATGAAGAGATTATTTTTCCACGGTAAATTTGGCTGTACGTACTGGTGCATCAAACGGGGCTTTTTAAGAACATACATAGAGAATTACGAAATACAAGGTCACTGAGCCTGCCGAATTTTCGATCCAGAATGCTCAAATTTAAGTCGCGTCATGCCATGCCATACTTGGGGTGCGAAACCTCAGAGCTCTTTAGCTTGACACGCGTGCTGCCACGGTCGCAATAAAAAACTCAACAGCGGCACGAAGGGAGACGCGGATGTGTTTACGTCGAAACTTCGTTCTAGAAACAACTACGCATTTCGCGAACAGCACTGGAGAAATTTTATTATTTCGTTGAGCTCGTAAAAGGAATGATCTGATTGTGTAGCTTACACATACATCTTTTTTAATAAAAAATAATAATAATAAATAAAAAAAAAACACACACACCTTTCCCGGAGAAAATGTAAGTTAGGTAGACTATGCCAGCTGCTCAGTAGACTACTTCTGATTATGAACTGTTTTTCCCCCGTCACTAGAACTTTCAAAACCGCTCGTTTTTGAATAAGCTGGGCATAGTTTTTACACAAATACGTGCTTTGAAATGTCGTTACTCATAAGACGGAAGTTCTAATACAACTTAGATAAATTAAAATGGTCTTTTTTTTTTTTTTGTTAATAACTGCCTGAGTTCTGTTTGAAAATTAATTACGGTATAAAAAAAAAACGCTTCACGCCACACTCTGAAAACGCTATTCTTACAGTCCTGCGAGCGGTGTTCGAGCCGAAGCTAGCGTCATACGCAGAACGCGAGAACCAGCCGGATCGGACCGGAAGACATATGAACGGTTCTGGTTGCGGACACTACCTGGAGAAAATGTGAGCACTTTTTAACTCAACCTTAGAAAAAAAGCCCCTGCCCCAGCCTGCATATATTTTAAGAGGTGCGCTGAGTGACATTCACCCAGTAAAGTTGGTAACGATGGATGGAAAATAGTTCCATATCTTAACGTCCGATGAGAAGTATTAGGTAATCATTTGTAATAACTTAAAATATTTCTTTCGCTTTTTACTTTTTTTTTTCTAATGTATCAAAAAGTGAAAATAATATATTTTTGAAATAATTAATTTTCTAATACTTTCAAGTTTTACTTGACCCACGCACGAATTAAAGTGATTAGGCCCATGGCAGTGTTAATTTTACATAATGCGGAATAATACATAACGTGCATGCAAGTATATCTTGAGTAGGGCTTTCGAAAGTGCTCATTTTACCGCGAACAGCCTTTAGTACGTTCTACGTGAGTTTGGACGACATTCAATTCTTGCAGTAACTAACGCAGTCGTCTGGCGAGGGGTATGGTTGTGTGAGTGAGCCAGAGATCGATGAAGCGCTACAGTTGACCACCGACAAACGTATGTAAAGTGATATCACTTCTACGTGCTAGGTGCTTCACCAACGTGCAGTCTTTCAGTCGGAGACTAGCTCGAACTTCGGCGACCCTATTATTTTACTGGACGCGACTCTATAGCAAAGTCCAATGCATGCCTCTTTATCATAATTTCGCATGTATCCGGTAGGTATATTTTTAGATACAGCAGTCTAAAAAAAAAAGCCGTTTATAACGATGTCGTAGGGCATGAAAATAATGTTTCCAATGTGAGCGACATCCTGAAAATACCATTCCGTCATAGTCTGGAATGTGATTTCATTGGGGGCACGTTTAATGGTTAAGTCAGAAAACGCATTTTTCAAACACATGCAACGATCGCCTTAACATGAGGAATACAACATTAATTCTGACACGAAAATATTAGCTCCTTAAATACGTACAACACTGCGCAGGTGAGTTAGGTTTCAAAGTTCAAAAAATCAATGTAGTGTAAAATAGTGACAGCAAAGTCGACAGCAGTGTACTCTCGTCGACAGTAGTGGATAACTTTGAGAATTTGAAAGGTATATGAGGGAAAAGAGGTCACTATGATGTTTCATGTTATTGTTTAACATAATGTGGCAGGCTGTAATCTTCACGTAATTGTTTAACATAATGTGGCAGGCTGTAATCTTCACGTAATTGTTTTACATAATGTGCCAGGCTGTAATCTTCAAGTTATTGTTTTACCTAATGTGACAGGCTGTAATCTTCACGTCAGTGACACCCTCCCCCAACTCCCCTACACTCTCTTCCTTGAATGTCCTTAACAATATTCGGTCAAAAAAAAAAAGACTGATGTGGTATTCTGAATCAAATTTCAAAATTTGAATTCATTGCACTCCTTCAAACCTGCGAAAACAAAATATCTTTGATTAAAAGAGCAGGCAAGTAGCTCTATTTATACACCTAGTCTCAGAAATTGTGACTTTTGGAGGTAGCCCATCTTCAGGCAACAACCAAAATTAAAAATAAATTTCAGTTTGTATTGAATAATATTTGGTATATAATCGGTTGAAATGATCTGTTATGTTGTTGAAGTGGGGGGGAGGGGATAAAATTGTATATTTCCACATCCACAATGATAAATGCTGTGGACATTCCTGCATCTCCTCTAAAGGCACCGAGGCGCCAGGAGGGGCCACTGAGACTGAACGGTTAGACTGCTCGCCTCCCACCAAGGCGAACACGGTTCAATACCCGGTCGGGTCACTCCCGGGAACCTTCCAGACGATGCCGCTGGTCGGCGGGTTTCCTCGGGGATCTCCCAATTCCCCCCACCACTGCATTTCGACGCAGCTCCATTCTCGCCTCATTCCACCCTTATCGGCTGTCAAGACCTCGATGTTAAGAGCCGCCCAAATCTCTCAACCGAGGCGCCAGTCTCGCAAGACAGTTCCCGCGAATCAAAGAGGAAGAGCAATATGCTAAATATAGACACGACGAAGACGACTTGGATGAACTTTCGCAGGCGATATGGCGGCGGCGCCACAAAGAAGCCACACTGTACCAGAGGTTTACGAGTGTCCGGACCTCGGCGATGATAACCACGAGGGCTGCCTGATGGTGTGAAGGGTCAGATGTGCCGCTCCATCATGAAACACTGAATCAGGGTCACTCTACGCTACTACATGAATCGGACTGTGGCTCGTAAACCGACGCGGTGCTGGAGGCGTAACAAAAGATAAAGCCAATTTTTAAGTGGAGCGTGTTGGAATAATCTGTGAGATAAAGTCTGCAGTCAGTCGCTGTGCCACACAATCCCTCTAAAGATGAAGTCGAAGTTTCAGTCAGTTGAAACAAGCTCTTTCTTTTTCCTAAGCCCTCTATGTATGCTTTCGTCGCATGGACCTAGTGACTATAGTATCGATACATCGCTCACGTAGCAATGCGACTCTTTTACTAACAGGAAAATGTTACTACAATATCAATCCTTAACACAAACCTGTATAATCCCCTCCCTCTTCCCAAAATAATAGTTGCAACTAACTTAAATATTTTTTATTACTTTATTGCCAACGTTACAGATATTACTCCAATTATTGCGTACATAATATTTGCTGTCACAAGCGGAGATTTTTTCTTCCTGAAAGGTTGATCTCAAAAGTTTTGAAAACTTCAACCAGCAATGTTCCAGAAACCGGAGAATCGGTGAGATTCATTAAATTCGAGTCACGCGAAGCGTTTTTCAATTTAACTGGCGTTAGTAACACCCCTGATTTTATTCCGCGAGGGTAATCGAAATCACACAACATTAAATCGCGCCTAAAAATGGAACATGGGTCCATAACTTGTCCACGTATCATGCCGTAATACCGCAGAATAACTTTATTTGCAGTATCTTTCCCGCGAGAAACAAATAATCTCAGCACTTCCACGAAAGTACGAGAAGTGTTTCCTACAATCGTAATAGTAAGTTATAGGAACAATCAGAAACGGGTAGAAAAATAAAAGGAAGAGGCAGTTGGCCGAAAGAAATAATCCCCAACCTACTCGTAACAAACAAAATACAGCACTAATCTGGTCAACTCTATGTAACTTACCAGTTTACAAAATCGTGAAATGAAATTTACAAAAAAAAAAAAAAAAAAAAATTACCATCTGCAAGGAATTTCGGGTCATTGAACCATTTAGTTGACAAAAAGTGCCGACTGGAACACGGCCCGAACATCGTGATTGCGAAAATTGTCTAGGTGATTGTGTGTGTGTTTAATAGAACCTGCTATGAGTTTCCTTGACTTTGTTCACGCTGAAAGCGAGGACATTTAACACCCAGTCTTGAGCATGGAAAGGAAATTTTTACACAGCTGGTTTATTTACAGAATCCGGTCAGTAACCAAACCCTAGACATTTGGTCGGTAAGTCACGTGTCCTTGCCACAGACGTGCTGCTTGTATGGGAAACCCTTTCGTGAAATAAGAAAGCCTCCACGAAAATGTATTGAACATCAGTTCATCGTCGGATGAGTATATATATATATATATATATATATATATATATATATATATATATATATATATATATATATATATATATATATATATTATATATATATATATAGAGAGAGAGAGAGAGAGAGAACACACATGCTTTAGCCACCGTTAAGGTATTTTACGATTGACTTAACAGAATAAGTTCGCCGTGTGCTTAAGATACGAATCAATGCGTTCAATGGTATTAGTTTATGACTGTCGTGTGCGGGTCTTGACGGGTCGTGTGCTTTCTTGGCGTGACTTACGAGATCGTTATATTTTATATCTTAAGTACAAGTCAAGACAAAGTAGTCAGAGCACAGCGACAGCTGTTGGCGGGAAACTTTATTTACAACTTGTATTTAGGTTATGTCGTATTGTGAAATCGTATGAAAGTAACTATTTTAATCGAGACACAGTATCCTCTTAATTTAAAGAATAGTTCATGGTCATGTTTTCTTACGCGGAAGATGTTATTGAATTCGCTTTAATCAACATTTCCAGATTTATTGATGTAAATACCTAATGTTGGCATAGGCTTCTCCTTCTATAAGATTTCGCGAGTTTTTTTAAAACTATCACACAAGCAATAACCACATATAATTAAATATATGTAAATTGTCCATTTTTCCAGGTTATTTCGGTTGCTTACATCTCCTACGATTTTGGTTGGCTAGACTTAAAAGTTGCTAATTCAATCATAAACTGCAAATCTTTTTATTGTAATTTTCCATGTGCTTATCGAGTCACTAAGTACAATTCTTAATTCTTCAGTCTTTAATTGTAAAAATATTTAACTGTAGAAAAGAAAAAACGTGTATTTTTCTTTCTTGTGACGTTGCAAATATGCTCGCTCTCCAGCTGCGCCATCCAGTGCCTGTGCTTGTCGCCAGAGATGGCTGTGTTACTTGGGTAAGGGTTTTTGTGGGTCACGGTAAATGTTACGAAGTGGCCTGTGTGTAGCAGTCGTTATCTTCATTACCGACAGCCAGCATCAGACTCCACCGCCTTATTACTTCCGCCCCTCCTCCTCCCACTCTGTAGCAACTCACTCCGCGGGGAGACGAAAGTTGGCTCCGAACAACAAACCGTCTCCATTGTCTCGACGAGGCAGCGAAGAACTTTCGGGAGAGAACTGAAGCGAAACGTGCGCGTGTACCGCAAACTCCATTCTAGTGTATTATTGTTTATGTTTTCAATTCATGACTTCACCATCAAGATGAATAAACACATACCTATTCACCGCCTTGCATTTAATTTTAAAGTGCGCGTTCGCGTCTATGGAACGTCGTCAGAAGGCTGTGGCCCATCCGCCGGAAGTTAAAAGTTTGAGATATATTTTTTTCGGATTGACAAAAAGCTTCCCTGGGATTGGCCGAAGATCACGTGACCGCCTTTCGGACGGGCGACTGACGGATGCGACAGATGGTTACGAGTCCACCGTAACATGCCGGTCGGCGTTCAGACCAATAGGGAATCCCCCGCAGTACACAACAGCCAGTCAAACACAATGCCTGTTTCCATAATCTCCGGCAGCTAGTTCGCAACCGAGTACGTTCACGTAAAAACAACCGCCATACCATTCCGCTTCTCTCTGCGTAGCTATTCTGTGATTCTGTCCGAAATAAATATTTATAATCGCTCACAACCGTTTTCAACATGACAGCCAGGCCCCTAGTTCGCGGACAAACGGAGTGATGCAAGACTACACGTTTTGTTATGGATAAGAGTAACCTATATGAACGTGAGCTTTCCCTAAGAAAAGTAGAAATAATTTATAGAGGGTTATCTTTTTTTACTTTTGTCCTTCGAGATTAATCCAAAAAGAAAATAATTTGTGAAAATGGCTTTCAAAATTAGATGAATGCTTAGGACTTCCGGGGGGAGGGGGAGGTTGTGTAGCTGTTACTCTACTAGTCTTCCACCTGGGCGAACTGGGTTCTATTCCCGGTTGGGTCACTTCCGGGTTTTCGCATGAGGGAATCGTGCCACTGGTCGGCGGGTTTTCTCAGGGATCTCCTGTTTCCCCCGCCCTTCCATTCTAGCGATGTCCATACTCACCTCGCTTCACCCTCATCGGCTCTCAAGACCTCGCTGTTAAGAACCACCCAAATCTCTTCACTCAGGACATATCGGCACAATTTCCTCAAGAAGGAAAAATGTGCCTAGTGGTTCCTTAATTTAATCCGTTAGTTTCCATCGCATGTAACAATATTCCAGTGTTACAAATCAATTTTGCGAAAAATTTAGGTCCTGAGTTCAACTACAGAAAGAATTTTACAGAAATTAAGTCATCAGAAACAGTACTGAGAGTTCTGTTGACGTATGAACCCTGCTTCTATAAAAGGAACCTCTATATTTTTCGGTAATTTTATTGTAACTTCAATATCACAAAACAATGTAATTCGTACTATGCATACTGATTGCAAGTTACATTAATATAAATCGAACCCATAATTTCTCAGAAAGGATATTTTCATCGAAACAACAATAATTCGTAGTTCTGTGAGTAATATATTTGATAGTTTTAATAATCGTTGGAAAAAAAAGTTAGTCTCGAATAAGCTGGATGTTCAAATGTTATTTGTACGAATAAGCTGGATGTTCAAATGTTATTTGTACGAATAAGCTGGATGTTCAAATGTTATTTGTACGTATATGCACAAGGGCACGATTGATTAAAATCTGTCACGTTCAACATCTTGTTTACCTTTTAATTAGCCTAATTGCAGAAGAAAAATACCCCTATCAATGTTTGTGGCCAGTTTTATTCTTCGCCTCCCCACCCCCCTCCTTTTATATCCTAGAAACTCCACAAATTACGGCACACTGTGTCGAGCCGTAGTATTTACAACAGTCATCTCCACACCCGGAAGTGTTGGGGTTTCCCGAACTGCCACTGTAATTAAGAATAAGCACGTGTCACTGTTATGAACGACCTATCGGTTTGAATTCCGAATGCCAAATCTCCCTGTCGTGGGGGTTGCCAAGGAGATCAACTCACCATCCCACGCAGAGAATATCACATTTCAGGGTGGATCTATTCTTGAAACGAGCAAAGTGATAGTTCAGAGCAGTAGGGCTCCAAAATAATTTTCACACAAGATACGTGTGTTGGAGACCAAAATACACGCTTCACAACAAACTGCATATTCTGGTCGATTGTCACCACAAGAGAAAACTTAACAAGGGTCAACTTCGTGGATAGATCCTTACATACTTCTCACTTAACGCATCTTCGATCCTACAATTTTTTCAGTAGCCGCAATAAAAATGTACAGATTTAAAGCGTTACAAATATCTCGACATGAAGCATCACTTCTACATAATAAATTCCTGTAATTTACAACTTAAAAAAAAAACATACAATATTATACGTATTTAAATTCGGAGTCTTAAAAGTGGGATGGACCCCCAAGCCCAAGAAGCGATACGGGCGACACCAACACACACTTCTAGCGCCTCGTCGCTCCTACGCGCAAGGCGTGCAGTCTTTCCGTCGTGACGCTGTACTGTGTAAATTAGATCTGTAACAGTGGGGTTTTATTACACGCCATGAAAACCCACAGATTAAGCTACGTCCGTATCTTTGTATTTTTCTCTTGCCGCTTAAGAGGGGTGTGAAGTGAAACTTTTTTTGTGAAATCGTTGTTTGCGCGTATTCGCGTATCACGGTAAATATTTGTTCTGTAAAAATGACCTTTTTTGCTGTAAAGGTAAAAAAACTATTATCTATGACTCCATGTTTTTCCTTTTAACATATTAAGTACATTCGTGGAGAAAAAATTCGTGAAAATGGTCAAATATCGCATTTTTGAAGCTTGCCTATGCAGTTTCCTTAAGCGGCAAGATCGGATTTGCACAGTACAGGACCACGACGGAAACACTGCACGCCTTGAGCGTAGGTGCGATAAGGCACTAGGCTAGCGTGTTCGTGTCACCCGTATCGCTCCCTCGCTTCTTGACCTTGGACGCGCAGGTTCACACTCCTCTTAAGGAGACGGCATAGGCAAGCTATAAAAATGCCATATTTGACCATTTTCACCTTTTTTCTCCAAGAATGCATTTATTATGACGAAAGTAAAAAAAAAATAAGGGCACGGATAATTGTTTTCATCTTTTCTAGCAAAAAGCCGTACTCGCAGAACATTTGTTTACCGAGTTACGCGTATTCGCGCAAACAACTATTTCGCACAAAACGCGGGGTCCATCCCACCCTTAGCATCGTAGTGAGGCTGGAACATTCTGTACTACCTCAATACTTGAAAACGAATTCACAGCGGAAGCCGCACTTTCTTCTGGCAACTCGAAAAATGGGTTTTCAAAGGCAATATTCCGTTTTAAAAAATGAGAACGAGGGGTTTGACGAACTGTTCCAATTTTATTTGAATTTAAACAGGACCAGGTAACGCACTGAGTCCCATAAATATGTCAGAACCTACATAAAAAAAAATTTAAAAAAAATTTCAAATTATAAAATACGTGAGCAGAACAAGTCTTGTTAACCCGTTTCGGCAAATAAAAAAAAAACTATTTCAACCAATGGCAGGTGTTGCACGTCGTGAAATGCCCATAAAAATGTCCGTGACGTGGCTCTGATCATTGGCACTTGGCGTGAGTCACTGCTCCTAACTAACTTCATATATTTTAACGGGCGCACTGAGTGTCATACGCACAGTAAAGTTGGCAACGATGGATGGAAAGTAGTTCAATTTCTTAACGTTGAATAAAATGAGTTAGATGACCATTTGTGATAATTTAAATTATTTCTTTTGCCTTCTGTTTTTTTTTTTATGTATCGGAGTGTAAAAATTACTGACGTATGGATAAAATGATGAAGCCCATGACAATATTAATTTTACATAAGGCGGAAAAATACACAACGTGCATACAAGTCGATTTTAAGCAGGGCTTTTAAAAGTGCTCATTTTACCGTGAGCGACCTATACCATTGTTTTTGGCTGGACGTTACAGGAGTACAATGAAAGCGAAATGAAGGTGGCAACAAATGACCAGGGGGCGTAAAACTCTTTTTATAGGCCATTCACGGTAAAGTGAGCACTTTTGAAATCCGTCTTATTTGGAATAACAGTCAATAAATATATTTTATTGTAGCCTTAAACGTTAACTTCCTACTGTGATGGAATATACACACTGTGTTTATTACTTACATGGCGATATATATTTTTAAAAGGTGGTTAAAGTATAAAACATGGCTGAAAAGAAAAAATACCTATGGCCTCAAAAGTGCTCACTTTGCCGTGAACAGCCTATATCAACTCAGCGCCTACTTTCTTTACTTGAAGTTCTAATCAGTGGCTGCGAAATTTTATTAGACCACAGAAAATTTTCTGTACACGAGCTTACTTCGTTGCTTTTTTTTTTATGACAGAAGAAAAGAAACGCTTAAGCTGTGCTTAAAGCTGATCCCATCAGTTTTCTAAATAATCTGTTTATACTTAAGCCGAAGAAATGTTACATTGGTAACAAAAATCAGACATGTCTTCAACCACAATTTGTTTCCTCCCTAGTTGAGCTGATTACTTTTTACGAAACAGGTAAAAAGAAATTTATTAGTGTCTTAGGTAGAACAATAGATTAAGCAAGGGAGCTTAGTAGCCATGTCAAGATGACATCTGAGTAATAATTAATGGCCAAATGAGTAGAGATAAGTGTGAAGTTTAATATATACTCGCAGGACAAGCAGAACATCATTTAAAAACTTTCTCAAACTCCAAAATCTATAGTTCATATTTCTTAGTATATTTTTGAGTGTTCTCATATTTCGGAAGGAAAAAAAAAAAGCTATTTGAAATTGTTAAATGTCATGACACTAAACTTATTATTATGCCAAATAGCTCAAATATTAGTTGTAAAAAATCATTTAATTCTATTTATACTCTATAATCAGGGACAATAGTTTTTTACACTGTAGCAAATACAGTTACTGAAAAGATTTTACATGAAGCGAAAGCCCGACATTAGAGTAAATGCAAATAATATACTCGCATTTTCTACGGTCAGTAACAAAGTTAGTGGGGAAATTTTGATAATTATAGTACTATGACACAATGATACATGAAATTAGAGATATTAAAAATAAAAACTTCCGGTGCCGGGAATCGGACCCGAGCCTCCTGGGTGAATGCCAGGTATCCTAGCCACTTTTTTTTTATAAAAACATATATTTATTTATGTAAAATTAAAAAAATCATAAACCTTTTTTACAGTGTTTTACTAACAAGTGAATCACAATTTGTAGATACAGTATAAAATCATGTTTACTGAAAACAAAGCCAATTATTTCCTCTCTCCCACAACACACACTCACTAAACTGTATGATTCCCATGCCTTTTCACACAGTCTGACAGTTAGGGGCGTGCAAAGCAGAATTTTTGATTTTTAATACCACGAATTAATATGTATATTTCCATTTCCCCCAGACACATTTGATCACGTAAACAGAAAACAAGTGCAGTATGGTAGAGCCTGGATTTTCGAAGCTTTACGGTAAACTTGAATAGCTTTGAAAAAAAATCACTATCATTGTAAAATTGCAATTGACAATTTTAAACACCTAAACTCAAAAATTGCATTAAAAGTACATTTTTCACTGGCACAATACAATGGTTAGAAATCTTCTGCAATAAAATTACACCAGGGGTCGGGCCCGAGGAATCTGCAGGCTCACTATGGGTGAAGTAGGTAATACGGTGTGATGCAATTAGCAGCAGCTAACAGTTGTGTGGTACGCAAGTATGCATCACCTCCCTTCTGCATTTATCAGGGCCTGGGGGAGGCAACATTTCTCCTAGAGATTGACTGAAGAAAAGGGAAAAAACATGAAAAGGTACTAAGGATTCCAGTCCAAAAGGACACTGGAAACTGTAATAAGTGAACACGTCATTAGTCGTGAAGTGAAGGTTATACAGGTGCACACATACGGGGACAACCTGCAAACTGCTAGCTAAATAGGAAGTTTGTAGCGCGAATAGTTTGGGAGATTGGGGAGAGGGGGGTTGGTTGGGTGAGGAAATTGTGTGTGTGTATGATGGTGCCGAGGGGGAGGAATCGAAAGAGGAAAAATGTGTTTCTCTATGAAAATTTGGAAGTAAGGAACTTCTGGTGTGAAAGAGAAAAAGAATAGCGGAAACTGACAAAATCTGACAGTGGAAACAAAAAAAACCTTTTATTGTGAATGGATTAAGAGGAAAAAAAAACTCGCAAATATAAAACACCCAAAATTTAGTGAGGAAGAATGACAAAAAAAAAATCTTTAATTTGTGAAAGCTACTTTCTCCCTTCCCGTACAAAATCAAAAAAAATTAAAATGGTTTGTATGACCTTCAGTCCCCAACATGTTAAAGGCCACTCGACCATAACGGACATCATACTCCACTGTCCTGTATTTTGTGTATTTAATGACGTATTTGTTATATAAATCTTAATTGTAAAGGTTATGCGTTGTGTCAATAATTTTATGTTAAAAGAAGTCATACTTACTAGTGTAATCACATTGTCTTGTCTATATGTAAAAAAAAAATGTAATTGTCTGTCCAGGACACACTTACAATGAGCTCTTTTCCCTTGGTGTTGTTTATATACGTACGTTAGTTTACTTGTGGAAGAATTATTGTCACTCTTGACAAACCGAAAAGCAGGCTTCCAGAAAAGAGCTCCTTCTGCCATCATTTCGTAGTCACTTCGTTCTGGATGTGTTCCGTCCAAATGCTGCTAGCTACTGGCACTTATTTTGTACTAATCACGTATTCCGTTTTTGTTTAATTACATAAGTGAAGCCGCAGATAATAATGCATGTTATGAACAAGAATTTGCACCCCACTCCCACCTCTCTAGAACACGTCTACCTTACTCGTACAATTGTTTATTGTCGTCGTCTATTCGCAGTTTCTTTGCGCTTTTTGAATCAAGCGTTTTATACTTACGTTTAAATTAAAGTACCTAGTTTATGATTAACTTACCCCTTTACTTATATTCTATCTATAAATAGTAATATCATGTTCATAATTAAAGTACCTCGTTTATGGTTAACTTACCCCTTTACTTATATTCTATCTATAAATAGTAATATCATGTTCATAATTAAAGTACCTCGTTTATGGTTAACGTGCCCCTTTACTTATATTCTATCTATATATAGTAATATTATGTTCATAATTAAAGTACCTCGTTTATGGTTAACTTACCCCTTTACTTATATTCTATCTATAAATATAATTATGTTCATAATTAATACAAATAGTGGGAAAATGGGTATGTTGGTAATACCTAGTAGAAATAGTTCTTATGTAAAATATTATTACACTGAGTACGCACGAATGCTGTGCGTTGTCACTCTGGTGTAATTTACTATACTTGGTTAACCTTTGTTTGCACCAGGCGGAGCAACATTCCGGAAGTAGAACATCATCAGGGCTTCATAAATGTTAAATGTGTGAAGTAACCGTGGATGGACTATAAGGCCAGTGTTCCATTTTAGTTTCGAGGTTGTTGTTAGTGTTTTTTTTTTTTTTTTGTGTTCAGAATTCTGCAAGGTTTAAGTAGGAACACCATTACGTTCAACTGTAGTGTGTTGTGCTACTATTTATGTCACGATTTCAAAATTAAACCACATGAATTCTTAAAATAACAATATTTGTTCCCCGGAAGTTCCTCAGTGTTTGACAGGGCCGTTTCAAAGTTAAAATCACCAACGTAAAACAATTATGATGTTGAATTGTTACTTGACCGAAATTCTCATGAGAAAATACATTATTTCAAGAGTACTTTAGCAATATACTTTGTAAAATAATTATTGTATGATAAATATTCCTTTATTCTAGTCGTTGGTTGGACACTTCTTTAATGTCGCAGTATCAGAAAATTCTTTTCTTCTAATCATTGTTAATATAATATAATTTTTGGTCGCAGCAACATTAGGGCCTAATTAGTTGCTTTATTAACATTAACACTTCAACAGTATATTTGCATTATAGTAATGCAAGACTTTGTAAATTGTTAACAACATTATTAATTTTATTACAAAATAAGCGTTTAAAGAAATGCCTCAATAGTATTTATTTCGTTATAAGAACACGAGACTTTTTTCTAGGTGTAGGAAAATTGCAAAGCATCTACTACACGAGCATCACTGCTATTAATGGAAGATACTAATATTTAATATCGTTTAACGTTGACCGATAATTGTATAAAACCAGCATTCAAGAGGCCGTTTCTTGACCATTTTAGCCCGCCCTTATAAATGTAAGCATTTTGCACAAATCTTCACTATCTCATTACAGGACCAATATTTTATTATTGATAAAACAAAACGCATTGCACACATTCCTCGTATACAGCAGCAGAGCTGAGTTAGGCCTGCTGTGACGCAGACCTTTGCCCTTTGTGAAATAAACTACACTTATTGATAGTGACAGGGGTGTCCAAGTTAAAAAGAGATTCAGTGAATACGTGGTTTTGACAATTTTGCAGGCAAATTATTGTCATTTATTATTTGGGATCACGCGTTGAAGATAAAAAATCAAGTCTATTTTGAGAGTGTAGGCGCGATTGTCGACCCTAGCGACGAGCCGCCATGAGATGCAGTTGCCGGCATGCGTCTCTCATGCCCGCCGACAACGGACTGTCGACCAGATGCCTAGAGTCGGTGAGGTACTTTACGGTGGGTGAAAAAGTGGGAGGGAGGGAAGTTCACGTATTTGCGCGCGCCCCAGGTTATCAGCTGGTGAAAGACGGCGCATGCGCGTAGGAAGTTGTTGCGGGGTACGACGGGAGGAAGAGAGGGTTGGATCGAAAAGGACGCGCGCTTTCACCTCGTTCTATGAAGCCCGTCTACGAGTAGCGTTTAAATCACGGACTATAGTCTATTCAGGGTTTCTTAACACTTTCTGAATCATACCTTGCAAAAATCGTTCCATACATAACGTGCTGGCTTGTTTCCTAAATGTGTCACGTTTCACAAGCGTTTTATACTTGTTTTATACTTATTAAAATGAACTTTCCCTTACATTTTTTTTTAAATTAATATTTAATTTATTATTGGTATTAATAAAAACAGGGCGAAAATAGGAGTGTCGGTAATTCCTTGTAAGAAATAGTTCTTATGCAGAATATTATTACACTAAGTGTGCACGAATACGGTGCGTTGTTCCTTTGATATAATTTCCTAGACTCGGTTAAGCTTTGTTTGCACGAGGCGGAGGAATATCCTGGACGTAGAACTTTAGAAGGGCTACAGAATAGTTCGAAGTACCGCGAGTGGACTTTAAAGGAGGGGAATAAGTATACGATGGTTTATCGTAGGAAAAGCTGGCTTCTTTTCTTTCGATATTGGCCGTCATGAATGTGCGAAAATATTAACCAATTACATTGCGATTTCTCGATACTCTGAGCAAAAAATGTTGCGATTGCTCTGCAAATAACTTACCCGAATCAAAAATGTGATCATCCAATCAGAAAAGAATAAACTAGCTAGACTGTTATCTAAAATACGTCGCCTTAAATTTTTTTTTTTCCGCCATGTTCCACTGTCTGTAGGTATAATTTGTTTACGGTTCATTGAGGACCAGGGGACCGGCCCGCGGTGCAATGTCATATGAGAACTTCGGCACGTGATAGCTCGCGCCACATCCCCCCTTGCAGTTGCAATTACGGTGAAAGTGAGATGTAAGACTTAAGACCTAAGGCCCAAGGCTTACGAAGGGCCTCATCGGGGGAGGGCGGAGCACGAAAAGGCTCCCTACACCAAACTCTTCCCTAAGGAAACTTGTTTTTGTTTTCTAACCTGAGTAGAATTAACTTTACCCGTATTCAATAGTAGACATGAAAACTTTCGCTGCTTGAATTCGGCCCATGCCAGAATTCAAGACCTCCCACTTTAATAATGTTTATTTTACAAGTGGTCCACATTTCACTTGACACCTTCTGGTGAGTTCTCTGCCAATAAGAAAAACGCGTCAGAATGGAGGTTCGGACGTGGAATTTCACAGCCACAGACGAAAACAATGAGTAGGGACATTTGTTTTTGCGAAAAGATTTCAGGAAAATTGTGTTTCAAGGTAATCTAGTCTGGAATTTAGTTCAAAACCACTTTCGCGATTGGATCATTTGAAACGCTACGCGCCGTAACTGTCTGCCCGTCACGGTCGATCAGTATCGGAGAAACTTAATTCGTGATTGGTTCACTCTCGTAGCAGACTTATCGTCACACAAAGACAAGGGGCCAATAGTCAAATGAAGGCCGCAATTGTGAACATCGGATGTTGAAGTCTAGACTCTGCGTAATTCTTCTCGCGAAAAAACAGGTGGCCCTACGCGCCTATCAACGAGTAGTTGAAAGCTGCATGATGTACGAGATTGTGAAGTCTCTGAACTCGCAAATTTTTCATAATCAGCGGTAGAGCTCCATGGCGGGACGTCGAGAATAGTCGCAGCAAAACGGCAGGAAATTTGGCCACACCACGGCTTTCTTCGGGGCACGTAGGGCAAGAAAGTGTCGACTAAAGGGAACCTTACAAGGTGAAGAAAAAAGCGTTGTGAATTGGGGGGGGGGGGGGTGTGAAAAGGCAGACTCTCCTCTGCAAAGTTTACGCGTGTTAAGGCGGCGGGCAGCCGTGAAATACGACTACTCCCAACGATACAATGCATGGGAATGAAGGAGCCTGATGGCAACGCTGAAAAGGAGCCGAGGGGGTGAAATAACAATGGCTGCGTGCGTGTAGCGTGGAGGGCCGCCAGAAGGGCGGGGGTTGTAAATCAAGACATAGAGAGAGAGATAGAGAGAGAGAGAAGGGAAGATAGGTCGTGTAATATCGTGACGGAGTAATGGCTGGCGATTCCTTCTTGCCATGCAGAAGGGGGGAATCTCGGCTGTACTGAAAGAACCCAAGAAAACTCTCTTCGAGGATACGGTGGATGAGAGGCTGGTGTTAAGGCGCCTCCCTAGGATAAAGAAAAATTAAAAGCCTCAATGGAAAATCGCATATACAAGCTTCGCACGTATTCTGTTTTCTTTTTTTTTTCAGAATTTTAGACGGGGGCTATATGGTTTTAATGCAGAAATCTTTCCAGAAATGATACAGCACTGTCGCTACAGTTTAAAACACTGTCTTGCAGAAGAATAAATTTCATAAACAGAGGTCTACTTTACATCGATTGACTTTGGCATTTTTTTCAACGACCACAACTATGTTTCCATAGTTCAATGTATTAACTGTCAACAAGTATCGACTTTCGCTTCTGTCCTGAAAAAAAAAAACATTCGCCCACCAAGACATTTTGGGAGGCCCCTTAATATTTCCGTCTAAAGACTGTTCACGATAAAGCGAGCACTTTGGAAATCAACCTTAGATAATATTCAGTGCAAATACCTGCTTTTAAAATCAAACTTGGAAAATAGTCATTGCCCCTACCTGCATATACTTTAACGTGAGCCTTGGGTGACATGCGCCCAGTAAAGTTGATAGCGATAGATGGAAAGCAGTTCTATATTTTTACGTCGAATAAAAAGTGTTAGATAACCATTTGTGATAACTTAAATTATTTCCTTCGCTTTTTTTTTAACGCATCAAAGTGTAAATATGAGCATATTTGAAAAATATTGAATCTTCTAATAATTTTAAAGTTTCACTTGACCAATACATGAATAAGGTGATAAGGCTCATGACAATGTTGCTTTTGCATAAGGCTGAAGAATACACAACGTGCTTACGAGTAGATCTTAAGTACGGTTTTCAAACGTGCTCATTTTACTGTGAACTGCCTATACCTGCAGTTATTCTGTGCTTTTGAGGCCTCAAAACTAGTTAAAGCTGTAAAGCCGACTCTTGCCCACTACACACTTGCCTCATCACCTCTACGCCCAAGGCGCTCAACTGGCGTGCTGTCTTCCCGCCGGCGAATCACATGAACGTGACTGTACATTGTGACCCTGTACTTTGATGGCACGCTAATAAAGGTGAAAGTATGGCGCATGTCTAAAGACAACACTGAAGCTTATGCTTAGAAAATTTAGCAGCTAAAACTGATTCTTAAGGTTGAGGTAAAGCAACTGCCTATGGAGCACTGCACGCGACTATAAAACGTGTAGAACTCATAGAAAGGTAGTACAGACACCATGAAAATTGTCAGAAAAGTGCGATTTATACCGTACGTGTAAGAAGAATGTATTCTATTTTGCAACATTTTAAAATATTTTACTAAAATATACTTTTTAAATGCAAACAAATAATCGATCATTAGAGTCCGCATTTTTATCGGAAATTTAGCACATTTCCGTTCTGGATACTTCAGAAAGCATAATTTACAATAATATCTTCACTAAAAATCGTCATAATATTTGCTACATGTAAAAAAATGTAATAATAATGTAAGAAATAACTTTTGTTATCGATTTTATGTGCGTCCATTTGTCGCACACATTTATGGCCGAAATGATGTAAATAAAGTTATTTATAAAATCTATATGATACCAGCTCGCGCGGGACGGTCCAAGATCAACAAAGCAGACTAGCGACACGTAACAGTGCATAATATTTGAAGTTGTACACGAACGTACATCACGCCTTTACTTTCTCTGTTACATCATAAAAAATTATATGTTCGCCAGTAAAAGCCTCTTAGAAACGAGTTGCAGACGAAAGGACTTGCATGCCAAATAAGTCTCTCTCTTCAGATAGGCTGCCGTCCTAAAAAGAGGTTCTTTCGTCTTCTGCAGCCCTCCTCCTCCTACTCCCTCTGGAGACTCAAACAGAGAAGCATTCTGCGCTACGGGCCGTGCGCTTGGCGAGGAAAATGTCCGTATCAAAGGTTCAGGCACGAACCAGACACGGCCGTCCAGCAAGGTCCACCTCTGAGAAACGTGGCAACTGTAGGGCTGCCAGAGATGTACCAAAGAATAGATAAGCAATCAGAAACGAAGTTATTTTACAGTCCGTCGGTGGCGTGTGGTGAACTGTTGCTATAAGCTATTCACGGTAGAAATGAGCACATCTGAAAGCCCAGTGTAAGATCTACTTGTATGCAAGTTGTGTATTCTTCGTAAGATTAACATTGTGATGGGCCTCGTCACTTTATTCATGCTTCGGTCAAGTGAAACTGTGAAATTATTAGAAAAGCAGATATGTTCACACCTCGAAGAATAAAAACAATAGAAAGCAAAATAAATAATTTAAATTATTATAAATGGTTACCTAACCCTTTTTATTCGACGTTAAGACACGGAACAACTTCCCATTCATCGTTACCAACTTTACTGGGCGCATGTCACTCAGGGCGCCCGTTAAAATACATTCAGGTAGGATCAACAGTAACGTTTTCCTAAGGTTGATTTCAAAAGTGATCACTTTATCGTGTACAGTCTTTACGTAAGCTGGTACTTGCTCCCTGCTGTACATTCTCGATGCGCGCAGCAGGAACCAATAACCACTGCGGAGAGTGGGTAAACTGAACGTATTTCGACCACTCACAATGATCAGGACAAGGAACCCATTACACTCCCCTAGCGAACCAACGCTTTCAGTCCGCAGACGTACAAGGGTCCGTCAATCAGGCGGGCACTTTAATAAGATGATCCCGGTAGTGACAGTAAAACCGTTATAGAAACCTAGTAGTGGAAGCGAACCCGCTACAAAAAAAAACTGGGTGTATCCCGATGAAAAATCAGAATAATCGTTATTATAAGGCACAAACAGTAAGGGAACTGTAGTTGTGGAGGGGGGGGGGATAGCACAGCAATACGTCCCCTCCATCCAACGACGTGTAGCAAAAATTCTCAGTGATGAACCCAACCCGGCAAAGACCAAGGATAACGAAATTGAAGAAACAAATACGGAAAAAAGCACTTCGACAAATGCGGAAGTAGCAATTGAAGAAGGGAAACGAACCTGGTTAAAGACGGTACTTGAAACATAAGAACATGACTCCGAACGGGAGGGCCCGCGTTGAAGGAAAGGGGAATCGAGTAAGGGATGTAGACCTTCTCCTATTAATTAGCCAACAGTGATGAAAGGTGTTGTAATGTAGTGCATTAATAAATTAGTAGTAGTTCGTTTCACCATAGAAGGCATAGTACACAGAATTGGAATCTCCTAGTGATAAGCCACTTATGTGGTGACATGCATGTAATAAATTGAAAAATAATTATAATATGGTCCAACAACAGGAAACTATAGGCCAAAATAAAACTATAAAGAAAATTATTAAAAAGTAATGCATAACTCATGCTCCGGCATTTCCTAGGAAGGGTACAGTTATAGGGGTAGAAAGCCACATATGCGTGATTGAACCAAAACGCAAAGGCTACTGTGTGCAGCGAAATATTTCCTATTGCTAGAGACCCAAGTATTTCGCGGATTGATATTTCAGCAGGTGAGGTGAGGGATTTGGTCGTCTCTGAACAGCGACGTCTTGAAAGCCGACGTGGATGAAATGAGGTGAGAATGGAGCAGCGCCAGAATGCAAGGGAGGGGGGATACGGGAGATCCCGAGAAAAACCCGCTGACCAGCGGCATCGTCCAGCACGGTTCCCACGTGCGAAAACCCGGGGGCGACCCCGCAGGGAATCCAAGCCTTGGGGAAAGGCGAGTGGTGTAGCCGCTAAGCCACCGCGGCCCCAGCATAAAATATCTTAAGGGACCCGCCTGCCTGGGAGCTATAAGAGCGACACTGCCACGCTCTACAAGTGCGCCATAGCCGCTACGCGCAGGGCTCTGAATTGGCATGCAGTGTCCTCGTGCTGCGTGTACCTATGTGACTTTCTGCGGTGACCCTATAATTTTATTGTTGGAAAGTCTCTAGCAAGGTTCAATGTATGCGTCTCGATAACTGTTGTGTGTAGACATATATAGGATATTCACGGTAAAGTGAGCACTTTTTAAGGCCCTCCCAAAAGGCACTAACCCCCAATAAATACATTTCATTGCAGTCTCAGAGAGTGATGAAATGTATACACAGTGTTTATTAGTAGTATTGCAATGTTTAAATTAAGAAGTGGCGGAACGGTAGAAATTAATTGAACGGAAAAATTTAGCAGGGTCTTTAAAAAGTGCTCCATTTACCGTGAATAGCCGATAACAAGTACATTTTTAGATACAGCGTTACGAAAAAGCAGTTTTTAGCTATGTTGGAGTGCTGCGACATTGTGCCAGCGTCGGGGAATAAGAAGAATAACATTTCTGTATTTCATAATAAATAAACTGGCAAGAAGCTGAGATGAAGAACAATGAAAATTTACATAACAGACGGTTTGCAGAAACACTAATTAGAGTCCAAATTTATAACTATTTTACCTAACTTTAGGAAAACAAAAGTATGTTTCATTTTCCGATGCCTGAAGAGCCGTTCATGTTCTACAGCATTTCGAATTTTGATATAATACTTTTACTAAAGTGAAGTGTACATCACTATAAATTAACAATTTTACTAACTAAATGGCAAACAAATCCACTGTATTTCGTTCACTTTTGGCATTTCATTGCAAGCTTCCTTGCAGGATAACAGGCGGCAGCACGGTCTGTGCCGCAGGCGGCCGGCGGCAGCACACCGCTCTATTGTGTGTTTTGGTCGCCAGATTTCGCCCCAGGCGGGAAGTGGGCGAATCAGCTACTCGCCGTCTACCGAGGCGCCATCGGGAGTGCAAATGTTTTATCAGTCGCCGACGCTCGCGAGAAGTTCGACGACCTTCTCGGAAAGAGGCGCGGAGGCAGACGACTGCGACGCCGACGGGGCCACGTGCACCGGGGGTCGGCGACGAGGACATTAAAGACGCCGTCGGAATCTCTGTGTCTCGCCCCATCCCCTCTCCCCCCCCCCCTCTTCCACAAAACCACACGCCGCGTTTTGCATGCCATCCGTCGCTGCCGGCCCCCGTCGGCATATTTATACCCGGCGCGGAGGGGCCGTTCCTCTTCGGCGAAAGTCGCCTTGCGACCTCGCGAGGGATATCTCAGCCGCTCTTTCGCCGGCGCTTCGAATCTGCGACAGTGTTGCCAACTTCGGCGCGGTTTTTTCCATTCTGCGAGTCTTATGTACCTAGCTTAAAATACCATAAACTCGATATGGCACGGATCGATCATTAAGCTCACTGTTAGAAATTTCCGTACATTTACGGAATGTTTCACAGAAATGTACAGTGTATAAACGGAAAGGCAATCCATAATGACGAAAAACGGAGTTAAGTCCGTAAATACAAAATACAAGTCTCCGTATTCCCTTTGGCTTCCGAGTTACGGGGACGAACGATACCGATTCTACACGAATCTTTCTTCGCCACTGTAACAAGAAAATTATCGTTTCTGCGGCAGTTAAGGTTATCCACGCGACTATGGACTATTCTTCCAAACATTAAAAATAGCATCAGGAGTCTGTACCATTTGGCAATACTAAAAATACACCAAATTTAAAAGAAACTGAATTTTTGCTTTTGTCTTTTGAATATTTGCCACTGCGCATGCCAGATAAACCTATAGGGACTCTGTACGTTCCCGTTCTTTAGCGGATTGAATTTCTGGAGTTATCATTACAAGAATGTTATGGCCATCGTCTTAACCTCTCTTGGCGAAACTCGGGGTGCGGGGAAACTACTAGATCGGGCTAGCGAGACTACATAAGCGCTGGCATGCGAAGACAGAGAAGCGACGAGCCAGCAGAGCGTCGAGTGGCGGCGAGAGTACCAGTAACTTGGATGTAACCAATATAGAGACAGTGATAGGGACCGTAATTGGAATTTATATAGCGATTAAATATTATGTTGTCTGAGATATGTTGTCAAGTGAGAGTTGTAGGTATAACTTTTTTAATATAACTTTTTTATACACGGTAGAACACCTACATTACGAAAATTAAAGACATTTCCACTATCTCTTTTTATTTTAAACGGAATGTATAGAAAACTAACTTGGAAATTAACGGAGAGGTTCATGAAATTTACGGAAAGCCCGTTTCTGAAAATCAATATGTTAGTAATTTCACGGAAAGTTTACGGACACTTCTGGATAAATTATTACCAGCACTTTTCCGTAAAATAGAGGATGATGGTTTATTTATTTATTTTTTCCAACAGTGTTGGTTTGCAATGGAAAAATTGAGCGTTACCTTTTGCACAGGGACTGGAAAATTTCGCGAATTCATTTTAGAACAAGCAAAACTTGGGACACACGTACATTACTGTTACATTTGCAATTGGATCACAGTTAACTAGATACGCCCAGGTGAACTGTGAGCCAATAACGGACGTGCAAGGAAACAGCACCGAATCCCGTGCCACCTGGTCTGAGGTAGAACTGGCTACACACTGGTGCAGCAGCCAATGAACAGAAAGCTGAGGTTACAAAATACACAGGACAGCCTAAAGGTCGCTTCTAAAACGTGAAATTTTCCTGTCGCTACTTATGCGCAGAGACATGCAAAATTCGCGTTATTATTTACATCAGGCTAAACTTCTCAGCACTGTCTATCCTGGAGCCAGCGTCGTATCTCCATTGGCTGCTGCATAGATTTGAAGCCATCGCCATTCCTTACTGACCAGCACGTGATTGGGGCACACAATTGTGAAGTGTTTATTGATTGGCGCAGAGTTACCCGGGGCGTGTCAGATAAAGTATGGTCCAATTACAAACGTATTGCAAAGGTACGCGTGTTTAAAGTTTGACGTGTCCCCAAATACTAACGCGAATTTTGCAGATCTTTACTTATGTATTATGACGTGTACAGAAGAACTGAAAATGTCTTAACTTGTGTGTTGGTTACCGATTGAACTTAGCAGGTCGTGTGCGATGTCAGGACTTTGTTAAGAGTTAAAATAATTCATTATATTACTTGTTGACAGGGAAGTATTATTTACAGTAATGTAAAAATAAGAAACTATTAAGGCATGTGTATGTGCAGATTTACAATTATACTTGTGAATTAAGTTTACTTAAAATAAGCTTTGCTAGACGTCTGCTTTGAAGCATTGTGTTATATGAGGTTAGGTTATAATTAGTTGTCAACCAAAACTACCGAGGGCAGGCAGCCCTTGTCGTGGCTTTACATTTTAAATCAATATTGTCATTTAAGTAATTAACATAGTGTGTACATTCCACCGCACTCGGAAGTTAACGTAAGGCTACAATAAAATATATTTATTGACTATTATTCCAAATGAGAGAGCTTTCAAAAGTACTCACTTTACCGCGAATAGCCTATACGTAGGGATAGAAAAATTTCGCTAGTTCAATGACCTGCAGGATAGACTCATTAGTCCTGTGCATACTGGAGCTTCGGCTGTGTGTTCATTGGCTGTTACCCCACACGTGGCAACTATGGGATTCGCAAGGTGTTTAATTGCAAGTCTATTGGCTCAGAGGCGTGCAGGGCGAGTCTAATAAACTATGATCCAATTGCGAAGGTGACTTCAGTGTATATGTGTTTTACGTCTATGTTGTCCCGAAATGAATTCGCGAAATTTTCCCATCTCTACCTATACGAACACGTACGTTATGTATAAATTCTTCAACGTAAACGCGACCTTTAAAATGTGTCGCAGTCGGCAGGGAAATCTCAGCTTCTCAAGCTCTCTGGCAGCTGGATTCCTCAGGATTTCTATCCAGCAGGACTTGCCGGGGAAGCGGAATGAGAGGGGATCCTTAGCAGCAGGACGACCAAGGAAAAACAAAAAGGCGTGAGACGGATAAACAAGAGCTCTCCGCGGACCGACTGCACCGGCCAGAGCAGCGGAAGGGTTCGGAAAAAGAGGGCGGTGAATACGAAACGGCGGTCATGAGAGAAGGAAACCATTATGGGAGCTAGGGTGCGGATGGGTCCCTGGCGTCCTATAGCGACACCATTATATTTTTTTATCTTAAAAAAGGCGGCTAAAAGATTAGGCCACACGTTGCACGTATCCCCCCCCCCCCGTAAAGGTCCTTCACAGCCTGTCTGGAACTGGAGCACAGCCACAGAATACGTAAGAATACAGAAGAGTAAAAGCCGCATATACCTACCAAGAACTGCCGTTCACGCCAGAAACAAGTCGGAACGCCGCTGGTCAATCAGCGTCTGCCAACTGGGCAGTCCAGCCGACAGGGAACTCTTCGCAAAGGGCAGTAGCCAATCAGACAAATGAGATTCCAGACCCTTGCGCAGTCAAGGCGACCCGGGTTCGATCCCGGATTTTCGCACGTGGGAATCGTGCCGGACGATGCCTCTGGTAGGCTTTTTTTTCCCCCCTCGGGGATCTCTCGTTTCCCTCCGCACGTATATTCCGGCGCCGCTTCGTACTCACCTCGCTTCACCCTCATCGGCTCTCAACACCTCGATGTTAAGAGCCGTCCAAATCTCTCCACTCCACTCAAGGCTGCACAGCTGTAGCGTCAAGTAGAGCATGCCAGGGCTGACCGAGAAACTTGGAACAAACGACCACAGGTTTACTTCTTAGTAAAGCGGAGAGATGTGGCCTGCTCGTATCACCGAGGTCTTGAGAGCCGATGAGGGCGGACCTAGGTGAGTATGGAGCAGCGGCGGAATGCAATGTCGGGAGATCCCCGAAAAAAAAAAAAACCCGCCGATCAGCGGCATCGTCCGGCGCGAATCCGACGTTCGCAAGACCCCTCCGGGGATGGAACCCAGTTCGCCCAGGTGGTAGGGGTAGTCTAGCCGCTAGAACACCGCGGCCCCTTCGCGGAGGAGTTGACTGGTCTTGGGGCGCCAGCAGCAGGGCGACGACGCCAGGACACGACGCGTGGGAGGGCGGGATCATCACGGCCGACGGCGAAGAAGGACATGCACGAGCGCTGCGTAATGCATGAGGCGGGGTTTATCCTTGACGACACACGCGGGGGAAGACGGGGTCCACGTCGTGCCTCCGGCTCCGGGTCATGACTAAGTTAAGCCCTCCTCTCCCCCGAGGGAGCGCATCACGAGTCGAGCTGCCTCGCCCGCCAGCCTTCTACGGCCGGAGGGGAGCATCTGGGGCTAAGGTTACCGCTGCACCAACACTTGAAAAATCTGGGTTCACATTGTTACTCGGCGCCTCCACCACATGTTATGCCCCCCCCCCCCCTTTTGGAGATAAATACCCTGGCATGGGGGCTTTAAGAGATAAAATAAGGATATATAAAAATAAATAATTTTTAACACTTTCATACCCAGTGTAGTGAATTGTCTACAAGTTGCCCAGGAAGACTACAGGCCTACACACATCACAAAAATAGTGGAGAGATTTGGACACGGGAGATCCCTGAGAAAATCCGCCGACCAACGGTATCGTCCGGCACGATTCCCACATGCGAAAATCCGGAGTGACCCGGTCGGGGATTGAACCCGGATTGCTTTGGTGGGAGGCGAGCAGGTTAATTGCTCAGCCACCGTGGCCTTCGTCACAAAAACGAGTAAGGGATATATAATTAAAAGAAAGCATAGCAATTAGAAGTTAGCAACAGTACCGATACAAAACGTGAAATCCAAAGTGTTACTACAAAAAAAAATATTTACAGGTAAACAGGAAAGAACTACGAAAGTAACGAAATGGTGTCTTTGACTAGGGAGGGTTTGTCTCCTCCCACCGCAGCTTATTACCGTGTATGACCCCCGTGTGCATTATACAGGTCCCTAACACGCCGTGGAATGCTTGTAATCAATGTGTTGTAATCTACCGGAGGAAGGTCCCATTCCGTCTGGGAAGCTCTTACGAGATATGGAAGTGTGCTAAAGCCGAGAAAAAGCATCGTGTTGTGCTAGTGTCCCGCCATCTACTTAAGAATGTTGATACTAAAAGTATCAAAGGAACACGTGCGGTTTGAGTCACGTGCGGTTTGAGTTTCCAACTAAACACAACACTTTGGATTTCCGCATTTGTAAACACATTTTTTTTGCAATGCTAATGTCTAAGTAATTGTTTTTATGTTTTTTTTAGAATACAATATTGTGATATCCTGGCAAATTTGCACTGCATTAAAATGGATAATATAGTTTTAACTATACTAATGTGTGGAAAAAAAACTCGTAAATTCCCTCATAAACGTCAAAAAAGTGTTTTATACCAATTCAAGATCACATTTTTTCCTGAACTGAGACCAGGAGATCTGCGATCGGAACTCGGCCTGTCGCGTTAATGCAACGCTTTTAAACTGGAACTCGGATCCAACTGAAGGTCATGCTGAAACTAGGATCTTAGGACCTCGGTTCAGAACAGTTATTGGTGCAACCCAGCCCGAGTTAGATGGTGGGGCAATGGTTAACACACCGGGCTCGTATTTGGGAGGATACGGGTTCGAGTCTCGGTCCAGCCATCCTGCTTTCCGTTTCCTGTGGTTTTCTGAGATCACTACCGACGAATTCTGGGGCGGGGTTCTCGAGAAAGACCGTGGCCGATTCCTTCCCCATTCCTCAATGCTAGAGCACATGGTTACCACCTGACCTCGTCGGCTAGGCGTTAATCCATTAACAAAATTGACAGAATAAAGCCGATTTCACGGGAGTAAACAAGAGATCGGAAAACGGTATCATTAGGACACGCGAAAGTGACGGGAAATTACCTTCAAATAAACTCGCGTTACCACATAATGGACAAAACTGAATTATAAGGGAGTATGATCTTCTCCCTGTGTGCGCACAAAGGCTACTGAGAACTTTGAAGAAGACTACACAAAAATACAAATTTTACTGCAAGAAAAAATGCGTGGTCGCTACCAAATATTTCTTAAAAAAAAAAAAAAAACCCTGCCCAGTGTTTTGAGCTATAGACTGTTAACGGTAAAATGAGCACATTTTAAAGCCCTGCTCAGAATTTACTTGTATGTACGTTGTGTATTCTTCCGCTTTACGTAAAATTCACAAGGCCACTTTATTCATGCGTCGGCCTAGTGGAAACTGTGGAATTATTAGCAAAGTAAATATTCTACAAATCTGCTCATTTTTGTACTTTGATGCATTAAAAAAAAAAAACAGAAAGCGAAAGAAATAATTTACGTCGTCACTAACGGTTACCTAACACTTTTTATTCGACGTTAAGACATGGAACTACTTTTCTTCTGTCGTCACCAACTTTATTGGGCGCATGTCACTAAGTGCGCCCGCTAAAATATATGTATGTGGGAGCTGTAATTTTTTCTAAGGTTGATTTCATTCAGAAGTGCTCATACTGGATCGTGAATAGTCTTTAATATTCCTAGCATGGTGTTACCAGAGAATTATTTGGTTCTGATTGGAAAAAAAAAATACGTAATGTATCTTGATCAAATATTTCATATTTCCTTTTAGGGAAGACAGCAGGAGAACAGGACATCATGTTGGCTCGAAAATAAAAAGCGAGGGGATGAGCGAAACCATAATTCTGTAAAAGGGTAACAGTACATTTATTCATGAACTGAAACTTGCAACACGTTTTTTTTTTAAAGCAATTTGCAGGTTAACTGGTACAAAATGTTTTAGCAGGACGTTTCGACGACCATACTTGACTGTGTGGCGGGCAATTTAATCAGGCTTAATATACACTCATGGCCTTGTTACGGTCGTGCGTACAAGCGAGAAAATTACGTTACACGAACAACGTAAACATTAATGCCATGCTCTAAACCAGTCATTATTTGAGTAGATCGTTTGGTGTACTTATTCCTGCTTATTATGAGTCACGAAATAAGTGCAGACCTTTTACTATGCGAAATAACCGACACGCAACTCGATGCAAGGAAATTACACACCCCTAAGACTTAGCTTAAAAATATCACTACACTACAAACAAGGATTCGTTTCATGGGGACACTTGAAGCAACTGACACGTCACTCGCTATTTTAAGAACCTAATGGAACAAGATTTATATGCTCTGAAAACAAATGAACGAAAAACGCTAGCCAGTGATAGCAGTCATTTGTTTCGTGTCAATAACACTACTTGACGTTTCTGCCAATAGAGATATTATGGGCAGTAAAAAAAGTGATTGATTTATCGTCTGCGGCCTTAGGAATAGAAACTGACGTGTTCGCTTTAGGATGCATAAGGGCACTAGGAAGACAGTAGCCAGGCTACGGCCGAATATACGGTTGCAGCTGCCACCGCGATGAGCAAAACCCGCCCGCCTCCTTAATTAATTGAGTTTTTCATTAATTATTAATTGTAAGAGAAGAATTACTATATACGATACGGCGTATCTATGAGTAACTTATGCCACAGACTATACTGAGAAAACATCAACGAATGTATAGCTTTTTATTTATTCTACCGGAGAATTAATCGCGTCAGTTTATTTTCTTGGAAACTTTTGCAGGTATGTTAATTGTTCACACTAATGGTTGTCAAATGTTCGACAGTACAGTATTTACAAACTGCCAAGAATCAATGTGTTGATTGTCATGGAGGATGAGTTTGGTCCGCACAACGAAAAATTCCCGCAGCATAATCCTTTAAGCGTGTCCTCCAGCCGTCTAGCAAGCAGCGCTGAGCTCGGTAATTAATGGGGAATGATTAAATATGCCCGGCGTGGGTTCCGGAAGAGAAGGACAGAAAAAGCGAAAAGAAACTCATCGCTAAAGAGCGTGGAGAGGGAAGCGAGAGGAAAGGGCGTGCAGGTGCGGACCCCCTCACCGCGCCTCTATCCTTCTTCTCATTAACAACGGTTGTGGAATTAGACGTCATTAAGCGAGTCAACCAACCAGTTAAGTAAATCACTTCCCCTGGCGGCCGACGACACACTGCGGAGAGACCAAGAGCGCGACCCGAGACTCTCTAGGCAGTACAATCTCGGGCGCTCGACGACAAACCTTGCCGCCGAGGAAACTAACTGGTCCTACGACGACTCACCTACCAACAAGGCGAACTTGGTTCGATTCCAAGCGGGGTCGCCCCCCCCTCCCCTCGAACCTGGATTTTCCAATGCGGGAATCGTGCCGGACGATGTCGCTGGTCGGCGGGTTTTTCTCGGGGATCTCCCGTTTCCCTCCGCCCTTTCATTCCGGCGCCGCTCCGTACTCACGTCGCTCCGCCCTCGTCGGCTATCGAGACCTCGATGTCAAAGAGTAGCCCAAATCTCTCCACAGTTCACTCGAGCGGTTCACGACACTGCGCTGCATCGCTCGTATTCTGATCTGACGCTACGCGTGAGTTAAGGCCAGGCTTCGCCATGCATGGGCGTATAGGGAGTCAAAGTCTAAATTCGGATAATAATCCCTCAGTAATTTTTTGTGTTACTGTTTTCAACTATAGGTTATTCACAGTGAAGTGAGCACATTTTAAGGCCCTTCTAACCGGCATTAACCACTAATAAACATAGTTTATTACAGTTTCAGACATTAACTTTTGGCAGTGAAGAAAAGTACCTATACACTGCGTTTGTTTGTCACAAGGCAATCACATAGAAATCTGTCAAAAGGAAAAATTCAACAAGGCCTTAAAAAGTGCTCACTTTACTTTGAACAGCCTATAAGGTTTTGTTTGTTGAAGATTGAACGCATCTACATTTGTAAACCATTCAAATTTTAATTTTTAAATTATAAATTCACTTTTTAATTATTTATAAAATATCGCAAATATATTAATTATTAAAACGTACATTTGAAAATAAAAAATTGAAATTTGGGAAAATTTTTATTTGAAAATACTACCACAAGAACGACTGAGAGATCTTTGATGAAATGTAGCCTTTGATTCGCTATACACCCATGCATGGTGGAGCATGGCCTTGACGTCACGAGGCGCGGTATTGCCGCGTGCACGTGCAGAAAGTCGGCCAAGGAGCGTGAAAGTGAGATGCGCGGCTTGGTACAGGCGCCCCGCGCGCGGGAGGGAACTACCGCAAAACGCCAAGGGTCACCAGACGCGCGGCGCAACGAGGCGTGAGAATACGCATGGCGATTAGGGTCACTGCGAACGACTGAGCGCCAGTGTGGCAAGACCCTACTGCAATCTCGCCCGGATCCTTCGTCCTTCATCTTTTCCTCATAACGCTCCCTCGACTCGTCATCATCATGATTATTTAGAGTGGTGGCTTAATTTGGCATGTCCCGCTTTTTTTTTTTTACTTAACTGGTTGGTTGACTCGATTAATAAATAATATTCAATAATGCACAACCACACGTCCGGCGTTATTATTTGATGATATATACAATTTTTTTTCCTCTGAGCCTACATATATTATTTATACATGAATGTCTTGTATTTACTATATGTTTGTGCTCATGTACGACACCCAACATAATTACATTTATGTATTGTACCTGGCTGCAGGATCTTTGGCCTTTAAGTTGTTTATTTCTTTGTGCAACTGGTTCGTTTGTGTTATTTGTGGCTTTTGTGTGGTTTCTTTGTGGCAAGGACTCGTGCATCTCGTTGATATGATAATTATTATTTACTATGGTATTTTCGTCGTACATGGGCACATCAGCTAGATCAAATACCCATACTCAAATCTTCGTTATATCTCAACCTAATGTGTTAATTTCGAGTGATTTGTGAAACATTACACTAGTCCAAACATGATGCATTGTTTTGTACAATTCTGTGTGATGGCATAAACGTGGTACACAATCTTGTAATCATTTTAGCACACGTATAAAAAATAAAGTGCATTAATGCAACAAAATCCTGATCTATTGTACTATCGTATTTCATTAAAGCTTTTATCTGCTCTCCTGAAAAAAAATTAAAAATGTGACATGTCAGCTTATGGCATACCGCTCTAGTTATAGACCATTCACTGTATTTTCACACTGTTTCGAAACAAACTTTATCATAGACCCAATAGGTGTAACACAATTGCCCGAACACGTGTTAATTAGGAGCGTTAATTAGAGTTGAAATAGTAAATATTGCGCTCACTGTTAAATAAAAACAGTAATAGTGGAGACAGGTAATTTAATGCTGTAAATAATAGCTGGTTGAATAAATTAGAAATAAAATGTAGTTCTTTTATTTTTATTAAGACCGCCGTCCCTCACTAACTCTTAACACGCACCTCAGACGTCCATGTATATTGGTAATGCCAAGTAAGAAACAGTTCCTACGGACAACATGATTATACTGAGTGCGCAATAATGCGGTGCGTTGTGCCTTTGGCGTGATTTTATAGACTTAGTTAAGCTTTGTTTGCATGGGGTGGAGGAATAGCATTGAGAAAGTTGGAAGTCACCATGAATGGACGAAGAGAAACAACATAAACACGTGTTTTGTTGGCCCAGACCAATCTCTCACTAGACGGACGAGTCATAGTTTGTAAATAAGAAAAACTAGTTTCTATACTCCTGTCGATATTTTTTTTTTTTCAGCAGTCACGGCTACACACGCATAATTATAATTATCTCAGTTAATTTTTGCATACACAAATTAGCCCTGGAAAATTATTTCCCAAAACAGACACTCTTCGGTGGCGCCAACATAGCAATATTACTTCGGACCGCTAGTTTAATAGCCGCGGCCAGCTACACTAGATGCCAAGCACGCGAGCGAACGAAACACGATAATCACAGCCATTACGCGAGGAATTATCAGCAGTTTCCCGAAATTGCAGTTCGTCAAGCGGACCAACAGCGTGCGGAAATCACATCGAGGGTACTTGGTGAAGATTACAAAGGAGGCAACTATATTACATGACAGATGGGAGCAACCCTGGTCTTGGGAGACGTGGGGTTTTGTCATGTGCAAAAATTGATTCCGTGTTGGAAGTTTAGTTGTGTCAAGCTAAAACCAATTCCTATACACACGTACGTGAAGTAACCGTGATAACAATACCGAACTTCTCTACCTGAAGGTGCAGTTTTTTTTCCAACAATCTTATTTTTTTTATTATTATTATTATTTAAATACGTTTAGTTAAAGCGATAATTTAAATGCTGTTGACAATAAAGTGAGCACTTTTGAAATTGACCTTAGAAAAAAGTCACTTCTCTTACCCCGCATGTATTTTAACGGGCGTACTGAGTGACATGCACCCAGTAAAGTTGGCATAGGCCATTCATTGCAAATTGAGCACTTTTGAAAGCCCCCCTCATTTGGAATACTAGTCAATAAAAATATTTTATTTTAGTCGTGGGCGTTAACTTCCGAGTGCGGTGGAATATACACACTTTGTTCATTACTTACATAGCAACAATTATTTAAAACCGTGGTTAAATGATAAAAAATGGCTGAAAGAAAAAGTAACTAGGGCCACAAAAGTGCTCACTTTAGCGTGAACAGCCTGTAACGACGGAGGGGAAGTTGTTCCACATCTTAACGTTAAATAAAACGTGTTAGGTAACCACTTGAGATAACTTAAAATATTTATTTCGTTTTCTGTATTTTTTTTTTAATGCATCGAAGTGGAAAAGTTGTCAGATTTGTAAAATATTTACTATAGGAATTTAATTTTAATTTGACCGACACATGAATAAAATGAAGAGGCCTATGACAATAATATTAACAGTAATAATAATAACTGCACTTTCAGGTAGAGAAGTTCGATATTCTCATCCCGGTTACTCCATGCATGTGTGTATAGACTTCCAATGTAGGTGTACCCTAGTACAGAATGTAACTGATTAACTTCTTGGCTTTAAAAAAAAAATGTTAAAACTGAATAATTAATAATATTTATTTCCTTTCATGCAACGGGGCTAGCATCTTAATCTATTGGTCCACGACACAGGAAATTCACTTTACGAGACAGCACAAACGCCGTTAAGGCAATTTGCGGTCTGGCAAAATGATCACAGATCGTAATAGTTTTATATTAAAAGGACACGATTGTTAAAGTGTACAGATTTATTTTACAGCCCAGGCAGTTTGTGAGATCAGAAGCCCAGTTCAAGGTGTACATTCATAAGATAATCGTGGAGATTTCAGAGATTCGCAAGCAGTCGTAATGTCCAATACAGAACACGTGTTTTATGCCACATTGTAACTATACAAGAAGCTAATGAAAGTGAAAACACCAATTAATGGACTGGCCTATTTTTATAGACGTTTCTGCCTAACAGTTATCACAACCACAACCCAAAATTTTGAGACATAATTGTACAGAATTTATTTTGTATTTAATCGGACAACTGTAACATATTTCCAAATTATGTGTATTTTTTAAAAACATTAAATACGTAACATGCAACTTGAAGTATATTATGGGCTATTCACGGTAAAGTGAGCACTTTTAAAGGCCCTACTAAATTTTTCCGTTCAATTAATTTCTACCTTTCCGCCACTTTTTAATGTAAACATTGCAATATGACTAATAAACACAGTGTATACACTTAATCACTCTCAAAGGGCGGCGGTGGCGCAGTGGGTAGGCCACTCGCCTCCCCCCCCCCCCTACGGCGATCCGGGTTCGAAACCACGGCGGGTTCACTCCCGGATTTTCGCATATGAGAATCGTGCTGGGCGATGCCGCTTGCCGGCCGATTTTCTCAGTGTACTCCCGTTACCCCCGTCCTTGCATTCCAGCGCCGTTCCATCCTAGGGTCTCATTTCCTGTCACGTCCAGGGCCCCAGCTGGAAAGCCCGTCACTCGGAGAGCGTTGCCTCGCCCTGGGTTCACTCCCCACTCGAGTTTTTTTTTTATCAGTCTCAAAAGTTAACGTCTGAGACAGCAATAAAATATATTTACTAGGGGTCAATGCCTTTTGGAAGTACCTTAAAAAGTGCTCAATTTACAGTTAACAGCCAATAATAAATGTAATGTGCAGTATTTCATTTATTTTATAAACATAAAAATAAGTCCTATATCAATAGCCTCAACGAAAACCCATCCTGTACAATGCATACGTGCAACCTGCAAGCACTACATAAATTATTCAGATCTTGGGGGGGGGGGGGAATTGAAAGCCAGGAGTGTTAACGTCGACTAGGTACACAGGAGAAGCCACCCACTCGGAGATACATTACCTAAATGACACTGCAGCGACGGGGGAGACGCAACGATCGCCCGTAGCGCGAGATTTTCTAATGAAACGCTGTGCGACGAAGCGACCGGCAATCATCCAGTCTTCTTGGGTGGCGCTATCTGTGCGCATCAATAACAACCACAATTACGACGTTGCGCCAGAAAAAAATACTCGTCCAGTGGTGGTCGAGGTGCATGTACTGAAACTATTATGGACCTCCGTGACCAAAAATGGTATATTTTTACACGCGGTGTACTCGCGGCACATTCGAACATACTACACGGTAAAAAATTCGCTTTACATTCGCAGGCCAAAGTCGGACTCGCTGCACTGTTAAAAAAACTTCCGTATATTCGTAAACTCACTGTGCTGTTAAAAATTCCCGTATATTCCCACAACAAATTCTAATTTACAACACTGTTGGAAATTGCCTTATATTCACTCGGCAAATTCGAATTTACTGCGCTGTCAAAACTTACGTAAATTCGTTCAACAAAATGGAACTTACTGCACTGTTACAAATGTTCGTATTTTCCGTACATAACACGGCCAATTCGATCTTACTGCGCTATTAAAACATACATATATCCGTTACACAAATTGGAACTTTGTGCACCTTAAAATTTTTCGTATATTCACATGCCAGATTCGAACTTACTGCACTGTAAAAAATTTCCGTATATTCACAAGGCAAACTCAAAATTACTACACCGTTAAAAAAATTCCCTAGATTCACAGAATTTCACTAGGGGAATGTACAGTTAAAATATCGAAATTGTGCTTCGTAATGAGTTGCGTACATACGAAGTACAGAAGCTCTGCATGGTTGTAACAGCTTCGGGTCTCGTAAACAAACAATGCTGAGGTTAAATGAAGCATTCTTCGCCCCTGCACAGATAACTTATTTCTGAGTCAGTTAGGATGTTCAGGCCTATTCCTTTAAACATCAAGAAGTAAAATAAGCCACCTGTAAAAGTTAGCTAGCTGTTGCTGGTTGCAATAAAATAGTAATGCTAAAGATTACTTATAAAGACTATGGTAGTTGAGCGGCAAAAGTAGCTTACTGCATGCTTTTGGTTCGTGTTCAAATCCCACTTCAAAACAAAATATTGTTACCAATTAATCTTCCTTTGTGACAGACAGTACAATGCCCTCATTACTAAAATTAAACATATTTTTGTAATTTTTCTTCATAAACTATGTAGAAAACTAACTAGCAAATTGACGAAGAGGTTTCATTAATTCAGTAGAGTTCTGAGACATTTGCGGAAAGTTGTTTTATATTTACGGGAAGTCCGTCTTTGAAACGACTGAAGTGTCCGCAATTCCAAGAAGATATCTGAATAATTTATTTTACCAGTACTTTCCGGTAATCTCACGGAACTATTTTTCTAGCAGTGTGAGCTCAATACTTGAAACAGAAACAGATATCAAACCATGCCGGTTAAGTAGTTCAACTGACTGCCACTGCGTTGCCGCTAACTGCACTTGGCGCCACCTTCCATTCTCAAACATCACTAAAACACCAACACACCCACCTACATGTCCACAGTTCTTCTGTGAGAATGGCAAGTCGTGTGGGGAACGCGTTGGCCAAAATGACATTTGGCCAAAAATTTATTTCGCCAATCATATACAAGTATTTGGCAAAACTGGCGTTTGGAAGAACAGGCATTTGGCAGAGCAGGCGTTTAGCAGAACAGGCGTTTGTCAGAACAGGTGTTTGACAGAACAGTCATATGGCCGAACATACATGTGTTTGGCATAAAATTCTGCCAAACGATTATCGGCCAAATAACGGGCGCCCATCATGCACAGTGTTACCGCAAGCGGTTCGTTACGAGGAAGAAATGTGCGACCCGGTTTCGAGCATTGGCGGTGTTGTGGCGGGAATAATCCTCGCATGTCTGTCATCTAGCAGTTAAATATTGCTGTTATGGCACTAATACTATACTTGGCACTTACGCAGGAGTTTGAACGTGCGAGCACTTCAAAACTTACCGCTCTTCCTTTGCCAGGTGCCCTCATTAAATTAGGTTTTCAATTTTTCTTTATCAAGTCGAAATGTATTCCGCTTCCACGCTGGGAGTCAAATGGGAGGGCGTCTTGGCCTAAATTTACATCTAAAATGTCTCACATTTACTGCGTATCTGTGATTCCAAACCGAAGCCTAATGATTCAGATGTAGAGCTTTAACGAACTTGGTCAGGAGTTGCATTCTTTGAAAAACTATAGTAGGTAAATGTTTTCTTTGATCACAATTGTAATGGAAAATGGTTACAAGATAAAATAAGACAAAATGATGTTTACCGCCGGTATGCAAAAGTTTATTAGCGGTATGAAACTAAGCAACCAATGCTTTTATATAATTCTTGCAAGACTAAAACTGTAAAATTCGGGAGAAAACATCCGGTTGGTTGGACATATTATAAAACTATTATATCATTTGTCGAGGTTCCAAAAGCTTAATTCGTTATGATAAGCCACAGCTGTGTTCGGAACATTTACGCTTTGTTGACTTCATTTATAATTCAAACTATTCCGATATGCCCATGGTGGACTCCATGCCAATTGGTGGTATGTCTTTTTTTGTCTGCAAAATCTGAAGACGAATTCCAAAATTACGGACATTCAAGGTATATACACTTAATCTAAATCGCACCTTTTGGTTAGTAATAATTTTACTAATGACAAAAGACATTTGAACCAACTTAATGCCCAGCAATGTTTTTTCCAGTATCAACAGAACGATATGTTATTGAGGAACTTGTTTTACCACCACTTAGCAATAAATAAGAAAAAATCGCTTTACCATATATTTTATTTCTTCGCTAGAAAGTTTGTTAGGTGAGTAAGGAGAGACCTTTAAACCAAAAATAAGCACTTAAGAGGCTTGAGTGGATGGATATTTTGCAACGTAGTCAAACGTGAAAATTGTTGCTAATGACGGTAGCCGTCAATGGGAAAATAACCTCTTTGCTCAGCTAGCCCGCCGAACAAATAACAGGAATTTAGCATGTCTCTGCTTATGTTCAACGTCTGATAACTATAGTCCGTCTCATGCTTAGATTGCAGTACAGGGCTTATGGCGCTCAATGTTGCTAGATTGCTTCAGCTTTGTGACGTAACTGACAAGCTGAGAAACAAATGTTAGGTGAAGGAAACGGCCTGATTGAGATAATTTTTATCTCTTTACCTCCCTGCGAACTCGTAAAGGAATCCAATCCTGCGAAGCAAAGATAAGCTGCTCATTTGAAACTGAAGCCTGTAAGAAAACTTAACCTGGTGATTGTAAGGCGCGCACGCAAGATATATAGTTTTCTTTTTCGAAGTTTCAAAAAAATAACTTATCAGGCAACAGCGCCCGCAGGAATAAGGACAGAGTTAACTACAGAAATCGTGCATTGGACAAGACGGAGTGAATGTCCATTACACCGCACACTGCAATCTAAGAATGAGACGCTCGTGGAGTTGCATGCACACTATACTTCCATGCTGATTTGGTTTTCATGTACCCTAAACAAAAACACTGTTAAACATGACAAAAAGTAAAAACTATTCACACTCATTTGAAAACTGCATGGTGTCAAATTAAATCATAGATACTAGACAGCACACAACATATCTGCAAAAAAAAATTGGCTTCCAACGTATAGTAAAGTCATGGTAATTTCAAACTTTTCTGAAGCTCTGCAAAAGTTCTATTTTCAGGTACCCATTGCGTATATTTTCGCTACATATAAAAACGTTCTTATTCTTCACCCTTGAAAATAAAAGACACGCGGAGACTACAAAGTACGAACCGTATTTTTTGCTGATAAAACAAAATAAGAAATGTTTTTAACCAACAGCAATGAAATATGCTTTTAACAGTGCTATCTAAAAATTTAAACATTTTCTTTAACAGCAGCTTGCCAAAATTCAATTTAATAATATTTTACGTACAAACTATTTCTTATTAGCCATTGCTCCCGTATCACTGTTGTCAATGTGTTTAATTCACTCCACGACATAATTATTTTTAAGATATAAAAATATATAAACAACACATTTAATCCCACAAAAATAAGTGTGTATATGTGGTCAATAGACTATAGTTATGAGTTCCGCAAAAAGAAAATTGCTTTTCTGAGTATACACTACAAAAAATAACTGTAACAAAATGATGCCAAACTCCTATGTTTATTATCAAAAAATAGACATGTTCCGTTTTTGTGGAAGCAGTTGGTTCGTGGACTGTCTTTCGAGTGTTGTGCCCATTGGAATAAAAACACCGTTCAGGCTATCACAGGCATGAACGATTAGCTGTTGGCAAATTTGCGCCGTTACTGCAGCTGAACGGGAGTCCCAAATAAAATTCACAAGATCTTCAGACTCAAATTAAGCTTCTGCATATAACTCGCCCAAAATATTAAACGGTACCGCATTGACTTAACGGAGATTTTCCTCGTCCTCAGAATCGCTCCTCGTTGAATATTTATGAGATGAAGCATTTTTAAAAGAGGAGTTCGTCCCGTATGATTATGAGCAATTTTATAGAACACAGAATTATCATAACCGGAAAATGCATGTCCAGCAATTTGGGCAGTCGAGGCAAAAAGAACAAAAACTAAATCATTCAGCATCAGTAGAAAATAAATATAGGACCCGCTACGGTTAACAAAATTTCTGCTATTATTTCAAACGCTTTTGAAGCAGAAAATAATTTTTGTCTCTCATAATATCAACCTAAGAAAAATGTCACTGCTCCTACCTGCATACATTTCTCGGACGCACTAAGTGACATGCGCCCAGTAAAGTTGGTAACGATGGAGGGAAAGTAGTTCCACATCTGAACGTCAAATAAGAAGTGTTAGGTAACCATTTGTGATTACTTATATCATTTCTTTCTCTTCCTGGTTTTTTCATTCATCGAAGTGTAAAAAGAAGCAGATTTGTAAAATATTTACTTGTCTAATAATTCCACATTTTCACTTAGACGCACGAATAAAGTGGTGAGGCGCATGGTAATGTTAATTTTATATAAGGCGGAAGAAGACAATACGAGCATAAAAGTAGATCCTAAGCAGGGCTTTCAAAAGTACTCATTTTACCGAGAATGAAATGTATACGTACTGTGGCGTATCCTTGCAATCACGCTCTTAAAACATCTAGCAGGTGTTCTCACGCCAGAACGCCGACAGCCGTACGAAGCAGTGCAAGGGGACACAGAATAGATAAGCGCACAGAGGCGAAATGCATTGGTGGCACCTTCGAAGTGGGCGTACCCATTATTTGATTTGCTCCGCGAAGCTGTGGAAATGTACCTCGCGTTTGTTTGGCTATCGAGAGCTGCCAAATGGTTCACCTAACGTCTCGGCTGCCAGCTGGCGAGAAGGTTACCGGACTCCGATTGACGAACAGCCGTTCCAGTGGTAAGTGAGAAGCCATTCTTTTGGCGCTTGCAGGCCGGAGTTCGCGGAACGAGAGTCCCGTTTCACCTCAAGAGATTTTGTCCTCACCTGGAGGTGTGTGCTCTCTTCGCGGGTGGGGCCGCGGAGATTAAATGGTTAGACTACTCACCACCTACCCAGGCGAACCAGGTTCGATCCTCCGGCGGGGCCACTCCCGGATTTTCGCGTGTGGGAATCGTGTTGGACTATACCGTTAGCCGGAGGGTTTTCTCGGAGATCTCACGTTTCCCGCGCCCTTTGCTTTCCGGCGCTGTTCCACTCTCACCTCGCTTCATCCTCATCGGTTCTCAAGACCTCGATGTCACGAGCCGCCAGTAGAATAATATAGTTCGTTATGGCACAAGGGATGCGGTGCTGCGGTGTCAGGCGGCCATCTTGGGTGACGTCGGAGCGGTCATTTTAGCAGTCAGTAGGCCGGAATTTCCCTTTTTTCTCGTAATATTCCATTTTTCCATAGGAATTTCCCTTTTCCTTCCAGAAATTCCCCTTTTACCTGAATTGCACAATTCATCCGGAATTTATCACATTCCAAATGACTGCACCGGAAATTACGATAGCTACATCCGGATTTGTGCAATCATTCCTGGCGGCCATCTTGTCAGCCAGTACATAGGCGGCCATCTCGTCCAGTCAGTACATCTCTTCCTGCTCTTGTATTCTTAACATCTAAACTTAGCGTAGGCACGTTATACAATTGCGCCAAAAAAAAAAAAAAAAAGTATTTCACACACGTTGCAACTCAGTCCAAGCTTCAGTAAGGCGACGACCTGCACTCAACCTCTACAGCAAAGCGGCGCGACACAACCTTGATTACGGACGAGTTTCGGCGCGGAGGCTGAAGAGTGCTTTTTCTGAAGGCCCCGCCCTCGCTCCTCCGTCTTCGGCGGGGGCCGGGGACGACGTTCCCCCCCCCCCCCCCCCCATCGAGGACAACTAGTGCGTTCACCTCTACGCCGGCGGGCCGCCCTGCAACACCCCTCCCCACATGCGACTCCGGGGAGAGAAGTGCAGTCTCGCCATCCGGCGGCGAGATGCAACTCGACTCGCCCAGACAACGCACTCTGCCAAGCGTTATAAAAAAAAAATGGCGGAGAACGGTCTCCCGCTTTCCGCGCCCGAGGCAGCGAGATTTTATATCTGCAGGGATCTCCGCGAGCCAGTGGCTGTAGGGAGAACGGTTGCGAAATGTTCTCGCTTGCTTGACTCCCCACTTTTTATTCGACGTTAACATATGGAACTACTTTCCATCCATCGTTACCAACTTCACTGGGCGCATGTCACACGGCGCGCCTGTTAAAAATATATATATATATATGCAGGCAAGGACAGTGACATTTTTCTAAGGTTGATTTCAAAAGTGCTCACTTTATCGTGAACAGCCTTTACGGTTGAAATAGACATTAAATATCGCTTTCAGTGTGAAATTAAAAGAGTAGTAATGGAGACAGGTAATTTAATGCTGTAAATAATAGCCCTATGATTAAATTTAATATATATATATATATTAAATAAGACCTCCATCCCTCAGGATTTTAGTTACGCCCCCGCAGGCGTCCATGTATCATTATGTACGAAGTCTAGGGTCGAAATTTTAATCACAGTCATACGGCATAAACGGGGAGACGTGACCACTAGTCTCACACCACTTGCTACGTGGGAAATTTTGTGATGATTGGGTAGAGGGGAAGGCTGCGGAAATTGGCGAATCACAGCGTATCCGTTCACAAGTACGACGTAAATTGAAATCTCGTGGCTCACGCTACATTCCACCAACAGCTAGGAACCAACGCATCTAACTGAATTTATGCTATTGAACGACGTTTTAATAATAACTGTTATTAATTTTCTGACGAAGTCTAAGATTACCGCCTTCTCTTAAAAATTAACCACTTTATTAAGAATAAGGTCTACACATTTTAGAGATAAAAGATTTAAATCAAGCACTATATTGACAATTTGTTCCCTACTACATGCATATGTTAGCAGACTTAGCCCTACCAGAGATAGTTAGGGTAAAGTAGATTATAACAGAAATTTCAAATACCATAACATGATTGGGTAGTTAAAATAGAGTGTAACGACACGACATTAAAATTACTTCATGGTAAAATAAAACGGGAGCAAGTTTTACTCTGCCTAGGATATGGACTGTAGTTGTCATAAGATGGAAGTATAAGCTGTCGCTTGGTAAGGTATCCTATCACCGAGGATTCATTTTTATATTTGTAGGAAATTGTATTAACCTTCTAGACATTATTTGAAAGTGCTATTTCCTGACAAAAAAAAACTTTAGACGTCATATTTTTTACACAATGGCCCCTCTAAATCACAATTTTGGTGTTTTTGGGAAGTACAAATAAACTAACTCACTCACCGAAATTAGGTAATTCACATTGAAATAAAATACCATGAGTTACTTTAAGGAATCTTTAAAAACTCTCTATGAAATGTTTTAGCAAATTTTTTAAATTGCTTTAAAATATGGGAATTATTGCATGTATTTTTGCAGCAGTCTACAATTTTTTTTGTCAAAATAAGTTTTGTTAAGCATTCCTTGGAATGATTTAAGACACGACCTTTCAGTCTCCCTTGTTAAATTTTCTGTTAATGATTTTATTTCTGCGTCCCAAATAAACCTTAAGATTGTGATTTTGACACACCATGATGCAAAAAAATATTCGATTTAAAATCTTTTTATGCGACGAAAGATTAAGTTAAGTAATGTCTACCAGATGAACGTTATTTCGTACCCAAGTATTAAATAATGATTTTTTTTTTGTGATCAGCAGCCTTAGCCTCCTGGCATAGTGGGGACGTTGCAAAACAATAATAAAACATGGTCAATTAATTTTTTTATAACGCTAATTTGCAAAACTCCTTTGCCCCGCCACAGATTGTCTGAGCTTTCTTTTCCACTGATTTACAACAGCAATTCCGCTGAACGACACGGAACTGTCAGAGTCGCCACATATCCTGCGAGTACCCGTAGTTTCGTCGGGGAAAAAAATACACAATCAGAACAAATTCAGACAAAACGCCTGCCTGAGAAGTTGAGAGGGGTTCTTTAACAAAAAATATTGTATGACAAGAATTTTAGGCAGAACAAATTTAGGCAACTTACCTGCTTCGCATGTAGAAGGCGGGGCACGCTTTCTTATGTCACCCCCCCCCCCCAAACCACACCCGTGCCCTTTATGGGGAACGCAAGAAAGAATTTCCTTTTCTTAGTATTTTCCCATTTATTTATTTTGGCTGTTGGCTTGCTATCGGGACCAGACAGTTTTCCAACTCTTTGATTTTATTCTATGTCATCTACATCCATGAACAGGGTTGCAACCTTTTTAAGACTGGAAGATTCCCTGACATTTCCTTGATTTCCAGACAAAAGGAGTTCCCCCCCCCCCCCCTGGCCTTGGATTGACGCCTTTCCATTATAACACACTTTTACACCAAAATACTTCTCTGATCTTACAAAAATTGATCACTACATTGATTGCAAATAAAAAAAAAAGCCTAATCATTAAAACAATTTTATATGATACTGGCAGCGGTGCACGATTGATGACAGGACTGCGAAATATATTATGCATTTCACAGAATTCCCTGACATTTAGCTAACTTGCCTGAAACTCCCCTGATGCAGTCTGGAGTAGTGGTGTGGCGCAATTAACCTGCAACCCACCCAGTTCCCCGCACTTCTCGGAATATATTCTACTTTATATCTATGGCATTGTGTAGCGGCACTAACTACTTGACTAATTAATTGGTATTATACTTTCGATCCCATCCCTCTGTGTCGACATCCAGCGGTGATGGGGGCCTCCGGGCATCTTTTAGATTCCCCTTCCCCTGTAGACAGTCCTTCAGTCACGAATCTTGTCTAGATATTGTTTCGTAGAAATATTTCTGATAAAACCTTTTCAGGCAAGATGGCGCAATATACCATTACCGCGAGTGCTTCGTGTCCTCTAAAAGACGCTTCAGCTCGCCAGCCCGCGATGAGGGTGGAATTTCCGATCGACGCATAAACAAAAGAGAACGATGACAGACACCTCGAAATGCCTGGAATTCCTGCCGTAATCAAAGGGTCTGGTCGCTCTAAGGTTGTAATGCATGAAACAGAAAGCAAACAAACTACGGAGCGTTTCAGCGATAACAGCGCACCAAGTCACTTGGTTTCGTAGCCCTCGGCTGAAAGCGTCTCAATAACTATCATCATTCTGTTATCCACCAACACGTTTTCTGGGTCACCTCGAGTCTTCATCTACGCCCTATCCATGAAAGGTCGCGCCTCCTACCAAACCCCCGTATTTTCCACCCGAGACTTTTAGTAAAAAACAACCCACAAATTTCCATCCACGAGAGTTTATTTCTCTTCAATGTTCAGATGTTGTCCACAATTTATTACATACTACATGAGCAGATCATTGTTGTGGCTGCAGTAGTATGTAAATACCATTGTCGGCTACCTTAAAGTACTCCTAAATAATGTTTGTAAAATGCATCAACGCCTTTGAAATGGTATGAAATAAGTGCTGCTTCCGTAAATCAAATTTAGGTTGACTAGCAATACTCATGTTAAAATTTCCTGACGTTTCTTACATATCACCTGAGCAGATCATTGTTGTGGCTGCAGTAGTATGTAAATACCATTGTCGGCTCCCTTAAAGTATTCCTAAATAATGTTTGTAAAATGCATTAACGCCTTTGAAATGGTATAAAATAAGTGCTGCTTCCGTAAATAAAATTTAGGTTGGCTAGCAATACTCATGTTAAAATTTCCTGACGTTTCTTCTCTGACTTTTTTAAGTATCCTATTCCTTATATGCCCAATATATAATGCGAACAATGAATCATTGTGTAATTTCCAAGAAAATTAGGCCTAGACAAGAAACTAACACTCTGTAATGTAGCTAAAAATGTTCATAAAATAATAAAAAATTATTGATAGCACTACAAGCTAGAACACAGGCAAAATGAAGCCGACGTGTAATGCAGATGTAACTGGCTCCGTTGATAACCTACAAGATATGTTTACGTCCAAAACGTTTTATTTATTCGATACTTTTATAATTATAACTTCTAGTTTACGTAACCTAACATAAATTTCTCTGACTCGAAGAAATATAAAATTCCCTGACTTTTCCATATCTCCTCTGTTTTTCTTTATGCTGGCCACTCGGATCAAGGAAAACGATTTCACTAGTCTGATATGAAAACGTGCGTTTCAAATACGATTCCAAGAAGTTGAAGAACCAGGTATAGTCCGCTCGCTGTTACTTTCAACTTGTATGACGCCCTGCTTAAGTTCTACATGCCAACTATTCCCCCCGCCTCGTGCAAACAAAGATTAATCAAGTCTAGAAAATTACACCGAAAGAACAACGCATCGCATCCGTGAGCACTAAAAAAATATTCTGCATAATAACTATTTCTTACTAGGCACTACCACCACAACTACTCTATCTCTGTTTTGACGTGAATACATACATCTTTAAATTTGCAACCATAGTGGGAGGCAAGCCAGAAAACCCGATGAAAACCAAATCGGGGGGTACAGTTTGGCATTGCAGCTCCGAATCTATACTCTGCATTCAAAATTCAATTACACCACTCGATTGCCAAAGGATCAAAGAATATGTTGCGTTGAGTGAGGACTGCGAAGCATCACTCGCAGCTAGATAAGGGGGGGGGGGGGGGGGCGCAATTTTGAGTTCGTTTCGCCGCGTCGCATAACTACCACGTAGTAAAGCTTTTGACTAGGAGCAGCTACGACGCTCGTTTAGGTTTCAATCTTCATCTCTCGTCAAGATCAATCGAATGCACGTATAAAAACATTTTTGTGGCGTGGTTATGGTGAAACTGTATGCGTTTAAAGTAAAAATAAAAAATTAAGAAAACTTTACACAATTTCGGCCTATACTCGTCAAAAAGCCAAGTTGAAGTACAGAAATCGTATACGGTTGGATAGAGCATCTCAAAAGCAATTCAGTGATACTCATGAAACCCTATATGATGGAGTAAAGCGGTGCCGGGAACGTAAAATATACATCAAAGCGTCCGAGCGCTTCAACGTTGACGTATTCACGCAAATCAAACGGCCATGTCCCCAACACAGCCAAACCCAATTTTTTTATTCATATAAATTACAAATGAAATAATATAATCCATAAATAAAATAAAAGTGAAATTTCAACTTAATCAAAGTAAGATACCTTTATGTTCAGAGAAGTATAAAAAGCTTGTGACACATGACAAATTTAGGAAACGACCAAACACGTCATACATGGGGTGATTCTTTAAAGTTTTAATACAAAAAGTGCAAAGAAAGCACGAATACACTATAGGCAGGGGCAGTAATATTTCGGTAGATGATTTCCAGAGAAGATACAGCTCGAAGCACTCTACGGTCGTCCAGCATTTTTAATTGGATAAAACCTGTTCTTGTCCGTGTTAATTGTTTGCGCACGAATCACAAAGATTCAATACCGGAGTTACTTAATCTTGAGTGGCTCGGTCAAATGCGGACACTGCACCAGCAGTCAATGGAGGTATGATGACAGCTGAGGTGTATACACAGTAATGAAGTCTAGCGTGTGCTTCGATTTTTACGCAAAAAGTCACTGACTCTAGCTATAGGAATGAGAAAGGAGACGCCACTGGGTCACGAAGAACACGGAAGTGAAATTATGTGGCGGTTACTTTGATTCGGACGTGCCCAATCGCTGGATGGCTGTCCGAGGCTCTGGAAGCTGACCGTTTACCTTATCGACATCCTGTGCGCTTGCGAAAGATTTCGTGTTGGTCAGACTGCCGCTTGGCAATAAGTTGACCAGCGCTGATTGGCGAACGACGTTGACGGCCATTTTGCTGGTGTGTGTGTGTGTGTGTGTGTGAGCGCGGCTGGAGTTCGCGATATTCGGGGCTGTTTACGGGGACTATGTACCTGCGCGTTCAAGGTCAAGAAGCGAGGCAGCGATACGGGCGATACTAACACGCACGCCTAGCGCCTCAAGTCTAGCCTACAACTGATTTAGCACACGCACAGCATGTGCGATAGCACAGAACACACGCACAGCTCGAATCTGAAAGCCTACAATCAAAATAGCATACGCACAGAAACGAGGATGTTTAAACAAAACGGACGTGAAATGATGCTCGGTAAGTTGCGCTTGCGTGTCTTGGTCACACTGGAGTGAATATATATATATATATATATATATATATATATATATATATATATATATATATATATATATATATATATATATATATATATATATATATAGTCGACAACTGTTTACTTTGCTGCTCGTGTCGTAATTTGTATAAATATAATATGGCGCCAAACTCCACAAGTACTAGTAATATTCATTACTTTTGCAGCCATTTTGATTTTTCACATGAACCCCATGGTATCGACGTTCTGATTGGCCACGCACGGCGCACACGCACAGGAATAATAGGATATCAGTCAACTTTCCGTGCGTGTTCTATGCGTGATTGTAGGCAGCGCCATTTCAATACTTATATTCTACTTTATGTGTGTGTGTGCTATGTTCTGTGCTAAATCAATTGTAGGCTGGCGTTCATCTCTCCTGCGCGCAAAGCTTGCAGTGTTTCCGTCAAAATGCTGGTCAGTGCAAATTATATCTGTAGCAGTGGGGCGTTATTACGCGCGATGGAAGCCCACAAATTAAACATCATTCGTATAATCGCTGTTCTCTCTTAACGCCAAATAAAACTGCATTGGCAAGCTTTAAAAATGCTGTATTTGGCAATTTTCACGAATTTTTCTTCCTCCATGAATACAATTAATATGACAAAAACAAAAAAAAACAAACAAAAATTACCTAGATAATAGTTTCCCCTAGCAGAAATTTGTATTTCGAGTTCGAGAACATTTATTTTCCGAGATACGCGGATTCGCGCTAACAAAGTTTTTACGGAAAATGTTTCCGTAAATAACTTAAGTCCTCTTAACTATTGCATTTTTTTTAAGTATTATGTAACAGGGTCATAAAGAAGCTAACTCGGTGCACTGCACTAGCAAACATGACGGATGCATAATAATAATAATATTTAATTTACAACCACCCAGGCGCCATTACACGCGGCCCCGTTGGAACTCGTTATTTTAACGACGTCCAGACGGAAGAGAGAGGTTCGTAGAAGGCGGGCTTTCACCTGACGGGAATCGTAAACCCGCGACTTCGATCACGCAAATCCGCCCCGGCGAGAAACTCCAACACTCGAGAGGGGCAATCAATTGGGGCCGCGGTGGATTAGTGGTTAGACTACTCGCCTCCCACCAACGCAAACCGGGTTTAATTCCCGGCGGGGCCGTCCGCGGATTTTCGTATTTGGGGATCGTGCCGGGCAGTGCCGCTGTGGTCGTCGGGTTATTTCAGGGACCCCCCCCCCCCCCATACATTCCGGCGCTGCCTCATTCTCACCCCGCTTCACCCTCATCGGCTCTCGAGACCTCGGTGTCAAGAGGGGCCCAAATCTCTTCCACTCACTCACAAGCATCGTGACATTTTTGCTGCGCCTAATGAACACGTATGATTGCCTACCAACACATTGTAATCAATGGTGACCATAAAAATTCCCTTGTAGTAGCCACTAAAAATATAAATGACCAAAAAACGTTAGTGTCAGAAAATATTTTGCGATGTATATATTGACAAGAAATTTTTCAGCCACCACGAAACTGTTTTCCAGGGTGACTCTTGTGTTGATGTAGGATGTTTCGGATTTAACTTGTAAAGACACTAATAATATATATAAAAAAAATTAAAATCCTAACTTGTTTGAAAACATTTTAATTATTCATTTACATGCATTTTTTCCTCCATTTTCGAATTCTGCAGGCATTGTAGCTCGTAAAAAAAAATCAGTTTATTTGTTTGCCTATGCCCAACTACGCCCCTAACGTGCCTACAGAGATACGTTATCACGTTAAGGACTACGCCTAAGTATGAGAGAGCAGTTCGATGAGTTTCAATTGTATTTTAAGACAGAACTGGCATTGATATGCTTCCACTGGTTCTCTACAGCTTGTGTTGACCTCACACGAACACTGCACATCAGCTAAAATTTTCGCGAAAAAAATTTTGAACTTTTATTTAGTTACAAAAAAAAAACAGGATGGGCTGTATAGCGTGTTACTGTGATTGGGAGACAGTCAACTCGCCAATTCATTGAACAGCACATAGCCAGTAATGAAACTTGCCACATAGCCAGTAATGAAACTTGCCAGTATGGTAAGCAGGTCCGGTGTAATTTACTCCAATAGGAAGCCGGTAAGTGTAGACTCAGAGGTCAATAGGGTTGGTACTCCTGTAGTGTAATTATATGCACGACTCACATCTAGGTAAAAACTGTTCACTATAAAGAGAGCACTTTTAAAATCAACCTTTGAAATATGTCACTACTCATCCCTACATATATTTTAACGTGCATGCTGACAGACAAGCGACCAGAAAAGTTGGCAACGTTGGAGGGAAAGTAGTTCCATGCCTTACCGTTGAATAAAAAGTTTTGAGTAAACGTTTGTAAGTGCCGAAACGATTTATGTTACTGCATTATTTTTAAATGTATATACGACTATAAGAGTAAGAATGAGTAAATTTGTAAAATATTTACTTCTATAGATTGCCATTGTTTCACTTTAAAGACGCATGAATAAAGTGATCCGGCCCATGGAAATGTTAATTTTACATGCGGAGTAAAAATCCACAAGAAGCGTACAAATAGAACTTTAGCAGGGCTTTCGAAAGTGCTCATGTTACCGTGAACAGCCTATATGTTGTCGTGAGTATCAGGAAGTATGCTAAATGGCGTCGCTGGCCACCAAAATGGTGGCAACTTCGTTCGCCAAACAGCGCCTGGTAACTTACTCGCGCAAGCCGGCAGCCGAGCCGATAGCGGAATTTCTTCGCAGTACGCGCTAGCCAATCAGACGTAAGTCCGGTTTTCAGAGCCTCGGGCAGGCAATGAGCGAGTGGGTACGTCCACGCGGCCTATTCCTCAAGGCCACAAGTTTGACAAGTAACAGAAGTGTCAAGTATAGGTTGTTCACGGCAAAATGAGCACTTTTGAAAGCCCTGCTTGAGATCTACTTGTATGCATTTTGTGTATTTTTCCGCCTTACGTAAAACTAAAATTGTCATGGGGTCTCGTCACTTTATTCATGCGTCGGTCACGTGAAACTGTGGAATTATTGTAAAAGTAAATATGTTACAAATCTGATCAATTTTACACTTCGATGCATTAAAAAAATTAACAAAGCAAAATAAATAATTTAAGTTATCACAAATGGTTACCTAGAATTACTTACTTCCACATCATTACTAACTTTACTGAACGAATGTCACTGCGCCCGTTACAATATATGCATGCAGAAGTATAGGTGGTTCACGGTGAAATGAGCACTTTTGAAAGCCCTGCTTAGGACCTACTTGTATACCCGTTGTGTATTATTCCGCCTTATGTAAAATTAACTCTGGCATGGGCCTCATAACTTTGTTCATGCGTCGGTCAGATGAAAATGCAGAATTATTAGAAAAGTAAATATGCTACAAATCTGACAATTGTTACACTTAGATGTGATAAAGAAACAGGAAGAGAAAGAAATAATTTAAGTTATCACAAAAGGTTACATAAGACATTTTATTCGACGTTAAGATATGGAACTACTTTTCTTCTATTGTTATCAACCTTACTGGGTGCACGTCACTCGGCGAGCCTGTTAAAATATATGCAGTCAGGGTCAGTGGTTTTTTTCTAAGGTTCATTTCAAAAGTGCTCACTTTATCGTGAACAGCCTTTAGTATCTTATTTCCCAAGGTTGACTTCAAGAGTGAAAGAGCCTTTAGTGGTATTTTTCTGAGTGAACGGTAGACAAGTAAACAATAACTGTGCCTAACCTGGTCAGTCACCGTGTCCACTTGCATAACATGAATTCATATGTTATAATAATTATAATAATATATCATTATTATTATATTCATGTTATGAGTGGTTCTTATGGCCGGTAATGTATGCAGCAATCCATCAGTGTGCAATACTTTGAGACACTTCCTTGTAACTAATCTATTTTGCAGAATTTTGTACCCTCTTCGACGTGAATGGTTAATGCCAATATCATCGACTAGCAGCCCGTTGTTCAGTGATTGTAATAAAAAATACAGAACATACGTACAGCGCATACCTAAAAAATTACGTGAATGCAACACTCGGATCTCAGAAATTAATGTGATCGAACGGGTTAAAATAGTGCTCCTTCAAAAAAACCTATGAACATTCAGCTCCTGTCCGGAACCAGTGTGAGGCTAACTGGATCATCAGCTTTTCTGTCAAATAGTGGCTTTTTGCTGTAGCATGCCTTAAGACAGGCCCGATTTAGTTTTAACATTTCCCCCAGCTTGTCTGAACACAAGCGAAATATTTCGTTTTAATTGGAAGACATTTTGAAGTGGATGTACAATCTTGTTTCTATATAACCTCTGCCTCGTCCATATTATTCTTTTTAAAAGATTACAATATTCCTTTTCTACATTAGACGATAATATTTGCAAGAAAAACAACTTACAAAATAAGAAAAATATGTCATTGTCAACTTGCCACAGTACTAGCTATTTTCACTACACTTGTCACAAAACCTTGTATTTGACAAGCAAATTTGACAATTTAATTACATTTGTGAATCGAAACACTTGTCGTTTATTACTTTTCACCATCTTTCAGGAAACAGTACAGCTTGACTCTAGGCCATTCACGGTAAAGTGAGCACTTTTTGAAACTGTTTTATCAGACATAAAAAACCAATAAATACATTTCATTGTGGCCTCGGACTTTTTGATTTTGGTATGGTGAATGTATACACTGTGTTTATTACTCACGTGGTAGGGTTTACATGAACAATTGTCGGAAAGATTTACTAGCTTCAAAGAAAAAAGTAACTAAGGCTTAAAATTAAAAAGTGCTCACTTTACCGTGAACGGCCTATAGAAAAGGTTGTTTGCGATAACATAAGCACTTTTGAAATCAAACTGAAAAAAAATGCCACTGCCCCTACCTGCATATATTTTAACGGGCGCGCTGAGTGACATGCGCCTGGCAAAGTTGGCAACGATGGATAGAAAGTAGTTTCATATCTTAACGTCGAATAAAAAGTAAGGTAACCATTTGTGATGATTTAAATTATATCTTTCACGTTCTGTTTTTTTTTTTTTTCTAACGCCCCAGTGTGTAAAAATTAGCAGATATATAAAATCCTTACTTTTCTAATAATTTCACAGTTTCACTTCACCGACGCATGAATAAAGTGATGAGGCCCACGGCAATGTTAATTTTACATAAGACGGAAGAGTACACAGCGTGCACACAAGTAGATCTTAAGCAGGGCTTTCAAAAGTGCTCATTTTAACGTGAACAGCCTATACTTACTTGTGACTAGTTATGCTTATCACTTGTCCAATTAGTCGCTTTGAGAAACAGGACCTGAATCACGACGCCTTTTCGCCTCTGTACATTCACCTGCTTCGTGACGTAGTCTTCGATCCGCAGTGGTTTTCGTCCGATTTCGAAATGAACCGAGACCGCAACATGAGAGGCAGGCATTACGTGCGGGTACGATCGGGCGCAAGCATGGTTGGCGAGAGGCGCAGTGACGCTCAGTGGCAGCAACTAGCTCTGTATGTGCGGAATCGTATCACTGAAAACGCGAGAGCCCAGCACAGTACCAAAGTGGAAAATAAAAAAATTCTACTGCGCGGGAGTTACTGAATTCTGGATTTGCTATAAGCTTTGAAAGAGTTTTATTTCATTTGTGTATTTAGTTCAAAATTAAGTTGAAATACATAGGAAATATAACTTTTAAAGATATTATCGAATAATTTTTATATGTATTCAATTATATTAATTCATTAAAAAAATATATCTATGTGTATAAAATTAAGCTGTATATAGATTGTTCACGTTAAAGTGAGCACTTTTTAAGGCCCTGCTCAATTTTTGCTATAAGCAAATTTCTCTATTTTTGCCATTTTTTAATATAAACATTGCCATATTACTAATAAACACAATCTATACATTTCACTAAACCCAAACGTCAACGTCTGAACGCCCATTTGGAAGGGCCTTAAAAAAGTGCTCACTTTACCGTGAACAGCCTATATACAGTTTTCTTTGTCTCATAGATTAAAACAAACATGGCCGCAATTTGGGTTTTGTTAAATTTTAGTACGTTTTGTTACATAGTAATTACTAAACTATAGTTAATTCGCGGTTTCTTCACACTTTTTAAATCCTCGAAAACTCACCCCATGTACGACTTTTTGGTTGTTTCCTAAATATGTCATGTATCATAAGCATTTTATATTTATGTTAACATAAAATTACCTAATTTTTTTTAGTACAAATTAAATTTGATGTAGATTTATTTATAAATTCTAATATTCCATTTATAATAAACATGAACAAAAACAGTGAAAAATGTTTGTGTTGGTAATATTAAGTAAGAAATAGTTCTTATGGAAAATATGATTACACTTAGTGCGTGTGAATGCGGTGCGTTGTCCCTCTGGTGTGATTTGCACCAGGCGGAGGAACATACTGGTAGTAGAACTTCAGCAGGGCTTCAGAAAAGTGTGAAGTAAACAGAATGGACTATGCCAAATGCGTCATTCAGTGGCGTTTATTCCACAGACGCACGGTAAGCAATGCTTAACCTACACATATTGGAAATGTTTGACCCCCTATAGTTTTCGCCTTGACTTTAAAAACGTTTAATTCTGAGTTTCCCGTTTCCGGGACACGCTCGAGCTGCTCAGTCACGAACCAACCACGTTCCTTCGGCAGGGTAAGCAGTCGTTCTGTTTGCGTCCTCCAGTCCTACATTTTCCCTTGGAAAGTGGATGAAAGTGTTCCAGAAAACGGGAGTTTTCTTATAATTTCTAATAAGCTCTCTAAATTATATTGTTTGATTATTATTACATTAATTTCGCTTCCGTTTTTATAACTAATGTTAGATATTATAACACGGTAAACACATGTGGAGGGTAGCAATGTTGGACGTTGCGTTTGTTAGTAGAAATTGCTTACCCCGTAAAAGAAAAAAAAAACCTCACTACACGCCACTGACGTCATCGTTTCAGGGAACAGAATCGGTTCAAGTGGTAATTTAGGAAACTAAAAGTACCGATTGGAACACGGCCTGAGTTGCTTTGTGGTAACGCCGGGGCAACGCGGTCGCCCCAGTAGCCTGCACTCGGAGCAGACTGGTCCAGCGACTGCAGTAGGGAGAGGGGTTGGGGAGGGGTGTTGGCCGTTGAACTTCTCCCACCCCCGTCTCTTCCACCACTCCCTCCAGCGGCCTGGAGGAGGGCAGACTCCGCGAACACTCCGCCAAGACGTTACTCCCGCGCGCGGGCGCCACGTCTGGAATGTGGTATTGCTGGTTCTTGGTGTCTGGAACCTCCGAGACAACCCCGCTACGCTCCACCAACCCCTGCCCCTACGAGGGGCCCCTGCTTTCGTCCTTGCGCGAAAAAAAAAAAAAATACTGACAGCTTTTGCAAACCTACGCCGCAGTGTTATCAACTTAGCGAACTTTGCTCTGAATTTGGCGGAGAAATGTTCACTTTACCGGGCAGCGTTTTTTTTTTAATCGGATTATAATACGGTTTCAGAAACAGTCAAAGTTCAAAAACTGTTGTAAATTTGTCACTAAAATAGGGTAAAAAATTCTCAACGCGTTTCTAATTTAAATTTTTTGACACACACACACACACACACACACACACACACACACACACACACACACACACACACATATATATATATATATATATATATATATATATATATATATATATATATATATATATATATATATATATATACTGGGTTTCCGAATCTGAAATTGGTAACACTGCTCGGAATACCAACGCAGCAGCGATCGTGGACACCTTGCAATGTACGATACTTAATCACCGGTATTGTCCTCAGCAAGGCATTAATGCCCAATACTTTGAAGAGCCTTACTTGCGCCGAATCTGCCGTGTTGAATTTTCTGTACCTCTTTGACACTAATAGTTCATGTTAATGTCATCGAGCCTGCATCACGTTGTTCATTGGTAGGGGTATGCAAAATTCGCGTTATTACTTTGCATCAGACTGGACTTCGCAGTCCCGTATGCATTAGAGCAGAAGTCTTTCCTCCGTTGGCTGCTGCATGAATGAATGTGAATTCACTTCCTTTCTGACTGATCCCTACGTGATTAGGCCCACAACTGTGATGCGTTCATTAATTGGCGCAGAGGTACCCACGGCGTGTTACGTCAAGTATGGTCCAACGACAAACGTGTTGAAAAGGTACACGTTTTTGAAGTTTTAAGTGTTCTCTATGCATTAGAGGTTACAAAAAAAGCTGGACACAAGTACAGCGTATACCAAAACAATTACTTGATTCCAAAACTTGAACTAAAAAATTAGTGCGTGGCCAAACTTTTTAATCTCACAGGTGCTTACTTATCAAACTAAAATTGGAAATTCTTTCAAACATTACTCTGTTCACTATGACACAGGTGTTATGAAAAAATTACATCAAAGTAATTAATATTAAAATACTACCAATAGTATAGTTACTATCAGTGGCGTGTGTGAAGTGTTGCAAGGTAAACTGGTGCTTGCTCAGTGCTGTACACACTCGGTGCACGCAGCAGGGACCAGTAACTAGAGTGGGGCCGGGAGAAACTCAATGTACTGCGTCTACTCACGAGAGAGCAGCGAGGCACCCATCGCACACGTGATGTGACGTCAAATTCACTACCGCGTTTAATTGGCCGATGTGTAAACTAGCAGACGATTAGGTATATCACAAAACAAAACATAGCCTACCTTGCAACAGTTGTGGGTGTAGTCCATTGGTAAATGTGAGATCGCTTAGATAACTTGGAACAGCTTTGGTTACTGAAAAATGCTTCCTGTGGATAAGTACGCATTCATGCTTAATGAATGTAAGTTCGAAATATGTGAGAAAGAATTTCTCCTTTTTTTCTCAATAACGTAAAGCATTTTCAAAGTAATGGGTAGTTCCATATGAATCTACAGGTATAGGAGCATACTTACAATGCATGAAAAAAAAAATTAATATTTTTTAAATGCGAGTTTTAACTCTTGATCACTTGTTAACATATTTACTTAACTAGTTCTCGTTTGCTGTGGAGAAAGACGAGCAAAATTTTGCTGCCAAATGTAGGCCTGTTGTTGCTCACTCACATTTAAATAGAGATTACCTCTGCATTTATACCTGTCCAGATATCCATAACTGACACGTACAATTTTACAGTAATGCAATGAATGGGTCAGATCCAACACCGTTTCTCTACCAATAAAGATACAAGTATGTTTCCGCGTGGAAGGTAACTAGGCACACTGGAAGTCAGGCTGAGATTGTTGCAAGCTTTTTTGAAAGTTGTATGCTTTAGCTCTCTTACAACCTAAGTTTTCTCGACACGAAAATGCTCTTTCTGAACACGAAATAATCATACAGACATTTCTGCTGAATTTTCTACGTTAATTATCAAGTTTCACGGAACTAAAAAGTTATTATTCGCCTTGGTCGACATTTTGAAAAAGTCTCCCCATTTCAAAAAAAAAATATTATTGAAAAATCAGGCAAGTTACCAAGATAATATTAAGCAGAAACAAATAACTCACGTGTCATCTGCATTCAATCTGGCAGCGAACACTTACCTGAAATAAATAAATAAAAGGCAATTAGCAAAATGCATATATGTAATGCGCCAACTTCAAAACCAACACAGAGGAAGAAATCTAAACAGAGTCATACATTTATAGAAAATGTGGAAGTTATTTTGTAATTATCACTTCCTAGGATATTAAATTTAATTTATTACACATTTATTTATAAAAATATGGCTTTACTAGTACGTAACACACAACAGGAATAAACAGGGAATTACTTTCTAATGATCATAACATAAATACTGACAATACAGGCAGAAATTTTGCATTCTCATAAATCTTTCAAACAACGCACTGTGCAATCTACCGACGAAGTCAACAATTCAAACATTAATTTGAAAGTTATTCATCATTGTAAATTGATAAATCAACTATTACAACATCCATCTCTGTCCCTTATGAGGATAACAGCCAGGAGCACTTGTTAAAACACGTTACTCCTAACCACAATACCACCGATACTTGTTACCGACTTCTGAGTAACTGATACGTCATAAAAACTTTTTGAGAAAAAAAATTTATCTTCTTCAAAGGGGGTGAAAACACATTCATAGATGAGAGTGGTTATTTAATCAAATGCGCTAAAAACGTTGGCAAAACAAATTAGTTATCTTTATTTACACTCAACGGCAGTGTTGGTAAACCCATTCAGAGAGAGAGAGAGAGAGGCAGAGAGACACACACACACACACACACAAAGAGAGAGAGAGAGAGAGAGAGAGAGAGAGCTCCTTAAAGTTCAAATGAGAAAATAATCTTTGCGCAGCTTATATGAATGGACCTTAGTTTCGTTCCGTGTGGTCGGGTGTTCTGCCTGTGACACCAGCCAAGCAACAAGAGACATAACTAGAGAGTGTGTTGAACGCTGAGACCCCATATAGCGGGGAATCGTTGAGACGCTGAGACGCCACATAGCGGGGAATCGTTGAGGAGCTGAGACGCCATATAGCGGGGAATCGTTGAGGCGCTGAGACGCCATATAGCGGGGAATCGTTGAGGCGCTGAGACGCCATATAGCGGGGAATCGTTGAATCGCTGAGACGCCATATAGCGGGGAATCGTTGAGTCGCTGAGACGCCATATAGCGGGGAATCGTTGAGGCGCTGAGACGCCATATAGCGGGGAATCGTTGAGGCGCTGAGACGCCATATAGCGGGGAATCGTTGAGGCGCTGAGACGCCATATAGCGGGGAATCGTTGAGACGCTGAGACGCCACATAGCGGGGAATCGTTGAGGCGCTGAGACGCCATATAGCGGGGAATCGTTGAGGCGCTGAGACGCCATATAGCGGGGAATCGTTGAGACGCTGAGACGCCACATAGCGGGGAATCGTTGAGGCGCTGAGATGCCATATAGCGGGGAATCGTTGAGGCGCTGAGACGTCACATAGCGGGGAATCGTTGAGTCGCTACTCGTAAATAGATCCCTGAAAAAAGTTCTTCGTGGGTTTTTTAGGTTCTTTTGCAATTGCCCCTCGGGTTATGACACCTCCTTGGAAACCTGAACCAATGATATACGTACAAAAATTAAGGCTACACAATCACCTTCTCATGTCACAAACAAGCAACCAATGAGGAGTCGAAGACTTTGAAGTCTATCCTGCAGGGCGTTGGACTCGTGAATTATTCGAGCGTCTACTCGCAAGTAGAAACGCATTATCATCGCGAAAACTGCGTGCTGGCTGGACTTCAGTATTCTATATGCTCAACTCAGTACAGTGTTAGCTGGGCTAATATGAACAGCGTAACCGCGGTAATGGACATCTGTGATTCGCGGGCGGGAACAAAGGACGCAGGGCTGTCAAAATCATCCTATCGCAAACGTTCTGAATTAAAAGTGTTCTGAAATACTACTGTGCAGGAGTTATTTCCGCGAAAATCAGGTGATACCACTCACAACGCATTGCCATTGTTAGTCTATTAGTAAGTCGAACCACTAACACACCTGTGTATAAGCTGTTCGCGATAAAGTGAGTACTTTTGAAATCAACATTAGAAAAATGTCACCGCTCCTATCTGCATATATTATAACGGGCGCACTGAATGGCATGCGCCCAGTAAAATTGGTAATGATGAATGGAAAGTAGTTCCGTAAAAAAAAAAAAAAAAAAAAAAAAAAAAAAAAAAAAAAAAAAAAAAAGTTTCAGGTAAACATTTGTGATAACTTAAATTATTTCTTTCACTTTCTGTTTTTTTAATGCACCGAAATGTAAAAATGAGTAGATTTGAAAAATATTTTCTTATTTAATAATTTCACAGTTGCACTTGACCGACGCATGAATAAAGTGATGCCCATGGCAATGATAATTTCGCATAAGGCGGAAGAATACACAACATGCATACTAGTAGATCTTAAGCAGGGCTTTCAAAAGTGGTCATTTTACCGTGAACAGTCTATAATAATGGGCAGCGGTGGTGTAGCGGTTAGACAACTCGCCTCCCACCTAGGCGAAGTGTGTTCGATTCTCGGCGGTGTAGATCCCGGATTTTCACGAGTGGCAATCGTGCCGGAGGATGCAGCTGATCGACAGGTTTTCTCGGGGATCTCCTGTTTATAACCGGCCCTCTCACATGCGAGGATCCTGAAGCGACCCCGCCGGAATTCGAACCCGGTTCGCCTGTGTGTGCACGCGGCCACGTATAATGTTTTAATTACCCCAAGAAAACAATCGAACGTAGTTCTATCTGTTGGCGTATTTTCAAACTACATTTGTCGACGATGGCTGCTGATCTCGGATCGAGATTTCGAACCGCCAATTTCGGCGGTTCGAAATGAACTTCATCTCGATCTCCAGTCCAGCTCTGAACTCCAATGGTGCAACAATTTTCTGCATCGATCTTAGATCCGATCTCGGATCGCGTTTCGAACGAACCACGATGGTGCAACCGGGCGTAAGGTATTTTGCCATGGGGGGAGGGGGGTCAGGAGTACTCGTGCAGGATGGCGCCATCCGGAGGAGTACATCGAACGCTGGACGGACTGTTAATTGGATTGTGCGGTCCGCGGACAACGCTCATGCCGATTAATTAAGACGTTGAAGGCTGTGAGACGATGAAAGTAGAAAGGGGGGGGGGGGGGGTAACATGACCGGCAGGTCCTGCTGGTCTGCTGCTCCATCCCCCCATCGACGGCTCCGCGAATAAATTCCTTTCTCTCTCTCTCTCTCTCTCTGTGTGACTCGCGCGACTTGTCCGACAGCTTCTTCTCTGCCTTTTGACGCCGCGAAGAGACGAACTAAACGAGACCTGTCAATTTATAAACGCTCGCGTGTACTACAACTCGACGGGGGTCAAGTCGGCGCGTTCCCGGTTAAGTGGCTGGCCGCCAGATAATCACCTGGTTGAGTTAACACGCAAACACGGTGACCGTATGCCATACGTGCACGTTTTATTAACAGGTTAACATGCTGTAACCCACCTCTACTCAGCACTGACTGGCCAGCAAAATGTCGAAGACGTCTTTCACCAACCACCGCCTGGTTACCTACTCCCCAGCAAGCAGCCCAGACCAGGGGCTAGTCACTATATAGGGCTATCGCTGCTCTCACCGAGCACTAACAATTCCGTTTGTACCGACATCGAAAAGTCATTCAATTGTAAAATCGGATTGGCGATCAAGCAGAGTTATCCTTTTTTACGTTTAAGATCAAATCAACTTTAATTGTAAACACGTTAAGCATTAAGAAAGCAATTAAACAATATTTTCAATGGTCTATGTTGTAAATATTCCATAAAGTAGGCGTCCTTGAGCAAGTTGTTTACAAGCTTCCTAAGACAATTCAATTGTATTCCAATTTTAAATTGGGAAAATTAAAAAGAATTGTGTAACAAGATTTTGGGTTCCTCACTGTGAAAATTCGAAGCCAAACATACTTGTATAATACTTCATCTTTCCCAGAAATCCAGAAAGGTAAGTCTCTTAAACCAATTTTCTTTGTTTTGACTGGTATATAGGTTTGGGCTGTTTGTATGGTTACGAACATTCAATTATTTCCTGTAATTATCGATATTTTGCCTGAGTATTTGTCTCTTTTATTCAAATATTACATTTTACTGTCAAATCAAATGAAATTGTTTTTGGAACTTAATTTTTTGTATTGCTGGGAATCTCGGATAAAGGTACCGCAGTGCAGAGAAAAAAAAAAGGCAATTTAATTACATCAGTTTGGTAATTATTAATGCTAAAAAATCCTTACAGTGTCATTAAAAATTATATTTTATTAATCTTAATGTTATAAAATAGTCACAACAAAATAATGATATTTTTTTTTATGTTGGTCACAAGAAGTGGCCCGATCGTAGAGAGGTAATAAACGAAGAAGTTCAAGCTGGCAGTGAACTTTTTGACAGCACGCAAATGACCAATCAGACACAAGCACAAGAGCCGTTCCCAGAGCCTCGCGTAATGAAGGAACGGGCGCGTCGACACCAGAGGAAGCAGCGCGCAGTGTCTACCATGTGTACACACTCGCAGTCTCTACCATGTGTACACACTCGCAGTCTCTACCATGTGTACACACTCGCATCCACGGCTACTTCCAGCTCTTCTCAAGTCCTGCAGAAGTTATACTTTCCGGCTGTTCGTCTGCCTCGTGAAAACAAGGCCGAACTACGTCTGGAAAATTACGCCATTGTGACACAGCATCACATTCGTGCACACTCAGTTCACGATCAAGTGAGCACTTCAGAAATGAACCTTAGTCACTGCCCCCTGCATTTATGTATATTTTAATGGGCGCACTGAGTGACGTTCGCTGAGTAAAGTTGGTCACGATGGTTAGAAACTAGTTCTATATATTCACTTCGAATAAAAAGTGTTAGTTTAGTAATTGTGAGTACCGGGATTATGCCGGTTTGGGGACAAGGGCATCGGAAATCGGATTCGGATTCAGTGGAGCCACTATCCACATCCAAGATGGCGGTCGGGTGACGTAACAATATGGCGACTCCACTGAATCCGAATCCGATGCCCGATGCCCTTGTCCCCAAACCGGCATAATCTGACTACTTTTGTGATAACTTAAATTTATTATTTTTCACTTTCTGGTCTTTATTTATTTTATTTTTTTGTAATGCACAGAAGTGTAAAAATCAGCAGATCTGTAACGTATTTCCTTTTATAATAATTTCACAGTTTCACTTGACCAACATCCGAATAGAGTGCTGAGGCCCATGACAATGGCAATTTTACATAAAGCGGAGGAAAACACAACATGCATACAAGTAGATCGTACACAGGGCTTTCAAAAGTGCTCTGTTTACCGTGAGCAGCCTATAGTAACATTTTGATTAAATATTGTAATTCACGGGTAAAATACAATTTAAAGTCGAATTTAACCAAAAATGAACCATTTCTTCCCGTTAACATAAGTATAAAACGCTTGTGATACATGGTATGTTTGGGAAACAAACAAACATGTACATAGGATTATATTTTAAAGGGTTGATTCAAAAAGAGCAAAGATACCGGGAACAGACTATACCTATCTACTGCGTGGCCTCATTCTATGCAAAGTAATAGGCTCCAGCAGGAAGGGAACCAACAGCACTCTGAAGGCGAGGCAAAAGGAGCGCACAATTATGGACCGCAAGTGGCAGGTGTTTTCTCGAGCCGCGCCGCTGTAACGCGAGGCGGCGAGAACCCGTTCTTCTGGAGAACCTCCATCCCTAGGGGACGACGTTTGGCGAAGGGGGGAGGGGAGGAGGCAGTCCGCGATGGCCTTGAGGGCTCGCGCTAGACTTGCAGCCACCACGATGGTAGGGGAGGTGGGGAGGCTACAGAGTCTACAGAGTCTGCCTGAGTCACCGGAGATGCCCTCTCTCTGCAGAAGTCTGCAAGCCTGGGACCGCGGTGCTGGCGTGGGTAGCTCGCCGGTCTCCCGCCAAGCCGATCCGGTGGGATCGCACCCGTAGTGTAGGAAACATGGCGGACGTCACCGGTGACAAATGGTTTTTCTATCGGTCTACCCCTGTCACGTAGACGCCATTCAAGGGACTCAATCTACCCTTCGTCACTTTCTAGTCAGTGACATTGGTGGAATGTGGTACTATTAACTCGGGACCTATGATTAAGAGCGAGCAAGACTGATGTAACACGACACCCGCTTACCTATAGCTAGGGGCACTGGAAATACGCGAAAAAATTTTGGGTCAAACATATATTCCAAAACACTCCAGCCGCTTGATCGTTTTATGGACGGAAGGTCAAGATTTTAACTCGGCTCAGTTATTTGCAGACTAATCCCGAACGTTCTGCTTCAGAGTGTTAGAATATTCAATAACAACTCAGTGAAATGGGATAGTAGCTGCATACATGCATGACAGTTAGTGACGAAACAAAACAACCTGCCACGTGTATGGTGCGCTGATTCATAGGAAAAAGATAACTTTCCCCGCGATAAACCATCGTCTATGACATCTATCCTTCTTATGAGCCCCACAAGATACAACATAGCGTTGTAGCTAGGGACATGCAAAATTTGCGTTATTATTTGGTATCATGTAAAGTGAGCACTTTTGAAAGCCCTAGTTACTTTTTTCTTTCAGCCAAATAATTTATATCATCCTTCCACCACCTGTTAATGTAAACCCTGCCATGTGAGTAATACACCCAGTGTATACATTCACCATAACCAAAACCAAAAGTCCGAGGCCACAACGAAATGTATTTATTGGTTAATTATGTCTGATAAAACAACTTCAAAAAATTCTCACTTTATCGTGAACGGCCTGTAACAAATTGGCACATCTACATCAAAGGAACAGTCATTTAATTTCATTTCTGCGTTTTTCTCTATTCGGAGCCCTGACTAACTCACGAGAATTCGCTCTGGGGCGTGAAAGACGAAATTCTTCTGCGTTTCGAAGTAGCGTCTGATAGTCATTAGGTCACTGACCTTCTTATGTTAACAAAGGAAATACGAGAAAACAATCAAAAGGAAGAGAACTGCATACAGACATCGTTTAAAAATAGTTTCCCAAGGACTTCGTTTCTAGCCTGTCGCTTTTGAAACCGACGCACTTAAGCTAACTATAAATACAACATACGCACGCAGCCGTTCTAGGTCACAATTTTAACTCTCTCGTTTCTTTGATGTCAAACGGTACTCGTTTATTCTCTGGAGCATAACTTGACCGAAACGCTGGCCCGAACATCCGAGTCTGGTGGTAGTGCCACTGTGCATTTCCATGGATTGGACAAAATCCCGCTGGTTTGTCCATTGTACAAAACAAAATGCATGAACGATTTCACAGACATAATTACTGTAAATTTGTCCGAAACATAATATCTTTCTCCTTTTATAATTGACTAGGTCTCTACTACGTAATATCCTAAATTATTTGGTTGAAAACGTCATTAGTCTATTCGGAAAACATTAATAAAGTTTAACGTAGTACGTTAGTTCTTACGAAACAAAACAAACATGTGGGTTACTCATAAGCACTATACTATCGACGTTGCATGATGACACTGTCACAGTTCGAAAGGGAGCGAGACAGCTTGCTGACTGAAAAGTAAGCAGACTTAGTTTACTGCCTCGTAAAGAGTTAAAAATTCGTGGATTAATTTGGAGACCACACTGGCTTCAAACACTTGTATAGGTCTGAATTTCTTTCGCAATCGGTCCGCCACGACTCGTTCGCCATGGCCAGTAATAATTTACAGACAATAATAAATCTGTTAACACAAGGAGTGGTCAGACATGAACAGAAAAAAGAAATACAATTTACAGTCCCAATAAAACTTGTTTATGACTCTGCCATCCCAACTCAGACATATTTCAAATTTATCTTTTAAGAACTGTTATAGCAGTCATTACGTCGTCAGGAAACCTGAAGATGTAGCGAAACATTTTTGAGTTGTCCTTAACACCCTGAACACAAAGTCTACACTGTAAAAAAAAACTGTAATTTTATACTGAGAAATTGTTTGTAATTTTACAAATGCTTGTAACATTACAAAGATGTATATTGTAAAACTACAAGGGCCATGTTTGTTATAGACATCAATAAATGTTCGTATCCACGAACCTCCGGAAAATGGCGGACACTCAACAACGTAAAGCCGTATATAGCTGTTAGCGCAAAAACTATGGGCGATGTGTAGTTGCGTGTAAAAAGAAATGCATTGCAAGTTTGAATAACATAATAAAACACTTAAAACCACTAAAATATTCATAACGACTATTTCAATCAAACGTGACCGAATTATTCATTAACTGTTTCCTAGCTACGCATAACTAAATCGAATCCCAAGACCTCGTTGTAAAGAGCAGTCAAAATCTCTCAACACAACAAAAGGCCTCTTAAAATGGGGGGGGGGGGGGGAATCTTAATCAAGGGCCACAGTGGCTGAGCGGTTAGCCTGCTCGTCTCCCGCCAAGGCGAACCAGGTTCAATCCCCGGGTCACACCGGATTTTCGCATGTGGGAATCGTACCGGACGATGCCGTTGGTCGGCGGGTTTTCTCGGGGATCTCCCATTTCCCCCACCCCTTCATTCCGGCGCTAATCCATTCTCACCTCACATCGGCTCTGAAGAACTCTATGTTAAGAGCCGCCCAAATATCTCCACTTCAAATAAAGTTACATTTACATTATTTTGTAGGCAATTACATTTCAATTTACTAGAACAATAAGTGATGTTGGTCTTATGGTTAAGGATGCGGGCAAATAATACAACGGGTATTGGTTTGTAGTCCCCATGCTTGCAAATTGTAGTTTTTTTGGTAGATTTATTTTTTATTTTTTGATGCACTCTATTATTAATTCATTACATTTGTTTCCTAGCAAAAAAAATAGTACAATTTTTAATTATATAAGTTGTAATACAAGGCTTTCATTTGAAATATTACAAATATATGTTTTGCAGAATTTACACGAAAAATGTTTATAGTTTTGCCAAGAATTTTCTTGGGGCAACTGAGTTTCCAAGGATGTATCTTATGAAAGTACAGAAAACAGTATTTTTTGGAGTGTAGGAAAGCTCAAGTGTGCAAGGTACAAGCGAAGGTTTTATCACTTGCGCGACATAAAGCAGTCCTGACATAACTGAGACCTCAGGATTTGTGTTTGTAATAAACTGGCTGGAAGCAACAAGGCATACGTAGAAAAATGCGCAGACGATCCGGAATTATACATCCACCAAAATGCCCCGCCTGTCACGGTAATCACTCAGGATTGAACGCCAAGTAACGTTTACGATAGTCGGAAAAGTAAATGGGAACGCGACGCGATTTCACCCGGACACATTAGAGCAGCCCCGTCCTGTTAAATGGCCGTTCGGCAGTCCGTTTCTTCGCTTCTGCCGCCATTAATAACGTTTATCGGCGGCAGAGATCGCTTGAACACTTTTTTTTTTTTTTTTTTCGCAGCGGACACGGCGCGTCCTGGTCGTAAAAACGGCCCGCAAGACGCGGTTCTGTTCCGCAGCGTGGCTGCCACGTAAAAATCAACCCTAAAGAAAACGAGAGGGGGGAAAAAAAATTCTCGGGAAAGAATTTATATTTGACAGCTTCCTGACGTAAGCAACGCGCGACTGTTGCGAAGGACGACTGAAAAAAAAAAAAAAAAAAAAAGTTTTCCTTTGCTCGACCGAGTTTTGCAATGGCCGATACGAACATACGCCAAGTTAATCTTCCTTTCTCTGCTTATGCTGTTGCGAGATTCCAAGAAGACGTTCAGGTTAACCAACTTTAAAACGAAATTCGTGTTCATAACTATATATCTGCGAGTGAGGGGGGGGGGGGGGGTACCTTCATCACCACACTATAAAAATCAGCTCACAGTAACCACACTGGGGTCATATAGACCCCAAATTTTCAAAATTAATAAAATTTTAGAAAAATGGAAATTAATGTTTACTAAATACATTTATTTCCATACACTAACTCTATTAAAATGTATAGTATAAAATTTTTATAGTTTAATAAAACAAATAGCAATAAAAATATAAAAACCAAATTGAGACGAAAAAGATTAATGTTTTGTTTAGTACTTGGAAATTAATTTTTGTGTTTAGTATTTGGAAGAAACAAATCAAAGCACGCATCACAGTCTGTCTTAGAAAAGTTGTTGAAATCAAGAAATTATCAAACATACAAATACCATAACAACATATTCTTACATTGTTGTTAGAATTATGTCAATATCTAAGACAGGATAAAGTCTTTGTCGAAGTATTCTTCATTTACTGCACTCCACAATTCACAGAACGGTGCTCATCACACATACGACGCTGGCAGGATTCACTGGTCAGTTTTGTCTTGCGATCCTTGGCTCTTGGGCAGAAGTGGCACCTTTGTTTTCTGTCCAAAGTAGCAGGCCTCACAGGAGTTTCAGATTGAATATGAAGTATGTTGGAGATCATCACTCGAAGATTCCTCCTCAGTGTTGGAATTTGAAGTCTGGATTACAAGAATGGCTTGATAAGAGACATACCTAACTCTTGTAGGAACATTCATCTCTTCAATCTCTTATTCTCAGTCCTCAAGTTGTATAGTACCATAGCATTGATAGCACTCTGGTTCATCATTCCATACCAGATCCTTAGTGGCCAACGATTGAACACTATCCATACAGTGTAGGTATGACATGACTTGTCAACGGTGTCAGTTACACCCTTAGTTGAATTATAGAAGACTATAACGTCTGATTTTCCTTACTCTTCATCAATTGAAGCACTATAATCCATGAAGAAAGAACCAGAACATTTTTACTACTGGTTTTACTCTCTTTGGCATAAGAGCCCAACGTCTTGTTTTCATCAAATGTAAAGAGTGATGTTCCTGGATCCTTTGCATGGAGAAATGATGGAGGAATCTCTGGTTTGTTACTTCTGAGTGTACCTACCATTGTAAGATTGTACGTAGTGAGCATTTGTTGGAAAAGTGGCACAGAAATGAACCAGTTATCTACTGTAATGTTGCGTCCTGTTCCATAGGTGGGCTCGCTAAGTTTCCTTAAATAGCATGTAGGTACCGGTTCATTACCGGTTCTGACCTTTCCACAGTATGTTATGGCATTGATCATGTATGTGGTTCTTGCATCGTTCATCATAACGATTTTCAGACCATATGTATCAGGTTTTGATGCCATGTAAATGCAAAATCCACAGTGCCCTCGAAATCCCATAAGTTGTTCGTCAATTGTGCAGTACTCGAAAGGTGTGTACAAATTCATGCAATTTGCAACGTACATTTCCCAAACATCTCTGACAACTGCCATATTATCAGTTTCTTTCCTCTGTGGTCTCGTGGTTTTGTCATCAAAACGCAAACAAGTTCCTAAAAATAAGAACCTGTTTTCATCATTGTTGCTCTCTGTATGCAGAGCTTCCAAACTCTTTAAGACCATAGCTCACCTGTGTGCCTGTGACTATTCCATTTGCACGCCTGCTAAATAAAGTGGGCCTAAGAAAGGTTGTAGGTCTTCAATTGTGCAGTCATGATGATAGGTCTGAGAACTGCTGGCACTTTGTCTTTTTATAATTATTTCTCCATTAGTTCGGTGTAATACTTCATTCAAAATATTGCCAGTAATCAGTATTTTCCACGATTCTAAAGGAGCTGTTACATCCTGGCCCCCGTGTACCAGGCAATTGAGTAAATAAATTTCTTCTGAAAGGTCTTCCTCGTCTCTGGGGTTTTACAGTACTCCATTGATACCCTCGCTTACCTTGAACCGAAGCAATATTTCTGATCCTAACTGCAGCTATAGGCCTACCGTCTGCATCTTATTCGACAACACTAACTTCATCAGACTCCTGGGATTCTTCGAAAATATAGCCGGGATCGTGATCTGAATCATCACCACCAAAAAAGCTATTCTTCATCCCTCTCACCTTCATCATCCAACAACAAAAATCGCATTTCATCATCTTGAAAGGGTGATTATTTTTAGAACTAGAACTAGCCATTATGTAAATATTTGCATGAAAACTGCACTCAAATAACGCCAAAATAAATACTTGTATGTTAGAAACACTTCACGCACGAACATACATGGTCACTACACTGGGGCCCACGGAACCACAAGAAGAATTCCAACCTCTCTGTAACAAGCAACTGAAGCACAATGTGGTGAATAAAAATAAAAAAAACGTTTAGGTGGTAACTGAATTTACACGAAGGAGAAAAATTCCGTACACCTACATTAAAAGAGGCGCTGCTAAAACCCAGTGTTGAGACGAAGGTTCAAGGTAAAATAAAGCACTTTTGATATAAACCTTTGAAATAAAGACTCTCCGTTAACTGCATCTATGGCTGTGTTCCAAATAGCCAGCACTCATACTGTCTGCAATCGACTGTTATTCTGCATGAACAAAATAACATTTACTTAAACAATATATTCATTAATATTCACATTCACAATATTCACGTCTGCCCAGTGTTATGCCTGAAGACTTATTGTGGGATGGCTTACGACCTAACTTAAATTAACACAATGCTTTACCTGGGATTTGAATCCAGAATCTCCCGCACCCCAGGCCGGCGGCGCACCAACCGACTGCGCCACGGTGGGTGGTCTTATAATTAACAGCGAGCAGTCTACCAATACGTAAAGGTTGTTCAATGTAAAATGAGCACTTTTGTAAGCCCTGCTTAGGATCTACTTGTATGCACGTTGTGTATTATTCCGCCTTGTGTAAAATTAACATTGCCATGAGCCTCATCACTTAATGCGTCGGTCAAGTGAAAATGTGTAATTATTAGTAAAGTAAATATGTTACAAATATGTACATTTGTACACTTCGATGTATTAAAAAAAAAAAAAAAACAGAAAGCAAAAGACCTATAATTTAAGTTATCACAAGTGGTTACCTAACACTTTCTATTCGACGTTAACATATGGAACTAGTTTCCATCCATAGTTACCAACTTTACAGAGCGAATGTCACTCGGTGCGCCCATTAAAATATGTGCAGGCAAAGGCAGTGACATTTTTCCAAGGTTCATTTCAAAAGTGCTCACTTTATCGTGAACAGCATTTAAAAATGTAACCAGACACACAAACCAGAAAGATACGCGACATACGTTGTACAACGGCAGGAAGGTAAAAACTAAGCTTGGCTTACACACACAAGTCGCTCACCGTACGGCCAGACCGCACAGCTGCCAAAAATTTAGCCAGAAAAACCCGGATAAACATCGAATCAAACTGGAAACTAACACCGCTTCTCAAGGCCGGACTCGAAGCAGCGGATCTCCAGAAGTTACAGTTTAGTGTCTAGTTACAGCACGAGCGCTGACCAGGCCCAAATGAAAAGTCCTCCTTCTCTAGCGCTGCGCGGGTTTCGCGTTACGCAAATCGCGATGTTTGACGAGTCGGTTAAATGAGACGGCGTACATCCGCCCCCGCTCTCCAACTCGACTCACGTAATGTTCGAATTTTTTCCTCAGTTTCCGAGAAAGGATTGCGGACTTGCAGCCCATACGGATTTCAAGGAGAATTTATATATCGTGCACTTTATACCGCCGGCAGCACTACTCTATGAACACCAGATGTCATCGCTTTATTGGACTCTTATACTAAAGTTCTACTTCCAGAATATTCCTCTGCCTCGTGTAAACTAAGCTTAACTAAGTCTAGAAAATTACACCAAAGGACAACGCGCCGAATTCGTGCGCACTCAGTTGTAATAATATTTTGCATGAGAACTGTTTCTTATAGAATGTTCACGACAACGTGAGCACTTTTTAAGGCCCTCCCGATAGGCATTAACTACTAATAAATATGTTTTACCGCAACCTCAGATATTAACTTTTGAGAGTGGTGAAAGTATACACCGTATTTATTAGTCGCGTTACAATGCTGATATTAAAAAAATTGCTTAAATATAAAAACTGGTTTAAAAAAAAAAATTTGGAAGGGTATTAAAAAGTGCTCACTTAACCGTGAACGGCCTATACTAGGCGCTACCAACACACAGACTTCTTCGCTGTTTTTATTCGTATTTATTAAAAATTAAATATTATAATTTATAAATAAAATATAGATAAGACTTCCATTTAACGAAAAATATGACAGTTGTATGTTAACAGAGGTATAAAACGCTTAAGATACATGGTGTATTTAGGAAATAACTAAACACGTTTTACATGGGGTGATTTCTCGAGGGTTTTAATTTAAAAAGTATTAAGAAACCGCTAATTAGACTATATGTAACGATCAGAGGTCAAAAAGTGCAATTCGTCCACTGTGGTAGGGAAATCAAGCGTATAAATCGGGCACTTCATAACTACGTTTATTCAATCAGAATAATAAAACTCGAAACGCTGAATATATATATATATATATATATATATATATATATATATATATATATATATATATATATATATATATATATATCACTCTGTTTTTCTCCTATACAGACTGACAACCATTAACTCTAATAATTCGTATGAAATAGTTAAGTATAGTACTTTAAAATTCGAGAAATTAAAAAAAAATACTTTATAGATTCGCGCAATATCCACTGTTCTGGATACTTCTTTAAAAAACCTGAAATACATAAAAATGTTGAAGGGAGGAACAGAAATTTGGAAAATGAATACTTCACAACCTAGACGCTTTGACCCTTTAAGGACGGCGCATATTTACTGGCACTGAAGACAAGGTTGAAGTGAGCTGCCTATATTTTGCACTAGTGCAATATCTGCTGTGTTGGTCTCTGTATTTACACTTACCATCTTCATATTGGTCCTGACTACACCGGACGGCGTGTACTCTTTGAAGTTAACAATTCGCTGGCCGTCTACCAGTGAAGTCGCGCTTTACCTGTGTACCAATTAATGTGTCGCTGACAGAGGTAGCAAGTTTTACAATCCATCGTGTTCATTTGAGATAATATTAAGAATAGCAGTTTTAGTCCTACATATTAAGATGTTGACTGGTTGTAATATTTTACTTAGATTCCGATAACGTTCATCGAAACAGTAAAACTATTAAAGTGTGAATTTCGTCTACAAGTGCAATAACATTTCAATACAAACGAAGCCCCAAGTATACACATCCATATTCCTTAAAGTCTTAACTATATAATTTAAAGTAAATAAAATATGATGTCCAAATATTGCTTCTACATGTTTGGATGCCTGTAAAGGTATACGTCGTTTAATAACATGCGTGCAATATCGCGGTCGCGAGCGACGTATCGGAATACCCCACAGCCCAAACTGAAAGCCTGCGCGCCAGCTGGACGGGTTGATTTGACGTTGACGTCGAACGCGGGCGAGAAGCAGGATCAACTGCGACGTCGTCGTCCATCCACCCGGAAGAACAATATCTCGGGCTGGCCCCGCGCGACGTCGCGAGATTTCCCGATGATCCCGTGGCGCCTCTGCTCTCCGAACGCGCTTAGCATGCGGCCCCGTCGTCGTCCCTTGGATAAACCCATCCCCCCTCCACCCTCACTTCCAGCACGACGATCTCCCAGAGGGACGTCCGCTCAGGGGGAATAAAACACGCGTCTTATTCCTCGCGAGACGGACAGCAGGACAGCGCATCTCCCTCCCTCCTCCAGAAACGAGAGGCGGGAGGAAAAAATATATATGTTTCCATTATTCATGACGACCTTCGCGCGCACAGGATTTCATCAACGCAAAATATCTCCGGTCGAGAAACGATATTTCAACACACCTCCCCCGCACCCCCCGGGTTCAAAACGTTCACATCCAGTCTGATGGATACGCTTTCCTGGACAGACCAGTTTCCAAGACCACTAGCTAAAATAAAGGCTGCCAGTGCATCGAGCGCCACTTATTTCTATCGCATTTCTTCGAGAAAACAATCGTCAAAATTTGCTGGCTAGCGGCCATTATACTGGCCTGTGTGGCTCGCGATATAAGCTGCTGTTTCACCTCTGTACTCCTTGATACTCTGTGACGAAACCAACAAATAAAGGTAAAAATATTGTGAGCCTCTCTCTATTTATCACGTGTATGGGAGTTGTAAAACACAGCGGAAAGTGAACACTAACGTTTCGCTAATGGATGGTCACGCCCTATTATTTACAATCTGACCATTAAACTGTTATAAAAACCTCGCTATTAGGGTTCAGATGTAATGCAAAAGGAGGACATGACCTCCATTTGAGGATTTTTTACGCCTGGCCAGATTTTTCGTGGTGGTAAAGATTGTCCGGTTTTTTTTTTTTATCTAATTATAATAGTATTAGTCTACTGATTATTTTGATATTATACATTTTTGTTAAACAACATTTGTTATAGCTGTGATAATATTAATTTAGCCCGTTCAGTGTCAGTGTCCAGGATCGTAGACACGTTGCATATGAATAATTCTTTTGGCCAGCACTGCACTTAGTAGGCCTTTTATATCATCTTTGACATGATACAAGTACAGAACATACCTAAAAATTACGTAATTGCAACACTTGAACACAAGACATTTATGTGATCGAACTGTTAAAAACGTCTGTATGTTCTTTGTTGAACTATGTAACGCAAGATAATGATTTCTTATTTAAGTTTCAACGTTGGATTCAGTTTTTATGCTGCAGTGTGTGTATTAAAATGTTTTGTTCTTTAAAACAACTGAAGCATACAAATATATTTCCCTAGTATTTAGCTTTCATATTTGATGTTAAATTTTAATGGGAATATTATTTTTAAGTAATAATAAACCTTCTTAAAATTGTTTACTTGAAGAACAAAGGGGTAAGATAAGCTATATGCGAAAATAAAATCATAAGTAGTTTGCGACACCCTTCGTATTGCAATGTCCATTTTTGTCCTGGGTGTCTGGGAAGTGGCTACCCTACTCGCGATTGACCACTCTAGTCGCCTTCAGTGTGACATTTATTGAGTTATCAGGCCGATGGCGTGGTAAGGAGGTATGGAGAGTTTGCCTCCTACAAACCAAGAAGAATAATAACATGTTTGTTCTTACTTTATACCATTTCCTTGAATAGTTTCTATGTTTACTATCGCGTGTGTTTTCGCTGTTAGTGGCGAAGAAGATAATTCAAATTGTAACCTATGTACTCTGATTGATCTAAGTTATGATTGCAATTGCACTTGGTTGTAGATATTTTAAAAGAAAAGAAATGTGTGTTTTAAAGATAGATTTTACATTAAAGATTTGCCCATATCTTAAAAACCACTGACAGAGTGAATTTTATATATGTATGTGTGTGTGTGTGTGTGTATATATATATATATATATAATCTTTGCAGATAATTTGATAATATTTAAATTTATTAGAATATTCTGTTCGTCAAAGAAACGGTTTCCAAGAAAAAAATGTATTTGGCCACTATTTTACAATATGGCGGATTTTCCACACAGAGTTCGATGGCAAATTTAACATACAATATTGTTTGTGGAAATTGTGACACCCAGAAAGAATGACCCGAATGAATTTCAAACCGGAGAATGTGTAAAAAAAAAAAAAGTATAACAACACTAAGTGATTACGAGTGCAGAGAGATGGCGTACACGTAGGCCCAGCAGCGCCCTCTCGTGTGCGACCCGAGACGTCAGTGTTACGCCAAGCCCAGTCAGTGAAGAGCCGTCTAGCGAAGTAAGTGAAAGCAAGTGCCAGTATGCCTCGTCAACGTCGAAGGGCGCCGTATCAGCATGTGAGTTTGAATGGGGGAGAATGATCGGTCTCCAGGAAACGGGGTTGTCATGCCGTGACATTTCGGCTCGTACAGGGCACGCTGCTACGGCAGTGATGAGTGTGTGGCACCAGTAGATAGATGAGGGTCGTACGCAGCGACGGGCGGGTACTGGACCACGCACTGTGACCACGGCACGGGATGACCGCCATCTTGTCCGCGTGGCTGTAACGGACCGCAAAGCCTCGTCCACAGTGTTGGCTCGAGAACTGGAGCACAACGGGTGTGGACCTTTCTGCGTCGACGGTTCGACGCCGTCTGCTGCGGGCTGGACTGGTGGCACGCATACCATTGCATCGGCTTTCATTGTCCAGAAACCACAAACGCCTAAGATTGCAATGGACATGTGAAGGCCGTCGCTGGTGTGCTTAGTGACAAAATGTAGTGTTTTTGGACGAGTCCCGCTTAAACATGTCCAACCGTCATGGCTGCATACGTGTTAGACACTACCGTGGTGACCGCAATCGTACAGCCTGCACTGTGGAGCGGCATAGCAGACAAACGTCAAGTGGGATGGTATGGGGCCCCCCATTGGATATAACATGCAATCTCGACTCCTACGTATTGAGGGCAATCTGAATAGCAACAAGTACATCAGGGCGGTTTCAGAGCCCGAGGTACTGCCCGTCCTTCAAGCAACTCCACGCGCCATATTTCAGCAGGGCAATGCCCAGCCACACATGGCGAGGAATGTGGACGCCTTCGTCAATGCACGACAGGTACCACTGCTTCCCTGGCCTGCACGTTCGCCTGACATTTTGCCCATCGAACATGTCTGGGATATGGTTGATCGCTGACTTGTTCGTCACGGGCCTACAGCAACCACTGTTGCTTTGTGGACTCGCATACAAACCGCGTGGAGGGAGATTCCCCCAGGAACATATACAGATCCTCTTTATTCCATGCCACGACGTTTAAGGGCTCTGATTGCAGCACGCGGGGGCTTCCCACCATACTGAATAATCTAGGACAGACATCATGTACAGTTCTGTAATCCTAATCAATTGTATATTGTCATGTACCTAATCTGTGGCATAAAGTTCTTTTCAGTCACGTGAATCCTTCTTGTTGCATTTTTCAAAAAAGTTAGTGTATATTATTTTCGAAATTATTATAGAAAATTTTGTATCAAGAATCATTAGCAAGTATTTCTACCCAAAACTGTAAACGAGTAGTTAGAAAAGTCTTCAGACTGCATCAATGTGACCCGCTTCTACAAGTTTCGTCGAAACTTGTCTTCCCGACGTTAAAGTTACTGCGTCGATAAGAAGTAGTTAGGAAAGACAGGGGGTGGGAGTAAAGGGGGCTTATATTTCACATATAACTTGGGATTTCACTTCAGTTTATCAAGCGCTACACTCTCAGTGCCTGCAGCAGGAACATAATCATCAACATTGGCACGTATTTGTGACCAATCTGCGAGGCACCTATGCCACACGTGGTATGACTCCGGATACAGAATAGTGTTTTTTTTTTTTTTTCATTTGATGCGAAAACTAGGGAATAACCAAGCACAGTAGAAGGCCAAACACCAGCAGACGCGGCAATTGACTTAAAGGTCCTGCTACAACCGAAATAACCATAACAGTACCAATAACATCAAGAGTTTTATACTTTATGTACAACCACCGTACATTTTCGGTCTCGAAACTAAACGCACATTTTACTGCGATTATTACTTTTATTCCTTTGCGTGTTAACTTGCTTCTTTATCACGCATCTTATGAAAATGACAAACTGCAACAACTCCAATAATTCGTCTGTCCCCATCATCACGTCTGTTTACTCCTGAAGGGTCTGCACATCAAAATTCACATAACTATTTGTAATAAGTAAAATCCTATTGGAGTAAGCTGTTCCTCGCAAATTATCGAGAAATTTCAAAACAAATGACACAAAATACGTGAATATATATATATATATATATATATATATATATATATATATATATATATATATATATATATTAGGCTTTACTTATTCTGCGACAGGCCCTTGAAACAGGAACTCTCCGCCCAAACTCACAGACACAGGGCAACATCATTTCAGGCCCGCCCACAAGTACACTGAAGACTGAAATACGACTGCATCAATTATCTTTCTTCGAATAACAACCAGATGATCCGGTCCCCAATGGAGCGGTGACATAGCGCCGATTATATCTGCTTCACAGAAAGATAGCGGCTGACCTGAAAACATAACTATTTTATCAGCAAGACGACGTAATCGCGTGGAAGACGCTACACTCGGACGAAACTGATCCGCTAGAAAAACACTTTTTTCTCTTCTTCAGAGAACAGCGATAGAAGTTCACAAACATCAGAAATAGGGCCAACAAAAACTAGGGATGAGTTATTGATAATTCGAAGCGCAAGCGCCCTGTCTTTGTTACGATTAAATGTTACTTTTTACTATCACAATGGTAAAATCAATCGCATTATATATAAATCATTATATGTATACATAGGTTAATTTCACTTATTGAAGCCCCCCCCCCCCCCACCTCCTCACCGATTTCAATCCGGGAGGCTTAAAGAGCCTCTCACCAAGTTGTCATGCGGGTCTCCTAATGACCAGTTGTGTCTATTCCAAGAGTACACTTCGTTTGTCCCAAAAGCGAGTGGCCTAGTACCGTTTGTCTTACTGCGTTTACCCTAAATGCGTTTAGCCTAACTTCGTTTAACCTAATTTCATTTGGTCTAACTTCGTTTATCCTAATTTCGTTTAGCCTAACTGCGTTTGTCTTAACTGCGTTTAATCTAACTCGTTTAACCTAAAACGTCAATTTTTTAATATTCTCGACAGAAACTGCGTTTGTCCTACCGGCGTTTGGCCTAGTTTCGTTTCGCTTAACTTCGATTAGCCTAACTGCGTTTATCTTAAAATCTGAAACTTGCATTTCGCCTAAATGCGTTTGTCCTTACTTCGTTTGGCCTAATTGCGAATAGCCTAACTGCGTTCATCCTAATTTCGTTTGGCCTAACTTCGTTTACCCTAATTTAATTTAGCCTAAATTTAGGGTAAACGCAATGCCACCTATTCCAACTAAGAAAAATAATAAAATAAATTAAACTATAGGAATTTGAAACGTTAATGATATTTTCAGGACAGAAATTAAGTTGGTATTTAATTGCCAATTTGTAAAGCAGGTTATTGAACAAACAAATGTGGTCGTTGACAAGTATTAAATTCAATAGATCGCTGCGTCAGCCCTCTGTTTGCGGTATTTATTCTTATATAAATTATTTTTTTAAACTATAGTTACTATGCAGTATATTTCCCGAAAATATTTTGTGTATTAAATTCCTACAGTCAACGCTTAAAATAGGGGCCGCGGTGGTGTAGTGGTTAGACTACTCGCCTCCCAACAAGGCGAGCACGGTTCGATTCTCGGCGGGGTCGCCCCCGAATTTTCGCATGTGGAAATCGTGCCGGACGATGCCTCTGGTCGGCGGATTTTGTCGGGGATCTCCCGGTGTTGCTCCGTACTCACATCGCTTCACCCTCATCGGCTCTCGAGACCTCGATGTTAAATAGCCACCCAAATCTCTTCACTCTCAAAAGCTTAAAATTTTGAGGATACTAGTTTCCATCGCCGTCTTTACGGTCGGACGTGAGACGCGAGGAGGTCTCCTAAGTCCTACCCCCCCCCCCCCAATTAGTGATGGTCGTCAGATGGTCAGGGGAGCAACGTATTGTTACAATTTTCTCTAAGTCAGTGGGTTAGTCCGTATCACACGTTAGTCCCACCTCAGTTCAGTTCAGGTCCCACCAGTCCGCAATGTTCTAGAGTTCGAGCGTCTTCGCACACAGTAAGTAGCCTTCACTCGTCGGGTTTCACGCCCTCTCGTCCATCTACATCACAAAACACCTCGTTCGCCGTCAGCCCGTAACAGTATGTAAATGTCAGAGAGGAGCTGCAGGTAGAACGCTCGTCGCGACGGCTGTTTTTCCGGAGGACCACTCCCCAACTTGCGTGGCCCCAAGGCCGGGCTGCGGGAGACGCCGCGTGTCTGGGGGGTCGACGTCACGGTACCGAGGATAGGCCCGCCCCATAACGGGCAGCGCCAAGGCCTCGACCATGCAGAGTCTGGAGTCTGCTGCACCCACCATGCTGCCTCATGCCACAGCCACACACACTAGATAAATACACAAGAGGCGAAATGACGTCACGGTTCCCTTTGATGCGGGCGTACTCGCACTCTAATTGGCTCCCCGAAGAACTGGGAACGTACCTTGTGTGTGATTGGCTACTGGGTGCAGTGAAAGGTTCTTTGTAGTCCGGACTGACGGCCGGCTAGCATAGACTTAAGATGAGGTACCACTTATTCGTCTTCTGCGCTTGTTCCCAACACTGAGCTACCCGAATCATACGCAACTGTCAAAATCACATGATCAACAGTGATGAACGTGTTTGTTTAGCCTATATCTTAATTTTTAAATGGCAAGCACTTTTATGTATGAACAAAATGGTTTCGTTCACTTGATTTTTATCTACCTGCAGTCCAAATTGGTTAGAGGAAGTATAGAAACGTCTCAAAAGCACTTGTTTACTAAACAGTGTTCTAACCTCAAATCCAATCCGCGTCGTATCTGCTCGCCGTATAGGCAGAAAAGCAGTTCACTGTTGGAACACGGATATTGCTTGTGCGCAGCCAGCGAGATCGGTATACCTCACCGTTTGTTGATGCAGGCGAGTAGGCTAACAAAGACACTGATTGGCGAACGGCGCGGCGACATTCCATCATGTTGCAGGCAGGTACCGTCATTTTACTGGCACGTACGACTGGAGTTCGCACTATAAGCGGCTGTTTCGCCTCTGTGTTGTTATTTACTCTGCGGCAACGCAGCCTTCCGTCACTGCCGAGAGAGCTAAAGTTTAGTGTTACGTAGCGCGGTCTTGGGCGCCCAGGTAAGTATAGGCTATTCACGATAAAATGAGCACTTTTGAAATCCCTCCTTAAGATCTACTAGTATGCATGTTGTGTACTGTTCCGCCTTATGTAAAATTAACTCTGCCATGGACCTCGTCACTTTAGTAATGTTTTGGTCAGTGAAACTATGAAATTACTATAAAAAATAAAATTTTACAAATCTGCTAATTCTTACATTTAGAAGCAGTAAAATAAGAAAAAGAAAGCGACCGAAATAATTTAGGTTAGCAGAAATATGTACCTAACACTTTTAATTCTGCGTTATGTCATGGAACCACTTTCCATCCATCGTTACCAACTTTACTGGGCGCACGTCACTCAGGTCACCCGTTAAAATATACGCAGGTTGGCGCAGTGACGTTTTTCTACGGTTAATTTCCAAAGTGCTCACTTTATCGTGAACAGCCTTTAGGGCAAGGTGTTACCAGCCACTCTGCCAGGAATCATGGTTCATCAACATCCGTCAGCACTAGGGCAATAGTTAACAGTAACCCAAATATATTACAAAATACATAAAAAATAAATAAATAAAATAAGCCACTGCATGTAAGTCGACTGTCGTGTTCAGCTCTGTAAACAAAATTACTGTTTTAGTCAACGTGCGTTCTTCGAAATGGAACTGCAGCCATTACAAAGTTATCGCTCTTGAAAAGTAGCACGGACCGTTTATACAGGTCCATAAAGACTGTCCCTCAGAGCAAAAATCAATAACACAAAAACTACACAAGTGTTCGAAGTGCTGTTTTCACCAAAATGTACAGTATCTCAAAGTTGTTTTGTTATGACTCTCGTACTAGCAGATTAAGGAGTAAGAGGGGCGGCTATGGTTTCAAAGCAGGAAAATGAAAATGTGTTTTCAGGTATTACGAGCGCAGGTGGTTGTTCTGTGCGACTTCCGAAGACAGTATGGACGACCATCACCAGATAAATGCAGAACAGCTTGGTATGCGACGTTTTAAAGGGACGATTTTTGCGGGGGACCCGGGGGGGGGGGGGGGGGGGCGTTTAAGAACGGGTCGCCCGTCTGTGCAAGGAAATCATTTCAGCGAAGCCACTCCAAATCAACACGTCGTGCTTCGCGTGAACTTGACATTTCACGTTCAACTGTGAACAGAATCTCCAACACAAGACCTCATTTGTACGCATACAAAGGTCAGATAATGCAAACCCTTGCTACCGACTGACCATCCTAAACGCGGTGCTTTTGCAACTGAGATTCTGCGTCACATCGATGACGATAAGGCATACCTGCAACGTCTGTGTTTCTCATGTGAGGCAACGTTTCACGCCTCCAGCAATGGATACGGATATGTAAGGGGGGGGGGGGGGAGGTCCGAACAACCTCTACTGTTATTGTACCAAGATCACCGGACATCCCCTACTCAGTGTTTTCTTCTGGGGTTATGTTAAAGACAAAGTCTATGATATAAGTCTGGCCAATGTCAGGACATGGATTGGGAGGTTTCGACTTGGCATTTTTACGAGTATGGGCCGACATTGTGTAAAGTTTTGTTTTTGTTTTAATTTTTTTTACATTAAACTCTTACAATTTCACCATGACCACGTCACGTTTTTATACACGCAATCGATTGATATTGACGAGAGCATATGATTGGAACTCAAACGGGCGCCGTAGCTTCTCCTAGTAAAAAGTTATACTACGCGGAAGTTATGAGACGCGGCTAAACGAACTCAAAATTGCGCCCCCAAACCCCTGCCGCGTGCGATGCTTCACAGTCCTCACTCAACGTAACAAATTCTTTGATCCTTTGGGAGTCGAGTGGTGTAATTGAATTTTGAATGTAGACGACAGATTCGGAGCTGCAATGCCAAACTGTATCCCCCGATTTTGTTATCATAGAATTTTCTGGATTGCCTCCCGCTATGGTTGTATATTTAAGGACGTATTCAGATCAAAAGGTAAGTAAAATTCATTCCTGAGTGACAAGATACACATTTTTACGAAGCTCGCAGAACCGATGTTCAATTGTCTGAACACTGACTTTACAGTTGTATTGTGTATTGGTGGCTTCGTCAAATGAAAAGAAATGTAAAGTCAAAAACAGTCTACTATTGTGCATCGCTGGCTTCCGCTACAGATGTCGAATAGCAAGGCGGCTCCTTTTCCGCCGACATCTGCAGACGTATCACTTACACGGCATCTCCGCGACGGCGCGAGGTGCGACAGAAAGAACCAAATGCGTCGAACGTAGCACGTCGTTTTTCGTCGATGCTCTATCCACACACCGCTATCTCACGAAGTCCCACGCGTAAACAAAACAAGCTGGCCGTAAAGGCACCGCCAGACGGGAGCTGATGAATGTACAAGGTCCTTGGAATCTGGAGAGGGGCATAAAATATGGGCGGGGAGGTATTACAAACTATGGCTCAATTCACGGCGGGTTTAGTCTGTCATCCTTTCACAAAGATATACACGAAAATTATGAGGATACGAGAATTCACTCCTTTTTTTTTTTTTTTTTACAATATAATTTAGGTTTGTTGTAAGGAGACTTTTTTTTATCAGTCACAACTGCATTTCTTGGATCTATTGTTATCGGTCACGACGGGGAAAGTTACTTCCAACTTATCTGAAGTTCTACTTGCTGGATATTCCTCCGCCTTATGAATACAAAGCTTAACCAAGCCTAAGAAATTACACCATAAGGACAACGCACCGTATTCGCCCGCACTCAGTTTAATAATATTTTGCAAGAGAACTATTTCTTACTAGGCATTACCAACACACCTATTTTCTCTATTTTAATCGTATTAATCATAAATTAAATAGTATAAATTATGTACAAACTATGAGTAAAAAGTTAAATCTAACAAAAATGAGGTACTTTAAGTTAACACAAGTATAAAACGCTTGTGATACATTAGGTATTTAGGAAACAATCAAACACGCCATGAATGGGGTAATTTTTCAAAGATGTGATTCAAAAAGTGCGAAGAAACCGGGAATGGACTTGAACAGATCTACGTTACGTCGAGTGCTGGGAAATCCGGGCGAGACGCGCCACTGCGTTAGAAGTATACCTACAGCCAAAGAGGCGATAGGTATACGCTGTTAAAGGTTATTCGAGCACTTCTGAAACCAACCCCTGAAAAAAGTCACTGACCCTACCTGCGTATATTTTAAAGGGCACGGCACAATCACTTGTATACGTCCAGTAAAGTTGGTAAAGTCTGTTCACGATAAAGTTAGCACTTCAAAAATGAACCTTAGAAAAAAGTCACGGTCCCTGTCTGCATATATTTTAACGGGTGCACTGAGTGACATTCGCCCAGTAAAGTTGGTAACGATGGAGGGGAAAGTAGTTCCATATTTTAACGTTGAATAGAAAGGGTTAGGTAACCATTTGTACTAACTTAAAATTATGTCTTTCGCTTTCAGTTTTTAAAATACATTGAAGTGTAAAAATAAATAGATTTTTAAAATATTTATTTCTTAATAATTTCACAGTTTCACTTAACTGACGTATGAATTAAGTGACGAGGCAAATGTCAATTTTACATAAGACGGAAAAATACTCAACGTGCATACAAGTAGATCATAAGCAGGGCTTTCAAAAGTGCTCATTTTACCGTGAAGAGCCTATAACGCGGGCGCGAAAGTAGTCCCATGTCTAGAGAAAATGGAAAACTGCGAATATCATCGATTAACACTCTAGCTAGTTTATTATTTTATAACTGGATGGGCAAGGTTTTGACTCGGCTAAGTTGTCTGCATACCAATCACGAACGTTCTACCTTATGGTATCAGAGTTCTCATTGGCCAGTGAACGGTGGCAGTAGCTTCATGTATGCATGGCATTATCTACGCGCATTTATGAGACTTCCAGCGTAGACCCTGCCAATTCTAACGTAATAATAATAACGGTATGACGCATATCCCTGTTCCTATTTTGATGTTTTGTAGCGGAATCTTTATACCTAACAATGACCACGAAAACTCCCGTTTGGGCCATTTTCGCTATCACAAAATCATGCGTTAGAGAGAAATGGAGGAACTGAAAAACGTATACAGACGCGTCACGTTTCTTAAATGCTATTCGTAAGCATACCTTATTCAGACACGTTGGACTATTTTTATAATAAAACGTTTTCTGTTGGAGCTCTGCACACCGTTCGGACTAGTAAAAGAATTACTTTTCTGATTATTTCACAGTTTCACTCGACCGACACATGAATAAAGTGATGAGGCCTGTGGCAATGTTAATTTTAAATAAGGCGGAGGAATACACAACGTGTATACAAGTAGATCTTAAGCAGGGATTTCAAAAATGCTCATTTTACTGTGAACAGACTATACCAACGTTATTGGGCGTATGCTAGTCAGTATATCAGTTAAAATATACGCAGGCAGGGAGCAGTGATATATTTCAAAGGTTGATTTCAAATGTGCTCAATGAATGAACCGCGAACGGCGTATAAACGCCTGGCGAGTCTAGATGTTCCAAGTCCACCTCGTCCCTCTGCTGCTGGCCAGGTAATGTATCGAGTTACGTTTACGCGGCAACAAACTGAAGGGGTAAATTAGCCGGCAATAACAGTCCATGGCTTCCGGCCGCCCCTCCAAGTTACGGAGGCCAATTAGCAGCGAGCTCTCTCAGCCTCCTCCTCTCAGGCGAAGGCTCGGACCACCATTTGCAGCCATCAGGAAGTTGCCTCTCGAGTGATCTTTTCCTCTGGGCGAGACACGCTTTGCCGGACAGACGTACAGTATACGCTATTCACGGTAAAGCGAGAACTTTTGTAAGCCCTCTCATTTGGAATATTAGTCAATAAATATTCTTTATTGTAGTCTGAGGCGCTAACTTCCGAATGCGATAACATATACACACTGAGTTTATTTAAAAAGGTTGTTAAAGAATAACAAAATGTCTGAAAAGTAAAAAAGTAACAAGGACTTCAAAGTGCTCACTTTACCATGAACAGCCTAAACTTTGCTTCGTGTGAAGCACTGTTGGTCTCGTATCTGAAGCGTGTAATTTCTCGTGAAATAATCTGGGTGCAAGACGTTTCTCAATTACCTGTGTGAGTGAGTGAGTTAAGATATTTGGGCGGCTCTTAATAGCGAGGTATTGAGAGCCGATGAGGGAGCGTGGAGTGAGTATGGAGCAGCGTAGAAATAAAAGGGCAGGAGAAACAAGAGATCCCCCAAAAAAAATCTGCCAACCAGCGACATCGTCCGACACAATTCCCACATGCAAAAATCCGGGAGAGATCCGGCCGGGGATAGAACCCGATTCGCATGGGCGAGCAGTCTAACCACTACTACCCCAATGCCCTGTGTGGGCACTTGCAGGTTTCCTCGTGTCATTGGTAGACATCCGAATAATTCGCGCATTCCATGACCTGCAGGGTAAATATACTGTTACGAGAAAGCCCGTGGGTCATAGCCGAGTTCGTGAGGGATGGAAGTCTCAATAAACATAAAATAACTAAATTCAATAATTATATTTATTCTCAATGCTACAAACAGTCAAAGATATTTTGTTTGTCAATCTGAGCATTCTATTAACTCATTATTTTTATTGAGCGCAATATTAAATTACTATCTCCTTTTCAATTAAAGCCTTTATCGCAGTCTTTGCTCTTGCTAACGGCAATCAACCTGCTCCAATTATTTCCACACATTTAGTTAAAACTGTCTATTTCCATCGTCCCGAATGTCTTATCAATTACGCATCCAGTCCACAGTCCCGTAGATCAGTCCCACTCTTCACTGCACACTCGAAGATCGCTGCAGTTGTCCCTCGCCGCTCCAGAATCGCCCAACTGTCTCTTAAGGTCGCACGAGACGCCAAACTCTCGGCTCTTGATCACATTCTCTCCTTAGAGGCCCGCACGTGGCCTTATACTTGAGGCAGGTGCCGTCTAGAAAGTTCTCGGCAATCCAAGTTGTTCTGGGAAAAGTTATACTGATGCCGACATTCCTGCGTGATGAATGGTGAAATATTAGCTTCTCAGTGTCAACGAGGCGCGAGCTGCGATAAGTTTATCGGCGTGTGCGGCGGTGTCCTTTATGATAGGCCGCTCGCTTTGTCTAACATTACAAACTTTATATCCAGCTTTCGGCGCCTTCCCGCGCGAAGGAAACACCGGGCAGCGACATGCAACAATACTTTATACTTACAGTCTATCTGTACAATTACACATGGGTTTACTCGTAGTACTCCTGCTTCCACATGCCCTTGCATTCTTCAACCACTTTGCGGTGTAATTTCGCATAGATGGCGGCAGACAGCAACCTAGTAGACAGGCGATACCTCCATGCATCGCGCTGGGATTTTACTTTGTGTTTTGGTAACTGTGCAGATGTCATGCTTTGTTTGCCAGCATGAAAATATTCCCCGAATTAAAGTAATACAATGAAAAGTTAACGATTCGGATATTGTTTACCTTGTGAGCCGAACGTATAGGTACGAAATTACATGAAACTAAATCTAGGCAACCCACTTTCATTCAAGTCTTATTATGTCTACGTAACTTTGCATTACTTAATTAATTAATTTTTTCCCCAATTGTTCATCCAGTGCATCCATCATCATACGGTTGACTTCAAAGTTTCGATACTTTTTACAGCCAGAGATTGACGACTGGCGACGCCCCATTTTCTCGAAATCTTTTGTCTTTTCCGCATCATTCTCACATACCCACTGGAAAATCAACCGTCTCGGTTAACGTAATGGTAGGGAAAGAACAAAGCAGCAAAATGGAACACGGCAGCAAACGTGCAACAATCGTGTGAAGTCACAAAATTGCCAATGTCTAAGTACAATCATTATTTTAAACACCTAACAGTAATTAACTGACCAAAGGTATTTTGGTTATTCCGAAGATTACAACTTTCAAGCATGAATAAATTTCCAAATTTTTTTCTGGCGTAGGCAACACGTCTGACCTGAGGAAGTAGTGACTTGGCAGGGCCTATAGAAAGACACCCCAAGAGTTGGCAACTTATTTGAGAGAAATTCTCTACATCAATCTTATACAAAAATTATTACAAAATTCTCATATCGAATGAAATCTTGGTCTATTTCAACTTCAGTTAAGAATAAATATATGAGCATTTGTTTTCTCAGCTTAAAATGTAATTATATTATGATACCACTGTCAGAAACTTTAAAACTTAAAAACAAACAATGCAAAGAAGAAAAGAATCTGAAACTTACGGACATTCGCTAGACATGCGAACATACGCACAGTCCTCTCAGGCCTGTACAAATGGATACTTCTAGTCCTGTTCCAGCGTAGAGGTTCCCTAAACTTCGCTTACGACGGGGACCAAATCGTATCGTTATTCCCGTAAGAGATAGAGCCCACACGACTACGCAATAAAACATGTCATGTGCAGCTCAAGATATTTCCATGTTCTCTCCAGGTGCACATGTATTACAGGGAAATGGACAATCATGAAGAACTGCAATAATTTGATACCGTAACCGAAAAAAAAAAAAAAATCTTCGGTCTTCCTTCAACTTAGGTCTTCATAGTTTTAACGATATCACTAATTTTTCGACCTGTCGCAAATACAAAAATTTAGGCCTCCGGACCATCGTCTGAAATCACCAGATCTGGTGGTAAAATCATAAGTTGCCCACTGTGGCGCCCCCTGGATGACGGGCACCTTCCAACCTCGCCAAGTCGACAGGTGGATATATCTATCTACGCATTTACTTATTTACGAAGGGCTCTGACGCCTGGAGTGAAGCGAGTTGCAGTTTATTGGCCAAGAAATTTCGGCCTGGCCGGCGATACAGAACTTCCGGCCTCGACCGTGCTGGACGCGGTTATCGTGACCCGGGCGTTATCTCACACGCTGAGGTCGCGTCTCCCGGAGATAGAGCCCGTGGGGTTTTTCACGTCTCCCCGTGGCTGGATGCAAACCAACGAGACACCACCGGGTCAGGCGTGGCTTTACCACGACTTCCGCTTTCTGTCGGTAGGTAAATTTACCCCCCCCCCCCCAAATTAACCCAAATTATTTTGAATTTTGCAGCCTTGGCTCTCACCCTCGATACTTTTTTTCTTTCTATTATTCATATTTAATTAAATAGACAAGTACCATTACACTTTTTTGTACGTTCTATGCAGTATACAATATTAGATTAAATTAATTATTTAAACAATGCTGACAAAGTGCTTCGCCATCTCGTCGTGATTGAGTCATATCAACCGTATCGATGTGCCCCTGCAGATTTTATGAAATGTAGAATTAATTCACAATTTCGTCGATTAGTCAGCGAATAACTCAAATTCGCAATAAGTGTGTTATAACTATAAATATAGTGTAATATTTTTTTATGTTGTGGTGTATCCGTTATAATATCCCGATTCCGGCAAAACATTGTTTGTAATGGTCGCTAACGATGTTAAATCTTAGCACGGTTCCTTGAACATTAACCTCTCGTATCTCCTTTTCATAAATATCACTATCCCGAAAAGTAGTTTTTTTTTTTTTTTTTTTATTGAAACTATGCGATAAAAATGTTAACCACTGCTGACCAGGGGCCGCCAAAATTCGAATTATTTTACGATAGGCTATATTTTCTTCCTTGCAATTAGGGCAGTTTTTCGTCGAACTGGATGAGTCTTGGCCAATAACTTTTTTACCACGGAGACCCACAAATGCGCAGTTCCGTCAGTGGTTGACAGAAAGACTGCTACTCACGAAGGCGTTGAATGATACCCGACAGGTTCACAAGTCCGAGGGCCAACAATAGGTATACTAAATGGCCTGCGTGTGCCCCAAAGGCGTCTGTTGTTACCTACGCCGTAGGATTTTTCACGTCAGCTCTTGGAAGATAATTCGTTTTAAGATATATAGAGCGCATTACGGGCAACATTAGCACATGCATAAAATGTTACAGTACCTCTAAGTACAAGGTGATTTGCTGGCAAGTATTTTCACTGTCCTGCGCCGAACAATGCGGGTCTTAGTGTTATTCTTATATTTTATTCGGGAAAAATCTTCAACAGTTCAATCCACTTTAATTGTTACGGGTAGGCCTACATTCAGTTACTATATTTTTTTTTATTTTTGCAGGGCACCAAAAGACCTGTTGAATAAGAGTGGTCTAGAAAGGCGGCTGTTCCAACTATCTCTCTCTTTCTCTCTCTTTTTAACGTGCATTTTCCAACACTTTATGTCGTACTATTCAAAGCAGATGGACGTATGAAGTCACGAACACTCTGAGAAGCCGAGAACTGGTGAAAAACGCGACCGGCCGAGAACCAGCCGTTAAGAACAACGGTGCACGAAAGCCGTGTATTTAACTTAATTTTGGTCAAAAGTTTTTCAGGGAATTTTTCAAAATTTTTGACACAAGGCATAAAGAATAATTTCGAGCACCTTCTTACATTGATAAATATTCACTACCTACACTTCTGTCGGAGCACTGATGGAAGATAGGAAAGAATATCTTATTTCTCATCTTCCATCAGTGCTCACAGAATAATAAAGGTAGTGAATATTTAACAACGCAAGAAGTTGTTTAAGATTAATAGTTATGTCTTGTGCCAAAAATTTCGATAAACCCTCTGAAAAAAAAAAGTTGTAACGAAAATGGGGTGATTATACTGATTTCGTGCACCATTTGCCTTAACCGAAGATCTCGACCCTCCTGTACCACGGGCAACAGGATGCATGAGAGACGGTCGACACCGAGGCTGGTGTGATTACGAAACAACTTCATCACAAGTTACGAAACTCGCGAGCCGCGTGCTGGGGCACACACACACACACGTCATCGTGACGTCGTACCATCGAGTCTCGCGTAAAAGGAAAGGCATAAAAAAAAAGTCTTCTCCACTCGACACCTGGGATGCGATACACAAAAGTTTCCGTGCGCGAGTCAACGCATTCATGGGGCTGCGGTGGATTAAGTGGTCAGACTACTCGCCTCTCCCACCGAACCGAAACGGGTTCAATCGCAACGGATTTTCGCGTATGGGAATCGTCCACAGGTGGGTTTTTTTTTTTTTTTTTTTTTTTTTTTTTTTTTTTTTTTTTTTTTCCCCGGAGATCTCCCGTCTCCCCCCGCTCTTTCACTCCGGCGCTTCTCCATACTCACCTCGCTTTACGTTCATCAGGTCTCAAAACCACATTCCCATCCGCTATCGTGGATTTATAGAATTTTTGCCATAGTATGGAAATACAGTTTCGTAACATGTCTTTTGGAACGCCAGAGCACAGAGCATTGCCTAGTGCATTGTCTGAGATTGGTATTTTCTTGATTACTGTTAATATCGCCGCCTTCGTAATCGTTTGCAAGAAATAATCTCGCGCTTCGCCTCGACAGTTACCAGCTAAAAAATTTATAAATGTAGCGAAGCTGTGGCAGTTCGTTTGGGAAGCTGTTCTTTATAGGATATGTTGTGCGGGAAATTTCAATACGCCTTCTGAAATAGAAACATTGGTGGAAATTCGATAAATCTAAGATGGCGGGTGAGAATCCGCCTTAAGAGCTGCCAAATCCCTCCACTCCACTTCTCATTCATGCACAGCGATACAGGCTGTTCACGATAAAGTGAGCACTTTTGAAATCAACCCTAGAAAATAGTCACTGCCCCTGGCTGCATATATTTTAACGGGAGCACTGAGTGACATGCGCCCAGTAAAGTTGGTAACGATGGATGGAAAGTAGTTGCATGAACAAAGTGATGAGGCCCATGGCAAGATTAATTTTACACAAGGCGGAGGAATACACAAGGTGCATACAAGTAGATCTTAAGTAGTGCTTTCAAAAGAGCTCATTTAACCGTAAAGCGCCTATAGTCATCGAGGTCTTCCGCACTGATGGCGCATGAAGTACCTTGCAGAGATTTGGTAGAAAACACGTGATTCTTAAAACACGTGTCTAAACACGATAAACGTGCCCGAAGACGATTTTCAAGTTCGAGTTTCAACTCGAAGGATTTTTTCCGGCGTGAAAACTGCTAAAGCATTTTTTTTCTTTTCAGAATTAGCTTTTAGCTGCTAAATTTGCTATCAGAAACTTAATAGCTGTCTTCAAACACGCATCATACTTATATCTTTATTAGCGTGCCGTAAAAATGTAGACACGCCGCTTAACGTCACGGCCAGGCGAGTCGCTGATGGGAAGATTGCACCATGGGTGTTAGACGTACCAGTTTCTTGGTATATAGACCAGTTTTTTCCGGGTGTCGTACGTTACACGTTCCATTTTCTTGGCATAAATACCAGTTTTCAGGGTGTCGTATGTTAGACATGCCAGTTTCTTGGTATATATAACAGTTTCCAGGGTGTCGCACAATGTACCAAGACACTTTTCGTCTTGGTACGCGAAAATACCAATATTTCAGCATTTGCGATAACATTTGAAACAAAAGCACCACAAAAGTATTTTGAGTCCAGTACCTTCCTTACTTCGCAAAAAAAGACGTGTGGCCGGATGATAGCCAAGACTCTGTACGATGCTACACTACCGAGGGTTGAGAGAGAGAGAGAGAGAGAGAGAGAGAGAGAGAGATAGGGGAGAGAGAGAGAGAGAGAGAGAGAGAGAGAGAGAGAGAGAGAGAGAGAGAGAGAGAGACCAGAACATCAGTGATCTTGAGTTCGTATTCGAAGAAGTTTGATTTTATGTTGTGATTTTATTTCATTGAAGTTAACTGAAGTTTTAGCACTGTTTGTTATGTAGTAAACTACAATATATGTTTTCTTACGTGCCAGTGTATACTTAAATGCCAAATATGCGCATAAGATTTTTCCTATTACTAACTTACAATTTACGTTATTTTTTTTAAATTTAAATGCACAAAGATAATTACATTATTTAAAAATATAAATAAGCTGTGTTTTAGAAGTTCAGATTTTTTTCACGCTTTAAAGTGAGTGCATTTCGTTTTTTAAAAATGGCCTTGTGAAATCATCTATTAAGCAAAATACATAAAATTATGGCTTGGCTATTTTTGTCGTGTGGATTTGCATCGCGTACCAGTTTTTCGTCTAAAGTGCCAGTTTTTTGGTGAGGTCAATACCAGGAATTCGGTGTTGCCATCTAACATCCCTGGATTGCACGCCAGTTGGGCTCCTTGCGCGTAGAGGCGATGAGGCTATTGGAGAATAAGCAAGAGTCGGCCTTAGAGCTCACATGTTTCCGAGGCGCTTCAAGACAACTGCAGGCAAGCGGAACCTTTAAACAAAAGGGATTTAGTACGAAGCCTCAAATGAGAAATATCATGCGAGAATATCAGGAAAATACCATGAGAAAAGTCTGCACAGATCAAACTTGCAGCAAAATATCCCTTTACATGAGAAAATTTGAAGACTTTGGAAAAGCCATAATTTTAATAATTAAATCTCGTGATCTCACGCACTTTTAAAGCATTCGCTGTTAAATAGAACAACATATTTCTTGTACACGACCAACAATCTCGCAACACTCTCAATTTCACTGTGTATCCAAACACAGGATTCAAGAGTTCTTCACAATGAATATTTTTTGCCTGATTTCCCTTCGCACAGCTACATTCTCTGCTCTTCTCCTACCTCTTAGGGCTGATATACAGGTGGTCACATGACTGGAGAAAGCGACCTATATAATCACTCGTTTCGTGCAACAATCTCCTGGAAATTGGACATAATTTTGTCTCCTGCGTTCGTACGATATCTGCCATCCGATCTCGCATGATATTTAGTATGAGAATGCCATCTTGCGCGGATTTTTTTGAATGTATAACGCGTCGTGTAGAAGATGCTTTAACAATTTATTCACTTCTTATGTCTGCAAGAATGGATTACATTTTACAGCAATTACCGAGGAGGAGGGGGGGGGGGATTGGGTTTTTTTTTTAAATGTCTGCGAATGTAAATGCATGGTTGGCTAGAGGCAGACCCACTGCCGTGTGAGGGGTTTTCTCAGGGTACTCTTGTTTGCTCCCCGTACTCGCATCAGCGTTGCTCCGTCCCCACTATATATCACCAATTCATCACTCAAGCTGGCCGTAGCCACAGATTTGTCCATTGCGTACAGCAGTCGGCTAGCGCCGTATTACAAACTCGTCCATGTTGGTGACCCCCCACAGAGCAAAGAACTTGTTTTGATCTCCACGCAACCAAAACGTTTCTCAAAATGAGACTACGTCACCGCTTGGAAAACGGGAAATGGCAATGAAACCGCTAACCAGTCACTATAAATAACCCGAGGAAAATTCTTCACAAATGTCAGGAGAAAAGAACAAGTGGCTGCTTGTAGCCCTGTTGCTACTCACACATCGCGGTTGCATGGAATTATTTTCGGTTCTACACTACATGCGGTCCAGAAGAATTAATCTGTAGTCACGACGACCCTTACGGACCGTAAGTAGATCACTTATTATCCTTCCTGCACCGTCCACGAAACCGGGTCCTCTGCCTGATTCATACTACCGCAATTTATTATGCTTTGTGTTCCTTACGTTGCATTAATGACAGTCATGCCTATTCACTACTGTAACATGCACCTACTTTTAAACAGACAAACAAATACTTGGGTTTATGGAAGATGGTCCAATTACCTTCATACGCACACTACACACGAACTCAATTTGTTCCCGTTATACATACAGTTCTGGAGAATTAATTTGTAATGGAAGCACTTATAGACAGCAGAATATAGTGGAAATTTTCAGAAAAAAAATATAGTTTCGTCTTGCAGACTTTATCATTGGGTGATACTTTTTTTCGGAACGGCTTGTTTACAAAATATTTCTAAGAATCATTAAGTGCCTCAGGGAAATGGAGAAAATTCTTCACCCAACAATACAAGACATTGCATAACAACTTTAAAAAAAAAGGCGGACTTTAGCACAGGACACTGTCAATAGGTCAACTTTTCACGCGATAGATAACTGCCTGTGCCCATTGTCCATTCATCTGTCTCGCGGCAGTAATTCGTTCTAGTCCGCGAGCACTAAAGTTTACTCCAAAGCGATCTAGTCTTAGTCCGTGTCCGAAGCCCACACAACTCGAGTGAGACGGGATGAGATAAGCCAACACGAGGAGAAAAAAAAAATTATTGTTGTCATAAAAGTGGGCGGTGAGAACTGGTGGTTGTTTAACGCGCCGTTGTACAAGAGAAGAGAGTACAAACAATCGACCCAATATCTCATGCTGCTAGCTAGCACTCGTGTTAAGGAGGTTACCTTCCCATCACTTGAGCTGCGTTTGGCAAACTCGGTTTTTTTTTTTCTGTTTACGAAACGATCACGGGTTGCGCCTGATTGACGTCGCGTTAAGGATATTAATGTAGCTGGGCGTCCGGGGTCAAGAAGCGAGTGCGCGATACGGGCGACACTAATCACGCACGCCTAGTGCCTCGTCGCTCTTACGCGCAAGGAGTGCAGTGTTTCCGTCGTGACGCTGTACTGTGCAAATTAGATCTGTAACAGTGGCACTTTATCACAACGATGAAAGTTCACAGAGTAAAACTATGTCCGTATCTTTGTACTTTTCTCTTGCCGCTTAAGGAAACTGCATTGGCAAGCTTTAAAAATGCGATGCTTGACCACTTGCACAAAATTTTTTTTTCCCAAGAATACACTAAATATGACAAGAGTAAAAGTATAGGGATATAGACAACAGTTTTTAATCCTTTCTGGCAAAAAGTCGTATTTCCATAGCTTTTATTTGCCGAGACACGCGTTTGCGCGCAAACAACGATTTCACAGAAAATGTTTCCGTAAATAGTTCCCTCAACTATCTTGCAGAGTGATTGAAAACCTGGTTTTCTGACGGAACTATGAAGGTGCCCCCAATATGTTAACCTACGAAAAGACGTCATCCCCCATACAAGCAAGGAATGGTACTTTACGGTTACCACGCTTGCTCTAAATATTAATTTGGAGCCCTTCGGTACAACTAAAATACGAGCCTGTATTGAACTTTGCCCCAGACTTGTCATCGATAAAATGATAGGTTCGCCGCTGAAAGTCGCGTACGAGAACACTGCACGTCAGGTCAGAGCGTTGCGCGTAGCGGCGATTGGCGCACTTATTGCACGTGGCACTGTCGCCCTCATTGCTCCCGCGCTTCTGACCCTCAAACGCGAGAAGGGCTCGAGGTAGACGACCGCCTTAACCTCGCCTTGCCCAACGACGGAGTAAAAGAAAAAACTGGCCACCATTAGGAACAAGCCGGTTCACTACGGCATGACCTCCGACTCGTAGTCGCCTCGTTAGAAAAGCTCGTCCGACGAAACGTGTTGTTATGTTATGTTTATGTTGTGTTATGTGGCTCGCACGATTATGTTACGACCGGACGCTTCGTTTCGGTTTACTTTGGATGACGGGAGCAAAAAAATTAAAATCTCCTTCTTCCCTCCGCACAAAAAGCCACTCCGTCTTTAATTAGCTGAAATAGCTTTACGACTTTTACCGAAACTATACGATTCTTACATGCGCGAGTGAGAAAATATTTTACTGACGCGTAGCACAACTTAAAAAACAAATACAGTTTTCTAACAAGCACACATACCCGGAACCTCATTCTGTCATATGTTCCAGCGTATTATTGGCGTACACGTTACTCGACATAAGGGCATTCGCCAAATTTTTCTAATTTTATTTGTACACATAAGTTTCACCGTCCAACGTTTTAGGCTATATCAGTAATTACTCTTCCCTCGCAAAAAAAAGAAATGAGCCAACAGTTTCTGCATAAGTGCTTGTTAAAATCACAACTTTAATAGTCGTATAAATGTACAAATAATGTAAAATAACTTAGTGTGGGAATGAGATAATTCACACTGAAATAAGGTGCCAAGAGCTACTTCAAGATGTCTATAAAATCGCAACAAAGAAATTTTTTGCAACTTGAGAAAAATGCTGAAGAAAGGGAAATCTTGCCTGCTTTTGATTTGTAGCTGCACCTGAATTTATTTTTTTAACAATTTTTTTTTTTTGCTAAGAATGCCTTAAAATGAATTAAGACAAAATTACTTTCAGTCGCACTTGTTTAATATCTGAAAATACTGTAATTTGATTTAATTTATTTGTACATTAAATATAAAGTAACATTTCTACTTTGACAGGTTATTTTGGGGGGGGGGGGGGGAAATCACACTTGAGTAAAAAAAAATTATTTGAGCGAAAAATGATCACATGTAATGTTTACAAGTGATACAAATATTAAATAAATATTTTCGTATCCAACGCTTTTAAAAATGCAATGAACAAAAAAAATCGTTTTCGAATAAAAACTGCACAGTTCAGAGAGAAATTGAAATATCGTAACCGAGGCCCAATAATCTGAATACCAGTTAGTATTCAGCCGAAAATAAAACTTAAGTTTATTAAATAGAAAGCCCACTTATTCTATATCATCAAGAACTAAAATATGCATTTTAAAACACACGCAGGAACAAACAAATCATACTCGAGAGAAATTCTGCTCCGTGTAATCGAATCAAAATTGATTTTTGAAGTAAAAAAAAAAAAACAGCTTAAACATGAACATATTTATTCCAGCTACGGGCGATCCCAACAAAAGTAGTTTTTTTTTTTCAATTAGTGTGTTCATTAACGACAGTGTGTGTAAGCAAGGGGTTTACTAATTTAATTTTTTTTGTTGGAGCCGTGCAACAGTGAAAGATGGCTACGGCATCCTTTGGCTAAAGTGCGTACGACAAGTAACTTAACTTCACGCACATCTGTGTGCAGGATGTAGCACAGGTTCTTCACTCGATCTGACACCGGTCCTTATCAGCGTTCCAGATCCACGCTTCTGACTTTGCATCCGGTTGGCAAATGAGCTCACGTTTATTAACACAACGTGACAACTGGACTAACATTTCTCGAGAGTCGCGCGCAGTGGCGGCTGGTGTCTTTTATAACTGGGAGGGCTGTAGCGAACCTAACTTATATCATACTGTGGCCGCTGGTTCAGATCTAATCACTACCACAGGGTATGTATTTGTTTTAAGCTTGTTTAGGTTGTATGCCTACAAACCAGTGCCTATATGGTGTGGTACATTATACGAGATGACGAGAAATAACATAATAATACCAATTCTATCATACTAATGAAGATAATAACTGAAATATACTAAAACAAATATTTTAAAAACAAAATACTTATTTACATAAGTCTACAGTACATACAAAATTCATGTCAAATTTAAATTAGAGGATGAAAGTGGCATATCTTAATTAATATATTTGTAAAAAAAATCCATTCGTCAACCTGTACGCGCTATCTAACTGGCAATGTATATTGACCTTACCAAGCAATGGAAATCTTATGGCATTTTTTATATGTTGCGAACATGATTTATGTATTTTACCTTTGTCTCCCAAATGTTTTTAATCTTTTACCCCATAAAATGTTACTCGCCGAATTAACAATTATTTACAATTTTACACAACACGACATTAACAACAATTCAACCCTGCTTCTGACCGATGCTCATGGCTCATCATTAATTAACAACAAACTTATTCAGGATATTACACGCTATATTTGAAGCTCGCGCGAGTTCGAAGGATATCTATAAATAAAAAATATTCGAAATAAATACAACCATTGTTAAGAAATGTGTTTAACAACTGCAAAAGAGTGGAGCGCGAAAGTGTGCTTACAAAACATGTAGTTTTGATAGCTTTGTCAAGTTCCAGGAAACTATTTTATTGTTTGAGCAAGGGCGCGCCCATCTCTCTCCGATTTACAGCATGCGATTGGCTGAAAAGGGCCGAGCCCCTGAAGTCTTCCCTCCCTCCCGTAGCACCCCTAGTCATATGTTACTGTCATCTCTCTCTACTAGCTCTAGCCACTTCGGGGCGAAGAACCTGCCGCCCCACCACTCGACATTTCCGAAAACATTTCTCTCGTGACAAGAGTCTCGTCCATCTCAAAAACATTGGCTGCGAAATAACCTCCGTATTCGTACGCAGTATTATTTACTGAGTAGCAGATACGTAGCAGATACTGAGTAGCAGATACGTTCTGAGATTTTATTAGGAGGGCTGCGCCCCGTAATCCTACCTCAGCAGCCGCCACTGGTCGCGCGTGTTTTGTTACGAATCAGCAGACATATTTTTCGGAAGAAAAGGGATGATATCGCCCACCACATTTTCACAGGTGTAATATACCCGTTCTACAAAACACTATTCATCTATTTGTTGCTTAATCGCAAGTAATTCTTGATATTTGTAGCAAAAATCATATAAAAAATTCGATTTCTGGGGGCACATAGCTAGCTCCCCTAATAATCACCTACGGGGGAAAATGATACACAAATGTTCGTCTGATATTTTCGGAAGGGATTTTTAGTAACACGTTGTATATATCAAAGGATGACGTTAAAAGTACTCAGTAGCGATTCAGGTGCGACCTGACTGGCCTCTCTGCAACGACACCGACATGAAGAGGGAGATAGACGACGAAGGTATGTGTATGAGTGAGAGGGAGAAGAACACGACCAAGGGCAATGAAGGAAGGCATTCGCACCTGCCAAAAAATGCGGCGTTGGGAAAGAATTGTCGGGGGCTCTCTCAGAAGACTGCGTGCTTATCAGACAGCGGTGCGACTGAAGATCTGCGACAACACGTGACCGGATTAACTAAAGGCACCTAGTTGTGAGCCAGAGCTGATAAGAAATTTGGCACAGCTCCTCTGTCCCCCAGGATTTCCATACTGTACACATACAAATCTGTGTAGGCGCGCCTGCTCTCGACCGCTGTGTGAACTGACTTGGCAAAAATGGTGTTATGTCTCTAAGTAGTAATAAAAGTGTGATGTTGAAATTGTGGACACTCGAATTAGTTAATTTACTTTCTTGATAATTACATACTTACGCCTGAGCCACGTATACTTGGAGTCAGATAAAAAAAAACACTATTATTACCTATGAACTATATATATATATATATATATCTACACACACGTGTGTGTGTGTGTGTGTCTAAACAGGTATTTTTCACACATTCATTTAGGACAATATCTTACGCCGTAATAAAATATACAATGTTACAAAAGAAAACTAAATTTTGACACAATATTTTATTACAACGTTGGGGAAAAAAAAAGCGTATTTAATTAAGATTTTCTTTAATGGTTTACAAAAAACCTCTAGAGGAAAATCAACCTGTTCCCTGTTCACTACTAGCCTGTGTTCCAATATATACTAATACAGTCCAAGTTCGCCGAATTTAAATTACAAATATGAAATTATTGCTTTTCGTATCACACAATTTGCTATGCACGAAGTCCAAAGACGACAAGACATTTACTTGCTTACAAAGGACTCCGAGCCACATAGTACAGAAACGTCGCTCATAGAATTATGTGAAGTGATGCAGCGTATGGTCTCTACAGTCTTCAATTCGCACTGTAATACGCCGAGTATCACTATTGTAGCTGTCTAGTGATACAACTAGTGAACAACAATAATTAAACGTCACCCCCAACTATGTTTAAATGCCCGGAAGTAAATTATCATTAAGATTTCGTTAATCTTGCCTCCATTGATTGTTCGGAACTCAAGTCCCGATATTAATAAAGTAATATGTACATGCCTTTCGAAGGCAAATACTCCCTAGCGCCCGTCTGTTTATTTCTACCTCGTCCTGGCGACCTCGGTCACTTCCTTGCCGCTCGGGTTAAGGCCCTTACACAATTGAAAACTTTAACATTTGACTTTACGTTTGCTTTCCGACATGTTGTTTCTTATGGAGCTCGACACAATGGAACTGTCAAAGGTAAAGTCAAGCACTTCTGACTTTACGATTTCGAAAAGTTGAAATTTAAAGTTAGAGTCGAGTAGCCGTTTTGCCGAGAATCTAACAGAAGTTATGTGGAAAGTGCGTTATTTTATTGTAGGACTTTTTTAATCTCGGTATATTAAACAAAACTCGTCTTAAATTAAATAAATGGTAAACAAATATAATGTGAAGAGTAAATTTATGAATTGTCATATTCTAATAAAGTAAACAAATATTTTTTTTTGTTTTGAAATAAACTTTTAATACAAAATCTAAGCCTATTTTCGAAAAAAAAAAAAAAAAAAAAAGTACGTATAGTGATTTCCTGGATAATATCATAATTATTTACATAACAAGATACACATATTAACGAAGCTCTTAGAACCTATGTTCAATTGTCTGAAATCTGACTTTACAATTTGTCTATTGGTGGTTTTGTCAGAGGAAAGGAATCGTAAAGTCAAATGCTGAAGTTTTCTATTGTGTAAGAAGCTTCACGAGAATCTCCGAAGAGTGTTTTCTACGCCCCACCGGAGCCATGCTGCCTGAGAGGTTAGCCTGTTCGCCTCCCACCAAGGCGAACCGGGTTCAATACCCGGCCGGTTCACTCCTGGATTTTCCCATGTCGGAATCGTGTCGGACGATGCCGCTGGTCGGCGGGTTTTTCTCGGGGATCTACCATTCCCCCCCCCCCCCCCAGCCCTTTCATTCCGGCGCTGCTCCATACTCATCTATATTGCTCTCATAGGCTCTCAAGACCTGAGAGACAGTCTACTATATTTCCCGCGGGTACAAATTTATTTTCCGAATGAATAGATATTACACAGTACTCTTCGAGGAACGACTCTAAAATATCTAATTAACATTACACAAAATACCATACCTTAAAAAAGTATAATTCTAAGATAAAAGTCTCGCCGTTTACGCCAGTCACATAACCCTAGGTCATGTTGTTAGCAACGGTTCTTGAACGGAGATAAAATCTTGAGCTATGGTCGCTGATTATAAACCCTACTGTGAATTTACACTAATAAAAATTGCCCTTAATTTATATAATTCAAATGACACATACTCCCGCCATAGAAAGGGCCTATTTCAGTTGAAATAAATGTTTCACCACATGTACTTCATTACAAATGGTTGCACACGGCTAATCTATTTTCATTCCTGCCTAGACACTGTTGACAGTGATATTTCTAACAGAAGCCGCGTATTTTGCATGTGACTGGTATCTACTAATTTTAGGCACACATCACCCTACACATAGAGATTTTATTGGACTGCTACAAAAATTAGTAGAGACCTGAAAAATTCGCGTTCAATGACCTGCAGGCTAGACTCTACAGTCGTATGTACAGATATGCCGATATCAACTGCGCATTGGTTGTCTACTGTCACAGTGGAAGGTGACGATTGGGCCAGCGTTCTCCAGGAGGCGTTAAACGCCGAGTGGACCAATGGCTAAAGTAATATATACACGTGTTTAGAATTCTAACTTGTCCCAAAATGAATCCGCGAATTCTTCAGGTCTCTAATAATTAGTGATGCTCGGCGCGTTACAGCACAATGAACAAAAATAGTGACTGACTACTCCAAGAGCATGGAACACTTGCATATATTGTTTGTATACCCTATTAAAAAATAAATTTAGGGAGTTCTTAAAATGGCGGGTTAGCTAGGTAGGCACCTATACTACAAGCGTTAAATAGCTACCGGTATCTCCGTGGATAATCGTGAACGATCACCGGGTAAGGAGAGGCATATTCTAATGGTTGGCTGTATGATTACACGAAGCCGCCAGCCACTCAACACTGATGCCTTGTTCGAGTAAACAGCCGAGAGCCAAACCTGACGTTTTAGTTATTTTGCCGACTGGAAAACCTGTAACGCAGGTACCAGTCGATGATTGGAATTCAACGCAACAGAGTTGTGGCTCCAACGTGTTTGATGCCTGAAACGCGCGTCCAGTCCACTTCAATAGTTGCTGATCTGAAGTTGTCCACATTTCGACCTGCAGCTTGTTTGAGCATGGCCGAGTACCCCTGTCTCGCATTCAGGATGTCTTGAAATCAATACCGGGCGGCTGCAATTCACGGTTTCTTCACATTTTTTGGATCAAACCTTTCAAAATTCACCCTATGTGTGACGTGTTTAGTTATTTGTTAAACATGTTATTTATCACAAGCGTTTTATACCTCTGTTAACATACAAGTATCTCATTTTTCATTAAATTGAAGTTTTACCTATATTTTATTTATTAATTATAATATTTCGTCTATAATAAATATGGATAAAAACAGTGAGAAAAAATTTGTATTGTTAGTTCTAATGCAAAGTAGCATACTTACTGAGAATTCGGTGCGTTGTCTTTTGGTGTAATTTTCTAGACCCGGTTAAGCTTAGTTTCAATGGAACTGAGGAATATCCTGGAAGTAGAACTTAGCAGGACTTCAGAAAAGTGTGAAGTAAACGTGAATGGACTATATATGTGGCTGTTTCGCTTCTATATGCTTCCAATTGTGTGAACCAAGCTTAAGAAATCATTCGCAGCACGCAGTAGTCAGTAGGACATGTTGCCCGTTTCCAGAGCCTCGCGTAAAAACTCGGCGAATGGGTGCGCTCACATCAAAGGAACAGTCAGTCGTGGCGTTTTCCTGGCGCCTGCGAAATACTAATGAGGCAACTTTCTTTCATTCGGCCCACCTAGACGAACTGGGTTCGATTCCCGGCGGGGTCGCTCCCGGATTTTCGCATGTGCGAATGGTACCGGAAGATGCTGCTGTTCGGCAGGAGGTTTTCTCGGGGATCTTCCATTTCCCTCGCCCTTGCACTCCGGCGCTGCTCCATACTCACCTCACTGCATTCTCAACAGCTCTCAAGAGTTCGGTGTTAACCGCCGCCCAAATATCTTCACTCCGCTCTCTCCAAACTTTCATTGGTCTCATTTCATTATAAAAAAAATGTAAAAATTTAAAAAAATAAAAGTATTTTCATTACAAATTTTTGAATACCGTGAGGGTTGGGTAAAGGAGTGGGGAGGGAGGAGGAAACACTATTGTTGACCCCACACTGAAAAAAATATTTTGTGGCCGCCACGAAATATTTTTTCCAGTGCAAGTTCGAGAAGCCTCTTGATTAGATGCTGTTTTAATATTTGTAATTCCCTACACTATATACTAACATCCTGACCCGCCTATAGATACCTAAAAGATCAAGATCTACGTTTACACCAAGTGTACTGACAATCACGCTAGTATAAAATGCTCTTGCAGTCTCAGGTCAATTTTCTAAATTTTGGCGTTTCCTTTCCACGACGGTATCAAGGAGATACTACCCGAAGAAAATTCTTTGTAAGATATTCTATTAATGTACGTAGTTGTATAAACACACTTAGGCACATGTATAAAAAGTAGTAGGCCCATACACGTTTTCTCATATAGACGTAAATTAAATATCCTCAATCTCCTGTTTGAAGACTTCGTTTTTTTTTTTTTTTTTTTTTTTTTACACTTAGCGGTTTGACAAGTATCTGAAGTACAAATGTAACGCAATTGTGATAAAAAGACTTCTTCTTTTGACTGAATAATTTACTCTGAAGTAAGAACAGTTTAGCAAAATGTTTTACAGTTGTATTAGACTATATACATAAATTCTTCTGTGATATACAACCGCACTACTTTCACTGTTGTAATTGCTGTAGTACTTTACTTTACTTCACTATGTATTCTTTATTGTAGCGATGCAAACATATTTACCTCCTTCCATTAAGTTAATTTTTATAGCAACCCCTGAAAGGAACATTGAGGCGCAACTGTTTATACTCCTGCCAATATTCTACAACTACGTTCGGACTTACAGGTAAGTTAATTCCAGACGAATTAATTTGACTGTAATTGTAAAAGGAAAAAAAAAAAAAAAAAACCCGGTCACGTATATCACGATTTTTTTGGTTGCTCTTGTAGTCATCGTTAACGTGAATTCATTTCATCCAAATTAAAATTTGACGGTCGACTTCTTGACACGATCGCCTTTGTCATCCGAAGTCACGAGCGGACAAACCCCATCGCCTTTATTCCCGTGAATTAAATTGAAGTGCAATACTTCTTCGAGTGACGTCTTGATACACTTAACAGCCGAGGATCTGAAGTAAGATAATGGCCTCGAAACCTGTTGGGAGTTAACCACTCGCCTTGTTCAGGGGCGGAAAAGACGATGTCGGCCGTCATGACAGCATCACGGCTCTAAATCGAACGTCGTTCTAGGCGAGAAAATAAAACTCAAAGGAAGCTCTTGTCATTGTTCCACGCTTCGCCGATCCGTATCGCGATCATCCACAACCTATTCCCTTTTTTTTGGTAGGGGGAGGGAGCAGTAGCGATACACAATCCCTCCAATTTAGGGAGGGGCTTGCAATAAGGCAATAAGAATTTTGAAGTTGCTTTAAAAAAAATTGAAAAACAAATTTGAAAACAAAAATATCAGGTTTAATAATAGGCGAAGACTGTAAGGAAACATCGGTAATCTAGGAGCGAAGATTTATATAATAATAATAATAGACAATACTTTACCAATACTTATCAGAGTCAGAACGTTACAACAAATCCGTAAGTTCGAGATAAAAGGAAGACTGATTGTTTATATGATCATCCGTTTATGTGATAATGATCTACAAATCTCTATATGTTAATTAACTACAATTTTCATTACAGTTACTTTGTTTACTATTTCAATTATTGTAGCGAAAAAAGGTCTCACATTGGCTAACTATTAAGGGAGAGGGCATGTTTACCAGTTTACACCGCTAAAAACACCACCAGTGAGCAAAAGCAAAGATACAACATAACTTTAGATACACGAATTAAAGGGACTATAGGAATTTGTTTTTTTTTTTTTTCTTTAAAGAAAATCCAGGAATTTGAACTACAGTAACAACAATCGCTGCAGCTCAGAATTGTTTATTTCATGAGAATGAGATAAAAAATTTTCCTGTAAATATGTAGACAGCTGAAAAACCCTCCTAATATACTCGAACCGGAATCGTTTCAGTGGCTTTTGTCTGGTGGGAAGTCACAAAGTTTTCCAGGTATGTCAAATGATAAGTACAGACCAATGACAAAGAGTATGATCTTACACGTGCTTGAAATATGATTTGTCCCCAAAAATAACGCTAATTTTGCTGGTCTCCAGAAATTTGTTATGTTGATCGTCCATATTGTATTTAATTATTATTTCGACTTCTGAGATAAAATTTATTTTAACAAATGAGTTAAAATAAAGTCAAAATAGCTCAAACTCAAATCTTTCTTCAGGTGGACAAGTGACGGGTTTCGAAGAGTAGAAGGGAGTTGAGTTACTTGGGCGGCTCTTAACATCGAGGTCTTCAAAGCCGATGAGGGTGAAGTGAGGTGAGTATGGAGCAGCGCCGGAATGCAAAGGCGGGGGAAACGGGAAATCCCCGAGAAAACCCGCCGACCAGCTGCATCGTCCGGCACGATTCCCGCATGCGAAAACCCGGGAGCGACCCCGCCGAGTATCGAACCCGGTTCTCGCAGGTGAGAGTCTAACCACTAGCTACACCACCGCGGCACCGAATTTCGAACAAATAGCAACCTGTTGCTCTCGTGACACCAAAAAACACTTTGGTTTAAATAATTACTTCTGTTAAAATAAACTTTCGAAATTTCCATGAATCAAAGCTGTCTCACATTTACGCGAAAAATCATGATGAATGTAATTTTCAAGATGATTTGATACAGTGTCAAGTTGCTATCGCGTCACGAAACCGTGATAGGCTATACTATTATACCTGCACACAAAACAAATTAGATCTTGTATGGTCTTTGCAGTGAACATCCTGTATAACTGCACGGGCATCTGCTATTGGATGGAAACTCGCATTAGGCACAGGACCCCCAGAGTAATCAGCCATGATCGAACATGGTATCTCCCGAATGTAATTAATGTTATGATAGTGCATGACCAAACACGATCTCTATCAGCTTATCTCACACTATCAGTGAAATATATTGTTTTCGGCAATAGACGGTAACCAGCTTTGAGGATGACCTATCCGTTTAGTAGCCATCCGGTTGCTCAGTAATAATAAAAAAATATCCGTAAAGGGCAAGGCGAAGAACCGGATGGGTCCACGTGTACTGCGAAAAAGAGATTCGAAGGACAGAGAACCGAGATGATGAGACGGGGCATACAATTCTACGTAGGCCTAGAAATATACTGTGTCCGTCTTGATAAATCTACTCAGCGAATATAGCTGTGATTCGTCACGTTTTGCAGCTGCCCCGTAGTTTTTCATATAGTAATTTTCAGTTCGAGTGTTTGGAGCCTGAAAACAACAAACCGTCTACTACAAAGGTAGCATTTTGTTAGTTTTAAGACTGGACAGGCAGACGAAGTAAGTGAACAAGCACCTTGACTAGTTATAGGCTGTTCACGGTAAAATGAGTACTTTTGAAAGCCCTGCTCAAGATCTACTTGTATGCACGTTGTGTATTCTTCCGCCTTATGTAAAATTATCATTGCCACGTGCCTCGGCACTTTATTCATGCGTCGGTCAAGTGAAACTGTAAAATTATTAGGAAACTGAATATTTAAAAAAAAAAAAATCTCATTTTTTCACTTCTCTGTATTACAAAAAAAAATTTCTTCGACGTTAAGATATGGAACTACTTTCCATCCTTCTTTACCAACTTTACTGGACGCATGCCATTCAGTGCCCCCGTTAAAATATATGCAGGTTGGCGCAGTGACTTTTTTCCATGGTTGTTTTCAATAGTGCTCACTTTATCGTGGACAAGCTTTAACAAGTTTCTATCACAGCATCAACTCGTTAAACAATGTCTTACAATAGGGCAAATATAACTGCAGGAAAAAAAGTTCACAGAATATTCTGAACTGTCAATAAACAGACAGTTAGGCCTATATAGACAGATGCTCGGTGTTATCTAACAATAACGGCAACAGAAATGTGTTTCGTGATCCGGTACTTGATTGTATTCACGGTTATAAATATAATTATTATGGCAGTGCACCGTGCTTATAATTCTGTGCATCAGAGGTAAAGGGCACTCAAGTCACAAATGTGGAAATTTACAGGAGAGCTGTTTACCCCGATGCCATGATGCCCTTCCCTACTGACTAAATCGCTTATTATTCCCTGGAGTATATAGCGCTCGGCAACCCGGAATTAACGCGAAAAATACAATAGGACAGTGTGAAAACCTCGGGTTTGTAAAATATACATCGTACACAGATATAATACAAAGAACTTCAGAAATACTTAAGATTGTCATTGCAGCGCTTAGAACTGTGATAAACTATAGAGCTTTCCAACACTAGCTAGTACAAAAGTTTAATTGTTCATCCCCTGGAAACACACCTCGGAAGTGTCGTGAATATATTCTCGAAATATTGTTCTCGGAGGGCCAAATCTGTTTGTAGCAAACGCTCTGCATTTGGTTCCGCCATGAAAGACACATATGTAAAATATAGCAGGATACGTTGATCAATAGCCACCAAAGCAGTGAAATTGTCATGGTCTGTATTTTGAACAATGGACGTGTTTTATCTGCGCGAATATAGAATGCGAACAGGAAAATGGACTAAAGAAGTCCTACGCCATGCTTCTTAAAATGTCTTCTTGCAAGCGAGTATCTTGTAATTTCCATGCATTTGTTTAAATCTGTTTCTGGAGCTAACATTTACTATACTATTATTTGACTCGTATGGTAACAGCTTCATCTTGTATCACTTACACATTTTTACCGTTTTTGTCATTCGAATATTGTTTACTGGACACATGGAAACTGCGCTAATAACCTACAGAAAGAAGAAAAACATGTTTATTAACGCACAACATGTTCCTGTTTTAGTAAACGTGTACTGTCACTCACAGCTAAAATTGCCAACGCTGCTATTAATGATAAACAAAATTGATAAAATAAGGTGAATAAATCGTAAAAAGCGACGGCTAATTAAACAGAGGGCGTTTTGAACGTAACACAACTGGTCGCTGCAAGGTGCTAAGTACTTGCTGCAGCGTGCTAAGTGTCCACTGCAGTTGACAGTAATTGCTGCGGTAGGGCTTAATTTGAAGCCGAGGACAGGTTCAAAGTGTATGCAGCCTGGCGGATCGGACGGCCAGTACTTCTTAACATTTTTGTGGCTCACGCGATGTTGGAAAACCAGAATAACTGGACCGCGCGACTAAGGGAAACGGGAAATCCACCGCTTTCAACGGCACGTAAATACTTGCAGCGATCTGTCTTGAACCGCCGAGCAGGACTGCCAAATCCTGCCTGAGAAATAGCCTTCAGTCACCTTATCTTACGAATTTTAAAAAAAATTATTAAAAAAATGGAATTTCACACTGAACAGAAAAATCTCAATCACGATAAGAAAAAAAATAGTTTTACGATCAGTTTTAATCTTTACTTACGTACAAAGCGAACGAAACTAAATAATTACAAACGTTAATACATTCCCTTCATACCTGTTTCTCACCCCCTTCCCCCCATCCACCGACTCCTTTTCAACCACACCCAAAAAAAAAAACTCGTTGTAAGGAACAGAAATATTACGCGCCTGCGATAGCCGATGTGCAAATGAGTGAAAAATTAAATTATTCATTGCCGATTTTTGTTTCTTCCTCTGCAACTGGCAATTAACCACTAAACAATATTTTAGTATGCGGCAGGCACTGAAAAAAAGAAAGGTTCAAATTGCAGAGTATTGCCCAGTCTGGCAACCCTGCCACCGACACTGTGGTACAAGTTCGGTAGAAATATGTTTTATTCGACTTCTCCGGCCGAACTGACCCAAATAATTTTTGCCAGCAACCTAATCCGCCTTCTGTTACTGCTGATCGTAAGCTCGGTTTTTTAAACAATCGGAACAAATATGGCATATTTCTGACATACCTACATTTCCTCTACCGAGTGTTTAAAAATCGACTTTACGTAATACAAAAGCGGAATGACGCCATTCCTCCAAAGGAAGTATACCCCAATCTCGAGAATTGGATCCCAACATTGAAATCACTAGTTCACCAGTGTTCGCCAGTAGTAGGACTATAGGGAAGGTTCTTAGCGTACTTATACTTCTCAGTAACTCGATAGTTTTGTAACACCAAGCAGGAATATTTATTAAAGTTAATTATACGACATTAGTTAAGACGGTAAGAACACTTATTTGCCCTGTCGTAGTTAAATTTAGATGGTTCAGTGAGGTGAAGATTGACCTTGGAAAATTATGGCGGGGGAGACTGGAAATAGAAAAGTTCCACTACACATGCGCATGCACATTAACCCTGAAATGGTGAGGCGGGGTCTCCCAGAACCCAGGGAGTTTTTGTTTCGGTGGGATGGTTATACTGGAAGTCGTTTGACCTTGGCACACGTAGTAGCTTCGAGTCAGTTTTGTGAGTGGATTTATAAAATGGCATCTGCTGGTGAAAATTCCAGGGTTAGCGACCTAGAATGTTTAGATAATGTTAGAAATACATTTGACGAACTGGAAAGTGAATCAGAAGTGGATGATACCGATGCTGATGAGGACTTCATACCAACTGATCATGATTCTGAGACGGAGCAAAATAGTTTTGACAGTGAGGAAGAAACTGAACTTCCTCGAGAAGAGCATGAAGATAGGAACAAAAGAGATTCGCAATCATCGCAGCCGTCTAATTATTATTGGGGTCGACGAAGAGCAGAATTCAAGTGGTCTAAGCAGGCACCTAATACAAGAGCTCGTGTTGGAGCTAAAACTATCATCAGAAGAATACATTTACCAGGTAATATTGGACCAGTAAGAGAGTTAGATATAAACTGTTCTGAATTAGATACATGGGACCGTATATTTACAGGTGACATGTTAGATACAATTGTATTACATACGAAAGAAAAATTAGCGGAGGCTAGGTCGACATATGCAAATTATGAGGACAGGTCTGAACTAAAAGACACAGAGGGTGTGGAAATACGAGCACTCCTTGGTGTTTTATATTATTCTGTCATATTCAAATCCAACCATAAGGATCTGAACGCAATGATTGCATGTGACATAACAGGAAGCGATGTTTTTAGGGCAAGCATATCACAAAAAAGGGCACTATTTTTGGTATCATGTCTCAAATTTGAGAACAAAAGTGTTAGGGAGGCGAGAGAAAAAACTGAAAAATCTGCAGCCATATATCGGTTATTTAGTAGGCGTGTTGAAAATTCACCGGCTAGTTATTCAATATATGAGTACGCGTGGGTTGACGAAATGTTTATTTCCTTTAGAGGCCAGTGTCGCTATAACGTTTACATGCTCGAGAAACCTGCAAAGTACGGTTAAAAATCCTTGCCCTCACTGATACTAAGACGCACTATTTTCTAAATGGTTGAGGGGAAAACTGTGATGGTGAGGGTCTTACATAAGAAGAAAAAATAGTTCCTTGTTCATACTTAGTGTTTTTTGCGTTTGATTAGGCATATCGAAAACACAAACATACACATAACTGCCGATAATTGGTTTTTGTCCATTGAATTGGCTAGAGAACTAAAAAAAGAGGAACTCGACTTACGTAGGAACACTCAGAAGAACTAAATCGGAAATTCCACCTCAGTTTCTGCCCAGCGGTACTAGAGAGGTTGCAAGTTCAGTTTATGGATTTACAAATTACCTAACACTTGTCTCTTACGTTCCTAAAAAAAAAAAAGAAAAGGAAAGCGGTCATTATTGTGCCTTCAATGCACCACAGTGCATCGACCGATGAGGAAATACAAAAACCTACCATAATTTCATTTTACAACTCAACAAAAGGTGGAGTAGATGCACTGGACCAGAAATGTGTATCTTACAACACTGGCAGGCGCATAAAAAGATGGCCTACCGTAATATTTTATGCTAATTTGAACACTGCAGCTGTCAATGCTTTTATGGTACATTATTCAGTTCCAAATTCAGAAAACTATTAGTTTTCAGTTTTTGAAGAGTTGAGCAAGGTCTTTAGCTGAATCACACATGAAAAGGCGCCTCCAAAACCAAATTCTTCCTAGACAGTGGCGAACTATGATTGCAAAACTCCTTGACGAACCCATGCCAACACAGCAAGTACATGTGGGAGCAGAAAGAAAAAGATGCGGATTGTGTCCAAGGGAAAGGGACAAGAAGACAAAATTTCAGTGTATAAATGTCCAGTTTTTTATTGCCTTGATTGTCGAGCAGATCTTTGCTTAGAATGTGGACAGAACTGTGGAAAACTCCGTATAATAAAGCTACTTTTGGGTAATTTCAAACATGCTCAGAATTTTTCTGTTTTTAATTTCACTGTCCTCTCGTTTGTATGTTGTTTATATACTTAAACTTTATTGAGATCACTATGTAAAAGGAAGATGAATTCTTTTTTTAATATATATGTTTTGACAACCGGTAAAGAGTGCTTTTTCCAAACTTTCTTTGCACCATAAATATAAAAAAATTAAAAAATTGTAAAATATTATTTTATTCTTCTTTTTTACATTATGTTCTGTTTTGAGCAGTGGTATGTTAACTTTAAGGTTAATATATTCCAAAATATTTACTACAAAAAAAATTGCATTATAGCACCTGTGTTTCTCGGCCAAAATAAGGAGAAAAACGATGCCGGCAGGAGGGGAGCCTCAAAGACTTTCTATTGGTTGCGCTGCCTGGTGACCAGTGAGTTACAAGGCGCTGATTGGCGAAAGGCGTTCCGACATGTTGCCGGCCAGTGACGCCAGGTTTCGTGGAACAAGCGTCTGATTCGCGTCTGTATTTCCACGTATAGGCTGTTCACAGTAAAGTGGGTACTTTTTAAGGCCCTTCCAACAGACTTTAATAACTAATCAATATATCTTATTGAAGTATCAGGCATTACATATTGAGGGTGTTAAGATGTGTCCACTGTGTTTATTCGACACAAAGCAAATGTTTATATTAAAAAGCAGCAGGAAGATAGTTAATAGGATGAAAGGAAAAATTTAGAAGGGCCTTAAAAGATGCTCACTTTACCGTGAACAGCCTATAATCTGTGCCACTGGGGCGGGAAGTAGCTCCCGTGCGGCAAGAAAAGGGCGGCGCCAGCCTCGCAGTCGACGACAGACCAGTTCTGCCCACGCGGTTCTCGGCTCCCACGCACACGTGTCCTACGTGCGACCTTCGTCTTTAAGGTGCAGTCGCCGCTCCCACGGTTTTCCGAAACCGCCTGGGATCACGTCACAGATGCGGGGGCTAGACCACCCCCCCCCCCCAAGGGCGCATTCCGACAACCCCGGACCAACGATGAGGTAGGCCGATTACAATCTTTCAGAGGCCCGTGGTAACTGGAGCAATTTTCCCGCCTTTGAAGACGAGAAGCGCGGGAGCGTTAAGGACTAGAATGCTACGCGAATTAAGTGCGCCATAGCCACGACGCGCAAGACTCTGAACTGGCGTGCAGTGGCCTCGTCGTGCTGTGTGGAAAGTCTGTGCAAGGTACAATGTAAGGCCCTTCATTTATCTGACGGGTACGTTCTCAGATAAAATTGCTTTGAAGAAGCCGTTTTTTTTTAGCTGTTTCGGAGTGCTGTAATATGGTGTTTCTAATGTGCGTTACTTCTTGGAATTATACTAAACAGGCCTTGTCTGATGTTTGTGTGCTTTTCGCAAAATCAGCATATTGCACGCACGTTTACTAGTTTCGTGGAAAAGCACTTATTTCAACTTGCCACTGGAACTGTCACAACCGCGAAGTGAAGAGTAAAGCGATGGACGTTTCTTTAACATTTCGTTGCTAGAAATATATCCGTGATTTAAAACAAAATTAGTTAAAACTTGAACACTTTATATTTCATTAAACTGCAAGACTGTGTGTATCAATATACGTAAGCGAATATTTTATGTATTCAATAAACGCTGTTTTCATAGTGATAATGGCAGGGAAAAAAACCCAATGTTGGAACACGGATATTCGTTTTACTGCTCTGCTTGCATGCGCACTCTACCAGATATTCTGACAACGCTCTGGAATCGTTTACGGCAAAGGCATCGTTACTCTCAAAATCCCAAAGAGCAATAATTAAATAATATCGATTAAAATTTACTGGAGGCTACCGACCGACATGGCCGTCAATCTGTATCAGAAACTAAATACAACATTAACCACAAAAAAAAAAAATCTGAATTATTAAACCAAATAATTTTATACCATCACTTTTATTTTAAAAAGTTGGGTACCAACCTAACTATTACAACAGTTTTTCAATATTTATTTCTCGTTTACATCGCAGACATAACAATACAACAGCGTTACGTATATAGGCTATTCATAGTAAAACGAGCACTTTTGACAGCCCTGCTTAAGATCTACTTGCATACACGTTGTGTATTCTTCCGCCTTATACAAGATTGACATTGTCATGAGCCTCATAACTTTATTCATGCGTCGGTTCAGTGAAATCTGAAATTATTAGAAAAGTAAATATTTTACAAATCTGCTCATTTTTACTCACATCAGAAATGGGTACCTAACACTTTTCATTCGATGTTAAGATACAGAAATACTTCCCACCCATCGTTACCAATTTTACTGGGCGCATGTCATTCAGTGCGTCAGTTAAAATATATGCAGGTAGGGGCAGTGACATTTTTCTACGGTTGATTTCAAAAGTGCTTATCTTAACGTGAACATCCTTAACATGTTTGACTCTATAAAAAAAAAAAATTTGTATTCCTATAACAGTGACTTCCTAATAAAACATAATCGGGTGTCAATGCTGAATTTGCTGTAACCTTGCCAAGAAGTCAATGGAATGTAAACAGCCTTGTCGTGAAAAACAAATCTCTATGCGTGTGGAGAACAGGAAATAGCTAACATGTGTTAGCGCTCTTTGGCAATTGCCGAAAGGCAGCGACCAAAGGGCGGTTCAACCATACATCCTTGAAACACCTACGTTTAAAATTACGAGGGAATTTTAGCCATAATACGTTTAAGCTTACTTGTATTGTATTGGGCTTTTTAACGTCCCCCAGTTTTGAAAACTTAGCAGGGGACGGCTTACAGACTAACTTATAACATAATTTAAATTATCTTCCGTGCCTTGCCCGAGATTAGATCGGTGGCGCGCCAGCCGATTGCGCCACGGGAGGTCAGCTTATAAGCTTACGTTTAAAAAGTTGACAGGTGGTAATTTTAACAAGATTCGTCATTCCAAGGAAGGAGTGCCCTCACCACGCCATAAAATCATTCACGGTTACTTCAAACTTTTCTGAAGCCCTGCTAAAGTTCTACTTCCAGGATATTCCTCCGCCTCGTGCAAATAAAGCTGAACTAAGTCTAGAACATTACACCAAAGGACAACGCACCGAATCTGTACGCACTCAGTTATAATAATATTTTGCATAGGAACTATTTCTTACCAGGCGCTACCAACACCCATGTTTTCTTACCGTTTTATTCACATTTATTATAAATTAAATATTATAATTTATAAATAAAATATAGGTAGATCTTTAAGTTATAGAAATATAAGATACTTTGATGTAACCAGAGTTATGTAACTCTTGAGTTACATAGCATATTAGGAAATAACTAAACACATCGTACATGGGGTGATTTTTCAAAGGTTTGATCCAAAACGTGTGAAGTAAGCGTGAATAAACTATAGCGAGAAGTAAGTTTAAATGGCACGGTATAGTGAAGTTCGATGTCAGGGAAGTGTACAAGGGACACCCCAGGAAAGTGAATGGGTAAACCTCGCTCCACAGATACGCCAACACGCCCTGTCGCCCTACCGCAGTGCTTCGAGACAAGCTTGATGACCTTGGGCGGGTGCGGAGTACTGACAAATTTCCGCCTTCAAATATATTCGACAATAACATTTGAAAGCAAAATACGGCCATCGAATTTTTCCTAACAACAAATTTTATAAAATGATTCTGAATGGGATTGAAAATGTGACACAACGTTATGAGATAGTGCTGTTGTGTTTCCGCTCAACCCATTACAGGAAGAAATGTAACGAATGTTGTGATTTACTAACTTCTTTATTACATTTAAATTTTACTTACCAGAAATGTTTTCTGCACAATGAAATTTAATGCTTCTCTCAGAACCGGTCCAACCTTCAAATGTTTTGGTGAAAACTGAAGCCATGCAATTTTTTTTTCCAGTCAAACATGGCGGCGTTATGACGTTTCTATGACGTCACAGCTGTCCAACTTTATTTGACGATGGTTTATTGAAAGCAGTTTGACGGAAAAATTTGACAATGTGGCATGGGCTTAAGGCGTCACGTCTCGTCGACAGAGAAAGTTGCTCAGAGCAACAGGAACGGGGGAAAAATCGGCCATGTCCTGTAACAAAGAACCTTTCCAGCATCCGCCTGGAGCGATTTCGAGAAAACACGTGAAACCAAAGTCAGGATGCCAGGACCCGGATTCGAACCCAAGCTCTTCCGAATGCGAGCCCTAAAGGCGATATTACACAATTCCAGATTCCGTAAAAGCTTGTGCAAGGTCCGCCAAAGCGGCCGGTATACCGGTTAGTAAGGCACACGTCATGGCATTTCCCGCCTTGTACGGCCAGATTTTCTTATTGGATACGTCCTATTTTTCGTGGCAAGTTCCTCACCGTCTTATACCTGGCCAATCACGTCACAGTTTCAGAACGCAGGGCGCTCCCCGTGGCTACTACTTGAAACGAGTTGATGAAGAAACCGAAAATGACGCCTACATCTTGATTATACATCCGTGGGGTTGAAACTCTTTCAAATAGATTTAAAATACGACAACGACGAATAATATTGGGTCAAAATTAAAAATAACACACTCCTACTCTAGTGACTTCGCGTCATTTTCAAGAAGATGAATAAAACCTATACCAGTAAGCAATGAATTAATGTAAAAGGCGAACAGTAATATCCATATTAAGTTATGCTAGCTAGTTATTTCATGGGCCTGCGCAAGTTACTAACTGGTAGCAGTTCTACGAATGGGGTTAATATTTAGTACAAACCACACACTGCGCATCCACCGAGGGTGACAAATGCTAGTACGCGAACTGCTGTCGTGTAATATGAATCTTCCATTGCGGCTGGTATACCGGCTCGTGCACCAGGCCTTGTAGGAGATTGTACAAGAACAAAGTATGGTTGCAGGTATCGTGTAATATCGGCTTAAGGATTACCACTGTGCCACGTCGCTCGGTAGGGCGGACGAAATCTTCATACTCGTACGTAACAGCCGCCGTTCTCCAGTACAGAGTTCGGGGTCTGGAATAACAATGCCTGATCTACCACGTTCATTCAACTCTCTCTCTCTCTCTCTCTCTCTCTCTGTCTATCTCTCTTTTGCTCCCCCCCCCCCCCTTCCCCGGCTCCTATCACACTCATTCTGGGTCTCCATACGAAGCCCACACGCAGTGCGGCCAACGCGGAACACTTGTTCCAACAGCAGGCTGGGCCCACACGTCCTTCCTACTGCACCAGACTACAGACTGGGTTCTGAGAAACAGAGCAAGATATTTACACCGCGATCCGCGTTTCTCGCCGATTTCACTGGCCAGTGATTCCAGTAACTTCAGCTATTGTTCCGACACTACTGACGAGCGCTGATGATCACTGGCACTCGTTTCCGCGTGCCGCTGGGCGGCACTCTGCGCGAGGCTACATCGAATACTGAAAACACTGAGTCTACTGACGCTGCAGAGGTTACGCAGTGTCAGTGAAACACGATTTCGGCGAGGCGATTCAAGTTGCAGTAGGTTCTCAGAGATATTTAAAATGTGCGCGTGGCACGATCGTTAAATTCAAAATAGCCCTTACTGAAATTCCTAACACAAACAGTACGAAAATAAGCTCAAGGCACAGTTATATGTCGTTAGAATAATTGCCTTTCTGTAGTCAAACAATTATGCCTATGAATGATTGTTTTCATATGAGTGAGAATTATTTTAACTCAAGAGAAAAATACGATAGGATTCTTAAATTCATAATTAAATTCCTTTCGTATAATTTTAATGAATACTACTGCCGATCGTTCCGAAACGATGAAGTTATTGACAATCAAAATATTTACTGTTTACTGCTGGCTGTTCCCTTAGTGCTGACGTACTCTGATGAACTATCAGTGATTTCAGTGCTCTTCAGCAGTAACGGATGGCGACGTTAGCAAGCGCTGTATTTTTCACACATCAGTAAAACAAGCTGCTCGCTTTTTGAAAGCCCTGCCAAGGATCCACGTTTCTGTCAGTTAAGTATACCACAGACATACGTAAAATTGACGTTGTCTTGGACAGAAGTCATGCGCCGATCACATGAAAACTGGGGAACTGTTAAGGAGGTAACGTGTTGCAATGCAACCCGACTGTACGATATGTAGAACGCATTATAAAGTAGGATACACACTACTAAAATTGTCAGAAGAGTACGATTTATGTTGCATACGACAAGACAGTGTAAGAATTTTACAATAACATTAACTTATTAAAATGCTTGAAAAATGTATTAATAAGTCTATTTTTAATCAAAATTAACTCATGAGTAAGTATATTTCCATCCTAAAATGCTCAAAAAAGCACACTTTGAAAAAAAGTAAAGTAAGGTTTTATAATGATGGTTGTGTGTAATAACAAAATGAGTAACGTTACTTTTTTTTTTTTTTTGCATATTAATAAGAAAATTCTAGCAAAATATTTTACAGTGGTAGAAAATATATGCATTCTTCTTTCATAAGATAGAGTCTGGTATAGGCTATTCATGGTAAAGTGAACACTTTTAAGGCCTGCCCAAAATGCATTAACTACTACTAAATATATTTTGTTGCAGCCTCAGACGTTAACTTTAGAGAGCAGTGAATTTTATACACTGTGTTCATTATTAGTCATATTGCCGCGTTTAAATTAAACAGAGGCGGAATGATAGAAAATAGTTGAAAGAATAAAACTGCAGGGTCTTAAAAGTGCTCACTTTACCGTGAATAGCCTATACTGTGTTTAATGAACTGCGCCAAGCTGCATAGCTGGCTGCACTGCTCCATTGGAAGATACTCTCTTACTTTGCATATCCTACTCGCCACACCCGCAATTACTTTCCTTTGATTATTGGCTGCACGGCTTTCTCATTTTTTTTTTCCCCACCAGAATGGACCAGTCAGAACTAAGTTACCCCGACACTGAGCGCCCGCCATTCGCGGAAGGCAAATACCTACGACGTAAAAGAACTTAAGGGGGCGTGGGACACAAATAAACACCAAATACGTAGATTGATGTTTACTGGTTTTCGAAAGCCGACATAGAAAAAAGTAAAAATAGCAATCCTAGATAATAGTTTCTGCCAACTTGACGACCAAGTATTTTGCAGTATTACTGTATCAATTTCGCATAATGTCTTGCGCCACGAAAACGCACAAATTGACGGCGTCAGATATATCTTTGCAGAATAACGTCACTCAGGTAAAATATTTGCTCTCGTAGTTAGTAAAAACTATTCTGTATGATTGCCCTTTCTTTGTTTTCTCTATCGGCTTCCATAAAATTTGTAAAATACGGTAAACCTATAATAGCATTAATTTATGCCCCGTGCCCTCTTAAGACTGAATTTAAAAGTGTTTTTGGAATAAGAAATAGTTGTACACTTTTTTCGCAAAAAAAAAAAAACATGCTCCTACTAATATATTATTGTTATTGTTCATATATACAAAATAACAGAATCTAAAACAATTACATAACCAATTCTTCTGCTTGTTTTTATAGGTAAGCTTACGTTAAGTCGATAAGCTGCCCGCCGATTAGCCTAACGGATTAAAGTAGGAGGAGGTAATAAAACAATCCCTACATTACGTTCACGCGAGCCAACGACGAATCGCTGTTTAGCCGAGCATTCCTGTTCTCTTGTGGGCAGATGGAAACGCGGCCAAGAGCGCAGAGGACGTATGGGAGTTACCCACACGACTTATATAACCGCGCCGCCATGACGACACACCACCGCGGTGCTACTCATTACGAACACATTCGGCTTCAATTGTTCGCCTCAGTCTGCTGTCGTGCATTCCCGCTAATATAAGCACTTATTTAAATTAACCCTTGCAAAAAAAACTTTACCCCCAATAATGTATACCCTATTAGCATACAATAGCCTGCCGTACTTCAAGTGAAACTGGCAAAAGAATTAGACGTTATTACTTATTAAAAAAAAAAATTAAAGCATAAATTGGTGACCCTTAAAACAGGTTTCCTTTTATAGTAGGAATTGCCTTAATAGAAAATAGGCCTACACATGTTCCTACCGATTTAGTATAGCCCATTCACAGTAAAGTGAGCACTTTTGAAAGTCCTCTCATTCGGAATAACAGTCAATAAATATAGTTTATTTTATTATTAGACGTTCACTTCCGAGTGCGGCGGAATATAGACAATGTGTTCATTACTTACATGGCAATATTTATTCAAAAGGGTGGTTGAAGGATAAAAAATATCTGAAAGAAAAAGTAACAAGGGCCTCAAAAGTGCTCACTTTACCGTGAACAGTTTATAGTGTCATTTGACTAACGTATGAATTAGGACTACGCAAATGCCTATTTATACATGTGGCGGAAGGGCTTTCAAATATTGAACCAGTGATATAGCTAACTGTAACACCCCTAAAGAAAGCCATATGAGCAACCGCAGGAGAAAATAACTGACGAACACAATGCGATCATCCTGAAGCAAGCGTCATGTTACACTGCGTGACACAAGCTGCAAAAGTGTTGAAGTACCAGGGACTAGAGTTATGTGATATTTCGACATGTACACCTCACTTATGACTTATTTTTTAATGTCGCATCTGGCTTGTGGTGCAGAATGTACTGCTTATCGCGTGTTGCGATATTAGCAATATGTGATATTTGGCAGCATTCCGATATCACCTATATTCTCACTACTAGCAATCCGGCAATGTTTAAATTCTCATTAAGAAAAAAATCAAACAATGAAAGAGATTCACCCACACTATAAATCGTAATGTCCCATTACTAGGCCTATATCACAAAATAATGTTTCGTAATTTGACACATCACTAAATGAAGACGTGATTTCCACAGGTCCTTAATTATGATATTTACAGTCTCTGTTTACACAAAATATTGCATTTATTTTACAGCATTATTTCGATATCCTGCCGTATCGATATTTACGACGTATCGTAACTGATTATCGATAATACTCGGGAACTATGGATCGCAACGAATATCGACTTGGTCAGCATGCATCGAAACGGTACGGGAAAACCTTGCAGTGCTACCCGGAACACGGAAGCAGGTCCGAGCAAATACTTGAACACTACCATTTAAACAAACTCCGTCGGCTCGGGAAACCACTGCGACGCTGTGCAGAATGAGAAAACAAGCCCTTCCTCCCCCCCCCCCCCATCAACACGGTACAAGCTTTACCTTCTTCGCATTGTTGTTACCGAGTGGGCAGCCTGTGTGCCCACGTGCTCAAGTATCCAGTCGACCTACCCTGGCTTCATCAAGCCACCTTCCCCACGAAGAACACGCTGTAAAAAAATAATGGGAAAATTGCCTGGCAAGTGTAAGGTAATATTCGCAAACTTGTGTGGAGAAAATTTGTTTTCCTTAGGGGTAAGGTAAAATTACCGTATTATTGAGTAAAATTCACGTACACGGTAGTTGAAAATCCCATACATGGATGGGAAAATTTCCTTACGACGCGCGTGTCTCTTCAGCATTGTCTCAACAGCTAAGTGAATGGGATGAGTGGAGGGGGGGGGGGGGGGTGCGAGCGGAAGACACAATTCTGTAACAGGATAATATTCACAGATGTCACGCTGTCGTCGTGGTGTACTGGATAGCGCGTCGGCCTACGATGAAAGAGGACCCTGGTTTGCAACGCCCACCTACCAAGTGTCGAGGATTTTTGAGTTCAGGTTTCGGTTCCTATTCGTCTGAGTATGTAGGTAAGAAAAAATTAGCAGTACTAACAATCCGGGGTATTTCTTAATACGATTTTATTATACAATATAGTTAATGTTATCTTAATTTTTCCCCCACATTTGTCAGGTAATTTTTCCGTACGATTAGGGAATAGTATTTTACTTGTTATGTAAATTTACTCTACATTTAAGAGGTAATTTTACCTTGCATATACATGTAATTAGCTTCCCTTACATGTAAGGAAATTTTACCCCAATTTTTTTTTACAGTGTACTAGCTCACGTTAAGGAAAAGCTCTGTGTTCACGTACTGACAATAACATGACACAGTCGTCTGTGTAGATTCGGAGATGAATACACCACCCAGGCACAGAGCACCTAAAAATACGGAGCTGAAACAGTCGCATACTCCACCAAATGACGAGTTGGCGCAGTGGTTGATCTTCGGATTTGCTTTTAGAGAGGATCCGAGTTCGATTACCGATCCGGCCATCCTGATTTCGGTTCTCCATGGTTTCCCGAATTCACTTCTGGCGAATGCTGGGATGGTGCCTTACTCTAATGACTTCGCGGTCGACGTCCTACCATTCATTTATTCTCTGTATGTCTACTTCTTCTGTGTGCAAGCATGGGAGCTGTATTACTTTGAAATTTCTCTGCCAGAATTTTTTAGGGTTCGTTTTAGCCTTTTTCATTTTCAAAAACAATACACTAACTGCCACTAAAATGCATTTTTTGTTTTTTTAACTTTCGCTGAATGCTGTTTGTAACTAGACATTTCATAGTAATGTTTTTTTTATACTTTCACAAAACATTAAGCTTGGAAACCAGTAGCAAAAAAATTATCTTTAACTATTTATCGAGTATTTACTGCATAAATTATAAAAAATTTCGGCGTTGTGTCGTGGCCCATTTCTGTTACTACCCGCTAGCGACATTTATTAAAAACTTACAATGGAAAATGTAATGCAATTTTTTTTAAGCCGGCTTTAAACAACCCTCGCAATGAGAAGACTGCGGTCTACCTGTACATTGTTTGGCATGATGATTTCAGCTGTTCGGTGAATTTTTGCAGCAACACTAACTTTCGATCATGTCCATTCAAGTCCGATCTTGCAACGGAACGTGCAGAAGATTTACAAAATTAAATGCTGTGTATTTTCGAAAACTCTGTAGTTGTATAAGAATGCGACAGTTCCACGTACAACACTTTTTGCAGTACACAGAAAACTGTACGAAAGTGCGCCATTTACTTCCATGCAAACATTACAGCTCTTGCATGCAAACATTACAGCTCGAAGAATTAAATTTAATTAGTTTTTTTTTTTTGTTAATTTTTCTTACCGTCGGTTGGACACCAATCATAAGAAGCACAGAGGCACGAAATGAAACGAACGTGTAGCTGTTTATGGGTATTCTATAAAGCGAAAAATAAGCGTAAAGACTGGGGTATACTTAATGTTACTTCACTTCATTAGAATTAAAATGGGGAGCACTGAAAAGGAATACAAAACCTATTACAAAGTGAAAAAAAATGCAGCGTCTAGTGACAATCCCACGTAAAATATTGGAAAACTAATTCATGATTGATGGAAAAAACAGTAATGTTCTCGTGAATCAATAACTCACGCAGTTAAAATTTTCAACGTTTATTTTTAAAAAAATAAATAAACTAACAGAGTGCAACACAACAGGCTCGTTATTATTTACATGTTTGTAATCAATGTCTACGTACAGTAGGCCTACTTGATTACTATATTCCGCAGCAACGGGCATTACAATTTTCCCCTCCCCTTGGCGCAGCGGGCCTCTGGGTCTTCAATTTGACTGCGACGGAAGCATTGAAAGTTACGATAACGGAAATTCGCGAAAGAAATAGCTTTGGCGTCGCTAGCTGCACGGATGCAGCACGCAGATCTGGCAAAGAACCTCGACCACCCAGCCAAGAGTATTTTCAGATATTCGCGACGGTCACTTCCAATGCTGACTTTACACCGTGTATTCTCTTTCCTCGAGATACACGCCACTGAAAACTCTTAAGCCAGACAACTAATAAAACCTTACAACCTGTTCTTAAATTATATTTCAGAACACACGAGCAGGGCACATAAACGGGGGGCTACAAGCCCTTTCCATATTTTGCGGGTGGAATACAACACCCTTTCCCAAAAAAAAAAAAACAAACATACTATCATTACGCCCTTTAGTTCCTCAATAAATTGTGAAGCAACAAGAATCTTAATTAACTATGGCAATATTTAACGACGTGATACAATAGAAAATTTTTGTATGATTTTAACTGATGAATGAATAAACTCATATAAACGTTGTTCACGATAAAGTGAGCACTTTAGAAATGAACCTTAGAAAAAAGTCACTGCCCCTGTTTGGGTATATTTTAATGGGCGCACTGAGTGACATTCGCCTAGCAATGTTGGTAACGGTGGATAAAAAGTAACTCCATATCTTAATGTGGAATAAAGAGTGTTAAGAAATAATTTGTGATAACTTAAATTATTTATTTCGTTTTCTGTTTTTTTTTAAATGCACGGACGCATGAATCAAGTAATAAGACTCATGGCAATTAAAATTTTACATAAGGCGGAGGATTACAGTCTATGCATACAAGTAGACATTAAGCTGGGCTTTCAAGTGCTCATTTTACTGTGAACAGCCTGTAATAGAAAGAATTGTAAACATTATAAATTTAAATCTTTTAAAGTTCGGAAATCTCGCGATTATGCTTTTCTTTTAACTGTCAGTTTCCAGCAGTATTTTCAGAATGTGGTCTATAGTTTCACCGACTCGAATCTTAACAGATACCATCTTCCACCTCTACTTAAAAACGTTCGAACGCCAATTTACACAAACGCTACGTGCCTCCTGCTTCAGTTCCTCAGTAACTACCCACATAAATAGTTAAGAACTACATCCTCTATGTCGTAATATATGCTGTTACAGTAACGAAATTTTTCTTCTCAAAATATGATTTTATAAAAGCGCTTGATTATTCGAAAATCAATTATATGATATGGATACTGAAATTATTTAATTTCGGCAGACTAGATCCTGAGAAGGCCTTTAAGAAGTGGCCACTTAACTGTCAACAGCTTATACCAACCGAGAGGAAGAAAATAGTATAGGCTGTTCACGGTAAAATGAGAAACTTTTGAAAGCCCTGCTTAAGGCCTACTTGTATACACTTTGTGTGTTCTTCCGCCTTATGTAAAATTATCCTTGCCATGGGCATCATTACTTTATTCATGTGTCGGTCAAATGAAACTGTGAAATTTTTTAAGACAGTATATACTTTACAGATCTCCTAATTTTTACACTTCGGTGCATTAAAAAAACAGAATACGAAAGAAATAATTTTAAGTTATCAGAAATTATTACCTAATACCTAACACTTTTTATTCGACGTTAAGATATGGGACTACTTTCAATTCATCGTTACCAATTTTACTGGGCGCATGTCCCTCAGTGAACCACCGAGCGAAGTGGTGCAGAGGTAACTCACTGGACTCGCAATCGGGAGGACCCGGGTTCGATTCCCGGTCCGGCCTTCCTGATTACGGTTTTCCGAGATCACTCCAGGCGAATGCTGGGATGGGTCCCAAACAAAGGCCTTGCCGATTCCTTCCCAAATCCCTCCTCACTTTGCTACCTGCATCGTCTGTAATGACCTCGCTGTCGACGAGACGTAAAGCCCAGTTACCTACATACCTCAGTGAGCCAGTTAGAATATAATGCCAGGCATTAGGAGTGAAATTTTGCTAAGGTTGATCTCAAAAGCGCTCTTTATCGTGAACAGCCTTTGTAAGATAGGTATTGGTCACTAGTGTATCTGGCGTCGCCTCTCGGGGTGGATGATTCAGCGACGAAAACAGAGAGGCGGTAGTGTCGGCTGGCAGCTCCAGAATGAATGGAGATATTCACAAGCCGGGGAAGATCGTGCTGGGTAACACGACACTGTCTCGGAATCTGCACTGCAGGCAACCCTGAGCAGTGGGCGTGCAGACTCTCTCCGACAGAGAGCATCCTTGTCCAAGGCGGTCTATGTATACTCTCTCGTCGTCCCGCAATAGCGTCACGTCCGGGAAACTAAGTTACTGGTGGGGGGGGGGGGGGAAGTTGTGCGGGGAGGAAGCGCAAGGTGCGGCGATCACGTCCAATGAGCGTCAGAGGTCGTGTTCTATAAGTTATTCACGATAAAGCGAGTACTTTTTAAGGCCCTGCTAAACTTCTCGCTTTCAATTAATTTATTCCTTTCCGACACTTTTTAATCTAAACATTCCAATATGACTTATGAACACAGTGCATATATACATTTTATCACTCTCAAAAGTTGACGTCTGAGACTGCAATTAAATATATTTATTAGGGGTTGGAAGAGCCTTAAAAAATGCTCACTTTAACGTGAACAGCCTATAACTGGAAACATTTTGATATAGACTGTTCACGATAAAGTGAGAACTTTTGAATTCACCCTTAGAAAAATGTCACTTTCCCTACCTGCATATATTTTGACGGGCGCCCTGAGTGACATGCGCCAGGTCAAGTTGGTAACGATGGAGAGGAAGGAGTTCCGTATCTTAACGTCGAATAAAAAGTGTCAGGTAATCATTTATGATAACTTAAAATCATTTCTTTCTCTTTCTGTTTTTTTTTTTTTTTTAATGCATCAAAGTGTAAAAATGAGCAGTTTTTAAAATATTTACTTTTGTAATAATTTCACAGTTTCACTTGACCGACGCATGAATAAGGTGGTAAGGTCCATGACAACGTTAATCTTACATAAGGCGGAAGCACAAACAACGTGCATACAAGAAGATCTTAAGCAGGGCTTTTGAAAGTGCTCATTTTGCCATGAATAGCCTATACGTATTTAGTAATTTGCGATTTGGTTAAGTTTCGATTCGTATGTTGTCGACAGTGTCACTTGATTAGCAGTACTAAAAACGCATCACATTTTGTTTTTTTTTACCGGAAAATGTGTTTAAAGACGGCACCGGACACAACTCCAAATACGTCAATTGACGTTTTCATGTTTGCACAGAAAAACTAAAAAAATGGGAATCCTAGATAACAATTTTTGTCAATTTTACGAGGAACGGTTTTGAAATACTGACATTCATTTAGTAATATACTGTTGCATATCAATGTTGGGGGTATACAATTCATTCGACATAACAGCCAGGTCGTTGAGAATTATATAAAGGGAACACATTTATTTTTACAAATTAATTACGCCTGGGCACTATGGTGTCACAGACAACGTGAATTGTTTCAGGGAAAAGCCCTAAACATGCAAAGAAATTATATCGTGACTCCATTCCTCCTATGTTATAACATAGCATAGGATGTTTACGGTAAAATGAACACTTCTGAAAGCCTTGCTTAAAATCTACTTGCATGCACATTGTGTCTTCTTCCGCCCGTAAAATTAACAATATTATTAATAAAAACAGCCACGCCATTTCGTTTCTGATTACTTTTCTACCAGGGGACGGGCCCGCGGAATCTGCGGGCTAAGCCACCGTCAGTGAAGCAGGTAATCGTACGAAATAGTATTTATGGTACAGTGTTGTCTGGGAACGCCGGCATTTGCTACAGCTGCAATGGGAATATTGTATTCACGGTAAACTTAAGACTCGATACTTAAAGAGTACGCGACAAATGGAGATATATATATATATATATATATGAACTTGTATACGATAATTATGGCACATCCGGAACCCAAATTTTTAATGATACACATGAACTTTAATATCCTGGAACATAAAAACCCCTCCACTCCGGAATTGGGAGGAGAGGACACAGCAATCTTAACTCGCCCTATTCCCAATGGGGCTCTATCGCTCCTCCCCACCCCCCCCCCCTGCGTTTGAGCGTAAAGTGTTAGACGCCACAAAGTTTCGTTCTTAATAGTATAGACTCTGCGATACTACTCTTCATATTCACACGTATCCTGGTACTATAGTCCATTCACGGTTACCTCCTGCAGTTCTGGGGATATGCTTAAGTTTTACTTCCAAGCTATTCCTTCCCCTAATGCAAACAGAGCTTAATGAAGTTAAGAAAGTTACACTGAAGGGGAAACGTACAGGATTCGTACCCAGTCAATCTAATAATATTTTGCATAACGACTATTTCTTATTAGGCACCGATTTTCCCTCTGTTTCCATCCCTATCAATTATAAGTGATATTCGATTATTTATAGCTGAAATGCGAGTAAAAGTTAAATTAACCCAAATATAAGATACTTTTATGTGTGATACACGAAGTATTTACGAAGCAGCCAAACAAGTCATACATGGGGTGATTTTTTAATCCTTCCAGACCCACTCTAATTAACGGTTTCAGCTGTTGCAAACAAACAAAAATTATGATGGGTGCTGTACTTAAGTCGACACAGCACGGCCAGTTTCGACGTCACGGCCAGTGAGCTGTTATGGCCATATGTTAGGCTACAGTAATACCAACTAATTTTGCCATAGACCAGCAAGACAGTTTCCCGCAGGTTAGTATCATTTGTCGTTGAGCGTCGCAGTATGCAGCACACACCAAGACTTACTCACACGTGCGTAATGCACACAATCGTGTAAACTGGGTATAGATGCACTCCTGTAGGGGCAGCGAGGCAGTTCGAACAACGCGACGCCGTACTCCGGTGTCGGCGATGCATCTTCACCGGCTTGATGACGCACGACTGCTTCTTGGAACTATTAAACCCCGTCGTGGATGTTGATGTTGATGTCGTGTGTCCCGCGGCTGCACATCCGACAGCACGCGAAATATAGCAACAGGTCACAGACCTCTACACTAGGCCACACTGAACTAACCAAACAGACAAGACGCAACCCGATGATGATATTGTCGGGTCTTCTCAGGGTTATCCCAAGCCTTCAGTTAACAACCCATATATATATATATACAAAATTTTGATATAGTGTGTTCGAAGTGTCTTCACGCTTTTCAAATAAAAGCTTAGAAAAATCAACCCACGTATGACGTGTCTGGTTGGTTCCTAAATATATCGTGTATCACAAGCGTTAACATAGCCTCTAATTTTCAGTTAAAAATTAACTTTTAATTACTGTTAATCTTGTAGCATTTCAGTTAGATATATATAACTTGTATATTCGGGAAGTATTTCAATTGTCTATGTTTCAGTCAAGGATAGTAATTCGTGTAATATGTGAAAGGTCGTGACAATGACAACTTGTTCGTATTTCATATAATTTCGTGTTTCCAAATTTGATATTTTTCTTTCCCCATTTCATCAGTAGTAACAGATGTCAACAACAGACGTCGTCAACATCGCCACCGCAAGGCACGACATGTTGAAACGAGGAAAATAACAGAAGTCACCTTTGGCTGACGTGACCGACTGCTCGAAAACAATATGTTTTCAATGAGGAAACTTTCTACCGATATATAAGGAAGCGCGACCTTTCTCTCGGGCATCACAACAGTCCGTCGCAGCACGATCGGTTCTCAGCTGTCAGTCGGACAGCCTACAGCGCGCGATCACGTGACTCGCGCCGACCAGTTCCCCGCGACTTTAACATTCTTTTGAATTTCGGACATTTCAAATATCTATTAAATCTATTTTCCGTCGGTGCGAGGAGTCAATAGGGCGCCGTGAGAGAAAAGTAACGATTCTCTCACGTCTTCGCAACTCTCCAAGTGAGAAGCTTGGTTTTGTAAAGGCTGCAATTGTCATTTTTTTTGTTTGTCAGCTGCGAGTGTCCGTTGTTTTGCCGAGACAATAAATCTCCAGTAAACATTGAACTTCTTCTTTTATTTATTGGCAATCCTGGTATCAACAAACTTTCATTATTACGCAGTCGAAGTATCCAGCTGAGTTACTCCGTTGGCGCTTACTGAGACGACGAGAGAAAAGGGTAGTAATGTTACAATCCATACGCTATATTTCACTTATAATCATAATAAATTAAAGCAGAGAGAAGATAGGTGTGTTGGTAATGCCTATTAAGAATGATAGTTCTTATTAAAAAATATTATTAAACTGACTGCGCACAAATGTGGTGTTTTGTCTCTTTGGTGTAGTCTAATATTCTAGACTCGGTTAAGCTTTATACGCATGACGCCGAGAAATATCCGGAAAGTAAAACTTTAGCAGGGCTTCAGAAAGATTGGAAGAAACCATGAATTGGCTATAACAATACGCCCCCATTTGCAAATCTACAGAAATAATAATTGTCGCATCAACTCTTTCACGTTTGTACATTCCTGAGCGTACAGATTATATCGCTCCAGACGAGCACTTCATCAATCAAGAGCACGTTTCACATGATGCGTACTGGCGACGGGTATTTTGTGCAGCAAGGATCAGTGGCCACGTGGTTTGAGTGTCTGTAACCTGATATTTTATCGAAGTACGTGAAAGTTTAAACGCTAATATCAACATATCATGCAACAGGCTGTTCACTGACTTTTCACGGTTATAGATTATTCACGGTAAAATGAGAACTTTTGAAACCCGTGCTTAAGATCTACTTGTATACACGTTGTGTATTCTTCCATCTTATGTAAAATTAACATTGCCATGGGCCTCGTCACTTTATTCATGCGTCGGTCAAGTGAAACTGTGGAATTATTAAGAAAGTAAATACTTTATAAATTTGCTAATTTTTTACACTTCGATACATTAAAACAACAGAATACGAAAGAAGTAATTTTAAGTTATCACAAATGGTTACCTAACACTTTTTATTTGGCGTTAAGATATGGAACTACTTTCCATCATTACCAACTTTAAGTTACTGGGTGAATGTCACCCAGTGCGCACATTAAAATATATGGAGGCAGGGGGCAGTGACTTTTTCTAAGGTTCATTTCTAAAGTGCTCACTTTATCGTGAACAGCCTTTAACTGAGAATTTTTGATAGCGCTACTTAAGATCTACTTCTTTCCTTGTTTTGTCTCCCTCCGCAATATGAAAAAAAATTCACATTGCCTTGGGCCTGATCACTTTATTCGTACGTTGGTCAAGTGAAACGTGAAAGTGTTGGAACATAAATGAGTCACCTTCAACTGAGAGCATGCATGGTAGTGTGCACAATAAAAATTATGCAGTAATGGCCAATGTTTTTCCCCCTTCAAATGTTGATTTAAATAGTGAATTCCTGTGAGACATAATACACAAATGTAAACATCTGTTGTATAACAAACAATCGCAAGCAATGTTGTTCAACAATTGACTTGCCTCCTCGGGTAGCGTCTGTATGGTATTACGAGTCACCCGAACGCAGTGAGAATTATTTTCAAAATATCTACGCATGTTGGAAATATTTTTAGAAGTAAGTTGCTGATCATTAGCGGCTGTAAAATATTGCGTGTTTTTATTTTTATTTTGGTCAATGTCTACTAGAATTAATAAATAAATAAAATTTTCTTAGGCACAATAACAGTGGTAAAAGCGGATAATAGCTTAAAACTACTGAAACTAGGATTAAATTCAAGAATTTTAATGACAGTTTTAATTCACCGCATCCGCCTTCACCAAATGTGAAGTTACTGGATGTATCAAGCTGTTGAAGACATCTTCTTCGCTTCTTTCGAATTGCTTTGCGAAGCGTTCCGAACAACTCAATGGCGAAAACACGAATACTCGCTGGTTTCTGTTCATTGATGACGAGTGTAGAAAACCACCTGCGATCCCGGAGCTAGTCAGCATGATCTGGATGCGTCCACAACAGTCAGCTCTTCCCAGGGACGTGTCCAAAATAAATCGACACATGTGGTTCGAACTGCACTCTAAATTCGAATCAGTGGAAAAAATGACTGACGAATCAGTGGGAAATGCCACTGAATCAATCAGTGAAGAAAACGTGGCATTTTTTTTCACTGGTTGATCAGTTGAATTCACTGAAGTGACTGTTGTATCAGTCAGATACGTTTGACTGATTGGAACAGTGAAATTCTCGCTGATTCAGATTTAGAGTGTGAATATTTCGTTTACAAGTTAAAATAACGCATGTCTTTACCGCCAACTGGGAGAAGCGAGATCACATACCACAATGGCAGGATAAGTGGGAGTAACCCGGTGAAAGCCAGCTGCTAACGACAACGCCCGCTACGTTTGCCACGCGTGAGACCCTGCTCTGGCTGGCTCCACCGGGAATCGAACCCTTTAGTCGCTGTTGCAAGTGAGTTGTTAGACCGCTGTACCTACTGCGGCTACTATTATAAAACAGGAGGGAACTCATCTACACTAGTCATATTGACGAAGAAGTTTATGTTTATGCAAGTATATACATGCTATTTTATTAATAGCCAGAAAATTTAATATTAACCCTTTCACACCCACTTTATTTGCCAATTTGAGGTGTTGTAAAGAAAAAAAAATATGATTCGTGCAGTACCTGCGTCAAGAAAACACTTGCTTCGTTGTCGCAGCCAATGAGCTGAAGGCTATGTGTTCGGCTATAGTTACATGAACCAATTATGACCTAGATCATCAATACTGTTTGTGAATCATTTACCTAAAGGTAGGATCATTGGTCATTGAGCTTCGCAGTGTGCAGTACAGACAAAAAATTACCTACACGTGCGTAATGTACACAAATGTGTACACTAGGTCTGAATGGGTTAATATAAGAATGTCAGTCGCGGAGAGTTCTGTCCATCCATGTATGTTCCGTTTCGCGTAACAATGCATGGCAGAAACGCGTTAGTAAACATCGGCAGTAACTGGATACAAATTCCCGAGCGAAATAAGTATTATGTTACGTAATGCCAGCCCAGAGCACGATCAGGAGAGCAGGACAAGGACTCGTATCTTACATACGTTCTTGACACACACTCGCAGATTGTCTCGGCTCGAGTTGGGCGCGCCATAAGTCACTGCATCATCGGCGAGCGGCTCAATGGAGGCGACCCTGAAGCAGATAAGGAGTTGGAAAGCGCCATGCATTTGTCGACGCGCCACGCGTCAATTGTGAAGCAAACGACGTTCCCTGCCGATGTGTGTCAGGGAGTCATCGCTGGCGCCCGATGGGGTCGTCTAGGAAACCAAGAGTACTCCTTCCAACATGCTACAGTTTGTACCCTCGCGTTTGCAGTTTCACATCTCCACAACGGAGAGCAGGAACTGAAAAAAAAATAAAAACTCCAAACGCTGGTGCACTACATGACAGGTCGCTTTTTCGCTACTTTATTCGGAAGCGTTTAATAGGATGATCACGAATATTCTGCCTGATACCATCCCTGAACCAGAAACGCCAAAAAAAAAAAAAACTTAAGAGAGGCTCGGTATTGAGCATACGGCCGCTCCCATTTTTTTGTTCCATTCGTAAGAACTAATTTGAATTCAATGTTCGAATTCGCTACTAGAAGTCACATATATGATGCTTCCTTTAAACCATTCATCTTCCATAATTGCCCACAATTCCTTATGCAATCTTGAACTCTATAGCTCGTGTTGATCTTGTTATAAACATGCACACATGGAAAAAGTTTGTCCTAATTTTCGTAAAAGATTTGATAAATTAAAAAGTAATATTGCGGGTAGAAAAATATCTGCAGAAATTCTCACCAAAAGGTGAGGATAAAGGATCTGCACGCAAAATAAATTCAATACTATCAACAAGTGACTGTCGAAAAGTGCAAACTCAGGTGGCAGGGGGATGGAAACATCACTTATGCCATTGGTCGCACAAAACACTCAATGGCGTCACGAATTCGACAAACTTTCCAGCGGGGTCGAAGGGGGTGAACGAAAAGAGTTTTGACAGTTAATATTTCGTATCACTTGCGAGAAAATTTATATAACCCGCAAAGCTTCAGGCACGAGTTCAATTCCGACTACATCCAGGATTACAATAGACCACTGAAGCTCGCAAAAAAAAAATTTTAATAGGGAACTAAAATAATATTCACGGTCGAATGCAGAGCCGTTATGCTTCAAAAGTCTTCTACAGATCATCAGTTCAACTTCCCACGCCCTGAAGACGGCCGGCAAATACTATCTAATTATAAAGTTCATTCACGATTATTTCACACTTCTGAAGCCCTGCTTAAGTTATACTTTCAGGATATTCTTCCGCCTCATGTAAATAAAGCTTAACTAAGCGCATTCGTGCGCACTCAGTGTAATACTATTTTACAAAGAACTAGTTCTTACTAGGCATTGCCAACACACCTATTTTCTCATTGGTTATACTCATATTAATTACAAATTAAATACTGTATTATTTATAAATAAAATATAAATGAACATCACAGTAGTCAAACCAGAATGTTTTTACGCAAATGAATGTCTAGTACTGAATTACAAGTTGCATAAATTAGAAGTACTAAAAGGAGGAATTATACGTAAAATACTTGGTCCACTAAAAACTACAGAATTATGTAAATTAAGAAGTAATGATGAAATATATCGCAACATAGAAAACATTACAGGAACAATACGGAAGAGACTATTGCAATTTATTTTGGACATTTGTATAGAATGGATGGCAACAGGTTAACCAAACGGATCTTCAAATAGCTTTGGAACAAGAAATCAACAACAACCTGGATCCAGGAAGTTAAGAGAGATTTGGAAAGAAAAAATATAAGTGAAGAAGGAGCAACAAAGAGAGAAATGTTTAAGGAAAAAAGTGTTAAAAAATGGAAGGATTCCAAAGCAGGAAGGAAAAGAAAACAGGCTCGAAATGGTGCGAGGAGAGGAAAAACTGAGGACGAAGCATTGAAATTGGCGCTCGTGGTCCCTAGAAGACCCTAACGGAAAAAGAAGAAAAATTCTATTTTAGCCAAAATACGGTACTTTTAGTTAATTTTATGTTAACACTAGTATAAAACGCTCTTGATAATTGACATGTTTTGGAAACAACCAAGAAGAGCATACATAGGGTGATTTTCCAAAGGTTTAGTTCAAAAAGTGTGAACAAACCGCGAATAGACTATGGTGGACGAGCCCAGTGCATTGCATCAGGTAGTATTAACGAAATTGGGGGAAAACGAGGAAAAATATACAAATAATAATTACTGGAGTTATGTAACTATTTTTATTTGTATCTTTTTTTGTAACAATATCATTATTTCACATTATTCATACGTTCGGCTACAGTTAAAATTAATAGTTGATGCAATTAGAATCCGGTAAGAAACGTCATATAAATTCTGACATCTGGCACTGCGTTGGAACAACATAATGAAATTGGTTTGGGGGAATAATTAAAAGTTAAAATGTTCGTCATTAACATTTTTTTTTAAGTAGCTGAAATATATTCTTGAATTAATTTGTCAGGTTTATTGTATCACAATATTCTATCAAAAAGACACTTGAACAACCTCCCTAAACGGTTACGCAATTGTCTATGTCATTTTTTACACTTGGCGACGGATATACAATAGGTAAGAGTAAACGAAGTTTCAGTCTTAGACAAACGATCTGATTCAACTTTAGGCGAGGGGACAATTTTCTATTTATTTACTTGTTCTACAGTATCTCTGCCACATATTTAAGCGATTGACAACCTGAAGACTTCAGCAAACTTATTTTTTTGTTTTAATTAAATTTTAATATAAAAATAAAATATTGTTTTATATAATTTCTGCGAAATATTTCTTAAACACATACAGATCTAAGAAGCGGCGTTTCCATTGTCCAAATATGTTCATAAAAATTAAAATCAACTAATAACTGTAAATGTGAATTATTTGTTATGTTTATATTTTTCAAAGTAGGATTTAATGTTGCGCCATTTCTTCGCGTCACATTTTAAAGGTTTTGCTTGTTTCGTTGCGAGCCGAATATTCACGTACACGAAAAATAACTTCTGATAATTTCACTCTTGCCTGGTTCCTACAATACCTGCTAACAAATATATAAGTAGAAAACACTCGTCACACAAAGCATCAGGGATTATCGGCTGGCTAATGAAGTAGGGCGGGAAAGGAAGAGACAGGCAGGTATGGATACCTTTTAGGAACCAAAGCAAAGCAAAACAATATTGTTGCTATACAGATATGTAAATTGCACCTCTCCGGCAGAAATGTGTAGACAAATAAAATAATGGTAGAATAGCTGTTACAAGATTTGAGAAAGTAACCAACAAACACCCACAGTTCATTTCATAATAAGAAAAATTTGCCCTCTCTTTGCCCCCTATAATCCAATTGCGATGGGCAGTGCCCTTTCTGCCCTCCCCAGTGTAGAAGCACATGCATAGAGAACACAATAATGACAGAACTACTACTAGACCACGACAAGTGTGGATACGGAAAATATGTGAACTACACAGGGTCATAACGTTCTCTCCCTTTTGTCCTTACTTCCTCCTCCGGCTGCGTTCATCGTGTGTCGGAGTGGCCATAAGTTGTGACGCAGTGTTGACTAATTAGCGTTGCTGTGTCGATGCTTCCGCGTGGGAAGGTATCTGTACAAGTTGCTTATAGGCTGTTCACAATAAAGTGAGCACTTCTCAAGCCCTAGTTACTTCTTTCAACCAATTTATATCCTCCCACCACTTGTTAATGTAAACCCTGCCATGTTAGTAATAAACACGGTGTATGCATTCACCATACCCAAAACCAAAAGTCCGAGGCTATAATGAAATGTATTTATTGGTTATTTTATTTTGTCTGATGAAACAGATTCAAGTGCTCACTCTACCGTGAACGGCCTATAGTCATATCGACAGGCGAACACGCGCCCAGGCAGAGAGCTAATGTTATTGAATTTCCCCTACTCGTTGTTCTTCCCCTTTCAACAGCTACACTAGAGGCTGTTCACGGTATAGTGAGCACTTTTTAAGGTCCCGCTGAATTTTTCCTTTTGACAGATTTATATGTCCCTATCACTTTTTAATATAAACATTGCCCTGAAACACACAAACGCAGTGTATACTTTTCCTCACTTCGAAAAGTTAATATCCGAAACTGTAATAAATTATATTTATGAGTGGTTTAAAGCCGGTTAGAAGGGCCTTAAAAAGTGCTCACTTTACCGTGAATAGCATGTAGTGCTCGTGTCTCACCCCTCCTCGGTTGTACACTTCGCTTGGTCGGGTAGTACGCAGCGACAGCTGCCGTACCTCTCTGTGCGTCTTCTCTGGCCAGCTGGAAAGAGAGGGATATAAGGTGGGGAAAGAAGGACCAGGAAAAAACACCTACCTATGGATACTGGAGAAAGTGGCTATCGTAGACTCGAGCAGCTCATTATTCTAGAGGAACGGGAATTTGAGGACAAGATAACGGCACGCAGTATAGACTTCGGCGGAACACGCGACGCTAAGAGATTCTTCCCCTAGTCGACAACAAATGAAGGAGGGGAAACGGGCAATTACCAAGGCCACGTTGCACGACCTCCTCCTCTTTAATTGTCCGCGTGAGTTCACCCGCCCACGCCCCACCGTTACCTCATTTCCATTCGGAACATGGGGGGAGGGGCGACGGTGAACTATCATCAACCGCCGATCCCCATTCCCCTTTCGATTGTGAAGACACCCGTCACCCATAAATCGTGGCTGGGGCGATTACGTTCTTGCGCTAGGGGTCGTTAAGTCTCTCCCCCCTACCCAGACCCACTGCCCAAACCTGGCACGACCCCGACAAGCGCGGAGAGATGTGGCCTTATATGGCCGGCGAGTTGGGCGGAAAGGTTGTGTGTGTATGTGTGTGTGTGGTTCCTAGAAGGCGTCAGCTGAGTCGCGCGATTAAAGTTCAACCGCAATGAGAGAACGCCTTGGGGGGGGGGGGGGGGGCAGGGTGGCCACTTTCTCCGCAGACGAAGTCTGGAGCTAGCGGCACTGCGTAACACGCTCTCGCAGACGCAGACACACACACACACACAAGGCGCTCGGTCGCACCGACTAGATCGAGGACCATCGCTATAGTTCCCGACAGACGTCTGAGCAAATCTCACGGTTGGCAACATGGTGGGAACATCGCCAGGGGGAAAGGGATGCGCACGTAACGTTGGTCATGCTATCAGCCGTCTCACAAACATAAGGTGGTGGCATGGATGGACTGGAGGGTAGCGACCTCCATTGGAAACTGAGGTGATTACAGACTTGAGTTTTTATTTGGTGGGAAAAGAAAGGAGAAAAACGGGGTGGGAGAGAAGGGAGGAGCTGTTAGGAGGTCTGAAGATAATGGAATATCCCAAAGGAAAAAGGTTGGAATTTAAAACTATTAATAGTGGGTTTAGTTCATCCAGAACGCCTGGAAATTAAATATGACATTAGAGTGTTTAAAATTTAGTGAACTAACATTTATTACACATCGCTTTTGTTTCCTCTTTTGCATCTATCTTGTCCCTTGACCCTTAGTATCCCTTCCTGTTAATTATCTTATTTCTCCTTTCAAGCAGGTCTGAGGGCACTCTATGAGGCTTCTAACTCTGTCCTGTACGCCCCTGAGGTGGTGCGTACTTACTGCTATTACCGAAGACCGGATGTTTGTTAGACGGCGCATATACTGCCGGGACGTTGTGTTGCCGCCCAGCTAAAGACCGGTCCGTGACGGACTCCACGCAGCAAGTGTGCCCAGACGTCTGGCGGGGACTGTAGCTCTTGTCTTCCCCTCCTGACCTCAGCAGCAGAACAGGTGGTCGGGACTTGCCTGCGGTTAGCGCACTACCTTCATGACCCACATGCCGGCGCGCCTCGCCGCAACTATTTTGCGTGTTCGGGACGGCACGCATGCACTGCGGCGGTAAAGACTACGCTGGCGCGCGCGTCATTCACGACATCGCCTCTACGCGCAATTCATTAGACTGGCGTACAATCTTTCCCTTTTCTACAGCTGGATCCCGGTTAGCTTAACGTTAGCAGCAACGTATAGATAGTAGATCGCAGTAAGGTGAGTTGTTTACATTTGCCTACTGTCAATTCTATGTGTTTTGTGGATTAAAGAATAATAATTTGTTTATTAGTAACATATTTACCTTATTAACAATGACACAGTTTCAATTTATCGGCGCATGAATAAACCAATATAGTCCGTGACAATTTTAATTTCAGATATGGCGGAATAAAAAAAAAAAATTTCAGCAATGTTCAACAAAACGCTTACAGCAAAGTTCGATGTAGTTCTCGGACAACAAAAAAATATAACTTAATTTTATGCACTTTTCCAAATCTATTAACTACCACTTTAACCAGTAAGTGATGTAGCGGATATTCGCCAGCATTTCCCTTGGAAAAGTGACGGAAAACTGCCCGGTAAAAGACATACCGAGTACAACAAAACCATACACGACGTAACAGGACGAGATCGATTGCTACAATTCTCCAAGACATTTCGTGCCAAAACCAAACATGCTCAGTAGTCCGGTATACAAGTTTACCAGGCATCCACGTTGAGATATTTCAAAGGTTGGTCCACGCCATTCTGGAAAGTTCGCATTTTTAGCTTCAACTTGACGGTACATATTTTATGTTTAGTGCTACTGACAGACTAGGCAAAAGGCGTTACTTGGTTACAGCTGCCCACAAAAAAAAAAAAAAAAATGTCCCTGCTAATCAGAAAATAACCTAGGCAGTAAAAGTGTATAAGCTATTCTTGGTAAAATGAGGACTTTTGAAAGCCCTGCTTAAGATCTACTTGTATGCACGTTGTGTATTCTTCCGCATTACGTAAAATTAACATTGCCATGGGCCTCATCATTTTATTCATGCGTTGGTCAAGCGAAACTGTGAAATTATTTGGAAAGTAAACGTTTTATAAATTTGCTAATTTTTACACGTCCACGCATAAAAAAACTGAAAACGAAAGAAATAACTTAAGTTACCCCAAATTGTTACCTAACACTTTTTATTCGACGTTAAGATATGGAACTATTTTTCACCCATCGTTACCAACGTTACTGGGCGTATGTCACTCACTGTGCCCGTTTAGACATATGGAGGCAGGAGCGATACTTTTTTCTACGGTTGATTTCAAAAGTGCTCACTTCACGTGAACAGCCTTTAACTGTTTATTTTAGTACGGCTTCTACAGTAAAAATATTGGTATAACTACTAATTACTGATAAATCGAAAATATGAGGGACTAATGCCCGGTGAGAAAGGGCATTTTGAAATTGACATGTTAGGTTTCCAAAGTTATATTCCTAATTAGTATGAAATATATTTTTTAACTATATTAAATACTTACTGCATCGTAGTTAAAATGCCAAACTGGTGGATGCCGTACACAATTTACATTTCAAAATTTATTTACGTTGAAGACAAACTGTTCACGATTTCTGTGTACAAAAGTCGACGACGCAATTTAATTTACGAAATAACATATCCCACGTACCTACACATGACCACCATACTGTTTTTTGTTTTTAACTTTCGCAGTTGTAAATACGCGAGAAAAATATTGTCAAAACAAGCCCCTTTACATGGCTCAGAAACTTATAAGAAAACAGGAATACTGCAGCCCGTTGTCTGTATCTGTGCTGTATCAAAAAACGAACTTAATTACCTTTTAAGAAAACTATAACTGGCATGTTTCGAAACAAATAAACTGAGTAGCGGTCAAGTGGCGCATTCACGTCGACGTATTTCAGGCCTACCAACTGCGTGGTATGGTTATATGTGCAGGTTCTGCTAAACAGGAATGCAATAAAAGGAGAGCCTTTTCACATATCGCTGACGAGATGAAGGGAAAATTTACCACGGGGCCCGACCCTTTTCATAGGGCCCCCCAGAGAAGCGTCATTTTTTTTTTGTTCTTTTAATATGGTAGTTCCCAGCTGTTGAGGAGGGCTATAAAAAGACCCTTTACTGTTAAATGATTCCCAACTTTTTTTCCTCGTGCCTTATTCCTCAGGTTTCTTTTCTACGTGTTTTTTTTTAACTCTTAATAAAAGACTTAAGAATATATAGAGTCCATTCATGGCGGTAAAGTTAGCCCTTTTGAGAGCCCTCACATTTGAGATAATAGACAATAAATATATTGTATTTTAGCTTTAGGCGTCAACTTCAGTGTGTGGTGGAGTATACACACTATGTTTATTACTTGCACTACAGTACTTATTAAAATGGTAGTTAAAGGATAAAATATGGCTGAAAGGAAAAAAAGTAAACACAAGTGCTCACTATACCGTGAACAGCATATACTTCCAAATTTTGCGAAGTCCTGCTAAAGTACTGCATCCGTGATATTCCTTCGCATCATGCAAACAAAGCTTATCCGAGTGTAGAACATTTCACCAAACGGACAGCGCGCCGTATTAGCACGCAAGCAGTGCAATTATATTTTGCACAATAACTATTTCTTACTAGGCGTCACCAACACACCTATTGTCTCTGTGTTTGTATTCATTTTAATTACAAGTGAAATATTATAACTTGTAGATAAGATATAAGTGAAAGCTCAATTTTACCAAAAATGAGTTACTTTTATGTTAACACAAATACGAAACGCTTGTGATACATGTCGCATTTAGGAAAAACCCAAGCATGTCAAAAATGGGGAGGGGGGGGGGGATTTTTCAGAGGTTTGATTCAAAAAGTGTGAAGAAACCGCGAATAGACACAATAGTATAAATCCCTATATTGACTAACAACAATTTAAGGAGTTTGGATTTTCCTAAACGTTATAAAAAAAATTGTATTGTATTAGTCGTTAGCATACATTTTAAATACAACATAAAATAACACCCAAATGTTTACAAATTGTTCTCGTTTGAGGCTGGGTCAACACATAACGGTAGTATAATATAGAGAGCGCATGCTAGGTTCTCATCAGAATACTCTTGCATCGCAGTTCCTGACTACTTTTTAGCCAACAAACGACTAGCTCAAACCAATGGTCAGCTCACTATTATTACATATATACATGCTTCGAAACTATGCTACATTTCTTCTCTGGCCTAGTTTTAAATGCAGTTGAGTAACATCCAAGTTACGAAAACTGTTTTGTGAATTGTGGATTCGTTGGAAAACAAGACGGCAAAGCCAGTGTTTTATATCGTGCATTCGACTAATTTGCTGGTTGATCGCGAGGCAGTGTTGTGGCAGAAGCAGAAGACGAATATCAGTTTAAAGGCTGTTGCACTGTGAGCACTTTTGAAATCAAACTTTGGAAAATGTCACTGCTCCCTACCTGCATATATTTTAACGGGCGCACTGAGTGACATTCACCTAGTAAAGTTGGTAACGATGGAGGGAAAGTAGCTCCATATCTTGACGTCGAATAAAAAAATGTTAGGTAATAATTTATGATAACTTTAGTTATTTCCCTTTCTTGTTCTTTTTTTTAACACATCGAAGTGTAAAAATTAGCAGGATTGTAAAATATTTACTTTCGTAATAATTTCACAGTTTCACTTTACCGCTGTATCAATAAAGTGATGTTAATTTTACATAAGACGGAAGAATACACAACGTGCATTCAAGTAGATCGTAAGCAGGGCTTTCAAAAGTGCTCATTTTACCGTGAACAGACTTTATCTAATTTATTGACAGTATAAAAAAATAGACTTGTGCAAAAAAAACAGGCTGGCCGACTTGACCGGCACATCTTGGTCTTTCCGACCAAGTTAAAGGGCGGACGTGACGAATTTTGGGCTTTGATAAAGGGGGGAGGGGAGTAAAGGCGGGGTTAGAAAATGAGAGCACCCAGAGGAAGTCTCCAATCCACGGTTTTTCATCCGCCACACTGTTTTACTTAAAAACCCACGACGAAAAAAATTAATTCAGTTTCGTCGAGTGACCGACTTATCCACCAGCGAAATATTGAACCTAAAGAGAGCTAATAGGCACTGAAAGGTTGATTTTATCGCCCGGTAAAGCAGTACTTCACTCTCGTACATTGCAGAAAAAATCATCATTCCTGTTGCTCAACGGAAAGATTTCAGTACGTTTAATTTAAAAAAAGAAATGCAGTTTCTGTCTTAATGTCTCAGTGAGCCCTACTACAAATAAATCAAACGACTTGTAACAATAAAATAAATTTTTACTAAAAAATAATTGCATTTTGACAAATACGCTACACTTTTACACAAAAGATTTTGTACATAATTAATAGCAATATTCAAAAATTTCAGTGATTATTAATACAGGTCTAACAAAAAGGTGGTTTACGTGAAATGTTTGGGTACGTATTACTCGCCAAAAGTACGCAAGAAAAGTGATGAAATAATACTGAAAAAAACCGTTTAAATGTTGAAGGCTGTAACACAACTTTCAAAAAATGAACTCAGTTCCATAATTTTTGCAAGTTTACAACTCAAAAAGATAATGTTACAGTTTTCAGTAACGCAAAAACCACACAAGCAAGCAAAAGAAACTCAAAGTGTCATGTCATTTTAGTAAAATTTAACTAACGGTTATCGAATTAAATTATTATAACAATTCGGAATACCTTAGTTGCCAATTACGCAAAAAAAAAGTCTTGTCCGCGAATTATCAGATTACTCATGTGTATCAACGTTTGAAACTGAAAATCTATTTTTAAAAAGAATCTTTGCCGGGAAAAGATGCATAACGTGTAAAGATGTAAAACTCTGTAATAACAATTAAGTCCCTACACACATATTTTCTCGTAGCGCAGTTGTAGGAAACTATTGAATGGACTGAGCTAAGTAATGGCAAGCGAATATTCTCCGCAGATGAACGAGAGACGTAGTTTTTCAAGCCATTATTAAATTTATGCGGGGACTAATCCGAAAATGGCGGTACGAGTATCGGAGGTCAGGCATGAGACAAGTGTCTGTGGCAGCAGGTATTTCTGTACCAACATTCTAAAAAAAGAATGAAGCAAGTCCGAGGAATGCGCGCGCCCACGTTTTTTTTTCTCCAGCAACCTTGCAGGGGAAAAAAAAGTTCCAATGCTTGTCACGATGACTAGAACTGATGAATTTGATGTGCGGTAAACAAAAAAAACCTTTTGTTTAACAAAGGTTTCTTTCTAATTTTGCAACAAAAAAGGGGGGGGGGGGGAATTATACAGTCCTAAACGAAATGTGAATAATACTGAGACCACGTCTGGCAAGTTTGACGGTACATTTACAAAATATTTCACGGCTATAAAAGTACAAAAAGTTGAATCCCTCAAAAGGCTTTCTTGGCGACAAACACAATAAAAAAATTAAGCAGTAGCTTTTCAATTGAGCACTGTTGGATATGGCAACACTTAGAAAGTCGTAGGTCATATCATCGCGCGAGCAGTGGCCCCGGAAAATAGTTCCTGGTGTACGATAAATACGGCACTTATGTCCCCGTCAGTCGAGATGCCGCAAGTTCTCATATTACACCTATTTATTCCTTACGAAATATATTGTTTGTAAAAAAAAAAAAATTAGTGATTTGTATCAGTATCGAAGATGTGAATTATCCACGGGCAACCATTTGATTAACACGCGAATCACGTTTATTGAAACTCAAATATAGTAGCCTCGGTTAGCAGTTGAACTCCTGCTCTGTACCAGTATATTACACCTCTCCCTAGTTGAGTAGCTCACTATGCATGATTCAAAACAATACAAGGGTAGGATATTTTTAGGTTGGCACCGGAAGTTAGAAAAGGATAAACACAATATTTTCGAGGTGTGCACAAATACCAACATATATATGTATTGCACAACGCAGATATCAGTGGTAGTTAATGCTGGGTTTGCCGATGGAGAAAGAATAGTATCGATTCTTGTTTTTTGCCTCCTTCCTCTTCCATCGACCACCAAAAATTGTTACTGCTCTAACCACCTCTCTCCGTCATCCATGCGATGGACATTTTGTTTACGTTCTGCCAGGGGATGATGGATTGGAACCCTACTCCAGTTTCTACCTAAAGGTAGGGGAGACGGAGAGAACAGTGGGCTAGCTTCTTCGGATGCCCGGAAGTCTCAGAATGCCTTCAAGTTTCTTTGCATGACCGGTTTTTTTTTCTGTGTGTTAATATAGCATTGTCTATTTAGTAATGCTTCAGCTGAAACAACGCGCCATTCGTCCGTTCAGCATGCGATGCTGCTTTTTTTTTTGTCACCGTAGAACGCAATAATAGTTATGAAACCAAGATCTCGCGTTTTAAAAATAAACCATACTTATACTTCTATCCCGCTTGAAATCAGCAAACCAATAAAATTAAAAATTAAATGGCTCGTAAAAAATTGTTATCTAATAGAAAAATAGACACGTGATACATTTTTGTTTCCCACTTTGTAAAACTGTTATCGACAGTTCAGCCACATGCGTACTATAAATGCTATTCGGTTAAATAGATATTGAGTTAGGAGCTGACATAACTGAACGCAAGAAAAACTACATCATCAATTCTGCAGCCGAAATCGGGACCTCGCGACACGTTCTATTAAACCGAAACATGTCATCAATTACGCCATATCTACGGAGCACGAAATTTCCGTGCTTGAAAACAATTACGTTTAGGGTGAAATCGGTTCGAAGTGCCAATAGGCGACGAGATTGAAATAGGTTCAAGCACCGGCGAACAACTGGCAAACGTCTATTATGAAACGCAGCAACTGTATCAGAGCTGTAGAGAGAAGCATATGCCCCCGTGATGGCAGCGTAGTCAAACTGGATTGTTTCGGGAATATATATACATGTTTTTTAAAAAACAACTGATCATAAAATTCACACATAGTCGTCCGTCCTCCCGTGGCGCAGCCGGTTGGTGCGCCGCAGATATGCGGGGCCCGAGGTTCTGGGTTCGTATCCCAGGCAAGGCATGGGTGTCAGTTTAAGTTTGGTCACAAGTTAGTTTGTAAACCGTCCCCTGATAAGCCTTCGAATATTCGGAATCCGATCGACTGATTCGATTTCAAACGAGACTATTCGGATAAAAATCGATTTCGAGAATAATTCGAATTTGTCCTTCACTATAGGTTGTTCACGGTAAAGTGAGCACCTTTTACGGCCCTCCCAACAGGCTTTAATCACTAATAAATATATCGTATTGCAGCATCTGGCCTTAAATTTTGAGGGTGGTGAAATGTATACACTGCGTTTATTCATCGTAAAGCAATGTTTATACAGAAAAGCAGCAAGAAGATGGAAATAGGATGAAAGGAAAAATTTAGAAGGGCCTTAAAGAGTTCTCACTTTACCGTGGACAGCCTATATGTATAAGTTCCTCCTAATCGTTGGTGAGATGTGGCAACACCGGACGGAGGCGGAGCAATTGGACCCGCTCGCTTCGCACAATGAACGCGAGGAGACGCCAGTGGAGAATGCGCTGACATGGCGACGCGCGCGCGAGGTCTGAAGGTGAGGTGAGCTGCAGATGAGCCCCGAGTTGACAGCAAGCACAGCGCTGGCTGAGATCCGCTTGCAAGCATGCCGCAGCGAGAAGTACTATCCCACGCGCGCCGCGCCTCGCTACAGCCCGTCCACAAAACATCCTCTCCTGGCGCGCGAGTTCTTTTTAGGCCGTTTCTAACACATTCGGCCGTTCCTGTGGACGTGAGCTCGGCGTCAAGTGACGTCACATTGATGCGGCCCGAATGTGGTCTACAAATGCGTTGTCCCGTCCAAAGTGACCTTTCAGAATTTCACACTAGATCGCACTAAATTCGGCATATCACTTGTTGTTGCGTTGTGATGTTTAAATATTTATTGCCTTAACGGTTTTAAATAAGTTCGCCAACTAACATCCAAACATTATTTTTTAAACACACGTTTTAAAAGTTTTAGCCTTTAAAAAAATTGTCCAGACTGAACGAAGACATTCTTAATTATTTATTACCATTTCATCGCATTCGTTTTGAGAAAGCCCACCTTGCACATCCTTTGTTTACATTAATAATGTAAACATTTCACGAATGCGCGCGAAAGTATTGGAAGTCTTCTTCTTTTTCTATCAGCTTAGGACACAACTTCAGACAAAAGTTCAGTTTTCCGATTGCTTCAACTTGGGACACGGCAGTTTGGGCAGCGGCATGACGTCAGAGGGTCACGTGCACCAACCAGCGCGTCCTTGTCCTAAGACACAGGTTGGGATAGCCCAATTGTAGACAGGCCCTTACACTGTTAACTGCGTGAAGAAATTTGGACGGCTCTTAACACCGAGGTCTTGAGAGCCGATGAGGATGATTGTGGTGAGAATGGAGAAGCACCGGAATGAAAGGGCGGGGAAACTGGAGATCCCTGAGAAAACCCGCCGACCAACGGCATCGTCCGGTACGATTACCACAAGCGAAAATCCGGAGTTACCCGGCCGGGGATTGAATCCGGATCGCCTTGGTGGAAGGCGGGCAGGCTAACCGCTACACTGTTAAGGGATCCGCCTACTTGCGAGCTTTTGTTAGCGCATTGGTGGTCGTGTCCGAGATGGCAGCTTTTGTTGACAAAATGATCACGTGACCCGACATTGTATACAAAAAATGGTGACGTGTTTGATAATTTGGAATTTCGTATTTTGTATTTTGTATCTAGCGGATGTTAGCAAAAATACAAAATGACAAAATCAGGCCATGTTGGTTTTGACCTTCAAAATACTTACGCGAATGTGTAATTATTATAATTTTTTAAAGTAAGTGATCATATATTACCCCAAGACATGTTTCAAAAAGCGAGTAAGTACTGTGCTTAGTTTATACAGGATAAGTCCTTTAAATTATGCTTCAAAGTGTGGAAATGACCAGATTTGTAAAATATTTATTTTTCTAATAATTTCAGATTTACTTGACCGACGCATAAATAAAGTGAGGAGGTCCACGGCAATGTTAATTTTACATAAGGCAGAAGAACACACAACGCGTATATACCTAGATCTTAAGCAGGGCTTTAAAAAGTGTTCATTTTAGAGTGAACAGCCTAATTCATGGTAAAATGAGCACTTCTGAAAGTCCTCTCATTTGGAATAGTCGATAAAAATACTAAGTTTTAGTCTTAGACGGTAACTTCCGAGTGCGGTGGGATACACACACTGTGTTTATTACTTAGATGCAATATTTATTTATAAATGTGGTTAACGGATTGAAAATGACAAAGGAAAAACTTAACTAGAGCCTCAAAAGTGCACACTTTACCGTGAACAGCCTATACGCAGCGTGACGAGAACACTGCACGCCAGTTGAGAGCTTTGCGCTTAGTGGCGATGGCGCACTTGATGCGTGTGGCAGTGTCGACCTTATAGCTTTCACGCTTCTCAGTCTTAAACTCCTAAAAACAGTTACGGGTATGCGGTCTCCTTTATTCCGACTACTATTTATACGGCGACATATCTCAGAAGGTCTGAGGACTTCAGCACATTACGAAGCACGTTGTTTTATAGCGTACGTAATTTTTCACGGGTACATTTCAAGCAATAACTGCGTATCTTATATTATTTGCATTTTTTTCCGTTGATGATACGAACAACAGGAAAACCTGATTACCGTCTGCAGAACACCATGCTAATTGACATTCTTTCTAACTCAATATGGTCAGTTTTGAACAGAAAGGATAACAGCACTGTAATTAATTTACCATCCTTGTTGAACATACAAAAATTTTTAAGAACTATTATTACACTGCCAAATTTTTTCCTTTATTAAAACCACCTTAATTAATTATATAATTATTTAGTTAGAAAGATTTTCATGAGCGAATTTTGGAGTTAATGTGGTTTACTAATTAGCACGACTAAAAGTAAGAAACTCCTAATTGATTCATTCACAGGAATATTGTACGTCTTGGAAATGGAACACAATTCTTTGCTGCTATAGTGTCGGCAGAGAAAAAAAAATGTATGGATGTGTGTGTGTGTGTGTGTGTGTGTGTGTGTGTGTGTGTGTGTGTGTATATATATATATATATATATATATATATATATATATATGTGTGTGTGTGTGTGTGTGTGTGTGTGCGCGCGCGCGTGTGTGTGTGTGTGTGTGTGTGTGTGTGAGATGGCACATCGGTGATAGTAACGTAATTACGCAGGCTTTTCACTACAATAATTCTGGTTCCATCCCTAGCGGAACCGAATTAGATATCTCCCATGTGGAAAACGTTATGGCATTGCCAATGGTCGGTGTGTTTTCTCGGAGTGCTCCTGTTTCACCAGTTCAGTGACCTGTCTCTCCGTCTTAGATCTCATTCCACATAATACAATTTCGTATCATGCGGCCGTGAACCGTATAAGGTCTAATTTAAATTTTAGTACAGTAAAAAAAAATGATTTAAACGGGAACTTTCAGTTTTCATTAGTCCCTCTTGTTCCAAAAAAAATGCGAGTAGAAGAGGGCAAGAGAGTGTGGTAAATACACAGGGTTCGCAATTCAGAATTCCTTGGACCTATTTTTTCTGTTCGGGCAAATAAAGGCGATGAAATGCGTACTGTAAATAGAGGGAAACATAAAACACTGATGTGACCTAACAACAGGAAGCCATGGGCCAAAATGCAGAATTAAAGGATGAGAAAGGAACGGCAAGTACACACGCACGATCCGACCAATGGCTAGAAACCCGGAGATTTCGCGAATTCATTTGAGGGCAAGCTACATTTCAAACACGTGTACTTTTGACTTTTCTTTCTCCTATTGGGTCGCAGTTTGCAAGTTCACGCACTGAAAGAATTCGACCCAATAACTGAACTGCGGAAAAAAAAAAAAAAAAAAAGTATGGTCCACTCACGGTAAAGTGAGCACTTTTTAAGGCCCTGCTGAATTTTTCCTTTCTGCCTTTTTCTATCTTTATTACACTTTTTAATATGCACATTGCCATGTGACTAATCAACATACTGTATTCATTTCACCACTCCCAAAAGTTAATGCCTGAAGTTGCAATAAAATGTATTTATTAGCGGTAAAGGCCAATTGGCAGGGCCTTAAAAAGTGCTAACTTCACTGTGAACAGCCTATAGGTAGGTAGTTTGGCCTAACCTCTCGTCGACAGCGAGGTCATTAGAGACGGTGCAAGTTGCGCAGGGAAGAGGGATTGGGAAAGGAATGCGAAGGAATCGGCCATGGCCTTTGGTAGGCATCCTTCCCCAGCATTCGCCTGGAGTGATTTCGAGAAACCATGAAAAACCGAAATCAGGATGGACGGACCGTGAATCGAACCCGTGTCTTCTCGAATGCTAGTCCAGTGATTTATCACTGCGCCACCTCGCTCGGTGGAATAAAAGAGCACCAAATCCCTTGCTACCTAATCTGGGGCAAAACTTGGGCATCAGCCAATGAGTAATTAGTTGAGGCTGTAGTACACTACGATTTTGGCGTCTAGCTAGTAACGACTGTTCCCAGTAAAGTGAGCACTTTTGAAAGCCCTATCATTGGCATAATAGTCAATAAATATATTTTATCGCAGCCTTGGAGGTTAAGTTCCGAGTGCGATTGTATATACACAGTCTGTTTATTACTTACAAAGCAGGAAAAAGTTACTAGGGGCTCAAAAGTGCTCCCTTTACCGTGAACAGCATATAGCCACATGAATCCGCGAAAACCCGTGTCTTTACCTATGGCTGGCCATGTATATGTAGTAGAGAGGAGGCAGGAGAGAAGCACATGTTTTCAGGACAGACTATAGAGAAAGTATCGGGCGTGGAGGGTGCCTGACACGGTCCTTCGTCACCTGACAGCTCGACCTACGGCACGATGAGAGGGCGCGCTAGCGAGCAGTTTGTTGTCTGAGCTCCCCTTTCTCCCCCCGCTTTATCAACACACTTCTCACAGCCATCTTCCTCTTTCCTTCCTCCCCCGACTGATCGACCAGGCCGACAACGACGGGTCATTTTACCCTGCTTGCGGGACCCTGATCCTCCCATCATCCCAGGATGCTGCCTGCTTCCGATCATCCTTCGAATCGTTCAGCTCGCCTTTACTTAATTTTAGATTCGGTAGCTCAGCAAACAGATTCGCACGTGCTGACTACACACGTGGTGACAACGTCACGACACCGAGTGCTTAAAGATAATCCCTAAAATTGTTTTTTTCTAAACACCTCAACGTTAGATAATGTTACACTGCATTTTTAGGCATGGAACTGAAGATTTCGCGAGTTTGGATTTTTCCTAGCGTACAAAACACGAAATCTCATCATTCACTAACCAAAATCGTGCCACGTGACTTTTTTTCTTTTTTAATTCACAAGCCACCATTCTAAATTAACAATAAACAGGATCTGTCGACTTCCCTCCAAATAAGCAGAAACCATCGATAAAACCGCAAAACTGGGTCATCGAAGCACTATATGTACCTGTTCGTTATCTCCTACTAGTTTTCATCGAGTGTATTTAATTTACACTCATTCGATTCTACTTCCACTGATTAGAAATTTACAGTGAACACGACAGTCTATGATAAGAAAAACGCAGCAAAAAAAAAGTATGACATTCCAGAACATGAAATGCAAACAAGAGCTATCTATCAGCTTTACATTCCGTGTTGGCACCCACCAGGTGGCGTCATAGAAACACGCCCACAGGATCCTGGTCCGAACCCCGGTGATTGCTGGGTTTTTTTCTCTCCATATATAGGCTATTCACGGCAAAGTGAGCACTTTTGAAAGCCCTCTCACTGGGAATAATAGTCATTAAATATATTTTATTTTAGTCTTAGACGTAAACTTCGGAGTGCGGTGGAATCTACGCACCGTGTTTATTACTTACGTGGCAATATGTATTTTAAAAAGTGGTTAACGTACAGAAAATGCCTGAAAGGGTACAAGTAACTAGGGCCTCGAAAGTGCTCACTCTACAGCGAACAATCTGTGCTATACACTGTCGTGAGAAGTGGCGAGTCCGCAATCCAAACGCCATGGATCTCCAGGCGTTGCTTCATGATTTAAGGGCATGGTGATATTCCCACTACAGAACTGAATTAAATTTTATCAGTACCCGCCTGTTGGCCATAACTGATCACTATTATATATATTTAAAACAAAATAGAATGGACTTCCTATTTAACATTACTCAATTCCTTTATTGGGTATTAGCCGAAAGGGGAATCTTTGGGTAGGTTTTAATCCTCCCTCCCCCACATTGATCCCAATTAAAAGTCTTGAACTCTGTTATATGAAATCCAATAAATTAATTAAAGTTATTTTTTTTGGTGGGGTTTTAATTTAGAAGGAAGTGTATAATTTAACACTTGATGTTTCTTTAATCTATCGACTGTATTATAACTGTAATTATAATTTAATATATTATTTAATTAACCTTAACTGTGATGGGAAACCACTGCCAAGAGAACAATTTCTACAGGGAAATTTAAAGGTTTACAATTGGTTGGGATTTTTACTACTTTCCCAGTAGGAACGCCATATTGACATGGGTGACAGCATATCGATCAACAGGTTCAGTGTTATAGGCTGTTCACGTTCAAGTGAGCACTTTTAAAGACTCTCCCAAAAGGCATTAACCCCTAATAAATATATTTGATTGCAGTCTCAGACTTTAACGTTTGAAAGTAATGATTTGTAAACACTGTGATTATTTGTTATGTTGCAATGATTACGTTAAAAAGTGGCGGAAAGGTAGAAATTAATTGACAAGAAAATTCAGCAAGGCCTTCAAAAGTGCTCACTTTGCTGTGAATAGCCTATAGAAAGAAAACCACCTGGTCCTTCCCGGTTGCCCGCACCAAGAGAATGTGGGAGGGGTGAGGGAGGGGAGGCGAGCGATTGTGTCAAGTCCAGGCCGTTCGGCATAGTTTTTATATTTTAACCACCTTTTTTTTTTTTTTTAAGGTTATTTGTATCTGTGCAAAATCAAACTGGACTTTGTCCGATTTTATTAGTTCAATAATAGCCCTTGTCCATGCTACAGTTCCGAAATACCTCTTGTCCCTTTTTTTATTTTCTCTTTTTGCACAAAAACCCCTGGTCTCTACCAGCTGAAATTTCTGCAGGAGGACTGTAGGGATACGAGTGAATTACTGTACGACAAACCTTCAATGTATTAAATAAAAAATCAATCATATTTCCTTTTTAGGCGTTTTTCAATGTTTTTGGTTGCCCGGAAAATGTTGGAGATGGACGACTAAAGTGTCCAACGAACTTAGGAGCAACTCTAGCCAAACTCACAACACAATTTGCGTAATTACTCAACATATTACAAATTTTTCACACAAACATTAAAACTTTTTATTTTCACCAAAAGAGTTATGTTTAAATCTTGTTCCAGTTAAAGTGTACAAGAGAAGCCTCCGTTCTTTCGGCGTGTATGGTAATGATAAATACGTACATATTACTTCAATCAGTTGGTAAAATGCAATAAGTTTGTTCTACCGATCTGGCAGCACTGAAATACATGGCTACAGAGCCTCTGCTCCAGTTTAAAAACCACTACAATGAACTCGTACCAGTAAACCATTAATTAAAAAACGAAGGCGATGGAAGTGATTGATTTAAGATAAAAAGCCGGAAGCGGGAGAATGAAGAACACTGCGCTAATTAGAGGCTCCTCCGAATAATCTGTTTCTTTGATCTGTCTCAACCACCTGGCTACAAGCAAGGGAGCTATAAATAGTTACGTCAGGAGTGTTAGAATAGCCACGTCTGCGTTGTGTAAGGCGCTCAGGCTTCCCGATATAAGATTATAAACAATACAGAGCCACAAAAGTTAGGTCCCAAATGTCTGACTGGATTAAGCGTGATCATCTGGTTTATTAATCTGTTGCGTTGCCTCAAACTCATTTGTAAACATTGTTTTAAGATATTTACATTCGACCCTTAACATATTTTCTATTACCACTGTGGTCACAAACACACAAAAGAGTACATTCATTCAAACTAACTGACCACTTGGAGACCTTCTGTCCACACACTATATTCGAATCAGTGACATCAATCAGTGAAATAACGATCACTGAATGTCATTTGATAAGCTACTGCTGACCGGCAAATAAAACAAATCAACTGGGAACTAGTGATTTATAGCAGTGTCATTCTTAACACTCGGTGGGAAATCACAAATAAATCAGTGAAATTCAACCACTATATTAATTAGTTATCTGGCACTGATTATCAGTTGCTCAGTTCTCACTGTTTTAACTGATTTGGCTCAATTCTTAATGATTCACGTTTAGAGTGCAAAACTAAGAGCTAAAGCTTTCAGAGCACACATTAAAGGCTGTGTTCGAATTAAGTGCAATGCATTCTTGATCAAGTGCCCTTGATCCCTTCCGTGTCATGATGTACCCTTTACCCTTGTTCCAATCACGAAAATTATTCCTTCGTGGATTCGGACGCCTGTTTTCCACCTCGAGTTTTATTCTGTCGAATTTCAGTCAACGCAAGTTTTAATTGTCTTTGTGACGTTAGCAAGTGTTTATTGCGGCCGTGCAAAGTTCTTAACACTTAACAACAGAATATTTCAAACAGTTGCGTTCGGAGAACTATCTAGGGCTCGAGAAGGGCTCCGCTCTCAAGACCTCGGTGTTGGACCACGATGGTCGAGCGGTTAGCCTGCTCGCCTGCCACCATGGCGATCCGGGTTCAATCCCCGGCCGAGTCACTCCGGATTTTCGGATGTGGGAATCGTGCCTGACGATGCCGTTGGTCGGCGGGATTTCTCAGGGATCTCCCGTTTCCCCCGCCATTCCCCGGCGCTGCTCCATACTCACCTCAATCAACCTCATCGGCTCTCAAGACGCCCGAATCTTTTCACTCACTCGAGAAAGACGAGCGACTCGTGCCCTCGGCTGAAGAGGATATTCTAAGGCGCATCTGTAATCTTACCGCGAATTTGGACAGCGACAATATGACGTCATATCCGGGATGCACTTTTCAAAGACACGAAGCTGGGCAAGAGCCCTTGGCTGGTGAATTCGAACACGGCCTAAGCTCCCTCCTATGTGAAGACCAAGGCTACCATAAAAAAAAAGTTACTTTGCGAAATTAAACAATCTTGTAACAAATAGGCACTGCCCGTGGGAGAGTTCAATGGTAATTTCTCGTAGTCCCGCCATTTGCGATGGCTATCGAATCTGACTCAATTTTACATACGAACAATACACGAATTGTTTTTGAGATGTATCACAAACGTGTGCGATGTCTGGTCTGGGCTGATCCAACACAACGTAACACTGCACCGTGCGCCACGTACGAGTAGTGGCAGGTCGATGAACTACAGAGTAACTGTCGCCACGCTAGCATTCATATCTCGTAAAGGGAGTCAAACCCCCACTATCTTGGATTTATGCATTTTTCCAATCCAAAAAACGCTTAACGGAATTTTTTGTACGACACAGCATAAATATTTAATCCTCAAGTTTTAAGTCATTTTTCAGCTGCACTGCCTTTATTAATTTTTATCTAGTAACTGCCGGCAAGAAATATTTTTTATTCTGGCGGTTCAGTGCAGTCAAGCAATAGACATAAGAGTGAGATGGAGCTAGGCGTCCAAGGTTAAGAAGCGAGGGAGCGATACGGGCGACACTAACACGCACGCCTAGCGCTTCATCGCTCCTACGCGCAAGGCGTGCAGTGTTTCCGGCGTGACGCTTCACTGTGGAAATCAGATCTGTAATAGTGGGGTTCTATTACACGCAATGAAATACCACAGATTAAACTACGCCTGTGCCTTTGTACTTTTTTGTTGCTGCTTAAGGAATCTGCATAGCAATGCTTTAAAAATGCGATATTGGCAATTTTTATGAATTTTTTTTCTCCAAGAATACCGCATAGATTTTTTTTTTTTTAACCGAGATACGCGTTTTCGCGTACACAACTATTTCACAGACAATGTTTCAGTACATCCTCATCTTAAGAAAATGTGCAAAGTAATGTCCTATGCCCTGTCGAGGACTAAAATAAAAGCTAAAAATTCTGTGATAAGGTTATGGCAAAAATCACTTAAATGTAAGATGGCAAGAATTGGTGCTCCTTAATGGTAGTACGAATTCCGACATAAGCTCTTGCCTTCACCAACGAAATCCGATTAACATGCCTTGCGGTCCTAGCCCTTAACTGATTACTTTCACCAGCTAATCCGAGAAAGTGCTGTAAGGAACCAGGGCCTCCTACCAAGATGCTCTGTTTTCATACTGTATTTCCCTTGCCTCCTTGTCCTTTCCGTACAATGTTAAAGCTGTGGCCACATAAACTCATAAGGGATGTTTGCGCAGAGGCCATATCCATTACTATAGGCTATTCACGGTAAAGTAAGCACTTTTGACAGCCCTCTCACTTGGAACATCAGTCAATAAACATATTTTATTTTAGCCTTATACGTTAATTTCCGAGTGCAGTGGAATATACACACACTTTGTTTATTACATACATTGCTATATTTATTTTAAAAGATGGTTAAAGGATAAGAAATAGTTGCAAGGAAAAAAAGAACTAGGGCCTCAAAAGTGCTCACTTTAACACGAACAGCCTATAGGCCCATACGCCTACCCTCCCCCAAAAGTAACTAACCGAAACAGCACAATGATTGCATTTTTTAAAGGGGCAACCATAACCGCCTACAACCAAAAGAAACTACAGTAAATCTATACTACTAAATAAAATAGACGTGTCTGCGATTTCCTAATTGTTCACTTTCAATTACTTTTTCATGTAGTATAATTGATAACTAAGCCATATCTAATGTAAATTTTTTTTTCGTGTCTGTCCCATCGGATTTAAACTCAAAAACCACTTAACATATTGACATCAAATTTACACAATATATAGAAAATAACAGCAGGACCAACTCAGTATTTGTTTCATCGAGATATCTCAAACTGTTCCGGAAAAAATGATTACCATGGATGTAAATAGGTACTGAACTAAGCATTTCGTAGGATAACTGCATAAAAAAGCAGTGTAAAAAATCGTTTTTCTTCTTTCCTTTTTGTCTATGGGCTGTAAAACTTTCCTTCCAATAAGCCGTAGTGGCCCAGTGACTAGAGTTATTCCAAATGGGGCCGCATGACCCAGTGGATAGATATATATCAAGTGGGCCGCAGCAGCTCAGTCAGTGTCTAGCGCACCCAATAATGGGGCTGCAGTATCTCAGTGGTTATAGAACCCAATAGTGGAGCCGCAGCTGGTCAGGGGCTAGAGCACTCAATAGTGGGGCCGCAGCTGGTCAGGGGCTAGAACACCCAATAAGGGGGCCGCAGTAGCTCAGTGGCTACAGAACCCAATAAGGTGACCGCAGTAGCACAGTGGCTAGAACACACAATAAGGGGGCCGCAGTATCTCAGTAAGTAGAGAACCCAATAGTGGGGCCGCAGTAGCTCAGTGGCTAGAACACCCAATAAGGGGACCGCAGTAGCACAGTGGCTAGAACACCCAATAAGGGGACCGCAGTAGCACAGTGGCTAGAACACACAATAAGGGGACCGCAGTAGCACAGTGGCTAGAACACACAATAAGGGGGCCGCATTATCTCAGTGGTAGAGAACCCAATAGTCGGGCCGCAGCTGGTCAGGGGCTAGAGCATCCAATAGTGGGGCCACAGTATCTCAGTGGGTAGAGAACCCAATAGTCGGGCCGCAGCTGGTCAGGGGCTAGAGCATCCAATAGTGGGCCGCAGTATCTCAGTGGGTAGAGAACCCAATAGTGGGGCCGCAGCTGGTCAGGGGCTAGAACACACAATAAGGGGGCCGTAGTATCTCAGTGGGTAGAGAACCCAATAGTGGGGCCGCAGTAGCTCAGTGGCTAGAACACCCAATAAGGGGACCGCAGTAGCACAGTGGCTAGAACACCCAATAAGGGGACCGCAGTAGCACAGTGGCTAGAACACACAATAAGGGGACCGCAGTAGCACAGTGGCTAGAACACACAATAAGGGGGCCGCAGTATCTCAGTGGGTAGAGAACCCAATAGTCGGGCCGCAGCTGGTCAGGGGCTAGAGCATCCAATAGTGGGGCCACAGTATCTCAGTGGGTAGAGAACCCAATAGTCGGGCCGCAGCTGGTCAGGGGCTAGAGCATCCAATAGTGGGCCGCAGTATCTCAGTGGGTAGAGAACCCAATAGTGGGGCCGCAGCTGGTCAGGGGCTAGAACACACAATAAGGGGGCCGTAGTATCTCAGTGGGTAGAGAACCCAATAGTGGGGCCGCAGTAGCTCAGTGGCTAGAACACCCAATAAGGGGACCGCAGTAGCACAGTGGCTAGAACACCCAATAAGGGGACCGCAGTAGCACAGTGGCTAGAACACACAATAAGGGGGCCGCAGTATCTCAGTGGGTAGAGAACCCAATAGTCGGGCCGCAGCTGGTCAGGGGCTAGAGCATCCAATAAGGGGACCGCAGTAGCACAGTGGCTAGAACACCCAATAAGGGGACCGCAGTAGCACAGTGGCTAGAACACCCAATAAGGGGGCCGCAGTATCTCAGTGGGTAGAGAACCCAATAGTCGGGCCGCAGCTGGTCAGGGGCTAGAGCATCCAATAGTGGGGCCGCAGTATCTCAGTGGGTAGAGAACCCAATAGTGGGGCCGCAGTAGCTCAGTGGCTAGAACACCCAATAAGGGGACCGCAGTAGCACAGTGGCTAGAACACACAATAAGGGGACCGCAGTAGCACAGTGGCTAGAACACACAATAAGGGGGCCGCAGTATCTCAGTGGGTAGAGAACCCATATAGTCGGGCCGCAGCTGGTCAGGGGCTAGAGCATCCAATAGTGGGGCCACAGTATCTCAGTGGGTAGAGAACCCAATAGTCGGGCCGCAGCTGGTCAGGGGCTAGAGCTCCAATAGTGGGCCGCAGTATCTCAGTGGGTAGAGAACCCAATAGTGGGGCCGCAGCTGGTCAGGGGCTAGAACACACAATAAGGGGGCCGTAGTATCTCAGTGGGTAGAGAACCCAATAGTGGGGCCGCAGTAGCTCAGTGGCTAGAACACCCAATAAGGGGACCGCAGTAGCACAGTGGCTAGAACACACAATAAGGGGACCGCAGTAGCACAGTGGCTAGAACACACAATAAGGGGGCCGCAGTATCTCAGTGGGTAGAGAACCCAATAGTCGGGCCGCAGCTGGTCAGGGGCTAGAGCATCCAATAGTGGGGCCGTAGTATCTCAGTGGGTAGAGAACCCAATAGTGGGGCCGCAGTAGCTCAGTGGCTAGAACACCCAATAAGGGGACCGCAGTAGCACAGTGGCTAGAACACACAATAAGGGGGCCGCAGTATCTCAGTGGCTATAGAATCCAATAGTGGGGCCGCAGCTGGTTAGGGGCTAGATCATCCCATAGTGGGGCCACAGTATCTCAGTGGGTAGAGAACCCAATAGTCGGGCCGCAGCTGGTCAGGGGCTAGAGCATCCAATAGTGGGGCCGCAGTATCTCAGTGGGTAGAGAACCCAATAGTGGGGCCGCAGCTGGTCAGGGGCTAGAGCATCCAATAGTGGGCCGCAGTATCTCAGTGGGTAGAGAACCCAATAGTGGGGCCGCAGCTGGTCAGGGGCTAGAACACACAATAAGGGGGCCGTAGTATTTCAGTGGGTAGAGAACCCAATAGTGGGGCCGCAGTAGCTCAGTGGCTAGAACACCCAATAAGGGGACCGCAGTAGCACAGTGGTTAGAACACACAATAAGGGGGCCGCAGTATCTCAGTAGGTAGAGAACCCAATAGTGGGGCCGCAGCTGGTCAGGGGCTAGAACACACAATAAGGGGGCCGCAGTATCTCAGTGGGTAGATAACCCAATAGTGGGGCCGCAGTATCTCAGTGGCTATAGAACCCAATATTGGGGCCGCAGCTGGTCAGGGGCTAGAGCATCCAATAGTGGTGCCGCAGTAGCTCAGTGGCTAGAACACCCAATAAGGGGACCACAGTAGCTAGAACACACAATAAGGGGGCTGCAGTATCTCAGTGGCTATAGAACCCAATAGTGGTGCCGCAGTAGCTCAGTGGCTACAGCACCCAATAAGGGGGCCGCAGTAGCTCAGTGGCTAGAGAGCCCAATATAAAAAGAGGCTTGATCGATTCAAAGTCCTAAATATCATGCTAATATAAAACGTGTGCGAAGCGATGGCAGGGTGTAATTTATTAACTCCATTAAACCTGAAAGAAGAAATATTAGTATTTTAAAAATAAAACCTTAATGAAACTACGGCGAGCTTTATTTTAATAACTAATATAATCATGGGAAATAAGTCGCACGTGTCAGCTAGTATGTTAATCATATTTGTGTAAAAAAAATTACTAAGAATTTCAAATATTATATTCTTCGGCGACCAAATTTCATTCGTCCCTAGTGCTTATTATTTTTTTCCGGTGAATATTAAGATAAAATAATACGCCTCCACTGTAATATTTGTTCAAGCATTATGTAAACTTTTATATAAATCGAAACTATAAAATATGATTCTATGAAAGGCATGCACATATACCGTTTTAAGTATTAGCGTTCTCGACGATTGTAAGCTAGACTTCCCTACGTATCATTATCAGAAAGACGTAAAAGTGTAAGGTACGTTAATAAAACACCAAGCACGCTGTGGCGCAGTAGTTAAGACACTGTACTCACATTCTGAGCGACCGGGGTCTCAATCCCAGCCCGGCTACTGTTTCCCGTTAGTTTTCCGACAGCACTACAGACGAAATGCCGGGATGGGTCTTTCTTTGAGGCCATGGCCGATTTCCTTATCCTAATCGTTCAAGCTACTGATTCAGTTTCTTACAGCCACGGGTCGACACAAATCCGAAGCATGCACTAAGCATGTTAGTGTTTTCCCTTATGGCCCTCACTTGACTTAAAAAAAAAAAAAAAAATTTGTTTAAAAAAAGTCCGTATATTCACGGAAACACAATTCTTCATAGCGGAAAATGGGACTCAACTCTGTAAGTATAAAATATTAGGCGTCTTCGCGGCTTCGGGTTGCCGCAACGAACGAAGCCGCGTCCACGCGAAACTTTCTCCGCCACGCTTCGACAGAAAATCGTGCCACTTCTGCCGCAGTTATACGATATCCACGTCACACAGACATATTCCTTTCAAAGATTAAAAAAAAAAAAAATCATTATCCGGCTGGCGTCGCATAGCACTGAAAAAAACGCAGCACGACACGACTAAAACCGTAACCACGACACAACGTGCGCATTTTTTTTTTTTTTTTTTTTTTCGTATGACTGCTCGAATTTTCAGCCCGACAGTTTTACCGACGCGACACGAAGAGAAGAATTTTTCGGAACCATTTACAAGGCGAAGATTATCTGCGCTAGTTTCAAAGGCAGTAGGCAGACGGGAAATTTGAAGGTATCATTATAATTTTTAAGAGCTAAATAGACCCTGGGGTAATAAAAAAAATAAAAAATTAATCTGCGTATTTGCAATTGTTAAAGATCGCCATACAATTTCATTTTGCAAATGTTGTACACTGCGTGTCGTGCGACGCGACGCGACGAAAATAGAAATAATTTCTAATTCACTTGCATTCGGACGACAGAATTTGTCGGGCTTACGTCAGATCTATTCTTGTATTTCATTGGCTGTTTAGTTTTAAGTGTAGTGTCGGGGCTATGTGATTCTGGCTTAACAGCAACACTTAAAGTACTCAAATAGAATTGATAGAAACTGAAAAAAGTAACGTATTCCACATTTCATGGATCATATTTACCACTATCGCTGTCACGAGAACTTCTTCGGCGAGGGAAAAAGAATCATGGACTTTAAACCTTTCAACTAGCGTCAAGACTAAGATGCTTTAACTTGTTAAATTATTATTTATACACAGTAAAGCACCCGTGTAGCAAAAACTTAAAACAGTAGTGTTTCTCAAAACAGAAAGAACAGAAAAAGTAACTAGTATATTAACGGAAAGTCCGTTACGGCAATGTGCTCTGTAATTTCACGCACAGATCTGGGTTGATTTGTTTATCAACACTTTCCCGCAAAAATAACGATTTTTTTTTTTTTTTTTTTTAAGAGTGAACACGTATTTTTCTTTAAATGGAACGTGCGATAAACAGTCCTTCCTTCCTCTCGGGATATTTTCGCAAGGATCCAACGTGTTCCGTCCGACGCGGCGTAAGATAGGAAGCAAGTGAGTTCTATCGAAATTCGGCGGTAGGACGAAGAAGGCAGCTGGTGACAGCAGAACTAAAGAGCTGGAAAAAAGGATGGGGGGGGGGGGGGTAGACGTGTACAAACGTCATTCCTGGCTGCTCTCCTGCAGAGGCCTACGATGGGTCGCAAGGGGACCGGCAAAGGAAGCCTTACGAAGCAGCTGGTAGTTTTCAAAGAAAAGTCCAAGGATCCCTGGGTCGGTCGTGGGAGCTGGGGAGGAAGGAGAAGAAGCCCCACTGAGACGCCGAAGACCTCCGCCCCCCCCTCCCCCACCACCATCCTTGTTGACCAGGTTATACATACACAACCCGTGACTGAAGTAGGGATACTCCGAGGGCGCGCTAAGCCCCCTACACGGGAAGTGCTAATGGGATGAGGCGACACCTCAGAGCGACATACGGAAAGATCGACGATGAACACCTCTGGGAGAAACAAGGGGGGGCGTGGGAAAAAATAATATATACACATGAAGGAAAACCGAGGAACTGCACCGGAACTAAACTTCAAGGAGCCGCGGTGGTGTAGTGGTTAGTCTACTCGCCTCCCACACCCAGGCGAATCCTGGTTCGATTCCCCAAGGGATCGTCCCCGGGATTTCCGCACGTGGGAATCGTGCCGGACGATGACGGGGGTGTGCAGTTCATTTTAAACATGATGATAAAATATTAATTATGTACGTTTCATACATCATGTCGTAAACATACAATATTTATCTTGTATTACAAAAAATAAATGTTGGCACTGGTTTAGAAATACCTGTTTGTAAAGCATGTAGATGTTTTTTCGTTTAACCTATGCCTTGGTTTTTTTTTTCTGCCAGCAGACTGTGCCAACTTCTCAGAATTATTCCGGAAGGACTTGCTGATTTCAACATAATTCGCCACGTAGGTATATGTTGGAAGCAGAACACAAGCATCTGAGTTTCCTCCTCTCTATTCTTCTTGCTTTTTTATTTAAATGAGACGCCCCCATTGGCCTGGCGTTCGATCAGAGCAACTGCAGGGGACGAGTTTTGAGTGACGCGTTACCAATTAAAGACGCCGAAGAATATATCGCAGCCATGCGGACTTCGGTTTTCCATCCTCCCCCCCCCCCCCCACAGCCTATTCGACGCTGCAGGGTAATTCTGCAATGGTTCCTCACCGCAGGCATTGGTCGATTACCCGTTATTGACAATCCGAGCAGCTTAATTCGTCAGGCGGGCGTCCACGGCTAAGCGAGCACTTTTTGAAATCAACATTTGAAAATTATTACTGCCCCTGGCTACATAGGTGGTTCCACTTATGTTGGTAATCAATTACTAAAAAATAGTTCTTAATCTTGACATTTCATTACGAGTGTAATTTTTTTTTTAATTTATGGCCCCCGGAAGTTAGCTTCTCTTCTATACGTATTAGAATAGAATACAAAATGACTAGAGACATGCAAAAGTCGCGTTATTAATTGGCATCAGGCTGAAATTCACAGTCCTGTATGCACTAGAGCTGACGTCGCTTCTCCACTATCTGCAGCATACATGTCGATTCGCTTCCTTTCCGCACGTGGTTGGGCCCCCACAATTGTGAAATGTTCGTTTATTGGCGCAGACTTGACCCAAGGCGTGTCACATAAAGTATTGTCCGATGACAAAACGTACGGCGAAGGTACACGTGATTCAAGTTCCACCTGTCCCCAAATAATAACGCGAATTTCGCAGGTCTCTGGAAACGGCGTTACAACACATTAACATTCCTCACAGTTCCACAGCTTCAGTTGGTACGGAGCATGAATTAGGTGATCGAGTTATCAGTGGCGACGTAAATTTTACATACGGTTTTAGGATACAGAATGAGAAAAGTAGAAGTTAAGCAGCGTTGCTGTCTGCGATAACGTCAACCCCTTCCTACGCGGTCGCCCATACATTGGAGGCCCAGAAGCGTGGGACTACGTCAAGTGCGACATCACCGCTACGCGCAATGACTCTGAACTTGCCGCGCAGTGTTCTCGCGTCGCGTGTACCTATAGACTGTTCACGTTGAAGTGAGCACTTTCGAAATCCCTCTCACTTGAAATAATAATTCAACAAATACGTTTTGTTTTGAACTTAGACGTAAACTTTCGAGTGCGATAAAATGTATACCCCGTGTTTGCTGCTTGCATGACACTATTTGTTATAAAATGTGGTTAGAGGACAAGAAACGACTCAAATAAAAAAGTAACTGGGGACTTAAAAGGTGCTCACTTTACAGTGAACAGCCTATATAGGTCTGAAAGCAGCGGCGAGTCCGTAATTTCACTGTGGGAACTTGCATAGCGAAGTTCAACATAACTTCCTAGAGCAGGTTTTCTCGTGTTCAGGTAGTACTTTTAACACACAGCAGTCTACGAAAGCCTGTTAAAGGTTGTTCACGGTAAAGTGAGCACTTTTGAGAGCCCTCTCATTTGGAATAATAGTCAATAAATACGTTGTATTATACGTTAACTTCCGAGTGCGGTGGAATACGCGCACTGTGTTTATTACATAAACGACAATATTTAATTAAAAAGGTGGTTAAAGGATATAATATGGCTTAAATAAAAAAGTAACTAGGGCCTCAAAAGTGCTCACTTTACCGTGAACAGACTATAGAAGACATAAACAATATTGATATCAGACAGAAAAAAAAAATATTTTGTGGTAGGCCGAATATTAACAAAATATTTTGTGGCTACGATAAGGTAATTTTTCCCACTGAGAGTAATATCTTGAAAGTATCATTCCGTCGTCGTCTGTGGGAACGTTATATTTTCGTTACGTAAATTAACGATACACCTTAATAGTTTCGTAAAACACACACACACACACACACACATACACACATATATATATATATGTATGTGTGTGTGTATATATATATATATATATAATTTCTGAAGTGCTTGGTAGTCCATCAACCTGAGGAGAAGTGTGTATAGGCTGTTCACGGTAAAGTGAGCACGTTTTAAGGCCTTTCTAAATTTTTCCTTTTATCCTATTTCCATCTTCTTGCTGCTTTTTAATATAAACATTGCTTTGTGACGACTATACAGTGTACACATTTCACCAGCCTCGAAATTTAATGCCTGATGCTGCAATAAGATATATTTATTAGTGGTTAAAGCCTGTTGGGAGGGCCTTAAAAAGTGCTGACTACCGTGAACAGCCTATATCGGTCTGTATCATAACAAGGGCGAAAAGGATATGTTGCTGATGGACACTGCTGTATATTTCAACATCTGCGAAGGGGGGAGAGGTAAATAGTTGACGTCGGTGAGATGATTAGGGGGGGGGGGGACCGTGAGCTTTCGTTTCTTCGTGATTCCGACCGCTGGTTGTCGGCAGGCAGCTTGACGTGTCCCACGTCTGATTGCAGTATCAAAGACCACGCGACGTCATCCCTCGCACCAGGTACGTAACTTTGCGTATTACTTTGCGGCGTCTTCCCCACCGTTCGAATAAGACCTTTGAAAAAATCACCCCGTGTATGACGTGTTTGCTTGTTTCCTAAATGCGCCACACGTATCACGAGCGTGAGAGTGGGGTGGACCGTACCAACCCCCCCCCCCCCCGGGACCCCGCCGCAAAAGTCAAGAAGCGAGGCAGCGATACGGGCGACACTAACACGCACGCCTGGTGCCTCATCGCTCCTACGCTCAAGGCGTACATACAGTATTCCCGCCGTAACGCTCTACTGTGCAAATTATATCTGTAACAGGGGAGTTTTATTACACGTGATTAAACTACGCCCCTAGGTTTGACCTTTTCTCTTGCCGCTTAACGAAACTGCATACACAAGATTTAAAAATGTGATATTGAACCATTTTCACGAATTTTTTCTCTCTTAAGACTGCACTTAATATGACAAAAGTAAAAAAAAGGGGGGGGGGGGGGAATAGATTTTTTTTTTTTTAATCTTTTTCTGGCATAAAGTCGTATTTGCAGAACATTTATTTGCCGAGATATGCGTATTCGCGCAAACAACTATTTCACAAAAATGCAGGTGTCCATCCCACTCTTCATATAGTACGTAGCATCTTATTTTTGGTTATAAAACTTATAATTTATTCTTTGCTTTTATTTATCTATAAATTATAACACTTACTGTATCATTAATATGAATAAAAAGATAAAATAGGCGTGTTGGTAATGCCTAGAAATAAATAGTCCTCATGGGAACTAATATAGGTATTTAGAGTGCGCACGAATGCGGTGTTTTTTGCCTTTGGTGTCATTTTATAGACTGTTAAGATTTGCCTGCATACGGTGGAGGACTATCCTGAAAGTAGAACTAGAGGAGAGATTCAGAAAAGTCATAAATAACTATGAATGGACTATATACTGTCGTGGTTACTCGCCTGTAAACGACATGGAATTTCTTGTAACGATTTAAAAGTCCTAGATTCACAAAGCTACGGAATATTTGCCATATCGTCCGTCTACGAACAGCTTTGCATTTACATTCAACAAAAATGTATGTCGAGTACAGTACACAAAACGACAAAAAGGAGATACATATTTCCTTTTTTTTATATATATACAGAAAATACATCTATTTTGAATTATACTGAAGAGCTCTGGCCATTTCACAGAGTATTTCCTTGCAATCTCGCAGCCATCGTTACAAATCGATACCTCAGTACGACATGCGGTTTGCAGAAGGGACAGTTTTGTGTTAATAAAATTTAGTACACCAAAGCATTGTAATGCTACATTATCCCATGTAGAAGTTAGTATTTAAGATGTACAACTTTTGCATATAACACAAATTTTATTACTGTTTATTGTTAAGGTAAAATGAGCACTTTTGAAAGACCTGCTTAAAATCTATTCGTATGCATGTTGTGTATTCTTCCGTCTTATGTAATATTAACATTGTCGTGGATCTCATCACTTTATTCATGCGTCGGTCAAGTGAAACTGTGAAAAAAATTGAAAAGAAAATATCTAACAGATCTGCTCATTTTTACACTTCGATGCATTAAAATATAAACAGAAAGCAAAATAAATTATTCGAGCTATCGGAAATGGTTACCTAACACTTTTTAATTGACGTCAATGTACGGAACTACTTCCCATCCATCGTTACCAACTTTACTGGGTGAATGTCACTCAGTGCGGCCATTAAAATATATGCAAGTAGGGCGCAGTGACTTTTTTCTAAGGTTGATTTCAAAAGTGCTCACTTTATCGTGAACAGCCTTTAGTTAAAAAATCAAATTTATCAAGTTGTGACATTGTTTTACTGAGGTATCGAAATAAATGCTTCCTTTTTACGCAATAATAATTGTAGGTAGGTCGTGACTGCGCGTCGTTTGCCACTGTAGTTGCGCCACAGAACGTCGTGATTACAATTCCATGGCAGCTCACCGCCTAATTCAGAAAGGAGTTAAGTACAGAATTATTTCAAGAGTCTAACATAACTGGCTTGAGGCTGTTGTAAGGGAGCCGCCGATGATCCTCAACGAAAGCGTTGTTCACCGCTGGAAAAATATTCAGAATGATGTAAACAGAAGGAAAGACAAGAAAAGGGGTGGGAATCAAGCCCCCCCTCCATTTCCCCCCCTTCCCCACAACCCGACAGATACCTTCTTGAAATTGGACTGTCATGATCGCTCGCCCTCACTTTCGTCTGTACGTATTGTTGGTTTTTTTTTTGAACGGGGATAGCCTTGACGTTTGTGAACTAAGTAAACTTTGATAAAGACTGTTCCAAGGCAAAGTATAATCCATTCACAGTTATCTCACACTTTCCTGAAACGGTGCTAAAGTTTTACTTCCAGTATATTCCTCCACCTTGTGTAAACGAAACTTATTCAAGTCTAGAAAATTTCACCAAAAGGACAACGCTACGCATTCAGTAAATTATTTTACCTAAGAACTATTTCGTACTAGATGTTACAAACAAACATCGTACTAATAGTTTTATTCCCATTAATTATAAATTAAACATTATAATCTCTAAATAGAATACAAATAAAACTATAATAAGTAAAAATAAGTTACTTTTATAAACACAAGTATAAAACGCTCGTGATACATGGCATATTTAGGAAACAACTAAACCCGTTATTAATGTGTTGATTTTTCAAAGGTTTGGCTCAAAAAGTGTGAAGAAACCTAGAACATACTATAAGCACTTTTAAAACCAACCTTTGAAAAACAAATTCACTGCCCCTAAGTGTACATATATGCTATACGCACTGACAAGTAGGCTCCCAAGTTTGCAGTGAATTAACAGAAATAGTTCTAAGAAATAGCATTATATTTCGAATGTAATTAACAGAAATAGTTATAAGAAATGGCGTTATATTGCGAATGTAATATTAAAAGTTATGGTCAGTGGAGTTGGTTTCCATGGTTTTAACCACACTAGGGTAGGAATTTGCATGTGAGTAGAATATCTACATTCAAAACAATCTCGTGGCTTCAATTTTAATGGCGCATGAACAAAGTGATGAGGTCCATGACAATGTTAATTTTCCTTATGGCGGAAGGATACAAAACGAAAGGAAGAATAGATCTTAAGCAGGGTTTTCAAGTATTCTCCATTAAATTTCCCCAAGTAATATAAAGAAAAACCCAGACATCCCCCCCCCCCCAAAGTATTACAAATAAATTTGGTCTAATTTTTTGGTATGAATGGTGCCATATACTGAGTTTAGAGGACAGAATAAAACTACATTTACTATTTTTCATTCCCTAAAAAGCGATTATGCAGAAAGAAAATCAGTTTGGAAGACGCCACAAAAAGCATGTTTCGCCAAATAAACGTATTCGTATTTTAGTTTACACAGCTTGTAAGACATAAGACTAGAATGAAATGTTGAAAGGCATTAGTTAAGCATATCTGACACATTATCTGGAGTTCTCCAAAGTCACGAGCAAAGACCAATTCGTATTCACAGACTGCAGTTAGCGAAATTATAAATAGATAGATCAGCAATTATGACAGACGGCTGTAACGAGCCTTGTAACAGACTTTCCGCCAATTATTCGTCAACGTTTACCGTCCCACAGTCACGCACTACGAAAACTGCCTTATTGCGCGTAGACGCTGTACCGCGTAACAACACATGCGTCCCAGAACTCACCCTAGCGCTACGACTTTGTGACTCCCGCAAAGGAAACCTCCAGGAAGGGCGGAGCCCTCAAAATGTTGTCATCAGAAACGGAAAAACACGCGAGTTCGCGGAGAGGAGAACAAGTTAACTCGACTGAAAGTCCACGAAACGTCGACACACACGGAGAAGGAAAAGGTAGCAAATACGGAATGCGCGAATCGAAAGTAATAAAACAGGTCGCAAGCAATCTACTTAAGTGCCTTTTCTCTAGGAGTTGTCCGCCGGACATCTGCTCGTATTGGCAAGCTGCCATGTGTACGTTTAACAGTTCTGAAGTATCCCTCGGCATCTGCTATAAACTTAGGTCAATTCATGGTTACTTCCGAACTTTTTCTGAAGCCCTGCTAAGTTCTACTTCCAGGATATCCCTCCGCCTCGTGCAAACAAAGCTTAACCGACTCCACACCAAAGGGTCAGCGCACCGTATTCGCGCGCACTCAGTTCAATAACATTTTGCGTAATAGCTATCTCCTACTAGGAATTACAAACACGCCTATTTTCTTATTGAATATGATAATTTATAAGTTAAATATTAATAAAAAATGCCATCTAACCAAAAGTACGATAGTTTGACGTACGCAAGTATAAAATGCTTGTCATACATGGCATATCTTGGAAATAACCAAACACAGCATAGCATACATGGGGTGACTTTTCAAATACTGCTACCTCGTGCTGGTACTGACACCAGAAAACACGCGAGAAGGCCAGTCCTCAAAATCAGAATTGCTACTCCAATCTAGAGCTCTTTCTGAAACCACATCACATAGTGGTGCATACCCCTCTAATAATTCAGTTAAGTTAACTGACGAATCTGAACTATTTGAAGAAATACGTATCGCCTCAGGTTCGTCAAACCTCTCCGCATTAATAGCTGGCCTCTTGTAATCAGACATCTCAACTGAGGGCTAAGAAAATTTCAAACGAGTAGGTCTTCTATTACGCCCATTCATCCTGGACATCCTATATCTCCAACTCATTTTGGGAATCTGAAACGCCATTAAACTTGGAAGTTATGTTAGGTCAGTTTAGTTAGGTAACCTTGATCAGTGTAGATGGGCTCAGGGGCGACTAAACCACGAATACACTTCACGTTATTACCAACGAGGTCGAATTTAATTTTGTAAGATATTTCACCCCTCCCCAACAGAGTTGCCACCTTTTTTCCGTTGCAAAATTCCCTGACATTTCCCTGATATCCACAGACAAAAGAAAAATTTTTTTTCCTGGCCTTTTTAAATTTTTTTTTCTGTAAGGATTGGTGCCGTTGCATTATAACACACTTTTACACCAAAATACTTATATTACAAAATTGCTCACCACATAGATTGCAAAGAAAAACGCCTTAGTCCACAATCAATAAAACAAGTTTATATGATTCTGGCAGTGGTGCACGATTGATGGCGGAACTACCAATTATATCATGCATTTCACAAAATTCCCTGACAGTTTTGAAAATCCCTGACATTTCCCTGTTTTCCAGACCTGTGGCAACCCTAACCCAATCATTCCTTTGGTCGGTAGAGAAGCATAAAAACAGGGCGTGGCTGTAGTTAGGAGACGTGTTACAAAGGAAACCTGTTCAAAGCGCACCACATTACCACGTGATGAGTTAGCATATAAGTTTCGGAACGTGATGCTCAAGGTGATTCCACAGTCAAATATTGTAAGTCAAGTCAGTGTGCTGTTGTGTATATGCGTGTATTTGCGTTGAACAAATGATCTGGGAAAACGCCCTTCTTTTTTCACAGGCGGTAAAAATAAATGTTTAGCTACCAATTTTTTTTTTTTACTGGTGTCCAATTCATTACATTCAAGTGGAAATAGTGAAAACTGTTATGGGCTGTTCACGGTAAAATGACCACGTTTGAAAGATCTGCTTCATATCTACTTGTATACACGTTGTGTGTTCTTCTGCCTCATGTAAAATGATTCAGTCAAGTGAAACTGTGAAATCATTAGAAAAGTAAATATTGTATAAATCTGCTCATTTTTACACTTCAACGCATTAAAAAATACAGAAAGCGAGAGAGATAGTTTAAAATATCAGAAATGGCTACCTAATACTTTTTCTTTGATGTTAATATATGCAACTACTCTTCACTCCATCGTTACCAACTTTACTGGACACATGCCACTCATTGCGTCCGTTAAAATATATGCAGGGAGGGCAGAAAACACACTCTCAATTTGAGGACTTTTCTTAGCAGTTTCCTCGAGAGAAATAATATCCTACTGTCAGGCCTATATATTTAATTTTTGATAAATACAACTACCTAGGCTGTTCACGGTAAAGTGAGCACTTTTGACGGCCTGGTTACCTTTTCCTTTCAGCCATTTTTTATACTTTAAACATCATTTTAAATAAAGATTGCCGTGTAAGTAATAAACACAGTGTGTATATTCCACCGCACTCGGAAGTTAACGTCTAAGGCTAAAACTAAAGCATACTTATTGACTATTATTCCAAATGAGAGGGCTTTCAAAAGTGCTCACTTTACCGTGAATGGCCTTTAGGAATGCATATCGTAGTTCAGGAAGGGTCCATCGCAACGTTTCCTTATTACTGAACGTTGAGGCGTTTAAAAACTTCGTATTCACTAGGGATTCCGTGTCGAACACGCAGCGGTATTACAGTTCAAAAGGGCTTCGTTATTATGCGCGTGGAAGTGCGTAAGAAGATGGCTGGTGTGGTACCGAACCCGTCCAAGCAGGATAAAAAAAAATATAAAAAAATACAGCTCATTAAATTTCCAACGGCAGCGGGGAGGCAAGCCAGGAGATATTCATCGGGGAATGATTGCTGTGTACATACAAAAAAAAAGGTGCGTGTCGTATCCGCCAGAACTAAGCCAACACCGGAAGTCCTTGAACGTCCTACCTGCAGTCGAGTAGTACTGTAGACATACTTCAAGTAGAAGTAGAGTATATTCCAATTGAGCACTGCGCCCGACTCGATAATAGTAAGCTGCAAACAAACTACCAAAATCGCCAGTAAATTACCATTTATGTTGCATACGAAAGAAAAACGTTTACATATAACGCGGTAAATTTTTTTGCAAAAATATATTAATTTAAATATTTAAAAATTAATAAAAAATCTATTTTGAATAACAAAAATTCTTCAATTTTATTATTTAGAAAGCACATTTTGCACCCTTACCCCCCAAATCCTTCATCAAGCAAGACCATCAGAGTAATAATCATGGTCGTATCTAATGAAAAATTTGTAAGTGTTTATAATTATTTTTAATTGACTATATGCACATCCATTTCAACCACGGAAATTACCACTGAAATGAATCATCTGGTCATACATTAGCACTAATATTTTGTTACATACAACCATAGTAATTATTTTGATTGTCTTACTTGAGAGAGCCTCCCTACCTTAAAATTTTACAATAATTTGCTAGAGGGGGGGGGGGAAGGTGCAGAAGTGGGAGCGAATCTAAAGACAACGGTTAACTCGTTTGAGAAAGGACCAGCGCCATTGGGCGCCACTACCGCATAGGTCGCGGACAGGCCAATCGCAAACGCGGGACGTGGACCCGCAATCCTGTGTGCTAGGTCGTACCGTGAATCAGCCAGCGTCCAGAGATGGAGGCTCCGGGATAACTATACGCGGAGGCGGGATGATGACGCACTAGTAACACGAGACGGTCCCGCTCTACATATTTGGCGTCGGCGCTAAAGTCTTGCTAGGAGGAAGGGATGGGTAGACCGTGAAGGCAACGCGAACAAGCAAATCTCTCCTTCACAACGTAAACGTCTTGGGTGCGTGCAGGACCCTGCGCAATATTTTTAGCCTTTTCATAATCTCCCTCGTGGGGGCCGTAAAAAGTACGGAAAGACTCCAGAGATTCGCGAGTGGTTATGGGGGGGGGGGGGTTCCACCCTACACGAAGCACCACATATCTGCGAGTCTAGAACGAAGGTTACGGCTCTTTGTCCCTGCACGGTTTGCTAGTACATAATGAGCAGGAGCAGGGGAACACACATACATTAGAAACATACGCCGTAGAACTGTCAGATAACAGAATAAACAAACGAGACATCATTTAGAAATTTCACATCTTAGAACAGTCGTGCAACAGTAACACACAACTAAGAACTAATATTCGTTAGAAATGCAGGGAACCGAATAGTCACATCAGAGAAAAACAAGTGTTAGAACAGTCATACAAAATAAACACATGTTAGAACAATCGTACGGCAGAAACACGCAATTTAGAACCACATATTGCAGGACCACATACGTTAGAAACGTCGTACAACAGAAATTCACAACTTAGAACGATCTTACAGCCGAAATACAGATGTTAGAACGGACGTATAACAGAAACACACACTTAAGAACAATCATACACTAGAAACACACATATTAGAACTGCCGTACATTAGAATCACATGCAGACTGTACAAACAGCCCGGTTATCGGCCACTATCACTTGTACGAGGAAACTGAGGAGGGGCAGCTAGCCCGAGAACACAGCGCGTAATTCTTCCTACTAACCGAAAATCAAATATTAACTCCTTCAATAAATTCAGTATTGCCAAGGTAAATTAGTTTTCAAAGTAATTATTATCTACGGAACAAAGGTAAGTGAAAGCAGATATGACAGTGATGTACTCTATCTACACTAGTGTGTGGTTTAGAAAATATTTCACGGTATGAGCGAGGAGTGGTCATCAAGGATAATATTTTCTGTAATTATTTACGTAATGTGGCTTACTCTAGTCTGTCCTGTTTCACCCCCAAATCTTCGCTCTGTGTAATCCAGGAGTCGTCAGCGACGTACCCTCCTTTGTGACGGAGATATCTGGCGCGGAATATGAATGGCGTAGTTGAGACACGCAAGCCCCTCGGTTGGACTGTGCGGAAATTCCTGGGTCCAAACACCCGAGTAATGCACGGGCGTTCACTGCAGTTTCACGGCGCACTCTTCGAACCACGCGCTAACGACCGTGAACAGCCTATACTGTATCTTTGTAGAGTATAAAGGCGTGCTTCACACGCCGCGCTGGAACTTCCTATAAGGGATTTACGAACGGGAATTCTTGTACCTCAAATCTTATCTGAAATATCCCCCTTCCTCTTCTCAATCGCTCACGCTATCTCTCTCACTCTCTCCCTATGTATTATCAGGCCTCAAAAAATACTTCACAAGAGTGTTTGAGACGTTCACCACATTATTTACGTAATCAAGCGCCACCTGTAACTAACGTCTGTCTGTTAAATAAGGTATGTATTACCAAGGCTGATGATATAACCTTGTATGGGGACTCTTGCTTCTTATGTCTGTTGTTTGTTCAGAAGTGTGACGCAAAAGCCAATGACGTGGCGAATACGTAAAAGGCGCCAGCGCAGTGTTACCAAATGTAATAAAGATATCCATCGTACATGTACGAGGATTTTCGGTTAATGTACGATAAATGACGTTAATTCAGTTATCGTGCAATATTTTGCACTACAATTTTTGGCTATGGTACCGAAAACGTTTGTTTTAACCATAATTTTCTGAAACAAAACAGATTTTCCAATATTATTGTTGCCTTTGGCCTCGAGATTTTCTAAGTTCTTAGTAACCAGGGTCCTGCATCTGAACTCCCCGAAATTAGGTGTCAGTCTCGAACAGACTGGGAATTTAATGCTACTGAGTCCCTCCTCCCCCTTTTTTTTCCACACATGTGGTAGTATATTAAGACACAATTTTTACTGAAGTAGTATCCGCGGAATACGTTAGTCTTATGTATAGCGACAAATAAAAAACGCAATCATATATGTAATTTTTAATTTCCAACACGTGATGATTGCACAGTTATCTTGAAACGTTTCTAGTTAGTTGGTACTATAAATGTACAGCTTTGCAAGTTTTGGCAACACTGCCAAATCATATGTTTTGTGGAAATAAGATTATTGAATTCTTGCAACACACGTATTTCACTCGATGCAATGCAGACTAGTAGCTAAAACATGGATTGGATTGAATTGGATATGGTCTATCAACGTCCCGCGGTGTTGTGTATGAAGACTTACAAACTAACTTACGACGTAACTTAAACTAACACCCATGCCTTACCCAGGATTCGAACCCAGAACATCCCGCACCACAGACCGACTGAGACACGGGTGGTCTGCATGCACGGTGTCTTGAAAGTAACATTCCGTCTTAGTCTGGGGCATATCTTATTTTGGTAGGTAAGCAAATTGGGGACATGTTTAACAGTTCCCTATATAAAAAAAATTGAAATATGTCAAGTGATAGGTTCGCGACCGTTAAGCTCGTGTTCCAGCTACCGGGATCTAACTGTAAGTCTAAGGCTGTGTCCGAATTCGCCTGAAGTACATACTTGTGCGTACCTGTCGCCGGAAGTGACGTCGTAAGTACTGTCCGAATTGCAAGTACAGTATACAAGTATACAAGTAAACGAAGTTGTATACTTCTCGCATACTTGCGAAATATGTGCCGCCATTTTGAGAAGCAATTCGTAGGTTGCAGTTGATTTCCCACATAGTTACTTGATTTAAAGTTCAATAGGGCAACATTACTACTTCGTAGACATAGAATTTTGAACTGAGTAAATAATTATCGCAAGTTTCACCTTGAAAAAAAGGTCTAAGCAATAAATTCGTATTAGGTCTATGTTCATAACCTACAGAAGCTATGATAAAAAAAGGCAATCCGAACTGCACTTGCATACAATAACGTTAAGACAATAAATGTTTTGGTAAATACAATTTTAATATTATTTAATACGTTATTTAACCCCTAAACCCTTCGGGAATTATAAAATTCTTAGTCGGAATACATGAACATTTTAAAGTGATTAGCTGGCTAATAACTGGCATCGAAGCCAACAAGACTGAATGTACGAATTCATTAAGTTCGGTGCCAAGGGTAAGTGGAAGTATGCAAGGATGCAAGTACGCAAGTATATACGTGAGTTCGGACACAGTCATAGTTTGTGGAGCAGTGCAAGTTGAACGCCAGGAGCGGGGAAGAGAACCCGGAAAATCTTCCTCCTCCGACGCTGCGCTGCACGAACAGGCGTGGCACAGGGCAAGACAAGTAAACACGCCGACGACTTAAGGGGGTCCCCCCCCCGCCTCTAGCTTCTACAAAGAACGAGATAACGAGCCGGTAATATACGACGGAGAGCGCGAGCTGTCGCCGGGAGTCATACATTGTGGATGAAGGGGGGGGGGGGGCGTATTTGCCGAAAAGATGCGGATAAGACATCTGGAGGGTCGTTGACGCCAACTCTCTCAGTCTTTGCTCTCGCCATACTCGTCACTATTCGTCGGCGGGGAAGCCCCCTCCCCCCTTGTCCATCAACAACTTTCCCGTGAGCAACTACCGACCTCTTCTGACTGGACAGCAGTGCCGTACCGCCACATGACGCCCAAACGCCTCGCGTTACCAGTATAAAAAAAAAACCTACTACTTAAGAATCTTTCCAAGTGCAAGCCGTATGTTCAGAGCGAGAACAAGTTACAATTTTGTTTGCGCGATCCCGATAAATCTTGTACATTATTTTGTTAAGCAATTTCAGTCGTCCATACCATGGACTTAAGAGGAGGTAGATCGATCTCGCTGACTGCGCACAACCAATCTCCGTGTCCCAGCAATGGACTGCTTTTTTATGCCAACAAGTCTAGCGAAAGCGGCATGGTTTGGATTTTAGATTAGAAAACTGATTTGTGAACAAATGATTTCAGATGAATGTATACTTCCTCTAACCAATTTGTAATGCAGTTTAATTAAATTAAAACTGGTGAAAGTGTTTTATTCGTATAATAATGCTTGTCACTTAAAAATTAAGATTCAAACAAATGCGTCCAAGATAGTTGACCATGTGACTTTGACAGTTGTGTAGAATTGGTGCAGGTCAATGTTGGGTACATGCGCAGAAGACGAATAAGCGGTCTACCTCATCTTTAGTCTATGGTCCATACCTGGCTTTATGAATTTATTTTTAAAATAATTTTTTAACTGAGATATTAAATAATTAGCTTTGCTTATCAGTGGCCTCTTGATGCAGAACCTGTAGTAGACATGTGTTTGTGAGATTTTAACCACCTAATCGCACAAAAATTCTTCTTCGAACTACTAAGTCAGAACAATAATTCTGCCATTAAATAATTAACATTTGCACCTCTGGACAAGGCCAACGCGCAGACTTCCGGGCAGAAGTGCGTGGCATAACTTGGCGGCTGCCCGGAAATTTCCTCCATTCGCCGCGGACCCCCATCAGCACGTCACGCGTCGTGGTAGTATACCCGATCCAAACAGCTTTCATTTATTTCAATCGCGTTGTTGGCGACGAAGTTACTGCGTCGGAATGGACCACCCTGCCTACAAACGTCACATTGCTGTTTCCGTCCTGGTATAGGCTGTTCGCCGTAAAGTGAGCACTTTTTAAGGCCCTTCCAATATTTCTCCTTTCACCCAATTTCTACCTTCCTGATGTTTTTTTTTAATGTAAACAATGAAATGTGACCAGTTAACACATTTTATACATTTCACCACTCTAAAATGATGAATATGATATATCTATAAGCTGTTAGCGCCTCTTGGGAGGGTTTTAAAAAGTGTTCATTTTACCGTGAATAGCCTATGCCATATTTGACGGTCTGATTTTAATGATGTGTTCACCTCAAAAAATAAGATAAGCAGGGAATAATAAAAATAAAATTTTAAACGTATTCGCGCGTACCGGAGATTAAGAGTTATATATTACGGCCCTTGTCAATTACATTACGAACTTATTAGATAGGATTACCTGTTTTTCACGAAAGGATTCCATGACAAGTTGTACTCCAAAACAACGTTAACGGCTGTTCACGATAAAGTGAGCACTTTCGAAATCAATCTTAGAAAAATGTTACTGCTCCTACCTGCATATATTTTAACGGGCGCACTGAATGACGTGCACCCAGTAAAGTTGGTAACGATGGAGGGAAAGTAGTTCCATATCTCAATGTTGAACAAAAAGTGTTTGGTACCATTTGTGATAAATTATTTATTTCGCTTTGTGGTTTTTTAATGCATCAAAGTGTAAAAATGAGCAGCTTAGTAAATCATTTTCTTTTTTTAATATATAATTTCACAGTTTAATTTGACCGACGCATGAATAAAGTGGTCAGGCCGACGGAAAAGTTAATTTTACATAAGGTATAATACTACACAACGTGCTTAGAAGTACATATTTTTTCAAAATTACTCAGTTTACTGTGAACAGTCTATAGTTAAGAACCAGTATCGCAGTTGGATGATTTTAACTCGCACGCGTCTCTCTTGCCCGCGAATCACAGACGTGCAGTATCGGAGTAACCCTAGTTCTGATTGGCCAGCCAAGTAAGAAAATGTCTTCTCGGAGAGACACGCCGCCAATTAAGAAAGAGAATACTAACGGTATGTGAGTAGGATATTGAAATCTAGCACGTGCGGAAATCTTTGCGCGAAAAAAAAAATTTGGCCCTAATTATGGATCATGAGTAACGATCAATGAGCGATAAGTTCACTAAACATCCCTGGCATCATGGCTCATTCCTTAATGGGCCTGCAGTGCTACCAAGCCGGCAACCACGAACTTCAATTGGGGAATCAATGTAAAATTAAATTCTTTCTCATTGCGCCAATTTTAAAGATAACTATTTCAAACAAAAATTATTCTACGTGAAATTCCTTAAGGAATGGTGCTACATTGAAATATTTAGCCAATTTTTTTAGATGCGTTTCTCATAAAATATAAATATTGAAATGTACATATAACCAAAAAAGATATGGTTCAATACTCTTCTTTCAAAAACAATTTTATGTAGCGATATTCTCTGAGAAAATCGCGTCAACGTGTTTTTTGTTTGAAATAGTTATCTTTATAATTGACGCAATGAGAAGGAATTTAGTTTAAGGTGGATCAGTCCCTGCCATCTTGGATTTTTTCGCAAAAACCTGCATTACAGATTTTGTATTAAATTATATGGAACGACACGCCTCAGAACAATCCTTCGTATATTTTCTGAAGTTGGCATTGCTTGTCTACAGCGGCTACCTTAACTGCTGTAGTAAACCGCAAGGAAAAACCATTTACTCCTCCCAGCTGTTAATAGCTAAAAATTAATAAAGACAGTGGAAACCTAACAACTTTATAATGCACGAGAAGTTTTTATTTATGATGTGTCATGCGAAAAATTCCGTCAAACCAACTTAACTGTAAGTTATGACGAAAAATGGATAAACGCAAGATGGCCGGGAGTGATCCCCTTTCGTTGATTCACCATTTGAAGTTCGCGACTGCCGGCTTGGTAGGCAGGCCCGTTAAATCGGTGCCAGCCACTAGATTTTAACGAAAATCCAACACCCACATAAAAAAAAAAAACAGTAGGGAGAGTGGTCGTTGGACACAAGTAAAAATCTGAATAAAAAAGTGCGTAATTGTGCTGCGTTCATTTACGGGACTGCGGCCATGTACACTCCTGCAGTCCTCTTCCCCATTACACACGACGATCCCTCCCCCCCTTCCCCCTCGCAACATCCACCAATCTACCATCTGTAGCGAAGGCTCACCCTTAATTGAGTCTCTCTCTTCTTCCGCTCCCGTTGTGGCGGCAATTAGGGCAGCCTCCCAGGGTGTGAAGGAAGTAAACTCCCTTCCCTCCGCGGTCAATGGCCGGCCTCTTCTGTCACCGAGTTTATAATATGCAATTAAGGGCTTGTTGGGATGGTGAAGGGAAAGAAGGGGTGATGACGGGGGGCGAATCCAAACCAGAGGCTTAACCAAGGGTCTGGAATACTCGGCGGGAACGACTCCATCCCCCATCACAACTCCAGCTCGTTTGGGCAGGCTCTTGTTTTGACCACGGTGTCCGCGACATCTTCCGGGCACTCTGGGTTCGAGTCCCGACTGAACGACGAATTGCGTGCGCCATTTCATGTATCGAGAATGAAGGTGGGCTCACAACAGTGCTTCGTCGCTTCCGTCAGTCGTCCGTCTGTCGTTTCAGTCTGTCAGTTGAAAGTGATTCGAGACAATCCGTCGTCCGCCTATCCTTGTGTACGGCAGAATTTCAGTGTGACGTAACATGACAAACCTTCTTTACTTTGAAATATATTGTTGTTGGAAATACAATTTCAAGAAAGAAACACTTTGGGGAAATACGTTTTTTTTTTTTTTTTAACAACAAATATAAATAAACACAGATCTAACGCCTTGCATTTTATTTCACTTATGAAAAATATTTTGACGTGAATACGTCCTTAAATTTGCGACCATAGTGGGAGGCAATCCAGAAAATCTGACGATAACAAAATCGGGGGATAGAGTTTGGCATTGCAGCTCCGAATCTATCGTCTACATTCATAATTCAAATACACCACTCGATTGCCAAAGGATCAAAGAATATGTTACGTTGAGAGAGAACTGTGAAGCATCAGGCGCGTTGTGAAAAAGGGGGGGGGGGGCGGTTTTGAGTTCGTTTCGCAACGTCTCATAACTTCCGTGTAGTATAACTTTTGACTAGGAGAAGTTACGACGCTCGTTTTAAATTTCAATCGACAGCTCTCGTCAAGATCAATCGAACGCGTACGAGTTTGACGTAAAAAAAAAATAGGAAAACTTACAAAATGTAGGCCTATACGCGTCAAAGAGCCATGTCGAAATACAGAAATCGTATACGGGTGGAAAGCGTATCTCAAAAGCAACCCAGTGATACCCATAAAACCCTATATAATCGAGTGAAGCGGTGCCGGAAAAAAAAAAAATAAAAAAAAAAAAAATCAAGTCGTCCGAGCGCGTCAACGTAGACGTATTCACGCAAAACAAACGGCCGTGTCCCCAACACAGCCACACCCCATTTTTTTCTGTTACAAACAATTATACTTGGTAATTATTACTTGACGAAGGTTTTCTAGCAAGCTATGTTTCGTGAAGAGTCCGGGTCGGTAAAACACTTAAATTGTGATTAGAAATAAACTCAGGTTAAAGGCTGTTCACGATAAAGTGAACACTTTTGAAATCAACCTTAGGAAAAAGTCACTGGCCCTACCTGCATATATTTTAATTGGCGCACTAAGTGACATGCGCTCAGTAAAGTTGGTAACGATGGCGGGAAAGTAGTTCCATATATAAACGTCAAACAAAAAGTGTTAGGTAACCATTTTTGGAAACTCAGATTATTTCTTTCGATTTCTGTTTTTCTTTTAATGCACCGAAGAGTAAAAATGAACAGATTTGTTAAATTTTCACTTTTAAAATAATTCAGTTTCACTTAACCGACGCATGAATAGTCATGAGGCCCATGAAAATGTTAATTTTAAATAAGGCGAAAGAATACACGACGTACATAAAATATATCAAGCAGGGCTTTTAAAAGTGCTCAGTTAACCGTGAACAGCTTATAGGAACAAAACGAGTTTTCTTATGGGAGTGTTTGATATAGGGAAATTTTCGACGCTAGGTAAGCACTAGTGTTCCAAAGAAGTCACTTTAAATTAAAATGTCAAGCTACGTGAATAATAAGATAAAAATATTTTACCTAGTTAAGTAGTTTTTTTTTTATTTATGGTTATTTCAATAATTCTTTTAAACGTAGAACATAAAAAAATATCCGGTACACATGCGACACTAGCGCTTACCTAGTGGTGAAAAATTTAATTTGCAAAACTAAAAGCATTGAGCTCCCCAAACTGAGTAGAATAAGCCTTGTGTTGGTGTATACATTCAATAACATGTTGAAATCCAAACCACAGTATTTATGGACTGATATAAACAAAAATTCATAGTGACAAAATGCTTGGAAAGGTAAGTTGAAGTTAGGCAAAAAAAAAAAAAAAAAAAAACGCAGTGTGTTTGCAGCTATACGTGATTGCTTGAGCAACAAGTTGCATACAGCAAAGGCGAACGGAATTGTCGCGCCATGCGGGAAAGAAAATGTAAACACTTCTAGCAGCCTTTACTACCTTAATTGCCAATCTCTCATTATCCATGCAGTTCGACACACGTGTACTAACAAGCAACAACCAGCGACGCCCGCGTACCTTGAGTTTATGATGTCCAATGTTTCAGGTGTTCTCAGCGTGGCCCATTCGCCTTCGTCATATGCAACTTGTTTGCACGCAAGTACATGTAACTGCGGACTCCCTGCCCTGTTTTCCATAACTTTAACCTAAATTAAAACATACGTGCTAGAGAACCTTTCCAGATTTATTGTTGCCAGGATATGTTGTTTATATTAGTCCATATATGCTGCGGCTTAAATTTCGACAGGTTATTGAAAAACATCTTGTGTACTCACCAAACCGGGACACAGGCGTAGCCCACTCGGACCAGAAACCTTGATCAAAACCATAAAAAAACAACGGAGCTTCATTTATTGCTACAATTATATATTATGGTACCGATTTATGACGCGAAATGATATGGTCTGCGGCAATAAAGCATCAAGTTAATTTTTCTTTTTAAATTTTACAGTATCGCTTTATAGACTTGCATATACCGGATTGTATTCATTACGTCCGCGGCAATCTTATGTTGTTATTCCTTGCGTGGGAAAGATACGTAATGAGTAAAAAAGAAGAAATAAAACAACGCTTTCAAACGTTCGATAAAACGCGATCCAAGAGCAAACTAACGACGAAATAGATCGTATCAGTTCACGTGCACTGCCTAGCATATCGTAAACAGAGTAAGTTGTATTTTGCAACACGGACCAACCCAAGCCGTTTTTTCTACTTTAAAAAAGCAATTTTGCATTCCGGGGGCGATTACGGAAAAACCGTCTGCGTTTCGTGTTTTATGACACACTTTCGCAGTACAAAGCCCGTAATTATTTTCTCCTTAAGAAACTCCTCATTCACTTGACAGGATTTCGTAATTAATTTTTTTTAGGCGGCAACCATTTGGATTCTCCGACTAATGTTTCTTTTCCTGAAAGAGTCCAGCCGTGCTTAAGAAAGCAAAATATTTTAAGTGAAATGTTTAAGAAAATATACTTAAATATTCTCGTGTAACCAACGTTTACTTCTTTCTTAGCTATAGTTTGTTTACCGTAAACTTCTTATTCGTGCATTATTTGCAAAGAAAATATTCCGGTTAACTGTTGGGGAAGGGTAGCACTGTTTACTGAATTTCGTGATTAGGTCCGCGTTGTTTGATGTCTGTTCCAAAGGGTTGGGCTATAAAGTCGACAAAGAGAAAAAGAAAAATACTTTGCACAATTGAATAATATACAATAGTTGAGCGATGTTATAGAATATATTTTATACGCGGGCGAAATCAATAACAAGTAAGCTTTATTTAATATTTAACATATTTACATAACAAAAAGTATCGATGATTTCTCCCAATGCACACAGATATTTGTGGATAAGTTCACGCGTGGCATTATTACGTTTAACTTAATACTTATCCTGGTGAATTACAACCCTTATTGGGTATACCAAATTACTTGCGGCTGTCACCATGTGTGTTGTCCAATTTGGTTCTGGGTTTTGCTTTACATTCAGAATTTTAAAAATAAATATTATATAGCTACATAACTGCTTCGTTTTAATTTTTTTTTTTGCATTACGTTGCTCTACGCGAATTAAGGAAATAAAAAAATGCAATTGTTAATTGCGCCCCAGTATCGCAGACAAGCAGCACTACTTATGCACCAAAACGCAATAACGTATGATATCAGGGACGTAAGGGAAACATTATAAGAAAATAACGTATGATATCAGGGACGTAAGGGAAACATTATAAGAAAATAATGAACGCAAACATACAAATAAGTAAATGAATGAACCATAACTCACTTCCTAACCAATGAGGAAAATAATCCTACAGTTAGTTAACTGTCAAATTCTGACAGTCCTAATAAGTTTCTTCCGTACGTTTTGTACACTTCTGTCTTGACACATAACAATTATACGGTGCCATAGATTTCAGCACCCATGCGTCAATCAATGACCTGTGGAACTGTTATAGTTATAAGTAAATTAGGCATGTAGGACGTTTCTAATGAATCGGCCACCAAGTACTTCGCGAGTACATTTGGCAGCAGGCTGCATTCCACGATCCTATTTATACTTCGGTCTCTGTCTTCAAAAAAAAATTGGCAGCTGCTATAGTAACATGATTAAGCTCACTACAGCTTCCGGTTAGTCATCGCTTCAACAGCACGTGCATAGACAACTGCGGCTCAATCATAACAGTAAATAAAGGAATAAGTGTTTGAAGTCTACTTGGCCCCTAAACGAATACTCAGGTCTCTACAGATGAAACTCAATCCAGATGAAACATTTGTCAGTTTACGTGTGTTTAAGATTAATCTTACCATAATATTACTTTGCGAGATTTTCCTGACTCAACTGCTGAGGGGCGTGGTCTGCAAGGCAGTTAATACGTATCAACCTCGATGCTGGATTTACAATGCCACGACGAGTTCGTCCCGACAGCCAGACACGACGTTACAGCCCGACCGTATCCGCCACCGAAATCAGACTACTGTGTACAATACCCCGACAGTTTCCTTCCGACAAGTGTTGCTTGGATTTCGGCAAAATCCTAGAATGGCCAGTAACATGCTGTAGAGTGTGAAGAAATTACAAATCATTGTACACTTTGTTTTTGATAACTTTTTAAACGAAGTATTCTTGGATTTTGGATCAGTAATTTTTGCACGCATATTAATTTCCGTTAATTCATTAGCTTTCTGTTACAAGATAACCAGGATGTACACGTAAAAAACATATGTTTAATGTGAAATTTACCACAGTAGTGAAATCCGCACAACATTTTGTTTTGTAATGTTATGTTTATATTTTTTTCTACTGCCAAGCTAGGCCGATCGGTTCGATGACCGACGAAAGTAGAAACAGAATCTACTTTGGTCGGGGCTGCGTTTGTCGGGGCGACCTTGCTACTCATTGATTGGTTGATGAGAAATGTTCGTCGGTGTCGGGGCTATTTTGTTGACTGTCGGATTATTTTTAATCCAGTATGAGAACACGTGGAGCGATAGGAAGCCGCCATATTGCCACGCACTCGTCGGAAAACCACGACAAGCCTCCACAAGGGAGGTAGTCTTCAACTTTCTACCCCCCCCCCCCCTTTTTCATACTCTTATCGAACTTGCCGGTGTTGTTTTCGATGTGGGACTTCTAACGAAAGCTTTGCAGGGCAGCCGTATCGCTTATCAAGAGAAGAATTCCCCAACATCCTTCAAACCTGTCCGTCGATGAGTTAGTATGCGGCCAGGGGTGAACAAGGCAAGCCAACTTTATCGTTCCAGTGAAATTACACGTATACAGTTACTTAATTTATCCTAAATGTCGTTTAACCGACTGTCATTTCACCTAATGTTGTTTTTCCAACAATCAGGAGAAACGACTTTAGGTCTCCTGACAGCTACCACCTGATATTTTACGCTTATTTTCGTAAAATTTGTTTTGATGCAAATTGAAGACACGTTTAAAGTAATAAAAAAATGTTTTGTCACTGTACATATAAAAAAACATAGGGGTCTGAATTATTTTTTGAAACACAAATGTAACTTTAGTAATTTCAATATACATTCAACTTATATCCTTAACAATAGTACGTATTCTCAATGCTCCTTACACTTGGGTGACAAATTTAATTAACAATTTAGTATAGGGTAGCCCCAGAATATTTTATGCTGATAACCAACTACTTTGTTAAGACGACTAAATTCTGAATAACATTTCCCGTGGTAATTACAAAATAAATATTTTAATTATAACTACAATACGCTTCTCAAAGGAGCTATGCAGACAACATATTTTGTAGCGACCAGAAAAAGAACTTAGCGCAGTAGCACGTAATCTCAGGTCTCATGGTGTTTCAAGATATGCCACAAATAATAACATGTTCTTTCGTAAACCGCCGGTACATAATTTGTACCAACATATTTACTTTTATATATATATATTAATGTAAACTATGCAGATGTAACAATGTTCATTCCCTATGTGAACACAGTATTTTCAATGGAGTTAGTGAAAATGGTAATCTGTAGGCCTACTCTTTTTAAAATGCACTCTTATTCTTATGAACATTTAGGAAATCTCACAAAATAAGAAAAAAATGAAGAAGGTTAACTTTAAAACGATTTTTTTTTTAATAAGCATAACTTTTGTTTGCACCATTACCTATTATTCTCAAGTTGCTCATGGATTAATTTATAATACAAATACTGCAATTACATTCGCCCACGTGGTATGGTTTGCATTACAACGAAAAAACAGTCTAACTGTGGTTCTGACGTATTACGCACATCTTGTCCATATAATCTTTTCGTGGAAATGGCGGTACGTGTAATGCATGCAAGTTGAACAGGGTCTGGCTATAAACTATCTCCCCCCCCCCCCGGCTTGGCAACGACGTTACGTAAGACTGAGCGAGCAAGCTCAGAGGCTTTATAACGACTTGCGTGAAGTTCAGTGGGCTTGACTAACAGCGAGCGCCGCGTATAGCTGAAGGACACACACGAGCGCGGAGCAGTGTCGCTAGCTGAAAGAGGATTTTACAACAGAATTGGGAGGATTTCAAACGCCTACCTAGTTGGCAAAATTGATAATGCTGAAAAAATTGTGAATAATATAGAGGATTTTTAAACTGTCGGTGTAATATGCAGGACCGATTTCTGTAAAGGAAAATATTTCTCACTGATTGGAGTGTCCAAATCTTCAAATAAAATATATGTTTATTGAGTGTTATATGTATATATAATGGTACATAGGTATCTATTTCTAGCATAATTTTATAGTCGTTATTTATGAATTGGTGGCGTAAAGTCAGCACCATGAAATCTTAACAATCTCCAACTGAAGGAAAAGCAGCCGCTTACTTAACTTCAAGTCAGTTACTTATATTTATTAGCATTTGTTATGTTTAAATTTACTTTAACAGTCAAAACATTTTATTAGTAAAAATTACTAAAAAAAAATTTAATTCGGTAAGTGGTGGCATTGGAGAACAATGGTAACCTGATAATGGTTACTTACATTACATGTGCATTTATAAGTATTAAATTTTTTTTGAAAAAAATCAGTTTTAAAACAATGTCAAACAATTATTTGAATTGGGTATACTGCCGTTAGTCGAGTGTTGAGTATGGACATGTTCATAATCTAGTGGATTCTGATGGGTTTGCACTTGTTGCCTAGTGGAATTTACTGTCTAAGTGTTGGTAACACTGGCGCGGAGCGAGAGAACTTGCTGCCGCAAACCGTTAAGCTGCGGTTACCAGCGCCGGTCGGCATCGCCATTATTTACGGCGCATTGCGAGCGATGGACTCAAGATTTTATTGCTCGGTCTTCTACTGTCTGAGAATGCCACAGCCCCCAACGGCGCCAGTTCAGAAGCTCACTCGCGTATTCAAGAAATATTCTGCAAACATTAACTATCGAGTTTATTGCCGGTCATTGATCCCGAGGGTGGCATACCCGACTGCTGCAAACGCAGAAAGACATGCTCACTGATTACGTTATCTTGATTTTGAAACACAGACTAAACAACGTTGAAAGTAATTGTTTGTGGCGGGTAACACAGTGTCTTTACTAAGTGTAAGAAAAGGCGGAAATCCTGAACGCCGTAAAAAAAAATATATATAAACATTAAATAAAAACTATTTTTGCTTGCCCGACTGAAATGTAAGGTGCTATCGGTTTCTCATTGGCGATTTTTTTTTTTCTTCTTCCGGACTTGCTTACTACTTCTCTACATGTAGTGAAAGGATACAAAAACGGGCAGCAAGAAAGCAGAACTTCAGCAGGGCTTCAGAGAAACTGGAAGTAATCACGAATAGATTACAGTCGTGGGCAGTTTGAATTGGAGACACCTGTCGTGTCGGCGAAATGGTGTCGTGGTCGCCCCAATCCAGTAGAATGGCGCCCAACCACGCATCACTGGGATGCCGTCGGACATTAAAACACGTGTATAAGCTGTTCACTGCAAAATGAGCGTTTTTAAAAGCCCTGCTTTAGATCTACTTGTATGCACGTTGCGTGTTCTTCCGCCTCGTGTAAAATTAATACTACCATGGGCCTCGTAACTTTATTCATGCGTCGGTAAAGTGAAACTTTGAAATTATTAGAAAAGTATTTATTGTACAAATCTGCTCATTTTTACACTTCGAAGCCTTAAAAAAAATACAGAAAGCGAGAGAAATAATTTAAGTAATCACAAATGGTTACCTAACACTTTTGGCTGGACGGTAATATGTAGAACTACTTTCTCCTCCCTCGTTACCAACTTTACTAGGCGCATATCACTCATTCTGCCCGTTAAAATAAGTGCAGGCAGGGGCAGTAACTTTATTCGAAGGTTAATTTCACAAGTATTCACTTTATCATGAACAGCCTTCAATCGCGGCCAGATCATTGGGGCCATGTACGTATGGGGTACTCCAGTTCCGATGTCGTCTAGGCATTGGGATTTCCATGGGCGTCCGTGAGTTCATGATTTCGGGCAAAGGCACTTCCGCCAGGAACACCTACTGTGGCGTACGATAGGTGTCGCCACCAGACCTGTTGATGAATCATGCGCCTACAGCACCCTGCAGGGGACCTGTACCTACAGCAAGACAAAGCACCTGAGCAACTCCAATGACTTTTAGGTTGCTTACCTGGCCCCCGACGTCACCTGACCTCAATCTAATTGAACACATCTGGGATGATGTCCAGAGGAATGTGTGCGCCGTGGATCCTGGAACGACCTATCTCCCGAGCATCGTTGGAGGCTGTGCAGCAATCAGTACGGCTCCCGCCGGTGATTGATCTGTACGGCTTCCAGTGCCTTGTGGAGTCCACGACACGCCCGTCAGGACGAAAGGGGTTGCAACACGCTACTAGGCACGTATAGGCTATTCAAGGTAAAATGAGCACTTCCAAAAGCCTTGCTTAAAATCTACTTGTCTGCACGTTGTGTATTCTTCCGCCTTATACAAGATTAACATTGTCGTGGGCCTCATCACTTTATTTATGCGTCGGTCAAGTGAAACTGGAAAATTATTTGAAAAGTAAATATCTTAACAAATATGGTCATGTTTACACTTCGATTCATTAAAAACTAATCAGAAAGCTAAAAGAATATTTGAGTTATCAGAAATGGTTACCGAACACTTTTTATTCGACGTTAAGATAATGCACTACTTCCCATCCATCGTTACCAACTTTACAGGGCGCATGGCACTCAGTGTGCCAGTAAAAATATATGCAAGCAGGGGCAATGCCTTTTTACCCAGGTTGATTTCAAAAGTGCTCACTTTATCGTGAACAGCCTTTAACACTAATTCGACAGCTCACGAGTGTGTACTGATCGATGCATTTGCTCTACGCCAGTGACAACACTCGCATGTGACAGGAGGAATTACAACAGGCAGAAAGCAAAATTGTTGAGCCGGACTTCCGGAAAGTGTTCCAGTTAAACGCCAAGAGCGCATAACGCGTGTTCCGTGTCGTCGAGTGTTACTTGTCGGCAGAAATGGCCGCCGGCTAATGCCGTCTTGCACGCGACAAGCCGTCGCAGGCGAAAACGATAACCCGACTCTACGGGTTTCTCTTCGTCGCCTCGTGTAAGGGGGGGGGGGGGGGGGGGGACATGGAAGAGGCAGGCCTCTTCTTCTCGGCGAGAGGGGGCGACAGTCGCGCCTTGCGACAAGTTTTCCCGCGAGTTTATTTGGGCGTGAAGTGCCCGATAATGAATTAGCGAGTCACGACGCAGTCGAAAAGCAACCGACGGAGAAGGCCTCGACAAACCGAGGGGCAAAAATAAGACACGCAAATGTAAAAATATTTTGTACGTTCTGCAAAGCATTCTTTCGAAAACTTAGTTGCCAATTTTTTTGTATCGCTACACGTAAAATAGTGTATCTTTACAGCACACTGTTTTATAAAACAAACAAGATTGTTTATGCGTCCCCAGTTTATAATAATATTTGAAGTTAACGGTGCTTGTTTGTTTTACACATTCCACAATAAGTACTGTAAAATTAGCTATAAGTGTTACACAAAGAATTGTTTGTAAAAATAAAATTGCATCGAGAAAGAAAATTTTTTTAGCATTCTGAGTCGATTATTTTTCAACAGATGAAGTAATTTTTGCATTCCGATCCAGCTTCTCATCAAAGCGATCCCACTGTTAAAAATTTCCGTATATTCAGGAAATGCTTACGAAAATGTAACGTTAATATGCGGAAACGCAATCGGTGAGGAGTAAACACGGAGCTAAGCTCCGTTAGGTACACTGTAAAAAAATTATCGTAATCTTGCTGAACTGCAATGGAAATTTTTAACATATATACTCTATGGAAATAATACCACACATCAAGCTGCGTCCTCTTCTTCCAGTGCGAAAGAGCACGTAAAGATAGAAATGTGTTGTTTGTGGCGCGAAACACAGCCAGTTTGTGAACATTTATTGGCCATTCAAGCCTGGTGTTGATTATTGGATATGTCGACACGGCAATCTCGCCTGCTGGGTCGAGGGGCCGCGTCGGGGGAACAGGTTTTTATTGCCGACGCCGAAAATGGCTGCTGCAATAACGGCAAGCGCAAGGGGAGAAAAAAAAAATTATTAAGCAATTAAATTCACGTGTTGCAACTTTCGACAAGTCATAACACGCTAACTACGCCGTGCTGATCCTGGCATTTGAATACTGATACAGCTAAGTGTCACCGCTTATTTTATGAATGCCAAAAAAATTACATTCAATTGTGGGCGTTAAAGGACTATTCCATATTACAGGCTGTTCATGGTAAAATGAGTACTTTTGCAAGCCCTGCTTAAGATCTACTTGTATGCACATTGCGTATTCTTCCTCCTTATGTAAAATTAACATTGCAATGGGCCTCTTCACTTTATTCATGCGACGATCAAGCAAAACTTTGGATTTATTAAAAAAGTAAATATTTCACATATCTGCTTCTTTTTACAGTTCGATACAATAAAAAAATGCACAAAGCGAAATGAATGATTTAAGTTATTACAAATGGTTACCTAACGTTTTAAATTTTACATTAAGATATGGAACTATTTTCCATCCATCGTTACCAACTTTACTGGCCGTATGTCACCAAATGCGTCCGTTATAATATATGCAAGCATAAGTAGTGACTTTAGTTTTTTCTAAGGTTAATTTCATAAGTGCTCACTTTATCATAAACAGCCTTTAAGGGGGAAAATGTGTCTGTCGTAAATAGTGATGGCTGTAATATCTAATAAAAATGATACATTTATATACCCTTCTCTGCACCAAGTGTTTCGAGGAAGAATTGGGGAAGTGTTACTTCAAAGAAATGCTCTGTTATTTGCTTGGAACGGGGATTGAATACCAATTACAAAAAGGGGGAATAACCCTACGATATTAAACAACAAATGGAAAGGTTTTTAATAGGAAGTGATTTTAATTTGTTTATTGCCTTTCTGTGGTGGTTCTCTTTTTTGTAGTGGTTCTCTTTTTTGTATTTTACCAGCCAGAAAACGATTCTGATACTCCGTAAATGTTCATTAATCGCATAAGTGAAAATGTTAGTAACCATCAGCTAAATGAAAACGTGTTAAGAGTATTGACACATGACTAATTTCTCCTGACAGTCTACGACGTAGTTTCCGTAAAATAGATTGCGTTAGAACTTACTTTGTGACAAAAGAAATGTATAGTTACTTACTGTTAAACGAAATGTGTCACAAGTCTCGTATACTATATGGGATCCTCCGATTACAGAATTCGCATGGCGAACGCAATTACGGCGTGGGCGGTGCTTCCTCCATGTGATACATTTTCCTCGTCCCGTCTTCATTCCAACGCTGCTCCATCCTTATCTCATTATAAGCACTATCCAGGCTGCCCGGCAAAGACAGGCCAGAAACACCCGAAGCTAGAGAGCGAAATATTTCAAATACGTGGTATCACTCCTTACACATTCGTTGTTCATAACTATCGAGAGAAGTCGGGAGGTTTTTGAATAAAACCGCTATTTCTCTAAATATGCAAACATTTTGACGAAACCTTAGTGTTACTCATTTATATCTCATTACAATAATAACATTGCGCAAACGGCTTAGTAAATATTTTCAGTAATTGTTTTTGTATATATTTCTTTAGGTGGAAAAGAAAAATTCATCTAAACAGACAAATGTGGGCCTCTTTCCAAGAAATGTAGTTAACGTTTCAAGTGCAAACACGTTCAAGTTTTCGTGTCATGGGCAAGTCTTATCTATTTCATTCCGCAATGATAAATCCACGAACAATCTCATTAGAGCATATAAACATGCTTACAACAAATAGCTTGCAGTAGATAATGATGCGGAGAATAATAATAAAGAACTTCGCGATGAAGCAATAGACACAGAATTTCAGCAGCGAAATCAGTGTAGGCATACGGTGGCGCCACGGGCAAGTAGCGGCTGTCGAAATGAACTACTTGGGCAGCGTGATTGAGACGGCGGCCATTTTGAATTTCTGGAATATCCGTTGCAGCCTGCAAGTTTCCAATGTAGTTTTACGATCTGCAGCTCATCAAAGCAAAAAGCATTCCATTTTACGTTTTTTTTTTTTTTTTTTTTTTTAAGTTATTGTTTGGCTGCTGTTATTAGTTAGTATCGTTTATATAGAGACCACGGTGTCTGAGCGATTAGCACGCTCGCCTCCCACCAAGGCGAACCGGGCTCAATCCCCGGCCAGGTCACCGGATTTTCGCAAGTGGGAATCGTGCCGGACGATGCCGTTGGTTGGCGGGTTTTCTCGGGGATCTCCCGTTTCCCCCGCCCCTTCATTCCGGCGCCGCTCCATATTCACTTCAATCACCCTCATCGGCTCTCAAGACCTCGCTGTTAAGAGCCGCCCAAATCTCTTCACTCACTCGTTTATATAGTAGTCCGCAAGAAAAAAATCAACCACTTATTCTCAGCTGCCACTAATTAAAAAATTAATCAAACATGGGAGCTGTAACAGTTCGATAAAGTTCTGGTTCTCATTTATTGTCTGTCGTGCAAAAAAAATTCTTTAAACACCTTGTAATTGAACTTGCACCAAAAAATTGATAAATCCACGATAGCGGGACTGAATCCCTTTGAACTGACACTCATTATCTAAAAAAATATCTGGGTATGGATGTGTTGGGGACAAGGGCGTAGATTTTAAATGAATACGCCCGCGTTATCGTTTAATATTTTCTTCGGGATACGCGAATAAAATGAAGGTAACGAACTTGATACAGGCTATTCACGGTAAAGTGAGCACTTTTGATAGCCCCGCTTAAGATCTACTTGCACGTACGTTGTGTAGTCTTCCGCCTTATGTGAAATTAGCATTGCCAAGGGTCTCATCACTTTATTAGTGCGTCGGTCGAGTGAAACGTTGAAATTATTAGAAAAGGAAATATTTTACAAATCTACTCATTCTTACACTCGATGAGTAAAAAAAAAAAAAAACACGGCGATATAACTGTTTATTCGACGTTAAGATATGAAAGGACTTTCCCTCCATCGTTACCAACTTTACTGGGCTCATGTTAGTCAGCAGTGACTTTTTTCTAAAGTTGATCTCAAAAGAGCTCACTTTATTGAGAACAACCTTTACATTTACTTCGATCGTGTTATTAGTCACTGAGTTATGGAATGGACCACATTGCAAAAGGTAAATCGCCGTTTAGTTCCTATTACTACACGTTTCGGGTTTTCTTAAAAGGCGTATTCTCGTCGGAAAAATCAAGAGAGAAACGACGGTACCCTATACCAGAGTGTGTTTCTGTTCCTCGGGAGACACATTCCTGCGGCATGCACGCTTGATGGTCATGATAACGCGAGGGGGGGGGGTGGGGGTGGAGCATCACGCCAGCTATCGCCACGCGCGAAGTACGATCTGATAAAAAAAAAAAAAAAACGTAACACAGCTGATAATCTGTCCACGAAATGAGACACAGCAGTTCTGATAGCGTGCGAAAAGTAGTGGCAATGTTGAGTCGAACCAGCTGATGACGTTACGTTTCGATTGCCACTGACCTATTTTCTCCTATATTTTTTTTTAATTGCTCTCTTTTTGGGCAAGCGAGTTATGTAGGCCTACTATAGTCGCGCCGGCCTAAGAACGGACTTGGCCCCGCCTACCCTAAGTGAAAGAGAGAGGCAGAACGGCTCGCAAAGCACCAACCATAGGTAGCTGTCAGGCGGGCAGACAAATCTGCAAGCACTCCCTCCCACCTGCCGTACCACCGTCGTCCAATTGTTTCCTTTCCCGGGAGAAGAGGCCCGACATTGGCAGAACTCCCCAGTCCTAAGTTACAACCGCGCTACTGTAGTTTTTCGTCACAAGGTTACGAAAAATAAAACAGAGAGAGAGGGTTTCTAACCGTCTTCAACACCTATCCAGTCTTCAAGAGTAGGCCACAATGCATAGATCAATTCTTTCCGAGTTATTGCACGTGCGGATTTTTTCACAAATGAAATGGCAATCAAGCGAAACAAAAGAACTTTTCCTACTGCCGATTTCATATGGGGAATTATTAAATATAAGTGTAGAACAAAAGTAGAGATTGTCGCCTAAGGTTAAGTTTAACCTTAGTTGCTTCCTGTGCGAACATGTGACCAAGGTAACGTGAGTCGTTTTGTCACGTCTGAGTGGAATCTGACGTAGGGACTGGTCCAGTGGCAAGGTCTCGTTTCAAATACGAGTTGGTAGTTAAGATGGACTTAATGTCTGGTAGGTACTGCTTAATGTCCCGTCGACAGCAACGTAATGTGAGAGCAGGAGCAAGTAGCCTAGAGAAGCAGGAACCTGGACTGTAATAAGGTCCATCCCAGTATCCGCCTCGAGTGATCTCCAAAAAATAAAACATGGAAACCAAAAACCGGGGTGGCCGGATAGGGAATCGAACCCGTTTCCTCCAGTCCAGTGTGTTACCACTGCGCAACATCGCTCAATAGAGTACACGTTGGGGAGAGAAATCTAAAATACGAAAAATTCCTTGCTGGGTTTAGCACCTGGCCATTCAACTTGCTAGTGCGGACGGTTAAGTATTCACAACGATGTATCAACTACTTGCAACGGTGGCTTAGCGGTTAGCCTGCTAGCCTCCCACCAAGGCGAACCCCCCCGGACGGGTCACTCCGGAGATTTCCGCGTGTGAGAATCGTGCCGGGCGATGCCGCTGGTCGGCGTGTTTTCTCTGAGATCTCCCGTTTCCCCCGCCTTTTATTCCGGCGCCTCTCCATACCTCTATCACCCTCATCGGCTCTCAAGACCTCGCTGTTAAGAGCCGCCCAAATCTCTTCACTTACTCACTTGCAAGTACCTACTTGAGATTAAGATACTTTCTAATTAGAATAACTATAAATGGAATGGTGCTTTCAAAATACGTACTTATATTTTTAACCGTATAAAAAAATGTTGAGCTTATTTTACATACCGTCTCAAATATTTATTAATGATATCTTCTGTTTAACCCGAGTGCCTTTTTCTGCAAATAGAACAAAATTATTTTTGAAGCCTTAACGTTGAAGTCTTGCAACTGCCCCGGTTGACTTGACTGAGCGGTATACGCTAGTCAATGTTATCTTAGGACAGATTAAGAAGCCGAAACTACGGTTACACCTTGGACGTTAATTCTGGCCGCCTCATCGACATGCTAATGTAATCTACTTCGACATTTCACAATCTCGTTTCCGTTACGGGACCAACATTTTGTCACGAAGTCTTAGAGAGTATTTTTTTTTTTTTTTTACGGCCGCAGCGGGGGGAATTTAAGTCGAGCGTGTTAGGTCGGAGATTATCACGCATGGCTCGTGGTGTTGGTGTAAAGGGTTGGAAATACAGACCAGCTTTCACAGGCGAATTTAATTTGTCCCCATTCCAAATCGGACTTGGTAAATATTTCGGTCAGTCAATGCGCACTAACAGGAGAATAAAATCACAAAAATGAGATGAATGGATAGGTTTGAGGCCTGCCTACCAAGCCGGCAGCCACGAACTTCAAATGGGGAATCAAACTTAAACGAAATTCCTTCACATTGCGCCAATTTTAAAGATAACTATTTCAAAAAAAAGTATTCTACGTGAAATTTCTTAAGGAATGATCCCACGTTAAAATATTGTGATAATTTTCCTTGTTAAATATGTTTTTTATAAAATGCAAATATTCAAAATTGCATTTTTTAAAAAAGGGACATTTTTTCCCCCCAAAAACAATTTTATGTAGCAATATTTCTCTGAGGAAATCGCGTCGACGTGTTTTTTGTTTGAAATAGTTATCTTTAAAATTGACGTTTAAAATTGACGCATGAGAAGGAATTTCGTTTAACATTGATTCCCCATTTGAAGTTCGCGAATGCCGGCTTGATAGGCAGGCCCGCGTTAACATCTGGGGGGGGGGGGGTCCCTTGACAGTCTATAAGGGTGAAGCGGCAGTGCCAGCCGGATCCCGTGGGCGGAGGGGGGGAACGGGAGATCCCAGAGAAAACCCGCCAAACAGCGGCATAGTCCAGCGCAATTCTCACGCGCGAAAATCCGGGAGTGGCGCCGCTGGGATTCAAACCCGGGTTGCCTTGGTGGGAGGCGAGAACTCTACCTGCTGCGCCACTGCAGCCCCTCACGCGAATTGGGATCCAAGTGCGCGTGGCCAAAATCACGAGGAATAGTAAGCAATAGTCTCAACGCAAAACTTAAATCAACGCCATTGGGGTGGATGACATATTATTTACGACAATCGCGTATGTTTGGCAGCAAAATCAACCCATAGTGCGGCTAAAATTAGGCGCGAAATAAACTTTGCAACACCCTGGACCTTCAAATTATATATTCACGAAGAATACACGCCCAACTTCCATAGCCGCCAAATTTTGGTGTATCGCACATGTTATTTCACAGTCCTTCCAGTGGCTAGCAAACTCTGGTCCGTGGGCAACTGGTGATCTGTGGCTATGCCCAAAGTGGTCTGCGAAACAAATATTATAATTCGTTTTCTGAATTTATGTAAATTTTTCTATCGTTAAATTATTTTGTATCTATTTAAAAAAAAACAATGCTGAGTCTTTTATGGAAGGAAATTCATTTTAATGAGTAGTTAAATATTATTCCTATGCTTCGCTACTTAAATGGGAAAGGTGTCTCCGAAATAGTCGCGTGTTAGATCGAGTCTGCGTCTAGCGGACAATGATAAAGGAAAGTTTAAGTACCACTGCAAGATAAAATTTTTCTATCGTTAAATTATTTTGTATCTATTTAAAAAAAACAATGCTGAGTCTTTTATGGAAGGAAATTCATTTTAATGAGTAGTTAAATATTATTCCTATGCTTCGCTACTTAAATGGGAAAGGTGTCTCCGAAATAGTCGCGTGTTAGATCGAGTCTGCGTCTAGCGGACAATGATAAAGGAAAGTTTAAGTACCACTGCAAGATACGACGACTTGATCACAGAGCGGCTTGTAGACCAGACCGCATGGTTGCCTGCTCATGTTCAGAAATGTTGAGTCACGTCGAGGATACTTAACCGTCAATGACAGCTATTTTTTTCTACGGAGTACCCACTAATCTGCTTCCCTTGATACCTGCGTCCAATCGCGTATCTGCCGGTAGTTCATTAATGATCTTCGAATGACTCGACGTCTTCGCTGTCTCGTAAAATTTCCAGCTGTGACATCTTTATCTGATTTCCTTACTGCGCCTGCCGATATTGCACGCGTAAGGAAGTTCCGGGCAGATATCTACAGTACATCCCCACGTCATCTAAATTAGGCGGAAGAAAAACTGGGGTATAACACGAGCAGCAATCCTACTCGCATAGACATACTACCCACTTTGCCCAATTCGTTTATTCCGTCAGGTCTGGAACAAATGGGACAGACACTCGACAGTCTTTGGAACGTAATCATTTCCGCTAGGAAGTTTTGTAAAGATAGGATTTCCGTCGAGCTTGATGCTACAGACCGTTGCCCCAGACATAGCGTTCAAGTCCTAAAATCCGCAAAAAAAAAAAAAAAACTCGTAAACAACCTCCAGTGAGCAAAATTTATTTCGACAGGCTGTCGACGAAGTTGAAGCATTGGTTCCCTTGAATAATTCGGTTTATTGAGTCATAATTTCAACCGTCGCCCGTATCGCGAAGTAAAACATTCAGCAGCCGATACTGATGGGGTTTTGTTTATTTACTTCCTCTTTTTTTTTTACGGCGCGTTGTAGGTTGCTGTACTCTGCACTTCCGGTGAACATTTAATATTTTTCTCTTGCGCTGAGATGTAGCTGACGCCATAACTTGCAGTTGTGCTCGCTGACGCCCGTGAGGAGATCAGCTCTGGTGCGAATGCAGATTCAAACCATATAAGCAAACTGCGAATGGACAACAAAATAAGCATTTCATTAAGACGAGATTTCTTACAGTAAACAAACCAGTGTCGTGTAAATGAAATATTCAACATGTGAATTCAGAGCTCAAGTATGTTACTTACCATGTCCTCCGAAAACTTGAAGACATTCTGTCTACACTAGAAAAAAGGTCTCTACGAAATTACTTTCAAATGAAACTAGCTCTTGATAACACAGCCTACCGATAAATTCAATGGCTTAGTGTCTTCTTCAGCAGCCCGAACATCTGGTACGATGGACAACAGTACGGAAGAATTCTTTATAATCTTACAGCGTGCAGGCTGGTTTCATACAATCAGTTTACAGAACATGTATCATAATCTCAGACCGCGGGTTATCGATATGATATCTTGATTGCAAGTTAAGTTTCAATCGACTGCGTACACGCTTGCAACTTGTCCTCAGTTGCAGGTCGACGTCTTTGTGAGCGGACTGTTTTATCACCTGTCCAGGCCAATTTAGATTCGGCCGCGCCGATAGCGGGCGTCTATAGGTTGCCTTTTGGAGGTGTCACAAGTGCATCATGCAGCCGTTAAAGAACCTTCTGTTTTTTTTTTTTTTTTTATAAAGGTGACAAGATAGTTTCGTGATAAAGCAAGACACTGTTTGAACAAAATAGACGCTCAGTAAAATTGACAGAGGTATGTAACTCCAGGGGGCCTGAATGTGTCACAGGCCATTCACGGCAAAGTGAGCACTTTTTAAAACCTTTGACACACGAAAGCAGCATAGATATATAATTTTTGTCATAACTTGTTTTCCAAAGGTTTTGTAGAAATTTCTGGCTCGACAAGACGTATACAACAACTTTCAGCACCTTCTAATGCTGTTAGATACTCACTGCCGTCATTATTCCCGCAGAAAAGGTAGAAGAAAGAATTTTCGTTTTCTCATCTGCAATCAGTGCTCCGAGAATAACGAACATTGTGAATTTGTAACAAGGTACGGGGGCGCTAAAAATTATTTACATCATGTCGAGTCAAAAATATCTGAAAAATCCGCTGTGAAACAATTTGATAAAAATTATATAAATATACAGCTTTCATGCACCAATGGCCTTAAGACCCTGCTAATTTTTTTTTTTCAGTCAGTTTCTATCTTTCCGCCACTTTTTGAAATATATGTTATCATACGACTAATAAACAGAGCGTATACATTTCGTCACTCAAAATGTTATGCCTGAGGCTGCCATAGAATACATTTATAAGGGGCTAGTGCCCGTATAGTGGTCACTTTACCGTGAATAGCGTATAGATAATAACACTTCTGTAGCCATATTTCGAAACAGTTAAACGAAATTATCATCAGAGTATTTACGATATGGATGCGAACAGAGCTCGGTGATGCTGATAAAACTCGTGTTGAGTGCGAGGCGAAAGTTATTTTGGTCATCCCAGCCGCCGGGCTCTGCAATATGTACAGAAACGAGTGTTTGCAGCCAGGGCCCGCCGAGCGCGCGAAAATTCAAGTATATGCGTTTGTCGAGTAGTTCATCTATAATCGCACGCACCAGCTGCCATACAAGGCATCACACACGCTTCTATATCCCACACAAATCACACAAGCAATACGTATAGGCTGTTCACGGTTAATAGAAAAATTTTGAAAGCAATGCTTAGGATATAATTTTCCTTTCCATGCTGTATTTTTCCGCCATATGTAGAATGGAGATTGGCCTGGGAATGGTCACTCTGTTCATGCGCCATTCAAGTAACAATATGTAACTGTTAAAAATGTGTTACAAATATAGCAGTTTTTACACTAATGCGTGTAAAGAAACATAATAGCATCAGTGAGCACACATTTGAAACATTAAACTATACGTTATTCACGGTAAACTCAGCACTTTTGAAAGCTCTGCTTGAGATCAACATATATGCACGTTGTGTACTCTTCCACCTTGAGGAAAGTTAACATTGCTATGGGCGCCATCACGTTATTCATACGTCGGTCAAGTGAAACTGTGTAATTATTAGAAAAGTAATTATTTTACGTCATCTCATTTTACACTTCGATGCATTAAAAAAAAAGAGCGACAGAAATAATTTAAATTACCACAAATGGTTACCAAGCACTTTTTATTTAACGTTAAGATATGGAACTATTTTCCCCTCCATCGTTACCAACTTTACTGGGCGCACGTCACTAGGCGCGCCCGTTAAAATATATGCTGGTAGGAGCAGTGAAATTTTTCTAATGTTGATTTCAAAAGTGCTCACTTTTTCGTGAACAGCCTTTATCAATACATCAATTGCCAAGAATTACTATTAATTAGCTGCCAACTGAACTGGGGGCATGCATGGAGTGTACAAAGCAGCATGAATGCAGTTTTATGTTCATTATTTTTTTCTTTCAAAAGTGTGTATTAGAAGTAATTACGTTACCGTGAAAACTCTATAAGAGCTCTACACCTCACTGCATCGTTCAGAACAATCTACCCGCCACCACAGCTGCCCGATGGCTGCTTACCCTACGATCCATCTCAGCTGCTAAAGATTCAACGCTGCCATGAACTTCTTACTTTTTGAAACCCATTACATGTTGAAGACAGAACAAGAAACTGAAATTACGTTCTCCGTCACGCTGCTGTTGACTAGAATTGAACAAGCTGCAGTTAGAAAATGATCAAATTTGTCACGAAACTATACACAACTACGCATACGTTTAACTCACAAGATTCGCCAATTTACTTTTCACAAACCTCTAACAGCTCGCGGTAAACGCATGTTTTTAGCCAACACGATGCCGGCCGGCGTCGAACAAGCGTCAAAGTTAAGTATCTGAAGATCTGCTATATTAAAACACCGTAAGTTTCAATGGCGTAGTATTTTTTTTTATTGCACTATTTCTGAACAGCTCTATTTTCTGCAATCGTAACTACGTGCCAAAACAAATGGGAAAAGTTTCATCTTAAACTACATACAAATATATTGAAGTTTTAGCACAGCAACAAATAAATTTCCTGAAATTTTGATTTGTTTATTTTATAAGTACGAAACGTACTGCGGCTTTATTTGCACAACAAGAATTCCCCGTACTACAGTTTACAAAGCTTGACCGGCCAGTTTGAAAAAGTTTAAAAAAAGTTGACACGATCAAATTCCACAATTAATTTTCACGAAACGAATGAACGCAAAATGCAGGGCATATAATAACTGGTCACTAAAACTTTTAAAATGTTCGTACAAAATTTAAATATATATATATATATATATATATATATATATATATATATATATATATATATATATATATATATATATATATATATATATATATATATATATACAGGCAAACTTTTATTGAAGTTCACGATTCACCCGTGAAGGGAGCAATGGTACATGCTGTCATCACTGATAAAAGATAAAAAAAAAAAATTGGCTCACCTCAGAAGAAGATGATGTCACTGGGAGGGCAGAAATGGCCAGGACCGCCACGGTAATGCAGCACAGCGTCCACAAGTTGATCTTGGACTTTTTCCCACACATCCTTATGGGCGGCGGGTCAGGCGAGCGACCCATGATTTCAGTCTCTCCGAAACCCCCTAAACGAGTTAGGGGATTACAAACGCCACGGGGGAGGAATGAAAGTGGAGGACTGGGACAATATGGTAGACGTGAAAGAAAAAAAAGTTACAAAAAAGGATGGTTCGCACTACGAAAACGTTAGGGTAAGGGGAGGAAAAAAAGATCGGCTGTCACATGTGACAGAAGCGCATCGTCGCAAACGGGACGTTTGAAAGCCGGCTGGAGACTAACCCCGCGCGACACACGCGCCGGAGAGAGTGAGAGAGATTGAAGAGGCGGAGGGCAGGATTGCTGCTCGCTGCTGCCAAAAGAGCTCCTTCCCCGGTCGAGACGACCACCTAGAGTGCCTTGGTCTGCTCAGCGTCGCTGTTTGAAAGGTTGGCCTCCGTGCGAGCCCGCCCGCCCAGCCGATACGCAGCGCTCCACGCGGACGTCGCGGCAACTACCAACGCCGGCCGCTCCGTAGTGCCCGCGCGCGCGTGGGTTCCACTTTTTTTTTTCCACCGCTCTTCTTTTACTCTCCAGACCACCTTCTCTTGTTCTAGGATATGTGTGTGTGTGTCCGCTTCTTGTCTCGAGAGCAGGAGTGCTAATGCTTCTTTCAAGATAAACCTGAACCCTAGTAGCAATCAGGTCACTTTCCGATACCGATTGCTTGGAACTGTAATATTCGTGGAGTACTTTGGAATATCTCTTCTTTTCTCCCCTCGAGTGCTTCGCGATTAAGAGTGGGATGCCCCTCGAATGCTTCGCGATTAAGAGTGGGATGGAGCCTCGCATTTTCGCGAAATAGTTTGCTCGAATACGCGTGTCTCGGTAAATAAATGTTATGCAAATATTGACTTTTGGTCAGAAAAGATCGAAAACAATCATCTATGCCCTTATTTTTTTTAATTTTCTCACATTGAGTGTATTCATGGAGGAAAAAAATCGTGAAAATGGTCAAATATCGCGTTTTTAAAGCTTGCCTACGCAGTTTCCTTACCCAGCAAGAGAAAAGTACAAAGATACGGGGTATAGTTCAATCTGTGGTCTTTCATCGCGTGTCATAAAATCCCATTGTTACAGATATGATTTGTACAGCACAGCGTCACGACGGAAACCCTGCATGATTTTTGCGCTCAGGAGCGATGAGACGCTAGAAGCGCGTATTAGTGTCTCCCGTATGACAACCTCGCTTCTTGACCTTGGGCGGGGGTTCCATCCCACTCTTAGCTTCGCAGAACTGTACGTGCACTATTTTGAAATAAATTTCAAAATAATGCCAATTTCTTTTTCAGCAGCAATTTAAAGAATTCGTAGGACAATGGGGGACTAAACAGTTCTAGTTAGCGAGTCACGACGTTCTCTATTTCAAGAAGAAAAACAGGCGCGACATTCAATTTTTAATAATAATCCCATAAATTTTCGTATTACTTTTTTATTTTTCTTGGAAGAATAAGATAAAATGTTTCGCTGGTCTGTGAAATTAAATTTGCAAGCCTTCAAAGGTGTTAAGTATAAAAATATTTTTTTAATCCACCAAAAAGGTTATTTTATATCTTATTGCAAAATCGAACTATCTGTGAAAAGGGTTCTTCTTTCGAAACTTGGTAGCTTACAGGGAGGAAACATTTATTTTTAAAAGGATAATTAGACGTGTAGTATTTAATTAATTCCGATAGGTGATACTCAGCCCTGGAGAATATCAAATTGTACTTGACACCCATCATTCGGTACATAGAAACGGCTTGGCAATAAACGTCAGTGACGAATTATCTATCATCAAATGCCAAACTGATACCCACAGTTTTCAGTGTACGGCAAGCGGTAAAGGTCACATTTACTGAGAATTAAAACCTTGCATTTGGTAATTGATGTGTAGGAGAAAAGAACAACAAATTTCACTTCAAGTTATGCCTGGCTTGCTGAACAACACCTTATCACTTATTTTATGCATTTTTTGGTGAAATTATTATCTTGCGGAAAACTGAATTAAATTTTCCCTACAAACTGTCAGCGAAAAAAAAAAAATTGAATACAAAATCGTTACTGAGTTATTGTTATTGGGACATGTAAAGAAGCTACATTGGTATATCGTGGTAATTCTCTCAATAGTTTTTATTCATCGCGCATTATTCTTTGTAGTGAGACCTTGTGGCACAACATGATATATAAGTTGGCAACACTCCAGAATCAACGAACACCAGTTCCTGTTATTCACAACTCAAATACTTTATTTTGAAATAATTATATTAATATCGCTTGAGTATTTTTTGCCTGTTCCTTCAGACCTTGCTACACACTTGATCCCAAGGACGCAGCAAGGCTGGAATTATCACAAATCCCAGCTGAAAAATCTGAACAGGAAAATGGCATAAAGTGCCAGCAGTGTAAAAAATCCACTAATCAGTTAAGGATAACTATTACGTGAAAGTTCAAAACAACACAAAAGTCATGAATTGCATAACTATAATTTTTATTCATTCTTTTCATTTTTATTTTCAGTTATAATATTTCTGTTTCAAAAATATATATAAAGAATACACAACGTACGTGCAAGTACATCTTAACAGGGCTTTCAAAAGTGCTCATTTTACCGTGAATAGCATATACCTGAAATATCGCCAGTTTTTTTTGGATGGAAAAATAACTGTCCAGTATTTAGCTGCGTTTGGCAGTAGAGTTTGATTGTAATATTTATCTTGTTCTTAAGCCAAGTTGTTTTCTTATATGGATTAATGTGCACAAAATGTTTCTGTAATTTTGATGGAGAACTCTCTCTCTCTCTCTCTCTCTCTCTCTCTCTCTCTCCTCTCTCTCTCTCCTCTCTCTCTCTCTCTCTCTCTTCTCTCTCTCTCTCTCTCTCTCTCTCTCTCTCTCTCTTCTCTCTACATATATATATATAGTTGGGATCCTGCAGCTGAAGGTCATCTCTTCCAGAACGTGACCAATGGAGAATAGCTGCTGGAAGCTACTCCGAGGCTGGACACCTCGTCTTGGGTTCCTTGGCATCCCATGGCAGCGATCTTCAAGGAGGGTGTCATGAGACAACTTCATCGGAAATTACGTTATTTGTTGTCTCTTGTCCCATCCCGTTAAACACGTCAACATACCGAATACTTTTCTGCACGCACGGAAAATTACTGGAAGTTCATAGATTGAAAAATACTTTTGAGACTCACTAAAAATACCAGAAACTTACTTATTTTCAAACCTGGTTGCTGTACGCTGCATCTGGTGAGGGCCCAGCGCAGCTGGAGCATAGTTTTCACAACACTTTTATAAACTGGAATTACGCAAGGTGCCCACGCAACAGGTGTGGTAATTCAGACACCCGCATACAACCGCTGCGGAGCGCTGGTGTTCCTTCCCCGCAGACTGGCGGTGTGATGTCATACTGCTCCCTGGGCACCGAGCAGTTCAAAGTGATGTTCTTTCCGCTGATGTGTGATGCAGTGCCCACCATATTTTACTTTTTTGAAGAAAACGATAGTGATAGGCTGGTGAAATGAAGATTTCCCTACAGCCTAATTGATTTCTCAACACCCCACTTCCAAGAAATTGTATGCCGTTCCCTTGGTAACAAACTCCTCGATTGGTGGACTTTTTTTTTAACGAACGGTTGTGCTGCTGCTGGGGAGTGGATTGTATTCACCCCTGTAACATTTAATTGAGATTGTCTTGTAACCTGGTGTTAATGTTCAGTCAAGGTCAGATGTTCGGCCTTGAGGGAGCATTCATCACCTAGTTTTGGTAAACGAAATCAAACTGCCCTCTGCTCTAGTTATCTACAGTTCAACTAAGAGAAGTAATTACAGGTGTCATTGTAACCCAACTAAACAAAATTTTTTAAATGTTTTATGAATAGCCTTCTTGGGATGGCTTATAAGTCAGAAGTTCTGTCAATTTAAAAGCATAACACACTTTAAAATGTTTTATGAAAGTGCCATGAAACTATGCTCGAACCGCGCCGGGCCTTCACCAGACGCAGCATGCAGCAACCAGAGTAGTAGTATAGATATGGCGGTTGAGGCACAAGAGATTGGGGAATTGGAGCTGGAGCCGGGAAGCTGCCAACTTGTTACATTACCCGACCACCATATTGGGTGTCATTAACCTTTCACCCCGACATGTGTGACCTTTGACCTTCACCTTGAACCCAAGGGCTTTTGACCTAAAAAAAATTAAAAATTCAAAAACTCCTCAAAAAATTTCACAATTTTTTTTAATTCTAAAAAATATCCAAAAATATTTTTTATTGAAAATTACTAAAAATGATTCAAGAATTATTTTAAAAACTATTAAAAGCATTCACAGATATTACCCATTTTTTCCAGAAATGCTGACAGGGATCAGCAACTCTGGTAACAGGGATCAGTGACTTCGAGCCAGGTGACTGGGATCAATATCTATTACCTTCGACCTTGACCTTTAACCTTGAAAAACCCAAAAATTACACAAATAAAAATATTAACAAAAAATTTAATAAAAATAATAAAAAAAAACTAAAAATCGATTAAAAAATGTATAGAACATTTATTGTTAAAAATTTAATTTAAAAATTGTTCAAATATTTTAAAAAGCGTTAAAAAATTATTTTTAGTTTTTTAATTTTTAAATTAAACTTTCAAGGTCAATGGTCAAGGTCAAAGATCACAGATACTGATCCCAGTCGCCTGGCTCGGAGTCACTGATCCCTGTTCCCAGAGACATTGATCCCTGTCAGCATATCTGAAAAAAAAATGGATTATTCAGTAGATCCTTTTAATAATTTTTAAAATAATTTTTTCATAATTTTTCATTATATTTTTTTTCTTAATTTTAGGATTTTTTTTTAGTTTTTTGAATGGTTTTTGGAATTTTTAAAATATTTTTAGTGTTTTTTTTGAGGCGAAAGGTCCTCGGGGTCAAGGTCAAACGTCACACGGGTTGGAGGATAAAGGTCAATGACATCCAAGATGACGGTCGGGTGACGTAACAAGATGGCGGTTCCCTCGGCTCAGGGGTCCAATTCCCCAATGCCTTGTGCCTCAACCGCGTTATAACCGGGTTTGAAAATAAGTAAGTTTCAGGTATTTTTAATGAGTCCCAAAGGAAATTTTCAATCGATGAACTTCCAGTAATTTTCCGTGCGTGCAGAAACGCACTTCGTATGTTGACGTATTTTACGGGCGGAACAAGAGACAACAAATAACGTAATTTCCGATGATGTTGTCTCATCCTTTTTCAATATTGGCATTTAATGGAATTATTAAAATTATTTTTACTAGCAATTTCACGAAGTGTCTGAAGTTTCGTGTAACGCTTGGCGGATTTCGTTGCACACCCGTTGAGAAACACTACTCCGTCGGGAGTCAACAAACTTAAGGGCGAGATTCTTACGCCCACGATTTGGCATGTCTGTCACCCGAAAACCTTGTGAAAGAATGAGTATTTACAGTCCTGCAGCGTAGAAACATATAGCATTTATTAGGCAACATTGACTTTAACGGGTGAAATCTGTAACAAAATTCAGCGCATTTGTATATGGGCAGTGAAATATAAACCGGCTGGGTGAGTGAAAGAATAATGCAGGGTTTAACATGCTATGCCGGAATCACAACTACGCGACAGACACTAAAAAAAAAATAATAATTTCCAGCCAATCAGAATCAAGACTCCTGTGACGTCAGCACGACAAATTGCGAGCGCGACGCGACTTACGAATTAAAAATATTCCTACTTCAGTCGCGTTGCGGCCACGACAGGATTGTAAGTAGGTATATCCCACCATCTTCGTGGTGTCTAAGTAATTTCTTTGCGAGTATCACCTGTGTTAATAAGCCACTCTTGATAACCGAAATATGACAGTATGATATGTTTACTTCACAAGTAACGTATAAAAGAAAGAGCGACTTAAAAATACTATAAAAATATCCCGAAAATTCCGAACTTTCCCATTACAAAAAAAAAAAAAAATTGCCAGCTAGAAAGAAACTGTCGCCATGTTGGATATTTGTTTTTTTATTTATAAGGACTATTAACGAGCAGGTGACGTCAGACTGTATCAAATTTCTCTGTCATGAATATATAACACTATATATTTACCTAAATACTTTTAATAAATCAAAATTGATTTCCCAAAATACATTTTTTGACATGTTTTTATTTTTCCGTCGGTTACACTCTTATTATCGATTCTGTCGCATTTTTACCTTATAAATGAAAGTTGTATAGAATTAGAATGCACATCAAAATCATGTATAATAATGTACTATACATTCCGAATGAGTCAATAACATACTCAGCAACCCACCCTCATACTCGTGTGGACCAACAGCTATATGCCAGGTTGCAACAATTCGAGGTTATTCTTTGGGTAACTTCAGTTCTTCGACGGCTGAAGACATTACAAAAGCTGGTGAAATATTTTTCTGTACTCTGTACGGAGAAAAATACACTGAGACTCAGGCCGTGTCTCAACTCGATAGTCTCACTCGCCACTCTCACTCTGGCACACTATAGCGAACTGAGACTTGTGCACTCTGTAATTCTTCGGCATTATTTCTCTGACAGAAAAGGTAATAAATTGTGAGAAATAAAATATTTCTGGTCTTTCACTTTCCTTTTACAGATATACGGGTGTTTATGAAATAGTAATTTATTTTAATTTGTTACATTTTTGCATGATGAAAAACGTAATAGCTATGCGCAAAGCACGATATTTAATAATACCCATGCACACAATTAATCTAAATGAAACGTTAACATAACATCATAATTTGTTATGTTTCATATCAAACGGAATATTGTTGTTATTACACATTTCATGATTCTAACACAACTTTAGAAACAACAAAATATATGCCTGGATATTTGAGGTTAGACTTGAAAACAACATGGCTGCCAGAGAGGGTGCAAGAGTGAGCACCCAGTGTACATAGTCGTTCACTCTCCCTCTCGCGCTCTCTCCTCGGAGCTGGGACAGCAGAGAGGACTATCTGTGACGTCATGAGTGAGCGAGAGAGTACTCTCTCGGCGAATTGGGACGTGGCCTCAGCCAATTGCTCTACCAGCTTTGTCTTGGGGAAACAGCCAAACAACACATTGATATCGACTTCAGTGTTTCATCACTTCCTCCAACTTCAGATGCCTGCAAGGCAGCGCCATTTCGCTTTTTCTCACCGAGAATGGGGAAACATGAAGTTGGAGCGGAGTTGGAACACAATTAAACGGACAGTACACTCGTCGACTGCAGCGTTTCGGGAGCCGGATTCACATCGTCTTCTACTTCTCGTATCACGCAACTGCGAGAAGAGAAGTGACCTATCCCAGCTGCGAATATACCTCAGAAATAGACTGAAATGTTCCGGCATGTGTGTGTACTATTGTGGATATGGCTGCAGCAACAGACTATAACCATCACAAGAGGACGAGGTCGGTGTACATAGAGCACATTTTGATAAACCTTGAAAGAGAAAAAAAAAAATCGTATGAACACGTTTACAGATATTATCGGCAGGGTAAAAATTATCCGTGTTGATGAATTTTCCCGTGCGTCCATGTGAACTAGAACTGTACATGTAGGCCTAATGCTGTTAGTAGTTGCTTTAGTATTTCTGGTACATGTGTTCTACAGGTCTGTTGAGCTTTGTTCTCTCCTATAATCTATTTCAAAATTCTTCCATTCAACAAATATAGTTTAAATAATTGATGTCATTTTATAACAAGGTGACGTTATAAAAACTGAATTTTCCCAGAACAAAACATCAAGTTGCTGCACCTTGTACTCGAACTGTTAGTTCACATGTGTATGATGGATGTATTGTAGACTCATTTGAAATATAATAGTACACCAATAAACATAATTCTGGAGTATTTTTAATGTTCTGCAACATTCATCAGACGTAAATTTTTTTAAAAGCGGCAATAATGCTTTAACTAACGAAAATGCAATTTTTTTTTTTTTAAATTTATTTTGTGAAATTAAATTTTAAATTATTTTTACATATAGAAGTAAATGTATGTAAAATATCACATGTACATGGCAGATAAATTTCATACGAACAGTGTGACACTAGTTGAACGTTTACAGTCCTCACAACTTTGAATTCGTTAAATAAAACCAAATATCACAAAATGGCAACAATTTTTTCGAGATGCCTCTTTTTCCTGGAATGAGAAACTTAGGGAATTTTCATAATGTCAATGCAGGACTGTGCTGAACACTTTCCAAAAGGTTTCGTTTTGTTATTAACTATGACCAGGTAAGTTCGCTTATTTGTCTAACTGTCCTGTACTATTATTTAAGAGACGACCAAACATGTCATATGTGTGGAGATTTTTCAAAGGATTTTTCTTTTCCTTGAATGTTAATATGCCGTGGATAGACTATTATTGCAAATCTTCCTGGAGTGGAGTGGTGTTGGCAGATTTGGACAGGGCCTTGAGAGCCGATGTAAATCTTCTAAATCTTCCAGGCGCATTTCCGAGATCTCCAAAAGTTTGTTTGCCCAGGAAATTAAAACGTGAATACCTTTGCGAACATATTTTAAACAAGTATTTTGCGGAACGTGACGTAAGATATTTAACGCACCAGCTAAGCAGCGAAAAAGCTTTGCACGAAAAAGTAGAACAGAAATCTGTGGCACAGCGTGAAACATCCTACGTTCACTTTCAGAGAACCTGCTTTAAGTTGCACACAGCCTTTTTTCAGTCTGGAATTGTGGCACCAACTGTGTGCGAGGTGATGTTTACTTAGAAAGAGTTGGAAGAAAAATAGAAAAAGTACCAATTTTTGGCGCCCTTAAGTTTTCTAGCATTTTGAAAATTCTTCTTATTTTTTACGGGCAGTAAAGCAAGCTCTGAACGTGGATCTCTGAGAAGTTCTTTGTGTAATTATTTTAAGGTTGCTGGTCTTTCACACCGTCTACGCTAAGTATTCTTGTACCTGTACATTTTAACGAAACAACATCCTCACCGCAAAATAGGCTGTTCACGGTAAAACGCGCATTTTTGAAAGCTCTGCTTAAGATCTGCTTGTATGCCCGTTGTTTATCTTTCCGCCTTATGTAAAATTATCATTGCCATGGGCCTCAGCACTTTATTCATGCGTCGGACAGGTGAAAATGTGAAATTATTGAAAATAAAAAATCTTACAAATATGGTTATTTTTATACTTCTATGCAATAAAAAAACAGAAAGCGAAAGAAATAGTAAGTTATCACAAATGGGTTACCTAAAACTTTTATTCGACGTTGAGATATGGAACTACATCCCATCATTTGTTAACAACTTTAATGGGCGCATGTCACTCAGTGCATCCGTTAAAATATATGACGTTAGTAGCAGTGACTTTTTTCTTAGGTTGATTTCAAAAGTGCTCACTTTATCGCGAACAGCCTTTATACGCTTTTACCACAGAATAGGTAACATATACAGAAACCAAATGGCGTGGCGTATCCTCTGATGTGGACGTACCCACAGGTCGTTTGGGTGCGTTACGCTGTGAAAACGTCTGATTGGCTACTGCGTGATGCGAATGAAACCCTACTGGCTAGGCTGCCGGCTAGCTATGCCATCAGTTACCAGGTACTGCTTGGCGAACCTTCTTCCGGCATGTTGCTGTCTATATAGTCTATTCGCGGTTTCTTCACACTTGTTGAATCTAACCGTTGAAAAATCACCCTATATTTGACGTGTTTGGTTATTTTCTAACGTAAAATTTATTTTTTGTTAAATTATATTTCCATCTACATTTTATATATAAATCATAATATTTCATTTATAATTAATATGAACGGTAACAGTGAGAGAACAGATGTGCTGGTAATACATATTATGTAATAGTTCTCATGAAAAATATTATTACAATGATTGTGCACGAATGCAGTGTGCAGACATTTTGGTGTAATTGTCTATACTTGTTAAGCTTTGTTTGCACGAGGCGGAGGAATATCCTGAAATTAGAATTTTAGCAGTGCTTCAGAAAAGTTGTAATTTAACGTTAATGGATTATAGTGAGCTATTTTGCTGGCTTGTGCGGCTGGAGTTCGCTGAATAAGTGGCTGTTCCGCTTCTGTATGAAGTAGGTATTCTGCGCTCTTTCCCAGTCTGTCAAGGGCAATATGAGCGAGCCGAAGGACGGCGAAATGTCAAGCCGGCTGTCCTCTCCGAAACCGGAAGTACCCCGAGAAAATCATCACACAATGACATGGTCTGATACATTCTATAAGTTCATAAGAATCCTTAACTCTACAAGTTTCTGTTAATTAAACGAATTCCTCAGCGGGTGATATCACGAGTTTGAACGGAGTGGTTGGGGGGGGGGGGGGGAAGAACTAAAGAAAAGAGTAGACCTACGAAAAATTTTGTAGAAATACACCTTGGCAGATTTGTTCTGTGACAAGCAAATGTATAGTGGTCGTTTATATTTTTTTTAGTGACTTCAATTTTTTTAAACTGCTACAGACTATTTTAGAATCACAACAAAACATAATTTTTGTGATTAGCACAAAATTTGACATAGTGAAATTCTGAAAATAAGTCAGTTTATTTGAGTGTTGTGGTGGAAAAAAGGGGAAGTAATGAGTGTGTATATTTTACGCAATTACTGGTGAAATTTGTTTTAAGAGCTTGGTGCAAATGAAGCCCATGTGAGGATAAGAGGAAGCTTCAGTACAGAATGTAGTTATCTATCAAGGTGATAGCTTATCTAAAGTTGTGGTACGTTACACAATGCACACGTCATTCATTTCTTCGCGTATCTCCACATCTACGTGACTGTCTTCAGTACCTTTATACATCTCTTTCAATTTTTTGAAAACAAAAATATATCGTTACATTTTTTTCAGGGCATTCAGAATGTAACTTTTTTTTTTTAATTATAAAATCAACAAAGGGAAAATGTTTTCTTCTATTTTTAAGTGCGCTTATATAATTTGCGCTTATTTTATTTTGGAATTTGATTATTTATGGTAAGTAAAGGTCGTAGATAGTTGTTGATGACACTCAAGTATTGGCATTGAAAAGGTTTTGTTGTAGACAAGAGTCTCTACTTTAAATTTGACCGGTATCCGCTTCAATTCTTGAACACCTCCGGTGATTCTCTTACGAAGAAGGGAGAGTACGTTAGTAGCCTAACGTTCAACGGCAGAAGCCAGACTGTTGTAACACTGGTTCTGCTGTTTATTGGCCAAAGTGACACATTCGTCCAAAAAAAAAATAACATTCAAGCAATTCTAAAAGTGGGTTCCGCGTAGTTATAACTGATTATTCGAGGATTTAAGCTGCAAGACAATCATCGTGGTGAAGTTATTTGGAGCCCTAGTGGGCAGCCCAATTGTTTTATGCTCGAATTCCGAGAATAGTGCTGACGCGTGTACAGTTTTCAAATGTAATTGTGGCCTATTTTGTAAATCGCTACTCTATCATAGCCCACCGGCATAGAGTGAGGGTGTTTAAGAATAACAAATCTGAATATTCGAAGCATCAAAGTTTTTAGTTATAGATAAATATTCGTTGCCTCTTTCCAAATGTGTTTTGTCGTTTGGAATAAATTTTAAAACGAAGGAATATATATTATTTGAATCCATTACAATATTTTTTTTGAAAATCATTTTGAATTCAGTTAAATTAACTTTAAAATCGTAAACTTAAAATGTGTTACTTAAAAAAAAAAATTGTTATGTCTCAAAACGTTCCTAACTGTTATGGCGGCTCGAGTCAAATTCATAGCCACGTCTGAAGTTCTTATAGACTCATAAAAACTGCGTCTTTGTATGTGTGACTATTTTTTACTAGCAGTGGCAAAGAAAAGTCAGAACTCCAATTAATTTTGTAAGCAAAGAGGCAAGTAAGTATCAAGAACCCCAATTCTCAGCATTAGTAATTCTCTTTGAACTTAAAATAATGAGGACATTACAAAATGTGCCGAGCTTTTGAGTAAAAAATCATCATGGATGGAAATAAATAATTTTCTACTTGGCATACCCTGTTACTGCAAAATAAATATGGGCACCGGCTCGCATAAATGGATAGCTCAGCATATCAGGTTAGTGGTCGTAATTGCTGAACTGTTTCAGGTACGTTCGACAATCCCGAGTCGAAGTAGATGGTATGGCCCTCTTAAGTCTGCCGAAGACTGCCGAGCACTCACAGGTCGAGCTGAAGATCCCAAGCCACAGCCAGAACAACAGAGCTCCTGTTTAAAACACATTAGGCTCGAAATCTCATTTATACACTACTGACGTGGCACTTTTTCTCGCCTACATTGTTGCCAACTTTGCAGAAAGAATGTTAGCAATTATGTCATTAGTCGAAGTAGATGGTATGGCCCTCTTAAGTCTGCCGAAGACTGCCGAGCACTCACAGGTCGAGCTGAAGATCCCAAGCCACAGCCAGAACAACAGAGCTCCTGTTTAAAACACATTAGGCTCGAAATCTCATTTATACACTACTGACGTGGCACTTTTTCTCGCCTACATTGTTGCCAACTTTGCAATAAGAATGTTAGCAATTATGTCATTAGTCGAAGTAGATGGTATGGCCCTCTTAAGTCTGCCGAAGACTGCCGAGCACTCACAGGTCGAGCTGAAGATCCCAAGCCACAGCCAGAACAACAGAGCTCCTGTTTAAAAACACATTAGGCTCGAAATCTCATTTATACACTACTGACGTGGCACTTTTTCTCGCCTACATTGTTGCCAACTTTGCAGAAAGAATGTTAGCAATTATGTCATTAGTCGAAGTAGATGGTATGGCCCTCTTAAGTCTGCCGAAGACTGCCGAGCACTCACAGGTCGAGCTGAAGATCCCAAGCCACAGCCAGAACAACAGAGCTCCTGTTTAAAACACATTAGGCTCGAACTCTCATTTATACACTACTGACGTGGCACTTTTTCTCGCCTACATTGTTGCCAACTTTGCAGAAAGAATGTTAGCAATTATGTCATTAGTCGAAGTAGATGGTATGGCCCTCTTAAGTCTGCCGAAGACTGCCGAGCACTCACAGGTCGAGCTGAAGATCCCAAGCCACAGCCAGAACAACAGAGCTCCTGTTTAAAACACATTAGGCTCGAACTCTCATTTATACACTACTGACGTGGCACTTTTTCTCGCCTACATTGTTGCCAACTTTGCAGAAAGAATGTTAGCAATTATGTCATTAGTCGAAGTAGATGGTATGGCCCTCTTAAGTCTGCCGAAGACTGCCGAGCACTCACAGGTCGAGCTGAAGATCCCAAGCCACAGCCAGAACAACAGAGCTCCTGTTTAAAACACATTAGGCTCGAACTCTCATTTATACACTACTGACGTGGCACTTTTTCTTGCCTACATTGTTGCCAACTTTGCAGAAAGAATGTTAGCAATTATGTCATTAGTCGAAGTAGATGGTATGGCCCTCTTAAGTCTGCCGAAGACTGCCGAGCACTCACAGGTCGAGCTGAAGATCCCAAGCCACAGCCAGAACAACAGAGCTCCTGTTTAAAACACATTAGGCTCGAACTCTCATTTATACACTACTGACGTGGCACTTTTTCTTGCCTACATTGTTGCCAACTTTGCAGAAAGAATGTTAGAAATTATGTCATTAGTCGAAGTAGATGGTATGGCCCTCTTAAGTCTGCCGAAGACTGCCGAGCACTCACAGGTCGAGCTGAAGATCCCAAGCCACAGCCAGAACAACAGAGCTCCTGTTTAAAACACATTAGGCTCGAACTCTCATTTATACACTACTGACGTGGCACTTTTTCTCGCCTACATTGTTGCCAACTTTGCAGAAAGAATGTTAGCAATTATGTCATTAGTCGAAGTAGATGGTATGGCCCTCTTAAGTCTGCCGAAGACTGCCGAGCACTCACAGGTCGAGCTGAAGATCCCAAGCCACAGCCAGAACAACAGAGCTCCTGTTTAAAACACATTAGGCTCGAACTCTCATTTATACACTACTGACGTGGCACTTTTTCTTGCCTACATTGTTGCCAACTTTGCAGAAAGAATGTTAGCAATTATGTCACTAGTCGAAGTAGATGGTATGGCCCTCTTAAGTCTGCCGAAGACTGCCGAGCACTCACAGGTCGAGCTGAAGATCCCAAGCCACAGCCAGAACAACAGAGCTCCTGTTTAAAACACATTAGGCTCGAACTCTCATTTATACACTACTGACGTGGCACTTTTTCTTGCCTACATTGTTGCCAACTTTGCAGAAAGAATGTTAGAAATTATGTCATTAGTCGAAGTAGATGGTATGGCCCTCTTAAGTCTGCCGAAGACTGCCGAGCACTCACAGGTCGAGCTGAAGATCCCAAGCCACAGCCAGAACAACAGAGCTCCTGTTTAAAACACATTAGGCTCGAAATCTCATTTATACACTACTGACGTGGCACTTTTTCTTGCCTACATTGTTGCCAACTTTGCAGAAAGAATGTTAGCAATTATGTCATTAGTCGAAGTAGATGGTATGGCCCTCTTAAGTCTGCCGAAGACTGCCGAGCACTCACAGGTCGAGCTGAAGATCCCAAGCCACAGCCAGAACAACAGAGCTCCTGTTTAAAACACATTAGGCTCGAACTCTCATTTATACACTACTGACGTGGCACTTTTTCTTGCCTACATTGTTGCCAACTTTGCAGAAAGAATGTTAGCAATTATGTCATTAGTCGAAGTAGATGGTATGGCCCTCTTAAGTCTGCCGAAGACTGCCGAGCACTCACAGGTCGAGCTGAAGATCCCAAGCCACAGCCAGAACAACAGAGCTCCTGTTTAAAACACATTAGGCTCGAAATCTCATTTATACACTACTGACGTGGCACTTTTTCTCGCCTACATTGTTGCCAACTTTGCAGAAAGAATGTTAGCATTAGTCATTAGTCGAAGTAGATGGATGGCCACTCTTAAGTCTGCCGAAGATGCGAGCACTCACAGGTCGAGCTGAAGATCCAAGCCACAGCAGTAACACAGCTCTGTTTAAAACCATTGGCTCGTAACTCTCATTATATACATCACTGCAACTCAGGCACTTTCTCCCACATTGTGCCAACTTTGCAGAAAGTACTGTTAGCATTATGTCATTAGTCTATAGATGTATGGCCCTTTAAGTTCTGCCAATTGCCGAGCATCAAGGTCGAGTGAATATCCAGCAAGCGAAAAGAGTCTGTGTAACTAATTGGCTCGAACTCTCATTAACATCAGACGTGGCCAACTTTTCTGCCTAATAGTTGCCACTTTGCAAAAATGTAGCAATTATTCTATTACGAATGAGTGGATTGGTCCTCTAAGTCTGCGAGACTACGAGCAAAGGTAGTGCAAATCAGCCAAGCTCAGAGACAACGAGCTCCTGTTAAAAACATGGCTGAACTTCATTACATATGCGCACTTTTTCTACTTTTGCACTTTGCAGAGAAGTGAATTATTCTAGTCGAAGTAGATGTGCTCTTAAGTCTGCGAAGCCGGCACTCAGTCAGCTGAAGATCCAGCCACAGCCAGACAAGAGCTCTGTTTAACACATTAGCTCGATATTACATACGGTGGCACTTTTCTTGCCTACATTGTTGCCACTTGAGAAGATGTTAGATTTGTATTGTAATAGATGTTGGCCTTATCTGCGAGACTGCGAGCACAAGTCAGCTGAAGATCCCAGCACAGCAGACAACAGAGCTCCTGTTTAACACTGCTCGAATTATTATACACTACTGAGTGGCACTTTTCTGCATGTTCCACTTTCAGAAGAATGTTGCAATTATTCATATCATGATGTAGGCTTTAGCTCGAGATGCAGCATAGTCGCTGAGACAAGCCCAGAGACAGAGTCTTTAAACATTAGGCTCGAATTTTATACATAGAGTACTTTTGCTATTGGCATTGCAAAGTTGATTTTATTACGAGTAGGGCCTTGTTGCGAGACCGAGCATCAAGTCGAGCTGAAGATCAACCACAGCAACAACGAGCTCCTGTTAAAACATTAGCTCGAAATCATTTATACACTATGAGTGCACTTTTTCTGCCTACATGTTGCCAACTTTGCAAAGATTTGATTGTCATTATCGAGTGATGTATGGCCTCTAATTGCCGAGACTGCGAGCACTCACAGGTCGAGTGAAGATCCAAGCCACAGCCAGAACAACAAGCTCTTTAAACACATTAGCTCGAATCTCATTTATACCTACTGACGTGCACTTTTTCTCGCACATTGTTGCAACTTGCAAAAGATGTTAGCAATTATGTCATTTCATAATGTAGGCCTCTAATTCAGACTGAATACGTCGGTGAAGTCCAAGCACGCAAAAGATCTTTTAAAACATAGGCGAATCTCTTTAAACATGATATTTTTTGCCACATGTCCACTTTGAAAAGAATTTAGCATTATGTATTAGTCAATAATGGTTGGCCTTATCGCGAGCTCGACATCACATGACTGAAGACCACACGCCACAACAATCTGTTAAAAATAGGCCAACTATTTATACAACACGATTTTATTGTTGCAACTTCAAAAATGTTGATATGTCATTACAAAATGTATGCTCTAATTGCAGATGCGATACGTCGAGCTGAGTCCAAGCCACACCAAACACGAGTCCTGTTTACACATGCGAATCATTCCTATGACGTGGACTTTTCTGCCTAATGTTCCACTTCGAAAGAATTTAGCATTTTATTTCATAATGATGGCCTTAATCGCAAAAGCACTCCAGTCGAGCTGAAATCAACCACAGCCAGACAACAACCGTTAAACCATAGCTCGACTCTATTATACACTACGAGGCCTTTTTTTGCTATTGCAACTGCAGAAAGAATGTTGAATTTTCATTATCAGTAGTGTAGCCCTTAAGTGCCGAGGCCGACACTCACAGTCGATGAAGTCCCAAGCCAGCAGAACAACAGAGTCCGTTAAACCTAGGCTCGACTCATTATCACTAGACGTGCACTTTTCTGCCTAATTGTTGCCACTTGCAGAAGAAGTAGATATTCATTAGAGAGATGTATGGCCCTCTAAGTCTGGCCCATAGGTCCCCGCCCCCGAAAAAAAGGCCCAACAAACATTCCCTAAAAACAGGCGAGCTGAGATCCAAGCCACAGCACAACAGCTCTGTTAAAACATTAGCTCAATTCATTAACTACTGACGTGGCATTTTTCTCTACATTGTCAACTTGCAGAAAGAGTTCATTATTACGATAGATGTAGCCCTAATCTGCGAGATCGAGCTCAAGTCTGAGCCAAGCCACAGCCAACACAGATCTTAAAACTACTATCTCATTTATACATAGCGTGGACTTTCTGCCTACATTGTGCACTTTGCAAGAAGTTATTAGTCATATCGAGTAGTATGGCCTAAGTCTGCCGAAGACTGCGGCACTCACAGTCAGCGAAGATCCCAACACACCAAAAACAAGCTCTTTAACACATAGCCGATCTCTTAACACCTGAGTCACTTTCTGCTACATGTGCATTGCAAGATTTAGATTTCATTTCGATAAGGTAGCCTCTTAATCTGCGAAACGCCGCTCAGTCGATGAACCAGCAAGCAGACAACAGGCTCTGTTAAACCATTAGGTCGAATTCATTTATACACTCGACGTGGCACTTTCTGCTCATTGTGCACTTGCAAAAATGTTAGCATATGTATATCGGTAGAGGCTTTACTCAGAATACGTCATAAGTAGCGCAAATGTTAACATTAGGCGATAATAACCTACTGATTTTTTGCACTTGTCCAATTGAAGATTAGCATTATCTTATAATAGAGTTGCTCATTGTAATGGCCATAGAAACCAACCAGCAAAACATCTTTAAAAACATTTACCACAATTTGCTTCCCTCAAAAATTACAATTGTCATACAAAAAATTACTGTTGAGATGCGAGCATCAGGATAAGACCACACACACACAAGCTCTGTTCACATTAGCCGAATTTATAAAGTTTTTTGCAATTGTCACTGAGAAGATTTAGCATATGTATTCATAGATGTATCCTTAATCGCAAAACCGAGCACTCACAGGTCGAGCTGAAGATCCCAAGCCACAGCCAAACAACAGAGCTCCTGTTTAAAACACATTAGGCTCGAACTCTCATTTATACACTACTGACGTGGCACTTTTTCTGCCTACATTGTTGCCAACTTTGCAGAAAGAATGTTAGCAATTATGTCATTAGTCGAAGTAGATGGTATGGCCCTCTAAGTCTGCCGAAGACTGCCGAGCACTCACAGGTCGAGCTGAAGATCCCAAGCCACAGCCAGAACAACAGAGCTCCTGTTTAAAACACATTAGGCTCGAACTCTCATTTATACACTACTGACGTGGCACTTTTTCTTCGCCTACATTGTTGCCAACTTTGCAGAAAGAATGTTAGCAATTATGTCATTAGTCGAAGTAGATGGTATGCCCTCTTAAGTCTGCCGAAGACTGCCGAGCACTCACAGGTCGAGCTGAAGATCCCAAGCCACAGCCAGAACAACAAGCTCCTGTTTAAAACACATTAGGCTCGAACTCTCATTTATACACTACTGACGTGGCACTTTTTCTTGCCTACATTGTTGCCAACTTTGCAGAAAGAATGTTAGCAATTATGTCATTAGTCGAAGTAGATGGTATGGCCCTCTTAAGTCTGCCGAAGACTGCCGAGCACTCACAGGTCGAGCTGAAGATCCCAAGCCACAGCCAGAACAACAGAGCTCCTGTTTAAAACACATTAGGCTCGAACTCTCATTTATACACTAACTGACGTGGCACTTTTTCTTGCCTACATTGTTGCCAACTTTGCAGAAAGAATGTTAGCAATTATGTCATTAGTCGAAGTAGATGGTATGGCCCTCTTAAGTCTGCCGAAGACTGCCGAGCACTCACAGGTCGAGCTGAAGATCCCAAGCCACAGCCAGAACAACAGAGCTCCTGTTTAAAACACATTAGGCTCGAACTCTCATTTATACACTACTGACGTGGCACTTTTTCTTGCCTACATTGTTGCCAACTTTGCAGAAAGAATGTTAGCAATTATGTCATTAGTCGAAGTAGATGGTATGGCCCTCTTAAGTCTGCCGAAGACTGCCGAGCACTCACAGGTCGAGCTGAAGATCCCAAGCCACAGCCAGAACAACAGAGCTCCTGTTTAAAACACATTAGGCTCGAACTCTCATTTATACACTACTGACGTGGCACTTTTTCTTGCCTACATTGTTGCCAACTTTGCAGAAAGAATGTTAGCAATTATGTCATTTAAAATACATGCAGTTAGGAGCAGGAGCTTTTTTTCAAAGCCTAATTTCAAAAGTACTTAATTAACCGTCAGTAAAAGTGTTTGTTAGTGCACTTGTGCTTAATAATGATATAAAAATCTACTTAAAAGAAGACCAACAGGTAATAAAAGATAACGCTGTAAAACATGAAATATTTATTTGAGCACGTTGTCCATCATTTGAAATGTATTAATTTTAAAGCATTCCAGTTTCATCTGTAGTAACTTTAGTTAAGTCTAATAGGGCATAGTGCTCGGGAGCAGGTGATATATGTAATAATCTGAGTAGGGCTTCCAATTTTGTTTTATAAGTTACCAACCTAAACTGTTTAATGTACGCAGAGCCAAACAAATCTTTGGTTGCACCAACCAAATCTTTGGTTGGGCAACAAAATAAGAACAACAAAATAATTTGTTTACAACAACAGAATATTTAATTGTCGCATATCCCCTTACACAAACAATTAATTTGGTTGTGCCAAACAAACGTTGTTCGATTTAACAAAACAATTTTATCAGTGATGTTAGAAATTGCAGAGTGCGACGTCTGAGCTGTACAGAGGATGCTCTACAGACTTCCCACCAATTCTATCCTTCCTAGCTATCATAGTCTCTGTTTTCACATGTTGCCTAGCTTTATCCCGAAAAAAATATTCCTCATAAAACAGTTTTTTTTTTCTATTTGCAAATTGCACTCTCTAACCTTCTGAGAATTAGCAATCCTTTATTTAAGCATTAATGGTATATTCTTCTTATATGCAATTGTAGTTCAACTTTTACATCGAGCAAAAAATTGCCACTACCCGCTGACCTTACCTACATTACAGGCACGCTTATAATATGCCTAGACACCTGAAAAATTCATGGATTAATTTTGGGACAAGCGAGAATTGGAAAACTCTTACATATGTGTCACCTTTTCCATTGGTCCACGCTTTTGTTTGACACCTCGTGGAGAGCCCTTGACCAATGAGAAACAAACAACAACATTCACACCCAATTGTCGCTTTCCACTGTGGGAGCAAGTAACCAATGGGCAATCGATATCTGACTGGGTTGCTCATGAGACCGTGGAGTCTAGCCTGGAGGACGTTGAACTCAAGAATTTTTCAGGTCTCTAGATGCCTCATCAGCACTAATCGCGAAGCACTGAAATAGCATGCAAAGTTTTCTTTGAAAAATTGCTCGTAAGGTTTTTCTACAAGGAGACTATTATTTACAGACGTAAAAATACAGATAAAGATGTCGTGCACATCTCCGTACAGTTTTACAAAGATTATGTATTAAAACTTCGTTCTTAAAAATGATAGTGAAACACACTCGTTTGAGATATTTCCACTTAAAAAATATACGCTTGACAAAAAATACAGAAATGACACTGCCGATAAAAAAAAATAGCACAAACAGAAGGATGCATTGGATGGAACTGAAACTTTGTAGAGTATATGCCGTTCACAGTAAAGTGAGCACTTTTGAGGTTCTAATTACTTTTTCCTTTCGGCCACCTTTTCAAATAAATATTGCCCTGGAAGTAATAAACACAATATGTGTATTCCACTGTGCCCGAAAGTTAACGTTTAAGGCTGAAATAAAATATCTTTATTGACTATTGAACCAAACGAGAGGGTTTTAAAAAGTGCTCACTTGACCGTGAACAGCCCATAATATATGTCACATAAACAGAGGAACAGGAAAATCACACGTGGATCTGTGGTACGCTGTCCGGTCATATTCACCCCTTCACACTGCGATACACCCTGTAACATGGCCTGGCGTGGAGTCCTGCAGGCGCCGGATGTTGTCCCGAGGCATACAGGTCCACAATTGTTGCACGGTATGTTCCAAATCCCAGATACTGCTGCACGGTGGCAGCTGTCGTTTCAACTGGTCCCCCACGTTCCCGATTGGGGTCGTGTCAGGAGAGCGGACAGGCCATGGTGCCGGTGCCGTGCGCGATCGGGCGTTGTCCTACTGGGATATCGCACGTGGAATCCCGGCCGGAAATGGGAGGCAGATGGGGTGTAGGATCTCATCCACATACCTGTGGGCCATCGATGTTCGACGTAGCACGACGAAAGTCGCTCGACAGCGAGATCGGGACTGTGGAATTAACCAGAGGCCCTCCACACCCGGCCATGATGATCATCAAGCGGCACTCTTCACTAACCGCACACATCGCCAGTCTGTGGCGTTACACGTTGCTCTGGTCTGCCACCACTTGAAACCTAGCCGCTGCTGTTGCAGGGTTAATGGCAGCACAAATAACAAGCGCTGGGATCGCAAATTCGCCTCCGCAGACCATCGAGAAGGAGCTCCAACACTGGCGAGTATTTTGGACCTGGGCCGTAATTCATGAAACGTGACAGCTGTGGCATGCACGACAATAATGTCAAATCCAACAACTTTGTCAATATAACATGACAATGTTATGCTACATAAATAATAAAAATTTCCCCTTATTTGACAAGTAGATAAAGTGCAAATTGTCAGCCTTAAAACAACAGTTTCATAAACGCGACATTTATATGTCAAACCTTAAGTTTCATTTATTACGCGCTAGATAGCTCTCAAGTGTGCTTTTACTAATCAATCGCAGCCTTATCTGCGATTCTTAAACAGTCGATTCCTACCACAAATAATTGAGCTGTAAATAATAATTTCACCCATATAACTTTGTTTACTCTGGCAGCAGAATGTGAATAAGATTACTATATTAAACCTGATCTGAGAGGAAAAGGATGTGCTATTTGGCAAGCAAGGTTAATGCACACAATATTGAAACACAATTGCACTGCCATATTATATAAGCATTACAAATTACTCGTTACATAAGAAAGCTTGCCTGTCACTTCTACCTGTCAACCCAAAACTTTCGTGAAACAACAACTTGTCAAATTGTCATACAATCCTACGAATTTGTCATGACAAATGTGTAAACTTGTCAACTTTTATGAAATACGCAACTGTCGGATTGTAAACCTGTCTGACAATTTCCTGTCGCCTCTCACCTATCGAATTGTAACTTTTATGAAACAGGCCCCAGGTCGCCATGGAAATATCCATCCGCGCCTGGCGCACGATCCGTCGCTCTTTTTCAACTCGCAAGTCGACCTCGTCCGTCCCGATCCTCCGCGCGTGGGCGCCTTCGCGTATCCAACTGCTCCCGACACAGCATCAGACAGCACGGTCCGATAGGCCCACGCGCTGGACTATACGGCGATACCGCCACAGTTTTCTGTCCTCCGCTATGAACCCTCTCCCGAAGTCCGTCGATCGCGTAAAGCGACGTCTTCGGCATACTTCTTCACACTTTGCGCTTGCTCGGTGTCGTCTCGGCGTTTCTCGCTCCAATACCGACTTCGACTACACGCAGGTGTCTTAAGACCGCTGGTCGATGATTTCAGCGCCTCTGCCGGGCATGCTGTGAAATGCGAACTCACCAACATGGGATCATGTGTATACCATACCACCCCGTACTGTCGCTATGTGCTACCTAAAATGTGGTTGTTGTATGGTTTCCTCGTGGTGCCTTATTTTTATCGTTCGGCAGTGTAACTACTGTATACGCTTATAAAACTTTTCTTATTGCGATTATTTGTACACCGTTTAGAAGTATGTGCTTTCGTCCATCTTAATTATCTCGAGAAATTATCAGAAATGTGTCGTTGTTCCCTTCCTTATTGTGAACTTTTTGCGAGAGAAGGTTTATGTTCTTCGAGGAGTGAGGAGGACGGAAAGGATCTGACTTGAAAACTCGTATCCACGGTCTGTAGATCTGACCTTCGTCTTGCCTGAAGCAGTTACAAGAAACGAAAAAAAAAAAAATTTCCATTTCATCACCGTTCTTTTGTGGTGAAAAAAAAATCTCGTCGCTACATCACAATAAAAGTTTAATTTGCATCGCGCTGCAATTTACCGTATGGCGTGTTGAATCACGTCCTTGACAGATTCATTTGAGAAAAAATAAATAGATTTAAAATGCAATTTCACAAAATGTTAATGCCTAGAAATATTCTTTTACATCAGTGAAAATATTAGTTTGTGTACACTGGAAATTAATTTAAATCTTTTTGTACATCTATACTTATATAATATAAGGGAAATGTGAGTTTGTTTGTTAATTTGTTTATGTTAACAACTAATCTCGGCAACTACAAGGCCGATTATTATAATTCTTTCAGTGTTAGACATGTTTACAGATGGTCAGAGGCAATGTTTAAAAAAACAAATTCCTTGAGAAATTTAAAAATTTGTGAACCAAGTCGGGGGAAAAAAAATGAGCTACTTGGCTGATTTGTAGGCATGCTCTATCGAAACTACATGGCCGATTCTTATAATTCTTTCACTGTTAGAAAGTTACATTCTTCAAGATGGACATAGGCTTACATTAAGTGGGGCCACAGAGGCCCAATGGGTAGAGTAATGCCAAGTGGAGCCGTAGTGACTCAGTGGGTAGAGCGATTCCAAGTGGGGAGACAGTGGCTCAGTGGCAATAGCACTCTCAATTGGGGCCACTGTGGCTCATTGGATAGAGTGATTCCACGTGGGGCCGCAGTGGCGTAGCGGATAGAGCGATTACAAGTGGAGCCATAGTGTCTCAGTGGGTAGAGCGATCCCAAGTGGGGACGCAACGGCTCAGTGGCAAGAGCACTCTCAAGTGGTACCACAGTGGCTCAGTGGATAGAAATAAATCAAGTGGGGCCTCAGTGGTTTAGTGGATAGAGCGATCCCAAGTAGGGCTGCAGTGGCCCAGTGACTAGAGCACTCTCATTGTCCTATGTGAGAGGTAAATCTGATTGAAAACTCAGTATTTCATCGCAAACGAACATGCTAGCATCATCTTTACAACACAGGTGTTACTCGTGAGAGGTCTGCAGTTAACTTGCGTGATATCTGGGAAGGTTGATGTAATATCCGAGTGGATATAAAAAAATATCTGACTCTCTAGTAATGATATAGGCTGTTCACGCTAAACGGAGCACTTATATGCATATTCTGTATTCTTCCGCAATATGTTAAATAAATATTGCCACAGGCCTCACCACTTTATTCATTCGTTAGTCATATAAAAGTGTATAATTATTTGAAAAATAAATATAAAAAAATCCTTTTTATTAAACTTACATGCATTAAAATTGAGAGTAAAAGAAATAATTTTAGTATTCACATAATGTTTACCTAACATTTATAATTCAACGTTTAAGCATGGACCTACTTTCTCTTCGTCGTTACCAACTTACTGGGCGCATACCAAGCGTTGTTCCCGGTATAGTACATGTAGGTATAGGCTGTTCAAAATAAAGTGAGCACTTTTGAGGCCCTAGTTACTTTCTCCTTTCAGCCATTTCTCATCCATTAACCAACTTTTGAAATGACAGTGTATATATTACGCCGACTCGGAAGTCAACGTCTAAGGTTAAAATAAAATATATGTATTGACAATTGTTCTAAACGAGAGGGCTTTCAAAAGTGCGCACTTTTACGTACATAGGCTATAGGAGCAATGAGATTTTTTCAAAGATTTATCTCGGAAGTGTTTAGCTAATAGTGAACAGCCTGTAGCAATGTATGGTGGCGCCAGCGCAGGTAGCTGCAATGCAGCTGAACTAACGGGCGTGCGCCCGCTCAAGTGGCACTCGCTCCTACAATTCAAGCGAAGTGAATTGCTCAGTTCGCCAGGCCGCCTGCTAACCGTTGCTCCAGGCACAACGTCTGTTTATGAGTTAGTCTGAGTTACGCCAATTGTTCACAAGCGCGGCGCCATGTTTGTCTCCAGCTCGGGACCTTTAGCTCTAACCGACGTCTGACGGACGCCTCAATTGAAACGAAAATGAGTGACTCAGGAAGAAGAATTCACTGTCTGTCTGCTTCTTCCTCCTTCTTTTTATTACATGTCTTGTCAAGGAGAGCTCGTAAATATCTATTCGCTATGCCAACTCTGATCTATGAATCATTTCGCTCCACCAAGTTACAATTAATCTAAATGAGAAAAAAAGAGAGGGGGACTTTGACCACTTTATGTTCCGCGTTCGAAATTACATACACAAAGCAACGCTGGAAGCAATCAGCTTATTTTTTGTAAGAACTGAAATATTTGTTAAATATTTTGCAGTGGCGATATAAGAAAAAGTTTCCCCCACAGACTTCTTTATTAAAGGTTATTACAAAGAAATATTTGAGCTGCGCTAATTTTTTTAAAATAAAATGAAAACCATAGGTTCTTTATATATTAGGCCCAAACTGTTAAAACATTTTAAAAACAAACTTTTATTTACAAATCCATTAATAAGATTAACATAAGTTGTAGTTACATAATGCGTAGATCTTGTAAGACGTGGACGGACAGCAATAATAATCTATACTACAAATAAATATTTTTGTATAAATTGATATTTAGTATATAAAAGATTGGTGCGAATAGTGGAGAGACTTATGCAAGATACACTGACATGACAAAAGTCATGGGATACTCGTCTAATAACGTGTAGGGTCCCCTCTAGCCAGAAGAAGGGCAGTAACTCGACGTGGCATGGACTCCACAAGTTGACGGAAGACCTCTGGAGAGATGTTAAACCATGCTGTCTGAATAGCTGCCCAAAGTTCCTTGGTATTTATAGGCGCAGGATATTGGGTGCGAATGGCTCTCTCCACCACGTTCCATAAAGCTCAATTGGGTCCATTTCGGGGGAACATGCTGGCCACTCCATTCGCTGGAACTCTCCAGAATGCTCTTCGAACCAGTTCTGGACATCCGCAGTCCGACGAGACCGCGTATTATCCTGTTCGAACATCACATCGTTACCAGGAATACGGAAGTTACATGAACGGCTGCAAATGATCACCAAGGAGAGTTTTGTAGCAGTTACTATTGAGTGTTGTGAGCACAAGAACAAACGGACCCAACCCATACCATGTGAACAGACCCCACACCATTACAGAACCACAACCAGTCTGCACGGTGCCTTGTTGACAACTGGGATCCATGGCCTCATGGGGTTTGCGCCATATCCGAACACTGCCATCAGCCCGAAACAACCTTTATCGTGACTCATCGGACCAGGCCACATGTTTCCAGTCCTCCAGAGTCCAATTAGCAACCTCACGAGCCCAAGTGAGGCGTTGTGGCCGGCGTCGTCTATTAACACGGGCACTCTGGTGGGTCTTCTGCTTCCATATCTCATGGAAGCTAATGCACTTTGCACATATCTGCTAGATGCACGTCTGACACCTCCTGCATTGAATGTGGCTGCGATATGAGCAAGTGTCCTGCCTTGTTGGCACGGACAATTCTACCCAACCTCCGCCGGTCACGATCACCAAGTAACTTTGGACGGCCACTGCGTTGTCCACGGTGGATCGTAATACCTTGATTTTGATATTCCCTGTACACACGTGACACCGTGGATCGAGAAATATTGAAGGTCCTCCACAACTTCTGAAATTGAATGTCCCATCCTTCTGGCACCCACAATCATGCCCCGTTCGAACTCTGATAACTCACGTCGCCTTGGCATGAGCAAGCAGACAACAATTAATCCGAATGATACGACCAATTGTTCACAACTGAGACCGGTTTAGGCCGTGCAACGTCATTCTGCAGCGGTGGCGCCACGAGTCATTCAGTTTGTCATGTTAGTGTATGTGTTTATTACGGTTATGCTAATGAAGTATATGTTCTATATTTCGAATAGTTAAGAGCCTTACGCACGATAGTTGCTTACTACGCTTACGCAAATGAGGTATACGTTCTATGTTGTGAATAGTTACGAGCCTTACGCAAGGCATGTGCTTAATACGCTTACGCTATTGAGATATAAGTTCTATATTGCACCAAGCTTTTATATACTATATATAAATTGGTACAAAATATTAATTTGTAGTACAGTTTATTACTATTGTTCGTCCACGTCTTACAAGATCTACACATTATGTAACTACAACTATAATTATTTTACTCTTTTTAGTGCATTTGTAAATAAAATTTTGTTTTTAAATTTTCGTTACAGTTAGTTTATTTTTCATTTCTTAGACTCACAATTTTTTTATTATAAAGGTAGAATATTTATACATTCACAGATTCGTTCGTTATCGGTATCTCTTGCGGTCCTTATGACGGACGAGTCTGTGAATGTATAAATAGGCTATACATATAATAATAATATAATTAGTGAGACTAAAAAGACTAAAAATGCGCAATTAAACAATGGTGGCCCCTTCAACACCTCGGGATGTAACCTCACGAACAGTGATTAAAACAAAATATGGGCGACTAAAAAGACTTAAAAAGTATCAGTATATAATTCTGTTAAAATTGGGTAAATGGTAAATCTATTGTGATTTAAGACTTACAACTTAAGACTTAAGACCATTGGTGAAGTAGATAATGGTACAAAATAGTATTGCAACAAATTGCGACAACTTTGCATCAACTTGCGACTACTTGCGACAACTGGCGACTACTTGCGACTACATGCGATAACTTGCGACAACTCGCTACAACTTGCGATAAGTTACCACTAATTTCGACGACTTGCGACTACATGCGACAACTTGCAACTACTAGCGTCTACTTGCGACTACATGCGACCACTTGCGACAAATTGCGACTAAATGCGACTACATGCGACTACTTGCGACTACATGTGACTATTTGCGACTACATGCGACTACTTGCGACTATTTGCGATTACGTACAACTAATTGCGACTACTTGTGACTACTTGAGTAAACAAGAACCTTAATTTCGGGCACAACCCCCCCCCCCCCCCTGTAAATGGGAAGAATGGAGTTTGCTAACGTAACTCGTCCCATTCCCCAAGGGGCACTATCGATTGCCCACTAGGCCCATTCCCATCTTCCTTACCGTTTTCGCGTAAACACGAGCCTTATTTATCGGTCACAACCCCCCCCCCCTCCCGGAAGTGAGGGGGGAGGGTCGACTTATATAACTAGCCGTACGAGTATCGTACGCAAAAATCCAGACATACACCGTACATAAAAACAAGTCAAGGTAAATATAAGCTTGTAATAAATAGGTGTATTTTTTAACATTACTTAATTTTTTAACATTACATTTCCTTGTAATACATTTTTTTGCAAACTTTCTAAGTGTTGTTACGATTGCTGAACAAGTGACTGTCGGCAGAATCCAAACTGAAACTTACTAACTAAATCGCATATCTCTAAATAACGAATCGATCAATTCGAACAAGGCCTGAGCGGGCCGCTCCCAAAACATACGATCAGATATGGCTTTTTTTCAACTCAGCACTAGCCGACACCGCGAATCGAACTCCGGACTTGGGTGAATACAAAAATAGTTGCCGTTTCAAATTGCCATTACTATAGTAAGAGAGGTGACAGTAAAAATAGTGGGCGACCAATCGCTTGGTTTGGTTGATCATCTCGGTGAATCGTGTGGTACTAACTCATACGAACGTGGCACATTCCCCAGAGCATCCACCGACCATCCCTCTTCGTAACATACCAACTGTGGTTTCTGCCTAAATGATAAGAAAATTGGAAGTTAAAGGATCTCGCACCATAATTCGCCAGACGGGAGTGGAAAAGCCACAATCCGCATTGCAACCCGGTTAGGATCACACTCCATGGTTTCCGAGTGCGGGTTAGATATGCTGATTACATGCGCAAACACTCGTGGTTTTTCTGTGTTTAGAAACTGACGAAAGAAGGTAAGGTATCATCAGACAACAAGCTGTCCCTAAATCTCTCTCACTGGCTTAGAGCTTAGTCCTGTGCGCAATTACATGGGCCTTGCAGGTGTGTATAAAGATAAGTACGAGTTTTTCTTATTTACTTCCAGTCATATGTTCTGGTTGTGTTAATAGTGTTACAGAACGCCAGAAGAGCGTATTCGAGTTCGCGAGAGATGGTCGTTATAAAAATAAAAGAATTAAATTATACTTATTAATTTAATTATAATGCTGTATATATATATTCACACATTTATTATTTACAACATTTAACTACCTAACTCCGCTATTACACTAGTTATTCTCATTGTAATAAAACTTTTAATGTCTATCTCAATTCTAATTGGGGCCGCGGTGGCCGAGCGTTTAGCCCGCTCGCCTACCACCAGGGCGAACCGGGTTCAATCCCCGGCCGGGTCACCGGATTCTCGCATGTGGGAATCGTGCCGGACGATGTCGTTGGTTGGCGGGTCTTCTCGGATATCTCCCATTTCCCCCGCCCTTTAATTTAGGCGCTGTTCAATATTCTCCCCAAGAGCTCGATGTTATGAGCCGCTCAAATCTCTTCACTCACCCAGTTCTAATTAAAGTCCTTATAACTGTTTCTATATTGGTTACAGTCAATATGCACGCATTCTATCTGTCTATTGCCATCATTCCAAATATCTTGTCGCTCTCACTCGCAGTTCGCAGACTTCACTCCCGCCAGCACTCGACTCTCTTCTGGTAGAGTGTCGGCTCAGAGACCCCTCGTGACTTAAGCAGTCTCACTGTCCCGATCCAGAAGGTTCCCCGCACCCCGAGTCGTCCTGAGAGAGGCTAGGGCGAAGACCAGAACATCCTTCCAACGATAACCCCAGAAATTCAAAAGTTCTCATCTGAAGTGTGTGTTCTTTTCGTAGATCAGCTCGTTGGACGCGCGTTCAACAGTTTCCTAGGAAAATTTAAATTCCGAATACTCAGCAACGCAGCGAATATCTAACTACGCAAGAAGGTATTCAAATGTATTACTTATGTCTTGTACCAAAAACTTTGATAAACCCTCTCAAAAACAATTTTTGAAGAAAATAGGGTAAATATCCATCTTCCGTGCACCATTCCCTTTGATGGGTTTTCATATCAGTCGCTGCTCACAAAGGACCGCGAAGTTCATCTTATCGGCCATGGAACTCCCGAATGTTTCATATTTCTACATGTTGCTCGTGTTCCAAGTCTTATATGCCGCGTTCCAAGGTCTTCGCTGACGTACAACCCTTTCCCGTCTGCGCGGCTGTACCTTCGGCGTCTACCACTTTTGTTCCATAACCTACCCTAATTTAAGTGTTAAATTACGTCCGAAGTAACGTAGGAACTTGAGTGGCTCTTAGGGCTGAGCCCCATACAACCACAGGGAAAGAAATAATGGCAGAAAGGAAAAAGTAACTAGGGCTTCAAAAGTGCTCGCTTTATCGTGAACAGCCTATAGAAGAAAAACCCGACATAGGAACCGTGAAAACCTTTTGGACAGAACAGTACTTCAAGCCCTCTACTTTTATAGGCTGTTAACGGCAAAGAGAGCCCTTATAAATTTTTCCTTTCATCCTATTTCCATCTTCATCCTGCTTTTTAATATAAACATTGCAATGTGACAAACACAGTGTATACATTTCACCATCATCAAAATTTAATGTTTGAAGATGCAATAATATATATTTATTAGCGGTTAATATATGTTGGAAGGACCTTAAAAAGTCCTCACTTTATCGTGAACAGCTTATCAGAAAGAGTGCTTTACGCGCGCGTGTGTGTGTATGTGAGAAAGAGAGAGAGAGAGAGAGAGAGAGAGAGAGAGAGAGAGAGACAGAAGGTCGGAGAAAAAGAAATAAGATTTAAATGAATATGGTAACAGTCTCAAACAGTTTAAAATTTTTGATCGGGGCCTGAGGTGGGAATTATGCTCCTTAGTCAGGGGTGAAAAAGGTGGTAGAGAGAAGGAACGGATCGAGACTTAAGGATGACAAAGGGCGGGGGGGGGGGGGGTTCACTTCGCCATTGTGCTGTTGTAGGTATGGGAGGGAGAGAGGCATTCCCTCATCATAATTTTATAAAGTAATTTTAAATTGATAACATAAAAATTAGTATTAAATTTTTTTTTTTAACAATTAATTTTAATTTTGACATTCATAGTACAATTTCAATGTTTGGGTTATTTCTGATGGAGGCGGGGGTGGGGGGTAATGTCCCTTGTTAACCCCCCTCTATAACAGCCACTGGTAGAAGGGGGTTCTTCGACGGCTCTTCACTTCTGACCTTTATGCAGTGTCTGGGAACCCGGCGGTCCCGAGCCCTGGAATGCTTCCCCTCCAACTTCCACAGGAGTGAGTCATAAGTGGAACGGAAAAGAGGTCTTGACGCGCGTTCATTGGCCTGCGCGCGCGCTCTCGGTGTTGGTGGAGGAGGAGGAGGTCCTCCGTCGCTTCCACTTGCTTGTTTATTTGGCGAATTTGGGTCGGGCGGGAAGGCGCTCCAACCCCCTTCCCCTCCCCCCCTAGGCGACGCACAGATGTGCCGCGGCGTTTAGAGGCGTCGTGCTCTAGCAGGACGCGCCCGCCTTGAAATAGACCATGACGGCCGACGTCACTGCTTCTTCAAGTCGTTGGCGGGCGACAGACCCTATCCGCCTGCGGATCTCGTCCCATTCGGCGGCGCACCGCCTATACATTTTCATTGTCGAGTTTCACGGTTTTGAAAATCACGTGTACACGCCGTCCCATCGTGCCGTATTCAATCTCGCACTTCCAGCCGCGATGGAATTCCAATCGCGGAACTCTTCGGAGAAACCGCTGGGCGAGGAGGAGAGATTTGGGTGAAGTGAAGTGAGCAGGGAGCAGGGCCAGAATGCCAGGGCGGGGGAAGCGGGAAATCACTGAGAAAACCCGCCGACCAGCGACATTGTCAGTCACCGGTTCATCTTGGGAGATGTGCAGGCTTCAGTCACATGTAATTCGTGTTTGTGCTTCTATTGGACCACAGTTAATTTTACACACCCCGGGAAATATTCAACCAATAAAGCAAGGACAGAGTGCTCTGCTACCAGGTCTGGATTCAAACACGAGCCCCTGCTAATGAACAGGTAGCTGAGGCTCGAATTCACGATGTACTGTAGAGTATCACTTCTCGCCGCCGAATGAAGCCGCCAAGTTTCCAGGTCTCTAGCTATCGGGAAGGTTAGCAAGGAACAACATTAGCCCTAGTGCGAAGTTGTACTGGGAAACCAAACTGAGGAACCGCATACCTGACTCGCTGTATTCGCGGGGATACGTATCTGAAACAGACTCACGTAGCGCGAACTATAGTCGCACACGCCAGAAAAATTGCCTCGCCGGGCAGCAAAATGTCGGAATGCGTTTCGCCGATCAGCTTCCGGCGACGCGGGAAGCGAGAAACCTTTCGCAGCACGCAGTGTCAAGACACTGCAATGTTGTCAGGTGTAAGAAAATAAAATTGAAAGTTTACTTTTAAAAAGTGGGAAGAAAATCCTCATGCTGAATAGCAAAATCGGAAAATTTTCCGAACAAACTGAAAATATAAATTATATATTAAAGGTTTTTTCGAAAAAAAAAGTGCAAATTCGCATACTGTTTGCACATTGGAAATAACTGTCAATACCCACTGGAGAATGTATTTAGCTAATTATATATATATATATACATATATATATACACACACACACACACACACTCGCGAGGATATTGCAGTTTTTAACATTTTGTTTACTGCAATGTATTTCTTTAAATAACCTATCCCCAACTTATCAACCGGGAGAGACAATGCGTGATACCACAACGCACCAAAAAATTTTAATGTTGTATTCGTGCATTACTGTCATTGGTAAAATCCTAGTACGAGGTCTTAAACCAGAAGAATGCTATTATTGTAGCTTTTAAAAATAATTTTAGAAATCACAGTAGGCCTATCCAAAATGAAATTTGAAATTTTTTGATTAAAATTCCGCATATCCGCAAATGCTCTAGATATCGGAAGATCTTCCGACAAATCGGAAGACCTGGCAACACTGCAAGACAGAATCGGCTCTCGCGACCTCGCTGTTAACAGCTGCCCAAAGCTGTCTTAACTCGCTCACTCCAGACAGAAGGCTCGTTACATCGTTACAGACACTCGCGCAGCCAATCAGCGAGTGGCCCCCGCCCGCATCGAATCAACCGCCCCCTCGTCATTTCGCTTCTGTGCAAGATTTTCTACTCTTCGTCCCAGACGGTCCGAACTTGAACCCGCGATCTTTCGAGCGTGACTCATGCATGCCAACTGCACGACCAGACACACTCGCTGTGGTGAGTTAATACACGTGATGGATCACGCCACTCGGGGTATTTGTTTGTTTAAAAGCGGCCGAGGTTCGAGTTCACGGATCGTAAAATTGAATTACGGCTCATGTCACGCCGGTTTTTCGCTACGTCACGGATTTTCCTGACCGCCCAAGTATTTTCTGCTCCAGGACTCTGCAAAAAAATGTCAAATGTCTCGTAAATTCAACGTCTCGTTGCTGGTTGGCATTAATATTGTTGAAACAATATGGGTATAGGCTGTTCACGGTAAAATGAGCACTTTCGAAAGCCCTGCTTAAGATCTACTTCTATGCACGTCGTGTATTCTTTCACCTTATGTAAAATTAACGTTTCCATGGACCTCATCACTTTACTCACGCGTCGGTCAGGTGAATCTGTGGAATTATTTGAAAAGTAAATATGTTACAAATGTGGTAATTTTTACACTTCGTTACGTTATAAAAACAGTGAGCAAAAGATATAATATACATAATTACAAACGGCTACTAAAACTTTTATTTGACGTTAAGATATGAAACTACTTTCCCTCCATCGTTACCAACTTCATTGGGCGGATGCCACTCAGTGCGCCCGTTAAAATATAGTGCAGGCAGGAGCAGTGATTTTTTTGAAAGTGCTCACTTTATCGTGAACAGACTTTAAAATACTTCCGGTGCTTTATCTCTTTCGATTGGGTGATGGTATCATTCAACATAAAAAAAAAAACTAATATGGGGGGGCACGGAGCCTATAGAACAGGCCCATATTTTGTCAGCGTTTTTGGAATTTTTTTTTCCCCCGGGACCTATGTTCGAAAATACAGCTCGGGCGCTCTTATTCTATCAAATTCGGATGGCCATTTCCGCATTCGAATTCCGCTTTCTGGAAACAGGTATACTGCACACGTTAGTGCTCGCATGCGAAATGAGCGCTCGGGATGAGAAGCCTTGACCGTTCGAATGCCGGATATTCGAATGGCCACTTCGACTTAAAAAAATATTAGTTTACGAACGACTAGGGCATCAATACCGTATATCAGAGTGAATAATACATTTTAATATTTACGTAAACGATAATAATGTGACCGAAAGAACCAAACATGAAAAGAAACAGCAGAAAAAATATTTAATATAAACTTATATATCTACGGTTACTTTACTGATTTCTTACATTTTTTTATATATTTTTTATTTTTCCGTTGTCTCTTGTGGCTGCAGTAGATCTACGGGTAACATGAAAGTTTTATTCTCCGAGGTTTTCGTGTTCAAATCACAGTCGACTCAAATATTTTTCACAAATATAAATTACGTATAAATACGCAACTGTAGCTTTTCGAAATACAGTATTAATTTATTTACAATTATGATCCCGTTAAATACATTGAAGTTATAATTAAATTGCGATGCATACAGTGAAGGTACAGCAAAGAAGTACAAAACTACACGTAACGTTAATATTTACATTGCAAAGACAATCGGGTATAGTTCAGTAGTCTTATACTTATTCAGCAATCAGCAAGTTTTCATCGCGTTGTCGTGTGATAGTCTACCTACTACAGTCACGATATGATTTTTTTTTTTTTTTTTTTTAGGATTCAACACAATATTCTTCTATGAATGTAAAGCCAATAAAACGATGGTATTAGGGAGAGAAAAAAAAAATGTTTTTAAAGCTTTTGCCGTATAGGTTTTGCGAAATTTAAGCGAAATGCGTAATCCACGCACCTGTACACCTAAGCAAAATGTTTCTTTTCGAGACCAATTTGAATTAAAACTTACGAAAAATTTAATGCATGTCTTGAATTGTTGTACTACGAGACTTGGTCGCAGGGATATGCATCTACAGTTGGGTTTAAAAACTGTGGAAAATTGAGTTTTTGCACTGCAACAGTCATTCTAACTTGATAATTCATGTCTGGTTATAGTTTAAGTATATCATAATGCTTTTTTCGTCTACTATTATATTTATGAGGGTTGCTTTACATTATTAATAGTACATAATTTATAAAAGAACAATTTTTTTTTTGTTTGAAATCAAGCTTGTTTTTAACATAGAGCCACAAAACGTGTTCATGTAAAATTAAGACACATAAATAGTTTAAAGGAGTTTAATATGTTTGTTAAAAATTGAGATACATGTACGTTAACGAGTTCAATTATGTTATTACCGGTATTATTACAAATATTTCTTCTTTTAAACTTTTTTATGGAGTATTTCCAAGAATATGCATGCAGTTGTCAACATTTTTATCGGCCATCTTTATTTTCCTGGTTGTTCGCATACGAGAATCCCAATTTGAGTGCTCGCCACTATGTCAGTAACAGTTCGTATACGAAGACGTGGGAAGTGTTCAAGCATACGACGTATACGAACGAAATATCGAGCATAGGCTTCCGGTTAGCGTAGGTAATCGCACGCAAGTGTAAGTTAGTTCAAGTTAGGGCAAGTTTACAAATTATTACAGGTCAGTTGAAAGTCCGCGAATGCTATAGCAGGTTTTAGGCGAAGATACATAGGCGCAGTTGGTGTACAGATGAGCGACAGCTCAAAGTATGTCGTTGCAGTTTATTTATGTAAGTAGTCAAACCTAAGTAAACCTAGGATGAAAGCCAGATGAAGTCCCCAACATGCATTTATAGAAGGTTAAATACATTTTATTCTACCAATCAGGACAACCACGGGACACCGTATTCAACCTTTCAACCTTCAATTCCATCACCATTGACAAGCAACTCCTCCGAGTTGCTCATGATTTTAAGTTCATTTTGCGTGCTGAGTCTTACAATCAAACAACCTGTGCCAAGAAGTTATCTTCCAGTATTAATTTATATAATCTCTACAGCTGTAGGCATTACCACAGATTGTCAGTTTTGTGGTAACGAGTGTTCCCAATCCAAGGACCCATGAGCTCATTCCTTTATTTGACATTCAGCGCCGGCTCTCACGACCTCGTTGTTAAGAGCTGCCCAGATCTCTCGACTCAACTCAGTACCATGCAGTGTATCTCAAATATTTCTTTCAAGGACGTTGGACATGGTCTTCCTCTAGTACAGTGAAACCGACGGATGAAACAAATAAAGCCTCACTCTACGACGTGTCTTAGGGTTGTTAGCCGCACAGTGTAATATTTCAGTGTTTTTAACACATTCCAAACAGGCGGCGATTTGCTTACCTTGACCAGGAGTGAGGGGGGCGCGGGAGAAATAAGGGTGAATATGCTAAATGCATCAAGTGCGACATCGTCGCTAAGCGCAAGGTTTTGAACTGGCGTGCAGTGTTCCCGTAGCGCTGCGTGTACTTATGGAACTTCCAGGGGCGACCCTATTACTTTACTTGTGGGAAGCCTGTGGCCAGGTTCGATGCGGGGCTTCTGAGTTGTTTTTTTATGTATCTGACGCGTATATTTGGAAATGCAGCGCTTCGAAAAATCCTTTTTTAGCCATTTTAAAGTACTCTGAAATGGTGTTTCCAAAGTGCACGACGCACGTCTTGAAAGCACTTGTCTGAAGTGCGTGTTATTTTCTTAGGTCAACACGTTGGATGCATATTTGACAGTTTGGTAGAAAAAAAAACCTGTATTTCTAACACTCCGCAACGCAGTCCAAGCGCCTGCTATTCCATTACCCCCCCCCCCTTTTTTTTTTAGCCTACTTTGGGAAGAAAAGAAAGGCTTTTAAGATCACTTTACTATCTGTGTGAATGTATGCGTGTGTGTCTGTGCATGTTTGTATCCCTCCTTTCAATTTTTGAACGCTTCAACCGAATTTCACCAAACTTGGTACACGTGTAGGCCTAATACTTAGCAACGACACCTGACTTTTATAGTTTTCGGCCACATAGGGCACTTATTTTCAAAATGACAGCCATTTGAGTACTTTGGGTGAAATGTCATATCTTGGGGAACCATTCAAACTGATTTAAACCACATTTTTTATGCTGGCAGACCATTGTGTAAGCATCAGATTTTGAGATGGATATTGTTGTTAGTCTTCCATTTTTTAAGAGAACACCAATTGAAAAAATTCAGATTTTACATTATATCTCATAAACTATTAAACCTATTCTCGCCTAATTTGGCATGTAAGTTATACTATGGCAGATCATATAAATTTAATTTATTGAACTTGGTTGGTTACTTATTTTTAAAATGGCAGCCATACAAATATTTTAAGTTTATTTAGTATATCTGCCAGACTATTACACTAATTTCAATCAAATTTTGTTTACTGAAAGTATATATTTACAAACATTATATTTACCAACAAATAACGATTTTTGTCAAACATTTTGAAAGATAGTGCCATACGAATAAATAAAATTACTATGTCATATCGTCGAAACTATGTAATCTTTCCAACATAACTTTATATGCTGCCAGTATACATTACAACTACCAAATATATCTTCTTGGTTCATCTTTTGTCCGCAATTTTATAAGACCGTGCCATGCGAATAAAAGTAAGTTTTTATATTATATCTCGGGAAAGAATTGGCCAATTCCTATCAAATTCGGCAAACAAATACTACTGAGGCAGATGATGTCAAATTGTATATTTTAAGCATGCCAGACACTTATTTTTCAGAATGGCGGCCATATAGCCATTTTTATCTTAGAATGCTGTATTGTCGAAACCATGTAAGCAATTTCAACTAAATTTTGTATGCTGGCAGTAGATATTACGACTATCAACTTTAAGTACATATAACATATTTTGTACGCCATTTTGCAAGCTCTAGTGTCATGCCAGGAATTAAAGTTTTTTTGTTATATCCCGGGAAACAATTGACAGATACTTTCCAAATATGGCAAACAAATAGTACTACAGCAGGTGGTGTAAACTGGTATGTTTTATGTAAGTCAGGCACTTATTTTCAAAATGGTGGCTATATAAATATTTTAGCTCAGTATATTTTATTAACGAAACAAATTCCAACTTAACTTTGTACATTGACAGCACCTGTTACAACCATCAAGTTTATCTATGCAGAGCTTCATTTATCTGCCATTTTGTAAGATAGCCTTAGCAATAAAAACAATGATTTTATCTCATATCTCCGGAAACAATGAGCATATTCTTACAAAATTTGGCGAAGGTGTTGTACTGTGGTAGTCCATAATAATAAATGTATTTTTTTAAAAGTAGGACATACTTATTTTTAGAATGGTGGCTATAAAATCATTTTAGTTTTTTGGGCGATACCTACGTAATTATGTATTCTATTCGAACTTAACTTTGTATTTTAGCAGTATGCAATCATCGAAATTGCCACTACAATACATTTTTGTCCTCCGATCGCCACATGAAAATTATGGAGGTTTCAGGCCATGTCTCGAAGACCAATCAACCAATTCTCACCAAATGTTACACTGGAACATTTCAAATAAAATTGTACCAAATTGTGCACACCATAAATGTTACAGAAGGCCATGTAAACTTTCGTAATTTAAATGGGTCAGACAACGATGTTAAAAAGTGCAGCTTCGTAAATCATTTAGGCAAGTTTGGCATAAATATTAAACAATTTAACCAAATTCAACTAAAATTGGCATGTAGACAGTATACATTAGAAGCATCGTATATATGGCCTATTTTCTGGAAATTTCGTACGATAACATCAAATAAGAAAATTAAGTTTTTTATGCCATACCTGAGGGACCGATAAAACCGATTTCCATCAAATTCTTCACACAAGTAGCGATATGATAGGCCATGTAAACTTACATGTTTTATGTGACTAAGTCATTTATCTTTAAAACAAAGTCCCTGTAAATTTTTTTTGGGGTAGTGAACCCTATTATTTTAAATATCAGACTGATTAACTCCGAAGTTGATGCTCCGAAACCGACCTCCGTAATGCTGTGGAATGCACGATAGCTTATAGTACAGGTAAGGCACGAGCGTGTTCGTACCTGTCTCACTACCGTTGGATAAATTTCTGGTTTCATTTCTAAAGTTATTTCTTTCCAAGAGAAGTCAAGTCCTTCGTAACAACTCAGCTTTCAAGAAATTATTTAAAAATTAATTGCACCCTACCTAGTTGAGGAAAGTAGGCTCATTAGTTATAGCAGTGACTTATCGTATTCCGTTTGTGCTTCCTTCGCCATATTGCGCTTCCCAATAGCCCTTGAATGCTGGGAGGGGGCGAAGGCAGCCATCGTATCTCACGTCGGGAGCTTGTTTCTTAACTCCAAGACATTATTGCTATACAATGTTAAAACTTTCTGTATTTATACAAATATATTTTTGGCAACTCGTCGTCAAGAATATTTTTGTATCACTACAAGTGAAATATGACAATTTTTAAGAAACGTTAATGTCATGCGTGTAACTGCACAATTTAATTTTATCATAAATCTGAAGGTAACTTACATAAAAATGTTTGCATGTTTTGTAAAAATTGTGTTATAAACATACAATCTTTCAGTGGTAGAATTGGAAAACAATTATTCTCAACTAGTTTCTAAATAACTAGTCGTAAAACGTACATAAATTTTGTACTGTGTAGAAGTCTTGCTTAAGGTGGCCTCATGGGTAGGACGCCGAGTGGTTAGCAGAGCTCCAGCAGAAAACGTTTTATTAATAAACCTTCCAACGTGTCTGAGTGAGGTCTAACTTACGAATAGCATGTAGGAAACGTGACGCGTCTGTATACGTTTTTCAGTTCCTCCATTTCTCTCTAACGCATGTTTTTGTGATAGTGAAAGTGGCTCAAATGGGTGTTTTCACGGTAATTTTTAGGCATGAACATTCCGCTACAAAACATTAATAAAGGAATAGAGACGTATATGAAGCTGTTATTTTTATTATTACGTCATAAAATGGCAGGGTCTCCGCTGAAAGTCTCATAGAGGCGAGTTATCGACGGAAAGACTGCACGTCGGTTCAGTGCTTTGCGCGCAGAGGCGATGAGAGAGTTGATGAGCATGTCTCGGTCGCCCCTAGTGCTCCTATGGTCCTAGGCCTTAAACGCGCGAAAATCCTTCAACCAGGCGGCTACCTTAAAATGAGAAATGTTCACTGCAGCTGAGCTACCTGTGGTGTACGTTAAATTCGCCAGCGATTACATGCGATTAATAGTTTAAGAGCGTTGTAATGCGAGCTTGCTCAATTCTTGCTCATGCATTGTGTGTTTACAAACATTAATAGTAAAATCGCAGTAGTCTATATATTTCTGATATAGTGTAGCCAGGGCCGAAGTCGTGAATTCGTAGTTTGTTATCACACTGTAAAAGCTAGCGTAAGTTAACTTTAGCGTAAGGTGATGCAGTTACATTAGTGTCCAACGTGTATTAACCTACATTAACAAGAATAAACTTGCATTAGCAAGCGCTCATTACACAACCAAGCAATAACAAATTCTTATTTACATGGATGAGCACAAGTTAGTACTGTTTAGTGCATGCAAGTGAAGCGTTTGGTGTGTGTGTGTGTATGAAGGCTTATGCTAGTTAGAGGTTGTTCAGGGTAAAGTGCTTAAAATGTACTTGTATGCACGTTGTGTATTCTTCCGCGATATGTAAAATTAACATTGCCATGGACCTCATCACTTTAGTCATACGTCGGCCAATTGAAACTGTGAAATTATCAGGAAAGTAAATATGTTACAAATTTGCTAATTTTTACACTTCGATGCATTAAAAAAAGGCAGAAAGCGAAAGAAATATTTGAGTTATCACAAATATTTACCTAACACTTTTTATTCGACCTTAATATATGGAACTACTTTCCATCCATCGTTACCAAATTCGCTGGGCGAATGTCACTCGGTGCACCCATTAAAATATACGCAGGCAGGGTCAGTGACTTTTTTCTAAGGTTCTTTTCAGAAGTGCTGACTATCGCGAACAGCCTTTAGTTGAGGGTTATTGCAATTTAATGCAAGGTGGTGTTGATCGCTGAAAGTTATCACAAGTAAATATAAGCTGATGCCCAGCTTAGGTTAGTGTAAGTCAGTACGTTAGTTACTACTTAACAGGTGGGTGATAGTAAGTTTAGGTGAGTGAGTGTGAATGCAGTACAGTGACAATAAGTAAGAGAAGCCGTTCGAGTGCAGGTGCACTATGATGTATTTGATCGTTTTATCGAAGTTTGTTCAATTTAGTGCAAGTCAGGGCAAATCATCGTAGACATGGTAAGTTGGTGCAGGTTATTGCAGTCTTACGTAAGTTAGTTCACAAAGATGCAGACTGATGCAGATCGGTGAAGGTGAGTGCACTGTGTACAGGTGAGTGATTGTCATTTAGTGCAAGCAGACGAACACAGGCAAGTGTAGCGTAGTGTGCTAGTTCAGACAATTCTGCGTAAGTGCAGACGCAACTGTTTGATTTCAGTCGAGCGAAAGTGTCTTGTAATATAGTCTAGTGCAGTACAACGTTCATTGTGAAAGCATGAGGCTTGGGCCTTATGTTCGGGTATGCACCTAAAGGTCAAACACGAAGGAACCTCTATGATCAAAGTCGGCCCCTAATCGCTTGATCATGGACTCGATTCTCATAATTAGTTGATTCAAACCGGATGAAGAATGAATATCATCACTCGTTCGGCCTATCGCCACATGATAATGACGTTTTACTAACATGGCCTGCAAAGACCTCTTATAGGTAGAAAGAGTTAGTTTAGGTTAGAGTAGTTGAATGCGGGTGGGTAGTTTTCAGAGCAATTAAGTACACGTCAGTGCAAACTGGTGCATTCTGCTACAGGTTTGAGCATGTTAATGCATGTTATTGCAAATAAGAGCATATATTACAAGAAGGTGCAATTAAGTGCAGCATAGTGAAATATTGTGTCACTTATGAAGTATGCAATGGATACTGCGTTTACTTCCTGCATTTATGGGCATAATTAATGGCTGAAGATTTTTTATTCATACCCATTTAGAAATCGTGCAGAATATAAAAAAAATATATATCCTGTCATTGATACTTTCAGAACTTGATTGTTTCATAAAATTTTGGCATACAACCAAGGGCATATATTTGTACGTAATGTAAAATATATAAAACCATGATAATACGAGAATACTCGCCATGTGTATATGTCCTCCTTATTAAACAATAATTTATATTTGAAAAAAAAATGTAATAGTCATTATTGCACAACCGGAAGTAGAAACAAAGGAGTGTCTCATTTTAAAGACCATAAAGAAGAAATCAGCTCTTTTTTAATCTACAATCAGTACAGTCTGATAGTTTTTAATGAGTTATGCACACGACAGAGAGGGCAAATGTCATAATGTAACTCTGAAAATATATAGATCTTCGAAAGTAACTTTTTTTTCGTGTTATACGAAGCATTTTTTATAGAGGACTAAGAGAATTAGATAAAACTTAAGAAAAAAATTGCAAAATAATTCTTATAAGTTTACTTGTGGTTCTATTACAATTTGTCTTTCTGTATTGACGTAGAAAGACGCCAGATATGAAAGGGCAAACAAAACAGGTTTTGTTTTTGTTATCAAGATCTGGACCGGGGTCCAAGAACAGAAATTAGAAGATGAAGTAACTTACAGACGACGAGCCAATTACGTTTCATAAAACTCTTGGTTGGAGATATGGTGATTAAGAAACAAAAATAGCGCTGTTTAAGATGGGCATGGACGGGTAATTCTTAGTTGCTCTTTGCGAGAGCTCGTTGCGTGGACACATCTCGTCATTATACATGATAAACGCCGTGAGGGCAAGCCCTAATGTCCTTGATGCATTAATTATTACCCTGGTGGTCATGAATCTAAGGTCACGGCTGCTGTTGCATGGGCTGCAGCAGATAAGTATACTGCGTGCGCCTGGTACGTCGCCTGGTACGATGGACCACCCATGGGATGAAGCGACGCCTGCAGGAATGATGGCGTTAGGAATGAGAGGCCGAGAAGAGTGGTTGTCAACTCTCGGTGAAAGTAAATTTAAATTAATGGTACTTATTAACGCTCCCGCTTTTTAAGCCTTTCGGTTTCCGTAACCTCATCGGGATGGAGAAGAAGTGGAGTCATCTTGGGCCGGAACTACGGTGACTGCGTGAACATTTTTAAAATGCAGCCAGCAAGAATTTCATATGAGCTGATATAATGCTCGTCTGACATTATTTAAGGGGAATCAGTCCCTGCCGTCTTGAATGTTTCTAATTCTTGCGGTAAGTTTCGTCACATATTTTGTATTTTACTTTAGGCGTAGACAAAGCGTAGGGCATTGCATTGCACATGTTCTAAAACATCTATTACTAGACTGCTGTTGCCAGGACCATTTCTGCAACCGAAATCAAGAAAAAATAATTTCTTTCTTGCCTGCGATCACTAGTCGAAAAATAATAAATTCCATAGAGACGTAATAGTTTTGTTAAGTTTACGGAGTTATTATTTATGCCATGTCTTGCGAAAAATTTCATTAAACTTTCTTAAATGCAACTGATGGCAAAAATAGTGAACATTCAAGATGGCAGGGACTGATCCCCTTAAAAGTTCGTTATAATGGTGAAGTTTTGCCATTTCGTAGATTTCTACGGCCGTACGTAAACGTGTTGTTTTTCTACGTGATGTCTTCACAGTGGTAAAAGACTGGACTCGCATTCGGGAGGACCCAGGTTAGATTCCCCATCTATCCATCCTGGTTTCGGTTTACCATGGCTTTACCCTTGGCTAATTCCTTCGACCTTCCTGCTTATAAGCTGTTCACGGTAAAGTGAGGAATTTTGGAATCAACCTTTGGAAACTATCACTGCTAGTTGAATAAAGCAACTGCCTAAGGAGCACTGCACCTGCATATACAACGTGAAGAACGCCTAAAAAAAGTACTACAGAAACCATAAAAATTGTCAGAAAAGTGTGATTTTTGCTGTATATGAAAAAAGAATGTATACATATTTTGCAACGTTACAAAATATTATATCTTTATATATATAATTCTTCTGTGCGTGTGTATGTCACTGAACTCCTCCTAAACGGCTGGACCGATTTTGATGAAATTTTTTGTGTGTGTTCAAGTGGATTCGAGAATGGTTTAGATTCACAATTCGGTAAAGAGAGGGGGAGAGAGGGGGATAGAGAGGGGGATAGAGAGGGGGAGAGAGAGGGGGAGAGAGAGGGGGAGAGATTTAAGACATATGTACAGGACAACGTCTGTCGGGTCCGCTAGTTAAGATATATATTTTAAGTGTGAAAAATTAATCGACCGACAGAATCCGCATTTATAACAAAATTTAAACGCATTTCCATTTTGGATGCTTTGGAAAGCAGAATTCACAAGAAAATCTTCTTCAAGAAAGATCATCATATTATTTGCTATGATCATGTGTAATAAAATCATAGTAATAATGTGTCACATCAATTTTATAATTAACCTTATTTACACCAGTTTCAGCACGCATATAAAATCAATTATAAAATTATTCCCTACGTTATTATTACAATTTTCGCACACGCAATCACAGAAAAAATTATGACGATATTCCATAACTAAGATTTTCTTGCAAATTCTGTTTCTGAACATTCCTGCATGGAAATATGCTTAAATTTTGTTAAAAGTACAGACTATTTTAATCGATTATTATTTTTTTTTAAATTTACAAAGTATATATTTCAGTAAAATATTTTATAATGTTGCAAAATATATACGTTGTTCTTTCGTATACAGCATGAATCGCACTTTTCTGACAATTTTTATGGTGTCTGTACTACTTTTTTTATGAGTTCTCCACGTAGTATAGTCGAGTGCAATGCCCCATAGGCAGTTGCTTTACTTCAACCTTAACATGCACACTGACTGGCATACGCTCAGTAATGTTGCTAACGACAGATGGAAAGGAGTTCCATGTTTGTAACGTTGAATTAAAAGTGCTAGGTTAACATTCGTAAATAGCGAAATTATTTATTTTGCGTTCTGTTTTTTTAATGCATGACATTAATGACTCAGCAAATGGGTAAAATATTTACTTTTGTAATAATTTCATGGTTTAACTTGACCAACGCGTGAATAAAATTGCCAGGCCCGTGGCAATGTTATATTACGTATGGTAGAAGAAAACACAATGTGTATACAAGTACATCTTAAGCTGGGCTTTCAAAAGTGCTCAGTTTACCTTGAACAGACTTTACTTGAGAAACTTGCTCAGTCTCCTAATGACATCGTTGCCAACGAGACGTTAGGCCCTGTGCAGTTATGTGCAACTATCTTATGTAAAAGTTTAGAGCACAGATTTATTTTCTAAACGTGATATAAAGTTAGTATCCTTTTGATTATAGAAATTTTCACATTTTTAGAAGGTCCTAAATGGCGCATAAACACCAAAGCTTAACAATTTAATTTTGGCTAAAAAATAAACTGGCCGTAGGTATATAGGTGAACGCTGCGTTTGTGAAGAGTTTTTGTCGGTTGTTTATATGCCACTCTATGTGTTCTGGTTTAACATAAAAAACGTTATCGTGTTACGTGTTCCTTCACCTTTGTGGATACAAAAATAGTTTGTTGGTGGCTACAAAATTCCTTTGTCAGTAAAAATGTCATGAACGATTTTGTGGCACCGATAAAGGTTTTTTGTCGCTTCAGTATTTAGCGGCGATCACAAATTTTCCTTTGCAATTACCAATAAATTCAGTATGTCGGTAGGAACAATAACGTGTTCGTTTCGTCGCAGCAAAAACGTTCCGACTCTAAACAGCAATCATGTTAAGTGGGGCTCACAAAATCGTTTTGCAGGTCACGGTCTCGTTGACGGCACGGTCAAGGAAGAAATCAGCCAAGGATGTTATTAAGGAATCAGCGATCACCTGGAGTGATTTCGGGCAACTGAAGCCCGACAGGAAAGGAGGATGGCCGGATCAAGATCGAACCAATGCCCTCTCGAATGCAAGTCCACCGTGTTTCGCCACAGCGATCGGAGTTATGGACTCTGAATTGAGCATGCACAAATCCGGCGAGTGGCACACACGCCAAGGACTGAGCATTACACCTCACGGAAAGTTTATTTTCTGGAATAATTTACGTGAAACATTTACTTACTTGGAATACAGGGATTATTCTAATCCATCCGTAATTTATTAAGCATTTTAGTAATGGATTCGTTCGTAACCCGATGAAAAGAGGACGAAGACGGGCGAGTATGGCGTCGTTGCCAGACCAGAATATAACGGACGTAGTTTTGCAGTCGCAGCGAAATGTTGTTTCTCAGCACGACACGAATTCAATTGCTGCCAACTAAATATTTGGTGACAGTCAACAAATATATTTCTAATAAAACAGTATGCTAGTGAACGCTAAATAGTTTTAGTACTCGTTAGTAAACGCGTTACTGTTTAAGACATGTCCTCACTACGTACCGAACCTTTGAACGGATAATGCCTCGAAATTTTGTTAGAATAGGAATTTGAAAATAATATATCAAAACAGTGATAATTAGTAACAATATTTGTTTTCATCCCGTTTTTCCATTACATACTTGCCACTCAGCTAACAAACATTATTTTCATGTACTTTTATTTTTAACTAATATTCGCTTGTAAATAAATAATGAAGGAAAAACACTTCATTCTTGTATAACAACTGACTTTTGATCGGGTATCCTATCACAGACAAACAGATAAGGTTTTAAGTTATATTCGTGCCCAGTTTGTGACAAGGACAATTACCATTGCCATTAATACAGTATTATAATGAGTAATGATATACAAGTACTGTAGACTCGTCGCCATAACAAAGACGTGTATTGTGGAGGAGCTAGAGATAAACCTTTACAAAGCCATTCTTGCGATATTTCCAGGAACAAGACTGGTCCTCATAGAAAAATGGACGAAGTGTGAGGTACACCACAAGGGTATGATGTCTGGGAGGGTTCATCTAATATCAGGGCGAAGCAACAAATAGTTTGGTTTTCTATCAGCAACACCACTGCATGGTGGCGCCACGTGAAATCCTCCAATTCCCCGACAATCGATCTGTTTCAGAGTTCTGAAGCGGTCGGTGAACCAAATGGCGCGTAGTGTGATACCGAGACGACAGCGATAATATGTTGCTTAATTTTTTTCTTTATTTACTGATCCTGCGAAGACGGGTTGCGCGTCTAGCGATTATGATTTCCGAGAACGCGGCCGATAATAAACCTTAATTCGCTGTGGGCGCGCCTCCCAAACCGCTACACCCCAACTTGGCCTTGTTGCTCTCTATTTTTTACTACTTTTTTTTTTCTCTCCCGCCTCTCTCGTCTTGTAGCAGCCGTGCCGGTCCAATTCGCGCGCATGCCCCGATGATTAGATCACGAGACTGCATTTAACTGAGCCGGTGCTGTTGATGTTGTGTGTGTGGGGGGGGGGGGGAGGGAGGAGGCCCAAGCAGACGAGAAAGACGAGGCCTGTCCAAACACACATGTGGGCGCTACAGTTCAGACCTCGATGGGGATTTATAGCGGTCGGCAAACAGAACGGAAGGCGAGGCATCCCAGTGGCGCTGAACCCTTTCTCTCTCTCTCTCCCCCCCTCCCCCAACCCTTCCGTACTAAACACGATGACTATTCCCGCACTCCAGAAGCTGTAGAGGGATGGACCCCCACATTTTTTTTGTGAAATTGTAGTTTGCGTTAATACGCATATCTCGGTTAATAAATGTTCTGCAAATACAACTTTTTGTCAGAAAATATACATATAACGGTTATCTACACCACTATTATTTTACTTTTGTCATATTCAGTGTATTCTTGAAGAAAAAAATTCGTGAAAAGGGTCAAATATCGCAATTTTCAAGATTGCCTATGCAGTTTTCTTAAGCGACAACAGAGAAATGCAAAGCTACGCGCGTAGTTTAATCTGTGGTCTTTCATCGCGTGTAATAAAACGCCACTGTTACAGGTGCAATTTGCACAGCACAGCGTTAACGACGGAAACTCTGCACGCCTTGCGCGTAGGAGCGATGAGGCACCAGGCGTGCGTGTTAGTGTCGCCCGTATAGCTCCCTCGCTTCCCTCGGGGGGGGGGGGGGGATCCATCCCACTCTTAAGAGACCGAAGAAAATAAATTATCATAACAAGATAATTTGGTTTCAAGGTTGGTATTTTCGCGGTATTTTCATAAAGACTTATTTTGTCTGTTATCACGATTCCCTCTGCATTTCTGTACACGTCTTTAAAGATCGCGCGACTTGAACAGTCGGCAAATATCTTGTTTTATTGGCGCTGCGCTACTTCTGCGAGTTTCAGTAATATTTCCAGCGTTTTTCTGATAATCTCTGTAGCATCGGACAAAGAGTCAGGCAGAAAATCCGCCAAAACCATTCTCGGTTAACACCGGCGCTCGTCGAGAGAAACAGAACAATAGTTAATGTTACTGAAATTACTAGGCATTGAAATCACTTATGGGATGTTCACTCATGCGTCGGTCAAGTGGAACTGTAAAGTTATTAGGAAAGAAAATATTTGAAAAATCTGCTCATTTTTACACTTCGATGCATTAGAAAAGCAGAAAGGGAAAGAAATAATTTCTGTTATCACAAATGGTTACCGAACACTTCTAATTAGACTTTAAGATATGGAACTACTTTCCATCCTTCGTTACCAACTTTGCTGGGTGCATGTCACTCAGTGCACCCGTTAAAACATGCGCAGGCAAGGGCAATAACTTTTTTTTTTCTGGGGTTGATTTCACAAGCGCTTACTTTATCGCGAACAGTCTTCAGCATCGAGAACACGGCATATGCGTAACAATATCCTCAACCACGTCCCATGCATAACAAGCTGGCAAACTTTAAACTTTCTTGCACAAAAACCTAAGCGTAGCCAACCAGAATTCCCTCTTATTACTAGACACGTCAAATTCACTTTCATAACCATGCACATTCGGTCACAAAAATAAACATACACTTGATCCCAACGGCGTGTTCATTTTGGCATTCTTTAAATTTTTTTTTTTTGCAAATAACTAAAAGTTTGCTTATTTTTTTTATTGTTTTTTTGCTGTGGCTATAATATTATTTCCAATGAAGCACGCCCTTGAACCACTAGGCATAAAGCGGGGCCAAAATATAATAGTACTAAAAGTGATGATAATTCACTTATACGTCTCCAATATCCTCCCGCCAGCATTAAGTGCTTTGCAACTTGAACGAGATATGACGTGGTTCCGCAACCACCGGTAGATGCCACCACTGCCTTCAAACCACAGCGAACACTTACAAGGTCGGTTCACGATCAATTCCGTTTCGTAAGAAACGTCTGCACATAACGTTTACGAAAATGCGTGGTTCATAGCGAATGCACTCGTCTTGCGTTCGACCAATCATACACGATTATAAATTAACCTGATTTTAGTGAAATAGTGATTTATGAACAACTGGCATTCGTTGTCATTTCATACTATTTAAATCCTTATTCTGTAAATACGAGCAGAGGAGCTGGCAATAATATAATAAAAAAATTATATATTACAAAATTAAAATACAATTTATATGTTTACACATTTTTTAAATGAGTAAAGAAAATAAACACCTATGTTTTCTTTTTAAAAAATATATTCTTTTAAATGCAATAAATAACTTCTCAATCTTCTTTCTTCCGTAAATTTTATTGGCTGAAGTCCTTATGAACACGACGTGAAATAAAATATTCTTCATATCCTACATGCCTAAACGTCGATTGTGTTCCTACATGACACGTAGGCCGTACGCGATGACCGCGAACAATTTCATAAAAAAATCTCCTTTCGTTCTGATACGTACGCGTCTATTACGTACACATTTTCCATCGTAAACTAACTCATCGCTCCTGCACTCCTACTGTTGTACACTCCATAAGAAATTATTTGCAAATATACCACACCAGTGTATAGGTATAAAGGGTATTCACGATAAAGTGAGCACTTTTGAAATCAACCTTAGAAAAAATGTCACTGCTCCTACCTGCATATATTTTAACGAGCGCACTGAGTGACATGCGCTCAGTAAAGTTGGTAACGATGGAGGGAAAGTAGTTCCATATCTTAACGTCAAATAAAAAGTGTTAGGTAACCATTTGTGGAAACTTAAATGATTTATTTCACTTCCTTTTATTTTCATTAAGGGTAAAAATGAGTAGATTTGTAAAATATTTACTTGTATAATAATTTCACAGTGTAACTTAACGGACGCATGCATAAAGTGGTGAGGACCGTAGCAATGTTAATTTTTTACATAAGGCGGAAGAAAACACAACGTGCTTACAATTACATCTTAAGCAGGGCTTTCAAAAGTGCTCAGTTTACCGTGAACAGTCTGTAGGAATAAAGAGCTGGTGGTGAATTTCAACCCATACGTCCAATGTAGCGTTTCTACATTTGCTCAGGACACAGTCAAATGCACAGGGAAGTTACCAATTATGTATTGTAGCGGTGCCAGCTAAACATTCCTATATTTGCAGCCTGCTATATGGTAGTGTTTCCATACAATGTATAGGTTAACAAAAAATTCCTCTACTATTATAGGAAATTTTTTACAGCTAGATACATGCACAATACGTTCAGTTTTGAAAATGATGATTCGAAATGTTCCGCGGTGACGAAGGGGAACAGCGACAAAGTTTCTTGTCAATAACGAAGGTTTACACCTGTGATAAGGTAGTGCAGATTTGTGCACCACGCTTACCTGTAAGGCGATGCCAAAATGGCCAAGCAACGGATTATTCAACTGTCTATCAGCATTCCTAAAATATTAAATACTAGGACCTTCTATTAACTCTTTATCTTATTCACTGGTTAATCAGCAGTGATCGCGTGCAATACTGTCTATGTAATTTTCTTAATCCTGACCGACCGCATGATTGAGTTGACTGAAATCTGATGCACGCTGAATTGACACGATCGAGTTAGGACCCTAAGTATTTGGGGATTTAGCGAGGAAACTATTGAGTTGGAGGGACACTTATCTGACAAGTATCTCCGTAAAAGTGCCTGCTATTATTTAGATCGCCTGTTTCCGTGCAGTTTATGGTTGATCTGAACTAAAAAAAAAAGGTCAAATTCATCGATGACTCGTTTCAATATTATTATGTACGTTTTACGTTTACTTTTGTTTTCAGGTGTGGCACGCTCGGCATATGTTACTGTAAAGAAATATACAGGTTCGATAAAGGAGCGAGTGGATCGATAAACAACACTTTTTCCAACGAATTTATCTTAATTTTATTTGTTTTCCTGGATGATCCATTACACAAAGAAACATACGAATTGAATGGAATATAGTTTCTTAAATGTATTATAGTACCGCTACTTAAACTCGCTCAAATTCACTACCCTAATCTCTCTCAATTTCCAAAACGCGATGCGAACACAGCGTTAAATAAGGATGTCAACATTTTACTAGTTTAATTATAATGTATAGATTTCGCAAATGAGAATTCATAATTCTTTAAACTGGGTGTTATTCGAACAAACGATTGCAAATGGTAGGGAAAAAATATGCAATAAAATATTTTGCAGTGATGAACCAAAGTATAGCAGAATTCCGTGTAGCTGTTACTGGCGATAGAAGTGTTCATGGACAAGTATAGTCCATTCCCCATTGGAAGCAACTTTCTCGGAACCCTGCTAAATATCTACTTGCAGACCCCTTTCGTATCCTTCCACCAAATGTAAGCAAACATTGCCATGTGACTGCCATGAAGCATCTGTCGAAATCAAGGTTTACATTTCATCGTGTGTGTACATATGTTCGTATACTTTCGCTACACCTAAAAATAAACACTGAAATGTGACTTCTACTTTTATACCTGTCAGATGTGTTGTTTACTGTTTACAGCTTTTCAAAGAATTCTGTCATATTCCAAAAACCATTCCGTATGAATATTCACAGTTTAGGCCTCTAACATTATTTAGGTCAGCTTTATGACGTTTTAAAAATGCCTGAATTGATGGCAGTTCTTACGGTTATTTTACATTAACATATTTGTTTTCCACGACGTAGCTCAATGCATGTAATGCACGTTAGTATTTTGCCGCGACTGTGTTTAACACTGTTACAACTGTGATGTAAAGGGCTGTACTAATTGTAATTATCCTTTTGTTATTGATATGTGTTGAGCCATTTCTCTAAAAGGACGGCCTCCGTTGGAATAAATATTAAAACGAAGGAACAACCAGTGTAAAAGACACATTAAATTCAAGCACGCAACTCGTGTTGCTCATTTTTGTCATACAAACTTAAAAAAATAGCGGTAAACATGCACACAAATAAGCGTACGATAACTTTTATTCCGCTGATATTTCTATGTATTGCTACTTACTGTTTATTAGGGTTATTGAAATTTATCGGGCTGGGCTTAGTATTTTTCTTCTGGGATTGTGGCAAATTACGTTACACGACTGTGTTTCAAACCCCATAGGGCAAAGGTACAACGTTGTGATACATAAACAGAAGTGTATATAAATAAATAACTTCGTCATAACAAGAGTTCACATTTAAAACCTATAAATAGTGCTAATCAAATAATTGAAATCACGCACACACAGGGCCAGCGAATCGACCACGATGCACAAAGGCACGCCTTTCACAGACGCAATGATTAACGAAACACAAGGCCACAGTATATTTATTACCGCCGTGGAAACACAAATTTATCACAACATCATAACTTGTCTAAGTAGGTTTAAAAAAACACAACGTCTACAAACGTGATGTATTAATTTGAAGTTTTTTTTGGAGTAAGAATAATTTAAGTTTAGTTTGACAAAAAGCAACACGCCATGTCATGGCTCGCCACGTCTGCCAACTTCACTAGGTAACTGCCCCGCCATCATATCTAAATATATTAAAATACGTATTCAAACAATAAAATCTCTTTTCAGTTGTAAATTACAAATTCAAAAATCATTATTTTGCTGAAATAAGTATGAAATATGCTAAAATTGAAAACATGTATAATTTAATGCTTACTAGCGAAGTGAAATTTCCTGAGTGTGAAAGAGACGAAGAAAGAGAAAGAGGGCGACAAGCCTCGCCAGCAGACAGTTTTCCAATTGCTTTCTCGCTCGATAAAACAACACCGTACCATTATGGCCTACTCACGATATTTTCCGCTGATATTTTAAACTGTAAAAATGAGATATGTTGCATCGGGGCTACTTAAATATTTAAATATTTCGATACGCACCGTTTAATTTACAAATAGCATACTAAAAAACGAGGTTAAAATAATATTTTAACTGTGAACTATTTCTTACAGGTCGTTGCCAAAACGTCTCTGCACTCACTGTTGCTAATTCATATTTAAAAAAGAAATAAATATTACAAGTTATAGAAGATATTAAGGTAAAGGTTCATTTATTCAATAATACAGTACTCTAAAGTTAACCATAGTGTTATATATCTGTGGAATACAGGTTATTGAAAAAAACAGGCGACATGTTATGCCTAGAGTGTTTTTCCAAAGGTTGATTTTCATAGTCGCTTCCAATCGGGAATGGTATATAGACACGTAGGATAACAATCTACCATAGGCTACAGTGCGAGCACATGGATGTTTATTAAAATGTATTCACAGTATCCACGTAGCGTGCATACTTATGTACGTATATGTAAAAGTTGAACACTATTGCATCCATGCACTTCGACACTTAGCGCACGTAAGTACGTACAGCACGTAGGCAATTCTACGTACGTAAGTACGAGCGGCTAAACTCTCAGGCAATAAAAGTGACCAATTTACAAATGCATGTATTATTTTCAACTGAAACTCGTCATGAACACCAGAAATTCTGTTTTCTTTTCGCCAGTGTTTCAAAACCGCAACACGTTTCGCACAAAGCCTGCACAAACAAAGCACAAAACATACTGTTAACTACTTCAACCAATCACTTATGCACAACTACTGATAGTACGGATGAACACAATGGTATTCTACGATTAAAATCGATGCGACCTTTTGGGAACTGCAATATGTTCCCGTCTTCAGGCGTACTGATATACTGAGCAATATCTGCAGACGGGAACAGAACATGGTTCCCGAAAATTCGCATCGTTTACTTGTAGAATGCCACCGTATTCGTCTGTGTCTTTGCTGCTTTATCTAGTCTTTGTGGATATCTGTAAGTTTTTTTTTTTTTGCAAAGTTTTCCGTCTGCGCTGTCTTCATTGTATTGTCCATGTTTATTAATTTTTTGTTCAAGCTTATGTCGCCGTGTTTCTTTCTGACTAAATTCCTTGTTCGGGATTCTCTATTTGTTTTTTGTACGTATACTGACGACAGCCCAACTTGGCTTCTATTCTATGCCTCCGTGTTGTTTTGTCTACGCATTATTCTGGTTGTCTACGAGACCATCATAATGTTTCGTTAAATACAGCCGAACCACTTATTTCTAAAATCCACAGTGAATTTCGCCGTCTTATTAAGTAATTTACAGAGAATCACACGAATTATCCCATCAGTAATTGCCTATTAACAGGATTTTCAGCAAATATAATTAATTATTTTATAGATTCGTGTTTACAATCTAGATGGTCACAAACGCCTAAACTTGTGCACGGGAGGGAAAGAGTTAACGATGGCCTAAATATTCCCGGCTTACTTTCTCATTTGCCGACATGTGTTTTTTTTTTATGCCCACTGCGCCGGCGATGCGCGTTTGGCGGTTACGTAAGTTTACAGAATAGTCTGCTTTCTCTCGCGTGCACATGCATCAGCCAGTCTGGCGAGCGATCGTAGCCCCGCGCTTGCGTAACAGACCGGCTGGCAGTCTTCGCTGGGCGCCTTACCGCGTCTGGAGTTGGGGTCGCCCGGCCTGACCCTTCGAGGACTCGACGTAGCATCGAGTGGAGAGATCGGGGCGGTTTGTTCAGTCTGTCGTCTGCTTCGAGGGCAGTGAGTATAGGTAGGTATAGGTAGAGACCTGAAGAATTCGCGGATTCATTTAGGGACAAGCTAGAACGCAAAACACGTGTGTTTATATAACTAGTATAGCCATTGGTCCTCGTGGTGCTTGACACCTCCTGGAGAACGCTGATCTAATCGTCGCCTTCTACTGTGACAGCAGACAACCAATGCACAGTTGATGTCTGCATATGTGTACATAAGACTGTAGAGTCTAGCCTGCAGGTGACTGAATTCGTGAATTTTTCAGGTCTCTAGGGATAGGGAAATAGATGTTAATGAAATTCGTTTTTTTCTGACGTTCCTTTTGATGATACATATACAGGATGTATCTAAATTCGACCGACAAACTTCGGGTGCATTATAATCACGAAAAAACAAGTTGAAAACATATATATGACATGTGATCTGAAATTAATTCTAAGGGAGATAAACATTTTTGAAGTTGTAGCAGAAGAAAAGGCTTATTACAGTACCACTGCCAGGTATCTGTAAATATTATTTTAAAAGTAAAACACGAATTACTCGGAAACGGCGAGATTTAGGGTATTTACGCAAGGTGACTTTTTGTTAATTGTGCCGTGAGGATTAATAATCCATCCTTGAAATCCCGATTATGCTACCGCTACATCGATGTTAGTAAGAAATAGGGGCAGAAACAGTGATTATTTATATGAAATAATTTGATGACAGCGTCAAGTGTTGTGATTTTTGAAGATCTTTGTTCAGTTAACCATTATTTAGATAATCGGCGTTCAATTTTAACTATTATCGCCAATATTTGCAATAAACACGGGTTCCAGGCTCAACTTCAAAGATGTGTACCACCCTTAATATTCACTTTATACCATAGATTGTACATATGTTTTCAACTTAGTTGTTCGTGATCAATCTACAGCCGAAGTTTGTCGGTCGAATTTAGATACACTCTGTATAACACCAGGGACTTTTTCGACCATAAATATACTTGCTTCTTTGTTATCGAAGCCTTTTGTAATATTAATGCATAACCTGTTTCCTGTAAAGGTCAGAACATTTAATAATTAAATAAAAATTACTGAAAAACAAATTGTTATATTTGCCTCGGTACAGAACTTGAGAGAATCATTTCTCACACCAAGGTTTCAGTTTTAAGTTAATACATCCAAAATTGGCTTCAAAAACCAAATTACATTAACATGTATTTCCCTATAGCAGGCAACAGCCTTAATATCAGGGTCTTGAGAGCCGATGTGGGTGAAGTGAGGAGCAGTGCCGTAGTGGATGGTAGGGTGAAACGGGAGAACCCCGAGAAAACCCTCCGACCAACGTCCGGCACTATTCCCGCACGCGCAAATCCGGTGACCCGGCCGGGGATTGAACCCAATTCGCCTTGGTGAGAGGCGAGTGGGCTAACCGCTCGGGCCACCGCGGCCCCAAGGCGTGTAATGTTTATTTTTTGCTGAAGATGGCAAAAAGGACTATGAAAGACTTTTTACCCAAATTTTATGACAGCAAGTTAGATGAAGGGTATGGGAAGTAGACAGTGATAACCAGTTACGGTTATTGAAAAGCTATTCATATCGTGTATGTTTGAAGTGCATTCGCGGCCATATGAAAGTAAGTTGTCATTAAAAGTTACTACAATTACGCGGGTATTCACTAGCAGGTAGCACGAATACTACTGCGACTGCAATGTAATTTCTTTTCTTGTTTGCAAAATGAATTCTTTGGAAACTAGCTGCCAAATATAGTTTTTGTAACTCTATAAATACATCATAGAAGTGTACATTTAACAACACCTTAATGTGAAATGTGTAGAATTGAAGCGAGCGCTGGAGACTTAAAGTTCTTTAAAAAATATTGAGGTACGTAAATAATTTAGTATATTTTCTACAATAACGTGTCACAAATATACAATATTTCAGCTGTAGAGGCCGCAGTGGTATAGTGGTTAGCCTACTCGCCTCCCACCTTGGCAAACCGGGCTGTATTCCCGGTGGGGCCACTCCCGTATCTTCGCATGTGGGAATCGTGCCGGAAGATGCTCCTGGTCAGAGGGCCTTCTCGGGGATCTCCCGCTCTTGCATTCCAGCGCTGCTCTACTCTGACCTCGCTTCACCCTTATCGGCTCTCAATAACTCGGTGCTAAGAGCCGCCTAAATCTCTTCTCTCACTCAGTTGTAGAATTACAATAAAGTTTTTGCAACTAATTTTCGTATAATTGTTTGTTGCATGCCCGTAATATTTTTTTTTACTCTGAGGATCCTAACTAGTTTGTTGAGTTGAGCTGCAAAGTCTATTCGCGGTTTATTCACATTTTTTAATCAAACTCTGAAAAATAACCCCATGTTTGACGTTTTCGGATGTTTCTTAAATAATTCATGTATCGCAAACGTTTTACACATCTGTTAACATGAAAGTATAATATTTTTTTGTTAAAATTAACATATGTGTACTTCTATTTTATCTGCAAATTTACACACAGAGGGAAAATACGTGGGTTGGCAATGCATACTAAGAAATAGTTCCCATGCAAAATATCAAACTGAGAGCGCACGAATGTAGAGCATTGTCTTTTGGTGTAGTTTTTGAGACTTGTTTGCAAGAGGCAGAGGAATAGCTTGCAAGAAGAAAAGTTGGAAGTTACTATAAATGGATTATAATACGCATGTCGTTTGTCTGAGCGTGAAGCCGCACAGCTAAAGGCTGTTCATGGTAAAGTAAGCACTTTTGAAATCAACCTTAGAAAAAAGTCACTGACCTTACTTGCTATATATTATAATGGGCGCAAAGAGTGACATACGCCCGGTACAGTTAGTAACGATGGATGGCAAATAGTTCCATACCTTAACCTCGAATTACAAATGTTAGGTAATTATTTGTGAATACTTTAATTTATTTCCTTCACTTTGTTTATTTTTTATGTATCGGAACGTAAAAATCAACAGATTTGTCAAATATTTAGTTATGTAATAATTTCACAGTTTCACTTGACCAGCGCACGAATAAAGTGATGAGGTCCATGTTAATTTTACATGGAAGAATACACAACGTGAATAAACGTAGATTTTAAGCAGGGCTGTCAAAAGTGCTAATTTTACCGTGAACAGCCTTTAAGAGCGTGTCATGCGAGCAAAAGCAGTGGCCAAGGAACGACGGGAGTGCCCTAGATCGAGAAACATGACATCATCCCGCAAGATGGATAAATCTATGAATAGAGCACGTTGTACACAAGTTAAGATGGCAGTGACTCAGTTTCTGTGGAACAGAGTGACGTAAACTGTGAAAACCGGGTCGCAGATGCAAGCCAAAGCCTTCCCCGTACAGACAACGGCGTGAAGGTCTCCAGACGCACGAGCAAACCCAGCGGCATTCATAACTTCAAGTGCAGCATGGGTGCTCGCACAAATTTCATGTTGTCCGGTACGTTTGTCATGTTTCTTACTTTTTGCCCTCGTCGTTTGAGAATGCCCTTTTTAAGTTGGCGCGATGTATCCAACTTGCAAAACATTGCACAAAATGGTAAAGGAGTGCAGCAACTTCCATTTGCAAACTGCATATGGAAACGAATACGTGTTAGGCGCGGGCAAATGATTAATTCCGTAATCATATCAACCTCTTGCTACGTTATCTTCATAACACCCCGTCCCAGTAATACAAGGGATAGGTAACCTTATTCTCTACAAATACTGGGTAAACTTTACGAGAAATAATACATTTATCGTTAACGTTTATGACCAAATTTCTCATAGAGCTCGTTTGTTTCAGACACGCAGACAGCAAAGGTGAAATCGTAAGCTTTATTAAGTTTAATCTTGTAAAAGGCAAGCTCAAATGTTTGCTGCATTCGCCACCACGAAACTGTATACTATTTCGCATCTGATGCGTACGTGTGTAACTCAGGTGCGTCTACAAAAGTTGTGCGCTGCATTGAGAAGACTCCCAGGTCCGTTCAGCACCCCGCGTCTAAGGACGACAAAAGCGTTGGACGCACAGGCCAGTGTCGCCCTTAGCATTCCACTAATCCCGTGCACGTCTCACACAGACAAAAACCTTCCGCTTTCGTGGAGCCAGTCTTGCCTTCAGAGGAAGTCGGTTACAAAACGTCGATTTGTATGCATGGGTTCGGAAAACTTGTTACCTTTGCTCGTTCTCATATCCTCGTCTTCAGTCAAGAATGTATTTATTTCGTCTGTAGTTTAAATGGGATGTTTCATCACCACACACCACAATATATTTGTTTGTCACTACGCCAGACTTCAAGCGAAGCAGTCAATCTTCGTCTCATTGCGCCGCCCTCACTGGGGATGGTAGGAGGATGTTACACAGACCATATGCAGCACATTCGCAACAGCTGTTTCGTCTTCCTCCTTCCGCTCTCTTAACCTTTCACTCCGCACTTCCTGGCTTGCTCGTCCAGGGCGCGTGCGACTTCAGACTGCAGCTACGAGTCGCGTCATTCTGACAACTACACTCACCGATATACATATATTAGTTATTATTTTTTTTACGCCACTATCTATACGTTGCAGTAACTTGGTCTGCCCACGTAATCATTCAACGTTCCTTGGCGAAAATCAAAAGAAAGCACTAGAAACGTGGGAATAAGTCGTTCTGTGAGTAGGCACTACGAATTGATGGTACTATTTTCTTTACTGCTGATGCGTAAAACGTTTAAAACTGATTGGGTAGTGTTTCCGTTTTATTGTGATAAAACACTCGAAGAAAGCTTTGCAGTGGCGAGATTTGAAAAAAAAAAAAATTCTAAACAGATAATATGTTACGATAAATTTATTATTAAAGGCAGTTCACGATAAAATGAGCACTCTAGGAATCAACATTTGAAAAATGTTTTTGTCCCTACATGCATATATTTGAATGGGCACAATGACCGGAATACGTCCATTAAATTTGGTAATGACGAAACGTCGAATTAAAAGTGTAACGGAGACGTTTTTTGATTACTGAAGTTATTACTTTTGTTTTTGGTTTTTTAATGCGAATAAGTGCAAGAGTTAACAAATTCGTAAGTTGATTGCTTCGACGAATGAATAAATCAGGCCCTTGGCAATGTTAATTCTACACTCAGTAGAATAATACGCAAAGGGCTCACAAGTATATTTTAAGCAGGGATATCAAAAGTGCTCAGTTTACCATAAACAGCTTTGAAAATATTTTAACATTTCAAGGCCACGTCTGGTTATAAGTAAGCATTGTGACAAGCTCTCGCAAGAATGTCATATGCCGACCCTAGACGCTGAATATCTCGGAACTTAGACTTGTAACACTACGAGGTTGTTACACGCAATGCACATTAGGCCAATGGATTAAACTAAAGATATCGCTTTGTATTTTCTTTCTTTCCCTTAAGAGTGCGTGGGAGAAAAAAAAATTACCATGCACGGGCTGTTGGTGTGATTTTATAGTTACTCGTAGGATAGCGCCACATACTGCTACAACGTAAGCAGCGCGATCTAAGCGGAGCTACCTTGAACTAACACCACAATACGTACAAGGTTTTTTTGTGAGAGGCAGAAGGGGTATAAGAGTGGAGAAAGATGATATGCAGATAAGGATAGGATATCTGTAGGCAGGTGGCATGCTTGTGATGTGAGTCAGCGGAACGGCTTTGCAATGAGCAGCTTGCAGCTCACATTTATACAACTGAACCAACCAATGGCAACTAAGGCTAGTTAGCCTGTTAATGTACTGTTTTTAATGTAAAGTAATCTATTTATACCCTACTAGCAATTCGAGTTTTATTGATCCAGGAAGTGCCGCGGTGGTGTAGCGGCTAACAGTACTCGCACAGGTTCAAATCCAGAAACGGTTACGAGGGCAAGATAACTGATTATCATAAAATTAGTTATTTTTTTACGTAATCCCATCTTGGTGAAATGTTAAGTTACTTGATATTTTAATTTAAAATCGTCAATGCCATTTTTTAAGTGCTGGCATATTTGTGAACCACCTATTCAAATTAACGTTATTTATTCAGGTCAGTGAATCGTATTGTATAGTTTCTTTTAGTTACGTAATGTTGGCTCAATACTCTCCAAGGATTGCTTACCTAACGGACATACTACTCTAAGTTACTGAATAAAAATAATGGTGGAATAGATTAGAACATTAATGTTCCGTGTTCAGTCCTCGCGAGAAGCTACGCTTTATACGTTGGCCAGATTATATTTATCAATTAATGTAGAGTAGATTGAAGAGGATAATAAACGGAAGATAACGCTGATTTTACATTTGTTTTTCACAGTCGCGCACTATGATCATGATAATTGAAATTTAAGAAACTATTATCCAAAACATTTATAATAGGAAGTGTATGAGGGAGAAGTGAAGAAGGCAGGCAAACACGTTTACGATATGCTTCTGTAGTTTATCAATTAATTCTGACTAGGTAAATTAGACATAGAGATATTGTCCTCACATAACAAGCACTATGCTGTGTTGTGTGCTAAGAAATTGGTTTTATATTTATATCACTAGTATAATTGAATTGTTTTCATCAAAACTGAATTATAGTGTATCTTCGTGTGCGTTTTGTTTTTTAGTAGTTTCCTTTTGGCGCAATTGTGTGAGTTGTGCATAAAATAATTATTAACAAAAGTACGAAGAGATGAGATAGATCATTGTTCTTAATGTTTGTAATTATTTGGAATTTAAAATTTTCTGTTCTTTCACATGGAGTACACTTAACGTTAACAAATATCACTCAGAAATATGTCTAACTCCAAAAAATAAATAGATGAAAACTTTTTTGCTGTATCTTATTGTAATATTCAATCAGATATTCAGAAAATAAATAATTTTAACTCACATTGGAATAGAATAAACATGAAAACGTATGGTTGTAACGTGATAAAATGTACTTGAAAGCGTTAATTCTGCCCCTGAAAATATCCTTAGACTTATCGTACACGTCAGTAATTAAAAATATTGTACTTCAAAAGCCTTCAACTGAGTTTCAAAATAATATTCTCTCAGAGCGGCCAGCTTCGGATGCATGAGAAACTTTATGCCACGGTTAGTATATAGTTGTCTGTTTTGCGGTCACGGACATAAAACTACGTTACTGTACCAAACTATGACTTGGAAACCAAAAAAGTTACTAAAATATTTCTTACGTCTCTAAATTTCGTTTCGATATGTTGACTTCTGGATATCTGGGTTATTCAAGGGTCTAATCAAACGAAAAGCCATAATTTTACTATTTGCGTTATCGGCCCCTACAAACGTCGCTATAGAAAACAAGATAATTTAACACGCCATTTCAGTGATGATATTTTAGGGCCTCTTCCTATGTGTCCAGGGTAATTTGTACACAAATACATGTCTTCAAGGTCCAAATATATAATTGAAAACACTGACGAATTATAATATGAAAATTCGTGTCGCAGCGATCTGGAAATCTCCCATAACCGCGGGCTGTTCCTAAACATTATTTAATTTTTCCTTTGTTGGCTACAAATCCAAAGAAAACGGTTCTCATAAACATGTAAATGTTAAAGCATATAACGCCGAATTTACAATATGTTATTTAATCATTGAGGTATATTATACCCGTAGAGGTATAATAGAGAGAGGCGGCGTCTGTTATAAGAGGCTGTAAGAAATTGGTGTGTTCAAGATGAGTCACGTGATTTGAGGAAGATTGCGCAATGGCGAACCGTGTTGGACGCACCTTCGTGACGTCACACTCCAGGAAGCGAAATGTGTGTTCGGAATCTGTCACGTGACTTTAACAAAACATTGCTCCACGTTGAACACACTTTTATGACGTCACACCCTCTTTAGTGTACTATACCTCTATGATATGTTATTAAATAAAACTTGATCATATTAAATTCTGACATTGCAAATTAGTCGCTGGTGTCATGAATAATTACGTTACTATTACAGAGTAAATTTATAAGAGGTTTGGATGGCTCTTATCATCTCAGCTAAGGTCTTTAGAGCCGATGGAAGATGAATGAGGCGGATATGGAGAGCCTTGGAATGCAATGACGCGAAAGAGGGAAAACCGAAGATCTCCGAGAAAACCCGTCAACCTATTGCATCGTCCAGGCACGATTCCTACATGCGACAATCCGGGAGTGACCCCGCAAATAAAATTGACAGTTAATGAACACTGCTCTGTATCTTTCACCACATGAAAAATTAGTACTACTGGAATGCGATTCCGACATATCATCAACTAATTGTGGCCTATGATTTTCTGTAAATACACATTACTGACACCTTCTCTCATCCTAAACTGTGTTCCCTATGTAAATGGCCCTTAGTTAGTAACGTAAGATTTTAAGAGTATTCCAGGTCTAATTAGAGACAAATATTAGCTCTATTCTGTCAGCTTCAAAACACATTGCCAGAGTTCTCTACGGACACATGAGAGCTATTGTAGCTCTAAATCTAGACTTATAAACGTAGCTTCTCTCATCTGTTGTCCGAAACACTGTGCAGAAAATCCGAGTAAGTACTGAAATAAAAAGGGTGATTTTACGCTAATGGAAACTAAAAAGTAGAATCACCTGCCACCAAGAAACTTTGTAAAATCTTACAAACTGCACGCAAGAAACACTAATTTCTTTAACTGCAATTTCTTATGGCTTCACAGTCCTCTACGGCGAGGTCATTAAGGACAGGGGATATATATATATATATATATATATATATATATGGCACTTAACAGCAGATCAGGGTGAAGTGAGGTGAAGATGGAACAGTGATGGAAAACATCTACGTGTGGAGCGAGAGTACACAGTACCCCGAGAAAAGCCACTCCGCCCACCAATGGTAATGTCTGGCGCATTTTTGACATGTGAAAATTCTAGTGTAACCCGGCCGGAATTCGAAATCGAAAGCTTTGGTGGGCGGCGAGAACTATAGCCGCTACGCTACCGTAGTCCCCCGACTACAACATACAAGGGAACTGAAAAACGAACCGGCAATAGTCTTTAGTAAGGAACCATCTAGGCATTTGACTGGAGTTATGCCAGGAAACCATGGAAAGCTGAAATGAGGATGCCCGGACAGGGATTCAAACCCCGGCCCTGCAGAATAACTCACTGTTTACTGCTATTACTACTTGCTCGGTCAGTTTGATTTTACGTGTTCAGCTTTCATTAGGACAGAAACAACTAATCAAGCTTAGTCAGTTAACGAAGAATTTAGTTAGATAGTGAATGTCAAATAACGGTGTTTATCAATGTTGTTGTCATTAGATATAGATAGGCCACATATATACACATACACACCGCGAGTCAGTGATATTAATTTTAAATGCATTAGTCACATTACCAATTCTGTTTTGCACTTGTTTCTATAAAGATGTATGAAAACTATAACCTACATGCAAAACCACCAAAAATTATATTTATACATCAAATAATTGTGACTAGCAATTCGTCGCATCCGCGTATTCAACCCAGAAAAAATAAAATACTGCTTATAAGCATAGTTTCTAATAAGTATAATTTTATTATATTTCGTCTTTTAATGGTGCAAAAATTTCGCAATATTTAATTTATAAGCTGTCAGTTATAATTTATTTCTTTTTACTTTGGAATACTACTGCATTTGAGTAAAATTCAAACCACTTAAATCTATGATTAATCAGGCATAAGCAACAGTATTGACATACCTTTAATCAATCACGAAAATTATCACAAGGACCGCATATTTATGTTATTAAATATTATTTTTACTTACATCTTTTTCTTCCACCACACTGTTTTCACACCTATCTATAAAGACGACATCATAAATGTAATTCAAAATTATAAAAGTAAAAGTTCCTGTGGAATAGATGAGGCACCTATGACTTACATTTTCAATGAATGTCTTGCCCAGGGATTTTTTTCTGATAGACTCAAAAATGCAAAAGTAGTACCAATACACAAAATGGTGACAAGGCATTGATGGATAACTATATGCCTATTGCTCTTCTTAGGTCATAAAAAAAATTAGAGAAATTGATAGCAAATAAACTGACCGAATTCTCAATAAAAAAAAAGGCTATTTCATTGCATCAGTATGTCTTTGTAGAGGGCAGATCCACAGAACAAGCTATTTACAGTTTTACTGAAGAAATATTAACTTCTTTTGATAAAAGACAATTCTCGACAGGTATATTCGCAGACCTTTCAAAAGCTTTTGATTGTGTCGACCACAATATTTTATTGCAAAAACTTGAACAGTGTGGAATAAGAGGCGTAACCAATAATCTGTTTAAATCATATCTTGAAGACAGAAAACGGATCACCTCCATAAGATATTACGACAAAAATCACATTACAAATGTTATGTCCAATACCAGAACTACTCGAGTAGAAGTGCCACAGGGATCAATACTGGGACCAATTTTATTCTTAATATTTATTAATGATTTTCCAGAACAAATAACCAACGGCTCAGCTATATTGTTTGCGGATGACACAAACCTTTTGGTAACTGGTTCAAATAACGCTGATCTTGAAGGAAATATAAAACAGTGATTAAGATGTCCAGTTGGTTCCAGTATAATAAATTAATATTAAATGTAAACAAATCTGTGGTCATGAGTTTCATGCAAATAAATAAACATACATGCAGCATGAAAGATGCACAACAATAGAAAAAGACGGGTTAAAAGCAGTAAATAGTAATACATTTCTAGAGCTCATTGTAGACAGTAATTTAACATGGACTGAGCATGTTGATAGTTTCCGTAAAAAAAATTGAGTTCAGTGTGTTTTGCGCTACATAACTAAAAAAAAAAAAAATTGTAATAATAGTCCAATATTTGCATACCATTTCTCAAATATTTAGTCCATAATAAATTATGGAATCATATTTTGGGGTAAATCGACCAAATGGGAAAAGGCTTTTAGAGTACAGAAGAATATAGCGAGATTAAGAAGTAATAAGGAAAAAAGAAGCCATTGTAGGCCGCTATCCTATATAATAAGTAGACGATCTTTGTCTGTCTGTCTGTCTGTACGTCTTTAATACTTTTAAGTGCCTTGAAACTCAACAGAAGTTCTTCAGATTTTGCAGAGAGAATCCTCAGGGTAAAATATAGTCCAAGTTCGAATTTCAGCATGATCAGATTACGCCATCATTACCTTCTACCCAAAAAACTAATTTTTTAATTGCGTTTTCCCTATGAAAAGTTTTGTTATTAATGCATAGAGAATATTGCATAGAGATATGAAGGTGATGGAATATCATTTTTGTTTACTTTAAATGTCTCGCGTCAATGTTGAGTTAATAAAGTGGGGCCACAGTGGCTCAGTGGATAAGCTATTCCAAGTGGGGTTAGTGAATCAGTGGAAAAACTATATTAAGTGGGGCCGCAGTGGCTTAGTGGATAGAAATATATCAAGTGGGGTCGCTGTGGCTAAGTGTATATATATCTATATTAAATGGGGCCTTAGTAGCTCAGTGGATAGAGAGATTCCATGTGGGGCCTCGATGGCAAAATGGCTAGAGCGATTGCAAGAGGGGCCTTAGTGGCTCAGTGGATAGAACGATTCCAAAGGGTGTCGCAGTGGCTTAGTGGATAAACTATATCCAAAATGTTGAGTTAATTTCACTTCATATATTTTTCAGTCTTTGTATAACACAATTTTGTAACATCGTAACTGTTCTAGGCACGTGACAATATTAAAAACACTGTCACGGGCTAGCTCCTGATTTATAAATAACAAAATTATCGCTCTTCCATGGCATATATATCTACCGTAATATTCTTTTTGCATGGGAAACATTAAAAAAATTAAAAATAGTGATATACACCATTACAACATCAGACAAGCTGATCATCTTCACCTATTCTCCTACAGAACCTCAAAATTTACATCAAATCCTTACTGTGCTGGGGCAAAACTAATAAATAACCTACTTAGTAATTTGAAGTAAATTAATTATTTTGCAGTAATTAAAAAGAACTGTTAAATCCTTCTTTTTAAATAAGGCCTTCTATTACGTAGAAGGATAATTAAATAAAAATTAATTTCTATAATGCAGAACAAGACTGATATAAGGAACTGGACTGATATACATGTAATAACTTATGTTTCAATCTAATGTAGAATTTACATATTTATACTTTAATATCTATCTGTATATGAATTGTAATAACTTATACGGCAACCAAAATGTAGTCTTAACATGTTTGTAGAGCTGTTAGAATTAAGAAGTGTGTTAATTATATTATTTATCTGTTATATATTTTTATGTTAATGGTATTGTGAGCAAATATCTATATTGTATAGCAAATATAAAAAAAAAAAACATAATAATTGAAAAGTCTTTTCCAAAGTGTATTGGAATAAGGGATGCGAATAAAAAAATAAACATATAAATAAAATGATTTCCTTTGGCTTATTTTCCGCCATGCAGAAATAAGCATATGTCATCTATCCGTGTTCTTTTTAAATCGCGTCTTATTACCACTCGTTGTGGTGTTTCCCGCCAAATTCAAAATAGTGGTTTCGCGATACTATAAAGTAAACAATGACTGCCACCAACACGCGCGACACCTGTGATGCGTTACTGTAATGAGTCCCTGCGAGCCGCGGGGAGCCCGTCACCTATGGGTGGACGCATGAACTACGTTTCTAATCAGTACCAACTCCCGCGTGAACTGCCGTTTTCGAGGCTTGAGGTGCAGTAGATTTTACAGCATGTGTTGCTTCTACATGTATTCTGCAATTTTCAACGTCATGTACACAAATGTGTTGTTGGTAGACACTTTTCAGTTTTCCATTTGCAATTCAAATTTATTAGTATTCGTCTATTGAAGTTCACAACATTGACGGCTATGTAATTACCAAAACGAAATACATTTTGAAATTTCGGGTAATGGCAATCTAAAATCAAACTTTACAGAGTATCTTAATATTACCCTGATTTCAAAATATGTAATGGTTTTGACAGTATCTCTTGCGCCACAAACGTCGATTTCGCGGCTCGCAACCACATGTCCCACGCCCTCTTAAGGCTCCCGCTTACCTGTATCTTTTTTTCCACGTTCAAGGCCGAGAAGCGCCGGAACGATAAGGGCGATACTGCCATGAGCATCAAGTGCACCATCGCCGCTAAGCACAAGGCTCTGTCTGAACTGGAGTGCAGTGTTCACGTCGTGCCACGTGTACCTATGGGACTTTCAGCGGCGATCCTGTCGGACGGTTCACTGCAGGGCCCTAGGTTAGTTTTACAATTTATCTGACGCGTATATGTTCAGATAAAGCGCTTTGGAAAAGCCGTTTTTAGCTATTTTGTGGAGCTCTGAAATGGCGTTTCGAATGTGTGTGACGTCTCGAAAGCACTTAACATCCCTCGTCTGAAGTGTGTTTTCTTTTCGTATATCATCAACTTGAACGCACGTTTAATAGTTTCGTAGACAAATGTGTATTTCAAACACACTGCAACGCAGTTCAAGATAACTTTTTTCACTATTTTTTCAGTCTTCGAATATATTTAAAATGACAAAAGTAAATAGTGTCGCTGTAGATAATATCATTTTTACCTTTCCTGGAAAAAATTATGTTCCCAGAACATGTATTTACTAAGATACTTATAAACGCAAATCAGTGATTTTATACACAATATACTAGGGGTTTAAGGTACTTTTTGTGAATCCAAGCCTAATCGGGGTTTTTATAGGTGCACTGGCTTCCTTTCGTGGATTAATGACTAATGCTGTGTTGTAATTCCCGCAGAAGACGATGGCGAACCACAGAAATATCATTTTATGCGCTTTGCGCTTTTCGTCAACGGGGTCATGAAGATAGGCCTTGAGTGAGTGGCGTGAAATTCTCAGAGAACTCATACATTTATGTGTTCCACACAAAACTGCGTGCAAGTAGGTGAAATGATTCGAAGGACAGATAATTGCTCAGCAATTCAGTATAAAGTATATGTTCTCGTCCTTTTTTTTTAATGCGGGTTTTCTCCCGCGAAAGCCATCTGGCAGCTTCTTTGTGTGCTATGGATGAATGATCCTCTTAAACAGAGTAGCGGAAAAAGGGGGTAAAATGATAAACGGGTGTATCGGAGTATTTCAACTGCGAAGGTTCTACGAAAGTCTGTTGTCATCTGTAGCACACACCGGTCGAAATAGCAGTCGTACCAGTAGCGAGTTACTTATCACGCATGTGTTGCGTTGTTTCCTTGGGAGGCTTACACTCTGAACACAAATCAGACATACCAATCTTCGAACTATTCATCTTTAAATATCGGTCGATAAGCTGCATTAGAGTACTGGGATTCACCGAAATTTAGCGGAAATGATTATCATTACATTAAGTGAGTGCAGTAGTAAGAGCGTGCCGTTCTTAGGCCACTTTTTAATAAACGGATTAACCATTTGATATCAAATTCACTGATCGGATTAAGAATTAATCCGATCGATTTTTTAAAAATCCAATGGGATTAATTATTAATCCGATCCTAATCTGATGAAATGTGTTCAAAGAAATTTGATCAAATAAGTTCGATGAAAAAGTTTGATCAAACTTCTTTGATGGATTTTTTGTATGTGTATAGTTAGGTGTACTTTATTTATTTATTTATTTTTTGGGGTGGGAGCGGCTCTGATATGTTCTCACCCTTGGAGCTCTGTCGCTGTACTGAGGTGTGGTGTGTAGGGGAAGGGGTGTATATAGGGGAGCGAAGTTCACCCTCTGAGCTCTGGCACTCGAATGAGGTGTGTTGTGCTGAAGAAGGGGTATGAGTTTTGTGCAAGAGAGGAATAAGTGTTTTTTTTTTTTTTTTCACAAAACGAATTACGGAACCTAGAGATACAGTTTTTTTTTTTTAAATTAATGAAATTGTAAATGGTGGAGAAACACTTATGTTTGGTCGGGAAATGGCTGAAGAAATGACTGCAGTGTATGACGTGCACCAACTTATAAGCTGTTAGATACATGGAGCATGGCTGGCATCTGACAGGCAGATAAGGTTATAGCTACTCGGAAAGAAATGTGAATACGATTTATGTGACAATAAAAATGAAATTTCGGCAGGAATATATCATTTACACTAGTTTAATTAACAACAAATTAAATAATATGTAATGAAATTGCACAAGTACCTCTCCCAAAACACAGCTGTCCAGCTGTGGGATCAGTCAAGGAATGACTTATAGATGTGGAGCTCGCAGCCGAGTTGAACACACAACTACATGAATGGATTAAAATTATGTCTACAAATTAATATTTCCCAAGAAAACTCCTTTACCACCCATTCTGATAACTTAAAGATGGAATAAAGCACATGTAAAAAATAAGCAAACTTACTAATAACTGATTTGAATACACTAAAACACGGACAAGTAAAGATTTGCAAACTCTAATTTTGAATTAAATTTTTACCAGACACAATAGCATAATAGACATACACATATATCCCCCTATCATTTGTACACGTACCTTATATGATTTTTAAAAAAGGCCCTTTGGTGTGGAGTCTGATGTAGGAATGAGCTTAGCACACCACTTACTTCGACTTGTAAACTGTATGTCGAGAGCCTGAGTACAGATGTGATGCACGCATGAGAGGCAACTGAGTTGAAATAATAAGAAAAACTCAGAACATGACTCACGTACTTGAATTTTCAAACTAATGAATATTTCCCTAGAAAACTTGTTTTTCAGCTGCATCAATCCTGCTTAGATGTAAGCACATTTATTGACCAATCAAAATCATTTTTTATGAGCGGGACATCGCACAGAAAACTTTTTACAATACGGAACAGTTTAACACGAACATAATAGTACTGAGAAAAACTTTCCCATACTTTTAACACTGCTGTCACTTCCCTGGGAAAAATTATTCACCCACATTTTTTAATGACTTATCCAGAGAAGTGGTTTACACTGCGAATAAATGTTCCTATTGTAAGAAGAAGAATAAATCACTATTAATTTCCATTGAAGATCAGCACGAGGTTTGGCTCGTGTCGAAAATTAACTTAAAATTGTAATCACACATACTTAATGAGAAAACATAATCATGATTTGAGTATGCAAACTTCCTCGAAGAAAAATTATTTAAAACAATGGACATACTACATCGAGCCAAATAATGTTAACAGAAATTTCTGTTAAGTCTGGGAAATTCACCATACTTGTTAACAAAACAATAGTTGAAAATCTTATGAACTTTCGCAGAGGGAGCTCAGAAATGAGGTTTACACAATAAATGTTTATAAAATTATTAAAAATAATGGATGCACTATATTGACCTAACACATAACAAATATTTTCCCCCGATATATATTAAAAGTTATAAAAATGTTTGTATTAAAACTATAGCTGAAGCCCGGAGCAGATACTATTCGATGAAAACATTTAACAAGAGGTGAAGCCCGTTGGCCGTGACTCTGCTACCCCTTCGATCATCGCATGGAACCTTGCCAGAATGCTGGACACGAGTGTTGCGTGTATCCAAAGTGAGGCTTGTCAACAACCTCACATAGTGATTCTGAGCTGTGGGTGAAGGACCACTGCCCTGTCCAAGGAGAGTGCTACACACCTTCCCCCAACCCCTCTTTTAGACCAGACTGCATATTCGGCTAAGCACCCCCTTTCCCCCCTCCAGCCCTCAACTTCATAGTTCAGAATATGTCTTTGTCAGAGATGAGAGGTTCTGTCCCCCGCTATCGATCCTACCCACAATCTGTAAAAAAAACTGTCTAGTGCTATGTTTCCCCACCCCTAACCAAGAGCACGCATTCTTCTGAGACAAGAGCTGCCTCTGTTAGCTTCCCTGCCATCCTTCTTCCAGCCCAGAGTGCGTCTTTGTCCAATCACATCGGAGACTCTCTATCTATCAGACACCCTTCGGGCCAGTGAATTTTGAACCCACCCGAAAGCGCCGACCTGCTTGATAAAATCCCCCTTCCCCCTCTCCCCATCAAACTTTCATTTTCGCTTGTCCATTGACTTGTTCAGAAAAGGAGGTTTATGCTTTTCTCGAAACCCTGGCTTACTTCCACCAAAATAATATATGCTAACCTAATCCAGATGAAATTATTTCCCCGAAGTTAAAATGTATTTTATTCCAAGAACTGAATTTTTATCCAATAAACTTTAAGTTTATCCCACTTTCCAGCAAACTAATTAAAGTTTTTCTAGGAAACCATGAAAAAAAATTTCTTACAAGAGATATTTTCACTTGATAAATATTAGGAGAGTTAAAGAAGACTGTTTTTCAAACAAGTATAATTCCATTTACCTAAGTTTCAACTATTACAATGGAAGATGCAAGACATGTATACATATTCAAAGTTTCAATCTGTTTTAAATATATGTGCATAGCAGAGAAAAAAACTTATTTCATATGTAGAGTTCTCTACAACACTAACATTTACTTATAACCAAAGATTCAATCTCCAAAGCTTCCCAGCCTAGAATTTAGACTATACTACATAGCATAAAATGTGTATATTTGAACAAATATAAACATATTTTATTTAAAAATACCACTTTTTCGACATAATATTAATGAAATAGCATGAATCCAACTTGAAATGACTGCTATCGAAGTTGAAATCTTTTAAATTCCACGATATTTCAACTTATTTTATGAAAAGTACAAATTTAAGCAAATTTAAAGGAAATCAGTGGCCATTTTTATCACAAGCTTCGTTTAAAAAAATCGTAAAAAGATGATTTCTGAGTTTGTGTAAAGTATGATTGTGTTTTACCACCAGACATCATTGCATTGTATCCCAGCAGCAGCAGTAGTTGTAATCTGTTTTGCGTGATAAAATATTTCTGTTACAAGTAAAAGTTTGCTGGACTCTTCCACACTAGTTGCTGTAGAGTTGAGGGTCAGCGGGAAGTTCTTTTGGGTAGGTTGGTGAGAGGTCTTTACCTGCCTCTGAAAAGGTATTTTTGTCAAACTACTTTCCCTTTCTTGTGTCCCCTGGGGTCCTTCAAGTTGAGCTGTGGCGATGGAGGTTTTCTCAAGATACTGCTTCCTCTCCATTCATTCCAAATATATTCATTCAGATGTTCGATTTCCTCCATCACTTTTGTAATCCCCCCCTCAGTTGTTCAGAGTTGTGTGGTTCAATTTTAATTGAAATGCTAGTTAAAAAATTTATAAACAAACATATTTGTCTCCTTCACAAAGACTGAAATGATTAACTTGTATTTTCTTGTGAAAGGCACCCAGTTACCTGAGTATAAATACAAACCACACCTGAAAAGTTTACTATTAGTAACCCATTCCTTTCATGTTTACCATCAATTTTTTCAAATTTCTCTTTAGTAGTATTAAATGTTTATCAACTCATCATTCACAAAATAATGACATGAGGAATAACAATCTGATAAAAACAAGTCACATTACTCCTTTTTATAATAAAAAAAATTTTATTTAAAAAATTTATAAAAACGTCTCAGTTAACACTTCCAAGGCAAAAACTCTATATATTACACCTCAAAATTCATTAAAATAATCACAACAAATCATGTTACAACTGAAAAACTTTCCAACATTTCTTTACCATTTACGTCTGAAACCCCTACAAAAATAAAAATTGTTATTTCATGTTACATCACAATCATAAAATTAATTAAATTTCATTAAAATTCAATACAAACTTTATCAATATAATACCACTGACTGCCTTACAATCTTAAAACCAATACTTCATCCTGCGTCTTTAAACTGTAAAAGTCTTATAACAAATTATACTATGATAAAAAAAATTAAGTTGAAATATTTTCACATCATTACATCAGAAATAATTGACACCTTAAAACCTTCACTTCATATTACACCTCAAAAACATTTAAATTGGTAAATTATATTACATCACAAAATATAAAAAAAATTCTTACATCAATACTTCATCATACAACTGCATAATCATTAAGCAATTTTAACTAGGATGTTCAGAATAATTTCCATTTTGTATTAAGGGATGAACTCATTTCGCATCTCTTTACAGGAACAACAGGTGGTGGTGTAGCAGGTGATATTGGTGATAATATTGGAGTATATATTGTTTCTTATGATGAATGCATAAACAAAGGAGGAGGTGGAGGAATTAATTTACATTGCAGTGATTCAGGTGATAGTAATTCAGGAGACAGCAGACTTGTAGGAGGTAGACACAAAATTGAAATGTAAAAATTCTTCTAAAATTTGGAATAAGCATCTGTTATACACCTCTTCCTGCCCATTATTTAAGGGTATAATCCTTAAGTCTAATGGAGTGTAATAAAAACAAATTTGAAGTTTTTTTACCCATTGCTCACCTGATTTGATGGTTGATAAATTTAGAGCTTCCAAGCTCAATGCCGGAGGCAATACCGGAGGCGACTCTGGAGGCAGCGCTGTAGACACTCTCGATGCTGGTGAGGGCACTCCAATTCCTCTTGATGTTGAAGGCTGCATTGTAGACACATTTGGTGCCAGAAGCAGCATGGGAGGCAACACTGTAGACACTCTCGACCCTGGAGGCAGCACTCCAATTCCTCTCGATGTTGAAGACAGCATTGTATACACTCTCAGCGCCAGAGGCGCCGCTGGAGGCAGCGCTCTACTTCCTTTCGATGTTGAATTCGGCTGTGTAGCTATTCTCGATGCTGTATTCGCTGGAGGCGGTGCTCTACTTTCTCTCAATGTCGTAGGCAGCGGTGTAGCTATTCTCGGTGCTGCAGTCGCTGGAGATGGCGCTCCAATTTCTCTCGATGTTTAAGGTGGCGGTGTAGCTATTCTTGACGATATATTCGCTGGAGGCTCTGCTGAAGACAATCTCGATGCTGGAGGTGATTGTGATACCCCAAAGGAGGACGTTGAGAATATCAATGTTTGTAGTGTAGGACCACTTTCGTCGTCTTCATCCAAAGAATATGTCAAACTTATAATTACAGTATCTGAATCAATTATTATCTCATTAAAATAGTCCCAATTAAAATGTTCAAGTTCGATATCAAAGTCTTGGTTCGATAAACCAAGTAAGTAATCTTCGTAGAAACGTGACTGGCAATGCAAACTGCTCAGGTTAACTACTGGAAACAGTGGAAGTGGGCTACATGCTAAACCCCTATTTATAAAAAAATTCAAATTCCCAGGTAAACGGTTAAGAAAAAACATTTCTCCCCTCCAACCAGAAAGTCAGAAAGGCAAACACTCCCTTCCCTTACCACACCCATTACTCAAATAACTTCACCACCTCATCCCAACCTCTGAGACAAACCTCTCTACTAAGTTTTGTCCTTAAAGAAATGAAACCGAATCGCTTTCAATAATAAATAAATAAATATATTACGAAATTAATTCTGGTCTATCATTATCAATAATATTAAAAAGATAAATATCAATAAAGGTATATAATTTATATGTTGTGGATTTACCGGACTTAGTATAATCCGTAAAAAATCATTATCAGTATAAGATAATCCCACTTTAAGTTTTTTTAAGATTAGTTTTACATTTTAAAGCTAATGTTTATATATGTTTTTTATTTATGTATTCTTTTAAAACTTTGAATGTAATATATGTTTAATGACTTGAACTGTTACATTATGTATTATTATCACCTTTCCCAATATTTTTGTAAACCGTAAAATAAATTTATCTATACCTCTGAACTTATTCAATTCAACATTCATTTTGCTAAGTATTTTAAGTAAATTATGTTCCCTTTTCTTATACTGTATGTTCTTTTATTATTTGGTATAAACATGTACAGATAACTTCTATTAATTTACATGTTCATTATTCACTATGATTAAAATTATATTGTATACGATAATTTTTGTAAAGCTTGGCATGTAAGTGGAATAAAGCTTGTTTCTTAATTCATTATTTGATATAAGTCTTAACTATGTTTGGAATTAGTGCAAAATTTTGTTGTTTTTTTATTTCTGTATATTTTATAGTGTAATGGAGGTTGGGAAGTAGTTCTAATTTTTATAAGTAGAAAACAAAATATATATTTTACTCGAGTTTCATTCTTGTAAGAAGGTGCTTTCGCCTTGCTATGCTTGAGGGTTAAATCTTTGACCTGAGCCCTAGGAGGTTTGCAGATGGCCTTGGCTGCCTGCTTCATGAAAAGCTAGGCACATGTGTTGTCTCCAGGGTATTATAAAACCAAAGTGCTTTCTGCAAGGTTTGTCGGACTCAGACAGGCACTCTCTGTGATCTTGATTTTTGGTTGGAGGCATTGGAAAGACATTGAATTAAAACTTTTATATTTTGTGACTCTGGAAAAGGGGTGGTAGCACTGATAGGCCTGTATAGCTCTAAATGCAACTGTTTATACATGTCTGGAGACATTTGGAAATGCTATAAGTATACCAATTTGAAGCCATTCATTTAGGTAAAAAGTCTATAAAATTGAACATATCTGGCTTTTAAAACAACATTACTTAGGTTCATTTAAATAACCAAGGAATATATATTTTTTTCTTTTTCTTAGGAAGACATGCTCACTTTTAAAAAGGGATTTTAAAATTATAAGTAAAAATTAATTTTTAAGACATATTTATTAATAAATATATATAAAAATACAGTCTATTTCACAAATTGATGAGCATTTTGATAATATAGGAGGTTACAAAAAAAACGCTTTCTGAAAAAAAGTTGAAATGGTTTCCTCCAATGTGTTTATAATTTGCTGATATTCAATTTACACTTAAATTTCTGTATGCACAAACAGGTGATTTTGTTGTCTTGCTGATCCATCTTTAAGAAATATTGGATTACATAGAATCAAATACTTTTTATACTAAATTTGACTCATTAGTTCACAATGCTCTCTCATCCCAAATAGTGCCATATCACTCGTATAATATTCATGGGTGATTCAGGAGGAGAATCATCATAATCTGTTTCACCCCAGTCAAACATCATTGCCCAAGTTAACATTAATTTAGAGTTTTCCTCTGCAGAGAAGAGTGTTTAATTAGATCTGTGTTTTACATAATTGTTTGAATGATGTGTAATTGTATTTTTTGAATATATGTTACTTTCAAATTCCGCACACTTTCTAAAATATATTTTTGCTTGACTCCAACTATGTAAATTTCACAATTATGTAAGTATTGCTTCCAAATATCTTCAATATTCTCATACTCTATACATCCACTATCCCATTTTAAACTGTGGTGGTGATTGGTAACCCATCTATTAGTTTCTTGTATTTGGGAGTTAGATATTTCCAATCGAATCGTGCTTTGAAGGTGAAAACAATTGTCTTTTCTTCCAGATCAGTAATAGCTAATTCTTTAATCATACATTTATGTGGAGATTGAAATCCTTGTACGTTGCAAAACAACTTGCTGTAGCTGTGGTTCATCTTCTACTGACTGAATTCATCATTTTCACCAGCTTATCTCTTATATTGTAACTCGCTAGCCTATTGTGTATTATCAAAGCAAATGCTTGATTATTTTCTGGAATGGGTGTATTTGCAATTCTTTCAATTAGTGAACCAATTATGCTATTGGTAATTGTGTCGTCTTGTTTGCTTAGATTAAATACAAATAACACTCCTCTACTTTTAAAGGTTTTGATTTCTAGTATCGGTGAACTCATTTTGTTATAATACTATCCCTGAAACTTTGTATACAACTCGTAGTAAATAAGGAATTCTCTATTATCAAAATTTGTATTAAAATCGACATAGGGATAAGCTTGGCTGTTTAGATATAGTTTAATATTTTTCATATCACAATTATCGAATATTGAATCGCAGTTTCTCAGATGAAAAACTTGATTTCACATGCCATACTACTTTTTGTGTGGTTTGGTAGAGTTGGAAAGAACTCCAGAGCCCCTGTAATGCCTGCCTCTGTAAACATGTAAATATCATATTAAGTAATCAGCTCAAGGCGAACACATGTCGTTCTCAACATGGCATCAAAGAAGAACCCTGGCCCACATATAGTGGATGCAATCCAAGCCATAAGTGTTCAGGAAGATACTTCGAAAGTTTTCGAAGGTTTCTGCAACCAAAAGCACATATATTTTCAAGTATAGGTCGGAGTAATCACCAAGGGGTTAACATTCAAAGGCCTCCCACACTGCCAGAGCATGAGCATAGTCACTATCAGAAACATCTAAGTAATTCAGGCAGTTGTGAAACGTGCTCTTTCCAGACAACTCGGTGTCATCACGTTTCCCCCATGAGTCAACATGATCTTTCCTTGTCACAAGAGCGAATTGTTGATCAGAGAAAAATTGAGAAGTGTGATTGAATTAGTCGGCAGTAAGGTTTTCAGCAAGCGATGCAAGACTAGCAGACATTAAATGGAAAGTGTCAATGAACTGTGTTGAAAATCGATTTCCCAGCAGCTTGGAGAAGGTTATGAATTTTTCTTCAATGTGGGGAATGATGAAGATGTCTTGAGAGTCATATCCCAGCAGTCTGATTATGAAGTGTTCATTGTATCTTAGATTGTGAAACAGAACAAGCAACTTTTTGAACGTCCATGTATCAAGTTGCATTCATTGCAGGAAGCTCCAATATAGTGACCAGTGGAATGGTTGTGGTATTTAACTTTCTTATTTATCGAAGTGAAAGAGTAACAGCAGTAACAGCACTTTTTGACCCTTTCAAAGTCTTCTTGCTGGATATGAGTCAGTAGCAACATTGGTATTGAAGTAGCATAAATATCGCGGACTTTATGTCCAATACTCATAATTTCCTCAACAAACTTCTTGCCAGCACTCTCCCCTCAAAACAGAATTGGCTTGGAAGGCAGACTGGATGTTAGAGTGGAGGTAATAACAACACTATCAACTTTAACAAATATGGCAAAACTGTATGGTTCGTGCTTTTGATAAACATAAGTATAAGACTGAAATGGATCTGGCTGACATGACTGAATTGGCACCAACATCACTTCAAAATCACAATAAAGAACAATGGGCATTTTATCTGCATGGTGGTTGTTGAATTTCAGAATAGGCGCCCTCCCATCCTTATCCAGTTCTGGCATGTCGGCACAAACCGGGCATGTTCATTGCAGTAATTCTTGTGCTCAGCTTAACACCCCTGACCACCCAGATTTAGTATTTTTACATAAATTTATTCACACATTATACATATCTCACAAAAAAAAACATAAATAATTCAGGGTATTGGTTAATACTTTTCTCAATATATTTTAAATACATGTTGCAGGTATTTCAGTGTCTATTATGGTAGAATCATCTTCAGTGAGGATGGGCATGGACGGTCCACAGACTGCTGGAGCTGCCACCACTAGAACTGTTGCCATCACTGGAACTGTTGCTGGAAACTGCTGCTGCTCAGCTGGTTGGAACACTTCCGACAAATCCTGGTATGCCTGGGTCAGGTACATTGGGACCACTTCCAGGGAACTGGTGGTCGACAGCTGCCGGCAGGCTGCAATTTTGCAGTCTGGAGAATTAAGCTTTTCTTGTAGAAGTGTGAAGGTCTCGCCCTCCTCGAGTGAGCAAGGTAGCTTGGTGTCTTCTCTCATTGAATACACACAACAGTGGGTAATGGCCTTACGATAATCGATGGCTTGCTGATATGGCTCGAACGATGCAGGATTGCTGGCTCCCAGCAAGTGTAGATTACCATCACAGAATCCTTCATGTGTCTTGAACTCGCCACCAGACCAGTAGGAATACTCGATACTAGAGTGCCTAGGCTTCACATGCACATAGTGGTTTGCTGAATGGAAGCTCTCCATCTTGATGTGACGATGGTCGACAGCAAACAGGCCTCTGACAGATCCTCGACTGATGTATTTATACTCCATCATTTTCTTCTTATCAGTGACAGGTTCATGACGAAAAAGTTGAAGCATGCCACCATGCATTTGCTCTGGCAAATAGTTTCATCTTCTTCACTGAAGGAGCATGAGTCACCAGTGGATGAGTCACTGGAAGTACAGTCACTGCTTTTGCTGATGTAGTCACTGCTGCTAGAGTCTGTATTATATGTTTCTGGGCCCATGGTTAATAGACAACTAGGGTTATGAAACCATAAGTTAATTATTTATAATCTTTGCAAACTATAGGCGAACATTGCAAAGTCCAAACAGTTTCGCCTCCATGTAAAGTAGTTGAATGTTTGGTTCCAGTATACTGTTCAGTCCAGCAAAAATTTCACCACTTGAAAATTTTCTATTTCATATGTGGTCACTTTACCAGTGCGAGTGGTGCTCACACACACACATCTTCTGCACATATTGCTAGATCATCAGAACTGGCTGGTAACTCACTGTTCGGAGTAAGGTTAAAATTAGCACATCTTCCTTAATTACAATGAACAGTTTCTGAATGAATCACATCATAAAAGTAAAAATATCCCCTCAGATGATTTATGCCATCGCATCCCAGGACCTGCTCGAACTCTAATCGTTGCTAGAAACGAACTTTTCTATAACCAGAAAAATACGGTCCATACTGCTCCACATGTTCAGGTTTGAATCGTACACAATCACAATGATCAAACATCTTGTCGACTAACTTGGATGATGGCTAATAAGAAGACTCATGCGCAATAAAGTTGGATGAATGCTGATGCTCAGAGTACAAATGCAGCACACACATCACAGGTTAGTGGGGTGCACATAGTCTTTCAAGTTGTTCTGCCATGGTTGAAAATGGCGATGTGGTGTTCTCCATCACAGTACTCGGACCACCAAGTAATCTTGTAACTGTCTGGTCTTCTGAGTTGATATATAATTTTGCTATTACCCCAAATTTGGCACAGAAGTTCTTCTTTTGCTTCATTAATCAGCTCACTGGTAGTGCAGGGCAGCTTCGAGTCTGGTCGAAGGTGGTATACTGGACAGGTAATAAAGCAGCATGGCACTGGAACCAAGCTGAAAAAAACTATCTTTTTCATTCGTGCTGACCCAATGTTCAAACCCATGACAAGCTTGCACTTTCTCTGGGATCCTGACTGGCGTAAAATGTACACAATGGTAGCCTATGGTAACATCACTATATGTAGCAACATCTTCAGGGTGGAACTGTGCAGAAATGTTGACAGTACAAAGGCTAGATCACAACTGATGATAGTAGCTCTCCCCTCCTCCCCTCCTCCACCTTACTGGTCAGGTCACTGCTAGTGCGTGCATGACTCATACTGAGTTTTGTCATGTGACTCATTGTCCAAACTCCATTTTTTTAGAAGCAGGTCATTCTGCAATGGGCATGTCCAATCCTGCTCGCAAGCACTACCTGTATGATCCAACTCCTTGTGCATCTTCTTCGAATTATGTAAAGCTGGGCAATCATATTGTGTTAGTAAATCAATTATTGGAATATTTTCAGGACAATGTATTCGGAGCCAACTTTTCTGTTCATAGCCAGCAAGAAAGACCACTTCTTCACCTACAAAGATTTTGGTAAGTGAACTTTTTATATTGCCATAAGCCACATCACCACCTTGCCAGTAAAGGTAAAGTCTATGATAATATTTGGTGAGCCATTTGTTCATATTTCTCCTTCTCTGGTTGAGTAGATGCCATAGGAATGGAGGTAAGAATTATTACTAGTTGTGCTGCCATCAGCATTGACTACACTTATTTCCTTGATGATATATCCCACTTGTGAGGAGAACCCTTGGATACTTGTGTACATGTCGACGGCTGAAGAGCAATGAACTACCAGCCCCACTTTTGCCAGTATTTTAAGTACTTTGTCTTGAAAGTTGTATGTAGCCAGGCGGTCGTGGATTATGAGAGTGTAGGCCTGTGTACCAGCAGGTATGTTGTCTGTAGCAGCAGTTTCAATTCTGCTCTATAACACCTGTGTTAATGAGATTGTCTTGTCTGCTCATGTCAAACATGAGGAGAGGAGCAATATTCTTGAATTCATCAGGACCCAATGTTGGCGATGGTATCTGTCCATAATATGATTCCTGATACTATGCCTACATCTGTTATGTGTACAAGAAGGCTCCGTTAGCGAAATCAGTGTTCATGTCGAAGTATGGATAGGATTCAGAGTTTAGAAATACTTTGTTGTTCGTTATTTTGAAGTGGTCAAAATTTGAATGGTTGTCTTTCACTACATTTTGCTTGCCGGTTTGAAACACAATGATAATATACCGAGGCTTCTCTGCTACAAAACTAGACTTAACATTCCAGTTCATGTTTTGAGATTGTTGTAAGCTTTGATATGTTTTCAGTCTCCATGAGCAAAATGCAATATCTAAATTTCCCCCTTTCTCCACAAATCTAAGTATTTTCATGCATCTGGACATATTTACTTACACATACTGTAGTAGCCACTCGATCGTTTGTATTGCTAGTGTAACCACCTCTGAATTTTCAGTAGTATTCAGAATCACATTCGTTTGTATGTTGGTCAACATCATGACCAACTCTTGTTTCAAGTTAATTATTATGTGCTTATATTCTTCAGTGAATCCCAACAGCACTGATAGTGGGACACATATTTCAAATTTTCCTCCAGTATATGCTGGGTGATTATGGTCACCTTGTATACTCCATCCGATCATTTTGACTGCGGGTAGTTGGTTATGTGTGAGTGAAAGATAATTTTTCAAAGTGGCAGTTTTACCCAAATCTCTAGTCTGGTCGAGTTCAATTTCATTCAGTTCATAAGATATTCTATTTATAATTTGTAGGATGCCATTTCTAATCATCTTAGTAGTTGCAGGAACATCACCTCCAGCCTTGGTAATCGCCCCTCTGAACTGTAAGTATGAGCTGCATGGCACTGTGTAAATGTCATGATTTTATACATGTATCCAGAATTCTGATGATGGCAATTAAGGTCCTGGCATATATGGTACATATAAATGAATTTCTGTTTTGGAAATTGCATCTTCATAGCTAATAGCTTCCTCCACACTCAGTATTTAGGGATCCATTTTTGAATACTTTGTGGCAGAGATTTCTCAAGTATTTCAAGTTATCACATATTAATTCTTTGACACATCACAATGTACTGAGCTTTGGTTTTCTGTGAGTAGTCATTTTATACTTTTTAGTCCTAAAATTCAAGCCCATCTCTTCAGGTGTAAACATAGTGTTATTTCCTCACCTCCAAAGTTAATCAGCCACCCTTCTTGGTCGACTATATGAACAATAATTTCCCGCACAATCTTTGTCAGCACAGGATTGTAAATAAGACGTTTTGGTATCTCCTCAACCTTGAACCCAGGAGGGACTAGCACACTAAACTCTATAGGGGATGCATGGCTGATCATTGAGAAATGTTCCCCTGACCAAATTACAGTCTACTCTTATAACATTCACAGTCATTATATTTACTGGAAGTGTGGATTAGTGTAGTTTACCCCCTCAAAAATCTTGTGTTCGAAGCCCAACATGGTGCTGCAGTATCTTTAATGGTAAAGTCGAAAATGTGGCTAAACATCATTTCAATTTTCAGACTGTTTGGGTTTCCTCGCAGTAAAACTATTACATCAGTTTCCAGTGCTTATTTGATGTATGCTGTAACGTCATTTATCTCATAAGAACAAGTGGGTACATATATTTGTTCGATATTATCATTTTTAATGTATCAAAACTTGCATTTGGAGTCATCTATATTATGTAGTGAGAAATATGTTTGAAAGTTAATCAGTGCTATGCTCCAGGACCCACCCAGCTCAAGAGGTAGAAAATGTACAGCTCTCAGCTCCCAGCTCTTGCCTGTAAGTATCAAAGTTATAGACATGACTACTTTGAAAGAAAGCAGGGACAGAAGTGACCACAGTTCCAAGTGCTTGGCAACTGATCGGATTTGTAATTGTACACTACTTTTATACCATGCATATATTTGCGAAACTCTAAAGGAGGTCTCAAGTAACGGAAACTGCCAAAATACTCTGCTTTATTTCTAAATTTTTTATAATCTACACAGTGTGTTCTATGTCCTTTAGCCGAATCTAAATTTATATTTTGCTGATTCATTAGTCTTGGGTTTGTGAGGTAAGGTATCTATCATAAACACACCTCGGAGATGTGGAATCTGTAGTTTGCATGCAAACATTTATAAATCGATATTTTAAGAGTGGACTACTAGACAATGAATTTACTGTAACTTCTTTCCTTTTTTTTCGATTGACACCTCCTGTAGGGTATGGTCTTAGGCAAAGTCCTTTGCCATTTTTTGAGCTGCTGGTTAGTCTCCAGTTGCTTATTGCGACGAACAGCTTCTTACCCCTGACATTTTTTCTTTTGGCAGTGTTCATTACCCTGGCAATACTATTTGCTCCATAAATCAGGCTGCCAAGAGCACCAAGTGTTGGCAGGATTAAAGGTAGGAACCGCCAACCTTCTTTGATGTTTTTCTTCTACTCTTCCTTTTGCTTGCAGATGTATGGCGATTTGCTCTTTTTCTCTGTACCATTCACATGGTGGTTGGAGTAGATTTGCTGCACTGCATTCTTCTGCTCTGTACCATTTGCATGGTGTTTGGGGGTGCTTTGCTGTACTTTGTTTGCAGACCCATATCCCTCTTAACTTTGGTCTTCATTTTCTTGTTTACTCCCCCAACAGCTAGACTATCTCCGACTCTGGACGTCTGTGATTTTGCAATCTTCTTTGTCTTGTTGGTGAGAAGTTCGCCTGCTGCATGCCTGTATTTCAATCTATTACTACTATCGTATGCTATGTCGTGCTCCATACACACCTCGTCCACTGTGTTAATGCCATGGTAACCTCCGGCCAGCCGTTTATTTAGCTTGGTCCCAGATCCACAGTGATTTTATCCAGGAATATGAAGCTCAAAAGGTAAGTTATTTATCAGCGAGTTCACGAGACCATGCCTGATCCTACCTCTTTGAGGCATTAGAACAAACTGACCCTGAATCAACTATGTACCATTACTTTATACTTTAAAACAAATGTTGAGCTTATCAAATTTGTGGACCATTTCTAAAACACCCTTACTTATATTAGGTGATTTTGTAGTAACTCTTGGCAAATGATTATGCATATTGAGCATGAGGTAAAAGATACAGAGAACAAATACAAGTGACATTAAATACATTATTATGGTAAAGACTTTATAGATGAAAGAATCGATTACACATCAACTCATTGCTACAAATTCACTTGCACAACTAATAGTCTACATGGAAGTAGACTCTATTTATATAGTATTCTTCAGTATGATAAAGATCGTTGAATAAACATATTAAGGTATGTAGTTTGGAAACATTTTCAGTCAGTTTTGTACAGACAGTGAAAGAGTAAACATCTCCTGAGACAGGATGTCGTTTTATGCCTCGAAGAAAGATACAAGGTGTTGCTTCCATGGTAAAGTTTTTACAGCCTTACACAATGTGTTATGGCACGAAGCCACAACCTGCATGGTGAGAACTTTCAGAATGTCATTTAAATGTAGACTTGATCAGCAACAGCTTACTTGGAGAGATATTTTGAAATGGCATTCTAAAATTTCTAGCACTGTGCTAGTGCAACACAACTTCGAGCACTGTAATTGACACTGCACACACCACAATTGACACCACGTGCACCACAATTGGCACCGCACCCTCCACACAACTCCCTGCACCCTCCGCACGACTCTCTGCACCCACCGCAAAACTCTCCGCACCCTCTGCACAACTCTCTGCACCTTCTGCCAAACTTTCCGCACCCACTGCACTCAATGTATGATAGAAAACAGGACAATACTATACCGATTATTAAGCAGGACTTGAGTCTGCCTGTGATAGTTTCAAAGGTAGAGGTCAACATGGCTCGTCAATCGCATCATGGTTTCCTGGTGCCGAATACTGTGCAATATATTATTGCAGGACCTTCCAATTGTGGGAAAAGGTGTGTGATGCTATGTTTAATTGAAGAGCCAAATGGCTTAAATTTTGACAATGTGTACTTATTCCAAATCCTTAGAACAGCCAAAGTACCAGTGTCTGGATGTGTGCTAAGAGCTGTAGATGGTATGGGATGTTTCCCATTTAATAATAGTGATGAAGTTGTCCCACCGAGTGAAGCTTTACCAGATTCTGTTTTCATTTTCGATTATGTTGTATGCGAGAAGCTAGGATGTATTCAAGCATACTTTAGCATGGGTAGGCATGTGAATGTAGACTGTTTCTATCTCTGTCAAACATATCCATGCATACCCAAACAATTACTCTGTGATAATGCAAATATGCTAGTTTAGTTTTGCATGGACAATTTAAACTTGAGGCATGTTTATTCCGAAATATGTTAATACAGACATGATCTTTGAAAAATTTAAGGAGGTGTGCTCAATCTTCTGGAAAGGGCCTCATGGCTTCCTCATAATAGTTAAAGACTTTCCCTTATATAATTGTACGTACAGGTGCGGATTTGATCGGATCTTGGTTGTACATCAGTAGGAGATGACTTTGGCTATATCCAAATTTGGCTACAGAGGTGGGATAAAATATCCTGCAGAGATTGACTGTCTCATAGATATGGCAGATGGACATTGCAGTGCTGGCCAGAAGAGATTTAAGATCATAGGTGAGCCAAAAGACAATGGCGATGTAGTTAATATGTTATATGTTAATAAAGAGACTTCAACCAAAAACTTTACTAAAAACATCGATGGATAACATATCACAGCAAGTGAAAAATGTAAGAGAAGAAATCATGACTGCTTTAAATGGTGTCAATGCTTAACTTAATGTAATGCCTGCTCAAATTAAGAGCATTATTAATGACCAGGTAACTTAGAAAAAATGGAAGAAGTATTGATGGACATTGTACGTGATGAAAATTTTTGGGAACATAAGTATTTAGCGTTCGCGCCTGAAAACTTGCCTCCTATAATAGTTGTGCCACATCATGTCAACATGTCGAAAGCATTCAACATAGGTTTTGTCAGCTAAGCAATTGAAACTGGAATGGGATATGGAGAACAAAGTAATATTTAATCCCGTCACATCTCATCTGGATAGTTTGAAATCTACTGTGTTGCGAGTAAAAATAAAGGCGGAACCTATGCTACAAATCAAACAGAAGTTGATGAAGACGAGCTGCCTTTGATTGTATGGGCTAAGAAAAAAATTTATTCCTGCAAGCCAAGCACTGTGGTCAAAAAATATTTCTCTCCATACTCTTACAACATAAATGATAAGACATATGTAGTATACCATCGCTAAAACAGATGGTATATGGGTAACAAGGAAATATTTATCCTCCTGCAAGATGATATTCAAATTTGTACTGTAACCATTCACACAAGTCCTAAACTTTACTAATTATTGTTTAGTAAGAAACCTGGCACATATTCAAAAAGTTTTGCATGAGTATAAGCATCTGCTGTCACTTACAAGTGCTCACTTCAAGAATAGCCCAAATAAATTAGTAGACAGTTTGTGGCTACTACATACTTCCCAGAGGGCTGGAAACACTTCTCATGTGAATGAAATAACTTCCATCTTAGAAGAATTATGTGAAGGTTGATATATATGATGAGCATGAAAGAATAGCACAAGAGCTGCATGCACATGTAAGATGGCATTATCAGCATTGCAAAGTAATATTGTTTGGAAGAAAAGATCTTTTCCATGCCGACTTGGTAGAAATGATACCATATGCACGAATGAATAAATTATATAAGTATATGCTGACAGTCATAGACTGTTTTGCAAAGTATGCATGGTCAATACCTGTCAAAACAAAAACTGGAAAAATGTGTCTGGTGCAATGAAAGTTGTTTTGAGTAACAAAGGGTCTCCTAAAAATTTGCAAACAGATCATGGCAAAGAAATTTATAATCCTTTGTTTCGAACACTGATGACATAAATACAATATTAATCATTACTCGAGACATGGTGGTATTATTAAGGCTAGAATCGTCGAGCATTTTAACTATATGCTAAAGGGAAAAAAAAGGTGGTGCACATTTTCAATGCAAGTAAATTACAAGTGGCTGGAAATTTTGTCCTCGCTTGTGCGCGAATATAAAAATACAGTGCATCACATGACTGGAATGAAACCTGTGGACATCAAGGATAATGAGATGTTATAAACTGTATTTAAAAATGAGAAGAATCCATACGTGCACAAAACCTGAGGCAGAGGTCGGAGACTGTGTTAGAAGAAGTAGGCAATAGGGGGCATATGCAAAAGGGTATGCTCCCAACTGGAGCACAAAATTGTTCAAAGTAATATGCATATGTCATTATGAGCCAAGAACTTATTATTTAGAAGACATGAAAGGCTGATATATTTGGGGTGGATTTTATAGAGAGGAGATACAAAAGACAAAGTACCCACATGATTATTTAGTTGAGAATGTTTTCCTTCACAAAGGAAATAAATTTCTAGTATGCTGGCCCGGGTTTGATGCTAGTCACGACTCGTGGGTACTTAAGTCTGACAGTATTGACAAATAAATCTTTAATATTTCGTTGTAGGGCTGTGTAGCTAGGTATCACTGCATGGTTATAAGATATCCAGCTTGACAGTGGTAGTTGTGACATTTCAGAACAAGTGTGTGTTTATACAGCTATTACTTATGGAGGTCACTTAGTCATTTATTAGAAAATAGCAAGAGACTAATAAGAAGTTTGTACAAATACATTTATAGAATGGCTTCATTTTGCTCAAGATGTACAACCAGCATACAACACCATTTAGCCATGCGACCATCACTGCTGCCTCTAAGCCCAGTAACTTGGAACGGATACACCATTCACTCTGTGCTTTCGTCAGAGAGGTTCGATGATGGCAGCAAAGAGCAGCCTATAGAAGACATTGTGGAAGAGGTCCATGCCTTCAGGGAAGAGGCTGCTGCAGACTCCCTCCAATCAAGTAGGGAGTGGGATCTCAACATTTCCCATGTCCTGTATGAACTTAGAAATCTACAATAGGAAGTCGGTGAACTATGTGCTGCTATCAAGGGGAACTAAAATGATTGTAAAATATTTTGTCAAAATATATGTGATTAAAAATAATTTCTGATCTTTAATTTCATAAAATCCCTGTCATAAACTTTCTCTTAAATGGCATCAGATGCATCAGTTCTCATACACAAACACATACACTTATCCACACATACCTGAGAGCAAGAAATTCTAAGTTTGGTAGAGTTTTTTTTAAGTGTAATGGTTAGATGGAAGTTAGGCTATGTTAATTAGGGGTTATGTGAAGTAAGGTTAGGTTGGGGTCAGGTTAGGTTAGTTGAGGTTAGGTTGAGTTGAGGTTAGGTTATGTTCAGGTTAGGGTTAAGGTAGTATTATACATATAAAGAGTGGGTAGTTGGGAATTATTATATGTCCTGCATGTGGTGAAAAATATACTAAGTCTTATATGAGTGAAAATTTCAAGTCCTGACATGATTGGAAAAAATCTGAACTGCAGCAAATGCTGCCTCTTGTCAGCAAATATGCATAAATGACAAACAAAAATCCAAGATGTTTTCCTAGAGTATCTGGTATATTAAAGTATTATTTTTGTATATAGCATATTTAAACATTCATCATACTACATGTCTTGGTAGCCGACATGGCCCTTCATAGGGTAATTTCCTGTGTTTATGCAACTCGCATCTGGCAGAGATGTCGCGTACGAGTACGAAAAATAATTCGTGGTGAATGTGGAGATATCAGCGACATTCGCATGCTTCATTGCGATTTCGTCACCTTCCCCTCAGTTCGACGAAGAGCTGTGTCCTGGTTTGTACTTCATGCGATCGGTTTTTTGGTGAACCGTTCGACACCGGTGACAGTTCAAGACTTTGTCCAGCTTCTTCGTCAAGATAGGTGGAACATGGCGCGGCATGGCACATTGCGTCAGTGGTATGGCAATTTTTTATTTTCATTCTGACGTTCACGCCTACAGGAAGTGCGTGTATATTACCGAGGTTGGGTGTACGCCGTGCGCTGCCCACTCCTCGGTCCTTACAAGTGTACAATTTAATGTTCCAGTAGTAATCGTCGATAGGTGGTAGTGTTATAAGTCAGTGTCACGTGTCGGGGTGTACGCCGTGCGCTGCCCCTCACGTTAAATAATTTTTTATGTGTTCATCGACTTTGTCAGTAAAACCAGTTCACCAAATGTTCATATCGTTTTGTGCCCCTATGTAAGAATTGTGTAGATATTTTATTGAGTATTTTGTTATTGTTTATATTTTGGTTTGAATGTGTACTGTATATAATAGGTTAAGGGTAAACGCCTCTGTATATCGTGTGTGATAATAAATCTATTTTTATAAAAAATAAAAATAAATAAAAAATAGTGGTCTAAGGGATTAGTCTGGCGACCCAAGGTTCGGCAGTTCGAACCCGCCCTCTTCCCGATAATATTGTGAGTACTAAAAAATGCATCACTCCTACTGACCAACTCGAGAACTAAACAAGATGGCTGCAGTGACACTAGCACTCCTTGTAGCATATGGAAGAACCTGTGGTTGGTAGGGGGTGCTGGAACTACATAGTCAGCTCGCCTGGGGGCCAACCATTAAACTATACCTACAGTGCTCTTGGTGGTGGGAGCAAAGTTGATACATGTCAAAATGATGGCCGACAATGAAGAATGATACAGTATTAAAAAATAGAATACAAGATAGTGGAATGATAGAGCATGAAGAAAAATGAATGAACAAGATGATGAATGCTGAAGTGGAACGATAGAGCTTGAAGAAGTGAAATCCAAGATGGTGGATGTTGAGGGGGAATGGTAGAGAATTAAGAAATGTAATCCAAGATCGTGGATGCTGAGGTGGAATGATGGAGCATGAAGAAATGAAATCCATGATGGCGGCTGGAAATTGCATAATCTAAGATGGTGGTCATAAATGATGTAATCCAAGATGGCTGCTGGAAATGACATAATCCATGATGGCGGCCAGAAATGGCGTAATCCAAGAAGATGGCAGTCGGAGCCGAGCCGGATCCCTCATACTACTAGTGTAAAATGAAGATTATAAAACAAAATGTACATTTGTCGGTATTTGTAAATACGAAAGAAAACGTAATTGAACAGAAATATGGCATTCTTTTACCATCGAGTATACATTGTATAATAAACGGTCCTTCTTCATGTGGAAAAACGTGTGTTACCATGTCGTTGTTGGAACATCCAAAGGCTTAAATTTGAAAACGTATATGTGTTTTCTAAAACAATACAACGAGAGAAATATGAATGATTAGCGAGTATTTTATCACTAATTGTAGGTACGTGATATTCCCCTTTTACAAATAAAGATGATATCGTGCCTCCGAACGAAGCATTACCGAATTCCGTATTTATTTTTGACGATGTTTGGTGGGAACCACAGGGTGAAGTACAGCAATATTTTAGTTTTGGTCGACATTCAAACTTTGATTATTTTTATCTATCACAAAGTTGTGCACAATTCCAAAACATAATTTGTGCGATACTGCAAATATGATAATGAGTTTAAAATGGATGACATGAGCCTGCAACATATTTACAATGAGCATGTTTTAGGTGATATGACATTTACAAAATTTAAAGATATGTGATATTACTGTTGGAAAAACAAACATGATTTTTTGGTGATTATAAAAATGCTTCCCCTATATAAAGGCAGATATAGGTCTGGATTTAACAGTTTTTTACTTCCCGAGCAAGAATAATAAGTATTGCAAAGTTTGGAAATAGCAGTATAAAACACAATCATTACAATAGTTGTTTGACCAAAAATCAAGATGGGACTTGTGATTTGAATGGATATATATTACATAATGTGAGTATGGCTGTGAAAGATACTGATGTGGTAAATAAACGTTACGTGGAAGACTTAAACACCATCACGCTAAACGTGTTTAAATCGCATTCAAGTGATATTCAAGAAAAATTAACAAAGTTAGTTGATGGGAATATTAATAAAATATAATTGTAATTGTAAGAATTTTAACCAACATTAGTTATGATATGCAGAGTACTGAACTTAGAATAGAAGGACGGGTAAATGGATTTAGTAAGGACTTTAATTATATGACAAACATGATTTTTACAGCACAACTTGCATAAATGCATAATAGTTTAAGAGTTATAATTAATAAAGTGGTAAGTGATAGTATTACAAAACAACTTGAAACACGAAAGGAAGAAATAATAAAATATATATGTGATGAATTAATAAATAAAAAATATGGTTTAGTAATGCAAACAGATCTGAGAAAACAAAATAATGATTTGGAAGCACAATTAACTTATTTTATTAATGATTTCAGATTTAAAACTATAACTAAATTAGATGCTTTTTTAAGTAAAGTCGATAAGATTGAAAAAGCACAACCTAATCGATCTAGTGTAGGAGTTAGTCGACCTACTGCAGCAGTTCGAAAAGCAACAACTTAATACATGTATAAATAGCTTAATTTTAAAGTAATATAATCCCACATGTCTGCCTCTGCTTAGGAATTACATACCGTTATATCTGCTGTGAAGGAGAAATAATTACAAGCCAAACGAGCCCGTATGTAATGGGACGTTTTAAACGAAGAAATATTTAAACCTGGTACAAGTAGAATGGATGTATTGCATTCTGTGTTGAATTCGCCTAATGAAACACCTTTCGAAACCAAATTCGAAGAAGAACATTTCAAGAAAAAGAAAAAGCAACCCCTTTCTAATTTAACATGTAGTTATTTAGTTTAAAAACATAATTCACCTATGCGCGATACAACATTTGGTGTATATCGAAATGGAAACAAATGGTTTCTGGGAGATTCGGTGATTACATTTTTGTCTGACAATGTAATTAAAACAGGTGTCTTCATAACTGATGTGAGTCAAGGTTTGTTTGAATTACTATTTGAAAATGTTCCAAATGGATATTTCAACACTGTACGAACGCGAATAACCATTTAGGAGATGAAAATCATCAGAAACTACATTTAATAGGAGATATTGTCGGAAGTGATATATATAAAGATGAAACTGGCTACCGGTTTTCTCCTGTATATTGGAACAATCCTAATGAATTGGTCGATAGATTAAAACATATCGCTTCCAGAGACTCGTAATAATTCACATACAAGCGAAATTGTTTTTATTATTGAAGAGCTGAAAGAAGATGGTTATATTACGAATGAAGTTTAGTAATATTTCTCAAGAACTTCACGCTCCAGCCAGGATAAGATATCCTAGAGGAAGAGTTATTACTAAGTGGTTAAAATATCTTTTTCAAGCCAATTTGTGTGAAATGACATTGCTTTCCAAATACAATAAGGGATACAAATATATTTTAACAGCATTAGATGTTTATTCCAAATATGGTTGGGCTATACCTTAGAAAAACAAAACTGGGAAACATGTTAGCAATGCAATGAAGACTGTATATAAAGATATATCCCCAAATTAGCTCCAAATCGACAGAGAAACCGATTTTTTTTCTACACCATTCCGGAAACTAATGACAGATTATGGTATTAGTCACTATGCAACAAATTCAGACCTTAAAGCCAGTGTTATGGAATGATACAACAAATTGATTAAGCAGTTAACATATAAGCATTACATGTCGAAAGGGACTTACAAATGTGTGGATGTTTTACCTGAAATAGTTAAATTTTATAATTCCAGATATCATAGAACTATCAAGATGGCGCCCAAAGTTACAGACAATAGTTCGATGAAAACCATTTACAATAATCTTAAAGTAATCGATGAAAGAAAACAAAAGTTCGAAGGTAGCAAATATATATGTATCACGAAACAGAAAGGAAGCTTTGAGAAAAAATTTATGGTTAATTGATCCTATGAAATATTTAAAATTATTTCAATTAGACAATTACATCCCAGAGTGTATTATCTCGAAACCTATGATGCAGTGCCTATAAAAGGCGGTATTTACGAACACGAACTGAAAAAAGAGGATATGGCCTTGGTTCGATAGAAGGGTTTCTCAAAAGCACACAACTCGTGGGTCAATAGTAAAGATCTTAAAAGATTGTAATAAAATGTTTGTAAAGTTATGATACTAAATAAAAATATTTTAAATCATATTTGATCAGTTATTTTATTTAATAAACCTATCGATATCAATGGCGTTCGGATGTGCAATCAATCTGCTTGTTGATTGGATTATCTTTCATTGGATTAGCATTTAAGTGGAATCTGCTGCATTCCTTTCCTTTTATTATTATAATTCTAGGAAAACTATTTAAGTTAAACACATTTATAGTTAAATAACTTCTTATAATGGGCATGAATATATAGTTTGCCGAAGTTATTTATTTCTTCACTTTTATTTTTACCAGAAAAAAAAGTATTTTTTAGGGGAAACTTCATAGTTTTTACAAACAATGTGTATGGCAAAGGAAAGGGTTTATTGATCTTGCTTTAACGATTTGAATAAAAAAAAAAGTAGAGATAGAGAAGGAGAATGAGTGAGATAAGAGAAAACCTAAGTCTATGTTAATTGAGCGTTCTTAACAACACTTTCATTTAGTTTCCCTTAAACATTCGGAATTGACTATAACATCCTATACGGAGAATTGGCTTTCAATGTCATTATTAGCGAATCTAATGCTATGAAGGAAATTAAAGTTTAACACTGGAAGAAAGTAAATTACATTTCTAAAAATTTTCATCAAATGTTTATAGAAAGTTTTCACTGTGCGATTCGAGAGTTGACAGATTTCGATAGAAGAGGCGATACAATTTTTTTTTTTTTTCATGTTATCTAAAATCATTCGGAATAGATCAATTGGAATTCTGTAAAGACATTTACATATCTATGGATATTACTTTTATATATATATATATATATATATATATATATATATATATATATATATATATATATATATATATATATATATAGCTTTTAATGTTGACGGAATATTTTTTAACAGTGGGACTTTGGTAGAAAAATTTTATTTCGCTGAAAGCAAGTTAGGGTTTTAGGGATGGAGAAACAGTTTTCTCGACGTGTCAGTCTCCAGGCGAAAGTGAATGTTTGCTGGGCAGAAGGAGGAGGGGAGTTATGCAGGCAGGGCTAGTTCAAATGCGTGGGTAGTTTTGCAAACAAATAAACGATTTGGAAGGGTCCAACTTGATTTGTTGAGAGTAGGTAAGCAGTTAGACAGCTCCTATGATTTACAAAAACGTGTTCTGCTATAGAGGGAAAGGGGGGCTAGCCAAGGCAGTTAGTGCTCCAGCTAACTGAATACGCGGTCTGAGATGATTGGAGGGGGAGGGGAAGTTTGCAAGCAGGAGCATTCTGACCACTTCTCGCGGACTGGCGCCATTTTTCTTCGAGGAAATTTGTATACTCAAATCGTGGTTATATTTTCTCATTAAGTACGTGCGATTTCCGTTTTTAAGTTAATCTTCGACACGAGCCGAACCTCGCGCTAATCTTCAATGGAAATTAATAGTGAATTTTTATTTTTCTAATAATAGGAACTTTTATTCACAGTGGTAAACCACTTCTCTGGATAAATCGTTCAATAAGAGACCTTAGCATGGTGCGGCGCTGGATGCAAAGGCGGGGGAAAACGGGAGTACCCGAGAAAACCCGCCGGCGTACAGCATCGTCCAGCGCGATTCCCACATCATGCGAAAATCCGGGAGTGAACCCGCCGGGTATCGGACCCGTATCGCCGTGGTGGGAGGCGAGCGCCCTAGCCACTGCATCACCGCTGTCCCTACGAGTACGATACACCATTTATAGATAGTTTAGAAAATACGTTAGGGAGTTAGGCCATACCCCATTTCAGTACTCTCCTTCGTCCTTCGTAGAATTTAACTAAAGATATGAGCCCCCCCTTACAAACCCCAACTCACCCCCTCCCCCCCCGTAAATATCAAATCTGTTACGAGCTTGCATATATTTAGGGTAAAGACGAACTAGAAATACAAGGAAGAAATAGTGTCGCGTGTACCCAACAATTGAAACGGGAGATATCCGCCACCATATCTGTGGCGTAGACTATATGGTTATAGTAACCAAGTAGGATGAATGGTGTGCTGTATTTTCCTGGGAATAGTATGAGATTAACTCTCCATAATTTTTGTCTCGAAACTCTATTAAAATCCACTTCGCATTTTGACTATTAGTAAGTTTAATGCACTGTATACTACGCGCGGATATCACCGCATCTTATATGTTCATTTCCAAACACCATTTTTAGTGCAATGGACGAGTAAACAGAATTTTAATGGAGCAAAAACAATTTCTACGGAAAAAGGAGACGGTTAATTATAGTCGTGTTTAGAACATTTAGAAAATTTTAATTTCTGTTAATTTTCCAAAAAAGTGCATAGGTATTTTATTTGTGCAGGTCGATTTGTAAATAATTTCTACGCATTTATTGCTATTTATGTTTTTCATTTTAAGATAAACTTATAGAGACACGCCAGTATGGATAGTTTGTGTTTGAAAGTAAATTTTCAACCAGCGCTTACGATGCCTGTCAATGCCTCTACGTTTAATTAGTTCACTGCTCTTGCACACACACTTTACAATGAAATAAACGGAACAAAAATAGTTAGCAAGATGGAGACCCAGATTGCACACATTCGGCTCATTTCGTCTATGGACATACCTAACTCCTTTGTGTCGCGGGCTTCCTCTCCAAAGCGAAAATGGAATACTTGGTTATGTACCTTGATTCGTTCCTTAATGTTATAGATTAGTATTACCGCGTATCCAAAATTTTTAGGGTCGTCACAAATTACCCGTGTATATAAAAGTCAAGATTTGCATATATGTATGTGAATGCAAGTACATACAGTTCTAAACTGTTTGACAGATCTGGACCGAATTCGGCAGAGATGCCCTTTAGCACCCAACATTCTGCTAGTTGAAACAATAATTTCACTCGTAGTAGTTGGAACGTGTTTCTGTTAAGCTCAAACACACGCGCGTGCACACAAAAAAAAACACGCAACTTTTGAACACATAAGTGTTTTGTCAGACTAAGCGTTGGATAGAGCTAGAGAAGCAAGTGTTTAACTATAACGTCAATCTCAGCATTTTTGCGAAAACCTCAAATACACTATATATATAGTATGTGTGTATGTGCGTGTTTATTAAATTTTTTTTCCCGAAATAAATAGACTGCAGAAAAAATAATAGTGGTCGACAAAATACTGCGAAGTGCTAATTAAAGTGTTAATTAAATCATCAAAACGTTTGATTTTTGTTCACACTAATACTGGCACATGTTAGCGACTTCTTGGGAGTTAATACAATTTTAAGTAACCTTGCTTGTTTTTTTAATTTATTAGCACATCTAACATTTAAGCAATCTCTTATAAATTAACGCGCACACTTTGGTATACAAAAATGCATGGTTGCTGGCAGAAATTTCCTGCTTCTGTAGGTAAAGAAACAGATTTTTTTTCGACATAGATACTGGGGAAAAAAACACACGTGAGCTGTATTATTTCGTGAACTGCAGTTCTAACACTTGTGTAGAAGTTGTGGCCATATTCTAGTACACGACCTGTTCACGCTAAAGTGAACACTTTTGAATGTCAACCTTTGAAAAAAATAATCACTTCCCAGACCTGCGTAAAGTTGAACATTAACATTCGTTGCTTCGTATGTATACTGTTAAGTTGGCAGCGAGTTACGAAAAGTAGTTCCCCATATTAACGTCTTATTTAAATGCTGAGTGAATGAGTGAAAACGAAATCCGCTTCTTTGTGTTTTGTGAAATCATATAAAAAATATTTAGGTTCCTAATTAATTCACAATTATACTTGGTGCACTCATGTCAAAGAGTTGAGCTCCATTCTTTTGATTTATTACTCACGGTTGGTTGTACATTCAACTCTCCATCGAGGGGCCACGGTTGCTGAGTGGTTAGCCTGCTCGCCTCCCACCAAGGCGATGCGGGTTCAATCCCCGGCCGGGTCACTCCGGATTTTCGCATGTGGGAATCGTGCCGGACGATGCCGTTGGTCGGCGGGTTTTCTCGGGGATCTCCCGTTTTCTCTGCCCTTTCATTCTGGCGCTGCTCCATACTCACCTCAATCACCCTCATCGCCTCTCAAGACCTCGATGTTAAGAGTCGTTCAAATCTCTTCACTCACTCAACTCTCCACCGACAGATGGCGTTATGGTTTGTCGGCTTCAGACCGAAAAATCTCTCGCTGGTCACAAAATATGAGTTTTAACACACACAAAACTTTTCAAGCTGATCGTTATAGAGTTTATAATTGAATTATCATGTTTTATAATAGTTTGTCATGTATCCCGGAAATTCGAAATAATTTCTGGTCACGGAAAAGCTGATACTATATTTCATACTCCAACCTCTTTACTTCTGTTATGCCTACATGCTACTCCACGACATAAATTTAAAAAACTTGACGGAAATGGAAGAAACTGTGGTTGACTGTTCATTACGCTGGAGTCCTGTGTAGACTTAGTACTCGTGTTTATTACTATGTATCAAACCGCCAATCTTACGTAGAATACCTTAATACTTAAAAGTTTGTTCGGACGTTTATTGTATTTGATCTGGCACGGGGAAGCGTATTGGTTCTGCTATTATGTAAGTACTCAAGTCACTTTGAAAGCACCTCGCGTAACAAACATCTGCTGGGTGGCACTCGCAAATGTTTCTAAAGATGATTTCATTCGTTTCAATACTGCTACAAAATGATGTTTACTTGTTAACGTGCTAACAGGGGAATAATTCAATAATTAATCTCCTGGCGCCTTGTGCTTACTACAGGAGAATTCCCAAGTCAACGCTGAAACATCACGACTATGTATGGTTACAACGAGAGAAAATGCTCAACCTGATGGTATATGGATGTGATTTTGTCAGCTAATATAATGATCAGCAATATTATACTTTCTTTGGGCCTCTAGATAGTAAGACACAGAGTTGTGTTGAGAGATTTGGGCGGCTCTTAACGAGGTCTTGAGAACCGATTATGGCGAAACGAAGTGAGAATGTAACAGCGCCGGAATGCAAGGGCGGGGGAAACGGGAGATCCCCGAGAAAACCCACCGACAAGCGGCATCGTCCGCCACGACTCCTGCTTGCGGAAATCCGGGTATGACTCAGCCGAGGGTAGAACCCGGCTCGCCAATGTGGGAAGCGCGCAGTTTAACCGCTCAGCCACTGCGGCTCCAAGGACATAAAGCAACTGTTCCGTATAAAAATAAACAACCTGTATATTTACCCAATCCGATAATAGTATGTATAAGCTTAAATTGCATATAATTATAAATACACTTAACTACATTATTTGTTCGCATATTTATTGAGTAAATAAGGAAGAATATAATTTTCCGAGCAGTGAAATAGGAATATTGTGTTAAAGCTCTCGGTAATGCTAATATTTACGTGCTAGGGAAAATGCAAATTTGGCTGAAAACATAAATTAAGCAGGAATTTCCAAAGAGCTCGCTGTACGTAAGAGGCCTGTAGTATAGTTGATTTAGCGGTAATCGAACACCGTTGAAATAAAACCCGGAAACTCTCCACTTGTAAATGTTTATATTTCGTTGTAAACGCTGTGTTTTTTTTTCTCAGTAAAATTAACACATAATCATGAAATATAATCCCAGATCTAACGTCTTCTTGAAAGTACGACGTTCGAAATTGCTAACCACTGACAATTATTTCTTAATGTTTCACGAACATTTATTGTGAAAACAAGTATCTCGAAACAAATGTGCGTTCCTAGGATTTCACAGAGCCTAAAGGTTGTTCACGATAAAGTGAGCACTTTTGATATCAACCTTTAAAAAAAGTCACTGCCTCTACCTGCATATATTTTAACGCACACACTGAGTGACATTCGCCCAGTAAAGTTGGTAACGATAGAGGGAAAGTAGTTCCATATCTGAACGTCGAATAAAAAGTGTTAGGTAACCATTTGTGATAAATTAAATTATTTATTTCACTTTCGGTTTTTTTAATGCGTCGAAGTGTAACAATTAGCAGATTTATAATACATATACTTTTCTAATAATTTCACAGTTTCACTTGACAGACGCATTAATAAAGTGACGAGGCCCATGGCAATGTTAATTTTACATAAGGCGGTAGAATGCACAACGTGCATACAATTAGATCTTACGCAGAGCTTCTAAAAGTGCTCAGTTTACCGTGAACTGCCTATACCTGTTGCCTGAACTGCATTGCAGCGTGTTTGAAATTACGCTGTCTTGACGAACTATTGAACATGTCTCCAAAATATTTTCCCACAAGGGTACAACATACCCAATACGAGGGCGAAATGGCACTCCCAAGATATCACGAATAGCCTACTATTAATAGTACTTTGGAGGCTTCGAACATAGTTAAAAAGGGATTTTACGTATTTATTGATTCATACTGCATGGACATGAGTGAATTCACGATAGGAACCTGTACTGAACTTTTCTACTGACTTTCCGTAAATTAAATTATAGGGGTTATCGCTTAAAAACATATAGGTAAGGGCAGTTCGTGATAAAATGAGCTCATTTGAAATCAAACCTAAGAAAAAACTCACAGTGCCTATTTGCATATATTTTAACGGCTGCACTGAGTGACATGAACCCAATAAAGTTGGTAACGATGTATGGAAAGTAGTTCCACATCTTAACGACGAATAAGAGATGCTATATAACCATTTGTGATAACTTAAATTATTTCTTTCGATATCTGTATTTTTTTTAATGCATCGAAGTTTAGAAATTTGTGGATTTGTACAATATTTATTTTTCTAATAATTTCACAGTTTTACTTGACCGACGCATCAACAAAGTGATGAGGCCCATGTCAATGTAAATTTTACATACAAGTAGATATTGCGCAGGGCTTCCAAAAGTGCTCAGTTTATCGTGGAGAGCCTATACACGCAATCTGATGAGAACACTGTGCGCTAGTTCAGAGCCTGGCACGTAGTGGCGATGACGCACTTGCTGGGCGTGTCAAGGTCGCTCTTATCGTTCCCGCAATGCTGAGCTATTCCCACAGGTGAACGGGTGCTCAGCAGAATCAGGAAAAGTAGCACGACTTTTAACAGTTAGCAGCAATCTCTGAAATATTTTAAAGTTATTTTTAGAATATCGTTGGTATTTTTTTTTGTAAACATAAGAAAATAATCTCATACAATAGAGAGAATGAAATCGACACCTTGAGCATTTCTGCGAGAAAGTCTGATGCTGTTATCTCTAGACAACAGACATCAGCTAGTCTCCTCAGTAATGAATTTGAGTGATCTAAAGATCACGGTGCTTATAAAAAGCCTAAGCCCAAAGTGTACTGTAGCGACACCTCTCATCGAATCTAACGGTACTGTGTTTTTGTTTGCCAACGTGATAAACCACAATACGCAGAATGTTCCTTAATTGCATGGACAACTCCTCACCCAGGTATTCGTCATGAAAAACTAAGGCGAAAGCATATGTATATACATATAGTACCGATACTTTTGACTAAGTTTTTAACGCATACACGATGTATTCAAGTTACGCAGTTAGAGATAGTATTTTTTTTCTCGTAAAATCTCATCTGCACTGTCCACGTTTGGCATTGACGTTGACTTAAATGTTAAAGATACCGCGAAGTCAAGCATCATTTTCATGGATGTTTCGTGGCCGTACAGATTCGAACCTGTAAAAACTCAACGTGTATAATTCCAATACCTCCACACACTGTCACACTTTGTGTCCAGCTCACTTCGGTTTATTACATCTTCAGTGCATCTTCTAACATTTCTACGTCCTTAAAATAATAATATTCCTCCTCATCATCTGTTTCTAGTAGTTTTCATCTTACATTCCATTCAATTTTAATTTTTTTTTTCTCGTCCAATTTTTTTTAAGGTGCCAATAAATTAGTTAGGTATGTTACGATTTTTTTCCCGATTTTTTTTTGTAATTTTTCTAGAAATATTTGACTCGAAGGTTACCCAAGCCCAAGGCGATCTCAAGTCAAGATCATGGCCAGCATGACCGACTCTTCAACGGAATGACAGAGCATGGAAACTCGCCAGATTAGCTCCTCGGCTCCTCTTCACGTTCCCGTACATCTGAACGTACCAAACTATTCTACTGATAAGGTAAGCCTGTAAGTACGTAAGGCAGCCACGGCCCCAATCGCAGCTACGTGCGCTCAATCTCAGAAAAGCCGCGATGCACGTTTCCAACAGTATTTCTCTTGCGTATGGGGCTCGGCCCTGAGACGCACTCAGATCGTGTCTCAACTCGCCGCTCACTCACTCTCACTCGCCGCTCTCACTCTGGCACACTCTGGCTCACTTTAGCGAATTGAGACTTGTGCCCTCTGTAAGCCTTCGGCGTTATTTCTCTGGCAGAAAAGGTATTAAAAAGTGCAGAATAAAATATTTCTGGCCTTTCCCTTTCCTCGAATAAATGTACAGTATTTTATGAAATAGTAACGTATTTTAATTTGTTTCTTTTTTACATGGTTAAAATCATAATTGTTATGTGCAAACACACATTTAATAATATGCACACAATTAAACATAAATGAAACGCGAACATAATAACATGATAATTTGTTACGTTCCATCAGACGATTTATTGATGTTATTGCACATTTCACAATCGCAATGATTAAGTTTAAGAGATAAAATATTTCTAACACTGCTTTAGAAACAACAAAATATATGTGTGGATATTTGAAGTTAGACTTGAAAACAACCTGGCTGCCAGAGAGGGTGCGAGAGTGAGCACCGAGTGTACATCGTCGTTCACTCTCCCTCTCGCGCTCTCTCCTCGGAGTTGGGACAGCAGAGAGGACGCTCTGTGACGTCAAGAGTGAGCGAGAGAGTACTCTCTCGGCGAATTGGGACACGGTCTAAGGTCGCACCTCTACCTAGGATTCCCACTTTGATTTAGGGAAGTTAAACGAAAAAAAAAAAAAAAAAAAAAAAGCATGTGGCTTTGTTTTTGTGTTCAGCCCTCTCATTAGTCCACTCCTGTGTTTTATCTCAAACAATTCCCATTGTTCTTCTGGGAGACGGGCGAATGTTAATATTTTCGTGTAGCTGATATTTAGCTTCTGTAGTTAGGCTTGTTCTATGTTTGAAGTTTTATCTGGCGTGACTGTGAGGCCGCGAGATCCACGTGTTTCGCGATAGGTCGACGTCGTCGGCTAATACTGAACTGTTCACTGAACGGCGAAAGGAGGCCGCTGTTGCGAAACAGGTATAGACTGTTCACGATAAAGTGAGCCCTTTTTAAGGCCCTCTCAAAAAACATTAGCCACTAATAAAAGTGTTTTATTGAAACTTCATGCGTTTACTTTTGATAGTGGTAAGATGTACATGCTGTGTTTAATAGTCACAAGGCAATGTTTATATCAAAAAGTGCCGGAAAAATAGAAATTGGCTGAAGGTGAAAACTTAGCAGGGCCTTAACAAGTGCTCACTTTAACGTGAATAGCCTATAGGCGAGAGGCAGAGCCCACATCCGGTTGAACGACCGATGTCTCGCTGCGTTAACTGTCGTGCGATCGAGCGCGATGTACCAGGATTTAGCGAGTCCGAGAGAGCGCACATTCGGGCGTGAAACGTGACGCGGACGTGTCGCATGGGTGATGGCGGGTTTTCGCCTATAAGCCGTTCACGGTAAAATGAGCACTTTTTAAGGTCCTCCCAACATGCATTAACCATTAATAAACTTGTTTTATTGTAGGTTCAGAAAGTTAACTTTTGAGATTGGTGAATTGTATACACTGTGTGTATTAGTCACATTGCATTGTTTATATTAAAAATAGGCGGAAAAAAATTGGCTTGAAGGAAAGTTTTAGTAGGGCCTTATAAAGTGCTCATTTTACCGTGCATAGGCTATAGGAGGGCATTGGACCTTTCCTAGGGCGGTTTGCTATTCATAAAGAGTTCACGCACGGATTCAGTACGGGAAGGTTGCGTGTTTCGTAAGTTAAGGTTGAAGTAAAGCAACAGCCTATGGAGCACTGCACCCAACTATACAATGCGAAGAACTCGTAAAAAAAAGTAGTACAGACAACATAACAATTGTCAGAGAAGTGCATTGTATGTTGTATATAAAAGAAGAATGTATATATTTTGCAACATTATAAAATATTTAACTTAAATATACATTTAAAATTTAAAAAATAATCTGTATTTGTAACAAAATTTAAGCGCATTTCCATTCTGGATGCTTCGGAAAGCATAATTTTCAAGAAATTCTTCTTCGACAAAGATCGTCATAATATTTATTGTAATGTGTAATAATATCAGAGTAGTAATGTAAGCTATAAATTCTATAATTAAATTTATTTACACCAGTTTCAGCCATAAATGTGCGTGACAAATGGACGCACATAAAAATAATTATAAAAATATTTCCAACATTATTATTACAATTTTCTTACACACGCCAGTCGTGTGCACTTCCAGTGTTGTCTGCAGTGGGACAAATGGCAATCTTCACAGGGTTGCTGGGGGGGGGGGGTGGCCAGCGTGTCAACCACTGGCACTTGACGTCGTGTTGTCTTAACCCTTTCACACACAGTGTCCTCTATCTGGAACGTTGCATATAAAGTGGCCTGAATAGTACGCACTGTGCAAAGCAGGACATACCGTCCAATGAGAAAGCTTCCCTTGCATGGGAGACAACATTCGCTGCTGAGACTATGTTCCGTAGCCTTATAAAAACCACTGCTGCCAGTAACATAAAGTACAGATAGATTTCTATTGGTCCCGACGTGAGACAAAGCGTCGTCTGTATATCAGTACAGTTCCGAACAAAATATTTGTTTGTTGTAACGCCTAAAATTATACATTAATTTATGACTGAAAGGGTTAAGTTAGGTTAAAGTTAATGTATGTTAAGTAAGTTCCCCTGTTAGGTTACGTGTTATGATATACATTTCAAATAAAAATTAATGGACTCTCCACTCTCGACTGTTAAGACTAACTAATTTGGTTCATTTTGAAAGGTTTAATAATTATTACTCTAGTCTGCTCCGTAATCTCTGCTCAGGACTGTTATTTTGTTCTCGTTATGAGTGGTGCCTATTTTTAACTTTTAAATAAACATGTTTTGATCCTGATTTAAGAATCCAGAGGCTTCTAATTTGTTTCCCCCTCTCATCTATAGAGCACAAGGAACCAAGAATCAGGAATAGCGGATGAACTGAAATATTCTAATGAACGCAGTTATGAATTAGCAGTAATCCATCTTAAAAAAACCACCCTGTACAGTATGAGATGAAGTGTCGCAGTACAGGGAACAGACTGTGTGTGTGAGAGAAAGAGAGAGAGAGAGAGAGAGGGAGAGAGAGATAGAGAGAGAAAGAAGTTCCTTCTCGCAAGAGCAGGTAGCTATCTACTTACATATTATTGAAGCAAGTTGCATTGAAGTTATGAGTTATTTGCTGCAATGGAATCACGCGATTGAGACTCTTTCTTAGCACAGAGGGACGTTGAGTGTGTGCACGTACAAACTTAGCTCTGTGCCATGGCTAAGAGCCGTACATAAAATACAGACAAGGCCTACTTTACATTTCAACAGCAGTAATCGAAACTGAGCCACTAATGTTTAAGTATAAAACTAAAAGGATGTCGACTAATAGGTTTGTGTAAGTTTATCCAAGTAAACAAAATAAAAGTGACTGCTATCAGCCACTCGCCCGTTTGGACGGACATGACGCTGTAGATTCAGTAGGGGCTGTCTGCGAAGAGTTAGGCCAGCGGGAGTGACTGACAGCTGGCTTCAGACTTCCGGTAAGTCGTTCTCGAGTTAACTTCTTCTTGATCTTCCCTCGTGTTTTTAGCCCCCACCTCCGCACCACATCAGTAGCGAAACAAAGACATACAGTTATACAGAATGTTTCACAATTGCATAGACAAACCCCGCCCACGTATTCGTCACGAACAAAAGAATACAATTCACGTATACTACATATTGTCTAAAGTGCGTCCCAGGGGCGTACTTGAAGTAGAATAACGAGCATATTTTACAAAAAGTATGTACAATCGAACATGATCTCTTGATAATGTGTGGTTAGAGAAAGATCAGCGACAAATGTAACGTATTATTACATGAGATGTCTGAGGGTCGTATGTGAGTTCATGAGGGATGGAAGTCTTAATAAAAATAAAATAACTAAATTTGAATTTTAATTTATTCCCACAGCTATTATTTAGAGCATTAGATTATCTGGCTCCACTATTACTCTTTTTATTAACAGTGAGCGCAATTTCTAATGTCTATTTCAAAACTATTTAACGTCCTTGTTAATATCTCTGTTTGGTTACAGTCAATTAACTCATACTCACCAACACATGTTCAGTCGATGTGTTGCCATCATTTTTAATGTCTTTCACTCATGCTTCTATCCAATAGTCCAGCCTGACAGCCGCACCCTTCACTGCTAAATACTCGCAGTCGTAGATTTCTCTTCCTTTGGTAACTTATCTAGCCGCTTGTCTTCTATCGCTCGGAACTCAGCCACTCAACCATTCAACAAAAACCACACTCTCCGGTTCAGAGGCCTGTAACACTTTTATATCGATCGCCCTGGCCATCTGGAAGGTTCAACGCACCCCGAGTCACACTGCGAGAACGAGGTCAGTAACCCAGAGCATTCTTCAGCTAACACAGAAATCCTATCCTCCGAAGGTCAGGAGCGACGAGCCGATAAAGGTTTATTCCGGCAGAATGCCTCCATAACTTAAAATGCCGGTAAGATGATCACTCGATTGCCATTCAACCATCCCTTAGTGACTCGCCGCCCTGCTATCATATCGCTACTCTCTCATCTTCAACCCGCTCGCGCGGGACACAAAGCAACGAGCGCGTAACACTCCATTCTCAAGTCCATTCGTCCCGAACAAACACCGCTACATTGGGACCATCGTGTGCCAGTTGATCGATGTGGACAACCTTCGGCTTCACCCAAGAGCCTTAACAACAAATCCCAACATTTCTGTAACTTAGGGCAGTGCCCTTTCTCCTATGAGGGTTGTACAGCCACATCATTTGTCCTTCTTGAAATACCTCGCCCGACATTCGCCTATCATACTGAGTAGATGGTAAAGGGGAGTTATGGACCACCTCATATTTTCATCAAAAAACCAAGCAATTTTATCGATTTTAAGCCACTATTTTTGTTCATTGAAGCTCCATTTCTCATCAATTTTCATTGCAAACAAGCAAATTTTTATAAAAAAAAAAACCATGCATTTTAACCCAAAATCAAGTAATTTCATCGTTTTCAAGCTGCCTTTTCTATCTTCTACAAACCACATTTGACCTCAATTTTAAACTCTCAAGAACAAGCACATTTCAGCCAAAAATAAAGTAATTTTATGGTTTTCAAGCTACTTTTTCTACTTTCAACAAACCTCATTTGACCCCAATTTTCATCAAAAATCAAGCATTTTTACCCCAAAATGAAATAAATTTACCACTTTTTCAAAAAATGGCCATGCAGGATTTGTCTTAGTTTGAAAATCATCAAATTTATACTAAAATCAAGTAAATTTCTCGTTTTCAATCAAACTTTTTCACGTTTCTCTAGAAATATTAATTTGTGCCAAATTTATGCCAAAAATAAGCAAATAATGCTTAAAATCTATTGAAAATATACAAATTAATAGAATTCAGTCTATTCAACGGAAGCTATTTCATTACATCCTAGAGCGGATAAAACCAGATATAGGCTATTCACGGTAAATACTTAGAAAGCTTACTGATTTGGAATAACAGTCAGTAAATATATTTTATTTAATTACAGGCGTTCACTTATGAGAACAGTGGAATACACACACTGTGTTTATTACTTATATGGCAATATTTATTTGAAAAAGGTGGTTAAAGGAAAAAAATGGCTGAAAGTAAAAAGTAACTCGGGCCTCGAAAGTGCTCACTTTACCGCGAATAGCCTATATTGATGCCCTACCTTGCAACAGGAACAAATATCCTATTAACAGCAGATGAAACACGGTATATAACACCAAGGTGAGTTAAATAAAACATCACTTCCATTTTAGTGATATTTCGTAATACCGTATTGGCTGTTCGAATGTCAACATTTATTTGTATCCCAAATGTTACACGCACACTGGCTTCTTTTTTGTCTACATATTGCCATATACAAAAGTAAAATAGAGAAAAATATATGTAACATCACCACAATATAAATTGAGTAAATGTACACATGTAAACTAAATTACGTTTCTATATTTACAACAAACTAGCTTGTGACATAATAATGGTTCCCTTCTATATATATATATATATATATATATATATATATATATATATATATATATATATATATATATATATATATATATATATATAATGCCGTTCACGGTAAAGTGAGCACTTTTTAAGGTCTTTCAAAATGCATTAACCCCTAATAAGTATATTTTATTCAGACGTAAACTTTTGAAAGTGGTGAAATATTTAAACTATGTTTATTAGTCATATTGCAATGGTGATATTAAAAAGTGGCGGAAAATTAGAAATTAGTTGAAAGGAAAATTTTAGCAGGGCCTTAAAAAGTGCTCACTTTACCGTGAACAGCTTATATATATATATATATATATATATATATATATATATATATATATATATATATATATATATATATATATATATATATATATATATAATGTGCCACTGCGTTGCCTGGCTTGCTTCTTCCTTTTCTGCGAGTTGAAGCACGAATTCCCCTACTAGCTGAGAAATTGTTAGCTTAATTTTGCCAATTTCCGATTTCGGGAATTTCATGCCTGTACCACAGATATAATTTTAAAAATACCTCGATATTGTCTGGTTTTTTCATTGGCCGTTCATATAGAATGCAAATTTTTTTAGAAGCTCCACTTTTTGTTGCTCGCTATTGTCTTGTGGGCATGGATTGGAGAGGCACGTATTCTTCTTTCGTGTAGACACTGAGGTTTCGAGGACAGTGTCCACTTTGACAAGCTGCGGAGAACTACAAGTATGCTCTTCAAGAACGCTTATCTGTTCGTTATCAATGTTCATCTCCGCCTCAGGTTCTTCTTGCAGTACAGGTGTGCTCGAAGTTGTCCTGTCGGAAAGAGTAAAATTAAATGGCATATAAAACAATTGAGTGTGTTTCTCTTTAATTTTTAATACTACACAATTCGTATTTTCTAACCTGCGCTTTCGAATTATTCACCCAGCTCCTTCAAAACTCTCTGTTTCTTATCAGTGTTTCTGTTTTATTTACGCTATGCGTTGTATAAAAATTCATTTTGGAAAACAAAATCAATTATATTTTCTTCTTCTGCTGCACTAAACTTTAATTTATCACTCATAGCTTATATTTTATGTACTAGGAGGACGTAAATATCTCAACACACAATTAATTTGCAAATTCCAGCGAGAAAACAACTAAACTAAACTTAACCGAAAACAAAACCACTCGCACCGATATTTTCTTCACCGAGAATTCTAGTGGAAAACTTAAAATACTAGTGACAAACTGAAAATGTATTAATTCAGTTTTCAGTTACGTTGAGTCGAGTCTAGTTCGGGTTAAGTTTTCAGTCGGAGGAAACCACTGCCATAAGTAATTATATATCCGTTCATGGTCACGTGAAACTTTACTTACAGATGCTAAGTTTTTAGTCGCGTTCAGTTCAGTTCAGTTTTCAGCTTGGAGGAAACCAAACCTCTAGACACAAAATGCAGTCTTCTCTTGGTCCTCTGGTGCCACCTCGAACTGCCAGTATTCACTCTTCATGCAGATAGTAGAAAACCAATTACGAACCCGCTGAGCTGTTCAATGTGTCATCTATACGTGTACACTTGTAAGAGGACAAGAGTCTTTCTTTGTCACATTGTCAAGCTGGCGATAATCTACACAATGCCGCAGTGAGCCATATTTCCTTCCTGACAGTACGATGGGTGACGACCACGGACTAACGGATGGTTCTGTTTCATCTAACTCCCTGATTTCATTCGGAATTCCCTCAACTGCCTTATGCGAAGCTAGATGCAGTTGTCTAGCTGGCTGCTTCATGGGCCTGGCGTCTCCCGTATCGATGAGATGCAGTTGTCTAGGTGGCTGCTTCATGGGCCTGGCGTCTCCCGTATCGATGAGATGCAGTTGTCTAGGTGGCTGCTTCACGGGCCTGGCGTCTCCCGTATCGATGAGATGCAGTTGTCTAGGTGGCTGCTTCATGGGCCTGGCGTCTCCCGTATCGATGAGATGCAGTTGTCTAGGTGGCTGCTTCATGGGCCTGGCGTCTCCCGTATCGATGAGATGCAGTTGTCTAGCTGGCTGCTTCACGGGCCTGGCGTCTCCCGTATCAATGAGATGCAGTTGTCTAGCTGGCTGCTTCACGGGCCTGGCGTCTCCAGTATCGATGTGGTGGCAGGTCACGTTAGTCCTTCCAAGGTCGCTCTCTTCCAACCCCTAGCGCGGGGTGTGAACCATCGAACGCGCAACAGTACGTTTCCATCATCAAATAAACTCATGGGAAAAATATAAATTGCAACCTTGGACTTGCGGAAAATTGTGTGACACCGAAAGTTTCTGATTTTCGCGTGACAGAATATGAACTAACACTTTCGAATATACGAAAAACTCTCTCTTGTGCCATTCCCATAAACCCGATTATTTCGTTCTGTTCTCTTTCCGTTAGCTTGGTGGGTGTGAACATTATGCACGGAGAAAGTACCATTAGCTTATCAAAGCACTTTCTTAGGCAAACATTGTTCCAACACTATATTGGTTCGGCGAAGCTAGCATGCGCACTTTACCACACAGCTCCACTTCAATGCCACCAGCTACCCTAACCACTCTGGTTGATTATTTCAGTTTCTTGCCACTTCATTGCCGCAAGCTATACACTTGGCTCCACTGTACACTGTTACCACTTCTGGGATGACATCATATCCGTTGCTTCTTTTTGTAGGTTATATCTGTGAGTCCTGAACATCTTACGCATCATTATATATCGATCTTCTCTGAGAAAGGCGATTCTTATCCCGACAGTAATCGCAAGCGGCTCCTTACGAAGGATTATCTGCGATCCTTTCAAGAGCAGTGTCTATGTTTTAACGAGGATGTTCGCAATATTGTATTTTCGCAATGGTAATATAATAAGTATGTGGCAAAGTGTAGGCGTTAAAAAAACTTAGGTTCGTGTCTTGGACATGATCCTTCATAAAACTCAATCGTTTTCAATTAAGTATGATAAAATTTTCGTTTTATAATCAGCATGGCAGCATAATATAAGGTAGAAAATTAAATAAAATACATTGAGGTGATTGGAAAATCTATTTGATAAACATCGTATACAATAACCAGCTCTCATTCTTAATCGTCCTTCTGTGACCTTCGATTCTGACTGTTTGCTAACCTTCAACCTAGTCTTCCTTCCAGTTACCTTCTGCAGTATACTTCTGCTTGTTGACTTTATAGCTGTGAGGCGTCACTTCGTTTACGCATACGAATGCTCAACACAATGGAACATGTTCGTCATTGTGGGCTCCGTACCGTGTGGTTACAGCTACTAAATCCTTCACAAACGCTGTGAAAGTTGAAATCATCACCTGTCCGGCCTCCTCGTCGCCTTGGACTGACGCCATAGCGACCAAGACCGCAGATGGCTCTCGAAGCTACACTTGCAACGTCTCTGTCCTGAACTGCCCTGACCGTCATACGTTCCACTACGGCTGTCTCCATCCTTTTAGTTCTAATTGGTCGTTCATCGTGTAGCTCCATGCATGAATTTAACTGCGCATTGTGTCGCCATGTCATCTGCAACATTCGTGTCTTTAGTGCAGCGAAAGCGTGAAAGGTTTCGCTGTCCTCCAGGTGGCATTTTTTTTTTTGGTTAACGAAATCATCACATGACCGATTTCGTCTGCATATTCAATTCCTCTCTCTCTCTCTTTTTTTAAATTACAAATCCCAAAATAAAATTCACCAAACTCCGCAAGGTTTGAAAAGAGTTTAACGTCTTATACTACCACTACCAATTCTATTTCTGGGTTTCTGGTTTTACAATTATTACTTCCCATTTATCTAGGGTCAAGTAAATCGTATTATATATATAGCAAATATCAGTACTGCATGCTGAAAAGTCGAATGCCATGATGTTACAATTGAAACATTACGAAAGAGAAAATACATTTCATAAAAAATTCGCAACATTGAATTAGTGATGGTTACGGCGTTTGTGACATGCACTAAAGTCACTGCCCCTGCATGCATATGTTTTAACGGGCGCACTGAGTGACATTCGCCCAGGAATGTCGGTAACGATGAATGTAAAGTAGTTCCATACCTTAACGTCGAATAAAAAGTGTTAGGTAACCATTTGTGACAACTTAAAATTATTTCTTTCGCTTTCTGAATTTTTTTTTATGCACAGAAGTGTAAAAATGAGCAGATTCGTAAAGTATCTCCTTTTCTAATTATTTTACAGTTTCACTTGACCGACGCACGAATAAAGTGATGAGACCCATGACAATGTTAATTTTTACATAAGGTGGAGGAATACAAAACGTACATACAAGTAGATATTAAACAGGGCTATCAAACGTGGTAATTTTACCATGGACTTGAGCGATGAAAATGGTGAATGTTTCGGGCAGAGTCGAAACAATTGAAATTCTCAAGGAAAATATTTGGTGGTGCGGAAGGGACGATGGAGAAAAAAAAAAAGGGGGGGGGGGGTGGATAATTTCACTGCCGGCCTATTTGTCTTCGTTATGAACACAGCCACTCCAATATGAAACTCGGTCTCGTTTATGATGGTTTGCATTCAATAACAAGGTTTTCACTCCCACGCTAGTTAATGATCTCAGGTGTTACAAATAACGCTTTTTTTTTTTTGACGTGCGATGCACTTAATCTGGCAATGATCTTGTTTCGTCATCTCAGCAAACGAGTAGAGACCTGCAAAATTCGCTTTATTATTGAAGGACAGCCTGAACTCCAAGTTACTGTGTGTTTGACCGAACCCAGCCATTGGCCAGGAAATATGCCTGTCACGCCTCGGAGAAATCTTGAGCCAATAAGGTAATATCAGCGGTGGATTGGCCAATCTCTTTTAAAGAGATCAAGCAGGTAGGTGACGTTTGACGTTGATTAAAGCGAAGCGGCCAATGGAACCACAGACTGTGCTCGCTCGTTTATAAGTAGGGACACCCGAATTCCGCGAAAAGATTCCACGACCTGTTGCATTTCGTAACACTTTATCTCGGATACACTTTTGTGATTGGGTGCTCAAGGTGTTACGCGTCTTAAGTGTCTGCTCACGAATCAGAGACGCACAGTATCGGAGAAACTTAATTCTGATTGGCCAGTCAACTAAGAAAATGTCTTCTCACAGATAGACGCCGCCAATAAGCAAATGAAATCTGCTGGTACGCTCGTAGAGTATTGAAATCTAGCATGTGCGGAAAACGTTTCGCGAAATTCAGGTGTCTCTATTTATAAGGCAGCGGAGTCTATTCTGTCACCGAACGAAAGCTCGAATTTTGCACGCGTCTACCAACGAGATGTAGGCTCTGTGCTTGGTGATCATTGATATGAACCAGCCATAATGTAGAGAGGTTTACTTACGAATCAGCTACCTCTGGGGGAGCATCATTTGACGCCGAGGCCGTGTCAGAATTGACAAATTTCGTTGTTTCGTTATTTTGTAAATTCGTGATTTGGTACTTACCGATTCGGACGTTGTCGACAGTCACTTGTTTAGCACTCGCGACAAAATATTTTTATCTAAATTCAATGCTTAAAACAGACCTAATATTTATGCAATCATCACTGGAATACACAAAGCACAACACTTACTTGCTTTTTTAAACATGCTTGAGTATTTTATGTACAGTTATTTGTTTTAAAAGTAATTTTATTTACGCATTCGCGCATGTGTTTTTAAAGTAAAAACAAACATGGTGATGATTTTGTCATTTTGTATTTTTGCTAACATCCGCTAGATACAAAATACGAAATACCATCAAATACGTCACCAGTTTTTGTATACAAAATCGGTTCACGCGATCTTTTTGTCAACAAAATCTGCCAATTCTGACATGGCCAGAGTCTTGTTGTGTACAGGGCTGGCCACATATAACCTTCTTGTGCAACATGCAAACAGTGTCTGCAATGCGTATGAAAGGTTTAATGACATACTACTAACTAAACTGCAAACATTCAAATGCAAAAAAAAAAAATCATCCATTATTTAATTACTGGACTAAAATGTATCAGATCATACTCAAATGAAAATTTTACAGTCATATTTTTTTTCTTGTCATAGCAGCAACATACATGTACTTGCTTAGTTTTACTCAACTTTGTCAAACAGTTACATGCGACAGTTATTTATATTCACAAACTCTATCATGATACTCTTAGTGTCAACTTCAACCACCATTTGCTGGTAGCATTCCGACGGGAATAAATTATTAAAACGCTCTTGACACAGCGTAGTTCGTAAATATTATTTAGTTTCCAAAGCACTTAATAGGACCGTTCAGCAGTAGCTGCTTAGACATGAATAACCAGGAGCAAGCAAAGCAAGCCTTAAGTATATGCGAACAAACAACGTATTCCATGTTGCGCTCCTCTAAACTTTGTTGCTACGGCTGCCACAGTACTGATACCGGATATAGATCGTGTAACATTACCAGCTGGCCGACTTAATTAGGCAAGATCGATATTTTGTTCATTCAAAACTGCATTTACTTCTTCACTTTATTGAGTAGGGGAGGGCTTTTTAAGGTGTACAGCATTTCTCGAACCTTGGTTGTTTAAAGATGCTCTCAACTACTTCTGTCACGCTATAGAACTTCGTATTATATCTTTATATACAATTCTTTCATTGTAGCAAATTTATCAGTTTATTTCCGTATTTGTTGTATGCCACATATAGGGGCAGGTGTTTTTCGCGAAAAGATTTCAAGACAAGTCGTACTCCAAAACACGTAAGTTCATATCCACTTACGTGATTGGATGATTTTAAATGTCACGTGCCTCAAGTGTCGGTACGCGAATCATGGACGTTGGGTATCGATGAACTTTATTACGCATGGCCCAGTCAAATAGGCACCGTACATGTCTTCTCACGTATGCACACGGCCAATAACCAAAGGAAGTTGGGGTTGTGGGTGTAGGATATTGGAGCCTATCATGGCCATAAATATTTTCGCGAAAAACACCCGTCCCTAGCCATATGCAATAAGGTAAATGCTTGCGTCAAGGAAATGCGGAAGAATTAGGTTGATTTCACTAATTTTCGATCCCATATTGGTCCATAATTCATTGAAGCTGCCTTAAGTACATTTGCTTGGCTGTCAGATATTCCAATTCTGGAAGTCCTGCTTCTTTGGCAGCACATAAAATTTTTTTTTTTTGCACTTAAATACAACATTCAGTTTTTCTGCATCATCAAAACCGACAGTCACACATGAAATATGTTTCCGCTTTTGAACTCTGCGTGATTAATCCCCGGCCTTTAGAAGTTAATTATCAACGTCCTGCAATTTATCAGAATAACTCATAACAGGACTTGATATGGTTCATCATGCTACAGGATATTTGTAGCACTTACGAAAAAATTCTCCCCTCTTTCTCTCTCTCGTCTCGTCAACCAAATACTCGTTGAGGAGGGGAATATACCCTCGCCCCCTCCTGTTGTTGGGTAAAGTGGCAATGAAATAGCGTGTTCCTGTGAGACGTGAATGTTGTGCTCATTAGTGTGCTATTTAAAACAATAAACAGGAATGGTTCACATTCTGTAGTTGTGTTACACGGGTGGACGATGAGGAGGGGGCGTTAAAGTGAATTTTAAACACACGAGTGACATTGTTTCGCAAAGTGACAATGAAACGTTGAAGGTCTCGATAACATACAATAATGTTCCGAGAGTTGTCATTATCTTTTACTTCGTTAGCGATATTTTGCACAAATACGGTTTAAAATCCGCCCCCCCCCCCTTAATATTCGGTTTAGGTATAAAGTGTCACATATGTTTTCCTTTTACTTTTTCATTAAGAATCACCTCCCAAAGTTTGTCGGTATAATTGCGAAACATTATGTATAATGTAATTGTGTAAATATGTATGAAATTAGAGAAATTGTCATGGAAAAAACATAACGTAATATACTGAACCAATCGATGTCCTAGGTAAATTTAAAAGATAAAATAATGTTTGGTCCACTCTCAAAGAGAGGTTTTGCGAGGTGTGATACAATGACGTAAAATTGTTACAGCATGCTATTCTAAACAAACCAAAATTTATGACAAGATTAAGAGAAACAATATTTACCCATTTAAATTAGCGTAGAAGAGTTGATGAATCACAGTTCTTTTTCTCCTACTACAATAGGCCTATTGTAGTAGGAGAAAAAATACAGCGATCCAGGATTGTTTTTTGACTGTCTGGAAGTTTAATAAAATTAAATTTAACGGTATTTATTGAATTTTTATTTTAGAAATTCAAGAAATTTTAATACATTGCATAGTATCAACTACGGCAATTTATCACCGAAATACGGAAACTTTTAAATCATGCATTTAAAAAGTTCAAAATGCGAAGTATTACGTAAGCATATATAAAATATATACACAAAACTCTCGGCGCTGTCGACTGCAGTGCTGACACACAGCGGTCAAAAATATGGGCCTAGATTCTTAATTCTGTCGCGTAGTGTGCTGCCATCTATACAGTTGTAAATGAACTCAATGACGTAGTTATAAAACACTCGGCAGATAGCGCTAATGTACACTCTACACTAGAGTTCTGACATTATACCAATTTATTTATTAAGAAGAGGGCACAAATTTAAAGTATTTTTTTCTGTCAGAAATTTGCGTGTTTTCTTGCCTACACTAAAATTACATTTAATTCGGGCGGACTATCTGACAGTAACATTATTGCACTTGTAATTTGAACAGTGCATATTTGCGTGAAAACAAATAATCTAAACGAATTTATTTAATAAGAAAAAGTGGCAAATCATCTCCCCAGGATATTTATTTACCAAGAGATGCGTACACACGCGCAAACGTTGATTATAAAGGTAGATCCGTAAGCTCAAACCATTGTTATTTATTTTATTACGTGGATGTATATTGCGAATCAAACCATTTCTGAGGGAAGGAAACTTTTTTATCTTTTAGTGAACTAAATACTTTTGAAAGTGATGATAAGTATAAACTGTGTTTACTAGTCATATTGCAATGTCTACATTAAAAATCGGCGGGAAGGTAGAAATTAATTGAAAGGAAAAATTTAGCAGGGCCTTAAAAAGTGCTCACTTTACCGTGAATAGCCTATACAAATACTATGATATGAAATTTGATATATATATATATAATACTAGCATTTCATTTGTAAGTATTTAAGATTTAAAATAATAATACTGGGTTATATTAGGTTAACATGTTCCAAACCAATACTAATGGTAATTTGTATTCGTAATACAAAGTAATTCTTAATTATACAATTTTAACAGTATTAGGTTAGGCGATGTAAGGGTAGTGCAACACAATAATGACCTCACACGTTTATCAAGGTTAGAATATAAAAAGATTAAAGAAAACCTATTGTTTAATTTTAGTATCATGCATTATTACTTTTCAGGGGGGGCAATTACGGTACTTTCTCTGGCAGGAAAGTAATTTTTCTTACTTTGGAAAGGAAAAACATTTTATGGGAAGAGAGGGTCTTCCTTGTAACAATTCCACCCCCCCCCCCTAAAATCACCCCCAAATCATTAGGCTGATTCGCTCACTGCGTGTACGTTATTCTGCTCTAGAAAGTACATCATTGCATTGCAAATTTGCTTTCTTCTTTGTTTACTGTAAGCAATTTTTAATTAAGCTTCTTTGAAGTAGCGTTATTGTCAATCTCCCATAGACGTTAGGATAGAAATGCTTGTAATAATTATTATTGGCGGAACAGTTGTTAAAGCGGTAACTGTGTAATTCGTTATTCCCTTAAATTACATTTTAGAGCGTTCTTAAAACACGATGTTTGTTCACCATAATTTACGGGATAAACAATGTCAAGTACTTCATTCACGCGAGTGCATTTAAAAATCAAATGCATATTTTTCTGGGTTCGTTTCAGTTTTTCTCTCAAGTAGGCTATGTGAACGTATCTCACGAATCAATGTTCAGTCAGTGGAATGATTGGCAAATGCTGTTCACGATAAAGGGAGCACTTTAGAAATGAACATTAGAAAAAAACTACTGCCTTTGCATGCATATATTTTAATGGGCGCACTGAGTGACATTCGACCAGTAAAGTTGGTAACGATGGATGGAATGTCTTCTTAACGTCGAATAAAAAGTGCTAGGGAATAATTTGTGATAACTTAACATTTTTCTTTCGCTCTCTGTTTTCTTTAGTGCATCTAAATGTAAAAATTGAGCAGATTGGTAAACTATTTACTTACTTAATAATTTCACAGTTTCATTTGACCGACGCATGAATAAAGTGATGAGGCCCTAAGCAATGTTAATTTTGCATACGGTGAAATGATATACAACGTGTCTACAAGTACATCTTAAGCAGGACTTTCAAAAGTGCTCATGGTATCGCGAACTGCCTATAGTAGCCTTTGCTTCAAATGGTTCATTTTTAACTGCTGTACAGTCAAATTTCCCTTATTTCCCTTTAGAGTGTTTGTGACGCATAAGATTAACTTTAAGTACATACGTAGAGTTAAAAACGAACTATGCTAACTGCTGTCCAATTTCCGAGATAATTTCACTACGCTGGTTTCAATTAATAGTATAGGCTGTTCACGTTAAAGTGAGCACATTTGACGCCCTAGTTTTTTTTTCCCTTTCAGCCATATTTAATCCTTCAAACACGTTTTAAAATAAATGATTCCAGGTAAGTAATAAGCACAGTCTGTATACTCCACAACATTCGGAAGTTAACATCTAAAGCTAAAACTAAATATATTTATTGACTATTTTTCCAAATGAGAAGGCGCTCAAAAATGCTCAATTTACTGCGAACAGCCTATATACTGGAGTGTTCCTGTGTATTACTGAAAGGCAAAATCTCCAAGAAATCACTTTTTTTTTTTCAAAGCAAAAATATATTGCGCTAAATAGTTTGACGAAGATTACAACCCGTCAAATATTGTAGCTGTCGTGTCAGTGACGGAAAAACGGACATCATTATTGGTTGTTGCTCGTCACGTGATCTGCGGACGGATACGGTCAGATAGGTGTTTCTGTCCATCACCTATCACATGCACAGAATACCGATATGAATAATGTACAGCATTGGAAAGGAGGATATAAAAAATTACAGTAAACAAGTAGCCATTGCAGAAAGCCATATAAATTTATAGCTTTCCTGTATAATATACCTTCTATAATGTGTTGCGCGAAATGAAGCCGACGCTTAGAATTAAACGGTAGTATCTACGATTACAATTACAAAATGATGTAAGTTACATAACGTAACAACTAGATTTGAATAGAATCTCTGATAATTAAACAATTAAAATACTAGCAACTAAGATATTCCTTCTCTTCACTAGTCAAGTTTTTTTTTTTTTTTTGCAGTTGTAACAGTGAAATTATAAATTTCCAGACTGGTTTATAACAAAACACACAGACGTACCGCCCTTAAAAGATGCATAAATGGTAAATGTAAATCATCTACTTTGTGTGTCTGTGAACATCATTTTGGAATATTTTGGACTACTCCTATACAGTACGCAGGCCTGGACTTCATGTAAATAAATGAATTTATAAACAATAGACAAATAAGAAAATAAGTAAGTAAATATAAATTAATGACTAATTAATTACAACAAGTAACTTTGCGCGCGCTATACTTTAGCTAAAATGTTGTCAACGTAATGACAAAATTCTTGCAAAACAATAGAGAAATGTTAACAGCCTTCAGTAGAAAAATTATATGACGTGTCCCTGAAAACACATTACATAATTTGTGAGGTGATAAGGTTTGGCACACAAGGTACAGATTTATATGTGACGTTTGACCTGAAGCGAATAATAAGAAAGCAATGAGCGCCGGAAATTAATAATTTGAAAGCTAGCCGACAAAAAAAAAAAAAAAAGCACTGTGCCCTTTTAAAATTAATTCCCTGTTTTCTCGAGAACGGTTAGGCTGCCGAGCTAGAGATAGGAATATTTCGCGAGATCAATGAACTGTAGGCTAGTCTCCACAATCCCGTGTTTACTTGAGCCTCAGTTGTTCGTTCATTGGCTGCTTCCCCAGTGAGTAGCCAGTGTTACTACACACCTGGTAGTATGGGATTCGCTACTTGTTTACTTTCCAGTCTGCTATTGGCTCAGAGTCGTCCAGGGCGTGTCTAACAAACTGCGATCCAATTGCAAAGCCAACTTCAGTGTGCCTCTACCATTGTTTAACGTCTACCTTGTCCTGAAATGAACTCGCGAAATGTTCCTATCCCTACCGATAGCGTTTTACTAAGGCGACCATATTTGTTTATTTGTAGTACATGCTGACTTCAAGTAATAGAACCAGATAACAACATGATGTTAAAATTTTTTCCGCAATGATAATAGCGAATACCCCAAGTTCATTTATCAAGGCTGCGCCCACTGAAGCTATTTGCAGGTCTGAGCCACAGGAGCAAGGACGAAATAAGGGTTCAATAGTTTCGTAAAAAAAAAAAAAAAAAAAAAAAAACCGTATTTCAATCATGCTGCAACGCACTTGAAGCTACAGGTAGGCAATCAACTTAATGGAGCATCGATAGAGCTGGTGAAAAATAGCGAAAATCTTATGAGCCAACATATATTCGATAACACTCTAGCTAGTTTATTCTTTTGTGATTGGATGAACAAGGTTTTGACTCGGCTAAGTTGTTTGCATAACAATCGAGAAAGTTCTGCCTTATGGTATCAGAATCGTCATTGGACCAGCGAACTGGGGTAATAGCTTCATACATACATGACAGCCAATAAGAATAGAGAACTGTCGGACATGTGTACAGTACGTTGAATCCTAGCAAATAGCCAACTTTCCCCGTGATAAGTCACCATCTCTAATTATCGAACGTGTATCAACTGAGCACTGCACACTAATGTGTTAATTTCACCACACACTGATATATTTCTATTAATACGAATTTAATTATTTATTTTCCGGTCCCATTTCTTCCTTAATTCAGGTCAGACGTACAAGCTGTTTAAAAATGACTACCCTGATTTCAAATGATCGTAACTTTGTAGTGGATTTCGCTACGGAAACCAGATTTCGTCCAGAAGTACAAATAAAGGTAAGTTTTACTGCGGAAGATGTGTTTATTTGTCATGTCAACATGATTGTGTTTCAGGTCACAATTCTGTCTCCATGAGCACGCGGCTGCTGGAGAGTCAGCGTATTGTGTGGCTGGCTGTGTTGAATTCACCAACCACAGCGCAAGGAAATTTCAGAACAAGTATGCGACACAGCCGTCGGATTCGCCGTATTGCGGAAAATGAAAGTTGTTTTTGAAGCAAACAGAACTTTCTGACGAAGCCATGTTTAATTTGTGAGTGTTGTTAGTATTGGCTTTTCACGGTAAAATGAGCACTTTTGAAAGCTCTACTTAAGATTTACTTCTATGCACGCTGTGTATTATTCCGCCTGATTTAAAATGATTATTGTGGTGGGCCTCATCACTTAATTGATGTGTCGATCAGGCGAAACTGTGGAATTATTGGAAAAGTAATGATGTAAAAAAAAATCTGGTGAATTTTACACTTCGATGCATAAAAAAAAAAAAAAAAAAAAACAGAAAGAGAAACAAATAATTTAAGTTATCACAAATTGTTAGCCAACACTTTTTTTCGACTTTGAGGTATGGAAGTACTTTACATCCATCATTACCAACTTTACTGGGCGCATGCCACTCAGTGTGCTCGTTAAAATATATGCAGGCAGGAGCAGGGACTTTTTTCTAAGGTTGACTTTTAAAATGCTCACTTTATCTTGAACAGCCTTTAAGCACAATGCGAGCATTCGAGGAGAGGAAAAGCCGCAAATGATTCAGGTCGTTCAAAATCCTTCGGTTTAAAATGGTACACAATTTGAAACTTTTATGCTTGCGATTTCAAGCGGTTGCGTAATAACGCCGGGCACTGTAATCTTCGATAACAGGCGCTGACATGATGCTTGTCCCAATGATTTGTTTGGAGATCTGTTAAAGGCTGTAGGAATGTTCTCCATTGCCTGTTCAGGAGTGAACTAACACCGGCTGATTTTTTCCTTTCTCAGCCGTGCCTGTAGTCAAAAGCTTTCCCATCATTGGTTTTATAGGCTATTCAAGGTAAAGTAAGCACTTTTGAAATTCCTCTCACTTATAATAATAGTCAATAATTCTTTATTTTATTTTAGCCTTAGATGTTAACTTCCGAGTGCGGTGGAATCTATACACTCTGTTTATTACTTACGTGGCAATATCTATTTGGAAAATAGTTAAAGGATAAAAATTGGCCGAAATAAAAAATGTAACTAGGCTCTCAAAAGTGCTCACTTTACAGTGAACGGCCTATGTCAACTCGACATCCGGCAGCTGATTGCCATAGTTGGTTCTGAAATTTCGTTGGCTTTGGTTGGCGTATCCATCTCAGTTAAACTATACAACACGTCGTGCATTTTCCTGCACTGACACCGTTTTACCAATCCAGCAGTAGCCATGCTCTTAGTGGCTTCATTGTGACCTGAAACACCAACATACCAACATGACAAGTGAAAAAAAAAAAAATCGCCTACAATAAAACTTTTGGTAGTATGTATCTCTGAACTGATTTTGTTTTCTGTATCGATACGCATTACAAAGTTATAATCATTTAAATCAGGGTAATAATTTTGGAACATTCTGTAGTATCAACATTTATTGTACCTACTTTTGCCTAAATTACCACCACACTAAGGCCGTGTCCGAAATGACAAATTAGTTATTTTTGCAATTTGTCATTTCGTAAGATTCTCTTCGGACGTTGTCGACAGTCACTTGTTTAGCACTCGCGGCAACGCATTTTTCATTAACAGTGAAACATATTTTTATCTAAATTGAATGCTTAAAACGGACGTAATATTTCTATAATAATCACTGGGATGCTGCGAATAAGTGAATAAAAGAACGAATTAATAAGCTATGCAATATCGACTCTAAAAAAATTTGTTGCTAAATTTATAAACAGAGCACAACACCTACTTACTTTTTTAAACATGTCCAGTGTAGTTTATGAATAGATATATGTTTTAATAACGTTTTAATCACGCATTCGCGCATGAGTTTTGAATGTCAAAACCAATATGGCGCTGATTTTGTCGTGTTGTAATATCTGTTCACTCAGAACTGCCCGTGATCGCGCGCGTCTTTTTACATGCGCACTTCGAGGTCATGAGTTCGCCCACAACCGAACGTTCAAGAGGTTGTTTCATCCAGGTGGTGTCTCTTCCCTCTTCACTTCTGCTCATAAGATCTCCACCCCGATTAGCCCCTTCACACTAGAGGAAATGAAAATAGTTATTATTCTCTCCCGGGCGGGGATTCTCGCATGCGTAGAGTGGCGGGCACTGCTGTAGTGTGAGGGTTTTCTCAGGGCATTCCCGTTTCCTGCACCGTCATCATTCCGCCGCTGATCCTCTCTCGTCTTACCACCCCTCAGCAGGGTGGACGAAGTTGCTTGGGAATGTCAGCTTGAAAATACCAGCGGTGGTAGGGCGTAACACGATTCCCGCGGGGACCGCGGTGGTGCAGTGGTTAGACTACTCGCTTACCACCGAGATGAACCAGATTCGATACCCGGCGGGGTTGCTCCCGAATATTCGCATGTGGGAATCGTGCTGGACTGTGCCGCTAGTCGGTGGGTTTTCTCTGGGATCTCTCCCCCCCCCCCCACAGCCCTTACATTCCAGCACTGCTCCATTCTCACCTCACCTCACCCTCATCGGCTCTAAAGAACTCGATGTTAAGAGCCGGCCCAAACTCTCCACTCTCCACTCGACCCCCCCCCCCCAAATGGGAGCTCGTCCTTATAAACAATGGCCTAATCGGCTGGTGGCCCCGTGTGACGTTAAGCAAAGTTATATACGTCATGTCATAACCTCGCCTTAGCGATTCTTGGCTCTAATTTTCCATGTAGACCTCGTATGAAGGCGAGAACAAAGTGCAGCTGTTATAAGCTGTTCATCGTTCATTGAGCACTTTTGTAAGACGTGCTTACTATATTCTGCCGTATGTAAATTGAACACTGCCAGTGCTTGAATTTATGTCGTAGTAATTTAGTGACTGTTTATCTAGTACGCTTCAGCTGGAACCGCGTCAATAGTCACTTCTTTACTGGCGATGCTGCTGTGTATCTGTCGAAAGAAGTTGTAGTGCGTATAACATAGGCTACTTCGGTAGTTCCGCGAGATTTGGCAACACAAAGAAAATGTGTTTATACGAAAAAAGAATGCAGACACAATGATTTGATTTTGAAATGTATCACATCCCACTATGTGTCATTAGAATGATTTTTTTCATTTATACAATGATTTTCGTATGTATATTTATTTAGCTAAGCGAGTTAATGAACATTTTTTGTTAGTCTACGTGTAGAGTACAAAACAATTTCTGTCGTTTTCTTTATTGCATAGAGTTAAAAAGAATAATGTGGGGATTTGGGATTAAGTAAATTAGTCTTGTTACAAACTACTCACAATTTTGAGTGTACCAATTCGGCTCACATGATTATTTAGTAAACTAAGTTTGCGTTCTGGAACATGGCCATTGTCATGAGCCGGATAATTTAATCATACGCTAATCGCCCGCAATTATTGGAACTGTTGGCAGCGAAATATATAACTTTCATGCCAATTCTTAATCTTACTAGCATAAAACAATCAGAAAAGAAATTTGATAAATAGTGTCCACAATTTGAAAAAAGAGGCACTTTTCATACGATGTTAATAGGCCTACATGGAACTATTTTCACTATCTTACTGCCAACGCTATAAAGAGCAGGTTAAAATATAGGTAAGTAAGGAGAAGGTACTTTTTCAGAGGTTTGTTGGTCTATTAGAACAATTTACACTCAAGTCAAATATTGAAATGAACGGTCGCCTGTCAAGCGGATGCTTGTTTCAGTACTTTGAAAACAAATATAAAATTCAGTATTAAAATATTTTGATTTGTGAACATGATCTGACAAAAGACGTAATTAGTTTTGTTTTGCTGACCGCAGGTGGAGAGTCAAAAGGCACTTACGTTAACCCTTCCAGCCATCGATTAATATTTAATTCGAGACAAAATTTTTTTTTCGAACTCTATACTTGCCAGGATAACTTTCAGTTATGTATCGGAATCAATTAAAATCGGCTTCGCCTTGGCAGCATCAATTGTTTATGAGCCTACGGTATGTACTCTAAAGAGCGAATGATGTATCATACACGCAAGGCCCTTCTCTTGTTATAGTATATTCACGGTTTCTTCACACTTTCTGAATCAAACATTTGAAAAAACTTCCCATATATGATGTGTTTGGTTATTTCCTAAATATGTCATGTATCACAAGCATTTTATACCTCTGTTAACATGAAAGTATCTTATTTTTCATTAAATTGAAGTTTTACCTGTATCGTAGTTATAAATTATATTAATTCATCTATAATAAATATGAAAAAAAAACAGCGTGCATTGGTAGTGCCTAGTAAGAAATAGTTCTTATGCAAATTTTAATTACAACTGAGTGCGTACGAATCCGGTGCCTTGTCTTTTAATGTAATTTTCTATACTTAAATAAGCTTAGTTGGGACAAGGCGGAGGGATATACTGGGAGTAGAACTTTAATAGAACTTCAGAAAAGCGTGAAGTAATCGTGAATGGATTATAGACGCTATTTTATGTTCAGTGCAATGCAGATCATCAATACCACTCCTGAAAAACTGTAATCGAAAGGGCCAAGGGGGAAAAAAAATCTGCGTTTATTCAAATTGTTTTGTGGAAATATCTACTCACGTTAGGTTTTAACGAAGAAAATATACGTTTTAGTTCATAACGAGGCCGGAAAAGAGACATCTGTGATACAGTATATTCGCAGTTTCTTCAAGCTTTTTTAATCTAACCTTTTAAAAATCACCCCATGTATAACGTGTTTGGTTATTTCCTAATCATGCCATGTATCACAAGTTTTTCATACTTTTGCTAACGCAAAAGTTACTTTTTATGTTCAATTGAAATATTACTTATATAATATTTATAAATTATGATAGTTAATTTATAATTAATATGAATAAAAACAGGGAGAAAGCAGGTGTGCTGGTAATGCTAGGTAAGAAATAGTTCTAATGCAAAACATTACTACTCTGAGTGCGCACAAGTGCGATGCGCAGTTGGTTAAGCTTTGTTCGTATGAGGCGGAGAAATATCCTGGAAGTAGAACTTTAAAAGGGCCCCAGTAAAGACGGAAGCAACCGTGAATGGACTATATAAAGTATTATCGAGTACGCTTCATTGGCAGGCGCTCGTATTTCAAGTAGCTGCACTCGGATTTATGTTTGTGAATGTAAATTGCATTGAATACGTTCTACCTTGTCTGGCTAAAGTAGTGAACTAATTCCTAAAGTAGCATAGGTAAACTGAGAAAGACAGTCCGATGTCCAGGTAAAAAAAAAAAAAAAGTCACCAAAATATAATACTTCAATTCTGCTAGGGTTCTTTTTGTTGCCTCAGAAGCAGGCTGATCACATTTATTTTTACGTTTATATCATAAAGTTGTAATAACACCTCACGTAAATAATGTAAAAGCAATACCTATTCTTCAGAGCATGGCAAATAGCTGACAGATTCTATGGCATTCTCAAAATGTTGCCTGTGAGATCGGGAATAAATACGCACCTCTTTCCGAAGTTTTTACATACAAGTTGTTATAGGCTGTTCACGGTAAAGTGAGCACTTTTTAAAGCCCTTATGAAATTTTCCTTCCGTCCAATTCCCATCTTCCTGTTGCTTTTTAATACAAGCATTGCAATGGGACCAATAAACACAATGTGTACATTTAACCCCCATCAAAATGTAATGCCTGAGACTGCAATAAAATATATTTATGAGCGGTTAATGCCTATTGGAAGTGCCTTAAAAAGTGCTCACTTATATCGTGAACAGCCTATAAGATACCTGCCTATATCTTTGAACGTTAATCCGTACATCCAGAGTGGACATACATCAAGAGAGGATTCGCACTGTGTGCTGGCACAGATAAAAATATAATGTAACATGTTGCAGTTATTATAAAATGGACTCATTAACCTGGGGGTTGTAATTTGTCTATTTTTTAATATTAAAGCATACCAACGTAAATAAATTTGGGCGATACTGCATGTTTCTTAGATTGATAGTACTTTGACTTGGCATCGATGACTCGTAAATTACACAGGAAAACGCCCACAAAGGTTATTCATCTAGAACAGACGAATAACTACGAATTACGTGCGTAAAAAGATTTGCTGGAGCCTTTCGCTTTTGTTGAAAAAATTTCATTGGCAATTGAGACAATAACGGTCGCGAAATGCAATACTAAATCGTGAAGTAATTTAATGCTGCGACCACAACAAATTATAAAACACGTGGAAAGAAATTATTTTCGCCTGTATTATAATGCCCAAGCATATTAACGAAACGACTAATTTATATGCATTCCTCCAAAAATTGAAAATAATAAAACTACTATTTAGCGAGTTGGTACTACATTGAAACAGAAATATATATATCTGTTAATTCGCATACACACTAACTACTGTTATTTTTAATGCTTTGGGGATTCACGTTGATCGTTTAATTAAAACTATAGCACAATGGTGTAGCAACCGAACCGTGATATGTTATACCACTAGTTAATTACCATGCTGCCGTCGACGCACGGCAAAATTACGACGATGACAAACAAATATTTCTTGCATCTGCTTCACTGAATTGCAAAGTTGAATGGCTAATCGGGCCGATACCACGTGCCGTAAATAGATAAAGAATATTCCGCCAACGCATCCACCGCGGGAAGCGAATTTCGTCCACGAGCGAAAGGGCTCGTCACGTGGTAGAGCTCGATATTAAAAAAAACACGCACGCAATGGGTGGTTAAGGTTAACAGGCAACTTTCGAACCTGTGAAAAAAAAAAAAAAAAATCACAGCTGATACTGTGTATATTTTGACGGGCATGCTGATTGACATGATCCCAGTAAAGTTATAGGACGTCCACGGTAAAGTGAGCACTTCTGAGACCCTAGTAACTTTTTCCTTTCAGCCATTTTTAATCCTTTAACCATCTTTTAAAAAAAAATATTGCCATGCAAGTAATAAACACAGTGTGTATATTCCACAACACTCGAAAGTTAACGTCTAAGGCTAAATTAAAATATATTTATCGACTGTTATTCCAAATGAGAAGGCTTTCAGAAGTGCTCACCTTATCGTGAATAGCCTATAGTAGTGACGCGAGAGAAGTAATTCCATATTTTTACTCAGCTTTGGAAGTGTGACGTTTAAACTTGTAGAAATGAAATTTATTTTATTCTATTTCAGTTCGTTTTATGTAAATGAAAGTAAGAATTAGCGTACTGTCAAATATTCGCGTTTCTGACTATTTTACGGTTTCATTTTATCGGCGCATGAATAAAGTAATTGGGTCAATGACATTGAATATTTTACGTAGGGTGAAAGGATACATAAGAGGCCGAAAAGCGGATGCCATGAAGAAATTCAAAAAGTGCTCAATTTATTGCAAACGGACGATATTCAAAAACTCTGGCATTTGTAACGTAAATAGAAGCAGGCAAATATACAGCACTGTTTTAAGCTTCTTAGCAAAGAATATCTGTGTCGTGACGATATATTAAAAGTTTTAAACTATTATAACAAAAACAAGTCTGTTTTGATTTATGAATGCATATATGCCGGGTTACAGTTTATTTAGCATAGAACATAGCACACACATAAAAGTATTGTCTATTCTAGGTTTCGTCACACTTTTTGAATCACACCTTTGAAAAATCACCCCATGTATGACGTGGGGTGATTTATATATAAATGCCATGTATCACAAGCGTTTTGTACCTCTGTTACATGAAGGTATCTCATTTTTAATTAAATTTGAGTTTTACCTATATGTCATTTATAAATTCTAATAATTATTTCATCCTTACTACTATATGAATGGGAAAGTGTGTTTGTGTGCTTTTTTTGTCCTTCTTTCACGTCAAAACGGAGCAACGGATCGACGTGATTTTTTGCACAAATATAGTTGGAGGGTCGGAGAGTGACATAGGCTACTTTTTATCCCGGAAAAACAGATTTTTTTTTTTTGTAATTTTATATCATTCCTTCATAAAAATTCTTATTGTAATTTTACTGCATGAAAAAAGCATTGTTAAAATAAAAAATTCCGTCATTTCTCCTTTCGTTTTTGTCTATGGGCTTTCTTCCATTCCTTCCCAAGAGTCGCAGTAGTTCAGTGGGTACAGAACCCAATAGTGGGGCCGCAGTAGCTCAGTGGGTAGAGAACCCAACAGTGGAGCCGCAGTCGTAAATGTCATGCGAACTAAGTCGCACGGGTCATCTAGTTTATAGTAAAAATGAATAAAGGACAGTGAGAAAACATGTGTGTTGGTAATACCTAGTAAGAAATAGTTCTGATGCAAGATATTATTACAACTGAGAGCGCACGAATTCTGTGCGTCGTCCTTTGGTGTAATTTTCTAGACTTAGTTAAGCTTAGTTTCCTTGAGGCGGAGGAATATCCTGGAAGTAGAACTTTAGCAGGGCTTCAGAAAAGTGCGTAGTGACCGTGAATTTGTATAGTAAAAGATCAACAATTACGCACAGCACATCCACAAAAAAATAGAACAGCTGTTTATATAATTTATTATGCACGTGCTCTGTGCTCCATGCGTGACCAATCAGGACGCGAATACCACCACCGAGTTCACGCGAAAAAAGGAAATGGTTGACAAAGTAATGGATTTCGCTAGTGCCCGTAAAAATGGCGTAATACGTATGGTACTTTTCTCTGGCAGAATGTCTAGGCAATTATGGTCTCACTATCAAAATGTTATCGTTCCGTCCGTTCTGGTACCGAGCACAACACTTAACGAAAGCAATAACCTCGTCGGCAATGAAATGTTTGCTATTTTCTGATTCTCCCAACACACTCTGCAAGCTCACTGCAGAGCGAAGATCATGTCCTGCAAACTTGAGGCGAAGTAGCTTTAAATTTCAGTGGCGTGCGTGTGTTGTGTGTTTATGCACGTGCTGTGCGTGTGCATAATTGGCGCCGCTTCTAAGAGCAAGAAAGGGCCAGCAATTTATACTTCTCGCAACTTCACACTTTCGAAGCACGATTAACAAACAGTATTTAAGTTAAAAGGCAATGTTAATACTTACGTGTCGCGGAAGGATACCGAAGGGCCAGAGAAAAACGAAGCAAAGTAATAAAAAATTGTTCAGATATTCTGTAGAATATGTATTATACTTTACATGAAACGAAATACACTGCGGCGTTCGCTGTGCGGTATAGGCCCATCCTTCCATTTTGTAAAACAGTATTATAATAGGATGTAATTATATAAAAAGTAACCCACCAAAAATGTTCTTATTTTGTATTATGTGTTCTGTATAGTTGGCAAAATATGCTTTTAGGTTAGACCAAGGATCATCACACCATTTTTAAGCTTTTAATGCGAATTATGTACTATTAAAAAATCCAAATTAAAATTTTTACTGTTAATTTTTTTTTTTGCAAATAATATACAGGTTGTTGCGTTCCTCTTAAAAAAAATTCAGAGTATTCAAATTATAAAAAAAAGAAAGTAATTCAAAAAGTGATTTTAGAACTCTGGGTGGAATAGTTACAACGTAGAAAATCATTGAAATTAATTATCTCAAATTCGGCCACTTGTATGTCTTTTTTCCTGCATAACTACATCCAGATTAGATTTCCATAACACTTTTATTTCGAAATGGTAAAAAAAAAAATCACTAGAGATACCTGGACCATTTAAAAATATTTTCCAAAAATTATTTTATTTCACTGTAGTATTGACAACCGGAATTATTCTCATTTACAAAAATATCATATGATATGCTGGCTGATAAAACCAGCAGAGAATTGTACGAATATAGATTTGTTACTGGAATAAGGAATGGCCAAATTACCTTGCAAAGCGCTGAAATTGGATGAATGATTTCGTCCGAATTTTCGTAGTTTGCGGCACACAAACAAGTTGGCGGAACTATGTGGCTCGCTTATATTCGACCACGATTTGCGCCATGGTAATGCAAACGGCAAACAACCATACAGTTATTTACTTTGCTTTAATTACTCATGGTTAATAAAATTATGCTATGAACTTAAATAGCACAACTTAAACATGGCTTGTCGAATAATGCCAGTGTTGTGGAAGGATTTTGTTCTATACATTTTCCAAAGTTTTGCTATCGTGTTGGAAATTTTATTTATTTTTGGGAGCCAGTATTGGTAGGCCTACGTAGATGGCAATAGAGATGCTTGCTCGTATTTTCTTCTCGATGCATTTTCTTTCGAAATTCCCTGAGTATTTTTACTCCATGGTAATGCAATATGCTATCTTTGATCTTATGTTTTGTTATTTGGTGTCTCTTGATTGACTTGGTTAAATCGAGAGTGTTTTAGTGTTGTCGAAGATTTTGTTTCTGCTACTTTCTTTTGACACGAAGACCTGTCAGTTTAACCCATTATGTTTCTAATTCAATCTAATCCTTCCTACTTGAATCCAGTTTGTGAACATATTTTATCTACCCACCGAGTTTTTCCTGTTTAAAATTCTAAACACTTAATCGCACGAAGTGTTAAACAAATTCTTTCATTTCCAAAACATTTTATAATTAAAATTCGGTACGTCAGTTAACCCGAACTCTTTTTGTTTCACTGCATACAAAGATCTGTAGGAAAACACATTATTACGGCGTGTGCTCTGCTCTTCAGTGTGGGAACACAGGGACTTAGGTTGGTAAACGAGGGCGTGTGTGTACGACGACATGACATGCGACTCCCCATTCCATGTTCTATTTACAGCTTGTGTTTAACGAGACGCAATGTCTTGTTTTCTTTGTCGTAGTTTACATTGGCGGTAATGGCAATTTGTTCTAGTTGCCACGTTGACTTTCAGTCAATGCCGATACACAGAGACCGTGAAACACATGTACAAAATGTGACGCGACCAGAATCAGCATACAGGTTGGCTGTTCAAACTTCCAGGAATTCACATTTAAGTTACGTGCCACTGCACTATGTTAAAATTAATTCCGTTAAATATGGTACTTTTTTTTTTTTTTTTTCAATACTTGAGAAATTTTGCTCAACTATGCCTCGGGTCATATAGGAGGCAAAAATATTTTGATTGAAATACCCACAATTATTGTTTAAAAAAAATAGAAAATATTTTTTTTTATATCAGCAGAGAGTTACCCCCGAAATACCGCGATGACCCACTCATGGTTAGTTCCAATTCTAATGAAATCATGCTTAAGTTCTACTTTCGGGATATTTCTTCGCCTCGGGTAAACAAAGCTAATCAGAGTCTAGAAAAATCACCAAAGAAACAAGGCACTGAATTCATACGAACTCAGTGTAATAATATTTCGTATAAGAACCATTTCTTACTGGGTATTACCAACACACATATTTTCTCACTGTTTTGATAAATAATAATTATAAGCAAAATAATATTATTTATAGATGAAATATAAATACAATTCTAATTTTCCCAAAAATAAAATACTTTAATATCAACACAAATAGAAAATGCTTGTGATACATAACATAGTTAGGAAAAACCGAACACGGCATACATTATATGATTTTTCAAAGGTTTGATTCAAAAAGTGCGAAGAGACCGCAAATATATCGTAGTCGTGCCGTGACAGCTTCCGGTGTATATACTCTTATAATTCATGATAGCCATAATTTATGATTTCTGAGACGGAGTTTCGGTTGGTACATGCAGCAATGAGCGAGTGCGAGTGTTGGCTAGGTGTTCCGGGCGGATACCTTGAGGATATGCGGTCACTGCTTCACTGTAAAATAATGAAACGCATGATATAAGAAAACAGTACAATTTCATGAGTATGGAATGTAAAGGGCTTATTAACTTCCCCCTGTGTTACGCCTGGAGACTTATCAGGGGACGGCTTACAAACTAACTCGTGACCTAACTTAAACTGAAACCCATGCCTTACCTAGTATTCGAACGCAGAACCTCCGGCACCCCAGATCGGCGGTGCACCAACAGACTGCGCCGCGGGAAGTCGGCAAAAATTACGTGAGCCAGACCATAACAGACAGATGAAACGATGAATTGAGTGGCTACTGTTTGAAAAGCGTCGTAACAAATAAAGGAAACAGGACTAACCGACAACGACAAGAAACAGAACCTATTGTGGAAGCTTTCGGAAGGTCATCTCACACTGCAAACCGTTAACATTGTAATGAAATATTTCATTCTGAAGTAAATTTATTTTTCGAAATATTCATGTAACGCTTGCAATAAAGTTCTTTTTACAAGTATTTTAAAAAGTGTTTTTTTTTTCCTAAGAAATACTGTACTTTAATTTTCCCAAGGCTGGCGTCCGAATACCTGTGAGCCTCCAAGCGTCTTAAATGTCCATTTTCAACTCCAGTGCTCTTTTAAAAATCCGCATACCTGGCGGTGACATACGCAGAGTGAATACACACAGTAGGTTTTTCTACCAAGAGTGAAAATTTTTGCGCTACCATGGGAAAAAAGCATAGAAGAAAGCACGTTTATTGCGGACATAATTTTTGAGCGCTTCAACGAACCCAAAACTGCATTTTCAGATTTGCTGAAAATAAAAAGCTATCTCGCGGTTTTTTTGTCTGTTCGTCGTATATCATTTCTCCTCACGCATACATTAACATAATGAAAGATCTTTGGACCAGTATCAACGTGTTCGTGCAGTGATTTTGTGAGAATGTTCGAAATACAAATATGTTACTACGAGAGCGAATAAAAAATTAAGAGGTTATTTTCAAGTGACACCTTCATGTTCGTTATCATCGTCCAACAAGTTTATTTACTCTTTACGAGGGAAAAAAAAAAAAAAAAAAAAAAAAAAAAAAACGTTGTAGTTACTCCCGAATCCTGGTCTAAACTGCTTGTCGGACCTCGCCAAACTGAGCTGCATCTGCGACCACGTAACTTCTTCCCCTTCCATAAGCCGAAGACAGGTCCGTGCACAGCATCTGGAGATGGGAGGCGTTGTTCTGGTAGGGCCAAAGCTGTATCAGTTTTTCCTTCTGCTTCACAATGTAGTACATATTTTTTTTCTGGTCGAACCCAATTATTGAAGGGACAACCAAGTACTATCACTTTTTAGAGGATGAATAAAATTGAGATTGGAACTGCTTGCGTATAATCGTCAACATGCTGTCAAGTTGTGTTTTATTTTTGCAACTTCACGGGACGGGCTTGAACCCCCGAACCCCCTCCCGTGCGCACGGTCCTGCCGAAGACGTGACACTCGGACGGCGTCACATCCCGCCTCTAAAGGGGATGCGGAAGCACTTCTAATGCAAACCGCTGCACAGTTTCTACGGTTGCTGTTGCGGCTCGTGCACTACAAAAAAAAAAATTTAGGTAAAATTCCTTTACACGTAAGGTAAAATTACTTCATCTAGATTAAATTTACAATACAAGTAAAGTAATATTCTCTAATCGTATGGAAAGAGTACCTGACAAAAGTGGGGGAAATCCCATAGAAGTAAGGGAATATGGACTATAGTGTATAATAAAATTATATTAAAAAATTCCCCGGACTATTTGTACTGTTAATTTTTTAAATACCTGTGTCCTCTAACGAATAGTAACCGAAACCTCAACACTAAAATCCTCGACACTTGCCGATGCACTATCCATTTTTCTTTTTTCGTTTTCCTTCATTTGACGGTGTTGTGACATTTGACGTTGACGAAGCTCTAGTGAGACCGACTTGCTGACGAATCCCCAGTGCCCCATGTTGGACAGCTTGTATGACTAAACAATAAAAATTAATTTTAAGGTTAAAAAATATACAAAATACAACTATCAGATAGTTACAAATAGACGAGGAGATCCACACGTCGTAAGGTATTTTTCCCATCCATGTATGGGAATTTCCACTACCATGTACGGGGATTTTACTCCAGAGTGCGGTAATTTTACATTGCCTGTAAGGAACACTGTGTTTCCCACACTGTAAAAAATTTTCTGGTAAACTTCCTAAACTATAATGGAAGTTTTTTTACCTATACACTATATGGTAATATTCCACACATCAAGCTGCAGATATAGGAATGTTTATCAGTGCTACTATACAAAGTTGGAAACTTCCCTACGCGTTTGACTGTTTCCTGAGCGAATGTAGAAACGATACAATAAATGTACACTGGAAAACATTACCATTCCTGCTTTCTCACTAAGCATATACACCGGCATAGTAAATTTCCGAATAATTTCTGAGAGTGCACGCAAGTTTGCGAATGTTACCTCACACTTGCCAGGTAACTGTCCCATTATTCTTTACAGCGTGGTCTCGCACTGCCGCGGAGCTGTGACACACCTCTGGACAGCGGTCCACTTCGTCTGCGATGAAGTGTGGCTCCCGGTTCACTGGCCGCAAGGCCGCAAGTTCAGCTTGGACGGCGAGATCCAGCAAGCGACGCCGACACAGACCTGGCTGCGGGAGCAACCACGACACTTCTTCTGTTCGGAACGGGCTGGAGAAGCTGTTTGAACAATATAAGCGCATCGCCGTGCCCGGCGGATGTAATCTAGAAAAGTGAAACCCGCATTTTTTTTTTTTTTTTTTTTTTTTTTCCAACAGATACCTGAAAAATTCGCGGATTCATTTCGGGACAAGCTTGAATTCGAAACGCGTGTGTTTTAAAAACTTCAGCCTTTGGTCAACACGGCGCTTGACACCTCCTGGAGAAGGCTGGCCCAATCGTCGCCTACCACTGTGCAGCAGTCAGCCCACATGCAGTTGATATCGGCATATTTGCGCTAACGACTGGAAAGTTTTGCCTGCAAGTCGTTGAACTCGCGAATTTTTTATCGTCTCTTAACTATCTGTGGTAACAAAGGCGCGGTGAGGAAACTGTCCTTTCATTCCGATTTACCCTCTTGTCTCTCAAGAAAAAGAGAAATTAGTTTAACTAACCACCACTTTTGAAAATTGCAAGTTTAATAAGGTTTTAATAAGATTACTCTTAATAGCGATGATAATATTTTTCTCAGATGATGACTGTTAAAGGAGATATTTTAACAAGTTTCGGCCGATTGCGTTGAATTTTGCATAATTGGGCGTTATATAGCGAAAAAAAAAATCTGTACGTCTGGAGGTAAGATTTCGTGTGCGTGGCCTGAAGAGTGGGATGGACGCACATTTTTTTTGTGAAATAGTTGTTTGCGAGAATACGCGTATCTCGGCAAATAAATCTTATGCAAATAAGACTTTTTGTTACAAAAGATTGAAAATTACTATTTATGCCTCTATATGTATATATATATTTTTTTCTTCTAATTTTGTCATATTAAGAGTATTCTTGGAGAGAAAAAAATGGTGGAAATGGTCAAATATCGCATTTTTAAAGCTTGCCTATGCAGTTTCCTTAAGCGACAAAAGAAAAGTACAAATATACGGACGTAGTTTAATCTGTGGTGTTTCGCCGCGTGTAATAAACTTACACTGTTACAGATTTAATTTCCACAGTAAAGCGTCACGACGGAAACACTGCACGCCTTGCGCGTAGGAGCGATGAGGCACTAGGCGTGCATGTTAGTGTCGCCCGTATCGCTCCCTTGGACCCTGGGGTCCATCCCACTCGTAACAGCCCCTCGCTTCCATTGGCTCAACTTCAGAATGTGTAACCGAACAGAGATGAAATTGAGAGGGCGGTTCTTTTGATATGGGTGCTGATTGGCCGTGCGAGACTCTGGGAAAGGACGTTGCGTCTGATTGGCCACTGCGTGCTGCGAAAGATTCCATATTGGCTGGGCCGCTCGCTGGCAAGTTAACTTACAAGGCAATGATCGGCGAACGGCATTTCCGACACGTAGCCGGCCGGTGACAACATTTTTGTTAATACAAGTGGCTGTTTCACAAGTATAGTCCATTCATGGCTAACTTCGAACTCCTGATAAAGTTCTACTTACATGTTATTCCTCAGCCTCGTACAAACAAAGTTTAACCCTTTACAACTCAGAGACGAGCCGTAGGACTTACGAGTTTCAACCTTATGTACAAAGGTTTCCACTCCGCCGGACAAACATATTCATTCGGTTTTTTTTTTTCTGGTGAGAGTATTCCTCACAGAATTTCATAGTTTCGGCAAACTTGAAACCCATGTTAGTGGTACATTTTGGCATCGAAATTGTCTGCCAGGAGGCGTGGCGCTGGCATCGCTCCGCTATCTTTTTAGTTCAAGGTTCGGCTACCGGGAGCACTGCTGAGTTATTATGTTACTTTTGTTACAATTTCCATAATAGGGAATGATCCGGAATCGAACCCGAACCTCATCGACATCGAGGTTCAAACTTTTAAGCTCGATACAGACGTCTTTAACTGTTCGGCTACCGCAATGCCTGGGAATAAGGATTCTAATTTTGTTCATGAACTACAAGTTTTTCTAAAATAAATTTTAATGTTGAAATTTGCATTGAGTCTTTGTATCTCACAAGATAGAGTGCCAAGTAAAGGGTTAATTAAGTCTAGAAAATTACAACAAAGGGAAAACGCACCTAATTCGTGCTCACTCAGTTTAATAATATTCTGCATGAGAACTATTTCTTACTAGGTATTAAAGGCTGTTCACGATAAAATGAGCACTTTTGAAATCAACCTTAGAAAAAAGTTCTACCTGCATACATTTTAACCGGTGCACTGAGTGTCATGCGCCCAGTAAAGTTGGTAACGGTGGAGGGGAAACTAGTTCCATATCTTAACGTCGGATAAAAAGTGTCAGGTAACCATTTGTGAAAACCTAAATAATTTCTATCACATCCTTTTTTTTTTTATTGCGTCGAAGTGTAAAAATTAGTAGATTTTTAAACTACTTACATTTCTAATAATTTTATAGTTTCACCTGACCAACGCATGAATATGACAATGATAATTTTAGATAAGGCGGAAGAACACACAACGTGCTTATAAATACTGCAAATCTTAAGCAGGGCTTTCAAAAGTTCTCGTTTTACCGTGAACAGCCTATACCAACATAGCCACATTCTCTCCCTTTTTGTTCATATTATAAATGAAAGTGTATATATATATATATGTATATGTATATATATATATATATATATATATATATATATATATATATATATATATATATATATATATGTATATTAAAATTTCAAATCCCACCGAAAAATCAGATATTTTTACGTTAACAGAAATATAAAACGCTTGAAATACTCAACATATTTAGGAAACAATCACACATGATATAAGTGTGATTTATATAAATGGTTTGACTAAAATATACGAATATATTGTGAACAGGCTATAGGCCTGGCTCGAAAATGCAAACTAGCTTCGGCAAGCGTCGCAGAAGCAGCGGAGCTCTTCATCGGCTGTGGAAAGTGAAGTAAAAATCCACAGCACTCGCGCACACACGCAGGCTCGCCACGTGTGCGTGCCCAGACGCAGGTTGTTTGCCAGTGGCCAAGCGCACGCGTGCGTGAACGTAGAAAACATGCTCGCCCCGAACCGACGAGCATGCGGAGTTTTCTACGGTGCTCGGATAATGTCGACACGCGTGCCTCTCTCCTGGTATCTGCTCTGCTCCCTCCCCCCCTCCCCCCACGACCAAACCATCATCCAGCTCAACGACTGCCTGTTCCTCTCCGGATCCCTGGAGCGTGTGGTCACGTGAGAGAAACCCCGGCCCGTGCTCAATTCGGGGTATAAAGCCGCTAGGCGGATCCTCCGGGAGACATCAGTCGGTCCTGAGTTCCCAGCCAGCCAACGTCTCACAGCGTCCCGACAATGTCCGCCAAGGTAAGTCCGCTCTGGAGCTGGCATGTTCCGTCCGAGGGGTAGCCACCACGCCTCCGTTTATACGCCATAATTATAACAAAACCTACTAAATACTGTTCACGATTAAGTGAGCACTTTTAAAATCAACATTACAATAAAGTAATTTCTCCTACCTGCATATTTTTTAACGGGTGCAATGTGTCCAGTAAATTTGGCAACAATGGAGGGGAAAGTAGTTCCATATATTAACGTCGAAAAAAAAAGTTAGGTAACTATTTGTGATAAATTATTTCTCTCGCTTTCTATATTTTTTAACGCACCGAAGTGCAGATTTGTAAAATATTTGCTTTTCTGATAATTTCACAGTTTCACTTGACGATGCATGAATAAAGTGAAGAGGCCCATTGCAATGTTAATTTTACATAAGGCGGAATAATACCCAACGTGAATAATAGTAGATTTTAAGCAGAGCATCCAAAAGTGCCCATTTTACCGTGAACAGCCTATACAGCCGCGGTGGTTTAGTGGTTAGACTACTCGCCCCCCTGCCTAGGCGAACCGGCTTGATTCCCGGAGAGGCCGCTCCCGAATGTTCGCAAGTGGGGATCGTGCCGGACGATGCCGCTGGCCTACTGTTTTTTTTTTCTAGGATTTCCCGTTTCCTCCGACTTTTCATACTCATCTCTCTTCACCCTCATCGGCTCTCAAGACCTCAATGTTCAAAGAGCCGCCCAAATCTTATCACTCACTCATTCACTAATACGGGATTGACAATATTAAATCGGCGAACATCCTTAATTCTAATTCTATTCATCAAATGCAGACATACATCGTAACCAGCTTATTTAAAAGCAAAGACCTGCGTGCAATAATCTTAATAAAATTTCAAATAGTGAAAAATAATGACGCTTTGTGTTTACGCTTTCCTTGGAATACTCAGATTAATATTTTCTAATATTGTAACCGTCGGCACATTGTTGACTGGACTCTGTACCCGGCATGATAACGTTATCTCTAAATACGTAATATACAGGCAACTGAAGGTTAAATCCTAAACGCGTCAACCTTCGGTAACACTAGTTGGTTGACCTAGAAACCTGAAAACGCAATAGCGCCCAAACAAATGAACCGAATTCGGTCAAACAAAGTGTTATGTAATCAGAATCACTCCAGCAGCACAATAATGACAAACAAGCAAATTTCCAACAACAGAAATTATGTCACAGTACCTGGTAATAATAACCAAATGCAGTTTAGAACAACCTGTATATTGGATCTCAAATCAAATCTGAAAGCACAACCACAATACAGAGCAATGATGTATTCTTCCTAATGAGTTCCCTTTTAGAACTATTATGTCACCGTCAACTGTCAATCACGTATGTGTGTATCATTTTTGATGTATCGTTTGGTGTAAAGCAATTGGCAGGTGGGTCTGTAATTGGCAGGTATGTCTGTAATGGCAGGTTTCTGTATAAAGCGTTACAACATATACGACCTGTAGCACGTAATTACAAACGAATACTTATATGCCTAGTAATCACTCATTATTAATAGCCATAGAATAATCAGTAATGCAACAAAAACTACAATAACAAAAGATACACCGCTTATTATGGCAAAAGAGATTTATTAGTGATGTGATTGGCAGTTGACGGTGACATAACAGTTCTTGAAGGGAACACATTAGGAAAAAATACAGCCTTGCGCTGTATTGTGGTTGTGCTTTCAGATTTGATTTGAGATCCAATATACAGGTTGTTCTAAACTGTATTAGGTTATTATGACCAGGTACTGTGACATAATTTCTGTTGTTTCAAATTTGCTAATGTTTGTCATTATAGTTTAGATATTTAACATTTCGGTGTTTTGCCAGCACATTTAACAAGTGACTATCGACGGAATCCGAACGGAAACCAACGCGATTACGAGTTGCAAAATAACGCTGCGAGAAATTCAGCAATGTCCTAAAACAAGAACAAACAACATAACTAAAGCCCACGGACATAGGGAGTAATGCGTCCGTTAGGTTCGTTCACTTATTCTCGTCGTAGATTATTTCTTTCTCGGCCATCGTTTTTTTTTTTATGTCCGTCGTCATGGACGGGCATCCATATTAAAGAGAGATAAAGCTTCAGCAAGCAGGAAGCTCTCTCGCTAACATACCCTGATGTAGTGCTCTGCGACGGGGATCCGAGTTGGCGAGAGGTACTAATACGATACAGGGCAAAGTCCTGTAAGTCTGCCTTCTTTTAAATCCTGAACGGCACCGACTGGGACAGCTAGAAAGATGCGGAGTTCGTCGCTGGTGGAATGAGTAGCGCTGTTGGGTTACCCGCCCTCCCGCAACACCAACACGTACTAGAAACTTGAATGAAGTAATGGCGACTCCAACCCAACTCCGCAGTCGGCAGAGGCCCCAGGCCGAGTTTACTGACCTACATGGCCATTACACCCTGGGAAATGTGGGGTGTGACATGCATGATAACTTACATGTAATTTCACATCAGCTTTCACCTGCCTCAGGTAGCGACTCACACCGTAATGTTTGCGTGAATGAGGATCTACAGCGCTGCGTTCACTCGCGTAGATTCACTGACCCCGAAGCAGCTCACCGACTTTACTTACAAAATTTGTATTCAAGAGTGACTTTGGGAAATAATCAAATCGTCAAGATTCTGCTGTCTATACCTAAGTTTACGTTGTCGGTTCGGTGTATTGAGAAAGCCAAGCGAAACTGACCTTATTGCATAAATTCTCACATTTATTTATTGTTTGCGGTGTCGCAAGATATTTTTGATGTGCCTTGCGAAGCACTTGTTTCTTTGTCACGACCAAGAAGCTGTACCTACGCCTTGTGTTCGGTGATCAGCAATATTAACAAGTCAAAACGTAGAGCAATAGCAACATTTTGCTACTTACCCACAGGGCAGACCACTGGGCGCTGAGTCCCGCGCTGTACAGTACCTTCTTTTGCAACATGCAGACAATTGTTTACAATGGGCACTAAAGGATCAAAGAACCGTCGCCAGAATAATCCATTACTTTCCCAGGGAGTAAGTACTATCTGCCAAAACACCGGACAGAACTGCCAAGTTTCTAGCTAAAAGTAGTTTCCGGTAAAACCAACTGATGTCGAGAATAAAGTATGCGATGAACATACATGTATGACAATGCCGTAACATACATGAAACACAGTCGACTGATCGGGTATTCGATTTCATTCGTTTTACCCCCTTCCACTCAGGCAAACACAGGTACATCCCGCTAAATCCCTCATACGGCAAAATGAACCCTGAATATCGTATGCGTACAAAAGGAAATAAATGTTATATTGAAAATGCACAGATATTTCGTACATACCATAGGGATTTTTTTTTTGTAGTCGGGCATGAGTTTTCCCACCATCGGATAAGTGGTTGTCATGTGAAAAAATTCAACGTTGGCTATTTCTCAGACCAATTAAAAAATTCTGTTTGGCACCAGCTCGCTGCAACAGCATCCTTGCTGGAGCAATTCATTATTCACGAGATCGCAGTCAAAGGCAGGGTGGTCCGGAGTCCGCTATAATGAGGAGATATCGTCGCTTTGAGTCTTTATGTGAATAAAAGTGTGTTTTAAAAATCCCGAAAACTGGTGCCTGCCTATCTGCTGTATGGTTGCAGAATGTATAAAATATTAAAATAATTCGCAATCCATTTTTAAGATATGAGATCTTGTTTATTTTTCTGAGAATCACAACATGCCACTGTGATGCAGTTGCAGCTAGAAAGAAATATTCTAAATGAAATTATTAATTAATTTTTACGACAGATTTCCCCTTGAAAAAAACATTATAGAATCTTAGCTGTAACCCTGCAGTTTGAGTAGCACGAAGAAATTACCTGTACGCCATATCAGTGCCTTAGAGGCGGTGAAGTTGTTGATGTAAATAGTAGTGTCGTCCTTATCGATTTTGTACCCCAGACGCGCTTAAACTTCAACTCGACTAGTAGGAAATTATGAATTACAAAATAAATAAATGATTATAACTAAGAAAATTACTCTAGGAATTCAACAAGCGATCTGGAAATATCCATACATTCTCTTTTCATATACAGCATAAATCCAATTTTTCTGACAATTTTCATGGTTCTGTACTACTTTCTTATAAATTGTTCACGTTGTACAGTGAGGTGCAGTTTTCCATAGGCAGTTGCTTTACTTCTACCTTAAGTATTCTATGGTGTACGTATAATTTAGAATCTGAGAACTGCTGTCCCGGAGACCACTTGGACCTCCCTGTGACATTAAACAATAACGGATCAGTACGAGAATCACACGGCGTTTTAAGGTTAGCCAAAGAGCGTTTTTTTTTTTTAATGGACACATATTTTCATAGTTTTACTTTATACTAGCCACGATTTTGTTAACAATTTTGTGGCCGCAACAAATTATTTTGTTGACGCCACATGGCAATATTATTTCTGTGATAGCATCAAATTTTTTTTAAAAATATGTTTTGAAAAAAAAAAGTGTGTTTGTAATCACTAACAGAGCACAACCATAGTTATAAAATATTTATATTATTACCACAAAATCAATTTGTAGAGGCGAAGCCCCAAATATTTTCTTTCTGTTTAGTTTACACATTTTTGTCTATACCCTACATACAGTGATAAATTTCTATGCGCGATGACAAGTAGGTAAAGTTTAATCAAAGTTGTAAAACAAATACATAGTTAACATCTTAGCGTGTGGCGCTGTCATCAGTTATCGCGCTGATGGCCTAGCACGCCATGTGGTAGAGTGTTAGGCCCTATGTAACAATTTCGCAGTGTTTGTCGATGCATACTTGTGGGTCATTATACTCACGGCAGTGATATCGTTTTCAGGTGGCAGAAGGTTACTCGAAAAGCACGAAGAAGAAACTAAGCAGTGCTTCAAAAACTTGGCTATAGGCTGTTCACGGTAAAATGAGCACTTTCGGAAGCCCTGATTAAGATCTACTTGCATGCACGTTATGTATTCTTCCGCTTTTGTAAAAGTAACATAGTGTAAAGGGTCTCATCACTTTATTCATGCGTCGGTCAGGTGAAACTGTGAAATTATTAGAAACATTAATATTTTTACAAATCTGGTAATTTTTACACTCCGGTGCATAAAAAAAAAGAAAAAATAACCTTAAGTTATCACAAATGGACACCTAAAACTTTTTATTCAACGTCAAGATACGGAACTACTTTCCCTCCATCGTTACCAACTTACTGGGTGAATGTCACTCAGTGCGCCCGTTGAAATATATATACAGGCAGGGCCAGTGACTTCTTTCTAAGGTTGATTTCAAAAGTGCTCACTTTATCGTGAACAGTCTTTACTTGTGAACAAACAAGGATATATTGATTCATCACTCGGTACATTCTTGTCTTTGCAGATCGTCGCCGTCGTGTGCCTGCTAGTGGCCTCAGCCGCAGCGCTCCCTGGCTTCCAGGGCTACCAACAGCTGTCAGAGGGGCCAACGAAATTTCCCACCACGAGCAGGTCGAGGAATATGTGAGTGCTACAGCGAGTGTTTTGGGAGAGATTCCTGGTATTTAAGAGACCTGAACCCATTGGTTTAGCTATCGGCATTTATCACGAACGATTTAAGTTTCTGGGAACTGCATTTACGTTGCGTCAAAATAATATCACAAAGTTTAAATTTTGAAAAAATATTCGGAAAATTTAGTAGCGTGACGAGCACGAAAATGCTTTTCGTCTAAGCGATTGGCCAAACAAAATAATATAGTTTATTCATATAAAATCACTCGGCAATCGAATAAGTCACGTCTTAAAGTACTGGCGTATAAATATATTTAAATCGTTTTTGAAATACATAGTGTACGTAATATTTAAAAAAAAAAAGTTTATCAACTTTGAAATTTATTGGTGCGTTAAATTTATCTACTTACTCGCCAAGTCAAGTCATTGACAGACGTTTTGGTTTTGACGAATACGTTAACAGTTTGACATTGACAAAGCTCTATAATGGGAGAGGCGGACGAGTGACGTAAACTTGTATGTGGATGCACCATGACGTCACGAACTTGGAGCCAATACGTGAGGAAGAATCATACAGCTGAGTGTGGGACAACTATTGCTGAGCAACAAGTACAAGGGTTTGTTCATAGGTTGACGGGCAATATTATTTAACATTTTAATTGCAGACGACGAGCTTCTGGAGTTATTATCTAACTCAGCATTGTAGGGATGTTAGAAAATAGTAAACTCAATTGTGCCAATAGAAAGTTTTAAAATTACTGTACCGTTTTACGCCACCAGACGCTAATACTTACTCTAGACCAACAGGTGTTTTATTTTTGGCTCACTCAGCAATGTAATGATAGTATAGGCTGTTCACGGAAAGTCAGCACTTTTGGAGCCATAGTTGCTTTTCCCATTCATCAAGTTTTTTATCCTTTAACCACAGAGTGTGTATATTCCACCGCATTCGGAAGTTAACGTCTAAGGCTAAAATAATATAAATTTACTGACTGTTATTTCATACGAGAGGGCTTTCAAATGTGCTCACTTTACCGTGAATAGCCAATATTAGAATACGATATACATTTGTAAAGTGAAGAGATTTGGGCGGCTCTTAACAGCTACGTCTTGAGAGCCGATGAGGGTGCAACGAGGTGAGAATGGAGCAACGCCGGAATGCATGGATGGGGAAAATGGGAGATACCCGAGAAAACCCGCCGACCAGCGGTATCATCCGACACGATTCCCAAATAGTTTCTAATATATATTGAGAAAACGTGTTAATTAAATATGTTAAATTCTCGTAATTATGTGGCTAAATTCAATAAAAAAAAAACAATATTTCGTCAATGCAGGTGGCCATCTCTTATTCAATCAGTCAAATTTTTTCACGCCACTAAGTGAATTTTTTAACTGAAAAAATCAGTGGTTTTTCACTGATTCTAAGTGGAGCCATTTTCACTGATTCGAGTAGCTGAATTTCACTGCGAATCAGTGATTTCGCACTGATTCCAATTTAGAGTGTGCGTTAGCCGAAAATCACCTCTGACACTATAAACCCCTACAGCGAAAATGACAAAGCGCGGAGTGGTGTAATTTAATACCGTACACATAACTACAGTGTAATTGAGATATTTTGAAAGCCCTGCTTAGGATCTACTTTTATCGTATTGTGTTCTTTTATCGTATGAAAATAACATTGCTATATTAAGGAACGTAAATATGGTACTGTCACACCAATACTTCTCCTTATGTGGACAGGACATACACACACTAAATAAAATAAACGCGTTGTTAAAAAATTTAAAGATCGGCCCTTTAAATAGATGTTAATAATGGGAACTACTTTTCTTACACTATTGCAAACTTTATACGGAACATGCCAGTCAGTTCGTGCAGTTAGGAACAAAGACATTTTAATAAAAGTTAATTGAAAAATGTTTAGTTAACCGCGAGAACATATATAATGTGACAGGCGAATAGTGGTAGTTGGATCCAGACGTTTGCAAAATGCTCCTGAATACTGGCCGTTGCAGAATTTCGCGTCGCGTCTAAACCTGGTATTAGAAATACTTAACCGGACACCAAGAAGGAGACACGTCCACTCCGTGAAAGCAGCAAAGCAACTGAAGATGAACGCAGTCGATCGCTCGTCTTTCCAGTGTGTATATTCCACAGCACTTGAAAGTTAACGTGCAAGGCTAAAATAAAATAAATTTACTGACTATTATTCGAAATGAGAGGGCTTTCAAAAGTGTTCACTGTGCTGTGAATATCATATAGCATGGGAGGTAACCGTGGCTCCGATCGCGGCCATGTTTGCCCAATTCCAGTAAACCAGCAAGCACGTACCCTTGTAGTTGGAATAGTCCCTGCAACGTATATTCGATAACACTCTAGTTAGTTTATCCTTTTATGATTGGACGATCAAGTTTTTTACTCGGCCAAGTCCTTTGGAGACCAATCCCATACGCCATACTTTATAGAGTAACAGAATACTCATTGACACAGAGAAATGGGACAGCATCGTCGTACGCCTGGCAGCCAATAGCGAAATAAAAGTGTCGGGTCTGTGAAGCCACACAGCACGTTGAATCCTAGGAAGCAGTCAATTTTGCCCGCGATAAACCAACGTCTCCAAGGGTAGCAGATGAATAAGTATACAGTTCACACACGAGCATGCGCAGAAGCTACGGCCTGGACGATCACCGTAGAGGGGAAATGGGGTAGAGTGCTCATGTGAGCCGGGTAGTAGCAATTCTCCGTGTAAAAGGCCGTTCACTGTTAACCGACCACTTTTGAAAGTCCTGCTTAAGATCTACTTGTATGCACGTTGTACATTCTTCAGCTTTATGTAAAATTAACACTGTTTCGGGTCTGGTCACATTAACTGGCAACTCACTCTTTTCGACTCAGTTTACTGGTTCTACTGGGGAATCGGAGGGAAGAGGCCCCATAGCGGCACTTCCCCACCAGAGTGGTGTGCTAACACCACTTTGGTTTAGTCCACCGTCCCTCCCACTAGCCAAGGCAAAGTATAAATAAAGTTTCTGTCCACTCTCTGCTAGATTTTCATCTCTACTAACACGAGCATGTTCCATACACTCTGTCTCCTGTAGCATTTTTGTTTAATGCATGAATCATTTTGAATTCTTTCCTGTCAACTGAGTTTTTACGGTGCCAATGCTGAATTTTCCCAGTGTCTTCTAGTAATATCTTATCTATAAGTACGCTTAGGGAGGTAGTCATGTCCCCCAATCGCTGGCCATGGCTGTCCAATCCCTCTCTGCCGCGATGCATGTCTCATTGGACGATTTCCTTACCTTGTGGGCGTAAGGGGTTAGCCCTGAAACGCAATAAGCTCCCGCCCTACCCACCGGGCTTCCACTTAACACTTAGACATAGGTAGAGACAAGAGAAATTCGCGAGTTCAGTAACCTATAGGCTAATACTTCACAGTATTATATATTCTCATATAGATATGAACTGTTTATTAGTTGATCGTCGTGGTAGTAAATGGTGGTGGTTGGCCACAGAATTTATTGAATGTTTGTTATTGGTTTATTTATCACCAGGAAGTGTGAAACAACACGTCGATCAATTACAAAAGTAACAAGAACATACAAGTGTGTGAATTCCAACTTGTCTAGACCATAGTCATACGTAGAGAAAGGTGTTTTTCGCGAAAAGATTTCAATACCAGTTGTACTTCAAAACACTTTTGTTCAAATGCACTTTCGTGGTTGGATAATTTTACACGCCACGTGCCTCAAGTGTCTGCCCGCGAATCATGGACGATCACTCTCGGAGTACTTTATTACGATTGGCCCAGTCAAATAAGAACACGCCTTCTCGCGTGGACACGCGGGCAATAACCAAAGGAAGTCGTGACCGTGGACGTAGGATATTGAAGTACAGCATGGCCATAAATCTTTTCGCGAAAAAAAACATCTGTCCCTAGTCGCACGGTGTGCAGGCGCCCGTACGAAAGAAATCACCTCAGGCTGTTGTTGTGCTTTGTGTGCAGGCTCATCCGCAGTACCAGTTCGACTACGCGGTGCACGACCCGCACACGGGCGACGTCAAGTCTCAGTGGGAGTCGCGGGACGGCGACGTGGTCAAGGGCGGCTACAGCCTCGTCGAGTCTGACGGCACGGTGCGCACCGTCGAGTACACCTCCGACAAGCACTCGGGCTTCAACGCCGTCGTCAAGAAGTCTGGCCACGCCGTGCACCCTCAACATCAGCACCAGCACCACTCACACTACGAGGCCTGAGCGGCCACCATCCCCCCCCCCCCCCCGCCCTTCCCACCAACCCCTCCTGCCACTGTAGCACTTGTCAAATATACACGTGACCGCATTACCCTGTGCTTCATTTCGTTCTATTATTGTTGTCGTGCCGTACAGGCTATTCACGGTAAAATGAGCACTTTTGAAAGCCCTGCTTGAATGAACGTTGCGTATTCTTCCGCCCTTATGTATGCACGATTAACATTGTCGTGGGCTTCACATCTTTATGCATGCGTCGGTCAAGAGATACAGTGAAATTATCAGAAAAATAGAAAAAAATATTAACAAATATGCTCATTTCTACGTTTCCATGTATTACAAAAAACTGGAAATGAAAGAAATTATTTAATTTATCACAAACGGTTTCGTGACACTTTTTATTCGACGTAAAGTTACAGAACTACTTCCCATCCATCGTTACCAACTGTACTGGGCTCACGTAACTCAAGGCGCCCGTTAAAACATGCGCTGGTAGGAGCAGTAACTTTTTTCTAAGGTTGATTTCAAAAGTGCTCACTTTATCGTGAACAGCCTTTACTTGTTGCTAACGTCGGAGGAATCTCGTGGAAGTACAGCATGCGAGACAAATAAATATAAGAAGATATAGGAAGAGCCCCGAGTATTTTCGCGGATTGAGATGGCAACAAGCTAGGCTGGACAGTCCCCTGTACACTCGAGACATTATCGTTTGGTTATTGGTTGCTGTGTTCAAGTGATACCTCTGTACAGGACTGTTAAACACACTCAAATTACTGCTTCCTGCTTGCTACTGGCCCAAAGTTAAACGGGCGTGTATAAATAATGTCGCGCAAACACAACAGTGGGAGAAAAGAACAAGTGTTTGGAATCTACCTCGCCTTTGATTGAATTCGCGAAATACTCGTGGCTCTAGGTTACTAAACGGCTATATAATAAAACCTCTGAAGAGTACATAAAATACTATAAGGTAGGGGGAGCATTGTTAACGTAACTACATCCACTACTTTACTGAGAACCACATTAGTATAGTGTAATTGTCCCACCTCGAGAAGTAGCCGAAGGCTGATGAAGTAAGACGAGCTACCGCGGTCGGCACAGCAGCCTTCTTGTGACTTCCGTCTCGGCCGGCGTCATAAGGAGAAAGAAGCCTTCCGCCAATCTGCTCTGTCCCTACCAACAGTCGCGTGTGGTGAACTGTTGCAAGGCGAGATGGCATTAGCTCCGTGCTGTATGTACCCTGTTGCTTGCTACAATCGCGCCGGCCTAACAACGGACTTGGCCCAGCCTACCCCAAGTGAAAGAGAGAGGCAGAACGACTTGCAAAGCACCAACCACAGGAATAGGCTATTCACAGTTAAATGAGCACTTTTGAATGCCCTGCTAAAGATCTACTTGTATGCACGTTGGGTATTCTTCCGACTTATGTAAAATTAACATTGCCATGGGCCTCATCACTTTATTCATGCGTCGGTCAAGTGAAACTGTAAAATTATTAAAAAGTTAATATTCTACAAATCTGCTCATTTTTACTCTTCGATACATGAAAAATAAAAAAAGGAAGTGAGAGAAATAATCTAAGTTATCACAAATGGTTACCTAACCATATTTATTCGACGTCGGGATATGGAACTACTTTCCGTCCATCGTTACCAACTTTACTGGGCGCTTTTCACTCAGTGCACCCGTGAAAATATACGCAGGCAGGGGCAGTGACTTTTTTCTAAGGTTGATTTTAAAAATGCTCACTTAATCGTGAACATTCTTTAGCTGACAGACAGGCAACGAATATGCAGGCACTACCTCCCACCTGCCGTACCACCGTCGTTCAATTGTTTCCTTTTTCACGGGGAGAAGTGGCCCAATATTGACAGAGCTTCCAAGTCCTATGTTACAGCGACCCTGCTATAGTTTTACACTCCCACAACTGAATTGTAGCTCGGCAGCTGACGTCACAGGACGCGTGTAATGAGTCACTTGCTGCCCTCTCGTGAGTTGCCGCAATACACCCAGTTTCCCTAGGCTGTGCGGTGGTTACTGGCTCCTACTGCGTGCATTGAGAACGTACAGCAGTGGGCAGGCATCAGCTCACCTTGCAATGGTTCACCACACGCCACTGCCAACCACAGAGTAGATAAGTAGACACACGGGAAATCTCGCGAATTCATTCGGCAACAAGCTAGACACTGCAGTCCTTTCGTGTTCTCGGCACTCACTTTGTTGTTATTCGAATGATGCTCTAGAGAAGGCAAGCATGTGATTCGGAACTTGAGGATTTGTTAATTATATTGGTTGATGGTCGTTCAGGGCGCGTCTAACTATCTGTTGTCCAGTAGAAGCATAAACTCAAGTTAACGTGCGGTTGAAGTTTTAACTTGTCCTCAAATGAACTCGTGTTAATTTCCGGGTCTCTATGGATAAATTCAGTGACTAAATGGCGTGGTGGTGTCTTCGATGTGGGAGTACCCATTCTCTGATTGCCCGCTCGACGTTATGGAACCAGCCTTCTGTCTGATTGGCGACTGCGCACTGCGAGATTTCCCCTATTGGCTGGGGCCTAGCAAGTAAGTTTCCAGGCGCTGACTGACCAACTGCGTTTCGACAAGTTGCTGATTAGTGGCGCCATTTTGCAGGCGAGTGTGTCCGGCAGAGTTCGCGGCATAAGCCGCAGTCCCCCACCCATGGATTCGTAAGTAGGGATAGGAACATTTCGCGACTTCATTTCAGGACAAGGTAGACGTCAAACATGTGCACACTGAAGTTGACTTTGCTATTGGATCGCAGTTTGCTAGACACGCCCTGGACGACTATGAGCCAATAGTAGACTGGAAAGGAAACAAGTAGCGAATCTCATACTACCTAGTGTGTAGTATCATTGGCTACTCACTGGGGAAGCAGCCAATGCACAAACAACTGAGGCTCGAGTAAACACAGGATTTCGGAGACTAGCCTACAGTTCATTGAACTCACGAATTTTTCCTATCCCTATTTTTATATGTATTCTGCGGTGGAGCTGTGTTGCCAACCAGGTCGTATAGAGGATTCTAAAAATTTTTTGTACTATTACAAGAAAAATCCTTGGAAACCCAATTACCGAGAAATTCCTTTGTAAAACTAGAAACAGTTTCCTTGTAAAATCTGCAAAACGAATATTTGTAACATCACAAATGATAGCTTTGTATTACAACTTGCAGTATTGAAAGTGTATATAAAATTATTTTCATTCTTCTAGATAACAAATGTGATGAATTAATAAAAGAGAATACACTAAAATATATATTAAAAAATATAATTTATAAAAAAAAACTTTACACTTTGCCAGCACGGGGACTAAAACCCACAGACCTTATATTATTAGCTTGCGCCCTTAACTACTGGACTAACTCGACTTACGTACGTAGCACTTATTTTTATATTAGATATATTACCAAGAGCTTACAAAACGCGTAACAAAGTTATTTAGAATAAGAAGAATCCATTTACCGGTAATGTAGGCCTAAGTTCCGTGTAGCTAGGAAACATTAACAGTTAATGAGTAATACGGCCACGTTTGATTGAAATTGTCTTTTTATTATGATTGTTTGAGTCCTTTAAGCGTTTTACGTTGTTCATACTCACAATACATTTATTTTTGCACGCAACTACACTTTACATCACCCATAGTTTTTACACATTCAGTAGAGGTGATGGTTTATCGGCGGGAAAAAGTTGCCCGTTTGCTAGGATTCAACGTCCTGAACACATGCCCGACAGTTTTCTTTTCTTAGTGGCTGCCACGCATGTACGAAGCTACTACTCAATTTCACTGGGCCAATGAGGAGTCTGATACTATGAGGCAGAACTTTCGTGATTGTTCTGCAAACAACTTAGCCGATTCAAAACGTTGCCCAACCAATCGTGAAAGAATAAATTATTTAGAATGTTATAGAAGATGTGTTGACTCAAAGAATTTTTTGTGATTTTCCATTATCTCTAACAATCAGCTATGTACGGTTTTAAATTGTTGGTAGAGTGTCCGCCATTTTTCCGAAGCTGGAGGAAACGGGTCGGTATAGTACAAACGTTTCTTGAGGTCTACTACAAACACGGCCCTTGTAGTTTTACAAGAGAAATCTTTGTACTCTTACAAGCATTTGAAAAATTTCAAACGATTTCTCAGTAAAAATTACAAATTTTTTTTTACAGTTTACCTAGGGACACTTTAGTTCAGGTACACTTTCGTGATTGGATGATTTTGGTTTGCCATGCATATCAGGTGTCTGCATGATAATTACGGACGTTCAGTGTCTAATTACCTCTCTCGATGGCCAATCAGCAAGGACTGTAAAATTTCGTGAACTCATTTAAGGACAAGTTAAAATTCAAACACATATGCATTTCTGCAAGGTTCTCTATTGTCAGACACCCCGAAGGGAACTCTGATTGTGAGACAATAACAGACCTGAAAGAAAACAGCACCGAATCACATTGAACTTGGTCTGAGGTAAAACTCGCCCCACAGCCGATGAAAACTCGAAAAAAACATAGGACCGGGAGTTTAGCCTACAGGTAGTTTAAACCGCTAAATTTTCTTTACCCTATCGATCAGGCAATAAAATGTCTTCTCGCAAAGACACGTGGCCAATGCAGAAAGGGATTATTCAAGTGTGCACGTAGAATGTTGAAGTCTAGCCGTGTAGCTTATATACTGAGACCCAGAAAATTTCGCGCATTCATTTGGCAACAAGCTAGACTCTGAAAACCTCTGTTTACTCGAGCCTCAATCAGTTGTTCATTGGCCGGCACTCTACTTTTACCCCAGACCACACTCTAATCCCGGATCAGTGATATAATTTAGTGAAATAACATTCACTGAAAGTCATTTGATAAGCTACTGCCGACAGACGAGCCAATCAAATAAACCTGGAAAAAGTTTCTGAACGGCACTGGAATTCTCGACATTCAATGGGAATCACAAACAAACCAGTGACATTCAGCCATCGTATTAATTAGTTATCTGACACTGATTACCAGTGAAGCCATTTTCGCTGGTTGGCAGTGATATTGCACAATCATCACTGTTTCAGGTTTAAAGTACAGGCAGCCACGGAATTCGGTCGTTGTTTCCTTGCAGGTCAGCTGTTAGCTTTAAATCGTCCTGGGCGTAGCCAACAAGTTGCAATGAAATTGAAGAAGGAAGTCAAATGTGCACGCGTATCAAGTCTAACTTGTCGCGAAGTTAATTCGCGAAATCTCCGCGACTGTACTTATGTAGGCCGCTTACGATTAGTCAAGCACTTTTGAAATCAACCTGTGAAAAAAGTAATTGCTCCTACCTGCATGTGTTTTAACGGACGCAATAACTGGGATGTGTTGGTAAGACGGAGTGAAAGTACTACGCCGTAACGTTGAATTTAAAACAAAGGTAAACATTTGTGAATACTATAATGATTACTTTTGCTTATCAGAGCGAGAATGAGCAAATCTGTAAAATATTTACGTGTTTAATAATTTCAAATGTTAATGTTACATATGGTGAAAGAAAACACAATGTGCATACAAATAAAAGCTGTTCACAATAAAGTGAGAACTTTTGAAATGAACCTTAGAAAAATGTCACTGCTCCTGCGTGGCATATATTTTAACGGGCTCACTGAGTGAAATGCGTCCAGTAAAGTTGGTAGCGATGGAGGGAAAGTAGTTCCATACCTTAACGTCGAATTATTAGTGCTAAGTAACAACTCGTAATAACTTAAATTATTTCTTTTTCTTTCTTTTTTTAATGCGTCAAAGTGTAAAAATGAGCAGATTTGCAAAATATCTACTTTTATAATAATTTTACAGTTTCACTTGACCGACGTATGAATAAAGTGATGAGGCTCATGGCAATGTTAATTTTACATAAGGCGGAAGAACATAGAACGCGCATAGAGGTAAATCTTAAGCAGGGCTTCCAAATGTGCTCATTTTACCATGAACAGCCTATAGATCTTAAACAGGACTTCAAAAACGCTCAGTTCATCGCGAACAACCTAGAGCAGAATGGGAAGCGACAAGCGAACTCCTGAATACATTTGGAAGCAGCCCAGGCCTCTAAATCCTTTACATACGCGGACCACAATTATTTATCCACTGGCTCCAGCCTCGCACGACACCAAAATGGTGTCACCGGCTAACAACGTGCTGGAACGCCATTCGCCAATCAGCGTCTGGTAACCTACTCGCCAGCCGGCAGCACAGCCAATAGAAAACCTCACCCAGCATGCAGTAACCAGTCAGAGGTAAGTTCCGTCCTTGGAGCCTCACGCGACAAATCACAGAATGCTGGTACGCTCACATCAAAGGAAAGTGCCTTTTAACCCTTTGGTAATATGCATATAATCCATTCACGGTTACTTCACACTTTTCTGAAGCCCTGCTAAAGTTCTACTTCCAGGGATATTTCTCCGCCTCTAGAAACCAGGATTAACTAGAAAATTACAAGAAAGGAAAAGTACCAAATTCGTGCGCACTCAGTGGTATGTGGTAATGATGTTTTGCATTAGAGCTATTTCGTACGAAGCACTACCAACACACATGTTTTCTCACTATCTATTCGTATTTAATATAAATTAAATATTATAATTTACAAACAAAATACACTATAACTTCAATTTAACGAAAAAAAAGGTACTTCTATCTTAACACAGGTGTATAAAATGCTTGTGATACATAGCCCATTTAGGAAATAACTAAACGCGCCATACATGGGTTGATATTTCAAAGATTTGACTCATAAAGTGTGAAGAAACCGCGAATAGACTATATATTGAATTCACAATATATTTTCTTTATCAATTTCTTCATTACGGCTAGATAATACCCACCAAAAACTGTAACGTCTATCGCATTCGTCTTATTCGACAAACTACCATCAGGTTAGCTTGCCGCGTAGCATACGGCCGGCTGCGTAAACACTTCAGTATTAGCATGCGGGCCGGCTGTGTAAACACTTCAGTATTAGCATGCGGGCCGGCTGTGTAAACACTTCAGTATTAGCATGCGGGCCGGCTGTGTAAACACTTCAGTATTAGCATGCGGGCCGGCTGTGTAAACACTTCAGTATTAGCATGCGGGCCGGCTGCGTAAACACTTCAGTATTAGCATGCGGGGCCGGCTGTGTAAACACTTCAGTATTAGCATGCGGGCCGGCTGCGTAAACACTTCAGTATTAGCATGCGGGCCGGCTGTGTAAACACTTCCGTATCAATCCGCTCTACGCTTGCGTAGCACGTACCACGCGTCACACGTTGCGACTGAGTAACTTGACGTAACTGTCGATATGTCAACGAAACCATGAAAACTGCACTGGCGAAGACAGCGGGAAACTACAATTTATTTTCATTGCCCTCAAAATGTTTCAAAGCCTTAAAAACATCCGTGTCGCAGCAAGTGTTGCAATGATGTAATGTTTATGTGTGCGCTGTTCTCACGTCTTGCGTGCGTATTGCAACAAGAGGGAAACGAGTTGAGTGCGTGGTAAGAAAAGCATCATCCATTCGTAAACGAGAGACGTAGAATCTATAATTATCAGATTACTAACAAGGAAAATATCCAAAACACTGTGTAGATACGTGTTTTTGCTATGTACATTACAAGATAAATCGCAATAGATACGTCAATACATTACTGTTTGCAGATGAGCAACTTATAATACAGGATAATGAACAAGACCTTCAAAGATCTCAACACCATTTAAATTAGTTGTGTAAGAATTACATTATGGCAATTTTAAAGAAGAAGACAAAGTTATGACATTCAAAGGAAAAATACAGTTAGGACAAACATATGTATAGACGATTTACGGTTTGCATTTCAACTATTTAGGTTGTGACATTGGCTATGATAGAGAGCATGACATTGACAACAAATTACATAAATTTTTGTGTGTGTGTATATATATATATATAATGCGGGACAATACAAAGGACTTTAAAAAATAAGACAAGGGAAGATACTATGCTAAAATTCTACGAAACAATGGTGGTGCCCGTTCTTACTTATGGCTGTGAAAACTGGGTCCCCACTCTCAAGGAGAGGTTTAAAATACAAGCCACTGAAATGAAATTTTTGAGGGGGTTTAAAGGATGTCCAAGGTTGTACAAGATTGAAAAATGAGGACATAAGGCAGGAATTGAATGAATATATATATATATATATATATATATATATATATATATATATAGACTTAATGATAAAATTGATCAGTTTAGACAAGAATGGAAGGCACATATCACACGAATGGATGAGAGAACTCTTACAAAGGAGATAACACTCTATAATCTATTATCCTAAAGGCAAGAGGGATATTGGTCTACCAAGAAGAAGATGGAACGAAGTATAAAGCCGGAACAGGCAGTGGCCTAATCCATGAAGTGTAGAAGAAGAAGAAGAAGCCATTACAAGCCATAAGTATTCGTTATCCCCAACATGTCCCCGGCATCGTACGCGTTGACTGAACAGGTTAGTGCTTATAAATGTCCAGACATTTATGGGGCCACGGTGGCTGAGCGGTTAGACCGTTCGCCCCCTACCAAGGCAAACCGGGTTCAATCCCCGGCCGGTTCACTCCAGATTTTCGCAAGTGAAAATCGTGCCGGACGATGCCGCTGTTCGACGGATTTTCTCGGGGATCTCCCGTTTTCCCCGCCCCTTAATTGCGCTTCCACGTAGTTAAATCATCATGCCAGTTACTGGGCAGTAAACGCGATGCGTGATTGCAGACCCGATTAGCTACACGTTATTAATGCTCCGGGTTATCAGACCGCCTACAAACCTTGGTAAACTGTTGGCGGACATGAACTGTGTGTTGGCACACACCAGCTGTGGCGCGACGATAAGTCCTGTCTTCTCAGCGGTAAAAACCGGCGCCACTTTATAGCGTCACGTAGGGCAGTAAACTTATGAACGGGAGGGCTGCCGTGTTGGTAAGTTTGCCCACGTGATGAGGGAGGAGTAAGGCCGGGAACACACGGTACCGGATAAAACCCGGCGCACCCGGCGCCCGTCCACGTCCATTTTAGCCTTTCACCGTGCCGTGCCCGGCCCGCGCACGTGTGAGCCTTCCATGCATCATTGAAACTGGATGGGCCAGTCCTGGCCCGTGGAGCTTGCCGTGTGTTCCCGGCCTAAGACTAAGGGCCAATTCCCATTGAACTTAACACAAATAACACACATTTCAAGGTTCCATGTGAGACCTTGAACAAGCTGCCAACGTAACGTACAAGTAGCCTAGTGTCAGCCAATCAGATTGAATAAACGATTTTTTTTTTGTCTTTGGTTTTCTGTGTTCGTTTTTGTACCTACCGGCTTCCGGCTTAAATGGCACCAGTTGAGTGAGAACTCAACACATTTGCCATAGTCGTCGGAGTTAAATTTAAAAAAAATAAATAATAACCACATTTACGATTTGAAAAACTCCAGTAGTGCGTATACGCATCAGTTTAGGTGACAGATGGTTATTGTTGGCACATATATGAAAATATTTTAAACGGTATTACAATTGTTTAAATGTATGCTGTTTGGTTGTATACACAAACATAACGCACGTTTATACACGAACATTTTGCAGACCCCAGACACGCAATTCTGAACTCTGATATAAACACAGCTACGATTTTGTAATACATTTTGTTATAGAGCTAAATTACCTACCTTAAAGTGTTACGTGTAGTCTGAGGTAGGGACGGGACTTAAGTGCGTTTCAGAGCCGAGGGAAAGGAATTCATGCAAGGAGACAGGCAATCATCGCGGCAGAGAGCGCTTAGGCAATCATAGCCACAGTCGGGGCCATGACTGCCTCCCTGAGTGTACCTGTAGTCAATCAATGACTTAGAGAAGGAAAAACCGGCATACGGACAATAAAAAAAAAATCCCTCGATAGAATAGATGATCATGTTATGGATAGAGACATGCGAAATTCGCGTTATTATTGGGCATTACATCACAGCACTGCGTGTACTGGAGCAGACGTCGTTTCTCCATTGGCTGTTGCATATATGTGAAGCCACGCCCTTTATGACTGAACTGCATGAAATTAGGAGACACAATTTTGTAGTGTTCATTTATTGGCGCAGTCTTACCCAGGTCGTTTCAGATAAAATATCACCCAATGACAAACGTATTGAAGAGGTACATACATATGTTTAAATTTTCACATGTCCCCAAATAATAACGCAAATTTTGCAGGCCTCTAGTCATGCATTATAAGCTGTTTACAGTCAAGAAAGCACTTTTTAGGTATGTTTCTTGTAGACATTTTTTATCCGTTAACCACTTAAAAAAAAATACATTTAAGAAATAAATACAATATGTATATTCCATCGCACCCGGAAGTTAATGTCTAAGTCTAAAATAAAATGTATTTATTGACAGTAGTGTGAGCGTAAGCCCAGTTGAGAGAAAAAAACCATCTAAGTGCCATTTGAATAACCTGTAAAAAGGTTTTGGAAAGAGGTATCATAAGTTGGTGCTATACTTCCAAAGTTTATTTCTGACCACCCCCATTCCCCCCCCTTTCTTGTAGGTGTGTTTTGATTGGCTGATGGGTTCCCCCACCACATCTCAGGAGTGCTATGATTGGCGGTTGGCTGAGGGGATACCATTTCGACTGACAAACCGCCCAAGCGACATTTGGGGAACTTTTTATCACTGAAGATCTGAGGACCTCGTTTGGCAGGCTGCCGTTCGACGAACCCCCACCAGATTGGGAGTTGTAGCGACCGGTGCGCAGAGTGGGCTAGTACTTGGTTCGAAACCCATCGAGAGTAATTCGATTATATTTTTAATCGCATAATGAGTAATTGCATAACAACTAAGTATGCATAGTGTGTATTTACACAATAAGGTGTAAATTGTGTAATGTGTAATTGCAAAATTAGGCATAATTACATAGCAAGTACACATGTTCACTCTTCGACTGCTGAACCACAACTGACAAGGTTGGTTGATTAGGGGTGAGGAGGTAGGAAGGAGATGTGGTGAGGGGAAGGGAGGAGGATGTAGTCCCTGCTGCGATACCCGACGGGGGTAAATATATGTAATTATTGTTTTTCATTATGCAATAAGTAATGAGTAAGTACACAAGTACGTGTATTTACCTCTAAGTACACAAGTACATGCAAAGGCTAAGTACCAATAGTAATTACACACTAATTATGCATAGTGAGAAGAAGTACAATTGCTATGTACACTTCCCGTCAGAATGAATGAGCGATGGAAAAAGTTAAAGTCCCCTTCGACAATCATCGGTTTTAGACAAGATGCATAGCCTTGGCTCTTAGGCAACCAGCAACACAGAACTATCCGGCCAATCGTTCAGCGTTTGAACTGCGCCAAAAATCTCTTTAGCTTCTATTGGAGCATCATTCAGACATCTGCTTCTACAAGTGACTATAATGCATTTAATTGGACGAAGTAACTTGTCCTGCGATTTATGAAGTTAGTGGAAAAACGTTATATCTCACACAAACTCCACACTGGAAGTCCGTATCTCACGCGCAAACAGGTAACACTTAGGGGACAAAAAAAACAACCAATTATAAAGGCGTGTTGAGCTACAGTGTTGTGCAACATAGCTTGTCCTGAAATATTTTAACTGGATTACCTCACATGAATGTTCGTGAGTCGCGCAAGCAGACAGAGGAAAAAAAAACAGTCATAAATGAGTGCTAAGCAACAGTGTTGTGCAACATAGCTTGTCCTGAAATATTTTAGTGGGATTACCTCATATGAGCTCCACACTAAACGTTCGCGAGTCGTACAAGCAGGTAACACGTAGCAAAAAGGAAACCAATCATAAAGGCGAGCTGAGCTAGAGTATTGTGCAATATAGCTTGTCTCGAGGTATTGGAAGCGATATTGGATGCTTCAAACAATAAAACAGTAAAAGTATGTGAAATGAATATAATTACAGATAACTGTAAAAGAGAAATGCATAATTCCGCTGTGAATAATTAAAATAAACCCTATTCTATGTGAGACATTAAGTAGTTATAATATTTGTCTTTGCGAAAACCGAATATCACAATTTATCGGAATATATGCCTATATTCGTCAGTAACTAAAGCCACTGCACATTAATAAAACAATCGGCGCATATTGCAGATGCAATTATTGTATGCGCACATCAAGAATGTTTCTCTTGCAACTAGCTGCTGTCTGCATGAAAAGCCACGTCCTATTTAACCGGGCCAATTTCTACGCTGCCAAATCGAATCCTTACGTAGGTTTCGTATTAACTACTGTAGCCAGCAGACATCTGTGCACGTATGGGCGTGCGGAGCGTGTTAAACGGAGCAAAATGTGTGTGTGTGTTTGTGTGTGTGTGTGTGTGTGTGTGGGGGGGGGGGGGGGGGGGGGGAGAGATGCGCACACAGGCCTGGCCGTACTATCGCTTATACCAAAAACATAATTTACGACGGGCTCAGGTTTATAAGGCAATGGAGAACGAAGGACGTTCGCAGAGGTACAGGAAATTTATCCTCAGTGTTACAAAATTGCACTTGACCATTATATTCATATAAAACCACATATCATAAAAATATTATACAACTAGAATACTTCTTAGTTTTTAACATTCGGTGCAATTTCGCATGAATAATTTATATGTACAGTTTATCAAATTATAACAAAACAGTAATTCTAGTCCATTGCTTCACTTTTGAAACTATAGAAAATGTTTTATATTTTTATTTGCTTAAAGTCGCGAAAATGAGTGTATTTACTCATAGTAGGCTGATGCGCACTATAAATAATGGATAGACTACACACAGTGTTTGTAAAATAAGAAATAAAATAATAACATTAGAATCTACAGCATAATATTCATCTACTTCACAAATTCCACCCAATTAATCTGCGTGTAAGCAATCTTGCCATGCTAAACGGTAGTTAATGTGAGATTGTGGTTTATATAAAAAAGGTGTTCAGTATCTTATCGGTTTATGTATTGTTTCTAGAATTCCGATTCAAGTACAAAATTAATGCCACTTGTAATGATGTTTTTTTCAAATAAAGCTGGCTTCAGCAGACGGTGTATCCAATATAAAAATATTGCTGCGGCATTTATGATACAGTTATTTGTACTAACTTAACAGACCGTAATAAAGTCTATCTATAATTCATGCCAGTAAATGTTATTCCAAATGCAATGTTCATTAAGAGAAAATATATTCTTGATTATAAAATAAAGGATGTCAAATGTGTAATCCTATTTGAAAGGCATTAAAAACTAAAATATTAGCAATTTAAAATGATATGCCTGTCAAATTATTAGACAAACATATTAGAAATTAAGGCTATCGTTATAGTGATAAGTAAATTAGTTTTGTTGTTGTAAGCTGACGCCACACGTATTTACTCAAGAAGTTGTAGGTTCGATTTATAATTGTAACGTATTTATTTAAATATAATATAAAATACAATCTTTGTATTATATTTGTAGTATAAATAAATTTACGTTTGGAAGTATGTTATATATTAATTTAGATTCTCAATTTACAAGTGAGACTGAAATACAAGTTTGACTGTAATGTTAAATATCTATATATTGCAAGCCCTCTTAGTAGAATAATATATTCATTACAAGAAAAGGCAAATATTGTTTTGGTTACTAGATTTCAAGGTTTTACTTGTAAAAGTACCCTAAAAGGCAAACACATTTCCAGATTTACAGCACTAAGGTTTCTATTATGTGACAACTTTTTTCCCGTAGTTCTCCTATTGGAAGTGATATTTCCCAAGAAAGGTTGACTCCTACGGACAAGCACAAATCACACCCTTGCTTTACCCGGGGTTCGAAACCGGAACCACTCACGCTCAACACTCAACTGACTGTGTCACAGGTGGCAGTCAATAGGTCAACCGGAACACTGTCAGTGGTTATAAAGAACTAATTTTAAGTGAACAAAAAGCAGCTTGTTTGATTGGAGATAATTTCTAAGTTACAATTAAAGTAATATATTAATTAATTGTTCCACATTGTACCTATAATTCAATGCCACGTTGGTTGGTATTCGCTTGCCTATATTTGCGCTGGGTTAAATGCAGAAACTGCGGGCAAAGTTTTGAAAATTGTTCTAAAACATCTAAAGTTTAGTTTAACCTTCATACATCACTCTTTTCTTTGGAATAAAAAAATTGAAAATAAAAATATATCTCTATCCTTTTCTCAGATCTATTTTGTGTTATTGTTTAGCAGTGATTGTACTAAATATTTTTTTAATCATTTAATACAGCATTATTATGATTAAAAATGTTTTAAAATTATTATTCATTATTATAATAAATTTATTCGCTGCCCCGTATTGTGATTGACGATTTCGACAAGAGACACAATTCAACAATTCTATGTAATCAAAAATATCGGGCCAACAAGAATGGATATGTTACGAAATTACATTCGGCATTCGCTATATCGATGACAGCTCTGTGCGAATTTGTGTGTTATTATTGAACGATTTTTGGATTTTTTAAAAAGTAAAACTGCTATGCTGTAAAATGTGTTCAAGTTGCCTTAGCATTATGCTGTCTCAAGCTCCTCAATGTTTGTAAATTATGTGAACAAATGTTGTCTTGAGTAATGCATTTCCGTTGAGATATTTACTACCCCGCACTGTAAACCTTCAGATAAAATATTTATATCCTCCATTTACCCCCATTTTAATTGTGAAAGATATGATAAAAATGTGGAATAGGAACAAGTAATCTGTTGATGCATCAAACCACAGAAAGTATTCTATCTCCATCGTTGTTATTTTTATCTAATGAGATTTTAATTCGATAGTATTTAATATTTGAACAGAAAAGTTGGACTCTAATAGAAAAGCAATTGAATTCTCTCGAACAATACACGCAGAAGGTAAAGAAATCCTCCAGCACATACTGTTACAAGAGCACTGCTACCTGTTGTCGCCAGTAAAAAGTCTCCGTGTCCGGTTTTGCATTTGCTGTTACTCAAGAGAAAATACCGAATGTTTTTATATCTGCACAAATAATACTGGGACGCAGTCTTGCCGCTTAGCTAGAGACCGGACCGTGCCGAGCCGTAGTCTAGGGAGAAAGAGGGGACTCGCGTGCACAGAAGTTTGCTGATACCATTAGATAAGTCTATATTGGTAGCCATTTTGGATGACAAGCGCTACCTCAAACATAATGCTTAAATTGCATTTCTAAGAAATTGTTGAACAGAGTTAGGAATGGGAACGTCAAAAAGCTGTATATAATTATATTTATAATGTAGTAAACACTAAGTACTGAATTTTGATACATTTCTTCAAGTAAAGCTACGAACGATATAATGACTTAATAGTAGTATACAAATGGGCAATCTAAGAGGGGTTTGAAGCTCCACACAAAGGAACTAGGCGACCTCATTTTTGTTGACGCTATACGGGAAAAATTACCCGTTATTCCCGTTTCCCCCCCAAAAATGATCTATTTTCCCCCAAAAAAGTCTCATTTTCCTTCACATCCGTGGTGGCTATCATTTGATCCCAACCTCCTGCTCTGTCAATCCGATGCCAGGGTGTTGAGACTCTTTTACCTAGCATCCTAGTGGTTGTCGAGTCTCATGCTCTGTCATCCCTTTCGGGATCTGTCGACCTAGCATCGTAATACGGTGCCAAATACCAGCATTGGCTGACACGCTCGCCAGACCTAAGCACACAAATAAGCATAGTTGACTGTAATTTTCGAACCACAAAATATATAATTGGAAAATTCACACACCAGGCCGCATTCCCGATGATGACAAGGGTCGCGGGGCTAAGTATACCCCATGTCTACGTATAAGCATATAGTTGGCTGTAATTTCCCAACCATTTAAGACATAGTTGCCAAAATCATAACATAGGCATCATCCACGATGTTGAGAAGGGTCACGGGACCAAGTATAAACTGTGTCTACTTACAGGCATAGTTAGCTGTAGGTTCCCACCCACAAAATATATAATTGGAAAATTCACACACCAGGCCGCACTCCCGATGATGACAAGGGTCGCAGGGTCAAGTATACCCTACGTGTAATTATGAGTATAGTTGGCTGTAATATCGGAACTATGTAAGATATAGTTGTCAAATTCATAACATAGGCATTATTCACGACGACAAGAAGGGTCGCAGGGCCAAGTATAATCATATGTCTACTTATAACCATAGGTACCCATAATTCCCATAACATGTAAGATATAGTTTTCAAATTAAAACACAGGTATCACCCCCGAATACAAGAATTGTCGAAGGGCCGAGTATAACTATATGTCTACTTATAAGCCCCGCAAGTTGTAATTTCCATAACTTGTAAGATATAGTTGTGAAATTCAAACACAGGCTTCAACCCCGACAATCAAAAGTACCGAATGGCCGAGTATATGCTTTGTTTAACTATATGCATAGTTAGCTGTAAGTACCAAACCATGTAAGCTCATGACATAGGCACAATCCACGACGACGAGAAGGTTCGCAGGTACAAGTATACCCTATGTCTACTTAAAAGCATTTACAGCTGTAATTTCCGAACTGTGTAAGATATGATTGCCTAATTCATAACATAGACATCACCCACAACAATGAGAAGGTCGCAGGGGCAAGTATACCCTATGTTTACAAATAAGCATAGTCTGCAATAATTTCCGATATGCATTTCAAAAGATAGGTATCATACACAATGATGAGAAGGGTCGCAGGGCCAAGTAATCCCTACATCTACTTATAAGCAAAGTTGGCTATAATTTCCGAACCACATAAGTTATATTTACCTAATCCATAAATAGGGCATCATTCCATGACAACAAGAAATAATCACAGGGCTAAGTATCCCAATGCCTACTTATAAGCATAGTTAGCTGTAATTTTTGAAATGTGTAAGGTATAGTTGCCAAATTCATAACACAGTCATCACTTCCGACGAAGAGAAGGGTCGATGGTGCAAGTATAAAACTATGTCTACTTATAAGCATAGTCTGCAATGATTTTCAAAAAAGTATAAGATACAGTTACCAAAATCATAAGATAGACATCATCCACAACAACGAGAAGGGTCTCTGGGCCAAGTAAACCGTATGTCCCTTTATAGACAAAGTTGGCTGTACTTTCCGAACCTCATAAGTTATAGTTAACAAATACAAAACATATGTATCATCCCATGACATGAATGGGTTGTAGGGCCAAGTATACCCTATGTATACTAATAAGCATAATTAGCTGTAATTTCCTAAATGTATACGATAGAGATGTCAAATTCAAAACAGGCATCACCCCCCATGAAGAGGTAGATCACAAGGCAAATTATAATCATATGTATATTTATAAGCATAGTTGGCTGTATGTTACAAACCACATAAGTAACAGATGCAAAATTCGTAACACAGGCATTATCCAGAATGATGAGAAGGGTTGCAGGTCCAAGTAAACCCTATATCTACTTATAAGCATTGTAGTCTGTAAGTTCCAAACTTCATTATATATAGTTGACAAATTCATTACATATGCATCATTCATGTTGACAAGAAGTGTCAAAGAGTCAAGTATACCCTATGTCTACTTATAAGTACAGTTGGCTGTAATTTTCGAAATACATAAGATGAAATTGTCAAATTTTTACAACAGGCCTCACCCCCAGTGATGAAAAGGGTCGCAGTGCCATGTATACCCCATGTCTACTTATAAGCATAGTTGGCTGTAATTTCCTAATCATGTAACATATAGTTGCAAAATTCATAACATAGGCATCATCCAAAATGGTGAGAAGGGTCGCAGGGCCAGGTATATCATATGTCAACTTATAAGAATGTAATTTCCGAACAACATAATATATAGTTACTGAATTCATAACATAGACATCATCCAACATGACGAGAATGGTATGTCTACTTATAAGAATAGTTTGCTGTAATTCCGAAAAGCATAAGATATACTTGCTAGATTCATAACATAGACATCATCCATGACGAAGTGAATGGTCGCAGGGTCAAGTATACCCTACTTCTACTTATATGCATAGTTGGCTGTAAGTTCCGAACCACATAAGATATAGTTGCCAAACTCATAACATATTCATCATCCACAACAACAAGAATGGTCGCTGAGTCAAATATACCCTATGTATACTTACAAGCAAAGTTAGCTGATGCATCCATACTGTGTAAGATACAGCTGTCAAATTCATAACACAGGCCTCACCTATGAAGATGATACGGATTGCAGGGTCAAGAAGGCAGTCGATATTATCTATAGGAAATCAATTTCTTTGTTTATTTTAGGTCCTTTGCAAATAATACTACATTTGTCAGCTGTCTTGCTGGTGTATTATAAAATAAAACAAAATATAATACAAGTTAATATATGACAAACAAAAGGGTAACTCTCACACAAAATTACATGTCTGTGTTTTAATGTTCATATTCATATTTTTATACATCTCTGTGTTTGCATGGTCATGCGACGGGTAACGAAAGTAAATAGCATCAGATGATTTTATGGATGATTTGGGTATTTAGCGTGCCTCTCCAATGCCACAGAGTTTCTTCCTTATTGCCCATATATTTGTAGACCTGAATTTCACCATGTGATCAGTTGAGAATTTTTGGACACACCCTATGGTCTCCTCCCTTTTTAAACAGATGTCCTCTTACATCATACACATTTCATAAACCTTGGGTCCCCATTCAACTCTGGGCATGCGTACCTTCTATGTCATAGGCATATATAACCAATTTAATTCACAATATTGTGTAGCGATGTCTCACCAGAGCCAGAAGGTTCAAGGAAGTGAAACGTCATTCTATAGTGATGTCTCACCACAGCCAATAGGTTTGGGAGAGAGTCATAGCCCTTGTTGAGGCGGCAGGTTTATCTACCACTAAAGCAGGCTGATGCTATGGTGTTACAGAGCGCACTGTGAGTCGATGGGTATGGCAGTCCTGGGACACAGGTGACAGGATGCATCACAGAGGAACGGGTTCATGGAGGGTGTCGACTGCAGCCGAGGACAATCTTCTTATTACCCTAGGCATAGTTGACTCCTTTCAAGTGCGCCAGTCAGCTAAAATGTGTCACACACTTTCCTGGTAGCTCCAGTACCATTCTGAGGCGCTTGACGGTGGCAGGACTGGAATCCTGGCATGCTTCAAGGAAACAAAGTCTCACCGATGAGCACAGGATTTATCGACTCGTGTTTGCCGAGGAAAACATTGACAGTGACGGTCAGGTGTTATCTTCTCCTATGAGTGTGTGTTTTCCTCGGCTAATGATGGTCAATGCATGTCTTCAGACCTCGTGGGACCCGACATAATTCGGAATATGTGACCGAGTGCTCGTGCTATGGTCATGTATCCATTGCATGTTTGGCATGGATGAGTGCGTGCGGGATAGGTGTGTTTCACAGAACCGATTATCGAGGTCCTAGTACATCTGGCCTCAATCCCGAGCAGTATTAGCATATTCTAGACAATATTATGATTCCCTTGGTGCGAGTTTTGTATACCAATGATGTGCTGCTCTTCCAGCAGGACCATTCTCCGATACACACTTCTCAGACAGTTCAAGAATGGTTTGCAAGGCAAGACCAACTAGAGCTCGTAGGGTAGCCACCTTAGAGTGCCGACTTAAATCCCATTGAGAATGTTTCGTTGGCGACAAAGTGCATGATGGCGGCAAACTGGCTTGATCCACAGCCAGCAAATATAATGCTCTCTGGGAGCTATTAGTGGATGCTTGGGATGTAGTAGCTAGTAGCGAACACTATGCTACTTCTCTGCTCGCCTCTCTACCACGACGACTACAGCAGGTGGTTGAGAATGAGGGATGCTGGTCCTCGTTTTGCGGTTACAGCATCGGCTCTTTTCAGGGCCAAATAAACACTCATGTTAAAAATGTGACACAAAAAACCAATGGCACACCACATGGCATAATGACCACATTGACATACAAACTAAAAGTGCGAGGTGGTTTCGAACCCGAAACAGGAGGCGTCAGAACCATACACACGAGACTATCTTTGTTTGTTACTTGTGTTTTTCATATGGATGCAAACATGTGCTTACAAATAAAATACATTACATAATACTGTAACATTTTGAACGAAACAAAATAATATAACCAGTGGGAATGAAATTCAAGGTCAAACTCTAGATATTTAATGCTATGGTGTGAAGGGAAAATGCCATTTCTTCGGCAAGTTTGACAACCATGCACACATTGCGATTAGCAGACAGCTGGCAGAATGGATTGACAACATAATATCATTCCGGTTCAAATTCAAGTCCAGATATTTATTTGTCCAATTCTGTATTTATTTCCAGGTGAATTGAAATAACATTGAACTACTTCTCGAACTGCCATTCTTTACTGCGCGATTTCACTCAGTCTGGCATTTTCAGTCTGACGAATAAAGTTATAATTCAAGTTCACGAATTACCCTGAACTTTAAGAAAATATGATATTTCATTTCCAGTTCACTGCAGAGGAAAAATGAAACAACTATTTCTCGAACTATATCTCGTACTTCCTTATGCTAATATAGTCCGACATTTTCGATTCAAGGTAGACAATTCCAAGACATGTTCACGACCTACAATGAACTATAATTATGTTCACGGTTGCATTTATAGTTCATTGAACCATAAATTTTAATTAACTGTATCTCGAACTATATCTCGTACTTCCTCGTGTCATTCTAGACGGACATTTATAATTTGAAGTGGAAAATTCCAATATATGTTTACTACCTGCCTTGAACTAACATAGTGTTTCATTATCCATGCCCAGTTCAGTAAAGAGGAAACACTAAAGAACTGTACCTCGAACTGTATTTTGTACGTCTTTATTTTGTTTCATTCCTACATTTTAATTCTGAGAATTCATAGAATCGTACAAATCTATGTTAAGTTCTGGTGCAAGATTCAGGAATTTTGATCGTGGAGTTAATTGACCACGGCTCACGTTCGATCAATTCCTCTATACAACGGCCATGGGAGCTAAGCTGTTAGACTTCTCGCCTCCCACCTAGGGGAACCGGGTTCAATCCCCGGCTGGGTAACTTCTGATTTTCGCTTGTGGGAATCGTGCCGGTTGGTTTTCTCGGGGATCTCCCGTGTCCTTCGCCCTTGCGTTCCGATGCTGCTCAATTTCCACTTCATTTCGCCCTCATCTTTTCTCAAGAACTCGATGTTAAGAGCCGCCCAGATCTCTCAACTCAACTACAAGGCCATTTTTAATATTCTTGACCTTGAAAGGTAGCCATGGTCGTGACCCACCGATTATTTCCGCATGCCGGTAACCGTATGTGTTTTATAGGTACAGTGTTTACAAATTTGAAAAACTGTTTTTCCCAGCCGATTTAAATGTTCTTATTTATTCGACAGCGTACTTACATGTATATCATACATGATGTAGACGTGCTATACACGTTTATTGATTAAATATAATAGATTTATCATTGCAAGTATTTAGTATCGATGGAATAAATTTGTTTTCATTTAGAAGTGTGCTAACGTGTAAAACAAATGCGATGAGAACATTATGCTAACATTGCCTATTGAATTATATTTCAAATTAATTTGGGTTTGTTTTGAATAGAGAAAAAATGGACAGACTAACTCATTGATATATTCTGCCTTATACATCTGCTTAATGTACTTCAAACGTGTTGAATGGTGTGACTAGTTGGCTACAGAACGATAAAAGTTCGCAAAGGGAAATTAACTTCTGGGAAACGAGACAAACCATTGTTTCATGACATTGTAAAAACCAATAATAGCCTGAAATTCGAAACATTCTTGTACAAAGTCGTGTAATCTAGTGATTTAGAAAATAGAAAGCTTTAATAAACCGATCAAGATTAGGCCACCCACAAAATCTGGCCGACAGGGCAACCCAGCGAATGGATTTATTCACTTTGAATTTATGTACTATTTAATTAAAACACTCATATCTCTCGAATCATTAATCCAATTGCAATGACCGATAACTTCTTGGATTCCTTTGACAACTCTCTACGAAATGAGATGTAAATGGTTACAATTTAGTGAGTAGTTGTCTAAGCATTTAACAAAAATTCTCAAAAACGAACTTATACTAGCAGTATTACTTGTAACATCTTCTTTAACTGGAAACACATTTCAATAGAAAGAGCTCCTCCGAAAGTATAGTAATATGCAATCTTAATTGCACCTAGTGACAAAATGAAGACAAGAGAAAACGAAAATGGAAAATATGGATGGCTGGTCGGAAACATTTACGATGATGATAAAAAATGATCAAGAAAGATGCAAAAGTTAAGTCTTCTGCATTATCCGCGAATATGCAAGAAAAGTTTAGAAAACAAGTAACACCAAGAACAATAAAACTACTAACGAAGAACACTGAGAAATGGGGTTTAGGAACCCAGTAGTATAGCCGAATATCGAACGTTTTACTTATGATGGTAATGTATTTACATTTTTGTATGATATACTACATTCATATCTGTGAAGCGCAGTTATATTTGCTTGTTCCTAGAGTATATGAAATATTCCCCACACAAATTTGCCTTGCAGTGGCATAAAATTGAAACTGAAATTGAACAGGAAGATGTGGCCTTGATTACATCTTTTTGTCAAGCCTTCACTTTGAGCCCAGTGCTACACTCTAAATTCGGATCAGTGGTGAACTATTGATTCGTAGTGATGTTAAACCACTCGAATCAGTGCAAATGGCTCTACGTAAAATCAGTGGAAAACCACGGATTGTTTCAGTGAAAAACTTTCACTTATTGAAGTAGTGACATGAAACAATCTCACTGAGCGAAAAGTTGATGACCGAATGCAGTGGCGAATTAAATATTGATTTTATTGAATTTAGCGAAAAAAAAAATACATGAAATAAACATACTTACGATAGTTTAGTATCTATATTGCGCGATTTACCGTAATTTAAAGAAGTAAAAACAATATCGGAGGTGGCCGGGATTGAACACATACACCATTTCCATTTCGCTTTTAGGTCATTGCCATACCATCTGCGTTACCAGGTTAAATTAAAAATGAGACCAATATATATATGTCTTATACTTCTTATCGAAATCGTTATTATTTAAATTGTACTTATGTGGTATGTGGTATTATTGGTACTGTTAGTATTGTTAAAACGAATACTGTGTATGAATGCACTTTCTTCACCACATTATATGCAGTATGAACCTTCGAACAGAGCGCTGTGGTGATTACATGAAAACGAAATGAAAGGGGCGAAAACGTAATGAAAGGCTGAATGTCCATATTACCTCGTAAAAAGGTGATTTGAAAGAAGAAACACATTTCCGACAGTATTTTGTATTGGGTTTATTAGTTTATTCGTTGTTATTTCACTTGATACACATTGTAAAATTTGCATTTTTTAAACTTAGTTTCACGGCTATTTCTACACACTGTTTAACTGATCCATCAGTAAAAAAACACACCACTAAAAATAGTGAAAAAAGTGACTGATGAATCAGTGGAAAACGTCACTGAATCAATACGTGAGGTAAATCTGGAATGTTTTCACTGATTCATCAGTTAAATTTACTGAAGCGACTGTCGAATCAGCCAGATACTGATGACTGATTGTAACAGTGACATTCTCCCTGATTCAGATTTGGAGTGTATCGCAGCGTTTTGGTGGTATAGGCTATTCACGGAAGAATGAGCACTTCTGAATGCTCTACTTAAGATCTACTTGTATGCATGTTGTGTATACTTCCGCCTTATGTAATATTAACATTGTCATGGGTCTCATCACTTTATTCATGTGTCGGTCAAGTGAAACACTGAAATTATTAGAAAAGTTAATATTTTACCATTATGCTTATTTTTACATTTCGATGAATAAAAAAAAAAACACAAAGCAAAATAAATAACTTAAATGAAAAGAAATGGTTACCTAACACTTTTTATTCGATGTTAAGATATGGAATCACTTCCCAGCAAATATGGAAAATACGGGCCAGAATCGGACCGATAAAAATTATCCGACAAACACTGGCCAGCCGATACCGTCCCACTCTCTTATGCCGGAAGCGGCCCGATGGAAATATGGACTGGTGGCTAACAGTTGGCCAACATTGTCGTGCCTGCAAAGGCTGCATGTTTTACGATGCCGGGCCTGCGATGGCTAGATGTCACTACGATGCCGGGCCTGCAACGGCTGGATGTCGTTACGATGCCAGGCCTGTGTCGGCTGGGTGTCGTTACGATGCCGGGCCTGCAACGGCTGGATGTTGTTATAATGCCGGGCCTGCGATGGCTGGATGTAGTTACGATGCCGGGCCTGTGACTGCTGGGTGTCGTTAAGATGCCAGACCTGTGACGGCTGGATGTTGTTACTATGCAGGGCCTGCAACAGCTGGATGTTGTTACGATGCCGAGCCTGCAACGGCTGTATGTCGCTATAATGCTGGGCCTGCGACGGCTGGATGTCGTTACGATGCCTGGCCTGCAGCGGCATGATGTCCAGAAATAAGCAGTATAACAATGCAAAAAACCTTATCTTTTCGATTAAAAATTTTAGTAACTGTATTTTATTCTTTACAATTTTTTATTTCATTGACTTGTCAACACATTATGTGATATGAAAATGTTTTGCTTGCCGAGTGCGGGACTTGACACTAAGACCCTTGAGTTAACAGTCCCGCATGCCAACCTATACACCATGGAGCTAGTTGCTGATATTCCCCAGTAATTAAAAATATATCATGACACAAATTATTATAAAGGAGAGCATACATTTAATGACAATATAACAACTACTTTTAAAATGCAAATTATTTAAAGACTATATATCCAAAGGGTTGCAAGCCAAATAGTTTATGTTAGTTTTTAATATATATGTCGGATGGTTGTACCAACGAAAAAAAATTAAAATTCAACAAATGCCATGGGCTAGTACGTGACACATATAACCACGAAAAAAACATGCTTACGGTTAACACACGGTCTAAAAAAAGACACCAGGCCATCATTAACAGCTAGCTAACAACTTGCCTATTCAAAACACTTTCCAAAAGTTTTTCGGCAAAAAAGGCATCATATTTATATCTTTATTGTGATAAAGAGCCTTGTCTCGAAAACGTTACCTGGCCGGAATAAATAAGATAATGTCCAGCTTACCGAAAAAAACAAAGATTCTTTATGGGAATCGGCCCAGAAATATTTTTAAGATGTTTGCAGCATGTTTCTAACAGCTTGCAATATGTCTCAAAAATGACATCACGCCGTTGTCAGATGGCTACCTTCAGGCACTGAAACGACTATTGCCGACGGCACAGTTATCGGGCCGAAAATTTGCCGACACTTTGCCGACAGGCTGTGTGTTGGCTGGGTTTCCATCCATCTTTACCAACTTTATTGGACGCATGTCACTTAGGGCGCCCGTTAAAATACATGCAGGTAGAGCAGTGCCTTTTTCTAAGGTTGGTTTCAAAAGTGCTCACTTTATCGTGATCAAACTTTATAATTAATGGAGCCCCAAAGAACATCAGTAAGGCTTCAATACCAGTTAAATATGCCCAGGCAGCGCGCCAGTGTAGTGAATCTGCCGCTCTCCCCTGCCGACCGCCGCAGCAGGAACGGCTATAAAGTGCCAGTAGTGCAATGTTGCCACGTTAACAGATGGTCACGTGCAGGAGGGGGGAGGGGAGATGAACGTTGAACATCGTCCCATCCTTTTGTTGCTATAGTACTCAAGTGTCGCGTCTCCGACGAATGTTTCTGCCATATAATTATTTTAATCTCAAATAGGAGTGCAAAAAAATCAAATTAAGTAATGTGAGAACCTGTAAAAAAAATTACGAAGTTCAATAATAAAATTAACACCTTTTACTGTGAGTAATTATAGTCTCCATTTAACTTTGCGCTTTAAATTTTAACAATTATAATCACACAGTGCCGGAACAACCGAAAGTCATCAAATTATAGATACATATAAACATTGTGACTATCTTTTGTGGTGTGAGTAAATTCAGTGCCTTCAAAAATAGTACATTTTAATTCCATGCAAAAGCCAACTTGTAAAGTATGGCATTGGAACAATATAGGCATTGGTTAGTGAAACTTTGACACAATGAAACTGAACGTTGTTTAGAATCAATCGGATACAATGTAAGTTTAACCTGTGAGCAATAAGTGCAGCACGCAAAGAAAAATGACGGGGGGGTATTATTTTAGAGAAACTTGGCTACCTGTAATACTACATCCGCCATCGACGATATCTACCACAGTTCTCGTATGCCAGTATTCGAACCGTGTTCATGTGTGCGCGAGATCCAGATGCAATGCCGTGGAACTGGTTAGTGCACTTACCACTTAACCACCACATCCCCTTCTTGAACAACCACAGAAAGAGCAGATAGTAATAAAATATATTTCAATCTGGAAAATTACCTTGAATAAAATGATTTTTTTATATTATTAATCTTTATATAGTTATAAAATATTTTTCGTAGTAACCACTGAAATAATGCAAATTAGTATTGTAAACCCTTTTCGTTCCAGACCAAAAACATTGTAAAATTAAGCTTTAAAATATTAAACTTAAAACCTCAATGCTTTGTTAGAAAAGGAAATTAATTTGAGAAACTTAATTTTAATTGCAATTGTTACTTTTAACATACACTTTTCAATAGGCCTACGATAAATTTAAGCACCAGCAATAAGAACACATTATATTCTGCAGTTTTGTGTTAGCAACACTAGTAGCCAAAAGTAATGATAACTATTATTTTTATAGACCATGACATAACACATGTACAACTGAGGGCCACATATAACATCTGACAAAAGCGTGATCAGGGTTGCAACAGCCCTGGAAAACCTGGAAAACAGGAAAATGTCAGGGAATTTGAAAACTGTTAGGAAAATCAGGGAAATATCAGGGAATTTCAAACAAGTTAGCTAAATGTCAGGGAATTGTGGCATGCATGTTATATTTGTCACCATCTACAATTTCCGGCAATATACTGTATATTCGTAGTAAAATATACGCCTTAGGGGATGTACTATATAATCCTATATTTATTGTCATGTTCTATACCTCCCACAAATAGGTCTGCATTCAAGAATACGATGAAATCGTAGCATTTCCTGCCTGCAGTTCGAAAGTAACCCTGTATCTGGAAGTCAGAATAAGAGTCTTTTTTCTTGCTTAGTTTCACTTTTCGTTTTTTTGTTACTGCAAGCCAATGTTATCATCCCATTCACTAGTGACAAATTAGAAAATTTATTCACCCGTTTTTTTAAAACACTAGATTTCCCAAAGTCTGTCGTTTCCTACAATCCCACAAGTACTCGCTGCCGCTAAATTTGTCTGGAATGAAAGCAACTGTCGTAGAGGGTAGATTTTTTTCGTTTGATTACGTTCCTGAAAATCGACGCTGTTAGCCTGTACAACCGCGATGTTGTACAGAATTCATTGCCTACATAATTCGTCTATAACTGAGCACGATTGCGTTGAGGAATTACTTGGCCTTGAATATTTACAATCGTTTCCTTACATATAGTTTTCATACATTTCATAGTTGTCACGATCAAATCTGGTACACTGTTGTGCATAGTTTGTATATCGTTGTTGTATATACGTGTCGTCTTTTAGTTGTGAATATATAATTTCGATTAATATGTTGTATCACTGAATCAGCTGAAATGTATGAGAATCACGAGTTTCATTACAAGTTTCTACAAAATGCCAAATCGCAACGAAAATATCAGCACAAAAGAATAATTAAAACAATATATAGAACATTTGTTTTATCCATTTGAAGAAAAATAAATTACAATCTACATTGATGTTCATTGTATATAAGGTTTATTTTACTCCAAATTAACCTACTCTGATCTAAAACACGGTATAGCTTTTCATCTTCATATATAAGAACTTAGTGCACTTACGCAGCATTATAAAAATAAGTAAATATATTATTTTGAGAAAAACTTTTTAAACCAGTAATGATTTTTCAAACATTTAAACTAACGACAAATACGACACTATCTAGAAAAAATTCAAAACTAAACCAAAATAAACATTAGAATGCCATAACTGTTTATTACCTTCATTTACTCTGTCAAGCTTAAAACTCTAGGAGTACTGTGTGAATGCCCGTATGAACGCTTAAGAAAGCTTGCATCGCTTATAAAAGTAATACACGGGTTTCCTTACATAAAATTCTGCTTCCTGATAACACTTTATTCATCTTCTGATGCTGTCTTCATCTGCAAAATGCTTCTCCAAACATTGTATACATTGGAATAAAATAATACTGCGTACAATGCATTTAAAGCATCAGAAAAGTAAATATTATTTCCGAAACTTAAAATGGCAATCTTAACTTACGTGATATTAAAAAAAAATGCGAATTCAGTAATCTGTATTGTCCGTCGCACTTGGTAAAATTATTTACGTGTAATAATAATGTTCTTGAAAGAATGAGGAAATTGACCACATGTTTTTAAATACAGCATTGAATAATTCTTAGGCTAGAATTTTTTTAAGAATGTGGCAGGATACGAACACTTTAGATTCGTATTAGTGGAAAACCACTGATTCGCAGTGAAATTAAACTGCTCGAATCAGTGAAAGTATATTCACTTAGAATCTGTGGAAAACCACTCATTGTTTCAATGAAACAATTTCACTGATTGAATACACTAAAACCAACTGCGTGCAGCGAACTAAAAATTGTTTATATTGAATTTAAGGACGTCATTAAGAAAAATGAACATATTTCCAACATTCGCTGTTTATATTTTGTAATTTTACATAATTTCGATACCGAAGTAACAAACATTTGTGGTGTCCGGGATTTGAACATAAAGCATCCAGCTTATAGACCATTATCTTACAAGCAGTGCTACCAAGTGAATGTTGACGTCAGGAGGGAAAATATACTACGTATTATAATTATTTTTTGAAAATATGTAGTTTTGAGTTGTATACCATTTCTTTTCTGCTTAGTATCATTGGTAAAATTAAGGATTGTTAAAGCCCTAATGTGTATATAAAGTGACGGTCACAAATATTCAAACGTCCTGTTCCATTCACGACGTCAATACAATAAGCAATTATGTTGACACACACGCATGTGTCCAACGGTATTTTGAATTCCATTTCATCAAATTCAGCAAATAAAAAACAATCCTTATAAAAGAAACAAAGTAATGTATTACACAAATGTAAATAAATGCACGATTTCCGAATCAGAAATGTTGATACACCTTCGTACGAAGAACATATGTTTTTGTACATCAAAATAAATAAAATAAATTCTCCATTTAACATTTAGCATGCCCTCACTTTTGCTTCAGAACACTTCTCATACGCGCTGGCATTGACTTTACTACCGTTTGTATGACACTGGGAGGGATATTGATCCACTCATGAAGGTTTTTCTCCTTCAAGTCCCGCCACGTGCTTGAAATATGATATTTTCATAGGTTTATGTTTAAGTATGCCCAAATATGTTCTATTGAATTTAAGTTTGAGGGTTGGGGTCCAGTTTATATTACAGCATCCATATTCGTGTTGCACAGGATTTACACTTAGTACCATTATCCTGGTAAAATTTGCATTTCTACATCAAGTTGTATGGCATTATGTCGCAAATAATGTTTCAACAGGTAAATATAATTTTATTGATCCAATCATCAATCTATGAACGTCAGTTCACCTATGCCACATGCACTCATGCACCCTCACACCATAACTGAACCCACACAATGCTTGACAATAGGACGAGAATGTTGGGGATGTATCTCTTTAATGGATTTTCTCCACACTTTGGACGGACTGCCATGACCGAAAACCTTGAATTTACTCTCATCTGGAAATATTACATCAGTTCAGTAATCGTTCTGTAAATATACCTTCGTGAAGTTAAGCCTCTTCTTATAATTATATTTGCTTACATACGATTACTTCTTTGATGTTCTTGCATTAAGCACTGCAGTCACTATTGCTGAGCTCTCTTCTCATTGTCATTGGCGACAGTGGCTTTGAAAGTATTTCGTAGGCCTCTTGTAATATCGCATGGACTGGTAAAACATCTCTGACGAATTTGTTTCACAGTATAACTTTCTTCTCTATGCGAAAGTATGTTTGGCCATCCACTCCTTGGTTTGTCTTAGCATGTTTGTACTTTTATACTATTTTACGATACATTGCACAGTCGCCTAGATGGGTAGTACTACGGGAGTCATTAGTGCGTATGAAAATATTTGTTACTTGTAACAGTTTGTATGAATTCTTTGTGGTTTAGTAATGTTTGTTTTTGTAAGATGTTATTTTATGTTTTTGTATGTATGGACCCTATGTGTTTCTCAAACCTACAATTTACTGAACCGATACACCTTGTCTTATTTGCTTTGATTTTTGTTTGTAAACCTTTCCTGCAAAATGTCTGAAGTATGTATAGAGAACAGCGCGGTTTTTGTAAATCATTTATTGGCATTGTATGTCTTTTCTACATCCCACTTCAAACACACTGGGATAGAATGCATTCAGTTTAACTGCAAAAACCTCCTTACCAAGAGCTTTTGTTTTGTAAGTTGTAGTGTTTCTGTCTACGCTGTGGTTACCTGCATTTTATAAGCCATTCACAGTAAATTGAGCACTTTGAAAAACCCTGTTATCTGGAATAATAGTCAATAAATATATATTACTTTAGCCGTAGACTTTAACTTCAGAGTGCTGTAGAATATACACACTGTGTTTATTACACACATTGCCATATTTATTTAAAAAGGTGGTTTTAGGTTAAAAATGGCTGGAAGAAAAAAGGTAACTAATGCCTCATAAGTGCTCACTTTACTGTGAACCGCCTTTAGCGGATATGTATGTAAGTCGGCATGCATGCTAGAAATAAACAATATGTGAACTTATTTAGCACTTTTTTACTACACAAAATCGAGCCACTTCACTTTCAATGTATTTTCGCCATGGATATGATAGATATTTGCTTTATATCTTGTCCGTGTGGTCAGGGGCAATTAAAACGTCTCGCCACTCGCCACGCGCCTTGTAGCGTGAAGTAATGGATTGTCGTAATTTCCAGACATTGACTCAAACGGACCAGTACACCTGGCAACCCTGCGAGTTTCTCGCTCTCTGTACACTCTTCCCTCTCTATATTTGCGTACGCTACCACGTTTATAGCACCAGTTCAGCTGCAGTGACATTCAGAGTTTACAATTTTTAGTATTTAGAGCATCCTATCAGAGATATGCTCTCACCAACTTTTTTAATCTAAATTTTTGTAATATGTTGCTATAAAATTGTCCCATTGAATTAATAGCCTGTTTTTGACTCTAAGATAACTGACATTTTAAAAACATAAATTTCATTTGTAATATTTAAAAAATAAAATATCGAATTCATTACCAATATTTTTGTTGTACAAATCTTGCAAGAGTTGTTGGATTCAAATTGTTATCTTAAACAAATATAAAAATAACAGGGATCATTATTTCCTTATGTTAAAGCTAAAAGGACAAACAAACGTAAAAATAAACTTGTGTTGTTATAGTCAATAAGACTATGTTCATGAACACCTCGGGGATAATGGACTGCATTCAACCATTTTTAACACAGTGTCTAATTTGCACTTAATTTATAACCTTTCGAAAAACTTAAGAAAACCATCATATTGTTATATAGTTAACGTTGCTCAATTCTCCTAATATCGTCTTCTATGGCGACTGACAAATATTTGTCGATTAACTCCCAAATTACAGAATACAGTTTACGTAAACTGATTTGTGTTGTCTGAGCATTTATAGATGTAATGCAATTGGAATATTTTCAAATGTGAATAAACGTTCTGGTTTGTTGGAAAACAAAATATACAGAAATGACCTCGCCATTGTTATAATATGTTATTTAAGCAGTTATCAACATGATTCGCAAGTTTATATTTCTGATAGTTCCGTTTCCAAGAAATCAATTAAATGTTGCTACTCAAAGATGGTTTCTGTGCAGATGGAATTGGTTTCATATCCCAATTCACTTTTAATTGAAAATGACATGTGAGATTATTACCCGCGGCATAAAGTTAAATAACACATTATGTACGTACAGAGAACCTCTTAAGAAAACATAACATAGTGTGATATATTCACTGACTATTTAATTATTGAACCTGTTTCGGTTTAATAAATGTTTGTTGGGGATGTAAGAAACATTTTTTTTTGTCAGTGAGACTGGTTAATTTTTATCCATACTATTTCGTTTCGTAAGTTCACAATACATCATCGAGAAAACATTCGAATCTTCTTCACTTTCTTAGGGATTTGAATTTGGACAATTTCTGAAATGGGTTTCAGGTATTTATATAACCAACCGTTTAAAGCAAAGCTCATGGCTATATCTTATTGAGTTACCGAACTATTGATGAGTTTTACAAAACACATTTTATTTATTTTCGTCCCCTGAGGTAACGACTTTCAAAACATAACATAGAATGAATTTTTAGGCATTTGTATAGGTACCCGTTTGAAATATACAGAATAACAATATATTATCGCTTTATGCGCGATTATGGAGACGTCGATAGCATATTTTAACACTTTTCACCCTCTTAATTGTTAAATTTTAAAATATGTTTATATGTTATCGTTTAAAGTTAAGAGCATAGCGATATCTCATTAGGTTAATAAGATATTGAGGGATCCTGGAACAAATATTTTACCGCTTTTCACCCTCTCAGTTGTTGGATTTCAAATAATGCAGAAATCAGTATTATGGTAGCTATATGTATAGCGTAAATTTTGAAGCTAAAAGCACACTCATACTTCGTCGGATTAATCAGCTATTGAGGAGTCCTCAAAAACATGCTTTACCTGTTTTCACCCTCTTAGGGGTTAAATGATGAAAAATCCTTTCTAAGTGGGTGCCTGCATCCAGAAGGAAAGCCAACACTACATCAGTCAGTCGGTGACTTCATTGTGTACACTGATATTTTAATTCAAGAATTGAAAATAAATTTCGTGTTATCGTTTTAGTTCGACGGTACAGTACATTTTTCCATCCAATGTTCACATTTTGCCAAAACAGAACATCACTTATCCAAATACATTTACATCAACAAAGTGTCAATATCAGGCAGCAGCCTCAAATCCTACATGATGATAGTGTGAAAAATGGATGTTTAACTGTCGTATTATAAATAGAATAAAGAAATTAGTTCTGATAATTTCATGAAGACCATGGAAAGGAGGGATATCATAAAAATGTATCATGAACAGAAATTTGCTTTTACCTTCATTTCCGTTCCAAATATAAGTACGTGCTGTATATCATCCTAACATGTGCGTCCAGTGCGAGTCCTGTCATATTATGTTGCTTTCAGTTATACAACATACGATAAATATTTAATTTACCCGTTTAATTAAACACCTATTTGTTTTGACAATTGTAATACAGGATTCACGAACGTGGCTCTAAGTTACTAATTATAGATTACTGATAATCTGTCATTTTGGTTCTGTAGCAGGCATAGCTACTGGCTTTTTTAACCTTGGATTTGTTACATTTTCACCTTGAAAATTCTAAAGGAAACACTAAATAAATAGACAATTCTACATCGAGTTCAAAGCATATAAATAAAAATAACAAAAAAAGCTTTCCCTCGCTTTACAATTACGGTTCAATGGACATAATCTCGGAATTAGTTGTTTATTGCTCAGTCAACGAATAATTCAACAAATCCGGAACCCTGCATGACGAAAGCTTAACTGATGACTAGTTATATATATATAATATACTTACTCATTAAAATGTATGTAACTCTGATCTCCAAATATCGTCTTGCAGGACGATGATGATTATACCCTTTGAGATTCGAAGACTTAATTTTAAAGACTTGAGAATAATTCGCTTGGTGCAAGTTAACCTAGTTGCCATTTTGCGGAAGTGGTAACTGTGAGTAAAATTGTAGCTTTGAGAAACGTAGCGAACTGTAATATATATTGTATACAGCAAATATTCGAAACAGCAATATCAACTATTAATCACTGTGTTTGGGTCTGAGAGACGGTAGCGAACAGCGAACGCCACTGTACTCCACGCCATCAAAATGACAGTGTAACACTTAGATCTGCGAGGCACCCACGTAGACAGGCAGGCTGCTACAACAGCCTGGCCAACTTGGCCTCCGCCATCTAACTACTGTATATGTACTGGCACCTGCCCTGAGCTCTGCAAACCTCGCTGCGTGTACCGCCCGCAATCATGACAGCACATACTGTATGTTTCTCTACATAGCCTGTATATTGTACGTTAGGGAATCGCATCCCTGACTTCATACACTCCACACAAAGCTAAACAATCATAAAATGTGACTTGTGAATTCATCGCGAACATAAGCATAAATAGGATTCGAACATTATTACATAATATATTGTCCCCATGCCAGAGATCAGTAGTTTGTTTTATTGGTTGCGAAGCAAGAAGATTACTTATTACCGCTTATTTCAGAGAAGGCAACAAAAGCAACACAACATTTTGGAGAGTGATTCCAGTAGAAATTTTTGTGTGTTACGTTACCTAAATCATCTCTCAAGAGGAGGCAAACTTTCTTCCGCCAGACTTATAATTCTCATTGTTCTCTTCTGCGTTAGAGTATGAAGCATGAAGTCAAACTGATCATTTTAGTTTAAACGGTATCTCATTGAATCGCTGAAGCAACAAAATCCTAAGTACATCATTAAGCTATATTCTTTAAGGAAAGACGAAAATAATGACATCCACAAAGAATACTGTGAAACCAAGACACGCGAGGAAACCGAACAGGGTACGCCCCTAGTTCTACAAAACACTTTCTGAATCCATTTAAACATTAACAAAAAAAAAAAAAAACTTTATACTCAGCTTATATTATTTAAACCATTTTTTTTCTTGCCAGAAATTTATTTTCTGTCATAAACAATATATTTCGAAAATAGTGTGGTGCTGCTGTATTTAACGGTTGTTTAAAAATTCTAAATAAAAGTATATTCCCTCCATATTTCCTTGATCAACTAGGAACATTCAATTCAATTTAACTTTAAGCTACTTTCCTTGGGAAAATGGGCTTATGTAATCACGCAAATGTCTGTCTGTGATGTACTGTATGTTCGCTCATAATAACATTCGAACCCGTGAAACATATGTCGCCATATTCGGTACACATAAAACTTAGTAAGGACAACCAATTTTGCAATGTTGTGCCGACCCGTTTGCTTATTTTCAAAACGGTTGCTATTTTAATACAATAGGGCACTATTTCATAGCTGGGGAATTATTTTACTAGGTAATACCAAATCTTGTATTTTCACAGTTAAACATGTTCGTCTTTAATCTAGGAAGGTAGGTTCTTATTGGTTCGCCAATTGTGGAAGGTAGCACATCATGAAAACAATAAGCTTTTACATCATTTCTAGAAAATTACACAATAGATTCCTGCCACATTTTGAAGGTAACTAGTACCTTTAAGGCCTATAGTAGACCATGGTACATTATACATTTAAAATTAACTTGGAACTTACTATATTTTCAAAACCGTGCCAAATATTTGTTTTTAAATTATATATATGTGTATATATATATATATATGTATATATATATATATATATATATATATATATATATATATATATATATATATATATATATATATATATATATATATATATATATATATATCCACACACATACATATCATCTAATTCGATTAAATTTGATATGAAGAACATATCGCCTTAACATTAAATATGCCAAGAAATAACCAATTTCGTTCACCTTTTTGTAATATAGTGCAACACGAAAAAATAAAATCATTGTATCTTAGCTCGTAAAACAATATACACATTCCTAACAAATTTGACAAACAAGACGTACGCTGATATTAATTAATTGGGCAAGGCATTTATTTCTAAATTGGTGGCGACATAGACATTTTGTTAACTATACTGTGCCTACGGAAACGATGTGACCAATTTCAACCAAATTTTGTATACTGTATCTAATACTATGTATACCATGGTAACATATGCGATTTAAATGTGTAAGAAACTTGTTTGCGACATGGCGACTATATAAATATTTTATGTTCATTTGGTATAGAGTGTACCATACTGTTTGACCAATTTCAACCAAACTTGGTGTGTTGAACGTATCACCTACATGTATTAAACATGCTGGTACATAGTCTCTTTTGTCCGCCTTATTGTAAGGTAGCGCTACACGACAGTATATTGTGTCAATTATCGGGAAACAATAAACCTATTATTACCTAATTTGGCAAACAAGATTCACCACGGTGATCAAATAAACATATATGTTTTACGTGGGTCTGTACTTATTTTTAAAATGGTGACCATACGAACATTTTGATTACTTATCTATAACCACGGAACCGTGTAACCAAGGAACGAAAAACAAAGAGAGTTTGAGGAATGGGGAGGGGCGGGGGGGGGGGGGGGAATACAATTTTGAAATATTGCACATGTACTAGTGAATATTATCGGAAATAAGGAAATTTAATCGAAATAACACAGCTCATTGAAAATAAACATTCGAATGAAATGAGGCTTTGTAGGTGCTTTAAGCAATTATTACAAGCAAATGTTACAAAATATCTGGAATATATATATATATATATATATATATATATATATATATACTGGGTCCATATTGGTAGGTTAAATGGGTAAGTTAAATGTTGTTTAACATAAAATAATACAGGAATTATCAGTCATTCAGCTTAACTTTCTTTTTATCGTTGATAAAGTGGGTACTTATGTGCGCAAATGTACGTCTCTTAGAGTTTAATTGTTTGCATATTCTCAGCCATTAAAACATCGACACAATGAATGAAAACATTTTTTGTAGAACAATTAATTCTCTACACAATTTCCCACACAGAAAAATATATTGTAGTTGTTTGTTAGAAACTGGATTAATTTATTTAATTGGCAATCATTCTGCAATGAGAGACATGTACAACTAAAATGCCCGAGGGCATCTTGCTTGTTTTTTTTTTTGACAGCTTTGACAAGTTTAAGTGCCAGATTTCAAAACTTTGTAAGCTAGTTCACTTAATCGTCCTAAATGTGTACATATTCTTCCCTTTATACGATAACTTTTACAAAGCACGGCCCTCAAGGAAATTGAAGAACGGGGGTGAAGGAATTTTCTATGGCCTTCTAAGATACTGTAGTCCAAACATAATGACTTACGTTGCAGCGTTTGTTTCGCTGCTGCATGCATCTCCGACCTGAAACGTCACCTCCTCGCTCGCTTAACACAGCAGTAGAAATCGGTATATTTGATTACCATGGCTTTATTGGGCAGTCTGCATAAAAAAAATTCGACATAAAATGGCATTACAACATTTTACTTGGATGGAAGTAGGGCCTCTGCTTCTACATGGCGGTATTCAAGGAAGTAAGATTATTTGCCTTTCTTGCTGACTTAACGAAGCACTAAAGTAAAATAACATTAATGCGTAGCTATACGTTTCGCTTGTCGCTTTTACAAAATAAAAGTAAAAGTTATTCCTCTGGGAATACCAGCTCGCCAAGAAGAGGGATGTGTATTTTTATAATATTTAACAGCTTATAGGAGCTGTGGTGTTGTAACTGTCATACTACTCGCCTCGCCCCACGACAAACGGGGGCCAAATTCGTATTTTCGTGTGTAGGAAACATGGCGGGTGTTTCTGTTGGCCGGCGGGTAGTGTCGGGGTACTCCCGATACTCGGTTATCTGTCGCTGCTCCATCTCTACCTCTCTTCACCACCATCAGCGCTGAAGAGCTTAGTTGTTAAGCGCCGCTTACGCCTGTCTCTCTCATGTCACAGGTGTTAACTTAAGACTGTGCTTAACCTACATGCAGTATATCGCATCTACATTGATTGTTCAAAGAATTACATTACGTTGCTCTTCTCCGTTCTCAATTAATGTTAATTTTGTATCCATCGAATATCATATGTTACTTGCAGATGCCACTTAGATACGACGTGAAATACGGGTTTTGTACGTGCCATACGAAAGCTTTCCTATTATTCCTATTATGTTTTAACTTGTCGACTGAATTATGGTTACGTTCGGAACTACGAGTCTTTGTGGAACTACGAGTTTTTCCTCATGAAACTCGCAAATAGTCAGCTTCAGTTAATCTTGTGGTCTGTAATACGTAGACTCCATTTCCATTGCTAGTGTTAGAACTTCCAGCCCTACAATTAAATGTTTGGCGAGAAAATTAAAACAAGTAACAAAATTGAATATGAGAAGATATATGACATGAAAAAGTATACAGGAACAATTACAATACACTTGCAGTGTATTACATTATTTAATCAAATTTTGTTAATCTAATGTATACGTGTAACTATGAATGAATAAATAATTAAAAACAATCTCAACATGTTTACACCCTAACTTTGCTTTCCAAATGAGGTCGATTTTATTTCTTAGTGTGAATTTGTTTGAGTAAATAAGCCTAGTAGACGTCTTTTTATACAAGGTATGCCTAGTGCCGAGACAAAACGAACAAGCAGTCAGTTGGTGTCCCCCATTCAACCGCTTCGTAGTCCGCCTGGCTCCGTGAGGTTGCCACTGCTTGCAGCTCGCACTACTGTCCGCGCCAGACATCGTGGCCCTTGAACTCCCTCGTCCGTCAGTAATGGGCTGGACACGGATAGGCGCTGCAACGGGCGGAAATTACTAACGGCACGGTTATCTATACTCTTTACTTAAAGAATTTTCCAGGGTGTCCGTTGGATGATCTCACACTAAAGACTGGCTCAGTTAGTTCACATTCACGCAAAACGAAGCTGTCCAACAGATATTCAGCATTGCCGTTTTCGTGCATGGGAGAAAGCTCAGTTTACGAATATATGATTACGATGTAAATACATGACAAGGAACTAGAAGCTAAATATATTTTTACTTTATTGTTTGGTAATCAAAAAATGTTACAACTATTTTATGGAATAGGCCTAACTTTAAAGTTTTCTCAGAGGTACGTTTTTGAAGGAAAGACTGAACACTTGTTCAGTACATTGCACATAGAGACGATGACGCATGTGATGCGCGTACCTTGGGTGTCCTCAGCGTCTCGCCCTTCTGGGCAAAATACGTCCTGGTAGGCGGAGTGCTTAATGAGCGAGTGAAGAGATTTTGGCGGCCCTTAACACCGAGGTCTTGAGCCCCCTTGAGGGTAAAGTGTGATGAGTATGGAGCAGCACCGGAATGCAAGGGTGGGGGAAATGGGATATCAGTGAGGAAACCCGCCGACCAGCGGCATCGTCCTGCACGCTTCCCACATGCGAAAATCCAGGGGCGATCTGGCTGGGAATCGAAACCGTTTCGCCATGGTGGAAGGAGACTAGTCTAGCCACTACACCACCGTGGCCCCAGGAATGTTTAATGTTCACTATCAGATTATAGTTATGTCTTATATACACAATGACATCGTAACAGAAAATGTGTACTAATAAACTAAAACCAAGCGTGTTTAAGTGCATTAATATCAGGGCAACGGTTTTAAACGGCAATATCTGGCTGAAAGTGTTCACTTTAAAGAATATTTTATTAACAGAAATAAAAACAATGTAGCTGATGAAACCAGTATAAAAGAATAGCCGAAAATATTACTTTACCATGCCATGAACTGAAGATAATACCGTTAAATTATCTGTAAACTTTAAGCGTTAAAAATATTTCGAAAAGAGATGACACTGCAAGCTCAGTTGCAGGGATATTTGTACGAGAATGACTGGAAGGTTTTTAAATGCCTTATAAGATTGTTTGGCCTAGTTACGGAGCAGACATGTTGTAAAAAGTATGAGTAGGTGTTGTTACCGCGAACCTAAATAAGTATAAGTGTTAAGGCATGCCGATCAACAAAGCAGCTGATAGGGTTGCCAACTATTCTGGCATCAGTAACAGATTTATCCAAAGGGTTAATGAAGGTTTATCGTATAGTAGTCCATATATATCACCTTGATTGATATCACGAGAGCTACATGTGAATATGGCATATATATGTTCACCATATTGAAAATCGTAGGCAACTGTGTCTACCAGAAGACATAAAGCATAATGGCCAAATCACCTTGTTCGAGGACACAAGTTGCACCTAAGTCATAAATTTGGCAGCTATAACTTCAGTGGATTGAAAACGGCATACAACTATTCATACAAGAATTATAACGAATGTTGGACCATATTGCCTTGATAGAGGTCAAAAGTAGTACATGTGATAATTATTATTAAGTAGCCATAACATCAACTAATCCAAAATGGCAGCCAACAATGCTTACAATGCTTATTAGAGGGCTTAGGATATAATGCATATTTTCTTCTTGAACAGGCTTTTACCTACACTTGCTAAATTATAAATGGCGTTGAACATGTTAGAATAATTAAATATAGTGGTAGTAGTCTGTAATGTAATATACTTGCTGACTTTTATGTATTTTTCTTTAGTTTCTGTTTTCACAGTCATTCAAGGTCATGTGGTCACGCTTCAGGTCATCTGCATCTAATATGGTGGTAGTAGTTAGTAATGTAATATTCATGTTGACTTTTGTGTATTTTTTCTCGAGTTTTGGTTCTGAAGGTCATTCAAGGTCATGGGGTCCTGGTTAAGGTTACCTGCATTTTATATGGTGCCATAAGTGATAAACGTAACAAGCTTGTTAACTTTTGTGTATTTATTCTCGATAATTTGTTTTCAAGGTCATTCAAGGTCATGGGGTTTAAGGACGAGGGTACCTATAACCAGTAGTGGTAGTTGTGTGTAATGTATTATGTTTGCTGACTTTGATGTATTTTTTCTTGGGTTTTTGTTTTCAAGGTCATTCAAAATCATGGCGTCAAGGTAGTCTGCATTCAATATGGCGGTGGCAGTCAGTAATGTATTATGCTTGCTGACTTTTGTGTATTTTTTCTCGAGTTTTAGTTTTCAAGGTCATTCTAAGTCATGGGGTAAAGGTCAAGGTAGTATGCATCCAAAATGGCGGTGGTAGTCAGTAATATATTTTGATTGGTGACTTTTATGTTTTTTTTCTCGAGAATGTATTTCAAGGTCATTCAAGGTCATGGTGTGTAAGTTAAATGTCGTCTGCTTCTAATATTGTGGAATTAATTAGTAATGTATTATGCTTGCTGACTTTAGTGTATTTTTTCTAGAGTTTTTGTTTTCAAAGTCATCCAACGTCATGGGGTTGAGGTCACTGTTACCTGCATCCAATATGATGGACAGGTGTTGTCGACCAAGATGGCGGTCACCTACCAAGATGGTGGAATGGGTATGGGTGAGGGATGACCTCTGGAAAGTTCATTTTTAAGTACATTTTTAACTATTTTAAAAATATTTATTTCATAATTTTAAATCATTTTTATATATATTTCTAACGATTTTTAAATAAATTTGAATGAATCATTTTCTAATTAGTTTTTCATGGTTTTTAATAATTTATTATTCATTTTTATTAATTCATTTTAAACGATATTTAAATAATTTCTATGTTTTTTTTAAAATAATTTTTAGTACTAAATAATACGATTTCTAGAATATTTTTTAAAAATTGTAATATTCTGTCAATTGTTTTTTACTTTTTTGGATTTTTTGGATGTTTTGGGTCAACCCCGGGGTCTTAAGTCCCGGTATCCTGGGTCGATAATCCTTGACCCTGGGTCGCTGATCCAGCTCCCTGATCTTACCCATGGTCGCTGATCCGCCTGAGAAATCAAGAATTTTTTGGGGGGAACAAAATAAATTTTTAAAGGGGCATTTAGTCAATTGTTAGGGAAGAAAGGGAAATTTTGAGGGCAAAATGGACAAAAGGGAAATTCCAACATGGGGCCGAGGGTTACTCTGCTCCTATCACCCCTCCCTTTGAGCCAGTCTTTTTATATACTAATCACAACATTACAAATTAAATTGTTACTGTGAATTTATTCCTTTTCTGACTTACGCAACTAAACATAATACACGGAGAATAATGGGTTATCAAGTAGCACAAATTGTTGGTAAATTAATAAATGATGCTAAACAATCACTGAGAAATGACGTTTGAGTGGATCAGAATGGACATCCCTGTGTGATATTTTAGAACTCTGGCTCAGTATCATTTCATTTGACTGCATGTCATATTAATAACCTTTAAAACGTACCTCCACTATCTCAACCCTTTACGTCAGTATAATATCTACGGTTTTGGAAGTCAGATTTTGGTAGATGTGTTATAAAGAAAATTCAATTCTCTATCTCTATTTGTGTGTTTCTTACATAAACTGAATACAATCTTCTGGCAGTTAAACTGTCGTTTTTTGATCAACCAATTTGGACTCAAACTTAGCAAATGCTATACTTTATCCCCTAAGGAAGGTAATTCTTAGAATAAACATTTATTTAGTAAATGTTTATATGTGCGAATGTTTCGTATCATAGATTATCTTCTAAGATAAAGCAAGTATGAAATTGGGATATATTTTGCTTATTTTGTAGTTGTGGGATTGACAACGATTTATAGCAAAATATATATAGAATATTGACCAATCATATTTGTAATCACAATGTGACATATTATTAAACAAATGGTAGTTGTGTACGCCACAGTTGCTAGCATTTGCATAACATGGCGCCAAACACTGAGAGACCAATTGCTAGAAAGCACACTTACACATGTAGTCACCAATCAGTTGGGGGACAGGTCAATGTGGTGTCTTACAGCTACTAAGTGTTTCAAATTGGGTTACTTAACATTATTAGCACGAATCGCCAATGGAGGTAGTTGGGTGAGAAACCACATCATGACAAAATACGTCGAGTTGAACTGTCCAGCTTAGATGTAATGGTACTATATCCTGTTCGCGCCAAAGTGAACTCTTTACACTTTTCGTAATGGTGCTATAGCACACACATGGCACATGCAAGCACTTTTATTTAACTTCAGTTCGTGTATAATTGAAAATGAAAAATTGAGTTACGACTTAATACGTAATCTTTATTGACATTTGGGTGCATACATCCCTATATTAAATACAAGAGGCATCAAGAAGTGCTCACTTTAATGCAAAACATTTATTTAATGCGAATATTTTGCTTCGAAATATATCTAGTAGCTCTTTGCATGTGTTGTATTTATGTTATTACTTTTTTAAAGGTGAATATTTTGAGTATTTTTAAATTACAGTAGATCTTTCAAGAGACTCTAATCACTCCCGTAGATATTATTGTAGTAATTTCGTCCTATAACACTTTAATAATCAATAACTATTTCCTGTAATCCAAATTTGGTTAAGACATGTCGGGTAATCATCACGGTGCATGTAAATAGGCTTTTACTTTATGAACGGAACAAAATTGTTTAACTTTTCCGCATTTTCATCGCATGAAACAGGACAAGCTAAAATTTACACACTTATAGACGTAATCCACCTTTGCATTGGATTACAGTTAACAAGGCTCACTCAGGAATATGTGAAGCAAATACGAAACTTGCAATAAAATACTTTTGGGATAACGTGCTGTGTGTTTTGGAATAATATTGGCCACTTACTAGAGAAGCACGCAGTGAATATACAGTAGTTGATCGAGTATTCATTGGACTATGAAGTCTAGAGGTCAAAGCGTTGATTCCGAAACATTTCATGATCTCTAATTATCTTACATATGAAAACATTATTTTACATCATGTATATTTTAATGTTTTTAGTGATTATCACTTTATGTTTTCAAAGATCTCGTGTGTATGTGTGTGTTAGCAAGGGGATTTATAATGCAATACTTCATCTCAAATTTAAAATTATGCATGATTTGGAAGTATTCTTTTCCAGTGGTTCAGTGTAGTCTGTTCAAATCTATCATTTACTATTTGTTTCTCTGATTTGATACAGGCTATTTCATAATTCCGACGGTTTTCGCCACTAATTTACTTTAACTGCAATACATATAATGTGTTGGTATTTATTCGGACTAAACTGAGCTGAAAGGAATATTATTCGTGTTTTGTATGCTTTTTCCTCCAAAGCCATGTTCCCAGCAGCTGTTAGCCACGCCCACTCCGCGGCACGCGCCTGTGACTTGGGAGGGGACAGCCTGCCGAACATACCTGAAGTGGGACTTAGAAATACTTTCAGCTACACGAGATCGTTCATTTTCTTGTGACGAGAAGTGTACATGTATGCTCTCTACCACTGCACACTTCCAACTGAGTTGACATTGGTAATAACATTACATTTTACACCATCCGCCATATTGGATTGGGGAAGCCAAGTGTGCCAGACGCATGCCACTTGTATCGACCTCCTTCACCAACAATGGCAAACTGAGAGCAAGTTTGCATGCCCGCTTCGTGGAGCGCCACCTCACGAGTCCTCCATCTCTCTCTCTCTCTTCGCTTTGCCACCGATATTTTCCGCAGCCTGAAGTAAAAATGGCTAACCAAATACATGTATTGCCTGGCATTCTTATGTATCATTTCCTGACATAAAATGTTTTAAATCATTATAAATAATCTTGTACTTATATGACACTTATGTAAACATTCAATGATTTCTGTTAAAACTATTTATTCCAAGTTAAATAAATAATTGAGAAAAAAAAAGAGTGTTTATGAAATAAAATAATATTCAATGTTTAGAAAAATTCTCCCACATTATGTATATGTCAGTAGGCCCAGATAAGTAGATTTGAGGAGTTGTTCCCGCCTTGGTTCGATACCTGTAGATGGTAATTACATGTTAATCGCATAACAAGTAGTTAGATTTTTTAAATCTTTTTGCATTATTAGGCATAGGTATGCATAATATGTAAGTAGCGAAAGTAAGTACACATGTTTTCAAACAACTACCGAAACACAATTGACGAGGTTGGAAGGTTAGGGGTAAAGCAAATGTGTGGTTGACGACTTCCTTGCTTCGAGACCCATCGAGGATACTTATATTTTAATCGCATAGTACGTAATGAATAAATACCGAGAGTATTTGTGAAATGAATAAGTGGCATGAGTAATTAACCCTAACTACACATCCTACCCAAGCCAATTCTCACTTCCAAACTGACCTATGATTTACTAATACGTTTAACTTATACATCCGCCATGTTGTAATATCAAGCTCACAGCAGATCAAGCGGATATATTATATGCTTTCCGATTCCCTATCTCATTCTTCCTTCAACTCTCGAGGTGTATGGATGGGCCTCTGAGCTGCACTCCCGAAAAGACACAAGTGCTCGCGAGACTATGTATTGTTGTTCGAAATGGTTTCATGAAAATGTCTTTTCGTTATTATGGAATATGTATGGATGATTTCTGCAAGTGCTTAAGTATTTATGTGAAGTATGCTATATGCATGCATATTTATGTATGTATGTATGTGTGAGGGTTTGTCTGTAAATACATATTACATCTGTTTAACACTATTTGCTTTTAAATATAATAAAATTTTATATTTATGTAAGCGAAAATATATAATTACCTATATTATTAATAAAATTGTATACGCTTCCACAATGAATACTAAATATATCTGTTAAATTAATTCTGAGTGTGTTGTTTACAGATGTGAAACTGCTAACTGCCATACACACACACACACACACACATATACGAAAAAATTAACGAATGCACCAAACAACTTCAATAGAATTGATTTTATAATAAAATTTATTAGTGATTGGTGTGTAGGAGGTGAGATGGTTCTAACATAACTATTTATTTATACTAAATAGAATATCTTGGTTGTGTACAGGCAAAGGAGGTAAAATGTTTGCCCTAGAGGAGAGGCAAAATGTTTACCTACAGGAAAGATGAATTGGAATACTAGTAGCAGAGAGAGAGAGAGAGAGAGAGAGAGAGAGAGGAGAGAGAGAGAGAGAGAGAGAGAGAGAGAGAGAGAGAGAGAGAGAGAGATAGAGAGAGAGAGAGAAGGTCACATGAGGTAGCACTTCCACATGGCGGGTGTGCAAACTTGCTCTCAGTTCGCCGCCGTAGATGAAAGCTGTCGACACGAGCAGCTTGCATCTGGCTCGCTTGGCTACCCCAATCCAATATGGTGAACAGAGTAAAATGTAAAATATAAAGATTTTACCAATCTCGAATCAGATTGCTAGGAATCAGACATGTACATAGTGATTGTACTTATTCTCATTATGCATACTGAAAGTGTAATTACTATCGGGATTCATTGCAAGTACTTGTGTACTTAGTGGGTAACTACACGTGTTTACATATTTGTTACTTATTATGCTATTACAAAATACATGTAATTACATGTATTTATCTCATTGGGTGTCAAAGCAGGAACTACATCCTCCACCCTCCCCCTCACCACATCTCCCTCCTACCTCCTCACCACTAACCTTCCAACCCCATCAATTGTGGTTTGGCAGTCGAAGTATGAACAAGTGTACTTATATTCGATACTTACTCATTATGAATACTTATGCCTAATTACATCTAATTACTTATTAATGATAATTGGTTATTATACAAGTAGTAATTATGCGATTAAAAAATTCTAATTACCCTCGGTGGGTATCGAAACAAGGACCGAACCCTCAAGCCTATATTCTCTTAACCCTCACCACTAACCTTCCAACCTCGTAAATTGCTGTTCGGCGGCAATCGAAGGGTGAACATGTGTATTTACTATGTAATTGTGCCTAATTGTGCAACTACACATTACACAACTATGCCTAATTGCACAAATACTCATTATGTGTACTTAGTTGTTATGCAATTACTCATTATGCGATTAAAAATAAAAACTAATTGCCCTCGATGGATTTCGAAGGAAGTACTAGCCTACTCCGCACACTGGTCGCTAAAAACTCCGAATCTGGAGGGGGTTCGTTAAATGACAGCCCGCCAAACAAGGTCCTTAGACGTCCGATGGTACAAAGTTCCCCAAATGTCGCTTGGGCGACTTGTTTCCAAAAGGTTATCCCCTCAGCCAACAACCAATAACTGCATTCCTCAGAAGTGGTGGGTAACTTGTCAACCTAAGACAACACACCTACAAAAAGGGGGGGGGGGGGGTTCTGAAATAATCTTTGGAAGTATAGCACCAACTTGTGATCCCTCTCTCCAAAACCCTTTTACGGGTTAATTAAATGACACTTAGACCGTTTTTGAACTCAACTGGGACAGGACCCTTACGCCTACACTACTACTGTCAATTATTTTCAATGAGAGGGCTTTCAAAAGTGCTCACATAATTACTAATATCTTATAACAAATATGCTATGGGAAAAGAAGTTTGGGAACCATGGCCTCTACGATTGGAAGTGAAAAGCTAGTAGCGAGGAGGCGGGACCTTATTTTTCTCAATTATAGTGTGGCATTGGTTTAACCAGAGCGATGAGTGAACACACCGCTGGGAGCACTCTCGGATTTTGAGGTGTGGGGAAACATGACGGACGTTACTGTCGGCTGGCGAGAGTTTTCTCGGGGTTCTCCAGTTTCCCCAGCGCTCTCATTCCATCGCTCCTCCATCCTGAATTTCCACTCCACCTCCTTTTTTTTCAGGAACGACGGGCATCTACGAGTGCCACTCCAAGAGCCAATCAATCGATACATGTCACTCCGCCATAGGACTTGCAACTTGCTTATCATTATGCATTTACTATCATTGTATGCTGTTTGCTGTAAATTGAGCTTAATTGAAAACCATGCTTGCGATCTACTTTTAGCCTTAGTCTGTATCCTTCTGCCATACGAAAAGTTAACATTGCCATGCAACCTATTAACTTTATTCATATGTCTACCAGGTGTTGTTATGAAATTGTCAGGAACGCAACTATATTACTAATTCGCTCATTGTTACTCTTATGTACATAATGCAAACAGAAAATATAGTGAAATTAATTCAGTGACCACAGATTCAAAAGTCACTTTTGTGATAATACGTTGAAATATTGATATACTTTTTCTATTCAACTGCGAATTTCACTGAGAGGATGTCAGTAAGAGACGTTATAATAAGTGTATTTACGGATAGTGATTATTTTTTCAGATGCTGCATTCAAAAGTATAGGCCGTTCATGGTACACTGTGTACTTTTGAAAGCCCTGCTTAAGATGATATTGTATGCACTGAAATTATTAGAAAAGTAAATATTTTAACAAATCTGTTCATTTTTACACTTCGATGCATTGAGAAAAGACTGTAAGGGGAAGAAATAATTTAAGATGTCACAAATGGTTACCAAACACTTTTAATTCGACGTTAAGACATGAACTACCTACCCCCACTGTTACCAACCTTACTGGGCGCATGTCACTCAGTGCTCCCGTTAAAAAATATGCAGGTAGGAGCAGTGACTTTTTTCTACTGTTGAATTCATAAGTGCTCGCTTTTAAAGCCAACAGTCTTTAGTCAGTTAAACGACAATTAGCTATAGGAGACTATTAGGACTATAATGAACAACTGTAAATTACCCTACATCCGAGTAGATAGTACACAGAAACTAAATGATATGATGGTACTTTTGACGTGGACGTATCAATTTACGATTAGCCGCATAGGGTTTGTGAACGGCCTTGTGTTTAGCTGCACGCTGTGGGAAACTCCCTACTGGCTGGGCAGTACGCTACTAGGCACTCACTGGCGCCCGGTCTTCCGACATGTTGTTGACCAGTGTAGCCATTTTGCAGCCGTGTGCGGCTGAAGTTTGCGGAATAATGCCTGATTCACAATTACGCCAATGACGCCCAAAAGAAGCTAATGGACTCGATGGAAGAGTAGGATAAAATCACAAAATAAACGAAGACTAAGAAGATACCAGGACATGACGATTTCGAAGAGAGTCTGCACATGGATGCGTCATGATATTCTCTCATTAATGAATGACTGCCTGGCTCAAGGGTGTTTTAAAAATATATGGAAACATGGACTTCTCAAGATTCTGTAAAAGGCGGAGACAAAGACCCCACAAAAGCAATAGCCTACAGACCACTAACAATTCTCTCAGTATTAGGGAACGTGTTGGAAAAACTAACAAAAATATGAATTTGCTGTCGTTCTTAGACGCTACACAAGGATTACATAACAAATAACATGGCTTTAGGAAAGGAAGAGAGACTGAAAGAGCAGTGATGGAAGTTGTCAGGAAGATCAAAACGACAAAGGAAACTTATGTAATTTGAATATTCTTGGATATTAGCGAGGCATTTGACAATGCTTGGTGGCTCGAGGTGCTCTGGCAACTCCAGAAAAAGTAATTCCCCAGAAATCTCTATGGCATTAGATCTTTCTTTGAACATAGAATAAGCATTTATGAAGTCAATGGAGTCTGTATAGAGAAAGGAATGTCAAAGGGGTATCCATAGGGATTAGTCCTTTGACCACTCTTGTGGAATACACTCTTTGACACATTTATTCGAGTAAATGTACTAGAATATTGTGAAATATTTGCATATGCATATGATGCACTGATTGTAATACCAGCATGCAACAGAAGAGAACTTGAAGCAAAAACAGAAGAAATTTTACAGGAGGTAGAGGACTGGGGGAAATAAGGCGAAACATGAGTTTTCAGTAGAGAAAACTAATGCAATGATTATGAAAGAGAGCCTGCAGAGATGGCCAGTAATAACATTTAAGGGAAGACTTGTTAAATTGAAAAAGAAAGTCAAGCAAATTGGAATTATACTTAATAGTAAGCTTCGATTTCAAGACCAAATTGAATACCCCATGGATAAAGCAGTGAGCCTCTTCACCAATATCAGAGCAGTGTCTTCATCATCCTGGGGTTGAGCTTCAAGACAATGAATACACTCTAAAATTGCGTATTCTTAGGAATTGCATTATGTGGAGTGTCTGTCTGGTATTCCAATGCCAGATTTGTACATACAAAGGGACTATTATTTAAATCCCAAAGAGCAGCCTTACTAGCAATAAAGAAGGCATATAGAACATCTACTGAGGCCCTGCCAGTAATTGCAGGGACAATTCCACAGGATATCATAGAAAAAAAAAGAGGCTTACTGCTGGAAGAAATGAATGACAGGTCAGCAACATTCGCAAGAAAGATGGAGAAGAGAGAAGCATCTCTAGAAATCTGGCAGGAGAGATGGGATAGGTCGGAAATGGTTAGTGTCACTTATATCATCTTTCCAGATATTAAGGAAATATATCGTCACCATTAGAATACAACTAATTATCATCTTAGTAAGATAATAACAGGACACGGGAACTTCAAGGCCAAGTTACATGCATTTAACTTAGTGGACTCTCCTCTCTGTAAGATCTGTAGGGTTGATGACTGTTCAGTATATGACTCTGTAATGCCCAAAGATTGAAGAAGACATTAGAATAGATTTACATTGAAAACTGCAAATAGACGATGAAGAAGAGCTAAACATAAGACGTACTTTATCTCATAAAGAAACAGCGAGATATTTTGGAGATTTTGTACGGGAAATCATCAACATATTAGAGGAATTTGATGTGTGGTTACTGATGGAACGTCTAGAAGAGGAAACAGACAATTCTCCATAAAGCATTTTACTCCTGAAATTGAGAGTATGAAATCGCTATAGAATCAGAACAGAGGGAGCGGACCCAGTTACCGGATTTGACAGTGAGTAAAACCGCTATATAAACACAGTAGTGGGAGTGGACCCAATACGCAGATTGGGATTAACTCCGAAGATAATGTAGATTTATCAGGAGGCTACTGATGAGTTGGGGGGCCTCGTCCCTCTTTCTGACGAACTGAACATAACATATATGACGACCCAGCAATGAACAAGGAACTGATGGAATGGAATAACAAATACCAAAGGGAGAAAACAGGGAAACGAACCAGGTGCTATGAATACAATAGCAATGGATATGGACCACGATCTAAACAAAATTGATGACTAAAGACTGACTTCAGGGGGAAGGGGATCGAAAAGATGTCCAGAGGCTCCTCTCTCCGCTGAATGTCGATACAGAGAGATTGACTCAGAAGTAAAATATCAGTTAATTATCAAGAAGTTAGTGCTGCTATATAAAGGCATAGATTAAACTAGTATAAATTCCTGGAAGTGTGCGTGACTGGGTGGAAGGTAGGTGAACCGCTCCACACCACTACTCCAGACTTCCTGGATGTAGATATAATGGAATGAAACAAACAATTGCGTGGTCCTGATAGCACGCCAAAGGCAAAAAAAAAAAAAAAAAGAGGAAACTAACAGGAAAAGGAAAACTTTTATGCCCCTGCATTACCAAGAAAGGGCACAGGTGCAGCGGCGATAGGAAAGTGTGTCCATCTGTGGTTGGTCATGTAAATAAAAACAAGGAGCTAATGGACTCGTTTTCTGCACATGCGGCGAAGAGAAGTTGAGCTGGTGCCGAAATTTCCACATGCGGAAAGAACAAACTTCACCAGTATTTCTCAAAAGTAAATTGGTTCGCGTATTTTATTTTATTAATTTATTTGATAATCAACATGTAGTTATAACAGTACACAATAGTTGATATATGTATTTGTATAGTGAAATACGGGAACATATGTATTAATTTTATTCAACACTCGTAATAGTAGGGTTTGGTATGTTCCGGCGCAAGGGATAGGGGATTCGGAGCCAACCGCCGCCATTTAGAATTTCCCTTTTATCCTTAAAAATTTGCTTCTTCTCCCTGAAAATCGATTAGATTTCCCTAAACATTCCAATTTTTCCAGAGCAGGAGAGGAGGGTTTATGACCCTGGGTCAGGAGCAGGACTCAGAAGAGGCAGATTTGTCAGCCTAGGTCAGGGCAAGTGGACTGGCGAGGACCCTTGAGAATTGACCTTTCATCTTTACCCCCAAAAATAAAAAAAAATCCAAAAAAAAAAACAATTAAAAAATTTCCAAAAATTTAATAATTCCAAAAAATCCCAAACAATTATTATGATTAGAAATTTATAAAAAAAAGTATTAAAATCTTGTTAAAAATTATTAATAAATTATTATAAAATATAAAAAAAATTTAAGAAGTCCAGTTTCCAGTGGCCATTTTCCCTAACGAATTCTCTTTTCCTCTCAAAATTTTTCCTTTTTTCCTTAAAATTGCCCTTTTTCCTTTAAAATTCCCCTTTTCCAATTAAAATTACCTTTTTCACTTAACATTCTTCTTTTCCCTTAAAACCTCTCCATTTTAACTAAAAATTTCCAAGACATTGCAAAAATCATAAACATTAGCAAGCATATTGTGTTACTGACTACTACCGTCATTTAGGATGCAGGTGATTTTGACTCGACCCCATGACTTTGAATGACCTTAAATGCGAGAAAAATCCATAAAAGTCAGCAAGCATATAATATGTTACTAACTACTACCATATTGGATACAAGAGACCCTGACCTTGACCATATGACCTTGAATGACATTGAAAACAAAAACTGGATAAAATATATAAAAGTCAACAATCATATTACATTACTGACTACTACTGCCATTTTGGGTGAAGGTAACCTTGATCTTGACCCCATGGCATTAGATGACCTTCAAAACAAAAACCCTACAGAAAAATTCATAAAAGTCAGCAAGCATATTACGCTACTGACTACTACAGCCATATTGGATGCATGCTACCTTGACCTTGACCCTATGACCATGATTGACTTGGAAACAGAAACTCGAGAAAAACCCTTAGTCAGCAAGCATATTATGTTGCAATGTATACATAAAATAATTTTACTTACATATTACATATATTATAGCTTTTTAATTATTCTGTACATTCCACCATTCCATTTCTCATATGTTTGCAGATCATGGATAGTAGCCAAACAGTTTCATCTGATATAGTCCCTTGCCTTCAACTCCGTGATGATTGAAGCCTCCTCTTTCATGTTCGAGTAATTCCCACCACTTTGCTTAGCGACCAAAATTCTGAGTCTGTCTACAAGTTCGTTGGGATCTTCTGGTAACATGTAGCTAGGGTTCTCGATGTCGTCTGCATTCTTTGCATCACTTGTCGAAGGAAACTCACTGGAGAAATGTGTGGGAACATCGAGGGAATCATCATTGTCTTCACTGTCAACACAATTATCATAGTAATTATCATCAATGCTGTCTACATGATCGTCTTCACTTCATGCATCTTCATAAATACCGAGTTTACTTGTCTGTGAAGCAGGAGTTATATTATCATCAGTATTTATAGCTGACTGTCGTTTATTTTGAAGTTTGTCGACTTCACGCGCATGCCTTGTAAGTGTACATTCTGCACAAACCGACTCTAATGCACTTATTCCATCTTTAGCATTAATTGTATCATCATAATTGTCTGCCGATAATAGTACCCATCGATGTAACAGGAGGTATTGCTGGCAACACATGCTGTCTCTCAGTAGAAGGACACTTGCAGATCTCAGTATGTTCCTTCATTGTATCACCTTGCATGAACTGCATGTGGTCATTGCCGTAATGCTTCATCGCGCGAAAAGGACTCTTCGTACAGGCCATTCTCTCATGCCGATGAGCATTGTAACTTTTACTGAAGGATGTGGTACAGTAACAGAAATCCCTGACGAAGTCATAGATTGCAGCAATACTGTAGGTGACCCATTCGAAGAAGTCGATGGTGGAATTGGAACCATGCTCATAGCAGATTACAATGGTGCTACTGTCCATCCGAAGAGGTCGATGGCGATGCTACTATATGCATGCCGCTGAAAGAAGTCAATGACACTGCTGGTACCACTCCCGACGAAGTCGATGACACTGCCATAGCTACCATTAGCTTTGGAGTACCTGAAGATATCGCAGATGCTGAATAAGACTTAAATGCGAAGATGCAGAAGCTATTTGAGACGATCCACCCTTCATGTGAGCCTCTGTCAAACTAAGCCTCTCAGCTGACCCCCTACTGCTTATAATATAGGAGTATGCAAGCCCAATGACGTCATATCGACTTTGGACCAATCGTATTACAACATTAATACATTGTGTGGACACCAACCAACCAATCATATAGTTGCCATGTGATTGCAGCTGACCAATCACATGAAGACACTGAGACATCACGTGCAAGACCCCTAAATGACCCCTCCTGCTCCACAATTGACCCCCAAATGATCCCTCCTACTCTGAAAAGGACCCCTAAATATCTCCTCCTGATCTGAAAATGACCCCTAATTGATCCCTCCTGCTCCACAAATTACACATAAATAGCCCCTCCTGCTTTTAAAATGACCCCTAAATGACCCCTCCTCCGAAAAAGACCCCTAAGTGACCCCTTCTGCTCTGAAAATGTTCCCTAAACGACCCCTTCTGCTCCACAAATGAACACCTAAAACCCCCCCTTCTCCTCAAATGATACCTAAATGATCCCTTATGATCTGAAAATGACCCCTAAATGACCCCTGATTGTCGTGTGTGTGGTTTCGATTGCAGTGCGCGAAGTGCTGATTGTGGTGCTAAGTGTGATACATGAAGTGCTAACTTCGGTACGTGCAGTGCTGACTGCGGTACTGATTGCAGTTGCAGAGAACCAGTGCCACAAGTTTTAGAATGTCTCTTCAAAATACCACTACGAGTAAACTGCCTCTGTCAGAGTTTGCACTGAAATGCAGTACTTGATATTTTCACTCTGCACATCGTTATTTCAGGCTCCAGAGTGGCAGACCAGTCGAGTTACATGTGCACTTCCCTGTACGAGAGAAATTCAGTTATACAGGGCCAGGTAAAATGTTATTTCGTTTTAAATATTATATACTTGTACTGATTTTTAGGGATAAAAGAAAAACATGGGACATCCTGAAAAAAAATTAATTTGCCCTGCTCACAACAGCAGGAATCATGACATCAAGCTACCTTGAAATTGACCTTGGATGATATCATGTGACTTTGAGCTTTGGCCACCATCTAGAACGACATCTACCACTTAAAAAAAATAATTGCACTATTTTTAAAATTTTAAAATTTCAGAAAAAATTATAAGACCTTAGTTTCGTCTACAACAAAGCTGAAGACAATTTTCAGCTCCATCGAAGATGAAGCCAACATTTTGTGAGGGGTATTTAGGAGTCATTATGTGTCATTTATGGCACACTAGGTATCATTTAGGGGTCAAACTTGTGAGGGGTCGGTCTGACAGTAGTCAGTCGTCTGCTCTAAGTGTGACAATGAGTTCAGTCTGAGGGTAGAACTTATCTTGAAGAATTTGATGCAGATATAACTGCATGGTAATGTGATAAAGGAATTAGATAAGACGCCTGTTTCAATGGAGATATAACAATGCTTAAATCTCACTGATAAAATGTGTTAGTAAGAATATAAGGCAATAGCTAGGCCAAAGTAGATACACATGTTGCTACTCTGGAAAGGACTCCGTTTTTTTTTGTGAAGATGGTGCAGGCCAATGATTGCACAAACAGTGTTGCTATTGTGGAAAGATCTTCAGCAAGAGCTGCCATGCTCGGCGACATGACAGAACCAGGCATATAAGCAGCTGGGTCTCAGCTAGGAAGCATAATTTGACAGTGGCAGTCGAGAACGACACTTCTTCTCAGTTTATGTTAGCAGCTGGAATATATTATGGAGCTATATGATGCTTGTCCATTAACATCTGAGGATGGTACAGTGCTATCGACTTCTTCAGATGGGAAGCCTGAATCAGCTTCACCACCATCGCCTTCTTCAAGCGTGGCACTGACAGCACCATCGCCTTTTTCAAATGGAACATCCACAGTAGTGCAGCCATCGATGACCTCGTCAAGGCTTCGTTGCTTTTACCGCGACAAGATATTGGCCTACAGCCAAAGCGCAAGGAAGCACGAAAAAACTACTTAAGTGAAGGGTCATTCCTGTGCTATGCAACGATGCAGCAAGTGTAAACATCTGTTTAAGCATAGTGACAAGCTAAAGAGACATAAGAAGAAATGCAAAGGTAAAGTTCGTACAGCTAAGAAACGACAGGTACTAGCAGTTGGTGATACCACATCGAATGAATTGAACCTGAAACAATCAGCATTCAAAAGTAATTTAAATGATCATGTGATTGGAAATACCTCTGTATGTACGAAAGACACATGCACACACATGGACCACATTAAGCAAAGGATAATAAATTAATTAACATATGAAGTTGAAGACAGGCCCACAAAATATTTATGTTGGGCTGTAGTGTACCCACGAAAAGCCCCAGCCTTTGGATAAAGCCATTAATCGCCGAGGTTTTAAGACTGCGAATCAAGTTCTGTACAATGTTGATAGTATCACAGTGGCTGTAGAGATCTTGAAAGAAAAACTCTGACAAGAAGAAGAAGAATATATGGCCAAGGGTTTTGGTTGTATGCTTGGTAGCATAAACTGTCTTGAGCTGCATATACGCAGATTATATTCACACTGTGAAAAGTGAGAATGCTGCAGTAAAGACACTACGTGAATGGTGTGGAGAATGTAGGGATTCTGTTTTTATGTTTGTATTCTGAAGTATGTAAAATAAATAAATCTATGATTTCTATGAAAAAGTCTGTTATTTCTCGCTGGTGCTATATCCTGCCTACTTCCCTGATTTAGGGAATATTATGGTTTTGGTTTTCAGCTCTGCCCCTATATGTCGGTACTGCAAGGAACATGTTAAATAAATACATGAAATGATGAAGGCAAAATATAATGTTAGTATTTAAATGTTTGCTTTAATGGCCGATCATTGGATGTACACAATAAATGATATGGTAACAGAGGTATATGTTGAAAAGAAATGCATAAAAATGAGAGTGGGTTAACATTGTAATACATTCTAAATAGGTTGGACGCAACATACTTTGAGCGAGGAAGAGAAGGTCGAGCCAGGCCTGACCTGGCAAGAGCAGTGTGAGAAGAGGTTTTGGGAAAGGAGAAAGATGAAGGGAGGTGGTCGATGCTTTTCATGATGGATAGGATTCGGGGGAGGGGGTGGATTGATGAGCAAGGGAAGGGGGTCTAACAATATATGATCCTCGATTTTTAAAATATTTTCTGTGACTTTTCTCGATTTTATAATAATTGCCAGGCGGCGCGGGGTTTGTTTGGGTGGCGTGATGAGTGTGGGGTTAAATTTTCCTCGATTTTTAGAATTAATTTTTCGATTCTTTGTGATTTTTCTCGATTTTTCATGATTGGAAGGTGAGTATTGTAACATAAACTTTTTCAATTTCTGCATTCAGTATTGTAATCTATGTATATTTTTACTCATTCTACACTGTCAATGTCAAACACTGTAATTTGCATACATTTCTCACATATGTTTCATTTTTATTTATTTATGTTATTTTCGTATGTTTAGGATTTTGAATAATTAGATTTTGGAATGGCAATAATTAATGTTTAAATTCCTTAGTTAGCTAGATTTTATTTTTGTTTGTATTAAAATTAATAATTAAATATATTCATTTATTCTCTTGGTCTCGCACCATTATAATTGTTTCAGGGAATTTATTGTGTTAATTTTATCATCTCATACAAGACCAGTAACTCTCTGACATAGGGAATTAAGCCGTTAGGAGTGTGTCAGAATAGTTGATTGCGTAGGAAGCCGTTCCATTGGCTGACAGGCTTGAATCCTGCGCCCCCATTGGCTAGCGTGATTGTGTAGGGCTAGGCGGATCATTTCAGTTAGAAGATCGCTCTCTCTGCCACCATATTTCAACAGGTTAGGACCGAAGTCAGGACGCACGTCCAGAAGTTGGACGTAGCAAAGGTATTTTAAGTAGTATATTAGGGTGTTTTAGTTTCTATAGCTTGCTTAGTTAATTTTTTTTTGTTTCTGCATAGAGAAGTGTGCTGTAAGCCCCTCCGTATTGTAAGCAGCTGTTTAGGAGCTTAGGTCAGTTAGTTAGATGCTGTGACGTTCCGAGAGCGGTAACCCACGTTAAGAAACGCCTTAATTCTACGAAGTTTGAATACTACTCTACAGTTTCCTGAGATCCCGTCCTACTTTCCAATATAAATGGTATCATCCTACAAGTAAACTATTTGTCTGCACTACTGGTTTTTCTAGGAGTTTAGTCTACATGTCGTATAGGTCTAAGAGAGCAGCAATTTGTAATAGATCATTCAAAACAATGCCATGTTGGAACGGCGTTTTTAACAGCTAAGAACCAGCATATTTTAACCACAATTTAACCCGACAGACAGTGTTTTTGACGTTCTACCACTATGCTGAGGCAAGTTTAATTTTTCCAAGTAATAATTGCAGACTTCTTCATTCTGTGATTTTTTTGAAGTGACAAACTGACACGTCAGGCTAGTTTACGTTTTTGAATAAGGGTATTGTTAACGACCGTTACGTCTGACCACTTCATATCGGCAGTGCTAGTTGGAATATTTTTCATAAACCCTTTGCTATTGCCATTCAGGATATTTAATTAGTTTCATTTACAGCCAGAATACATAGCAATTTAATTAAAGAGACTGAATATGAAATGAAATAATTTGGCTGGAAATTTTATGTAGTCTGATGTCTTTTCCTATTTGCATGAATAATTGTTTACACTTCCTCGCCTTCACTGATAACCCAGTTCTGCATAATTTCTGCTTGTCCTTATGGAAAGTAAGTTGTATAATTCTCAGAGTGTGACAAATGGTCACTGGTCTCAAGTAAGTGTGGTTAACTAAGGTGGGTGTTCTTCGCATCGAACGTCTGGTTCCAGAGCCTGCAAGGTGCAGGCACACGTTTTCCTCAGAGGAGAAATATTCTACTATCACAATGATCAGTTGTAATACATTTTCCCAACAATATACCAACCTAAAACACGATATCAACACATGATTTTATTTCACACTCTTTTATAAGCCTATAGAGCCGCGAGTATTCAGCAGATAGAGTTGGTAACAAGCTAGGATGGACAGCTCTTTGCACGTGCGAGACACTACCGTTTGTTTATTGGTTGCTGTGATCAAGTGAGGCCTCTGTACAGAACTGTTAAATACTCACTAACACTACAGCTTCCATCTTATTACTGGCTCACAGTTAAACGGGCCGTGTCTAAAAAACTGTCGTCCAACCACAACAGTAGGAGAAACGAAGAAGTGTTTGAAGTCTACCTCGGCGCCGAAAGAATTCGTGAAATACTCGTGGCTCTACCTACAGGAGAGTGTGGTTATGCAAACAGCTCAACAGTACACTACCTTTGTTTCACACATTATAACATGTTTTCTATTCAGTGCTACATGGTAATATCCTGTCTGCTCATATTTTAGGTTAATACTACTTGGAATAGGCCTATAACACGAGCACGAGCAGTGATACATACGGCAGGGCACTTGGCCTTGTGTGATGCATGTACGGCAGGCAAGCTTCGTGTACGTTTTTTAGTAAGCTGGTGTGCATAAACTATACTAATATTCTGGCTATATTGACACAGGGAAATAAGACTTCTTCGTGTTACTTTATTATGTGAATGTGTTGTTTACATTTCAGTATGTAGGGGTAGGGGTTGATGGTTAGGGTAGTGGGATGAGCATGAGGTTAACATTATATGTCCTTCGATTTTTAGAATCAATTTTTCTATATTTATTGCTATCATTCTCGTATTTTTGTGACTTGGTGGATTGATGTGAGGGGATGGGTAGTTAGTTAGAATGGTTGCGTGAGAGTGAGGTTAACATTATATGTGCCTCAATTTTTAAAACATTTCTCGATTTTTTCAATTTTTATAATAATTGTCAGGGGGTGTTTGCGGATTGGGGTGAGGTGAGGGCGGTGGGATGAGCAATGTGTATGGTAGTGTAACGTTATATATCCTTCGATTTTTTAGATTTATTTTTTTAGATCTTTTATAATAATTCCTTGGGGTTGTGGTGTGAAGGGAGAGAGGTGACCTTGGCTAGGGGTGTGGTGAGGGGGGGAGGGGGTCATTTCCGCTGATACTCAGAGAGCCACCCAAAGTGCTCCAATGGGTCGAAAGTTGCCTTTCGAGGGCTCGGTGCGTTTTTGAAGGAAAAAATTTGAGCGAAAAGGGCTGATTTCAAAGTAAAAAACTGATTTTGAGGGAAAAACTTTAAATTTTGAGGAAAAAACGGGGGAAAATTGCAAGATGGTGGACAACTCCTGTTCCCTACTCATTAATCATGTCCCAGAACCGACATAACCCTACTACTTGCAATACTGTGTTATTAACTCGCTCAGAGACATGTGGTAACTTCGTGTATAGCACATAAAAAAACGTCATGAGTACGCTTTCTAAGCGAGAACCTGTTCGAAATATCAGTGTCGCTTACATTAATTAAGACACAGAATAGGAAGTAAACTTGAACGAAACAGTAGGCCATAAATGAAACGTATAGAATATTTTTCAGAAAACTAAAAAGTAATTTGACCAACCGAGGTACGAGTTGAAAAAACATCGATAGCAAAAATGAAGCAGTATAAAACCAATTATACATATTTAAGAATGTGGTAATCAAAAATAACATATTCATCTTAGATACATAAATGAAAAACGGGTCCTAAGCTGTGACACGGAATGAAGAATACATTGGGAGGCACATAAACCAAGTACTATAATTACAAGTAGAGGGACTAAATATCAAACCCCAGATATTCTTAAAATGAAATCTGCGTATAGCTTTAGGTTTCAAAACCATACTACAGTAAAATGTAATCAAGTAGGACGTCATAGTAGATAGTTTGAGAATCAAAATGTAATTTTTAGTCACTTGAAAGCCAGTAAATAGTACTCGCAAATGAAAGCGAATACAAGAGGAGGAATTACACATGAAAAGACACAAGACATGCTGTATAAACCAACCGATGGGGTTGTTCAAGGAGTGAAGAATACCGAGGTAACCTTCCTATGTTTAACGAGTGAGCCTTGAAATGAAAGTTGAGGGGAAGTACTCCATCGTCAAAAACAAGCCTACCCATCCCCAACCGTGTTCATAGTTATAGGCCGTTGACGGTAAAATGTGCATTTTTTGAGGCCCTAGTAACTTTTTACTTTCAGCCATTTTTTAACCTTTAAAAATCTTTCTAAATAAATATTGCAATATAACAGTACGTATATTCTACCACTCGGAAGTTAACGCTTAAAGCTAAAATATGACACGTTTATTTATTATTATTATTCCAAATAATAGGGCTGTCAAAAGTGCTCACTTTAACGCGAATAGTCTAACCTTTAACCATCTTAAAATATGGGCAAAACCATTTAGCCGGTTTTTTAAAAAGAACAATACGACTGTTATCAGTGTTTACGGAAATTATCAATTGCATTTTTAGGTGACTTATTACATTTTGAAAATGTTTTTGAAGACGCAAGCAAGGTCCAAGTTTAAAAAGTTTCTTTAATAAATGCGCAAATTGTAATTTTTTTATAGTATGTATACATTATAAAATTTCCGACTGACATTAAAATATCCGAGCATTTCGAATGACAAATTAACCATTTTTGAAGGGCCTTGTTTTATTGCTTGCATGTAAAAGCTCGGCGTTAAATGAGTATGAACCAAGCAGTGATCGAGGATAACTTAGTTGTAACATGTTCCACGAGAGCAACAAAGGAAGTGGCAGTGATGGAACTGCGACGCTCGCCAGGCTCGAGCGGAGTCCCGGGCGAGAACAATGATGAGCGTCTCTGCCGGGGGAATTCGCAAGTCGTTCTGGTCGATGATTTCCCTGCGGCGGAGGAAAACACTCGGAGCTCCGTGGAAGCGCGGAATGCTGATGCTCCAGTGAGATGAGATCTCGCAGATAACTAGCGGCGGTGGCTTGGTCCATGTGTGCTGTGAGGTGAGGTGCGACGGCCTGCTATTGAGCTAATTAACACTCTCGACATGCAACAACGGTTAACGGCGCCGCGTACCTAGCATTGCGTTGCAGTCGGTTTAAAATAGGCCTACGCGTTTTTTTTTTTTTACGGAACCACTAAAACATGCCCCCAATTTGATCAATTCACGAAAAGAAAATACACTTCAGACTAAGTAAAGGCTGTTCACGATAAAGTGAGCACTTTTGAAATCAACCCTTGAAAAATGTCACTGTCCCTACCTGCGTGTATTTCTAACCGGCACACCTAGTGGCATGCGTCCAGTAAAGTTGCTGTAGGCTGTTCACGGTAAAATGAGCACTTTTTAAGGCACTGCTAAATTTTTCCTTTCAGCCAATGTCTGTATTTCTACCAATTTTTAATATAAACATTGCCAAGTGTCTTATAAACACAGTGTAAACATTTCAACATTTCATCACTCTAAAATGTTAACGTGTGAAGATGCAATAAAATATATTTATTAGTGGTTAGTTGCTGTTGGGTGGAGCTTAAAAAGTGCTCACTTTACCGTGAATAGCCTATAACGACGAATGGAATATAGTTCCTTGTTTCAATATTGAATTTAAAGTGTCCGGTAAACAATTGTCAATAATACAATGATTTATTTTTATTTCTCATTTTTTAAATGTAAATAAGTGTATAGAGTATAAAATTTGAAAAACATTTACTTTCGTAATAATTTTACAGTTCCCCTTTACTGACGCGTGAATTCAGTGGTCAGGTCCACGAGCAATGTTGATTTTACATACAGCGCAAGGATACACAATGTGCATACAAGTAGATGTTAAGAAGGACTTTCAAAAGTGCTCATTTTACCGTGAACAACCTATACGTATAATAATCTCAATATGTCATGTACATTGTAAGAGCTCTAACATAGCTGAAAACGTTTTTCACACTGCTATATCTACTATATAATGAGACGATCTCTGTCTGTCTGTCTACCTGTCCGTCTTTAATACTTCTAAGTCCCTTGAAACTCACCAGAATTTCTTCAAATTTTGCAGAGCGAATACTCAGGGTAAAATACAGGTCAAGTTCGAATTTCAGCAAGATCAGATTACGCTATCATTACCCTTTACCTTAAAAACTCATTTTTAAATTACTGTTTTCTTATGAAAGTTTTGTATTAATGCATAGAGATTATTGCATAGAGATATGAAGGTAATGGAATATCATTTTTGTTTACTTTAAATGTCTCCCTTCAATGTTGAGTTAATTAAGTGGGGCAACAGTGGCTCAGTGGATAGAGAGATTCCAAGTGGGGCCTTAGTGGCTCAATGGATAGAGCGATTCTAAGTGGGGCCTTAGTGGCTCAGTGGATAGAGAGATTCCAAGTGGGGCCTTAGTGGCTAAGGGGATAGGGCGATTCCAAGTGGGGCCTTAGTGGCACAATGGTTACAGAGATTCCAAGTGGGGCCTTAGTGGCTCAGTGGATAGAGAGATTCCAAGTGGGGCCTTAGTTGCTCAGTGGATAGGGCGATTACAAGTGGGGCCTTAGTGGCTCAGTGGATAGAACTATGTTAAGTGGGCCGCAGTGGCTTAGTGGATAGAACTATATCAAGTGGGGCCACAGTGTCCAAGTGGATAGATATGTTTCAAATAGGGCCGCAGTTGCTTCAATGTTGTTAATTTCGCATCATTTCATTATTACCTACATATATCTATGCAATATGTTCTTTTGAGTCTTTGTATGATAACAAACGTTTTAAACATGGTAACAATTCTAGGCACATGGCAATACTAAAAAAAAGTCACGTGCTGGACCCCTGGTGTTCTAATATATACTGGTCGTAAACGTGCGAAACTATTAAGGCCTGTCTACAATCGGCCGTTCCTGTTGACGTGGACGTGTCCGAAACTCGGCGTCACGTGACGTCACATCGACGCAGTCCAAATTTGGTCTACAAATACGTTGTCCGAAGTGATCTTCCAGAATCTGACACTAGGTTGCAGTAAATTCGCCACATTGTTCGTTGTTATGTAGTGATGTTTATATTTACTGAATAGTTTTTTTAAAATGTTTACGAAATGCATGATTCGAGTATTTATTTTTAATAAACGCATTAACGGTTTTATTTTAAATAATTTCGCCAACTGACGTCCAAATTTTATTTTTTAAACTTACGTTTTAAAATTTTTAGCCTTCAAATAAAATTGTCAGACCGAACGAAGACAACACTAATTATTTATTAGCATTTCATCATATTTGTTTTGAGAAAGCCCACCTAGCACATCCATTGCTTACATCAATAACGTAAGTGTCCCACGAATGCGCGCGAAAGTATTTAAAATCTTATTCTTTTTCTATCAGCTTAGGACACAACTTGGGACGGAAGCTCAGTTCCCGAATGTTTCAACTTAGGACACATGTTGACTTCGAGACACGTCAGCTTGGGACAGCGCCATGACGTCAGAGGGTCACGTGCACCAATCAGCGCATCATTATCCTAAGAGACATGTTGGGATAGTGCAATTGGAGACAGACCTTTATAGGTACTTGCACTGACATCAATAAATTAATAGGGCCACCGCTTAAAGTCCCATAGGCGCATGCAGCACGACAGAAAAACTGCACGCCAGTTCAGCTCCTTGCGCGTAGGGGTGATTGGGCACAAGGCACACGTGTCAGTTTTGCCCTTATCGCTCCCGCGCTTCCCTGGCTCAACCGCACTAAAAAGCTCCTCCAATTAGATGGCGCCCTGAACTCTTACAACGAAGATATTTAGTACTGATACCTACTTGCAAAACCTCTAATCACTTATACAACCCAACGTATTTTAGTCACTGCAATCACTATCAAGAAATGTCAAAATCACAAGGCCAAACTGTGACGTAGTATTTTGTTTTACAACAAATCCGTGCTTTAACGCAAATTGAAAAAAAAAATTAATTTGACTATATATTCATCAAATATTAATTACAAGTACTGTGCTAAAGTTTCGAAACACGAATTAATGCAAACAGTGTTCTTACCTAGTCTGAAAACCGCGCTATTTTGATGGTGCTATTGGTAATAAAGCAGTTCAATACTGGAGCATGGAGAGTGATAACTGCGCAACTGGCATGTGCACTCCACTTCATATTCTCACTGTGGACGAATCAGTAGAATGAATTGGAAATCATTGCCGTGGCCAAGGTTTATTCTACTTAGGTACGGAACAAAAGTATATTTTTTTTATGGAAGAGATTGGCATAGGCAAAATTTCTACCGCTATGTTCCAAAGGGTAACTATTCACTAAAATTTTAAGCTACTTTAATTATAAAAAAGAAAGAGTTTACTTAGTTACGAAGTTATTGTATATTTGATTTATGATTGTTGCGATTACCCTGCTTTTTAACGTAGAAAATAGAAAAATTCAGGTATAGGCTATTCATGGTAAAGTGAGCACGTTCGAAAGCCATCTCATTAGGAGAAATATTTATTAAATATATTTTATTTTAGTCTTAAACGTTAACTTCCCAGTGCGGTGGAATATATGCACACTGCGTTTATTACTTACATGGCAATATTTATCTTAAAAAGTGGCTAAAGGATAAAAAAAATGACTGAAAGGGAAAAGTAACTAGGGCCTCAAAAGTGCTCAATTCACCGTGAATAACCTATACCCAGCCGACATTAGCGCTTACTTAGTGGCGAAAGCTTTTACTTTGCCAGACTTTTAACACTGATCTTCCCAACGAGTAGTAGAAGTAACCTTGGCGTTTGCACAGAACTCAACGTAAATCACCATCACATCAAATCAGTGGAATACAGTTTCCACAGCAGTCAGTTAAGTTCCGCTTATTTCCTGTACAGACTTGTTTGAATTTCCTGGAGCATTGTCCACCCAAGGAGCCGAGTAAATTGGCTGAGGTCGTCGAGGGGTTACTTAAGGTCCAGAAGTTTCCGTGTTCGAACACAGAGTCACATAGTATTTAAGGATATAGAAGTGAGACAGCCCTCTTACACCGCGGACGCTAACCGCACACGCCAGCAAAATGGCGTCGCAGGGTAGCAACATGTTGGAACGTAAAATAAAGACGAGGTAGACAGCTTATTAAGTCTTCTGAGCATGTATCCAACGTTGACCTACCCCAATCACACACAAATGTCAAAGTCACATGGTCAACAGTGACGAACGTGTTTGTTTATATCTTAATTTTCAATTGAAAAGCACGATTATGTGAATAAAACCATTTTATTACAATTTGAATTTAATCAAACTGCATTACAAATTGGTTGGGGGAAGTATTCATACGTCTCAAAAGAATTTGTTTACATATCAGTTTTCTAACCAAAAATCCAAACCATGCCGTTTTCGCTAGACATGTTGGCAGAAAAGCAGTTCAATGTTGGGACACAGAGATTTGTTGTGCGCAGCCAGCGAGATCGGTCTACCTCATCTTTAGTCTGTGTGTTGGAACGTCAATCGTTAATCAGCGCGCAGTAATTTACTTCCCAGCCGATAGGATATATTTCGCAGCACTCAGTAGCCTGTCGAAACACCTTGTTTCTGAATAATTACTTACTCCGTGGCTGAATGGACTACGGACGTGTGCGTCGTTTCTAGATGGAAGTTGAGTTCTTTCATGTGCAATTCAACCATCACCACTCCAGTTATATCCACAGCATAAAACCTGGAGCTTTCACAAAAATAATAATAAAACAAAACTTGGAAGAGCAAAATGCTATATGCCACGAAAACAATAACAAATTTCTGCATATAAAATAATTCAAATGTTTTTACACTTATCGGGAAGTCGGGAAACGCCTGAGCCTAAGTGAAATTACGCATTTTGTCTTTGACATGCACAAGCAATTTAATTACTCGCAGGAAATTCCTACACTCTCAGAAAATAATCTGCGAAAAATTACGGCAAAATATCCGTAAAAATTATACACAAATCGCACTTCTTTGTTTCAAATAATGGACTTTTCGTAAATTTTAAAAAAATTTACGCGAATTTACGGAACCTATACGTAAATTTACTACTAGTTTTTCGTATATTTCCAGATTCCAAAAAAAAAAAAATGTTACGAAAAAAAGAGTTAAATTTTGTTATGCTAATGTTTAATAGGGAACAAAAAAAAAAAAAAAAAAAAATTGGAAGTTTTGTTTTTGTGTGGGATTTGAACACGAGTTAACAAGTCGAGCAGGCCGCGACTCTTTATCATTGTGTTACCAGATTTACGATGCAAGAAAAAGTTTTAACATGGTAGGCCGATTAAAAGATTGTACTGTATGATAGGATCAATTTGAGTTTCTAGTAATGTTGGAGCGTTTGTAATGTTGCTAACTGTTCCGAGTGGCTTGTGCTACTTTTTTTGCGTTCAATAGAATAGGGTTAAGTGGCGTGAGATGTACTGACTGCCGCAGGAACGGTAATTTTCTAGTTACAGCGACGGAAAAGGCTTCGTGTATAAGCACCTTCGGCACTGTTCGTACGCGAAACCCGAAGCTGTTGGATATATGGACACGCTCATTACGGTGCGCGTTTCCGTATATTAACTATACAGTATATCTCAGTAAAGATTCTGAGCTTCGGTGGTTATGTGGTCAGACTACTCGCTTCCCACCAAGGCGAACCGGGTTCGATTCCCGGCGGGGTCGCTCCCCGGGTGTTTGCAAGAGGGAGTCGTACCCAACGATGCACCTGGCCAAACGGGGTTTTGATGGGGATCTCCCGATTTCCCTGCTCTTGCATTTCCGGCCTCTTGCATTTCCGGCGCCGCTTCCTACTCACCTCGCTTCATCCCCATCGGCTCTTAAGACACCCGATGTTAACAGCCGTCAAAATCTCCCCGCTTTCACCCCTCCAGTTAAAATTACCCGTGAATTCATGGACGTTTTAAACAGAGTACCTGGGGTCAGTTGCGGACCGCGAGTAATTTGGCAACCCCTATGCGGATGTTGTGTTCAAGGTCACCAGCACTACAGTCGTTATCCCTTCTTTCCCTTTTTCTTCCCTGGATCGTATCGTGTTTCTCCTACATCGCAAACTTCCTCATTACTCTGCCACTACGATGTGCAGAACATTCGCATTAATAGTGTTCATCGGTAATTTAATCGAAGATAATAAGGGATAAAGGAAGGATGTAATTTAATCGAAGATAATAAGGGATAAAGGAAGGAAGTATCAAATGAAGCAATTTTCAGAAATATCACAATAAAACTTAAAAGTCAAGTGTGCCCATTACAAATTAAAGTAACTTACACATAAAATTACAACAATTTTTGCTTTTAGAGAGTCGTTAATATCTACTGTCAATTAGCTGCTACAAAAAGTTTTGCATGAAATAAAACGCACGCTACATGGAAAAATTTCAGCAGTAGCGATGAATCACTTTGATGACATAAAATGAGGAATAACATAATTAAAATATTCTCTTCTCAGTGGATATTTGAGAAAGCACACATAAGGTCGTAACGAAATAAAAATTGTTTGAAATCGTGGAAACATTCTCTTCGTGCGAACCAAACCCTAAAATAAAATGCCTTAAGCAAATTAAAATTCTGAAGCGTAATACCGCCTCGCTTTCCCTTGTTAGTAAAGTCAGTTCTTTATAAAATTGCACAGTTGAGTACGAAAAGAATAACTACACTCTCTCTGTTTTCATCTTATAGCAGAAACTTCTCTATATTCAATTACTGACACAATTTTACTCATATTTGAAATATTCACCATATTTTCTTTTTTTATGGCTTCATAGTAAATTATTCCGCACTTATAAAACTGTATTTTTTAAATTAACTTTATATCTAGAAGTGAAGTGGTTTATTAAACCACCGTAAATTTTAAGTGGACTTCGATCTTAACACTTCCCAGATAATACTAAAGTAGATAGTTTCCAGTTATTTTTAATGTATGTTCAAAATATTTTTTTTTAGGATAGGATTTTTTTTTTTGCAGAATGTGCGTGACCTGGTCCCCTCAGGACAGGCCACAGCAAAAGGCAAAGTCCTCGCAGCAGAAGCGACGCCGATATTCCACTGAAAGTTCCGTACATGATACACTAGCGGACGCAGATTGTTCGGGTGCCGTCAAGTCGGAAGGAGCAGGAACCAGGGATGAAGATGTCATCGTGGAAAGAGATGTTGCAAACTGATGGTGAGGTGTCAGTTTCGTCGTTCTTACTGGTCGCAGCAGAATTTGGTAGAGAAGCTATAGCATCGAAATCACCGTGCATCACTCCGCCAGCGAAAGCCGCAAGAACTCTCTGTTAATGGCTGTTCACGATAAAGTGAGCGCTTTTGAAATCAACCTTAGAAAAAAGTCATTGCCCCTGCTAGCATATATTGTAACGGGCGCACTAAAGGCATGCGCCCAGTAAAGTTGGTAACGATGGATGGGAAGTAGTTCCCTATTTTAACTTCGAATAAAAAGTTTTAGGTAACCATTTGTGATAACTTATATTATTTCTTTCGTTTTATATTTTTTTAATGCTTGTAAGTGCAAATTGTGGTAGAAAAGTGACTCCCACCGTAAGCACAGATATTCAATGTGGTTGAAATGTTCCTATAGCCAAGAAATTCATTGTGCCATGTTGTGTATTGATGCGACAATCCGTTGTAGCAGTAGCTGCAGATAAGATTTCTCTTTTGGTGGCGATACAGGCGTCGTCTCGAACTCGGCCGGAGACAGGCCAGGCAAAGAACTGGATGGTACAGCAGAAGAAATAGACGTTGCAGTAAGAAATGGTGCTGTCAGTTCGTCGGAAATCGCAGTCGACTCCGTCGAAAACTGCGAAGATGTCTCAACCAAAGAAGTCGTTGGTGCGGTCGACGTCATGGCTCACGTGTCCCATCTGAAGAACTCGATGGTGCACCTTCTGGACCCACGACCGACGTCTCCATAATATTTATGCCAGGTACCGTCACCCGCTGCGATGATCAGCCACTCGCCAAAACCTCTATCAAACTGAGCTTCATGAAATGAACTCGGCTACCTTAAAATCTGCCCATGACGTCGCGGGAGGCGAAGGCACATTCACTGTTGCACCTGGTGACGAGTTGACGAGTGCAGTATTCGTTCTCGTCGTAGGCATTTGCAATGTGGAGAGGTGTCGGTACGAAACGATGTTTCTGTTGTCAATCGCACCGACAATGGAGGCTGCAGCTAAACCCAGATACAAACTTCTTCCCAGCACTGTGGGCGCATTAAATGAATAACTATCCCCGATCCATATACTTCTCACATTCCTAGGGCCTTATGCGTATATACACACACACACACACACACACACACACACACACACACACACACACACACACACACACAATATATATATATATATATATATAACATATATATACATACATACATACATACACATACACTTTGTGAAAACCGAATGTAAATTGTCATACCGCGAATTGTGGATAATTTTTAATTCTCGCAATCGACATCGATGATGGAGAATCGAATATGTTTTCTATGTTTTGTGTGGACCGATCCCACAGGCACTCGAGAATTGCCGCGTGTTTTTTCATTTTGGTTTTATACAAATTCGAGTTTTACAATAAAAATAACGTTTCGTGTAACTTGACTGCATTCTAGTTTGTTTAAAACTTTACTACAGTCGAAAGTGGTGTAGGTACTAGCATATTGTCGCTGGAATGTGCACCTCTACCACATGTTCCCTCGACGGATTCCTCAATCCGCAACAGCTGCTTAACTGACCCTCGCCAATTTTTTTTTTCAGTGACCGACGTCGACGGTTTAGGATTTAGATCGCACATCATCAAAGTACAGGCAAATCTTTAGAATCAGAGCAAAATTGACATGTGCTTGTTTTCACGCGGCTTTAATTTATCGTCGTCAGAGTTGGCAATCAGGGACGGAGAAATTAAGCGGGTGTGGTCTGTATTAAGGAACCATTTATGTAGGTACCTATTCTCTTGGCACGATTGACTAAAACCATGGATGGCCTAGTCAGGCGTCAAACCCTGGGAAAAGGGTGGGGGGGGGGAGTGAAGGGATTTGGACGGTTCTTAACATCGACGTCTTGATAGCCGATAAGGGTATAACTGAGGGGAGTATGGAGCTGTGCCGGAATGAAGGGGTGGGGGCAACGGGAGATCCCCGAGAAAACCCCCGACCAACGGCATAGTCCGGTACGATTCCCACATGCGGAGTGACCGGGCCGGGGATTGAACCCGAATCGCCTAGGTGGGAGGCAAGCAGGCTAACCGCTCAGCCTCCGCGGCCCCTGTTTGGGGGGGGGGGGACGTTGTACGTCAAATAATGCCAGTCACCAACGTGCTGCGCAATATCACATGGGAAGAGTTATATAAAGTTAAAAGGCGTATACCACTGCGCAGCCTCACTTGGTAGTAATGTTGATATTTGCACGTTGCTATGGAAACGACACACGATGAGTGGCAAGAGTTAACAATTTTAAAAAGTTATCTTAACATTTAAGTCACAAGAGTGGTATGTTGTAACTTATTTCAAATCCGACGTTTGGTTCAACTGCATTATATTTCAAAAGTTAATATTGAAGTACACACGCATAGCATAACAAACTTACAAGAAATATTATTAATGCATTCTGATAACATGAGCAATTAGTTCGAGCTGTATGTTAACGTAGGCATTAATTTTGTTTAATTTTGAGATTAATTAAACAAATATGAATTCACAGTAGTTTTTGAATCGTCATTTTCTTCCAGCGTTTTACTTTCTCATACTTGAACGTCCTAAGATGAAGGTATCTCAGAAATGTGGATTTTTTTTTGTTTGACATGGCATAGAGGACTATTAAACAGAATGTTTAAAGTTTGCACGGTTTCAGATATTTTCGTGTTGTCTCATACGGGACAAATATCGAGGGATCTTCTCACTAGAGTTACAGACATGGCCCAAAGGGATACTTGTCTGTGTACGCTGATCTTTGGGAAACAGCGAAAAATGTATATGGCGTGTATATCTTAATGTGGCTGTATGAGTTTTGGTATGGATGTTAACGTAGGTCACGAACAATGTCTGTAGAAATAAGAGCCTTTTGTAACCAACCATTCTGCTTAAAACTAAATAAGTTGTATTTGATGTTTGGGAACAACGGTTACTTTGGAAATGGAATGCATGTTAAACCTGCGATTTAAACTTCCTTGGCGCTGTTTTGGACCTATAAAATATTTGTAATTCCATATCAAAGGATAGGAAGGAATCAACAGGACCATTATTGGAAATTTTCATATCTATGTACTCAATTGGATTTCGAAATAAGTGTTAAGGTTTTCCATGTGTACTAACAAAATTTGTGTTTAAAAATAAAACATTGAAATTAAGTTACGGATTAATAAGTATACGTAAATTCTAGACGACGAGGATTTCTCCACTTTATGAAGTGCTCTGTTGGGACGACTAACAAGGTAGGAAGAGCCATCTGGCACTGATGGTCTGGAAGGAGGCTGTTCTGCACAATGGGAGGCTTTCCCAGGAAGTGCACGTCTTCTCCCGAGAGGCCGGTAGCTGGAACCACACAGCTTCACAGCTCGCGGAGCAATGCACAGCGGCGAACAATGCTACACAGCCCGCTTTCAGCAGACCGCTGTAAGGGCGGCTTTGCAACTGACTTAGCAATAACAGTATGCCATGTTCTTGGAACACGACCCAGTTTGTCAGAGGGTATTGGCTTGGGGCTGTCGTGTGCGCACTTGATTTGACTCAAGATACGGTTATGTTTTATATTCTAAGTACAAGTCAAAACGAAACAACCAAACAGAACACAGCGACAGCGGTTTTTTGGGAAAAAATTGTATATTTAAACCTTAGATTTATTATCCAATGAATTATCAAATCTAATACATTATTCTCGTGAACTTAAAGAACTGTTCTTCGTTATATTTTAGTTTTTAGAAGAGGTTAATAAATTTGTCTTTAATAACCTTTTATTTTCGATTTATTTACCTGTGCGCCCAAAGTCGCCATCGGCATCTCTTTTTTCTAATATATCGTGAATTTTTCAAAACAATTACACAACCAGTAACCATGTAAGTAATTCCAGATATTGTAAATAATCTTCACCCACGTCCATTTTTACTGCCTATATCGGCTACTTTTATTTCCTACTAGTTTGGTTGGCTAGACAAAAACCGTTGCTAGATCAATGCTAAACTGCTAAACTCGTTTTTAGTGCACATGCTAGGCATTAATTACAAGTTATAACTCTTCAGTAATGAATCACGAACCAACATAACAGAAGACTTTTGACTTTGAGGGTGGAATTGCAAGTACATGGGTGGGAAATGGAAAATGAACACCCGGATGCAATGGTCCCACATGAATGAAAGTTTTATTGAATCATTATATGGGTGGTATACTGTATATGAAATTGGTCTCACGTTATGGACAGAGGCTACGTAGTGTCTTGAACAACAATGCCAGTATCTTGTGTAGCCTCCTATAGCGACGATGCAGACCTGAAGTCGTGCTTAGAGACTATTATAAAGATGTCGGATGTCATCTTGAGGAATAGCGTTCCATGCTAATTCCAAACTGTCGTTGCAGCTGGTGAAGGTTTGTTGCCGGTGTTGCGAACCGCACCAATGCCGTCCCATCTTGTCCCACACATGTGTGCATGTCCCACACATATATGTCCCGGAATAGGTTGTCTCCTTGGCGTTGTAGGAACGGCGATAAATTTGGCTGGGTGATGTCCTGGGTGTAGCGTTCACTGTTCAGTATTCCCTCAACAAACCCCAGAGGCGTACAGTCATTATATTGCTCCCCAGACCATGATGCCAGGGGTTGGGTCCGTAAGCCGCTGCCGTATACACTCTGGTTGTGGCTGCTCTCCTGGTAGACGCCGCACTTGCACACGACCGTCACTGGCGCCGAGATGGAATCTGCTCTCATCAGTAAACGTCTCTCCGCTCCATGCATTCCTCCAGTTGCGTCGTTCACGACGATGAAGTATGAAAGGAAGCCTGGCGAGTGGCACCCTTGATCGTAGCCCAGCGTCTAGCAAAGGGTTGGTTATAGCCATAGCTGGCACCTTGGGTGTAACAGTGGCCCTAATCTGTGCGGCGGTGGCCATGCTGTTGCGGTGGTCCAGGCGGGAATCCGTATGCTGCTGCCGACCGGAACCAGGTTGGCAAACATGTGCACCATCGTTGGACCACCGGCACCACCAATGATGCACAGCAGACATTTCACATTCTACGCGTTGGGCAATTCTTCGGATGGGCCATCCAGCATCACTCAAGCTCACAATACGATCTCGTTCAAAGTTCGTTTATTGCGTGAGGTGTGGTCGTATATACCGTCGTGGCATGTCTACAATGCCTATTTCACACAGGAAGATGCTTTAAATAATAGACTACTCTTTCACCGAGTCAACTACAGTTGTATTGGTCTCAGCTGTGTTATGCCTAGTACGCGGTTCATACTCTGCCCACAGCACAGCACTGTTAATCATGGTGTTTCTACGTCACCGCTTAAATGGTGTTAATTTCTAATTTTCCACCAGTAAACTAGCAACAACATAATGATCATCGGCAGCGCGCTGGAAGCTGCCTTATGGTGTGCAGTCAGAATCAATGCCACATTCTGCATGAACAAATGGTTAAGAATAGAGACATGAAAAATTCGGGAGTTCAGTGACCTGCAGGGTAGACTTCGTTGTCTTATGTAGAATCATGTAGATATCAACTGCTTATTGGTTACTTGCTGTCTCACTAGGGAGAGCATTTGGTTGCATGTTTATTATTAAGTCAGCAATAAAAAGAAGTACTTTTCTTTGTTGACAGTGTCAGGTTCATATTCACATACATTTTTTTTCTCCAGATTATTAAACCCGGCTTTTGGAAATGATAAGTTTACAGCGGATACCTGTCGCTGCAAGTCGCTTGACCCCTACGACCTTGAAACCAAAAATTCCCAAAAAAATTCACCTAAAAATTCCAAAAATATATAAAACATAAAAAGAAATTATTAAAATATACAAAAATTCCAAAAAATTCCAACGAATTCCAAAACTCTCGACACTTTACTCAAGACCCAGGACCCGAGACCCAATATTCAAGACTTAAGACCCAAGACATTTGACCCTTGACTCGAGACTCAAGACACTTGACTTACCCTTCACTCAAGACTCAATACCCATGATTCAAGGCCCTTGACCCAAGACCCAATACTCAAGACTCAACTCTCAAGATTCAAGACCCAAGACTTAAGACTCAAGATTAAAGAACCTTAACCCAAGACCTAAGAACAAAGATTCGAGAACCAAAACTCAAGACCCAACACTCAAGACCCTTGACTGAAGACTCGACACCCTTGACTCTAGATTCTGACTCAAGACCCCTGACTCAAGACTCAAGACACTTGACCCTTAATCCAAGACCCATGTTCCAAGACTCAAGACACAAATACTAAGACCCTTGACTCAAGACAAAAGACCCTTGTCACAAAACACTTGACTCAAAACCTTTGTCTCAAGACTCAAGACATATGACTCAAGACCCTTGTCTCAAGTCTCAAGACCCTTGACCAGACTTAAGACTCAATACTCTTGACCCTTGATCCAAGACCCAGGACTCAACAGTCAAGACTCAAGACCCTTGACTTAAGATTCAAGACTCTTGACCCAAGACTCAAGACTCATGACCTATGACCCAAGACACAAGAATCAAGACCCTTGACCATTTAACCGTAAACCCAAAAATTATAAAATCTAAATATTTTAATAAATTAAAACAATATAAATAAATATTAAAAAATAAAATTTTGATAGTTGGGACATAATGGGGCCCAGAGCCGAAGCCGAAATCATGCTCTGTCATTCTGGTCTTTCGGCTGACATGTTATGATGTTACCCAACGACCATATTGAAACCAAGTGACCTTGAACTTGACCCCATGACACTGTACAACCTTGAACCCAAAACACAAAACACTAAAAAAATAAAAAATATACCTGAAACAATTTATAAAAAATTAAAAATAAATTATATTCATTTATTTAAAAAAAAAAAGAAACCCCTTCATTTACAAAGGTTCCTTCAGCACCATATCCAGCAGAAAGACCCGTGCCAATGTTTTTCATTGGTTAATTAGTTGGTTCTCCTTCAATCCCTCCACCAATGTTTCTCATTACTTGATTACTTGTGCTCGCTTCACCCCCCCCCCCCCAAAAATTGTGTTTATTTTTTGATTACTCACACTGGTTCGACCCTCTACCAATGTTTCTCATTGGTTAATTATTCGATGGGCCTCCACCGCCCCCCATTTTGTCTCATTCTGTCGTATGCAGCCATCCTGTTTTTCATCATTTGTCATTTGGTTTAATTTTCAACACCTGGGTGACGCTAGCGTATTGTCGACAGAGGAGACGTCGATTTAGCCACCATGTTGGTTGTAACCTTGACCTTACACCAATGACATTGAACTCGAAAACCAAGAAAAATAGCATTCAATACAATTGTTAATTACTAGCTGGTCACAACAAAGAACCATGCCGACTAACAATGCTAATTAACGACAGACTGCACGCAAGACTGACTCCACCCAAGACTGGCTCCAACCAAAACTAACTCCAGCCAAGGGCGGGGAAAACGGGAGATCCCCGAGAAAACCTGCTGACCAGCGGCATCGCTCGGCACGATTCCCACATGCGAAAATCCGGGAGCCACCCCGCCGGGAATAGAACTCGGTTCGCCTATGTAGGAGACGACACCACGACCCCGAAATTGATGAAGTTATGAGTGTGACTAATTACACCCAGAATATTGCACCGGGGAGCCCTACGGTGGTGTACTAGCCACGGCTACTCGCCTTCCACCAAGGCGACCTGGGTTCTATTCCCGTCGTGGTCGCCATGAACTTCGCGTGTGGGAAACGGGACGTACGTTGCCGTTGGCAGGAGGGTTTCCTCTGGGCACTCCCGATTCTCCCGCCCTTGCGTTCCGTCGCTGTTTCATCTTGACCACGTTCCAGCCTCACAGAAGGTGAAGACTTCGACTGTCAAGCGCCGATCCTAAACCCCCCAACTCAAACACTCTCGGCTTCATTGGTTCGCTGCGCTTTCGCGTGTTTCTGTCGTGGATGCGCGCATGTTTCAAAGTCGTGTGAAGGATGATCACGTGGTTCCGTGTCATGCTTTACAGGGACAAGTGGCCTCGGCTTCCCACCCCCCCCCCCCCTTCTACCACCTGGAGCCACTGTACAGCTGCGATCCTCTCGAGTAGTTGGCAGAAATGGCTGCAGATTTTCCACTGGCGAGCCCCCAAATGCCGCTACGCCAGCGTGAGCCACTTCACAGTTCTGTGTACCTCCCGGCATGCATGTTAGTAGCTAAGGCGGGAGTAGAACTCTGCAGGCCACTTTTACGATAAAAAAATCATCAACAGTGGCACAAGGTACGCTTGTTTTATCTCGTATGAGGTGTTCCGATTACCCCTCCCCCCTGGAGGGGTGCTGTGATTGGCTGTTGGCTGTGGGGGTACCCTTTTAGTTGACAAAGTGCCCAAGCGACATTTGTGGGACTTCTATATTTTTTTTTTATCGCAAAAGCGGCCCGCAGCCAATACTGGCGGTTGGAGAATGGAATGCATCTCAATGCAAGCCGTACACGCCCCAGGTCAGGTTTAAATTTCCAAAATTGGGCGCCTGCATCGCGGCTGAGTAGGGTTGTCTGGTGCCATGGTCGCAATTGTAGCCGTGAACACACCCCGAAAGAGCAAGGGTCTAGATAGAAGAGCACAGCATACCAGCGCTGAGTTGAGTGGCCACTGGGAAAATCTGTGCGACTGCCGTGCAGGAGAAGAAATATAATTTCTTTACGAATTAAGGGCGGGTTAGAGCAGAGTGTTTGTTAGATCGCGAATATAGACTTTGTGAGGTTAATGAGTGATGATTAGAGATGAGGGGAAATCGATAAAAAATTTTGAGCCAATATATTTTCTAAAACTCTCTAACAAGTTTATTCGTTTATTGTGGATGCACGAGGTTTTGACTCGGCTAAGTTGTTTTCAGTCGGATGTTCTGCCTTATTGTATCAGAATTCTCATTGGCCCAGTGAAATGGTGTAGTAGCGTCATACATGCATGACAGAAATGAAAACCGTCGGAAATGTATACAGTATGTTGAATCCTAACAAACAGTCAAATTTTCCCGCGCTGAACCAGCATCTCTAGTGATGATATGAAACGTGTCGAGCCGCTGCTGGATTGTGGCCAGGGTCGTACCGCAGTAGCACGGCCCTGGAGGCGGGGGACAGAACTACGCCACCCGCCCGCAGATGCCAGTCATCCCTCTGGAACGCAGGAAAAAAAAAAGGTTAGTTTCCAGGCAACAAATAGAAATATTTAGGCATGGGAGAAACGGCTGCAAAAGAGACCGCTGTTCCTCGCAGCCAGCGGGGTTTAGCGGGGAGAGAATCGATATCGATTCTGTCTTCATTTTACCGCGAAGGTAACGTAAGATGAACGAGAAACTCGTTCTGCGGGGTTATCTGGGTTGTTTGTCCATTTATTTCAGGTTTTTATTGTAGTTTTTCGAAATATTTATTTTAATTTTGTTAGTTTTTCGGATTCTTACTGCGTTGTTACGTGTTTTTGTAAATATAAAATAATTTAACGCTCTACAGTAGTACATGATATAAGCTGTTCACGGTAAAGTGAGCGCTTTCGAATCCCTAGTTATTTTTTTCCTATCAGCCATTTTTTTTTATCCTTCCACCACTTTTTAAAATAAATATTGCCATTTAAGTAATAAGCACAGTGCATATATTACACCGGACTCGAAAGTTAACCTCTAAGGCTACAATAAAAAATATTTATTGTCATTCCAAAGAGGGCTTGAAAAATTGCTCACAGTACCTTCAAAAACCTATACTGATGTTACTAGACGAAGGGTATTTTGTTAATAACACTACTTAGAATCATACTATAGCTAACTATGCTACTGGCGTGTCATTCTATGGCCGATGTTTAATTATTTTGCTTGCGATAATATTAGTAGTAATGGTATTGGTTGTTCTTAGAAGTATAATAATAATACCACGTTGTTACTAATATTTTCATATATACATTTGTGTCTTGTGAGTTTAGGGCATATTTGCGTGTCTCGTGTGAAAGCAATTGACACTCGACAGGAAGTTAAAGGGCGAGGGAGCCGGCTGGCGCACTTGACGTTCCAGCCATCTGCGATATGAGATGAGGCAAAGATGTATAGAAAACGGATTTGAAGCGAAGAAGAAAAAGGGAGTACTCCGAGAAAACTCCGGCAACGTCAGCCATGTTTACAACATGAGAAAGATCGCGAGACCCCCTTATAATACACGTATTAAACTTGTAAGTAATACATTAGGCCTATTTAGTCTAACGTCCTGCCTAACTCTATATATCGTTCAACAAAAATTATCCAGACCAGTCAATATGGTTTAGACCAGTCAGTGTGATGACATGTTTTTTTTTCCTTCAAAATTCTATCACCGCCATGGGAATAAATGCTGTGAAATAAATGAAAGTTCAATTAAACTAACGTAGTTTAATTGTAAAACTTTTTGGAAATGAAAACATTTATTGGAGTCATGTAATATGATATTTGTATCTTTAAATATGTTTTAATTCGGCTGAAATCGGTCGGTAAATAAAATGGGCTCACCAGCTGACCTCAAGCAGATACGAATAGATAAAACTAAAAACATGCTGCATAAAACTTACAGATCATCAAGCCAAAAGAAAGTCACGCAGAATAAAAACATAGACCACACTAAAACACTCTTAATTCAGCCAAGCCACAAAAAGAACACCGAATAACAATACAGTCAAAGATGTCTTATTACACGACCAGAGATTAAGATACCTAGGAGAGAATTTTGAAAGAGAATACGTCGAGTAGAAACTAGAAAGCGGCCTGACGAAACAAACATTCTAGTTACCAATACTGGTTCACAAGAGATTAATAAAATTTATAACACAGTAGCAATACTTTGGAAAACACGTATGGAAAAGTTATATTTCTACAACATATATTTTAAAAGGTCAAATTAAAATACGATATTTATAAGTGTTATTGAAAACACTTATTTCTGAAAATGAGATTCACTTGCACGAACATAAATCTAGCTGCTTTTTAAATAAAATGAACGGTTTTACTGTGTAGTAAAAGATATTTAAAAACGCGCCCCTCATTTGAAATTACTATTTAGCAATTAAAACACTTGCAAATAACCTCCAAGCAAAACCAATTTAATTTGATACAAATGAACACCAGCAAATTTACTCGTATGAATAAACATTTATTAAAATATAATATACATGCCTGTATCGGCTTTTTAGCTACCATATATCACTGAGTGTAAGGTCAAAACGTCAAATTAAAAATAACATCGTAACACGAGCAATGAAACCGAATTACATGAAGCACTCAAATACTAGTTTTTGCACAATTCAGAAGTTCGTTGCAAGATAAGCTGTCGAAGAATGAATTATTCTTATCATTGTCTTACTAAGATAACTACCCATACCTTCGGCCTTTATATTAAATTTAAAGTTTATTATGTTTTGTGCTGCTACCTGGCGAAATCATGTCCGCTGTTTTTACAAACATAATATAAAATCCAATGGTTTAATAAATTAACAAAGATAGGTTTTACTTATTATTTGAATATAATTTTTAAAAAAAATTGATTTTAACGATCATTTTTATATAGTTACCATGTAAAAAAAAACAAAATATCTATGCATAATAGAATTCTTTCCTTTTCATAGACAATGACATATCCAAATAAAATTATAGAGTATGCTATTTCATTTATGTGCTCTTTTTTGGTTAGGATTTGTGTCATCCAACCACAGTAAATTTCAATTTAAGTTACTAATTTCGCACATAAAATATATATTTTATTTTATTTGACAAAAAATGTTATCTGAAGTGTCTACAAAGTTGAATAAGTTACAGAATTTTAAATAGCGAAAATGTATCCTTATATCGCCTTTGGACGAAATCACTGCTATAAAAGTACTGCAGCAATTAAAAATACATTTCGCGTTTTCAGTTAACACAAATTACAACACACGGTAGGTCGTGGGATCATTGCACGGGGAAAGTGTTTTTTTATATTTTTATTTCAAGTAGTTTTCCGCCCCCTTCCTTCTCAAGGCCAAGATTCCGGTTAGACGTTCTGCGCGTGGGAGCTGACAATAAGGTCGACTTTCTCACAAACCTCAAATTCACTTTCACCGTTAAAAAAAAAAACCCACGTACTATTCACGTGTGGCAGTGAAGGGAACAATGCAACATTCCGCAGAATTTCACGAGGTGACTGCAAACATTTATAGTACCATATGAAAGAGAAACTATAAGCTACGTTCCGTCGTAGGGTAACTGTTAAAAATAATTGTGGACTTTTTCGTTAATTATTTTGAAAAAAAAATTTTTTTGGTAGTAAAATGAGATTAAAGGCTTTTCACAATCAACTACGCACATTTGAAAGCCCTTCTTATAGTATCTACTTTTATTCTCACTTTGTGTCCCTCCGCAGTGAACTTGATTACAGTATTCATGCGCCATCAAAGTAGTATCGCAGCATTTTTATGTAAACATCTTAAGCTTGGCTCACAACCATCCATCGCACTCGTCAGTTAGTCATCCGTCTGTTTTCTCGTCCGTCAGTTGAAAGCGACTCTCAACAATTCGTCGTCCGACAATCCTTCTGTGCGGAAACATTTCAGTGTGACAAAGTAACATCGCCAATTTTCTTTAGTTGGAGGTATATTTTGGTCGGAAATACATTTTAAAGAGAGAAATACTTTGGGGAAATAATTTTTTTTTTTTTTTACGTTGTGGGAATTTATACTAAATTATTATTTACATTTTAATTTCCTGAATATACCAGCAAATATAAATAAACACATATCCACCGCCCTCGCATTTTATTTAAAAGTACGCATTCGCGTCTATGTTACGTCGTCAGAAGGCGGTGGCCCATCCGTCCTTCCGTCAAAAGTTAAAGTTTGAGAAATATTCTACGGATTAACAGATAGAAAAAAAAGCCGTCCTGCGATTGATTGACGATCACGTGACAGTGGGACGGACGGGCGACTCACGGATGTGACGGACGGTTGTGAGTCCACCTTCAGTAATATGCTAATTAAGGGCGCTGCCTACCGAGACTGCAGCCATGAAGTTTAAGCGGAAATCAATTTTAAAAATAACTGTATCAAACCAAACAAAATATTCAATGCAGCATTATCAGAAAATACTTCCACGTTGAAAAAAAAATTCTCAAAAACAAAGATAATTTATTATTCGTTTCTAAAATGGAAACGTTTTTGATAGATCTCAGGAAAAGAAATATTACACTTAAAAGTTGGCAAGATCTCGTAACGGGCCAGTATTCCGTAAGAAATACCAGACAGAAGATTTTTTGAAAAGGTTGTCTTAAATTAGATCCATCGAGACGGAATTAATTTAACCATAATGCCCCTTGAACATCTGTAACTGCTGGCTTGCTAGGGAGGGCCCTTAATACTCGAGAGCTCACTTTACCCTGAAAATATCTCATCACACAACAATTGGGGACGCCATTATCTCTACCAAAGTTTCATAAAATGACGATAACCCCGTCATACAGCATTTCATACGTGGATAGGTGATAATTGGGCAAGGCGTTTATACGAGCGGGAGGGCATAAAAATTACTTGTTGAAAATCTACATTATCGCCAGATAACCGAGAGGAGCAGGTAACTGCACAAACACAATGTAAGAATTTAAACGGAGCTTCAGCCCGGCAAGTGCTCATTATAAGTATTCCAGTCCCACAAAATTGGGGATTCTGTTTCAAGTAGTCATTTAATGAATCACATTAACCCGTTCTTCAGGCGGGACTCAAAAGCAACACACGCGACTGAGTGTCCTTAGTTTTACGCTATTTTGGTGAGTGTTAAGGTAAACCAAACACTGCCATGACTGGACAACATTTCTTTATACACGCCCTATTTAAACACTACAGCTTCTCCTGAATTCCGCACACACCTCCTGGGCCTGATTAAGAATCGTGGTCTTGACCTTAGGACTGCCAGCCAAGCAGGGGTGGACAACAAACCTCAGTGATGTGCATCGAAAACGATGGGGGACGTCTCTTCCATGACTATTGCACTATCTCTATTTTGTGTTTACGACACGCAGTGGAAACACAGATCTGCATTTTGTTGGGTAGAGCAAATATATAAATATGTATACATATATACTGGACGTCACAGGAGCATTGCGACAAACTTATAGGATCGATGGTTTATATGAGGAACAACTTTTGTCAGAGAACGGGTGTCCGGAGACGCCCAGTTCAGATGCGCGAAGTAAAGTGCAACCACTTTAGGCAGACTTTACTACTTCAATTGCTAATCTCCCATCGTTAATGAAGTTTGACACATGTGTACTAACAAGCAACTACTAGCGGCGCCAGTTACGTTCGCCTGATATGCAACTTGTTGAGCGCTCAGGGACGTATATCTGCGTTTTCCCTGCGTTTTCTTTTGCCTAACATCAACTTAAATTTGAAAATACCAGAATACTTTTCCAAATATTCTGATATAAGTATTTGTTGTTTCTGTTAGTCCATAGAAGCTGCGGTTCTAATTCCGACATGTTAATAAAAAACACCTTGTGTGTGTGTGTGGCGCGTGCCTATACGTAAATGTGTATATATTTATGTATATATATAATACCATAATCATTGTACACGTACCATGTGTAAAATTGTCATATATCGTTGTGTACCGTTGTTATGGTACACAAATATGCTTTGCATGGTATAGAACGTGCCGGCGATTGCGTGTACCATAATTGTGTGCCATAATAATGGTACACAACGATATATGACCATTTTGCATATGGTATATGTACCATAATTATGGCTATATATATATAATGTGTGTGTGTGTGTGTGTGTGTGTGTGTGCGCGCGCGCGCCTCTGTATCTGTCTGATTGCCTATTGCGTGCTGTGGAAAATTCCCTTTTTGTAGGGCTGCTGGCTAGCAAAGTCTCCATTCACTCCCTGGCGAACGGCCTTCCGCTAGTGGAAAATGAAGCCATTTTTCCGGCACGTGAGACGGGAGTTCGCGATACACACAACTAACTACCTCGCTTTCGTATACTTGCCTGTTCTGTGACCCTTTGAGTGTTGCCAACGTAACGCTACATTGCAGTGAACTTCATGAAAAAAATCTGGCGGTGAAACAGGAGCGGACTCAGGAGTCAGTCTTCGGGAGTGAACTTTTTAGAGAATACTAAAATCTCCATTTGGCATCTTTATGATTTTACTCCATTTCACCGTATAAATAATACATAAACTTACATCTACTATCTTCAATTCCACGATTCTATGTGATCAATTTTTATCACGTGGTTTCTCTGCTGTTCTGTATTAAAATACAAAATCAACATATATAAATCTATTAAAAAAGCGATAAATGCAACATATCTCCTTAGTAATGGTACTGTTTATGAAATTGTCAAGCAAACTGAATGAAAAGCTATAGAATTAGATTAGGTTTGCTTGATTTTGAAAAATACTCAACGACATAAGGGTTTACTGGCGGTATATCATAATGTACATGAAGAAGGGCTAGACCTTCAAATCCTCTCTCCATCATCGTAGTTCGGAGTCATGTTTTGGTGCAACGTAATGTTGAGAATGTCCTCCTTGAACTGACAATGCAGACAAGTGTGCAATCAACCATGCTGCACCGTACCGGGCGTCATATCCAATAAATTAAACAAAAACAACATTGTAACTCTACAGCTGGTCGCCGCAGCGTATCACGCGCAAACTGTCATGTCTGCTGTCAATTGCTTTTTGAGTAAATCAGTCAGCGTGTATTGGCTTGTTTTGAGAAATTCTCTTAACAAATACCTTGAGTTCTAGTAGAGGAGCGAAGTATTTTTCCAGATCTTCCTTAATTGTTTTACTATGCTTTACATGGATAAATTGCGTATAATTTCTGGAGCAACGTTTTGCTCTTGGGAGGGGGGGGGGGTGTGAAACTACCCCCTTTCCACGCCCCTGTAACCACCCCCGCGGTGAAATATTATGTCGTCTAAATTTTTAACGTAATGACAGAGTCGTAGTATTCTTGCATGCTCTATTGGATCCACGCTACGTGATATTTCATCGCCCGTAGTTTTTATGGAGTTCTCAGCAACGCAGTGCTATGTCAGCAGCACTCCACGAGATAACCTAATAGGTAAGTGAGTGAGTGAAGAGATTTGGGCGGCTCTTAACAGCGAGGTCTTGAGAGCCGATTCGGGTGATTGAGGTGAGTATGTGAGTATGGAGCAGCGCCGGAATGAAGGGGCGGGGGAAACGGGAGATCCCAGAGAAAACCCGCCGACCAACGGTATCGTCCGGCACGATTCCCACATGCGAAAATCCGGTGACCCGGCCGGGGATTGAACACGGTTCGCATTGGCGGGAGGCGAGCGGGCTAACCGCCCGGCCACCGTGGCTTCTAGTGAGGTAAGTAATCGCGAAGGTTCGAAACTGCTCCTACATTCGTCTGAAACGGAGTTGAAAACCACACTAGTTGCAAACGGCAAGGGTCTTACCAATGATCATTCCAATGCTACGTAGTCAAGACTCAACAACGCACCACCAGATAAGGAGCAAAAGTTAGCATTCTGCCGCAGCACATCACAGCATCAAATTACGGAAAGATCAGTGGCCTGCGACCAATTAGGAGTGTGCACCTGCGTGTCCAAGGCCAAGAAGCGAGGGAGCGATACGGGCGACACGAGCACGCACGCCTAGTGCCTTATCGCTCCTACGCGCAAGACGTGCAGTGTTTCCGTCGTGATCCTGTTCTGTGCAAATCACATCTGTAACAGTATGGTTTTATTACATGCAATGAAAGCCCGCAGATTAAACTGCGTCCGTGTGTTTGTACCTATTTCTTGTCGCCTAAGAAAATTGCATAGGCAAGCTTAAAAAATGCGATATTTGACCATTTTCACGAATTTCTCTCTCCATAAATATACTTAATATGTTAAAAGTAAAAACATACATAGAGTTATAGATAATAGTTTTTTACTTTGTATAGTAAAAGGTCGTGTTTACCGAGCAAATATTTGCCGAGATACACGAATACGCGCAGACAACGATTTCACAAAAAAATGTTTCACTTCACACTCCTCTTAACGCTGAGCTAGTAAACAGTGCCACCGCTTGCTTCAGTAGCCCTTGGGTAGTTGAACAATGAATAACTTATTAATTTTTTCGATAAATAGAATATCTTTATAAGCGGTCACTTTGTCTCCGTGGCCTACAACTGCCCTCCCCTGCTAACGCACCACCAGATAAGGAGCTAAAGTTGGCGTTTTGCCGCCACACATCACAGTATCAAATTACGGAACGATCAGTGGCCTGCGACCAATTAACGCCGAGCTAGTAAATAGTGCCCCTGGGGTAGTTAAACAACGCACAAGGACTGTAAATACAATTTATTTACAAGCGGTGACTTTGTCTTCGTTGCCTTTATCTTCCCTTCCCTCCTAAAGCGCTTTGGTAACCAGAAAAAAAATGTAGAGTTACAGACGATCCGTAGCGGATTAATGACGCATACCTCTGCATCGATAAACATATCGGTACTCATGCCGTCCCCTGTCCTTGAAGGATTTAATTACTTGGGGTTATCGTTAGAAGAATGTTCTGATCATCGCCCTCGCCACCCTCAGCTCGACTCGGGTTGCGAAGAACTTTCTGGATCTGGTCGGCTGATCTGTACAGGCCGCGGCAGGTCTTCAAGTAGTGTCTGGAGTCTTGTGCGGCCTGAGCACCGGGTGTGCGGAATCAGCGAAGAGACAACAAGCGGCGACGGCAGTGGGCAGTGAGGCCGTGTCCGAATTGGCAGATTTGTTCACAAAATTATCAAGTGACCCGATGTTTTATAGGCTGTTCATGAAAAAGTGAGCACTATTTAAGGCTCTTATAAATTTTTCGTTTCATCCGATTTTCATCTTCCTGCTGCATTTTAATATAAACGCTGCAATGTGACCAATGAACACAGTGTATAACTTTCCCCATCCTCAAAATTTAATGCCTGAGGCTGCAATAAGATATATTTTTTATTGGTTAGCGCCTGTTGGGAAGGCCATAAATAGTGCTCACTTTACCGTGAACAGCCTATATACAAAATTATGACGTATTTGGTAATTTGGTAGCCTATTTCATATTTCGTATCGAGCGGATGTTAGCAAGAATACAAAATGACAAAATCAGCGCCATGTTTGTTTTTACTTACAAAAAACACGTGCGTGAAAGCGTAAATAAATTGACTTTTAAAACAAATAACTGTACATAAAATACATTAGGCATGTTTTAAAAAGTAACTAAGTGCTGTGCTTTGTATATAAGCGTAACGCAAAAAATATCCAGTGATAACCGCAGAAATATTACGTCTGTTTTAAGCATTAAATTTAGATAAAAATATTTTGCACTGTTAATGTAATAACGTGTCTCCCGCGAGTGCTAAACAAGTGACTGTCGACAACGTCTGAATTGATACCTACCAAATTGCGAATTGATAAAATAACGAAATAGCGGAATTTGTCAATTCGGACATGGCCTGACAGTGTGGGACCGGATGCGTGAGCGAGACATTTGAAATAATGGGAAAGGATAGTTTCACTGAATATGTGTAAATAATACGTGCGGGTTAAGTGCCTACAGTCCATTTTTGAATCAAACCTTTGAAAAATCTCCCCATGTATGACGAGTTTAGTTATTTCCTATATACGATCTGTATCACAAGCGTTTTATACTCGTGTTCATAGAAGTTACTTTTTTTCCTGTTAAATTGAAATGTTACTAATATCATATCCATTAATTATAATGCTTCATTGATAAATAATTCGAATAAAAACAGGGTAAAAATAGGCATGTTGGTAATGCCTAGTGAGAAACAGTTCTTATACAAAATATCATTACTACTGAGTGCGCACGAATGTGGTTCGTTGTCCCTTCTAGTGTAATTCTCCAGACTTGTTAAGCTTAGTTTGCACGAGGCTGAGGAGTAATATCCTGGAAGTAGGACAATAGCAGGTCTTCATAAAAGGCAGAAGTAACCTTGAATGGATTATAGTAAGTGTAAAGACAGTGGCAGGACTTATTAGAATTGGGATTGGCATAAAATATTGCGCTAACTGGGAATAATAAGTGTTAACAGTTGAGATAAATAATACTAATGTTGTCAATAACAGCTGTGGATATTTTAATAGCATTGTGAATAAATGATTCAAATGATATTTTGTTCTTTTAATTTAAAGTAAGGCCTCTATCCATTGCGAACTCGTTTACAATCCTGGCGACGTGTAATAATATTTACGTACGTTGCACAATATACACAAGTGCAATTGCTGACCATATTGAGACGTCAAGTTACATTCAAAAGCAGCCCTTATGAACGAAAAGAAAGAGGAAAACCCTGTAAAACAATTGAAACGTTAAAAATTATTCTTGAATAATCAAACATTCATTTGGTAAAATAAAACAACAAGGAACTACTGACATTATGAGCAAGTAAAGGAAACGGCGAGATTGAAAGTAGAAAGGAGAAAAAGAACAGGGATCTAGTTGAGAGCTGTTCCACGAGGTTTCGTAGATGGCCGGTCTGGGGTTGTTGACGGTGGGGGGGGGGGGGGGGAAGCAGCAGCAGCAGCAGAGAAGCCATACAGAAAGTGCTGCTCGAAATACTACAGTTTGTATTAAGAAAGTTGTGCCCCGGCTGTATTATTCGTACGTAACCAACCCCAGCCACTGCCGGAATGAACTTTTTTTTAATGAACCACTTTTTCTTTCCTCGCCCTCATGCGGTCGAAATTATCAAGTTCCCGACTGCAACACGTTGTAGCCTACCGCGTGCCGCGGGAAGACGTAACTTCCGGGAAACGTGGTCGCATCCGGATTACCGTACGTAGGAAACGCAGAGAACGTTGCTTTCGGCCAGTGGTTTTCTCCGGGTGCTCTAGCTTCCTTTAGTGTACAGTCCGTTCACAGTAAAGTGAACACTTTTGAAGCGCTAGTTACTTTTTTTCTTTCAACCAATTTGTATCCTTCCACCACTTATTTATGTAAACCCTGCCATGGGAGTAATAAACACAGTGTACACATTCATCATACCCAAAACCAAAAGTCCGAGGCCACAATGAAATTTATTTATTGGTTATTATGTCTGATTAAACAGCTTCAAAAAGTGCTCACTTTACCGTGAACGACCTATACCGCACTAGGGTCTCATCACATAGTCGAAATGTGCACAGAAGGAAAATGGCGGGGTGGTTTTTTGAGCCAGTGGTATCCATTCCCTGATTGGCTGCACACACGTACTTGGAACACGCCGCGTGATGTTTTATTGGTTACTGCGTGTCGCGGAAAGTTCCCTATTGGCTGGGTGTTCCGACATGTTTGCTGGCGTGTGCGAACTGGAGTTCGTGGAAATAGCGGCTGTTAGACTTCTGTATGCTTCAGTATTCTGTGGTACACTTTAATGCCATTCTTTGCTTGCGTGTGCACTTTTATAAGACGGTCTATAAGCTACTCCCTAAGTTGCATCTCTCCGTACGCATTAGTTTTATGCTCCCGAATCGTCAGATTTCATCTTCCAGTGTACTTGCGACGACGGCTGCTGCAGTTGGTCTCTTAAAGGCTGTTCGCACTTTTGAAATCAACCTTAGAAAAAAGTCACTGCCCCATATCTGCATATATTTTAACGGGCGCAGTGAGGAATGTGTGTCCAGTAAAGATGGTAAGGATGGAGGGGAAAGCAGTCTCATATATTAACGTCGAACAAAACGCGTAAGGTAACCATCTGCGATAACTTAAATAATTTCTCTCGCTTTCTGTATTTCTTAATGCACTGAAGTGTAAAAATGAGCAGATTTGTGCAATATTTACTTTTCTAATATTTTCACGGTTTCACTTTACTGACGCCTGAATAAAGAGATGAGGCCCACGGCAATGGTATTTTCACACAGGATGGAGGAACACACAACGTGTACACAAATAGATGCTAAGCAGGGCTTTCTAAAGTGCTGATTCTAACGTGAACAGCTTTTAGTCGTTGGGACATTTAGACGTACAGTCTATTCGTGATTTCTTCAGACTTTTGTTATCAAACTTTTGAAAAATCACGCCATGTATGCCGTGTTTAGTTATTTCATAAACATGCCATGCATCAAAAACCGTTTATACATCTGTTTACACGAAAGTATATTATTTTTCGTTAAATTGAAGGTGTATCCGTATTTTATTTATACACTATAATAATACATTAAAAATAAATACCAGGAAAAACAGTGAGAAAAGACGTGTGTTGGTAGCGCCTAGTAAGAAATAGTTCTCACACAAAATATCATTACATCTGAGTGTGCGCACGAATTCGGTGCACTGTACTTTGGTGTAATTTTATAGATCTGGTTAAGCTTTGTTTGCAGAAGGCGGAGGAATATCCAGGAAGTAAAACTTTAGCAGGGCTTCAGAGAAGTGTGAAGTGACCGTGAATGGATTATAGCGCACACGACTGTGTGTGTAAGACGCGTGAACGCCATTTTTGTCCGGTAGCATACATTGCAAGGCTCAGTACGTATTGATATTCGCTATGAATGACTGATTCGCAAACAGCGCTTTTGTTGAATGTTACGAACGGCTCATATAAATCCAGTCTAACACAAAACCTACAACACATCGGCGATGGCAACTAAACAAAAATCGTCGCGGCTTAAGTACAGCCCGAATTAAAAATTTTAATTAATTGCAACACTTGAAAACATGGATTAGTGTGTGTTCGAAAGGTTAAGGTTGGAAATATAATATCGATCACGTACCCTTGCTTACTCTCCACCCATGCGATTTACCCGAAAATGGTAATATTACTTCGGTTCCGTCATGCTGGGTTGGTCACACTGAACCACAGAATGGCTCAATACAGAGAAGCGTAACTGTTTTGTATGTATTGTAATACCAGCCGCTTGCATGGTCAAAATGTCCTAACACCCTCACCCTTCCGGTACCAACATAGTAGACAGATTACCAGAAAAATTACAGCTCGCTCGTAGTCAGCTGAGAAAATTTTAAAATCAGCTCAAAGAAAAAGTTACCTGTTGCTAGCTGCTTATATTTTAACGGATATATAGACGTGCACGCTCCCATTACGTTTAGTAGCAATGCAGGAAATTTACAAATAAATATATTTATGTAGTGTAAAAAAATTTTTGTCAAACATTTTTTCCCAGTCATAAGACAAATGATGAACATATTTGTAAAATAGCCACGTTCCATACAATTGCACGATCACGCTTGATCAGCTCATGAATCGTACGTGTGGCGACAGAATACAAAAGGGGTTGGAAAGTAGATCCTATGAATAACATTCAAAATTGCTTCTCTAGCCGCAAACCACCCCCAAGTTGTGAATGTTACACAGCAGGGAACAGCTTCTGATAAGGAATTAGGTAATGTGTACGGGTCGCCATGCGTTGTGACTACTCTGCCACTTATGTCAGACATCGTGTGTTCGTCACGTGGTGCATGAGAGTGTTAGAATGATACAACGTACAGTTACAAACAACAATATATTTTTTTTTTTCATTTGAAAACCAAGAGGAAGTTTACGGCAGTGTACGCATGCTAGCTGAGTAGTATCCAGTTTCTGAAGCCCAATAATGCTCTGATTTTTTTTTTGCTAATAGCACTATCATAACTGCGAGGACTGAATTTGAGTTTAGAACAGCGTTTATACAGTACTTATTTTGAAACGTTAGGACACTTATTTTGGTTAAGTTTCAATGTGACTCAAATATATTTGGAATGTAACCAATGCCTGTGTAAGTTGCAGGTGTTGTACATAGCAAAACTGTACTGTACGATGCTTGGATTGGGGGGGGGGGGGGGGACTAAATTTATTTCGGTGCCAGAATCCACGAGATCATTGAACGCCAAGTAGAATTGCCGCGAAAAAAAAAATTACCACGTATGTACGTTAATTATGTGTCTGAATAAGAAGTATGAAACGTATAAATGAGTATAGCACGTCTTCGCATTGCAATCTGTTCTTTATCGTAAACATAACTCCAAAAAGTCTTGTTGATAACGCTTTTCATATTTGTTTATTAGAAAAATGAGTTAACTGTTAAAAATATAAGAGTAAAATTTTCCTCACTCATGCCCATTTTAGGCGACCCTGCGGCAAAGATTGCACAGAATTACTTTCTAAGTATGAAAGCACTGCCCCAATTTAAAAGCTGGGACGTTAAATAAAAAAAAAAAATGTAAATAGTAGTTAGTTGTCTGAGTATTTTAAGGTCAGCTGTTGACAAAAAGACACTCTTAAACTTTGGTAAACCTTCGTTATAAATACAGGTTATATAAGTTTTCGTTAACTTTAGCGTGGCGCGGGTGCGGGTAGGAGTTTTCGAGCATGGCTTTAGACGTCATACATGTGCAAACATAGGGCAGCAGTGGCTAGGGCGCTCGCCTCCCACCATGGCGATCCGGGTTCGATACCGGATTTTCGCTTGCGGGAATCGTGCTGGACGATCACGCTTGCGGGCGGGTTTTCTCGGGGTACTCCCGTTCCCCCCGCCCATGCATTCCAGCGCCGCTCCATCCTAAGGTCTCATTTCATGTCATGTCCGGGGATTGCGGGCACTTACGGGTCCCAGCTGGAATGCCCGTTACTCGGAGGAGTGTTGCCCCGCCCTGGGTTCACTCACAACTTGAGTTTTTTTTCTAATAGGGAAATGTCTAAGTACAGTCCCACCAATAAAAGAGCAACAAAATCTATCTTTCTGTTAGTCCAAAAGCAAACATTCGTAATAGAATCCTCTCATCATATTTTCAAAAGTCCGTCTGGCAATAAATCCCTTACATGGCGTCGAACACGGCCATGGCATACTAACGACTTGAGGTAGTGCGGCAGCGTCAGTATGACGAGTTGTGACCTTGGCAGCGACAGAAGCAGTACAATTTGCTCCCATGCTGGCAACAAGAGCAAGGTTGTCCAGCAGTTCATGGAGTGTGGTGTCCGAGTTCCTGCTCCTGGAAGTTTCGTGAAGTACTGGACTCCCTCCCCCCCCCCCATGCCACAGTATGACAACCGAGTTCGGTTCGTCCCGAGCATGCTAAATTTGATCGGGATATGGCGACTAGCTGGAAATCCAACCCGTGAAGTCACTGGTCTCCCGATGCGGACAGGAGTTGTCGTCTGTAAGCAGGAAATGTCCACCAGTTTGCATCCCTGTAAAACAAACGTCACGCACTTTTGTAAGATGATATTGCTGTACGCCTGGCCAGTTACAGATTCATGATCAAGCCTGTTGGAGGCCACAACGAAATGCTGCCACAGATCAATATGTCGCCACCTCTATAACGGTTTCTCCATTGACATTATATGCTCTGTACGTACTTCTCGCGCGATTCATATTTTCCCGCTTATCAGGAGCCCAATATTAGGCGCGTATCGCTAGCGGAGTTGACGAGGTTCAGATTGGCAGGTGACCACTGTACATCGTGACATTACAACTTCGACCACGCTTATTGTTCCCACGACGTAACTCAGCCCCCGGTTAAATGGAATGGTAAATGGTAATAGCGCCCACGGACACAGCTCCACACTCGACGTTCTCTGCACCGCCCGAATCGGGAAATTTGGCGGATATCGGTCAATGAGAAGCACGTCGCATGCCTCCGGACATACACTGTAAAAAAACTCCCAGTAAATCTCCTAAATTGTAATGGAAGCTTTTCATCTATTCATAGCATGGACAATGTATCCTATATTACGATGGAAATATTGAAATTTTATTGTCGTTGCCCATAGGAAGCTAGAAATTTCAGAATCAATATGACTCTTTCCTCAAAAAATGTAGAAATCTTACTTCGAGCTTTGTTAATACGTACATGAACTGATGTAGAACACTTGCGAAAAGTATCTTAAGAGTGTAGAGTTACACTTGAAAAAATCGCCAGTTTACGGTATATGCGTTTCTTGGTTGATCTCAAGTCCCTGTCAAGATCGTCTGCTGCAGCCCGATCGCATCAGCTGGCATTGAGGGCCGAATAACGATCATCCCGCGGCGCCCCACTCCTTGAATGTCCACTGATGAAGGATCGACTGTCCAAACCAGCGCCATACCGTGGAAATGACTCCATGCGTTACGTGCACAGTACACAGCAGCAGTGATACAGTTCCTGGCGCGTAGGCAAATTCCAAAATATTTACGTCCTACATGGAATCACACACCGGACTGTCGCCACAAACGAACAGTTGTGTGTGCTTATCAAAGTATGGTATGCGTTGTTTACAGCAAGTGTTAACATTGTCCGCCATCCATCGGCTGTGCAGTGGCCATACACGCATGTAGGTAATATTGCCTGCATACTAGGCGCTGTAGCGCCGCAGCGGAATCTAGCGGAATATTTGTGACGTTTTAAACGAAAACGGCGCATCCTAGGCAGATGCAACAAGGGGACTATATTTGTTTCGTAGGCCATACTGCTCAATAAACCAGCATTACACGTTCATAATTCCCGATGGTAACGAAGTTGCCGGCAATAAGAGGGCGGCCACCCCTGATATTTTCAAAACTGGGAGTGTTATTAATGTGATTTTGCTCTTCGGTTGAAGATGCCGATAACATAAAATAATTTTCCGCGAATTGTACTTTCATCTCACCTGGTTTCTAATATATCGGAATAATACATTCCAATTTCTCAATTTTCAGGGACTTTTTCGTCAGTAATATTTAGTTTAGGTACAAAGTGTCCTATATATATACTACCCTATTTTTATAAAGAATCACCTCACCGACGATTATCGGTCGAATTTAGCCCCAACGAGTATATATGTATGTATATATATGTATATATATGTAGGTATGTATATATATGTATGTATGTATATATACAGACATACATATATACATGTGTGTGTATAAAGGATGATTCACGATTAGTTACCATCACTCACAGGGCTTATTACTTACACCATTTGGAGCGAAATATGCCATACTCATGTTAGTCCTATTCCCAATATTTACAGAGTAATTAGGAACATTTTAAAAGTGATGAACAAACTATTAACTCTTTCATAAGTAAATACAGCGATGTATTATGGGACGGTATTTTTCAAAGTTAAGCATCACAATTGCGTCTACCAAGCTTACAAAATATATTAAAAAATGTTTCCGTCTACTTCCATTCACTTGGCCGCCCGGTCATGAACAGTACGTGTTGCTCTAAGTAGCTACATTTGGTAGTCATTGATTTCTGTAGTGGCATGCATGATACGAGCATGTAGTGGCTCACTATTTTTTTAGCAGTCATTTGGTAAACAATATGCTTCTTCCATCCCCATACGCAATACTCTAGGCATTTCCAGTTTGTCTAATTAATCTGTAGGTAGGTAGGTAGGTAATTGGGCGTAACGTCTCGTCGACAGCGAGATCATTAGAGACGGTAATTACCCTGTAAATATTGAGAATATGTCCCACATTTGTGTGACATATTTTGCTCTAAATGATGTAAGGGAAAAACGCCTACGAGTGGCGGTAACTCCTCCTCTGAAATCACCTGGAATATCCTATATTAAAGGGAAAAACATGCATATGGCTTGGTTAAGAAAATAATGAAGAAATTTATGGGGATTATTACTAAACATACCACGTGTAGTCATTTTAACACTAACAATATTCGTGGGAACACTCTCTGAACAGTAATTTCCGTTTCGAACTCTGTAATAATTCTATACTTCGCCTACTCGTGCTTGAATAAGCCGGTTTGTTTTCCGTCCTGAACACGCTGTGTTTTATATCCCGTCTACCCCGCGCGAAACATTTGCCATCGCCTTTCCGAGAGAACGTCGCTTCGCCTGCGAGAAAGCCCACAGGCTCGTCCCCCAATTAAAAGCGTACATTCAACAGCGTTTGTACGTTGTTTACCGCTCTCTGCCCTCGGCGTGCTCTCAAGGATCTTCCTCAGCCCGGGAGCAGCCATCGTGGTCGGGGTGGCCAGGCGAATAGGAACTGTTTCCTGCAAGACCACCTGCCTCCTTCCTAAAGTAGATATGTGCAACGTGAAGCTTGATTCACGATCCATTTCCTCTACTCACGACTGTCGCCTGGCTGACAAGTTGGTATAGGGAAACACATATCATTAAAATTCGGTTTTGTTTCGTTCCTGCTAAAGGTAGGTGTATAACACCTGGCACTTTTTTGAGCAGAAAAATACGCACTTATTTGCTATCGATGCGTTTTGCAACATGAATGTATAGTCTGTTTCCTGGAAAGATCAGAAAAATTAATCATACAATTAAATAGTACTGGAAAACAGATTGTTATATTTACCTCGGTACAGAGCTTGAGAGCATAATTTCTCACACTTAATGTTTTGTTTCAAATTTATATCGTAAAATTGGCTTCAAAAAGACCGAATTTCATTAACATGTATCTCCCTATACCAAATACTCACGGCTTTTAAACCAGGCAACTGAACTGCATCGCAGAGTTTTTGATATACTAGTATTTAAATGAAACTATTAAACGCCCGTGTGTGCAATGCGCTAATCGATGGGAAGAAAACACACATCAGACGAGGGCTGTTGAGATCTTTCAAGACGCCATACTAGAAACACTAATTCACAGCACGCCGAAATGGCTATAAACATCATTTTCAAAGCTTTGTATCTCAAAATATACGCGTCAGATATATACAAAACTAATTTGGTTCCTGCATTGAACCTTCCTGCAGACTTTCCACCAAGAAATAACAGGTCGCCGTTGGAAGTCCCATTGGCAAAGGCTGTTCACGGCAAAATGAGCACTTTTGAAAGCCCTGCTTAAGATCTTCTTGTATGCACGTTGTGTATTCTTCCATCTTATATAAAATTAAGACTACCATGAAGCTCATCACTTTATTCGTGCGTCGGTCAAGTGAAAATGTGAAATTATTGGAGAAGGAAATATTTTAAAAATTTGCTCTTCTTTACACTTAGAGACATTAAAAAACACAAAGTGAAAGAAATAAGTTAAGTTATCACAAATGGTTACCTGACACTTTTAATTCGACTTTAAGATAAACACAATTACACAATTCCCAAGAGTTAACGTCTGAAGCGGCAGTAAGATATATTTATTAGTGGTTAATGCCTGTGTGTAAATGATTCGCATATCGTCCTACTGGTCCAGGACATGATTGGTTCATGTAACTGTAGCCGAACACACAGCCAACACCTCATTGGCTGTGACAACGAAACATGTTTTGCGTCAACTTAAGTAGGTACAGCACGCACATAATAACATTTTTTGTTTGCAACACCCGAAACAGTAAATTAAAGTGGGTCTGAAATGATAAATAACATAAATTGAGAATGGTTACAATTATAAACCGGGAAAAATTTCACGGATACATTCGGCAATCTAGACTCCACAATCCTTTATGCATTCCAGTATCAGTTGGTAGTTCAACGACTGTTGTCCCAATTTAACCCAAGACCAGGTAGCACGGGATACGGTCCTTACCTTCCTTTCAGGACTATTATTCGTTGATAATCGTCCGAAGCGTGTTTGACAAACTGTGGTCCGATAGAAGCAGAAAGTATAACAAGCCGTTAAAGAAATTGGCAAAAATTCCAAGGCCTCTAGTCACAAACAATATTATTATTATTGTAAAAATATGAGACTAAGAAACTGATACAGTTTTATACAAAGGCTTATTTATCTACCAAATAAAATGAGAATATAATAAAAAAAAAAAAAACAGCGAAGAGGGTTGAGCGTGAAACGTGCGGTTGTCTGAAGCAAATGCTACTGCAGCCTGTCTGAAATAAGGTACGTATTCCGCCGTCACAAATCTAATTTCTTTCTTTCTGCAGTGCGAGCCGCGCAAACTCTGTTCGGAGGGCCGTCTACTGGACAGTCCCTCCACACGGACCATATGCATAATTGTATGTAGTCAAGTCGGAGAGGAACTTCAATTTATAGCCCTACTTAAATGGTATTTGAACAATTTTGCTTGTAAAACACATATCTTCTCAGATTTCAGTTGTCCGTACGAAATTATCCAGTTAGTATTTATGCGAGAGGATATACTCAAGACTGGAAAAAAAAAACACCAACCTCAAGGCTCGGGTCACGAATTGAAAATTTTTACATATCAAAATGAAAGAAAGTTATTCTTTGCGACACGGTTAATGGTCATCATTAACGTGTCGAGTAAGAAGCATCATTGGGCAGTTTAAATGTAGGAAATTACATTATTTAATTTAATTTAGTGTGAATAAGGCCTCCAGTACACTAGATTACAGAAGAAAAGAAGTATTAGAATTATTTATTATTCTCATTTTAAGATTTTAATTCGAAATAATACTTCGTTTTCATTTCAACGCCACAGAATTCATCGTGAACCAATCTTAAGAAAGAGCAGGAGCGATGGGTATAGTCCATTCACTGTTACTTCAAACTTTTCTGAAGCCCTAATGAAGTTCTACTTGTCGGGCATTCCTCCGCCTCACGCAAACAAAGCTTAACCTAGTCATGAAAATTACACTAAATTGACAACGCACTGCATTCGTGCGCACTCAATGTAATATTATGTTGCATAAGAACTGCATATTACTCGGCGTTACCAAAACACTTTTTTCCCCATGTTATTAATCATATTAATTATAAATTAAATATTTAAAAATGTATATAGACAGAGAATATAAGTACAAATCTAATTTAACTGAAAATAAGGTACTTTAATGTTAACACATGTATGAAATGGTTATAATGGCTTGTGAAACTTTATATAACGAAACAGCGAATTTCAGAAACATCGATTTTTACTTTTATTGTTTCCAGTGAAGTTACACTCTAAAATCTGAATCAGTGAGAATCTCACTGTTTCAATCAGTCAACCGTACCTGAATCATTCAACAGTCATTTCGGTGAATTTAACTGATAAATCAGTGAAAAAAATGCAAGATTTCCTTCACTTATCGATTCAGTGACATTTTCCACCGATTCAGCAGTAATTTTTTTCAGTGATTTTCAGTGGTGTATTTTTTAACTGATGAATCCGTTAAATAGCGTGTGAAAACGGTCGCCTGACAACGTTTTAAATTGGCCGTTAAACATCGTGTACGAAGTGAAATAACGACTAACTAATAAAACCGATACAAAATGCTTTCTAAAATGTGTTTCGCCTGTCAAAAAAACCATTTTACGAGGTAATATGAGTATTAAGCCTTTCATTCCGTCATTACGTCTTTCATTTCGTTTTCATGTAATCATCACAGTGCTCTGTTTGAAGGTTCAAACTGCACATGATGTGGTACTATTCGATTAAAAAAAACCCTAACGGTACCAATTAAACCGAAAACGAAAAGCATGAGCATACAAGTTAATTCTTCACGATTTTGTTTAAAGATATAAGACGTATATTTTACTCTTAATTTTCAACACACCTTCGTAGAGCAGTTGGAAAGGAAACAACCTAATAGCGAAATGTAAAGGATGCGCGAGTTCAATCCGGCTGCCATAGAAAAAACCAATTTACTTTTTTTAAATTACGGTTAATTGCGTAATATAAATAGCAATCTTTCGTAAATATGTTTATTTCGCGTAATTATTTCGACTAAATTCAATAAAAACAATATTTTATTCGCCACTGCAGCCAGCCGTCACTTATTCCATCAGTTGAAATTGCGTCACTAATTCAATCGGCGAAACTTTCTCACTGAAACAGTCTGTGATTTTTCACTAATTCTAGGCGGAGCCATTTGCACTGATTCGATACGAATCAGTGTTTTCCCACTTATTCGAATTTAGAGCGTATAAAATTCCCACGAATGTGTGTGTGTGTGTTTTTTTTTACACACACACACACAATTGGTGTTACCACTGAAATTCAGAAGTTTCACTCAGGAAACAGAATATTGCACGCAATCCTTTATTTTCTGAATGATAATTGTTACAATCGTTTATATATATATATGTGTGTGTGTGTGTGACCGGACCACACGACGGCTATCACAACTAATTTTATCTCATTATTTGTCAATTTATAAATACAGCAGCATAGAATACACCAGTAATGTGTTTTATATATTTACATAGCAGTATAACAGTTGCTTGATTTGAATATTTAAATGTTGCCTCGCGAGACCGTTGTAGTTAACTCATCGTTTATCAAATAATATCGACGAAAATTATGCAGAATACAACCATCTCCCCAAAGCATTTGACAGAAACCCCTGTATAAATATCCCCCGTCCGCAAATTAATTTTATTGTTGAATCGTGTATGACCGCTGACATAACGCACACGAGTTTATAATTACCGAAATAAATTATTAAACACCACGAAGCAATGAATACTGCAAATTTGATATAATGTGACATTTCGACAGACGAACGATATAAATGGTACGTAGAAAAAAATTTTAACCGTAAACTTCTGCACTTGAAGTTAATGCAAAATAGGTTCTAAGGACTATGCGAATCCATGTAAAAATCGCGTGTAGACTGACTGACGAGAATAACAAAATTATGACATATGGAGCGAAATAGAAGTCTATTGCGGAACCAAGTGCAACACAATTATTGGTCTAAAATTCATGCAAATCAAAGCCAAAATCTAGCAAATCTCTCTTGTTCTGTAAAATATTTCAAATTGTAGCTCAAAATGGTGAAAATTTAAGGTCAAAATCAGACAATTCTCAACACGTCTCAGGCTCCTTGAGCCGGATTTTTTAAGTCTAAGCTGCAAGCTAAATCATCATATTTTGATACAATTTTAGTACCATGTTTTTTTCTTCTTAATAAATGTTTCTCTTTATATATCAAAGATGGAATATCTCCTCAAAAAGTTGAACAATTCCTTTGAATTCACCAAACTACAAGACCTCAAAAAAATTAATGGTTTACTGCCACAGATTTTGAAATCTATGAATCTAAATTTGGTAAAAACATTTATTGTATTCTAGACGGTAAGTTTAAAATTTCATTACCAGAGCACTATATGAAAATATTAGATAAAAATGCCTTGAAACTAATAAACGAGAAGGAAGTTTTTATAGCACATAGAGGTTTAAAAGAAATGAAAAATGGAAAATTTAACATAATCTAGAGTTCTCCTAAGTATTTAATCTAACTCTGTGTTTTTTTTGACTAATTGATCTGGCTTGCAGATTTAGATCAAATTTGGCCTATTTGACATGAAAATGATCCTGCTCAATGGTTTTTTAAAAGGTGCACTTGATTTAGATTGCATATGTGGATCAAATTAGATTGATTTTAACCTTGAATTGCTTGATTTTGAGGATAAAATTGAAGATATAGATGATGTCTCCAGTATATTTTAAAAAGGATGCTTGAAAATGAGCAATTTACTTGATTTTTAGTCCAATTATTGCGCGGCGCTTGGTTCCGTAATAAACTTATACTGAATTTATTTTAAAAATGACTTTTAAGCATTAAATTTCTTATTCACTTTAATAAATTTATTCCTTTATAAATAAACATGACGTCTCCTATCTTTCCTTGCAGCCTGACCAACACTTTTAAAGGTGGTAGCCGTTGTGAGCCACCTTCCTATAAATTAGATAAAGCCTCTGACGAAATTACAGAATTAGTTCACAAATTTAACAAAATTTTCCAAAGCTTACACTTATCAAATTATCACTCTTAGATAACGTTGACGATAAATACGAACTTCGAAAAATGGGTGAAAATCTAGAGCAAATAGAAGTAGTTTTAAAAAAATTAGTACATCTTCGAATATAAACATTATCATTTTATTGGTGTCAATTTTGTTTGTGTCAATTTTATTTGGTGCGACTTGAGAATTTACAAAATATTTCTAAATTTGTTAATGCATATTGTTTGTATAAAATTTTTAGCGGTTTGTTGACTGTTTTTATTTGTTCTATGTTCTACTAAAATTTATCTCTTTATAATTAAAAATGGACACTTGTGAAACGGAAAATAATAGCATATGTAAGCATTGTGAAAAGTGTGGCGAAGTATTACACATAAGTTGTTTTCCATCACACAAACACACAAAAGGTAAGCACATTAACACATGTAAAAAATATTTCAATGAATATTCTAGAAGTCGCTATGAGTTAAATAAAGAGAAAGTACAACGCGAATGTGGAAAATATGTTTGCAAAGCAAATCTTGAAAAGCACAAAAATACTATATTACATTAAATTTTACAAGGCAATCATTCAACCAAGACACTCTCTGTATGTAATGTGAATAAGCCTATTGACTCTTTTGCATCCCATAAAGACAAAATAGATACGCACTTTAACTCCTGAAAAGAATGTTATAGCGAATATGCTATACGACATTATGAGTAAAAAAAAAAGAGAAAGTACACTACGAATGCGGAAAATATGTATATAATCATACTCTAAAAAAAGCATAAAAAATAGTGAATCATACAATACAGTAATAGATATTCTAAATGAAATTCAGCATACGCCGATCTCATAAATTTTATTATATTTTATTATATATGAATGACGACACTCAGCTCAATAACTGATCTGAGATTGCGTGAGTTGAGGGTTATTGGTAGAGATCTAAAAATTTAATATTTATATAAATTACATAAAGATGATCTTGTTACAAGTATTATTCAAACAAGAGAATATAAATTTAAAAATTCTATCGAGAATCTAAATGATTTAACAGTTGCGGAATTAAGAACTAAAGCTAAAGCGTTAACATTAAATAAATAAATAAATAAATATAAATATAAAAATAAATATATATATAAAATTTAAGAAGAGCAGATTTAATTACAACTCTTACACCAATTATTAAATATGAACAAAGAAAAAGAAACTTTGCAAATTGACCCTTTCCAAAAGGTGGAATAATATATAGAAATGCCAAAAAGGACTTAAAAGAAATATTCTCCTTTTCTACTAATGTATATGTAAACAAAAGAAATAAAAAACCAATAAAACTTACACAATCGATAAAGCTTTTAAATGTAGGTTATCAACATATAACATTGAAAATAATTTTAATTTAGCGTTAACATTAATATTTCTCATTAATTTTAACAAGGGTGCAAGAAAAAACTGAAGAACTCAAATTCTGGGATTAAATGAAAAAACGGTCAAAATCAGGCAAACTTGAGCTAAAATCAGGCAAATACTGGTTTTTTTTTTCGAGCGGCTTTTACATGTTTCTAGAAGCGACAATTATCAAACGTAGAAGCGTATTTATGCTTTATTTATATTAATATTAATTAAGTTAAAAACCTACAACTACAAAATCAGGTATATCAAATTGTAAATTATTAAACTGATCTTTTAGATCAAAGCTAAAAGCAGTTGATTTACCAGGAACTTATTTTTATAAAAATTGCCAATAATCAAAACTAAAAGGTATTTTTGGATCTTTGTATATTTTTTCTTTAATTGCAAGGGTCGCGTTAGATTCGAATTCAACAATAGGTCACATAATTTCTAATGTTTTAATATCAATTTTACCAGAATCAGGACGATGTTTCATAACTCTTTTATCTTTATCTAAAGTTTCATAAAGAAATAAACAGTTGTTATCAGATGAATTACGAAAAAAATAATTTTATTACCACCTTTCCAATAAATTTAATTGCTATCACGAATAAAACCAAACAGATATCTAAGAAGATAAATTATTTCTTTTGTTTTATTACTAGAAATAGTTTTAACCTCTTTTGAAACTGATTTAACTCGATATAGATTATCAACACCAGTAAATTCGAAATAATTTTGTTCACTTGGCGATCTTAATAAAGCATTCATTATTGTTGTTGTTATACCCATCACGTATAAGAAAATCGAATTCAGTTCTATTATTGTAAACATTTAATTTCTCCCTAGTTTGAACGGTTGGAGGCAAAGTCTGCCTCTCAAAACTCTCAATATTTTAAATAACTCATCTATAAGTAAAAAATTAACATATAAATGGCAGAATCAAAGGGAGTTTCTCAAGATAAATTACTCATAGAAAGATATAAAAAATATATAAATAACGCCACGAAAAGAATATTAAAAAATAAGAAGAAATAACTACCATTAATCAACGAGTTACGAAATATCGATAAAAATAAGAGAAGAAAAAATAAGAGAAGAAACAAAAATTTAATAACAACATTAGTTCCAGTAGCAGTAAAAAACTTAGATTATCGACCAACACCAGAAGAAACATAATTTGGAAGAGAATTATTCTCAAAATATCCTAATTTGGAAGAGCAAATGGGAATTGTACCATTGAAAAATTTACCACATGTAGCGTCTGATTCGATGCGTACCGCGTCTGATTCTACTATAAATATTGGAAATGAAATTTCTGAAAAAAATTAATGTTATCAATGCACATTATGGTCTACGAGGAGACGGATATAATTTTTACATTGGGGATACAAAAGTGAAGATAAACGATAGTAAAATATCTGCTAAAAATAAAGAATATGAATTAATAGAAGGGATTTCTAATTTGTTAACAAAACAAAAAGATCTTAAGGACAATTTTACTGATAATGACTATGAAAACTACACGGAAATTATTTTAGTTACCAATGTCGCATTCCTAGAATTTGATCCAAAAAAGAAAATAAACTCAAATAGCAGTTGGAAATACAAAAAAAATAATTGGACCAATTTATCATACCTATAAAAAAGAATCATATTCAACATCAGCGCCAAGTACGCCCGAAAGATCAACTTCTTCAAGAATTCCTAGATCTGGAGATGGTATAAAAATACAACAGTTTACCAAAAGAACACATTTGGATGAATTATGTTAGAAACTTGATTGATAGGTTATTAGTTATTCATGGTGAAGAAAATGCTGGAAATAACAATTATTACAATGAAAATGTAAGCATAATGAAGATGCTAAACAATAAATTTTCTGATTTTGTTACAAATAATTCAAAAGGAATACCCTATCTTATAAGAGTTTTAAATGTAATTACACATTCATTTTGGAGCTCTGAACATCATGGCAAAGGTATAATAAATTGGGTACTACACAATTAAAATCTTCCTGAAATGCATTTGCCGCACTATAATTATTGTGGTCCATTTACTAAATTAAATGAAAGGCTGGAAAGAGGTGATACAGGAATAAATAAGTTAGATGAAGCATGCACGATATTGCCTATAGAGATCATAAAGATATTGACTCTAGACATGAAGCTGATAAATTTTTACAAAAAGAAGCAAAAGATATCATGTTAGATAAAAATACTCCAATTGGGGAAAAAATTGCATCTGCTGCTGTTGCCTCAACAATGTTTACAAAAAGAAAATTGGGATGGGGAATCAAAATGTTTTATTATATTATAATTTTTTTATTTATAAATGAAGATAACAAATATAACTTTCGATATTCCCTTTTCAGGAATTAAAAGATTCCGGTATAGATACATTTTTTACAAAAGATCGAATTGAGAGAAGGTAAAGGTTTCGAATTAACTTTATCACTACCAACAGTCAAAATAATGGCCAAAGAAGAATTTGGAAGTGGTTTACACCATGGAGGAATTATTCCTATTAAACTTGCTGCTTTAGGTACTCTTGGCACCTTAACAGGAGCAGCTGGTGCAATTTATAATTCTGTTGAACAAACTAGAAAAATAACAAAGATTTAGAAAAACAAAAAATACATAATTTAACAATGGAAAACAAGGCTGGAAGCAGATTAAAAAGAGGAAGGGCAAAAAAATTCAGCTCCATTATCTAATATCGATATCGAAAAATACGTAAAACTATTCAATATTAAGCATTTAAGAAACATTTATATGATTGAGGGACTACCAAAAAGTATGCACAAAAATGAATGCACTGTAGTAAATTTTTACATTTCAGCAAATCATGGTACTCATTGGGTTTTCCTCTTTAAAGAAAATAATAATGTTTACTATTTTGATTCATTTGGAGGCAACATCTCTACTAATTTAGCCAAATACTTTAAAAACAGAAATGTTTATTACAATGATGATCTAATTCAGAACTTTAATTCAGTTGTAAGTGGACATCTATGTTTAATTGTTTTACACATTTTTCGAGAGGATTTATGCTTAATTATATGGAAAAGATGCAGTCAGTAAAATATATTTCGATAAAGACATAGCTGTTACATTGAAAAATTTAAACCAATCAGTTTTGAATTATTGTGATACACTTATTAACTCGAAAATAGAAAAAATGTAAGGAAGAAAAAAGTCATACATTTTATTTACCTGCAAAGTGGAATAAACATAGTAATATTTTTCACTTAAATAATAATAAAATTCTCCTTACTTTTTCGATGGATTGTACTGTTTATAAAATAACTACTGATAATTTCAATTTACCTGATTATACTCTTAACTGTTATTAAAGGACCTACAAAAATATATTCAGTAAACCTTTTGATATTAACAAAGGCGACACTTTATATTTTAACACCTTCCCTGTTTAATTAATTTCACTAAAAACATCCCAAAAAAAAACAATTTTTTTAAATGCATTGTACATTGTCTACCAAGTGGAGGGATGACACATCTTGTAGGATTGCATTTTTGGATTCATATTCTAGGAATTACGAATTTTGAAAATCTTGAAAAAAGTTTCACCCGAGTATACTCGGGCATAATGTAAATCCATTACAAATCTGAATATTTTACAGATGTTAAAAAATACATACATACATACATACATACATACATACAACCACTCTGACTGTCAGAAATCTAAGACATACATATTGTGTAACAACATTTGTTGGTACATATATTTTTGTTTCACTTTCTCACCCGAGTATACTCGGGCAGACTGTAATAATTTTTTGTTTATTTTATTTTGTTTTTATGTAAATCGATACAAAATACTTAACCATTTCAGAACACATAAAATTTTGGTAGGGTCTATCAATAAAATTTAGAAAGTTATTGACACGTATTGCGATACATGAAAACATTAGCACTGATATTACTGCTTTTAGTGCCTGACATAGAAATCAATACAAAAAAAACTTGAAAATAATATATATTTGAACACACATAAATCAAGGCAAGAATAAGGGAGTCACATTTTCATTCACATGGCTCATAACCTTACATACTATCGTTATCTGACATTATTGCCTCGAGTCACCTTTTCATTCATATGGCTCATAACCTTACATACTATCGTTATCTGACATTATTGCCTCGTTTATATGGAAAAGTAATACAATACAAAATAAAACTGAAATCTAGTAATAATAAAACACATAATAATAAATATTGAGTGACATTTTCATTTTAAAAAATCACATGGAAATCATGTTACTTTGTGTAAACAATATCATTATCTAGTGTAATTGCCTCTTGCAACTGAAAAATTAATACATCACAAAAGGGTTCAGATGTTTGGCGTTGTGTGGTAAACCCGGAAGCATGGAGTAACACACAGAAGCACATCACAATCTGGACAAAATGGACAGTAGAACTTTGTTTCCCGGCGTATCATTTTCCCTTTGGCATCCGTCACCCGGGAACACATTCCACACTGCCTGGTCGGGCTTATCTTTCTTTTCTATTGGTGGTATAGCTGCCGGGAAGTGCCTTTCTGTCAGACACAGAGGAGCAGGTGACGGTCCAGGCCGACCCGCACACTTGGGTGAAATGTCAGTTGCATGATACTTTTCAAGTTCAACGTTCGCCCGCCACATTTTCGGTAAAGAACGAAGGCATTGACGATACAAATGTCAAGAAAATTGTGAAACAATCTCTTATAATAAATTTTTCCCAGTTTTCGTGGGACAGGATAATTTTCAAGTTATTGATCAACCCAATCAATGCCCCACATGGAATTGATATAGGCCTCGACAACTTCTGGCTTCGTCACTGGTCTTCGTCACTGGTTCTTTTCCAGTTTTCCGAACTGTCACAGTATGTGCCCCATGCACAGTTGTGAGCAAAGACACCTTCTTTTTGTCCTGCCACGACACTGCTGTGACTTTACCTCTCTGGTATGCTACGAACTCGCCTTTCTTCAATCAGGCATCAGTGAATCAGGCATGTCTCTCCTTGAAAGATGCACTGTGCCATAGGTTTCAGTGTGATTAGCAATCAGTAAATCAGCAAGTGCAGGAGATGAATAAAAATTATCCAGTGTTCCACAATAACCTTTATTTAGTAATGGCATTATCAATGCACTGTGCCATAGGTATCAGTGTGATTAGCAATCAGTAAATCAGCAAGTGCAGGAGATGAATAAAAATTATCCAGTGTTCCACAATAACCTTTATTTAGTAATGGCATTATCAACGCCATAACAATTTGGGAGGATTTTGGGAGATAATGATATGCTGCATCAAGTTGTGTATCTTTCCCTGTGAAGATTACCATGTTACAGACATAACCACTGCTGGACTCGCATAACAAAAAATTTCTTATGCCGAAATGTGAACTTTTTGAAGGAAAAGTGCTGCTTCCACTGTAGCTTCCCTTTGAACAGTAACAGAGATTCGTCTATAACAATGTCTCTTTCAGGTGTGTTCAACTTATAGAATTTTTTATTCAAATCAAAAAACACATGCCAAATTTTTCGCAGCTTTGGACATGGATGTGTGTTGTCAAAACTTGAATTATCAAAAAGTGCAAAAAACGTTTGAAGGTCATGATTTTTGGGAAAATTAGTGTTGTCAGAAGGGTATTTGAGGACCAAATAGCTCTATATCAGGCTTTGATACAGTGCTCTGCAGAATGGCGACAGCAAAGAAGACATAAAGCTCATTTATGCTTGTGTTTTTCCGCTTTTCGTATTTACATTGTTGAGTGTACCTGTTGGTCTTGTTAGTGATTAGCTGGATGAGAGTGAGATAATAAAACATACAGAAAAAAATCTAAAATGCTGGCTCATGATCTGTGTCGAAATGCATGCCACTTGTGCCAGTAAAGTCATATCGTGGAGGTGCTGGTGGTGGAGACGCAACACTTACATTACACCACTGCTGGGCGGATGCAATCTGCTGATCCGCATCGTCCTCGGAACTTGAGCTACTGCTTTCAGATGAGCTTACGATAATGTGTAAAAAGAAGTGCTACTATCTTGTATTATGTGATAATTTTTTTCCCCGACATGGATTAAGAGGCTATCTAATTTCGAAAGACAAGCAAATAAACTCACTTTATTTCGTATGGAAAACTACTACTGACACACTGTAGTAGTAAACCTAACAAGCATAATTTAGACTTAAAGTATTTTTTTCTGAGTGACCTGTGATGCCATCTACAATTTTTCACAGTAAACATGTCAAAGGAGACTAAACTCGATTGAAACAACAAGGTGCAGTAAAGTGAGGTTCCTACCCGAGTATACTCGGGTATATATCTTTTACACACAAGGCTTATAAACGAGATAACTCGTGCAATACAGGGAAGGGGTAAAAATAAAAAAAAGATAAAATATCTATTCATAAAGATGGCATGACAACTACAATAGGAATATTCATAAAATATAAAAATTAACTATTCTTTTATCTACTTCGACGACTGCTGCGCGATCTTCCAACAACAGGAAAAAGCATATCCACACAGTTTTCCTCATCCCCTGACCACAGCGAGTTCTCTCGCCATGACAGGAAAAAGTTCATCACAAACGTGATATCTCCTTGCGCAACGGCAAAAACTCCACGAGTGCCACCACAAAATGCAGTAAAATTATATCTGCACGCATCTCGCCACATTAGCTCAGTGGTTAGGTGTTCGACTTTCCAACTCGTGGGTTCGAATCCCAGCCTGTGATGATAATTTAACAGTGTGAAAAAGTGCCCAAACTGTAAAATTATCATCCCAAGTTGTTCAAAATTGTAGCTAAAAACTTTAATTGCTCATGCTCGTATATAAAAATATGAGTAGCAGACACAACAAATAAAGGGTGTATTCCTAATATGGTGCAAGGGGCCTGCAGCATATGGGAGAGTACAATAAATTAATAAAATAAAAAATCCCTCACTTCTCCACTAAAAAAAATATATAAAAAACTGCCAGTCGGTGGTGAAGTGAGGGGTTTCTCCAAATTGAGTTTTGATGGCATCAATATCAAGGCCAGGAAATAAAAAAATTGGGTCACTGGTGTTGGCATTAACTTGCACGTAAACTCAATTTAAAAAAAAGGTCCCTGGCATTGGCATTAACTCGCTCCTAAACATTTCGAAATTTTTAATTTGATAAGCTCACCATAGGGGAAATGTGCATTGAACAAACGAATGATGAACAAATTATGAACGAATTATGAATGAACGATGAACGAATGATGGATAAACGATGAACAAAAATTGCACACATATTATAAATAATAAAAGAAAATTAAAATGCATATTTATGTTATTTGATATAATTAATTACATAAAACCATTTTATTTCACAAAATATTTAAATTCACAAAACATCTGATTTATTAATCCAAGAGTAATGAGAGTTATAAAAATCCAACAATTTTACATTAGTTTTATCACCTTTAGTATTTAAGACTTTTTCAACCAAATATTCATTTGGATAGTCAGTTTTCATAATTTTGTATCCATAAAAACTGCTCTTTATTTCTTATCCTTTGTCATCTTTCAGCTTGTAAGTTGGCTCATGATTATCTAAAACCTCAGAAATGGCAAATAATTCTGGTGTCCAGTTAGTTGTATAACCCTTTTTAAATATTCGTTTACTATTACTCATGCGGACAATATAACCAATTTTGTATTTCGGTTAAGTAATCACATTCGCAAAATCTTGCTGTCTTAAAATCTTTTCATTTTTCTTATTGACTTCAATTGATTTCATGCCAATGGTACTGTGATTTGTATTGTTGTATTCTTTAACTAAATCATCTAAAATCTTTACCCATTTGTAATTGCCATTCAACGCAAATTTCTTCCACATTTTGTTCTTCATTGTACAATTGTATCATTCCACACAACTGGCTTTTATTTCACTGAATGTAGAATAATGATTGATGTTATATTTTTGCATAAGTTCATTGAATATTTTATTATAAAATTCTAAGCCAGCATTGGTTTGAATATTATGCAATTTACTTTGAACTAAAATAGATTCTAAAGCATTTGCCACATTATTGGCTATTTTATCTTTGATTAGTATAGCAAATGTATATTTCGAAAAAACATCTCTAATAGTCATAATATACTTGTAATCATTGTTTATATGCGAAATGCCTTTTCAATTGCCAGTATCCATCTCAACAAGATTGATTTGCCATAAATCATTAATACCATACGAAATTACATTAATTATGCCTTCTCTTGCATTGGGAGATTTTTTTAAAAATATTGATTTATAAAAATTACACATTGAATATTTGCTTTTCTGAACTAATCGTCCATTTTTAATATTTTAAATTTTTATATTATTATTTTTTGTGACCTTACACTTCAAGCACCAAGTATTCTCCATTTAATAGTAAAAAAGTATATTTTCTGGTATGCAATTCACGAAAGAGAGAGAGAGAGAGAGAGAGAGAGAGAGAGAGAGAGAGTTAAAATATAAAAACTTGTATTTGATTTCGACACTTCCTGTTTTCCATTTTTCTACTCATATCTATTGTGATAAAACCATAGTCTTCGCCCCAGTAGCATGCAAAAATCTCTTTAAATTTCTCATATGACATGTCCCCACCGACGAAACCATTAAAGATGTGTCTCAAGTTCGTGTCATCTTGTCTAAATATACATACAAAATTCGCATTGTCTCTCGCAAGTAGCTTTGGTATTTTCGAATATGTCTGTGCTAAATAAAATACGTCAATATTTTTATGCCTTCCCACAGTAAAGTACTCGCGAACTATGCCTTGATTGTCTAAAATAACATGAAATAGAATTAGAGATTCGGCTTTACATTGATCTAAATGGATCATTTCCTCAGTATTATTTAAAAAAGTATGCCATTTTTATTTAACATTAATTTTTTTAATGCCTCATCAGAATCATTTTTATCAGAATATATATTTGGATTGATTCAAACTTTTCGAGCAAACATAGAGTTTAATTAAAATTTAACCAACCTGTTTTATAAATAAAAATGGTCATTAAATTGGTTTTACCACGATTTCTCAGGTCTATGATTATACCTCTAATGTTGCTAGGCAATAATTCTAAATTCTTTTTTATTTTTAGAGTTTTCTTCAGAAATTAAAACACAGACACCCCAATTAACTTTGTGCAGCATAGGCTGCTTTGGCTGCTGCTTTTTCATTTAATAACAATAATTTTTAGTATTAAATGGATAATAAAGTATTCAAGTTAACAAATAATACTTCTGTACTGAAGAAGAAACTTCATTGTGAGATGATTCATAAAGATAAGTCTATTGCATTAGTTAGTTTTTATACAAAATTTTTGACTCCCAAATATAGACAATAACACTATAACGACCATTGAAAAAATAAGTGGTGTCGTTGATAAAAACTAAGTTATAAGTATCCCTAGGGGCCAATATGATATTGAATCTTTAAAACAAGCTATACATTCCTTCGATCCATTTCCAACAAACAACACTGAGTTAACATCAGATAATGTGAAAAACATAATGTATATTAAATTCATGTTTGATGATAGATTATGTGATATTCTTGGTTTTGATAGGAATATTACTATCGAAAAGACAAAGTTGTTGTGGGCACTAAATGGCCTAATTTTAATCCATATAAAACAATCAATATCCACTGTAACTTGACATGTGGTATGTTCATAAAATATGACGAATCTAATAATTTAGAAACTGATATAATTGCTAGTTTTCCACCAAAAATTATACTTGGCTTTAAAGATTATATTAGCGATGAGCCTCCATGTCTAGTTTTTTATAGAATAAACAATGAACGTTTTAATCATATTGTTTTATATTACTTACACGATCTAGTAGTGTGAAAATTCACGAAAGGGCAACGAATACATGAATTTCGCTCGCAGATCCCGGTATCGACACCTGACTTTCATAACAGCTAGAACCAGACTTGGAAACATGGCGGCCATCCATAGTTCGTCATGCTCGCGCCTAGAGCGCTAGAGTCGCCGAGCCTACAGGGAATTGCCACCGTAGTTCTAAATAAAATAGATTGCGTTTCACTCGCAAATTCTTCTGAGAATTACACCTCCTGGAACCTGCAACTCATTCTGATTGGCCAGGGTAAAATTGCCCAACCCCTTTTTTTTTTTTTATCATGGTTCGCCTCTAGTTTTGGTTTAGTATTTAAGTCCCCGCTGCAGCTTGAGTCGGCAGAGACTGATAGCTGCTGGGGACAAGATCAACCTGAGATAAGTAATCGCATATTAACAATGCAGGGCTTAGATTTTGAAGCTAAACCAGATAAGAAAACCAAATTGTTAAAATCTTGAATTTTTATAAAGTTAAAGCTAATAACATCACTTAGCTTTCCATGAAAGAAACGATCCAAGAAGTTTTTAATGACAAGAGCATTCATAAATTACGTAGAATATTGTGTAATAAGCAAAATAAAATGCATTTAAATCCGAATGTGATAAAATTAAGGCTGTTGGAGAGTTCCCATGGAATTACAGCCTGTAATTTTTAAGACGTTTATATTTTCAAACTCACATGAGTCATTTAGAAAAATGGTCTGCGAAAAAAACTAGTAAATATAATTTTAATGTACTTTATAAAGTCAAGGGAAATTCTCTGTAAAACTGCTATTAAGGAATTTTAATTCTTAAAATGGGTAGCGGCATGATAATTTCGAAAATGTCAATTGTTAAGGCGGTTCTGCTCAGAACTGTATTTTAAAAAATGTCAGCATTTTAAAAGAACTGCCAGAGAAAGCAACAAAAGTAATTTAATATTTTGTTTTTACGTTGAACTGCGAGTCCTTTTGAGATGGATATGAAAAATGTACCTGGTTTATAAAAATTAAATGAATGCAGTATCTGTAGTATTGCTCAGTATTCTTGTTGTAATTTTGGTTGGAGTCATATTGATTGTAGCTTTAATCATAAAATACAGTGAACATTTTCAAAGAACTTGTGTGTGTGTTTTGTAGTTTTGTTACTAATTTCTGCTTCAATATGGAGGGGTTTTGCTGTACGACAGTTTTGTCGTAGGCACTTTGGAAAAGAGACCTTGCGTCGCCCTACAGTGTGGGACGGGGGAAAGACCTCAAAGGTGCATACTGTTGTGTAAAATTTTAAAAATTAAATTAATTCGAATACTTCTATAACGTTTGTATTACGCACGAAATCGCCCAATAACACATCTGCATTTCAGTAAAAAAAACTCTTCGTGGAAATTTAAAAAAAGCTACGAAATATTTTGTGCTGAATTTAATTCGACGTTATAATTGTGTTCATGTTTTGAATAAGTTGTAGGTCGTTAAATGTGTGGGCTGGCAAGAATTTATTCAAACTGTCGGAAACACATCTTTAATGAAACAAGATTATAAGACTCATCTGTGGAGATTTCAGTTGATCACCCTCAATTAGAATAATTAATGCCAATTTGTAACAAACTTCTCTAACTAGGCAACACAGAGGGATTAAATGCGTTGATTGGAAACAGAACTGAACACCCTGAAATTTAATCACCAGCCTACACCCGCGTACATTCTAAGCCGAAGCCAATACACACTTTAAATTAAAGCAGACGGGGGAAATAACTATACACCCACTTACGAAACGATACGATATTAATAACTAAAAGAGTTAACATGTACGTGTATTGCATGTTTCAATGTTCTACACTACATGATTAAAACGTTTATAACGCAATATACGTAAACGACATTATTACGTTTAGATTTTAAAGTTTCCTGCATTAGTCAAAGCCGTGCGAAAACGGATTTCATACAAAATTAACCTCACTTAGATCCACAAGCGACAGAGCCATGTACTCAGTGGAACACAAACACACGACGTTTCACAGCTGGTAAGATGGAAAAACGTGACCCTTAAATTATGTGTAGAGTTACGCCTCCTCCCCCCCCCCCCCCCCGCCCTTGCACCTCTTTTGAAAAGCATCGCCACACCCCGCGCAACCAACCCCCGTCCATGTATAGGTCCATGCGCGCGTGTTTCGGTTTTAAAAATTACTTTTATACAAAACTTTTCATAACTTTTAAATTATTAGCGATAATTGTATGATGTAAAGGACATTTATTATCTACATTAATATGTTTTAAATATGAATGAATTTATTTTGATAAAGATTAAGTTCTTTATTACGAAATGTAAAATGTAAATACACTTATTACTACTTATTTATTAAAGATACATACATTCTAACGCTGAATTTTTTGTAGATCATATAATTTTACAAAATTATTTCGTACATGATTTTGTTATATCTCTAAATGATTAGACAGCGTATTCGACGAGAGCGCGCTGGCAGCAGACATTTTTTCCCGGGAAATTTTTAATACATTTGAACCTTCTTCGATAAATACAGATTATAACAGTAGAAACAGCATCCAAATCCGTTCAGTGGTTCTCGAGATTTACGCAGTCTTACAGACAGACGCGCGCCAGGGACTTCCTTTGATACTATGTATTGATTTTAGAGAATAGCGTCACAAAATACAGTTTTGCGTAATAGTAATCCCTCGGAAACTACATGTACTGAACCAGTTCACCCACTGGTGGCATTCAGTCAATACTACTGTAGGCTACCTTAACTTACGTGATGGCAGCACGTCAAAATTGTTTTTTTTTTTTTAATAGCGCCGTGACAACAATGTTTGCTGGGGATAGCGTATATACCGAACTATTAGAGCTATTCGGTTAGTACATACAGAAGATACTAAATATGCTGATTTGAACATTATCCTGTCATTAATTTCGTAGGATAGAGTTACTTTACCTTAGAACTCATTTCGCGAATTATTTCGATTAACGCCGATCTCGGCGTGTTAGTATTGCTCTGAAAGGTCTTTTAAGCTTTTATTTTTTCATTTTAATAAGCGGATTATTTTCTAAATTGTAGCTTTGTAAATATTTTAGGTCAGTATGCTGTATCTAAAGAAATATTAGACCAATTTCAGTCAACACTGACAGACCCATTAACTGGCAACATAGAGGCGATCATATCAATTAAAAAATTCGTAGCATTATTTCCGCTTGCTATATCTAGGCAAATTTTAATATGAAAGTTACTTACTTTCAAAATGGATTCCTATTTTTATTTCGGCAACATACCATATCTCTATAACCGTTAAACTAATTATAATCCAAATTGATAGGCGGGCAACAATTATTGCGTACAAGAAATACATGATTTAATATCATCGTCAGATAAGCATGCTAGAAGATAGCGTCATCTGAATAACCATTAAGCTTAATGTAATCGAGCCCCACCACTTTTCGTATGCACGTATTATAATGGAATGTCACATGTTTGTTTAAAGTTGTATTAATATTATAGTTTTGTATAGCTAACTCTGGTACCATTAGTCTACATATATACAAACCAAACTTGGTGTGATGAGGTATCTAAGTAGCCGTATTAAATTAACTCAGAAATAACTTCGTCATTCCCCCATTGCGAAAAGTAGCGCAATACAAAATACTTGCAATTGTTTCATAACATCACAGAAACTGCTCTACGTTTTTTCGCTAAATGTGTTTGAAATGTTACTCCTACTGAAAATATTTTCTTAAAAACAGAAGTCTAACTATCTAAGTATCTGAAACAGACCTACTTGTCAAAATAACTAGCAAAGTAGAAGAAAATTGGCCGATTAGTCATATCTGTAATTATTATATTTATTTATTTTTCCCATTGTCAGTGTGCTTCCCCAAATGATCCGCGTATATTCATATTCACAACTTTTTTGTATAACTGTGTTACTTATTCACACCTACTAAATATATGACAGTAGCATTTCCCTAATGCAGTTGTCGAAATCTGCAGATAATGACATCAAAAATATCACTGGGAATTGTATATTAATACATTGGTTAACATCCACAAATAAAACATATTCATAAATTAAATTTGATGAAAGTACACTCCAAGAATCTATCTGTAAATTGACCATATCGGGAATACGTAGAGTAAGAAATTGAGAATGGGAAAATATTTTCCCATACATCCATGGTATTGTTCCTACAGTTGCTCAGGAAAGAGTGAAATGCGTAGAGAAGTCCCCAATTTTGTATAGTAGCGATGCTAAACATACCCATATTTTCAACCTGATACGTAGCACTAATTCCATACACTGTATAGGTTAAGAACTTCCATTACAGTTTAGGAATTTTAACAGGAAAATTTTTACAGTGTAGGAAAGACACCTTTAATTCATGCTGCACTGAACTATGACTTGGTCACGGTTAATCGAACACCAGATAAAACTCTTGAAAAATTATGTCCTCCTAACTGTGTAATCCCATCGGTCACAGCTAAAATTATAATTTCAGTTGTCCGAAAGAATTGAAATTATGCTTTGAACTATGTTTGCGTCAGTAAAATGCTTACAGTAAAGTGCGCGTGGATTGACCGCGGTGAACCGACTGCATGGCCTGCTCGTTCTCTCCACCTCATCACACCCTACTATTTTGTGTGTGGATACTCGAGGAGCATACACTCTTAAGACATTGTTGGCAAATATTCTACACCAGTGTATACGTATAAAGGCTGTTCACGATAAAGTGAGCACTTTTGTATGAAGTCAACCTTAGAAGAAAAAAAAAGTCACTGCCTCTGCCTGTATATATGTGCACTGAGTGACATGCGCCCAGTAAAGTTGGTAACGATGGTGGGGAAGTAGTTATATATCTTAACGTGGAATAAAACGTTCTAGGTAACAATTTGTGATAACTTAAATTGTTTCTTTCGCTTTCTGTTGATTTTTTAGAATTCTTCTAAGTGTAAAAATTAGCGTATGAGTAAAATATTTACTTTTCCAATCATTTCTCAGTTTCATTCGACCGACGCATGTGATGAGGCCCATGACAATGCTAATTTTACATAGGGCGGAGGAATACACAACGTACATACAAGTAGATTTTAAGAAGGGCCTTCAATAGTGCTCATTTGACCGTGAACAGCCTTTAGTGAGAAAGAGCGGCTGGTATAGTTTTCCCCACACATCCATGGTAGCGTTTATACATTTGCTCAGGAAACAGTCAAATGCTCAAGGAAGTTACCAATTATTTATTGTATCGGTGCTAAAAATTCCTAAATTTGCAGCTTCATATATGTTAGCATTTCCATAAAATGTACAGGTTAAAAACTTCCATTACAGTTTGGGAAGTTAAACCCATTGAGGACGGCACAAATTTACTAGCACTGAAGAGACTGTTGAAGTGAGCTGCCTATGTTCTCCACTACCCCAACATCAGATGTGTTGGTCTGTCTATTTCCACTTACCACCGTCCTATTGGTCCTGGCTCCACCGGACACGCCTATCGTACTCTGCAACGTTTATTACTGGCTGGCCGTTGACCAATCAAGTCGTGCATTGACTGTCTACCAATTAAAGCCTCCGACAGGGTTAACCGGTTTTACAATCCATCGTGTTCATTCGAGTAATTATTGAAAGGCACAGTTTTATTGCTACGAACTGAATTGTTGACTAGTTGTAATGTTTTACTCATATTTTGATAAAGTCCAGCGAGACAGTAAAAAATATAAACGCGCTAGTCTTGTCTTCAAGAGCAAAGAAATTTCCATAGAAACGTAGCCACGAGTATATACGCGCGTACTCCTCAAAGGGTTAATAGCAAATATTTTACAGTGTAGTGTACGAAACTCCAATTGAATGAATGAATAGTTCGTCGCTCGACTGCTTGCAGGTGTTAACTCTCTACAGCGCATGACTTGGCCCCAGGGGCTTTGAACGCTGCAAGGCTTATATTGACGCAGGTGGCTGCACTTTTGAACTTTTTTCTAAAGGATTGTAATTATATTGAAATTTAATTGTTTCATTTTTATTCTCTATCGCGTCAAAATATGCCTCAGTTATTAAATTTCCGACCTATGGTTATTTAATAAAACACATCTGTTTTGGCTTTTTTTCTTTACCACCCCTAGAATTATGAGAATGGAATTTTGCTATACCTGGTATAAAAACCCATGGAGTATGTTGTCATTGATATAATTAATTTACTTCGCACTTTTCTGAAGCCCTGCTGAAGTTCTACTTCCAGGATATTCCTCCGCCTCGTTCAAGCTAAGTTTAACTACGCCTTGAAAATTACACTATAGGAAAATGCACCGCATTCCTGCGCTTTCAGTTGTAGTAATATTTTGAATGGGAACTATTTATTACTAGGCGTTACAAACACACATGTTTTATCACAGTTTGAAATGCACATAAATAATAAATTAAATATCATCATTTACACAGAGAATATAAATAACACTTCAATTCAACCAAAAAAATATTACCATTACGAACATAAGTATAAAGCGCTTGTGATACATGGCATGTTAAGGAAATAACTCAAAACGTCATACACGGGGGTGACTTTTCAAAGGTTTGATTCAAAAAGTGTGAAGAAACCGTGAACAGATATTGATGAACCCAAGTAAATGCCTCAGAAACAAAGGACGGCTCCTCTCACATGCGACGGATTTCCTCTGCGGGACTCTGGCTTCCTGCTGCTTTGTCACGCCATAAGATCGCTTCTTCTGCATAACGTCATATGCACTGGACACTGAAATAATAAGGTTTATGCAAACTCGGAGCGCTTGCAGTTATGTGCGCAGCGCGTTTGAAACCTTATGTCATATGTCCAAGCTTCTTAGAGACTGTTGACACTCTTTACATTTTACACACATATACATATTATATGTATATATACTTTTACATATATTTTTTTAAAGAAAAGGATACTAGGAATATATTCAAAGATAGCAATAATTCATACGTTTGACAGAAAGTTGAACATATTTAACAAAAATACACTAAGCATGGTTCTCCCAAGTATTACAGTTAACCTTGTATACTATTTGGTATTTAATATGCATGCTTTTAAACAGGGGCCTAGGAAATATTGAGATCAAGCATAAACTTATTGGCATGTTCGTGGGTAAATTTTACGCAGATTTATGATATTTTATCGTGCCAGGATAACGATTACGTTAAAGCATGTCCCTAACGGAGGCGCATTTGCACGGAGTAAGACTATTTTCCTAACATACCGTAATATGTGACATATTTACATGTCCGCGAACTTAGCAAATTTTTCAGGTGGCAGGTTAGACTTCAAGAATATACACCCGTGTGTTTCTTCCGTGATTGGACCACTGCTTTTTGGAGACACACTGGACGTTTTGTGATTGGACCACCACTGTTTGGACACACACTGGACATTTTTTGATTGGACCACTGCTGTTTGGACACATTCTGGATGTTTCGTGATTGGACCACTACTGTTTGGACACACCCTGGACGGCTCTTCAGCCTATGATAAACAAGGATCATATCAAGTTCCACCAAGTGCCTCTCACAATGATAGCAGCCAAAGAATAAATAGTTGTGGCCCAACCATGTAATGAACTGAGAAGTCTAGACTTTTGACTAAAGAACTTGCACAATTCCGTAACCTATAGTTATTGTTCAGGATACTTCACTAGACTAGACTTTAAAATACTGCGTGTAGACCTGCAGTTTCCTTTTGGTTACTGACTGCGTTTTTTTTTTTTTGGCAGAAGACATTGTGGGGTTTGACTGGACGAATGAGAATACTGTTACTCAGATAGTGAACGTCTATAGTTCGAGGGCACGCACCCAAGACGCATAGCACACTGTAAAAATGATCTGGTAAACTTCCTAAACTGTAATATAAGTTTTTAACCTATACACTGTACGGAAACAATACCATACATCAAGCTGCATGTATAGAAATGTTTAGCGTCTCTACTATAATCTATTCGCAGTTTCTTCACACTTTTTGAATGAAACTTCAGAAAAATCCCCCAATGTATTACGTGTTAAGTTACTTCCCAAATATTCCATGCATCACAAGCGATTTTTACCTCTGTTAACGTAAAAGTGTATTAGTTACTGTTAAATTAAAGTTTTACATATAATTTAATTATAAATCATTATATTACATTTATAATAAATATGAATAAAAACAGCTATAAAACATGTGTGTTGGTGGCGCCTAGCAAGAAATAGTTCTCATGCAGAATATAATTACAACTGAGTGCGCACGAATTCGGTGAGTCGTCCTCTGGTGTAATTTTCTAAACTTAGTTAAGCTTAGTTTGCACGAGGCGGAGGAATATCCTGGAAGTAGAACTTTAGCAGGAGTTCAGAAAAGTGCGAAGTAACCGTGAATGGATTATATACAAAGTTGAGAACTTCTCTGCTCATTTGACTGTTTCCTGAGCAAATGTAGGAACGCTACAATGAATGTATCGGGGGGAAATATTGCTATTCCCGCTTTATCAATAAGCTTATACACTGGCATGGAAAATTTCCGGATAATTTCTTAGAGTGTAGATAAAACCACATCTCGAAAGCGGATCTCAGTTGAAGTGATTTAAAATACAATGTGACAGAAACGCTTTTTTGCGAAGATCTGATGTAGGTCCAAGACAGAACGGGACTTAGTGGGTCTCAGGGTACGATCCTCATGTGCATTAGATGAAGGGAAGTGTATGTTAGGGAGCGGGTATTGCGAAACAGAGACAGAAACAGACACCCGTCTTTGCAACAGGCCGTGACAACTCCCACTAACATACCTTCGTTTAATCCTGTCTGTAGTAAGGGAGAGTGGGAAAAGAAAGGAGTTTAGCCAAACAGGGATCACAATGAATATCTAAACACCTTACAGGCTTTAGTTTATGTGCACGGATTTAAAATGTTTTAGTGATACACCTACAAACACTATTCAGTAAAGTGATATAAAATTATCTTTTCTTCGGAAATTTGCTAATAAAACGAGTCCACGTCGCTACAACTACAGATTACCGCACCTTACGTTTAATAATTGCACTAGTTTTAATTATAAATGTGTACCAACTTCCTAGGAGAAATTAATAAATGGTAACTTCGTTAATCGCTGTCTTTAAAAGTCAGAAAGCCAAAGCGGATGAGCTAAAAGCAAGTAATCCCGGAAACCCCATTTTTTTACCATCTGCACAAGTAAAATTTTAGTGCGGCGAGAGAAAATATCTGAGAGGACAATATTTGAACACACAAAATGATTGTAGCGGAAACGTACATAGCAGTGTTAGTAAGAAATTTGCTGACAAAATTACGAACAATGCTTTGCGATTATCAACAACTTAAAAGATCCTTTATCGCTACAGCCAAACGTATTGCATGGGTTATGTACACACCAAAAACACGCACTTTTAAAATTAATAGGTGGGAAAAATCAGTTAGAAGCTTACCGTAACAGTGAAAACGTAACAGGCTTACCGTAACAGTGAAAACGTAACAGGCTTACCGTAACAGTGAAAACGTAACAGGCTTACCGTAACAGTGAAAACGTAACAAGCTTACCGTAACAGTGAAAACGTAACAGGCTTACCGTAACAGTGAAACCGTAACAGTGAAAACGTAACAGGCTTACCGTAACAGTGAAAACGTAACAGGCTTACCGTAACAGTGAAAACGTAACAGGCTTACCGTAACAGTGAAAACGTAACAGGCTTACCGTAACAGTGAAAACGTAACAAGCTTACCGTAACAGTGAAAACGTAACAGGCTTACCGTAACAGTGAAACCGTAACAGTGAAAACGTAACAGGCTTACCGTAACAGTGAAAACGTAACAGGCTTACCGTAACAGTGAAAACGGTGAAAGCGTGCTGAGAATTTCACAGACTCATCTTCGCGGATTTAAAGGCGTGTTGTCATTTGATATAATTTTGTGTTTGTATAGTAGTGCACTATTTCATCTTTTTTTTTGTAATCCTAATATCACTAGGCCTAAGAGAAACAGGTAACTCAAGTACACCTTGTGTGTTTCATACAAAAAGGCCTCGTGTTCGTTCCTAGAGGCTGTTCACGGTAAAATGAGCACTTTTGAAAGCATTGCTTACGATATACTTGTATGCACTTTGTGTAGTGTTCCGCCTTATGTAAATATAAAATTGCCATGGGTATCATCACTTTATTCATATGTCGGTAAAGTAAAACTGTGAAATTATTAGGAAAGTAAATATTTTTACAAATCTACACTTCAACGCTTTAAAAAAAAACAGACAGGGAAAGAAATTATTTAAGTTATCACAAATGGTTACCAAACACTTTCTATTCGACGTTAAGATATAGAAATACTTTCCCTCCGTCGTTACCAACTTTACTGGGCGCATGTCACTCAGTGCGCTCGTTAAAATACAAGCAGGTAGGATCAGTGACTTTTTCTCGAAGGTTAATTTCATAAGTGCTCACTTTATTGTCAACAGCCTTTAATCCTCAGTAGCTACATGTTATTCGATTCGCAGGAGCAAGACAAAAGAATCTTGCAGAAAGAGGGTGCTCCTACACACCACTCCACCAGTGCAGGTTTGATATCAGTATCTGGTCGTGAGGAGTGATAAGGCAGGAAATAACTCACTGGCGCGTAATCGATTTCGTTCTCTAATTGGATTTACTTTTATCTGTTTGTTTTCCATCCAGTCAGTAATTTATATTACTCTCTTGAAATTTGAATTTAAACCTACACTTTCATCCTGACAGGATGCAAAGAGTGAGGCTACGATTTCAAGAGTTACAACTCGTGTAAAAGCCACCACGACAATAAAAATTTGCGTAAAAATTTTATGAATTTCTCTGAAATAGTAACTTAGTACTCCATAAAATGAAGTTAACCTATTATCACGCGAGTCTTATCCTTAGAATTAGATATAGTATTATTCTACGCACTTTCCACAGCTGACCAAAAATGATATTGGCGTGCACAAAAAATCACTGAGAACATGGTCACTAAATGAACGCGTCAACCGATGCAGTCGTTTTCCGCATGCAGTTGGCACAATGTTAAAGATTTTTGTACGCGCAAGGAAATGTTAACGAAAAAATGCTCATAATATACAAAACGCGCTTCGCAATGAAATAGAAAACGAAATTGAGCTCCGTACGTACAGAATACGGAAATTCTCCGTGAGCCTCGGGTTTCAGGAGGTTACACTGTAACTGGGTTTGCCAACACATACAGGACGAGGTCCTTGTCTCAACTGCTTCCTGAATGTAAGTGTTTTAAGTTGGAAAACAGCTGAGAGCCCTCAACGATGTCAAAAAAGGGATTTGGGTTGGTTCCAGTGAAAAGGTTTGAAAAATTATTCGTTGCCTTGGTTTTTATATCATAATATAAACATTTACATAGTTTTTCCCCAAAATTTTACAATAAATAAACGTTATATAAAATATAGTTTTCCCACTGATTACATTTAGTATAAATAAAGGTATAAAAATAATTCTGTTACAACTTCCCCCAAAATCTACACATTTTTACAAGGTTAAATCTCTTTCCAGCTATATGCAGGTTACATATAATTATTTTGTTTTAAACCATACTTAACTAAAATAGAAACAAGCGCCCCCCCTTAAAATGTTGACGGAACAGCAGTTCCTGCCCAAGTGAAAACCACGTGCTGTCTCCCCGAATATGGGCGAGACACCTGTATTTATATTTTATTTGAAATCATCTAGAACATTACAAAATGAGCTTCACTCCGTCGATATCCGGACGTCCTGGAAGGGCACCCTGGTGGTGCGTGACTAGCAGGCTGGCGTCACGTGGTCAAGGTGACGTACGAGGGAGGGGATGGCAGTCATAGATTTCGTGGGCGTCAGCGGCCCCTGCGGCGCCCACACTTGCACACCAATAGACCAGCCCAGCGAAAGTGAGGTGTGGAGCTCGTCAAACACACCCCCGTCGCAGCGAATGGCAAGCCGTCCCAAACGGCCAACATTTTCTCAACTTCATATGGCACCGTCGATTTTGACTTTCGCTCGATGTGCAGGGATAGCCGTCACAACACGTAACGATGTTCGGCGGTTTCCTTAGCCCGAAAACTTCCAAAGACTGTTCAAGATAAAGTGAGCACTTTTGAAGTCAACCTTAAAAAAAAAGTTACTGCCCCTACCTGCATATATTTTAACGGGCGGAGTGAATGAAATGCGCCTAGTAAAGTTGGTAATGATGGGTGGAAAGTAGTACCATATCTTAGCGTCGAAAATAAAGTGTGAGGTAACCATTTGTGATGACTTAAATTATTTCTTTCGTTTTTTTTTTTAATGCATAGAAGTGTAAAATTTACCAGATTTGTAACACATTTACTTTTCCAATAATTCCACAGTTTCACCTGACCGACGCATGAAAAATGTGGCGAGGCGCCTGACACTGTTTATTTCATATAAGGCAGAAAAATCACAAACTGCATGTAAGTAGATATCAAGCAGGGCTTTCAAAAGTGCTCATTTTACCGTGAATGGCGTATAAGGAACTGGTCACTTTGCAGCGCCAGCATGGCGTTACCTCCTATTATTCATCCATACTGACCCTTCCCCTGTATTGCACAAACAGCGGAAACAAAACAACTAATAAAAACATTTCACAACTGCAAGCGTGTGAACTCTTTCATCCACATATAGTATTGTAGAATTATAAAGCATTAAAGGACTCAAATAATTAGTAAAATTAGTAGGCTGATATTAAAAATCGAAAAAAAAAAAAAAAACAACCATTGGAACTTTTTTTTCTATCGTAATCATACTGTGGACAGACGAGCAAGCCGATATATTCGACTGTCACTAAAATGTTTTACTCTGCTTGTACTTGGAGCGCTATTCTCTTACATGAACTTGTCAAAGTGATTGTATTTATGACGAAGAGAGCCATAATGATGGTTACTCGTAAGCGTATTTATGCGGTATTCTGTAAGATATATCTATACTGATATCTCTGTGCAAAGATGTACGTTTGACAATGCAGCGGGCTGTGTTCTGAAATAATCTATCAGTTTTTCCTTTAATCAAATTCTTTCCGTTTTACAGAGAGCTCCGTGTCAAATTTTGGTATTAAAGTGAATTTCGCACTATAAATGAAATTTATTTCTTAATGCATTTTCGAATAATACTTCTAAAATAATTTTATTCCTTTCTGTGAATACAAGATTTCAGGCGGTATTAGTTCATTTGGAGCATCACGAGATAGCAGCACTAATGGTTGACGCGTATAGACTGTTCACAGTGAAATAAGCACTTTCGAAATCAACCTCTGAAAAAGTCACTGTCCTTAGCTACATAGTAAACAACGGTATGCAGGCTGCCAGTAAGTTGGCAGCGCGTTAAGGAAAATAGTTCTAACACTCAACGCTGTTTCACGAGTCTAATATTCTATTGTTTATGGCTACTGTAGTTAGTGTTGATTGTTTTATACTCATACGAATAAGTACTTGCGTATTATTAAATAATTTTCCATGACTTTACTTGGATGACGCATGAATAAAGTGAGGCAGTTAATGACAATGCCCGGTGTCGGATACAGAAAAAAATTAATTACTTTCCTTATGTATCAAACATTGTTCAACTTGTACGCACTGTATGTAACGACATTGTCCTAGAATTAAAAAAATTTTACACTTGATATTTTTTTGAATAATTTGTCGTCAAATCCAAAATTTTCCTGTTTTGTTACAGCCATAGTAACAAATACTAAGTTGTACAAATTAATAAATTTACAAAGTAAAATAATGCTGTGGGCTACTACGTGACACATGTAAACATCAAATAGTAAATTATATATATATAACATTTAAATATAAAGACGTTCTTTCATAATTTTAACATTTTAAAAATTTTTAAAATTTTAAGAATTAAGAGGGTTTTTTTCACCGTCCCCCCGGTTTTATGCTTTAAAGCTTGGCAGGGGATGGCTTACAGATGAACTGATAACCTAACTTAAATTAACACCATGACTTACCCGGGATTCGAACCCAGAGCTTCCCGCACCCTGATCGGCGGCGCATCAACCGACAGCGCCACGGGAGGTCCGCAACAGTTTCTTTTTTTAAACCCATGAAATGATATTTGATGATTACATATATGTTAGTTTACGTTTTGAAATTTTTTGAATTTGTTCAACTTAGTATTTGTTTTTATGGCTGCGGAAAAATTGGGATTTGACACCATAATATTTAAAATATATAGATTGCACAATTTTTTTATTCGAGGAATAATATCATCACATACAATGCGTACAAGTTGAACAATGTTTGGTAGAGTTATAAAATCATTAATTCTTTGGTATGAAACGGCCACTTAATTGCGAACGTACCGGCCGCAGCACACTGGGGCGAATGTTGTACATCCCTAGAGAAGCTCATGATCTCTCCCTCCTTCGAAAAGGTTGCGGGGTGTCCATCGTCGTTCGAGGCTCGTCAAAGTCTCCGTCGTCCCGTCGACTGCCGTGGGTTGAGGGGGGGGGGGGAGGAGGAGGAGGACGTATGTTGGCACAAGCACTCACGCTTCGGCTCTAGTGCGCCAGTTTCTGCTAACGCGTTTAAAAAATTGTCTTACCAGACGAGTTTCATTCTTGTAGGAGGTCTCATCGTGGTCGACGAGGGGTTGGAGGGGGTGGCTGCAGGACGCCTCGGCACTCATCCCTTATAACCCGCCCCAGTGGGCTCGGTTTTTAAAGAAGATACTCCGTCCGTCTTCCGATATTTCCACCAGGGCTGTACTGTATATGGCTTCGTTCGCACACCCTCTGCCTAGAAGGGAGGACTGCGCAAACAGACATACTTTTATCCTCTTTCGAACTTCGTTTCACCGTGAAAATGTTTTTGTAAAATAGTTGCAAATATTTTATTAATTTTATTATTTTGCTCCAGGCCGGGAGCCAAGACAACCAGCCTGAAAATGGCAGCGAAAGCCTGCTGCCTTCTACAAAAATAATAAAAACAATAAAAAAACTAATCTTTTTTGGCTGCCATCAAGAAATACTTAGAAATAATCCCATACAAGGGATATAGCCAGAACATGCAACATACAAGAGCACAAAAACGAGCAAACAACAATGACTGACAATGGTTTATAAATAACATTGCAAAAAAACCTATGAAAAGCAAGGAAGACAACACAAGCGGGCATAGTGACTAGAACATATCTGAACAAGGACAACACAGATGAACGCAGTAAACACCACAGTTAGAATAGACGATACCATCCACCTAGGCATCTAGGACAGTATAGACGAATACTATAGCCAGAGCAGATTTATACACAGACCACACGAGAAAAACACACACGAAAGCAATGACAAGAACATATTCGCACATGGAAAACACAGCAAGGATGACATAATGCAAACACAACAAACAACACAGCTAGAATAGTTGAGACCACACACATAGACGCCTAGGATAGCACAGACGAACACAATAGCCAGAGCAGATGTACACACAGAACCAAACAACGAGGACAACACAGACGAACGCTAACTACAACAGATGTACAACACAGACGAACACAACTGGCTTCGTTCGACAATAGGTATATCGTTTCGGGAAATGGAACATATTTCCATCTTTAGACACATCCACATTTCGAGGAAAACCTGCAGTGCAGCAATGGCATTTTATTATTTCTGTGCCCTGCAAGTTTTTATGTTGTGCTGTGAATCTTCTGCTACTCGCAAGAAAGTGTTTCAAATTCATACGTCCGTATTAATGAATCAGTTAATCACAATCATTTACATCTGCGTGAGTGCAGAAAGGTGTTAACATATACGATTTCTTCAATTAATCTGTAAAAGTTATAAAACATCTTGACGATTTAAAAGTTAGGTAAAACAATAATTTAAAAGCTCGTCCACACGGCCTTCCTCTTTGCTATCGCAACTCTCAAGCGACCATCTTGATGAAAGACTCTTATCCGTAGCAAGAGTCCCTTATTGGGGACAAATAATTTCCTAGAAAAGTATTTCCGCGCAAGATTGAATTCAACATCCTACGTGCTAATATTTAGTATTATACTAGTTGTTGGCCTCGTGTCTTTGTAAGAAGAAGTTCTATTACTTGGCTGGGCCAATAATAATTGAGTTGATTCTAATTGTGTGTCGTTTGCTGGTCGATTCACGTGACAATATTGTGACTGGCGTGTTTTGAAATACAAAGTCATTACTTTTCTTGCGTGGATCAGGCATTCCTTCCTATTATTTCTAAAAATCTTCCTATTTTGTGCACATGCCTGTCATAATTAATAAAACAATTTCATGCATAATAGTTGTTTACTGGTTTAGTTACACAGCACGGGAAATCATACGATTTTTCTCAAAACGGCACATTCTCGTAATCGTTTCGATATAGAAAGGAAGACATGTCGAACAAAGACAACAGTTAAGTATTAGAATATTGACCCTGGCATTGCAACTTTCGATGTCATTATTATTGCATTCACAACATCCTGCAAACCTGTCTGCACGATGTTGTCTGTGTGCGGCGCTCCCATGTTAGCCAACCGATAACGAAGTGTTTGCAGTGACACGTGTTAAGAGACTTCGGTTCCGCGTGTTTTACGCCTAGAGCAGACATGAAATATCAGAATTCGATATTTACATTCAACAAATATAAATAGTAACGATACCACAAAATTCGGAATAATGCTGAAGTACTATATAGTCGTATATACTACCACATGGTAGCACTGATATTATAAAATAAACACACTGAGAGAAAATCGAACAAAATATTTGTTTGGAAAGGGCCAAATATTTATTGAGTAAACAAAATGTGAAAAGTCACTAAATTAATTTTATTCTGTGTTGGACCAAAAAAAATTAAACTGTCAACTAAATATTTTGTTGAATCAACTGTATATATTAGTTTTGCCACTCATTTAACTGCCTTCGTTCGAAAATACAGCTCGAGAGTTCGTTTGTATTTTTTGTGGCAGTTAGGATAGTAACCGTGTTTGTTAGTGCATCTATTAATGCTTAACAATAGTATAACCACATTAATAAAACAGTGCAATAAGAAACTAACAAGCAAAGTTGTAAAACTTGAAATATTTGCTCCCACACGTTGCCAAAGATTTGCAGTATATCAATTTAGAAACTTTCCTATGTCATTAGTTGTCACATTGTCTGAGATTACTAAGGCGTAGCGCTCGGACGCTGGAGATCTAGATTCGAAACTGGGTCGATATTTAAAACTTCTTTATATCGGCCCAAACTTTTTAATGTACTGTAGCCAAACGAATCTTTAGTTGCACCGACTGAATTTCACAGTTTGGGGCAACCAAATGAGAATAACCAAATTAATTGATTTCAGAAACAAAATATTTAATTGCCTATTTACAAACAAATCATTTGGCCGCACCAAAAAAAAATATTGTATGATTCAACAAAACCTTTTTCTCAGTGCAAAAACTTTATTTCACTGAAATCACAATAGAGGTACTGGGTTCCTTTTACAATATTTTCTATGGGGCAGTCTTCGCGAAAACAGTTGCACACAAAGCTCGAATCAATGACATAAATCAGTGAAAGAACATTCAATGGAAGTCAGTTCATAAGCTACTGCCGACCAGCGAATCAGGCAAAAACAGACTTACATAGTCTGTTTCTCGGTTCCTTCAGATTTTCGAATCAAAACCTTTGAAAAATTATCCTACAAGCCTTTCTTGGTTGTTTCCTAAACATGTTATGTATCACAAACGTTTTATACTTGTATTGACATTAAAAAAAAAAAGCTTACTTTTAGTTCAATTGAACATCTCAGCTATGCAACAGGAT